>CM057454.1:287157500-289657500 GCA_016271365.2 Neoceratodus forsteri
GACTTTTTGAGAGATGAAGGTCTGTAATAGAGGCCTCTGAACCTAGGAGATACAAGTCAGCCACTAGCGGAAGCATAGAATTTAAGATTTGTTGTAGTAAGTTGTGGGCCAGATTCCACATATCCATACTCTTAGGGCATAACCATAATATGTGGAAAAGATCCCCATGCATATTATCACATCTCCAACATTCATCTGAATTTGTTAGGCTTGCTGGAAATAGAGCTGCTGGTGTTCTATGCCACCAGTGTAGTACTTTATTTTGGATAAGACTGCTGCAGGTGTCTCTAATCGGTTTATGTGCAGCTTCCCAGCAAGAGTCCCATTCATTTCCTGGTATGTCTCTACCTAAAGCTTGCTCCCATTTTCCTTTTGTTTTTTTACTTTGATCAGGAATGTTATCTGGGTGGGCATCCGAGACGGGTTCTCAGAAACAAGCATTCAGTACCTTTTTCTCTGTACTTGTATTTTTCTATGTCATTGTCATTTTTATGCAATATGTTAATGCTTGCCCATAATTGTGTACTTGAATTTGTACTGTTTTTTTCGATTATGCAATCTGTAACTACCTGTCTGTGTCAAAGGACCTCCTTGTGAATGAGCTTGCTTAATGGAGTTTTCCTACAATAAACTTGAACTTGTATAATTGAGCATATAATCCTGGTTCAGATTTTGGTTTTAGTTAATAAGATATGAAGTGGGAGTGGGATGAGCGAGCTCTGCAGCTGTTTAATCTTTTTAACCAGAGGAATTGTAGAATCTCTGATCTGCTGTCTGCAGAAACTGCCAAAAGTCCTCTTTTGCTAGGTTGAATCTTTTTTTGTAGTTCTTGGAAGGAATCCATATCCTGGTTCTGTATTGTAGTAATCCCGTTCTCTTTCCAGGTTTTCCAATGTATTGATTTCCCCCCCCATCTTAATGTTGTGGTACCCTAAGGGATTATATATGGGGTATGCTAGGTCTGTTTTAATTATCTTCCCTAATTTTTTCCAGGCAGTTATGGATGATGTTATTGTAACTAGTGAGGTAGGGGTATGTAGAGACTCCCATAGATGTACAGTAGATGGAAGGTCGAAAGCCCTTTATCAGGGAAGATTCTATTGCAGACCACAGGGGTGGGCAGAATCAGATGCCTCAAACTATCTCAAGGTTTGTGTGGCTCTGAATGCCAGGTAGTATCCTTTTATCCATGGTAGTCCCCATCCCCCATTGGTCCAATGTGTTCTGAGTTTAATCCTGCTGAATCTAGGCTGCTTTCACTCTGAAATATAACTTCCCAGGATTACCAGTGCCAGTGAGTTATGGGAGCTTCATGCTTCTGGTCATTTAAGAGAAATTCTCAGTCCTGAGTAAAGTGCTGCTGCTGTAGTCTCTTTCACTAGAAGATCCTTGCATTGTCTAATTACTGCCCTAAAAGTGTCTCTGTCAAGTAAACCATGTAAAACGTTTTAGCCCCATGGAGCTGTGCATTTAAATTTTTTTAAGCAATTGGGATCCCCGAGCCCTGTTAATCATTTAGGGGCTCAGGAGAATAAAACTTGATTTGTTTGGGAGAAATCAGAATTCAGTGTGATTAATCTTTTAAAGGATTTCAAATGAAATAACCAGTTCTTTTTTCTTTGGGGTTTCTATATTCTCCCATGGGGGTTTGAAGCAATCCAGAAATTCCTGTGCTTTCTTACTCTGAGACCGGGTGGGTGAATGCCACTGAAGGCTAAAGGTGAATTGCCTGGGTCCGCTCTCCTAGAAGGCTTCTGCTGGGGGTAAACCGATCCATTGTTTGGAGTCTTGGGACATGTGAAGAAGATGTCTTAAGGTAAAAGATATTTATTCCATTCTTTATGGTCAGAGAAATGCTGGTGAGGATTTTATTGTCTGGGACCCCTCACCCCAGAACACCTGGTCCCTAGACATTTGGGAAGGGGGGGGGGCTCATCTAGGATTTGCTCACACCCCAATAGGTGAAATCTGCCCTGAAAACCTGGTGCAGAGGAGCTGGTGGGACTGTCCACTGCGGGCCTAGGCCATGTGATGCATTAAAAATTGGGTGGTGACATGGGGTCAGGCCTAATCAGATGGCTAGGTCTCAGCCCTCTCTCTGTTGTGGTGCTTGTGTGTGACTTGTGGGTCATGTGCCCCTTGTCCAGCCTATAGGTGCCAGATGGCGGAGGGAGGAGGCATGCATGGGATGGTAGAGAGTGGAGGAGGAGGGGGTCTTGGGTGCCACAGGGTGAGTGGGGGGAGGGGACAGTGGTGCTAGAGGGTGGGGAGAGAATTTGTGCCACATGCTGCAGTCTGATTGGCTGTAAGGATTCTGACAACCTTCAGGGCATGCATAGCATGAGTGAAGTGTGGGGGTCGGTTCCTCTACTTTAAATGTTGGGGGTCAGCTCTGAAAAAAGCTTAGGCTCAGAAGTTTGCTGGAGTGTCTTTGTACTACATTACCTGACACTTTTTCTGCTAATGATTAGATGCAAACCTTTCAACATAGAGGGTCAGTGCTTCTTTTTTTTTTTGCCTCAGAAGCCTCAAAAGTTTCATTTGGGGACTTCAGTAGGGGCTTAACGCAAGCTCTGGCCATACATTAATCCCTGTTAAACTGTCATGTACAGAATGATCACAATGGATCATGGATTCTTCCTGTCAGCATTCCATTCTCTAGCACTGCTGAAGGACTGGAATGCTGCATTCTGTTTTTGAGTGAACCAGCATTCTTAAACTGTTTGTTGAAGAACTATTTTACAAAAAATATCCCTCTAAATAAGGAAAACATTCACAAAGTATACTGGCTGAGGGATGGAACCCAGATGGTAGTTGTGGGTGGAGAGTTATCTGGCACCAGAGAGGTAAACAGTGGGGTCCCACAGGGCTCAGTGCTGGGGCCACTGTTGTTCAACGTCTTCATCGGTCACATTGGAGATGGAATTAAGGACAAAATATGCCTATTCGCAGATGACACAAATCTCTGTGGGAGAGTGGACACAGATGAAGGGATACAGAACCTACAGGAAGATCCGAAAAAAAGCTAAGGAGGTGGTCTAGGATTTGGCAGCTTGTCTTCAGTGTCAAGAAATGAAAACTTATGCAAATTGCAGCTAGGAATCCCAGGATAGAGTACTACTACTATACTAAAAATCCTGCAGAATAGGCCAAATGATCTGTCTTGTCTGCTCGAAATCTGGTCAACTGAGTAACGCATATGAGGAGGAGGCTGCGGGCACTGAACATGTAGTCACTGGAACACAGGGGAGAGAGAGGGGGGTACATGATTGGGATGTTCAAGTACGTGAAAGGGATAAACAGGGTTGATCAGGAGAGTCTCTTTAAGCTGAGTGGCAAGGTGGCAACCATAACATGAGAGAGGACAGTCTTAAACTGGAGGCAGGTGGGAGGTTTAAGAGAGATGTCAGGAAGCACTTCTTCACGGAGAGGATGGTGGAAACTTGGAATGCACTACCGGAAGATGTTGTCTTGTTAAAGACAATGCATGGACAGCTTTAAGAGAGGATGGGAGAGGCATAGGGGTAGGTAAGAATGATGGGTAGGGAGGAAGGGAGGATGGAAGGAGTGGGGAGGGAAGGGAGTGTAGGAATATTAGCTCAAGCTGTGGACACTGCAATACTACGAGCAGACTTGATGGGCCAAATTACCTTCTTCTGCGGGCTTCTTCATATGTTCATACTAACAGTACTAGCATATCATGGTCATTTTTGTTAATTAGATGTTAAAGTCTGAATTAAATTTGCTTGTTGGTTGCATATAATTTTGATTTAAATATTGCTGCCTGGCTGTTTTGTGCATCTGTGTGCTAAAGGTCTTGGAAGTGGAATACGTGGAGTAAAGTTTCCTCCCTTCCAGTAGTGTTTATTTACCTCTGTACTTGTTTTACAATATGGAGTTTGTCCAGTCCAAATCAAAAGCTGTGCAAAAGACTCAGGACCAGGACCATCCCGTATGGCCCCGACGACCTACTTAATGAAGCATGTACACTGGGCACTAAGAGAGATGCCAGCTAGAGGGCTAACCAAGACCAAACATTTTCTGATCCTGATTTAATCAGAATATTTTGTGTTTTGGCTAGTCCTCCAGCTGGCTTCTGTCTCAGTGTTCAGTGTGTGCACTTCATTAAGTAGGTTGGACCATTAGGGATGATCCTGCCGCTTTTGGCACATGTTGTTCCTCAAGCCCATAACGGTGTTTGTCCCTTTGCCTTTAGGTCTTCCTGGGAGACCACTATAGTTATATTACCTGCATCTCCTTTCTTTATCCTCTAGGCACTGCATACACAGAAGTGTAGTACAAACTGGCAAAAGCAACAGAGTTCTGAGTAATGTACTGCTATTAAGTACTATCCATAATCTTCCCTGGCTAGTAACAGTTTTTTTTTTTGGTCAAGTTCATTTTGCGATTGTGAATGATTGGGGGGCTGCACTGTCAGACCTTTTAATATCTCAGGTTTGTGTACTAAGTGCCTCGGTGCTATTCTGAGACCAGCCATAGACTGTCAGCTACAGTACTTCTGGACGTGCCCCCACAGCTCACCGCATTAGGAGTTTGTACTTTTTTTCAGTTTTCCATTCTTTGGTAACTGGATAAGGCACAATGTACATGAAGCCTGTTTCCTGGGGACGGTGTCTTTTTGAACACTGGGAGAACACTTCAAGGGTTAAGTGATTTTCACGTATTCACACAATATGCAAGATGATCTGATGTTGTTCGGTTCATACCTTAACTGTCTGGATATAGCAAGCTACTTCTTAATTTGTTTTTTCTTTAAGTACTCTGTTGCAGTTCACACTTTTTGGGGGGCGGGGGGCACTTTTTGGTAGGCAGGGTAAACTTGTACAGAGTTAGTGGTAAGTGATCATAAGCTTGGTGTATTTTCAGTGACAAGATTCTTTGTTAATGTTTGTATTATAGATAATATTGTAGAAAGATGGAGTCGAGCACAGCACGGAAATATCTAAGCAAATCACAGAAGCGTAAACGTGCTATGGATCAAGTAGAAAAAGAGAAGCAAAGGTTCCAAAGTTAACAGATTTCTTCTTGGCATCAGCCAGCAGTGCTAGAGATAAGGAGGCTGTTGGTCAGCATTGTCAGGGTAGCAGTGAGCAAGGCTGTAGAAATGTAGACACCAATGTGTCAAATATTGCAATGGAAATGATGGATGCAGGGCCCTCTGAGGAAAAAATAAGCAATGTTGTTTCTACATGCCAAGTCCAACACATCACAGATGAAGAAGTCGAAGCCGATATTTACCAGGACAGTCCTTTGGAAAGCAGCTCAGCGGTTACTACATGCCATGAGGTCACAAAGGGTCACGTTGTCAGCACCATGTGCAATCTGACTTCATTTGACAGCAATCCAGTGGTTCCTACAAATACAGAAGTTACTGAGAAACAGGTTACTGATACTTGACATCAGATTCAAATTGAAAGCTCCCAAAAAACAGAGTTGTACAGCAATGACCCAGTGCAGTGGACATCTGTATGTGAAGAACTGAGGAATTATTTCATAGATCATGACGTTGACCAGAACATATATGACTTCTCCAAGTCCATGCATTTGTACCCAGATAAGAAGCGTTATTTATCCAAGGATCTTTTCTCTAGAATCATGTTAAATGGTGAATGTAGGACACGGGATTGGCTGATTTATTCTCCTTCAACTGGGAATGTCTTCTGTTATGTCTGTAAGCTCTTTTCAGTGAGGAATGCTGCATTCTCACAATCTGGTTTCAGTGACTGGAAAAATGCAAACTCTCGTGTAAATGAACATGAACACAGTCATGATCACAGGATGGCATTAATCACACTGCATAAAAGCAAAAGGACTGCAGGACGAATTGATGCTGAAATTGTAAAACAATATCAGAATGAGTATCAGTACTGGAAAAATGTACTGAAACGTGTGGTTGCTGTGGTTTGTTTCTTGTCAGAATGTGGATTGGCTGTTTGAGGTGACAATGAACTACTGGGGTCTCCAGGTAATGGAAACTATTTGGATAATTCAGAACTTATTAGCCAATTTGACACTTTTCTAGCTGACCACATAGCAAAATTCGGCAATGCTGGAAGAGGATGACCATCATATTTGTCTTCAACCATCTGCAATGAATTCATTGACCTGATGGGTAAAAACGTGATGCACACTATTGTGGAAGAACTGAAGATGACAAAATACTATTCTATCAGTGTTGATTCGACACCGGATATTTCTCATGTGGATCAGCTGACTTTCATTGTTAGCTATGTCAAAGCTGATGGAAATCCAGTTGAACATTTTCTTAAGTTCATTCCAATCCATAGTCATACGTCAGCAAATCTTGCAAACACAGTGATGTCTGTGGTTCAGGAATTGGACATTGAAATAAAGGATTGCAGGGGTCAGACATATGATAACATGAGTAATATGGTAGGAAAATATAGCGGCCTACAAGCCAGAATAAAAGAACACAATCCTTTGGCAGACTTCATCCCTTGTTCTGCGCATTCCTTAAACTTGGTTGGGTCCTGTGCTGCTGAATGCTGTTTAGAGGCTGTATCTTTTTTTGGATTTCTTCAGGCACTGTACACATTCTTTTCAGCCTCCACACATTGTTGGCATATCATGAGGCAGCAGTTGCCTAGTGAGGTGAAAGTACCAAAGTCACTTTCAGTTACTCGATAATCTGCTCAAGCAGATGCATGCAGTGCCCTGTTCGGTGGCTATCAACACATGAAGACTGCATTACAAAACCTAGCTGATGATCCTTCAGAAGGACCAAGCACAAGGATGGAAGCTGAAAGTCTGGCAGAGAAGATGGGATTGTTGGAAACTGCACTAATGACAGCCATTTGGAATTCAGTATTACAGCGCCTGCATGCCACAAGTAAGAGTTTATAGAAAGTAGGCATTTCTTTGAAGATGGTGGTGGATTTATATTCATCTCTAACAGGATTTCTCCAAGAGATACGCAACAATTTAGATGAGTATGAAAGGAAAGCAAAAACACTGGTTGACCCGGAAACATCATACAAAGCAGACATCAGTAGGCAAAGGCGTCGCAAATACATGTTTGATGAACCAAGAAATGAAACAACATTAACAGGTAGGGAAAAATTTTGTGCTGAGACATTTCTTGTTATAATCGACACATTAAGTGCTGCCCTGCAGAAAAGAAAAGACGCTTATGATATATTTCAGAAAAAAACTGGAGTGTTAACAGACTTTCCTCATCTGAATGTAAATGAGATACGGAAGCGAGCGGAAAGTCTAGTTGCTGCATACCCTCAGGATTTGGAGGAGTCGTTCACTGATGAATTTATACAATTCACAGCATTTGTTTCTTGTGAAGAAGACAAAGATGTTCTTAACCTGTGTAAACTTTTGAAGGCTCGAGGACTGGAGTCAACATTCCCAAATGTGGAAGCTGCTTTTCGTATATATTTGTGCACACCATCTGCAAACTGCAGTGGAGAACGGTCATTTTCAACCTTGAGTAGAGTCAAGAATAAACTAAGGAGCATGATGGACCAGGAAAGACTCAATGCCCTGACTATTTTATCTATCAAAAGTGAACTGGTTAAAACCATGGACTTTGATGATCTCATCAGTGACTTTGCCCAACTTAAATCGAGGAAGAAACAAATGTAGGCTGACTAAAGCACTATCAAACATCATAATTCTAAAGGAGACGACATAAGCTATCTGAGAAGACTGCCAGTACCCTGAGCCAGAGTACAGTGAAAAATGCCACAACTCAAGCCTGTGACCCCAGTGAAGCACGTAAAATAGCGCTGGTGCTACAAAGTGCTCCAGCTCCTGGAGATTGAGGCGACAGAAGCTGTCTGAGAAGACTGATGCCAGTACCCTGAGCCAGAGTACAGTGAAAAATGCCACAACTCAAGCCTGTGACCCCAGTGAAGCACTGCAAGAAATGAAGAAAATAGCATTGGTGCTACAAAGTGCTCCAGCACCGTGAGATGAAGATGACAGAAGCTGTCTGACAAGACTGATGCCAGTACCCTGAGCCAGAGTACAGTGAAAAATGCCACAACTCAAGCCTATGACCCAGTGAAGCACTGCAATAAATGAAGAAAATAGCATTGGTGCTACAAAGTGCTCCAACACCATGAGATGGAGATGACAGAAGCTGTCTGACAAGACTGATGCCAATACCCTGAGCCAGAGTACAGTGAAAAATGCCACAACTCAAGCCTGTGACCCCAGTGAAGCACACAAAATAGCACTGGTGCTACAAAGTGCTCCAGCTCCTGGAGATGGAGACGACAGATGCTGTCTGACAAGACTGATGCCAATACCCTGAGCCAGAGTACAGTGAAAAATGCCACAACTCAAGCCTGTGACCCCAGTGAAGCACTGCAAGAAATGAAGAAAATAGCATTGGTGCTACAAAGTGCTCCAGCACCGTGAGATGAAGACGACAGAAGCTGTACCCTGAGCCAGAGTACAGTGAAAAATGCCACAACTCAAGCCCGTCAGTGAAGCACTGCAAGAAGTGAAGAAAACAATGTTGGTGCTACAAACTGAGCCAGGCAGCCAGCACCTACAGATGAAGACAGAAGATGTCTAAGAAGATTGATGTCAATAACCTTAATCTATGCATGGTGAGTGGTGAAAAACTTTTAATTGATGAATCTAAAGGATAACTTCTGAACTTTTATGTATATTTTATTAGTGTTTACAATACTGATTATTGCTATGAGGATAGTTAAAATATTCCTGCAATCCTACAAACCAGGGTAAATACAGCTTTTAACTGTCTTCCTTGACCTCCTGGTCTTCTGGTAAATTGAACTGATATACCATGCGGAACTGCCGGTTGAAAAGGTTGTTTCAGCGTGAGCTGCAAGTCATTCTGTGTTTAGGGCAACATTAATAATTTGAATTGCTGTGGATATTTAGGTTATTTATTTGCAATGTTTTTTTAATTACATGCAAGCCTGATAATGGATAATTACAGATATTGTTGCCTTGGACTACTATACAGGCACCTGTGCCTAGTGGGCCTTATCCAGTTACCAAATAATTTTATTTATGAACAAAAAAAATGGAAAGGAGCGGGGCTTGGCATAATGGGTGGGGCTTGCTAAAAAAGGGGGCGTGACCAACAGAAATGGGGCCTCAGCGACCCCAATTTCCCTCAGGCCTAGGGCCCCATCAAACCTTAATCTGGCCCTGCTGCAGAGGCATGTCACCACCATCGCACAAAACAGAATCCTTTCTCCATTGCTCAGATCCCATCATGAAACTCCCACCAGCCACTCACATGCCATCCTGAAACTCACTCTGGCCACTCAGATGACATCCTGAAAGGAAATCTGGCCAAAACTACTTCCTCATTTTTAGGGGTAGTGCTAGAAAGGACATGCACATGCAAAAACATGCAGACCTACACTACACTTACCAAAACAGTACTAAGTTCCACTACACTACTGAAAAAACACTACACCGTGGAAAAACACAGCATTATGGAAACAAAAATTAACAGCTGAATGCAAAGAAACCACCACCACTCAAAAACTGCAGACACACACAGAAGTGACCAAACCTATGCAATTTATAGAATAAATAATGGCAACATTCTGGACACTCATGAAATAGTACCACCTCAGAGTTGAACAAGCTCATAAAGGCCACTCACCCTTTTGGACTGTGACTTTATGGCCTATTCAATCCCTCAATTATATTATATCATTGTAATATATGGCTAAGCCTAAATAATTCCATCCTGACCTATTGGAAAATTTCCCTGTAATACACGAGTCCCATCACCATAATACTATTGCTCCACCACTGATAATAGATGATTTCAGATGTGATAAAACATGGTTTCACATTTGAATGATAGTGTTATCAATACAGCACAAAGGCACAAGAAAGGAGCGGTGTGTGTGCTGAGCGCAAGATGGCTTTTCTCTCAAACTCTCTCCTCAGAGAAAGCTACTTCACCCCTCGCTGACAGTCTGCTTCAAAATAAAAAAAAATGATAGATTCACCAACAGAAAACTTAACCACAGAGGAAAGGCAAAGATTTGTACAGAGCCAGAAGAATGCCAATATGATGAAAAAAACAACTTTTGACATGAAGCTCCTATAAACCTACCTCATGAAGTAGGGTGTGTCAAGACCTATAGAAACCATACCAACAGAATAGCTTGACCAAATACTAGCCGACTTAATTTTTCAGCTAAAAAACAAGAAGGCTTGGAGTATGAACCAAGCACAATTAGATGTGTCTTGGGGGAGTATAGACAGATACCTCAGTAGCAAAAGTTATCCTGCATTGATTTTTTAGGGTCCATCAGCAGTTTTTAATTAAACCTTAGAATCCTTGTGCACCAAACAAAAATATCTTAAAAAGTTAGGAATGGGCCACCCTCCATGGCAGGCAGAAGCACTCATGGAAAAAGAGATTTGCCATATGCATCAGGAACTCTCAGCTACCACTCCCCAGCAGCAATTTTACCTATGTTGTTTTTTAACCTAGGATTGCATTTTGCACTTTGTACCAGCAAGCAGCGTCAGTCAAGATGGGGAGACATAGTCCTAGGAAAAGACAGTGATGGAAATGACTATTTAGAATGCCATGAATGCCAAACAAAAACACCTAGTGGCATTAACATCAGGGAAGTGAGTCCATTCCCCCCAAGCTGTACTGAAACACCACAAACCCAGAGAGGGACACAGTATTGGCCTATGAGCAATACAGCAGACAAAGACTGCCAAATATGTTACAACCTAAATCTCCATTTCACTTAACTTTGAATATCAAATTAAAGCCCACCAGTTACTGTTACAGAGACATGATGATCTGAGGAAATAAAATTTGCAGCATTAAGAAAATGCTGCAGATATCAGATGATCTTCCTACTGAAAGAAGGATCATGAATCACAGCACCAGGAAAACAGCCATTCAGGTGCTTATAGACTCAAATGTGCCCACCACGGATGTTGCCCAAGTGTCCGGACACAAGAATATTCAGTCAATCAATAATTATAGTACTTTATCTGAACTGAAGCAGAAAAAATATGTGCCATCCTATCTGGAGAGCAGCCCAGCACATCATGAACTCCACCTGAAGCACCTTCTGATAGTGCCCTTGCAAGTGCCAGTGTCCCACAGGAAATAACTACCACCAACCAACTCTTGAATAAAAGTTCCCACTTCTCAGCAACTTTAAGCAACATCTCCAGTTCCCATTGTAATGTCTATGGAAACATTGCCATAAACATCCAGCAATCTCATCCACAAATCAAAAGAAGTCACTATGTAATTTACTCTGACTCTGACTCCGAGTCAGAGTACTGTTCTCTTTGGGGGGGAAGGGGTGCATATCAAATCACCAGGCTGCAGATGATGTGCAATGCTATGTTCTTTTTATTAATTCAGATTTGAAACAGCTGTGAGTCCTAACATTTTCTGTCTACTGTATAGGCTTCCTTAGGAGAACACATTTAACCTGTAAGTTAAAATATGTAAAGAACATTTTTTATAATCTGCTATACCAATCCATGACATGAATGAAATAATTTTTAAAATATTTCAATTCATATGCACCTCACTTCACTATAAGTGCCGCTTGTTAATATTTATACTTTTTGTACTTGTATTTGTGTTTCTTCACAGACAATCCTATAACAATAAATACAGTTTGCTAATTGTGTTAAATACACTTGATAGTTCAGTCACTTATAATAGTTATAATTATATACTGGTCACCCAACACCAAAAGTTGCAACCTTGTGCTTCCACATTATTTAGCATATATGCCTTCACAATAATACCATCACCAGAGTGAGTAATAATCCATGTCTACACCTCAGAAGGTGTTACATGCTGCCCCATACTGTCAAGCACATGCAGAGCCTAAAGTTGTTATTATTAACCAAATTAAAATCTTAGATGACTTTACCTCCACTCAAAGGTATGTCCTGGACATTGAAGTAGAATATTTGTAAGATTTTAATGTTTCTTTCTCACATAGCGTAAACCTATAATGTTCATAATAATTTTAATTTAAGTGAAATTAAATATTCATTTACAAAATAAAAATGAAAATTCACTAATTCAGCCAATGGCTGACTGTTGTTTACATTATTTTTTTTATTTGTAAATGGCTATTCAATGCACTAGCCAATT
Organism: Neoceratodus forsteri; assembly: GCA_016271365.2. Classification (NCBI taxonomy): domain Eukaryota; kingdom Metazoa; phylum Chordata; order Ceratodontiformes; family Ceratodontidae; genus Neoceratodus; species Neoceratodus forsteri. The sequence continues at coordinate 287,169,646 of CM057454.1, forward strand.
TTTTACTTCCAAATAGCATTGTATACTTGCTGTATATACTGTATGTTTTAACAGGACCATTATAAAATGGCTACTCAAACTGCTTGCACTTTTATGTGAAGTGGTAGTAACCAGTACATACTGCATGCATGTTTAGAGATTTTAATATTGGTGCAGAAACCACTTAATACTGTATGTCATTTTGAAATTTTAAACCCTAGTACCTAATAGTTTAATTGTGGTGATTTAAACTGCACTAGTTCATTCCGTTTCAGGTCTTTCAAAATTTATGTGCTTGCAACAGACCTTTCAACACACTGCAATCTTAAATGCTGTGTGAACATTTTAAAATGCACCATTCAAGTGTTAAAGACATTCCTTTTCAGTTTCTTGTGGCATTTTAGGAGTCTGAGTGGAGAGGACACTGAGCTAGACTGAAGCTGTTTTTAAACCTTTAGACCCATCCTCTCAGTGAAGTCAGACATTCTGACATCTTTCCTGCACATTCCACAGATTAAAAGCTGTTGCCTTGAATACCTAATACAACTAGAAGTCAGACAAGACCGAATTACTTAAAGGGATAGACTAATCATTTGAAAGCTTGTTCGATTGTTCTAGGAGCAACTGTTTCCAAATCTTATTATGTATCAATCGATCAGTAAGATGACTACTATGTTCTCTCTAAAACAGTCAACTAATTTAAAGGCTTTTAATTTTTTATTTTTATTTATCAAGTCTAGGATTACAAATACCTTTGAGCTATGGCTCTTTTACAAAGTTTCCACATTAGAGAAATTCAAATTATGGGGAACATCAAGACAGGCATTACAACAATGTGGACATTGCAAACAGAGTACAGATTAATACAGTTTAAGGGTAGCATTGTAACAAGGCAGCCAGTGGCATTTGTCAGAGAAAATAGACAACAGACAAGAAGTGCCAGAGTCATAGGGAGAGGGAAGAGGGTGGGGGGAGAAGGAATGTAGGAAGGGTGGCAAGAGGGTGAAAAGTGCAGCACTGGGTATACCAAGATGTGAGGGTAGAATCCAATGTGGGAGGGGGGACCACTAGAGCAGAAAGGGAAGTGGAGAACAAAGTTAAGTTGGGCAGTCACAGGAGCTGTTGGTAGTGAGATAGTCCCGGAGCCTAGTTTTAAACATACCAATAGTTGGGGCAGAGGAGATGGTTGGGCTGAGGCCTTTGAACCAGAGTGGCGCTCGATAAGCAAAAAAGCATTGTCCCTGTGAAGTGTGACAGTGGGGGACTTTCAGTAGCTGTAGCGTGGATCTCCTAAGGTGCCATTTGTTAATTCGGTATTATAACAGAGTTGAGACCCCAGAAGGTGCAAGGCCAAGGTAGATTTTTTTCACCATGGAGCAGGTGAGAAACTTTATGCGGTTTGATAGTTGGAGCCAGCCGGTCTGAGTGTACAGGTCACATGTGTGGGTGAGGCGGTGAGCACCAGTTATGAGCCACATGCTTTATTTAAGGTAGTTGAGAGGCATCTAAGGGTTGTGGTTGTGGCGAGCCATAAATGATGAGATCATAGTCTATTACAGAGATCACAGAGCTCAGGACTGCAACCTTCCAAAGCTTCTGGCGTGAGGTGTGTCTGTGTTTGTAGAGGAGACCAAGCCGTATTAGCAGCTCTAGCTACATTATCTACATGAAGTCCATAGGAGAGATTAGGGTCAAGCTGTATCCCTAAGTATTTTAAGGACCCCACCTGATCTAGAGTGTTCCCCTGTGTGGTGGAGATAGCCAAGTGGTGTAGCTTGTGTGGGTTATGAGAGCTGCAGAAGAGCATAGATTTGGTTTTCTTGTCATTGAGGACCAGTTTATGATTAAGAAACCATGTCTCTACAGAACTGAAACCAAGTTGAAGGTTGTGTTGAAGAGTTGCAGGATCTTTGTGAGTGGAGAATACAACTTTACTTAGTGTTTTAAAGGAGCTATACACTATTAAACTTAAATGTATGTAATTATTGAAATGTTTTACCAAGAAAGGCACACTGAACAACAAGTTGCTCATCTCCTGGTGCATTCTGGGGGAGATGGTAAACGGAAAAACATTCAAGCCATAAACAGTGAACAATATAATGTATGACGTAAGTACAGCAAACAGCAAATAACAGGCAGTAGTACAAGCAGTGTGATAATACATACAAGCAGTATACAATCAAGTAGTGTACATTAAGCAAGGATTATACATAACAGAAGTAGGCAATTAGTAAAACTAAAACAATATGTATAAGTGTAGCTATGCCCAACTAATTAGGGCAACTCATGGGACATAGAGTCAAGTGCAACACAGATAGTAGGGGAGTCATACAGGTAGGTTAGCTGGGGGGTCAAATACTAAGAGGAGTTTCATAGCACATAGGGGATGGTGAGGGGCCAGGTGAGTAGATATAAGAAGATAGGGCAGTTGTATAATTGCAGAGAAGGAGGAGCAAATCAGGGTGGACTGCAGTGGGTTAGCTGCAGGTGCAACTTACAGAGAGGAAATTGAGTAGGGCAGAAAGGGAAGGGGGAAGAAGAGGTGGTTAGCTGCAGGTGCAGTTTACAGAGAGGAAATTGTGTAGGGCAGAAGAGATGGGAGGAGGAAGAATGGTGAATCTGGTGAGGGAGTGCATTCCACAGTTTAGGGAACTGATGCGAGAAAGCAGCTTGGCCAGCAGAAGTGGACTGACAAGGGATTACTATAGTACATGTGTTATGTGACCTTAGGACATGGGCAGGGGGAGGAGGAATGGGTAGAGAGGTAGGAGGGGAGAGTTCCAAACCAAAATTTAGAGGTGAATTTAGTACAGTGGAGGAGGTGTCCATTTTCTAATGAGGGAAAGAACAGAGAGTGGTACAGAATGCAATATTGATTGGGGGGATTTGAGAGGAAAATGACAGAAGGAGTTGAAAAGGGTGTCCAATCTGGCTGAGGAACACTTGGGAGCAGCACTGTAGACTACATAACAGTAGTTGAAGATAGGAAGGATCATCGTCTAGACAAGTTCACGCTGAGCCAGTAGAGAAAGGCAACTACAGTTCCTGTATAGTATGCCTAGCTTGGGGCGCAGTTTTTTTAGGATGACGTCCACATGACCAGAGATGTTGAGGTATTGGTCAAGCCAAACCCCAAGGTATTTGAAAGAGGAAGTGTCCTCTAGGACTGCCCAATCTTGGGTGTGAAATGAGGGCAGGAAGGGGAGCCGATAGAGTCTTTGCCTAGTGCCAAAGGTCATGGAGGCTGTCTTCTTGGTGTTAAGGGAAAGTTGATGGGAGCAAAACCAGCACCAAACTTTACTGAAGTCATGCTGTAGTCTGGTTGCCACATCAACAGGGGACTGGCTAGAGGTAAAGAGGACTGTGTCATCAGTGTACAAATGTATTGATGTGGATGTACAGACAGATGGCAGGTTATTTAGAAATATGGAAAAAGGTATGGGATCCAGCACAGACCCTTGAGGGCACAAGTGTTGCTAGGGATAGGGAGAGAGGTGGTATCAGCAGTTCTGACTGATTGAGTCCTGCCTACTAGGTAGGCTCTGACATAATTGGCAGAGGAGATGGTTAGTCCTACTAAGGACAGTGTGTCTAAAAGGAGGGTGTTGGAGACCACGGGAAAGCCTTGGCTAGGTCAACAAAAATAGAAGATGTGATCAGGCCACTGTTCATCCCTGTGAGAATAGACTGAGTGAGTCTAATCAGAGAGGTAGTGATGGAGTGTTTTTTATGACAGTCAGATTGGAAAGGCGTGAAGAAGTTGGAATCGGACAGATAGGTTGAGAGCTGTGACAGCACAAGATGCTCCTGGAGCTTAGCAAGTGTAGGTAGGATAGATACGGGATGGTAGTTCCCAGGTGAGGAAAGGTCACCACCTTTTGGTAGGGGAATGACAGTGGCATGCTTCCAAACTGCTGGTATGGATGCCATAGTGATGGAGAGGTTAAGAAGGTCAGACAGTGGGGCAGAGATCGCTATAGCTGAGAGATAAATTAACTCAGGGTCCAAGCCATCAGAAAAATTGCCGTAGGCAGGGTTCAGTGTAAGCAAAGCATCTATAGTATCCGAAGGGGAAATTCTAGAGAATGAGAAATGGAAAAGTGGGGAGGAGGAGGGAGCAGGTGGGGGGTAGGGAGTATAGCTGAACAGATGCGAAATGGGAATTAATTTCAGTAGCAACACTAAGGTGGTCAGTAATTAGTGAATTGTTGACATTTAGTAGAATGGCGAGAGGAGAGGAGAGGAGAGGAGGGTGCAGAGAAGAGGGAGTAGATAACCTTCCAGAATAATAACCCAGAGGTGTTATTAATGTTAGAATGAAAGGTAGCATTACAATAATGAGCCTTGGCCATGAGAGTAATTTTAGTGCACTTGTTGTGTAAGGAACGATACATGTCATAGTGTTGTGGAAGCTTTGTGGCTTTATGAATTCTCCATGCTTGACCATGAGCCCTATGGTAAGCCAGGAGTTCTGGTGTGATCCAAGGAAGGTGGTTCCCTCTGAGTGTAGTTTGGTGAAGGGAGGCATAGTGGTTCCAAACGGCAATAAATTTATCTTTAAAATAGTCCGAAGTTGCATCTATAAAGCTAGCCAAGGCTATAGGATTTAAACAACACTGAATGAAAGCAGGGAGTTTGCGATATTCTTCTCCATCAATAAAGCACTTAACAAGTGTATTAAAGTTCCACTTATTTTTATTGAAATATCAGCCCCCTACATTTCACTCCTTAGAGCTTGTTCACGGGGTATTTTTAAATCTGTTTAAACAGAAAAATAATTTTAGTTCAATTTTTAAATCGAATTCATTATAATCAAATCTTAATTGTTCTGATATCATAAAAAAGTGTATTTTATTATTACCAGGAATATTTCTGTCTACCAAATTGCATCTTGTTGCTGTGCAAACGATTCAGCAGTCAACAGACTTTCTATAGTAATAAACATAAATAAAAGATATGAATATAGCCTTCAGTGCACAGAAAAATGCTGACCAAGATGATGCTGCTAATTTTGACATCAGTATTTAAACCTGAACCCCCCATAACCGTATGCATACCTTGGGAAATAAATTTTGTATTGTTTCTTTTTCCTTTAAATCACAGCCATATGGTGGCCATTAGGAACGTTATGTTTATATGCTGTAATGGCATTTCCCAAATGCTCTGAAAATTCCCAAGGAGTGCTTCTTCCTCTTGAGCTCACTGGATTTCCCACATAAAGTTCCTAATCGCTGAATAAACTATTGCAAAAAAATGTTGTAGGTGCCGTATTGGTCCTTTTAAAAAACAGATCCAGAAACAAATGATTTGATACCTTTTATTGGACCAACATGGATGTTACAGAAAAGAACAAAGTGCTTTAGCTTTCGAACCAACCAGGTCCTTCTTCAGAAGCTTTGTGGCAGTTTTTTCAAATATCCTACATTTATTAACACCAGATTATATAGAAAAAGCAGAAATAATTCTCATTGGTTTAACATATACATTTAAAACATAATAGAAGATTACGTCAGAGAAGCTAATTAACACCAGTATGCCTTAAACTGAGGAGCCTCAGAAGGGCAAAGGTTATCAAGAATTCTCTACAGCCAGAGAGTTCTTGTCACATAAATTTTAAAATGTCTCAGTATGCCAAGAAAGCATTCTAGTGATAAAAAAACCTTGAGTGGCATTCTCCCATACATGTAAGATGAGCTTACAACTTACATTCCAATTGTCCTGGTATATTAAAGACAGATAATGAGAGACAAAATCCTGAAATTAGGTATAACTGCAAGTTGAAATCAAGCCTCAAATTAACCTACACATATAAACATGATGCATGAAAGTATCACTTGTAAGTGTAAGTGCAAAAAACAAAACAAAAAAAAAAATCCTTGTTAAGGACCCCCAAGAAAACGAGACCATGAGCCTGATAAATGCAGATTTCAACACAGAGTCTGTGTATAACAAAAATGCACAGAATCAGTCTAAGCAATCTAAATGAAAACCCAAAGGAATTACACCTTAATGACCCCCAAGTAAATGAGATATGCATCTTAATATGAGCAGTTGAAAATGTGACAGTGTGAAATCCACCCACTGACAACTAATAGAAGGAAATAAATGCACTATATGTGAAAACTAAGTGTTCTAGCCACATAACAACTGCCCCATGCCACGCTCCACCCACACATATGTGTGTACATACACCATACCACCCCCATACACACACACACACACCTGCACACCCACACAACCACAACACACAACAAATATAGCAAACACATTCTGCACACACCACACCACACCACGCACAACAAACAAAACACACATACACACCATACCACAACACATAAAAACACAACACACACCAAACACACACATACATACATCAGTATACACACACACACACACTCAAACGCACTCACTACAGTGTTAAGGTGAAAAGTCAACAATGTAGATAACCATAAAATTACAAAATCAAAGGCCTGCTGAAGAACTAAACTGTTTATGTTCATCTTTTAAAGTAAAGGTCTGTGTAAGTTTAAGTGGAATAATGTGTCATGTACCCAACATCAATGTTCAATCCATCCGCCACCATATTGAGAAGTAAAATAAGTCTAATTTCAGAAGCCTGCCTCTGTTAGTGCATTGTTGAAATGTCCTTTAAGACCATCACAGACATATCTGAGATTGAGTGGTCATCCTGGGAGAAGTGCCAGGCTACTGGTTTCTCAATCATCTTGTGATTAATAGAATGTCTGTGTGAATTCATTCTAGTGCTGAGTTGTTGGCTTGTCTCCCCACATAACCTGTGCGAGACATTTCTTGCATTGGATAAAATAGACCACATTACTTGATGTACATGTATAATTCCCTGTATCCTGAATAGTCTGTTTTGTGATGTAACCACACAGTCTGAAGTGGAAATGAGGTTACATGTCTTACATGTGCGTTGATGACAGGGTCGTGTACCATATGATGTCATGGTATTCTGTTCTGGTTCAAGTTGACTCCTAATAATCAGGTTGGCTAAATTAGGTGGTTGTTTAAAAGATAGTAGTGGTAGTTCTTGAAAAATACAGTTAAGGGTTTCATCCTCACTAATTATTGGATGGGATTTTGTCTCTCATTATCTGTCCTTTAATATACCAGGACAATTGGAATGTAAGTTGTAAGCTCATCTTACATGTATTAGGGAGAATGCCACTCCAAGGTTTTTTTTATCACTAGAATGCTTTCTTGGCATACTGAGACATTTTAAAATTTATGTGACAAGAACTCTCTGGCTGTAGAGAATTCTTGATAACCCTTTGCCCTTCTGAGGCTCCTCAGTTTAAAGGCATACTGGTGTTAATTAGCTTCTCTGACGTAATCTTCTATTATGTTTTAAATGTATATGTTAAACCAATGAGAATTAGTTCTGCTTTTTCAATATAATCTGGTGTTAATAGTATGGGATATTTGAAAAAACTGCCACAAGGCTTCTGAAGAAGGACCTGGTTGGTTCGAAAGCTAAAGCACTTTGTTCTTTTCTGTAACATCCATGTTGGTCCAATAAAAGGTATCAAATCATTTGTTTCTGGATCTGTTGAATAAACTATTCAAATTTCAGTCGCTTAAAAGTATTTAATAGTGGCCTTTGGAAGTGGAGAAGGTAAAATCTTGGGAATTATTTCAAATAAAATAAACAGAATTGGTAAAAGCCTTTTTTAATAAATGAGTACTTTTGCTTTGTAGGATCAGGTTACTGTTTTGTCCTAACTAATTGATACACCATATGGCTGTGATTTAAAGAAAAAAGAAACAATATAAAATTAATTTCCCAAGGTATGCATATGGTTATGGGGGGTTCAAGTTTAAATACTGATGTCAAAATTAACAACATCATCTTGGTCAGTATTTTTCTGTGCAATGAAGGCTATATCCATGTCTTTTATTTATGTTTATTATTATAGAAAGTCTGTTGACTGCTGAATCATTTGCACAGCAACAAGATGCAATTTGGTAGACAGAAATGTTCCTGGTAATAATAAAATACACTGTTTTTTATGATATCAGAACAATTAAGATTTGATTATAATGAATTTGATTTAAAAAACAAACTAAAATTGTTTTTCTGTTTAAACAGATTTCAAAATACCCCTTGAAAAGCTCTACGGAGCAAAATGTAGGGGGCTGATATTTCAATAAAAAGAAGTGGAACTTTAATACACTTGTCAAGTGCTTTATTGATGGAGAAGAACGTTATGAACTCCCTGCTTTCATTTAGTGTTGTTTAAATATTTGGAGACCTTCAAGGGAGTTACAGTTAAAATTTTTACACCATTTCCTGAATTGTACTTATTGTGTCAAGGCTATAGGACCCCAGTTAGTATGGGCTAGGTTGTAGAGGAGTGGGGCAAGGTTCAGAGATTTGTAGAAGCGAATTAAGAGTCTTATGGGGCCTTTTATCCTGTGGATTTTACGTGCAATAATGGTCATAAGGTGATCGCTTAAAGCATCAGATAGAATGCCAGACTTGATGACCCTATGGGGATGGGATGTAAGAGCCTAGTCAATTAGGGAGTGGTAATTAATTTTGTGGTTTATATGGGTTAGCTCTAGGATGAGTTGAGTTAAGTTATGGGCTGTGATATCATTATATACTTTACCAAGGGATGGGGCTAACCAATTTATTTATTGTTATTTATTTATTTATTTGGTAATTTGGATGCAACCTTTGAGTATACACTCTTTTACAAAGGTTCCACGTCAGGATGTAAAACAGCAGAAACATAACAAAAACTTGACAGTTAACACAAAACATAAGATTGCTATGTAATACAGAAAATAGATAAATAATACATTTGAGTAACCTAGACAACTGACATTAAACAGTGGGAGGAGATTCCCAATTAGCAACATACGGCATAGCTGCCCCAGGGAGGCCTGTCAAGGTACAGTATCGGAAAGGGTAGGAGAAAAAAAGGGGGGATAGTGTGGACGAGGTGTAGATTAGAGAGAGAGAGAGAGAGAGAGAGAGAGAGAGAGAAAGGGATTTGGAGAAGGAGAATATTTAGGGGGAGAGTGGGTGGAAAGGGGAGGTGTTGGGGAGTATGGAGGGGAAGAAGTTGGAGGGACTTAGAGAGGGAGCGTGGCAAAGGATGGCAGGTGGGGGTCAAGGGTAGGTAAAACAGAAGGAATGCTCAGACAGATGAGGGGGTTATCTGGGTTCAGGATATGGACTCAGGTAAGGGAGTCAGAGGTGTTTAAGACGGGGTATTCAGGTTGAAGATATGGATACAGGCATTTGAGTTCAGCAGTTATTGCTTCAGTTCTCTGTTAAAGGACCGAACATTTGTTGTATTATGAGCTGCAGCAGGGATCTCATTTAGCCATAGTAGAGCTCGGTGCATGAAAGATCTTTGTCTTAGGGTAGTTCTATAAAATATGACATCAAGCTGTGTTGTCACAGTTCTTCGAGTGTTGTATTTGGAGCTTGCTTCCTTTACCAGGTCTGCAATGCAGGTAAGGGTTTGGGAGAGCATGTCATATCTCCCTAGCAGGCAAGTTTGGTATCTGATTCTGGATTGAAGCAGTAGTATGTGGGCCAGACCATACAGGGTACAAGTGTGCATGAAGCAGTCAGCATTTAGCAATAGTCTGCAAGCCTTGTTAAGGGCAGTGGCAACCCTTTTGAGGGCTGTATCAGTAGCAGCACCATAAACCACCAGCCCGTAGTCAACCAAGGAGAGGACAGAGCTGGAGACTGAGAGCCGGAGCACTTCAGCAGTTAAGTTTTTCTTGTGCCTAAACAGTATCCCTAATTTAGTGTTCACAGCTTTCACCACCATGTCAATGTGCTGAACATACGAGAGGGTATCATCCACAATGACACCCAGGTACTTGAAGGAGTGAACCTGTTCCAGTGGGGCAGTCAGGTTATTTGTGATTGTTAGATCAGGGCATCTCCTTTTAAGTTGGGGGCAAGAGAGGAGCATCGTCTTGTTTTTTTTTTTTGTAGTTTAGCAGCAACCTTTGGGAGTAGGACCAGGTCTCCAGTTGCTGGAAGGATGATTGTAGCTCGGCCTGTAGGTGCTCTATGTGAGAGTGACAGCTAAGTAGGACAGCATCATCAGCGTATAGAATGACTTTGCCAGTGCAGACATCGGGTAGGTTGTTCAGGAACATGCTGAAGAGCACTGGACCCAGGATGGACCCTTGAGGCACCCCTAGTGAGACTTCCGTGGATGCAGATACAGAGTGACCTATCTTGACCCTTTGAGACGGGGAGGTTAGGTAGTCCTGGAACCATAGAGCGGCATTTGGGGAAACACCAAGGGCATGCAGTTGAGACAAGAGGAGTGGGTGGCAGACTGTGTTGCATGCCTTTGTTAGGTCAATCAAGATGGATCCAACCAGTGTTTCCTCATCCAATGCCTTATAGATATACTCAGTGAAATCCACCAGTGCAGTGTCCATGCTATGGAGTTTCCTAAAGCCATGCTGCTGGGGACATAGCAGCTGGAATTTGTGAATATAGTCAGTAAATTGGTCTGCCACAATCCTTTCCAGTGCTTTGGGGGGGGGGAGATAGAGATGGGCCTGTAGTTTAAATTGAAATCACCCATGATATACACCTCCACTGATTAGGAGAGGGAGACAATAATGCTAATGAGGTCTGTAGCAACAGAGGAGGGGAGACCAGGGCAACAATAGATGCCAGACATGATTATAGGGATGCAGAAAGGGAGAGATAGTTGTAGGACATGGACCTCGTAAGCTTTGGGGACTGAGTTAGAGAGGATACTGGTGAATTGGATGGCGGAGGAGATGAACATAGCCACTCCTCCGCCCTTCCCCAACCCATCTTGTTGTGATTTTGTGTAGCCAGAGAGGGTGTGGTCACCTATTTTTGTATTTAGCCAGGTCTCAGAGAGGATAATATCTGGAGTAAGTGAAACTGCCAGAGGGTGGAGCAGATCTAGTTTAGGGGAATAGACTCCATATATTTAGATCGATAAACTTTGGGCCACTAGGGAGGCAGGAGGGGCTGGTAAAGACAATGCCTGGAGTAGAAGTTACAAGCGTCATGATGTTAGGGGGGCAAGGTACAGGATTGTGGTTTATACCACTGGAAAAAAGAGGCAGGAATGCTATGATATTAAAATGGATTTTTACACTCTTGTACCAAGGGAGGGAGCAATTCAGACAAGTAATATAGGGGTTGTGGAGGGAGTGGGGAGGGAGGAATTTTAAAAGCTGCAGTAAAATAAAATAGGCAGGCATTGGTGTAAGTGATGCATTAGGATGGAAGGGGAAGTGTGGCCAGGTGGTGAAACGTGGGGTGGGGGTGGGGTGACAGCGTGGTTCTGCACAGGAGAGTTGAATAGGGGAAAGGCAGGAAGCATAGTTGTGCAAAGGAGACAGGAGTAAAGTAAAGCAGTAAAAGGTTAGTAGTGCACTGGAGGAGGATAGGGTGAGGGTAGGAGGGGAGGCAGAAGGCAAAGATGAACACAAAGAGTAGAGTGGGTGCTGCAAAAAACATGATGAGAGGGCAGCAGTTGCAGGGATGCGAGTTTGCATAGGAAGGAGTGCACTAGCCAGAGCAGGGAAGGGATGGAAGCAATAATCATTGGAGATGGAAGGAGACGAAGTACCATGATGGCTAAATTCTGAAGTTAGCCTAGCTAGTTGTGTAGTGGAGGGACTGTGAGGTAATTTTCTAGGAGTGAAGACTGATGAGACAGATGAGGTGCCCCTAGTGGTAATGCCATATAAGAGACTAATAGTAATTTGGACACTTAGTAATTCATTAACTCATGTGATACCTGTTAGAAATGTAAGAAATTGCTCAGATAGGGTAGGAGAGGGGAGGTTGGGTAGCCAGCTCGAAGCACTGACAGGGTTTAGTGGAGAGCCGGCACTGTCAGGTGCAGGGAGGCAGTCGGCAGATGGAGGAGCCATGCCGTGCTGCCTCTAGTGGGAAGTGCCCTGGTCAGGAATGAAAATCTAGAAGGGAGAGAAAGATGGAGTTAGAGGCAGATATAGTAGCTGCTCAGAATCAGCAGAGCCAGGGCTAATCGGTGGGCAGGAATGGAGAACAATAGGCAGAGCCCCGATTTTTCTGCTGCACATCAGAGCAAAGTTCTGCGGCAGGGTTCTCATTTGCCGCAGAACTTCTGCGGCACTCAATACCAATTTCTGCGGCAATTCTACTCAATTTTTACCCTTAATTTTTTTCCTTTTTTTGTTTTTTTTGCCAAATCTGACACAATTCACGCTCGTAACACAGTCATTTTATGGGCGTTTGTCACCAAATTTTCAACATAGCCAGTTTAAGACCTCTGTTCATGAACAGTATCACTGTGATTTTATTCATCTGTCTGGAACATTGATTTCGCACACCGACCTCGCCATTGTGCGCTACATGTGCGAAAACACATTTTGGGTGAGATGTGAAAAATGACAGTTGTACTGTTCATAAGAAGGTATGGTAAAATGGCAATACTGAAAATCTGGAGTGAAAATATTAAAAATGCTCGAGTTACGAAAGTGGTAAGAACTCGCGCATGCTGCGCTCATAAAAACAGTCATTTTGGGAATATTTTCACCAAATTTTCAACATAGGGTTTTTAGGTGCCTACCTCATGAACTGTGACAATGTCATTTCGTTAATCATTCCGGAAAGGTGGTTCTGCTCAGTGACTGCGGAAACACCTTCCGGAACCGATTAACAAAATAACAGTGTCACAGTTCACGAGGTGGGGTCCTAAAAACCCCATGTTGAAAATTTGGTGAAAAAATTCCCAGAAATGGCTGAGATATGCACTAAAGTTGAAAAAAATCCATTTATACCATTATACAGCTTACCTGCATTTCTTCAGGTCACGGTCGGCTTTGAAGGGTGCAGACGTGTTCCCGGTCCACAGAAGATCATCGCGCTGGGCTCCGGAGGTAAGTATGGGTTGAGGTGGGGGTGAGGTGGGGGTGTGGGGAGGTGGGTACGCAGAGGGTGGGTGCGGGTTGGGGAGGGGCAAAAGAATCAACGATGGAAGGTTTTTTTGTTTCAGGTTTTGTTTTGTTTTGTTGGATTCCCACACAAGGAGGGACTTTTGCCACACTGGGGTGGGCTCCCAGCGTGGCACCAGGCAGCTTGGGGGGTCAGTGAAGCCGACGGGGGATTGGGCACCCCAGTCAGCAAAGGAAGTTTTTGCCACACTGGGGTGGGCTCCCAGCGTGGCATAGAGACATTTGGGGGGGGCCAGTGAAACCGACGGGGGATTGGGCACCCCGTCGGCAAATTAAGCTTTTGCCACGCTGGGGTGGGCCCCAGTGTGGCACCAGGCAGCTTGGGGAGGGACAGTGAAGTCGACGGGGATTAGGCACCCCGTTGGCAAATTAAGCTTTGCCGCGCTGGGGTGGGCTCCCAGCATGGCATACTAACATTTGGCGAGGGGCCACGTTGTTCCATCGGGCAGTCAGGAATTCTGCAGGCGACGGCAAATTCCACGGATATTTCCGTGAGTTTGTCGCGACCTGAATCACTGGAAAACTCGGGGCCCTGACAATAGGGAAGGCACAGACACAGAAGAGGGGGGAAGGAAAATCAAAGATTCAGAGTCAGGGGTAGGGGGTGGTGTCAGAAGCTGCACAGCAGCAGGTTTAAGCACCAATGCTGTAGGGGTTAGAAAAGGCAGAAAGGAGAGGAAGAGAAAGGTAGAAAGAGCCACAGCAAATAGTTAAACAATGAGCAGGATTCCAACACTTTTCAGGAGGCAATACAGTTTTAGTTTACTCATGGAAAATAAATCTTTTAACAGGAGCTGTAATCCTAAAATAGTGATACTCTAGTATTAAAATAGCACTGGTGATTTAATTTAGGAGTGAAGAAAATGAGAACATATACAGAGGCTGACAGTTCGGAGCTGAAAAGGGGAGCAGCCAATGGCGTGCACCCAGTAGGTGGAGTAGCCAATCAGCCACAAGCCAAAAGAAGAGCCAGAAATTCATGCTAAGAGATGTACCTTTTGGAGAGCCATTGTGGTCAGGTGCAGGGAGTTGGCCAGTAGGTGGAGGAGCCACACCACAACACTTCTAGTGGAAAGCACCCTGATCAGGGGTGAAAATTTAGAGGGGACAGAAAAGTAGAGTTAGAGGCAAATATAGAAGCCGCTCAGAATCAACGGAGCCAGGGCTTATCGGTGGGTGGGAATGGAGAACAATAGGGAAGGAGCAGACACAGCTGAGGGAAGGGAAAATGAATGGTTCAGAGTCAGGGGAGGAGGAAGGTGTCAGAAGCTGCATGGCAGCAGGTTTAGGCACCAGTGCTGTAGAGGATAGAGAGGGCAGAAAGAAGAGGAAAAGAAAGGTAGAAAGAGCCACAGCAAACAGTTAAACAACAAGCAGGATTCCAGTACTTTTCAGGAGGCAATACAATTTTATAGTTTACGTATGGCAAATAAATCTTCTAACAGGGGCTGTAATCCTAAAACAGTAACACTTTAGTATTAAAATAGCATTGGTGGTGCACTTTTGGAGTGGAGAAAATGAGAATATATACAGAGGCAGACAGTTTAGAATTGAAAAGGTGAGTAGTCAATGACATGCGCCCGCTAGCCGGAGTAGCTAATCAGCCGTGAGCCAATGGAAGTGCCTGAAATTCAAGCTGAGAGACGTACCTTTTGGAGAGCTGGTAGAGTCAGGTGAAGGGAGGTGGCCAGCAGTTGGAGGAGCCACACCACACCACTTCTAGTGGGAAGCACCCAGGTCAGGGGTGAAAATATTTTGGAGAGCCAATGTAGTCAGGTGCAGAGAGGTGGCTGGTGGATGAAGGAGCCAAGCTGCGCTGCTTCTAGTGGGAAGCAAACAATACATTGCAATGCTCTCAGATTGCTATAAAAATGGCTCTGCATATGTATTGCTCTCCCAGACAGTACACATGCACCCCCCCCGAAGGGTGTACAGCTTTTAGTGAACTCACATATTGTTTTATACATGAAATAATAGTGCAGATCCATAGGAGTGGTTTCCATCTCACCACACAAATTGTCAACATCTCTGATGCTAAGCATAATTTAAATAAAGTTTAACATTCACAAAATACAACTGAGCTTATACTATAAATAGTATACATTGTTAACAAGGAGTCTAACATTCCTAAAATTAACTTGTTAGTAGAACACTAGAGTGGGTGATGGGTGAGTGGGGGGGCAGGACTAAGGGTACAAGACAATGCCGTCCTTACAGTTTTACATTATAAATGCTCAGGTAACACCAACTATCAGAGAGAACAGCACAGCACATTCATGTTTGTATTTATTTCCTGCATGCATTCCAGTTAATGTCCCTATTAAGGCCTACATTGGGATTCAGTGCTCCCATTTCAAATATCCATTTGGTCTCAACACTCTCCCTGATCTGAGGGTTAAATACTTCCAATACCCAGAATCTTACTAAAGCCCCTGTATGAGCTGCCTCAATAAAGTGTTCTGCCACTGGTGTCAGTACTGCATTGCGTATATTAGATTTATGCTCCTGTATCCTTGCTTAAGTGATCGTGTGTTTTTCCCAACAGATTTTGTCACAAGGACACTGTAATATGCATAGGATCCAGAGGAGGACAACTAAAATGGTCCCTCAATTAGCAAACATTGACTATCATGTTAGATTACAGGAAACAGGGCTCCATTCCCTTCAAACCAGGCAAACCAGAGGCGAGATGCTTTTTATGTTAAAAATCCATAAATCCCAAGACCTAATGCAGCAGTGTGCTTTACAATTGTCCCAGAGGAAAATTGTTCTGCGACTTCATAATAAACAAATAGATGTGGCCAGGTCTCAAACAAGCAAAATACTAAATGACTTTGCTGTCAGAGCCTCCAGATTATGGAATAGTTTGCCACAAGACCTGGTGGACAGTATTAGTTTAAAAAAGGTCTTGATCAGTGGTTACAATCCGCTAAGTTCTGGAAGTCAAAATTCCCTCCAAAGTGGTGGGGGACAATCTCGATGGGCCCCAGCCTTCTTTTGTCCATAATTACCAAGTAAACTAAGTAATATGACCCCTGTTGTGTCACAAGTAATAAATTGTTTGATTTCATATTCTTTACAGGTAAAAGGATGTCTGTAAGATTTCTTTTTGCTTGTGTGTCCACAGACAGAACAGCGGCCACAAGGGATCATACCAGGACCCAAAGGTCCCAGTAGCAGCTGTCTGCCTGTGGTTATCTTTCCTTGTGGATGATTTGTTTGCACATGTCAGTCTTTTAAGATGGGGACTATCTTTACCGCCACAAAAGATGGCTTAATAAATATTGCCTGATTCTGCGGAAAATCTTGTACTATATGCCAGTGTGATCTCAAAATGTTTAGTGGCTCTTTTTTTGTGGTTATGTTTTACAGTGAATACTGTTTATTAATTAGTTTTTGTTTACCGGGTAAGTGCACTGGACAACAATAATTGTCCATTTTCAGGCATGACCCAGGAGTGTTACAGACAAGGTCAGCATATCATTTCAGGAGATGTTTTCTGTGATCATGCTTCCTTACTGGTATTTCTAAGTGCTTGTGCCTGTGTAACCTTTTAATTCTATTATCTGCCCCTCTAAGTGTTCTTTTGTTATATCCCCTTTCTATGAACCAAACATGTGCATCCTTGAGATCTCTCTCAAAACCTTCATCTTGGGTGCAGTTTCTACAAATTCTTAGGAACTGTGAATATGGTATGCTGTTGACCAAGCTCCCCGAATGTTGGCTCATAGCATGTAAAATTGTGTTTCTGGCAGTCTCTTTCCTGCACAGAATGTTACATTTGAGGTCAAAATATGGAAACAAGACCTGTACCATCTCAGCTTACTTACACATAGAATGGGGTGAGTGTTAGGGTCGACGAGCCCAAGACACACCCTGACGCCTGTTGGTGTGTGGAGGGTAGGGGTAGGGGTTGGGCAGTAGAGTTTTTGGGGGGGTGGATGGGGTGTTAAGGTGGGAACCCTAACCTCACATTTCCATCCTTTTGCCATTGTAATAGGAACCCTAACTGATGCATTAGCATTAGGGTTTATAGCCCAAAGACAGCCCTTCCACCTGTGGGTCTGTGCAGGGCGGGGAATGGGGTGTTAGGGTTGGAAACCCTAATGCCACATTTCCTACTTCTGTCAGTTTAAGCCTAACTAATGCATTAATGACATTTTTTAGCAATTTATTTTCCTTACTTTTTGAGATAGTATAATAATATCCTTATTTTACTGTGGGAGAGAAGGGTCATTTGGACCCTGCGCTCCCACCCCTCCATAGATGCATATATGTATCTAGCTGTGGAAGCATGGGGATCTTCATCCCCTATGCTTCCAGTTATAGGACAACAGTCACGAAATTGTCACCATAGCCATGTTATTACCCCACCTCATGAACCCGGTGCAGAAAATGTTTCAATCCCTGCCAAAACATAACTCTGCACAAGCTCAACACTGATCAGCAGCGCAGGTGCAAAAACTAATTTTAGTCAGTATTTGAAAAATGACAGCTGTGACATACATGACATGGTATAATAAGAATTTTGAAACTTTGGGCTCAAAATATTTAAAATTCACAAAGTTACGAGCATGCATAGCAAAACTGTAAAAAGTAATCATAACTGTGCCATATTTTATAATTTTGATCCCAAATTTTTCAACATAGCCTTCTTATGACCTCACCTCAGGTACCCAGTACAGAAAATCTTTGAATCTCCACCAAACTGTAATTCTGCACAACTGCAGTGTCATTCAGTATCACAGGTGCGAAAACACATGTTGGTCAGGATTTGGAAGATTTATTTATTTATTTAAATTTTGGTAACCAGGTAGGCCAAATGAGACCATAATGGCCCCTTTTTCAGAGGCAACCTGGAATTAATTACAGGCAACAGTAAAATAAAAGTGGGAACACTTCAAGGGAAATTTGAGCAATACAGACATTACAATCAAGGCGTATTGTACGATCACAGGCAGGTTAGGTACAATAAAGGGTTTACATGACGGGTAAAAAAGTTTCACAAGAAAGACAAATTACATAATGATTCATTGAATGGGACATTTCTGACATTTTTTAAACAAACTACAGTTACAAGTGTCCCTATCAGCAAATAGAGGTCCAATAGTGGTAGTAAAGGCATGCCAGGTGGGAGACTCCTCAGTGGTTACATGCACAGAGGCTGAGCCCCAACAGGTAGGTCTTTAGGCCTTTTTTAAAACCCCCAAGGGAGCTGCAGTCTTCAAGATTGCTATGAAGGCTATTCCAGAGGGACAGAATGTAGGTCACGAAAGACCGATGACCTTGACATGTCCGGACTCTAGGGATGTGGAAGAGTTGCCGATTAGAGGACCTTAAGGTTCTTCCAGGCTGTTTGAGCATTAAGGTGCAACTCAGACTAGGAGGGGGATTAGTTTGTAGAAGCCTGTAGGCAAGACATAGGGAAGAGAAAGCCAGCCTGCCCTCAAGGTACGGCCAATTAAGAACGTGCAATACTTTACAGTGGTGTTCTAGAGGCAGGGAATCCAGGGCAAAGTGCCCGACTCTATGATACAGCTTTCCTAGTTTTTACATCTCTGTGTTCTGTAGTGAGTGTAGCACTGGGGCCCCATAGAGTAGGGTTGGCAGGAGCATGCCAGTGGCTATCATTAACTTAGATGTCTGAGTGAGAAAAGGGCTCAGACGATACAAGAGACCAAGTTTCTGGTTTAATGTCTTGGTTAGTTGATCAACATGTACCTTGAAGGAACAGTCTTGATCAATATACATGTCCAGGTATTTAATGCAATCCACAACCTCTATAGGAGAACCACTGGGAAGGCAGGGGGACAGTAAGAATGATCTATCAGGGCCTAGCTTTTTGGGTCCAAATAGGATGACTTTGTTTTTTTTCACATTGAGGACTAGCCGATTTGTCCGGAACCAGTTTTCCAGAATGGAGAGGTCATGGTTGAGAAGCCGATTTAGGTGTGTTGCATCTGGAGCAGATCTGTACAGTACAGCATCATCGGCATAAAGGGTCACCTCTGCTCCTCCACAGTGCTTAGGTAGGTTATTGATAAATAGGGAGACTAGGAGGGGCCACAATATTGAACCTTGGAGGACCCCTTTATAGATGGAGTGCTTGTCTGACTTCTCCCCCATACATTTGACTATCTGGGATCTACCATTCAGGTAATCTGTGAACCACTGTGCTGAGTGGTTGTCCAACCCAAGGGATCTGAGCTGTGAGATGAGAAGTTGATGGTCCACCAGATCAAAGGCCTTGGTAAATTCTATGAAGATTGCACCAGTTATTTGGCCTTTGTCTTGGGCTATGAGGATGTCGGATGTAAGGCTAGCCAAGGCAGTATCTGTGCCATGTTGTTTTTTAAATCCGTGTTGTCGGGGGGTTAGGAGGTTATGTTGCTCAACATATTCCTGGACTTGTTGGTACAAAGTCCTCTCAAGCATTTTGTTTAGTGTGCAGAGTATGGAAATAGGTCTGTAATTCTCGACCAGCTCACTGGGACCCCCTTTAGGGATAGGGGTAACCAGGGCAGTTTTCCATGCTGTGGGAACATTCCCTTCCAACAGCGACCTATTGAGTAACCACATGATTGGTGAGGCAATTTCTTTGTCTGCTAGTTTGAGTAACCTGAGTCCAAGTTTGTAGTAGCCTGCAGAACCAGTGACCTTAATATTCCTGATCAGCTTTAGGACCTCAGTTTTAGACACCAACTTAAGGTGGAAATTAGGTGTACCACCAGAGGATGTCAGGATGGGGCTGCAGGGGTGAACCTTATACCTGTCAAGATTGGCAGGGAATATATTAAAGGCATTAGTAGTGCCTTGCGGGTTTGTGTGGCATACACCACCCACCACAATATCACACTCAATATGCGTGTGATGTCCCTTCAGGATTGTGTTAATTTGAGACCAGAAATGTCTGGGGTTAGAGAGATTTTTTCTTGCAAGTTTTTGAGGTACAATTGTTTGGCTTGTTTTAAGTCTCTCTTACATTTGTTTCTGAGCATTCGGTACATGACCCAATCATTGGCCAATTTAGTGGATTTGTACCTGGCCCAGGCCCTGTCCCTTTCCCTTATGAGTTTTTTAGATCACACGTCAGCCACCTGGACTGTTGTCCTTTGACCCTCATTTGTTTAAGGGGGGTGTGCTTATTGGCAACAGAGAGGAAATTCTTGGTGAAAAGGTCCAGGGCTGTGTCTAGGTGAGGCGAGTTTAATTTGAGCCCAGGCCAATGCCAATAGGGTACCTCAGAAGGAGTTAGCATCAAATTTAGAGTAGTCATGTGGCAGAAAGATTCGGGAGAGTGGGGTTGGATGATCATTTTTCCAAATGCCAAAGATAGGGGCATGGTCATTTAAGGAGTTAGCAAAAGTGCCAATCAGCTTGAATCTATCTGGGTTTGACAGCAAGATCCAATCCAGGGTGGTGTGGTTGCTGGATCTCAAATTCAGTCTTGTAGGTTCCTGGATAAGTTGGGTAAGGTTGGCCTCTTGCAAGCTGGACTTAATGTCACTTTTAGTGGAGGGGTCCCAATGAAGGTTAAAGTCACCCAGGATTATTTTCCCCAGGAGGGCAGGTCAGGGATAATATTGGTGAGGGCCTTCAGTGCTTCCACTGCTTTCTTTGGAGGGTTGTATACACAGCCTATCAGTAATGGTTTAGTACCACCCAACAGTAGTTTAACAAATAGTGCTTTGCATTCGGCATCAGCCATGGATGGTATCTCTACTATAGACACTTTTAGGGATTCCTTGACGTATATGATGACCCCTCCATGGTGCTTTCCTATTCTTTTCTGTCAAAAGGTTTTAAAGTCAGGGATCTCAATCTCGTGTGCTAGGATGCTAGGTCTAAGCCATGTTTCAGATATGGCTAATACATCAGGGGAGTGCTGGTCAGCCCAGGCCTCCAGCTCTTATATTTTGGGTCTAAGACTATTAACATTGATGTGAACCAGTTTCAGCCCTTTTGCATTGGTCCAGCAGGGCAGAGAAGAAATTACATTTGAGATATTGGTACCGAGAGGACCCAGGTTGGTTTCTATATCCCCTGATAGCAGGAGCTTTAAAAGTACCCATACATTCTGAAACGACTGGAGTGGGTGATGAAAGAACAGGCATTTGCTTAATCTGAGGAAAGTAGTGCAAGCATAATAACTGCTGCCTTTCCTAAGACTATTCCAAGTAAGTAGGCTGGGGTAGCGGTCTAATTGGGGTAGACACATGGGTAGTGAGCTAGAGTGGGATCAGGTGGCCAGTTATTTTCCATCCGAGAGAGCAATTGGTCTGCACATAGTGTAAACAGGATATAGCCACTCCCCATGAGCATGCCCAGAAGCATGTTCAGTCTCTTGCATCAGTTTGTGAGGTCACAAAATAGTAGTTGTGTAGGGTGGAGGTGGAATAGGAGGGTGTAGTAGGAGATAAGCGCCAGTAGAGGTGGTTGGTTGATTATAGTACTGAGTGGGGGAAGTGATTTTCAGAGCCGTTTTGTCATAGCGGCTACTTGTGGCTGGAGCAGATAGCCTGCAGATGGAGAAAATGCCTGATAGATTAAATTTAGTCACATGTTTTTTGCTAAAAATATAAACCTCGGCCAAGGGTGGTGGTGGGGTTGGTGGGGCAGCCAATGCGAAGCATCAGCAGGGTCACTAGTTGGTCGCCTCCGCTCCACGTAGCTTGTCCGACAAACTTTGGATTCTTTTACCTGCCCTGTCATTTTGAGGGTTCATTTGGCTGTGGGGGAGGGCTCCTCGATCACCCACCCTCTCGACCTGGTGGCTCTCGGAGAGCCGGCTTCACTCTGTGGGGAGAGGAGAAGGAGAAACTTAAGTACAGGTACTGAAACCAGGAGGGACTCAGAAACAATGGGGGTGAGGGTCACGTTGCGATTGACCTGAGTGCTCCTATGCGACTTTATCTAATAAACTGTTTGCATTGCACAAGAATGCACTGGGGGTAAGGTGAAAAATAGGCTGCAGATAAAGGTCTTAAGCAGTGGCAGTAACTGTGACACAAATTAAGGTGATCAGCCACAGAATGAATTGTTAGCTGTATCAGAAATTAAGGTGCACAGCTCAAACTGCATTATTAAATGGGCAAACGATGTTGTTGGAATTAAGGTGCTCAGTCAGAGCAACCATTAGCTAAAGGGGAAAAATATACTGCAGATAGAGGCCTTTAAACAGCATTTTTACCAGAAATTAGGTTCTCAGCAAAAACATACATTTAACAGGCAGTAGATGTTAATGGGAAAATACACTGCAGATAAAGGCCTATAAACAGTAATTGTACCATAAATTATTGTGATTAGCACAAAATGCATTTAAATAAGCAATCAACATTGTTAAATTAAGGTGCTCAGGTCGGAGCCTCCGTTTAGCCAGTGTTTAAGGGGAAAACGCATGGAAAAAAAACAGTCATCATTTGTATGGTGATAGAAATCACTACAGTTTGTTTTGAAAATGGCGCCTAGTCGGCCACCTCTGCTCCACATAGCTTGTCCAACAAACTTTGGATTCTTTTACCTGCCCTGCCATTTTGCTGGTTCATTCGGCTGTGGGGGAGGGCTCCTCGATCACCTGCCCTCTCGACCCTGGTGGTTCTCAGAGAGCCGGCTTCACTCTGCCTGCCGTTTTGTGGGTTTGTTCAGCTGCGGAGGAGGGCTCCTCAATCACCCACCCTGACAGCTGTGACATACATGTGGTGGGGTAATAAGAAGAGTATGTTAAAAATATGACATGAAACTACTGAACATTTCCAAGGGTACTAGCGTGCATAGCAAAATTGCAAAGAATGGTCATAATGTAGCCATTTTTTGAAATTTTGACCCCAAATTTTCAACATAGCCTTTTTATGACCCCAACACATGAAAAATATGACCATCATTGCACAAATCCCACTGGAAAGGGGATTTCACCAACCGACCACAAAATCACCTTTCCATTGGGAGCTGCCTTACAATCGTCATATTTTTCATGAGGTGAGGTCCCCAAAAGGCCATGTTAAAAATTTACGGTCAAAATCTGAAAAGAATGGCTGAGTTATGCATAACAGTTGAAACTCTCATTGAAATACATTGAAGGCATTTACAATAGCTTAGTTCCTCATATTGCAGTCACCGGTTGCAGCAGGAAGATGTGTCTTTGATCGGGAGAGTGGATTTTAAACCTGGGAACTCCATAGGTGAGTGATAGTCTCTGAGGGTGTCAAGAGTGATGTGGGGAAGTAGGTGCACAGTGGTTGGTTGGGTGGGGGGCGCAGGAGTGATCTGCGATGTGCCATTTTTTTTACAGGTTAAAACAAATAAAGACAACGAGGAATGTTTTTTTCATTCCAGGGTCAAAGACACCTGAGAGGGTGGGGGGATGCCACTAACCTCCAATGAAATGAGGGAAACATTTGGAGGGTGGGGGGTACCATTAGACACCAGGGATAAAAGGGCACAGTGGCAGAAAGCCACAACTTAAAAAACTCAACAGATATGTAAAAAAAAATTGAAATAGGAAAAACATAAAACAAAATAAAACATATCAGGACTTAGGGAGGGATGAGGGGTTTCCACTAGACAATGGGATATGTATAGGGCAAACAGGACCAAATGGGTAGCTTTTTGGGACTAGATGGTCCAGGATTTCCCCTTTTAATGACCAGATGACCACTTTTCACAACCAGATGACAACTTTTCATGACCAGATGGCCATGACAGTAATCATTTTTTGCCATCCAATTTCCTTTTTTTACATTCTTGTTCATAATGGTGAAAAGGGAAATTGACTGGGGAAAAAGGATTACTGGCATGACCAACTGGTCATGAAAAGGAGCCATCTGGTCGTCAAAAGTGAAAATCCTTTTTTGCCAGTCAATTTCCTTTTTCATCATGATGAAAAAGGAATGGCATAAAAGGAAGTTAGCCAATGGCGAAAAAGGATTAAAATGGTAAAATAAAATCCTAGAGCCATATTCAAGTTGGAAACCACAAAGTACTGATCATCAACTCCTGATGAGCAAGAAACACACTTCAATGTTTGCAACAGACATCTCTAGGCACAGTTAGGATACTTTTTCTGATCCAAAAACAAAAAACAAGATGGCTGCTCACAAAAAAGGATTTTTTTTCTGGTGAACAAGGATTGGCCCCTCAAGAAAAGGATCCTTGTTCATCAGACCAAAATCCTTTTTCATGACAGGAATCTATCCTGTAAAATAAAAATCCCAATAAAAACAATGGGGCCTTAAAAATGCTACAACTTTAGAATGGATTAATATTTTTTCACCAAATAAGCACTGGTCTGTTCTGTGGCCCACACTCTTTCTACCAAAAACATTTCAGACTAAAAATCAACACCATCTGTGCACAGGGTGATTAGAAAAACAGCACAATATGGTGAATGTTAAGGTTTTTTCACTATCTGGATCTCGGAATCCATACATCTGACTAGAACGTAACTTAACACTTCTATAGTACCACCCCAGGAGACCATACGTTCAAAATTTTATCCATATCCTTTGAACAAATGCAAAGTTATTAAAGTGCAACATTTGAGGTTTAACATTAAAGTGTCTGCTCAACCCTCACTATAGTGCCACTATAATTAGGGTTCAACAGTCACTTCTATGTTAAACCCCACATTTTGTACTTTAATAACTTTGTAACCATTCAACCGATTCACACAAAATTTTGTATTCACTGTCGGAAACCAAAGATCTCTTGATGTGTCAAGTTTCGTTATGGTTGGATGTGCAGTTGTGGAGATGCAGAGTGTCAAATCATGTGAAAATTACCATTTCAGTGCAAATCCTTTCTCACACTGTTTCTTCAAAATGACTTGGGTTGATCTGAAATGTATAGGGTACATGGGGTTTGGTCACAGATGTGCGTTTTGAAGGTCTGGTGAAAACATGTTAATCTGTTCATAAGTTATTAAACTTTTAATTTTCCCATGATATCCTATGGGGAAAAATTAAATGTACTGTGCAAAAGCATTTGTTGCTGTCTTGAAAACAGAAGTTGCTTTTGCAAATGCAGAATGTAGTGTTAAGATTCCCGCATCTTGTTTTCAGTTAGTGACATGTGAAAAGTTAAATTGTTTAAAAAATACTGGCCCTAGGCAAACACCAACAGTTGTGTTTGCTTAATTGGGGCCCAATGAATCTGATTCTAGGATTAGTTTTTACCAAAAGTACTCAGAAATACATTTATTTGTATCACCCCATTTTTGGGTTAGCAAATTGTGGCACTACTGTCGCAATTTGCGAAAACACTTTTGTGAAAGTATCACAAATTGTGGTACTGTTTCATGAAACCACCATAGTTATTCCACAACTTGCAGGCACTATTTAGTGAAAATTGCTGCAATTTGCGCCACTACTTTTTTTAAAAATTGCATGGGCCACAGAAAAAGAGAAAACCTTTTGGGTAATTTTTGAGCCAAGCTGTCCCCAGAATTCTGTTCCTGTTTCCCCTTATCCTTTTACTGCCTCAAACGGGGCCAAGGCTTGTTAATATGAACTATATATTTATGCCAACATCGGGTGTTCAATCCCTGTGTTGGCAGTAGAAGCCCCCCACCTCTGCCACTGTGGGACACTGGAGATCCCACTCCCAGTGTCCCGAGATGGCTCCCCCAACAGTGTGGGACACTGGGAAGCCCACTCCAAGTGTCCTGAAATATATAAATTAATACCTGAAAAGAAGAATGAAGTCCCCAGATGTAGAAATAATTTGCCGACAGCTGGGTGCTCAATCCCCATGTCCACACTGGAAGCCCCCTACATGTGTGGGACACTAGAGAGCCCATTCCCAGTGTCCCAAGTTGTCTCCCTCCCCAGCAGTGTCCCAAAATATATAATAATTTCATACCTGTAAAGAAGAAAACAGTCCCCTGACATCTTTTTTCCCCTGAAAAAAAGAGAATGTTTCTTTCATCATCTCCACCATCCCCCTCCACTATCCCAACCATCCCACTGAGCACCCCCCACCCAACACACTCCCTTACTCAGTACTTACCTCCAGAGGTTGCTGTTGTCATCTTCTGCGGACCAGGACATGACTACACTCTTCAAAGCCGAACCGCAAACTGAGGAATCAAGGTAAGGGCCATATAATGTATTTCAATAGTATTTTGAACTTAGGTTCATAACTTTTCCATTTTTTGGGTATTTTTCTACCAAATTTTCAACATGGCCTTTTTGGGACCCCACCTCATGAACACTGTGACTGTCATTTCATTATTCAAGTTCAGAAGGTGATTTCTCAGTTGCTGTGTGAAATCATCTTTGAGGACTGATTAATGAAATGACAGTGACAGTGTTCATAAGTTGGGGTCTCAAAAAGACCATGTTGAAAATTTGGTGAAATATTTCCTAAAATGGCTGAGTTATGAGTGGTTGTTGAAATGTTTCTATGCATGCTCATAACTTTGGTAATTTTTAATATTTTGACTCCAAAATTTCAACATAGCCATTTTTTCACACCACATAATGATCAGTACAACTGTCATTTGCATTTCCTGCCTGAAATGTGTTTTCACAACAGTAGCATGGAACAGCATTTTGTCACAAATTTGAAAATGTTCACCTATGTGGTTTATGAGGTGGGGTCATAAGAAGGGGTTCCACCACCATACAACGACACCATTGATATCAACAGTGCCAACATCAATGAGCAACAGTTGGCATTGTACCTGACTGGGGAAAGTGTTTTTCTGCAGGGGGCTTCACCCCCTGCACCCCCCATGTGGAGGGTTGTGCCCCCACACCTCCCCATCTTTAAATAATCAAATCTGAGTCAGAGTTGGTTTGGGGTGGAGGTTCAACACTGGGGGTTGCGGTGTCAGGTCACAGCTGACCACCACAGTGAAATATCTCAACCCGATGAGATTTGTTGCTGTGGGGGTATTTCACTGTGATGGTGTCATTGTTCTGACATGATACCATAAGAAGACTATGTTGAAAATTTGGGTCAAAATATGAAAAACAATCCACAGTTATGACATTTCATTGCAGTTTCACTACTTATCTTCATAACTTTGGAACTGTTAATTATTTTTACCTCAGATTTTCAACATAGCCATCTTATTGCCACACCTCATGTATGTCATGGCTGTTATATTTCAAATCCTGCCCAATATGTTTTTTCACATCTGTGGCATGGAATGGCTTTGCAGTTGTACAAAATTACATTTTGGTGTGGATTTGAACATTTTTCTGCACCTCGCTACATGAGGTGGGGAAATAAGATGGCTATGCTGACAATTTGGTCACTGTGTCCTATCAATAGAAGCACAGGGCCCAGAGGGCTTTGTGCTTCCACAGCTACATACATATATGCTCCCACAGACATACTGTATAAGGATATGATTATATTATCTGAAAAAGTAAGGAAATTCATTGCAACAAACTTCTTTAATGCATAAGTTAAAGTTCTTACTAAAGTGACAAAAGCAGAGAAATGTGGTGTTAGGGTTTCCAACCCTAACACCCCACCCCCACCCTATGGACACTGACAGGTGTTAGGGTGGGGTGCCTTGGGGTTGTCAACCCTAACACTCACCCAGTTCTCCTATACTGTGCTCATCTCAGCTTATTTACTTATGGACTGGGGTGAGCGTTAGGGCCGATGACCCCAAGGCAACCCCTCAATGCCGTCATTGTCTGCAAGGTGGGGGGCTGGTGTTAGGGTTGAAAACCCTAACACCACATTCCTTTGCTTTTGTTGCTTTAGTAAGAAACCTAACTGATGCATTAACAAAGTTTTTTGCTATGGAGAGAGAGAGAGAGAGAGAGAGATAGTTTAGATAGATAGATAGATAGATAGGTAGATAGATAGATAGATAGATAGATATTTAAGGGCACAGTAGTGGCTGGTGAGTTCTATGTTAAACTAAATGTTTTGTTTGCTTCTTGCAGAAAGATGGTTTTGCAGATTTATATGAAACTTTCAGGACTTGTTGTAGATGACAGACTCCACAATCAATGAGAATCTCATATAAATCAGTTTAGTATTTTCATAGGTATTAAAGTGTGAAAAAATATTTTTCCCATTGACTTCAATGGTGGGATTTTTTTCTGAATTTTTACTCTCATCTAGACAACAAAAAACTATAAATCTTTAAAGTGTGAAATTTTGTATGGTTGTGTAGGTTGATGGGGAATGATTTCCTAGTTGAGTTTGATGTTTCAGAGTTTTGTAATTTTTTAGCTACTTACATTCGAAAAATTGTGTTTTTACCATTGCTGCATCTGCTCCAAAATCAGGCTCTGAGATTACGTACCACATGTGCAGAAGCCCTTCAGTTCACTAAACTGGAGAGAGTGTGTGTCTGTCAATATTTTGAAAGTCATAAAGGTTTGCTCTGGTGTAGAGAAAAACATTAAAGTTTACATCTTGAAAGTTGCTATAAATATATATATATCTATATATATAGATATATATATATATCTATATATATAGATATATATATAGATATATAGATATAGATCTGAAGTGATTTCCTAGGGGTTAGCACTTGATATCTTGTTTACTGTTTAAATTATTTTAGTTGAAAATTGAGCTTGAGGCATGTGAGTGAAAGTGAAAGGGAAGAGCCTTACTTTTCTTTCACTTTCACTCATGTTTCTCCCTGTAATTGCTCCATTAGACAGGTGATGAGAGAGGTTATTATGTGAGAGCATGGATAGATGGGAGCCACACAATCATGGATATAGTCCCTGGTTGCACATCTGTGAGTGTGTGTGTGAGCCTGTGTCTGGATTCATGTGGCACATAATTGCACCACTGCTGTCTCGATCGGTTCTGCCAAGGTTTGTGCAACGCTGCCCAGTAGCGGTAAGAGGGCATAGCTTTGCAGTGCTACAAAAGCCTTTACCATATTTTCTGCATTGTGAACAGTGGTCTGGCAGGGCAAGGGCTGGAGGTGCCATAGAGATCTGCTTGATGTCAAGCACAGATGTCAATTTGTAGACTAAGCAGGAAGCCCCCCTCCCATGATGCCATTGCACTCTTGCTGCAAACATGTTAAATGTATCTTGCAGTAGTGCCGTCCCATCCAGCAAAAAGGGTCTTGGCATGTGGGTGTTACTGTGTATTTTTTTTTATTCATTCAAACTTGAAATAAACTATTCTGAAGATGTGCGATTAATGTACCTTCTTAGACTACACATGGCAATCAGACTGAGGGAAGGTCAGGGACATGGAGCGGGGACTGGGGGGGATAAATAATGGTTTATAAATTAAAAAGATAAATCTGCATCATGTGCAAATATAAAACCACAGTAATTTACATCCTCTCTGAGCACTGTCAAAATTTGAATCAAGCAAACAAAGCTGCATAAGAATAAATGAAAGAAAAACCACAATCCAAACTATGTTACCCCAGGTCATACAGGCCAGATACTGGGGTAAAATTAAGTGCTGTAGTAAAAAGTAACTCTCTAATTTTAACGACCAATACTAAATAACATAAATCTCATTCATAAACTCACCTCAAAATGTGTATCAGCTAGCAGAGATTAATAATGTAAACGTTTAAAAATCATTCTGCAGGCAGCCGCTGTCAGATTGGAAAAGCCAGTGTTTGTGTTCACACTGAGTTCCCACCTGCAATCTTGGTTACAGCAGAAAGGTTAATCCCCGCTTATCATTACAAACTTGAAATAACTCCCTTCCATCTTATAATTGCAATAGCTGCTAATGCATTTATTAAGTTGTTGGTTTTCCAAAAGTATGGTCTGCAACAGCCTGGTATAATTATGATAACAACTTAGACCCCTCCCCCCCAAACACACACACACAGTGAAATGTACTTGTCTTGTTTTCACTACATAACAGTACAATACTGCCTTAAAACACTGCTGAACTTAAAGAATACTGATGTGTGATTGATCGTGATAAGTGGGGCTGACTTGAGGAGAGTTTATTTAAACTTAACAGCATAAAGCACATGGAAATTTTTCACGAAAGATGCTCCACCTGTCTTGCATCATTATCTGTGTTTGTGACTCCCTAGTTAGTTAACTGCATTACATTTCTTTCCATCAGCACTATAAAAAAACTGTAGAGACTTTGATGCGAACCAGTGCTTTCAGAGCAGTGGATGTCTTTTATGTAATAAAGAAGGATTTCAGTCATCCCATACCCTCCCTCCAAATTAAATCTACCATCATATAAATATATATATATATATATATATATATATATATATATATATATAGGCAGGTGTTATGTTATGTCATTGTTAATCATTTATTTATTTATTTTTGTGACAATGCTTTATACAGTCTGGTGTTACAATCTGGTACATGATGGTGTGTGTGTGTTTGTATGTGTGTATGGGGGGGGCCAATAATTGTAGGCTAGGTCTGCTCACTGAGTTATGCTAGTTTGTGGTAAATAATTTGGAAGTATTTCCATATGGATTATAGTTCTAACCACAACAGACACAAACACATATGAATACATTTTTATAAAGGATACAGTACAAGACAGTGCACCATCACAGTAAAAGCTGTGAGCTTACAATGAAATAACAGTGTATGAAATTTAAAAATATAATGCTAATAGGGATGATATCAGATACTGTCTCAGACATCAGGAACAGTTCTCAGAATCAGTTCTTCATATATTACAGGGAACTGTTTCTAAGAACTGTTCCGATGTCTGAAATACTAAGTGATATTGTACCTGTCTTTCTGTCTGTCTGTCTGTCTGTCTGTCTGTCTGTCTGTCTGTCTATCAATCTATCTATCTATCTATCTATCTATCTACCTACCTACCTACAGTATCTCTCTCTCTGTATGTCTGTCCACCTGTCTGTCAATCTATCTCTGTCTTTCTATCTTATCCATTTATTTTTCTGTCTGTCTCTGGCTACACTTCTGTGAGTGTGTGTTTGAGCCTGTATCTGCATTCACATGGCATATAATTGCACTGCTGCCATCCCAGCTGGTTCTGCCAAAGTTTGTGCAACACTGCCCAGCAGCATTCAGAGGGCATAGCTTTGCAGTGTTGCAGGAGCCCTTACCTTTTTTCTGCATTGTGAACAGTGTTCTGGTAAGATGGGGGGGGGAGGTGCCATAGAGATCTCTGTGATGAAAAGTGAAGATGTCACTTTGTAGCCTAAGCAGGAAGCCCACATCCAGTGGTGCGGGAGTACTCTCACTGAAAAAATGTTGAACATAGCTCAAAGTGGTGCCATCCAGTCCAGAAAAAAAGAGTTTTGGCATGTGGGTGTTACTGTGTATTTTTTCGTACATTCATACTTGAAATAAACTATTTTGGAGGCATGAGACTGATACACCTTCTTAGACTACACATGACAATCAGACATAGGGCATGTCAGGAATTTGGAGCAGGGACTGGGGAGGATAAGAAATGGTATAAAAATAAAAAAGATAAATCTATTTCATGTGCTGATATAACATTTCAGTAACTTTTATGTCCTCTATGAGCACATTCAAAATGTGAATCAAGTAAACTAAGCTGCATAAGAATAATAGAAAGAATAACCACAATCCCAGCTGGGCTATCCCAGGTCATATATGCCAGATACTGAGGTAAAGTTAAATACTGTAGTAAAAAGTAACTTTCTAATTTGAATAAACAGGAGAATTTTAAAAGACCGACTGTCAAAATCCTGAGTTTCAGGAGCCTGAGATCAATTGCCCGAAACTCGATATCTTGACAGTCGTGAATTGCCCATGGCAGAGTTTGTTATCTATAGTAAGAGGAGCATGGTGGTGGAAAATCCTGACTGCTAGGATATCAAGTTTGAGGCAATCAGTTTCAGGCTCCTGAAACTCGGGATTCTGACAGTCAGTCTTTTGCCATATATCTGAATAAACAATACAGCATAACATAAGTCTCATTCATTAACTCACTTTAAAATGTGTATCAGCTAGCAGAGATTAATAAATGTTTAAAAAACACTCTGCAGACAGCTGCTATCAGATGTAAAAAGCTAGTGTGCATTCACACTGAGTTCCTGCCCAACATCCTGGTTACAGCAGAAAGACTGATCTCTGCTTGATTAGTCTGGAGGCCCAAATGGAAAAACCTACCTAAATTTGAAATTGGTAGCACCCCCTACAGAAAAGGTTTAATACTTTTTTATGATGGGATGAACCCTGAAGAGTGATTTTAGGAGGGATGTGGTATTATGCAGAGGTAAATTTGAGAAATATGGATGCTTCTCTAAATCATGTGAAATTGCCTTCACAAATTTCTTAAAAATTTCAAAATAATAACTCTTCTTTAACCAATCTATAATTTTACATTGTTTTCATCCTATATCAATTTAATTATGGCAAGTTTACTTTAAATATGTTCTCTGTTTGTTGTTTTCTCTATATGTGTAATTTATGAACTGCTTACACTATATAATTTATAAATAAAAAACATGGAGAAAATGTGTTTTCTTTTAATCATTTTACAAGATGAATAATATACTAATGAAAATATTTCAAATAGCATTTTTCTTTTTTTTCAGGTAATAGCAAAAACTGAAAGCCAACAAAATGGCTGAAGACCCTGCTGAGACTTTGACCCTCCTCTCCAAAAACCCCCGCCTGACTAGTGACTGGTCCAAGTGTATCAATCCACCAAATAACAACACAGGAACACCTGAGGACTGCAACTCCTGGAGCACTAAAGACATTTTATAATGCATGCCTTGTTAGAAAAGACCATGTTTATCAGAGATTGCAGCCATTAGACATTGACACATTATTAGCTTTGCCTGCAGTACATTATCATGCACAATGTTATCAGTCCTACTCCAGCAAAACAACCCTGTAGCATTTTGAAGGTCAAGGAAGAAATTCAAGTCTTGGCTCTTCTACTGATACTGGTCAGTGTTCAAGCTCACAGAGTAGGCGATCAATTTGCCAGCCTGTTAACTGGAATTTGTGTATAATATGCCAGAAGGTGTTTTACAAAAAATACAAAAATCTGTCGCAGATTGTAACCTACAGAGGGCAAGAAAGTCTGCTTGATGTGGCTGAAGCCAACGAAGATGACACAATCTTAAAGCGAATAGCTGGACTGGTCTTAATTGCATTTGAAGCAAAGTACCACAAAGACTGCCATAGTACTTTCACCAGCAAAAGAAACATATGACAAAATTTCACTATCCAGTGATAAAGAAGACAAGTCTGTGTACAAAGCATGTTTCAGTGAACTGATTTCTAAAATTGAGAATGACCCTTTTATCAGCAGAAAAGCCTTGTCCATGTCTTATCTGTTACAGAGATACTGGGATATTCTGAAAGGCAAAGTTCCTAGAAGTGAGAGTTACTGAAGTGAGAAGCTAAAGAAGAGACTAACAAACTATTTTGGTGACCAAATTGTTTTTCAAACACAGCATGACCCAAGTGAACCAGAGTGTGTGTTGTGTATAGCAGTACTGTGTCTTTGGAATATGTCATCAACATATATTTCTGGTTGCATTCAAAGAAACAGTATGAAGAGGAAAACCTTCTCTCTACTTCTGAAAATAAAGATACATTTTCACCCGCATCTATGATGTTTCATGCAGTAGTGAACTCAAAATGTGTGAGGGTTTGGATATCAGTCCAATAGATAATTCCAATATAAATTTAGAACTAGCATTAGACATGATTCCTGACAATGTATGTAGGTTTCTGAAATG
The DNA here is from genome assembly GCA_016271365.2 of Neoceratodus forsteri. Taxonomy (NCBI): domain Eukaryota; kingdom Metazoa; phylum Chordata; order Ceratodontiformes; family Ceratodontidae; genus Neoceratodus; species Neoceratodus forsteri. Next base: position 287,203,262 of record CM057454.1, read on the forward strand.
GGTATTCCAAGGGGATGTTAGTGATGATCCTGTTGGAGAGACAGTCCTTTAGTAACAGCCATTAGCAAGGCCCTCCACAGACAGATATTATCAGTTGGTCAGGACTTCATTCATATAGTATCCAGAGGTACAAAGAGCACATCTAAACATGTTGGGCTTGCAATGTCCATACACCATGTGAAAGACTCTAAACAGGTAGTAACAATGGTGCACAATCTAGCACACTGTGTCAGTTATGAAGCCCTAGACAGAATTAGCACAGCTATTGCAATGGATCAGCATGAAAAAGCTGCCAGGGACAATATCATAATTCCATCAAAAAATGCAGAATGGCGAGTTTGTTCAGTTTGCTGCTGAAAATAATGATATAAATGAGGAAAAGTTAGAAGGAAAGCACACAACCCATGCCACAACTATGGTAGTGCACATTGTAAGAGTTTCAAGTGATTCTGTTTGCAGTGCTATTTTCTTTGTTTGAGCCATAGCTGTCACTGTGCCAAAGCTGCCTTCCTGAATTGTGGTATCAGCATCAGACTTCCACAATTCCGGAAGGCAGCTTTGGCACAGTGGCAGCTGTTGCTCAAACAAAGAAAATAGCACTGCAAACAGAATCACTTAAAACTCTTACAATGTGCCAAGCCATTCTGGAGTACAATTCTCATGGCAGATGGCCTTCACCAAATCTTGTGAAAAAAGTAAAAATTGACTGGTATACTTATATTGAGGCTTGCCAACAAGCCAACAGCCTTGATCTGCAGTGGCTAATTCCAAGATGCTGCCCAACTAAGCTATTTGAGGTTGAGTTTGAAAAGCTGAATGCTCAGCAAGTATCAGGATGGACGGCTTTTAATGTGATGATTTCATCTACCATACCAATAGTAACATCTATTGGGTACTGTCCAATGCTGCCAGCATCACCTACTGAATGGAGTACAGTTTTCACTCTAATGAACAATGTCTGCAAGATGTTGAGGACACTAGGCCAAGATTACAGTGTCTTGACATTTAATGAGGCTATAAATTGTAAAACCAAAGAGATTCAGTAGAGCTACCTGGAGGAATTTCAAAAAACAGTCTGAGAATGGGTGGTTTCCACATATCACAGGCATTTCTGGCTGTGATTTGAAAGAAGTATGAAGAGAGTGGTCTGAAAGACATCCTCATAGAATCATAGGTGTATGGTAGCAACACAGCAAGTAATCTACTTAAAGGCAAATCCTACAGCTGTGGAGTGAGGGGCCCACAAGCTTGTAATCGAAGCTCTGTCCAGTCTGATATGGTAGGCATTTTGTAACTGGGTACAAGACAATGAAACTGATTGTGATGTAGACCTCATCAACAGCAAGTTGCAGGAATGTCAAAATGCAGTATCAAACAATGATGCAACAAGTATAACAGCAACACTTTCCCTGCTCAGTGATGCCCTCAAGAATATACAGAATGCATTGCACAGATTCTGCAATTTTGGAAAAACAGCTTCCCAAACATTTGGTTTCTGGGGTATACCGACATTACCTAGACAACTTTACCTCGACTGACACTACAGCGGCAACAGTTCCAGGTCACTGTAGTGTTGGCACGGGACCCCAGCACTGCTTTCTGGGGATATTGCACCCCTTCCCAAAGCAACTCTGACTCAGAGTCAATTATTTAAGTAGCGGGGGGCATGGGGGTTCATGGAGTGAAGCCCCCATAGAAAACAAAGTTTGATGTGACTCCCTTTATGCAGACCTCAAATGCAGTCGACATAAAGGAGTTGCTGTAACATCAGTCGACAATGAAATTGTCCAATGACTGTCTTAGATCCAGTCTCTGGGATGATGACATCAAAATGGTTAATATCCTAATGCAGATCATTACAGCAGAACGTGAAAGCAACTGGGACCTGCATCTTGTAGCAGCTGTAGAGATGCTACCACTATTTGTTGCCTTTGACTGCGCCAACTATGCCCGCTGAGTATCTGTGTACATCAGTGATATGAAGGGTCTGCCAGATTGTGCCTCTAAAGTTCATGAGCAGTTTGTGCAAGGAAATTATGCTGTAGCTCAGTCTAGAAATAAATTCAGCAAAGTTTGGACAGACATGGCACTTCCATGAAGGTAATGTGTGATATGCTAGACTCAGAAATTTCACAAGGAAATACAAGGAGGCTGCACCATGTTGCATGCAGAGAGATGGAGATGCACATAAGATTGTTAATGCAATCACTGACTCCATGAAAATTCCATTTGATTTGAATGCTGACTTGATAGAACCCACCAACATTGCAACTGGCATTGTTGCACCCTCAGAGGTTGCCACCAAGCTTGTTACTGCGAATAATATAGGAATCAAAGCAATGAAACAGTTTGTGGAAGACAGACTAAATTCAAATATCACTGGATTCTTTGAATGACTGCACAAGTTCAATATCAAGACATTTGCATCTCTAAGCAAGAAGATCAAATCAAAAATTAATAGTGATAAGACAGTGACTATCAATGCAGACAAGGAGTTGTTCAGCCATCTTGTTATAGCTGCACAAACAAGAGAGATTGATCTGAAGGAAATTTTCACACATGAGCTTTCCACAGTTCCATATGCTTTAGCACACTCTGATGGTACGCTGAACAAAACTGCAAAGAGAAAGCTATTGCTTGAATTAGAAAAAGAAGCAGAGTCAATATATCAACTACCAGTATACAACATGAGCACAGTTTGGATAGTGGATGGCATGGCTGTTATAAAAATGGTCAAGCAAGGAGGTGCAACTAGTTTTGTTTCCAGATTGAATATGCTTTATTGGTCAGAAGAGTTCACATATCACTCATTACAGACATTAAGTTGAGAAGACTGCATGTTACATTGTCACAAGCTAGTAATATAGGTTAGTGAGCTTTTAGAATGTTGAGTAATTACATAGAAGTCTACTGAGACATTGATTGTAAATGTAATTTCCTTTACAGAGCCCTATTAAGCTTAGAAAACATGCACTTATTCCTTCTCCTGTTCCCCGATTCACCCTTAAACCCTCCCCCACCCTAACCCCTCAGGTGTGCAGTGATATTAGCCTGCAGTTTCACTAGCCCAAATGCAGATTACTAGAGAAGGCCTAGAATATTATTTGAGATTTTAATAATAATAGTTTTACAAAGAAGAAAGAAAAAAAAAAGAAAATGTTTTATATTCAGTGCCATTTAACCATTAAATGGTTAATAAAGTATTTATAGGGGCCCATACTTTCTGGTAATATTGTGAGCTCTTCTTTACATGGGCAATCGTGCTTTCTGCTTGTAGAGCAAAGAGCATCTCTTTTAACCACTGTATGTACGTTGGAATGTTCTGATCCAGCCAATGGCGCATGATTACTTTTTTGATGCATAGGGATATTAATGCCATGTGTTTCCATTGATTACCAATCAAAAGATCCCCATAATTTCCTATTATACAAATTTCCTGTCTGAAGGCTTCGGATAGGCCTAATATGGCGTTCAAATTAGACTTAATGATGGCCCAGAAGGGTGTGACTTTATTACATTCCCAAAGAATGTGCAGTAGTGTGCCAGGACACTCCTTACAGTGGGAGCATAGATTTGAGGGAAGCCTCCCCATCTGATAAAGTCTGGCATGAGTATAGTATAGTATAGATCATGTATTACATAGAATTGTAGAATGCAATATCTAATCCATTTCACATCTTGATGTAATTGTGACCAGATTTTAGACCATGGTCGTAGCGTTGGGGATTCAGAGTGTAGTACCTGGTCCCAGATATAGTATGGCACTCCTCGCAGTTCCTCTATGCCATCCCTTAGGAGGCAGTAGAGAAAAGAAATAAGATGGGAGGAGGGTAAATTGGAGATAGGCGGGAGAAAAGGACTAGCTAAGTGCTGTGTCCAAAACCCAGTTCCAAAATGTTGTAGTTGGATATACTTAAAGCAAAAAGAGTTAGGGAGGTTGAACTGTGTATGGGCCATTTGGAATTGTATCAATTTGTGTTCTTGTAATAAGTTGATGACTTTAAGCTGAGTATTCCCCTGCCAAAAATTATGTGGAAGGGGCAAACCCCCGATCTTGAAATTGAGATTAGCACATATAGGCTGGGAGACATCCTTTGACAAGGATATCTGAAAAGCATTGCATAGTTGGGTGTGTACATGAAGTGTTATCTCTATGGGTAAACTCCTAAAACTTTTAATTAAATTCTTAGAGGATTAGAAAATGAGAGTATTGAGAAATATATTATATGGGGAAACTAGGGTCTGTTCTATTTGGAGCCACGGGGTAGATATTGGGTCTGCTCAGCAGATGGCTCAACCTTCATCCAATATGTAAGAATTGAGCATGTAATGGAGAACTGATAAATAAGTAAGTCTGGAAGTTGTAGACCCTCATTAACTTTGCTCCTTTGCAGTTTAAAGAGAGCCCGCCGGGGTGTCTTACTGCACCATAGGAAGTAGACATGAGTTTGTCGATTTGGGTGAACCAGATTTTTGGTAGGAAGAGACACATCATCTCTAGAGGGTACAGAATTCGAGGAAGAACATTCATTTTCATTTTCAGTACATTTGCACACCCCCAGAGAGTAAGTGGAAGCACGGTCCAACGGGAAAGATCTATTTTAATTTGAGTAAGAATTTTATCAAGGTTGTATTGCTTCATTTTGACTTCTGAACAAGAGAGATATATATCCTCAGATGTTTTAGTTTATCTTTAGTCCAATGAAACCTGAAATGGGCAACCTCTGCAGGGAATGTATGGACATTTAAAGTATGAATGTATGTCTTTGTTATATTGAGCTTATAATTAGAAAATTTGTCAAATTCCCTAATAAGTTTGAGTGCGGCAGAAATTGATTTTGAGGGGTATGTTACGTGAAGTAAGATATCATCGGCGTACACCAAGATTTTATACTGATTGGATCCAACAGAAATACCAGAGATGTTTGGGGAGTTATTAATGGGTCTAATAAGCGGTTCCAAATATAGATCAAACAAGAAGGGGGAAAGTGGACATTCCTGTTTGGTATCTTGCTGTAAATAAAAAGATTGAGATAGATGCCCATTACAAAGTATGCTTGCGGAGGGTTGAGTATAAAGAATCTTAATCCATTTGATATACTGCACTGGTATGTTGTAGCGCTGTAACAAATAAAATAGATAGTCCCATGAGACCCTGTCAAACACTTTCTCTGCATCCAGGGAGACCAGGGCAGATGGAATTTGGGATCCCTGGATGCAGAGATCAAATAGACCAATTCATGCATTTGACTGGAAGACACCCTGCCCGCAATGAAACCAACTTGCTCTCGACTTATGAGACTTTGCCACACTTTAGTCAACCTAGTGGCCAGGATCTTTGCAAGTATTTTCATGTCCACGTTGATTAAAGAGATTGGGCGATAGTTAGTAATTTGAAGAGAATCCCTGTCAGGTTTAAGAAGAACCATAACTGTAGCTTCAAATAGGGAGGGGTCTGAGATACCTTGTTTAAACATATAATTATAAGTATCTAGAAGAACTGGTACTAGTTTCACTTTGAAAAGTTTAAAGAATTCTACAGTGTAACTGTCTGGTCCTGGGGATTTATCTGAGGAAGAGAATCAATAGCCAGGTTTATCTCTTCCTGGGAAATTGATGCCTTAAGTGAGTTTGCTTGACTAACGTTAAGTTGTGGAAGTTGAAGTGGTTGCAAAAACTGGTCTACCATTTCTGGGCTGAAAGAAGAGGAAGACTGGGAGTATAAAGTTTTATAATATTCCTGGAAGCAGTTAACTATATCTCTAGGGGAAGTAACAATTTGTCCTCCTTTTGAATACTTGGAACAATTCTGTCAGAAGCCTGTGCCTTGAGTCGTAGAGCCAAGAGTTTTCCTGCCTTATCCCCCTGATCGAAATAATGAATCTTGGAACATATGAGGAGATATTCTGCATGTTCAGTTAAGACTGAATTATATCGATCTCTTAAAATTTCTAAGGCCTTAATCTCATCTGTGGTAGAGTCAGCAGAAAGTGCCAGTTCCAAGGTCCTGATATCTTGTAACAGAGCAGAGGTTACCTTAGAGGTTGTCTTTTTTTTAACTGTAGCCATACAGATTATTTCTCCCCTCACTGAACATTTAAAAGCTCCCCATAACATATCTAACTTGGTCATTGTGGGTGTATTAAGATTTAGAAAATTGGTGATGAAGTGTGCAAGTTGGGCTTTCAGATATTCTGATCGAAAAAGTTGGCTATTAAATCTCCATACCTTATCTTTAGAGAGGGGTGGGCCAGGACTCCAACATTATAGGATGGGGTGGAGGTCAGAGGTCACTTTAGAAGGATAATTGCAGGACAGAACAGATGAAAGATGCCCCATGTCCAAGAGAAAGTAATCTAGGCATGAGAATGTGTTATGTGGAATAGAGTGAAATGAATATTCCTTTTGATGTGGAAAAAGAGCTCTCCAGGGATCTAGTAAACCAACAGAGTCCATCATTTCTCTGATGGCGACTTGTGCAGGGGAGAGGGACAAAGGATGACTGTGGAATGGTCCAAGATATTACAGTAGACTAGATTCCAGTCTTCTTCCAGCACAATGGGAAGGGAGGACCATGGAATCAGGTCATTCATGAGGGAAACAAAGAAAGAAGGGTCCTCTGTATTGGGGCCATATATGGAACCAAGCACCACCACTGACTGACCTAGCAAAGCCTTGATTAAAATGTATCTATGTTGGAAATCTACTATAGTGTCCACAAGATGGAAAGGTAATCTCCTTGCTATGAGGATAGCTACCCCCTCTTTACATGTGTCAGGACCACTCGCTAAGGCTTGACCTACCCAAGATCTTCTTAACCGTAAGACCTGGTGGGAAGACAAATGGGTTTATTGAAGAAATGCTATATCAATATCTAGTTTTTGGAGATGCAGCAGTACCTTAGCACATTTAACCGGGGACTGGGACACTTTCACATTCCATGAACACACTTTATAGGACATCATCGTATTAGTACATTTTACTACTTTTGAACCATAGGCCTGAAATGATAAAGTTTTCTGGGTTAATGAGTAAAAAAACATGTAACAAAGCTTTGTTTCACTGCATACCTGAGCCTTCCCCCCCTCATCTTGTCCTTAACTACCTGCCTTCCGTTCCCATCCCCTCTTACTTAACGCCCACACCCCCCTACTCACAGCTGTTTGAGTCAAATTACTTTGAGAATGTCCTCTAGCTTGGCATGCTTGTAAGCCCTCCAGTGAGAAAACAATTAAAAAAAAGCACAATTCAAGAAGTAGCAAGCTGAAGAGCCGTGAGTGCCCCTTCCCCTTACTCTTGTTCATAACACCCTTCTTGAGTTGCAGTGTTCAGATTGCCCTCTCCCACCCCAGCATTAATGACTGTGTTATAGCATATTAGACTATAGCTCTGATGTATTAAAACAATAATGTTGCACTTGTCAGTGCTATTGATTAACATTAGAGAACGATCGCCCTGTGACCTTATACAAAGACAAGGTTCTTCTTTGTATAGGCTCATGAAATAGATGTCCAGAACTTCAGGACACTTGCTCCCTGCTTAATTTCAGCAGAAGGGAGGAAAGTAAGGATCCAATGAGGAGAAAAAAAAAATAACTAGGTAAAAAGGCAGGAAAATTTTGGTTTCCTCATGTAAAGATAGGAGATTCCAGATTTTTCTGTACATACGACTGTTGTTTAACATCAGACTCTGTACTGTTAGAACAACAGGGATGTGCTCCTTTATACTAAAAATCCACACCTATAGAATATTAGCACTATAACAATATAAAATAACAGGATCCCCCTTGTGAAGCCATATAGAATGGATCTCCAGAGACTTGGAGACCTTTTATCCCCTCCTTACCATCCCGATAAAAAGGGGGAAAAGTAAAAAGACAAAGGTGTCACTCTCTGGATTGCACCGATGGATCAAAGCTTCATAATTGACTCATATCGAATTACAGCAAGGCTACTGTCTCGTATCTAAATATATACAAAAAAGAGAAAAAAAATTATACATTACTGTCTTAACAACTAAACCTGGGCATTAAACAGTTGGCGCAGACATGAAGCTTTGATGTCCCCTTGTAGTAATATACCGATTAGCAGTTAAGCACAATGTGACTATAGCTATGTACAGCAGCAAAAATATCCTCATTAATATAAGGAGGCAGCATAGAATTTAATCAAATTGAGCCCATATTGTTCCTTCCTTGACTTGAGGAGAAAAATGAAAAAAAGGAAAAGGAACCAAAGTGTAAAGATCGGGGAGGTCTTCCACTTAGTCAGACCCTCATAGAGGGTTTGCAGGTTTTCTATGCATTGTTGCTGCGGTATAGCGCCGCGCGGTATTCTGTTAGTGCTATGGGGATGCGCTCATTTTGTACTGGTAGATGCCTCTGTAAGTGACAACGCAAAATAATTAGATCCCCCATTATGCGGTCATATAAAATAGTTCACCAAAAATTAGAAAACTTGCTCAGGAGGGAGAGGTGGATAGATAAAAAGGCAGGGGTGCCTCTCGTAGGATCGCGCTCATAGATCACAGCTTTATTGACTGGCACCTGTTGAATGCAACAAGACTAGTGCCTTATGTCTGAATACAAGAAAAAAAAGAGAAAATTAATGGGTCTACAAACTGGAAATCCAGGGTTTTAAACAGTAGGCTCATACGTGGGGCTTTGACACCCTCTTGTGGAAATACCCATTAATAGCATTTGATACCAGTATAACGGTAGCTGTGCAGAACACTAAAAAAAAAAACCCTCCCAGTGGGAATGTGTAAAGTTAAGCTGTCACACTTATTCCCATATTATCCCCTCCTCATCTTCAGGAGAAAGAGGGAGAAAAGATAAAAAGGAAAAAATCATGGAAATTTCCCTTTGAGTCGCTCTCACAGATCAGGACCACACAATCCACTGCCCCCACAAGTCTGATGCCTTGGTTCCACAGCAGAAAATTGCAAACTTTGACGATTAAGGGACAGAGCAACTGAATAGTAAGCATAAGTTCAGCATACTGGTTACCTCTAACGAAGATCGAAAACGCTGTGGGTTTCCTCACATGTTCCTTCTATCCCCCCCCCCCCAAAAAAAACTCTGGAGTTCAATGTGGCTTGAACAAGTCTGGCATCAGTGACTGTAGCTCAGATTGAGCCTGCTCTGTGTTGTCAAAGCTTCTTCAGGTGGTCTGATCGTGTACAGACAGTTTGGATGGGTACAGGACTTTATACTTTATACTGGCAGCAATTAACTTAGTGACAATGGGGTGGTATGCAGCTCTTCACTGTTGTATGGTGGCTGGAAGGTCCTGCACAAACCGTAGCTGCTGACCCTCCCATGAGATTTCCTGGAGACCCCTGACCTGCCCCAATACATGCATTTTATCCAGGTAATTTAAGAATTTTAATATCAAAGGCCTTGGTTGTTTTCCTGCAGCCAGCTTAGGTCGAAGTGAGCGATGGGCCCTCTCTAGTACGTATATAGTGTTATTAGGAGATGGTCCAGCAATTTTGGTGAGCATCCGCTGCAAAAAAGTAATCGGTGCCGTTCATTCTGATTCTTCTGGAAGGCCGAAGAGAAGAATATTATTGCGGCGACTTCAGCCTTCCAGATCTTCAAGTTTAGCTTCCATCTGATTAAGTTTTTAGCACTGTGCAGGGAGCTCCGGTTCTATTGAGGCTTTCCAGCCCTCTAGTGATGTCGTCCTGGCCACCACATCTGAGATCGCTCTGTTGGTATCTGTAAGCTCTGTACACATAGCTTTTAACTCTGAGGTAAGTTCCTGGAGTGCAGTACGAAAAGGATTCAGTTCCTCCATAAATTTCTGCTCCGTTAGAGGAGCTGTGGTTTGTGCAGTAGTCGAGACTGTGCTAATTTTAAAAGTAGTACCCGGTTGCCCCCTTGATCGTTTCAGGTTTTTTTCTGGTGTCTGCAGCGGTGTGTGCAGGGGAGGTGCCTGGCGCATTTCTGCCTCCATACCAGGACTAGGCCACAAATGTAGATGAGTCCGATCCTCCTGAAAGGCACTGCAACACGATTTGTTTTCTTCTCAGATGATGCAGGGAGCCGTCGGGAGCTAAATGGTAAGTAGCTCTTTGCGTTTGGTGCTATAAAGCCGAAGAATTATCTATGAAGATAAGAGCTAGGGCGGAGATGGGTTTTCCAAGCTGCTATCCCTTCCATGGGATCACGTGATCCCTGCAACTAGTTTTGAAGAACTTGCTAAATTGATCTTTAGAATAGTGCACCAGCCTCTACAGAGTCATGAGAGCTGCAAAAGAGTAGATATCGTCTTTGATCGATAAGATGTCAAAGATTCAGTTAAAGCTTTTGAGTGTGCATGAAGGCAATTCTCACAAAGCAATGAAGTCAAAATCCATGGTCCCAAAACACCCATCCCTAACCAGTGGAGTAAGTTAATTGGAAATCCCAGGAATAAAGAACATTTGGTAAAATTCCTGCCAGAATCATGACGTGATATTGCAGAAACTTTACTTGACCCAGATTAGAAAATGGTTATTGCAGGTGGATTCAAGGATGGTTTAATTTCTCAAATGGTTACTCTATGGAGTTGTAGTCCAAGAAGATCTATTCTCATCACATGAAGAAGCAGTCACTGGCTTCTACTTCTTGTTGCACATGCTTCACAAGAATACCCTTGTGTAGTGGTGTGTTCTCCAGACACTGAAGTTGCAGTTCTCTGTGACAATTTTGTTCACAAGTTGGAAGCAACTCAAAAGCTTTGGTTTTGTACTGGTGTAAAGGATATAGCCAGAGTTATATCAACACACACCATAGCCGCTGAACATGGCCAACAACTATGTAGAATGTTGCTAGCAGTACACACACTGACTAGGTGTGATTAAAGGTATCCAGTGAGGAGAGTGACTGAATATAGGTGACAGTCAAAAAGGCGACTCATATTCAGTGCTATCCCCATGGGCTACCCTGCAAGGTTAGTGACCCTACGCGAAAGCGAGCATAGGGAAGGGTGACTAGAAGGGGGGATACTGAGGGGAAGTGAAGGGACAGGGAAGGGGTTTTAGAGGACTGATGTGCCTGCTGCCACTGAGCTAGCCATGTGGTGTGGTGATGTGGGAGGCTACTGTAGCTCTGCCTCAGCAGGTACTAGGTTTGGGGCAGGGGACAATGAAGGTAGAAATTTTGCTATGGCCATGGGCCTTAATTTTTTTTTAAATCCAGACTGTGTCCTCTCCCCGACATGCGCCCCCCTGGAGTTGAGAATCTAAAATCGGGGGCTGAGTGGCATGAGGGAGGGCATAGCCCTCAACAAAAACACTTTCTGTGTTTCCAGATGTTGGGTTGCCAGCAAGTGTATATCGCCAATTTGCTTTTTGGTGATATACACTTGCCATAATAGCGTTCTCTGTTTTATGATCACTATTATGACATGGAACTATGAGTCAACCAGCAGTCTTGCAAGGGTTGGTAAACTAAAGTCATGGAAGCTTGTCAGAAAGAATCCACACAAATTTAGAAGCCTTACCAAGTTTGGCACTACGGTGGATATACCTCCTGCATAGTTGAAATCAGCAGAACTTCTTATAACCCTTCTCTATGACTCAACAGCTAATTCAGTGGATGTAACTGGTGTGCGATATAAGCTTTTCTATCAAAACAGGCTTGGAATGAAGCCCTTCCCCCTTATTCTGATAGTCTTCTACAACATACCAAGTGTGCAAATTACCAAAACCTTATCTGGAACCATGCCCTAGAGGCTCAACCTGACATCCTATCCCCAATTTGAAATGGCTGGCATCACAACAAGAATGGACACATTTCTCCAACACTAATGATACAGACACCTGCCCCTGAAGTACTGCTGGAACTCATTACATGTGGGTGTAAAAAAGCCAAGTGTGAGCGCAACTGCAGTTCTTCCATACAGAGCATGGTGTGCACACAGGCTTGCTTGTATACTGGTGAGGACTGTTATAATCCTCATAAAGTTGCCAGTGTGGATGTAAATGAGTCTGATACTACAGATGATTCAGACTTAGACGTAGTATATGACAAATATATTGAAAAAGGCTAGACACATACATATATACTGTCATGTCGCCCATGGCTGAGAGGGAGTCCACTGGATATTTGTGTTTTGCCTGCACCATGGTGTGCAATAATATACCTGGCTCCTATTATGATGACTATGGTATTTACAACTTTTGTGTCAATGAATAATCTGTGCATTTATCAATACAGACCACAAGGCCAACATTCTTTAAGTAATGAGCCTTATTACCAATTTGCACAAAAGAAACCTTTTGTATGACTAAAATTTGTTTTTGTCATTTAAGATAAATTGTTTAAATCACATTTAATCGGTCATTTTTACTTTCAAACTTATCTTGACAACTTTAATACATTTTTGTGGCCTTTTCACTTGTGCAAAATGTTGTTTTGACATGGGTACAAAAATCTTGCATTGGCATACATTGCTACCAGTTTACAAGAACACATCCAACCCTACATAAGTACCTATGGGCCACTTCTATCAAAATAACATAGCTGTTGTTTTCTGTATGGTGGGTGCCACGTCACCAAAAAGTTCAGACCTGGGTCCCCAGACTAGATAATTAAAAACCTGAAATAACTCCCTCACATTGTATGATTACACGAGCTGCAAATAGATTTATGCAGTTGTTGCTTTGCCAAAAGCTTGGTTTCCAACACACTGGTCTAATGTTGATAACCAGTCGGACTCCACATACACATACACACAAACACAATGACTTTTACTTGCCTTAATCTCACTACAGTACATCACACTACTGCCTAAAAACTGTTGAACATAAGGAATACTGATGTATGATTGATCATGATGAATGGGGCAGATTGGAGCAGTGTCTATTTAACATAACAACATAAAGCAGATCATGTGGCAAAATGATACAAAAGATGCTCCACCTGTCTCGCATCATTGTTTGTGTTTGCGACTCCCTAGTTAGTTAACTGCATTACATTTCTTTCTGTCAACACTATAAAAGACTGTAGAGACTTTGATGTAAACTAGTGCCTAAAGAGGGATGGATGGTTTTTATGTTATAAAGGATGATTTCAGTTATCCTATACCCACCTTACAATTCAGATCTATGATTGCTTATATATAGATGGGCAGGGGTTATGTTACTCAATTGTTCATCATTATTTCTTTATTTTTGTGACAATGCTGCATATATCTGGTGTTGCAACCTAGTACACAACTGTGTGTGTGTGTGGGGGGGGGGAGATTATCGATGGTTGTAGGCTAGGTCTGTTCATTGAGTTATGCCAGTCTGTGGCAGACAGTTTGAAAGTATTTCCATATGGATAATAATTCTAACCACAACAGACACAAACACACATGAATATATTTTATAAAGGATAATGTATAAGGCTCCACACCATCACAGTAAAAGCTGTGATTACATTGAAATAACAGTGTATTTATTTATTTATTTATTTCAATCTAGGATTACAATACCTTTGAGCCGAGGCTCTTTTACAAAGGTTCCACGTCAGCATGTGCAACAGTCATTATTTTTAGTTACAAACATATAGTCATTGACTTACAGACATGTAATAACCAGTACAAAGACTTGAGCTATGAGCAAGACAAGGGAAGGGGGGGGTGGCGGGGAAAGTGAGGGTAGGAGATTGAGGAAGGAAGGAAGGAGGTGCAGGGGGTAAGGTGGAGTACAGGAGGTGGTTGGGGCAGGGGCAGGAGCAGAGATACAGGGGGAGGTGGGCGAGGGTGGGATACAGTGCAGCCAGGGGGCCTTGTCGAGGGAATATGACAGGTAAGGTGTTAGGGGTGCAAAGACTGATTTTAAGTGCTGGGTGCTGGGTTATTTGCAGCTGGAATGGTGGAAATGTTAAGAAACATAGAAACATAGAAGTTGACGGCAGATAAGGACCTCAAGGCCCATCCAGTCTGCCAGTTTGTTTTTCTACCTTATAAATGTGCCATTGGCCTTTGCTCTGTCAGTGGCCTATTTGTTCATAGTCATTTGTAGTGCTCCCTTATGCCTATCCCATGCCTGTTTGAAGCCCGCACTGTATTCATAGCCACCACTTCTTGTGGTAAGCCATTCCATGCATCCACCACTCTTTCTGTGAAAAACAATTTCCTCACATTCCCCCTTAATCGGCCCCCCTCTAATCTCATGCTGTGTCCTCTTGTCCTGCTATTTTTCTTATATTTAAACATGTTAGGCTCTTTCACCATGTTAATGCCCTTAAGGTGTTTGAATGCCTCGATCGTATCACCTCTCTCTCCTCCTTGCTCAAGGGTATACATATTGAGCTCTGTTAATCTGTCCTCATATGTCTTCTGATGCAGTCCCTGCACCATTTTGGTTGCCCTTCTCTGGACTGCCTCAATTTGGTTAATGTCCTTGTGAAGGTGTGGCCTCCAATACTGCATGCAGTACTCCAGATGGGGCCTAACCAGTGTCTTGTAAAGAGGGATTATTACCTCCCTCTTACGACTTGTGATACCCCTACTAATACACCCTTATACCTCCATAGCCTTACCTACTGCTTTAGAGGTCTGCTTGGATGATTTCAGGTCATCAGTGATTATGATGCCCAAGTCTCTTTCTTCCTTTGTGACTGCTAGCAACTCCCCTCCCAGCCTATAGGTGGCTTCAGGGTTTTCTTCCATATGTGCATGATTTTGCACTTCTTTGCATTAAATCCCAGTTGCCACTCTTCTGACCATTTTGCTAGTTTATCCAGATCTCTTCTCATTCTGCCCACCCATCTGGATCATCTACTCTGTTGCAGATCTTGGTGTCATCTGCAAACAGACAAGCCTTACCCTCTAGTCCATCTGCAAGGTCACTAAAGAAGATGTTGAAGAGGACTGGCCCCAGGACTGATCCCTGAGGTACCCACTTGTGACTTGCATCTCTTCTGACTGTATACCAATTACCACCACTCTCTGTTTTCTGCCGTCAACCAGTTTGCACCCAGTTGACCAACTTGACCCACCCTGAGCCTACCCAGCTTATTTATCAATCTTCTATGTGGAACAGTGTCAAAAGCTTTGCTGAAGTTAAGGTAGGCGACATCAACTGCTCCCCTTGGTCCACCACTCTGGTTACCCAGTCAAAGAAATCTATGAGATTAGTTTGACAGGACCTTCCTTTTGTAAATCCATGCTGTCTTGGATCCTGTGCCCCTATGGATTCCAGTTGTTGCACTATCCTTTCCTTAAGGAGTGCCTCCATAATCTTGCCCACTACTGGGGTAAGACTGACTGGTCTGTGTTTCCCTGCCTCCTCCCTGCTACCACTCTTGTGGAGTGGGATCACATGAGCCCTTCTCCAGTCTTCTGGGACCTCTCCTGTGCTCAGAGACTCACTAAACAGTTCTGCTAATGGCTCTGCTAGTTCCACCTTTAGCTCCTTAAGTACTCTGGGATGTATGCCATCAGGTCCCATTGCCTTATCCACCCTGAGCTTAGCAAGCTCTTGTAGGACCCTTTCTTTTGTGAAGGGAGTAGTGCTCACCTCCCTCCCCCCTGTGTCCATGATGCTGAGCTGTGGGCCCTGCCCTACCTTCTCTTCAGTAAATACTGAGCAAAAGTATCTACTTAGGATAGATGCCTTTACAGGGTCCTCCTCCTCACATGCTCCCTTTTCTCCATTAAGCTTAGCAATACCCCCTCTGTACTTTCTCCTTTCACTAATGTATCTATAGAAAGTCTTGTCACCTTCTTTTACTGTTCATGCTAGTATTTCCTCAGTTTGGGACTTTGCCTGCCTTCCCTGCTTCCCTTAGGCCAGTTTGGTATGCCTCCCTATCTTCATCCCGCTGTGTTCCCTTATATTTCCTGAAGGTTAGCCTTTTGGCTCTGACCTTTTCTGTTACTGTATTTGAGAACCAAAGTGGTTTCCTTCTTCTTTTGCACTTCCTTTTCTGTCTAACACAATGGGATGTTGCTTCAAGTATTGCATTCTTAATGCTTGCCCACTTTGCCTGTACCCCCTCACCTGTGTTTCTTTTTGCCAGGGCTAGCTTAACTCTGTCGGCCATCTTATCAAAGTCAGCTCCTCTGAAGTCCCGTATTTTTGCCTTGGATTGGGATGATTTAGATGTAGTAGCCAAATTGAACCATACCATGTGATGGTCACTGGCCCCCAGGTGACCTTCTACCTGGAGATCTGTGATCCCTTCCTTGTTAGTCAGTACTAGATCTAGGATAGCCCTGTCTCTTGTGGGTTGCTGTACCAGTTGTTTGAGGCCCTCCCCCTGCAGGGAATTCACTATGTTTCTAGTTCTGGCAGATGTTCCTGCTGGTATTGACCAATCTGTATCCGGCATGTTGAAGTCTCCCATTATCAGAACCTCCCCTTTAGCTGTCATGTTTTGTATATCTTCTAACAGTAATGTGTCTGTGTCCTCCCTGGTCTGGGGTCCTGTAGACAACCCCAGTTCTTATGGCTGTCCATTTCCTGTTTCCAGGGTGACCCACAGTTCTTCTGGCTCCTTACGTGTATTCTGAATTTCTGTAGCTTTGATATTTTCATTGAAATACAGGGCCACTCCTCCCCCCCTTTTTGCACCTCGATCTCTTCTGCTCAATACATAGCCAGGTACTGCAGTCTCCCAAGTGTGGTTACTGGTAAACCACGTCTCACTAATTGCTACTATGTCCAGTTTAGCCTCTGCCATTATTGCCTGCAGGTCTGGGATCTTATTTCCCAGGCTATGAGCATTTGTGTACACGATTTTCCATTGGCCAGATTTTGGTGTGTTAGTTGTTGGGTGAGGTTTGGCATTACCCCTGTGTGTCGTATGGGGAGACAAACCTTTTTTCTTACCCGGTGATGCAAATGAACTTCAAACATGCTGAATCCCTGTTTGACCACTAGCTGAGGGGGGAGGGGTGTTCTTCCATTCGACGTGAGTGGGTACAACTTTCTTCCCATTTGCTAGTTTTAAATATTCTGTAAAGATGTCAAACTTCTGCCCCAATGCACTGACTCCTCCTTAGTCAGATGCAGTCCATCAAATTTAAAGAACTTACGCTCCCAGAACTGTTGCCAGTTCCCTACAAATCTGTGTCCTTTTTCCTGGCACCAGCCCTTGAGCCACGTGTTTAGCTCCCCTATCTCCCCTTCTCTGACCTTCCGTCCATCTGCTCCCCTCTCCCAGACTGGCAGGATTTCAAAGAAGGAGATGCCGGACAAAATAGATGATAGTAAAGATGGGCAATCACAGGATACAAGCAGTGAGAGGTGCAGTTTGGACTTGAAGAGGCTGAGTGTTGGAGCGGTCGCTATGTCACTGCCAAGAGAGTTGATCCAGTTGAATGCACGATAGGCGAATGATCTTTGTCCTTGGGTCGTGTGACATCATGGAATATGTAGTAGATGGGAATTGGATCTCCCTGTAGTGACGTTCCTATGTCTAGGCTTAAGGAGGGCACAGACACCAGGTGGGGCCAGACCCATTATAATTTTCTTGGCCGTGATGCAGGTTTGGTATTTTATGCATTTGTCCAGTTGAAGCCATCCAGATTGGGAATAAAGGTCACATGTGTGGGTACAGCGATGTGAGCCAGTGATGAGATGACAGGCCTTATTCAGGGAGGTTGCGATACGTTTGTGAGCAGAGGTAGTTGCAGACCCATATATGATAAGACTATAGTCTATGATGCTGACGATGGAGCTTTGGACAGCCACTGCCAGTGCTTCTGGGGTTAGATGTTTCCTGTGCCAGAATAATATGCCTAACCTCGCATTGGCAGACTTTCAACATTACTGATATGGACAGCGTATGAGAGGTGGGGATCAAGGGTGATGCCGAGGTACTTGAACGATTGTGTTTGCTCTAGGATGGCTCCTTGTTTGGTTGCAGTGGAGAGGTGGAGTTGTTTGTTTTTGTTGTGGGGGCTGCAGAAGACCATAGACTTGTTTTTTTTCAGATTGAGAAGCAGAAGTGTATGAAATTAAAAAATATGATGCTAACAGGGACGATATCAGATACAATCTTAGACATCAGGATCAGTTCTTGGAAACAGTTCTCTTCCAATTAAAGTTTATTAAGTTTTTAAACAAACAAAAACATACAATAAGAATGAGAAAGGATCCAACAGAACATTGTAAATGTCACAAGAGTAGGAATACATTGTACAGGAGCCATTCTCATACCCTCCCTCCTCCTCCGCCCTCCTCTAACGTATCCCAAAACAGAAAAACAAAAATCCCCACCCACCCACCCCCTTACAACACAGCTCGCCAAGTAGGTAAATAAATCCAGTGAATCTAAAAAGAACAAACCAGGAATATACAAAATGGATATATTAGAGTGAAAACAATGTATGTAGCAATTCCCATTTTTTCTTATATCTCTCAGGTTTATTATTAAGACTGGCAATAGTTTTCTCTGTCCTCAAATTAGCTAGTAGTTCGTTAAGCCATTCAGAATAAGCAATGTCATCACTATCTTTCCAATGCCGTAGAATTGATTTCTTAACTGCCATAGAGATAAGAGCCATATGATATCGTCTGATGGGAACAGTAATTTTACTATAGTCACCTAAAACACAAATTTCAGGGATAAATAAATCATTCAGGCCTAATAAAGGGTCCGTATGTTGTTGAATATTGGCCCACAGGGCAGCAGCTTTGGAACAAGTCCAGAAAATATGATATATAGAGCCTTCTTCTTTATGGCACCGGGTACAGGTAGGTGTAGCTAAGAGACCAAATTTAAATAATTTTTGTGGGGTATAATATAAATTGTGCAGTATATGAAATTGAGTAAGATGTGGTCTGTCTTGGGAAACATATTTGTGACAATTCTGCCATAGAGTGTCCCACTGTAATTCTTGAGTGGGGAAAAAGGAGGTCCAGTAATCTGAGGGAGCAAAGCACTTTGGATAGGTCCAGTTATATAAAATTTTATAACATTTAGAGACCATTTGTTGAGAGCCGATTAGAATACCCAGTTCACTCCTAAAGGCTGGAAACAGTTCTCTGTATATTACAGGGAACTGTTTCTGAGAGCTGTTCCCAATGTCTGAAACTGTATGTGATATTGTATCTCCCTATATCTACCTATCTGTCTGTCTGTCTGTCTGTCTGTCTGTCTATCTATCTATCTATCTATCTATCTATCTATCTATCTATCTATCTCTGTCTATCTCTGTATGTTTATCTGTCTTATCTGGCTGTTTTTTCTATCCCTCTGTCTAGCAAAACCCAACTGATACCACAGGCAACCACACACTCTTTCTCGCACTGTGAAAAAGTCAGTATTAATAGATAGTCTATAGTGTAAACTCTTCAATTACAAATAGATATTATATTCTGCATCTAGGCAATGTAAGTTGCTGCATTTTTTATTTTATATTCAGGTTGTGAAAATTAGCATGTATTGGGCAGTGAAGAGGGTCCTGTTCAGATGGACATTATATCTACTGGTTGCCAATAAGAACATGAAGTCACTGATTGCATAACTTGTCAAGCTCAGTTGTTCCTGATGGTTTAAAGGTTCCTTGTCATGCATACATTCTTCTACCTGGCAATACCTCAAAAAGATCTGAGACCTATATCATTTACATCTTAGTATGTTGGTTTCCCAGGATGTGTAACTCTATCCAACCAGAATTTTCTTATTCCTAACCAGCAATTATAATGTCCCTCCAAACATCTGATCATATTTCTGACAGGAGCCTTTTCACTGGATGTTTATCAAAAGTCTGAAGTTCGACTTCCAATGATGCACCTCATCTGTTAGCAGCTCCTTTGCATCTCTTCAACCACCCGGTCCGTTTAATTGTGTTATACCAGCTAATCTTACCAAAAACCATCGAGGAAACAACATCCAACAAAGAGTCAAAGTTTCAAAGTTTTAAAGTTTTATTGATCAGCTATAAAGCCATTACAATATACTAAAGCTAAAACAAATTCAAAACAATTTAGGTAAATATTAGATATCACAATTACATGCAGTTGATATAAATGCCATCAGATATCAACAAATAGAAACCAAAATGATATTTTGGGTCTCTGACTTAAAACATGCAGCCTTTCCTATGAATCAGGCTAAATAAATTACAATTTCATCAATGAGTGTATCTATTAAGGTGTTAATTAGATTCTGACCTACTTGACCATATGGATTTTATAATTGCTTAAACAAACACAAGGACAAAAAGTGACAAATTATTAGCTGTTCTTTAGGTTAAACAGTTTTGCTTGGCTGCATTACCACAATGAACTTTCACTGATAAAATAAAACAACCAATATTTATAACAATCTGTGAAGCATGATCTAATGCAATGGGGTCCTTAAATCTTCTGAATTGCAATTCCTAAAAAATAGTTTGGGCTGTGGGCTCTTAGAGAGTTCAGGTGAATCACATAATTCAATTTTTATCCCTGAAAGGGTCTACATGTTTACTTGCCCATATACCATACATAAAGCTTAAGAATTAAGGCCCTAATCAAGGCCCCAATTAATCAAGTCCAACCTAAAACAGTATACAGTTCAAAAATTCAGTGGAGACAAACAGCAGACAGAAAAAGACTCCTATTTTGCACCAGAGTCCATCTTTTATGTAGTATGAGTTTCCCTATCACTTAGAGGGTTCATAGGAGAGTCAGCGAAATGTCCCGCTGTTCACACTCTAAATATGCCTTTAAGAGCATCATCAACATACTCCTCAGACAATAAGGTCCAGCTGCTATGCATTAAAAATGCTAATAAGTGTGAAATGGCACTACAATTTTCTTTCTATACAAATTACAGCAGTTTCTAAAAGTGCCATGTGACTCTTTAAATTAGGAGTCCAATCAAGGCAGTCAGAGGAGTAATTATCTTAAATCAATATAAAGTCAAAAGACTATATAAAACGTAGACAATATTTTCTTCAATGTTTCTACATTGTTTCAGCATTTATAAACATTGGAAGCAATCCACAACAGCCCAAACAGGTAAATGACCAAGTATCTTCACTCGTGGGCATAAATAAATTTCCACACTCACCAATCATGTGGAAAATGAGCTCCTAGTGAAATTTTCCCTCAATATTTATTTGAGGAGAATAGAATGCTCCTTTTCCTCTTAAGAACACACTGGCTCCTTTTTCCAGGCATCATTAATTTAAATAATTCCACTCAGGCACGCACTTGAAGTGTTCTTCTATCTTCTGTCTCCTTTCACCCATCTTAACCATTCTATGACCACTCCTGCAAATTAAACAGAAGAAAAGCGCTCCACTGAGCGTAATAACCTCAGGGTAGGAAAAATAAAAAATTAAGACAATCCTCCCCCCTAGGTAATATTGGCATAGCTTTAGCAAGCCAATATCAGGCATACCAGCATAAACGCTATTCCATTCTCCTTGTTCTCCTCCTCTCGATGCCGCTTGCATCACATCCCCATAACAGCCTCTAGAGAAGTCCATTCTTTCCTCCATAAGTTCCAGCGGCATTTCTAATTTCCTAAACACCAAAACCAAAAATCTATCAGCTTAAAGACTCAGGATGCCTAATTTATTTAACAGACTCTCCATGAGAGTATTACTAATGTCACTTGCCGAAGGAGAGAAGAGATATGTTACTTAATGCTCTGCGCTCCTAATATCGACCAAAAGCTCAAAAGAAAAAGCAACCAGTCTTTTGAGACATCAACCAAACAGCATTACTCTGCAACTAAAGTCATTCCAAAGTCCCCACATTATCTCTGGTTAAAAATAACACTAGTTTCATTCACAAGTTTTAAAATAAAGCTGAAGTTTTCAAATGACTTTAGTAAAATTGGGAGCACTCTGGTAGCATGGTGTTAGGCAGAGCAGCATCACAGCCATCTTGCTGCTTCACCCCCCAACACTGATTTCCCACAGTGACAAAGAGCCTCAATATAATTCTTATGGGGGCTGTGCTTTTTGGACCATCATGGATGTGGAAATGTGCAAAGCTCCACCGTGCCACACACCACCGAGCAAGCCAGAAAAGGCCCTTAAAAAATCCAAGGCCTCTGGCTGTACCTGTGCTCCACCCAAGAACCAACCTGCCACAGATCAAGAACCACTTACTTTAGCCCATTTTCTGGAGGAGTTTAAGCTGTTCAAAACCGAGCTGCAAAGTACTACCCCCAAGCTATGGTCACTCTTCCAGGCCATGGAGGACATCTCCCAGCACACCGCCAACAGTGAAGCCAGAATTTACTCTTTAGAAAAGTGGGCCAATAAGATTGACCCTGAAATAATGGCAAGCAGACAGAGGATAGCAAAACTTGAATCAAAAATAGAAGACCTAGAGGGCTGCAGTAGGAGGTCTCCCCGAAAAAGAGGAAGGTCTGGACACTGTTTTATTCATCCAAAAATTAATTGAGAAGATTGCTGGCCCCTCACCCTATGGGCCAAAGTACATTGTAGAATGGGCACACTGCTCCCATCACCCAATGCCCTCTCCTGGAGCACCTCCATGACCTCTCATCTTTTGATTTCTCAATTTCCCTTGAGAGGCAGCATTTTTTACAGAAAGTGAAAGAAACGCAAGACCAGCAATGGAAAGGGGCCAGAATCCGAATTGCCCAGGACCTCCCAGCAACAGTATGGCAAAAGAGAGCAAGCTTTCACCCACTAGTAAAGAAGCTTATTGCTGCTGGCATAAAGTACAGGATGAACTACCCGGTGTGGCTTCAGGTGTGGATTTCGGGTAACTGGATCACTTACGAGGTCTGTGACTCTGCAACCATTAGGCTGAAACTTGCCTTTCAAGACCTCTTCCGCTACTCTTAAATAGGGAAATTGGACTGTCCTGCCTTTGCCTTCCACAGTGGATATCCGGGACCCGGGTGCCACGTGGGTTGAAGTGACTTCTTCCACTAGACTCATTTCTGACCAGCCCCCCAACAGGAAAATCATGGACCTGTTTCCACCCCTAAATGTGCTGCTTTCATCCTGACCGCGACATCGCTTGATCTCTCTGGAGTTTTCTGGCACAATCGAGGAGCTTTAGGGAGAGAGACTGTGACTTTTTGACTTCAGAAATTATGCGGGTGAGGGAATGCCTGTGCTTTGCTTCTCAATCCTTTAATCTGCACATATTAAAAACTGTAGCTTCTGACTGGATATGATGGCAACATTGCACTTTCACTGTTAGATTGAGCCTCAGCTCACCACTGTCATTCGTCTTCGCGAATGTGTGTGGAAAAGCGCAAGTTAAAAAAACCTTTCTCCTGGCTTGCTTTCTAAGGCCCACATCACCACCGACTGATGTACTGGCTTATGTAAACTACTGAATAATCTCCCTAATCAAAATAACCTGTTTCAAAGTGATGGGATAGCTTCAGTATTTCCTGACATACACAAATGCCAGTCTCTGGTGAATGGGACATACAGAGGAATTTTCTCTTTGTTTTATTTAAATAGACAGTCTGCTGTCTATAGGGTTTGCCTTTTTTATTTTCATTCTAATCACAGCAAACTGCCTATGAGACCTCACAGTCATTTATTTATTTAGATGCCAAATATATTGTTTCCTTCAACAGACCGCCCTCAAGTTTATAGGGCTCAGAGGTCTCTTTATTCCTATTTTTCCCTTAACATTTTATTTTCAATTTTTCATACTGATAGGATATTGAAATAGTTACATTTTTTGCTATTAAATGATGTTTGGAGGGATTTGGGTGGCTGGAGTGGTGGGGATCTTCACAGAAAAAAAAGTTTTGAACCTGGTAAAACTAAATGTAGAGGAGGGAGGGAGCAAAGCTGAGGTTTGATTCAAGATCATGGTTCAAGGGAAGATGGGGTATCTTGTGACACTTTACCGACAGGTTATTCTTCAACAAAATGGGAATTGGTTGGGAGGGGGGTGGCTAGCACAGTGGATTATAATAGGCAGGCAAAGGCAACACAATAATAAATATCATTATCACCCACCCTTTTGTCTCTTGCAGACAAATGGCTAGGATCTTGACCATTGCAACCTGGAACACTAAAGGAGCCAGGCACAAATTAAAACAGTATAAAATATTGAAACATCTGAATCTGCTCAAGGCAGATATTGTTTGTATACAAGAATCTCATTTGTTAAACTCTGAGGCACCAAAATTACAATGACAACAGGTAGGGCAAGTGTTTTCCACAGGAAGCAGTACTCAGAGTTGCGGGGTTATGATCTGATCTCCAGATCTTTCCTGTTTACCTCAAACCAGGTGATTGGAGACCCTTTAGGGAGATTCCTATTCATTAAGGGTACACTACACACTACAGAAGTGTTGTTGGAAGTCATATATGGCCCGAATACAGACTCTCCTAAATATTTAATCAACCTGCTTAACATACTGCCTCCCTTCCTTTCTCTCCCAATAATTTTGGGGGTGACCTAAACCTAACGTTTGATCCCAGTATAGACCACACAGGCAACCTCCGCAAGGGACTATCTCCAGCCCAGAGGGCATTAAGAGAATTGGTGGATCAGCTGGGATTGTGTGATGTCTGGATAGTTTTGCACCCCACGGAGAGAAGCTATACATTTACCTCTCCAGTACACAAAACATCCTCTCGTATTGATTACCTTCTCCTCTCCCAAATGCTTCTCCCTGGGGTGGTGGACTCCTCCATACACCCGGGCCCCCCATCCGACCATGTGCTTGTCATCTGTAAACTTTCATTTTCCTCCCTCTTGAGGAAAGGAGGGCGATGGAAACTGAATGACCAGCTTCTCAAAGACCCCAACACAGTACAGTACATTTCAGACCATATGACCCACTTTACCTCTGTCAATCACAATTCCACAGGCAAACCAGATATAGAGTTTTTTAAAGGCTGTAAACGCTTTTATTAGCGACTGAATTTAGGCACAAAACCAGAAGTAGCGCGCTTCGCGCTTCCGGTTCTTGCCTGATTCGCACTTCCGGTTCTTGCCTGATTTAAGATCTGCTCTAGCAAGTGGGCGCATACAGGTCAAGGCTGAGATAAGCAGAGACATGCGTATCTCAGCGATGTCTATCGTGTCCATTGTGGACAAGAGGACATTGAGGTAACATTTTGTATTCTAACCTTACAAGTTATAACAGGACTGTTACACATACTTGTTTTCCTTCAGTACTTCCTTACTGTCTGTAATTAAAAATGAAAAAGGCAAACAAACACTGTGCAACATGTAAAATGTATGCCCTTGGCAAACAAACAACTAATTACATGTGTGAAAAGTGTGTCCTAGTTAGTGAACTACAGGAAGAAATTGGTAGATTGCAGCCTAAAGTGTCTGTAAAATCTGACATTAAAGCCCTGGAAGTTTACATCGACCAGATGTCTATTTTGGTGGAGGCTAACTCCTCTTCCACAAAAACAGTGGATGATGATATCACTCAGAAGTCCCACCTAAATGTTCTACATGTCCCTATATTAGATCATCCAACCATTACTTCTACTCCTTTAGTTGCAGCTGTATGTTATCAACAGCCCAATGTTAGTAAGACTAACTCTTGGATCACAGTACCTCATACAAAATTAAAGACAACAATTAAAACTTTGCCATCCCCTGTTTCATAGCAGATACCTACACACAATTCCTTTGAACATTTATCACAAATGATTGATGAAACTGTATCAGTTAGTCCTGAATTTGGTATAACTGCTTGAAATAAAGCAAAATACAACAAAACCTCAAGTGACCAATCATATGTGGCCCCTATTCATCCCCAAGATACCCCTGAGAAAATAGATAGTAAAAAGGAAGTATTTATCTTGGGTGATTCTATCACAAAATACATAGACCGTGCGGTATGTAAACCAGGTAAGGAACACCGTACCTGCTCTAGTTATTAGGGGGCAAGGATTTCTGATATTACCGCAATGCTTAATACAATTTTACAACCAGCTGGAGATAACCCACTAGTGGTTGTACACGTGTGAACTAATGATATTTCCAAACAGCCTTTGCAATGTATTAAGCAGGAGTTTGTCTCTTTGTGTAACTTACTGGTGGAAAGGGGTTGTGACATATGTCTTTCTGAAATATTGCCAGTTCCAAGAGCAACAGACTTTATTACATCTAAAATAAAATCCTTAAATGAATGGCTGATGAAATGGTGTCTTAGACAAAATATTTCTTGTCTGACACACTGGGAGGAATTTCATCAGAACCCATCCCTTTTTTGTTGGGACGGTTTACATCTTAGCAGATGGGGCAGCACTTTACTAGGACGTAAAATCGCTACTTTTATTCATTCCCATTTAAATTGAATGTTAAGGGGGAGTTTGGAACATTTACCAATACTCTTAACACTGGGACCCATTTTTCTAGCCAAAATCATTTAAATATTCTATCTCTTAATGCTCGATCCTTAAATATTGCAAAACATGCTGAGCTAGAACTTAAGGCTCATCTCCTTGATTTATCTTTAATAGCCATTACAGAAACTTGGGGCAATTCTGATAGAATCTGGACAGCCGAAATACCAGGTTATAAACATTACTTTAAAAATAGACCTGACACCAAAATAGGTGGGGTTAGTCTTTATGTTAAAGATAGCATCATCTCCTATAAATCTTCAGCAAGTGTAGATTCTGAAAATGTATAAGTGTATATTCAACCTAAGGGCCTTCCACAAATTTTAGTTGGAACCTGTTACCACCCTCCTTCATTAGACTCTACCCAAAGTTCAAGGTTAACTGATGATATTTCCCAGCTAGCCAATAATGGCTCTGTCCTAATTTTAGGCGATTTTAACTTACCAACTATAAACTGGGATACATTAATGGGCTCCAATCATTACGATACTAATTTTCTTACAACCATTATCGATCTGGGACTCTACCAACTGGTCAAGGAACCTACCCGAGGTAATAACATCTTGGACCTTGTTATAACAAATATAGACATCCCTGTGAATAACCTACTAATATCCGAACCTCTTGGTAATAGTGACCACATGTCAATACTTCTTACTATCCCACTATCTCAATGCCCAATTGTAAATAAACAAAAAATTAAACAATATGATCGAGCAGATTTTCAAAAAATAAATTATCACCTAGGAACAATTGATTGGGTTAACACTTTCTCTTCTCTTAATACTAATGAAGCATGAGACTTTTTAAAAACACAAATCCAAATACTTGAACATCAGTACGTTCCAGATATACATAAGTATAATAGCAAAGGTAAAATTCCACCATGGTTTAATTTATCTATAAAAAAACAAATTACACACAAACGTAAGTTATTTTCATTATTGAAAAACTCTCCCACGAATACAAACAAAGAATTATTAATTCAATACAGGGAATCGGTCAAAATATTAAAAAAACTAATTTTGGAAGCTAAAAGTAACCTATAATTTCGTATTGCACACACTAAAGATTCACATAAATCACTTTATGCTTACTTAAACAGTAAAAAGGGAAATAGTAGAACAATAGGCCCCTTAAAAATAAACAACACAATAATAACCTCTGATTTCACAACCACCTCTACATTAAACAATTACTTTTTATCAGTATTCACTCAAGATCCATCTCCAGCTCTTTCTGATAAACCTCCATTAGGCAATATAGATTATAAGATGTTACAGAATGATATTTACAAATTATTAATAGCTTTAAAAAAATCTACAAGTCCTGGCCCCAATGATATCTGTTCCAAATTCCTTTTGGGAGTCAAGGACACCATTACCCTACCACTCACTATTATTTTTAATAACTCTCTCCAAGAATCTATGGTTCCCTCTGATTGGTTAACGGCAATAGTAACCCCCATTTTTAAACAGGGTTCCCATTCAAAAGTTGATAACTATAGTCCAATCAGTTTAACCTCAATTCCTTGTAAATTATTGGAAAAAGTAATCAAAATACTTCTAGAGAAAGAAATAGAATCCCTAAACATAACTGACATTACTCAACATGGATTTAGAACAGGTTTGTCTTGCACTACACACTTGTTATCTTTCTACAATTACATTAGCATGAATCTCGACTCAAACATTCCTACTGACGTCATTATATTAGATTACAGCAAAGCCTTTGACAAAGTGTCACATGCTATTTTGATTAATAAACTCATTCATTTTGGATTTTCGGCAACATTAGTATTATGGATAAAAAGTTGGCTGACTAATCGATCTCAGAAGGTTTGTGTCAATGGCATCACTTTAGACTTGGGTCAAGTAACGAGTGGTGTTTCTCAGGGCTCAGTCTTGGGACCACCCTGTTCAATATTTTCATCAGCGATATGAAAATTTGTTCATCTAACATCCTTATGAAGTTTGCAGATGATACCAAACTAGGGGGCGCTATGAACAATGCAGCTAACTTGCAGTCATTATTAACTGATCTTGCATCAATCGAACATTGGGCTCTTACTAATAAAATGTACTTTAATGTATCAAAATGTGCTGTTTTACATATGGGGAAACATAACCTAAACAGGTATACACACTGAACAATATAAATATTAAGGTTTCCTGCGTCGAAAAAGATCTGGGGATCCTAGTAAACAATAAACTTTCCTCATTTTCTCATTGTAATAAAACTGCAAATCAAACCAATGCTCTTCTGCGAAGGATAAATAGTACATTTGTTTCTAAAACTGAACAGTGCATCATTACTCTGTATAGATCACATGTTAGGCCCTACTTGGATTATGGCTCCCCTTTTTGGAGTCCTTACCTCATTAAGGATATAGATAGAATTGAAAGGATTCAGAATAGAGCTACAAAAATTATTCCTCACTTAATACATCTTGATTATGAGTCTAGACTACAGAAGACAGGTTTACATTCCCTTAAACTGAGAAGAGCAAGAGGTGATCTATTACAACGTTTTAAGATTATTAAGTCACCCATCTTGATGAAGCAATGTGGTATAACACTATCTTCCAGAAAAATTGTACCTAGGCTAAATAACAAACAACTGGATATTAATAAATGTAATACTAACAAAAGACAAACTTTTTCTCCATAAAAACTCCCAGATTATGGAATACTCTCCCACAAGATATTGTTGACTCAACTACTGTATCGAATTTTAAAATCAAACTTGACAATTGGTTAACCAGATAGTATCACAACAATGATCCACACATGTGGAGGACAACCTCGATAAGCCACGGCTTTCTTTTGTCCTTTGAACCAAGTAACCAAGTAACCAAGAGTGGTGTGCACTGAAAGCCTACCTTTGGGGGTTTACTAATTGGACTGACCATGCGACAGAAAAAAAAGAGAGAGCAAAAGCTACTGTCTATTCTATACCAAATCAGGGAAGTTGAGGATAAACTATCCTCTCATTCCTCAGACTAACTTAGCCAAGACCTAGTTAAGCTAAGGGCAGCATACTTGGACCTTCTGAGAGGAAGGCAGAATTTACCATTTTTGAAGGCCAAAGCAATATATACTGACCAAGGGGAAAAAGCTGGCAGGATGCTCACTTTAAGAATTAAACAGCAAGAATCCACCAGGCTCATTGCTGCCATTCATTCCTCAGATGGAAAATCCTTAAAAACCTCCCCAGAAGGTATAGTTTCCAAATTTCTTACTTACTACAAACAACTCTATTGCCCCATGTTAAACCTTCCCTCTGAACAGATTATGGACGAATATTTAAAACAGTCCCAGCTGCCTTCTTTCTTAGAAACCCAAAGACTCACCCTGATTGCTCCTATTACTAAATCTGAGATATTTAAAATTATTAAAATCATTCCCACAGAAAAAAAAACAGGACCAGATGGTTTCTCCCCCTACTTTTATAAGATTTTTGCTGAGCAACTAATTCCATTATTATTGCCTTTATACCTCCACATGCTCTCAGGTGCTACCTCAGACAGGTCCCTTTTTGAAGCCTTAATTGTTGTCCTACCAAAGCAAGTGAAGTGGTCTGATATGGTCTTAAGTTACAGACCTATCTCACTTCTCAACCAAGATATTAAAATCTTAGCCAAGTTACTAGCAGAACAAATCAACACAGTTCTCCCGGACCTCATTGGCCCGGAACAAGTGGGGTTCATGAAAGGTAGGTCTTCTGTAGACCATCTACGTGCTTTGGCACATATCTTCTCGGTATCCAGGGATGCAGACTACCCAGCAGTGTTGGTTTCACTGGATGCCGAGAAGGCATTTGACAGAGTTAATTGGAACTTTTTGTTCAGAACTTTAAATGCATTTGGCTTTCCTTTAGTATTTCAGAAATGGGTACAAGACCTATACATATTACCAACAGCTCATGTCTCTAGTAATGGAGCAACATTTCCCCTGTTCCCATTGCAATCTGGAATGAGACAAGGCTGTCTCTTATCCCCAATGATTTTCAATTTATACCTTGAGCCCCTGATACGTAGATTAACAAACTGTTAATTGATTTAAGGCATTACCATACAAGGACATGAAGTTAAAGTCTCTGCATACACAGATGACCTGCTTCTCCAGATATCCCATCCAAATACCTCCATTCCGCCCATGCTGCACATCATCTCAGAGTATGCCAATATGTCTAATTATAAACTGAACCTGGACAAGACAGTGGTTTTTACCCTCAATCACAAAACACTAAAATCCCCTATCACAGATTTAGGCCTTTCATGGGAGACAGGGGCCCTGAGATACCTGGGAATAACACTTTCTAGAAGCCAAACCCATTTCCAAAAAGCAAATCTAGACTCTCTCCTCCAGACAATAAAACAGGACCTAGATAGGTGGTCACTTTTTCCGATTTCCCTCTGGGGTAAAATCAACCTAATTAAAATGAATATCTTCCCCCGGCTTTTTAACCCCCTAAATCTCTTAAATGTTTGGCTCCCCCTTACCTGGTTTAAAAGAGTTAACCATCTTATTACTGGTTTTATTTGGTCAGGCAAAAAGCCACTCCTAGCCCTGAACAAACTGCACCAAAAGCCAAAGGAGGCCTACGCCTCCCTCACATAGCACTCTACTATTGGGCCAGCCAGACTAATAAATATTTGTGATGGCTAAATGCAGATACTCTTGCACAACCTGCTGCTTATACTCCTACCTGGCTTAAAATAGAATTGTCCCAAATTAAAAGTCAGGGGCTCTCTCCTCTGGCCCTTCTATATATGAAACCTAAATTTCTTCTGGCACCACTAAAAGGCTCCCCAATCACAATTTCGATCAAAATTCACACTCAGCTCTGTACTTTCCTTAAATACAATTATACACAAGATCTGACCCAAACTTTAAAAAATAACACCAATATCAAACTGGCAGGGAAGGTTCTTCTACCTTCTTGGCTCCCACAATTGAACAATTGCCAACTTGCATATCTGAAGAAAGAAGATGGATCGCGGCTCATCTCTACTGAAATCCTAAACAAAGCTTCCATCTCCAACTCCCAAATTTTCAAAGTGCTTCAACTACGACATTTATTAGTGAAGCTATTTGGAACCACTCTCCTACAGCCTCTGGGAGTGCCCTTTCATTCTGAACTGATTCCCGTGGCAGGAAGTCCCCATGCAGTATCCAACATTTTTTGTTTACTACATGAAACAGTCTATCCAGAGCAACTTGGACCGACTGCATATTGGTCTCCCCACTATTCCCAAATATGATTATAGATTGGCCTGCAGTATGGAAGGGATGTCACAATTTTCTAACCCTAGATAGACTCTGCCTTATGCAATTTCAAATCCTTCATAACATACACTACTCCCCACAAAAAATGGCCAGGCTAGGTTTAATTGCATCCTCCACATATACGCGTTGTGCACAGGTGGAAGGGTTCCTACTTAACATATTCTGGGAATGTCCCAAAGTGTTATCACTGTGGACCTCCATCAAGCAGAAAATAGACCCTTTACTAGGCCTGGAAGATCTATTTACCCCAGAAATCTGCATACTTGGCAATTTTGCGGGAATAGCAGTACAACATCTTAAATACCACATCGTCCTATCTCAATGTCAGTTTAAAAACCTGTACTTAAGCACTGGAAGGACATGGAAGTGATTTCATATGCAGAATGTTTGCAAGAGTTACATGCAAATCTCAGAACAGAAAGTGCAATTGCACGTCTCAATAATAAGTTCATAAAATTTAACAAGATCTGGGGTTCCCTGGATTCTTTATACTCCTTGCAATCTACATAAACAAGCTCCTTGTCTACAGTTATCCATTGCTTCTTTAGTGTCAATTTTCCACTGTGCTACGGCATAGGGGAGGGGTGGGATGGGGAGCTGGGGGAGTATTGGGAAAGGATGGGTGGGCAGATCTCATAAAAATATGTACATACCTTCTCATATTCCTGATATGATGTAGATCTGTTTTGTTAAACATGTTAAAATGTTAATAAACTCTGAATGGAAAAAAAGGACCCATTTCACTGCCCGATATATGCTGATTTCCAGATCCTGAACATAAAATTAAAAATACAGCAACTCACATTGCCTAGATAGATGGAGAAAATGATTGCACAATTTGTAATTGAAGAGTTTAAATAGGAGATCATCTATTAAAGTGACTGACAGTCTGAGGTGTGTCTTGTCATTTTTTTTTCCTGATCTGTTTATTCCCCTACGTGCTCCAGGACCCAACACTCCTTCAAGTTTCCATGTTCCCAACTTACCTCCTATTACACTTGCTCGAGCCTCCATCCTCACATTGCAGCCATCTCCAAGGCAACCTGGCATAACCATCGTGGTCCTTAATGTTGCGCGCCAATAGTGTACGGCATTATAAAATGTAAACCCAGACCTGTGCGTTCTTTGAGTTGGAACCCCCCCAGAGTTGAGAATCTTTTAGTGGGGGTCCAAAGCAGCTCCCCATAATGGGGTGTGCAGGAAGAGCCCCACAGAAAAGAGACATGATGCCTTATGGCATTAATTGTGCAGTGCAATAGTGCCATGCGGCATTATGTCTTGTGACATAATGACACCATGCTCATAACCCTTTGTCAGATGGGTCCCTCTCCTCCGAGGGGGAAGGCACCTGTGGGGGTGGCCAGCACACTCTCTATTTGGTCCTGGGGTGCTGCTGAGGTGGACATGGCTCCCTCAGGGACTTCAGTGGTGTCAGCAGACCATTAGCCATTATCCGGTGGATCCTGGACTGTTTTTCTGCTTCACTGTGGTTCCCCATCACACCGCTCATGCAGTGTTCCCAGTCTCCACCGGGGGCCACTGCTGAGCGAGGCTACCCTGCAACCCACCCCAGGAGAGGAGAGCAGTCCCACGGATGCTTAATCCTCCCCTTCCCCTGCCAGCCCCCAGCATCATGAGTCCGTTCCCAAACCCAGGTCACCAGCATGGTTGTCTTGTCAATTTTGAGTGGCAGGTCATTACCACTTGGTCACTCCTTGAATGGCTTTGATCCCAACTGCTGTCAGGCTATGGTGGAGAAAGCAGACAAACAGATGATGTGGTATCAGCTCTGTGTAAGCGGAGTGTATAATATTTTAGTTCTGAAATATCTGAAAGAAACAGGCACATACTGTACACACATTTTAAATGCTAGTTTTCATAGAATCAAAGAATCATGTTGGCAGAAAAGGGCTTATCGGCCCATCTAGTCTGCTCCTGCCATCCCCTACTCATACTCTTTCATTGACCCATCACTTACTCACCCCATCTATCCCATGCCCTCTGGAATCCCTCAACCGTATCAGCCATCACCACCTCTTCTGCCAGTTTGCTCCAGGCCTCCACACCCTCTCAGTGAAGAATTTCCCCCTTACATTCCCTTTGTGTCTTCTACCCTCTAACATTAAATTGTGTCCTCTTGTTTTTGCCGCCACTTTCCTTTTAAGTAAACTCTCCTCTTTTACCCTGTTGATCCCTTTTACATATTTAAAAGTTTCAGTAATTTCCCCCTTCTCCCTCCTGGTTTCCAGCATGTACAGATCCAGCTCCTCACACCTCTGCTTTTACAGTTTCCCCTGCATCCCCTTCACAATTTTGGTCACTCTTCTCTGAACTTTCTCTAAGCCCTCTATATTCTTGCATAGGTGCAGTCTCCAGAATTGAACCCCGTACTTTAAGTGAGGTCTCACTATGGCTTTGTAGAGAGGCATCAGAACCTTCCCCCTTCTGCTGGTGATGCCCCTCCCTATGCATGCCAGCACTCCATTTGCCTTTCCCACTGCTTTCCTGCATTGGTTCCCTAGCTTGAGGTTGCTTGATATTATGGTCCCTAGATCCCTGTCCTGCTCCGTTTTCTTGATCAGTCCCCCAAGTGTGTACTGCTCGTGGATTTTTACATCCCAAATGCATTATATCACATTTTTTGGTATTGAACTTTAGCTGCCAAGTCTCCAATCATCCCTCCATTCTCATCAAGTCCTGCCTTATGGCCTCTACCCCCGCTGGAGTGTCCACCCTATTACAGATTTTTGTATCATCTGCAAACAGGCACACCCTACCCTCCAAACCCTGTGCCAAGTCACTGATGTAAATATTGAAAAGGAGGATCCCGAAAACTAACATCTGTGGCACCCCACTCACCCCCTCTCACTGGCATACACCCCATTTACTAACACTCTCTGTCTTCTGCCCTCCAGCCATCTCTCCACCCACCTAGTTATTTTGCTACCAATCCCTAAGCTTCTGTATCCAGCTTACTTATTAGCCTTCTGTGAGGGACAGTGTAGATGGCCTTACTCAAGTCCAGATAGGCCATGTCCACTGCCCCTCCCTAATCAATCTCCTGTGTCACCCCACCGAAGAATTCAATCAGGTTGGTTTGGCATGACCTCCCATTTGTGAATCCATGTTGGTGCTCATCTTGTAGACTGCTTCTCACCAGGTATTCCTCCACTCTTTCCTTTAGTAATGCCTCTATCACCTTCCCCACCACTGAGGTGAGACTGACCTACCTAATGCCCCCCTTGTATGATGGTACCACATTTGCCCTCCTCCAGTCCCCAGACATCACCCCAGTGTCCAGGGATAAGTTAAAAAGCTTCGTAAGGGGGGCTGCCAGCTCTTCCCTCAGTTCCCTAAGTACCCTTGGGTGCAAGCCATCCATCCCCGTTGCCTTATCCACTCTTATCCTAGCTAGCTCTTCCTTGACCCAGCCAATGCTGAATTCACTGGAATCTACTGTTAAGTCCCCTCTTCCCCTGTCCCTCAACATAGGCCCCCCCCCCTGTGAAGACTAAGCAAAAATATATTTTCTTTTTTCTTTTTTTTTATTTTATTGAAATCTAGGATTACAAATACCTTTGAGCAGGAACTGCTCATTTACAAAGGTTCCACGTCGAAGGAATGGGGGGTATACATTCATACAAAGGTCAACATAATAATACATAGTTACACAATAAAAAAAGTAAGAGACTGAGGCTTAGGAAATTCCAGTAATTCAAAATGTGCCAAATGTTAGGTAGCATGACATACCAGCCAAGGGCAATGTTAGAAATAAGCACTGCAGGTGAGAGGGAAGGGGTTATGCAGTCAGGAAGGCCATTGTCAGAGGGTAGATGGTGAGGGTAAGAGCTCTAAAGGGGAGGAAGGGGAGGGATAAAAGTCAGAAAATGCCCGAGGGGGGGAAAGGGAGAGGGGGCAAGGGGGTAGGCAGGTAGAAGTGGGCAAGGTGGGGAGAATTAGCTGTCAAGACTGAAGTGGAGGGCAGTGAGCAGTGGGCCCCTGATTAGGCGAGGCAGTCACAATGACTAGTTGAAATGAGATGAAGTCGGAGTTATCTCTTAAAAGGGCCAAGAACAGCAGCAGTAAGAGTTTCTTTGTTGACAGTATTGTACCACTATGGTGCTCTGTGAGCAAATGCCCTCTGGCCCATGGTATTCCAGCATCTGGGGACAAGGACAAGGACAAGGACAATAGTTGCACCTTTTGATGGTTCCCCTCCCTCCCCCCTCAGTCTCACTATCCCTGGCCTTACCTTTCTTTTTTCTCCCACTTATTGAAAAAAAGTTTTGTCCCCCCCCCCCTTTTTGCATGCTTGGCTATCTTCTCTTCTGTTGCAGCTTTAGTCCTCCTTATCTTCTGCCCTGCTAACTTTCACTTTTCTCTAAGCCTCCCTGTCCTCCTCTCGTTGTGTCTTTTTATATTTTCTAAAAGCCTATTTCCTTTCCCTGACTGCTTCTGCCACCTGTCTTGTAAACCACAGTGGCCTTCTCCATTTCTTCTTCTTACTCACCTTTCTTATGTAAATTCCAGTGGCATTTAGTACCCAGCCTTTCATGGCCTCCCATAACTCATCCACATTCTCCAACTCCTCAGATCCTGCCAGCTCCTCCCTTACTATTTTCCTGATTTTCTTAAAGTCCGTCCCTCTGAAGTCCAAGACCTGCGTTTTATTGTACTAGACATACCAAGACTGTCTAATATGAAAATAAATAAATATATAAATACATAAATAAACAGTGCTGTCACTGATCTTTAATGAAACTGACTCAGGTATGATAACAGATACAATTTCAGACATTGGGAACAGTTCTTGGAAACAGTTATCTGCATACTACAGAGAACTGTTTCTGAGAACTATTCCCAGTGTCTGAAACTGAATCTGATATGGTATCTATCTATCTATCTATCTATCTATCTATCTATCTATCTATCTATCTATCTGTCTATCTCCAGTCTTCACCCCAGCAGGTATGCTTTGTGATCCTGGTGTGCTAAGCTGAGTTCAGGGACTAGGTCAGTGACCCAACTATATGGTGTAAGGGTGCTGGGATGGTGCAGTTGCAGTGAAGCCCACTCAGATTAAGTGCAGTGTCACAGTTTCCCTGCATAACAAAAGGGATTAACTCACATTGAAATTGCATTGTTCCCTGTAATAACTCTGCTGCAGAATTTTGCTAAGTTGGGCTTGATCCCGGTAAGCTTCAGTGTATGTGACACCCCCCTCTCAGCCTAGGAATGAAAGCTGCAGTGTTGCAACATGGGCTCAGGTACCATATACAGTAGTGAAGACAGCTCTTCTCTTAACATAAGGCTCTGCACCTCTGCACCCATGGGTGGCAGAGGGCCTGTTTGCCCTGTGCATCTGTATCTCCAGCCACATGCAAGCATAAGAAAGGCCTGTAGTTCTACAGCTCACCAGATAGCCCCAATAATTCTTTACATCCATCGCTGCATGGAAGTGCAGGGCCAGCAATGACCCTGCACTTCTGTAGCTGGAAGAAGTCTTCCTTTTGTACAGGGCTTAAACAGCCCTGTGCATCTGCATCTGTTCACACAAGTCCTGAACGGACCAGCATGAATGATGTTACAATTCCATTGCCTCAAAACAAAAGGAAATTCTTTACAAAAAACAAAGTTAATGAACCCCCTCCAAGCAGCAAAAGGAAAAAACATTAGGGTTTTGTGTCTCCGGAGTCTTGGCAAATCAGTGCTGGTGCCTTCCTTGGGGTTGTCAGCTCAAATACCCACCTTGTTCCCAGAACAATGCCACACATTATGTCCTTTCTTCATGTAAGGAAGACCCAACTACTGATTTGCCAAGACTCCGGAGACCCCAAACCCTAATGTATTTTCCTTTTGCTGCTAGGGGGGTGTGGGTGGGGAGTTAGGTTGAACCCTAATGCCACATTTCTCTACTTTTGTTGTTTGATGCATTATTGTATGTTTTTTTTGCAAAGAAATATGTATATGTGTGTGTGTGTGTGTGTGTGTGTGTGTGTGTGTGTGTGTGTGTGTGTGTGTAATGGGCTGTCTCAAAATATACAGTTCGTCTTCATGTGTGAGTGGGAAGGGCCATATCTCACGATTGCTAGAGCCATGAGTAAGTTATGAAAGTCTAGCCCACTCACACAGAATGATAAATTTGCCTATATTTAGTTAGGCTATTGTATATGCAATATACACAACAGTAGTTTACAAGTTACAGCTTTTAAGTCACAGTTTATTTGAAGTTTTTGCTGTTTTTCTTTGATTTTAACAGCTGGCTTCATGGCTTCTCTAAGTATTGTAATGTCATCAGCACTGTGAAAGCTGCACTGATTGGTTCAGTATTCCACTGTGATGACTGTAGCTTTAAAAATATCTAATGTAGCAACAGAAAAAGCAACATATTTTTGATATCTTGCTGTTACTGATGTCACTAGCCAAGATATCTTTTTTATTTTGTCATTTTACCCCCACTCCTGTTGTACATACTGGAATTAGATAGATAGACAGACAGATAGACAAACAGACAGACAGACAGACAGAAAGCCAGTAAGGGAGATATGAAAGATTGCTTCTGAGCTATATTCTTGATATAGCTAAACATGACTGAGCTGATCTACAATACTGTACATCTGAAAAATATGCTGAATATACAATACACCCTCAATTTTCTGAACTGCCTGGGAGACATCAGATCAGTTTGGATAACCTTGAGTTAGGAAGATTGGGGTTACATTGTTTTTTTTTTTCTCAGAAAGCTTTTTGCTCCCCCATTACCACTGCACCTTACTTGGCATCAGGGAAGCCATTTTATTTCTGCTTTTCTCCCCATTATCTGGGACCCCAGATAGTGGTTGCGCATGCACATGGAGGCACACATGTGCACCACGGTTCTGGTAATGACTCCTTCCTCCCTCCCAGCCTACTACCAGTTCCTCAGTGGTTTGGCACTGCCACCTAGCCTCCACCAGGTGACAGCCAAGAGCCAAGGAAACCCCACGCCCCTCCCCAGAGAGGAGAGCTGCCTTGCAGCTGCTCGATCCAACTCCTCATCCCCCTAGCCAACCCCTGATGGCTCTAGCTCACTCCCAAACCCAGGTCACCAGTGTGGTGCAAGGTGTTGAGTCCAGAGCCTTAACCCTCAGCTCCACCGGGCCAGCCCAGGTAACATTGTTTTTAGTGGAACAATACAGTAGTGTAATTAGCAAGCTAGTCTGAGCTCCCTCCTACACTCTCAGCAGCAGAAAACTCACAAAACCCACAGTAAGTGCTGTGCTGTACCTATCAGCCACCCTCCACTGATCTGCTTGCCTATTTTCTGATGTCTGAATCCAAGCCCCAACGGGATCTCGAAAAGTAGGACTGTGTTCAAGCTAAGCAATCAGATTTCTATCTCTCAACACTCAAGAAACTTTTCACTGTCTAAGTCTATCATCACAATGGGTGAATGTTTTGCTTACTTACGGTATTCCCTGTTTTCTGCCCAGATATGCAGCCCTATTTTTATTGCTTGATTTGCTTTTAAAACTCAGCTCCAAATCTCCAAGTACCAGCCAAAACTGAAAGCATGACGGAAGCGAGAGCACAACACAGAGAACAGCTGTTTTCTAATGTGGGCCGATAGTGGTTTAACCTGGAAGAACTTTCAGTGGCGTGCTGTGTGGATGTGTGTTCCCCTGGATGGTGTGAGGAGGGGAGAACACCGAGAAAGACACTTAGGCGGATTGAGAAAGATGATTTTAGCCCCCCTGAGTTTCATACTGATCAGTTCATTCCACGGAGGTGTGGGGTGAGTCTGACTCTGCTTTGTATGGTGCCAGTTTTTTCATGGGTAAACTGGCTGGATCTGAAGAATTAGAACTGAGCTATTTTCCATCTGAAACACAACCTGGGATCTATGTCAGTGTTAACTGGTACTGTAAGTGGGGTTGAGCTTCTACAGTTTGTGGGACCAGAGTTTTCTGGTTTTAACATTTGATTAAGTAACTTATGGTATTTAAAAGCATTGTGAGCACTACACTGGAACTTTTAGTGGGCACAGAAGGGAACTCTTAATTGTGAGAGGCTTGGAGGGCCCTATGTGCTGGACTTAACTGAAGGAGTATAGCTTTAAGGGTGAGACCCTTGTGCTGCCTTTCACGGGCACTGTGTCTCCAATTCTTGATCTTCTGTGTTTGCTACCTATGGAACTAGCTGCTGCTCAGTGACTATACAGTGTTGAATGGACAATGAGTTCCTTCAAATGTGTAGCTGCTCAATGGGCTTCGGGTGTAGGATGCAAGATCCTTCTCATCTACCATCCTCCAGGGGATAGGAGGGATTTCTTGCAGGAAGTCGTAGACTTCATTGTCGAACAGGTGTTGGAGTCACCCAGATGGATTATTTTGGATGATTTCAATGCTTGGGTTGATGATGAACTCTCACAGTTTGGTCAGGACTTCCTCCAACTGATGTGTTCATTGGGACTAACACAGGTTGTTACCTCAGCAACCCATATACATGGCCACTCATTGGACCTTGTCTTCCTGCTGGGAATGGAGATCAAGAACCTTATGGTGAACTCAGCCTGGTTGTTTGCTTGGACCACCATACCATGAGGTTCTCATTTGCACCCCTCCCCAATAGACCTTCCCCTATGGAGATGGTCCAGTACTGCCCTTTAAGGGGTTTGACCCCACAGGGTCTAATGGCAGTGCTGGACCAATCAGGTATGATGAGTGCATATGAGGAGCTGGAAGAATTGGTTCTAGCCTATAATAAGGTGGTTACTGAAGACCTCGACTCAATTGCACCTGTCCATGTTCAACCCCTCACTTCACACCAGAGATCCCCATGGTTTGATGGGATGCTCATGGAAATGAAGATGAGTGGTTGAAGGTTGGAGCGACACTGGAGGAGATTTGGATCTGGTGGGAACAAACTTATATTCATGTCCCATTACAGGATTATCAATCAGCAATCTCCAGTAAGAAGGCAGAATTCCTGTACAAGGAGATTGCTGCAGCAATTAACAGACCAGCTCAGCTCTTCCGCACTGTCGACAGGCTATGTAATCCTGCCTGTCTTCAGTCTGGCAGAGCTTTTTCACAATTAAAGTGTGATGAGTTTGGTCTGTTTTTTGCTGATAAGATTACCATCATCAGGTTGGAGACTCGGTCTGCGTCCCCTAAAGGAGTGTGTCATGATCGGTTGGCAGTCTCAGGTAATCAGGTTCTCTGGTCCAACTTTCACCAGTTGGCTGTCATGGATGTCATGAAGGTCATCCAGGAGATGAAGCCAATCTACTGTAATTTGGACCAGGAAATTAATGCACCTCCTTGTGAGGTGTGTTGATGTCATCGTCCCAGTCCTAGCCAGGATAGTCTGGTGCTCTTTAGTGACAGGGGTCTTTCCTGAGCCCTTAAAGGGGGCAGTGGTAAGACCCCTTCTGAAGAAAGCTTCACTGGACTCAGATTGCCTGGCTAATTAAAGACCTGTCTCTAATCTTCCCTTTGGGAGTAAGGTTATTGAGAAGGTGGTGGCCCATCAACTGAAGACTCATTTGTCAACACACAACATCTATGATCCTCTCCAGTCTGGTTTCAGGAAGGGGCATAGCACAGAGACTGCCTTTGTTCAGGTGCTAAATGATCTCCTGGTGGCAATGGATCAAGGAAGTTGTTCCATTCTAATTCGCCTCAATCTCAGCTGCATTTTACACCATGGACCATAGGATACTTCTGGAGTGCCTGCAGATCTGTTGTGGACTGACTGGCACAGTCATCAACTGGTTTCGATCTTTCCTCACGGGCAGGACACAGAGGGTGGTGTTGGGGATTTTTTCCTCAGCACCCATGCCCATGCCTTGTGAGGTGCTGCAGGGCTCCATTCTGTCCTCCATGTTATTTGCGGTGTATATGAGGCCACTAGGGGACATTATGAGATGGTATGAGCTGAGCTTCCACTGCTATGCAGATGATGCTCAGCTATACAGTACCTGTCTTTTGCGCCTGAGCAACAGGTGGCAGTCTCATTGTTTAGTCAGTGTCTTTCTGATATCCAGGACTGGAAGAAAGCCAACTGACTGAGGTTGAATCCTGACAAAACCGAGGTACTAGTGGTGGGAGCTAATTGCCTGGGGATTAAGATGCAACTGGATTTATGTGATAACAGCAATCGCAGAATAGCAATCGCCGTTAGGGCAAATGTACACCAATGAAAATAAATTTTGGTGATGTACTCCCTGGCACACAGCAAAAGGGCATAGGAGACTTATGATTTACTTGCTAATGCAGGGGGGTGTGTCTCCCACTCCCCCACACCCCCCTACTGAAGGATTCTCAACTCCAGCGGGGTGCATGTTGGAGGGTTGCAAACTCAAAAAAAAACATTTTGGGCCGGGCACAACAAAAGGTACCTGTGCCCAGATCTGAACCTGGCAGCCTGTGCAGCTCAGCCTTGAACCCACCCTCCACGTCACAGGAGCAGCTTGACAACTCACCACAGCACCACCTCTCACAATCCCTCCCACCCCTCGCTGAGCATGCTCATTCCCCCCCCACACACACGTATGCATGTAGTGACATCCTGTCACTATATACACGAGCCCTCTATTTGGTCACCCTCCCTGCTGGGTAGCCCCGATGACAGACGCTTTGACTGAGTTGCCTTTTTTGTAGGTACCCAATCGAGGTCGCCTATCTCACAGGACACTGAAGCAACCTGGTCAGGTCTCTGGGTTGATACTTGGAGACTCCCAGTTGCTTACTTCAGTCAGTGCGAAGAATCTGGGTGTTGTCTTAGACTGTGGCTTGATGCTAAAATCTCAGGTATCGGTTGTGGTCCAAAGTATGTATTACCATCTACAAAACATCACCTAGATCAAGCTTCTGGTTCCGCTGTGTGATCTTCCATCTCCGATCCACTCCTTTGTGACTTTATGACTGGATTACTGCAACGCTGTCTACCTGAGGCTTGCTGGGGTTGATCTCCACCACCTGCAGCTAGTGCAGAATGCAGCAGCCAGGTTGTTGACCAGTTTTCCAAGATCATGTCATATTATACCTGTACTGTGCCCTCTGCACTGGCTACCGGTTAGGTGGCACATCACCTTCAAGGTCAGTTTGCTGACCTATATGGCTCTGCATGGAAAGGGGCCAGGTTACCTGCAAGACCTCCTGCGTTCCCACCATTCTACCCATCCCCTCCACTCCACTAATGAGGGTTTCCTGGAGGTTTCCATGGTTTGCCTCAAAACATTTGGTGCCAGGCATTTTCGCATAGTGTCCCAACCCTGTGGAACTCCCTGCCTCCCTACATCAGAGACTCTCAGTCCCTGGATATCTTTAAATTGGAGCTAAAAACTTCTTTTGTTTAACCAAGTCTTCACATCTGATTAGTTAGTTAACCTGTTATTAAGGATCTTTTAACTATGTCTATGTTATGTTTTAATGTTTTAAATATTTTATGATGTTATTATTGTAAAGCGCCTTGAGTTGCAAATGAGAGTGAGTGCTGAATAAAGTATGATGGTGATGATGATAAAGAGTAAAATGTGAACTAAACTTTTGTTACATACATTTTGTTATGTAGTGATCAGTAGTGATCAGCAGTGAGGCAGGAACATGTTGAAAATGAATTATTCTGCATTTGGGTAAGTGTGCTCCTTTGTGAACAGGAACTGTTTCATGCTGCTGCTGCTTACTGGCTTCTTTGGTTAGAATGACTGAAAGAATGATTAAAAACACAGTAATATGTAGCTGGCTAAAATGAAAGAAAGTGCAGATGAATGGTTTATTTAAGAGCAGTGTTTGTTTTATTTTTAACCAGAAAGTGAAATGGGCACAGCCCTTTATCAGCCAAGCCTGATACATAACATTAAAATACAAAATTTACATT
This sequence comes from Neoceratodus forsteri, assembly GCA_016271365.2. Lineage (NCBI taxonomy): Eukaryota > Metazoa > Chordata > Ceratodontiformes > Ceratodontidae > Neoceratodus > Neoceratodus forsteri. The sequence goes on from CM057454.1 coordinate 287,246,661, forward strand.
TACACAACATACAGAACAATTATTCATATTTGCAAACATTATAACAATGTAACTTCTTTAACATTAAATGTTTAAAATGAGATACAGAATGTGCTTTTTGAATCAGTTCTCCAGCTTCAGTGTATAAAGAGTAGGACCCCTGGGCCCACTAGCACAGAGAGATGAGGCACTTATTGCTTTACCTCTTCCACAGCGGCGACCTTTGTTCAGTAATGGACTCAGGTTGTTGGGATTTGGCCAGGGAGGGAGAGAACTGAGCATCTGGAGGACTGCTCTCCTCTCCCATGGTGGGGGTATTTGATGTTCAGGTGGAGGCCTGGGACACAGTGTGGCATCTGAGTGCCACTATAGGGAGGGGCAAAGATTCTGTGATGTGATCACACCTCCACACATGCATGCCTATGCCATCTCAGCATTGAGGTTGGGCAGCTAAAACAGAACAGAGAAATGAATGGGAAGCCCTGGCCCCATGCAGTCCTGCCCACTCCATCCCAACCCATGCAGCCACCAGAAGCCACTGACGCACTACTAGATTATGCTCCAGGTAGGGGGATGACAGCCTTCACCTTCCTGGTTCCACCTTGTAGGGGAATATGTGGGGGTCTTCGGTCAATTGCGTGCTATGGGAGGTGGTGGACAATTTGGAGGGGCAGGGACAGGACCAAGCAGCCCTGCAAGGGAACCCCAAAAGGGAAAAAGGGAATATGGGAAAAAAACAGTAAGACCCCTAACACCATGTTGATAGTGCTGTACTGTATATAGATAGGGAGTTCCAATAGATCAGGGTTCATTATATTGGGGTCCTACTGTATGTACCATGCAACACTATTAAATACTAATAAAAGGTGTTGCCTACTGAACGGCAACCTGGATTGTCAATGGTTTTCTGACCTGAAATGTGGCCTGGTGAGGAGGGGGCGGGGAGGCGACGGTAGGGGAAGGGGTAGGGAGGAGGGTAATGAAAAGTGGCTTGTGGGAAAGAGAGAGAGAATAGAAAAGAGGGTGCTGAATGAGTGAGATGGCTCAGAAGAGGAGGGGCTTAAGGGAACCACTGCTTGTTATTTCCATGGAGCTACAATCAAATCTCCTTCTAGATGATTATACATCTTCCAATGAAATTACCTGTAGGCAGTATTGCATTTGCCCCATTTGGTATCTAAAATACAAGTCTGTCACCTTTACTGTCCATCTTGTTAAGCATTACCTCTGCCACACTAGAAACTCCATGTGGTGAGCTGTCCTGCCTTACCTTGTCTGGGTTCTTGTGCTTGCTTATTATCCTGGCCGATGATACAGAATCTAAACCTGGGCCTGCTTCTCCCCAGTTCACAGGACCCCCCTATCTGGCTATCTACAAAAATCCTTAAGCTGGCCCACATGAATGTTCATAGCCTCCTGTCTAACTATGCAGCACTTACTGCTTGGGTTTCTCACTATAACCTTGACATACTGGGCATTACAAAATCATGGATAAAACCCTCTATCCTGGACTCTGCCTGTACCCTCCCTGGTTTCAGTTTTATTAGACTGGATCTTACTGGCAAAAAACATGGTGGAGGTCTGTTACTGTATTATAAAAAGCACCTCAATGTATCTTTCAGGTATGCCATTTGAACAGTGACCCATGAAGAGTGAAACCTGCATAGCTACTCAATGGGGACAAATGCAGAACAGAGACGTGTGGCAGAATGACAGGTAGAAGAGAGCAAGTCACAACAACCCAAAAGGGGCCCCAGTGTGAACCAGCATGCCATTTAATGGAACCATTGCTGGAAGTTCACGTTGGAGAAACCGCGACCCCTATTGTGGGAGTGCACCCTGACAGCGTCAACTGCAGGAGAGGCGCACAGTGATGACCCTTCATGGGTGCGCCCAAGTGAGCCCCCACAGGTCGACAGGTGTCCCAGGTTGACATCTTATAAAAAACCCCATGAGATGCACATAGCAGGACTGCATAAAAGGCAGTCGGGGGGACGGTTGTGCAGTGGGGCCATGCCGCTAGAGTTCATTCAGAGCGCCCAGGGAAATTACCTCCTCACCTTCCGCAGTTTCCTCTACCAGAAGGAGCAGACATGGGGTACTGCCACATACTGGAAATGTGTGAAATACCATGTGGTGAACTGGCATGGGCAGGCACCAACTGTAAACAGGGTGGACGACAGCTCGTACACCGGGTGGCGCAACCATGTGCCCAACAGTGCCAGAGTCACAGTGTGATGAGTCCAAGTGGTGGTGAAATGGCAGGCAGTTGAGATGACCAAGAGCTGCTAACAGGTCATGGTCGCATGCTGCAGAGGCTTCACAGATGCAGTGGGTGTACACCTGTCTTCCATCACCACACTCAAGAACACAATACAGAGGGCATTGAGGAGGGTACAGAGGCCACCAGCAGAGCTAACAGCATTGTCAGGGATCACTATAGCCAAGGAGTACCACACGACAGATGCAGGTGAACTATTCCTTCTGCATGACAAAGGGGGGGGCAGTGCAGCATGGTTCCTGATCTTCAGCAGCCAAAGGAACTTTGAGTACCTCACAAGGTGTGGTGCCTGGTAAGTGGATGGTACTTTCCATAGCATCCATCCCTTTCCAGCAGATATACAGCCTGCATAATGTGGAGACCATGGCAGTGCTACTGGTTGTCTACACCCTGATGGCCAGCCAGACTCTGAGGAGCAATACGGCGTTGTTTCACAATGTACTGGAGCTGTGTCCTGACCTACACCTGATGTCAAAGGCTCTATGGCTCATGTTCCCACAGGCATGGCTCCAGGGGTGCTTTTTCTACTTCACCCAGTGCCTGTGGAGGAAGTTGCAACAGCACAGCTCCCTGGCACAGCTGTACATTGTGAACAATGAGTTCGCCATGCATATCTGCTTGCTGGCAGCACTGGCATTTGTGCCAGCAGTAGATGTGTGCAGAGCCTACGAGGAGATGCAAGACTGGGAATTCTTTGAGCTGTACGAGGAGGAGTTGGTACTGTACCTCGACTACTTTAAGGACACCTGGCTGGGATGCCCCATCGATAGCAGGGTGTGTCACTACCCCATGTACCCCCTGGTCTTGGAATGTCTACTCCATTGCAGGGGAGGGACTGCCCTGTATCACCAATGCCCTGGAGGGATGGTACAGAGGCTTCAATTCACTCATGGGGGAGTCCCACCGTACCATGTGGAGGTTCATCTAGGTGCTGCGGGGACAACAGCAGCTCACAGAACTGAAAATGCAGTAGATGCTGTGTGACTCAGAGGTTGGGGGCTCACGGTGGAGTACCCAGGATGCCTGTGACTGCATCATGGACATTGTCAAGCACTACAAACAATGGAGCCTGAGGGACTATCTTATGGGCATTGCCTTTAATATCCATCTTCAAGTGTGATCGCTGTGTGGACCTGTAACAGCACATTCACTGGACCAGGGGCACAGGACAGTGGGTTGGTCATGGTGGTGGGGGTTGGCTGGCACAGTATTGTATACATGGCTGTTTGTCTGCTACATCAGTAAAAGCACTGTAGCATCACACCTGTGTCCCCTCTCTGTCCCTGTGGTGTGGTGTACCAGCGGGACTGTGCCCCGATCATGGGGATTGGGGTCTGGGGTTCAAGGTACATGTTGGGGGGTGGGGTTGGGTGCTTTTCTGCTCCTGAGGGAGTGTTACCTGCAGTTGGGATCAGGTGCTCTCCTGCTCGGGGGGTGGGTATTACCTGCAGTTGGGTTGCCGGGTGCATGGTCACTGCCATTGCATTGGGTGCAGTGCTCCCTCTGTTGTTGGGGCTGTCAGCATCTCTGTTGTTGCTGTGCTGTACCTGCAATGGTCATGCAGTTGTGTTTGCAATTTCACTGTGGGGGCCGTAGCTGTGGATGTTGGCGCACTGGAGTTGTGGATCCTATCTGTCATACCTTACGTGCATCCTCCTTCCCCTGACTGTGAATTCCTGCATGCACTTTTTCTACTGGGAAACACAAAAAGGATTATCTAGTCTGTGTCTATAACCCTCCCAGAGGTGAGGTACAAGGAATAACTTATCTTCTTCAGACCATTAGACCCAAGGTGTGCTCCAATGAATTTCTGTTGTTTGGTGACTTCAACCCTAACTGGATAGGAAGCAATGACAAACAATATGAACTTCTTTTGGCTGTTCTTGGCCTTAGCCAGCTTACTGTATAAAGGAGCCTACTAGACTCGCCTCATCAGGGGACAAAATTCCCCACTCAATTGAGTTTTGACAAATAGGCCCTATAGAATCGCTATATCTGGAACCTTCCTTGACTCGATTTCTGATCATACCCCTACATACTGTACCTGGAAAGTCTCCATCCCAAAAATCCCCCATAAGATCATCCTTATGAGAGACTTCTCTAAAGTTAGTCTAGAATCCTTTCATGAAGACCTTGCACTCACAGACTGGACTACTGTACTACCTGCCAATGATGTCTCCGTTGCCCTTCTTAACATCCTTAGCATTTTTTCCTCCCTCATAGACAAACATGCTCCACTTATAAAGAGGAGAGTACAGAGCACCACCACAAAATGGCTGCAAGGTGGTCTGTTCTCATTTATGAAGTCTAGGGACAAATGTTGGGCCAGGTTTAAGGCTTCTCAAAACATGTCAGACTTCCAAGAATATAGGCACCTCTGAAATGTTTGTAAAAAAGCCGTACATTCAATGAAGAGTAAATTCTGTAAGTCAGCCCTGCTGACTTCTGCCAGAGACCCAAGGAGTTTCTGGTGAAATATTAAAAATATAGGCGATGGTGCCTCAAAATGCAATATCTCTGACATGCTTATTGGTGGTGAATATTGCAATGATATTGCAATGATGCCATGACAGTTGCAAATGCTTTCAATGCCCAGTTCACTGACCTGTCTGCTTTTACCTCCTTATTTACCACTCTTGCTACACATGACCCACTTCTCAGTTCCCAGCTCTCTCCTGCCTTTCTACCTCAAAGCAATGTCGGTCAGCTAGACATATCAACTCCTTGCCAGTCTCTTCCCCTATGCCAGTGCTGGGCATGACAATATGGAACCTAAGTTGATTCGCCTAGGTGCTCCCATCCTTGCCTCACCAGTCACCCATATATTTAACATGTCCCTTAACACAAGGTCAATCCCTGCACTATGGAAAGTTGCCAAGGTTGTACCAGTATTTAAGCAAGGTGATCCAAAAAGCCTTGAAAACTACCAGCCAATAACTATTCTTTACACTGTCAGCAAGCTATTGAAGAAAGGTGCAACATCCCAACTAACAGATTATATCCTGAATAATAAATTACTATCCTGTCATCAAGGCACAGGTCAGGAAGCATAGAAAACCAGGAGCAGTTGTAGAATTCACCAAAAATATTTATTTACACTAGCAATAACATATAAAATAAATGTGTTTAGTTTATCTATTTACAAAGGCAAAATAAAATAGAGAACACCCATCAGAGTGCTCCTTCAATCTTTGTGTCCCTTTTTTCTTTTTCTCAAGCAGTTGCAGCTCAGCTCTGTCATAAGTCCTTGCAACCCCCCTTTTTTTTTTTCAAAATATTGTATTTAAAAAATGGATGTTACAACCATGGTTACATATGAGTACATATGTATATGAAGCATTCACAGTACTATATTACTATGCAGAAGTGCATTATTGACAAGAAAAGAGCAATTGTTAAAGCAATAGCCTGAAGTTCATTCTGTTCAGTGATCAGCTCTGTTAAGTTGTCTCAAGTAATAATACAATTGCCATTCTTAACAAGCATCTTGTTCTTGTAAGTATCAGGCATGTGTAGCTAGAACACAATGTTCCTGAAATGAGGCTCCCTTTCCACAACTCTTCTGCAGAGGCTTAAAAATTTAACTCAGGTAACCTCTTGAGTTTACAATAGCTTTTTGCAAACATTTCAAACTATAATTATATACATTTCAACAGTAACACTATATATCTTCTAAACAAAGGGATGCCATTATAAGTTAAATTTCCACATAATGATCTGCATACATTTTTTATATCAGCAGATATGCAAGGGAAGACAAAAAAATACATATGACAAGGGAAAGCTGAGTGACAGTAAGAGGCAAAGAAGTGCGAGACTCAGGATGATTAAATCCTAGGTCTTACAGGAAAATTTGGTTGCGCAACCAAACAGACAAGAGACAGAAAAGGAGAAAATTAGAACAGATCTTTGCATTCGAACTCTTTCCATAACGACTGGGACAGGGTCCTATTCCACCCTGTCATATATCCCTCACACAACATGGCTTCCCTAAGGGCTATAGTACCTATGCTGCCCTTGCTAAGGTCACATCAGAGATCAGGGTTGCAATGGATCTTGGCAAACTGACAGGAACTATCTTTGTTGACTTCTCTAAGGCCTTTGATTTGGTCAACCATACTCTCCTATGCTCGAAGCTCCGGTCTTTTGGCCTGTCCATCCCTGCCCTAGCCTGGTTCACTAACTATCTTCAGGGAAGGCAGCAACCTGTTAAGTTTAACAGGGTTTTCTCTGATCCCACTCCTGTCAAAACTGTGGTCCATGTGGGGTCCATTCTGGGACCCATCCATTTTTCCTATTTATTAATGAGTTTCCCCTGGTCTGAGCCCATGGCAGTGCCACTTTATAAGCTGATGATTTGGTGCTCCTAACTTACTCATAGGGGCATCAGCATCATTAACTCAAGACTATGGATTGACTTTTGCAATATTCAATCTTGGCTCCTGGCCAGCAAGTTAGCCCTTAAACTTAGGAAAACTCTGGCTATACTCTTTGGATCCCTGGCCAAAATTAAAATATGTCCAGAGACCCTGAGAGTAACTAGTGCTGATGGGTCCCTTGTGAGTGGGAGTCACTCTTGATACTCAGCTTCACTTCTTCCTGCACATTCGTAATGTGTATAAAGCAGCAAATTGTAAGCTGGGCTTGGCCTATAGAGCAAAAGGCAATCTCACATCTGCTGTGCATCTTGCCCTGGCTAGAGGAATACTCTTACCCACACTTTGTTATAGACTCATAACCTTCACCCATGCCACCTAATCCAGCCTACCAAAATGGGATGTTGCCTACAACAACATATGTCATTTTGCCCTCTGTGAACCCCGACTCACTCATCATTGTGAATTGTATAATAAACTCCATTGGCTCTCACATGGAAAATATTGGATATTCATCTTGGCCTGCTTTACTGACAAAGTGGTTAGAACAGCTACCCCTCCAGACCTAGTGCAGAATCCTCCTAACTCTACATACCCTCTTAGGTCCAATGAGTCATCTGTATTCCTTGCCCCTGAAACCCGTACATTGAAGGATGTTCATGCATTTGCTGCCTGTACACCTAGGCTGTGGAACTTCCTTCCTGCACATGTTCACTTTGCCACCTCCCACATTAGCTTTAAAAGCTCCCTCTGGGATCATCTGAGGTCAAACTTGGCCTGCTACTGTACCTAGTGGTGGTTCTCCCATCCCCCCTTAAAATGTTGCACTTTATCATTTTGTCTGGTCTCTATATTGAAACTACCTTCAAGTATAGCCCTCACTTAATTTACTAAACTGCTTGAAAAAAGGTGAGCAGGTGGGAAAGATACAGAAGGTATGTTTGAATAAAAAAACAAAAGCAAAAAGTTTCAACCCAGAAAGGTAAAGGATTGTAGGAGAATAGTTCAGTAGTGTTTGGCCAATACTTTGAAAGTATAAGAGTGTGAGCATTGTTTTTAGCTTGCAAAGGGGAGATTGCAAAGTATATGTTCTGAGATAATGGGGCAATAGGCAGCAAGATGACTTATTTGGAACAGGTCTTCTGTTTGGATATTTGGAGAATGTGGGTCGGTAAGGTATTCTGATCGAAAATGGACAGGTGGGTCCATTAGTTAAAAAGAGACCCCTTCCCCCCAGGGGAAGTGCATAGAAGGAAGGTCATGGTGGCTGGTTGTTGCAGCTGTGGTTGTAGCTGAGGAGGTGAAGTGTTTGGGGTAGCGGTAATAAGGCAGGATTATGGAGAAGATGGAGAGGTTGCAGGGTTTTTCCTTGAAGAACGGGTGACCATGTTCAGACAAAAGTTGGACCACAACTTCAGCATGCATTTTTTTAGGTGTCTGATATCATTGAGGCTCGCCGCCATTTTGGGCATGGCAGTGAGTGACTCAGAGCATGGCCCTGTCTCTGGGGGATGGGAGAGTGATGTCGCAGCTGGCAAGAAGTGAAAGAAGGAGAAAAGCACAAGGACAGGGACAATCTTGGCTTTCGGAGAAACAAAAAAATAAATAAAAGAGATTGGCAGAATGGGGGGGGGGCGCAGTCATGTGGCAGATGTCATCTGAAGATGGTAGGACCAGACAGACCTCAAAATGGAGGTCACGGGAGTTTAGAAAAAAGAAGAAAGACAGGTAGTGCAAGATTTTAGAGGATCATGGCATAAGGCAGAAATGGGCTCCCAGAGGGAGACATAGCCTGATCAGAAACAAGAGCACGGTGGGGGTAGCATTTTGCAGCATGCGTAGAGGCTACATGGAGCTAATACTTAAAAAAAGGAAACAAAAAATGCTAACAAAAAATCACTGGAGATCCTGAGTAAGTGCTGACAATGAAGTTTTACAATTTAATTGTCGTAATTAAAAAAAAAAGAAAAGGGTAATCAATTTCAGTATACAGATGCATTAGCTGCATTCCTGCTGAAGTGGCATTTACCCAAGATCTCCCAGCAGTTCATGTGGGAGCATTGCTTTACGTGGCAGCCACATATGGAAGCAAATTCTAAGCTATTTGGCAGACCACGTCCTCATTTCCTGTTGAGAATTAATTTTTTACCTTCAGGATTTGTCTCCTCAAGCAATTGAGTAAGTCAGTTTAATTGAGGAGTGAAGGTTTCACCCAGTTTGCTGTGGGAGTCAGTTGCTGTGCAGTGTGCTACTTAATGTCACAATGTTGATTGCTTATAGCATAGGCTTCAATAGTGCTAGAGGTTGATTGGTCAGGTAATTTTGCCAGTTGGAAAACCTTGCCTTAAGGAACTATTTGGTAAGCAATTACTGGTTACAGCAATAGTGACAGGATGGCACCTAAGTGGCAGAAACAAGTCTCTAAGGAGACCCCTGTTGATCAGGCCATGGCCATGATGGGACAGATGTGGGTGATGCTGGAGGAGGCCAAAAAGAATGAGGGTAGCATGGTGCCAAAAGATGGGAAGAGGACGGTGCAAAAGGAGACTGAATGTATGCCCATGCAAAAGGCACCAGATAATCTGAGTGAGAAGGTGGTGGAACTGATGGATCAGGAGGATCCTACTGATTTACCAAAGGAAGGGACTGTTTGGGGACATGTGGTGGCAATTCTGGGTAAGGTGAGAGAGGCAGGCCTGGGAGAATTACAAAATTTGCTTAAGGATTTCCTGGATAGTGAGGAAGAAGGTAGAAGCAGAAGGACAGGACAAAGCAGGAAAGGGGCAGAGGCCAGTAAGGATGGGGTTACAATCAGCGATCATGTACCCCTGGATGTTAAAGAAGAAATTTGGAAGGGGGAATACTTGGACATCTTGGACTCCTTTTTATAAGATGCACCCTGTTGCACTAATGCAACAGTGAACTTTAGCACTTACCATGCCACTTACCCAGCTTAATCACTCTGTACTATATGTTATTTTAACACTGTTCATCATCATATTTATAATTGTTATGCCTTGCCTCGTGTCTGTTTATGTATAATGTTTGTTTTTCATCAATGTGGCTCCTTTGTAAATGAGCTGTTCTAGCTCAAAGGTCTTAATCTTAGATGCCAATAAATAAATAAATGTTCACCTTAGTAGATAAAGAGGTGGCCAAGAAAGTTTAAGAGAAGGAGCAAATTGGCAAACCAGATGGCTGCATCACTAACCCTCTTGGGAAAGACCGAGGAGGATAGGTGCTGGAAAAGGAAGAATATAGATGCCTGTATGATGGGTTTTACAGATTTCATGGCCATTGTTTTGCAGAGGCAGCTGGCACTGTCCACCCAGTTGTTAGCATACTCTCTTATTATACAGAATGCACTCAAATTGATGGGGGGAATGGTTGGCTTGAGAATGATGAACAATTTTGGCAATGAATGGCATCACACGGTGATGCCCAATGGGACACTAGGCACCCAGATAGCTGGCTTGAGACACTGAAGGTCCATTTGAAGGGTGGGGAGTGGGGATCAAATTGAAGGTCATAGGTACACATAGTCATAGTTGGAGCTTTAACAAGACACTGTGCACCAGGACAAGTTGCAGGTTTAAGCGTGCCTATTAAAAATGTTCAGGCCCACACTTACTGTTCAAATGCAGGGTGGGCAATGAGAGGACCAGGGATCAGTTCAAGGGAAATCAGGCATTTTGGGGGAGGCTGGAGGGAACTGGGAGGGATGGTCCCAGAGAGGACAGGGTAGTTGATTTGGTGTTGGAGAGAACAGGGGCTGGGGTCAACAGTAAGATAAGGGGTCAGAGAGGCATATAGTAGAGCATGATTTCCCCATGGCAAGTACACCAATCAGGGTAGGGATTGAAAGAGAATGGATAAAAGGGTACCTAGATAAGGAAGCAGGTAGAATAGTAGGAGTAGGATTTGCAAAGGGTTTCAGCCTACAGTATACCAGGTTGAGGAGAAGGATGCATGCAAAAAACTTGGGTTCAGTGAAGGGGAAAGAGGATTTTAGCGGCAAAGATTCAGAAGGAGAAAGATACAGGGTGGGTTGAATGACCATTCAGGACACCACCTTTTACTGTGCTACAAGGATCCCTATTGGGGTTAGTGCCCAAAAAACAGCTCTCGAAGTTCAGGGTGATACATCACTTGTCCTACCCAGAAGGGAAATCAGTCAATGATTTTATTAGCGAGAAACAGAGTGGGGTGTCATACACTACGTTGGAGCAAGCAGTACAGATTAACAGGACAGTAGAGGGAGCCTTAGCTAGGCAAGACTGATACGGAGGTGGCATTCTGGCTCCTTCCAGTTAGGCCAGCAGACTGAGAGCTTTTGGGGTTCAAGGTGGGAAATGACTACTATTTTGGTAAGGCAATGCCCATGGGGTGCTTGTTGGTATGCACCACCTTTGAGATGTTAAGTATATGGTTTCAGTGGGTTTTCAAGGAACTATACTGGTACAGGAAGGTGATACACTGCCTGGATGACTTTTTATTTATAGTTCAATGGAGGAAGGGGACAGCAGAGATGGTCCAGAAATTTCTAATGATGTTTAAGGATTTGGGGTTACCATTAGCCAAGGAAGACCGAGGGCACGAGCTGCAGGCTCGAATTCCTGGGCAAAGAGGTGGACATGGAATAGGGCAGATTTAGGTTGCCTAAGGAGAAAGTGCAGAAGTTGAAGGAGTTACAGTAATTGCAAAAGTAAAATATAAGAGGACAATCCCTTTAAGAGTGGTGCAACAATTATTGGGGCATTTAAATTTCACCTGCCAGGCAGTGGCACCAAGCAGAACTTTTACAAGGTGACTGACTAAGCTAGCAAGGGGATACAGAGGTCAAATCAGTGGGTTGATATATCAAGGGGGATAAAAGAGTATTTAGGGATATGGGAAGAGTTGCTGAGGGACTACAATGGGATAACATTTTGGCAGGATTGGTTGTTCGACACAGATTTACAGTTGTATATGAATGCAGCAGTGGGACTAGTGATGGGAATGTATGTCAAGGGATGTTGGATTTCAGAACCCTGGATGGTAGAGTGGGTAGAAGCAGGGGTCACCCTGCTGGAGATTTTCCCATCTGGGTAGCAACACTAGTTTGGAGGAAAGACTTGCAGAACTAGAAGGTAATATTCTAGTGTGACAACAAGATGGTGCTAGAGGTACTGAACAGGCAGACGGCATCAACGGAAGGGTGACAAGGGTATTGAAGTAGCTGGTTCTGCAGGGCTTAAGGCTGAATCTATCATTCAAGGCAAAATATATAGAAGAGGCTCAGAACATCATTCTCGATAGCTTTCAGGTCTTCAGTTGGACAGATTTTGGACCCTAGCACCAGTGGCCGAAGTGTCATGGACAGTGGTACTTTGGCACATATGGGAGCTTGGTTTGATGTCACACAGCTGCTTTTCCAGAGCTCCTGGCCAGAGAACATGCTAAGAGCCTATGAAGGTCTTGGTGGGTTTTCCAGGCATTCTGGGAACAAACTGGGATGGAGGTAAGTGGTCCAGTTACCAAGGGGCAGGTGACAGCTGTCATAGTGCAGGAATGGAGAGAAGGGGTGGCACATGCCACAATGGGAATTCACCTAGCATCTGTAGGTTTGATGTGTAACTTACAGGGGTGGAGGGAACTGTGTAGAGCACCAGTCATTAGGAGGAGGATGATGCAAGGCTGGCAGCCTTTGCAGAGAAAAAGCCAGGATGTCAGGCAGTCAATCTTGGAGCAGCTATTGAGGAGGTTGACTAGGACCCTGAAGAGAACTTACCATTCACAGCAAGAAGCATGTCTGTTTTTGGCAGTGTTTACATTAATGTTCTATGGAGCATTTCAGGTAAGTGAGGTGGTAGCACAAGGGGGAAATACAGGGGGGTAAGGGCTTTTGTGGAAAGAAGTGGCCTGGAACAAGGACCATTTGTTAATATGGTTGAGGAAGTCTAAAAAATGGATCAGATGGGAAAGGAGCAGGGGTGATGTTTAAAAGGCAAACAGATGAGGGGACGTGCTCAGTTCGTATGATGACAAAATACAAGGAAATTCAGCCATGAGGGGAGTGACTCTTGTTTATACATGGGAATGGGGAACCGGTGACAAGCTACCAGTTAGTGGCAGTGATGAAAAAAGGACTGGTATTCCTACATGAGGATCTTGGTGGGTTTTCAATGCATTCTATTAGAACAGGGGCAGCATCTGAGGTAGCAGCAAAAGCAGGCCTATAGAAATGATGAATCGAGTAGGTAGATGGGCTTCAGGAAGCTACAGGACTTACATCCAGAAAATTATGAACTAACATTGTTTTGTTTTGTGGGGATTGGGAAGCAGCTGCATATTTGGATAATTGGTCATTCTTTCATCCATTGGTTGGAGCAAAGAGCAGTGACATGATCAGGGGAAGAACAACTAAGGCTGGATCTGGGGGAGGAAAGAGTACATTGGAAGAGAATTAGGGACATGAGATGGGGACAACTAATTCTACTGTTGGAGGATTTTAAGTTAAAGCTGCCTAAACCTAACTGTCTGTTGGTACAATTTTTCTGAGGTAATGACTTGTTGGGGTGGACACTGGGTTGATTTGATGTGGGAGATAAAAGATGATTTTGAAAGAATTAAAAAGTGGTGGCCAGAGATGACCATAGTGTGGTTTGATATTGTGCCAAGGAGGGTATGGAGACATAACAGAGATGTGTGGGTGGTTGATGGAGCAAGGAAGAGACTTAACAGGAGAATGGGGGTCATAGTGTGAGAGTTGGGGGTGGCAAATAGACACCAGAAAATTACAGAGAATTGCCCAGGTTTATACAGGCCAGATGGGGTCCACCTCATGGATGTGGAACTGGACTTATTTAATTTACAATTTGAGAAGGTACTGGAAGATGGGACAAGTAAGCATCAGAGAGGGAAAAGGGGGGAGGGGGAAGTTCATCTTCCTTCCCAATAGCTGCAGATGGGCCAATGAAGAAAAGACAGAAAAGGAGAGGGGGAGGAAAGGGGGAGCAGAATAATGAAAGATGGGTCCCAGGGCATACTGGGTTGGAAGAAAGAACATGCTCTGGGCGGGCACCTAGGTGAGGATTGGTGCCTTGGAGGTTTGCACCCAGAGGGCCAGGACGTAGAAAGGGTGTGCATCCAACTATGATGGATATGAGTAACAAAGAAAATGAATGATGGATGGTATCTGTTAATGTAAGAAGGAAAGGAATTATTGAAAAGTGTCAATAAATCAATGGACAAGTAAAGATGATGATAATTATGAGATGAGTGAAATAAAGTATGAACAATATGTAAATAATTTTTGAGCAATAAATTAGCCAGCTGAGCACTCAGTAAAGATGAGCCTAGTGTGGTCATTTTGGGGAAGGGGATCCCATGACCGCATATTTAATCTCTATGGTTTATTTTGTAAATGAATGTATTTGTATGTTTAATACATAAAGACAAGCTTGATCTTCTTAGCACTCGACTTCTAAAAACTCCGGGTCTCAGCCGATAATCTAGGCTAAATTACTAGGCTGCTTGCTATTTTTTTTGTCAAAGTCAAAATTTATTGTGTAGACCTGCCTAAATGTTTTAGCATTGAACTGTAAAGTGCAGTTGAAAACTTCTGTAATTTAGGGCTGTGAAGTAATTCCTGCCCCTCTGCATTCACTCTTTCTCTCCACCCTCCTCCCTGCTGCTAAACCCTGCATCTCTCTTCTCCTCTCCTTGTACATTTCATATTCTACTAAATCTCCCCTGTCCTCTCCCTGGTGCCAGTTCAAGCTTATTTCTCTTGTCTGTGGCAGCCTCCCCCAACCCCTCTGCCAAATTCCCCTCTCTCTCTCTCCACTGCATACGCCCCTGATTTACTCTCCAGTGTCACCCTTTGTTATTACTGTGACTCACAATCTGTTGCTCTGTTCCTTCCCACAGGTCTCTCAGCCCCTGATCGGGAAAACATCTGAGCTGCCAGGGCTACTTGGGACAGCCATCCACACCACCACTGCTCACCACCAAGGAACCCTCCTCTTGTTGGTAAGCTCCCAGGCCGAACTGGGAAGTGCTGAAAGGCTCCCATTGGCCGCTGCCTGTTGCTCCCATCTCCTGTTGGACTGTTGTGCTACACACGGCCACTGATTGGCCCTGTAATCTTGACTGATTCAAACTGTTTTGCTGGGCTCTGCGCCCATAAACTTCAGTGGGTTTTGGCATTCCATAGCTCCCATGCACCCTTTCACTCCTGAACTTTATTCTATTCACCGCCAAGGAACCCTTCTCTTGCTGGTAAGCTCCCAAGCTGAACTGGGAAGTGCTGAAAGGCTCTCATTGACCGCTGCCTGTTGCGCCCATCTCCTGTTGGACTGTTGTGCTACACGCGGCCACCGATTAGCCCTGCAGTCTTGACTGATTCAAACTGTTTTGCTGGGCAATGCGCCCATAGACTTCAATGGGTTTGGGTGAAAATTTCACCCACCCCTCCCCACCTCCCACCTTAATTAAATAGGCCTTAGCTCTGCCCACTTCTGCCTAGGGAACCACCCTTTCATTTCCTATTGGATACTCTGTCTCCTGTACCTCCTCTCTTTACTGCCCACTCTCCCTCCTCCCTGCTCTTCCTCCCTCCTCTGCTAATCAACTCAGTCCCCTCACTGCCCCTGCCTCCTTTCTGTGCCTGACACCCTCCTTATATCTCCTAGTGCCAGTCACTCCATCACTTTGTGACTGGCCAACCCCCCCTTAGGCATTCCATAGCTCCCATGCACACTTTCACTCCTGAACTCTATTCTAGAGCTGCTACCTCATGTCTCCCTGTCTTGTTACACTCTTTAATGCCCCCCACTACCTCTCTGCTACATCCTCCTCTTTTGCTACTGCCCTTGTCTCCTCACTGCCCCACCCTCTGCCCATTCTCCCATAGCCACCTGCTTACCTAGTTCCCCTGCCCATGAGCCTCCATTTCCTTGCCTACCTCCTGCCACTTGCACAAGCTGCCTCCCACCTACCCAGCACCCTGTGCCCACTCCCCCCATTCACATTGAATCATGTATGACACCGGTACTCTGTACCCCTTTCTCCTCACCTCATTTTCCCTCTTCCCTCTCCTACATCCCCCTTGCTCATGTTTCCCCACTGACCTGAACATCTACCAACTCATGCTCTCTCACCCCCTCCATGGTACCTTCCCTCTCGCTCTCATGTACCCGCCTTGGGCATCTCTAATTACTATGAAATGGCCCTCTCCCCCAAATGGCCATTGGGTACTTCCCCTGTCCATCACTACTACTGCCACACTTTACCCACGGCTCCACCCATTTACTTGCCCTGGTGAATCTCGGAGTTCTCTGGCCCCAAAAAATAGGTGCCAGTCATGGGTATCTCACACCAGTACTCTAAAATGTATACTTCTTCTCCTGCTATTGACAGGAAGCATTCATCCCAATCCTGGACCAGCCCTTACAATAAGAACAACTCAGACCAATCAACCAGGATTCCTCTCAATAATCTCACTTAACATATGCAGTCTTCTTCACAAAATTGACACCCTTCAGACTTTTTCCTGCCAGCATAACCCAGACATACTAGCAGTCGTAGAAACCTGGCTCTCACCTTCGGTTCCCGACCATACTATCACCCTCCCTGGGTATAATGTCTACCGGATTGATCAAACATCAGAAAGAGGTGGTGGCTGCACCCTGTACCTTAAAGACACAATCCAGGGGCACCTCATCAACTTAACCCCCCCAAACCACCACTGTACAGATTCTTCCTTTCAAGATCCTTCTCGGTGCACACAATAAAGCCATCACAGTTGCCACATTCTACATTCCACCGAGAGAGCAAGGTAATGGGCTTAACGCAGTCCTGGAGTTTACCAAATCTCTCTCACCTGATTCAGAAACCATCCTCCTTGGCCACTTTAATATTAACTGGCCTGCTGCAGAGGCAGGGGCATACAGGGACTTGATAGCGGCAGCAAACCTTTCTCAGATGGTTAGCTCCCCAACCAGGACAAACTATAAAACGGGTACCAGCACCCTTCTGGATTGGATCATAACAAGCCATCCTGCCAGGATCACAAACACCACTGTCCTCCCTGACACACTTAGTGACAACTCCCCCGTGTTCTGCTACTGGTCCAATAAATTCATCAAGCCCCCCCCCAAAACCATTACTAGCAGGGTTCTTCCTAGAGGCAAGCTACCTCATCTCAAAACCTTCCTTCATCAACAGGATTGGTCCCCAATTCTCACTGCAACCAATGTGAACACTGCACTGGAACACTTCATCATGATCTTCAACCAAGCATGCAACATATTTGCACCCTTCAAGAAGCACAAGACCAAAGCCCTATGTAACCCCTGGCTCACCGAAGACGTACTTAGACAACTAAAAGCTCGAGACCACCTTTGGGACATTGCCAGAAACACTGGGAGACAAGTTGATATTGCTAACTATAAACATGCATGAAATGGCTGCACCCAATATATCCGGGATACGAAGACCACCTATTTCCCATAATGCTCTCACTTACTCATGGGGCAATGGTAGGGACTTCTGGAATAAGATTAAAGAAGTCATCTGGAAGCAATCTAAATCACCCCCATCAGTACGCAGCATCAATGGTGAAACTACACTTGACCAGCAACTCATTGCTGATGCATTCAATGACACCTTCATGAACATCAGTGCTGTACTCCCATAGGGTTTTTTCGATGAAGTGGTTCCCCTTGCCCCCCCCCAGCCACCTCCAGCCACACTCCCTTCTACTTTAAAGCAGTAAAAATGCATCAAGTCTGCAGCTATGTTACCAAAACCATTTGCAACTCCAGAGCCAGCAGTGACTCCCTCAACCTCAAACTGCTATCACTCACACTTGAAGAAGTACTCTGACCACTAACCTGGATTTTCAGCCTCTCCCTCAGCCTCAGCCAGTTCCCTGTCTTATGGAAATCTGCCACGGTAACCCCAATTTATAAAAGTGGTGACAAAACAGCTACTGAGAATTACCATCCAATTTCCATCCTACCTCCACTCTCCAAAGCCATAGAACGGATTGTGTCAGACCAGCTCACCAACTTCCTAGACAATCACAACATCCTGTGCAAGGAGCAACATGTCTTTAGAAAAGGTCATAGCACCTCCACGGTGCTACTTGAATTCACTGGTGCAATCCATCACTCACTCGATAACAGTCATCTTACTGGGCCCACCTTCATCGACTTAACTAAAGCCTTTGAAACCGTCAACCACAATCTCCTACTTGCCCAGCTTTGACTAGCAGGGCTGTCACCTAACTCAGTGAATTGGTTCAAAAGCTACTTAGACAACCACTCCCAAAGAGTGAGAATTGCTGGTACACTCTCTGACCAAAGATCAGTCCAGTCTGGTGTCCCACAGGGCTCAATCTTGGGCCCCCTCCTCTTCAGCCTTTTTCTGAACTCACTGCCAGAATCCTGCCCTGAACAGATCCTACTCTACTTGGATGATGCTGTCATCCTGGCATCCCACCATGATCCAGTCCATCTACAAGGAAGCCTCCAACAGGCCTTCTCTGCAGTTGAAAACTTGTTCACAAAACACAGACTTATACTTAAGCAGAAAAAGACAAAGACCATAATCTTCTGCGGTTCCCAAAACAAACACAAACAATATCAGCTCTCCATTAAAACCAAGCAAGGAATCACCCTCGAACAAGTTCATACCTTCAAATACCTCGGCCTCACCCTCAATTGTAATCTCTCCTACGTCCCACACATCAATAACATGGCAAAAGTAGCCAACACCAGGATGGGCCTACTATTCTGACATAGGAAACATCTAACCCCAGAAGCTTTGTCCATAGCTGTCCAGAGCTCCATCATCAGCATTATTGACTACGGTCTTGTTATCTATGGATCTGCCACAACCTCATCTCTTAGGCATGTTTCGACTTCCCTCAATCAAGCCTGCCGTCTTGTTACTGGTTCCCACCATCTCACCCACACCTGCGACCTCTACTCCAAAACAGGCTGGCTGCAACTAAACAACTGAATCAAATACCAAACCTGCATCACTGCTAAGAAAATCATGATGGGAAAGGCACCACCAGGAGTCAGCACCCTCCTCAAACCCAAAATCACCAACTGCAAAACCAGGAGCTCTAAGCCCCAAATCCTTCAAATCCCCCACTGTAACACATCCCAAGGCCAAAGGTCGTTTGCATACAGGGTTCCAAGTTGGCTGAATGAGCTCTCTAGTGACACCTCATCCATGGCAACGCTTGGAGCATTCAAAAAAAAGCTCCCCCACTCCATGACTGGCACCTCTACCTGTCCTTGCACCCCATAACATCTTTATTCCCTATGCTGCTTCTGACCTTATAGGTGTCAGTTTCTGTCCTCTCTTCTTGCACTTGCCTGTCCAATGCAACTTCTAATGCACTTGCCCTGTGTCTGTCCTGACAAGGCCCCTTGGTTGCCTCACCCTGACCCTCTACACCTATGCCTTCCCCTATCCTCAGCCCTCTCCCCTTCTTGCTCTCTTCCTCCTATTGTTTCTTGAGTTACTCATCGCTCAGTCTGATTTTGTCAAGCAAAGTTATTGTCTAAAACCATGTACCTGTACTGTTTTATGTTTTAGTGTCTGTTACCCTGTAACCAGCATGACGTGGAACCTTTGTAAAAGAGCCTTGGCTCAAAGGTACTTTGTAATCCTAGACCCAAATAAATAAAATAAATCAATAAATAAAAATGCATTCAATTTGTAAATATATACTCTATACAGTAAAATATCTGTATTGTTTATATGCAAGAAACAGTATGCTTGGAATATGCAATATGTTCTCTATACTGTATATGTTACATATTTATTTTTATTAATGTCTACTTTTTCTCTACGTACATTGAATGACTAATGTGCATATTGTTTTTTAACCCAAATCAGGTTAATACCTAGTTATTGCAAGAATTTTGAATTGACAGCTTTAGTTTACAGACTGCTCATGACTGGATCCACACATCCTTAAATGGGGAACAAGAGTGGTTTAAATACCAGTTTGAGGCTTTAATAAACAAGATTGAGTGGTAAGACCTGTGATTAATTATTACTACATAAATTGTACAATATATTTGTATTAAAGGCACATTATAAATGATATTCCAATACAACATGTAAGCAAAATTTTACCCAGGTGAATTTAAAATACACAAATAAAGATACACTACATCATAATTAAGTCATTATCTGTTTGTCTGGGTATTTTAAAATATGTTTTACAATAGTTAGATTTACAAAATAAATTCTAGATAAATGTTAAAGATACAGTATATGTCAAATACTGTATATGAAAAATATAGCTGTTAAATAGTCAAACTGTACTCAACAAATAGATAAACATAATTTCATACATGTAAATAGTCAATGGGAATACATTTCTAATACAAAATAAATAAATTCATCACATGTATTTTGCACATTAACCAGATATTTCATATTGACCAATCTGATATATAGGAGATATGAAATGAACTGACATAAGATATAATTTTTTTACCATCTCAAGAGGGTACATTACAGGTGTCAGTAGAACCACAAATGAGATAGCAATAGATCAATACCTGCCATATTTGATGTATACAGTAGGGCCCGGATATTCAGAGCAGGTGCGCATGGCACAACTGAGCTGCGCCAGCGCAAGTGTAGAATTGTACTGAGGAGCCATATTCAGCGGGAGCCATTGTGCAGCGCAAGATCCATTGCGCCAATGCCTGACTATAATGTATGTGGTGCAAGTCCAGGGGTCATTCCCATGAATATCCAGTGCAGTGGCATATTCAACAGTGAAACCATGGCGCAAGTGTGGAGCAAATCGAAGTTGCTCCGACCAGACTTGTTCCTATAAAAACAGGGTGTAAACACACAGACAGCAGTTGTGCCAAGAGTAAGAGTGAGAGGGGAGAGGTACAGAGAGACAGTCAGACAGACACAAGACCAGACACAGAGGGAGAGGGACAGAGAGGTAATGTGGGAGAGGGAGAGAGAGGGGCATAGAGAGAGAGAGAGAGAGAGAGAGAGACACACACACACACACATACACACAAAGACACAAAACCTGTGTACCAGGGTGGCACACAGCCAGCAGCCATCTCCCCAGGGGGACAGTGGACAGCAGGAGCCATGGATAGTGCATGCTTCTCAATGGAGGCTGTAATGAGAGATGTGAGGGGGCAGGAGGAACAGCTATGTGGCCAATGAAGGGCCTGTCAGTGGTATGCCTGACACAGGTGGTACTGTGCCCACATCACCTTTGAGAACTATAGTGACACTGAGATCATGGGATGGTACTGCCTGAACAAGACCATTCTGAGGCAGCTCTGTGAGCTGTGCAGTGAGGAGATGCAGGCACCCACCAGACGGAACCATGCCATGTCCGTGGAGATGAAGGTGACCGCCGTCATGTGCCTGCTCACCACAGGCACCTTCTAAATACCAACAGGGGACACCACGGGCATCACCCAGTTGGCCATGTCCAGCCTCCTCACACAGTTCCTAAATGCTTTGCTGCCACGGGCTTCAGAATTCATCCTTTTCCAAAGCACACAGGCAGAGCATACAGCAATTATGCAGGAATTCCACAGGGTGGCATGCATGCCTGGTGTGATTAGGACCATTGACTGCACCCACATGGGCATCCACATGCCACCTGGCCCTGAGGGACTGGTGTATATCAACAGGAAGGAGAGCCCGAGCATCAACTGCCAGGTGGTGTGTGATGCCATGGGAAGCATCACAAATGTTTGCACCATACACCCTGGGAGTGCACAAAATGCATTCATCTGGCACAGCTCTGCTCTGTGCCAGAGATTTGAATGTGGGGACATCTCCACAGGCCATATAGTGGGTGAATATGGCACGGGAAAGGTGCGATGGGCAGAACAGACCTGGGGATGGGGTGGGCAGGGTGTGCATGGTGGCGTGGGTGCTAGGGACAGGCAAGAAGCACAGCACAGCACAGTATAGCGGAGGGCTAACCATGTCATTCTCCACACAGGTGACAGCACATACCCACTGAGACCCTGGCTGCTCACCCCCTTCTGGAGCCCGTCAGCACATGCCAGCATGTGCAACATCATCGAGCGTGTGTTTGGCATGCTGAAGGCACAGTTCTGTTGCCTAGACAGGTCAGGAGGTGTCCTACAGTACAGCCCCTCGAAAGCCTGTGGCCTGTTTCTGGCCTACTGCATACTGCACAACATGGCCATTGACCATGGGATAGTTGTAAAGGCTGATGAGGGCAACAGTAGTGGGGACAATGGAGGCAATGGGCTGAAGGATGGTGGACAGCCACCCTGAGTGGAGGGACCCTCAACTGCTGCAGCAGGCATGACGACATCGTGACACCATCGCACAGGAGCACTATGATGAACACAGGTAAGTGGTGCGGTACACATGCATGGGGTAGGGGAGTCACTGGCACACAACCACACATAGCAACACACACACACACACACACACCCATCCACCAGAATGTGGTGTGGATCAGATGCATTGCACCAGGGCACAGGTGCAACCAATGCTAGACTGCACTCATCACGCCCACACCACATGGTTCAGCAGCTGGGCATGCACACACATTCAGCATGTGGCATGACACACAAGTGCACCACCAGTGGTAAGGCACCCATACACACTGCCCATGTGCACACAGGGAAGCAGCTGCAGACTACGGTCAGGGCAGTCCACAGATCAGGGCCACTACTCAGTACCATGGCCACCATGGCCACGGTGGCAGCTATACTGGGGCCAATCAGCAACCACAGTCTGTTCATCAGCCAAGGGGGAGTGTGCAACAGCCCCCCCCAGGGTTGGAAGTGTAGGACTGTGACTGTGTCCTTGAAGGGGTGTGCAGGTGCCCAAATAGGCCAGCCCCGGGCATGCCTGGGATGCCTACATCAGAGCTTAGCATCAACCTTGCTGGGGTCACTCGATGCTGGGTTCAGGGGGTGGACAGCACACTGCAGGGGGTCTCCTGTTCATGGCCATGCCCTGTGGCAGCCAGCAACACAAAGCCACCCGTAATTGCACTGGCAATGCGAAACAAGGATGCAGTTGTGGACTCCTGCATGCATTGCATCCCCCTCCAGGATCTGCGCAGTGCCCCTTTCCTGCTGCACAGCTAACTGGTGCACCTCCGCATGCACTGCATGCACCTCAGTGGTGAGCAGCACCTGTCGCTGAATGGTCACCTGCAGCAGCTTGGTGTGCTCAGCCAGATGGTCAGCATCCTGGGGGTCCCAGGCGGGATGCCAGTCCTCTGGTGGTGACCTGCCACACTGCACAGCTCCCCTCTCCAGTGGATGCTGCACAGTGGGGTCTGCAGGGGTAATGGGCACAGCAGGCTCACTGGTGGCAGACCCTGTGGCCAGCTGCTTGGTGGAACCTGCAGCCTGCTGCCATCTCCCATCCAGCTGCTGTTCGCTGCCCTGTGCCTGCACGACCACACCACCACCACTGCAGGGCATATCTGTGCCAATGCATACAGGCACACCTGCAGTGGTGGCAGACACCTGTTCCACCACTGGCATAGTGCTGGACGTGGCACCTGACTGTGATGCCAGCTGGGGCGACACACCCCCAATGTCACCCATGCTGTCCAGGAGCTGTGAGTAGTCGTCATTGGAGTCTGACCCGCCCCGATTTGTGACTCTGCACAGAGAACACCAAGGGTGGCATCCTGCAGGATCACATCCAGGGCCTCATCCAACCCTAGGTCCAGAACATCCACAGGCACCGTGGTGCTGAGCTGCAGCCTGTCAGGCCTCTGGATGCCAGTGGATGTAGAAGGTTGGTCCCCAGGGCCGTACCAGTGGCCATGGGTGCTGCTGCTGCTACCAGTGTCCCATCCTCTGCATGGCAGCATGCTGGTGCTGCAAGAGAAGAAAGGCACGTCAGTGATGCAATGCCCTCATGTGCCCCCTCATACAATGCCACTGCATGTGTCCTGCAGCATGGCATGCTTGTAGGTGCACACTCTTGCACATGACATGCATGATGGCCTCATGCACACCAGCATGCCCATGTACACACCCTCCGGGCCACCAGCTGTGTGTGTCTGACATACATACCATGCAGTAATGGGCTGCCACCCATCTGGAAGCTTCCTCCAGGCACACCCACCACTGTGGTGCGGTGCATGGTTGCTGCCATCAACTCCGATATTGGCGTCAGTGTGGGTGCATCCACTGGCCCTCCCCCAGTGGCATTACAGGATGCTCTGATGGCAGCCACCTTCTCCTTAATATGCCACCTGTCAGGCCTAACCTTTTTGCAGCACTCCTGTGCCGACCTCTGGTGGCTGCCGTGCTGGTTCACATAGGTCACCACCTCCACCCATGCAGCAGCCCAGGCCAATGGTGTGCCCATGGTACCACTCAACAGTACTCCCTGTCAAGGTAGGCCTTAAACAGGGCATCTGTCTCAGCCTTAGTGAAGTTGGGCCTGTGCTTCCATGCAGGCCCCCGCTCCTCACCCTCCTCTTGTGCTGACATGTTGCCTCCTGTGGACATGGACAGCACAGTGTGTCAGTGGCAGCATCTCCCTGGTCCATCCCACCCTGCAGTGCTGTCTGCTCCCAAGTGTGCTGCAGCGGCATCCACTACTTAACTATCAAGCTTGCAATACTAGTCCATGGCCTGTGCTGTTCCGTGGCGCTTATGAGGCATAACACATGCAAATGAGGTTGAGTGCAACAGTAATGACATGCTAATACACCCCACTGCACCACGCATTGGATGATGAGCTCATTTCTTTTATTTTTTATTTTATTGAGATATTCAGAAAGACCTTTGAGTCAAAGACTCATTTGTAAAGGTTCCATGTCAGACAAAAAAGTACAGGGATAACATTTGTTACAGATTACAGTACATTAGAACAGGCATAGGATTACATAGATGTTTAGTAAGTGGCTATCAGTCAAGGATAACAGAAGTTTCAGTACTTTAGCACAGCCATATAGTTGCAGATGGTTCTGTAGTAGGCAGATGGTTATTTAGTAACATCAGAGCATTTAGGCAAGAAGACCCAAATAGTTAGTTTAATGAAAATAAGTCATCATAAGGGGGGGAGGTGTAAGGGGCAATCACAAGGATTGGAGGCCTGAAGGTGTTCCCTAAGTAGGGATTTAAAAGGGCCAAGCCTCATTTCATTAGTTATTTGGCTTTTGCATGTGGCATCTAAATATTGAGATATTGCGCCATGCACAATGGTATTGCACCGTAACAAGTGGTGCTGCACTGCCCATGCATGCACAGTGCTTGGGCCTGCAGTGCACATGCACACTTCACTATCATGGTGTCAATCGAGCAACATGTGTGGACAGCGCGATGCAGTAACACTGAGCACGTTGCACATAGCCAGCTACGTGCATGGTCGCACATGGGGTACCATGACCTATCACGCATGTGCACACTACGCACTGGTGGGTGACCTCTGACACCTGGGTCAGACTTTTGTGACCCCACCTAGCCATTCCCAGTGCACTTTTCTAGCACTTGCGTGATGGATGGAGTTGCCCAGTTGCCCACACAATGTGCAGCCAGCACCTGTAGCAGACGTGTGCCTCCTCCCACCATTTTTGCCACCGAACATGATAGAGTGCAATGGCACAGGGTAGAAAACAATGTGCACAAAACTGGTCCCAAGTTGAACTAGCCAACCTTGTGGCCTGTGTGGAGCCCCATGCCCCACAACTGTTTGGGCAGGTGCCCTTGCAGCAGGCCAGGGGCACTAAGTGGCAGGGTATTGCTACCAGCCTGGAGCACAGGACTGGGGTGCCCAGAACTGGGGAACAGTGCAGGCACCAGTATGGTGACCTGATGAGATGGGACCCTGACTGGTTGAGGAGGCTTCAGGCACGCACTAGGCATGGTGCAGTGCCACAGCCAGGTAAGTCATCCTATGTTGCATGTCTGGCCTGCTGCTGTGCTGTGGTGTTGGCTTGGCTGTCTGGCATGCCCTGCAGAGGGGTACACTGTATTCATGTGCATCACGGAGTGGCATTACCAGCTTCCGCTTGCATTGTGATGCAGCCATTCAGGCGTGCAGGATGTGTTTGGCAGGGGAACTCCCTGAGGGAAGCTGCTGTGGTTGGTTGCTGATGTGCACCTGTCTTGTTTCCATTGCCAGGACCGGAGGACCACAGGTGGGCCAGGGCTGCAACAGTGTGAGACTGGGAAGTGTGTCCTGATGGTGGGGGACAAGCACCAGCAGGGCCACAGGGGGCAAGTAAGCACTGTCATGGTCCTTTGCACTGTTCATGGGGGGTGGCATGGGGGAGTGGGTGTGGTCATGGCTGCCTGTGCCATGTGCCATGGCAGCAGTGTGTGTCGCACTGTGTGTGGTGCATGCCACTGTGGCGCGTGCATTAGACATGTGTGCCAGTGTTGGTGGGGTGGGCATGTGTCTAGCTGCCACTGTTGTTGCTGTAGTGCTGCCGGTGCACTGTGCCATGTGACTGTCATTGCGCAGTCATGTGGCCATTGGGCAGTGGGGACCACCTCTGTGCAACATCGTGGTGTGCCATGTTGCTGGCTGGCATTGGCCCACTCCCCCTGTGGGTGACCATTAAGGGCCCTCCAGGGGTGCGTGGTCCCACTGTCCATTGTGCACTGTGGGTGGACATGGTTCCCTGGACCAGTGCACTGATCACCTGTCCTGTCCCTTGCTATAGATGTCCAGTGGCCAGTGCGGAGACCCCCCAGACAGATGCTAAGCTGGCTGATGCATGAGACCCTGCTCATTATGTCATGCATCCTAGAGGTGATGGTGGCCATGAGGAGGATGATGGTGGAGGAGAGGAGAGAGAGATACAGCTCACCAGGTGGCCTTATGGGGCCATTGCTAGAGATTACCCTGGTTTCCCCTGTTTCCCCTGTTGAACCTTCCCCTACAGTCCCCCCTCTCACTGTACAGTCCCTGTTCCCTGTCCCCTTCCCACGCTGTACCTACTCTTTCCCAGCCCATGTTGTTTCTGTACAGATTTATGTTAAAGATATATATTTTCTGACATACCTGCCTGTGTCTGTGTCTGCTTTGTAGGTGGTGTGAGGAGAAATGCTGCAGTGATCCAGTGTCTGCCCATGTGGTGTGCATGAGAGGGGTGCATGTTGTGCTTCTGTGGTTCCCTGCTGTGTGCTGTGGTGTGTCTCACCATGGCGGTGTCCATCCCATGAGTCAGTGGATGTGCCTTGGGGTGCCCATGGGGTGGCTGTCAGGGGTGTGTGGTAGGTGTGTGCATGGTGGTAGCACATGGCCATGGGCATTTGTCAGGTACTGTCCGCACACTGTGTTGGGATCCTCTGCTTGGAGTTGTGTGGCCTGTCTCATGTGGTCTGCCATGCTGCCTGCAACCCAGCCCATTCAGTACCCACTGTGTGGGCTCCCTTAGTGGCATGTGTGTGCTTGGCTGCATGGTCCTGGGCCTGGCATGCTATGGTCTGGGGGGGCACGGCCAGTGGCTTACCCTGTGGGGGCTCCCTTGGTGGCCCTCGATTGGTCATTGGCACATCCTTCTGCCTGCTATCTATACCACTGTTGTGTTCTGGGGTCCATTGTCTGGGTGCTTGTGTGTGCCCTACTGGTGGAGGCCTCCTGTGGCCTGTCACTGTGCCTCCATGGCTCTGTCCCTGGATCTGTTCTCTGTGCCCTGCCCCACTCTGTTGCTGTGCTGCTCTGCTGCCATGGTTGCACTGCAGCATCTCTGTTTGCACCATCATGCAACTCTAATAGTGCCATGGCACAACTCTGCCATATTCAGCCGCATTGTACTGGCACTGTTCAGCCTGTACAACCTCTGAATATGGCTCCAGTTGGGCGATGGCGCATCGGATTTGCACTGCACTGGACTTGCACTGGACCTTGGCGCATTTCTGAAATCCAAGCCTAGGTGTTTAGGTGGGTTTGTAATAGAAATGGTAAAAAGCTACAAAAGGAGAAGTTACAAAATACAAAATGTAAACTGTGTCCCTCTGTGCAATGACTCAGTATAACAACTAATCAATTCAGGGACTACCAAATGTACGTTCAGATAATAGTATTGCATAACAGAGAATACATTTTTGAGCATGCTCAGCATGACTGAAATAAGCAAAATTAATATTTGTGAATGCTCAGTGATCAACTGCATTTATTTCTCTCATATTGACCAAAATAACATGTTTATCTAAGCATATTTATTCTCACACATATTGTATAAAATATGCATACATTTTACTTGTATGGTGAAAATATATAATTTAAAATGTATTTGGAAATATATTCAGAATATAAATCAATCTAATATTTTCTTAATATATTTATTTGCAATTCTGCTTATAAGACTACTGCTGACAGGGTCAGGGTCAAGCCTTTTTTTAGAAGAGTCTCTTGTGTCCCCCTGGTGCAGAAAATGCATAAGTTTCCAGGGGCACACAGATGCAGGGGCAATGAAGAAGCAGAAACATACACTACAATTTGGTAGCAAGTGAAAGTGGACCTGAAATTAGTCTAATGGGGAGAACCTCATGAGGTGCAGCATCTCATTTTCATGGGGTTCACAGAAAGGACAGCAGCAATCAACAAGTTAACAGAATCCAGCCAGAATTTTCACATACAGGCTAAAATATACAAAGCATAAAAGAAACTGAAAAGGTAAATACAACCCTACAGTAATTAAAGTGAGCAAAGTGAGGTTTCAGGAAATAAATGGCTTGATAATTGTTATGCAACAAATGGCATGAACATTGCTATGCAACATGATCATGTTAAGTACGAGTGGGATGCTAGATCAAAACAAATTCAGCAGATTTTTAAGTGGCTGAAAAGACTAGACATAAATATTTGAAAGCTAGAAATAGTCCTCAGCTGTAGAGGAAGTTTACTCAAGGTATCTGGTGCTGCAAATAATATGAGCTTGATTCTCAAACATCTTATACTGCTGCAAGCCCCAGGTGCACCAACCACATGGTACATGGGACTTGCGGCAGTCTGGTTCCAGCAATGGGGATTCTCAATCTCCTAGCCCCCCATGCACCACATGCCATGAGTTAGACCAGCTTTTGCTGGTCTAACTTCGAGGACCTTTTACGGAGTTTGCACCAAATATTTGGCACAAGCTGCCATAAAAAAGGTAAAGTGTTGCAAATGCGTATGACCTTTAAGAATCGGGTGCCAGGTGCGCCAATGCGGTCAGTGCAGCGCAGGACTCAGTTACTGACAATGGAACCCACAGACCTTTTTTTTTACCAACTCTAAACTGTAGTATGGGTAGTGATGGTCCTTTTCAGGACTGATAACCTGCAATAAATTGTTGCTGTCTGCCTCTTGTTGATGCTGGAGAATCACTTCAGTGCATGGTCTCAGTACTGTATTCTCTCTCCAACATGCATAACTCTGGACTTGACAATAGTAACAGCTACAATACACACATTTTAGCATACAGCTTCAAAACTGATTGTATCAAAGAGGACCATTTTCAGATGTTTCCTTCAAGAACCAAGTGATGTTTTCCCAGAACTGTCTCTAGTTTTCCCATGAGATAATCCTCCCCATTCTTTCCTGGACAGGTGTGTGTATGTGTGTGGTGGTGGGGGTGGTGGTGGGAAGGCTTGTCTTTAATCTTCTTAACAAGGCTTTTCAACTATTCATCTTGTGTGGTTCCCTTAGGTACGTAATGCAGTACAAGGTGATTCTATTACCCCTTTGCAGTAGCACAAGGTTGATCTGTCAAGAGCGATAGCATGAACAGCATACCTTCCCATGTAATCTGAAAACAAGATCTCTAATGAATTCACTGTCTATTATGCTTCTCATGTTGGCATTTAGCCATGGTGTGCTAAACCTCTTACAAAGGTATTCACAAAAGTCCATAAGCAGTGGAACATACCCTGTCTTCTTATCTAGCAAACAGTAGACTCAAGCCATCATAGTCACTGTCTTTACATACTGTAGTGATAAAGTATATTTCCCTCTATTCTTTTTCTGTGTCTGTATACAGTACCTGATTATAACACATGGCAGCCATGACTGACAACTAGCAAAGTAAGAGATATCCACTTTCCAGTATTAAATTTAAATACTGCAGCAGACAGACTGTCTTATGCAAATAATGCAGCTGATTTCTTTCACTTGTACTCAATGTGATGTGAATAAAAGATGCCTTGATATGACCTACTTGAGTATTCAACTCTACTGAGACCAACACCTGTGAATACAGAATACAGTGAAATTATTCTGTCTTTCCCTGTCTTTCTTGAGAAGGGTTGCTATTATTGTAAGAGAAGATTATTAGCAAACCTAATTGTTATAACAGAGACACATCTGCAGATGCTCTTCCAAAGACTTTATGTGGAAGACTTTCCTTGATAGAGGAAGGAGGTGAAATAACATAACATAACATAACATAACATAACATAACATAACATAACATAACATAACATAACATAACATTACAAATAAATTACAAATATGACAGGATGAAGAAATGCATTTAAGGCATTGAAGCTTATAGCATGCAGTATCCTCAAAGGAAAGAAAGTGAAATTGTTTATGTTGACAGAAATCATCACTCTCAACCCTATGTATTGACTTGGCAGTTATATCACTTGCTGTAACTGTTTTGTGATAGCAAGTTGGAAAAGGCATCTTCCCACCAATGATGATGATGACTATAAGGACAATGGCTAAACAAACACATCCTACTTGACTTATGATTATATGACAGCTAAAGGTATATCAACTTAGGCCCACTGATCTAGTGCAGGGTGGGCTCAATGGACATGACTATGTCCATCTCTTCTTACTTCATTTTTTTTCACGGTGCAGGCAATTAATTCTTCTGTTGTTATGCATCTCCATGAGCCAAAAATAAACTATACAATTTTTGCTAGTTTTTTTGAATTAATAAAGGTGAAAAAATCTGAACAATGTAGATAAAGGGCTGGATTCCAAAAGGCCCACAAGAGCAAGTCACAAGTTATGTCCAGATGGAAAACTGCATCCAAAATACTGCAACATGCGACCTGCAACCTACTCCAGAAGGAGGTCACTTTACTTTGGAAACGCCTGGAAATATGCATGTAGCAAGATACACCCAAGATAAAAGATGCACCACGCAAAGAAGACATACAGAGTTATGCACGTCGCAAAATATGACCAATCCTGCATAACTCAGAACACAAGTAGAGCGTGTGGGGAGAATGATGGACAATACTGGAGTGGGGTCGCAGGCCGCAAAAAAGAGAACCAGGAAGAACTTCACTAATGAGGAGAATGATGTCCTCCTCAGTTAAGTTGAGACCCAGGCAAAACTCCTGCTGGGTGGGGGGGGGGAGGGAACGGCACAAGGAATGCAGGAATGCCTAGAATGTAGTGGCCACAAAGGTAAACATGGTGGTCAATGCCAAGCGTACCATCAGGGGCCTACAAAAATGCTTCAATGACCTGAAGCACCACAGCAAGGAGAAGGAGGCCCACAACATGAGGTGTGCCAGAGCTACTGGTGGTGGTCCAAGCCAGGAAATGCCCCTCACTAGCCATGAACAGAGAGTGCTGGCCTTCCTCAGCAGGCACCGTGTGCAAGGTGATACTGACCTCAACACGACAAGAATGCAGAGCAGTACAGTTATGCCTCAGACACATCCAGAAACAGCAATGTGAGGTGTGCCAGGGGTGTTGTACTGTGGGGGGCAGCAGGCGGGGGTGCGTGGGGGGGTGCACACAGGATGCACACAGTAGCAACAAAGGTGTTTTTCTTGTGCAGAAGTGTCACAAACTCACGGGCAACAGGACCAAGGGTCACACATGTGCAGGCGCAGTTGTGCTGAATGTGACACATGTAGCACACACAGGAGCATGACTAAAACTGTACAGCATAGTGCAGTATGTCACTGGACCAGACAATACATGTGACCAGTGTTGTCATAGCAGCATGCAATAGGAATAATGTTGTGTGAAGGCACTAACAGAGTGTTAAAACCCCACAAGCACAGTGGGGAAAGATGGAGAGGATAGAGACAACAGTGATGACGGCATTGAATCATAAGATGGGGCCCGCTTCATGGGAACAGACACAACAGATAGGGCCATCACAAGTGCTGAGTGCACAGGACATGGCACTGTTGGAAACTGATGCCACAACCAAGGACAAGAGCCAGATAGTGACAAAAGGGACACTAGAGGATGTCACACTGGAGGACTGTGATGTAGGCAGTGTGCGAAGCATAACCACAAACATTGCCCAAGACCTCAGCCCAAACACCACTGAGTAGCTGGAGGCTGGATTGGATGAGACTACACGGTCCCTGCAGGAGCAACAACACCTACTGCCAGTCAGTGGTGAGCAGGCAGGAGGAGCAGATAGAGATGCTTGGCTGCATAAGGCTATGCTTGGAAGAGCACCATAAAAATATGGATGAATGCATGGCAGGCCTAGTCACAGCAATAAAGGTGGCCATGACCAGCACCCAAGCATCCCTGAACACCCTTGTGGGGGCCCTGTAAGCCACACATGTAAGTGTCCAGGAGCATACACAGGCAGTCATTAGACTGGCAATGTCTGTGGAGAAATCGGTTGAGCAGCAGCACAGACAGACAGAGCTGATTGCAATGGTGCTGCAAACCATAGCAGCAACACAGCCTACAGTATGAGACACCCAAGTGCACAGCAGGAGAATGAGAACACCACACAGCCACAGGACACCATGCAACAGCCAACAACACAAGCACAGGGCCAGGATGTACAATCCAACATCCCCAGCACCAGTTGGAGGAGTCAGAGGGGCCTGAGACAGGCAGCAGGCGCACAGCCCATGGCCACTGACAAAAGCAGTGTTGCACAGCAAGCCACCACACAGCAGCCAGATGTACAAACACAACTGGAGGCCAGCAAGTTGTCCCCACTGCCATGCCTGTAATGGGACAACAACCAGGTGACACCCAGGATATACTGCAGACACCTGATAAGCCTGCCCCATAAACAGGAACCAGGAAATGAGGCAGGAAGCCACGTACAGCAGCTGTGCAGTGCATAACAGTGGCTGGGACAAGCACACTAATGGTGTTGAAGGGTGTGGGGGACACAGGCACCAGAGGGGATAAATGGACACAGCAGCAAGCTGGAGAGTCACAGGACTTTCAACAACAAAAGAGAAAGCAAAGTGTCAAGAAGCTATGATAAAATGGACACAGATTAATATATGGGACTGCCCTGTCACCGTGGGGGGGGGGTGGCAGTGTACGAAGGGGAATAGTGTGTGTGTGTTGCTCATTGGGTGAGGGTACTGTGTCGGGTGAGTGTCATAACAGGGTATATGTGTGGGGTGTGTAGCCACAGGGCATATGACTGTGTGGGTGTGAGTCATCACAGGCTGTAACAGAACAGTGTAGACCAAGTACCACACAAGTATGTAATAAAGGTGACATAATGGGCTTTGTGTGTAGTGCAATTGTCTGACACAGGCTGACACTCTGGATGTGAAGGGCATGTCTTGGAATGTGTACCCATAGTGGGCTGTGCTAGCTGTGCATGGCCACAGGATGACTGGATACAGCTGCACACTAGTGAAAGTCACTGAACCACAACAGTGTGCAGTCAGAGTTACAGGACATCACTGATGGTGGACTGCATGCACCCCTAGAGTAACATACATGTCTGGACAGTACTGGCATGGTAAAGGTGCATGTGCCTGTAGTATGCCTGCCACACTCCTGTGCCCCCAACGGTGGCATGCTCTTGTGGACAACGTGGCCACCACACTGTCATGCATGGCACGGGCACAGAGCACATAGGCACACATGTGGAGGTAGGATATGGGCCGCAAGACACACATCCTTATGGCTAGACCTGTGGGTAGTCATGCTCGGTAGCCTGGACTGACATCCCTATTGGGAGTGACAAGGGTGGTTGTCCAGGGTGTGATCATGGCTGTGGCCAACATGGACAACGTTAAGGCCTCTGACATGGTGCACTACAGATGACTGGGTGACCAGTAGCGTAGGCTGTGTGTGAGATGAGTCAGATCATGATTGGTGGGGAGGTGGATGAGGGGTGGCAGACATAGGGTGGTCAATGGGATCACCCTATGGTGATGAATTGTGTCCTCCAAGGTATGTCCAGCTACACCTAGCAGTGTACCAGGTGTGGGCATGGTGGTGTGTGCTTGGCTGCTGTACAACCGCAACAGGTGGGGAGGCTGTGTCACAGGTGCCTGTGATGGTAAGTGGACAGGGTCACATGCCACATGCCACATATGCGTGTATTCTCGCCACAGGAACGTCACATGTTACCCAGGGAAACCACAATGTACAGAATGCAGACTATCATGCACAAGTGACATGCAGCATTAACTGCAAGCTTATGTGGCAAAAATCAATGCATATGCGGCATGAGGCAATGAATGTTGCACATGCGGCTTGCACGTGTCTTGTGTGTGAACATGTGCCATTGCAACAGAATGATGCCACAGTCCTCATACACAAGACAGACAAGCATCAAACTGCTGGTAAAGGCCTGCAAACACTATCCAACAGTAAGGAGAGGGCAGCAATGACCAGAGTAAGTGGGAGGCCACTCAATTTCACAGCTGCTGAAACAGCCCAACTTCTTAACCTGGTGCAGCAGTGGCAGTGGCACACCACATTGCTGCCACCTGGTTGCAGGAACCACCCGCTCACAGACAGGGTGTGAAGGGCCATTAGGGCCTGCTTATGTGAACTGTCTGGGGTGATGTGCACACCCAGACAACTCAAGCAAAAATGGCAGGACATGATTAGGTGGGACCCTGCCATCCTGACCTACCTTATGTTCATGGCCACAAGACAGGATGTGGACATCAAAACTGGGCAGTGACCAGTGGAAGGAGAGTATGTCACCAGGCAGGCCAACATATAGACAGCAGGGCAACCAACAGCATTCCCGTGGGCACATCACATGTAACAATGTGTTACCTGTCCCCACAGGTTGGAGTAGCGACAACAGGGCCAAGTAGACATCATGAGGTGGCTGACCTGCATGGTGGATGACAGGGTGATGTGCACAGACAGTACAGGCAAGGTAGGTGCATACATGGCAAAAGGTTTGTTCATAGTGACAGATCAAGCTAGGGCACACATAGGCTAGGTGGCAAAGGGTTGCCTAGGGTGCAGCTTTTGGCAGTTTTGGTGACTGTGGGGTGTCATGTGGGAAACATGGGCACCACCTGGTCAAACATCCGTATTGTGGTTTATGCAATGCCAAAAATGTGCGCTGACATGTGTCATTCCTTTGTTATAGGTGAAAACCCTCATGTCACCCCATGCCACAGAGCACTGCTAAGGGCCATGGCAGACCAGAAGGAGAGGGATGCCAGGGCATATGCTGTATGCACCCTGCACTGACAGAGGAGGGCATGCCCACTGCCAACTGAAATGGAGGAGGAGGGAGCCAATGCAGTGGAATAGGGAGAGGACTTGATGACACCATCATGGAGGAGCCAGCACTACCCACACAGGAAGATATCCAGGACACCACTGGGGGGGGGCCTTGGACACTGCCAGCACACAGCGGGACAGCCAGCAAGGTGGCACAGATGCTGCTGAGACTGTTGAGGCAGCTAAGCAGGAGAGGATAGAGGCACAAGGCCACCTGGAGGAGCATGAGGAGCTGGTGGTGGAGGTACCGGAGGGCAGTGGCGGAGAGGCCACCATGGCAGAGTTGGATGCTGAGCCACAAGTGGAACCCCCAGAGGTGCACCAGACAGCTGCTGATCAGGGCCATGAACAGCAGGACACAATAGAGGATGATGTGTGGCAGACCCACAACCAACAGCAGGACAACAAGGACTGTAGACTTGACCACTTACTGGAGGCCATCATGGGGAACATGGCCCACCTCAAAGATTCCCTCGGGGCCCTGCTGGCCACCCTGAGGGACTGTTAGGGACTGTTGTGTGGACTCTGTACAACATCTAGTTGCATTCCGGGGTGGGGAGGACCTGTACATTAAGTTCAAGTGTGGTTTTAACTGTGGGGTGGGTATAATTGTTGCCTTGTTTGTTTTATTGTGGTTGTGGGAGTGGTTTTAGCTGTGCATTACTGGGTTTATGCTACTTTGTCATATATATGTTCTCATGCTGGGGGGAGTAACTGTAAATCGTATTGCTGCTTGTTGTTGTTGTTGACTTAATAGGGGGGTGTAGGTATCGTTTTTCTGTTTGTTGAATAAATGTTTGTTGTTTAGCACATTGACTGTGTCCCTGATTGCTGTCTGCATGGTGGTTCCTGTGTGTCGTGCATGTGTGACCGACATTGTGCACATGTGGTCACATACATGCAGCACTATTGTGCTGCTGTATGTGTGTTGGGAAACAGCACATGGCCCATGTGCAACAGCTGTACACTACACAGCTGTAGTCCCATCACATGGTATATGACATCATGGGGCACTGCTATGGTAGCAGGGTTCTGTGGTGTGCTATGTACACATGCCGCATCATTAGGTCACCCACATCACTGTGTTGTCCATGGGCCTGTATGGCAGCACCACTCTACCTGAGGACATACAAGGCCCTCCAGGTGGCACCGGTAGTGCTTGGGCATGGTGGGTCAGCCCACCATCCAATAACAGAAATGTGCTGCCCGATGCTGCACACCTGTCGTGGCGACACTGTAAACATGATCCAGTGGCCATGACTGGTGTGAAGTGCCTGGTGGCTGCAGCAAAAAGTTGTGTGCTACTGTCCTAGGTGCCATGTGGTTTGGCACTGTACAAGACTGCCAGAGGAGCTTGTGAGGGCCAGCACAGTGGATGGTATCAAGAGGGCCTTGGACACTGGCAAAAGCATCTGCAGGTGAGTGTGGGGTGTGTGTGGGGGGTTATTTTGGTGTGACCTGCATACAACATGGTCCTTGGCTGTCAGTACAAACGTCATATGATGTGCCACAGTATTGCAGCATATTACCAGTGTCTCATCCACCATGGTGGTGGCATTCCACTGCCTCCAGTATGCCATTCCACAGGTCAAGTGCACTCCCCCCTAGCAGACCACACATGACTCTGCATCCAGGACCTGTTGCACTGTGCAGCTGTTGGCACCACCGGCAGCTTGATTCAGGCCAATGTGCAGTGAAGCACTGTGGGAAAATTCAGTACTGTGGCACACAACATGCCACGGGCATTGACACAGGGACATATGGGCAATGTGAGCCAAGGACATCAAAACAAGCACACTCTTAACATGGGATCATGAAGCTGCATGTCTACCAAGAATGCTCTATTGGCATGGAGTGTTGGTCACAGGGATAGTGTATGCAGCTGTCCAGTGCAACACCCATGCACAGTGGCAGGTGTCATGCACAATATCTGTTCATCTGACCCCACCCTGTTTGAGTCAGTTCCACTTCTAGTACCCACAGAAATGTACCCATATGCCTGTTCCTTGCGTGTGTACAGTATATCCCCTGTGCATGCCATAACAACCCCCTATGCCATGCCAAGACCACACATTCTATGTGGAGGGACATCTCCACACACCCCCTCAGCCTGCCACCATCCACTGTCATGTCGTGCCCCCTTGTTGCTGTTCAGCCATTACAATGGATGTACTTCCACCACACTGTATATCTGCCTATGCCATGGGGGTACTTGACTGTGCCTAGCAGGCCCCACCTTTCCCCCAACCATCAGTGACTACATCCTGTTGCCCTGTGGTCACTCAAAAAGTGTAGTGGTTTGATCACTGAATGTACCAACCTATTTACCCCACTCTGGACCACCTACACATTACCAATGTCCACACAGAGACATGGCCTGTAGCGCTGCACACAGTACACTGTTGAGAATTTGTGTGCATCATACAATGGCAGCACCATCATAACACCGGTGCGACTCATACCTATACCTATGCATCCCGGCATGCACCTTCACCTCCGTGCTCCCGTTGGACACATGTACGTACACACTATCTTGATTTCCAGTGTTCCATTGCATACTGTGTACCATGTGGCCTCGCAGCCCTCATTGCTTACTGTGGGTGTCAGTACATGGGTCAGGAGCTTCTCAGTGCCTGCTGCTGTGTTGGCCAGGGGCTGTACAACAGACATGGGCACAGGTCCTGCATCAGTGTTGCCAAGTGTGCTGCTTAGCACCTGGCAGACAGTATCCCATTCTGTGGTGTCATGTGGGTGGTGTTTGTGGTACCATGGTGTTGCTGTTGTTCCATCCACATTGTTGTTCCATACTGCTGCTGGAGCCACCCTTGAGGTGTTGATGTTGTTCCACCTCAGAAGTGTTTCTGGGTGAGTTCACATCTTGCACGGTGTCCCACAGGCACACCTCCATGTCTGGGTTTGGTTGCTGTGCTGTCAGGCTTCCTGTGCAATGCCTTCCACCTGGTGTGTGTCGGGCAGTGGCATATACCGTGACTATGCAATATTGTGTAATGTGCAGCATACAATATGATCCTGCAGGCCATCTCATAGAAACATAGAATTTGATGGCAGATAAGGACCGCTTGGCCCACCTAGCCTGCCCATTTTCCTACCTAACAGATAAGCTGCAGATCCTAGTTAACCAACAGCTTACTTTCTCCTACCCCCTACTAGGACTGCCTCATGTCTGTCCCATGCATTCTTGAATTCCCCCACTGTTCTTGACTCCACGACCTCTTTGGGGAGGCTGTTCCATGCGTCCACAACCCTCTCTGTGAAAAAATACTTCCTCACATTACCTCTGAGCCGTCCCCCCTCTATCTTCAAATTGTGACCCCTTGTTCTTGCACATCTCTTTTTCTGAAAGGTGCTAGCCTCTTGGACTTTGTTGATTCCCTTGAGGTACTTGAAAGTTTCTATCATGTCCCCTCTCTCCCTTCTTTCCTCAAGGGTATACATATTAAGCTCCTTTAGTCTTTCTTCATATGTCTTCTGGTGCAGACCCTGCACCATTTTGGTTGCCTCCTCTGGACAGCCTCCACTCTGTCTATGTCTTTGCGGAGATGGGGTCTCCAGAACTGCACACAGTACTCCAGATGGGGTCTCACCAACTGTCTGCACAGAGGGATGACAACTTCCTGTTTTCTACTATTGATGCCTCTTCCTATGCATCCCAGTATCCCCTCAGCCTTCCTTACTGCCTTCTCACGTTGCTTGCCCACCTTTAGGTCATCTGATATAATTACCCCCAGGTTCCTTTCCATTTTACTGTTGTCAGTATCTCACCCCCATTGTGTACTCTTCCCCTGGGTTTTTGTTTCCCATGTGCATTACCCTGCACTTCTTTGCGTTGAATCTGAGCTGCCATACATTTGACCATTCCTCCAACCTTGCCAAGTCCCTTCTCATCCTTTCCACTCCATCTTGTGTATCAACCAAGTTGCAGATCTTTGTGCCGTCTGCAAAGAGACATACTTTTCCTTCCAGTTCCTCTGCAATGTCACTTATAAAGACGTTAAAAAGGATGGGTCCCAGTACTGAACCCAGCGGTACCCTGCTAGTTACCCTCCTTTGTTCACTATGTACTCCATTTACTACTACCCTTTGCGTCCTGTTGTCTAGCCAATTTTTTATCCAGGCTACCACCTTGGGACCCACTTCAAGGCTGGCTAACTTGTGTATTAATCTTTTGTGTGGGACTGTATCAAATGTCTTGCTAAAATATAGGTAGGCCATGTCCACAGCCCCTCCCTGGTTTACTACTTTGGTCACCCAGTCAAAGAAATCTATTATAGTCATCTGACACAACCTTCCTATTGTGAATCCATGCTGTCTTGGGTCCTGTGCCCCACTGGCCTCTAGGTACTCAACAATTCTTTCCTTGAGAAGTGATTCCATCATTTTCCCTACCACTGAGGTCATACTAACTGGTCTGTAGCTTCCTGCCTCTGTCCTGTTCCCACTTTTGTGAAGAGGAATCACATCTGCCCTCCTCCAGTCCTCAGGTACCACCCCATCCTCCCACTGATTTGTTAAAGAGAGTAGTCAGTGTGTCACTAGTTCTACCCTTAGTTCTTTTAGAATTTTGGGTGAATCCCATCAGGCCCCATTGCTTTGTCCACCTTCAATTTTATTAGTTCTTTCAGAACCCTTTCTTCTGTAAATGGACTGCTATCAACCCCCATCTTCAGAGTATTTCTCTTGTTTGGTTTAGGTACCTCCCCTCCTCTTCCTTTGTGAATACTGAGCAGAAATATTAGTTCAGTATCCCTGCTTTTTAACTGTCACCCTCTACCCACATTCCCTCCCCTTAATTAAGCTTCAGTATCCCTCCTTTGATATTTCTTCACTCCCTAATGTACCTATAAAAGGTCTTATCCCCCTTCTTAACAGAATTGGCTATCCTTTCCTCGGTTTGGGCCTTTGCTATTCTGACTGCCTTCCCAGCCTCTTTCTGCTTTAACTGATAAAGTTCTGGCAAAAAGAAACACTGATGTCCTAGTACACATAGGGACTAATGATCTCGCCAGCCGGTCAGTTGAGGAGACCAAGGAACACCTGACTAGGCTGGGTGACAAACTATCATCTATTTCGTCCGGCATCTCCTTCTCTGAGATCCTGCCAGTCTGGGAGAAGGGAGCAGATGGACGGAAGGTCAGAGAAGGGGAGATAGGGAGCTAAACACGTGGCTCAAGGACTGGTGCCAGGAAAAGGACACAGATTTGTAGGAACTGGCAACAGTTCTGGGAGCGTAAAGTTCTTTAAATTTGATGGACTGCATCTGACTAAAGAGGGAGTCAGTGCATTGGGGCAGAAGTTTGGCGTCTTTGCAGAATATTTAAACTAGCAAATGGGGAGAGGGTGCAGCACCCACGCCTTCAATGGGAAGAACACCCTCCCCTCAGCTAGTGGTCAAACAGGAATTCAGCGTGTTTGCCATTCATTTGCATCACCAGGTAAGAAAAAAGGTTTGTCTCCCATACGATGCACAGGGGTAATGCCAAACTTCACCCAACAACTAACACACCAAAATCTGGCCAATGGAAAATCATGTACACAAATGCTCACAGCCTGGGAAATAAGATCCCAGACCTGCAGGCAATAATGTCAGAGGCTAAACTGGACATAGTAGCAATTAGTGAGACGTGGTTTACCAGTAACCACACTTGGGAGACTTCAGTACCTGGATATGTATTGTTCAGAAGAGACCGAGGTGCAAAAAGGGGGGGAGGGGTGGCCCTGTATGTTAATGAAAATATCAAAGCTACAGAAATTCAGAATACACATAAGGAGCCAGAAGAACTGTGGGTCACCCTGAAACAGGTAATGGGACAGCCATATGAACTGGGGTTGTCTACAGGCCCCAGACCAGAGGGAGGACATAGACACATTACTGTTAGAAGATATACAAAACATGACAGCTAAAGGGAGGTTCTGATAATGGGAGACTTCAACATGCCAGATACAGATTGGTCAATACCAGCAGGAACATCTGCCAGAACTAGACTCATAGTGGATTCCCTGCAGGAGGGCCTCAAACAACTGGTACAGCAAACCCACAAGAGACAGGGCTATCCTAGATCTAGTACTGACTAACAAAGAAGGGATCACAGATCTCCAGGTAGAAGGTCACCAGCCAGTGACCATCACATGGTATGGTTCAATTTGGCTACTACATCTAAATCATCCCATTCCAAGGCAAAAATATGGGACTTCAGAGGAGCTGACTTTGATAAGATGGCCAACAGAGTTAAGCTAGCCCTGGCAAAAGAAACACAGGTGAGGAGGTACAGGCAAAGTGGGCAAGCATTAAGGATACAATACTTGAAGCAACATCCCATTGTGTTAGACAGAAAAGGAAGTGCAAAAGAAGAAGGAAACCACTTTGGTTCTCAAATATAGTAGCAGAAAAGGTCAGAGCCAAAAGGCTGGCCTCAGAAAATATAAGGAACACAGCGGATGAAGATAGGAGGCATACCAAACTGCCCTAAGGGAAGCAGGTAAGGCAGTAAGGCAGGCAAAGTCCCAAACTGAGGAAACACTAGCACGAACAGTAAAGAAGGTGACAAGACTTTCTATAGATACATTAGTGAAAGGAGAAAGTCCAGAGGGGTATTGCTAAGCTTAATGGAGAAAAGGGAGCATGTGAGGAGGAGGACCCTGTAAAGGCATCTATCCTAAATAGATACTTTTGCTCAGTATTTACTGAAGAGAAGGTAGGGCAGGCCCACAGCTCAGCATCATGGACACAGGGGAGGGAGGTGAGCACTACTCCCTTCACAAAGAAAGGGTCCTACAAGAGCTTGCTAAGCTGAGGGTGGATAAGGCAATGGGACCTGATGGCATACATCCCAGGGTACTTAGGAGCTAAAGGAGGAACTAGCAGAGCCATTAGCAGAATTGTTTAGTGAGTCTCTGAGCACAGGAGAGGTCCCAGAAGACTGGAGAAAGGTCATGTGATCCCACTCCACAAGAGTGGTAGCAGGGAGGAGGCGGGAACTACAGACCGGTCAGTCTTACCTCAGTAGTGGGCAAGATTATGGAGGCACTCCTTAAGGAATGAGTGCAACACCTGGAACCATAGGGCACAGGATCCAAGACAGCATGGGTTTACAAAGGAAGGTCCTGTCAAACTAATCTCATAGATTTCTTGACTGGGTAACCAGAGTGGTGGACCAAGGGGAGCAGTTGATGTCGCCTACCTTGACTTCAGCAAAGCTTTTGACACTGTTCCACATAGAAGATTGATAAATAAGCTAGGTAGGCTCTGGGTGGGTCAGAAGTTGGTCAACTGGGTGGCAAACTGGTTGACTGGCAGAAACAGAGAGTGGTGGTAAATGGTATACAGTCAGAAGAGATGCAAGTCACAAGTGGGGTACCTCTAGGATCAGTCCTGGGGCCAGTCCTATTCAACATCTTCATTAGTGACCTCGCAGATGGACTAGAGGGTAAGGCTTGTCTGTTTGCAGATGACACCAAGATCTGCAACAGAGTAGATGATCCAGATGGGGTGGGCAGAATGAGAAGAGATCTGGATAAACTAGCAGAATGGTCAGAAGAGTGGCAACTGGGATTTAATGCAAAGAAGTGCAAAATCATGCACATAGGGAAGAGAAACCCTGAAGCCACTTATAGGCTGGGAGGAGTTGCTAGCAGTCACAAAGGAAGAAAGAGACTTGGGCATCATCATCACTGATGACCTAAAATCATCCAAGCAGACCTCTAAAGCAGTAGGTAAGGCTAGGGGGTGTTAGGTGTATAGTAGGGGTATCACAAGTCGTAAGAGGGAGGTAATAATCCTCTGTACAAGACATTGGTTAGGCCCCATCTGGAGTACTATGTGCAGTACTGAGGCCACACCTTCACAAGGACATTAACCAAATTGAGGCAGTCCGAGAAGGGCACCAAAATGGTGCAGGGACTGCATCAGAAGACATATAAGGACAGATTAACGGAGCTCAATATGTATACCCTTGAGCAAAGGAGGGAGAGGGTGATATGATCGAGACATTTAAACACCTTAAGGGCATAAACAAGGTGAAAAGAGTCTAACATGTTTAAATATAAGAAAAATAGCAGGACAAGAGGACACAGCATGAGATTAGAGGAGGCCGATTAAGGGGAATGTGAGGAAATTCTTTTCACAGAAAGGGTGGTAGATGCATGGAATGGCTTACCACAAGAAGTGGTGGCTATGAATACAGTGCAGGGCTTCAAACAGGCATGGGATAGGCATAAGGGGAGCAATACAAATGACTATGAATAGATAGGTCACTGACAGAGCAAAGGCCGATGGCACATTTATAAGGTAGAAAAGAAATGGGCAGACTGGATGGGCCTATGGTCCTTATCTGCCGTCAACTTCTATGTTTCTATGTTTCTATGTTCTGTCCTGCTCCTTCTGTGTTTCCTTATATTTCCTGAATGCTATCCTTTTCTCCTTAACCTTCCCTGCCACCTCTTTTGAGAACCATAGCGGTTTTTTCCTTCATTGTGTTTTGTTGATTTGCTTTACACAAAGGCTTGTTGCCTCTGTGATGGCTGTTTTGATTACTCCCTATTGTTCCTCCACCTCTCCTTCTTGCCTGTTTGCTAGTGCTTTTCTGAGGCACTCTCTCATTTTCCCAAAGTCAGCCCTCCTAAACTACAATACTCTTGCTTTGGTGTGGCTTGATTGTATGGCTGTGTTTATTGTGAACCACACTGTTTGGTGGTTGCTTGTTCCCAGATGGCTACCCACTTCTAAATCTGAGATTATTTCTCCGTCCCCATTTGAGGGTACCAGGTCTAAGATTGCTCCCTCCCAAGTGGGTTCAAATACTAGCTGTCTGAGGCATGCCCCCTGTAGGGCATCAAGAATGACCCTGCTCTTGGATATGGCTGCAGAAAAAGTGCTCCAGTTAACATCTGGCATATTCAGGTCCCCCATCAACAATATCTCCCCTTTTTCTGCCATTCTTAGGAAGCCTTCTATGATTTCCTTGTCCATTCCCTCTCCCTGAGATGGGGGTCTGTATACAATCCCCATGCGGATTGTGGTGCCATTTCCTGTCTCCAGGGTGACCCATAGTGCCTCATCTGCTCCCTGTTTACTCTTTAGTTCTGTTGCTTTGATCCCTTCCTTTACATAGAGAGCTTCTCCTCCTCCTCTTTTACCCTCCCTGTCCCTCCTGTAGATTG
This sequence comes from Neoceratodus forsteri, assembly GCA_016271365.2. Classification (NCBI taxonomy): domain Eukaryota; kingdom Metazoa; phylum Chordata; order Ceratodontiformes; family Ceratodontidae; genus Neoceratodus; species Neoceratodus forsteri. The sequence continues at coordinate 287,290,872 of CM057454.1, forward strand.
TGTATCCTGGTATGTTGACATCCCAGTCATGGTTCTCTGTGTACCATGTTTCTGTGACTGCCACAATATCCAGGCAACCCTCTTCCATCAAGACCATTAGTTCAGGGAGCTTGTTACACAGACTATGGGCATTGGTACTCATCACCCTCCACTTTTTGATAGCCTTACCACTTTTAGCCCCATTCCTGTCCTTACTGCCTTTGCCTTTTTTTACATTTACCTCTGTCCTGCTCCCTAATAACTTCTCTACCTTGATGTTTACCTCACTAATTACCATGTTTTTGGGGGGGAGGCTGGGATTTCCCTGCTCCTTTTCAGTGCCTCCCCCCTTGGCTAGTTTACATGCTTGACGATGAAGCATTTAAACCTCTCACCTAGGATCCTGGTTCTCCCCCTGGCCCCCTGGACAGATGCAGACCGTCACACCAGTATAGGTCTGCATCCCTCCAAGTGGTTCCCCAGTCCCCAATGAAGCCAAAACCTTGAGCTCCACACCAGTTTTTCAACCACTCATTGAATTCCCTGGTGAGGAGTACCCTAGCATCACCCTTGCCATAGACAGGCAGCACCTCCGAGAAGGTTACCGTATGCGCTACTTGTCTAAGGCCCCTCCCCAACTCTACAAACTCCTCTTGCACTGCTCTGATCCCATTCCTAGCCAGATCATCGGTCCCTAGGTGGACAATGACATCCAGCTCCCTCCCTCATGCAGCTCTTCCCACGATCCTAAGGATTTGCTTCCTGTCCCTCCAAGCTGTGACGCCAGGAAGGCACCTTACCTCCCTCTCCCCTTCCTCCCCCATTTCTACCCCCTAATGATTGAGTCCCCCACCAGGAGTTGTTTCATTCCCCTGTGGGGCCCCATGCCACCCTCCTGTGGGTCTCCTTTGTGAAGGTTCCCAGCATCCTCCTTGGTCTCCACTGCAGGTGCTTCCATAGAGGAACCACTATCCACCAGAAGAGCGAATAAATTGTGGAGAGGTACAGCTGGAGGAATGCAACTCTGTTCCACCACCCTCTCCTTCCCTGACCCCACCCTGGTCCAGCCTCTCCTCTTTCTTGGCAGCCTCTGAGGTAGTGGCATTGGCCCTGGTGGTCCCTGGGTAAGGGAGAAGGTTTCACAAATCCTAGCCAGGTCAGCCTGGAGACGGGCAACCTCCTCTCTCAGGCCAGAGAGGTGCCTGCAAACAGGGCAGTATCGCAGCCTCCAGAATGTCTCCCAGAACACTGCCACTCCACAGCCATTGCACTGCACCACTCCTATCATGTCTTATTTTGTGTCCCCTCTCCTGTTTCTCTGTATGCTTACTCTCTCCTCTCCTTACAACTCTCACCCTTCCTATTCTGGGACAGCAACTTCCTATCTTCTTCAGTAGCCTCCTTCTTCCTTGCTCAATGTCAGACCACCAGCAGCTACGGGGGGAGGGTGAGCTACTTTTTTCCTCTAGGGTCGACAAAACCAATGTTTCTCTATGATCCTTCCCTTTCTACTGCCAAACAGGAAGTTCCTGTTGACAGTCAAATCCAGTGGCTATAAAAGTAGAACTGGCTTAGGGTGGGTGGGATGGAGGGCAATTAATAATGAAAAAGGCTAGCAACAGGAAGTTGTAATTTGAGTCACCTGCATTTATAGTGTCTAAGCCACACCCCCAATTAAGCTCTCTCTCCTCCTACTGGTTTAACAAAGTCAGCTGATACAGTACCCTTCCTAGCACAGAACACACACTGACTGTCTTTCTTTTCTTTCTTTTTTTAACCCTAAATAAGACCCCTTTTACTTCTAATAATGTATCTGTCTACTTAATCTCAACAGACACTGACTCCTGCTGAGATATAAGTGTTAAATTAATAAGAAAATGTAGCTTTTTTTAGTTAGCTGCTTTCTGCTCTACAAGCAAGGCTAGCGATCTCTGGACTGTACTGCAAGGCCCCACCAGAGGGGTGAAAGCATCTGAATTAGGCCTTTAGAAGTCCAAATGTCCTCTTGATCACAGATCTAGTGCTGGACACGGCCTCATTGTATCACACTTCTTTTGCAGTCTGTGGCTGTCGCACTGGTGTCATCAGCCATGGCAGTTACGGGTATCCACTGTCACCCGTTGGAGTAGTGCAAATCATAGTTTACTTGCCCAGTCAGTTGTGCTCTGCAACACACATGTGTTGTCTGTTGACACATACACACATTGTGACCCATGTGTCTCCATGATATGGCAGTCATGTGGCCATGTGGGGGTGACACATGTCCATGGGTGGTGCATAGGCTGCAGTCTTTGCCCCTTAATGGTGGACTAGTTTGTGTCCCTTCTGAGCTTTTCCACTTATCTGTCCTACTGTCCCTTCACTGCATCACATTTCCCTGTCTTTCCTGTGGTTGTATTGTGCTGCACTGTGCATTCACCCATGCCCACACTGTGTCTGCATGTCCCACAGATGTGATCATGTTTTCAGTGTAGTCAGTATTGCTGACACTGATACCTACCAATCAGCCTTCTGCCAGTGATCTCCCCTCTCTCAAAGGCCTCACATAGGCCACAGTGGCAGAATATGTGGGAGTTGTGGCTGGATCCTGGGTACTTGGCAACCACATCCAGTATGCGACAGTCACTGTCACATACTACCTGTATGTTCATGGAGTGGTACCTCTTGCGGTTGACATATACGTTGCCCTCTGATGTTGGTGCCTAATGGCCACATGTGTGCAGCAGATCACACGTAGCACACAGGGGAACTGTGCCATTGCATAGATTGCCTGCTTTACATACAACTGTTGTGTTGCCTCATGTGGTGAGCATATGTACTTGGAGGTGTGATGTATAAGTGCTGTGAGGAACCTCCTTGGGCACTTGGACACAGCAGGTGGTGATATACCCACTGTGTTACCTGTGGGGGTTTAGAAGGTCCCTTTGGCTAGGAATCATAGTGCTGCACTTACTCTTACCTCTACTGGTAGTGGATGTACCCTGTTTGTAGTGCTATGTAGGTTCTCCCACAAGTCCTGGCACAGCTCTCTTATGGTGGTCTTGCTCAGTTGACAGTGGGCAATGCATTTCTCATCAGTGAGCTCCTCAATGGATTTTCATGTGTGGATCAGAAGTGGCACCTTTCTCATTGCCAGTGTCTCCTGCACTTGTAGTCCACCATTCCCCTGGATCCTGCCACATCACCTGGCATGCCTCCGATGCATTGTTCCTCCATTATGATGCCCAGTACGGCTAGTGGTGCTGACATTGTCTCTGTTGCTGTGTGTCTCTCTACACACTGCTGCCTAAACAATGGCTCACCTAGTTGTGTGTGCGTGTATGTGTGTGTGGGGGGGAGGGCTTTTATATGCTGCTGCCTGCTTAGACCACCTCCACTCTGGTCTAACTTATGCCTGCTTGGTTTGATGCAATGTCTTGTTCCATAGCTTATGGAATAGCTTCAGGGTTGTAACTGGTATTTACACATGTTACAAGTTGCATAACACATTTATGCAACATTCCTTGGATGGAAGTAGGATGTAACTCATGTTTGGTGCAGCCATTCCGTCCATTGACGTAAGCCTTTTTTTGAAATACTGCATGTCACAAGTTGCTGGCGTAACTTGCAATTTGCATAATTTGTTTAGGATGTAGGTGTCTGGCACAGGGTCAATACCATGCAAGGCGGAATGTCATGCAACATAATTGTGTTGCGCTATTCCATGATAACTGTTTTTCTGCAGGGGGCTCAGCCATCCACACTCCCCTTTATGGGGGACTTCACCCCCACACCACCCCCACTAAGGATTCTAACTCCGGGGGGGGTCCAACAGGGAGAACGCACAGGTCTGGGTTTCGGCATAATGCCGTGTGCTATTAAGCATACGACATTATGACCCAGTACACAGGTGTCTTGCATCCTTCTCACTCCTTTTGGAATGGTATGCACTGCCAACAGTGACACTTTTACAGCGACAATCAGTACAGCGACTACAGCACCAGGTCACTGTACAGACAGTCATTGGACCCAGGGACTGTATTCAGGGGATTTTCAGCCCATGCCCAAATCTGCTCCAACTTAGAGTTGATAATATAAAGTAGAGGGGTGCGGGAGGCACAGCCCCCCATGTGGAGGTTCGGGGGGCTTTAAAACAAGGTTCCAACTTGGAAACTGTCTGCTGACTGCAAATGCGGTCGACATGATGGTATCATTGTCCGGTCACTCGACAAACTTTTTGTTGAACACTGGTTGTAGATCCTTTTGGAATTGGGTCCAAAGTGCTTGCAGTATGAAAAATGAGGGCTCAATATCTCCCACCTTTGATAATGAAAATGGAGTGGGAGGGGCAGGGCCTACAACCAGCAGAGGCAAATGTGTTTTCAATGAGCACCTCTATATTGTATGAATTAGGTAAATTTGTTGTTGTTTATTTCATTGATAGTGTATAGACTGCATGCCTATTAATGGAAATGGGGCAAAAAAGAATGTAAAAGCCTTCAAATCTGCAAAGTTTTATATCCATGTCGAGGCCAATAGCATCTTCCCTTGTTTCCTGTTATAGTCAAACTCTTTGGAGATTGCAAGCAACTGTACAGCAATGTAAATTAGTGAAAAAGTGCAGGAATGCTAAATGCTGGCAGGCTTTTTGAGCAACAGACTACTAGACAACTGTTTCTTATCTAGTAGTCTGTTTGCCAGACTCCAGAAATGCAGAGTTGTAAAGATGCTACGTGGCCAATGCCTCACCTAGAAATAAAAAATATTATATACAATTATACCAGAGGATGAGTTTCCATGAGAATCACTTGCTAGATCCAAAGACCAGGCTGCCATGTCAAGTGGCCACTGGTAATAGACTAAAGGCCATTTCAAGGGCAATTATGACATGTCAGCAAAGAGCATTGAAAAGGGTGGTGAGCTTGGTTAAGGCAATGCTGGAGGCTCCAAAGAATTCCACATTACCATCGTTAAGCAGAGGGAAGATGGTACATTCTACTACAAATTTCCTTATACTATGGGAAAGACCATTTGTTAACCTATAAAAAGCCCCACGTTTGATTTAACAGTTTGCAACAATATAGTTTTATGTGTTGAGAGGTGTTGTCTACTAAACATGCCAATGTATTTGTAGGAGGTTACAGACAATAGGATCACAAGATAATGAGACTACCCTCAGAGCAGATGGGGCAGAATTTTACCTGTGAATGGAGCCAAAGATCATGTAAAAAAATGTTCTTATGCCTCATGACTAGCTGGTTAGCATGGAACCAGTTTTTTACATTTGCAGAATCAAGCTGATGTGGTTGCTCTATATACATGGGTGAGGATCCAGAAGAGAATATAATAGTATCATCTGCATACTTGTTGGATTTATAAAATATTTTCAAAGTTATAAGCCCTCACTGAATCCTGATATCTCATATTGAACACAATGAAGAGAAAGCACATGCTGTCAGGAAAAGGGCATTTCAGAGAGGTTGGGCATTAGGAAAAAGTATTTTTACCGCAAAAGCTCCTTTTAGTGTTTAAGGGCAGACATTTGATTTTAATAACCATGATGGAGAGCAGAGGTTCCTGGATTTATGTACCAATGTGATTGAGCTACCCATGAAAGTCAGACTTGCATAGGGATTAACTCTGGAGACAGGGAATTGTTTCTTTTCAAACTGAACTAATTCTATTAGGTACTATTCAGAGGATGTTCCTGTTCCCACTTTTGACTGTTCTTTTTTTTTTACCTCCTACTGCACCTGGCTGCTCCCCTCCTGGCTGACCCCCCCGTCACTCCGGCCCCCCCATGATATAACTTCCACCTGTGCTCTCTGACACAGAGCTATGGTGTTGCCTGGCCACTGAATATGGAGCCTGTGGAGGGTCAGTGTTCACCAGCAGACTGGGTTTTTTCCTCCATTTTTCCTCCCTTCCTAGTTCCGGGACCCCAGGCCAACTGCGTGCATGCATAACGTAGAGGTGTTGTGCAAGCCGAGACACCCAGTGATGGCTCCTACACCCCACCTAGCCTTGTGCCACTTTTCCCAGTGGCCTGGTACTGCCCCCAAGCCTCCACTCAGAGGCAGCCAAGAGCCGAGAAGTTGTATCCCTCACCGGGAGAGGAAAGCTGTCTAGCAGCTGCTCATTCAAGCTTCCTCCCTCTGTCCCCCAAGCTGACCCCAAGTGGCCCAGGCCCATGTCCTGAACCCAGGGCACTGGCATAGCATCACGTGTGGCTTCCAGTGCCTCAACCCTCAGCACCACTGAGCCAGCTCACTTTTGACTATTCTGACCATGTTATTCCATGAAGACTTATCCTTGCTGCTAGATATTATTTAAATTTACTTTTTTATTTCTTACTCTGCATAAATATTGATGAGGATCAACAGCATTATATTGTATTGTACTGAACAGAAGAGGTAGCACATGATATGGGTGACTCAAAAAGAGCAAGTCCAAAAATAGTGACGGCAATTCAGCGACTACAGAAATGGCGAGGGTACGTGTTAGTGATCGCCGAAATGGTGAAAAATGCTTTTCTTCCCTTTCTGAGGTGCTACAGTATGACCTCAGAGTTGATTATTTCAGTAAGGAGGTGCCCCCTACAAAGGGTGCTGTGGGGGGGTGATGCCCCCCCGACAGAAAAGCATTTGCCAATGTTTCTGTGATCGGTGACATGTACCCTTGCCGTTTCTGTAGTCGCTGAATTGCTGTCGCTGTATTTAGGCTCAATCTTTTTTCACATTTCTCATAGAACCTTCTGTAGGTAATATCCATGAGGTACAAGCAAAGGTATAATAGGGTTCTGATACAATTACAGATTTTCTGGTCAAAAATGAATCAGCTGAGAATGTAAAAAAAAAAAAGGCGAAATTCAGTGTCAGGCACATTTATAGCTTGATCTTGATGTATGGTGCACCTTCTTTAAAACCAGTCCACTTGTATAAATATCGGGGGATCTGGCTAGATCCTTATCTTAAGCAGCATAATCAAATATATACAATTAGAAGAAAGCTGGGCCCGAGGTTGCAATTTTTGTGCAGGGACAACTCCTTTTTTATTTAACAAAAATAAAAACCTTAGAGTTGTAAACTGTTAGATGTTACTAACAATAGAGTGTGGTGTTCTCGTGTATGACCATGCTGGAGCTGGACTATAGGACTTTTTTATTCTGAATGCTCCAGTGCAGAGTCACCGTTTTGACCTACAACACCAGCTAAATTGGCTGCCTCTTAGTAACAAACTTGATTTCCTGTTTTTTTGCTATCATACACACTGCAGTGGCCCTTCTTCTGGTAGTGATCTCCCAGCCCCATACCTACCTTCTCTGTTATTCACTGTACTTTCTCCTACAACAGATTTCTCTGGGGCAAGGAGTCTAAAAGCCTGTTTGCTGGGACAAGTCAGTTCTATGAGAAGGCAGGCAGTCGGTCTGCTGGGGCACAAGAGTACTTCCTTAATTATTTTAGCACTGCAGGTTTTCTTCTTGTTCCTTTTCCCAATCCATAGGCTGTAGATTGTTGTGGCTCAGAGGCACACATGTGCATGCAGGATCATGACATGCCAGTGCTTGACAACATCCTTCCTCCCATTTTAGCCAGCTCCAGTGACACCTTCACATGTGGTCACCAAGGTGGCAATAGTGCAGCAAAAACTGTGCCTCCCTTCCCTGAGAAGGAGTGCATCCTCAAGAATGCTCACTCCATTGTTTTCCCCCTGAAGGCCTTCTGACACCTTGGGCTCATTCCCAAACCCAGGTCACTGGTTTCATAAGTGTCAGTGCTGCTGCTGGACCAGGGGGCTGGGCAAAAGTGAGTTCCTTCTAATCCAGTTTATGACACAATGTGCTGAGTCTGCAGTTCTTGCTTATATTAGTAATTAAACACAAAGAAGGAAAATTGTACCAGGCATATACTGTACTGCTGACTTAGGCCAATGGCCTCATGTCTTACTACACTGCTGAGTCAGGTGCTAATTCAGCATAAACAACAATGGAGAGAAAGAAGTAAGCGCCTCTGCTGGGACTTGAACCCAGGCCACCCAGAACACTGTTCTGATTGCGCCAATAGCTGCACCACCGAGGCAACTGGAAACTGGGCTGTCCATGAGCATATTACTCTTTCTACAAATGCACAACCCAGTGGTTGCACAGATAATTGCATTTATATAATCACATGGGTGCAGTGATCAAACATTGTGGAACACATGCAAACAATGGAGAGAAAGAAGTAAGTGCCTCAGCTGAAACTTCAATCCAGGCTGCCCAGAACATCATTCTGACTGTGCTACTAGCTGTGCCACTGAGGCAACTGGAAGCTGGACTGTCCCCAAGCACATTACTGTTTCTCCAAATGCACAGCCTGGGTGGCCTGTGTTCAGGTCCCAGCTGAGGCACGTTCTTCTTTTTCTCAATTGTTTGCATGTGTTCCACAATATATGCACCTGCACCCATGTGATTGTACGAATGTAATTATCTGTGCAGCCACCAGGTTGTGCATTTGGGGAAATAGTAATGTGCACATGGACAGCCCAGTTTCCAGTTGCCTCAATGGCGATGCTGGTAGTGCAATCAGAAAGGTGTTCTGGACAGCCTGGGTTCAAGTCCCATATGAAACACTTACTTCTTTCTCTCCATTGTTTGTATGTGTTCCACAATATATGCACACCTCACCCATGTGATTGTACTAATTCAGCATAAACCCATGCCCTGTTGTTGTTTCTTGCCAATATCTATCTATCTATCTATCTATCTATCTATCTATCTATCTATCTATCTATCTATCTATTTACAGTGCAATACACTTTGAATGGACTACTCTGTGTGATGTACTTTTGTCTGTTATAAGTGGCTGTCTGAACTAACCAAAACCCCAAAATGTAAGGCATTATAAACAGACAATACAATATGAGTCAACAGTACTATATAGGCTGATACTGCTAAACATACTGAGTATTTTCCACCCACAAGATAACATGCACTGTGCTGCACAATTTAGAATTTGTTTACACTATTTACTTTGTTAAACGTGTTTAATTATAGTACAGTACAGTACTGTACAACAATTATGATATGACACCAGCGTACCAGCCTTCCAGCTGCCCACCAAAAATTGGACATTCAGGCTCCCCTGAAGGTAGAACCAGCAGCTGAGGAAGTGAACATATGAAAATTGCAATGCATATTAAAATGACGAATTGATGTACCTTAACAAACACTGCTAGGTTTGAAGGGGAGCCAAAGATTTGGTATTTGACTCATGTCCAGCTTAGAACAAGAAGCTTGTGAAATAGATCATACTATATGAGAATATATAAGGATTGACTAAAATCATAACTGGACACACTGATGAAGGGAATATTTCCTGGAAAGTTAGTCATTATGGTCTGGATACATAAAACTTGTTTTTGAAAATAAAAAAAAAAGATAGTTTAATACATCCCATGTTTGGTGAGTGGGCTGATTTACTCCAATCTGTTTTTAGTTTATATTTAGTATTGACTGGATTTTGGCATCTCCCTATTTAATTTACTTTTTCTGTTTTTCTCAGGCATGGCTGGACCAGAAATCTGTTTCTTGAAATAAGTTACTTAACAATATATTATTAATATAAACATGCTTTTTATTTATTTTTCATTTTAATATAATCATACCACTCATTTTAAAAGAATGAATGCATGCCAATATAAAGTGATTAGAACTGATTAGAATTGATTAGAACAGAAATGTGAAATTTAAAGCTGTCAGTAATGTGCTGTGTGTTTAAAAAGTGCTTCTTGATAGTTAATGGAACTATGCTCTTGACACCCGACACAAATTACTAAGTGATTTCTTTACTCCATTATGCTTGAACCTATGTCTTTTTTTCATACCCTGATTTTTTGGGTGGCTAGTCATGTCCTGCTTGGCTGGGTGCTGATATGAAACTTGCATGCCCTACTTTGTCTGTGCAGGGTGCGTACGGCATATATATGCCCTGGTATCCTTCTCCTTCTGGTCTGCAATGGCCCTTAGTGACATGGGGGTGTTCACCTATAGCAGAGGAATGACACATGTCCGTGTACATTTTTGGCATTGCACAAATCACAGTACAGATAATTGACCGGGTGGTGCCCATGTTTCATACATGACACCCCACAGTCACCAAAACTGCCAAAAGCTGCACCCTAGGCAACCCTTTGCCACCTAGTCTATGCGTGCCCTAGCTTGATCTGTCAATATGAACAAACCATTTGCCATGTATGCCATGAAACTTGAAATTCTCTCCTATGCCCCCTGCTCAGCTTGTCACTACAGCTTGACTGTTGATCATGACCAAATGGTTCTAAAACTATTTGATCATAAACGAAAGAAAAGAAATTAGATAACAAAAGAGAACTGTAAAGCAGGAGACCATGAAGTGTGAAGCCATTAGTCCATCAACAATTGTGGAACAGTTAACAAAGACTGCTCAGAGGAGGTATTTGTCACATTCCAGGATACTGCACAGAAGTGCAAAGCCATCAGAGAAAAGGCACATATCAATTCTTTTACAACAGAGTGCAACTCACAATTTGTGATAAATTGCGTGGCTTGGTGCTCCATCGCCGTAGTGGACCCCTGGGGACCATGGACCCCCATTTGAAAACCACTGCACTAGCGGATCATGATATCAAATGAGGTATTTCATACAGCATGCATGAATACCTCTTTCTGCAGAGCCACAGGCCCCATAGGTACTTCTACAGCTACATGTACTGTACTTATGCATCCTGTATGACATACACACAGGCGTGGTTATATAAGCATGGAACCCTGTGTGGCATGTGTTTTAACAGCTGCAGATACAAATCCATGAGGGTCACACATCAGTACTACTGCATTTGTGTTATCTAGAAACAGTGGTATGTTGTTTGTCTTACCTTATTTCTGTGACATTTTCTCCTTCCTATCTCCACCGGGGGATGGTGACATTGTCAGTCTTGTGCAGCACAGCTTCCCCAGTGGCAGGGTCAAGCTCCCTGGCCCAGCCACAGGGGTGCTGTATCAGTGAGGTTGGAGCCCGCCACCAACCCCCCTAACTGAGATGAATTGCTGAGCAACAGCTCTCTTGCCAAAGGCCTGCCTCATGACATGACTTCCCAGGCTTGCTTCTGAGCCCATGTCATCAGCATGGCAGAACAACGCTCTCCTGCTGGGCAATGAAGGTGGCCTCATAGCCAAATATTTAGGGTCAATGAACCTAACAAAACTGATGATATTCTGTCCTCTAGCTTTAAAGTTATAGGGACTTAAAATTCTGCATGTTACATAATTGCAAAACGTAACTTTCAATTTTCCTAACGTTTGGAGGCTTATAACTCTGCCACCTATAAGCATGTAGTTCTAAAACACAGTACACTTATCTATAATTTATTTATTTTTATTTATCTTATGTTTGGTAGCCAGGAGAGGCACACTGAGCTGAGGCTCGTTTCCAGGTGTGACCTGGGGGAAGGGGGGAAAAGAAGGCAAAATACAAAGTACATAGTGTATAATAGATTACAATAGTTTAAAAATACATCAAAAAAATGCATAAGAATAGAATATGTAAGTGCATAGTGTCAGGCAGTTTACACATAGTACATAGGTAAAAGGTACATGATTACATAGCGACAGGCAGGTTACAATAGTAAAATGGGCAGGGGACATGATACATAGGTACAGAGTATAAAACAGGTAACAAGTTAGCCTAGGTAAGGTCAAAAATTTAATACATAAAACAAGACATGTATACCATACTGAAGGCATGGGTAGGAATAGGTGTGATACATAACAGTAGAACATAGGTAAGGCATGAGCACGGTACATCAAAATTATGAGGGTACGATCAGGCATAAGTTTGGAGGGGGTATAATATTTAACCCTGGTGAAAAATGTTTGCCGAGTTTGAGGAGCTAAGAGCAACTTAGAGGGGAGCTGGGGCATTGGTATCTGTGGGCCTGACAAAGACATTAGTCAGGTTCAGGGCACAAGCAGGGCAGTGGGGGGAGTGGTAGAAGGTACATTTAAAAAGATTTAATAATGGCAGCATATGGAGCATGGAGGGCAGGGAGTTGCACAAGTGGGGAAAGTGGAAGCAGAAGGCAGCCTTTCCAGAGTTAGAGTGAGGGTGGAGTAGAGTGAAGGAGCTGGGGTCCCAAGATTGAAGACAATTGAAGGTGTGAGGGGAGGGGGATAGGAGGGAGGAAAGGCAGAGGGGGAGTGAGATGAACCAGTATTTGGCAGAGATAATGGAGGTATGGTGGCTGCAGTGGGAGGTACGGAAGGGGAGTGATAGAGATGTGTATAGGTTGCAGTGATGGGTCTGGGGGGGTGGGAGGCATTTAGGGATAACCAACAAAAAGCATTGAAAAGGACATCCAGCCTGGAGAGGGTGGATGCGGAGGAGGACCTGTACACGACCTTGGTGTAGTCAAAGAGTGGTAGGATTGTCTTAGTGAGGAGAATCCGGGGAACAGGGAGGGAGAGCGCCTCTTTGTTTCTGTAGAGGGCCCCAAGTTTGGGGTGGAGCTTAGAATGGAGATAGCTTAAATGTGTTGTGAAATCCAGGTGACTGTCCAGCCAAACTCCTAGGTATTTGTAACATAGAAACAGAGAAACATAGATTTTAATGGCAGATAAAGACCACCTGGCCCACCCAGTCTGCCCATTTCTCTATCTACTTAACTCCTGATTCTAAATGATCAGCAGCATACCCTCTCTTTCCCACCACTGGGGTAGCCTTCTGTCTATCCCATGCATTCTTGAACTCATAAATTGCTTTAGCCTTTACATAGATACATAGATGTTGTCAGCAGATTAGGGCCTTGTGAACCATCCAGTCTGCCCTATCCCTCTTTCTAATCCTTAAGGTATCCTAGATACTACAACAAGTCCTCCCCTTTGCCCTAGCTTAATAATTCCCATGTGCATATCCCACGTATTCTTGAATTCCTGAACCATGGTTTCCCCCACCACTTCCTGGGGGAGACTGTTCCATTTCTCCAGCACCCTTTCAGTGAAGTAGAATTTCCTCAAGTTTCCCCTAAGTTTTCCCCCTTTTATTCTCATACTGTGGCCCCTTGTTTTTCTATTTCCCTTCATGTGAATGATGCTCCCCTCTGGTACTCTGTTGGTCCCCTTCAAATACTTGAAGGACTCTAAGTTGTCCCTCCCACCTCTCCTTTCCTCCACACTGAGAGCTCTGAGTCTCTCCTCATACGACTTACGCTGCATCCCGAACACCATTTTTGTTACCCTCTTCTGTACCGTCTCCATCCTGCCTATGTCTTTTTGGAGATGCAACCTCCAGAACTGAACACAGTACTACAGGTGAGGCCTTTCTAGGGAGTTGTACAATGTTGCCACCACTTCCCTCCTTCTATTTGTTATACCCCTCCCTATGCACCCTAGTATTCTGTTAGTCTTTCCGACTGCTTTGTCACACTGTTTAGTCACTTTGAGGTTGTCTTCTATGACTACCCCTAGATCCCTTTCTTCTTTGCTGGCCTCCAGTGTTACCCCATCTAGTTCATACTCGACCTTAGGATTCTCTCTCCGCAGATGCATAATCCTGCACTTTTTTGCATTGACACCCAACTACCATTCCTTGGACCAGTTTTCTATCCTCTTCAGATCTCTTCTCATTCCTCTCTTCCTGTGTACAACCTCCACTGGGAGGCTGTTCTATGCATCCACCACCCTTTCTGTGAAAAAAATACTTTCTCACATTTCCCCTGAGTCTCCCCCCTCAAGCCTCATGTTGTGACCCATTGTTCTTGCACATCTCTTTTTTTGATAGATGTTGGCCCTCCTGGAACTTGTTGATTCCCCCTGAGGTACTTGAATGTCTCAATCATATTCCCCCTCTCCCTCCTTTCCTTCAGGGTAAACATATTGAGGTCTCTGAGTCTTTCCCTATAAGTTTTCAGGTGCAATCCTTTCACCATTTTTGTTGCCCTTCTCTGGACCACCTCTATTCTGTCAATGTCCTTCCAGAGAGGAGGTCTCCAGAACTGAACACAGTATTTCAGATGTGGCCTAACCAATTGTCTGTACAGTGACATCATCACCTCCTGTTTTCTACTGGTGATGCCCATCCCTATGCACCCCAGCATCCCTCTGGCCCTCTCAACCACCTTTTCACATTGCTTGGCCACATTCAGGTCATATGTTATGTTTACCCCCAGGCCCCTTTCTAGTTTTGTTGTTTTTAGTATCCCCCCCTTTTGTATTCCTCTTCAAGATTCCTCTTCAAGATTCCTATGGCCCAAGTGCATGACTTTGCACTTTTTGCATTGAAATTAATCTGACACTCTCTTGACCAATCCTCCAATTTGCCTAGGTCTCTTCTCATTTTTTCCACCTCTTCTAAAGAGGCACACCTTCCCTTCCCTTCCACCCCCTCTGCAATGTCACTAATGAAGACATTGAATATGACTGCCCCAGAACTAAGGCTGGTTTCTGAGCCCAGGTTGGCAGCATGGCAGTCTATGGATCTTGGTAAAGTTTTATGTGTTAAAAATTATTACCTTGAATTAGAACTGTTACATTGTAACTTTGGTGGCTTGTGGATAGTTGTTTGGCAGGGATACTTACAGGGAAATTTAAATGTGTTGTTTGCTTGGTGTTTGGGGGATGGGACATTAGCTGCAGTTACCTTGTCTCTAAACAGGAATTAACTTGGCTTTCATTGTTCACTTGGGAGCTTAAGCAGCAGCCAGGTAGGAAAGAGGACTGGAGTTATATTCTGTTTTAACTGAAATATTTGAATAGTTTGTAAGTGAAATTAGTTTTATGTGTTAAAAATTATTACCTTGAATTAGAACTGTTACATTGTAACGTTGGTGGCTTGTGGATAGTTGTTTGGCAGGGATACTTAGAGGGAAATTTAAATGTGTTGTTTGCCTGGTGTTTGGGGGATGGGACATTAGCTGCAGTTACCTTGTCTTTAAACAGGAATTAACTTGGTTTTCATTGTTCACTTGGGAGCTTAAGCAGCAGCCAGGGAGGAAAGAGGGCTGGAGTTATATTCTGTTTTAACTGAAATATTTGAATAGTTTGTAAGGGAAATTAGTTTTATGTGTTAAAATTATTACCTTGAATTAGAACTGTTACATTGTAACGTTGGTGGTTTGTGGATAGTTGTTTGGCAGGGATACTTAGAGGGAAATTTAAATGTGTTGTTTGCCTGGTGTTTGGTAAGAGCCCTCTCACCCACCCTGTTTTGTATGCCTTCTTAAATACTGAAAGCCACTGGGGTTGGGATTGAAGGGCTGAGTATTTCTGTTTGGGACTGAAATTCAAGCAACAGGAGCGTGGACCTGTGACATCGTGATGGTACCTGATGTCTGCTTACATACACTGTTAGTGGGACTGAACACACACTGGACTGTGTGTGTTTGTGAGACTTGGGAACGTTATTGGTGGGGTTGAAATTGGGTTTGAAACAACTACAGTCAGTATAGAGAGAAACTGTACCTGGGGAAAGGGACTGAGAAAAGGGGTGTGCTATTATAAACAGAGGGGGAAATCAGGGTGGCCATATTCCACCATGGCAGGCATCTTTGGAAGGGTTGTAGGCTGCACAGGCTGTGGGATGGCAATAATTCTAAATTGGGCCTGGAGAGAGGGAGGCTGCCCACTCTGTAGACAGCTATCTTGTATCAGGAGTGAGGTATATTGGTTAAGGAGTAAGCTGTGGGAGCTGGGGGGTGTCAAGGATAAGGGTGTGGATATGGGCAGCAGAAGGGTGGGGCTGAGGGAGGCTGGGGCAGCCTTGAAATTACAGGACGTTATGTTACAGCAAGCAGGAGGGGGGATATTAGGGACAGAGGACCCTTAGATAGGGAAGTTGATGCTAAGGGGAAAGCGTACAGGGTGAACATTCTGAATACAAAGAGACTGGAGGGGGAAGAGTCAGGAGGGGCTGTTGTGCGGAAGCCTAAAACAGCAGACTGTGGGAAGGGAGCTCCTAAGGTGAACAGTGCAAGAGAGGAAGAAGAGGGTCAGTTTAGAGATGCAGTCAGGGGAAACTTGGGTTACTTGATGGAGGCTGATATAGAGTGTCACAATAAATTTGAGCTACTAAGCAACCTAGAGGGGGAGGAAGGGGTTGGTGGAAATGAGGAAACTTATACAGAGGCCGGGGGGAGGGAGTCGGATACCCATAGGGCATCACAGACCAGCTATGGAAAGGATAGACATAGTCTCAGAGGGAGAAGGGGAAACATATATGTTAATCAAATGGGGAGATGCAACATATTCCAGACATGAGGGAGGAGAGCATGATTGGAGAGAAACTGGGAGACAAGGAGGTGGGAGAGGAGCCCCCCTTCAGCTGGGAGGTCAGTACCAAGGATGGGGCCCTAGCTAAAGGGGACCCACAGAGAACCTCTGGAAGCAGGGGTACTATTACAAGGGGGGAGGATGGTGGTGTGGGGGAAGGGGAAACCATCAGGGCCAGGATAAATGGTTCAGATAAGAAAGGGTTAAAGGGGACACCTATTCAGAGGGGGTTTGAGTTAAGTGGGCAAAATAGCAAGGGAGGCAGAAAGGGGAGGGTGACAAGGGGGTCTCTAATAAGGCAGGAAGACTCCCATGAAATTGAGATCATGAATAAAGGGGGAGGGGGCTGAGAGGGCATAGTGGAGGTAACCATAAGGATGATGGCGGTGTTAAGGTTCTGTTACTGGGAGACTCGATGATTAGGGGTATCCATTGGGAGGGACGGGGGGTGGATGCCATAGCCAGGTGAAGGTAGTGAGTATCTCTGGGCTGACAGTGCACAGAGCAAAGTTCATGGTGTATGAAATGGTTAGGGATTGTGGAGGGAAACCAGATTTCCTGGTGCATTTGGGAACTAATGATCTAGAGGGAAATAGCATTTTGGAAATCCAAGCAAGGTTCCAAGAACTTGCCAGAGTCTGTCGGGATAATGGATGCAACATTTCCTTTTCAGAGATATTGCCAGTACCAAAGGCCTCAGTGGAGAAAAAAAAAGACTCACAGAGGTTAATGACTGGCTCAGGAAGTGGAAGCGAGAGAATGGGTTGGGGTGTTAGGGAACTGGAATGGAGTTTGGGAGGATAGGACTATATGCCAAGGACAGGTTTCATCTTGCCCCATTAGGGAAGGAAGTCCTTAAACAGGGATGGCTGACTACATACAAGAAAGGTGGGGTTTAAACTTGTAAGGGGGAAGGGATGAGGAGGGCTGACCAGAAGCCCTCTCCTCAGATGAGGGAATAGCCGTCAAGCCCAAGAGGGAGGGAAACAGACTGGAGGTGGAGGTTTCAGGAGGAGCAGGGGAGGATGGAAGTATAAGGAATCTGGGTGGTCGACAAAGAGGATCAGGGATAAGGGTGGGGTTGGTGTTAGTAAATGCCAGGAGCTGGGAAACAAGTTGCGGAGTTCCAGGCCATGCTGTTGAGGGGGTGGATGCGGCGGCGGTCACGGAGACGTGACAACAAAAACCATGACTGGGACCTAAAATGTACAGAGGTACACTATGCTTAGGAAGGATAGAAAGGAGGTCAGAGGGGTGGAGGGCTATGTTCATTAGAGATGATATAAATTGCTATGGTAGAAGAGGCAGAGGGAAACGTGGAGGCCTTATGGGTCACCTACGATCCCCAGCAGGAGATAGGTCAAGCTGGGAGTAGCATATAGGCCCCCGGATGAGTGATGTTCTAGAGGATGGTTTGCTGGACAACATCATTGCCCAGTGTGGTCCAAAAGGGAAGGAGTGGTGTTGATGGGGACCCATATGCCAGGTACAAACTGGGGAACCATGTCCTCTAGGTGGCCAAGGAGCAGAGGCTGCTGGATGGCTTCCAGGATGTGTTTTAACACAGCATGTGATGGAGCCCACAAAGGAGGGCATGTCCTGGATGTGGTTCTGGCAGATGGGGATCTGTAAGGACATAGCTGTACAGGACCCCTGACTGGGAGTGACCACAATACTGTCTGGTTTCAAATAAGCATGGGGAGTGGGGTGAGATCTAGGACACTGGCAGTGGACTTCAGGGGCAGACTTATGGGCATGGGAAATATTCTCAAGGATCACTTGAAGGGATTAGCTCAATGACAAGTGTGGAAAGGAGATGGGAGGTCATAAACGGGACTTCATGAAGCAGTCAGGATCTGCGCTTAAGTTGAAAACGCAAGGAGCAAGGTCACGTGAAACCATGCTGGTGGTCCAGTGAGGTACAGGTAGCAGTCAGAGAAAAGAAGGCCTACAAAAAATATAAAACAACAAGAGGGATAGGGATAAGGAAATGTACCAGCTTGCATCTAGAAAAGTCACCCGTATGGTGAGGGGAGCAAAGCCCAGTAAAGAGCAGTGGCTGGCACAGGGGATACATGGAGGGGAAAAGGGGTTCTTCCGGTACATTGGGGAGCGGAGAAAAACTAAGGGCCATCTCAGCAGATTGAGATCAGAAGGAGGGTGGGTGGAAGAGGCGAGGGACCAGGCAGAGGTATTTAACGAGTACTTTGCCTCTGTGTTCACTAGGGAGGGGGATGGGATATCTACAAAGCAAGGCATGAAGGGATGGAAGCAGCAGGGAGGGATCAGGAGAGCAACAGAAATGGAGCAAGAGGGAGGGAAAGGTACCCCAGGGGTCAGCATCTGGATAAGGATAAAAGACCAGTAAGGGGAGGGACGGATGATGCTATTCCACCAAAGGGTGTGGTTAGCCTCAAGGCCCTAAAGAAAACAAATCTCCTGGGCGGATGGCATTCATCCGAGAGTACTAGGGAATTGGCGGACATACTGGCTGCACCCTGGTGGAGCTTTTCAGCAGGTCACTTGAGACAGGGAGGGTACCTAGGGATTGGCGAGAGGCACATGTGGTACCAATCCATAGAAGGGGGTTGAGGAAGTACCAGGTAATTATAGACCCATCAGTTTGACCTCTGTGGTGGGAAAATTAAGGAGAGTATTCTAAAGGAACGATTGGGGTGTACTTGGAGGAGGTGGAGGTCTGGATAGTCGGCAACATGGGTCTGTGCCAGGTAGATCATGTCAAACCAACCTTGTGGAGTTATATGAATGGGTAACATCAGAACTGGACAGGGTAAGCCTGTGGATGTATTATTCTTGGACTTCAGCAAGGCGTTGACTCTGTCCCCACAATGGTCTGGTGGGAGAACTGATGGGGTTAGGAGTAGGCCCTTTGATGGTCAGATGGATTGAAAACTGGCTAGCTGGATGCACTCAGAGAGTAGTGGTCTGTGGGGAGCTCTCGAACCCTAGAGAGGTTGGTAGTGGGGTACCACAGGGCTCGGTCCTGGGTCCGATCCTGTTTAATGCATACATATCGGACATCAGGAGGGTATAGGTGTGAAATGAGTCTCTTCATGGATGACTCCAAGATGGGAGCAGTAGTTGAGGAGAAGAGGGAGGGTGGCCCTTCAAGGGGACCTGGACACCCTGGAAGCTGGGCTCACACATGGAAATTAAATTCAATATCACCAAGTGCAAGTGTTGCATCTTGGTCGGGAAACCCTAAACACAGGTACACCCTGGGAGGGGGGTGCTGGAGGCCTCAATAGGGGAAAAAGACCTAGGGGTCATGGTGGATACATGTATGAATAACTCTGAGCAGTGCAGGAGAGCAGCTAGCAAGGCAAACAGGATGTTGGGATGCATCGTAAGGGGGATCACCTCTAGGAGCAGGGAAGTGATTCTGCCGCTGTACAATGGACTGGTTAGACCACACCTTGAGTACTGTGTACAGTACTGGAGACCACACTTGAAGAGGGACATACAGCTCCTGGAGAGGGTACAGAGGAGGGCAACAAAGATGATATGAAGGCTAGGGGATTTGACTTATGAGGACAGACTTGAGGAGCTCTGCCTGTTTTCATTGGAGGAGAGGAGAGACAGGGGGGACATGATTGAGGTCTTCAAGTACCTCAAGGGAATAAATAGGGTAAACATGGAGGGGATCTTTAGACTAAAGCAGGGAGGTATCACCAGAGGGCATGGTTTGAAGTTGGAAGGTGGAAGGGTGAGGGGAAAAGAGGAGGAGTTTTTCACCGAGAGGGTGGTGGACCCTTGGAATGCACTGCCTGGTGAGCTGGTTCAGAGATCCACAGTGGAGGGCTTCAAGAGAGGGTGGGACAGACACAGAAAGTGGATGTATCAGATGATGGCCTGTCCCGGGGGGGTGGGGATGGATGATAGGGGTTTCTAGAGAACAAGGGATGGGAGGATCTCGGCACCCAACTAAGGATCTAGGTTCGAGCAGACTCGATAGACCGTAAGGCCTAATCTGCTGGCAAATAGTATGTTAGTATGTTATAGTGTCTACCCTGTTGTAGATCTTGGTGTCATCCACAAAGAGGCACACCTTCCCTTCCCTTCCACCCCCTCTGCAATGTCACTAATGAAGACATTGAATATGACTGCCCCAGAACTAAAGCTGGTTTCTGAGCCCAGGTTGGCAGCATGGCAGTCTATGGATCTTGGTAAAGTCATTGTTACAAATTTGGTGTAAATAAGACAGAAGTAACTAAAATCCCAATATTAGCAATATTTCAGGGAATTGTCATGGACATTTTGTGAAATTTTGTGGAAGCAAAATCAGAACAACCCCAGAATTTCACTGGTGGAAGATAAATTTTGCCCAGCCCTAGGTCCTGTTGCTCTTTCTCACTGGATAGCAACTCCCCTCCTGCACCCTGTTCACCCCTGTGAGGTGCTTGTGAGTCTCTATCATGTCCCCTCCTACTCGCCTCTTTTCCAGGGTGTAGATATTGATATCCCTCAGTCTCTCTTCTGAGGGCTTTTGATGCAGCCCATGCACCTATTACTTGCACTCCTCTGGACTGCTTCCACCATGTCTATGTCCTTTCTGAGGTGATGTCTCCTGAACTGGATGCAATATTCTAGGTGAGGTCTCACAAGCAAGTGATACAGTGGCAACACAACCTCCGTTCTCCTGCTGGAGATACCTCTCCCTATGCATCTCAGCCTCCAACTGGCCTGACCCACTGCTTTCTCACACTGCCCTGCACTTTGAAGTCATCAAGTACGATAACCCCAAGGTCCCATTCCTGATTAGTTACTGTCAGTACCTATCCTCCCATCTTGTACTCAGCTACTGGATTCCTATGCCCAAGGTGCATGATTTTGAACTTTTTGGCACTGATCACTAACTGCCATGCTCTTGACCACTCCTTGAGTTTCTCAAGGTCTCTACTCATTCTCTCCACCCCCTCCTGTGTGTCCACCATATTAAAGATGCAGGTGTCATCTGCAAAAAGTCATACTTTTCCTTCCAGTTCCACTGCAATGTCACTTGTGAAGACCATCAACAGGACCATTTCCAGTACTGAGCCCTGTGGCACCCTGCTGGTCACTATCTCATCATTAAAGTGAATGCCACTAACCTCTACCCTGTGTCACCTATCTATTAGCCAGTTTCTTACCTAATTCACCACTTTGGAACCCACCCATAGACTGCTCGCTTTCTTTGTCAGTCTTCTGTGCAGCACAATGCTGAAGGCCTTGCTAAGGTCCAGATATGCCACTTTCACTGCCCTCCCCTTCCCTTGTCACCCAGTGAAAGAAATTGATCAGATTGGTCTAGCGTGCCTTCCCCTATGAATTCATACTGCTTTTGGTCTTGTATCTTACTGGATTCAAGATACTTTACCAACCTGTCCTTTAACAGTGTTTAAGTTTCTTCACCACTGATGTGAGACTCATCAGTCTCTAGTCTCTAGCCTCCCCCCTGCTGCTGCTCCTATGGAGAGGGACTAATTCCACTCTTCTCCAGTCATACTTTGGGATCATACTTGGGATGTATGGAAGCATAAAGGTGTGAGCCTATTTCACTCCTTGCTATTTATTATTTATTGATACCTTAGTAAACCTCCTCCATTAATGCAATCATCCATTTTATTTTTAAATTCAGTTTTGTTTTTGCTAATTATAATATCAATTGGCAGAATGTTCCATAGGTTAATGATCCCTTGAGTGAAAAAAAAAATCCTTTTAAGTGTGTTAAATATGTTACCAACTACCTGTTATGGGTGACCTCTTCTGTTTATGGATGTTTGCTTAAATTCACAATTCATTTCATGTATTAAATATGAATGATTCATAATGTCAAATATTATAAGTAGTTTTCCTCTGATTCTTCCTACTCTAGTGGCATTAATGTTAACTCAGACATCCTGTGTTAGTATAGCTTAGAGGTTAGAGAAACAAGCTGTGGATGAGCTTGGTACACCTAGCAGACATGAGTTTGATTCCAAAAACCTATACATGCTTATTGTGTGACTTTGAGCAAGTCACTTAATCTCCCTGGTGCCCTGAAAATTTTATTTATTTATTTAGTTTTGTTGACCGGGTAAGTGCACTAGACAAATCCTGCCTATTTTCAGGCATGACCCGGGGAAGGGGGATACAGATGAATGCCAACTGACCTTGAACCAGATTAAGCTGTTGGTGGTATTTTTAGTGAATGAAGGAAATTTAGCCAGGACACCAGGGAAATTCCCCTACTCTTGCTGCACATCGTGCAGTCGCGCTGCAGGAGAGTTGCATGGAGGTTAGTGTGCCTCTGACTATGGAGGGGGTAGGTAGTATTGTGGAGCAGCCCCGTTTGGAGCTGGAATGTCTGGATGATTTGGTTGAGCTACCGACTTCTGCACCTGTGATCCCCTTATCTACTGCACCTTCTTTCAGCACAGATTCATTTATGGAGTTACTGGACCCAGAAGAAGAGACCCTGAAAAAGGACTTGGAATAACGTAAACAACAATTGCTGGATTTAATTTCTGCAGCTGAATGAGACTTTTTGGCAAGTAAACTTTCACTGGAAGAACGGAAATGTAAACGGTCTGGGCAAAGCCCTTTACCTGGGGG
The DNA here is from genome assembly GCA_016271365.2 of Neoceratodus forsteri. Taxonomy (NCBI): domain Eukaryota; kingdom Metazoa; phylum Chordata; order Ceratodontiformes; family Ceratodontidae; genus Neoceratodus; species Neoceratodus forsteri. The sequence continues at coordinate 287,313,703 of CM057454.1, forward strand.
TAGTAAAAGACTGCCATTGGAGGCTGCCGAGGATTCTTTTTCCTTTTGTTCAGAATTGAATTCCATGGTGGACCAAGACCAGGTTGCTGACGTCATCCCTGAAGCGCCAGATTCTGCTACTGAATGGACCCCGGGGCTGGCTTTGCAGAATGCTGGCAGGATTTGAGAGGGAGATAGATTGATCCCTGACCCGGTTGCTCCGTTACAGGGATCTTCAGCTCCGATGGCCGATTCTGATATGGCTGGTTTTCCTGGGCGCATGACGCCAAAGCTGGGGATTCCAACGCCTACAGTTCAGATTGCACCAGAGGCGGTTTCCTTAGTCCTTCAGGGTGAGGAACGTGACCAACGTTTGGAAGGCCCACAGAGGTCTAGTGAGCTGTTTGAAGCTGTCTCTGTTGATGCATCCCCTACTGTTCAAGGTAAGGTGATTCCTCCTTCTTTGGGACAAGACATTGAGACTCCTGAGTTAAATGCTGCACCTAAGGTCCTGCCTAAAACGTTTGCAGGACTGTTCCACAAGCCTGCAGAAGCATCAAAAAGACGTTTTTTGGTATGTCTGAAGTATACAGGAACTGCTCCTGTTATCCCAGATAAGATCTGGGTGGGTAAAACATTGATAAAAGACTCTCTGGGCTTTGCACCCTCTGAGGTGTATGCCTTCATACATGCACCTGGAGATCGTATATATGATCTCAGTTTCTGTTCAATGCAATTACTGTACAAATTTTGGAAGTTATATTATTCTGTTAAAGATTTTGGTGCTTAGCATGATTTTATAGCTATTCCGGTTACGAAACCAACCATTAAAACTGTTACTATTTTGTTTCGGAATGAGGGGGTTTGTATAAATGATATAATGTTTTGCTTAGAAAAAAAATGCAATGTTATGGAACAGCCTAAACCTATTATTGATGAAAATGGGTTTTGGAATGGGGGATGGTTGTTTTGGGTTCAGTTAAACCAATCCAAGGTTGGGATTTCACATTTGCCCAGCTCCTTTTTTTGGGGTCAAGACCGGGGGGTCCTGTTTTATGCTGGACAACCCAAGAGCTGTTATAAATGTGGGGCCCTTGATCACTTTAATGTTGATTGTGATCAGATTCGCTGTTTTCATTGTGGGATGCTTGGGCATACGGCCCCTCAGTGTACTGCCCGTCCCTTTTGTAACTTATGTGGGGAAGAGGAACATTCATTTCATGATTGCCCTTGGGCTGGAAGGGGATTCTGACCATGATTATTTACTTGACAAAGCCAAACGTTTTTCTGCACCAATGCAGTCTTCTGAAGGTCCTTTTACTGGTCGAGGTAGAGGCCGGGGTCATGCTTCACGGCCTGGGCCCCGGGGTAGTGGTTCTTTCCCCCCCTTTTTACATATGGATATGGTAGTCCTGAGGATCCCTCCTTCTACTTCCAGTATGCAACAAGGTCAGTTCCAATCCAAACCAGTGGATTCAGTAACTCCATTTGTTACTCCACATGGCTCCCCTATACGTACAGTGTCCTTAGCTGATTTTCAGGCACACCAACATACAGACCGTTCAGTTTTGCCTCCCCTGAGTCCTTCTGGGGTGACTGCAGTTGCTGTTGAGGTTTCCCCTTGCTTGGTTACTGAACCTGAAACTGGTATTTCGGCTACTGAAGATGGGTTTGTGCTCCCTTTACAGTCCCAAACTCGGCCACGGACTGAGGAGGTGACTCCCCTTTCTCCTTTGCCCTCATCAAATTGGTTTTCAGTTTTCTCCTGGAGTGAGCAAGTAGATTCGGATTTACCAATGTCAGGCATTGATCCTGACCTATTTCCACCCCTTGCTGCTAGTACTGTCACATCTAAGAAAAAACATTCTAAAGCCCAATCAAAACGGGTTCCTCAATCTAGTGGTAAACTAGCAGCTGTCCCTCCCTGATGGGTTTAGTTTAAAAATTGCTAGTTTAAATGTCAATAGTGTACTATCCAGTAAAAAACGTCTCATTACATTTGCTATCCTTCCTCAGCTACCCTTTGATGTTTTTTTTCTACAGGATACTAGGATACATTCGTCAATGGACATTGACCAAATTACGAAAGATTGGAAGGGAGGTTTGTCCTTTTGGTCAGTGGGTTTGGATCCTTGTAGTGGGGTTGGGTTTTGTTTTAAGACAAATGTTAATTGTTTTCGATTGCTGGATATAGAACCTGGTCGTGCCTTTTTGTTGGATGTTGAAATTAATAAAGTGTCATGTAGATTGATCAATATTTATGGTTCTCAATCTAAGGCCCAGAGGATTTCTTTATTGAAGAAAATCCGTCCCTTTTTATATACTAGCAGACTTATTTTTTTTTGCTGGGGATTTTAATATTAACGTCCTGAAGGATGGTCCTTTAAATAAAGTATACTGCTATAAGGCATTTTTAAGGGACTTAATATCTCAAACAGGGTTGAAGCAAGTGTCCGTCAAGTCTTCTCAGTCGGCTAAACCTACTTATTATAGGGGTAGGTTGGCCTCCTGTATTGACATGATTTTTATTACCAAATCTCTATCATATGAAAATCTGGTTTCTATCCCAATTGAATCATCAGATCTTGTTTTGATTGGGGTCTGTATGGTGTCTCCTTCTCGTAGAATAGCGGGCCCAGATATTGGAAATTGAACTCTACCCTTTTAAAGGATCCTATAGTTTTGTCTTCTTTATCTGAGATTCTCCATGATGTCATAATTCCACTATACAAGACACTAGTGAGGCCGCACCTGGAGTACACTGTGCAGTTCTGGAGACCTTACCTACGTAAGGACATAGGGTAGAGAAGGTTCAGAGGAGGGCAACAAAGATGGTGCATGGATTGCATCACAAGTCCTATGAGGACAGGTTGAAGGCACTGAACATGTGCTCCCTGGAGGAGAGGAGGGAGAGAGGGGATATGATAGAGACATACAAGTATCTTACAGGGAGGAACAGGGTGCAGGAATGCACTATTTTTAAGTGAAAAAGATGTTCCAGGACTAGAGGGCATGGGATGAAGTTGGAGGGAGGACGATTCAGGGAAAATGTGAGAAAGAATTTCTTCACAGAATGGGTGGTGGACAAGTAGAACACCCTGCCAGAGGAAATGGTGGGGGCTGAAACAATCACGGGATTTAAGAATGCATGGGATAGACATAAAGGAATTCTGGAGGTCAGGGGTAAGGGGCAACAGACTTCTTGGAAAACATAAACTGAACTTAGAAACTTAAATGGGCAGACTGGGTGGGCCATAGGCCCTTATCTGCCGACACTGTCTATGTATGTATCTATGATAAATTATCTATGAAGTTTTTTTATGCTAATGTGGGGTTATGGTGGGAAGACCTAAAGGACTGCATACGTGATTTCTTTAAGGCAGTGGGAAAGGATCAACAATATTCAAAATATTCAAGCTATCTACAATTAAGGGAATATTTGGGTGTTTTACTTACTAAACATCATTTGGGAATGGAGGATGTTTCATTAGGTATCCAAGAGGTATGTTTTAAGATGGAGTTATATCAATATAATAGGATGTTATCTTTACAGCAGGAACAGAGATTTGGTACCCAAGGGAAATTGGATCAGGGTAACCCCTTCCTGAATTGTCATAACCGAACAGAGAAGAAATTGTTTCAGGGTTTAACTACGTCACAAGGTGTTTTGGTTTCGGATAATAAGGGTATTATGTCTACCCTGGAAGATTATATTGAACTAGTATTTGGGACTCCAGTTCTTGATGAGGGATATAGTGACCAAATTTTGAAATCTGCCACTTTACCTTATTTAACCTCCTTCTCACAGGATGAATTGCTCCTACCATTTACATCCTTAGAAATGGAGATGGTTATTCATTCCTTGAAGGGAGATACGGCTCCTGGATCGGATGGTTTGACTGCTGAACTATATAAAATACTCTGGTGCATTGTTCCGACTGATTTTTTTAGAGGTGTTTAATTTCATGTGGTCTGACTTTTATTTACCTTCCTCTATGTATGAGGGATTAATGATTTTTTTGTATAAATCAGGTGCTTGGGCTGAGCTTACGAATTGGCGTCCTATTACTTTGCTAAATGTGGATTTTAAAATTTTTGCTAAATTGCTTGGTAACAGAATGACATTGGTAATGACTCAACTTATTTTTCCTACACAGTTTTGTTCAGTGCCTGGGCGTCATATTACTGAGGCCTTATTGCTACTACGAGAAATATTAGACAGTAGGACTTCATTGATGGAACCGGTTGGCGACGGGTATATCATCAGCTTGGAACAGGCTAAGGCCTTTGATGGGGTTTCACATGCTTTTCTTTGGAGTTGTTTGGCATCCTATGGTTTTCCAGATTTATTTATTCAATGGATTAAATTATGTTATGCTTTAGCTTGTGTCAAACCATACGAGAATGGATGGATGGGGGAGACAATTTTGATACAAAACGGAGTTAGGCAAGGTTGTCCTTGGAGCCCCATTCTTTATGTGTTTACATTGGACCCTTTATTGCGTATTCTCCAAAATTCACCAAACATTCATCCTTTGGGTATGGGTGTTACGTTTCGAACTAAAGTAATTGCCTATGCAGATGATATTTGTTTACTGGTTTATGATGCGAATTCGGTTTGGCTAGCCTGTGCTTTACTTCAAGAATTGGGCAGAATTTCTGGAGCCAGGCTAAATGTGGCCAAATCCTATTGTTTGAATGTTAAAGGGTTTGATGATTGTGAGGATTTTGTGGGTGATATTCCCATTTCACAGGTGCCTTGTCGTATTCTCAGTATTTATTTTGGTGGGGAGGATATGGCACGTACCGACTGGACTCGGGTGTTGGATGCGGGGCATTCTAAGGTTAAATTATGGAACCAATGGAAACTGTCAAAGAAAAGTCAGATTTTTCTTTTAAAAACTTTCTTGATCCTTGAATTCTTGTTTGTTAGTTCAATATTTTTTTTACTGTCATGTTTTGTTACTTCATTAATGAGTTGTTTTTTTTCTTGTGTTTGGGGTAGTAGGTTAAATCCTATAAAACAGGAGATTTTATATAATTCTATTAAATATGGGGGCTTAAACATGGTACATCCAGTGGTATTTTTTTTCACGATTTTTCTTTATGTTAACATTGTTCCTTTAGTCACTGGCTCTGTACAATTGTGGTGCAGGTGGGATACTGAAGCTTTACGAGGTGTGATTTTGGAATGGTCCAATAATGCTTTTCTGCATAAAAATAAAAGATTTCCTTGTCTATTTAGTAGATGGGATGGAGTCATAGATGCAATTAAGAAATGGGGTGTACGGCTCAATGATGTAGTTCATCTGTCCAGAAAAGCAGTTTATGGGCAAATTATTTCCCAGTATTTTAATGTACCTGTATTTATGAATTTTACTTTACTGGAGCAAAACCGGAATTCTGACTATATTTCAGATTCTAGACTTCTGGTTCGTTTATGGGATACTGTCTGGTTGGGGTTGCATGGTAGGATAAATGTAAAGGGTAATCATAAACATAAGGCCTTATCTGACCGGTACTGTCCTCATGTTTCTTGTTCCATGAAAATTGAAACAATGGATCATTTATACTTTCATTGTCCATATATTATTGAATTTTGGGATATAGTTAAAAATCGGTGGAAAGAGATTGGCTCTATTCCACCAGCAATGGAGCTATTATTTTTTGGGATAACTCCATCTTTACCTGGTGGTGTGCATTATAGTACTTATCGTATTATCTTTGCTCATTTTCTATACTGGATATGGATAGGTCGTTGCAGGCTTATTTTGCAACAACAGGTTATTACCCCATGGGAACTTTTTCAAATTATTAATACTGAATTATGTAAATGGAAATTGGAAGATAAGAAAAAATTACTCACCTTAGTAATGTTGTTTCTTCTAATGGAGTCTTGCTATATTATGACAATTGCAGTATGACCGCAGGTTAGAACTGCTCCAGAGGTGAAATAGTTAACTTTCCATGCAGGCATGGAACTTAGAGCGCGAGCTCGGTTGAAAACTCTGTCTGTTGTGCTTCAAACGCAAACTGTCAGATCTTTAAGAGCTAAAACTCACTAAGGTTCTGTGTGGAAGCTGTAAACCTACACTAGCCAACTGGCTACTAACATAAACACTCATTTTTGGCCTAAAACAAAGACTCAAGTCAGGAGACCCAAAAATGCAAAACACAACACCAATTCACCCAAAAGGTAGGTGAAAACAACAAGGTGGGCATCAAAAAGTACCAACCCTGTACTGCCCACCCACATCCCCAAAACAGAGGTTCTGAGAGGGGCAGGAGGAGGTCATAATATAGCAAGACTCCATTAGAAGAAACAACATTACTAAGGTGAGTAATTTTTCTTCAAACAACATTAAGTCTTGCATATTATGACAATTGCAGACTACACAGCAGTACCCCCATGGAGGAGGGCCAGAACCTACCTAGGAAATAGGCTCTGAAGCACGGTTGTGTTAGAACCGAGCATCACCCTAGCCTGGATGTCCAGGGAGTAATGCTTGGTAAAAGTGTGAACTGTTTTCCAGGTAGCTGCTTGACATATTTCTAGAATAGGAATGTCTCTGGCAGCAGCCAGCGAAGCAGCTGTACCTCTGGTAGAGTGAGCCTGAGGGGGGAACTTTACCCAACTTCTCATAGCAGAATTGGATACAAGAGACAATCCACCTGGCAATGGATCTTTTAGTGGCTGGCTTCCCTTTACCAACTTCACCATAGGTGAGGAACAGTTGAAGGGAGTCAAACCTATGACCCTTGGTACACTCTATGTAGTAACTAAGGGCTCTCTTCACATCTAGGCTGTGGAGCATCCTCTCCCCAGAGGAGGAGAGGTCAGTGAAGTACACTGGAAGTGAAATAGATTGATTAAGGTGGAAATCTGAAACCACCTTAGGCAGGAACTTTCTGTTAGTCTGAAGGACCACCTTATCTCTGTGAAAAGAGATAAACTCCTGCTCCACTGACAACGCTTGTAATTCACTTATGCATCTGGTAGAGGTGATGGCTACCAAAAACACAGTTTTACAAGTCAAGAACTTGAGCTCAGCTGAAGACAAGGGCTCAAAGGGGGGTTGCATAAGCTGAGCAATGCAAACATTAAGATCCCAGGCAGGGGCAGGATCCCTGAATGGAGGGTTGGTGTGAAACAACCCCTTAAAAAACTTGGAAAATACAGGATGAGCTGTAAGGGAAGAGGATTTACCTGCTGAAATAAAAGCAGACACAGCTGCCAAGTGCACCTTCAGGGTAGCTGGTCTCAGCCCCAAAGAATTCAGGTGGACCATATAATCCAGGACTGTGGGTAGATCAGCAGAGACTGGGGAAATATGCCTTTCCGAGCACAATATGGAAAACCTTTTCCATTTGGAATTGTAAGTAGCCCTGGTGGAAGGCTTCCTTGCGGCCTTCAATATATCCATTACACCTTGGGAAAGGTGTAAATCAGCAAACTCTAACTCTTCAAGAACCAAGCCTTGAGATTGAGAGATTTGAGATTCGGGTGCCAGACCCTTCCCTGGGCACAGGTTAACAGATTGTGATTCCTGGGAAGGGACAGGGGAGGATGGACTGCTAAGGACAGCAGGAGTGGATACCAGGGCTGTCTGGCCCAATCCGGAGCTATCAGAATGACTTTGAATGATTGGGATCTGATTTTGACTAGCACTTTGAACAGGAGAGGAAAGGGAGGGAAGGCATAGAGAAACTTCCTCCCAACTGAGGGCTAAGGCATCCAGTGGGAGTGAGCCCAACACTGGGGGCCTGCAGCAAAAAAGAGGAAGTTGGTGATTGTCTGGGGCTGCAAAAAGATCTATCTGCGGGGTGCCCCATCTGGCAAATACTACTCCCAAGACCAGGGGATCCAGTGACCATTCGTGGTGGCCCTGGGAAATCCTGCTGAGAGCATCTGCCAGGATATTGTCCTTGCCTGGGAGGTGAACTGCTGTAAGGGAGGTGTTCAGGGAGTAAGCCAGAGATCACAGCTTCATCGCTTCGGTGCACAAGGCCATAGACCGAGTGCCCCCTTGCTTGTTGATGTACCACATTGTAGTGGTGTTGTCTGTTCTGACCTGAATACTCTTGTTCTGAACAGATTTGGAAAAAGCTTGAAGTGCTAGAAAAACTGCTCTGAGCTCCAACAGGTTGATGTGGAGCAGAGATTCCTGAGGAGACCACAGACCCTGGGTGGTGAGGTCGCCCATGTGAGCTCCCCAGCCCAAGAGGGACGCATCTGTAGTAAGGATTAGAGAATGAGACTGAGTGACAAAAGGAACCCCTTGTCTCAGGTTGCTCTGATCCTGCCACCACTGTAGGGCTTGGATCAGGTGCGAGTTACTGGGATCAGCTTGGTAAGAGGATCCTTTCTTTGAGACCAAAAGCTCTCAAATGGAACTGGATGTCCCTCATATGAAATCTTGCTCCTTGCACAACTGCTGTGGAAGCAGCCATGTGTCCTAGGAGCTGCAGAAAATGCCTTGCTGGCCAGGAGACCTGCAGGGTAAATGAGGAGGCCAGGGAGACTAGGGTCTTTGCCCTGTCCAGGGGGAGGAAGGCCCTGGCTTCCTGTGTGTTCAGTTCTGCACCTATGAAGGTAAGAAGCTGGACCGGCTCTAGAACTGACTTTGAGAGATTCAGAAGGAAACCTAGAGAGGTAAGCAGTTGCTGTGTTATCTGAAGGTGTAAATTGACCTGGTCTGGGGTCTGGCCTACTAAGACCCAATTGTCCAGGTAAGGAAAGATGGCAATCTTTTGCCTTCTTAGGTAGGCAACTGCTACAGCCAGGCATTTGGTGAATACCCTTGGGGCAGAAGTGAGGCCGAAGGGCATTGCTATGAACTGGTAGTGGCCTGAGGGCAGCTCGAACCTGAGGTACTTTGGATGGGAGCTTCTGATGGGAATATGGAAGTAGGCATCCTTGAGGTCCAGGGAAGCTAGCCAGTCCCCTGGCCTTAGAGAGGGTAGGATAATTCCCAGAGTCACCATTTTGAACTTTGGCTTTAAAAGGTGCTTGTTTAAATATCTGAGATCCAGGATGGGCCACCATTCTCCTGTCTTTTTTGGGGTAAGGAAGTACCTGGAGTACAAACCTTTGCCCTGGTGTAGGGGAGGAACCCTTTCCACAACTCTGAGAGCCAGGAGGGTAGAGACCTCTGCCTCTAGGGCGAGTGCCTCTGATGGAGTTGCAGGTGGAAAGGATCTGGTTCTCAGCTTTGGAAATGTTTTGAAGCTGAGAACCAGTCCCTGGCTTACTACTTCCAGGACCCACTTGTCTGATGTTAAAGACTTCCAGTCCTGGACAAAGTAAGCCAGCCTGCCCCCTACAGGTAGAGGAGAATCGGCCCTGGCAATCCCATCAGGGTGCCTGCTTGGCAGGGGCCTTGGGCTGAGGGGTGGAAGCAGACCTGCTTGTACCCCGTCTGCCTCTCCCTCTAAAGAACCCCCTCTGAGCATAGGCGGAGGAGGAAGCTTGGGCTTGGTAAAAAGGCCTATCAAAAGGCCTTCCCCTGCCTCAGGAAGCTGCTTTTGAGGAGTGGCCTGCCTTTCCTTGGCCTGTGCACTCCTATAGGTGGTCCTATATTCATCCATTTTCTTCATGTAATTTCTGTTTGCTCCCCAAATAGAGAATTTCCCACAACAGGAAAATCCATGGCCTTAGACTGGGTATCCTGAGACGGGGTAGTACATCTGAGCCAAGCCATCCTGTGAAGTGCCACAGATGTAGCCATGACTCTTGAGGAAACATCATTAGACTCCACTGCAGCATGAAATTGCACCTTGGATGCCTCAATACCATCCATAGCCACCTGTTCCAGCTCCCTGGTAAGCTGGTCAGGGACTTGTTTCGCTAGGACCAGCACAGTATCCCATCTGGATTTCTAGTACCTAGCAGCATAAGCCATATAATTTGCTTGTCTGAGTCCCAAAGATGCTGCCATGTACTGTTTCTTTGCCATAGCATCAATCTTCCTGGAGTCCTTCTCAGGGGTGTGAAGCTAGGGGAATATTAGCCTTGTCACAGGCTGCAGCCTGCACTACCCCCACATGGCTGCATTGCTGAGTGAGGAAATCAGTGTAGGAGCCTGATAAGGTATACCTCTTGTCCATCCTTTTATCCACAGGAGGTATAGTGTGAGGATTTTTTAAAACTTTTACTGTCTGTTTCCGAAAAGATTTATGCAAAGGAATAGACAGTCTCCTAGACTCTGGAATATCCATCATTTCTACATAGTCTGGCTCCTCTTGGTCATCAACAGCTTCCTCAACAGGGAGCTGGAGAGTTTCAGCAACTTTTTTATAAAACATGAAATGAGAAGGGGACTCAGAAAGCCTTGGAGAAGAAACCCCTAGGGGTCTATCTGGAGAGATGTCCGGATCAATGGGCACATCCAGATCTTCAAAACCATATTCACTCTCCTCATATTCCTCTTCCCCTTCCCCTGGTTCATAAAAATCCTCAAAATCATAATCTTGAACTGGTGGAACCGGCCAAACCGAATGCTTACCTGAAGGTGTCGGTTCGGTCGGAACCGGAGAGAGAGACTGGACAATTTGAATTGCTTTAGCTATTTCCTCAGCAGTTGGGGAGAGAACTTTTGGCTCTACACTAGCTGACTTTCTAGTCCTTTTTGCTGGAACCGGCTCCTCAGAACCGGCTCTTCGTTTGCCCGAGGAAGTATCGCCCTGGTCAGAGGGCACTCCCTCCGGTTCGGTTGGCACGAACCGAGCTGGCCATCCGGGTCAGCGGACTTTTTGACCTCCCTTTCCCTGAGCCTACCAACTCTCTTATCTATGGTGGCAGCAGGGAAATTGTGACAAATCTGGCAGTCTGAATTGAGGTGGTCAAACCCCAGACAATAGACACATGTGGTGTGTGGGTCAGCCTTAGCAAAAGCTTCCCCACAGACACTACAGTGTTGAAACCCAGTGGGTCCAGTTTTTCTTTTGGGTTTCTCAGACATAATGCCAGCCTAACCAACTTGCCCGTCTATGGCAATCACCAAGCAAGACACCCTTATCGGTTCCCAACCGTGTCACGGGTCATGGAAAAAACCGTAATGAAATCCGTTTTTTTTAGAACCGATAAGAACCAGGAACCGCACTCTAAAAAAGGACTAGTAGATTTTAAATACAATCTGATTGGTTCAAACTGAACCGATAAAGAATTACAAGTTCCACACAGAAAAAATAAATGCAAAACCTATCTATTACCTACATTACCACAGACAGCGCTTGAACCGACCGGTTGAGGTTTAATTTCGGCTAAAAACCGAAAAATAATACTTTTAAACCGACAAAATGAACCGAGCAGAAGGAGAAATCTCCGGAGAGACTGTTCAGTGAGGCGGAGTAAAGAATCTGACAGTTTGCGTTTGAAGCACAACAGACAGAGTTTTCAACCGAGCTCGCGCTCTAGGTTCCATGCCTGCATGGAAAGTTAACTATTTCACCTCCGGAGCAGTTCTAACCTGCGGTCATACTGCAATTGTTATAATACAGCAAGACTTCATGTTTTTTGAAGGCGCAGTTTTCTTATCTTCAGTGGTCTGGCCTTTGGAACCACCTTGCTTTTGTAGGCCATTAGATGAGGGTTTACTACCTAGATATGATTTTCCTTTGGTTATTTCTTCTTTCCCTTTCCTCTCCTTGGTTAGAATGGCTTGTATTGCTATTTATTGTACTGAATTTTGTATTGTTGCTCTTTACTATCAATTGTGTTATTATGCTGGTTTTTTTCTCCCCAATTTAGGATTCATGTATGGAATTAATACTTACTTTTGGTTCTAATATCCTTGTTTTTTTCCCCTTTTCTTTTTTTTCTTTTTTTTGTGTTAATGTGATGTAATACTGAATTGTATATGATATGTTATGGTTTCAATAAAAAATTCCCCTACTCTTTTAGTGGAGTGGGTGGGAGGGGGTTGGTTCTATGTTTCCTTTTTACATTTGAGGTTACTGTATGAAATAATACTTCTTTATGTTCTTGTTTTCTGCCTTTTTTATATGATTTTGTATGATGTAATACTGACTTATATTTGATTTGTTTTGATTTGTTATGATTTTAATAAAAAATTCCCCTACTCTTTTCGATAAGTGCTATGGGATCTTTAACATCCACCTGAACTACCACCAATCCAGGCAGATGGGACCTCGGTTTAACGTCTCATCCGAAAGACGGCACCTCAGGAGTGCAGCACCCCTCTCATGCTGCACTACAGTGTCAGTACTGGGATATTAACCCAAGTGCCAGATGTGGAAACCGAACCCACAGCCCTCTGATCTCCCGGCCTCAGAGGCGAGTGTGCTACCTACTGAGCCACTGACACTGCTAAAATAGGCACTTGTGCCTAGTTGGCCTTACCAAAAGAATTAAAAAAAAATGTATGGCATGTCTTTTAGATTGGTTTGTTATTTTAGTAGCTTTTCTTTGCACTTTTTCTAAATTTCCAATATTCTTTTTTGTGTGTGTATGTGGGCACCAGAATCAGGATGAATAACCTAGGTGAGAACAGACATATGCCCTATCTAATGGAAATATCACCTCTGCTTCATGATTTTGTGTTTATTTTGTTAGACTAAAAAGCTTTATTTGCTTTTCCTATTGATTTATTTATACTGTAGGTTTTCTGTGTTCAAGCTCACTTGTTATTAGTACTCCTTGATCTTCTTCTGTTCTTTTCACTAAGAGGTCTCCACATAAGTTGTATTTTTGGTTTGTTATTCTTTTAACTTGCTGTTTATGCCCCTTCTTCACTGCTTCCACACCTTCCTTAAGGGACTCCCAAGGTAATCCAATTTTGCTACAGTGGACCCACCCCAACCTCAGATAACCACTCAGGTGGGTTAGAAAGGAGACCCCTGGTTGTTCTCCCCCCAGCCATCATCCAGTGTGTTGGGTGGTCCATTTGTGCCTGCTAGATGCCAGGGCCCACCTCCTGGTGGCTATGCAGGGTGTTTTTCTGTGTTCTGGTTCCTCCCCCTACATGACGGCACAGTGGGAGGTCCAAGAAGATGAGGGCATGCTGAGTTGTACCACCACTCTAGACCTCCACTGATGTCTAGCCCTCCCTGTACATTCTCTGCTTCTCTGACTTGCACCATAACCTGTGGTCACATAGGTGGTGGTATAGTACCGGGACCTGCAGCCCACCTCCTCAGAGAAGGAGAACAGCCCATCAGGTACTCGATCCTTCTCCCCCGGCTGGCCCTCCAGCAAACCAGGTTTGCTACTGAACCCAGGTAGCAGATGTAGCAAGCGGTAGCTCTACTGCTGTGCCAGCGGGCAGGCCTGTGTTATTTTTTCTGAGGTGCATCATTTTGCATTTGTCAATGTTGAATTTCATTTCCCATTTCTCTGACCAATTTGTAATGATGTCCATGACTCTTTGCGTTTCTTCCCTTTGCTCTGTTTTTGCACACGGTCCACTGAGTTTTGAATCATTGGCATATTTGGATGCCTAGTTTGCTATGTTATTTGTTAGGTAATAATATGAAAATATAGAATACCACTGGTTCCAGGACTGGTGCGTGTTGTACTTTGCTAGTGACACTACCAATACTTGATTTGTGTCCATTAATTACCACTTTCTGTGTTCTATTTGTTAGTCACCTTGGAGTCTGCTTTATTATGGAGTTTAAAATATTCACTTTCTTCATTGCCCAATGAAGGGCCTGATAAAAAGGCCTTACTGAAGTCTAAGAAAATAATGTCACAGGGTATGTTTTTGCCTATTAGTTGACTAACCTTTTTGTAAAAAAAGAGCATATTCATGGTACACGATCTTCCTTTTTAAAAAGTCATGTTGAGTTAGGTCCAGTTTTGGGATTTGTTGCAATAGTTGTTGTTTTTTGATGCTTTCTATTATTTTTCCTGGAATACCGGTGAGCCTGATCAGCCTGCAGTTATTTGGATTTGTTTTTTTCTCCTTTCTTATAGATAGGTGTTACCACAGCTGTCCTCCAGCCTCCTGGTATAGTGCTAGTGGTAATGATTTTTCAAAGACATATTTAAGTGGAACTACTATTTCATTGATCAATATTTTCTGCATCCTGACAGTGATTTTATTAAGCCCTGGGGAAGCATCAATAAGGAGGTGGTTATGCCACTGCACAGATCACTAGTGAGACCTCATCTGGAGTACTCTGTATAGTTCTGGAGGCCACATCTCTGGAAGGACATAGACAAAACAGAGGCAGTGCAGAGAAGGGTAACAAAAATGGTACAAGAGTTGCACCAAAAGTCATATGATGAAAGACTAGAGGACCTCAATATGTATTCACTGGAGGAGAGGAGAGAGAGAGGGGGGATATGATAGAGATATTCAAGTACATTGGGGTATAAACAAGGTACAGGAGAGTAGCATCTTTCAGAAAAGAAGGAGTACAAGAACAAGGGGGCATGATATGAGGCTAGAGGGGTAATCTCAGGGGCACTGTGAGGAAGTACTTTTTCACAGAAAGAGTAGTGGATGCTTGGAACACCCTCCCCATGGAGCTGGGGGGTCAAAAACAGTAGGAGAATTCAAGAATGCAAGGGATAGACATAAGAGTACTTTAGCAATAGGGAAGGGAGTTTAAGCCACAGATCAACTAAGGTCTGCGGTAATGCATTAGGTTGGGAAAAGGGGCAAACTAGGTGGGTCACATGATGCTTATCTGCCATCACCTTCTGTGAATCTGTGTATCTGAATCTAGTTTGATTATATTGACTTCAGTTTTAATGTATTCGGTTGCTATTACCTAATGGTCAGTTAACTTTTATTCTTGTATTGTTATGTTATTCTGATTTGGTGCAAATATCAAGCAAAAATGTTTGTTAACATTATCTGTTATTGCTGCTGGTTCATTAATAATATGAAGTATGGGTTAGTGTGTGTAACATGAAGTTTACACACACCTGAGGGGTTAGATGGGTTGTGTTTTTCCCCATTGAAAAAAGCATGTATTAAATGCCATAATACACGTATGTGTATTATGTCATTTTTTTAATACACGGCTCTTTGTGTCAGACTGTCAGCAGTATCTGAGAAGAGCAAGTGGTCTGGATCCCTGTTGCATGCTAAGGTTCCCCATTTTTTTTATTATTTTAAAAATAGCTTTGGTCCCTTATCGTCAATCTCACACTCTCCGTCGGGCCAGAAAAGACAGGAGCGTCAAGAGCAGCAAGGCCCCCCAGGTCATCCCTCCTACTGTCTGTCTCCAGCACCCCTCACCAGCCAGCATCTCTTGCCTCCTTGTCCTCCAACTTCACCCCAGGCCGGGGCAGTGTGTAGGTGGTAGCACCACTGTCCAGGTGCTCACTGTCTGGATCAACATAATTAACTTTTTATTTCCACACCACACAGTGAGGACTTACAGGAGTCAGTGAAAAAATGCAACCCCTTAAATTATATAACAAAATATGGGGTACAGTATATACACTTGAATTTAATACACACCCTCATTGTTGGATGATTACCATAAACCCCTCGGGCTTTGTCCTCAGGGTTTATGTGCCATCCAACAACTTAAGTGTGTATTAAATTCTCATAACACACTGCATCCCATACTTTATCCTATATATAACTTACTTCAAAATGCCCTGTTACAATGTTTGCTTTCTTTAATGAATTTATATACTGAAAAAAAGATGCATTATTTTTTATTTGCTGCTTGTGCTAATTTTATTGCCATCATACTTTTAGCCCATTTTATTTCTTTATTATTTATTTATTTATTTAAGAGTTTTACCAGGAAAACATACTGAGCAACATGCTCGATTCCAGATGAGACCTGGGGGCCGAGACCCACATACATAAATTGGAAATGCTTAGACAGTGGCATACCTGCTTTTTTAGGTTCTCTGTCTATTTGTATCATACAGTAGTTCCTCATCATTTTTCATTAAAGATCATGTGCAATGGTTTTCAAAACTAAAATAGGCAGCACCACTCAACAAACATTGCTATAAAAACTATGCATATTCCAGGTTTTGTAGCAAAATATGACAACTTTGTACTTTTTTAGCATTTTATTGGGTGTGTGGTAAATTTCTCCAGGGTTGCTGGGTGCTGGGTCAACATGCCTCCAAGCTGCTGATGTCACTTATGGTACTTCTCTATTGTGTCTCTTAAGAATTTGTATTGCTACTAGTATTGTAATGTCAGTAACTTCATTGCTGTTGATCAATGTCTGCTTTACAATAAGTTTTAACAGGGGCCATATCTGTGTTAATTCCTTCTGGGGATGGATTTGTTAGCACAGGAACAAAATAGTTTTAATGTGGAGTAAATACTAGTAATAGGTAAGTCTGAATTTAGATGAAGTAAACACCTGCCAGGGAGAAAACACTTCACTGGCTAGTGCATCGAATCTGTTAGCAAGGTTTCAAAACAGTATTACTTCTCCAACCCCCTTTACAGAAAGATAGAATAATTATTATACTGCCATCCTGAGAAATCACCTCTATTTAATACCAGGTCTGCATGAGCACAGCAGCCTTTACCATAACAATAAAACTCATGCCTTTCACTGCAACAGAAAGTTAGAGAGTCTGGAAGCCTTACTGCAATATGCTTCTCTCCCTGATTTCTGCACAGGTTAAAATGATTAGTTTAAAATATTGTTGTGCATTACTGACATGGAACATGACAAAACCACCATCAAACAGCTGATTTTCTTTCAGTTTCCTGCAACAGGCACAGAGCAAGGAAAAAAAAAAACACTTAACAGACTTCAGCAATGTGACAATTTCCCTGGCTTCTGCATAGATGAAAGAAAATAGCACCCAAAATGACATCAGCAGGGTGGAGACATGTTGATTACCACAGGGAGTGGCAAGTCTCAGCATCTAACAGTGTGACTGAAGCACAACACAATGGTTCCAAATGGTGTGGAATAATAGATTTTTATATAAAATACAAGAAAGACACTGTTTTCATTACCATATTTAATGAATGATTGTCACAGACTAATTTCTGTAAATTTCATCACACATGATTATTAAGTATTTTTTAATATGATTTGATATTTTTGTTTATTAACTTTTTTGTTTATCTTACTTATCAACCATTTTGAGTCTTATTCCTGTTGGCTCATATTTTTTAAACTTTGGAATATATGTTGCACTTATTTTTTTGTATGATATTTTTAAATGTTTGCCACATTTCCTCAATTGATTTCTTTTCAATGACCCTTTCCCAATCAATGTTTTCTAGTTCTTCTTTGTTGCACACATCTGCTTTTTCATATAAAAATGATCAGTAACACCTTGGATGGTGGAATGTTGTGTTAATTTTGACTATGACTGAGTTATGATTACTGCAGGATAGTGGTGACATATTTTACAATTTGGTATAATTACAGTATCTGATAATAATTAGATTCTATATTTTATTGCCTCTTGTAGGGTTTTTGAAATGATGTTTTAGTTTATGCTGAGTTGTTACATTTAGAAGATTTTTCCTGGTGTGGTTTCTGCTCTGCTCTTTCCAATCAGTATCTCCCAAGTGTATATCCCCTAGTAGTTTAACCCTGTGGAACCATGCCTGTTTCCAGTGAGTTGTTGAATAAACCATCAGTGGGGCAGCTAGTACCTCCTTGAATTTCTTTTGCACCCTTGGGTATATCCCACCCAGTCCCATAGCCTTGTCTACTTTCAGAGCTGCAAGTCCCTTCAGGATAATTTCCTCTGAAAATGGGCATGTGTCTACTCCCCCCATGTGTTCCTGCTGCCCCTTGGTGTTCCATAACCCCCCCCACACACACACACACTATGAGTATTGAGCAGAAATATCTGTTCAGGATGTCTACTTTTTTATCCTCTTCTGTGCAGTCTCCCCTTTCTGCCTTCCTTATCCTCATCATAAGTCCACTTGCTATCCCCTTCTTACTTATGTACCTGAACAAATTTGTATCTCCTTTAGTTACCCCTTTAACTAACCTTTCTACTATCTGAACCTTTGCTCCCCTCACTGCCATGTCTGCTTCCCATTGTTTTACTTGGCATACCTGCTTGTGTTCCTCCCATTTTGTTTCAAACCAAATGAATATCACCCTTTTTCCCTTATCACCTTGATCATATCACTAGAGAACAATAACAGTCTCATTTTCCTTCTACTTTTACTCAGTTCCTTCATGCAGTGGTTGCTTGGCTTAATTATGCCATTCCTAATTTTTCCCTACTGTGCCTCTACCCCTCCCTGGCAATTCCCCCACCCCCCAACTAGGCAGTTTCTGAGCAGTCTCCCATTTCCTTAAAACCCACCCTCCAAAAGTTCAGGACCCTCATCCTCATGTGGTTTGCCTCTGTTCCCATCTTAAAATTAAACCAAATTGTTCAATGATCAGTGATACCTGGCAGACTGCCCACTGTGAAGTCTACAGTGCTCTCTGGGTTTGTAAGCACCAGATCCAGCACTGTTCCATCCCTAGTGAGTTCTGTGACTGGCTGCCTGAGAAAAGCCCTTTGTAGGGAGACAAGGATGGCCATGCTCCTTGCCAAGCTACAGTTGTAAGCCTACAATCCACATCTGGCAAATTGACATTCCCAAGTAGCAACAACCCCATTACATGCCACCACAAGGATTGCTTACCCAAGTGTTATAACAAACTCCTCTCCCTGTTCTGGAGGCCTGTATACCACCTTGTACAGATAGAGGCTCCAGTACCTGCCTACAGGATGATCCACAGCACCTCAGCCATTCTTTTGTCTCTAGGTGCCCCTGCACTTCCATGACCTTGATTCTGTCCCTCACATATAGTACAACCCCTCATCTCCCCCCTCTGTCTCTCCTGAACAGAGAGTTCCCTGGCATGGCCATGTCCCAATCATGCCTATCAGTGCACCATAGGTGGTTGTGCTGGCAATAGCCACTGTTGGCACTGGTCAGTCATATTGCTCCATTTGTTGAAAAGTGTGCAGGCAGGGAAGAAGGTGGGGCAACGCAAATGGCAGAGTGATACATGATATGTGATTCATGATGGAGGTAGGATGAGGAGGAGGAGGAGGACAGTGATTGTTAAGAGGTTGTATGGCTTATTGAAGCTGGAGTCCTTCTATGCTTTTTGTGATAAGTAAACAATGTTTTAATGTAATATATTTATTAATTTGAATTTTGGTTACCTGCTCAGCCCACTGAGACAATAAAGTCCCTTTTCTCAGAGGCAACCTGGATTACTATAATTATTTTTATCCTTAGATTTGGCTTTGTTTATATGTTGAGAAATTTAGATTTCAGTAGATTTGTAGTGTCATCTGTAAACTATTCTCAGTCTGCAGAGGACTGCTTTGTTTTGGTTTTTTTATGTATAGTGGACTGGTGGTTGTAATGAGGACATGGGTGCTCCTGGAGAGAAATTGGGAATTAGTATAGCAACTGTGAGACTTTCTTTTGTCCACTACTGTAGAATGATGTCCCACGGGTCGTGCCTGAAAATAGGCAGAATTTGTCTAATGCACTTACCCGGTCAACAAAAACTAAATAAATAAATAATTTCCAGTGATATTTGGCAGTGGCAGAAGATATGATTTCTGAGAAGATAACATAATCTACTGTAATATAACATATGTTATATGATAAAATAATTTAATATGATAACAATTGATATACTGTAACATGATATAATAAAATATGACATCATATAACATATGAGAAGATAAAATGCTCTGATATATGAGCAGATGGGATGATATACGAGATATGATATGATATTATTGATATGACATATCAATCAATCAATCAAAATCTTTATTTATCCAGGTGAGCACCTTTGAGCAAGGCTCATTTGCAAGGTGGACCTGGTCATGAATACATCAAAGTACAGTTCAGAAGCAGGTATACAAAAAGCAATAATATACAAGGAAGAAAAAGTATATACAGTGTATACAGTACAGTACAAGGCTGAAATAAAAAAAACAGCATTATTTTTCAATTGAAGAAGTCAGCAGATGTACAATCAACCATGGGCATACAAGGGTTATAAGCAGAGATCTTTTGAGTGAGGCAGCCAGCAACTACATATATAGGGGAAAGAGGCCGTGTATGGGGTGGCAGGTTAGAGAGGTAAAGAAGAGGGGGTTATATTACTGATGACTGGGGGAAAAATTGCGCTAAAACCACAGAAAGTGACGATGGCTGTCAAGTACTTGTTTATTATGATAATGAAGGAGGAGGGGTAGATAACTGGGACACTACTGTGGATGGGGTGGGACTTTAGCCAGGCTGGAGTGGACAGGGAAGGGTGGTGCAGCAGGAAGAGTTAATAGGGAAAGAGTGAAAGCCAGGGGTAGAAACATGGCGAGCATCAGGATGGAAAAGGAGAGTTGCGGAATTAGTAGGCTAGCGATGAGGAAAACATTTGCAAGGTGCTTTCATGTAGCGATCATAGAGCGCCTTGAAGATATTCAGGCTAACAGAGCAGCTCAGCTTCAAGTTTCTTTGTAAATCGTTCCCCAACGTGGGTAAAGAGAAGCTTAAAGCAGCTTTGCCAAAACGAGTTTTGACCCTTGGAACTTGAAGGGGAATTAGGGAATAGCTCCTTAGAGCGTAGGTGCCTAACACACTCCGGGGAATACAATCTGAGAATATGAGGGGAGCTTGTTGGTCACCGCTCTGAAGGCCCATAGGGCAGTGTTTCTATTCCTTCTATAGTGAAGAGAAGTCCAGCCTAACGATGAGTACAGGGAGCAGTGGTGTGTGGAAAGTGGAAGACCAGTAATGAACCTGATAGCTCTGTGGTAGAGGGTGTCAAACTTAACCAGTCAAGAGGCAGTGCAGTGGCTGTAGAGCAGGTCCACATAATCTATTAAAGATAGGAAGGTAGCTTGAACCAGTTGAATCTTGGCCTCCTTTGTGAGTGGGTGGTTAATTCTGTAGAATAGTCCTAATCTTTGCCTTAGTTTCTTCTGTAGTTCTTCGAGATGGTTGGCAAAGGAAAGTTTATGATCAGCCAAACTCCTAGATATTTGAATTTAGCTACATACTCTAGTGTTTCTCCAAGAACAGTGGTAATTTTGGGGATAGCCCCCCCCCCCAAGCAGGACTTGTCACATGCAAGGAGAGGGGGAAGAGCATGGGTTTTGTCTTTTTCACATTGAGCAAAAGCTTTTTGTTTATGAGCTGGTATTGTAGAAGGTTAAATTCAGCTTGGAGGTCTTCACAGGCTGTTCTGGCATGAGACGACTCAAGTACAGTACAGTGTCATCCGCGAATAACTGGATGTTGGCTTTTTTGATGGGGTCATTGATGTTGTTAATGTAGACTGCAAAGAGGAGGGGACCAAGTATAGAGCCCTGGGGCATATCCCTCAGCATAGGTTTTAATGGAGAAAGATCACCTTCAGCTTTAACCTGCTGTTTCCGTTCTCCGAGGTAGTCTGCAAACCAGCACATAGATTTATGGTCCAGGCCTAAGGTGCTTAGGGAGGAAAGAAGCAGGCTGTGATCGACTGTGTCGAATGCCTTAGTAAAATCCAAGAAAACGGCACAGACATGATCCTTGTTGTCAAGGTCTAGGAGCCAGTCATTGGTTACCTTAGCTAGGGCTGTTATGGTTCTGTGCTTTGCTCTGAATCCAGACTGAACCGGGTCTAAGTATACCCCTATCTGGCCACACACTATTTTTTCTAGTAATTTAGACAGGATGGGGAGGATGGAGATCGGTCTGTAATTAATTAGATAGCGGGGTCACCTGCTTTTAATAGAGGGCTGACATGGGCTATTTTCCATTGAGGGGGGATACTACCCTGGGAGAGTGACATGTTGAATAGGTGGGTGATTGGCACCGCAAGCACATGGTAGGCATATTTCAGATAGTATGGCTCTATGAAGTCCGAGCCTGCTACCTTCCTGGTGTCCAGTTGCAGCAGTAGGTCTTCCACCTCTTTTAGAGAGACAGGCAGGAGAGAGAAGGCCTCCTCAGTAGAGGGGGACTCGTGGGTTGGTGGTCCCTGAGCTGTGTGGAGGTCATTGGCAGGAGAAGTATCAAATACTAGCCCTGCTGTTGCAAAATGGTTATTGAGGGCTTCCAATATCTCCAATCGGTTAGAGATAACGCTGCCACTGGACTTAATTTTTGCTGGAACAGAATTACCAGGTGCCTGTCCAGACATGTCTTTTAATGTTTTCCAGAGCTTTGAAGGATTTCTTGAGGCAGAGGCTAGCTCTGAACCATAGTAGGTGGCCTTGGCTGCTCTGACCAACTTAGTGCACTTGTTACATGCTCTCTTAAAAAGACATCAATCCTAGTCATTCTTGCTTCTTCGGGCTTTTTCCATGAAGTATCCCTTTCTAACAGGGAAGCTTTGAGCTCAGTCGAGAACCAACAGCAGGTGCTGCTTCTGACCCGCACCTTAACCAAGGGTGCATGCTTATTTAAAGCCTCACTTAAAATATCGTAAAAAATAGTATATGCCCTGTTGACCATTTTGGCTAGGAAGAATTCATGCCATCATGGTGAATGCTTCAAGTCATTTACATATGCAAACAAATCGAAGTTGCGTTTGCACCTCTTGATACAGAACTTTGCCACAAACTGTGAGTTGTGCACGGATCTAATGGTGGTGATTATACAATGATCGCTAATGTTTGAGAAAAATGTTCTGACATAAAAGAATAGGTGTGGCTTGCTAACCAAAATTACATCTAAGAGGGAGCTGTTGTTAAGGTTCTTTTTATTTGTGCGAGTAGGCTCACCAATGAGTTGCACCCGCCCTAGAGTGTCACAAAAGGATTTAAAGGGAGCTGATTCACTTGATAGCCAATCGTAGTACAGGTCACCAAGAATAATGGTTTCCAAGGAACTGAGCCCCAGTGCAGAACTGAAGTGAGACAGGAGATGAGGCCCGGCAGAAGGGGGCCTGTAGCAGCCTATTACACAGAGTGCACTGGAAGGAGAAAGTTCGATCTTTATGGTCAAGCACTCAAATTCTTTGGGGGAGGATGATGCGTCTATGAATGCGGCTGAGTATTTGTCCCTTACATAAATTGCCACCCCACCTCCTCTTGATTGCCTATCTGCTCGGAAGAGTAAATAATTTGGGATATTGATTTTATTGTCTGGGGTGGCTGGCCTAAGCCAGGTCTCAGTGATCACTAGGACCTCAGGTAGGGTGTGGCTCACCAAAGCCTGGATAAGGGTGAACTTTTTCAGCAAACTACAGGCATTAAGATGCATAAAAGACATTCCTTTGATACCTGCCAGGTCTGATGGAGAAGCAAGGGTGTCTAATGGTCCTGGGTTGAGTTCGATATTGCATGAGCACAATAGTAAAAGAAGCAGGATTCTTTTTAAGGCAATGAACTATAATTTGTAAGCACTATTTTTTGGGTGATAGGGGAGGTGGTGTTGATGGGTAGGCCTGTACCCACTCCTGGTGTTATACTGGCCTAGTGTTGCAGACACTAGTGCCCTGGAAGGAATTTGCCATGAGTAGGAAGTCTCAAGTCTGGATGGGGGAGTAATCTGCAGAGGCAGCTCGGGAGATGTCCCATTCCACGGCAGAGACAGCTGAGAAGTCCAATAATCCAGAATGGCTACCTGAAAGGAGCTGTTGGACGCAGGACAGGAAGACGCACAAGGGTCATTCCACTTTAGAGAGGGAGGGAGGAGGGTTCTGAAGAACTGAGCTGAGCTCTAGTAAAGCTAGTGACACACTGAGGAACCAGCTGTTACTTCCCATGGTAGATCTAAATGCCACAACCGCCGGCAGTAAAAGTCACTAGAAGCCTAGACCAATTGGCGATCAGGTGTCATAAGTTCAAAATCCTTTTGTTGACTGAGAGGCGGTTTTTGTGCTGAATGTACCTGTGGAGCAACTCTTTGCAGCTGAGCCAGTGAGGTGGTTCAAAGCTGCAATCTGGTGTGGCAAGATTGGTCGGTTGCTTTCGTTTCTGTTTCTGGTCTTGCTCCACCAGTACAGAATGGGAGTGGGGGGAAGGTGTTCAAGTCTTGCATCCTTAGTGGATGAGCATGGTTTGACCTTAGAAGCAGGCAGAAAAACCCCAGGAATGGCCCTCAGAAAGAGAAGTATCCCATGTCCACTAGAGCAGAAGAGGACGTAGAAAATATAATGTGTTTCCTCTTTAACAGAAAAGACAGCTGTTGTAGCCCTCTAGTGGCTATGTAGTATACTTTGCAAATGAGAAAGTAGACACTTATGATATGATATGATATGATATGATATGATATGATATGATATGATATGATGTGAGACAAGATGAGATGAGATGAGATGAGATGAGATGATGAATAGAGGATATGCAGTGGCCTAACTTAGAATATGCAAATTATCTTCAAGTGTGAGGGGGCAGGAACATAACTTATAACTCATGTGGCAGAGCCATGAGTGAGAGATAAAAGTGCACGTACAATTGATAATAAATTATGTATTTTGAATCAGACCATTGTACGGTGTGTTTTGATATATACATCAGATAACTAGTTTAACTTTAAAATCCAACGTTTAAAGATTTAACTACTACTTGTCTTTGATTTGAACTGCTGACATCAGTGCTGCACTAAACAATTGTGATATAATCAACATTGTGAATACTGCTCTCAGATTGGCTTAATATGCCACTGTAATGTTATAAATCATCAAGATAACAACAGAAAAAACATATTTTTGATAGCTTGCTGTTACTGTTGTCACCAGCCAAGATATCACTTTTATCTTGTCATTCTTACCCCAATTCCTGCTATTTATAAAATGATATATAGTAGATGGTGGAATGTTGTTAGGGATGGAAATCCATCCCTAGAATATGGTTGTTATGCTGCAGTAGCTACATCATCATAGCTGCCATGCTGCACTAGTTACATAGCTACGCAACATAACAACATTAAATCCATTCAGGAAACAGCGGCAGCGGACAGAGCAGGACAGTTGGAGAGTGGCACTGAGGCAAAAAAACAAAAACAAACCTCTGTTTAACCTGTTTTTTTTAGTAAAAATAAAAGTCTATTGCTGTTTCTCGAATGTAGTGGTACATCAAGCTGCAATGGCAAGAAGGAAACAGTCAAGTGGGAGCACTGCCAGCAAGCAGTACTGTGGTGGTAAGCATGAGAGCATCAGGGGTGGAGCAACAAGATCCCAAGCTAACGATACCTGAGCTGACATTCGCTCCTCTTCTACTGGCCTTCTCTCCTCCAAAAATAAAAATAAAAACCATACACTATAAAAAATAACGGATGGGTGACCATCCATAACCAAAGTTGTGTTTCTTCTTGAGAAGTGAAACCATCACAGAGATGTCCCAAGCTTCACTCTTGAGATCATAATGGTTTCACTTCTTTCAATGAAACACAGCCTTGTTATGGTGGCCACCCGTTCACTATTCTCTATAATATTATTTAATAGCTGAACACTTTTATTATGTTGCATATATGTTCATATGTATTATTTATTTATTAATTGTATTTATGTGCCAAAACAACATGAATTATGAAACTGAACTTGTCATTTAAGTTTGCTGCTTGACTCCATTTCCTTCATGGTTGTTTTCGAAAACTGCTAGTGACAGTGGGGGTTGGGGACTTCTAGGAATTGGGTAGTGAATGCAAGATTTGTTTTTTTCAGAAAGTAGAATTTATATTTCTAGGTTGATCATTTATATCATGAGTAGGGGAACTGGAAGGATTTGCAGAATGTAGAGAAGGAGCTGGTGTGGTTTCTGGTTGCTCAGAATGGTTTCTTCACCAGATGCACTGGATGACTGGGAGGCAAAACTGCTAGCACTACTGTGGGAGTGAAACCATTGGATTTCTGTGGACTAATAAACCATTTTTGTTTTTTTACTGTACTTTCATACACCCATCAGCCCTTGTCCTCACAGCCCCACAACCATCATTTCCCAGTCCCTGTTCCAACGTGATCAGCTCTAGTCTCCACCACTACTGCTTGTAGGATTTATACTTGGTGAAGCAGGCTCAGAGAAGCCTTTATTTATGTCTTTCACTTTCTTCTCATGTTCTTCTCATTATGCTTTCAACACATAATGACAGCATGCACAACGGATGATGACATTTTGTAGCTGCAACAAGGTGCTTAGAATGATGACTCACAATAGTCATTGTTTCTTAGATGACCGCATGATGCACATGCCATATGCCTACTGCATGGACAAGATACTAGGCTGTATGACTCATGATTTGATTGGGAATCACCAGGTCACCCCTACCCACTGATAGATTGCACACAACCCTGCTGAGAGTTTCCAGAACTCTACATATGGACTTATGATAAATCACAGTAAAGACTTCTTTTTTAAAGGGACTGCACTTCAAAATTAAAATGTACTTTGTAGAAAGTCAAAGAAACCCTTTGCATTGGAAACTGACTGCCAACTAAACTTAGAACTTCAGACTTTTAAAACTGTTTGAATAACCAATGTCTGGCATGTTTAGAAACAAACAATCCTGATTTACCACAAATGATGTCATGATTTATACAAAACATATGTATGTTTCTTAGAATCCAAGTTTTCATTAAGAACATTTTTATCTGTTAGGGCTAGAAACTTGGTTTTGTTTCATAAATAAAAGCATGGTGGGATTTCAACATGGTTTTCTACTGCCACTTCAGTCTGATACAGTACATATTAATTAAAGTATTTAGTACACAAGTATATTGGTATCAAGGGATTTGACATTGTCATAAGACATGAGTCCAGTGGTTGAATAGCAGTTATGACCCTGTTAGGCCTCAACATTCCAGTATACTTGAGTACAGAATCCTTTACCATTGTTTGTTGTTTATACAGTATTTTGCAAATGTAGTCAAACTTTGGCTGCATTTCAACTTTGGCAGAGATCTGAAACATTTCTCAACAGTGAAGATGTAAATGGTGGATTATTGACTTTAACTGCTTTGTTAATATATAAGTGTGTGTGCGTGTGTGTGTGTGTGTGTGTGTGTGTATGCACATGGCACACATGCCACAGTAAGTTGATTCACCTTAGTGACAGGAAGTGCAGGGTAGCTGAGCAGAACTGTATACATTTCACTCTGAAAGATGCTTCACATCTCTTGTAGTTTCATTGTTTTAATGGAACTTCTTTCAATGTGTTTGAGTACTGTACTTTTTCATTGTTTTATTTTTGAAGGATGTTAAATGTAGACTGGATTAAACTTTAAATTTCGGTTGCATTTCAGAGCATGTTTTCAGCTGTTTCTTCTATTTAGTAGTAAGCACTTTGTTAGGGAAGTAAAAGCATAGAAAGGATTCTAGTTTCTCTTCTGCAGTGTGTGGTCATTGAAGCATCCTTTGTCCTGACTTTTCTTTGTTCAGGGGAGGACAGGCATGTATTTCAAATGTCTAAATGTGATATTTTCCTTTAAAAAGTATTATTTGGTCAATTTGCTGTAGAATAGCTCAGCTGAGATGTGCAGTTGTTTGTTCCTATCATGGCATTGATTGTTCCATATTTTGTCAGCAGGGTGGTACGGAGATATCGAATGAGATGCCAAGGTCATGTGTGGTGTATTGAGCTCTAAAATGGTTGCTTTTAAAACCTTGTGTTTATTTTGTAGCACTACCAAGGTATGAAAGAAAGTCTTCAGACAATTTTTTCACTTAGTTTTCTCTCCTTTCCCCGTTCGTGATGGCAGCCCCAATCCTGTCATTGAACCATCTTATGGACTTACTGCTAAACCAATATTTACACAGAGCCATGTTTTTGGGTGGGTGACCTGCCATATAGGGTCATGCATAGGGATGTAACAAAATTTTATTTCACCAGTGAAATTCCATTGAAATTGTGAATTTCGCTTCCTGAAATATTTCATGGAATTTATGCATTTCATCAGAATTTCGATAGTGAAATAAAATTTTGCTACATCCCAAATTTAGCCCAAAAACTAACATATCTTCATTTCTGATTGCACCAAACTTCATTTTGGAATTAATGAAGTATCTGAGTGATGTTGTCTTTTTTTGGAGTGATCATGGGCAAAAACAGATTAATAGAAAAAAATCTATGCAAGCAGGCTTCACTGTTTATCTTCATAAATAGCAGCTTGTAGCTCACAGCATGTTTAAGAATATTATTTATTTTTAAAATATTTATAGCATTTCATTCTGTTTTATCCACTGGGTCCCTCTAGATATTCATAATCATATGCAGGTTGCCAAGGACATACGTTTCTGCTTGAAATGGTAGGCTCTGGAGTACAAAAGTACAATCATATTGCAACTCAACCTATAAGCAGACAATTGATGACTGTGAAGAGATCAATTATTACTAGGGCTGTGCAAATACCATTTTCTGAAGATCTGACCAAATATTCAGTATTCAGGTCCCAGGTATTAGTTATTCGGTATTCATTATTCAGGTATATCATTTGCCTTAATGGAGAATTGCTATATGGCTTCAGGACAGGGAGGATGAGAGGTAATTGCACTTTGTCTTGTACACTGGTGTCACAGGTTGTCTTCTGCCACTGGTACTTCATAAGGAGGATAAAGAGGCAATGACACTTTGGCTTGTACACCGGTGCCAGAGGCTGTCTTCTGTCACTGGTGCTTCAGGATGAGAATGAAGAGGTCACATCACTTTGGCTTGTACACTGGTGCCAGAGGCTGTCTTCTGCCACTGGTACTTGACAAGGAGAATAAAGAGGTAATGGCACTTTGGCTTGTACACCAGTGCCAGAGGCTGTCGTTTGCTGCTGGTGCTTCAAGATGAGAATGAAGAGGTCACACCACTTTGGCTTGTACACTGGTGCTAGAGGCTGTCTTGTGCTGCTGGTGCTTCAGAAGGATGATGCAGTGGTCATGGCAGTCTGGCTTGCCTATTCATGCCAGAGACTATCTTGTGCTGCTGGTGCTTAAAGAGGAGGATGCAACGGTCATGGCATTTTGCCTTGTACAGTGGTGCCAGAGGCTTTCTTCTGCCACTGGTGCTTCAGGAGTTGGATGAAGAGGTCATAGCACTTTGGCTTGTACACTGGTGCTAGAGGCTGTCTTGTGCTGCTGGTACTTTAGGAGGAGAATGTAGAGGTCATGGCACTTTGCCTTGTACAGTGGTGCCAGAAGATGTCTTCTGATGCTGATGCCTCAGGAGGAGTATGCAGAGGAAAGGAGTTCATCATGGGCATGCAGATTTCCATAGGATAACACTGGAAGTATAAGATGCCATAATGCTGTCAATATTTGGAGTTAAGTAACAATCTATATATGATCAGAAAGGTCACAGCAGCCACTATCAGAATGCCATATGCAAGAGCCTTAAATAATTGTGGCCTAGAAGAAAAGCAAGTAATAAGACATAATTAAGCCTAAAGAATAACACTGTAACTTTAACAGGCCATAATTCTGGCAATATTTGGAGCTAAGTAACAATCTATATATGGTCCAAAAGGTCTCAGTGGCCACTACAAGAATACCATTAAGAAAAGCAAGCAATAAGACATACTGTAATTAAGCCCATAGGATAACACTGTAACTTCAACAGGCCAACATACAAATTCACATCTTACCTTCAGAGCCAAGAGGTACAGCTGTGAGGACGGCACTCAAGCATGATGCCCATTCAGCCTATGATGTTCTACCCCAAAAAGGTCTTTTGATTGGATGCTACCTAAGAGGAAGACATAATGGAATGCAGTGCTTTTCCAAAATGGCCTACACACATGAAGGCAGTCTCCCTGTTCTGTTTTAGTAAGCCCCAACCCCACACCCCAAATCAGAAAGAAAACAATTAACAGATTAAATACTTTACTTACCTTTGCTGATCATACCCAATGTGTTACAAAGAGTTCATCACCCTGGTGGTAAAATACCTGTATACCAAAAAGCAAAAAAAAAAAAAAAAACAGTAGAAAAACATGATTGGAGATACACTTCAATCACAATTTATCCCTTCCCCCAAAACACAAACAGAAATATAAGCATTAAAAAATTGCATATTTCACTTATTGTTGCTGGTAGTACACAATGTGTTCATTGAAGATGAGAAGCATCATACTCTGGCTTTGGTGGGCATCAGTCATCTGTAATATATTCCAGATTTCTTCGGAATCATTATTGTCCAACAACTGGTACAACAACCCACAAGGGACAGGGCTATCCTAGATCTAGTACTGACTAACAGGGAAAGGATTTCAGATCTCCAGGTAGACGGTCACCTGGGGGCCAGTGACCATAACATGGTATGGTTCAATTTGGCCCCTAGAACTAAATCATCCCATTCCAAGGCAAACGTATGGGACTTCAGAGTAGCTGACTTTGATAAGGTGGCCAACAGAGTTAAGCTAGCCCTGGCAAGAAGAAATGCAGGTAAAGGGATACATGCAATGGGCAAGCATTAAGGATGCAATACTTGAAGTAACATCCCATTGTGTTAGGGAGAAAAACAAGAGCAAAAGAAGGAGGAAACCACTTTGGTTCTCAAAAACAGTAGCAGAAAAGATCAGAGCCGAAAGACTGGCCTTCACGAAATATAAGAGAATGCAACAGGATGAAGCTAAGGAGGCATATCAAACTTCCCTAAGGGAAACAGGGAAGGCAGTAAGGCAGACAAATGCCCAAACCAAAGAAACACTAGCATGAACAGTAAAAGAAGGGAACAAGACTTTCTATAGATACATTAGTAAAAAGAGAAAGTCTAGAGGGGGTATTGACAAGATCAAAGGGGATAAGGGGGAGTGTGTGGAGGAGGACCAAGGAAAAATAGCTATCCTAAATAGACACTTCTGTTCAGTTTTTACTGAGGAGAAGGTAGGGCAGGGCCTACAGCTCAGCACAATGGACACAGGGGGGATGGAGGTGTGCACAAGTCCCTTCACAAAAGAAAGGGTCCTACAAGAGCTCAATAAGTTCAGGGTGGACAAGGCAATAGGACCTGATCGCATACATCCCAGGGTACTAAAAGAGCTAAGGATGGAACTAGCAAAGCCATTATCAGAACTGTTTAGTGAGTCTCTGAGCACAGGATAGGTAACAGAAGACTGGAGAAGGGCTCATGCGATCCTGTTCCACAAGAGTGGTAGCAGGGATGAGGCAGGGAAATACAGACCAGTCAGTCTTACTGTACCTCAGTAGTGGGCATGATTATGGAGGCACTCCTTAAGGAAAAAACAGTGCAACACATGGAATTCATAGGAGCACAGGATCCAAGACAGCACTGGTTTACAACAGGAAGGTACTGTCAGACAAATCTCAAAGATTTCTTTGACTGGGTAACCAGAGTGGTGGACCAAGGGGGTGCAGTTGATGTCGCCTACCTTGACTTCAGCAAAGCTTTCGATACTGTTCCACACAGAAGATTGATTAATAAGCTGGGTAGGCTGGGGTGGGTCAGAAGTTGGTCAGCTGGGTGGCAAACTGGTTGGCAGGCAGAAAACAGAGAGTGGTGGTAAATGGTATCCAGTCAGAAGAGATGCAAGTCCTGGGGTCAGTCCTTTTCAATAATTTCATCAGTGACATTGCAGATGAACTGGAGGGTAAGGTTTGTCTGTTTGCAGATGACACCAAGATCTGCAACAGATTAGATGATCCAGATGGGGTGGGCAGAATGAGAAGAGATTTGGATAAACTGACAAAATGGTTGGAAGAGTGGCAACTGGGGTTTAATGCAAAGAAGTGCAAGATCTTGCACATAGGGAAGAGGAACCCTGAAGCCACCTATAGGTTGGGAGGGGAGTTGCTGGCAATCACAAGGGAAGAACGAGAATTGGGCATCATCGTCACAGATTACCTGAAATCATCCAAGCAAACCACTAAAGCAGTAGGTAAGGCTAGGGGGATGTTGGGGTGTATTAGTAGGGGTATCACAAATCGTAAGAGAGCGGTAATAATCCCTCTTTACAAGACACTGGTTAGGCCCCATCTGGAGTACTGCGTACAGTACTGGAGGCCGCACCTGCACAAGGACATTTACAAAATGGAGGCAGTCCAGAGAAGGGCAAGCAAAATGGTGCAGGGACTGCATCAGAAAATATATGAGGGCAGATTAAGAGAGCTCAATATGTATACCCTAGAGCAAAGGAGGGATAGAGGTGATATGATTGAAACATTCAAACATCTTAAGGGCATTAACAAGGTGAAAGAGTCTGACATGTTTCAGTATAGGAAAAACAGCAGGACAAGAGGAAACAGCATGAGATTAGATGGAGGCCGATTAAGGGGTAATGTGAGGAAGTTATTTTTCACAGAAAGGGTAGTGGATGCATGGAACAGCCTACTTCAGAAAGTGGTGGATATGAATACAGTGCAGGGCTTCAAACAGGAATGTGATAGGCATAAGGGAGCAATATAGATGAGTATGAATAGATAACTCATTGACAGGGTAAATGCCTATGGCACATTCACAGGGTAGAAAAAATGACCAGACTGGATGGGCCTTGCGGTCCTTATCTGCCATCAGCTTCTATATTTCTGTATTTCTATTGTCATCATCATCAGCAGCAGCAGCAGTAACATCAACAACGTATCACAACAAAACAATGGTACAAACTGGTGGTAGTCAGGCAACTGGAATATTTCAGGCATGGAAAATACTTGAGACTGGTGATACCGCACTGGTAACTGGAATATTTCAGGCATGGGAAATACTTGAGATGGGTGATGCCATACTGGTAATAGGAATATTTCAGTCATGTGAAATACTGGAGACAGAAGATGCCATACTTGTAACTGGAATATTTCAGTCATGGGAAATACTTGAGAATGGTGATGCCATACATGTAACTGGAACATTTCAGTCATATGAAATACTTGAGATGTGTGATGCTGTTCTGGTAGGCAGAATATTTCAGTCATGTGAAATACTTGAGACTAGTAATGCCATACTGGTAACCAGAATATTTGAGTTATGTGAAATACTTGAGACTGGAGATGCCACACCGTTAACTGCCATATTTCAGACATGAGAAATACTGAGACTGGAGATGCCGCACTAACTGCAGTATTTTATGCATTTGAAATACTTGAGACTGGTGATGCCACACTTGTAACTGCCATATTTCAAACATGGGAAACACTGAGACTGGTGATGCCACACTTGTAACTACCACAATTCAGGCATGGGAAACATTGAGACTGGTGATGCCACACTTGAAACTGACATATTTCAGGCATGGGAAACACTGAGACTGGTGATACTACACTTGTAACTGCCATATTTCAGGCATGGGAAACACTGAGACTGGTGATGCCACACTTGTAACTGCCATATTTCAGGCATGGGAAACACTGAGACTAGTGATGCCACACTTGTAACTATCATATTTCAGGCATGGGAAACACTGAGACTGGTGATGCTACACTTGTAACTGCCATATTTCAGGCATGGGAAACACTGAGACTGGTGATGTCACACTTGAAACTGCCATATTTCAGGCATGGGAAACACTGAGACTGGTGAGGCCACACTTGTAACTGCCATATTTCAGGCATGGGAAACACTGAGACTGGTGATGCCACACTTGTAACTGCCATATTTCAGGCATGGGAAACACTGAGACTGGTGATGCCACACTTGTAAGTGACACATTTCAGTCATGGGAAGCACTGACACTGGTTACGCCACAGTTGTAACTGCCATATTTCAGGCACGGGAAACACTGAGACTGGAGATGACACACTGTTAACTGTCATATTTCAGTCAGGGAAAACACTGACACTGGAGATGACGCTCTTTTAACTGCCATATTTTATGCAAGTTAAATACTTGAGACTGGTGGTGCCTCACTGGTAACTGGCATCTGGAAAGCTGTTAAAGGGATGGATGGAATATGGGCACCAGCAACACAGGGGATGAGAGATGTAGCAACACCAGCAGAGGATTTTTTTATTAGGAACAGCAATCAATAGGTGGGTGGCAGTTTTAGGCACTGGGAACTGCAGGGCATGTTCGTTCAAAAGAATACACCATGACAGTGAAAGTAATAAAGAAAAAGAGTGCTGGACACAGATTTTTGTTAGTATGACTATGAATATGATGAACATATTTGACTAAATGTTAACATGTTATGCTTATTAGCTAACAGGAGAATGATGGTTAACTCAGAATAGATTGTGTATGGGTCAATGCTACAACACACAAATGGTGTATCCAGTACAAGATGATTATTTAATGCAGTTGTTAGTGGCCATATGAGTACCCAAGGTGAGGTAGATTATTTTTTATAAACACAAGTTGTTCCACATGTGCTGGATCAAGTGAAGATCAATGAGGTTCCACCATATCCCCAGCAGTGCTGAACATTCGTTCAGACAGTACACTGGAAGGGGGGGAAACAGATATATTTAAGGGCCAACTGTGCCAAGTGCGAAGATGCTTTCATCCTTTTGATCCTGTACTCCACTGGATTTATGGAAAATTACTCCAGAGGCTCATTGAAATAACAGTTCAGCAGATTGGGTGCCAACTGTGGCTGCTGTTCTGTTCTCTTCTGCTGCTCACCTGTAGTGATGAGCTGAGTTAGGCCCAACAGTCACTCTCCTTCTCAAGGTTTTCCATACTGCTTTCAGTTTATGATTCTGAGACTGGCTCATCGATAGGGTTGCCTGCTGGTCTCATCAACCCAATCATGCAGAAACTAGGTTCTGAGCACATCTACTTTTGAAAGTCTGTAACCCTGTGAGTGGGCATTATAAGTTGTAGTACCTCACACTTGAAACATGGATCCAACATGGTGGCAAATATGTGCTTTTTATTGGAACAGAGATCAGAAAACCTAACTTCTAGTTCTGTGGTGAGATTTTCCACAAGGGATATCACTGTTCCTGGTGTCTGGTTTGGATCTTTCTAAGCTTTTTCATTGAATCTCTTCATGGTTTTTTTCAGGATCTGTACAGCAGGAATTACCTCACTTAGCAGTGCAGAATCCAAGCTAAGGTCATGAGTGCTCCTGCAAGGGGCTGAAACCTTTACCAAGCCCTCAATCACAGACCAGTCCTGATGTCTGAGGACTCCCCAATGTCATTTTTCATGCTCATATCATGAAGGGCCCGCTTCTGCTCCAGAAACCTTTGCAACATATAGCAGGTGGAATTCCACCGGGTCTGTACATCCTTGATGAGATGATGCTGCGGCATTTGAAGATGCTGTTGTAGCTGATGCAGACAGTTTGTGGCTTTCACAGAGTGATGAAAGTGGCTGCATATGCTTCTGGCTACTTTGACTGTGTGATCTGCTTCTGCTGTGTTTGCCAAAGCCTGTGTAACCACAAAATTCAGTGTGTGAACAAAGCATCATATCCCCTTAAAATTGCCATCTCTAAATGCTTTCATCATATGTGTAGCATTGTCTGTGACCACAAACCCTACTTGCAAATTGTTGGCATCGGTCCATGAGCTCAACATCTATTTCAGGAATGACAGTATGTTTACAGCCCAGTGACCCTGTTCCATAACACTGACATTTAGCAAAGCAGACCTGCAGGGAGAGGGGGAAGAGATAGAACCAGTGCCAGTACCACCATCACCATCAGTGACTACCACATCTGCAACACACCAGTGTGCTGTCAGTGACATATAAGCATGATCTGAATTCATGCTGGTCCATATGTCAGTTGTGCAGTGGAGAACTCCACCAACAGCCTTTGCTAGTAGTCTGGCAGCTTCTTTTCTCAAATCATGGTAAATGTTGGGTACTACAGTATGTGAAAATGTGGTCCATGATGGTATATTATACCTGGGGTGCAAATGCTGCAGCAGCCTACAGAAACCTGAGTTTTCCACAATGGAAATTGGCTGCAGATCCATGGCCATCATTTCACCAATTAAACTGGTGATCTGCTGTGTTGTTGGCTGTCACACCTGGTATTTGGTGTGGGCATGGAAGGCTTGTATGATGGGTGTAGTCAAAGCAGTACCATGTCACATTAATTTTGACTTTGAACCCATGGTGGAGGATGTTACAATAATAGATGATTGAGCAGAAGAATGCAGAATGGGTGATGCTCCTGTACGGGGATGTGCTGCAAGTGGTGTAGGGGGAGTTGAGGGCACACTGTCTGTCTCAATAATAGAATCACTTCCAATACTCTGTGCATCTACTGGGCCAGTACAAGAAGAGGGGATGACAGGCACATGTTGTGGAGGGGGAGGAACAGCTGTGAATCTTTGAAGTGCTTTGGGATGTTTCATTGGGAGATGGTTCATCATTGATGTTGTGAGATTTGAAAGGATTTTACTGCGACACAGAAAATACTGCCTTTGTTGGACCATCTTTCACAACACTAAAGTACAGCCACACCACGTTTTTCCCTCCACTGGCAGTGGAAGTATTGGCCCCAATAGGGTGACCATGGCCATGTTTGGCCCCTTCCCCTTATCAGACCTGAGTGCAGTGGATGCAGTTGTTCTGCCCCTTTCTTTCTCCGCAACAGATGTAGTTGCAGAACTACTTTGTGTATCAGATGGAGTTGAACTAGACACAACTCTTTGAAAGGACAGGGTGGACTGTTTTTTTTTTTTTAGGAGGAGGAGGAGGAGAGTGACTCTGACTGACCTGCTTGCCATAACAAGCATTACTGCATCTTTTGGCAGCTGCATATTCATGCTTCTCACACAGATATGCTGCATATTCGGCCTTATTGCCAAATTCGCTTAGGTGGGTATCACTGTCAGATGATGTATTGAGCAAGTCTTGTGGCTCTGGTAAATATTCAGAACCAGATGAATGCTCTTCTTCGGAATCCTCCACAGGAAATGATTTTACCTCCAATAGGAAATAGCGATCACATATCTATATTTTTCTCAATACAACTTCCTTCACAACCAAAAATAAACAACATCAAAATCAAACAATATCACAAAGCCAACTTTGATCTCATAAATCAAGACTTAGGGGAAATCAAATGGGAACAGACCCCCCCCCCCGAAAACAAATGAAGCATGGGAATTATTAAAACACAAAATAACACAACTAGACAAACAATATATTCCAGAGAGATTTAAATACAACAACAAGGGAAAAATCCCATAATGGTTTAACAAACACATTAAAACTTTAATAACTCGCAAGAAGAAACTCTTTTTTAAACTTAAAGAAACCCAGTACCTCAAGTAAATAAAATACTAATATCTTATAGACAAACAGTTAAAAAGCTAAAAAAGCACATAATTATGGCCAAGCGTAACCTGGAATTTAAGATAGCCCACACGAAGGACTCCCATAAGGCTTTATATTCTTACTTAAATGAAAAAAAGAACTGCAACAATCAAATCGGACCATTAGTTATAAATGCACAAACTATCACTTCAGATAGTGAAACTGCCACCGAATTAAATAACTATTTTTCATCTGTTTACTCACATAAACTAGACTTTACACCTATCACTGTACCTTCAAACATTGATTTAAATGTAGATATAATTTCAGAAAAGGAAGTCGAAAATGCACTAAATACCTTAAAAAAATACATAAGTCCAGGACCAGACGGGATCAGCTCCAGATTTCTAATAGAAACAAAAAGTGTCATTATCCAACCACTAAAAATATTATTTAACAAATCCTTGAATGAATCATCAGTACCAAATGACTGGCGTACCGCAATAGTTACACCCATCTTTAAAAAAGGCTCTCACTCAAAAACTGAAAATTATCGACCCATAAGTCTCACATCCATTACATGTAAACTTATGGAAAAAATCATCAAACTCAAAATTGAAGATGAAATATCAACACTAAATATAAACGACACATATCAACATGGCTTCAAACAGGGCTTTTCATGTGTCACAAACCTTACCTCTTCCTATGAGTATATCAGCTACCATCTGGACGATAACACTCCCATGGACGTCATACTACTTGACTATAGTAAGACGTTTGACAAAGTTTCTCATTTAATACTAATTAAAAAACTTATTAATATAGGACTGTCATCCACACTGACTTCTTGGATTAATCAATGGCTGGACAAGAGAACACAGAGAGTCAGGGTCAACAATGAAATGTCTGGAGAGAGGAGAGTAAACAGTGGGGTCCCCCAGGGCTCTGTGCTCGGACCGGTCCTCTTTAACCTGTTTATTGGTGACATGCATATATCCTCTAACAACAAAATGGTTAAATTTGCTGATG
Source organism: Neoceratodus forsteri (assembly GCA_016271365.2). Classification (NCBI taxonomy): domain Eukaryota; kingdom Metazoa; phylum Chordata; order Ceratodontiformes; family Ceratodontidae; genus Neoceratodus; species Neoceratodus forsteri. Next base: position 287,351,694 of record CM057454.1, read on the forward strand.
ATACAAAACTCGGGGGAAAAGCTATTAATCAAAACATAAATTCTGGACTACAAACCGATCTACTGCTAATAGAACAGTGGGCACGCACAAATGAGATGCACTTCAATGTTACTAAATGTGCAACATTACACCTGGGAAGAAATAATCCGTTACAAACATATTACTTAAACAATATGGCCATTAAAACTTCAACTGTAGAAAAAGATCTAGGAATCTTGATCAACAATAAATTATCTTCTACCTCCCACTGTACTAAAATAGCAAATCAAGCTAACGCCATTCTCCGTAGGATAAGTAAAACATTTATAAATAGAACAGAACGATGTCTCCTGCCACTTTATACATCTCATGTCAGACCACTCCTCGATTATTGCTCCCCTTTCTGGAGCCCCTATTTAATCTCTGACATTAACAGAATTGAAAACATTCAACATAAATCCACAAAGCTCATACCCCACCTTTCAAAACTCAGTTACACCACCAGACTAGCAAACACAGGCCTACATACATTAGCCCAAAGAAGACTTAGGGGAGACTTGTTACTACTATTTAAAATAACAGCAAATAGAGAACAGATGCAAATTTGTGGTCTCAAATATTCTACCAGAAAAACGGTAGCTAGATTGCACAATAAACAATTAGAAATTATGAGGGCAAAAACTAATAAAAGAATAAACTATTTCACTATAAGGACACCTAGAATCTGGAACAAACTACCACAGGAATTAGTTGATTCTCCAAATATTCTGTCATTTAAAAATAAACTAGACAAATGGTTGATCGATCAGGGACCCATTGAATGATCCACAAATGTGGAGGACAATCGTGAAGGGCTTTCCGCCTTCTTTTGTCCAACAATACCAAGGTACCAAAGTACCAAAGTATCAGCAAAAGGAAATGTGGTGAGAGGAAACCTATGAGGCTGAGCAACAGTACGTTTTAGCAACACAATTGGTGTGGTCGTTGTAACAGTTTCGTGGTCAGTACTAGTCACAGTACCTATGGTCATGGGCACAGTTGGCAAGGTAGTAGCACTGTCGACAGTAGTCCTGGTGCCAGAATTACTATCAGGAGTTACAGTCAAAGAAATTGACATCATATTTTACAGCTAATTGTAATACTGGTAGCAGTAGTCATGGTGACAGCAGAACACTCAGGACTACTAATGGAGGCAAAGGTTGTGGTGACAAAGGAGCACAGATAACAGTGCACACTGTTATGGCAGTGGTGGTGTCAACAGTACACAAAGGATTTGCTCTGGTTGCTGAAATCACACCACTGGTGGTGGTGGGGAGGAGCACACTGATAGGCAATGTTGCCTCCACGGGGGCGGTTGTGTGAATAGCACTGGTAGTGGCGGTGGGTTCTTGTTTTTGTATGACCAGAGATGTCAGCTGTAAACCCCTCCTACTTTTATAAAATGATGGTGCTGAAAATGCAGTACTAGCAGAAGTAGTAGTGGTAACAGTTGTAGTTATAGTAGTATTAGTACTACCCCCAATCCTACTGACACCAGAATCTAAAGGCTTATCAGGGAAGAAAACTTTTTTAGATCAGCGAATACGAACATACCTTCTCTCTCCCTGTTTCTCACTCCTTACGACTGGTGGTGAAAATGACTTGCTTGGGCTGGACCATATACATTTATGGGATTGATGGGATATGGTCTGTAACTTACTGTGTATTTTATTTGTGATTAGCTTATGTTGGTGCTTCTTGCAGAAAACAATACCCACACCGCTCAAGTAGCAGCTAATAAAGACAGGTTGATACTAGAGAGAGATGGCGTCAGCAAACAACTTCTTACTTGTACGGTGTCAGTTGTGCATTCATACAGTACAGTAATTCAAGCTTTGAAGTGCACCAAACAACTTACAACACACAGAATCCAGTGAGTCATGCCTGACACACACAGAAATACTAAAGCAGTTCACAGAAAATTTAGATGTACACACAGGGGGTGACATGCAAAAAAGAAAAAACTCACATGCACAGGAGGCCACTCAGGTGCAGTGAGCTGTGGAGGGAGGAGTCACTTGTTACACCCTACTTACTCAGTTATACAGGGACCTGAGCCAAGAACCAGACCACAGTCAACAGCAATTCAATGGGCCAAGCCTGACTCAATGAGAAAAAAATACAATGGTATATAAATCACAAAAAAAATGCATGCAGACAACTGTGTGTGCAGTTGCAGGACACAGATTACAAGAACAACAATACAATGCACACACAGACGATGTATGCTCCGCGGTGAGCTGCAATGTAGACAAGAGGGAGTCAGATGACAATCACTTATGCAGGGAACCAAGCCCAGAGTCTGATGACAGTAAAATACCAATTTGCTTCACAAAAGAAATAGAAAATACCACAAAGGCTGTGTGTGGATTTGAAAGAAAAAGCTAAGCAAGCACAGCAGTGGGGATGTGGCAGTCAGCAAAAACTTGAACCATTCACTGTTACTGAGTCAAGTGACAGTTACTCACTACACGCAAAAGCTAAGTTAGCCTTTGTTGACAAAAAAAAAATCCTGATAAAAACTAATAATAGAACAGAAAGGTTCTAAAGCTAAAAATCAAATCGCATTGCTTCAGCTGAGCTGTGAAACCGTAAGCAGTGGGGGAGGGGAGTCTGCATGCAGCATCACACGCAGTCACGCACACAGATTCACTCACACACAGACTCTCCATTTCTTTGAAACTGAGCCCAGTTTCAAGGATGAAAAACAAAACTGCAGTCAGATGCAGTCACAAGGTGATCAGATGTAAAAACTGGATCACACACAAAACGTTTTTAAACAGTTATAAAAGCTACAAGTGATAAACTAAACAGAGCTAGCTCTCTGAAAAACAACTGTCTCCTCTCATCTACACACTCAGAGTGAGGAGCTCACATGGTGTTCCTGGCTGTGAGCTCCAAAAACAGCCTCTGATTGGCCAGCGAAGCTCTGTGAGATTTTGAAAATCTCACCCACTGAATAGTATGTCCTGAATAGCAGCTAAATAGTGAACCATTCAGGATGTCCATCCGAATATTCAGCAAGCCTACTATTCGTGGTATTCGGGAAATACTATTCGGAGCATGCACAGCCCTAATTATTACACTGTATTGTTTCCCCAAGTACATAAACTAGATGCCAGAAATAGAGAATATCCTTTCCTTGTCTAGTGTCAGTAAGCTAATGTATGCTACCTAGCCCCCTCACCCCCCCAAAAAAGAGTGAAACTCGAAACTGTTCAAAGTAAGCTCTGATACTTCTTCATCTGATATTTACTTTAAGATCTAGCAGTGTGACAATGTGTCAGTGTCAGCATAGGTCCTGCTGGCAACACCTTGAAAAGTATGTGGAGGTACAGGAAACAAACAGTACAGGCTGTAATTTCAGTGATAAAATACCAATGTAAGAAGCGCCTCTTGGGATCTGTAATCTGGAACTGTCATATGATAAGACGTGTCTGTCTTTCTGACACAACAATGTCATTTTCCTTTCTGGTCTCGGAAAAGAAGCAAACAATTCTTTTGATTATTAGGCTTGCTGTGTGCCATGAAGTCTGTGGAGCAGTATTGCAGAAACCATGCACCTGCTTCTGCTAGTGGCACTCTTCATCTACTCACTGTCTGTATCAAAAAAAAATATGTATCCTAATCACAGTGAAATGTACAGTTCTCCCACACTTCAATGTCTGGTTCACACCTGCCATGTATTTAACATTCTAGGAGCGGGAAAACACTTTAAAAATTTTTTTTTTAATCACAAGCTGTTCCCCCCTGGCTTTCAAATGTGGAATTTCGCCCACAGGTGGTAACATTAGAAATTTTGCAGGTGAAATTCAGCATTTTGATGGGGGGGCGCGGATTTCGCATTTTACACCAGCAAACTATTTTGCGTAATGGAGGCATTACGAGAAATATTTTGCTCTGCAAAATGTTTTCCTTTCACACAACTCTAGTCATGCATTGCCTGTGGGGGATGCCGAGCAAGCAAAAGCTTTTGCCTCCATTTTCGACCCCAGGAAGTCTGTATGGACAGAGCAACTCAAGTGCATGTCTACAGTTGCAAGCTGAGTCAGCAAACTCCCCACATTTTTGCTGGTCCCATCGGTGCTGCCTCCTGAACCCCTTCCTCAAGGAATGAGAGTTGTCTTTTGGACTCCCAATCCTCTATCTCCCTGCTGGCCTCTGAGTAACCCTTGTCCATTCCCAAACCCATGTTGCTTGAGTGATAAGCAGTAATTCAGCCAATGCCAGAGCTCTCCTCACCATCTGGCTGAAGTTTTCAGAGAGTTATTTTAGGAAAGTATTGGTTTAAAGCTGAGGTGGTTTAAAACCTTTTTTTTTTTTAAATGTTACAATTTTTTCATTCATTTTGGTTTTTCATGTTGATCTTCACAGAACTTAATAATTATTTTAGTTGTACCAAAGGGAAGGCATGTTAATTGATGTGTTAGAATTGAGTTTTCAGAATTTATGGTGCCACATTGATTTAATTCTCCAGGGAGTATATTGGTTTATTTTTCCCCATAACAAAAAGACCTATCCATCGTATAATATACAATAATATAGTAACTGGCTTCCTCTTTTTCCCATAGGGGAAACCGTGACATAATTTTCCGTAATAAAGGAGTGTTTATTATGGCAAACACACACATGCAGTTTCCCTCACTCTGCACATGCCCAAATTCCTCATTTCCCAACTGCTGTCTGCAGAAGGCTCTTCACTTCTTGCCCAGCCGTGAATTTTCTTATTTTAGTTTTTGTTGACCGGGTAAGTGCACTAGACAAATCCTGCCTATTTTCAGACACGACCCGGGGAAGGGGGATACAGATGAATGCCAACTGACCCTGAACCAGATTAAGCTGTTAGTGGTATTTTTAGTGAATGAGGGAAATTTGGCCAGGACACCGGGGAAATTCCCCTACTCTTTTCGATAAGTGCCATGGGATCTTTAACATCCACCTGAACTACCACCAATCCAGGCAGATGGAACCTCGGTTTAATGTCTCATCTGAAAGACGGCACTTCAGAAGTGCAGCACCCCTCTCATGCTGCACTACAGTGTCAGTACTGGGATATTAACCCAAGTGCCAGATGTGGGAACTGAACCCACAGCACTCCTACTGAGCTACCTACTGAGCCACTGACACTGCATGGAAACAAAACTGTCACTCAGCCTTGGTGGTAAGTAATTTAAAACAGAATAAAATGCAACACAAGGACTGAACTCTACAATACCCACAAAATAAAAAAACAACAACTTTTAAATACGAAAAGGTGACCACAGACCATGCACTATAATCTAACAGGACTGCAGCTGCACAGCAACTTTTTTTTTTATTTTTTATAATTGCTGAGGTGATAAAGGGAAACCCAGCAATTATATAAAATAAAATATGAAGTGGTGTGTAAACTTGATGTTTACACACAGCACCCCATTCTTTATTCTGTGTATAATATACTAACATAATAATTGCCAGCAGATTAGGCCTTACGGTCTATCAAGTCTGCTCGAACCTCAGATCCCTAGTTGGGTGCCGAGGCCCTCCCCCACCTTGTGTTCCAGAAACCCCTATCATCCATCCCCACCTCCCTGGGCCAGGCCATCATCTGATACATCCACTTTCTGTGTCTGTCCCACCCTCTCTTGAAGCCCTCCCCTGTGGATCTCTGAACCAGCTCGCCAGGCAGTGCATTCCAAGGGTCCACCACCCTCTCAGTGAGAAACCTCCTCCTCTTTTCCCCCTCACCCTTCCACCTTCCAACTTCAAACCATGTCCTCTGGTGATACCTCCCTGCTTTAGTCTAAAGATCCCCTCCATGTTTACCCTATTTATTCCCTTGAGGTACTTGAAGACCTCAATCATGTCCCTCCGTCTCTCCTCTCCTCTCCTCCAATGAAAACAGGCAGAGCTCCTCAAGTCTGTCCTCATACGTCAAATCCCCTAGTCCTCGTACCATCTTAGTTACCCTGCTCTGTACCCTCTCCAGGAGCTGTATGTCCCTCTTCAAGTGTGGTCTCAGTGCTGTACACAGTACTCAAGGTGTAGTCTAACCAGTCCATTGTACAGCGGCAGAATCGCTTCCTGCTCCTAGAGGTGATCCCCCTTACAATGCATCCCAACATCCTGTTTGCCTTGCTAGCCACTCTCCTGCACTGCTCAGAGTTATTCATACATGCATCCACCATGACCCCTAGGTCTTTTTCCCCTGTTGAGGCCTCCAGTGCCTCCCCTCCCAGGGTGTACATGTGTTTAGGGTTTCCCCCAAGATGTAACACCTTGTACTTGGTGATATTGAAATTTAATTTCCATGTGTGAGCCCAGCTTTCCAGGGTGTCCAGGTCCCCTTGCAGTGCCAACCTCCCCTCTTCCCCCTCAACTACTGCTCCCATCTTGGAGTCATCAGCAAAGAGACTCATTTCACACCCTATAACCTCCCTGATGTCTGATATGTATGCATTAAACAGAATCGGACCCAGGACCGAGATCTGCGGTATCCCACTACCGACCTCTCTAGGGTTCGAGAGCTCCCCACAGACCACTACTCTCTGGGTGCATCCAGCTAACCAGTTTTCAAATCATCTGACCATCAAAGGGCCTACTCCAACCCTGTCAGTCTCTCCACCAGACCATTGTGGGGGACAGAGTCAAATGTCTTGCTGAAGTCCAACAACAACACATCCACAAGGCTTCCCCTGTCCAGTTCTGATTTTACCCATTTGTAGAACTCCACAAGATTAGTTTGACAAGATCTACCTGGCACAAACCCATGTTGCCAACTATCCAGACCTCCCACCTCCTCCAAGTACCCCCCCAATCGTTCCTTTAGTATACTCTCCATTAGTTTTCCCACCATGAAGGTCAAATTGATGGGTCTATAGTTACCTGGTACTTCCCTCAACCCCCCTTCATGGATTGGCACCACATGTGCCTCGCAGCAATTCTTAGGTACCCTTCCTGTCTCTAGTGACCTGTTGAAGAGCTCCGCCAGGGGTACAGCCAGTATGTCTACCAGTTCCCATAGTACTCTCGGATGAATGCCATCCAGCCCAGGAGATTTATCTTTCTTTAGGGCCTTGAGGGATAACCACACCCTTTCGGTGGAGATAGCATCATCTGTCCCCTCCACCTTACTGGCCTTTTTATCCTTATCCTGATGTGACACCCCTGGGGTACCTCTCCCTCCCTCTTGCTCCATTTCTTTTGCTCCCCTGATCCCACTCACTACCGCTTCTATCACCATTGTGCCTTGCTTTGTAGATATCCCATCCCCCTCCCTAGTGAACACAGAGGCAAAGTACTTGTTTAGTACCTCTGACTGGTCCTTCGCCTCTTCCACCCACCCTCCTTCTGATCTCAATCTGCTGAGATGGCCCTTAGTTTTTCTCCACTGCCCAATGTACTGGAAGAACCCCTTTTCCCCTCCATGTATCCCCTGTGCCAGCCATTTTTCTTTACTGGACTTTGCCCCCCTCACCATCCGGGTAACTTTTCTAGATGCAAGATGGTACATTTCCTTTTCCCTATCCCCTCTTGTTGTTTTATAATTTTTGTAGGCCACCTTCTTTTCTCTGACTGCTACCTGAACCTCACTGGACCACCAGCATGGTTTATGTGAGCTTGCTCCCTTAACATTTCACCTTAGTGCAGGTCCTGACTGCCTCACGAAGTCCCCGTTTTATGACCTCCCATCTTTTTTGCACATTTGTCATTGATGTAATCCCCTTCAAGTGATCCTTGAGAATATTTCCCATGCCCACAAAATCTGCCACCCTGAAGTCCACTGCCAGTGTCCTAGATCTCTCCCCCCCCCATGCTTATTTGAAACCAGACAGTATTGTGGTCGCTCCCAGTCAGGGGATCCTCTACACCAGGTCCCTTACAGATTACCATCTGCCAGAACCACGTCCAGGACATCCCCTCCCTTGTGAGCTCCATCACATGCTGTGTTAGAATACATCCTGGAAGCCATCCAGCAGCCTCTGCTTCTTGGCCACCTTAGAGGACATGGTTCCCAGTTTGTACCTGGCATATTAAGGTCCCCATCAACACCCTCCTTCCCTTTTGATCTACACTGGGCATGACATTGTCCAGCAAACCATCCTCAGAACATCACCCATCCGGGAGGCCTATATACACCCAGCTTGGCCTTACCTCCTGCTGGGGTTCGTAAGTCACCCATAAGGCCTCACGTTTTCCTCTGCCTCTTCTACCCTAGCGATTTCTATCATCTCCAATGAGCATAGCCATCACCCCTCTGCCCTCCTTTCTATCCTTCCTAAGTATAGTGTACCCCAAGCACGTTTAGGTCCCAGTCATGGTTTTTGTTGGCCCGTTTCCTGACCACTGCCATCCACCCCAGACCAGTAAGGCCTGGAACTCTGGCAACGCTTGACTCCTGGCGTTTACCATCTTACCACCCCCACCCTTATCCCTCAGCCCCTTTGTCGAACCCCAACCAGGTTCCTTATACTTCCATCCTCCTCTGCTCCTCCCCGGTCTGTTTCCCCTCCCCTTGGGTTGAAGGCTACTCCCCTCATCTGGAGGAGAGCTTCAGATCAACACCTCCTTATACCTTCCCCTCACAAGTTAAACCCCACCTTTCTTGAATGTAGTCAGCCACCCCTGTTTGAGGACTTCCTTCCCTAACGGGGCAAGATGAAGCCTGTCCTTGGCATACAGTTCCTTATCCTCCCAAACTCCTTTCCAGTTCCCCAACACCCCCAACCCACTCTCTTCATCCCACTTCCTGAGCCAGTCATTAACCTCTGTGATCTTCATTTTTTTCTCAACTGAGGCCTTTGGTACTGGCAATATCTCCAAAAAGGAAATGTTGCATCCATTATCCCGACAGACTCTGGCAAGTTCTTGGAACCTTGCTTGGATTTCCAAAATGCTATTTCCCTCTAGATCATTATTTCCCAAATGCAGCAGGAAATCGGTTTCCCTCCACAATCCCTAACCAGTTCAGTACATCATGAACTTTGCTCTGTACTGTCAGCCCAGAGATGCTGACTACCTTCACCTGGCTATGGCATCCACCCCGTCCCTCCCACTGGAGGACCTAATCATCAGTCTCCCAATAACAGAACCTTAACACACCATCATCTTTCGATTACCCTCCACTATGTGCTCAACCCCCATCCCCTTTATTCGTGATCTCTATTCCATGGGGAGTCTTCCTGCTTATTAGAGACCTCCTTATCACCTTCCCCTTTCTGCCTCCCTTGTTATTTTGCCCACTTAACTCAGACCCCCCCTTGAATAGGTGTCCCCTTTAACCCTCTCTTATCCGAACCATTTATCCTGGCCCTGATGGTTTCCCCTTCCCCCACAGCACCATCCTCCCGCCTTGTAATAGTACCCCTACCTCCAGAGGCCCTCTGTGAGTCCCCTTTACCTAGGGCCCCATCCTTGGATCCTTGGTACAGACCCCCCTGCTGAAGGGGGGCCCCTCCCATGCCTCTTTGTCTCCCACTTTCTCTCCAGTCGTGCTCTCCTCCCTCATGTCTGCAATATGCTGCATCTCCCCCATCTGCTTAACATTTATGTTTCCCCTTCTCCATCTGGGACTATTTCTAACCTTTCCATTGCCGGTCTGTGATGCCCTTTGGGTATCCGAATCCCTCCCCCTGGCCTCTGTATCAGTTTCCTCATTTCCACCAACCCCTTCCCCCTCCAGGTTGCTTAGTAGCTCAAATTTATTGTAACACTCTATGTCAGCCTCCATCAAGTAACTCGAGTTTCCCCTGACTGCCCCTCTAAACTGCCCCTCTTTCTCCCCTCTTGCCCTGTTCTCCTTAGGAGCTCCCTTCCCACAGTCTGCTCTTTTAGGCTTCCCCACAACAGCCCCTCCCTTCTCACTGTCTGCTCTTCTAGGCTTCCCCAGAACAGACCCTCCTGACTCTTCCCCCTCCATTCTCTTTATATTCAGAATGTTTACTCTGTACGTTTTCCCCTTAGCATCAACATCCCTATCTAAGAGTCCTCTGTCCCTAATATCCCCCCTCCTGCTTGCTGTAACATAACATCCTGTAATTTCTGAGCGTCGCCCCAGCCTCCCCTCAGCCCCACCCTTCTGCTGCCCATATCCACACCCCTTATACTTGGACACCCCCCAACTTCCCCAACTTACCCCTTAACCAATATACTTCACTCCTGATACAAGATAGCTGTCTACAGAGTGGGTAGCCTCCCTCTCTCCAGGCCCAATTGAGAATTATTGCCATCCCACAACCTGTGCAGCCTACAATCCTTCTGAAGATGCCTGCCGTGGTGAAATGTGGCCACCCTGTTTGTCCGTCTCTGTTCATAATGGCACACACCCTTTTTCTCAGTCCCTTCCCCCTGGAATACAGTCTCTTTCTCTCTATACTGACTGCAGTTATTTACGAACCCAATTTCAACCCCACCAATAAAGTTCCCAAGTCTCACAAACACATACAGCCCAGTGTGTGTCCAGTCCCACTAACAGTGTGTGTATGCAGACATCAGGTACCGTATGATGTCACAGGCCCACTAGTTCCTGTTGCTTCAAATTTCAGTCACAAACATAAATGCACAGCCCTTCAATCCCAACCCCAGTGGCTTTTCAGTATTTAAGAAAGCCTACAAAACAGGGTGGGTGGGAGGCTCTACCACCACCAGGCAAACATCACATTTAAATTTCACTCAATTTATCACTGCCAAACAAGTGTTCCCACACCCAGCACACAAGCCCCAATAGTTACAGTATCACAGCCCAAGTAACAGTTCTAACTTAAAGTAATAATTTTTAACACACAGAACTAATTTCAAGTATAAAACTATTCAAATATTTCAGTTAAAACAGAAGATAAAACCAAACCTCTTTCCTAAACAACCTCCTACTTCTGTTCCCAGGTGTATATGTCAATATACATTCATAACCTGTAAACCACACAAATTGTACTAATGCATGTTGATGTATTTTAACAAATAAGTTATTATAAATCTGATTAAGCTAATCCACCTCAAACTCTTTAGGATCCCTTGCCAACAATTGGAAAATAATATTTCCCTGCATATTACCCTATTAACTAGCCCTATCCCTGGTAGGGCTATTCAGTAGTTTATTACAATCAGAAGTAGTTCCAAAGGACCGGAGGGTGGCAGATGTGGTTCTGCTCCACTAGGTGTGGGGACAAGGAGCAAGTGGGGTAACTACAGCAGGTGTGGAGCTACAGACCCATCAGTCTTACCTCAGTGGTAGGGAAACTGATGGAGTCACTAATCAAGGAGAACCATGTGGATTACCTGAAGAGCAATGGCCTTCAGGATAGTAAACATGGGTTCATGGCAGGGAGGTCTTGTTAGGCAAACCTAATAATATTTCTCAACGGGGATGACAAGGACACTGTATGGAGGTCTGGCTGTAGATCTACTCTCATTTGATTTCAGCAAGGCATTTGACTCAGTGCCTAACAGATAATTGCAAAAAAGAATGAGATTCTGAGGGCAGCTAGGGACATAGTACAATGGGAAGGAAATTGGCTGGGGAAGAGGCAGCAAAGGGCAATGGTAAATATGGTCAAATTGGAAGAGAGAAGGGTCACACGTGAGGTGCCACAGGGATCTGTCCTGGGCTCATTCTTCTTCAATATGTTCATTAGTAACATAAGAGAATGAATCAAGGGCAAGTTGTGTTTCTCTGCAGATAACACAATGCTCTACAAGAGGATGGACAGCAGCGAGGGAACTAGGGAAATGCAGAGCGATTTTCATTGACTAGAGAGGTGCCTTAAGGTCTATCAGTTGAAATCCAATGCCAAAATGTGCAAAGTGGTGCACCTTGGGATCAAGTATCCAAGGACCAAGTACTGCGTAGAAGGGGTTAAGCTGAATACTATGACTGAAGAAATGGACCTAGGAGTCATCAGTAGTAAAACCTTCAAACAGTCAAGTCAATACAATAAGGCCATTAGTAAGGTAAAAAGGGTATTGGGTTACATCAGGAGGGGTTTAGACAGTAGAAGGAAAGAGGTAATATTACCTCTTTATAGGCAGATCATAGGGGTGCACATATAGTACTGTGCTCAGTTCTGGAGTTGTCACCTTATGAAGGATAAGAACTGGCTGGAGGCAGTGCAATGAAGGATGATGAGGATGATACAAGGCCAGTAGGGCATATTTTTTTTTTGTAATTTTAGTCTTTGGTAACTGGGTAAAGCCCACTAGGCACAAGTGAATGTTTTCAGGGGTGACCTGGGAGCACTGGGTGGTTAAGAGACTTGCTCAGAGTCACACAATATGCAAGAGGAGGTTGCAAGAATCAATCCAAGGTCTGGTCTGCTGGATGTATCAAGCTCTTTCACAGCTCATTACTCTAACCTCTAGGTTATACTGCCAACCCAATGAGAAGTGGCTTGAGGTATTAAACATATACTTGCTTGAGACCAGATGGGAGAAGAGTGATATGATAGAGATCATCAAATTCCTGAAAGGAATAGATAAAGTGGACTGTAAAGAGATTTTTCACATACGCACAAATTCAAGGTCACAAGAGCATGAGTGGAAACTGGAAGGGGGAATGTTTAAGAGTGATGTAAGGAAGTGCTACTTTAATGAGAGGGTGCTGGAACCCTGGAACAGCCTGCCAGTTGAGGTGGCAGGATCCAAAACCATAAATGGTTTCAAGCACAACTGGGGCAGAGTAAAGGCAGCAGTGGCTACTCAAGATAATAGTAGCAGGGGGGATTTGGGGTTGATGGGAAGGAAGCATGCCCTGGACTACAATTAGGTTACAGGGATGGACAGGGAACCATGGGCAGATGGGATGGACCATCAGTCTTTTTCTACCTACATGTCTATGTTTCTATGAAAATGCTAATATTCTCTCAAACAGAATCACACTTTTTTTTCTAGATTCAATAGTTCTCTGTGTGGTGGACTTTTTATGCTGCATTGCTACATGTTTTTTTTCTCTGGAGAGGACTTGCAGCACCCTGGCAAGCACCCCCCCCACCCCAGTAATTCTAACACAGCATGCAGCAGCTGGTATTTCCAGTGTTATAGTAAACAATAGTAAATGAATCTGAAAGGACACAAATTTAATTTATCAGCATCAGTAATGCACACAAGTTTCATAGCCCACTATTTCCTTTTACAGTAGAAGCATCTTAAAGGGGACACCTCCATGGATGCCCTATTGTTCCATTTAAGTGGCTGTCCCGTTTATCAGAAGTAGCCTTTTTTTCCATTGCAACCAGAAAAGACTTTGCTCATAAGACAGACACACACATTACAGTAACAAACAAAACAGAGAAAACAAGCAAAACACCAAGAAGTACTGGATACTAGTACTTTTTATGATTACAGCTCCTTTTTGTAAAAGTGTGTTTGGTTTGGTTCTTGATTTAACCTTTATTTAATTGGTGAAAGCAACATACTGAACTTTAAATAAAATCACTTGGCTTCACTTAGCAACTTTTGAGAGAGAGGAGTTTGGCAGCTGTGCAACCTTGATAACTTTTATTTTCTCACTCAGTGGAAGATTGACTCTTTTGTTGTTGCTTGTAGATGCTGTCCTACAAACCAAACACACTTGAAAGAGATGCTAAAAACACTCCAGAGAGAAGCTAAGCAGGTGGGAATGTGAAACAGCTTAAGTGCAGGGCACTTAACGAGGTGCATTTACATTTTCAGTATCTTTTCCTACACCTGTGACTAGATAATTGTCCCAATTAAGCGACAGGACCATCCCAATTAAACAGAAGCTGGTCTCATTGAATAACACTAGCCAACAATCGGTGCCTAGGCAAGTGTCCCAATTAAGCAAACGTCCCCTTTAACCGTGTCCCCTTTAAGTGGCTTCTACTGTACTTCTAGTGAGACTGATGTAGCTATACTTTGTTGTTGCTAATCACAGCTTCCCTCTCAGTGATATCTCTTTCTGGCTCAATGCTCCATAAAATGACTGCTCCCTTGCTTGCTTTTACAGATGATTTAAATATTTATATGTATGGACTACTAACAACTACAGGTAACCTTGATCCCTTGTTTGAAAAATCTGTGAATACATTTTCAGAATTTGATGGAATGGGCACATTTTCTTCCCCATAACAATCTCTGATATTGGCTAGAAACAAACCATTTTGTGAAACACATGGTTTAGAAACTTGTTCTTCCATTTTGGTAATTATTAACATGTTTTTCATGAGTAATTACATTTGAATAAAGTTATACTGAGTAATGAAAACCATACTTGCACAGCATTCTCACAATTGTAATGGTATATATTTATTCTTAAAATGTAACAACTGCCATACTGTGCTAAGGTGAAAGAATAAAGATGAGTTTACACCACCTCTGAGCAAATCCTAAAGCACTCCATTAATTATAAAGTCTGATAATGGTTTGGAGTTACTTGAAAAAGCATGAACCCTGTCAAAAACTAACCAGTCACATAGTTAACATATTTGTGGTTCATCATAATCCAATTACTCACATTTGACAGAAAAAGTAAGCAGTCATTATTCAAATGTGTGTAAATATAAACTCCCTTTGTAATTATACACACATTGCAAATACTGGAATTTCCATCCGCTGTACAAAAATTAAAATACAGCACTCTTTGTATATTTATTAAGCTTCTGATTTTAAATGTTATTATTGGAGAGGGATATTCTGAGAAGAGAACCCAACCACCTGAGAAAACCACAATCAGTAGTATCAGAAGAACTCAGTTCCACAGCATTTCCAAAGAACAAAATTATACCCTATTCCATTCTCTAGTTTGAAGGGCATGTGGATGAAAACAAAGCATCGAATTTATCTCGATACTGATGCACTGGCTGGAGTAAAATTCATTAGAGCTGGACATCCCAATCAGTGTCAGTGACTCAACAAGTTGAGCGCTCACCTCTGAAGCTGGAAATCCAGAAGATTGTTGGTTCTAGCCCCACACCAGGAACTTTAGTTTTAATTTACTTTAGTTTATTAAAACACCATTGCAGCAAAACCCCATAAGGATTACTTTAGGTTGCATATCTAGAAATATCAGGAGTAAGGATAGAGAGGTGCTAATACCCCTTTATTGTTCCTTGATGAGGCCGCATTTGGAGTATTGTGGCCAGTTTCAGCTCCATATGAAAGAGTACAGATTGGGATACTTGAGAGAATACAGAGGAGAACCAAGAAAATGGTGGCCAATGTTACAGTAGGAATATGAGTTATGAGGAAAGGTTGAAGGATCTGGACATGTACTCCCTGAGTTACAGAAGGCTACGGAGGGATATGTGCTTTGTATACAGGACACGTGACAATAGAGATTTTTTTAGAATTTTTAGGGCCGATCGCTAGGCAACATGGTAAGGAAACAAGCGGACATGACTGGCAATTAAAAAGGGGAACATTACAAAAAGAATGCAATGGATCAGTGGTTTAATTAAAGAGTTGTTTCAGAATAGAACAGTTTGCCAGCAACAATAGTACAAAGTAGTACTATGGCACAATTTAAAAGATCACTAGATCTATACATGAAAGATAAGGGGAGGGGAGGTTTCAGTTTATGGGGTAGGCAAATCTGTATGGCTAACACTACTCAACCAGCATTCTCATATGAATCCAAAATGAAAGGCTAATGTTCCACACATTCGACACACCACACACATACAAAATTAGCTGCAGTTCAAAAACATATTGTACCACAAATCTACTTACAAAAATACCTCACTAACACAAAAAATAAAACTACTCTACTGCATGTACAAATTAATTTTAAATACATTATTTTGCATTATTTGATCCAGCTTTAAAAAGGACTGCATTATTTGACACTGTAAAAAACACAAACTAAAGAAAATCACAAAACTTACAAAAATCATTAATCTAAAAATCACTTAAAAGAATGGTTTATACCTTTTTGTTCTAAGAATAGGGTTTCTCTGTCTAACCAGCTTCCAAAGGGCATACACTGAAACATCTTTTGGTGGCAAGAGGGAGTGCAGCCTATGTTTGGGGTCACAGATCTTCATAAACATTATCAATTCTTTTCTCCTTACTTCCAGCCTCATCAAATTATACCTCTATAAGGCCTCCTCATATGGAACCTCAGCCCATAATATCATTCGTAATGCTCTTTTGTTTCTTTTCTCACTCTTTACTTTCCATTTATGTAAGTTCCCCATCCCATTATGAGGATCTGTATTAAAGTATTGGTTTATTTATGGTACAATAAATATACCAAGTTACCTGGGCTAGCACCTGCCCTTTTTAGCATAGTTAGAAAATATAATCTCCAGTTTCCTTTTCTTAGCATCCCCTCAACTTGTTCTTTCCATCCAAAATCATGCTGTGCTGTCATTCCCAACAGTTTCACACTTGCAGCTGTCTCAGCTGTAACCTTCCAAAACACAATGGGAGACACTACAATTTATTTATTTTCCCAAACCTTATTTATTTAGTTTTGTCTGGGTTTATCTGAATCAGATTTAATTTTGACCACTCCTCATTGTTTTATATCTTCCTGCATAGCACTCTGACTTATTTCATGAAATTTATCAATGACTGGTGTATCATCCAAGAACTTGATACAAGATCCATCAGTTTTTGAGCTCATTAATCTTTATTAGAAACAACTGAGGTCCTAATTGTGTACTTTGCAGCACTCTCCCACACATTCCTTTCACCCCAGATTGAATCCCCTCCACCTCCATCTATTGTGTCCTACCCTCCCAAAAAAATCACAAACCCATCTCACTATACAAGGTGGGATATCCAACATCTGTAATGTTCTCATCATAATGTTATGCTCTTTAAAATCAAAAGCCTTTTTATAATCCACCAGAATTGCCCTCTCTCCCCCTACTCCCATGATTTCATACACAATTCCAAAAACATTAAGGATGCCAAAGTTGTTGAACTCTCGTTTAATGATCCAAACAGATTTTTATCAATTTTATTTGGAATTAATTTTAATGTTTATCTTGTAATAAAACCCTCACACACTTTGGATACCACACAAGTAAATGAGATGGGCCTGAAATCCTTCTTTATGTCCTGTGGTACATACACTTTAGGCAAGGGACGCGCCCAGTCCTGTTTCCATTGATTTGATCATTTTCCTAGCATGATAGAGTAATTAAGTATATTATACAGCCAGACAGCAATCAAATCTGCCCCTTCTCTCCATACCCAGTTTGGTATTGCATCATGACCTACTGCCTAATTTGCCATCCATTTATTCAATTCTTTCACCATTTTGTCCACTTTGACAAGATATTTTCCTAGTACTTCTCATACTTCACCTTCTATTTTTTCTAAAGATTCAAGGCATTTTCTCATCTAACATACAGTTATATTAATCTCCTGCACAAACTTTTTTTTATCATAAAAGACTTTATTGAAGGTTTTTTCAAACATAAGAGTAATTAACAAACAACTCATGCAAACATTCTTCATTACTCTCAGTAACATAATACATTGTAAGTTTTGTTTAACATAGCTACAGAAAGTATAAACAATCAATCGGAACATATACATACCATATTGTATGAGATACAGTAGGTAAAATAGCAAATGTATGGCTTGGTGCAGTGAAGAAACTGCACCCATATATCCCAAAGAAGTAGGGATGTCTGTAACATATATAACCTTGCTTGTATTATAGAACTGTAACTGTTGCATCTGGTAATTCCCTGGTAGTGCCCATTTACAGACCAGTGGGGGGTTTCTAGGAGGGGGCAATGGCATTGAGTATACATTAGAGTGAAGATATGCATCCCACTTTGTGTTGTATTTCTGCAACTGTTTAGAGTTGGAAAAAGAAAGGCATTTGAAAGTTACTAGTTTGACAACTACTGCATGCCAGATGAGAAGAGATTTGGGTGTCATCTGCTGCCATTTCATTAGTATGGCCCATTTTGCCTCTAGGATCACGGCCATCAGCCAGTCTTTTGTCAGCACATTAACCAGCTGTATAGTGTATCCCAGTATAGTGAGAGTGGGTGATGAGGGAATCTGGAAGCCCAAAATTCTGGAGCAGTCATTCAGGACATCCTCCCAGAAGCATGTCAGTATGGGACCTTGCCAAAGGACATGTAGAATGTTTACATTAGTGGCTTCACCGTGCCAACATTTAGAGTGAGGGAGAAGGCCCATGCTTTGTAGTGCTTTGCATGTGTGGTACCACCTCAGCATCAGTTTGAGTTGAATCACTATATGCTGAGTGGGCCTCTCTAAGGCAGCAGTTCCAGATATTCAAGGGGATATCTACTTGTAAATCCTGGGCCCATTTTTGCCTACATGTAGTGGTGGGACTTGGTTGCACATCTCTAAGTAGATGATAGATCCACCCTGTCATCCCTTTAAGCTTATATAGCTTTTGTAGTTGGTTGAGCCATTCCCTGCTAAGGCCCAACCCAGAGCCTTGTTTAAATGAATGAAGAGCCTCTCGGATCTGAAGGTCTGTCCAGAAATTCATCTTGGGGAGTTGGTACAGTGCTTGCAGCTGTTGGAGGAACATCAAAACCTTTAAAATCTGGTTCTGTGAGGTCATCAATTGTGTATATACCCCTCAACCACAATGAGTGCAATTTGATACCTTCCCCCCTGCTCAGATAGTGGGGTTCTCTCAGAGGTAGGTGTATCTAACTGGTGGTATCCCAAAGGGCCTTGGGACATGTGTCAGCTTCAATCATTTCTGCCATGCTTTCCATGTTTCCCAAAGCACCAGAGATGCTGTAGCATGTTGGTGTAGACTCCCCCCTAGGAGACTTCCTAGCCATGAGGTGCCTGCCAGGTATTTCTCATGTCTGAGCTAGGCCAGGGTAGCACCTGTTACTGGTAGAAACCATTTGGCAGCTTGTGCATTCTATAGGCCAAGAAATAGTTCTGAAACCAGGGAAGCCCCAGACCCCTAATGGCCAATGTGTCCTGAGCTTGGCTTTTCTGAATCTGGAGGCTTTCCCTTCCCGTAGAAGTGTTGCAGCTAGTTTTTCTAAGGATTGGTAAACCTTAGACAGAGTGGCCACCCGGATATTGCAGAATAGATAGGCTACATTGGGAAGGGTGAACATATGCAAGGCCTCCACCTTGTCTTTGAGAGAGAGAGGCACAGCTTTAGCCATCTTTGGATCTTTGCTCTCAGCATCGTGAGTAGCAGGACATAGTTTGCGTTGGCCAGAGTCCTCCAACTCGCAGTGATGGCGATCCCCAAGTAAGAAAATCCTTGTGGTGCCCATGTTACTTGCTCACCCTGAATCACATCCTTGGTGCAAGCTCGGTTAAGCGGTGAGATGGTAATCTTTTTCTTATTCATCTCTAGGCTGGAAACAGAGGCATACTCATGTAGGATGCCCAATATGGGTGGGAGAGACTGTGTTAGGTTGGCAATCATCAGCAGTAGGTCGTCTGCATATGTGTTGACCATATACAGCTGCCCTTTCACCTCAATACCCTGCACTTCCTGTGTACCTAGCAATTTCCAGGTTAGTGCATCCAGAGCGATCAGGAACATCAGTGGGGATAGTGGACAGCCCTGCCAAGTTCCCCTGTACAGCTGAAAGGGGTTGAAATATTTCAGTTCATGAGGATGGTGGCCATAGGGGAGTTGTTAAGAGTAGAGATCCAACTCAAAAAGTGGGGGCCAAGACCATAGGTCCCAAGCATGGCATACAGATAGTCCCTCTCTACCGAGTCAAAGGTCTTACAAAAACCGATGGTCAGTGCTACCATTAGTGTGGAAGATTGCATAGCAAACTATTTAAGGTTCAGAATAGTGTGCATATTATCTGTTCCTGTTCTGCCCTTACCAAACCTGGCTTGCAATGGGTAGATAATGGATGGAAGCACTGCTTCCAGTCTTTCAGCTAGTATGTTTGCTATCAACTTGGTGTCCATTGGGATCAATGAGATGGGTTGGTAGTTGGAGCAGTGCAAGGTGTCAGATGACTTTTGGAGAGCAGGGTAACGATGGCTTTTCTCATCGTTGGGGGAAGCAGTCCTCATTCTTGGGTCTCCAGCAGGGCAGCCAAACGTGGGGGAAGAGATCTCCTCTGCAGGCAGTTGATATAGCTCCACTCACATGCCATCTTCCCCTGGGGCCTTGCCTTTGTATAGCTGGTTAATGACAGTTCTGAGTTCCTGAATGGAGATAGGATAGTCTAGTTCATGCACCTCTTGGGGATTCAGATGTGGGACAAGGAGTGAATGCAGAAATGCCATGATGGAGGAGTCATAGTAGGGGCCATTGGAGAGGGTCCTACAGGAATACAATGCTTGGTAAAAGTGTCTCGTGCAGCGTTCACCTCCAGAGGTATAGTTATAATGCCTCCAGTTGGCGATCGGAGGTCATAAAAAAGAGAATTTGACTTTTGTTTCCTGAGGTGATAAGCTAGGAGCTTGCTCTCCTTGTCCCCAGATTCATAGAATCTGTGTTTTGCCCTGAGTAGCTGCCATTCAGCCTTGCATTGCAGGATAGTGTTCATCTTATATGCATACTGTGTGATCCTGAGCAAGTCACTTAACTTCCTTGTGCTCCCAGGTTGCATCTGGAAACATGCTTCAGCTTAGTGTGCTACTCTTGATTAAACAATGTTCCCATTCCCCTCCCCGTTATATTTTAGCCACCCAATGGAGTAGAGGAGATTGGGCAGTGGAGGCTGGGAGCTCTTAAACTGGGCTTCCATTGTTGAGAGTTCATGTGTGAGTCTATCCAGCTCTTGCCTCCTATGTCGATTTTGGGTATCGGTGTCAGAGATTATACACCCCCTTAGGAAAGCTTTAAAGGCTTCCCATACTGCTCCTGCTCCAACTTCCCCATTCAAATTAATCTTAAAAAAGATTTGGGTTTTAGTACAAACCCAGGCACAAAACGTGGGGTCTTTTAGGAGGAGTGGGTTGTACCTCTATCTGGGAGAGGAGGGCTGGGCACCAAGATGTAAGAAGGACAGGCCTTTTGGAGCATGGTCAGATATGACCAGTGGCTCGATGGTGGTGTCATAGACCCCTTATGTTGCCAAAGTATTCACCAGCCAAAAGTCTATATAACTAAAGGAACCATGAATTGCTGGATAGAAGGTAAAGTTTCTACCCGTGGGATTATCCCTGCACCAGGGATCGTCAGGCCCCATTTGTCCATCAACCCCAGCAGAGCTTCTTTAGCTCCAGGGTGAGATTCTGGGGTTGGGTATGATTTATTAAGAAAGATATCCGAGACTAGGTTAAAGTCTCCTCTAACAATTACCGGTAACTCTTTAATGTCTCCCTTAGCCTCCAAGAGAGGTTGGCTCAGTTGGGGAAGAAGTCAATACCATCCTGATTGTGTGCCTAGAAGTTGGCTAGGGCTGTCTTACCTCTGGGAAATGAGAACTGTGCCACTATTCATCGACCCTGCTGGTCTGTTTTAACCCATTCTTCATCCAGGGGCAAGATTTATGTAAAAGCACAGCCACCCCCTTAGATTGTTTTTTACAGTTAAACTGTTTATTGAAATTTTTACTTTTTACATACATTGAAATTGCATATATAGCTAGGGTTGTTGGTTACACTTACAACCCTGGCATTAGTATATGTCAGTAGGGGAAATGAGTACCTACATTTACCTTGTTGATCATGCAACAATTTAGGGTTGTGGATTGTCAAGACTTCCGTGCTCCATCTGGTTAAAGTGGCCCTTAGTAGGCTGGTGATCTGACCTGGCATCCGTCACCCTATGCATAAGGAGTAAACACAGAGAACCACTGTCCTGTATTCATACTTTAACTAATTACAACAGCGATTATTTAAGATTGATGGAGACCTCCTCATTTCCACTTCTCACAGATACACTTTAATGCATACTTTAGCTGTTCAACCTGTCACATGTTCACCCAGTCACCTTCTTGGTAGTAGTATATTTGTGGAAATGTGTCCAGCACTCCTCATACTTTAACTAGGTTTGAGAGGCGGTTCATAGAGGCTAGCTGGACCATGGACGTAAGAATCTCCTGGTGTGTAGGGATGTCCATGGTCCTCCACCTGCCCAAGATGAGGTGTTTGGTCTGCATTGCCAATAGAGCCCATCATCTGTGTTCCAAACCGTGTAGCAAGGGGGCTTCTTACTTCATGCCTAGTAGGATCAGGGGTATGGACATAGGGATAGGTTTGCCGAGCACCTTGGTGCCTATGTCCACCACTCATTTCCAGGTCTCCTGCATCAGAGGTCTGGACCATAGAATATGCAGGAGGTCACCTGGGTGAGCCTGACATCTCCAGCATTTGTTGGTGCTCAGTACTCCTGCTGCCTTTAACACAACCGGGATGCGATTCCAGGAGTGCAGGATCTTATTTTGGATCTGCCTGCTTTTTACATCATTATAATTTTTTTGGGCTGCTTGCCAGCATTCTTGCCACTGCTGCTCTGTGAATCTGACCTGAAGGTCAGGGCCTCCTCCCACTTCCCCCTGTAGTTGTCTGACTGACTTGGTATGATGTCTCTTAGCATGGTGTATATCATGCTAGCTATACCCCTGGGCTTTGCGAGCCATAGGGGCTGCATGACATGGGGGAATTCTTTTGGCTGGCTTTTAGCCAGCCCCAGCAGGGCACTGCAGATTTGTAGACACCTCCAAAAGCCAGTGGTTGGGAGCCCCCATCTGGCCTGTAAATTAGTGAAGGTGTCTATGACTGTAGAAGCTGGGGTAAGCAGGTCCTCCAGCTTGCCTATGCGCCTCTTTGCCCACCCCTTGCAATTGATCATTTGGTTACTTATATGGATGTTCTCATTCCCCCACAGGGGAGTGAATTTGATTGGGGTGAGACTGGTCCCTAATTTCTTTTGTATCTTAGCCCAGCACTGTAGGGAAGGGCTTATGGTGGGGTGTGCCTTCAGTCTTCGATTGGGGATGTTATACACGACTAGTGGGAGGGAGAGCTTTCCTCTTTGTACTCACTCCATTTCCACTCATTGCGATGTTGCCTCTCCTTCCATTTTCAACCAGTGTAGCATTTGTACCATATGGAAAGCCCATTTGTAGCCCTCCATCCAGGGTAGGCACCACCCTCCCTCTGACCAGTGTACCTGCAGTTTGTTCCTACTATATCTTGGAGGTTTCCCTTCCCAGAGAAATCTGCCTATTGTCTTTTCTATCCTGGAACTCCATGGCCAGTGGGATGTTTGCCAGAGTATAGAGAATTTTTTGTGGGCCACAATCATTTTGACTCCAGCAATTTTCCCTGCCAGGATAAGGTTGAATTTTCCCCATCTGTACATGTCATCCACTATCTCTGCTAAAAGTGGGTGGAGATTTTGATCACAAAGTTTGGGGAGAGTGGGGTAAATTTGATACCCAGGTAGGTGACGCCTTCTCCTGCCCATCACAGCCCTGTGTTCCCTAGGTTTGGGGGAGTACATCTAGGGTTGAGTGGGAGTGCTCCTGCTTTTGTCTCATTAAGGGGTAGACCTGACAATGTATGAAACTTTTGAAGTGTATCCAGCAAAGAGGGCATAGCTTTGGTTATGTCTGCTACCATGACCAGCAGGTCATCTGCACACATAGGTGTTATATACTCCTTGTCACCCACTGGGATGCCTTGGATCCTCCTGTCCTCCTCAAGTTTGGCTGTGAGGGGTTCCACTGCCAGAACAAATAGTAGGCTGGAGAGTGGGCATCCCTGCCTGGTGCCCCTTCCCAACTGAAAGGTGGGGAAAAAAGAGTGGAGTTTGTAAGGAACCGGTCTGTAGGGGTGTTATATAGGGTGGTTGTCCAGGCCCCAAACTGGGGGCTTATGCCTATATGTTCTAACACGGCATGGAGGAAATCCCATTCTAGGGAATCAAAGGCCTTCTCAAAGTTGATTGCAACTGCCGGTGTGGGAGTCGGTAGCTCTTGGGCCATGTGAGCCAAATTAATTAGTGTCCTGATGTGATTCAAACTGTACTTACCGGGGACAAATCCTACTTTGGAGGGGTGTATCAAGTGTGGCAGCAGGGGGCTTAGTTGATGGGTTAATGATGTGGTGAGGATCTTGCTGTCCACATTTATCAAGGATATAGGGCAGTAGCTGCCGGGGGAGATGCGGTCCTTACCTTTCTCTGGGAGTACTGTGATCACTGCTTCTCTCATGGTGGGTGGAAAAATGCCCTCCAGCTCTGCCTCCAGATGTGTTTGCTGTAGTATTACAGAGACTATATCCACCAGGGACTGCCAAAATTCTACCATGTAGCCAACCCCCTGGCATCTTCCATGGCCAGAGTGAGAGCGAGCTTCTTTTATCTGAGAAGTGGTTAGAGGACTATCTACTATTTTGGCCTGCTGGCCCCAAATAGTCAGGAGACATTCTGAGCACTGGAACTCTTGGGTAGCTGCTGTGTTTGCCTTCCTAGAGTAGATATATAGGGAAGTATAATATTTCCCCATTACCTTATTCAGTGCAGTACTTGTGGTTTGTATTACCACTCTCTCATCCCTGAGTCCTGAGATATGCCATTCCATCTGTTGTTTCCTTAACCTGTATGCCAGTATACCCCTCCTTTCTCCCTTCCTTCCCAGTACTTCTGTTTGAGTGGAAGAATGGAGACCTCAGCCTTTCAAGTAGAAGTGAGTCGATCTCCATATGGAGACCTAGGATTTGCTGCCCTAGTGGGCCACGTTGGCTGGGCCATGCCTGTTTTCTGTACTCTCCCTCTTCCAGCTTCAGATCCTTTTCCATGTCTTTCAGATGTTTTTTCCCCACTGTCTTCTCCTGCCTACAGCATAGCTAATGATCAGAATTGCCACCTCCCGCTTTTTGGTTGGCACCGAGGCATACACCGCATAGCCCACCCAGTCCCGCTTTAGGAGCTCATGGTCCTTACAGGTCAGCTTCATCTCCTGCAGGAATGCCATCTGTGCTTTGGTCTTTTTTAAATATGACAACACCTTTTTCCTCTTCACCAGGGTATTTAGCCCTCTCATATTCCAAGTGATGAGAGTTAGATTAGCCATAGTCGGTTTGTGTGGGGGCTAGTGGGAGAGGTATTATGCAGTAGTTCCCCCTGAGGATAAAAAGTTGTTGGGTAGTGTGAAGTCTCATGATGAGACCAGCTCAGCAATACTGGCCAGGGTGACCAGTGCCCTTCACCTGCTTTCAAAGCAGGAGTGATATCTCTACTGGGGGGGTGAACACTCCTTAAAATTTGTGGGGAGACCATATTGTGTCAAGATTTGTGCCCTGGCTCCATTTCTTTCCTCCTGGAGCTCTGCCCTCGATATGTTCCTTCATCTGTATGCACTGAGAAGGAACATGGTCCACATAGTAAAATCCCTGCCAACTTAAACCAACTTAAATACAGTAACAACCAAAACCAGCTATTTACAAACTGCACATTTGTGCCTAAAGGAAGCCACCCTGCATGAGCAATCATCTGCCCTAGGGGGCGTAACAAGATCTGCATGGCGGCGGGTGTGGTGATTTTTTATCTAAGTAAACCTGCTGACTGAGTTTCCAGATCTCCTTAAGAAGAAGAAGAAGAATCACCATTTATATAGTGCTTTTCATACACAGTGTATCCCAAAGTTCTTTACAAACAATGCCAGACAGGGAGTGAAGTGACTGCCATATCACACATCAACACCCACACACAGCCTTGACAATTGCATGAACTGGTTAAGCCAGGCGGATCCTGCCTGCTGGCCTGTGAGAGTCAGTCTGCGTCGGCACGCCCATGCTCTGTACCTCCCTCACCCTATAAGCATCTGGCAAGTATTTGATTCCCATCCTCCCCCTCCAACACAAGGAGGGGTGAGAGTTGACATGTTGGGGGGCTCAGGGGTACTGTAATCAACAACAGTCATGGGGAAGGGCTCCTTCACACTTTGATCAGATGTGAAGATTAGCCTACCTGGTTAACCATACCTCCTCAACTTACCAATATTAATGTGGGTCATGGGTGTGGAGAGTGTGAATGCCAAGAGGTACTCCCTTCTTTGTCGAATCCTTGCCCATTTCTGGGAGGCAGAGCAAGGTGGTTTGCCTGTGTGCTGCAACACTTCATCCTCCTGATACTTGTCTCTAATGAAACCTGCATTATGTGATCCATTTTAACTAGATATGTTCTACTGCACCCTCTTCCCTGTCTTCAACTTCCCCAGGGGGGCTGTACTGGCATTGAATCACTGCTGAGTTGTAAGTAAAACTTTCCACACTTGCATGCCCAGGCTGTCATGCCCTCCCTCCACCCCCATGTCTCTGACTTCCTAAGCCAGGGGACAGGTACATTTCTACATTTCTGCAATCATCCTTAGCATTGCTGTACATACATTTGTCCTTCTGTACTGTACAGTAGATCTTAAGCATTGAACCATGTTTTAGTTATGTGGCACCCTGAGAATTCCAGGGCAGGGAAGGGGGTATAGATCTCCAGGCACCTCAGAGCCTACCTCTATTAAATCCTGTATTGTATGACATTTTACCAAGATGCATTCTACCACAACTTTCTCTCTGCCTGCAGCTTCTTCATGAGGACTATACTAATGTAATTAACTGTGGTATTGTGGGTAAGGCTGCTTATCCTTACATGTCCCATCTGCCATACCCTTCCCCAACCCTCTTGTCCCCAGCCTCTTGACCCAAGGGCAGTGTATTTCCACACCTTCCTTAGTGTTTCTGTGTCAACATTTGTCACCCTATAATGTATACCTCATTTATGTCCCAACAATTAGCTGAGTGGCACTCTGAAGGTCCCCCCACCCCAAAAAAAAACAAGGGAGGAGGAGAGGGATAATGATAACCAGGCATTCAAAGGGGCATTGGGGCTTAATAGTAGGCCGTGTCATTATATATGAAGGGGAAACCCACGGAGTTGTGGCCAAGTATCCTAAGTGGTGTAAAACACTGTGAAGACAGTCCCTCGCCTCTTCCCTCCCCCAGGTTGCAGAAGGCAGAGAGAAAAGAAAATAATGACCCACATTTAAACTTTTATGAGGAGCTACCAACCGTGGCTCCTTCCTTAAAACAAAGAGTTTACCCCATCAGTTGGTACGATAAGCAAAGGATATCATGAGAGAATGGGAGGGTAGATCATTGACCACAGATGCTGCTTATGGCCTGTGGGGTGAACTAGTAGGCCTAAGTATAAAGTCAGTGTCCATAGCGAGGTAGCACATTCCCCCCTTTTGCATGCTATGCCCTCTCTCCATCCCTTCCCCCCTGACCTGGCATACCGATGCAGGCCCCAGTATCACTTATCTGATTTAGTCCACTGGATCCTGGGCATCTTCTTGTATTCCTCACTGGATGGGGGGTTGGGGTCTCTGACCTCTGGACGTGCCTGCTGACTCTTGGTTCTGGATTGCTGGCCTGTTGGTCTCTGGCTAGACTTTGTTTCTTCTCCAGTTCTGGCACATCCTCCACAGGGCTGGGTTCTGATCATGGCGGTTGCTCCTCCATGCCAGTCGCAGTGTAGTCTTACAGCTTTTCTCTTGGGTCTGGCAACAGTTCTCTCAGCACGGCAAATCTGTTTTTGGTCATGTGGCACACTAGGGCTGTGGTCTCTGCTCTCTGTTTTCTGCTGTTCTCGGCTCTTGTCTCCAATGCTGGATCTGGTATGTGCTTTTGTGTGTGGGAGGGAGGTCTGGCTTGTTGTGTGCCTCCCTCAGGGAGCACTTCCTACTATGTCTCAGGAGGGGCCTAGTCCTGTTCCCCAGGCTGCCTCTCCTCTGTTTCCATCTCTTCAGTTCTGGAGGAGGTGTTTGGGCTGTGATGAATTGGGGAGCTCTGCTTCAAATTAGTTTTGCTCCTTGTCCAGCTCCTCTCCAAATAATCAAGGACTGCTGGGGTTTCGAAAAACATAGGTGCTTCATTAAGGACAACCCACATGATGGCAGGGTATCTGAGGGAGTACTGGAAACCCAGCTTTTGCACCATGTGGTGGGCCTGGGTGTACTCTCTCCTCCTCCAGGACAGTTCTTTAGTGAAGTCCTGGTATATTGAGATTGCGTGGCCTTTCCAGGACAAGTGACCCATCTTCTGTGAGAATACTAATATTAGCTGCCTTGTATTGTAGCTCAGGAGTTTGATCATGATCACCCTCGACTTTTCTCCTCTCTGTGGAGTTAGTATCAGAGTCCAGTGAGTGCTCTCAATATCCAGACAGAACCCATGCTTGAGGCCAAGAATGGAGGGGAGATTTTGTTGTAGGAATTGAATAGTGTCCTTCTTTTCAGCCCCATCCAGAAAACTCAGCAGGCGCAGATTGTTCTGCCTGCTGTGGTTCTCCAAATCATCCACTTTAAGTAGGAGACTTTGGATCAGGCCTTGATGTTCTCTGTTTTCCATTCAGACTTCTTCCAACGTAACCTCGAGGAATGTGACATGTTGCTTGGTCCTGGTAAGACTTCTTTCTAACTGTTTGATGGTGGCCATTGTCTCCTGCGAGACAGTAGTGACTTGTGCATTTTGAGCAACTAATTTTTTGAACATTTTGTCTACTTTTTGTGGATTGTGGTTTATTGCCCCGTTGGTCACCATGCTGCTGCCATCTCCTCTACCATCTGCCCGCACTGATGGTCAATGTTAAAAGCAGGTAGCAGAGGAGATATGTATGTGTACCTTATTTCAGGGTCTTTTAAACCGAAGGATTATATTTCCTCCCTGCCACCTTCAAATTAGATATTTACAGATTAAAGAGCACTCAAAGCCATAGCTATAGACTCAAGCTACCATTTTGGATCCTGGCTTAGTCATGTCCCTTTTGTAATCCACCCCCTTGGATTTAGATGTGCTAAAACTGTGCAGTACCCTCCTGACCCAGTGTTTTCAAAGCCATTGCACCATCCTGTCTGTGAGATGCATCTCCTGGAGGAGAGCAATGTCAGTCTATAAGGTTTTTTAAATGTTGGAGGCACTTTGTCCACTTGACATTGTGGTTTAGCCTCTTCGCATTCCATGACATGCACCTTACTCCCTTCACTGTGTTGATGGCCATACCCAGCTACGGGGTTCCTTAGCCTACTTACCATAGGGTGTCACAAATGCAGAGGCTTATTCCTGGTGGGGTCAGGCAGCCGACCACAGAGGAGCGTAGGACTAGTAGGAGGGTAGCTGGGCATTCTGCCTGTGATGTCTGTGCTTTAGTGTAGAACAAAATGCTGAACAAAGGAGGGAATAATAAATGGGCAGGTGTGGGTTCCTAACATATAACAATAATCTAAAATAGCAGATAGTATTGAGAAGAGCCCCCCAGATGCAGTTAGACACCAATAAAATAAATCAGTCTGCTTATCACTAACGTAGATGAGCACCTTATAAACTTTATAAACCAAAACAACTTTTGTAGAGTACAACAGTAAACCAGTAACAACTAGACAATTATTTGTGTATACACTAAAGTACCTAAGAAGAAAGTGAACAGAGTGCAGTAATGACACTGTACCCAGCTATGCCACCTTGGTATCCAGCAAGGAGGTTAGCAGAGATGGATGGGATATCCATTCCACCTTGGACCTCTATAGGGTTACCATGTGTTGCTTGGGTTGCATGACTCTACTGGCGACCTTGTAGTAGCCAGCTAATTAATATATGATCAGAAGAGTAATTGTTGAGGAGTAGGAGGTAAGGTAGGGATTTCCTACAGGAGCCATGCTGGTATAGTCGGCTATAAGAGTAACATGTGTTGCCCATAGGCATGTTTGTGGGTGAGAGGAGGGGGAAGCTCCTCCACTTCAGAGTGGTCTACCACCCTTGTCTGATGGGTTGATGAAAGGGGGAAGGGTCTTGGCTTGTGTAGAGGATCACACCACTGTTCATGTCCTCCCCATGTGTGTGGCTGCAACACCAGGAATGTGTTGCTGAGGCTTGCCATTAGCAGTGGGCATTTGCTTCTGAGAAGGGTATAGGGTAGGGGGGATCTCCCATCGTACTGCAGAAGAAGGGGTGAGTGAGGAGGGGGGGCCCTTGTATCATTGCCAATAGGTCAGCGGAGGAGGCACCCATAGTGTAAGTGGTGCAAAAAAGGTTTACCATAACCATAGCCATCAACATGGTGAAGCCTCGACTGGGGAAACCCAGCAATATTGAGAGGAGAACACCACCAATCCCTCCACTTTACTGCAGGGATTAGCTTGTAACATAGAATTCGATGGCAGATAAGGACCGCTTGACCCACCTAGTCTGCCCATTTTCCTACCTAACAGATAAGCTGCAGATCCTAGTTAACCAACAGCTTACTTCCTCCTACCCCCCCACTAGGACTGCCTTATGTCTGTCCCATGCATTCTTGAATTCCCCCACTGTTCTTGACTCCACGACCTCCTCAGGGAGGCTGTTCCATGCATCCACAACCATGAAAAAATACTTCCTCAATTACCTCTGAGCCGTCCCTCTTCTATCTTCAAATTGTGCCCTCTTGTTCTTGCACATCTCTTTTTCTGAAAGATGCTATCCTCTTGGACTTTGTTGATTCCCTTGAGGTACTTGAAAATTTCTATCATGTCCCCTCTCTCCCTTCTTTCCTCGAGGGTATACATATTAAGCTCCTTTAGTCTTTCTTCGTATGTCTTCTGGTCCAGACCCTGCACCATTTTGGTTGCCCTCCTCTGGAGGTCCTCCACTCTGTCTATGTCTTTGCAGAGATGGGGTCTCCAGAACTGCACACAGTACTCCAGATGGTGTCTCACCAACTGTCTACAGAGGGATAACAACTTCCTGTTTTCTACTATTGATGCCTCTTCCTACGCATCCCAGTACCCCCCCAGCCTTCCTTACTGCCTTCTCACATTGCTTGCCCACCTTTAGGTCATCTGATATAATTACCCCCAGGTCCCTTTCCATTTTTACTGTTGTTAGTATCTCTCCCCTCATTGTGTACTCTTCCCCTGGGTTTTTGTTTCCCAGGTACATCACCTTGCACTTCTTTGCATTGAATCTGAGCTGCCATACATTTGACCATTCCTCCAACCTTGCCAAGTCCCTTCTTATCCTTTCCACTCCATCTTGTGTATCAACCCTGTTGCAGATCTTTGTGTCGTCTGCAAAGAGACATACTTTTCCTTCCAGTTCCTCTGCAATGTCACTTATAAAGACATTAAAAGGACGGTTCAGTACTGAACCCTGTGGTACCCCACTAGTAACCCTCCTTTCTTCACTGTGTACTCCATTTACTACTACCCTTTGCATCCTGTTGTCTAGCCAGTTTTTTATCCAGACTACCAGCTTGGGGCCCACTCCAAGGCTGGCTAACTTGTGTATTAATCTTTTGTGTGGGACTGTATCAAATGCCTTGCTAAAATCTAGGTAGGCCATGTCCACGGTCCCTCCCTGGTCTACTACTTTGGTCACCCAGTCAAAGAAATCTATTAGATTTGTCTGACATGACCTTCCCATTGTGAATCCATGCTGCTTTGGGTCCTGTGCCCCACTGGCCTCTAGGTACTCAACAATTCTTTCCTTCAGAAGTGATTCCATCATTTTCCCTACCACTGAGGTCAAACTAACTGGTCTGTAGTTTCCTGCCTCTGTCCTGCTCCCACTTTTGTGAAGAGGAATCACATCTGCCCTCCTCCAGTCCTCAGGTACCACCCCATCCTCCCATGATTTGTTAAAGAGTAGTCAGCGGTGTCACTAGATCTACCCTTAGTTCTTTTAGAATTCTTGGGTGAATCCCATCAGGCCCCATTGCTTTGTCTACCTTCAATTTTATTAGTTCTTTCGAACCCTTTCTTCTGTAAATGGACTGATATGACCCCCCATCTTCAGAGTGTTTCTCTTGTTTGGTTTAGGTACCTCCCCTCCTCTTCCTTTGTGAATACTGAGCAGAAATATTCATTCAGTATCCCTGCTTTTCACTGTCCCCTCTACCCACATTCCTCCCTTTATTAAGCCTCAGTATCCCTCCTTTGGTCTTTCTTGCTCCCTAATGTACCTATAAAGATCTTATCCCCTTCTTAACAGAATTGGCTATCCTTTCCTTGGTTTGGGCCTTTGCTATTCTGACTGCCTTCCCAGCCTCTTTCTGCTTTAACTGATAAAGTTCTCTGTCCTGCTCCTTCTGTGTTTCCTTATATTTCCTGAATGCTATCCTTTTCTCCTTAACCTTCCCTGCCACCTCTTTTGAGAACCATAGAGGTTTTTTTCCTTCATTGTGTTTTATTGATTTGCTTTACACAAAGGCTTGTTGCCTCTGTGATGGCTATTTTGATTACTCCCCATTGTTCCTCCACCCCCTCTCTTGCCTGTTTGCTAGTGCTTTTCTAAGGCATCTCTCATTTTCCAAAGTCAGCTCTCCTAAAGTTCAATACTCTTGCTTTTGTATGGCTTGATTGTATGGCTGTGTTTATCGTGAACCACACTATTTTGGTGAGTCGCTTGTTCCCCAGATGGCTACCACCTCTAAATCTGAGATTCTGTCTCCATCCCCATTTAGAGTACCAGGTCTAGATTGCTCCCTCAGTGGGTTCCAATACTAGCTGTCTGAGGCATGCCCCTGTAGGGCATCAAGAATGACCCTGCTCTTGGATGTGCCTGCAGCAAAGGTGCTCCAGTTAACATCTGGCATATTCAGGTCCCCTATCAACAATATCTCCCCTTTTTCTGCCATTCTAAGGAAGCCTTCTATCATTTCCTTGTCCATTCCCTCCCCCTGAGATGGGGGTCTGTATACAACCCCCATGTGGATTGTGGTGCCATTTCCTGTCTCTAGGGTGACCAAGAGTGCCTCATCTGCTCCCTGTTTACTCTTTAGTTCTGTTGCTTTGATCTCTTCCTTTACATAGAGAGCTACTCCTCCTCCTCTTTTACCCTCCCTGTCCCTCCTGTAGATTGTGTATCTTGGTATGTTGACATCCCAGTCATGGTTCTCTGTGTACCATGTTTCTGTGACTGCCACAATATCCAGGCAACCTTCTTCCATCAAGGCCACTAGTTCAGGAAGCTTGTTACACAGACTACAGGTGTTGGTACTCATCACCCTCCACTTTTTGATAGCCTTACCCCTTTTAGCACCATTTCTGTCCTTACTGCCTTTGCCTTTTTTTACATTTACCTCTGCCTTGCTCCCTAATAACTTCTCTACCTTGGTGTTTACCTCACTAATTACCATGTTTTGTGGGGGGGGGCTGGGATTTCCCTGCTCCTTTTCAATGCCTCCTCCCTTGGCTAGTTTAAATGCTTGCCAATGAAGCATTTAAACCTCTCACCTAGGATCCTCCCCCCAGACAGATGCAGACCATCGCACCAGTATAGGTCTGCATCCCTCCAGGTGGCTCCCCAGTCCCCAATGAAGCCAAAACCCTGAGCTCCACACTAGTTTTTCAACCACTCATTGAATTCCCTGGTGAGGAGTGCCCTAGCATCACCCTTGCCATAGACAGGCAGCACCTCTGAGAAGGTTACCGTATGCGCTACTTGTCTAAGGCCCCTCCCCAACTCCACAAACTCCTCTTGCATTGCTCTGATCCCATTCCTAGCCAGGTCATTTGTCCCTAGGTGGACAATGACATCCAGCTCCCTCCCTCATGCAGCTTCTCCCATGATCCTGAGGATTCGCTTCCAGTCCCTCCAAGCCGTGGCATCAGGAAGGCACCTTACCTCCCTCTCCTCTATTGTAGTTTTAATTATGAGGAGGGAGGGTTAATTGGAGTAGGGGGTTCCTTGTTAACCTCCCACCCGTGCAGCTAACAATTGGTTTGACACAATCTCAACCCTGAGGGGGTTGCCCTCAGTCCCGACTGGGCTTGCCAGCATCACAGTGAGAAAGCAAGAGAAAGGGAGGAAATATATATGGGGGGGGATCTACCAGCCAAGCCTTCCTCATGTACAGTGTTCATCCATCTGGAGATGTATCCCTGGTAATAGCATGCCCATGAAAAGGGAGGGATAGGGGGAGAGGGAACCCGATATGTTGAGGGGAGGATGTGAGTCCATCCCAGTTCAACTCAGCTAGTTTGTCCCATCCCCTTTCCCAAGATATAGGGCATGAAGGTTTGTTGAGATCAAAAACAAGCATAGACATTTTTTACTTACCCCATTATTTCCACATAGAGAAAGTGGTGAGGAGAGAGAGAGAGAGAAGAAAAGAGCAGAAACATATCAATCAATGCTGTCAGAGATTGGACCCGCTGTAGCATCTAGGCTTCCCCTTATAATTAAGCAGTTGAGGAAAGCTCCATTAGGTGTCAACCTTTATTTGCTGCAGCTACCTCAATGAAGGATCTGGTACCCAGTTGGACTCAAAACTCCAGGTGATTAATGTAGTCCATTTCTTCCTCTCCTGAGGTGTCGGCAGCATCCACCCAGCCAGTTGAAGGGGTATGCAGTAAGTCCTCCATCAGAGTTTCATTCCAGGATGTGGGGTGTTCATTGCTGCCAGTGGAGTTGTCTCTCGCATATTTTGCCAATGGCAAAGAGGGATATTGTGGAGATCTTTTCTCTCTCTGTGTTGGCCCTACTCCTTGATAAGTGGTGGGCTTGTTGTGGTGTGGATTTCTGCAGCAGTCCTGGCCACTGCGACTGCCAGATTCAGCTTTGTTGCCCTGATTCTGTGAGGGATCTGGAGTAGCTCACATGGGTGGCACCATTTTATGTGTGTGAGGGGCCATTTTATGTCACAAAGTGTCACCTTGCTTACAGTCCCTTGCTTTTTTCTTGTGGTCTCCCATATTCCAATTCCATCCCACATGGGCGCCTGGTTCCCAGAGACTCCTGGGGGATGAAGTCTCAATTCTGGAGATGACCATTGCTGTTTGAGCAAAAGCAAAATATTCTATGGCGAAGAGTTGACAAATTCTTTACCATCTTTAGTGATAGAAAAGTTAGCAAGGCCCTTGAATCTGTATCTAATGCCCATTCCAGTGTAGGTCTCCTAGTTTTCTGGCCACTCTCAGTAGTTTTTATTTGACACAGTAGCACAAGAGGTAGGTGATAATTGTTCTCAGGGGAGATCCGGGAGATGCTGGGGGATCCCTCACTTTATGCGCTCTCTATACATCCACTGAGCCCTGCCACCGCTGGCTCATAAGCTGCGTCAAAAAGTCATTCAAAATTCCCTCCATGTTGGGGCCTTCCAGACCTTCGGAGACATCAAAAATTCTTATGTTGTTCCAGCGTTCCTGATTCTCTTGATCCTCTGCTCTGTCCATAATTTGAGCAGTTGCTGTTCTTGATCCTCCAACTGCTTTTGCATATTAAACTGCTGCTTCTCAGTTTCAGTTGTGCTATACTCCTGGACATTCATATGATCCTGCAGCTTCCTTACATTCTTCGTTGTGCCAGTTAAAGATATTTTAAGTGCTGACACATCTGACAGTAGCTGTTCCAACATTTGTGTTATATGTCCCAAGGAGTCAGCATCCAGGTTATTAGGTACCCCGAGGTCAGGTAATGCCATGCTGGAGAGACAGGGGCTTGCCGAGGTTATTCAGTGGCTGTCCCTTGCCCGAATTGAAGTTTATGCTGTTGGCGGGTAGCAGGAGAGTCTGCCAACTTAGTAAAGATGAAATGTCTAGGTGCCCCAACAATGGGTGTAAGCCGTGAGGTTCTTACATAGAAGTGTTAAATGAGTTTCTGCTATTTCCTATCATTTTGGCCCTCAACTACATGCATGCAGAGTAAATGAAAGGAAGGGAGCCCAGGACCTCATGTTCAAATCGCCATATAGATCATTGGCATTACTGACTCAGTGGCCATCAATAAAATCCCGTTTCTGCTTCATCTTGTGCAGGATATCACTCTGAGTCCATTCCAACCAATGGGAAACAGATCAACTAAGCAAACACTGTTACATTAAATACTTTAGGTTTGTGGTGGATCGGAGCTGAGGAACTAAGCGCCCATCTTTGTTGGCTGCTACTAGTGGTGGGCGAAGTCCATGCACTTAGCTCTGTGGAGTACTTTGCATATATAGATATTTACGCTAAGTACTCCACAATATGAAGTGAAGGGAGATTCACATTGACTTAGTGAGAAAGATAGTCTTTCTAACTGTTTTTGGATAGCTAGTGCGTTAGTATTTGTGGGTTCATGTACACACAGTAATACTTTTAGTAAGTTTTGATAATTTTTTTGTGTTTGCTGTGGTGCTGTGCATTTTTTCAGTTGTTTTCAAAGATTTGGTTGTACTGCACTGAACGTTAAAATTTTCTGTGCATTACTTGTAGTGTGTGTGTGTGTGTGTGTGTGTGTGTGTGTGCACATATGCCGTCAAGTCACACACATTTTATTGTGCCACACCATAATCACAGGACTGTGACTTGAATCTCTTATCTGTCTACAGTACTTTTTACTGCTTCATTCTATTCATTCTATCTCGGTTGGTAGTGAACTGTTACTGCAGCTGCTCCCCTCCTGCAAAAGGTATTATTGTTTGAGTTTTGGATTTCTGATTTTGACCACTGATTAAGGTGGTGTTATTCCTGTGCGGCTGCATCTTTTAAGTGTAATCTCCATCTGTCTGTGCGTCTGTATCTCTTTAGGGGCCAATCTCCATCTGTAAGTCAGTTTGCTCAGCTTCCTTTCAGAGTACTGGTGTGGTGCCATTCTTGGCATGAACATTGTACTCATTGATGTGCATTTTTAAGTCAGGGAGATCATCACAAGCCACTCATGATACAAATCACATTCTTCATCTTCACGATCACGAGTCATGAATTACACAACTTTAAGCTTTTGGGGTGTAAGTTGTATGTAAAATGGTTTTCTTAGTCTTCGGTTTCATCATGAATCAGGAAAATGACGGGGGGACACCCATTTATATTACATCACATCACTCAAGATCCTTGGTGTATTCCGATGCTTCTGTTTGTGTTCACATTTTGTAGGATGCCCCACATGAACCTTTGTGCTCACAAGAAGCCGGCTCTATTTAATCCGGTAGATAGTATCTCTGCTTGACCATTGTACTCATTTATGTGCATTTTCAAGTCAGGGTTTTTGGGGTGGTAGAGGCCAGGGAAGTACAGCCATCGGTATTTGTGTACCGTTCATTAGTCATGTCACAACAGTCACTCATCACGAGACAAATCATGTTCTTCACGAATCACAGCAGTTAATTTTTTTTTTCAGTTCTGATGATACGCTGAAGACCTGTAAAAATGACCAAATCATTAATGAACTGTTTTTTTTAACTTTTTTTAAATAATGCCCTGCCCCTCCCCAAAAAATACTTACCTTTCATGGGTTGACAGTTTCAATGCAGCCAAACTCAGCAGCAGACATCTGAAACTTGTTGTGATGGACCACTGACGCTGTGCCTATGAATACCTGAAAAAGGAAAAAGTAATCATAAATGATTGTCTTTCAGTGTACCATAGCCCCCCCCCCGCAAAAAAGAAAAGAACATTTGAATTTGACAAGCAAGCAATAATGCCCAACAGGGTGGGCGGTATTGGGCAATACGCGACTGCCAGGGTGTAATGAGGCCCAATGCCACAGGCGGAGGGGCCTCAGCCCTGGGTGGTCCGGTATTACTATACCTCCACTCTGGAGGTAATATTGCACTTAGAAAAATGGGCCCTTTACACTTTTATCTGTGATTTAAAAAAATTAAAAAAACAATGTAAAAAAATTAAGTAAAAATGATGTTTTACTGTTTGTCTTGTAAAGTAGTTCCTCCGTTTTTTTTTTGTTTCATGTCCTGTTGCCTGCTCGAGAGATCCATTCTGTTGCCATTGTCTTGTCCCCCCCGCCAAAAAAAAAATCAAGAGATGTTTTTTGAAATGCTTCATGAGCAGTCTGTCAGGATCTGTTTTAGTATTTAATTAAAAATGAAAGGTTTTTGTCCTACTTGCACGGCTCTGTTTTTCCAATTGATGCTGATGCAGGTCACAGACACGGAAGCGCTTGTTGTAAATAGCCCGTTTCATTTGAATGAATGGAGCGCGAGCAGCCGTGGTGGTCAACAGAGCTGGTATCTAAGCGAAACTGGGAAAATGGGCTAGATTGTAGGAGCTGGAGGACTAGTGGGGAGAGCGCTGCCAAAGATAAGGTATTGCTAAAAAATAAATGTTTGTACTAAAGAAGCTGAAGCTGTAGCTCGTATTTGCCGGCAGCACCTCTCACTTCGCTATGCGACAAAAAAAAATGGCGGCGATTTTATTTTTAAATTCAGTGTTTTAGCCAATTAGAGAGAGGGATGGGGTGCCCAAGATTTACACAAGTAATAGGGCATCCTGAATTGGACCTTGTTTTCGACCGGGCGTCTATTGAAACTTAATGTACCCCCCTGCTGTAGCTCTCAGCCAGTCAGAGAGCTCCTACAAGCTAACCCATTTTCTAATACGACATTACTTGTCAGGCTCTAGTCATAGCATACATATTGCTCGCATGTTCATGTAATTTGATCATCATGCCCACCATGGTAAAGTGTGAAGATTTCCTGAAGAGGAGCAATATGATGGACTGCTTACAATACAGAACTGTTTTATATAGATTGAAATTAAATGGCTGTGTCTCTGGAAAAAAAATTACAGTGGCACGCACAGTAACTTACCATTGTGGTATGAAGGCAAGGCAAACACAAAGGGCAACATGTATTGGTGATGCAGCAGGCATCAACACAGGTAATGCTCTCACTTGGGACAAAGAGATGTATTTCTGGCATTTTAATCTTCATATGGACTTTCCATTCAATTACATCAGCAGGAGAACAACAGCAGCAGCAGCAGGTGGTGTCACCAGTTATGCAATGATGTCACTTAGCAGCAGGGTGGCAGGCCCAAAAATGCTTAGTCCTATAAATATAATTAAGTTCTCTGGCAAGATTCACATGTGCTTTGCACAGCCTTCTCAGGTGTGTGTAGCAAAGTATTTGTCTTAAAGGAAGCATTTTCTCTCTGGGGACACAACTTCACATTTCTGGCAAAGTAGTGGTGGTGGTGGTGGTGGTGGTGTGGGGGTGACAGGCCCAACTTTCAGTTCTCTGGCAAGCTTCACATGTGCTTTGCATCACCTTCTCAGCTGTGTGCGGCAAAAGGTTTTGACTTAAAGGAAGCATTTTCTCTCTGAGAACACAACTTCATAATTCTGGCAAAGTGGTGGTGGTGGTGTGGGGTGGCAGTCCTATCTTTCAGTTCCCTGGCAAGCTTCACATGTGCTTTTCACCACCTTCTTAGGTGTGTGCGGCAAAAGTATTTGAATTAAAGGTAGCATTTTCACTGTGGGGACACAACACTGTGTGATGCATTTCTTGCATTTAATTTTTAATATGAGCTTTTCATGACATTAAAACAGTGGAAGAAAAGCACAAAAGATAGCACATTTGTGAGGGGCATGGTAGGCGTGGTAATGGTATTGTTTGTGATAATTGTGCTGGTGCTTTAAAGGGAATGTAACATGTAGGACTCCATTTATCTATCTTGTTGTTACCAATGGAAATCTGCATTACATAAGCTATTTTGACTGAATCAGTAACACGTTTAGGGCCAGAATTATTTGTGACCCATTTGTGGGCTTCAAACTTCTGCTCTAGCCACTAGATCACACTCCTACAAATGACAGAACATGATGTCAACAAAAAAAATGTTATGGGTTCAGTCAATAGCTTGTGTAAAGCAGATTTCCATTGCTAACAATATTGATAAATGTAGTCCTGCATGTTAGTTTCCTTTTAAGTAAATAGTCAGAAAATTAACAAGTATTTTCATAGTTGTTATTACTTAACCTTTTGTAATTTGTATTAAACATCAATAACAGGATTACCATGAAAACATGTCTTGTATAAGACCTATGGTGTAAACTTTTTGCATTGTCAAATTGTTTTTGCCTGTATAAATAAAAGTATTTTTACTGCTACTACTACTACTAATTTACTTTATTTCTTACATGACTAATGGTCGGACAAATAGCAGATGCTGCATGCTTTCATTACAGGTGAAACTCTGGTGCTGCTGCCACTATACACGCTACAATAAAAGTGTCTTGAAGACAGCATTTTGGAGACACAATATTTATTAAAGGAAAACATGCAGTGTCCACAAAGTGGGCGGCAACATGACTTATTACATAAAATGAAACTAAGAACAAAACAATTTCTATTGTTGAAAGCATAATGGTGTGGGGGGGCATGGGGGGGGAGGTGAGGAATGTGATTTACCAGTATGAGGCTGAAGAAATACAGGATTAACAAAATTAACATATCTAAGAAAACATTAACTGAACATAAATGTTATAAGTAAGAAAAAAAATATGGCTTAAGAAAATAAATAAAAGAAGAGATTATTTTGTTGGGGGTATAACAGGGTGTCACCTGTCATAGAGTGCCCCAAGAAAAATATTAAAAATGTTTGAAAACCCTTTCTTTTTTTTCTCTTCTCATTCTTTTTTGCCCTATTTCTCTTTTTGTCTTTCCTGTTTTTCTCTGTCATGGTGGCCAGCCTGACAGACCCCTCTAAACCCTTTGCTGTCCCTGTTTCCTTAAGATCGTGCCCTGAAAGCACAAGTCGTGCTTTGAT
This sequence comes from Neoceratodus forsteri, assembly GCA_016271365.2. NCBI lineage: Eukaryota > Metazoa > Chordata > Ceratodontiformes > Ceratodontidae > Neoceratodus > Neoceratodus forsteri. Next base: position 287,392,049 of record CM057454.1, read on the forward strand.
TTAAATTCCCTAATGGGAGGTAGTACCAATAATCACGAGTAGTACTGTTCTTGAAACCTCCGAGCAGGAGGTAATAATTTTTAGCATATGTTTCACTTTTGTTTAAACTGGTGCCCCTTAATTTATATCACCTGCTTGAAGTGTGCCCGGGATTTTAAATTGTGGCAACCACTGCCAAGGGTGATTGAGAGCTGGACCCGTGGCTACAAAATGCAGCTTGATTGAGGAAAACATCTCCAGCTTAAAGCAGACATCGGAGCAAGAGAGTCGTGGTGAATATTGCCTCAGATTGTGGCATATAGAAATAAGCTCCTGGTTCAGAGCTTTTGAAAGATAAAAGATGCTTTGGAGTGAGGAAATCCATGGTCAGAAGCACAACGGAATGCCGCACAGTGCGACAAGATCCAAGGCTTTGATGGATGGTAGGACACTACGGGCAAAGGCATAATTAAGCACCATAGTGTCCAATAATTAAAAGAAATATGGCCAATTAAGTTGCTGCAGCCCCAGAGATGTGGTAACTGGGGCTGCTTTCCTAAAACTTTAAATAAAAATAATAACTGGGCCAGAAGGGCAAAATAAAGGCCCAAATGAAATGTTATCCAACAGACTGACATTTCAGCTGTTGGGTCAATGAAATGAAGTGTTGGTTTGAGGCAGGGGCTTGTAAGGAGGTTACCACAAAGCCCCTGCGTGTTGAGAAAAGGTGCAGCTATAAAGAGCTTCAGGACAGGAATCCAAGAGGATTCAAATGACATATAATAAAGGTTGTTTTCTTTGAATCCTTGGACATTACAGGTCTCATGGGTTGGCAGGAGAAGGGTGATTAGAAGCGTGCCCTATATCTTCCCTTTCCCTTGCCAATTCAGAGACACCTGTGCACATATGTAATAGCAATGTAATAAAAGCTTATAATAACTATAATTACTGGTGGGTCCTCTATTATAGGTCTTGACTGGCCTGGAAATTACCCTATTTATAGGTTTTAGTGCCTGTGAGGTCACTGCCAAAGAGAACTCGCCAATTATGTGATGGCAGCACTAGGAGCTATAAAAAGAGCTCACCACAAGGGGAGTGTAGATAAGTTGAGTCAGTTGGTTGCTGACAATGAAGGAGAAGGACCTACTGGTGTGTGTGTGTGTGTGTGTGTGTGTGTGTGTGTGTGTGTGTGTGTGTGCTGACCTTTCATATAGTTATTCACAGTTGGAGAGTGCAAGAGGTATTATACTCAGAAATCCTGGCTGAAGCTAAGCCACAGGCTCTACAACGACAGTGGAGCCCTGGAGAATGTATTTATTCTGCTGTGCTGGATTAATGTTTATTTTTATTATTTCTGTACATATTTCTGAATTTCGTATACATAAAATGATAGGCGCATTCCTGTGTCTTTTATGCACCTGATCTCTGCCTAGTTGTGTCAGTTATTGTCTCACGCACTTACACTGGTGTTAGACGTGGGATTCCTGACTCATTTTAGTCTGCCTGGGAAAATGCTGCCAGGGAGTATAGTACTGTACCTGACACATGAGCAGAGGAAAAGGTGCAGGGAAGAAAGAGTTCCAGTGGACACGTGCCATGGCTGATAGACTGGGGTTGAAGCCTATTCCAGGACTGGTACTGGAAGCCTGACCAAAGGCGCCATCAGAGAAGGAAGGTGAAGATTCCATGGAAGGAGAGCAGATGGAAGAGGAGAGGCTATGAAGGGAAGAGGAGCAGATGGAAGAGGAGATGAGTCAGGCTGAGGAAAAAATACCAGATGATCCAGGTGGACTGTTGCACTGGTTATCCCAGAGACAACTTGAGATGGAGTTAGATAGAGAGGAAGATTGATGAAGTCAAGATGAGGATAGGAAGATCCAAGAAGAAGAGAACAAAAGACAGGATGAGAGATGGCAAGATGCCTTGCAAGCCATCCAGACCCTGACAGAAATACACCCTGAGATATAAAAATCACAAAATTGACTAAGGATGATGACATCGAGGCCTACCTAGCAACATCTGAGCAAATTGCTCAGACCTATGCCTGGTCACAAGACCAATGGGTTATCAGACTAGTTCCGTATTTATCAGGATGTGCCCAGCTGGTATGTGGTCACCTTACAGCCTCAGACTCTAACAATTATGATCGGGAAAAAGGAAGAAATACTTCACCAGTATGACATTAATGCAAAGACTTTTAGCCAAAGATTCCGATGCCAGAAAATATGGGCCAAGACACCCCAAGAGAGACATTTGCAAGATTAAAAGGTTTCTGCATGAAATGGTTGCAAGCAGCAGTCAACACTATCGATCAAATCTTGGAACTTATTATCATTGAACAGTTCCTTCAAATATTGCCTCAGGATGTCTAAGTATGGGTAAAAGAGCACAAGCCCCACATGGCAGAGAAAACCATCACTCTTGTGGAGGACTACCTGGTGCTCAGACCTATGAGGACCAGAAGATACCATAACTCTGCACCCCAAACATCAACACCAGTAAGACATTTTGAAAATATTTCCCAGAGGCAATCACCTAGTGGGGGTTCTAACTGGCAAAGTGGTCAAAGGGAGAAGCCCTATCATAATAATAAATAATAAAACTTTATTTATTAAGTGCCTTTCAGGCACCAAGGCGCTGTACCAATGAACAATAAAATCACAGGAATAAATAAATATACAAAATCAGAATGATCACAATGCATCAACCCATAAAAGCCTGACTCCATAAATGTGTCTTAAGTTCCCGCTTGAAACTCTCCACGGTCGTGCATTCCCGAAGCTGACAGGGCAGAGAATTCCAGAGGGTTGGGGAAATAAACATAAAAGCCCAGGCCCCAGAAGATTTTAAAATAACCCTCGGAACCTGCAGCAACCCCTCGTCAGCCGAACAGAGCTGTTGTACAGGGCTGTAGGAATCAGAAGCTCTTTCAGGTATTCGGGGCCAAGTCCGTGCAGGGCTTTGTAGGTCAAAAGACCTATTTTAAAGGTGATCCACCACTGTATCGGCAGCCAATGCAGACCGAGCAAGACCGGAGTAATATGTGTCCTTCTTGACATCCCTGTCAACAACCAAGCAGCAGCATTCTGTACTAGCTGTAGGTGGTGGATATCAACACCAGGAAGCCCCTAGGTATAGGGAGTTGCAGTAGTCAAGGCGAGAGGTCACGAAAGCATGGACCAACACAGGTAAGTCGCTGGATGAAACAAGGTGTTTCACCCTGGCAATATTCCTTAGCTGGTAAAATGCAGACTTCATGACTGCTGACACTTGATAACGAAGGGTCAGCCCATCGTCAAGTACCACTCCCAGGTTATGCACCCATTCAGAGGCAAGGATCTGATCACCCCCCAGAAATAGACCAGATCCCAACCCCTCTATCCTGTGACCTAGGTCCACAACCATAACCTCGATCTTACCTGCTTTCAACTTTAACCAGCTTGAACTCATCCAATCATGCATTTCAGAGAGGCAGTAAATACTGAGAGAGAGCACTAACCTGGTCAGGAGCGAAAGACAGGTAGAGCTGGGTATCATCAGCATAGCAGTGAAACCTCAGTCCATACCGTCTTACAATGTCTCCGAGGGGCAGCATATACACTGAAAATGACATGGGGAAGCATCAAGCCCTGAGGTACCCTGCAAGGCAGAGAGAAAGGGTCAGAGGAAAAAATCCCAAACACAACTCTCTGCGTTTCCTCAGAGAGGAAATATGTAAACCACCCGAGCACTGTACCCGACAGTCCACAGATGGTCCTCAGGCACTCGAGCAAAATCCTATGGTCTACAGTGTCAAAGGCTGAGGAGAGATCAAGGAGAACCAAAATAGAATGGTTTCTCTGATCTCTCACCATCAAGAGATCATTAAGCACCTGAACCAGAGCAGTCTCAGTACTATGCCTCTTACGAAACCAGACTGGAGAGGTTCGTAGATATTATGGATGGTCAAATCGTCCTCCAGCTGGTTTGCTACTACCTTCTCAATAACCTTCCCAATAAAGGGAAGGTTAGAGATAGGTCTGTAATTATCAAAAATATCTGGGTCCAAAGAAGCTTTCTTTAAAAGGGGAGTCACCACCCCCTCCTTCAGGGAGCTTGGGAACTCACCCGATTCTAGGGAGCACCAGATTATTTGAGCCAGAAATGGGCCCACGATTTCAAAACAACCCAAAATCAGGGAGGTTGGACCTGGATCTAAACTACAGCATGTAGGGTGCATCCCCTGGACAATCCTCATAATATCCTCAAACTTCGGCAGGTTAAAGGAACTCCAGGAGACTCGGAGAACCGTGACCAAGTGCCGACCAACAGAGTCACCCATAGAGTGTGTCAAGCGGATCTCGGATCTGATGTCGGCTACCTTATTCGCAAAGAATTAAGTGATCTCATCACACTCCTTTTGTGAAAAAGCTTGACGGAGCTGAAGACAGACTGGGTTGCACAACCTGTCCACAGTTCTGAAAAGCTGAGCCGGTCAATTCTGAGTGATTTCCCTGGACAGGAATTCTGCCTTCTTACAGGAGATCTCTGATTGGTAGAGCTGATAATGCCCCTCCAAACTAAGGCGCTTGACTTCAAGAGCAGATTTCCACCAACAACGCTCTAACCATTGTCCCACAAGCTGCAACTCCCTCAAGGACCCATCAAACCAAGGGGCCTGAGGGCAGAGAGGAAGGGGACAAACATGGACAGGAGCAACTGAGTCGAGAGCTGAGGAAATGGCCTGATTATAAGCCAGAACCATCACCTCTGGACTCATGCTGGCAACAGGAAACTCTGAGAGGTTCATCACTGCCATCAGGTCTTCAGGGCACACATCCCATAAAGGGCGGTAACAAACCATCTCCACAGGGGCAGACCTACAAAGGGGAGCATAAAAGTTGAAGCCCACGGTGTAATGATCAGATCAACTGACAGGTTCCACAACCAAATCAGAGGCCTCAATCCCCAGGAGGAAAACCAAATCCAAAGAGTGACCGTGATTATGAGTAGCTGAAGAAACAATCTGTGTAAAGCCCTGCAATATCATCAGCTGGAGGAAGTGTTGACCAAAAGACAAGAGTTCGTTATTGACCCAAGCACTGAAGTCACCCAGAACCATCAGTCTGGGTGACTCCAATGTTATATCGGCGACAAAGTCTGCCACTTCCTGCAGGAATCAGGGCTATCCTGCAACCCACACCAACTACTACAGTACACTCAAAGGATTCAACCTCCTCAACTGGTACACCTGAGAGCCCCAGCCCGGTCTTAAAACAGACCACTACTCCCCCCTCCATGATCCAATCTCAGGCGAAGAATTACTGAGTACCCAGCTGGAACGGCTGCCTCTAAAATGGGGCCAGCATTTCCATCCAGCCAGCTCTGAGTGATGCATGCCAGATCAGCCATTCCAAAAAGATCTGCAATAACGGCAGACTTGTTTTTAACAGATCTGGCATTGCACAACACTGCCCAAGTTGGACAGGGTTCCTGGGCCATCCCGAATCCTTGCCCATCCAAACAGATGGTGCCCTTGGGTATGGGGACTAGACATGGAAAACCATGATCCAGGCTCCATTTCACCCCAGGACATCTTCTGGACTTAACCAGCCCTACATGAGAGGTCCATTCATTTGCCTTCCAATGTCAGCACCCCCCACAATACCCACCCCTGTCCCTCCTATGAACAATACAAAGTGCCCGACAGCACTGGTAGATGGAAAAGGGAAGGGGAAGGTGTGAAAAAGGATGGAGGTCACGGAGATCAGAGGACGAGTAATGCACAACCGAGGAGGCTGACCAACACATAGCACACAAAAAACAAGCTAAGGACAAACACCTCAATAGGAGTCCTAATTACCTCATAAATTACCCTAAATTACAAATAAACTAAAACCCACCCATACTTACATCTTTCTCAAAAACATAAATCTAAAAACCTAATCCAAAACAAAATAAACAAAATAAAACTTCCACCAGCCCAGAACCCTCTCAAAGCTCTGAGGAGGAAAAAGAAAGAAACACAATCAAAAAACAAATCATGCAGACTATATATGTAGAAACTGTTTAAAGAAAGTACACATAGCTCACAATTGCCCTAGTAAAGGAAGTAATACATCCCATCTGGCAATGGTTAACTGGTGGCATGTCACCACAGTAGGAACTGGTCAGAATAATCTACTGGGACGTTTAGATTCAGGCAGTAAACAGACTTTAGTAAGTGCAGACATCCTAAAGAACTGTCGCACTGGAGGGCTGGAGACCAAGGTAACCTGTGTACATGGGAATGTCTATCTGTACCCCACTGCCATGGTGGAAATGACTGTTGAACAGGACACACAAACACTTTCTGTGGGTCCAGTCCCTCAACTTCCAGTGCCTATTATCATTGGTCTGACTTCCCGAACTTTGACCAGCTACTAAAGTCTCCACAGGCATGTACTCCTCTGGTTGCTGTTATCACTCAAGACCAGGAAAAAAGGGAACAGTCCCAAAGTATTTTCCCTTTTGAAACAGAACTATTTGAGGCTCCTGGGTAAACATGTAAAACCAAAAGGGAAAAGACAGCAGACCAACAGTAGTGGACGGACACTCATCAGAATGGCTCTGAGGTTGACCCAGAGTTACCTGGCCCTGCTGTTCAGGCTGAGCAACAAATGGATGCGACCTTAAAACCCTTTTTTTGCAGGTGGACCAGGTGGTTGTGGAAGGGCAGCTGCAATATATAACAACCAATGGTGTACTGTATAGAATATGTACTAACCCTGCCACCGGGGAATGTGTGAAGCAAATGATGGTTCCCCAAAAATATAGGGATAGATTACATAGAAACATAGAAACATAGAAGTTGATGGCAGTTAAGGACCGCAAGGCCCATCCAGTCTGCCCATTTCTTTTTCTACCTTATAAATGTGCCGTCGGTCTTTGCTCTGTCAGTGGCCTATCTATTCATACTCATCTGTATTGCTCCCTTATGCCTATCCTATGCCTGTTTGAAGCCCTGCAGTGTATTCATAGCCACCACTTCCTGAGGTAGACCATTCCATGCATCCACCACCCTTTCTGTGAAAAAGAGTATACTCACATTCCCCCTTAATCAGCCTCCCTCTAATCTCATGCTGTGTCCTTTTGTCCTGCTATTTTTCTTATATTTAAACATGTTAGACTCTTTCACCTTGTTAATGCCCTTAAGGTGTTTGAATGTTTCGATCATATCACCTCTCTCCCTCCTATGCTGAAAGGTATACATATTGAGCTCCATTAATCTGTCCTCATATGTCTTCTGATGCAGTCCCTGTACCATTTTCGTTGCCCTTCTCTGGACTGCCTCAATTTGGTTAATGTCCTTGTGAAGGTGTGGCCTCCAGTACTGCATGCAGTACTTCAGATGGGGCCTAACCAGTGTCTTGTAAAGAGGGATTATTATGTCCCTCTTCTGACTTGTGATACCCGTACTACTACACCCAAACATCCCCCGAGCTTTACCTTCTGCTTTAGAGGTCTGCTTGGATGATTTCAGGTCATCGGTGTTGATGATGCCCAACTCTCTTTCTTCCTTTGTGACTGCCAGCAACTCCCCTCCCAGCCTATAGGTGGCTTCAGGGTTTCTCTTCCCTATGTGCATGATCTTGCACTTCTTTGCATTAAATCCCAATTGCCACTCTTCTGACCATTGTGCTAGTTTATCCAGATCTCTTCTCATTCTGCCCACCCCATGTGGATCATCTACTCTGTTGCAGATCTTGGTGTCATCTGCAAACAGACAAGCTTTACCCTCTAGTCCATCTGCAATGCCACTAATGAAGATATTGAGGAGGACTGGCCCCAGGACTGATCCCTGAAGTACCCCACTTGATACTTGTATCTCTTCTGACTGTATACCATTTACCATCACTCTCTGTTTTCTGCCCGTCAACCAGTTTGCCACCCAGCTGACCAACTTCTGACCCACCCCGAGCCTCCCCAGCTTACTTATCAATCTTCTATGTGGAACAGTGTCGAAAGCTTTGCTGAAGTCAAGGTAGGTGACATCAACTGCTCCCCTTGGTCCACCACTCTGGTTACCCTGTCAAAGAAATCTATGAGATTAGTTTGACAGGACCTTCCTTTTGCAAACCCATGCTGTCTTGGATCCTGTGCTCCTATGGATTCCAGGAGTTGCACTATCCTTTCCTTAAGGAGTGCCTCCATAATCTTGCCCACTACTGAGGTAAGACTGACTGGTCTGTAGTTCTCTGCCTCCTCCCTGCTACCACTCTTGTGGAGCGGGATCACATGAGCCCTTCTCCAGTCTTCTGGGACTTCTTCTGTGCTCAGAGACTCACTAAACAGTTCTGCTAATGGCTCTGCTAGTTCCACCCTTAGCTCCTTAAGTACCCTGGGATGTATGCCATCATGTCCCATTGCCTTGTCCACCCTGAGCTTAGCGAGCTCTTGTAGGACACTTTCTTTTGTGAATGGTGTAGTGCTCATTTCCCTTCCCCCTGTGTCCATGGTGCTGAGCTGTGGGCCCTGCCCTACCTTTTCTTCAGTAAATACTGAGCAAAAGTATCTATTTAGGATAGTTGCTTTTACAGGGTCCTCCTACTCACATGCCCCCTTTTCTCCTTTGTGCTTGGCGATATCCCCTCTGGACTTTCTTCTTTCACTAATGTATCTATATAAAGTCTTGTCACTTTCTTTTACTGTTCGTGCTAGTGTTTCCTCAGTTTGGGACTGTGCCTGCCTTACTGCCTTCCCTGCTTCCCTTAGGGCAGTTTGGTATGTCTCCCTATCTTCATCCCGCTGTGTTCTCTTATATTTCCTGAAGGCCAGCCTTTTGGCTCTGACCTTTTCTGCTACTGTACTTGAGAACCAAAGTGGTTTCCTTCTTCTTTTTCACTTCCTTTTCTGTCTAACATAATGGGATGTTGCTTCAAGTATTGCATTCTTAATGCTTGCCCACTTTGCCTGTACCCCCTCACCTGTGTTTCTTTTTGCCAGGGCTAGCTTAACTCTGTTGACCATCTTATCAAAGTCAGCTCCTCTGAAGTCCCATATTTTTACCTTGGAATGGGATGATTTAGATATAGTGGCCAAATTGAACCATACCATGTGATGGTCACTGGCCCCCAGGTGACCTTCTACCTGGAGATCTGTGATCCCTTCCCTGTTAGTATTAATGTTTCTGGACCATGATATTCCTATGACTGGCCATAAAGGCTAAGATAAAATCTTGGGTAGGTTGACTAGCCAGTTTTTCTGGTCAGAGATATATGAAAATGGGGCTGAGTATTGCCGTGCATGTCCAGCATGCCAATTGGTTGCAAAAAGTGAAAAAGGGGATAAAGTACCTTTACAACCCCTACCTACTGTCATGTCACCATTTGAAAGGGTAGCTATGGATGTGGTAGGCTCTTTAACAAAAAGTGCAAAAGGTAACCGGTATATACTAATCATCTGTGAGTATGCCACCAGGTATTCAGAGGTGATACCCCTTCAGACTGTCACTGTCCCTCGGATTGCCAAGGAACTGGCAAAAATGTTTAGTCGCCTGGGTATCCCTCAGGTTATCCTCACAGACAGGGGTACTAATTATACATCTGTACTTCTTACAGAGTTGTGTAGGTTGTTAGGGGTTACTGCTGTAAGAACATCTCCCTGCCATACCCAAACTGATGGCTTCTTAGAATGCTTTAACAAAACCATGAAGCATATGCTCCAAAAGTACATCCAGGAGGAGGGACATGATTGGGATAAATATTTACCCTACCTTTTGTTTGCATGCAGAGAGGTACCTCAAGCCACTACTGGTCTGTCTTCCTTTACCCTGTTATATGGTAGGAACCCCAGAGGTCCCTTAGATGTAGTACGGGAACATTGGGAAGAATGTCTGCCACACTAACATTATTGATTATATGACTACTTTGAGGAAGAAGCTGGTGAAATTTGTAACTCTAGCCCATCAGAATGTTGTATACAGGCAATCACAACAGAAAGAATGGTATGATGAGGGTCTGAGGGATAAAACATACCATCCAGGGGATAAAGTATTACTATTGTTGCCTACAACTGAGAATGAGTTGTTGATGAAATGACAGGGTCCATATGTGGTGATCAAACAGGTTGGAAATGTAAATTATGAGACTGAAATGCCAGGAAAGCGGGTCCAGAAAAAATATTTACCATGCCAATTTATTATGAAAATGGCAGGAAAGGCAGGACCCTGTGCCCAGTTGTTTCATTTACTGAGAACAAGAAAATACAAAGCTGGAGGTAGCATGTGAGAGGTTGAGCAAAAACCCAGTGGTGGGGAGGGTGCAGATAAATCCTGGGTTGAATATTGATCAGAGGTCAGAAATAGACCAGCTGCTACATTATTATGGTTAGACTTTTACTACCATTCCAGGGAGAGTGAAAGGGGTTGTACACACCATCCAGGTAGACAAAGTTAGACCCATGCATCAGAAACCATACAGGCTGCTTGAAAGGGTCAGACAAGACATCATAGAGGAAGTGAAACACATGGAAAAGCTAGGAGTAGTAGTACCCTCACGAAATGCTTGGTCTTCACCACTGGTAGTAGTGCCCAAAAATGAAGGAGGAATTTGCTTGTGTTTAGATATTAGGGAGATAAATGCTGTTTCTACTTTTGATGGGTATCCTTTTCCCCACGTGGATGACTTGCTTGATAAAGTAGTGTCAGCCAAATATATCAGCACTCTAGATTTAACTAAGGGCTATTGGCAAATCCCCTTGTCATCAAGAGCACAAGAAGTAACTGCCATCAGTACTCTGACAGGCCTTTTTCAGTTCACCACTGTGAGAAGTGTGGAAATGAAGGACACTGAGACCAGGATTATAGATGCAGAAGTTCAGGTAAATTGCCAAAATTTATTTGCAAAACGAGAAATAATAAGCGGACTGTCCACGACAAAATAAAAACCCGAAAAGGCAACATAAATACGTAACAGAAAATTCCTCTCCAGAAAATGCTAGAGAACCCCTTCCTGACATGTACTGACTGTGCAGCACATAAAGACTAACTGGACAATGGGCTTACCCTACTTATATACCTGAGCTAGTCCATGTGACCAGATAGCTCCTCCCACAATCTAGAACATATTTCATATTTTCTTCAAAACAAGGTTTTTATTACATCCAAAATAATATTTAGGTTTATATTTTCATTACAATATCAATAACATTCAGTAAAAGATAAATGATTTAGGTTTTAACATGTTTTACTGTCCTTGCCAATGAATCTCCTCCCACACTGAAGGTCTGGTGCATAAAACTAAGGAGAACAGGGTTGGCCAGCTCCTAAAGCAGACCTGGACAGGCAGACAGTGTGGAGCGGCAGCACAAGCAAGGGACCAAACAAGAAGAAATACTTGGTAAGTTTCCCCTAATATAGGAAGTTATTTTATGTTTTAAAAACATTAGAAAAGATAAAAACATACCTGTCTGGTGCACTTTGCTTACAGGCAAGAACATTATAAGAAAAACAGTCTTTTTAAATGTAAAAGAAAACATTCTGAATACTCTTAATATGCTCACTTTTTGTCACCTCAGCAGAACAGAGAGACAGTGTTTTATTGTAATCCTGGAGCCTACGCTCAGCACAGTTAGAAAATACAGCAGGTTGCTAGGCAAACTCCCTGCTGTATTTACACTCTCAAAGTGTTTTTATTTCCTTCTTTCTCTTTTACAGGTTGCTGCTCTGGACAGAGCTTAAAGGAATCACTAAAACTAAAGGGGCAGTTTAGAAGAATGCAGGACCACAAAGTCCAAACAGGAGGACTTTTCTCTGACTTGTTTAGTGCAACTGTGCATTGCCGAATGTGCGCACAATCACACAGTCGTGCAGCCACAATTAGCATGTTTGCATGTTCGTGTAGTAAACTGGCATTCTGAAAGAGAATGGAGCACTGCACTCTCTCTAAATCAGCTCAACACAGACTTTTCTTATTTTACCAGACAAAGTTAGTCACCATGTGCCTCACTTCTGGAACTTACTCAGAAGAACATTTTCTTTAACTAATGGGGGTTGGGGAGATATGCCAGTAGCGGATCAGTTAAACACCCCTGCTGACACAGAAACGTGAAAGGCCAACTCATAATGCAGATGACAGGATAGAAGGATAGAAAAGGACAGTAAAAAAGAAATAAAAGGAGTACACTTAAGGGAAAATGCTGTTGTGCAACAGACTTGGATAGCAAGAGACAGATTATGGGAAATGCAGACAAGGAAAATGTGTCAGACCAGAGTTACCAACATGTCCCTATGACATTCTTCCCCACCAAGATCAAATCAGCAGTAGCGTACAGCTTGATTTTATTCAACGGGAACTCAGGTGACACATATCAGATCTCTTTAAAAGAGAGATGGAGCTATAGCCCACTCACTTCCAAAGCTCCACCTCAGGGTCCCTGTTAAAACAATTCAAACAAGAATCCTGGACAGGAGGCTGTATCACCTCCAATCCATTTTGCTCATTCTTTACCCCAAAGTCTGATAGCGTCATCTCACAATTTTTAGGATCTTCCCCAAAATGGGACAGGAAATCTGCATTTTTATGTGCAATTCCTGCTTTATGTTTAACCGTAAATTTATACGGTTGCAAGGATAAGTACCACCTCATAATCCGTGGGTTTTTGTTCTTCATAACCTGTAACTAGCATAATAGATTATGATTTGTGGTCACTTCAAATTCTATAACCCATAAGTAGAATTTCAGGGCTTCTATGGCCCACTTTACAGCGAGACATTCCTTCTCTATAGTGGAGTACTTAGTTTCTTGCTCATGTAATTTTCTACTTATATACAATATAGGATGTTCCTCACTATCAAATATTTGAGACAACACTGCACCTATGCCCAAATCTGATGCATCCATCTGTACTATAAAAGGTCAAGCGAAGTCTGGGGTTCTCAACACAGGTGATGAGCACAAATGAGCTTCTATAGCACAGAATACCTCTTCGCATTCTGTAGTCCATTTTACTTTATTTGGACTTCTCTTCTTAGGTCAGTTAAGGGACTGGCTATTGCAGTGAAATTAAGGACAAACCACCTGTAATAGCCAGCAAGACCAAGAAAAGAGTGGACATGTTGTTTGGTTGCTGGCCTAGAGCTGTTAGCTACAGCATCCACCTTGCCAATTTCAGGTCTCCCTAATCCACCTCCAATTACAAAACCGAAATATCTCATTTCTCACATTGCAACAGCACATTTATGGTTAAACCTGCTTTTGCAATAGCCTGTAGTACCTTAGCTAGATGATTCATATGGTCCTCCCATGTCTGACTAAAATTGACCACATCATCTAGGTAAGCAGCACTATAAGCAGTGTAGAGTTGCAACATGTGATCCATCAATCCTTGAAAGATTGCGGGGCTCCATACAACCCAAAAGGCATGGTGACAAAATGAAAAAGACCTATTGGGGAGCTAAAGGCAGTCTTTTCCTTAGAAGAAGCATCTAGGGGGCTCTGCCAATATCCTTTGGTCAGGTCTAACATGGTGATAGATTGAGCATGCTCCAGCCTATCCACAATATCATCAATTTGAGGCATAGGTTAGCTATCAGACTTGGATATGGCATTAAGCTTTTGAAAATCAAGACAAATCCTAATGCCTCCTTTTTTCCCACTACAACTAATGGAAGTGACCTTTTACTATTAGATGGCTCAATGACCCCCAACTGCTGCATTTTCTTGATTTCTGTTATAACATCCCCACACAACTTTTCAGGCAACCTATAAGGTTTCTGCCTTATAGGACTTCGGTAGTTGTTTCTATGTGATATTCTATGCTTGAAACCCTCACAGGAAAGTTAATGAATAAAGCCTGAAATGAGTTGAGCACTTGCATTAAACCATCCCTCTGGTGTTTCTCAAGCTCAGGATTCACCTTTTAATCCTCTAACATACTGGGTTCCTCTAGGTGCTGATAAGCTACATCTAAGTCATTGTGAGGCTGCTCAGGGTGTACAAAACAAGCAAGTGTGGACCTGTCAATCCACTTCTTTAGTAGGTTCGCATGGTATATTTTTTCTTAAACTTCCTATCAGATAGTTCTACCTCATAATTGACAGGTCCAGTTTGCTTTTTAATAACATATGGAGCCTGCCATTTCATGAGCAATTTATTATCGTTAGAAGGAAGTAAAAGAAGAACTTTGTCCCCAGGAACAAAAACCTTATGTCCTACACCCTGGTCATAGTAACTTTTCTGAAGTATCTGCTTTTCTCTACCTTGCTGGTGAGCAGGTATCACATACTTCACTAACTTTTCTCTCAAGTTATTAAGGTAATCAGCAGTGGTGGTCTGTCCTATCTCTTGTTCCTCTTCGCAGTTTTCTTTAACAACATCCAAAGGTCCCCTAGGGTTCCTCCCATACAATAGTTCAAAGGGAGAAAACCCTGTGGAAGCCTGCAGCATCCCCCTGGAAGCAAACATCAGGAATGGTAAGTGCACATCCCAATCTCTACCTTCGTCTTGCACAAACTTACAGAGCATCCTTTTTAAAGTTTGGTTAAATCACTCCACTAAGTCATCTGTTTGTGGATGGTAGGGGGATGTATAAATGGCACTGATTCCCAATGTTTTATACAGATTTCTTAATAATTGAGAACAAAAGTTACTGCCTCTGTTAGTATTTCCTGAGGGATTCCAACCCAACTAAATACCTTAACCAGCTCTTCTGTTATCTTGTTAGCAGTAATGGTTCTCAAGGGAACAGCCTCCAGATATTTGGTACCATAGTCACAAATGACTAGAATAAATCTGTTCCTTTTAGAACTTTTTCATAGGGGCCCAACTATGTCCATTGCAATCCTCTCAAAAGGTGTTGAAATCAGGGGAAGAGGCTGCTTTTTCCTTAAGGGTGACATTAGATATCTTCTGACATTCCTGACAGCTCTTACAATACCCCTCTACCTGTCTGTGAATGCCAGGTCAGTAGAATTTATTTAATAATCTACTCCACATTTTGTCCCTCCCCAAATGACCTGCATAAGGGTTATCATAAGCTAATCTCAACAGCTGCTCTCTATGGTGCTCTGGCACTAATGCTGGTCTACCACCTCACCTGTTACAGAGTTAGTGCATTCTCTGTACCATAGCTCTCCCCTTTTAACACATTTTGGACCCTTTTGATCATGTGACCCCTGGAAAAATAATGCCTGCAAAGAAATATTATTTTTTTGTTCAGTGTCAACATGGCATGTTTTAACTAGATGTTTTATTGCAGTATCAGAGTCCAAACATTTTTGAGTCCATTGTAGTTTGTCCCTTCTCCTCTGCCTCTTTGTTTTCCTGGTCTTCCCAGGACTACCAAAAATGTCTTCAAATGGAAACACTGATGTTAACACTTGTTCTTTCTGAGCCTGGGCTCTGGTGGTTACAGCGCTCAGAGAACTAGAAGAAAGGAGAGTTTGAAAGCCTAGATGGTCATGCCCTAGTATAATGGAAACAGACAAATGTGGCACAAGTCCAACTTCCATAGGATGTGTTAAGCCATTAGTTTGCAGAGTGAAGGTAGTCACTGGATAGTAATGAGTGTCCCCATGAATACACACCACCCCAGTCTTTGTGGATTTTAATTCACAATTGGGTACCAACTCTGATTTTACAAGGGTTTGTCAACTTCCAGAGTCCACCAGTCCAGTGACTTCTTTTTCCCCTATCTTAACGGGTACCATATAATGTTCCCAATTAGCTACAGCCAGCTGTGAATTTTCTGGTTTCTTCTTCAGACACCAACAGGCTATATGTTTCTTTCCTTGGCAGTTATGACATATAATATCTGGATTGCAGAACTTACCTGGGTAAGGTTATAGGTTCTAGTGTCCCCCACAACAGTATTACTGGGTACAGAAGAAGTATTGGTTCTTACCATGGGTGAAGGAGGACCACCACCAGGATTATTCTTCTGTAGGTTGGGATGAGCTGTCCTATAGTTCTTTGCCAATGAGATGGCCTTCTCTGCAGTCTCTGGGCAATGCTTCTTCACCCACAGTTGGACATCTTGTGGCAGTACTTTAATAAACTGTTCCAGGATAACAGTCTCAATTACTTGATACATGGTTTTATTCCCTGGCTGTAGCCACCTGTAACACAGTTCTTTAAGTCTCACAAATGTTTCCCTGGGGATGTCACTGGTATGAAATCTGAATGTCCTGAACCTTTGTCGGTACATTTCTGCACTTATATCATATCTTCTTAAAATTTCTTTACAAACCGCTTCACAATTTTCCACTTGGCGACTGTCCATGTTGTCGTACATCAGTTGCACCTCGCCAGTCAGATATGGTGCTAAACAGATTACCCATTGCTTCCAAGGCCATCCACAAGGACTCGCCACTCTTTTGAATGTGGTCAAATAAGCTACAATATCATCAGTCTCTCCAAGTTTAGTGATCGTTATGTCTTTAGGATTGTCCACTGTTGAAGCAGGGCTACAAGGGGCACTCAAGGCTTGAATGGCCCTCAGGGTCTCTGCCTAATGCCGTTTGCTTCTCTCCCACTCCTTCTCTCTCTCTGTTCATGGCCAACTGCTTTAAACAAAGCCACCTTAACAAGACCTGCTAGGTTTCACAAAGAACTTCATCTGTGGCCTTGAATTCATCTTCTCCTTCCTCCGGGGTTGTCTCTGCCATGAGTCTAGGTTTTGGCTTGTTTTCTAGGCAAGGCAATATGGGTTCCAATATCTTAGCTGCCATGGTTTTGGTCTGGACAAACCTGCTCCGTTGCCTGGTCAACCTGCACTCAGCAGCTTCCAGTGATATCAGGGTGATATCAGGTATGGAAACAAGGTCAGAGTATTCTAGCATATCCACAATCCCACTTCTCACACCATATGGGAGAAGTGTGGAAATGAAGGACACCGAGACCAGGATTATAGATGCAGAAGTTCAGACAAATTGCCAAAATGTATTTACAAAATGAAAAAATAATAAGCAGACTGTCCACAACAAAATAAAACCCCAATAAGGCAATATAAATACGTAACAGAAAATTCCTCTTTAGAAAATGCTACAGAACCTCCTCCTGACATGTACTGACTGCCTAGCACATAAAGACTAGCTGGACAATGGACTGACCCTGTGTATATACCTAAGCTAGCCCATGTGACCAGATAGCTCATCCCACAATCTAGAACATATTTCATGTTTTCTTCAAAACAAGGTTTTCATTACATCCAAAATAATATTTAGGTTTATATTGTCATTACAACATCAACAACATTCAGCAAAAGATAAATGATTTAGGTTTTAACATGTTTTACTGTCCTTGCCAATGTAGCTCCTCCCACACCAAAGGTCTGATTCATAAAACTAAGCCCAGATCCTAAAGCAGACCTGGACAGACAGTGTGGAGCAGCAGCACAAGCAAGGGACCAAACAAGAAGAAATACTTGGTAAGTTTCCCCTTATATGAGAAGCTATTTTATGCTTTGAAAACACCAGAAAAGATTAAAAAAAAAAACCTGTCTGGTGCATTTTATTTACAGGCGAGAACATTATAAGAAAAACAGTCTTTTTAAATGTAAAAGAAAACATTCTGAACACTCTAATACGCTCACTTTTTGTCACCTCAGCAGAACAGAAAGAGGGTGTTTCATTGTAATCCTGGA
Organism: Neoceratodus forsteri; assembly: GCA_016271365.2. Taxonomy (NCBI): domain Eukaryota; kingdom Metazoa; phylum Chordata; order Ceratodontiformes; family Ceratodontidae; genus Neoceratodus; species Neoceratodus forsteri. Next base: position 287,409,629 of record CM057454.1, read on the forward strand.
GCCTACATTGGGCACAGCAGAAAATACAGCAGGTTGCTAGACAAACGCCCTGCTGTATTTACACTCTCAGTGGTTTGTTTTTCTTTTCCTTCTTTCTCTTTTACAGGTTACAGCTCAGGACAGAGCTGAAAGGGATCGCTAAAACTAACGGGGCAGTTTAGAAGAATGCAGGACTGCAAAGTCCAAACACGAGGACTTTTCTCTGATTTGCTTAGTGCAATTGTGAATTGCCGAATGTATGCGCACAATCATAGTCGTACAACCGCAATTTGGATGTTCGCACGTTCGTGCAGTAAACTGGCATTCTGAAAGAGAACAGAGTGCTGCACTCTCTTTAAATCAGCTGAACACTGACTTTTCTTATTTTACCATGCAAAGTTAGGCACCATCTGCCTCAATTCAGGAACTTAGAAGAACATTTTCTTTAACTAATGGGGTTGGGGGTACGCCAGTAGTGGACCAGTTAAGTGCATTTGGTGACACAGAAATTCGAGTGGTCAACTCATGATGCAGAGGACAGAATAGAAGGATAGAAAAGGACAGTAGGAAAAAAACAGGAGTACACAGAAGGGAAAATGTTATTGGGCAGCAGACTTGGACAGCAAGAGACAGATTACAGGAAATGCAGAAAAGGAAAATGTGTCAGATCAGAGTTACCAACATGTCCCTATGACAACCACCTTGCCATTCAGCCCATGTGGGGTCCCGGCCACTTTCCAACACTATATAGATCACATATTATGTAACCATACACAATATAGTGCTGCATATTTAAATGATGTCGTCATTTTTTCTCCAGACTGGCAGACGCATCTCGTACACCTTAGCTCAGTGATCTGGTCCATTGCAGACTCAGGCCTAACAATAAATCTGGCAAAATGTGCCATTGCCAAGACTGAGACTAGGTATTTGGGTTTCCTAATTGGGGAAGATACTGTGAAATCTGACAGCAGTAAGGTTGAAGCTGTTGCTAACAGTCCCATACCACAGATGAAGTGACATGTTCACTCATTCTTGGGACTGGCTGGTTATTATCATCGTTTCATCCCTGACTTCACTACAACTGCACCCTACTGACAGATTACACAAAAAACAAGTGTGCCTATAAAGTACTATGGTCTAAAGAATGAGATGAGGCCTTTTCAAACATTAAGGCTACACTATGAAACATAGAAACATAGAATCTAATGGAAGATAAGGACCTCTTGGCTCACCTAGTCTGTTCATTTCCCTATCTAACGGATAAGCTGCAGATCCTAATTAACCAACAGCCTACTTCTTCCTTCCGCCCACTAGAATTGCCTTATGTCTGTCCCATGCATTCTTGAATTCCCCCACTGTTCTTGACTCTACGACCTCCTCAAGAAGGCTGTTCCATGCATCTACAACCCTCTTTGTGAAGAAATACTTCCTCACATTACCTATGAGCCATCCTCCCTCTATCTTCAAATTGTGCCCCCTTGTTCTTGCACATCTCTTTTTCTGAAAGATGCTACCCTCTTGGACTTTGTTGATTCCCTTGAGGTATTTGAAAGTTTCTGTCTTGTCCCCCCTCTCCCTCCTTTCCTCGAGGCTATACATCTTAAGCTCCTTTAGTCTTTCTTCATATGCCTTCCGGTGCAGACCCTGCACCATTTTGGTTGCCCTCCTCTGAACAGCCTCCACCCTGTCTATGTCTTTGCGGAGATGGGGTCTCCAGAACTGTACACAGTACTCCAGATGTGGTCTTACCAACTGTCTGTACAGTGTGTTCCTCCCCTGTCTTAAGCAGCCCAAATTTTTCTCACTTTTTCAAAGTCCACATGGATGCCTCTGACATGGGCATTGGTGCAGACTTTTTCCAAACACATAAAGGTGAGGAGCACCCAGTGATGTATATAAGCCACAAGCTTTATGAGAGGGAGAGAAAATACTCCACAGTTGAAAAAAATGCTTAGCTTTGAAATGGGCTGTAGAGGCTTTGAAATATTATATGTGGGGCAGACAGTTTAAGGTACTAACGGATTATATCCCGCTGTGCTGGCTTCAACAAATTAATGAGATAAATGGGCATACTATGCAGTGGTATTTGGCTCTGCAGTCCTACCGATTTACCATTCAGCAAAGAGCAGGTTCTAAACATCTAAATGCTGACCTTTTGTCTCGTTATGGGGCCCATACTGATGAAACTTGATGGAATGTGCTGTACTAACATGTTTTTGGCTTCTGTACAAACTGATACTTGAAATTAATATGATATGTGGTATGATATGATATATAAGTAAAGGGTTTGCATATAACCCATGATTTTTAAGCCTCAGAGAAAATACACTATGCCAGCTATTGTTATGTCTGGATGAAGATACTGTATATATTTAATAGGGTCCCTGAGACAAAGCTTTTGTGAGTGGATGGGCAGAAGCTCCAACCCTCCTAGGGTTCAGGGAGGGTGTCTGACAACAGTAATACTGTTGTGTCTTGGTGGGGGAGGTGTGTAACATGATGTCACCTGTCACAGGTATAGAGTGCCACAGGAAAAAGATTAAAAATGTTTGAAAACCCTTTCATTTTTTCTCTCGCTCATTATTTTCTGCCCTATTTCTCTTTCTGTCTTTCCTGTTTTTCTCTGTCAGGGTGGCCAACCTGACAGACCCCTCTAAACACTTTGCTGTCCCTGTTTCCTGAAGATGGTCCCCTGAAAGTGCAAGTCGCGCTTCAGTTTAAACTCCCGAATGGGAGGTGGTGCCGGTAAGCATGAGTAGCACTGTTCTTGAAACCTCAGAGGAGGAGGTAATAACTGTCAGCGTACATCATGCTTTTGTCTAAACTGGTGACCCTTATTTTATATGGCCTGCTTGGAGTGTGCCCGGGCTTATTAAATTATGGCAACCACAACCAAGGTCAAATGAAAGCTGGACCCACTGCTGCAAAATGCAGCTTGATTGAGGAAAGCAGCTCTAGCTTAAAGCAGACATCGGAGCAGATTGCAGCATATAGAAATAAGCTCCTGGTTCTGAGGTTTTGAAAGATAAAACATGCTTCAGAGAGAGGAAAGGCATGCTTAGAAGCATAACAGAATGCTGCACAGTGTGGCAAGATCCAAGGCTTTCACGGATGGTAGGACATTATGGTCAAAGGCACAATTAAGCACCATAGTGTCCGATAATTAGAAGAAATGTGGCCAATTAAGTTGCTGCAGCTCCAGAGATGTGGTAACTGGGGCTGCTTTCCTAAAACTTTAAATAAAACATAACTGGGCCAGAATGGCAAAATAAGGGCCCAAATGAAATATTACCCAATGGATTGACATTTCAGCCATCGGGTGAATGAAACTAAGTATTGGTTTGATGCAGGGGCCTATAAGGGGCTTAGCACAAAGCCCCTGCATGTTGAGAAAAGGTGCAGCTATAAAGAGCTGAAGGATAGGAATCCAAGAGGATTTAAATGACATAAAAGGTTTTTTTTTGAATCCTTGGACATTACAGGTCTCATTGGTTGGCAGCAGAAGGGAGACTAGGAGCGTGTCCTAAATCTCCCCTTTCCCTTGCCAATTCAGATATACCTGTGTACGTATATAATAGCAATGTAATAAAAGTTTATAATAACTATAATAACCGGTGGGCCCTTCTGTTCCAGGCTCATACTATATGGCTGGCTGGCCTAGAAATGGCCCTTTTTATAGGTTTTCGAACCTGTATGGTCACTGCCAATGGGAACTCCCCAATTATGTGATGACAGCACTAGGAGCTATAAAAAGAGCTCACCATTAGGGGAGTACAGATAAGTTGAGACAGTTGGTTGCTGACAATGAAGGAGAAGGACCTATTGGTGTGTGTGTGTGTGTGTGCATGCTGATCTTTCACACAGTTATTCACAGTTGGAGAGGGCAAGAGGTATTATACCCAGATATCCTGGCTGAAGCTAAGCCACAGGCTGTATGAGGACAGTAAAGCCCTGGAGAATTTCTTTATTCTGATGTGCTGGACTAACATTTATTTTTATTACTTCTGTACATATTTCTGAATTTCATATAAATAAAATGATAGGTGCATTCCTGTATCTTTTATGCACCTGATCTCTGCCTAGTTGTGTCAATTATTATCCAATGTACTCATGGGGGGGGGAATGTTGTTAATACCGGTTTTCTTGATCTTTTTTGTCCCTCATACTGGTATAGCCGATTCACCATCCCACCTCCCACAAATTTTCCCTCCACCAGGCCATTAAACAATTCTGCAATATGAATTGTTTTGTTCTTAACTTCTTACTCATCTCGTCATTCATCATCATCTTTACTTTACTTTATTTTTTTGCAATAAGTCATGTGGTTGTCAGCTGTGCAGACACTGCGTGCTTTCATTGCCGGATACAGATTAGGAACATCTGCCAGAACTAAACACATGGTGGATTGCAGGGGGAGGGCCTCAAAACAACTGGTACAACAACCCACAAGAGACAGGGCTATCCTAGATCTAGTTCTGACTAACACTGAAGGGATCACAGATCTCAAGGTAGAAGGTCAATTGGGGGCCGGTGACAATCACATGGTATGATTCAATTTGGTCACTACATCTAAATCATCCCATTTCAAGGCAAAAATATGGGACTTCAGAGGAGCTGACTTTGATAAGATGGCCAACAGAGTTAAGCTAGCCCTGGCAAAAAGAAACACAGGTGAGGGGGTACAGGCAAAGTGGGCAAGCATTAAGGATGCAGTACTTGAAGCAACATCCCATTGTGTTAGACAGAAAAGGAAGTACAAAAGAAGAAGGAAACCACTTTGGGTCTCAAATACAGTAGCAGAAAAGGTCAGAGCCAAAAGGCTGGCCTTCAGGAAATATAAAGGGAACACAGCGGGATGAAGATAGGGAGGCATACCAAACTGCCCTAAGGGAAGCAGGGAAGGCAGTAAGGCAGGCAAAGTCCCAAACTGAGGAAACACTAGCACAAACAGTAAAAGAAGGTGACAAGACTTTCTATAGATACATTAGTGAAAAGAGAAAGTCCGGGGGGGGGGGTATCGCTAAGCTCAAAGGAGAAAAGGGGACATGTGAGGAGGAGGACCCTGTAAAAGCATCTATCCTAAATAGATACTTTTGCTCAGAATTTACTGAAGAGAAAGTAGAGCATGGCCCACAGCTCAGCACCATGGACACAGGGGGGAGGGAGGGAGGTGAGCACTACTCCCTTCACAAAAGAAAGGGTCCTAAAAGAGCTCGCTAAGCTCAGGGTGGACAAGGCAATGGGACCTGATGGCACACATCCCAGGGTACTTAAGGAGCTAAGGGTGGAACTAGCAGAGCCATTAGCAGAACTGTTTAGTGAGTCTCTGAGCACAAGAGAGGTCCCAGAAGACTGGAGAAGTGCTCATGTGATCCCGCCTCCACAAGAGTGGTAGCAGGGAGGAGGCAGGGAACTACAAACCAGTCAGTCTTACCTCAGTAGTGGGCAAGATTATGGAGGCACTCCTTAAGGAAAGGATAGTGCAACACCTGGAATCCATAGGGGCACAGGATCCAAGACAGCATGGGTTTACAAAAGGAAGGTCCTATCAAACTAATCTCATAGATTTCTTTGACTGGGTAACCAAAGTGGTGGACCAAGGGGGAGCAGTTGATGTCACCTACCTTGACTTCAGCAAAGCTTTCAACACTGTTCCACATAGAAGATTAATAAGTAAGCTGGGTAGGCTCGGCGTGGGTTAGAAGTTGGTCAACTGGGTGGCAAACTGGTTGACAGGCAGAAAACAGAGAGTGGTGGTAAATGGTATACAGTCAGAAGAGATGCAAGTCACAAGTGGGGTACCTCAGGGATCAGTCCTGGGGCCAGTCCTCTTCAATATCTTCATTAGTGGCATTGCAGATGGACTAGAGGGTAAGGCTTGTCTGTTTGCAGATGACACCAAGATCTGCAACAGAGTAGATGATCCACATGGAGTGGGCAGAATGAGAAGAGATCTGGATAAACTGGCAAAATGGTCAGAAGAGTGGCAACTGGGATTTAATGCAAAGAAGCGCAAGATCATGCACATAGGGAAGAGAAACCCTGAAGCCACCTATAGGCTGGGAGGGGAGTTGCTGGCAGTCACAAAGGAAGAAAGAGACTTGGGCATCATCACTGATGACCTGAAATCATCCAAGCAGACCTCTAAAGCAGTAGGTAAAGCTCGGGGGATGTTAGGGTGTATTAGTAGGGGTATCACAAGCCGTAAGAGGGAGGTAATGATGCCTCTTTACAAGACACTGGTTAGGCCCCATCTGGAGTACTGCGTGCAGTACTGGAGGCCACATCTTCACAAGGATATTAACCAAATTGAGGCAGTCCAGAGAAGGGCAACCAAAATGGTGCAGGGACTGCATCAGAAGACATATGAGGACAGATTAACGGAGCTCAGTAAGTATACCCTTGAGCAAAGGAGGGAGAGAGGTGATATGATCGAAACATTCAAACACCTTAAGGGTATTAACAAGGTGAAAGAGTCTAACATGTTTAAATATAAGAAAAATAGCAGGACAAGAGGACACAGCATGAGATTAGAGGGAGGCTGATTTAAGGGGGAATGTGAAGAAATTCTTTTTCACTGAAAGGGTGGTGGATGCATGGAATGGTCTACCTCAGGAAGTGGTGGCTATGACTACAGTGCAGGGCTTCAAACAGGCATGGGATAGGGATAAGGGAGCAATACAGATGAGTATGAATAGATAGGCCACTGACAGAGCAAAGGCCAATGGCACATTTATAAGGTAGAAAAAGACATGGGCAAACTGGATGGGCCTTGTGGTCCTTATCTGTTGTCAACTTCTATGCTTCTATATGTTTCTATTGCAGTTAAAATTGTGCTGCCAAAAAGCTGTCTTCAAGACGCTTTTATTGTAGCATGCATGGTGGCATGACAGTTTCACCTGGAATGAAAGCATGCTGCATCTACAATTTTGCTGACCATCACTCATGTAACAAAAATAATTCCAAATAAAGTAAATTAACAAGTAAAAAAAATCACAAACAAAACATTACCTGAACATAAATTTCTTACAGAAAAAGAAAAATATTAATTAAGAAAAAAAATTAAAAGAAGAAGAGGGAGACATTTTTTTGGGGGGGGAGTTCAATTTGGAAATCAACATAACTTTCTTAATGGGCCTGTGGGATCTGTTGCTGCTCATTACCGCCACTATTACTATGCAGCAATCAGAGTATTTCATCATTCTGCCCCTCACCACGTATCAGCCACTGCATTGCTGCCTCCACCATTTTCAGCCCCTGTAGCTCGGCATGCAGCTCAGCAAGGTACCCCTGTGTCACCAGCTGATGTGACCTCTCTTCATCATGGGCAGCTCTAGGAGCTGCCACCACCTCACCTGATACCATTTCCTGTCTATTACAGTGACACGCAGGCAGTTGATCTGGTTGTGCCACCACAGCTGCAGGAGGGGCTGTTACCTCCTGCAGCTTTGCTTCCCACTGGGCATGGTGGTGAACAGCTAGATGGGTGTGCTGACCACCTGTGTCCAGGTGGCTGCCCTTGGGCCCCCAGAAGACCACCACATTACAAAGATTGTAATGCACAATGCTGGAGTCACCAGGGAGGGAAGGAAAAAAGGCCCATAGAGGGGAGCTGTGGGCAGGGCCCGGTACAGACGGTGGGGGGTACCAGAACACACCTTCTGCTGTGATGCCGGTGGTTAAGAGCCGACAACCTGCTGTGGTTCCTGCTGCTCTTGCTGCAGCTCCTCTTACTGATCCTGCAGTGGCCGCTGCTCTCCCTGCTCCTGCTGCTGCTCCTGGATGACAACCACAGCTGCCGGGCTCACTGTGGCTGCAGATGGGGTCCCCAAAGCCTGACGATTTAATCTAACTGGCGGCCGCCCTGCATTCATGGCCCAAGATGGCCACCACTTGGCCCACTGTGTCCATGCTCCACCAAGAAAGTAAATAAACAAAAACAAAAAAAACACTAGTACAAGTACTAGTAAAATAAAGTACAGTACCGAAAAATAACGACACTAAAAAATACTTTTTTAACAAAAGAAAAGCCTTTCTAATTAAATAAAACTTTTCTGAAGGACTACAACAACTAAATACTCAAAGATTTAACACACAAAAAAGAACTATAGCTTTCTTTGAGCTCTGAAACACACAGGACAGAGTCAGACTGCACACTGCAGAACTGTCTGGACTGCAAACTCTTTCCACTAGAGAAAGTGAAAGTAAAAACTGACTTCCTGCCAGTGCCTATTGAACTGCCTCCCTGAATCATGTGGCCTGCAGACCTGCAGAGACAGTCAGCCATGTGATCAGAGATCAGTGGGCTGTTTGATTCTTAATGACTTTGCCTTGTCCGACCGTAACGTGAAGTAACCCAAAGTCATAAAAGGCAAAGTAACTCACTTTAGTGGGGACTTCACCTAGTCCCAAATGAATGTGGAGTGGGCTACTTCACCCATAGTTCACTAGGGGATTAAAACTTCATTGCATCTCTAGCGGCTACCACTTCCCCGCTCCTGCACAAACTTAATTCCATTATCACCTCCATCTTCTGTCCATCTCCTCACTTGTTCCCCTTTTTTACCAGTCTCCAAAAATTCCTTCATTTTACACCTCCATTTTTTCGGGTCTGACTTTCATAAACCATCAACTTTTTGAATACAGTTAAGTTTTTCTCATTTTTTTGCCATCCTATTAATTTCGTTTCTTAGTCTATTACAGTATATTCTGCACTGTTCTTCCCCTTTAATGCCATCCACATTTATGTATCAAATTCTTTAAATTCCTCTGTTACCCATGGCTTATCAACCCCCTTCTTCACTACTTCTCTTATGGTGGCAATTTGATCAATTATCTCCTGTAGGGTTCTTTTCATATTTTCCCAGGTGGAATCAGCAGAATCTAATTTAAATCAGTCATTATCCATATCACTTGCAGTTGCATCTAACATCCTTTCTTTTTTCTCCTTGGAGCATTTTCTGCTCTGAAAAACTTGTTTCCTAAATCTTTGGTTTGTGCAGACTCCTTTTCCAGTCGTTATTAGTACCACCATATGCTCAGATCAGGGCTCCCAGATCTACAGGGATTCCTGTATGTTAAAAGGATATTGACCCATCTACAGCAAAATTCTTTCCATAGACTTGCTTTGCTTATACAGGAAAACAGAGCAATTTGGCCTCCATGGAAAATAATGTAATCTATGGGAAAACACAGGAAAATAACCCTGGAGTTACAAGGAAAATGTGAAATCAATCTGGGAGCACTGTCAGATAATCACATATGAGGTAAAATACTTAGTGGTTCATACCATTCAGAAAGATTGGTCACCATTACTTCTAAAATAATTGTTCCTCTTGTCCCCTACTTAACCAACTGTTTTAAAATTCTGCCTTGCCCTACTTTTGATATGGATAAATGATTTGCATCCCCCATGAGAATTATACCACAGATAGGATGCTTTTCAGTAATTCTGTCAATACACCAATTTAAATGTTTAACTATACTCTGATTATTATTTGAAGGAGGATGGTAACTCCCCCCACCACCACCACCAACCAAGGGCTTGCAAGTACTAGGTAACATGGGTATTTTGATCTCCATCCATAATGATTCAAACCCCACCTGTTCCAATTCTACTATCCTTTAATAATTTATACTTTCATCCACATAATAAGGAATCCTTCCACCAATGCTTCCTCTAATTTTATGACTCTGTGGGTGGAGGTCTCGTGAGTGTGCAGCGCTGGGTGCCAAAAGAGAAATTTACATGCACAAAGCAAATTGAGCCTATCATAGGGATACCATTTATTGCCACTAAAAAGTATACAGTAGCTTAACATTTTCACTGTAACATTTACTGCTGCTTTAAGTACCTTTAACAGTTCAACACTCAGGCATCTTTGTAGTCCAGTTCCATTCTGCTCAATTATTTTACTTAGGCCCTAAAGAGACCCTAACAGCATTAGGAAAACTTTGAAAAAAGTAAGATTTATACTCAATTCCATCCCATTTTCTTTATTACTTCATATATTTTCAGTAATTAATTCCCCATTTTCTTGAAAAAAGCTGTATGAAAACCAGATCCATATGTCACAAACTGTATCTACTCTGGCTGCTTCTCTATACATACCATCATATTTCCTTGTTTATGACATCATAATTATTTCCACAGCAACATATTTTGATGTCATAAACAGAATTAGTATATCAGGTGTAAAAGCAGCCAGTGCTAAAATGACAGATATACTGTATTCATGCACATACCCTTAGTAATAAGGAAACATGGGTGAAAATTTCAGGATAAAATACAAAATATAAGCTACATTTATGCCGAATATTACATTTTTTCAAAGCTATCACAACTCTCAACTTTGTCAGGAGCTCTTTAAATCACCAGGCATTCAGGCAATTTCCTATGCTTTTAAGGCCTTTAAAACCATGCTCAGAAATACAGTGAGATGCACTACTAGTCAGCAATTTGAAACCTGAAGCAGCTGAACATAAATAATTTCTTGCTTGTCTGTCTATAGCTTTTGGCATGGATGGGAATTTAAAAAACAAACAACAGAATTTTTTTATTTGCAGTCTCAGAAAGAAACTATACCAGTCATCCTCCCCATACCACTTCTAGAGCAACCACCCCCCATAAAGCTTGTTCAGCTGTGGCAGGCACCTTTGATATCAAAGCTTGCCCCTGTGTGTGTGAAATTTACAACCTAAAGAGGAGATAACATAGCAGTGAGGAGCACAGCACTGACCCCTATGCTGCAGATAGAACTGGTATGTAAAGGAATTCTGGACTGATATGTCAGTCCATGGAAAATCAAGGGTTAAGCACAGTGGGTTGGTGTGGGGTGGAGGTGAGAAAGTCTGAAAGGATTCAAAATAATTTGCCATTGGCTGGATTGAGAGCGGTATGTTTGACTAGAGTTCATAAAACACATCATCTGTGTACCACTGCTACTGTAGTGAGTGGCTATTTCATTGATGGCACATGACCACACAGGCATGCAGCCTAGAGGGAACATAGCCCTCCGCCCTTTTTCTCCACTCTATCCCTCCTTTCAGCTTGATTCCTATTTGTTACTACAACATCATTGTGCACATGAGGTTCACATCGTGTCTCAGTGAATAATAATGATTTGTACTTAATTATATTTCAATACTTCATTCAAATCATCAATCTTGTTAACTAATCCCTTCTCATTTGTATTCATGACAGTGGATGCTCATGATTTTTCTGTCTGTATCCTCACTAAGGTGGATACTTCCCTTATTCTCACCTTTTCTTTACACTGATAAACCTTTTTTTCCCTTTTCAGTTACTCTGATATTTTAAGCATAGTTTCCAAATCCCCATCATTTTAATCTAAGCACTTAACAGTACACAGATTTACTCAATTAACACCACTATCTTTATTTCTCATAACTCTAAATCACAGTTTAAAATAGGGATCTGGAATATGGCATTCTTTTTTATGTTTGCTTGCGCGCATGAGCAAGACACATTACGCGGCAGCTTAGAAGAGCAGCAGGCTGTGGAGGAGTGGCACTGTGCCAGCCAACAGAGGCAGTGCATTTGAGGCCTTGGCACTGGTGGACCAATGGAGGCACAGTGTGCCAATGACACTGGTCTCCAAAAGTGCCACCAAGTAGAAATGTTTTCGCTGCTGCAATGAGGGGCCTCCTCGTCATTGCAGTATCAGCCACTCTGCAATGAGGGAGTGACCCGTCATTGCAGGGCAGTACCTTCCCAAGTGTAACAATTAAATTAAACATGGCAGCAGCTTGCCACCACCTCTTAGCCCCATGAAAGCTGATTTGGGGTGGCTAATCCCCCAATCAGCAACCCCCAACCCCGTAATTTGTCAATGGGGGAGCCCATTCTCCATCAGCATGATGTAACCCCATCCCCATTTGTTGTGTGCTGAGGGGGTGCCCAATCCCCTTCGGCATCATGGCCCCCCCAAACAGTCATTCTTTGTTAACGGGGGCCCAAATCCCAATTGGCTTCAGTATCTCCACACCAAAAAAGGCAGGTGGCACACTGGGAGCCCACCCCAGTGTGCTGCAAACAAGCCTGAAAAAAAAAAACCTTCCCACAACATCTTCTGATTGTTTTTTATCTTCCTGTAACAAAGGAAATGGTCCCACACCGGTCGCTGTCTTCTCCCCCCAACCCACACCCAACCACTGTGCATCTGACCTCCTCACACCCTTCTCACCCCATACTTTCCTCCAGAGCCTGGCGCAACAATCTTTGGTGGACCGGGAACACGTCTGCACTCTTCAAAGCCAACCGCGAACTGAAGAAATGCCGGTAAGCTGTATAATGGCATAAATAGGGTTTTTTTTCAACTGTGGTGCATATCTCAGGCATTTTGGGGAATTTTGGCACCAAATTTTCAACATAGGGTTATTGGGACCCCTCCTCATGAATTCAGACACTGTCATGGTGTTATTCTGTCCCAAAAGGTGATTTCATGGTCACTGCGCAGAATCACCTTCCAGGACTGAGTAATGAAATGACAGTGCCAGTGTTCATGAGATGGGCTCTCAAAAAGCCTGTTTTGTAAATTGGGGGAAAAAAATCCAAAAAATGACTGTTTTACGAGCGTGCATTGCGCAGTTTCCACACACGCTCATAACTTTGTGCATTTGTAATATTTTTACTCCAGATTTTCAACATTGGCATTTTTCCTCACCTCCTTATGAACAGTACAGCTGTCATTTTTCACATCCTGGCCAAAATGTGTTTTCACGCTTCTGGCACAGAATAGCATGGTCACTGTGGGAAGTCAGTGTTCGGGACAGATTAAAAACAAATCACAGTGACACTGTTCATGAGCAGAGGTGCTAAAATGCCTATGTTGAAAATTTAGTGACAAAAGTCCATGAAATGACTGTGTTATGAGTGTACATTGCGCAGTTTCCACGCATCCTCATAATTACATTCATTTGTAACATTTTCACTCCAGATTTTCAACATTGGCATTTTTCACACCTCCTTATGAACAGTACAGCTGTCATTTTTCATATCCTGCCTGAAATATGCATTTACACATCTGGTGCAGAATAGCATGATAGCTGTGGGAAATCAATGTTTGGGACAGATTAGGAAAATCATAGTGACACTGTTCAAGAGTAGAGGTCACAAAATGCCTATGTTGCAAATTTGATGAAAAAAAATTCCACTAAATGACTGTGTTAAGCACATGTATTGTGCAGTTTCCACATAAGCCCAGAAGTTCAAGTATTTTTAGTAGTTTCACTACATATTTTCAACATTGCCATCTCTTCACAGCTCCCTATGAATGGTACAGCTGTCATTCTCCACATCCTGCCCGATCTATGTTTTCATACATCTGGCACAGAATGGCACGGTCACTCAGGGAACTCAAAGTTCGGGACACATTAACAAAATCATAGTGCCACTGTTCATGAGAAGAGGTCCCAAATGCTTTCATGAGGTGGAGGTCACAAAAAGGCCATGTTGAAAATTTGTAGTGTACATACCAACAAATGCCTGGGATGTTAGGATATCTAACAATAACATCTCACCCTGTACAGACTGACAGGCATCAGGGGTATGCCTTTGGATTGCCGACTGTAATGCTCATGCCATTCCACCTCAACCCACCACCCTGCAGCCAGTGACAGGCACTGAGGTGTGCTTTGAACTCATTGGCCCCATAGTTCACCCCATTCTCCTATACTGCACCCATTTCAGCATATGTCCTTATGGAGAGGGATGACTTTACAGCCGAACACCCCAAGGCACAACTCAACATGTGTCAGTGTCTGTAGGATAGGGTGAAGTGAAATGGCATGAACGTTATGGATGATGACCCAATTGCATACCCCAATGTCTGTTCATCTCTGCAGGGTGGAGGTGGGGTTGGTGTGAAGTTCAATACTTCACTGCCATTCTTATTCTGCATCTCTCTAACTCCTGCATTTCCTATGCTAATACCAGCAAGCAAACATTCAGCATTGACAAATGCTTGTTATTTCTAACATTACTACCCACACCACAAACTTAAACATGACACTGACTAGATTTAAAACACTGAGTGTGTGGTATCCCTTCTTATTGTAACAACCCAAATAATCAGTACCCCACTGATACTGATCTACAATATTTTTAGCATAGGTATTGCATAACAATGTTAAACATAATGCCAAAATGTGATTCATCATTGCCAGATTTTATCCACTTAAATCAGTTATCCCTTTGAAGAACAAACTTTACAAATTTACATAACAGCCTCTCCACAGCCTCCCTTAGATAACTCCTGATGTGACTCTCTTGCACTTGTCCACTGCACTTAACTTTTGCAACTCTGTAGCCGCACAGAACTTTGAATGGTTATAACTCCTCTCCTAAGTGCTCTGCCAGCACCCACAGGTGAAGGACATTGAAATGGACTAACACAGAGAGCCAGAGTGAGGTGGGGTGGGGACAATACAAATGTACCTGGCAACCAATTTCACAAGCAAACTTAACAGCAGTGCTGCACTTTAAAAAATACTATAATTAAATCACAGGGTGCAATGGAGCAGCATCAAAATATAGCTGCAGTTTTATTCACAGTTTAGTCCAAATCCAGTCTCCAAGGTGCTTTTTGAAGGTAAAGGCAGGGGAAAGCAGGAGAAAGAACGTGGTGGATTTCAGATTTCAGTCTCCATATTTGAACCTTTTGGGTGTGGTAAAATTCCAATACTTACACTACTGCAGCATTTATTTATTTATTTATTTATTGGAAACAATCGGAATTACAAACCTTTGAGTCACAGACTCTTTTGCAAAGGCTCCACGTCGGTTACAAAGGGTGGAGGGAAGACAGATACAGTAGAGAACATACTTGAAACAGATAGAATATACATAACAAAATCACAGGAGTATTCCAGGCAAAACTTAATGACTGATAAGGAAGTTAGGCTGCAATCTTGGGTTACCCAGGCAGGGAATTGGTGAGTTACGTGGGGCCTTGTGAGACCCTGAGTCAAGAGTAGGGTGAGCAGAGTTAGCCGCAGTCACATATGGCTCTTTCAAGGAGGTGAGCTTTGAGGTATGTTTTAAATTGAGAGATGCTGTGGGTCTGTGCAAGTGAGTGAGGTAACGCATTGAGCCAGAGAGGCGCTCGATATCGGAAGGATCTTTGCCCTAGAGAGGTTCTACATTGAGGTACAAGGAAAGGGGCTTACGGAGAGTCCTGCATTGCATCCGTGAGGTGCAGAACTGATTAAGGGAAAAGTCCGACGGGGCTAGGTGAAGGTGTATTTTTTTGCGAGGATGCAGGTGTGAACTGTAAATCGATGTTGGAAGTTTAGCCAGCCAGATAAAGCATAAAGATCACAGGTATGGGTTAGCCTCTCACAACCAGTGACTAGGCGGCAGGCTTTGTTCAGGACAATGTTTATCCTGTTCAGGAGGTGGGTTCAGCTGAGCCGATATAGTGATCCCATAGTCCACCAGGGAGAGGATGGAGGAGGTGACTCAGGCTGCATAGCCTTGGGGGTAAGCAGTGCTTGAGCGGTACAGGAGGCCTACCTAGAGCTGATAGAGGAGGAGAGAATGGGTATGCCCTGGAAGAGAGGGAGGTGTCTAAAGTGACACCTAGATATTTGAAATCGGAAACTTGTTCCAGAGGGCACCTATTAGTTGTTGATGAGGAGAGCAGACTGACTATAAGGACTTTGGCGGTGGGCAAAAATCATGGACTTAGTTTTTATAGTTGATAATTAGGCGGTGTTCAGAGAACCAGGTCTCTAGTTCCGGAATTGCCTTTGAAGGGTCTGCTGGAGGCGGTAGGGTGGGCGTGTTTCGAACAGAACCGCATCATCGGCATAGAGGAGCAACTTCAGCTGCAAGCCTTAGGGAGGAGTTTGGAAGAGGGTGAACAGCAGTGGGCCTAGGATAGACCCTGAGGGACCCCAAGGAAACTGTTTTAGGGGTGGAGAGGTGGAAGCATATCCTGACTTGTTGCGTCTGACCTCACGAGGTAATCCTTGAACCAGGTCAATGTCTCGGGGACCACATTTAGTGTAAGGGAGAGGACCTGAAGCAGAAGCTCGTGATTGGACCGTGTCGAAGGCCTTGCTGGTCCACGATATGGCCCCGGCAATTGGAGCCATGGTCGAGGGCTTCATGTAGGAACGAGGTGAGCTCTGTGAGAGCGTGATGGTACCATGACCTGAGGAAGCCATGCTGCTCCTGGCTGAGGAGCATATGCTTAGTTAGGTGTTCGGTTAGCTGGTCAGAGACTATTCTTTCTAGGGCTTTGGAGAGGGGTGGCAGTATGAGATGGGTCTGTAGTTACTGGTGTCAGTGGGGTCCCCGCCCTTCAGGATGGGAGTGATTATGGCTCTCTTCCAGGTAGGAGGGAACTGGCCTAGGCAGAGTGAGAGGTTAAGAATTTTAGTGAGGTGGGGTAGCGTGGCATCAGGGAGAGCCTCAGGAGTTTAAGATCAAGGGTGTCATTGCTATAGCGGTATTAGAGATAGCCTGGTAATATAGCATTTTGCCTCGTGGTAGTGATGATTTCGAGCGGAAGGGGGTGTTGGAAGAACTCGGAGTTGGGGGAGTGAGGAGGGAGGGTGGGAGAGATCAGAGAAGGCCGAGCTAAGGGCTTCAGCGATAGTGGGATGATCCTGAGTGACCTCACCATTAATAGTGAGTTACGTGGGGGTGGGGAGCGAGATTGCCACTGAGCTCCTTTTATGTTGTCCCAGAATTTTTCCAGCACCCCAGGTAGAGGTTAGGGTGTGTTGGTAGTAGAGGCTTTGCCTGCCTAAAGCCCAAGTAACATTTATTACGAGCCTCCCTGTAAAGTTGTCTATCCAGGGTGCTTTGGGAGTCTAAGGCTTTGTGCCAGAGGTTATCTCTTTGCTGAAGCAGGCTAAGTAGTGGGGGTGTGATCCAAGGGGTGGATCTGGATTTCGCAACTTGCTTAGAAAAGGGGGCGTATAAGTCACAGGCTTTGTTGAAGGTGGTTATGAAGTAAGCCAGAGCGAAGTCAACTGACTGGGCAGTGTAAATGGGTAGCCAGTTGCTGTTGGTTAGGTGGGCTTTAAGGTTCTTTAGACCGCCCTTTTTAAGTCTACTTTGCCAGGAGATTTTAGGGAGTGTAGGGGGCAACTTGCACGACCACCAGCAAGTTACTGGGGAGTGGTCGCTGATAGCATCGGGGAGTACTGTAGCCACGGAGAGGTTACCTGGCCGGTTGGTGAAGATGAGGTCCAGGAGGGTGGAGGTCCGGATCTGGGGTCCCTTCTGGTGGGGGAGGTGACTAGTTGGGTGAGATCAAGGCCGGGCGGCATCTTTGTAGCTGGAAGAGGCCAGGGATAACCAGTTTACATTGAAATCCCCATAATGATGACTTCGCTAGTGTTGGGTAGATGGGAGATGACTTGAAGAATAGAGTCGAATCGAGTTTTGATTTCTCGGGGATGTAGGCCGAGATGATGTGGAGTGTTTTGTTACCCAGGCTGAGCTTTATTGTGAGAACCTGGGCACCGATGTAGCACGCTGGTGTATGGACTTCAGTGGCATTGAGAGGATTTGACATACATTGCACAGCCCCACCTCTTTGCTGTGCCTATCTGCCCGGAAGAGAGCATAATTAGGGAGGAGACCGCTTCACTGGGAATCTTGTCAGTGAGCCAGGTCTCAGAGAGTGCAGTATGTCAGGAGCATGCTGAGCGATCCAGCCTTGGAGTGGTGTGTGTTTTTGGGTGGCTGCATATATTTAGGGTAGCAAGCGCAGCCCTCTCGGGTTTTTAGGAGGGCAAACTGCAGGTGGACCTGGGTTGGGGTGGATGTTACCAGATACAAGAGGAGTAAGAAGGTGTGCCGTGGGAGGGCCAGCATGCTGAGTTTTGGTGAGAGACACTGTAACTGGTAGGGTGTGAGACGCTTGCGTTGGTGGTGGGATGGGAGGCTGGGAGTAATACAGGAAAGTAGCTTAGGGAGAGAGGGCAGTAGAGAGGAAAGGGAGGGTGGTGGGGGCGGGGTCTGGGGGGACACTAGAGGTGCAGCTATGCCTGGTGTGTGAGTGGAGTGTTAAGTTGAGCAAGTGAAAAGTAATGGCCACAGGTTCAGTGTGTTTGGTATAGAGGCTGGTGGTGGTAGTACAGAATCTGTGTGTACCTTTGAATGCAGAAGGGATGGAGCAAAGGTTATAGTGGGAGGGGTTGGGTGCCTCTAGGGGGGGTAGTGGGGCAAGCTGTGGGGTCCAGGCAAGTAAGAGGATAGCTAGTAGTGGAGTGTTCATAGCAACGACAGTGAGAGGAAATAGGTGCTGCAGCGGCCACTAGTGTACAGTTTGTATAACCTGCTGCTGGGAAAGTTGGCTGATAGGTTAATTCAGCCTCACACCTGACCTCACTTCCCTATAAATTTGGAGAGCCGAGCAAAGGGTGGTGGTGGGGCGGTGGGAGCCGAGAGCATGGCGTTGACGACTATAGCTGCCCTGGGCAGAAAGGCACTGGCAGTACCAGCCCTGCCAAACGCTGTCCTGGTCCAGGCTCCAAACGCCCTGCAGTTTTGTAAGTTTTTTTTTTTAAATTAGCCGCCCTGCCGCTGCGCTAGCCACAGGAGGGATTCCAAGAACAATTCTGAGCGGACACGCTGGAAGGAGAAAAGGCTAACAAGTTTGCAAGCGTGGTCCTCAAAGCGGTGGCAGTTACCTTGGTTGTGGGGTTCGGGCTGGCTCTGCTCCTTCCGGTGTGGGGAGGCTCCGATTCGCCTCGCGACCTCCGGCTCCTCGGTGGCGTGTGCAAGCCTGAAAGGACAACAGGAGACAGGAATTAAGTAGGGCTGGGGAGGTGGGAGGAGGGGGGCAGATCAAATCAGTGGGTGGAGGACAGCTGGGGGGAGGGCGAGAGGAGGAGAAGGGGAGACGCTGGGAATCTCCAATGCTGGTAAAATTAAGCCAGGAGATGCTGGGAGCGTGGAAATGGCTGTTAGCTAACTTCACATAGAATTAAACAAGGCAATGGGGAATAAAGTGAACTCAGCATGCACGGAGTTACAGCAAACACATTTTCCCTTCAAACAACTGCTCTAAGTATAGCTGCCCTGGGGCAGAAAGGCACTGCGGTACCAGCCCTGCCGAAACGCTGTCCTGGTCCAGGCTCCAAACGTCCTGCAGTTTTGTAAGTTTTTTTAAATTAGCCGCCCTGCCGTTGCGCTTAGCCACAGGAGGGGGATTCCAAAGACAATTCTGAACGGACACGCTGGAAGGAGAAAAGGGCGCCAACAAGTTTGCAAGCGTGGTCCTTCTTCAAAGCGGTGGCAGTTACCTTGGTTGGGGGTTCGGGGCTGGCTCGCTCCTTCGGTGTGGGGGAGGGCTCCGATTCGCCCTCGTGACCTCCGCTCCTCGGTGGCGTGTGCAAGCCTGAAAGGACAACAGGAGACAGGAATTAAGTAGGGCTGGGGAGGTGGGAGGAGGGCAGATCAAATCAGTGGGTGGAGGACAGCTGGGGAGCGAGGAGGAGGAGAGGGGAGACGCTGGGAATCTCCAATGCTGGTAAAATTAAGCCAGGAGATGCTGGGAGCGTGGAAATGGCTGTTAGCTAACTTCACATAGAATAAACAAGGCAATGGGGAATAAAGTGAACTCAGCATGCACGGAGTTACAGCAAACACATTTTCCCTTCAAACAACTGCTCTAAGTATAGCTGCCCTGGGGCAGAAAGGCACTGCGGTACCAGCCCTGCCGAAACGCTGTCCTGGTCCAGGCTCCAAACGTCCTGCAGTTTTGTAAGTTTTTTTTTTAAATTAGCCGCCCTGCCGTTGCGCTTAGCCACAGGAGGGGGATTCCAAAGACAATTCTGAGCGGACACGCTGGAAGGAGAAAAGAGGCGCCAACAAGTTTAGCGTGGTCCTTCTTCAATGTGATTACGCCAGTTAGGGGTTAAAAGAACTGGCTCGCTCCTTGATTGTGGGGAGGGCTCCGATTAAGCCCTCGCGCCTCCGCCTCCTGGGTGGCGTGTGCAAGCCTGAAAGGACAACAGGAGACAGGAATTAAGTAGGGCTGGGGAGGTGGGAGGAGGGGCAGATCAAATCAGTGGGTGGAGGACAGCTGGGGAGGGCGAGAGGGAGGAGGAGGGAGCTGGGAATCTCAATGCTGGTAAAATTAAGCCAGGAGATGCTGGGAGCATGGAAATGGCTGTTAGCTAACTTCACATAGAATTAAACAAGGCAATGGGGAATAAAGTGAACTCAGCATGCACTGAGTTACAGCAAACACATTTTCCCTTCAAACAACTGCTCTAAGTATAGCTGCCCTGGGGCAGAAAGGCACTGCGGTACCAGCCCTGCTGAAACGCTGTCCTGGTCCAGGCTCCAAACGTCCTGCAGTTTTGTAAGTTTTTTTTTTAAATTAGCCGCCCTGCCGTTGCGCTTAGCCACAGGAGGGGGATTCCAAAGACAATTCTGAACGGACACGCTGGAAGGAGAAAAGGGCGCCAACAAGTTTGCAAGCGTGGTCCTTCTTCAAAGCGGTGGCAGTTACCTTGGTTGGGGGTTCGGGGCTGGCTCGCTCCTTCGGTGTGGGGGAGAGCTCCGATTTGCCCTCGCGACCTCCGCTCCTCGGTGGCATGTGCAAGCCTGAAAGGACAACAGGAGACAGGAATTAAGTAGGGCTGGGGAGGTGGGAGGAGGGGCAGATCAAATCAGCGGGTGGAGGACAGCTGGGGGGGAGGGAGGAGAGAGGAGGCAGCTGGGAATCCCCAATGCTGGTAAAATTAAGCCAGGAGATGCTGGGAGCGTGGAAATGGCTGTTAGCTAACTTCACATAGAATTAAACAAGGCAATGGGAATAAAGTGAACTCAGCATGCAGGAGTTACAGCAAACACATTTCCCTTCAAACAACTGCTCTAAGTATAGCTGCCCTGGGGCAGAAAGCACTGCAGTACCAGCCTCTGAGCTGTCCTGGTCCAGGCTCAAACGTCCTGCAGTTTTGTAAGTTTTTTTTTTTAAAATAGCCGCCCTGCCGTTGCGCTTAGCCACAGGAAGGGGATTCCAAAGACAATTCTGAACGGACATGCTGGAAGGAGAAAAGGGCGCCAACAAGTTTGCAAGCGTGGTCCTTCTTCAAAGCGGTGGCAGTTACCTTGGTTGGGGGTTCGGGGCTGGCTCGCTATGACAGGGTGCTGTACTCTTGAGGTGCTGCCTACCAGTTGAGATGTTAAACCAAGATCCCATCTGCTGGATGGTGAGGTGGCCATTAAAGATTCTGTGTCATTTCTTGAAAAGAGTAGGGGAAGTTTTTTTGGGAATAGAAATATACATATTCTACCAGCTACAGGAAAATGCAAAACAAAGGAAAAAGTGGAAAAGGAACAACATATACAAGCACGTCTGAAAAAAGAAAGCAAACAAGAATCAAAAAATACAAAGGCATAAAACATATGTGCGGCAAGTTGATCAGAATATCTATGAAAAATGAAAGAAAAATTAAAAAAACAAATGAAGTGGCAAATAACAAAGAAAATCAGCAAAGACAAATATTGAGCCTCATCAAGGAGGTTTGAATACATGCACTAAGTTTATCCATTTAGACATGAAGAATAAGGTAGAGTCTGTTTTTCTGCCAGACAAATAATGAACAATTCTTTCAGAATCATGTGTACCAAAGTGAGTGGGGGCGATCATTCTGTAAAACAAAAGAAAAGGCACATCTAGACTGCCAAGGGTAAAACTTAATGGTCATAAAAATCAAATGAATAGTGGAAAGATCACATGGCAAAGCAGTGGGCAAGCATCTCAACATAAGATCAGAATAGGAAACATGTGACCACTAGGTACAGTATCCTTCAAAATGTGAACAAGGGAGGTCCAGTAAAGAGAAACATAGTGGCAGGTCAACAGAAAGTGTTCCTTCATTTCTAGGTTGGAAGCACAACCTCATCTGGGGAAAAAGTGTTCTGAAAGGCATTTACAGTATGTTCTGCATTGGCCTTAACACTGAGCCTGCCATGGCAACTAAGCCAGAGAATGTTCTACATATTAGAAGAGTTCTCCAATCTTTCAATGACTCACCTATCTGAGGTACATGAAAAGGAGCAATATCTTTGTACAGGGTTGGTTCTGCAAAAGTGTAGAGCAGAACTGCGTTACAAGGTCCTAAGCAGGACATCTTTGTGGTGGAAAGATCCAGTTTCCACTGTTTTATTTTAATGACAAGAGGTTTAACAAAGTCCAGAAAATGAGTAGTAAATCTAGGCTGTTGTGGAGAGTGGGATAAGGAACCAAGTAAGGGGGAAATCCACCTATCAGCCCATGGATGCCAAACTTTTGGAGTGTTAATAAAATAACTAGAAAAATTCCAATAGATGAATAAGCTATAGTAAAAAAAAAAAAATCAGTCAATTTTAAGGTACAGACCACCTTGCCTGACTGGGTGATATAAAACATTCTGTTTTATAGGGTATGGATAGCTACCTCAGATGAAATGAAAGGCTTTGCTCAATATAGAAACATCAAGTGACACGGGGATGGGTGGGAAGAGAAGGCAAAGATATGACAAAATGGGAAGTAAAGAGGAATGAAAGATGGCCACTTTATTTTTCTTGGACTGATGTCAATGCTTCCATAGGTGTATTTTCCAGGAATAGAGGGTCAACTTGGAACTGGGCTGGGGTGTTGGATCCAAACGTGAAACCCAATATTTTGATTGGGGAGTTTGAAATAGAAATACCTCCAATGTTAGGAACCATTGTGGAAGCAGATCCCAGAGTGTGTCCACTACATTTTCCCTAATTTAACTTAGTTCCAGATATTGGTATAAATGTTTGAAAGAGATCAACCTCCAATTGTCCTGAGAGAGAATCCTGGACAAATAACACAATGTCATCGACATAGGCCACTAATTTAACAGCAGTCCTTTGATCAATGGTCGATATGCCATGGATCTGGGATGGACCAAAAAGTTTACATAAAATTGGGTCAATACAAAACACATAAAGGAGTAGACTCTTAGGGCACCCTTGTCAGACTCCAGAGCAGACTGGGATCTGTTGACCCAAATGACCGTTAACATTATGGAGCAAACTAGCAGCACCATAGAGGTTACGAATCCAATTACAGAAGACAGGGGGAATACCATAATGCTGTAGGACTGCAAATAAGTAAGTATGTGAAATCCAATTGTAAGCCTTCTCCTGATCAAGTGATAGTATAGAACCCAAGTCAGTATCTGTCTTATTAAGGGCAAAAATTTCCCGAAGTAAAAGGAGGTTAGCATGGATAGATCTACCAGTGATGGAACAGGTCTTGTAGTCAATAATGGCAGAACGGGCAATATTCGCCAACCTGACAGTAAGAATTTTCATGAAGATTTTCAGGTCCATGTTTAGCAGGCAGAGGGGACTCCAATTATGAATATCAGCACCACCACTCTTTTTATACAAAAAAAATGTGCATACAGTAGCTTTACAAAAAGTAGTGGAGGAGGTTGTTCAATATTCAATTAAAAACTTGAACTAATATGTCAATGAGGTCATCAGCATTCATTTTATAGAAGTCAGAAGACAGGGTATCCTGCTTGGGGCACTATTATTCTGTAGGGCTGTGATGGTCTGGTGGACTTCATCACAGCTAATAGAGCCAGTAAGAGAAGCCACAGTTTCTGGAGGAATGGGGGGGCAACATAACTGAGTATAAAAATGCAGCAACAGGAGGTAACAGAAGGCTAGTGCCAAATAGAGAAGTCAAATAGTGATGCACTACCTGGAGAATCTCAGCTTGTGTATGAGCTAGGTGGCCACCCAGTATGCAGAGTGAGGAGATGCACCATTTCATGACCCTTTCCTTACAGCTTGTGAAGGCACTACTACTGCCAGAGTGAGCCTGGATGCCATAATGATGTTCCTTGTAAAGGGACTTCAGTCTATCATATTGGGTAGCTCGTGACAATGGTGACCATAACTGAGCACTTTCAAAAAGGATGACTCAATCGCGGCACCTGTCCACAGTGCTATCGGGCAGGGAGGGCAACTGGATGGGGGGGTCCATGACTATAACGACAGAATGTTGCTATATGTACATGTGTGTGTGGGGGGGTGAGGACACCAAGCAATGAGCGGAAGGAAGGGAGGGT
Source organism: Neoceratodus forsteri (assembly GCA_016271365.2). Taxonomy (NCBI): domain Eukaryota; kingdom Metazoa; phylum Chordata; order Ceratodontiformes; family Ceratodontidae; genus Neoceratodus; species Neoceratodus forsteri. The sequence continues at coordinate 287,433,701 of CM057454.1, forward strand.
TTGCAAGGCATAGTGTGGCAATGGGCTGCTCAGCTGGCCCCATGGCATGGTGGGTGGGTGGCAGGATAGGTTTGAGAGGGTGCCAGGTTCGGGTCTGGGCATGCAATCCTTTTGTTGCACCTGGCTGTGAAAATTAATTTCCCCTGTTTTTCACTCCCCGACATTTCACCCCCATGGAGTTAAGAATCCTTTAGTAGGGGGGTGTGGGGGGGCACAGCCCCCGCATAAAAAAAAAAAAAAACAAGTCCCCAGCACTCTTTTGCTGCGTGGCAGGAGTGTACATTGTCTAAATTTATTTTCAGCGATGTACACTAGTCCTAACAGTGATTGTCTTTCCGTGATCGCCATTATAACATCGAACCATCATATTGTAATCACATAATGCCATCTTTTAAACCAAGTATTTGGGCCTGATAATTGGCATGTGAAGAGTTGGCAGCAGACAAGAGGTGCATGACGGCAGAGTGAAGGCTCAGATACTCTAAAAAATTATGTTTTCGTGACTGTATGGATGTAGAATGAAATAACTTCTTAATGGCATGTTTCGTATCAACCCACCGATCTCCAAGTGCATCATACAAACATAAAACAGAACATTCATCATGCAACAAGAATTCTAAGTTTAGACTGTACAGTAATGTCCAGCAAAGAAGAATTATTTAGGCACCACAAAGCAGGACCAGTACATATTGCAGAATTGCCAGTAAAGGAACCTCCAAGTAGCAGATGATCAGACGTTTCTATCAGAGTCACAGTGATGTGGTGGGTAACCACATGGGTTGCAGTAAAAATGAAGTCAATGTGTGTAGTTAAAGTGTTCCTGTAGTAGGTGTGACCACCAGCTGCATAAAGCAACCAATAAGCATCCGCAAGGAGGCATCAGTCACCAACTGATGAAGGAAGTTAGTATCATAGTGTATTTTATTGGTCTTGTCTCCATGATCAGAAGTAGACAAACCACAGTTAAAATCTCTGCCCAGAAAGAGAAGTTTGGAAATGGATAAATAATGACAACTTTTCTTAAACAAGTAAATACAGTTCTTCCCCTGAGGAGCATAAAGGGAGATGAAACAAAAAAGAACATTGTGAATAGTGACATCCAAATGGAGGGCACAGCAAGGCTCAGTGTCAACCAATCTGCAGAGGCAAATTGATACACCATGAAAAAGGATCCCCACACCATCACATTTCTCTGGACCTAGGGACCAATAAGAAGGGCCCCATGGACAGGATTTCTGAGCTTGCTGAATGTCAGAAGTGTTGGAAAAATGGATATCCTGAAGAAAAATGATGTCATAAGGGAGCTAGTATAACATGGTAAAAAAAGAGTTTTGTTTAGCTTCATTCTTGGTACTATTGGTATTAAGGGCAGCAAAAGAGACACCAAGGGCCATAGGTGTAATGGAAACAGAGGAGAGAAGGAGAGGAATCAGGGGCCCGGGTCAAGCTGGGGAACAGACTTGGGTCCCTGTTTAGTCTGCTTACATTACTGTTTCTTCAGCTTGCCAGGGGAAGAGTTGTCAACAGGGTCTGGCAACTGAGGCTGTGCAGAAGATAGCAAACCAGCAGAGTGTGAATCTATGCAGTCCTCAGAATCCAATTTCTCATGGTCAAGGACTGTGAAAGGATTTTCCAGAGGAATAGTCGGGACGGAAGATGGTCCTGCTGAAGCTGAGTGGAGGACAGCAAATGTCTCAGATATCACTTCCTAGTCATCAAAATAGTATCTGGGAAAGGCATGAGAGTGGATTCTTGGTCAAGGTTCATAGCAGAGTCAGCCAAGAAGGCAAGAAATAGACTCGTTTCAGTAGATGCAGAGGGTTGGAGTGATACTGCCACAAAGTCCATTGGAGATACTGGATGAGCAGCAGGGAAGAAAGGTTGTGGGAGAGGCTGTGCACCAAGAATGGGCTCTGGGTTATCACCCTCATGAGCAAGTTGCTGGGCAGGTGTTTTATGAAGCAGCTGCTGCTGTGATTTTTGGGCCTTGTCCACACAGGGCATCTGAAGGTGGAATATCCTCTTTATTGTGGGAGGCCTATGGACAAGTACAGTAAGAATGACCCACAGCATCACAAAGGTTACATCTGAGAAGGTTAGTACATTGAGCATTCACAAGACCAAAGTCCAAACAAAGGGTACAGTGCAGTTCATGGCATGCAGTACTGAGATGTTGGTCCGACCCACACTTTAAACACATTTTGGGCTGCCCCAGGTTAAAACAAAGAGCCCTGTCCCTCCCGAAGTAAACAAACACTAGGCAAGTGCTGGAGGCCAGAGGGACAATGCAGCAATTGAACTCATAATCTCCGGTTGTCAGTCTGGAAAGATTCACAATCCAAAATCATCTCAGGGTCACCAAGGAAGTGCAACATTGTGCAAGCCAGTACTTAATATGCTGAACACTAACACCCTAATTTTTCAGCAGGATGATAACTGTACATTTTGCCGGTCTGGTGAGTGGGATCACCTGGAAGGGGGGCCATAAAGGGATATTTTTAAGGTGACCATACTGATGCCAAAACCTATCCAAATGGTAAGCAGTTTTGAAACTGATGGCACAGTAGGGATTTGCGGTTGAATGAAGCAAGGCAAATACTTCATAACGGATAAACAACATAGAGTCCTTAGGCAATGTCTTACTCACATACATGCGATCCGGAGGCAGTTCAAGACCTCCATTGTATAGAAGACCCACTGCATTGTGATGCTGAATCAGGGCTTGAGGAGTAGGACCCAGAACCTTCTTTCTGAATGAATGTCAGTGTTCAGCAGGGTCAGAAATCCCTGAGGGCAAAAAAGCAGGCTGGGGGAGCAGCATCTCATGATCAATTCTGTCAGCCCATGAGACAGGTGAAGCAGAAGCAGGGGTAAAAGCAGGAATAGGGCAGAGGGTAAGAGGTGAAAATCAGCCACTGGTCAAAGTGCACAGGGGAAAGCAAAGCATCACAGGGCACCTGGGAAATAGGAACCTCTACTGGTGGTACCAAAACATCAGAAGGTACAGAAGCGCCATTATCCAAGCAAGAGTCAGAAAGTGCCACTGAATCCTGGGCATAAGAAACAGATGGAGGAATCTGCAAGGGAGGCAAGGGTTTTTGGGGGGGGGGGAGTCTGGGCCAGTAGGTGGTGGCAGAATGACAGCAGTAAAGAGAAAGGAAGGAGGTGCACCAGCAGGATGGACAGGGTGATGTGGGACAACAGAAAACCTTGAGGAATCAGAGAGGGAAGTGTCAGGCAGTGATGTAGTGGAAGCAGGCTTCCAGACCACTGGATCTAACTGCCCCATCCAGCCTTCTTTAAAACATTGTCCAGGACTGCAATCCAGTGGAGGGTGGTTTGTAGTATAATGCATCTCATCCCCCTTGAAATCCCTACAGCAGACCGGTGGGTAGGCAAAGGGTGGAGAAAAGACACTGGTAGCAAAATCAAATGAGGGACCAGAAGTGAATGGTTGGCATAGGTGAGAGCATCAGTAGTAGATATCATGGCTCCAGATATGGAGGAGTTAACAGCAGGAGTTACCATATCAGAAGAGGGATCCATCAGTCAGAACAGATTCCAGCAAAGTCATGTTCTGTACCGAGCTCTACGAGATGCCCAGAGAGTGGATGGGGACAATAGCGTGCAGCAGACATGAGGGCCACAGCAATTCCTTGAGGAAGTTGCAGCAGCACAAGCACTGGATGGTGCGTAAAAAGCATCTGGGGAAGAAACAATCATGGGAAAAGTGGAGGGAACAGTGCAGGCATACAGCTTTTCTCTTTCCAAAGAATACTTTTCCCCTTCGTGTTCAAGCAGTGCAAGTAAATGCAACTTCTTCTGCATAAGAGCTGTAGTCAGGCATGTCTCTGCCTCATGAAGTTGTGAGGTAGTAAGGAAAGCAGAATCCAAGCCTAAAGGCTCCACAAGTACAGAAAGAGTAGAATCCAAAACCATGGTAGTAGGTGAATCATCACAAATCATATCTTCGAGGTTGTCAGGCATAGGGAGGGAGGCTCACCACCCCATACCAGTAGATGTAGCACAGGCAGTCATATAATCTGCCATCTTGCCGAATGGTCAAGGTATCCCCCTAAGGGAATGTACCCAGTGTCCTGCCATATTTATCTCAATCACTAAAATAACACCAACAGCTTAAACCAATTCAATATGCCATTTTGCATCTGTATTGCCTCCTCACCCCCCCCCCCACCCCAGGATGAGGTGTGCCATAGCCCATAGGCAGAATTACCTAGCCCTCCTTTCTCAGTCAACAACAACAAAAAATTAAATAAATAAATAAAAATGAACAGTAACAGATTTTGATGTCAAAAGAATAGGATTTTAACCCACGTAAGGGAGCACATTATAAAGATTTACTGAAATTGAGTGAAAAAAATATTTTGTTTCCATTCAAATCCAACATACCCTTATTCATGACAAAAAAATTGCTTAAAAATTCAAAATGCTTTGAAAACTGTGATATTTTTGTTGGCAACTGAATTCCCTCTTCAAAAAGCCTTTTTCCATAATGAATAGCTATAAGTCAACAAACACTCAATTTCTCCTTTTGTCGGTTTTATTAGAATCCTTAGCCATGATGTTTTGGTCAACCAATACTAAAAGAAAGAATGAATGAATGAATGAATGAATGAATGATGTAATCTGCACTTATATTGACCATTTGTAGCAATGCTATATGTTAGCAGCTGAGAGGCTTAAGTTATATGAGTATTTGAAATTATTGTACAGTATGTGCAAAGTTACATTAGTATTTTGTGTTACTCTTAATTAGAGCATTTGAAATGTTCTGACTGCTTTTACCTCAGCTTATGAAATGTATAGAAATCTTTTTAGATTTTTTTGCCTTTTGTGATACATTTGAGCACTGTGCTTTTAAAAAAAAATATGCATGAAACGTAGAAAACATGAGAAACAGAAAATCTGTGACTGTGAAATAAATTTCTGCATTTCTGACTTGGTAAAAAAACACCTTGGAATGTGGAAAATTCCCAGATGCATTCCCCCATCATTCAAACAACTTAACATGCAAGCAGATGTCAGAATTCACAAAAGTGTTTAATAAAGCTCTAGAACTCTCACTTTGCAGAATATAAAATGTATGCAAATTCTGCATGTAAAAACAAAATTCCACTATACTCTGTTATTACTACATCAATCATTTTTGTGGTGCGTAACATGGCTTGTGTTGGTTCGAACTCCTAACATCCTGTGTTTGGTCCGAGGTTGATTTCTGGACAGAATGACACATAATAGCAACAAGAGAACATGGCATGCCCTGCTTGGTAACTCTAAAACATTAACACCCTCCTTTATCTAGCACTATGAAGTGTACGAGTCTGCTCTTCTTCTGATAGACATTGCCCAGATGTTTGCTTTTCTGATCTAAAAACTGCCTCTGCCCCTTCAGTCTCCTCCCTGTGATAACCATTTAATTTGCTGGGTTTCTTTCCTGAATATTCTCACTTGCCCCTCCCCTTACCATTATAATCAGTATCATGTAAATTAAAGGGATCCAGCAGCTAGAAAATCTGTATGAATTAAACTATAATAATGAGCTAGCATGTAGATAGTATGTGGCTAGATGAAATCAAGTTTAATCTTCTTTATGGCATATGATATTATTAATGCAATATATCTTGTGACTTTTCTTTAACTCTAAACAGAAAGTACATAAAAGGGAGAGTGATAATTTGATTTGGAAAAGTACATATGATTACCATTAGTGCTGTTGGAAGAGTTCCTATTGCAATCAGGCAAAGGAATGAGGTGTGATCATTTTTATTGGGTGGGGAGATGTTTGAGGTTTATGGCTTTGTGTCAGTATTTAGCCGGGAAGTCTCACTGTGCATACACTGTCTTAGTAATAGGCAGAACTGCTCCTTACATAAAGTTTGCTAATATTATTGATGATTGTTTTATTGTAACTGTTTCTGTTCCATTTCCTCCAGGATGCACCTGAAAATAAGCTTTGTCTCAGGGTTTCTTTCCTGGCCACCTAATTTTCTATAAATAAATAAAAGTCAGACTGCATAGCCAGTGGGGTGGAAGTTAGTGGAGAGGTGTGGAAGAAGCAGAAGGCAATGCTAATCACATCAAAATTAGTTGTTAAATATCTGAAGGGTAAGAATCTAAGAAAATCCCAAGATACCAATGTTATTCACCCAAAGGTAATTATGGAGTTAAAAAGGGTTCTGGCTGGGACCCTGGGAGATATCTTTGAGGATTCCTTTCAAATATGCACAAACGACTGGAAAACAGATTTTGTAATTCCCTGTTGAAGAAGGGGACATGGTCAATCCCAAGTGAGCACACATCTGTGAACTGCATGTCACTGCTTATCAAAATGTTTGCAGCAGTCATAAAAGTAACGACAGATCAGCAGTTTGATAAAAATGTGCTGTTCTCCATCACACAACAAGATTTCACAGAAGGCAGAGTATTTCATAAAAGGCAGATCATGCACAGCCAATATGATTGCTTTCTTCGAGGAAGGCAACTAGGAAGGTGATTGGGGCAGGCAGTTGCTGTAGAGTATCTGGACTTCAGCAAAGTCTTTGACATTGTACAACAAGGAAAAACAAGAGATAGTACCACAATATGGTGCCCTTAATAGGCTGACAGGTGGGAAGTAATGTGTGGCCATGAAAGGTTATAATCCAGGGTGGAGTAATATGCTGAGCGCAATACCTCATGGGTCCATTCTGGGACCTTAGCTTTTTAACATATTTATTAAAGACCTGGAAGGGGGGTCAGCAGCAGGCTGCTAACATTTGCTGATGACTCCTAATTTGCAAGAAGTGTTGACACAGCGGAGATAGGAGATGCACAGCAGTTGAACCTGTACATATTATGAACTGTAAGCTGAAACCTGGCAGGTGGTGTGCAGCTGTAGTCAGTAAAGTCAAATTTAACCTGAGATGTACTGGGGGAGGGGTACGAAGCAGGTGTTAGGAAGTGATCTTCTCTATGTATGAGGCCTTGGTTCATTCATACCTGGATTACTGTGTCTAGTTCCGGCCACCACAGTACAGGAAGAACATTAAATAGATCAATAGGGTTCAGCACTGGGCCACCAAGCTGATAAGAGGCTTTGCAGGCAAGAGCTATGTGGAATGATTTGACATACTCAGATTATTTAGCCTAGAAAAGAGAAGGCTAAGAGAAGACATGATCACCCTTTTCCAAATACTAAGGAGATACTGTAAACAGGGTGAAGTACACACAGATGTTTGAGCTGGTAAATACAAGCAGAACTCAAGGGCGTGCTCTCAAACTAAAGGGTGGTTGAATCAGTAAAAATATTTGAAAGAATTGCCTCATTCTGAAGGTGGTTGACATGTGGAATAGCTTACCCAGTGACACTGCAGGAACTAGCAGTGTTCAGACTTTCAAAGCATCTAGATTTCTGAGGGAGAATGGCATTGAGGTTTACACAACATGAGCAGAGTAAGATTTTGACTCTTCAGCTTGGGTGCTTGTTGTGTGTCTATACTCATAGAGGGGTCTATGCTCCAACGGGTGGGAAATATGTGCCAAAGGCACGTATCCTGCCCGTGGAGATCTGCACCTGTAGAGAGGTGCACACTGGTGGCATGCATGACCACTGGCCACCTGTCCATGGGCCCACCCCCTCTGGCGCACGGGTACACATTGGATCATGCAGGGTAGCAGTGGGCAGAGCCTTGCACCTGGCCGGGCATCCATTGGGATACCCTTCCTGGATTCCTCAGTGGATCCCTTACATGGTGGGGGCACGTTGGTTGTGCTCCCCATGGATGTCTGAACAGCCAGTGGCCATGGAGGTGAAAGGTAGGCAGTGCCACCGGCCATGCATTGCCCCCCCCCACACAGACGGTGAGGAATGGGGTCTGGGGGGTGTTGGTACAAGGGTGTGTGCTGGGGGGGAGGGAAGGGTACACACTGCCCATCACACCATCAGGGCTGTGCTGTGGGGCAGGGGAACACAGAAGCAGGCTGGCAGGGGATTATGGGGAGACTGAAGTCCAGCGGCCATTGCTCCCAAGGGGGTGTGTGTGCATATGGAGGGGTGGGCATGCATGGGGGAGGTTGATAGTATGGCTGGATGCAGGGGTGGGTGCCCCTGGGTGGACTGTCCTGGCTTTCATATGGGTCCCATTGCTGAGTGACAGAGGTGTGAAGCGCATAGTGGGCTTACGGCAGGGTTTTCCTGGCATACCAGCTACCCCCCATGCGCCCCAGCGTGCAACACTATGCAGCAATGTGCATGCTGTGTAGTGCTGGCATGCAGCTGCCGCCTGTCCCCTGCATGTAGCGGTGCGTGCGGGTGGGGGAGTGGGTGCATGTGGGCTGCATGCCCCCCTTAGTGCATCCAATGCAGGGGGTACAGTGGGTGCAGAGTGTCTCTGTGCCTCACATACATGGCTTGGAGGCACTCCGCTCCTTCATGCATAGGGGCCATTGTGTATAAGCACTTCCACATGGCTAGAGGAGCAGGCAAGGTAGACTTTATGTCCCCTTCCATCATCACAACATTGTGGTACAAAATGAGTGAGTGTAGGAATTGATTATTTGCTGCTTCTGTTGTCCATATTCACTGCATTAACAATCTATTGGTTGCCTAGCTGTTAGTGCACTACAGTGCTGTACATGAGAAGCAAACCTGCTCACAGCATTCATAATTCTCACCTTAAAGTACAGTGTTCAGTGACCATGCATTCAAATATCCATGGGGGTGGGATATTCAAAATGGTTGCACATGGCACAACAGTGTTGCACCATTGCGCAACCCACTGATGTGCCCAGGTGCAATATTCAGAGGGGTTTGTTGCACTGCACAATTTCTGATGTGCCAGGGTGCATCAGTAATGTATGTGGCACAAGTGCAAGGGGCGTGCCCATGCATATGCGACACATCCTGATATTCAGCCGGGGATGTGTGGCGCATATGTAGGCACAAACCCTCCTTGCGCCACACAGGGGGGGTGCAAATATGTGCCTGTAAAAAGCAGGATCATGTTGGGGGACACCTGCAGGCGGGCTGCCATATTTCCGGGTGCAACATGGCAGCCGCCTGCTGTGGGTGGCCACCTGACCTCCCCAGACACAGGCTAGGCTTCGTGCCCCCCTTGCCCGATCGCGGGCACATAAATATAATATCACTGGTGGTTCAGTGAACCCCTAACACATCGCCTGATTGCGGGCATAGGTAACACAATCTCTGGTAGTCCGGTGGACTCTAACACATCGCCTGAACACTGGCATAGGTAACACAATCCCTTGTGGTCCAGTGGATCTGAACCCCTGCCTGATCGCGGGCATAGATTGTAAGTGAAGTCCCTGGTGGTCCAGTGAACCTGCTCCCCTGCCCGATCGCAGGCATAGATTGTAATTAAATCCCCTGGTGGTCCAGTGAACCCAATCCCCTGCCCGATCACGGGCATATGGATAGAAATCCCTGGTGGTCAAGCAGTACTCACCCCTCCCACCCACCCACTGAGATCTGCCACCCTGGACTCCCCGGTCAGAGGCGGGTGGCAGCTCCCCACCCGCAAGCCCACCCGACCGCTGCCAACTAACTGCGCATAGCAGTGCGGCTGTACACCCTATTGGTCCACTCATGGGCCAGTAGGCGTCTGACCATACTGTACTACACAGTCCCGAAATGTGAATGGTTCATTCACATTTGGACTATGTAGTACAGTATGGTCTGCCTGCGCATTGGCTCACAGTGGACCAATAGGCATACAGCCGTACTGTACACTGCTGTCAGTCAGTGCGGCTGGGGTGGCTTGTGGGTGGGGAGCTGCCACCCTGCCACTGACCATGGAGGTGCAGAGTTGCGGGTCCCAGTGGGCGGTGGGGAGGGAAGTACTGCGGGACCACCAGGGATTTCTAACCATATGCCCACAATCAGGCAATGCATTAGGGTCCACTAGACCACCAGGGATATGTGTATATTACGCCTGCAATCAGGCAGGGGAGCAGGTCAGATGGACCACCAGGGATTTATTTATATAATGCCCATGATTAGGCAGGGGAGCCGGTCCACTGGACCACCAGGGATATTCTACTACTACGCCTGTGATCGGGCTTTGGGGCGCGTTGTCCACCGAGGGGCAGAGGGCATCAGTCCCTGATGGCTGCGTCCTGTCAGGGTGCCAGGCACATGTCCCTAGGGATAGGCACACCACATGCAAATGGGGCCATAATGACATGCAAATGGCCCCATTTGTGCCTTGCATACATAACGGCCTCATTTGCATGCTTACATCTGAATATCGCTCTTGCTGCTCCTAGCGCAACTGCACTTGCGCTGGTGCAGCCCCTTGCTCCTCACCTGCCATTTGTGCTGGTGCAGTGCCACTGCACCATGCACAATACAGGTGCCCCCAGTGCCATATTCAATGGTGCTGGGCCATGGCACAGCACCGCTGAATATCGCCCAGCCCCTTCCCTGGTGCATCCCAGTTGTGCTGTGCCCAGGGTTGCGCCCCTGCCTGGCGCAGTCTGAATATCCCACCCATGGGGTGCAGTAATTCACACAGTGGGCAGATGAAATTGTTTTACTAACCTCTGCCTTTGAAAGATAGACATGATTACAAAATAGCAGACCAAGTAATAAGAAAAAAGGAATACTCCCTTCTTTCAACTCACAGAGAGTGCAAACTCCTGCACTAATTCAATCCCAGTAATGAAAAAGACTCCTTTCCCCATCCCACAAACCACACCACCGAACTTCTCCCCAGCCTCCCTCTGCCTTGAGTGTGCTGATGTAAAAAGAGCATTAAATTCCCTTGATGAGATGGTGACTGCCACAGCCCTCCTCACACTACCTTAGATGGCCAGCAATCTAACCTAAATTAACCCAAACCTTTTATTGGTATACCATAACAAAAAAAAAAAAAAAAAAGCAAGCATTTGTCAATGCCAAATGTTGTCTTGCTGGCATTGGCATTGGTAGTGCAGGAGTTAGAGAGATGCATAATAGGAATGATAGTGAAGTATGGAACTGACGCCAACCCCAACCCACCCTGCAGAGAATGACAGGCATTGAGGTGTGTCTTTGGGTTATCGGCCATAACGCGCATGCCATTTCACCTCACCCTACCCTGCAGACTCTGACAAGGGTCACGTTGTGTCTTGGGGTTATCGGGCCTTAGGCTCACCCCATTCCATAAGGAAATACATTGAGATGGGTGCAGTATAGGAGAATGGGGTGAACTTTGATACCAAAGAGTCCAAGACACACCTTGATGCCTATCATTGGCTGCAAGGTGGGGGTGGGGGTGGAATGGTGTGAGCATTACAGCCGACAATCCAAAGTCATACCCCTGATGCATGTCAGTCTCTACAGGGTGGGACATTACACTTAGAAACCCTAACGCCCTGGGCCTTTGTTGGTATTTGCACTCCAAATTTTTAAAATGGGCTTTTTGTGACCCCACCTCATGAAAGCATTTGGCACCTCCACTACTCATGAACAGTGGCACTGTGATTTTGTTAATCAGTCCCAAACATTAATTTCCCACAGCGACCGCGCCATTCTGTGCCATATGTGTGAAAACACATTTTGAGGAGGATATGAAAAATGACAGCTGTACCATTCATTAGGAGGTGTGAAGAAATGACAATGTTGAAAATCTGGAGTGAAAATATTAAAAATTCTCAAACTTATGAGTGGGCTTGGAAACTGCGAAATGCAAGCTCTTAACACAGTCACTTTTTGGAATTTTGTCACCAATATTAAAAATTCTCTAATGTTGTACGAGCGTGAGTGGAAACTGTGCAATGCACGACCATAACACAGACATGTTGTGGAATTTTTTTCACCAAATTTTCAACATAGGCATTTTGGGACTTCCATTCACGAACAGTGTCACTGTGATTTTCTTACTCTGTCCCAAACATTGATTTCCCACAGCAACCACGTCATTGCATGCCAGATGTGTGAAAACACATTTCGGGCAGGATGTGAAAAATGACAGCTGTACTATTCATAAGGAGGTGTGAAAAAAAATGGCAATGTTGAAAATCTGGAGTGAAAATATTAAAAATTCTCGAACTTATGAGTATGCTTGGAAACTGCGAAATGCATGCTCTTAACACAGTCATTTTTTGGAATTTTGTCACCAAATTTGCAAGATAGGCTTTTTGGGAGCCCTCCTCATGATCAGTGACACTGTCATTTCATTATTCAGTCCCAAAAGGTGATTCCATGCGCTGACCACGAAATTAACTTTTGGAACTGAATAATGAAATGACAGTGACTGAGTTCCTGAGGTGGGGTCCCAAGAACCCCATGTTGAATATTTGAAGCCAAACGTAGCAAAAAATGGCTGGACTATCTACCTGAGTTGAAACCTCCCCATCGATGCTTACCGTGATTTTCTTCAGTTCGTGGTCAGCTTTGAAGGGTGCAGACCTGTTCCTGCTCCACTGAAGATCATCGTGTTGGGCTCCAGAGGTAAGTATGGGTTGGGGGATGGAGGAGGTGGGGTGCACAGAGGGTGGTGTGCGGGTTGGGGAAGGAGCCGTCATGACCACGAGGGACCATTTTCTGTTTTACAGGATAAAAAAAAAAATGGATGTTGCGGGAAGGTTTTTTTCTTTCAGGGTGTGACAACCACATTTTGTCACACTGGGGCAGGCTCCCAGTGTGCCACCTGTGTTTTTTGGGAACAGGGGACTGAAGCTGACAGGGATTGGGCCACCCGTTGGCAAAGAGAGCATGTCTGTGTTTGGGGGGGCATGATGCCAAGGGGGCTTGGGCACCCCCTTGGCAGACAAAACAAGGGGAAACATTATGCCAATGGGGATTGGGATCCTGGGAAATGGGCTCCTTCATTGGCAAACAGACTGGGGAGGAGGCATGCTGATAGGGGGATCGGGCACCCCTGACGTTGGCTTTCATGGGACTGTGAGAGGCAGATGGTAGCAGCCACCGCCATGTTTATTGAAATGTTTCAGCAGGCAAGGCATGCCCTGCAGTGACAGGGCACTCCCTCATTGCAGCGGCAAAATTCTTTCAAGTTGGTGGAATGCTTCTGACCTGCTGTCATAGACAGCATGCTCATTCATTGGTGCCACAGAGACCAGCCCAAAAAAGTAGTGGAGCCATTAGCCACAACACAACCGCACTTCCACAACCTGCTACTCCAGCAAGCTGTCACAAAGTGTTGCTTGTACTGTGTGTGCAAGACAACATAAAAACAGGTGCTGCATCAGTGTGTGGTCTGAAAACAAAACACAATGGTAATGTTAAATGCATGCTGAAAATAGAAAACAGAGTTAGAATCTTTGTTGCCATTCAAACATTAAGGTTCTGTATTTTAAAAAGGCTGATTTCCATAAGATGAGAGTCACCTAAAGGGAACTTAATCAGGGGGTGAAGTAATGTGAGAAACTCAAGAAAGCAATCCACATTCCACTGAATAATGCGCCAATAGGGTTTGCAAGGCAAAAGGAAAAAGAAATCCTCTCTAGTTCAGCAAAAAAGTAGCCACCGTGGTGAAGGAAAAAAAGAAAGCATACAGGGCTTACCAAGAGACCAAAAACAAAAATGACTGGGATACATACAAGAACAAAATGAAGGAGGCAAGCAAAGGGATAAGAAAAGCCAACGCCCAAACAGAGGCCAAGATAGCAGAGGTGGCAAAAAGGGGAGACAAGGCCTTGTTTAGGTACATCAGGGAAAGAAGGAAGGCAAAAGGAGGCATAGTGAGAATGAATGCTGGAGAAGAAAGGTAGTAGAAGATCACAAAAAAGCAGATATACTGAACAGGTACTTCTGCTCCACATTTACAGTGGAAGATCCATGAAATGGCCCAGCACTCACTAAGTGGGGCAACCCTGGTCCAGGGGGTTGATACTAGTCCCTTCACGGAAACCCAATTACTGGAAGCACTGAACAAACTGCAAATAGACAAGGCCGTGGGACCAGATGAGATAAATCCAAGAATCTTTAAGTAGCCTGGGAAGAACTGGCAGCTGTCTGGAAAAGCTGTTCATCAGCTCCTTGGTAAGTGGAGTAGTACCCAGTGACTGGAAAAGGGCAACGGTGATCTCACTCCACAAATCAGGTAGCAAGGAAGAGGCTGGAAACTGCAGATCGGTAAGTCTCACATCTATAATGGGAAAACTGATGGAGACATTGCTCAAACAGAGGATAATAGCATTCCTTGAAGTCAGTGGGCAGCAGGACCCCAAGCAGCATGGTTTCAGAATGGGCAGGTCATGCCAAACCAATCTGGTCAAGTTCTTTGACTTGGTTACCAGGGAGATAGATGGGGGGGGTTGATGTCGTCTACCTGGACTTTAGCAAGGCCTTCAATTCAGTTCCACATAGAAGGCTGGTAAAGAAGTTAGATCACACAGAGGTAAGACAGGTAGTGGTTAACTGAGTCAGGAACTGGCTACAAGACAGAACTCAGATGGTTCAAGTAGATGGAGTAGTGTCACCAGAAGGAAGACCAGCGGAGTGGCCCAGAGCTCAGTGCTGAGGTCACTATTCTAAACATTTTCTTTGCTGACATCGCAGAAGGGATGGAAGTGAAGGTGTGTCTGTTTGCTGCTGACACAAAGATACGTAGCAGGGTGGACTCCAAAGGTGGAGGGGGATGATGAAATCAGACCTACATTAAGAAGACTCGAAGAGTGGCCTGAAGTATGGCAATTAACATCCAGTGCCAAAAAGCACAAAGTAATGTACATGGGTAGAGGTAATCCAAAGATGACTTATTCCTGTGAGGGGAAAAGCTAGCTACCTCGAGCCAGGAACATGATCAGGGCATCATGATCTCAGATGACTTAAAGGTAGGAAAACAGAGTGAGAAGGCAGCACTCAGGGCCAATGGAATGCTAAGAGGCATTGGGAAGGGAATCAAGAGCAGGAAAAGGGAGGTGGTTCTGCCACTCTACAGAATACTGGTCAGGCCACACCTAGAGTACGGTGTTCAGTTTTGGAGGCCCCACCTCAAAAAAGACATCAACACATTGGAGACAGTGTAGAGAAGGGCAACCAAGATGGTGCAGGGACTGCATGACATGTCTTACGAGGAGAGACTGATGGAATTAAACATGTATTCAATGGAGTAGAGAAGGGAGAGGGGAGATATGATATAAACCTTCAAATACATTAAATGAATAAACAGAGTGCAAGCACACAAGCTTTTTCACATCAAAGAAGACAGCAGGACTAGGGGGCGTGATCTACGGCTAAAAGGGACAAGTTCACCACCAACATCAGGAAGTTCTTCTTCACAGAAAGAGTGGTGGATGTGTGGAATGGTCTGCCCTCGGGGTGATGGGGACCAAGATGGTGGGTGCATTCAAGAGTGCATGAGATAGGCAAAGGGGAGCCCTTACACAAAATAGGTGGTGGGGGGATTGGGTAACTTAGGCAGGACTACTACAGGGCAGACTAGTTGGACCAAAATGTTTCCTTCTGCTGCCACTTTCTATGTTTCTATGACATTTTAACCATAGATATTCTTCAGGAATTATCTAAAAGAAAAAAGAAAGCAAAGTTAACGGAGAGGTAAGGGAAAGTAAAGAATATATATGTGAGGGAAAAAAAAAGGAGAAAAGTGATAATAGGCAAGGTGATAAGAAAAGAATCTGAAAAACAAAAAGGGGATGATGGGTATGAAAAATCATAATAGGAGTAAATGAGCTGAGGAGTCCTCAAGTAGGGACTATTTAACAGGGCCTAGTAAGAAGGCTGAATCGTGGCAACATAGAAACATAGAATTTGATGCCGGACAAGGACCGCTTGGCCCACCCAGTCTGCCCATTTCCTTACCTAAAGGATAAGCTGCAGATCCTAGTTAACCAGCAGCCTACTTCTTTCTAACCCCACCCCCTAGAATTGCCTTATGGCTGTCCCATTCATGCTTGAATTCAATCACTGTTTTTGACTCCACAACCTCCTCCGGAAGGCCGTTCCATGCATCCATAACCCTCTCTGTAAAAAAATACTTCCATTACCTCTGAGCCGCCCCCATCTTCAAATTGTGCCCTTGTTCTGACACACCTCTTTTGAAAGATGCTACCTCTTGGACTTTGTTGATTCCCTTGAGGTACTTGAACATTTCTATCATGTCCCCTCTCCTCCTTTCCTCGAGAGGCCATACATATAAGCTTCCTTTAGTTTCCTTCTTCATATGTCTTCTGGTGCAGACCCTGCACCATTTTAGTTGCCCTCCTCTGGACAGCTTCCATCTTGTCTATGTCCTTGTGGAGATTGGGTCTCCAGAACTGCACACAGTACTCCAGATGGGGTCTCACCAGCTGTCTGTACAGAGGGATAACAACTTCCTGTTTTCTACTGGTGATGCTCTCCTGTGCATCCCAGTATCTCCCCAGCCCTCCTACTGCCCTCTCACATTGCTTGCCCACCTTTAAGTCATCTGATATGACTACCCCAGGTCCCTTTCCATTTTGTTGTTGTTAGTATCTCACCCCCATTGTGTACTCTTCCCTGGGTTTTGTTTCCCAGGTGCATTACCTTGCACTTCTTAGCATTAAATCTAAGCTGCCATACATTTGACCATTCCTCTAACCTTGTAAGTCCCTTCTCATCCTTTCCACCCACCTTGTGCATCAACTCTGTTGCAGATCTTTGTGTCATCTGTAAGATATATACTTCTATTTCCAGTCCCTCTGCAATGTCTTACAAAGACATTGAAGAGGACCGGTCCTAATACTGAACCTTGCGGCACCCCACTAGTAACCCCCCTTTCTTCAGAGTGGACTCCATTTACTATTACCCTCTGTGTCCTTTTCTCTAGCCAATTCTTTACCCAGGCTATCATCTTGGGACCCACTCCCAGGCTGGCTAACTTGTATATTAATCTTTGTGTGGGACTGAGTCAAATGCCTTGCTAAATATTAATCTTTTGTGTGGGACTGAGTCAAATGCCTTGCTAAAGTCTAGGTAGGCCACGTCCACAGCCCCTCCCAAATGTGAGGAAAGGAGACAGAGATAGAGACATTCGTAGGAAATGAAAATGGAAGTGCACACATAGCTGGAATGGCCACTTGAGCATACCCCTCCCCCCCCACACACACAGACTCTAGATGGAAGTGTGTGCAGGCATACCCACACATGCAAATGTACCATGCACATATGTAAGCTAAGATATGACAGGGGTGGGAGTAAACAAGACAGATGACAGTGGTAAACCATAAGGTGACTTAAAGATGTCAGTAGAAAATAAGTCTGTCATTTAAACCAGAGGGCTGCTGGGAGTCTAGGCGGATGATTAGCTTGATTTCCAAAGTATAAAAGATGCAAAACATCTAAATGAAAATCACGTAAACTGCTCACTCAGCTGATGTGTTATATAGATATACTCTAGTATATGAATAAAGGCTTTGTTTTACTTTTGGTTAGATGCAACATGTCAAGGTGGGCTGATGAAGGCAGTGTAAATTACTGTCTCTTCGGTAGGGGTGTGGTCCTGGGGAGTCAGGAGGGGTCAGTGACACCTCACTTCATTTTAAGAGGGGGCATAGCTCCCTTACTTCTGATAACAAACAGCTGTACTTGCCTGTACTGTTCAGTGGCTGGCAATCAAAACACAGTTCTATTGTTTTTCTTCCCAGCTGTTTGCCAAGGCTGCAGTCAATCACCTCCATAGCATTTTCAACTTAACCAATTTATCTTAATAGCTGCCTTTGAAGTCTGAACCATCCATTGCTAAACCTGATACAAAAGGGATGAACAGGGTACAATGAGTGAACTTACTTCCTGTAAATTAACTATATCCCCTGTCTTCACCATTACTGCAAGTATGATGCACAAATTCGGTGATTTGATACCTTCTATTAGACCAGCAGAGATTACACAGAAAAACCTTTAGCTTTCAACCTGCAACAGAGGTCTTCTAAATGGTATATATTTAAGAAAACTTTTTTAGAAACCCAGAGGGAAAAACGTTTTAAACATGAGTGTGACAGGTTAGCCATTAGTCAAGAAATACAACTAGAGATATGCAAGCATCCCTGAGACTAGTAAATCAAAGGACACAAAATTGAATATTATTTAGTTAGTCTTCTGATATGTGTGTGTGTGTGCACATGCATGTGTGTGTGTTTGTCTGTGTCTGTAAGCATATTAATTAGAAAATGCCCAGATGGTGTTTGGAGGAGGAAATTCTGTATACTGATCGTGGGTTTATCTCCCCAAACATACGTCTTATGCAGAGGGAGCTCTTTCCCAGGGGGTCTGGGTCATTTATTATCAGAATTATACTTAAGACCTATGTCAGACATAACTCTCCAGGTTAAAACTAGGATAAGGGATGCTGCAATGACAAAGGACTTAAAAATATCAGAGCTCAAAAATTATAAATGGTTTACGGAACTAAAACAAACATATCAGCTAGAGCCTTATTTAACCAAACTAACTAATCCCTTCATAGAAGACTTATTATGAGATACCGAATGGAATTTTATAAGGCAAATTATATATTATCTAGACAAAAAAGAGGAGTTACTGCCTTTCTTTGTGGATGTGGATATTCAGCTGAAGATGACTTAAAGCATGTTGTCCTACTTTGCCTAGGTATGAAAAATATAGAGGTAAATGGCTCTGGGATAGTCTTTGTGACTAGTGATGGGCGAAGTGGCCCCAATTTGTTTCGCAGAGTGAAGGGAGAATTTGCAGTGCTCCTGGCGTGAAGCATGGTACTGAGCATTATTAATGGTAGCAGTCCATTGAAAACACTGACTTTACGTTCACTCAGCCTTCCTAAACCGCTACTCCACCAGTACATTGAAACAGTGTACTACGCCTCACTTCACCTTGTTTTTAAGCTCCAAAGGAGAATTTTGCAGTGATTCATGGGATTTCAGGTCACATGGGCTCTAGATTGTTCTGCACAGCCTCAGTTTGGGGTAGTGTGTGTAGGAAGCTGTAGGAGGCAATCTGCTCTGAGAGCTCCCTGCAATTCAAACCTTCAAAAAGCTGTTAAAAAAGCCTGTTTGAGTCTTTTTTTTTTTTTTGCTGAAACTTTAGTTCATCGATTATAGGAATCCCTCCTGTGCTAATATCATCGAGCATTTATTGTTTGTGTATGGATTTTGAATGTTAATGTACAACATTCAGTCTGTGTACTGAGAGACAGTGGAAGTGTGCTTTGGGGGGAGCGTATCTGTGGTACAGGTAGAGTAACTTAAAGAAAAAGACAGTGCTTTCTGTTTTGGTGATATTTTTCTTGTATAACTGTGTTAATGTACACATAGTAATATTTTAAATATTTCTTGCCTTTTTTGCTGATTGTTGTGGTGCAGCAGTGCATAATTTTAGTTTGTTTAAAATACGTGGTTATATTACTGAAGTTTTCAATTTGATATGAATTACTTAGTGTGTGTGTGTGAGTATGTGTGTGACATATGTCTTCAAATCAGACACCTTTTATTGTGCCACATAATAATTTCAGTAATGTGAAGCTGCTATCCACTGCAGCTGTGTGATTTTTGTACTTCTTTGTGGTATTTTTACTGGTACTAGTGACTGTTACTGCAGCAGTACAGTACACTGCCCCCCCCCCCGTGGCCTGACCCAACCGGCAAAGGTATTCTTTTCCAGATTTGAATTTCTGATGGTGAGCACTGGTTAGGTGTTGTGCCTTTGTGTCTGCATCTCTTCAGTGCAGAGCGCAATCTTAATCTGTCTTTGCATTTGCATCTCTTTAGGGCCGAAACTCCATCTGTAACTTAAGTCACAGTCGTTTCTTTGGCTTCCCTTCAGAGTACTGGACAGGTGCAGTGCTTAATTCTGCATGAACATTGTACTCATTAATATGCGTTTTTAAGTTAGGACCATCATCACGAGTCACTCATGGTACAAATCACGTCCTTCATCATCATGGTCACAAATGCAATCACAAGTCACGATTCATGATCATTCACGTTACGAATCACGACATACATTTTTTTTCTAGTTACTTGGATGTATTGTAAGCCTGTTTTTTAGTATCTCTCTAGGCTTCACCACCCCACCATTGTACTCATTGATATGTGTTTTTAAGTCTGGGAGTATTAAGCTACAGCTTATCGGGGAAGTACAGCCGTAGGTGGTAGGCATTCATGTTTCTTCATCATCACGGTCACAAATGCAGTCACAAATCATGATTCACAATCACGTCAGAAATCACAACATTAATTTTTTTTAATAGTTACTTGGATGTATTGTAAGCCTGTTTTGTAGTATCTCTCCATGCTTCACCACCCCACCATTGTACTCATTAATGTTTGTTTTTAAGACAGGGAGTTGGACAGTGGCTGCAGTACGTACACAGACTAGAAAGAAGACTGACTGCACACATGCAGTTTAGTACAGTATACTTGCACTGCTCAGAATACAAAGTGTCACGCATACGTAAGACAACAAAAAATGAGCATAATTACATACAAGGGTCGGGGATGGTGAAGGAATACATTTTATAACACAGCAAGGAAGGTGTGTGGGGGGGCACATGGTGTGAGGGAAAAAAAAATAATGTGGGATCTCATGGTGATCCAACAGCAGTTCCAACATGGACATAATGTGCAACTGATGTCCCTCTATGTGATCCAGCCGCTGCTCCAGAGCACTCACCCTCTCGTTGTTATCCTCAACAGCACTCCAGAGAACTGCCAAGTCAGCCTTTGTTACATACAGTTCTCTGGGGTCCACACAGTCTACAGGCTGACCTACTGGTGGTGGGGGTGGGGGTGGAGGTGCTGGTGGAGCAGCAGGTGCTGCTGTATCCCTCCTCTTCTTAGGGATGCCGCAATGCACAGCTGCACCCTCTGCCACAGAATGGCCATCAGGTGCAGACATGGTCCATTCTGTGGCAGCCTGCCACTCCAACTGCTGATGATTGAGCATATAGGTGTGCTGGCCCCCAGTCCCCAACTAAGGCCCCTGGGGTCCACGGTGCACCTCCACCTCACATAGGTGACAATTGACCACATTGCTGCCCCCCCGACACAGTCAAAAAACTGCCAAACAATGGAGGTGCGGGGAGGACCAGGCACAGGCAGGGGATGGCCAGATAAACTGGCAGCCAGCTGGTCACGGTACTGAACAGGGATGGTATCCACACCTGGGCCCAGGGGGAACAGGCACATCCTGCTCCAGAGGACCTGATGCTGGACTTGGTGGTGGTGGTGGTGGTTCAACTGCCTCAGAGTCAGGACAGGAGGTGGTGCTGGTCCTGTTTTTTTGGGGGGGGTCACTCACAAGTTTTGAGCGGTCCAACAGGAATGGGTGCCCATGCCCTCCACACATGTGCATGGTACAATGCTTACCACTACCAAGCTATCCCAGAGCTGCTCCCGCCCCAGATATTCCCTCACCCTGGTCCATTTCTCCTACTGAGCTCCCTCAGTCTGAGCAATCACTACTCACACTGTCACACAACAACACACACACACAGTTACACAGACAAACAACTAACTACTTATAAAGGTAAGAAAAATACAATTTACAAAAATAAATTAAGTAAAAAAGTGCACAGAAAAGACAAAAAAATGTAGCTTTTAAAAAAGCTGTTGGGTCTTAATCAAAGTTTAAATCTCCTCCTCACTCTGATCTCAAAGTATCAGCAGTCAAAAAACACACTACTCTCTCCATCTGCACAGGAGAAAGTAAAAGTGTCTGCTTGTATGACTACTTTCTTCCTGCCTAGCTAAAGAGCATGTGACTTACAGTACTGTAAGCCGTGTGATGTGTGTGGGGGGGGGGCTTCCAAATCTGAAAAACCAAGTGGATCACTTAGAATCATAATGAGGAATGTGAAGTCCATTAAAAACAATGACTTTGCCTTACTCTGCATTGCCATTCCACCTTAACATGAAGTGGTAATGACAAAGTGGAGTGAGCACTTTGCATTGCCCACTCCACGTAGCGGAGTGGCAACGTGAAGTGCCCCTTTTCTTGTTCACTTCGCCAGTGGAATTTAAATTCTCTGCATCTCTATTTGTGACACTGATCATCCTCCTGACCTGCTAATTGTTTATCTTTTTAATAACATGAATCCATTGATTTTGGGAAAGCATAGTGGAATTGTATCACTACTACATCAACAACTGAGACATTGTCTAATGTATGGTTCTCAATTTAAGATATAGAGATGTTGAGAAGTAATGAAGATCTCTGTAACTATCTGTATTTAAACCTATGTGGACTTGGAAATGTTATCATTTGCAAGAATGTATATGAAATGTTGATATCTGCATTGTATGTATTTTAAAATAGTTTTTTAATGGCTTACTCTGATCAATAAAAATCTTTTGAACTTTGAATATTAATTAGAAGTATGTAAAACACCTAACTCTGTGTGTTCATTTGTCAATATTAATTGTAAATAATTACTGTAGTCAATACTGTTTATGAACATTTTAACTGTAACAGGACAACTAGGGGCCAAGCTGACCACCACCTCACAAATTGATTTACGAACATACGGAATTGCCAGCAGATACAGACCATTCGGTCCATCTAGTCTGCACGAGTGTGCAGCACTTCAGTCCATTAGACTGCAGCTGCCCCCCTCCCTCATATGCCCTCCCCATATGTCCCACTCTGGTTGAGACTAAGGGTGCTGTGTCTTGTGGTGATGGGTGGGCGGGGGGATTGGGAGCAAAGGACCTGTAGGTCTGGCTTTGAGAATGCAGAATCTCTTTAAGATTGTTTAAAAAGTGGTATGTTGCCCAAATATTGCCCAAAACATGTGCTTTCACTAATTTGTAGTTCAATACTTTTTTCAGATTTTTTATTTGCATCCTATTTATCATCGTTGTCTCAGTTTGTATGTGGAAACTGGTCTGCTCCCACCTGACTCCCCCCCCCCCACCAGCCATTCCATTCAGCAGCCAGAAGACCTGACTTGGGACTGCAAAGTCTACTAGTGTGGTTTGGTTGGAAGGGGGGTGGAGAAATAAATGTTTTTTTCCCCCCTGTATGTATAACTGTTTATATAAAAATGTATTAATGTATCTGTTGTGTATCAACTGTTGAACCTTGACCTTATAAGGTCCATCTTGTAAATGAGCCTTGCTCAATGTTGCTCACCTGAATAAATAAAGATTTGATTGATTGATTGATTGATTGATTTGGAGCACAGGGCCTGCTTGTGTAGCTTGGGGGGGGGATTTAGAGCAAAGGGCCTGTGGTCTAGTCCGGGGATCCAGATTCACCCTTCTGACAAACCTAATTATGGGGAATTTGTGTGTAGTGTATTGTCTGGCCAGAGTTTAATACATTTGTGTAAACCACTTCTTTTCTTGTTGGAAGTGAAAAGGTAGTTAATGTCCTAGGTGCAAGTTTAGCTTTGGATGATGATGTGTTTAATTGATAGGGTGCCAGATGACTTCCTCAAGATATGAAATATGGAAGGTTTCAGTCTTTGGGACATGCTTTGAAAGGGTGCTATACTAAAATAAAAATCAATCTGTCCATCTGACTCTCTTTTTGGCTACTGGTGGTTTGCTGCACTACATGAGGCACTTGAGTGTAGTGGAGGTGGCATTGCACCAGAGAGAAGGTAGGAGGCACAACTGGAGCTAAAGTAGAAAACCAAACTGCAGGTAACTCTCTGTTATTATTTTTCTTTGTTGGATCCTCACTCTCTCATGATCTCACTCCACAATATTTATGGCATGAGCTCAATCCCAGTGTGGGATTAGAACCCACAACCATCTGGTCCCGGTGGGGTGCTACCAGCTGAACCAGACTGACACCTGTGAGCCAGTAGCTACAGTTTTACATGAGACAAGAGACACAGTGACTGACAGACAAAAAATTCATAAATGGTGGGAGTCTGTCTTATCTCCAAAATGGTCTGGTCCCTTATCCTGTACTTTTTTTAGCAGCATATGTAAATGCTATGTGTAATAAAGTTGCCAATGTGAACATTTCGTGGCCGAATCTTCTGGATTAGAGATGTGTGTGGTTTTTGCTCCTTGATATTGATCAAGAAGTTGTTTTAGTTTTGGCAATTTGTTTTAAGAAAATAAAAGGCTAGTTATTTTGATAGTGACATTGATTGGTTGTAGCAAGTCAAGGAAGGCTTTAAAAGCAGCCAAATAGTATCAAACTGACCTTTAAAATGCACCATAATACGTCGAAAACCTCATAGCTTCTGTGAGCCTAGGCAGCCCCCACACCCCTGGCCTATTGGTTGGAGGGGCCAATGGTTCATGGTCAGATACCCCTCACTTCTAAATTTAGCACTACACCACTGCTCTTCGGGGAGAATGTAATGTCTTTTTCTTGCCCCCGATGGTGGAGGAGAAGCATACGAGTTGTGGTGCTATGTGTGATAGGGAAAGGGGTATTTTTTACTACTGGGATCCTGGAGTAAGGAAGGTGGGAGCTGGATTGTACAAAGAGGCATTTGTTTATTATTGGGACAATGGGGGCAGTACTATCACAAGACTCACTTTGCTGTCACAAGCCAGCTCTTGCTTTCTTTTTAGTTTTGCTGTGCCCATGGATGAGGTTAGAGAGTTTTACACTCAATTAAAAATGGCTACACAGATATCTGACCCCCATCAAACTAGTGTTGTGTGAAACTGGAACATTTCACCCAGTGAAATATTTAGTGGAATTTGTGCATTTTGCAAAATATATAGCTGGGTGAAATCAAAAATTTTGCCCACTGGGCAGGTGAAATTTCACCCTCCAACAGGTAAAATTTGCCACTTGCGGGTGAAATTTTGCCACCCACAGGTGAAATTTCTTAATTTCACCACCAGGCCCCCAATCTTTAAAAAAAAAAAAAATCCCCTCCCTTGCCCCTGGTGTTTAGTGGTCCCCTGGCTGATCACCGGCCAAATTCAAATCAAGAACCCTCCCCACCGCACAGTCACTCTGAGCCCCAGTCCCAACCTGTGGGAAAAAACACAATCCTCCTCTCTTGGTGTCTAGCAGTCCCCCAGCTGATAACCTGTCAATTCAATTAAGAACCCCCACAGTCAAGTACAAGCACACGCTCATTCACTTAGCATTCAGATGGGCTGCCGGCCATGGAGGTGAGTTGAGGCTGTGCTGATGACCTGATCGGGGTATGGGGAGGGGTTGGGCTCTGACCTAAGACAGGATGGGGGGTCCACTAGACACCAGGGACGGAGAGGGAATTTTTTTTTCCAAAGATTGGAGGCTGAGGCTCAGGGTAACTGGAGGTTCATGATTTGAATTTGGCTGGTGATCGGCTGGGGGGAACCATTAGACACCAGGGAGTGGTATAAATTAAAGGATGGGCATATCCAGATGCAGGCAAAATTGTGGGTGAAATTTAGCAATTTCACAAAATATTCTGTGTGGCAAAATTGCCAATTTCACGGCAGTTTCACCGTCGAAATAAAATTTCATAACATCTCTACATCAAATTAAGGTGAAGATGGGACAGTTTGCTAACAAATGTAATTATAGAAATTTATTTTTGCAGGAATACGCTATGAGCTTAAAAATGTAATTATAGAAATGTATTTTTGTGGGGCTATGCAATGAGTTTGAACACCATGGATATGTTAGTTTCTATTGTAATATTTAGATGGTTAAGTTTATCCATATTTGGCACTTATGCACCTAATGTGAGCTGCCTATGTGCCGCAGATCTATGGAATGTAGGAAACCCTATGTCTGAATGCCACACACTGGGGTCCACATGGACCCCAGCATGCACTGATGGAATGGATGCATATCCCTTCTACATGGGATCTCCTGGCCAGTCATACAGCTATGCACCTGGCTGGTCTGTGGTCATGTCTAGGGCATGCCTGCACTCCACACCATTCACAAAGGTATGGAGTGGAGCTCAGATCCACCACTGATAATCACTAATTATAGAAAAGGTTAAAACCCCTTAGGTACTAAGAAGTCTGACATTTCCATTCTGGCAAGTACAACTAACAGAAAATGTCTACCTCTGAAAAAGAAACATTTTGTAATGATATTAATCAAGGATTTTGTAGGGTATCTAGTAGTTTGAATAAATTAGTTGTTTCTGAATGTTTTGATCATGCTGTACCCTTTGAATTTTGTATGACCATATCTGATGTTTCTCTTAGATATAGTAGCATCAATGTAAACAATGGCTCTGGCTCTGAATTTAATCCATGGATGGGTACTTAAAGACTGTAGGCTAGGAGACCTCAAAGAGAGGGGAGAACAGAGCAGCTTTCCTAAACTGAATAAGGTCTTTTATGTAATACTTAAAGTGCCAATGTGGAGGAATTTGTTATGAGTAGTGCTTTTTAGTGCTTTGTTTCAGTGGTTGCCTACCTTATCGTGGAAAGGAGCACAGACTAAACAGAGGCACATTTGGAGGGGTCTTATATACTGTATGTGAAGCGGAGTACATCTAGATTGTAAAGCACTACGAAGTGTATCAGGGCACATCCCACAAGAATTGTACATCATGCATAATGACTGTGCCATGTGGTTAAGTACTGAAAGGAATTAATTGCAGAGTGGCATAGCAAAAGAGGGGAAGGGGGCATTGCCATTCTAAACAGTTAAAGGGATGCAGGATAACTGTGAACTGATGCAGAGTACAGTGCATACTTTAAATCTAATTTTGTTCCATATTCTCCCATCCTGAGTCCCAAATCGATCCCCTACTCCACACGAGTGGAGAATTCAGGGAAGGTGTGGGTGAGAGCAATCTTGCTATCAGAGCAAGGAGGCAGCTGACTATGGAGCTAAAGCTTTACTACTAGAACACTTCTGACTCAGCAAGAGAACCAGAGCCTGATTAGGGAGTAAGCAGGCATATACTTTATTAGAAGTGTAGGAATCACACAAGAGGCAGCAGAAGCTGCAACAAACTCAATACTTGCACTTCCCAGTCACCCACCCGAAAGGAGTCCTATTTTTATAGGTAACATAAGTGATTGACAGCAGGCAGTTCCTGGACAGGAACAGGAAGTGAGGGAGTCAAAATCCACATCAGGAACCTCCTCCATCACTGTCTGTCACACACACACACACACACACACACACACACACACACACACACACACACACACACACACACACTAAAACAAATTGGAGGTTTTCAGGATAGAGGTAGTAAGTTGCAGGGGCTGTGGGGTACTCATCTAAAGGAATATGCTCTGGAGGATGGGTCAGTGCCCTATTTTCAGGAACCTGAACAACCTTCAAGCTCAGCTGGAAGCAGCTTGGAGGGAGATAGCCAGCCTGTGTCACCAGCTAATCTGGAGTTCAAGCCAACCACGTCCTCTCCCCCAGAGATCCAGTAGCACTGGAGGTTGGAGGGTAATGCATCAGGAGATGGGAAAGATTTCAGGGATGGACCAAGGAGGATCTGTTTGGACCAATACCATTCCAACAAAGAACCATTTTTCACCACTGGAGAAGATGAAGTATCCTGACTCAGTGGGTGGTGACCCTGTGCTCATTGAGGGGAGCAGGCATTGCAGAGAGATGGCATCCAAAGGCAGCAACGAAACATGTGGTGGATCCAGGAGCAAGAAATTTCTTGTTCTGGAGGACTCAATGGTCATTGGAGTGGAATCCCGTCTGATTAAAGGTACGCAACCTAAGGTGATGGTTAAAAGCTTCCTTGGAGCTTCAGCACAACATGACACCGAATGCATCGGGAGATTGGTAGACAAAGCAGAGAAAGGCCCTGGAGGCCTAGCAGTGGTGATTGACTTCTCAGAGTTTCCTGTGGCCAGCATGAGTTCAGAAACTTTAGTCGTGGCCTATAATAAGGCCGTTTCTGTAGCCCTGGACTTGATTGCTCCACTCCGTGTTTGTCCTCTCCCCCCTCGGGCTTCTTGGTTTGATGGGTTTTTGAGGGAGCTGCGGTGAGTAGGATGTAGGTTAAAGTGGTGTTGGAGGAAATCTGCCTTGGATGCCAACCACCTTAGATTGGTTCAGCATTATCAGGCTTACCAATCAGCTATCTCCTGTAAGAAGGCAGAATTCCTGTCCAGGGAGATCGCTGCCACTCAGAACCAACCAGTTCAGCTCTTCCAAACTGTTGACAGGCTGTGCAACCAAACCTGTCAGCAGCTCCGACGACCTTTTTCACAAATGGAGTGCGATGATCTTACTCGGTTCTTTGCAGATAAGGTGGCCAACATCAGGTCAGAAATTCTCTCAACTTGCCCTATGGGGGCTGCTGATGATTGGTGTTTGGTCACTTCACCTCAAGCTTCCTGGAGTACCTTTACCTTACCCGAGCTCACTAGTGTCATGCGGATTGTCCAGGGTATGCACCCTACATGCTGTAGTTTGGACCCAGGCCCAACTTCCTTGATTATGGGTTGTTGGGATTTGATTGGCCTGGTCCTGGCACAGATAGTCCAGTGCTCCCTGGAATCTGGTGAGTCTCCAAGCTCCCTGAAGGAGGCGGTGGTAACCCACCCTCCTAAAGAAAGCTTCTTTGGACCCAGATTCTCTGGCCAATTACAGACGAATCTCAAACCTCCCTATTTTGGGGAAGGTGATTGAGAAAGTAGTAGCGGTACAGCTAGATGACCACCTGACCATCCATAACATCTATGAACCTCTCCAGTCCAGTTTTCAAAAGAGTCACAGTACAGAGACGGCACTGGTTAGGATGTTCAATGATCTCCTGATGGCAAGAGATCGGAGAAGCGGTTCTGTCTTGGTGCTTCTTGATCTCTCCTCAGCCTTTGACACTGTAGACCATGGGGTGCAGCTTGGACATCTGACGGCCATCTGTGGATTGACAGGGACGGTTCTCAGGTGGTTTACATCTTTCCTCACTGGCAGGAGTCAGAGAGTGGTGTCCAGGATTTTTTTCTCTGACCCATTATCCCTGCCATGTGGGGTACCTCAGGGTTCAGTGGTGTCCCCCATGTTGTTTGCATTGTATATGCTGCCCCTCAGAGACATTGTAAGATGGTATGGGCTGAGGTTTCATTTCTATGCTGATGATACCCAGCTCTACTTGTCTTTTGCTCTCGACCAGGATAGAGCTGTCCTGGTATTTAATACCTGCCTTGCCGACATCAGGACTGGATGAACTCGAGTTGGTTAAAGATGAACGCTGGAAGGACAGAGGTGATGGTAATGGACCTGGGTCACTGGATAGAGGGGTTGTGGGCTGGTCAGCCCTCTGGATGGTTTCTTGGGGGCTCTCAGATCCTATCCTCTGAACGGGTGCGAAATCTGGGGGTAGTGCTTGACGAAGGACTGACTTTACGAGATCAGGTGTCTGCCGTCATTAAGACTTCCTTTTATCATCTTAGGAATATCTCCAGGATTAAGCACCTGGTTCTGTCTGGCGACTTGCCTACTCTGGTCCATGCTTTTGTGACCTCACACCTCGATGATTGCAACTCCCTATACTTAGGGCTTCCTGGGGTTGATATCCGCCACCTGCAGCTCATGCAGAACGCAGCAACACAATGTTGACGGGGGCCTCTCTGGCTTCCCATATTACTCCTGTGCTGCACAATCTGCACTGGCTGCCGATTAGGTGATGGATTACCTTTAAAGTTGGTTTACTGACTTATTGAGCCCTACATGGACTGGGCCCCCACTTCTTGAAAGAGCTCCTCGTGCCTTACCGCCTGGGGCAACAGTTGTGTTCGGCTGACATGGGGTTGCTGGACATTCCTAGGGTGTCTTTGAAATCTTATGGGGCCAGTGCATTTATGCACATAGCCCCATCCCTTTGGAATTTTCTACCCCATTGGCTACAGGAGTGCACAACTGTAGGAGAGTTTAAACAGGCGCTGAAAACCTTTTTATGGTGCCATGCTTTTAGTGGCACCGAATAATTTGGATCCTCTGTCATTTTGTTATGTATTTTATTCTTATGTTCGTTTTTATCATGATTGCTTTTGTCTTGTTGTAAAGCGCCTTGATGGCCTGAAAGGTGCTTGTGCGAAATAAAATTTATTATTATTATTATTATTATTTATTCTGATTCATCTTGGTGCAAACGATCTGCCTGCTGGAACAATGGAAAAAAACAAGTAAAATTTCATTAAGCTGAGTGAACTGCTGGAGGCTAAAATGACCATCCTGATATTCTTAGAGATCCTCCCAGTGTGGGTCAAAGGGGATCACAAAGACAAAATCAGGAATAAAGACATCTAGGAATTCAATGCTTGGTTACATGGAAGGTGTCTTGAAAATTAATCATGTCATAGGCTCATGGGGGAGCTTCTGCGAGAGGAAGCTATTCAAGTTTGGTTGACTCCACCTAATTAAGGAAGGAGTGAGTGCACTTGGGCAGAAATTCAACGTCCATCTCGACCATTTAAATTAGGTGAGGGAGAGTCTATCGCTAGGGAACCTATCAAAAAATACACTTCTGATTGGAACTTAATCATTATTCCCCCACAAACAGGAACTTCTCTCCCACTACCTAGGAAAACACATGGAAACCATCAGGAACCGAACAAAGGGCCACACATCTGCAGGGGCAAGAGCAGAACCAATAGTAGTGAATAGGAGCAAGGATACCAGACTATGGAAAGGGGTATGCATCGACTTCAATAGCCTGGGAAACTGTCTTGGGCCTCAAAGAAAAATGACTAGGACTTTTCAATCCTGGACCATGGCCTGTTCAGACAAGATAGATGGGAGGGGAAGGGGGAGGTAGCATTATACAGTATGTAAAGGATGGGATAAATACCATTGCAGTAGATAGCATCAAAAAGGAGGGTGTGGAATCCGTGTGGATGCTACTCAGCTCTGCAATGGGGGGAGAGGATCCATATAGGTATAGTATACAATTCTCTGGGGCAGGATGATGACAGGGATGAAGAGCTCCTAGAGGAGACCAGAGATGTAGCACAAAAAGGGGCTACAGTGGTGGTAGAAGACCCGAATATGCCCAATGATTACTGGAGCATCCCTGTGGCAAATTCAACTAGGAGCCAAAAGCTGGTTGCTGCTCTACAAGACTGCCTACTTTCACAATTAGTTAGTGCTCAAACTAGGCTGGGCACCATCCTGGATGTGGTCCTCACTAACTCAGAAGTAGTAAGTGTTACAGAGGTTGGAGAGCCACTGGCCAAAAGAAAGAGGTTTTAAACTTTGGAGGAGCCAACTTTGACAAAATAAGTGATGTAGTTAGAAGCAAACTATCAAGGAGCATTTTGATGTGGAAGAAATATGGGAAGTGATTAAGTTAGCTACTTTAGAGGCTACCAGGATGTGTGTAAGAACAGTGACAAAAAAAGGGCAAGCACAAAAAAAGGACATGGTTCAGTAACCAGGTAAGGACTGCAATTAGAACCAAAAGGGAGGCTTATAGGAACTATAAAAGAACTCAGGAAGACAGCACATGGGAAACCTACATTTAGAAGAACAAAGAAGCGAAGAGTATGGTGAAATCAGCAATGGCCACAATGGAGCTTCAGCTTGCGGAAGTGGTTAAAAAAGGAGGCAAACACTGTTTTCAATATATACAAGAAAAAAGAAAGAAAAGGGGAGGAATAGTTAGGCTCAAAAATGATGACAGGATAGTGGAGAAAGATAGGTAGAAAGCCACTGTTCTGAACAACTTCTTTTACTCAGTGATAACTGATAAACACAAAGGCCCAGTACCAGACAATGGCATCAAGGCTGCTGACAAAGGTGTCCCACAAATGGAAGCACCTTCAATCACCGACAGTAGCGTTAGAGAGGCCCTGGATCAACTCAAAGAAAGCAAGTTACCAGGACCATGATATACACCCGAGGGTGCTAAAGGAGATAGCATATGAATTGATAAGTTGCTTAGTACATTTATTCAGCAGATCACTTTAGATGGGGGGGGGGGGTACTGACAGATTGGAAAATAGCTGATGTGGTTCCTCTCTGCAAGGGAGGGAGGGAGCTGGGAGGAAGCAGGTGATTGCCGACTGGTTAGCCTTACATTGGTAGTGGGGAAACAGATTGAAACCTTAATAAAGCAGGACTTGGTAGAGTACCTAGATAAGAATGATCTGCAGGATGACAAGCAACATGGGTTCATGGCAAGAAAGTCATGCCAAATGAACATAATCACTTTATTTTGTCTGGGTCACTAGGGAACTAGACAGAGGCCACCCAGTGGACCTCGTCTACTTTGATTTCAGTAAGGTCTTTGATTCAGTGCTGCACAACTACCTGCTGAAATACTTGGAGGACCTGGATGCAACCAAGTGCATAGTCAGTTGGGGAAGTAATTGGCTTAGGGACAGAGGGTAGTGGTCAATGGGGTGAGGTCTGATAAAGGCATGGTCACTAGTGATGTGCCCCAAGGCTCTGTGTTGAGGCCAGTCCCATTTAATGCCTTTATCAGTGACATCAGCATACTGTAGGTATTCAGGGCACAAATTTGCCCTATTTGTGGACAATACCAAGCTAGGAGGAAGGGTCGACAGTGAGGAATAGTAAAAGCCTACAAAAAATCTATAGAGACTGGAAAGAGGGTTCAACATATGGCAGCTGAGGTTCAATACAAAAAAATGTAAGGTGATGCATTTGGGTAAAGAAGGACAGAGTACCACCTCAACAGCATCCAGCCTCGTGTCATGCAGGAAGAAAAGAACCTATCAAAGGTGTCATCATAAACAGCACCCTTAAACAGACAATGCAACAAAGCTTATAGCAAGGCCAACAAAATGCTGGGGTACATTGAGGGGGGATTCAACAGCAGGAGGAAGGAGGTAGTACTGCCACTCTACATGTCCCTGGTAAGGACCCATCTGGGGTACTGTGTTTAGTTTAGGAGTCCACATCTGATAAAGGATAAAAACAGCTTGGAGGAAGTCCAGAAAAGGGTGACCAAAATGATCCAGGGCCTTCAAAGGCAAATTGTACAAGGAGCATGTGAAAGCATTATTTAAGTTCCCACTGGAGACAAGGAGGGAAAGGGGGAACATGATTGAAACATGCAAGTTCCTGAGAGGAATAAATAAGGTGCCATCCTTGGATCTGTTCAGCAGAGTCTCCGACTATAACATTAGAGGGCATGAGTGGAAGATGGGGAAGGGGGAGCTTCAAAAGGGAGCTTAGGAAACACTATTTTGCAGAAAGAGTTGTGGAACCATGGAATAAACTGCCAGCTGAGACAGTGGAAGCGAAGTCCATGACATCATTCAAGCTGGTGTAACCCCCCTACCAATGGGGGGTCCTAAAAGCTTCCCCGGAGCTTGTTTAAATGCTCCATGCCTGGCTGGTGTTCGGCATAAAGCCACTTAAATGTTGTAGCCAGTGAGTGCTTTTAAAGCCTCCGTATACTGTCTCTGTAAAGGCTGCCTGTTCGCAGTCATAATTAGTTGAAATGGGGGGGGCTGGGTGGTTTTATGCCCGAGTCCCGCCCGGGCTGCTGAGTAAGCGCTCCATTCTGCAATCGCTAGTTGTGCAGAGGGAGTTCTCTGAAAAGATGTAACTGTTTGCTGGAAATAACTTATATTAATAATGATAATGTAGTTGTTCTAACCTGCCTTCTTTGCAGCAAAGACCGTTCTGATTCTCTCCTCTATTTTGGTACTGAACTGCCGAGTTGGACCAATCAGTACGTTGGAACTCTAGTGGAGCCATCTGACCAATAGATGAACTGCTTGTGATTTTGGGAAAGGCATTATGGGCTATGGTGCTTTCACTGAGGGCCAGAGTAATTGACTGGCATGTGATGCCAGCCAATGGAATCGGGTAGCGCCTGAACTGTAAGGAGTGCCCCATGCTGTTAGGGGCAGATTCGCTGTGACCGTGAAGGAGAAGGGAGCACTGAGCTTCTGCGCCATTGAGTGTTCACGTGGGAAGTGTGTGAAGGGCCTAAGGCGGCCGTTTCCTAGCCAGAAAGCTTCGGACTAAATACGCTGGTGTGCAGTCAGAGGAGGCTGTGCATAAACACAGCTACCTACCAGGCTTCACCTGAAGAAGACTGGAGAATCTGCTGAATCACGCTTGGTCTGTCTGGACATCTGGAGTGGCTGCTAGTGCCCGCAGTTGCTGTGAATTTGTTCGGGTCCTGAATGCAGCTGCCTGGTATGGTACCCCTCTGTTGTTTTCCATATAAATGTGTGAGTAGGCTTTTGAAGCTCAGGCTCAGCCCTGCAAGTGGTGAAGGAAGGGTATCTGCTGGAGTCGTGAGTACTGGATCAGGGTAGTTCCCTGTTAATCTTACAAACGAGGGGCAGAGATAAACAAAATCAGTTTTGTTATACTGCTGACTGCACTAATTTATCCTTCTGCTAATTTTGATCTGCTCAGGAAAGTAAATGCTCATTTGTGTCAGGGCCCCAACCAGCTGCCACGAGGGGACTAGCCATTAGAGTTTGGGTACCCATGGACGGTAACTAATAGGTTTAGGCCTGTGTACAGAGCCCTAGGTAGTTAAGTATATTTTATAGTGATAAGCCAATTACCTTGATTTCCCCTGGTCCTTGTTGTCTCCCCTTAAATAAATCAGATTGTTTGTTTTACAACTGTACCCTGGCTGGACTGTGTTTTACTGAGGATATACTGTACAGTGAAAATGTGATAACTGTGTCTTACTTTACAGGGGGTCTCCAGAGTGAGCTGAGAGCTACGAGTCGGGGGGGTAAGTGCTCAGGGGGAGAGCATTGTGAGTACTTTGGTTGGGCCACTAGTGGGAAGAAAGGGGGTTGCAGCAACCCAGAGGGCTGTGACCGAGTCAACTTAGACTGTTCTAACCCCGACCTCTGGGTGGAGGCACCCATCAATGGATCTGGGCCCCTTACCCTGTCACTGCTGAGACGGGCAGGGGGTGGTAGCCCTTAGGATAGTGCCCTCTGGGGGTTACACTGGGATGGGACAAGGTTACAAAAGCAATGGGAGCAGAAGGAGACAATAGGCAGAAGGAAGGCTAGATCTTGGGATCTGAGAAGGTCCAAGGAATACATGGGCAGACTAGATGGTCCCTTGATCTCCTTCTGCCATCTTTTTTTCTATGTTTCACTGTTTCTGACATCAGGCAAGTATTTGAATGTATCATCAGTGTGGCTGGCTGTTTGTGTTTGTCTCTGTCGGTAGTTTAGTTTTTGTGGTTTTTCATGTGTTTCTTCTTGGAGGAACTGGACCATTCTTGGACATAACATCTATGAACATTTCCTGGAAGTAAGAAACTACAAAACATCACCACCAGGTATAGGCATTCTCATCATAAATCAACTTTTTTGGAAGACATCAAAAAGCAAAAGTGAGGTCAGTAAATCTTTTATACAAGTTTCTGGGTTGTGGAGTGCTGCATTGAATCCACATTTCCGTCTGACTTTCTTAAAGGATGTGTGCTTGTCTTTGAGGTCTATTCACAACTGTTTTGGAGAACAAAGGGAAGATTCTAGCAAAGGATTTTTACATCCTGCATATGCCCTAGGCCAATGTTCATCACCTTCAGGAATTTAACACTTTCTGGGTCTTTGATCTACAGTAACAATCAGTTTTCTGGTCCACAGTACCTCACCATGAGTCACTTAGGAACACTCACCCTTGCTACAGTAAACATTTGCAGTCTCCTGCCAAAACTGGCAACTCATAGATTGGGAGGACTAATCCTGCTTCTAACACTACTATTATGCTTACATGGGATATCTACTTCTATTCCAATCAACAACCACTATGGAAAGAATACCACACAACACAATGATTTTACTTTCTCCAACCAAATTGCCGAAACACATGTGCGTGCCTACACCACCCTTATCCTTCTGAAGGGTTGTACCTACAACATGTTTCGTATGCTCAGAAAATACAAAATGACACAACTGGTTCATCTCCCATTCCACACTATTAAACTGTGGTTTCTCCTACTCCTCATCATCCTATTGTCAGGGGACGTAGAACTTAACTCTGGCCCCGCTGTCCACCACTCTCCCACTGACTTATCGGCTGTCTCAGGAAAAGGACTTCTCGTTGCCCATATGAATATTAGGAGCATTACCAGGCACTTTGCTGATCTTGAGGCATGGATGAAAGTGTACAATCCTGACCTACTGTGCCTATCTGAAACATGGCTCAAGCCTCACATTCCGAACTTCTTATGTCCCTTGCCCAATTATTTCTTGATATGGAGAGATAGGCCTTCCCCAAAATGTGGAGTGGGGGGGTCGCTATCCTCTATAAAAAACATCTTGATGTTATGGTCTGCCCATCCACTGGCTCAGCCTCAGTCTGTGAGTCCCTACACACAACCATTGCCCTTGGTGCAAAAGAACTCCACATTATCTGCGCCTACAACCCACCCACTGGAGGTATCACAGGTCTTCAGGATTCAATTAATCAAACTGTCACAAACGCCAAGCAAAATGAGGTCATAATCTTAGGTGACTTTAACCTAAACTGGCTGGGACCAACTCACAGCACATTGCTGACACTAACACAGAGCCATAACCTGCACCAGATCTTAACTGAACTCACTAGAACCACCCCTTCTCTAACTACCCCCACCCTCATAGACTGGGTACTGGTGAATTGCCTTGATCATGTGCAAACTGCAGGCATCTTGGCAGATGCTATCACAGACCAGCTTGGCAGAAGACACCAGGAGAAAGGACTGCTGTGTGACTGAACTTCTCTGCTGGGACTAAAGTAGAAGAACTTTTGTATTTGACTTTTAATTTAGGGTAAAAAAAAACTAACATACAAAAAAAAGTGTGCGTTTGGGTTAACTGAACTGAATGGGTATCTGAAGAGTTATCTAGGTGTAAATCTCAGGTGACTGAAAGGACTTAACTGCTGTGAGGTTTAAATTACTTGTAGAAAGATCTGGTAAGTAGGGGGAGTGGCTTAGCTAGAGGGAAGCTACATTTAAAGACTACCTTAGAAAGTTTCTGCTAATAGCTTGGCAGAAGACACCAGGAGAAAGGACTGCTGTGTGACTGAACTTCTCTGCTGGGACTATATTGCCCTCCTTCCCTCCCCTCCACCCTCCCACCCAAAGCTAGTTCTATTTTTATAGGCACAGAATTTGACTGACAACAGGAACTCCCTGTTTAGGGGCAGGAAGTGAGTGATCACAGAACCACCAAGAACCCACCATCCTAGAAGGGCAAGAGTAGCTCTCCGGCCCCCTCTAGCTGCTGGAGGTCTGCCTTTGAGCAAGTAAGTGGTCTACTGCGAAATATAGGATATTCTTGTCTCAGAACAGGACAATCAGGAGCTTAAAGGGCACACAGGCAGAAAGTAAGGAGAGAGAGAAAAAAACAGAGGAAAGAGTAAGGATTGCAAACAGTTAAGGGGCCTGAAATAAGACATGATTGGAGTGGTGCAGTGCAGTGGCTGTGGAGCAGCAGTCTTCCGGGAGATGTTCTGGAGGATGCGGTGTTGTCCCATCTGCAGGCACCTCTCTGGACTGAGGGAGGAGGTTGCTCATCTCCAGGCTGAGTTGGCCAGGATTTGTGGGACCTCCTCTTCCATCTAGGGACCACCAGTACCACTGCCGTTGCCTCAGAGGTTGCCAAGAAAGAGGAGCGGTTGGACCACAGTGGGCTCAGGGAGGGTGAGGGTGGTGGAACAGAGGCGCATCCCTCCCATTGTACCTCTCCACAATTCCTATGCCATTCTGGCAAAGTGTGGTTCCTCTATGGAGGCACCCACAGTGGAGACCAAGGAGGATACTGGGAACCTCCACAAAGAAGACCCACAGGAGGGTGGCAGAGGACCCTGTAGGGGAAGGAAACAACTCCTGGTGGGGGGGGACTCCATTGTTAGGAAGGTAGAACTGGGGAAGGAAGGGGAGATGGAGGTAAGGTGCCTGCCTGGCGCCATGGCTTGCAGGGACAGGAAGCGAATCCTCAGGATTGCCAGAGCAGCTGCACAGGGGAGGGAGCTGGATGTCATTGTCCACCTAGGGACAAATGACCTGGTTAAGAAAGGGATTAGAGAAGTGCAGGAAGAGTTTGTGGAATTCGGGAGGGGTCTTTGTCAAGTAGCATGCACGGTAACCTTCTTGGAGGTGCTACCGATCTATGGCATAGGAGAGGCTAGGGTGTTCCGCACCATGGAATTCAATCAGTGGTTGAAAAACTGGTGTGGAGCTCAGGGATTTGGCTTCATTGGGGACTGGGAGTCCACCTGGAGTGATGCAAGCCTGTACTGGCATGATGGGCTGCATCTGTCCAGGAGGGGAACCAGGATCCTAGGTGATACGTTTAAATGCTTCATTGGCAAGCTTTTAAACTAGCCAAGGGGGGAGGCACTGGAAAGGAGCAGGAAAATCCTAGCCCCCAAATAATCACGGTAGTAAGTGTGGCAAACACCAACATAGAGGTGTCGATAGAGAGAAGGGCAGGGTAAATGAAGAAAGTGAAAAGGCAAGAAGGACAGGGATGGGGCAAAAGGAGTAAGGCCATCAGGAAATGGGGAAATGAGTACCAATGCCTGTAGTCTGGGCAACAAGCTCCCTGAGCTGATGGCCTTAATGGAAGAGGGATGCCTGGATATTGTAGCAGTCACAGAAACATGGTACACAGAGAACCATGACTGGGATGTTAACATACCAGGGTACATAACCTACAGGAGAGACAGGCAGGGGATAAGAGGGGGAGGAGTAGCTCTCTATGTAAAGGAAGGGATAAAAGCAACTGAACAAAAGAGTAAACAGGGAGGAGAGGAGGCACTGTGGGTCACCTTGGAGACTGGAAAAGGCACCACAATCAGCACAGGGGTAGTGTACAGACCCCATGTCAGGGGAAGGAATGGACAAGGATATGATAGAAGGCATTCTTAGAATGGCAGAGAAAGGGAGATACTGTTGATGGGAGACCTGAATATGCCAGATGTTAACTGAGCACATTTGCTGCAGCCACATCCAAGAGCAGGGCCATTCTTGATGCCCTACAGGTGGCAGGCATTAGACAGCTAGTTTCAGAACCCACTCATGAGGGAGCAATCTTAGACCTCATACTCTCAAACGGGCAGTGAGAGGATCTCAGATCTAGAAGTGGGTTGCTATCTGGGGACAAGTGACCATCAAACAGTGTGGTTCACGTTAAACTCAGCTACAGAGTCAAGCCATACAAAAGTGAGGGTACTGGACTTTAGAAGGGCTGACTTTGGCAAGATGGGAGAGTGCCTCAGAAAAGCACTAGCAAACAGGCTAGAAGGAGGTGTGGAGCAACAATGGAGAATTATCAAAACTGCCATCACAGAGGCAACAAGCCTTTGTGTGAAGCAAATGAGCAAATCAAAATGAAAGAAAAAGCCACTATGGTTCTCAAAAGAGGTGACTGTGAAAGTCAGGAAGAAAAAGATAGCATTCCAGAAGTATAAGGAAACACAGAAGGAGCAGGACAGAGAGCTGTACCAGTTAAGGCAGAAGGAAGCAGGGAGGGAAGTCAGAATATCAAAGGCCCAAACTGAGGAAAAGATAGCCAACTCAGTTAAGAAGGGGGATAAAACCTTTTATAGGTACATCAGCAAGCGTAGAAAGACAAAGGGAAGGATAGTGAGGCTGAATAGAATGAACAGTGGGTGGGCAGAGGGGAATAGTGAAAAAGCAGGAATACTGAATGAATATTTCTGCTCAGTATTCACAAAAGAGGAGAGTGAAGTGCCTAATCCAATTAACAGAAGCACTCTTGATAGGGGGGTCGATCCCAGTCCTTTCACAGAAGAAAGGGTTCTGCAAGAACTCCTAAAACTGAAGGTGGACAAAGCAATGGGTCCTGAAGGAATTCACCCCAGAATTCTAAAAGAATTAAGGGAGGAACTAGTGAAACTACTGGCTACTCTTTTAATAAATCATGGGAGGATGGTGTGGTACCGAGGACTGGAGGAAGGCGGATGTGATTCCCTTCACAAAGTGGGTCCAAGACAGAGGCAGGAAACTACAGACCTGTCAGTCTGACCTCTGTGGTAGGGAAAGTGATGGAGTCACTTCTGAAGGAAAGAATAGTCGAGTACCTAGAGGCCAGTGGAGCACAGGACCCAAGGCAGCATGGGTTCACAGCGGGAAGGTCATGTCAGACGAATCTAATAGATTTCTTTGACTGGGTGACCAAAGTAGTAGACCAGGGAGGGGCTGTGGACATGGCCTACCTAGACTTTAGCAAGGCATTTGACACAGTCCCACACAAAAGATTAATAGTCAAATTAACCAGCATGGGAGTGGGACCCAGGGTAGCCTGGTAAACATTGGCTGGACAACAGGACACAGAAGGTAATTGTAAATGGAGTCCATTCTGAAGAAAGGGGTTACTAGTGGGTACCTGAGGGTTCAGTATTGGGTCCAGTCCTTTTAATGTCTTCATCAGTGACATTGCAGAGGGACTGGAAGGAAAGTATGCCTTTTGCAGATGACAGAAAAATCTGCAACAGGGGTTGATACACAAGGAGGCGTGGAAAGGATGAAAAGGACTTGGCAAGGTTGGAGGAATGGTCAGAAGTATGGCAGCTAGGATTCAATGCAAAGAAGTGCAAAATAATGCACCTGGGAAACAAGAACCCAGGGGAAGAATACACAATGGGTGGGGAGGTAGTAACAACAACAAAAAAGGAAAGGGACTTGGGGGTAATCATATCAGATGACCTTAAGGTTAGCAAGCAATGTGAGAAGGCAGTAGGGAGGGCTGGGGGTATACTGGGATGTATAGGGAGAGGCATCAGCAGCAGAAAACAGGAAGTTGTTATCCCTCCGTACAGACAGTTAGTGAGACCCCATCTGGAGTACTGTGTCCAGTTCTGGAGACCCCATCTCTGCAAGGACATAGACAGGATAGAGGCAGTCCAGAGGAGGGCAACTAAAATGGTGCAGGGTCTGCAAGAGAAGCCATATGAGGAGAGAATAAAGGAGCTTAATATGTATACCCTTGAGGAAAGAAGGAGAGGGGACATGATAAAACTTTAAGTACCTCATTGGAATCAACAAAGTCCAAGAGGGTAGCATTTTCAGAAAAGAGACTTGCAAGAACAAGGGGACACAATTTAAAGATAGAAGGAGGGTGGTTCAGGGGCAATGTGAGGAAGTATTATTTCACAGAGAGGGTAGTGGATGCATGGAACAGCCTTCCTGAGGAGGTTGTGGGCTCTAAAACTGTGGGAGAATTCAAGAATGCATGGGACAGACATAAGGCAATTCTTGTGGGGGTAGGAAGAAATAGGCTGTTGGTTAACTAGGATCTGCGGCCTATCCTGTAGGTAGGGAAATGGGCAGACTAGATGGGCCTAGCAGTCCTTATCTGCCATCAAAGTTTATGTTTCTATGTTGACCACTCTCCCACTTTCTGTGTATGGAGCTTGGAGACTGCTCCCCAACCCCCTCCACGCTACATCACAATTACCAACCTTACCAAACTGGATGTGGAAGCTTTCCTCTATGATGTATCCTGTATCAACTGGTCTGACATCTGTCACTACCATGATGTTCAAATAGCCCTTGATATCTTCAATGATAATTTCACAGCACTTCAGGAAAAACATACCCTGAAGGTCACCAGAAGGGTCAGGGGTAAACAAACAAGATGGCTACGCAAGGACCTGCTGGCTAACCTGCACACACTGGACAAACTCTGGAAGAAGTATAAAGTGTCCAGACTACCGGAGGATTACAATACCTATAGGGCCTCTCGGAGCACCTGTAAAAAACAAATCAGAACAGCAAAGAGCATCTACTGCAAGGAACTGCTCACAAACTCTGCTGGTGACCCTAGAAAATTCTGGACACACATCAAGACCTTTCTTTGGGCTACCCAGTCATTGACTCCAGGGGATATGATCCTAAATGGTGTACATTGCAATGACTCAAACACTATAGTGAATGCCTTTAACAGATTATTTATGGACCTGTCTCAGTACACCTCATCCTTTGCTTCACCTCCCACAGCATCTCAGCCTTACTGCACACTCCAGAGATCTGCATCTGGTGCTGACCACTGCCAACTAACTACTACCCCCCCTTTCCACTTTAAAGTTGTATCTAGATCCGAGGTCCAAAGACTATTGCAAAACATATCCGACAACACTAGCCCCGGCTCAGATTCACTCGAGCCACGACTCCTGAAGCTAGCGGCACAATTGATTGCCTCGCCACTGGCCAAGATTTTCACTCTGTCTCTCTCTCTCTCTCTCTTGGCATTGTCCCAGATCTCTGGAAGATTGCCCTAGTTACACCTATCCTTAAAAAGGAGACCCAAAGGATATCAACAACTACAGGCTCATAGCCATCCTCTCTGTGCTAAGCAAGCTACTGGAGAAGCATGTTGCAACCCAAACCATTGACTATCTCACAAAGAACAACCTTCTTTCAGACACTCAGCATGGTTTCAGAAAAGAGCACAGTACCTCAGCCACTCTTCTCAAATTCTCCACCGATGTACACTGCAACATGGACAAAGGCCGACTCACTGGGGCAGTATTTATCGATCTTACCAAAGCTTTCGATCTTGTTGATCATCCCCTGCCTCTCTCAACCCTGCATAGACATAACTTCTCATCCTCAGTAGTTGACTGGTTTAACAACTACCTATCAAACAGATTACAACTTGTTAAATTTAACTCCGCTGTCTCAGATGTGACCAGCACTGACATCAGAGTACCCCAGGGCTCCATCCTGGGACCCCTTCTTTTCTTGCTATACATCAACAACATAGATTATGCCATACTCTCCTTTTCAGCTATCTTATACACTGATGATCTCGTCCTCTACTCCAGTGCTGACAAAGTTAACATCATTAACAAAAACCTCTCTTCGGATTTCAGGAATGTGCAAACATGGCTAAATGCTAATAAGCTCATCCTCAACACAAAAAAGACCCAAGCCATGCTATTTGGCACTGCTCCCAAACTCAGGGCCTGTAAGGAACCCCTCCTAGTCCATGACTCTGGGGTGTCTCTCATCGACTGTGTCACTTCCTTCAAATACCTGGGAGTCCTCCTTGATAAATCCCTTGATTTCAGTGTGCACATCCAGTCAACCTGTAAAGCAACAAATGCCAAACTTGGAATCACCTATAAGACTTGTCACCTGCTAACACTATCTGCCAAACTGGCAATTGCCAAGGGTATTCTGCTTCCAGCACTGACATAGGGTGTCTCTACTTTTGCTAATGCCCATAAGACTGCTGTCCATAAATGGGATGTCACGTATAACAACATATGTCGGCATGCCTCCTCTTCCTGTCACCTCAAGCACCACTGCACACTGTATAGCGACCTAGACTGGCTCTCCCCAACTTCCTACCGACTATACTCCCTAGGGACCCTCACAGCCTCTGTAATCCATAACCAAACCCCCTCCTCCCTTGCAGCTGTACTTGTACCACAGACACCTGCCTACGGACTACGCTCGGCAAACAAATTTCTACTCACCATACCCAGGTGTCTTGCTTCAAAAAGCTCTGCAGCATTTCACTGCACCACATCAGCCACCTGGCACTCCCTCCCTCCTCACCTGAGGCAGGCTAACAACCACCCAATCTTCAAAAAATAACTATATCGCCACCTATCCCAGGACCCCTGCACATGCTTTGATCCCACTTAATGCCTCACAGATAACCACCCTATTTCGCTCAAGACACTGCTGCACTTCTAAACAAGCTTTGCTATAAAATGTCTTTATAGCTGCCACTTAGCCCAGTTTCAGTTATTTGCATGTACTAATGTCACTTTTGTC
This sequence comes from Neoceratodus forsteri, assembly GCA_016271365.2. Lineage (NCBI taxonomy): Eukaryota > Metazoa > Chordata > Ceratodontiformes > Ceratodontidae > Neoceratodus > Neoceratodus forsteri. Next base: position 287,477,233 of record CM057454.1, read on the forward strand.
ATCTCTGCATAACTCTATGTATTATCTTCAGTACTGTCTGACTTGATCTGTATTCTAACCTACTTGTACTATATACTATGTACCTGTACTATATACTATATTTTGTATAATCTCATCTCACTTTATTTACGTATTCTCCCGGGTCATGCCTGAAAATAGTCAGCTTTGGCTAGCACACCTAACCCGGTTAACAAAAACTAAATAAAATAAATAAATAAATGTTCAGGAGGGTTGGCAGATGGAAGGGGAGAACTAGTCAGCTGCAAGTGATGTGATACCACTATATTCCAGAATCTGCTCTGGATGTATGGATGGAGAACAGTGTGTAGGTAGAGTGCTTGGTGCTTTTGTCATTGAGGTTGTTGACATTGAGGATGAAGTGAGGCTCCTAAGAAGTATCTTAGGGCAGGGCTATATGGGGGCTGCTGCTTGACTACCCCATGTACCCCAGTGGGTCAGCACCACTGGATGGACTGTGGTGGAGATGGCTTTGGGAAAGGGTAGGATTTGTACGATGGGGGGAAGATGCTGACCCCTAGGATAGAAACCAGGAACTTGTTAAAACATCTAGCAGAACTATTTTGGCCACCTACCCTAACAGAAGAAAAGGCACTGGGAATTCAGGGTGATGTGGCTACAACTTGTAACAGGATTCAAAGGGAGGCGGGGCATGGTAGGAGGCAAAATAACTCCATAGTAAGAGAGACAGGGAGGTTGGTGCACACCTTCAAATGAGAGGAGAGCTATATGCTGTATGAAAAAAAATTATCAGTGTCCTGCCCCAGGTCATCAAATCAGGGGAGGGTAGACGGATATAATGAGCCATCTAGGAACCAATGATCTAGATGAGCAGTACAGAAAAATTCAAGGATTGCTTTAGGGAACTAGATAGGAAGCTGAGGTAGCTGCAGAGGCAGTAATCTTCTATGAGGTCCTACTAGTGCCATGTGAAGGCAAGGACAGACAGAATAAAGAAGGGAGTTTGATACATGGTTCAAGGGCTGGTGCAGGGAACAGGGGATTTTGGGAGGACTGGGGAGCATTTTGGGAGGAGCACTGGATGCTTCCAGGGATGACTGCCACCTAATCTGCAACGGCACTAGTGTATTAGGGCATAGGTTTGAAGCAGGGATTAACATGAATTCAAATTAAAAAGGGGAGAGCCGTGCTAGGGTACCCAACATCACATCACATATAGTACGTATATGGAAAGCATTTAGAGTGCTCCCCCATCACATAGTAAATGAGGGGGACAGGGCATGTTGAAGACAACAGCACAGGAGAGAGATAGAGAGCAAATATCATATCCATGGGAGTAAGGAGCTAAAATAATAGGAACCTCAGAGGACTGGAATAGTAGGGGGACTAGAGAAGGTGTCCAGAACTGTGTTGGGAAAATGCAGGGGGAGATAAGTCAACCAAGATGGACAAAAGGACAGATAGCAGGAAGGCAGGAGGAGGGCAGAAAGTCTAAATTTGGAAGGCAGCCTGCATGACTGAAAGGAGCATTGGAAATAAAATGGTGGAGTTATAAGCAGTAGCAGCAGAAGTAAAATTAGATGTGTTTGCAATAACAGAAAGATAGTTTGTACAACACTATAACTGTGATCTAGCTGTTCCTGAGTACTCTCTTTTCAAGAAAGCCAGGATTCAAGGTAGGGATGGCTTTGTATATAACAGACAGCACCCTAAAGTGGGAGAGTGAGTCAAAATCAGTATGGGTACAGTTAGAGACAGGTAAATGAAAGATCATTATGGCAGTAGTGTAAAGGCCACCAAACCAGTCAGATTATATGCACAGAGTATGGGGGAGAGGGGTGGAGGAAATGAGGAAGGCAGTCACAAAGGGGGAGGTTGTTCTAATTGGAGACATCAACCTGCTAGATATAGACTGAAAAATCCTGATTAAAATTGCATGGAGCTAGGAGCTGGAAAGTAATGACAAACTCGAAATGCAGCACTCTCCTCCTTTTAAGTAGAAAAAAAATACACTGCTGTCGAAGGTACATACAAGAAAGTGCCATATTTATTAAGGTGTCAAGCGTCTCTTGAAAAAGGATACACTCCGAAACTCAGCAAGGCATCTGTTTTTGAATTTGGCACTTGGCACATTAATAAAAAGGGTCCTTTTTATATGCACTTTTGAGAGCAGCATATTTTTTATACTTAAAAGGTGGTAAGTGCCGGATTTCAAGTTTGTCATTACATTCATTCATCTTTAGCACCCCATCCTTGTGCAAGCTCCTGTATATGGCTGGAAAGTAATGCAAGAGTGCCTACTAATCCAGTGGGTAAGGGAACCAACCAAAGAAGGGGCTATACCGGACCTAGTGTTCTCCAGTGGGGACAGCATAGGAATGATCAGAGTAGAGGAGCCTCATATACCCAGCAACCACAATTCAGTGTGGTTTATCATCATGATAGAAACTCAACATTCAAATTCAAAGAGAACGGTCCTGGTCCTCTGAAGGACAGATTTTGTAAAGTTGTGGCAGTTAACTCAGGAGAAACTAGTGGAGGTCAGAGAAATGGGGGTGGTGGTGGGAGTAGTTGAAGCCAAGTGGGAAATTAAAAAGCAGGAAATTGCAGAAGAAACTAGATCTTAATTAAGACACATAGGAAAGAAAAGAAACACACAGGAGTACTTCGGTTTCGACCTGCCCAGTGGTATGGAGAGTTGAGGCATTGCAAGCGTCTTACCTCCTGCCATGCAGATGACCTATGTTCAAGAACGAACACAGGTAGCCAAGGATCTGCCAGGGAAATGGAGGATCAAGCATCCAAAGACAACTCTCCTCTCTCGGGGACAGAAATGCAGCAAAATTAAATTTCATTGGTGAAATTCTGGTGAAATCGCAAATTCCATCACATGAAACATTTTGCAAAATTTGTGGATTTGGCTGATGGATTTCACAGGTGCAACACTAAAAGAATGCTGTGGTGCAAAAGTAGGGCCTTATCAAGCAGCCAAAAGGATATGACCCTACCTCTGTACCAGTCATTGGTGAAGCAGCACCTGATGCACTGTATGCATTTGAGGAACCTTTACCTAAAAAAAAGGACAAGGACACCTGGAGTCAGTCTCAATGACAGTGAATACAATGATTCATGGCCAGTAGTCAAGGACTTACAGTAAGAGGAAAGGCTGACAGACCTCAACATGTATTTAGTGAAGGCCCAGAGAGACAGAGACAGGGGAGACATGTTTGAAACCTTCAGGTACCTGAAGGGTATAAACAGGGTGAATAGCTAGCAACTGTTGAAGTGGAGCAAGTAATCATTCACAAGGGACTACAACTACAGTATAAGTTGTTTTTTTGGTAGGTGGGATTTTAGATGAATGTGAGGATATACTTAATAATGACGAGAGGGGTGAAAAAAGTACAACTGTCTGCAGTGGAACTGGTTAATGTTAACATAGTGGGAAGTTTCAATGGGTCGAATAATCACATAATAATAGTGAGTGTTGCAGTGGCATAGATCAGCAAGCCTAGGTAGAGAAGGTAAGTTATAAAATTCATAAGTAGAGTTTTATTACTATCAGTAAAAATGTCAGAAAAAATTAACAGAATAGTTCTTCCCAAGGCAGTACAAACAAAAAAACACTCCTCCATCTGAGTCTCCCCAGAAAAACATTGCTCTTGTTATATAAGATGTATTTTGCCTAGCAGCTCAAACTCTGCATCATGTTGTTGTACTGAAAGTTACATCAGCTGTTTTTCACAGAATGTATCAAAACATTGTCAGTTTTCTTCCTGAGGTCAGCCTGAAAAGCACGTCTAGTCTTAAAAGGTGCAACAAGATAATACATTTTTTTGCAGAGCTGGTTTCCTGTTAACAATTTTGTAAACAAGCTTGTGGAGGTCAAAATACATCTTTGAAAAAACAGGTTTCTAAAACTTCTTTAATTTTTTTTTTTTTTAGAATTACCTTATAACATTTACAGTTCTTTGCATATGCAGTGTCCCTTATTATCATAACAACATTTATATCAAACATTTCAGTTCAGCACCCACATGTTTTTCAACCATCTGAATTCTCATTTCCTGAAATATATCTTGACAGAAAATCTGCACTGACATTCTCGTTTCTGGATTTGTGCATCACTTTGAATTTAAATGGTTGTATTGCCAGGTAGCACCTTGTGATTCTGGGATTTTTATCCATCATTTGTTTAAGCCATAAGAGAAGACTGTGATCTGTTTTAACAACAAAGTCGGCTCCAAGCAGATAAAACTTTAGGGACTCCATTGCCCATTTCACAGCAAGACATTCTGCTTCAATAGTGGAGTACTTTTTATCCTTGTTGTGCAGTTTCCTACTGTTATACAGAATAGGATGTTCCTTCCCATCTATATTCTGACTCAGGATTGCACCAAGGCCTACTTCTGATGCATCTGTCTGTTACAGAAATTGTTTGTCAAAGTCTGGTCTTCTTCAAACAGGGGCTGAACATAATGCAGTCTTAATGACCTGAAAAGTCTCATCACACTCGGGGGACCATTTCACGTTATTCAGGTACAATTTTTTCATGATTTCAGCGAGGGGAATAGCTAAATGGGCAAAGATGGAAGCAAATCTCTGGTAGTAAACAGCTGGACCTAAAAATGACTCGACATGTTTCTTTGTTTTAGGGGCATGACTGTTGACTACAGCTTCAGTCTTTGAAATCTCTGGCTTAACTTCTCCATTTCCCAAAATATAACTCAAATATCTGGTTTCCTGCATGCCTAATGCACACTTGGTAGGATTAATGGTCAGACCTTCATTTCTGATAGACTGGATAATTGCTCATACTGTAGGTGTTCCAGGTGATTTTTTTAGTCTGGACTGCACACTACAACATCATCCAGGAAAGTAACACAATAACCCATGTGAGAGGATAGAATTACATCTGTGTATAGAGATGCAGTGAAATTTAATTTTGATGGCAAAATTCTTGCAAAATTGCTAAGTTCGCTGTGCAAAACATTTCTCGTAATTGTGCCCTTATGGTGAAATTTCGCCTGTATATTTTGGCGAAATTTTGCTGTTAATTTCGCCTTTCACCTGCACATTTCACCACATGTAAGTATCAAGTGAAATTGGGGAAAAAAAGCTTATCACATGACTTTCTCTCTAGCAGACTGCTGGTCACATGGGTGACTGCACTTAGGCAGGAAGCCAGACTAAATCTACTTCCTTTAGAGCTGTTTCAGCTAGGAAGTAGGAGAGGAGAGAGACTGCAGGAGAGCTCTAACTTACTTAAGTTGAGTGAAAAATTACTGGATTGTGTGTTTGTCTGTGTGTGTGTGTGTGTGTGTGTGTGTGTGTGTGTGTGTTTGTTTGCATTAAATTGCAGCTTATTTGATTTCTGTTCCCCATTAGTTTAGAAAGTTAATATTTTCTGTTAGTGTTCTTTTTTATTTTTATAGTTATCTATATTTTGTAGTGTGTGTGTGTGTGTGTGTGTGTGTGTAACTCCCCTTTCTTTTTCTGGGGGGAGGAGAAGGAGAAATTATGGAGACTAATGGGAATGGAAAGAAGGCAGCTGGACCACCCTCATCCAGTATCCATATTAATAGGTGGGCCTTTATGTCTGTACCCCTACAAACAGCAGCAGGAGCATGTGTCCCCCACCCACCAGCAGGAGAATGTAGACCCCAGGAGCAGCATGAGCCCCTTGCCCCATCCAACAGCAGCAGGATCCTCCTGTGGCCCCAACCCCCAGGCAGCAGCAGCAACAGTAGGCACCTCCTGATGCCACCCCCCAGCTGAAGCATGCTTCCCCACCTCCTCTGAGCAGAAGCATGATGTGCCCACCAGCCCTTGGACATCAGCTGTTGGGCCCCCCACAGAAAGGGTCATCTGCTGTGTGTTTTTTTTTTTTTTAGGAAAAACCCAAATGACAACTCCATTGTGATCTGCACCTTGTGTGGCAGATCAGTGAGAAAGGGCAAGACCAGGGGTCATTTTAGGACTGGTGGCCAAAGGAGCCATCTGCAGCACCACCATGCTGTAGATTGGCTTCAAAAACAAAAAGAGGCTGCAGCAAGTACAGGGGCCCAGGGTGCTACTGAGCTGGTAGAAGGTGAAGGGGGTCAGTAGGAGGCAGGAGCTAGTGGTGGGCATAGGCACCACAGAAGGCAGTGGCAGCAGCAGCAGCAGGAGGCAGGTGCAGAGCCCCCATCACCATCACCCCAGAGACAGAGGCATTGCTGCTGAGTTCATGGTGGGGACCCAGCAGAGCCTGCAGCAGCCCCAGTGCCAGCACCAGTAGCAGTGAGAGATGAAGACCTGAGAGCACTGTGCAGAGAGGTGGGAGCTCTGCACATTGAGTTCAATGATTTCTGGGAGGATGTCAGGGGGGACCTCAGGAAACTCCTTCAAGTGCAAGACAAAATGTTTGAGCTTCTGAAGGAGCTGTGTGGTGGTGCTGGCATGGCAGAAAGTGTACCTGGCACCCGGTGCAGTGTAATGATCAACCTCCAGACCAGTCAGCGCTGCACTGGCAACAACATTTTTTTTCTTTTCTTTCTCTTGTACTTGCTTTGTCACTGTCACTCTTCCCTCATCTGCACCCTCTAAAAATAACAAACATCAAAAAACAATATATATATATATGTATATATATTTTTTCTGTCCTCTTCTTCTATATCCTTTCATTTGTTTGTGTCCAGTTTTTTTTATGTGCTATGCAATGTTTATGCTCCCTCCCTTTCCTCTTTCATATCATATGTATACCCTGTCCCTGACCTGACCCTTATGATGCACCTCCTGTCATGTGTTACTGTCTGTCAGTCACTTTGAGTCTTTTTTCACCATAATTACTGTGCCTTTCGACTTAGTTTATGTTAGTCCCTCTGACTTGCATGTATTTCCTCCTCCTATCTACAAATATCAAGTATTGTAATTTGTAAATTGTTCCTAGGAACAAAATTTTTTCCCAAAGCTATGGGTGATGTGGGCTGGCAGCAGTTCTTTTTGCTGTGTGCAGGATTAGTGTGAATGAATATGTACACAACAATTATAGAACATAAGCACTTTTATTGCAAAGTTAAAGATAATGTAAATTTGTTTGGTGCTAACACGTGTGTCCCCATGGCTTGTGTTTGCCACAAATAACAATGTTAACTTATTGCTACAGTGCCCAACCACACCGCCACCACCACCTGGTCCAAAATGTGCTGTCGTACAGCTACAGTTGAACACAGCCTCCTAAAGACATGCTGTGCATAGTAGGCATGATAAGACAAGAAATATAGTATGAACGGACAAAATTAGGATGACATTGAGAATGTAGAGTGAGACAGAGTGTTGCCACTGTCTAACATGTTCCACAAGTCCAGAAACATTTCCAAAAAATTGCACAATACATTGAGAGTGAAATCAAGTTTGAGACACGCAGTTATAGGCTGAAACTCACCCTGTGGACCCAAATATAAGTTTTTCTGCACGGTTTAAATGCTTTTTGGGCCAAAGTATGTGTGCCTGTACGTTCAAATCATGTTCCACAAGTCCAGAAATGTTTCCAAAAAAATTGCACAGTACATTGAGAGTGAAATCAGGTTTGAGACACGTAGTTACAGGCTGACACCCACCCTGCGGACCCAAATGTGTTGTTTTCTGCACGGTTTAAATCCTTTTTGGGCCCAAGTGTGTGGCTGCATGTTCAAATCATGTCCCACAAGTCCATAAATATTTTCAAAACAATTACACAGTACATTGAGAGTGAAATCAGGTCCCACCCATGATGTTCTATGGCATGGCGACCCACTGCCACCCGAACCAAACGATGGTCTTTGGTCTAATTTTAGAATTGTCTTTTAGGCCCTATCTTGTTTGTGCCACTGCAGCACAGGCAGCAAATGTCCATAAATGATGCAATAAAAATGGTACATTACATTGACACTGAAATCTCGTCTCAGCCATGATGTTTTAGGGTGCCCCCCCCAACCACCCCAGACATTAAATAGCTGTTTTAAGGCCTTTTTGCCAAATATTTCTGCCTGAAGCTCACTGCTGCTGGTGCCAAACAGGGCCTACAAGTCCAGAAATTTTCCCGGAAAAATGTGACACCAAATTGAGACTGAAATGCACTATCAGTCCTGATGTTTTATGGTGCCCCACCAGCAACCAGTCATTAAAATGCTGTTTTGCCCACCGTTTACAATTGTCTTTAGGCCCTATCTTTTTCTGCCAGCAGTAAATGTCCAGAAATGTTGCAGGAAAAATGGTACATTACATTGACACAGAAGTCTGGTCCCAGCCATGATGTTTTATGGTGCCCCACCACCACCCGGACCAAATGATGGTCTTTGGTCCACTTTTACAACTGTCTTTATGCCCTATCTTGTTTCTGTCACTGCAGCACAGTCAGTAAATGTCCAGAAATGTTGCAGGAAATATTGTATACTACATTGACACAGAAATATGGTCTCAGACATGATGTTTCAGGGTGTCCCCCACCACCCCAGACATTGAATAGTTATTTTAGGGCCTGTTTGCCGAATATTTCTGCCTGAAACTCACTGCTGCTGGTGCCAAACAGGGCCTACAAGTCCAAAAATGTTTACCCAAAAATGTGACATCAAATTGAGACTAAAATGCACTATCAGTCCTGATGTTTTATAGTGCCCTACCACCTCAGGGACTTGAAAAGGGGTGCCAACATGTAGAGAAAATGAATTCCTCCTACAAAATGCTGCTGCTACTTTCAATTCTTTCCTGCTGCTGCTGTGTTTCAATTGATTGACAAAGAAATGTAGAATTATCATTTCCCTGTCCCTGTGCTGCTGTACTGATTGTCTAGTTGTGTTGACTGACTATTGCTGTGGTAGTACTTTGCCTGGTGGTGGGGTAGTGAATGAAATTTTGGGGCACTGTAGTTTTCTGCCTGTTGCTGTCTATGACTACTACTTTCTAAGTTGCTACAAGAACTACTGTTCTGGATGATTGCTGCTTGGTGGCTTATCTTCACACAGTCCATACTGCTGCTGCTGAACATGTAAGTATCTGTCTTCATTGTTTTTCCTGTAAAAGGTAAGGGTGTTGGTGGGTTGGTATTATGGCTTCTTGAGTTCTAATGTGCTTGTGCTGCTCATATATTATTTTTCAGTGTTCTGTGCAAGACATAATCATGCTGGGCCGTGAGGGAGGGAGATGTATGGATCTTCCCAATTTCCCAACGTAGACAGTAAGTACTGGAATTTTCATGCAAGTGTGGTATGTCTGTTACTGCCATATGGTTTTCTACGTTTGATATTAATTGTGTTATTTTTTGCTTTTTTCAACATCAGGAATTCAGGCGAAGTTAAATATTTTTCCATCCTGCTGCTGCTGCTGGCTGCTGAACCAGATCTGGGGGATTTATTTAATTGAGCAATGGTTCCACTTTCACAGTTTTTGAGGTAAGTATGTCTTCATGTTTTATGGTTCTCTGGGGGGGATAGTCACGGGTGGTGGGGGGAATTTTCAACAATCACCAAAATTTGTTCTTAATTCTTTTCTTATGTCAAGGTACGCAGTGCTGATAGGGGAAGGGGAATGCCTGCTAGTGCTATTGTGCTTTGTCGAACCTTGGTCTGGATTGGAATCATGTGCACCACACAGCATGTTCCAGTGGGGAATGTCCTCAGTTGAATGACATCACATCACAGGGTGTTGTACGTATACATTTTTCTCTCTGCTTCTTCTTCCAACTTGTTAGGTAAAAGCAGGTATGCAGATTAATTAGTATCCAACATTTTTTCTTATCTTTGGTCTTACTTAGATCATTTCCTCTGTTGAGGTTTCATCATATGTCATATCTTGATGACTACATGATCAATCCAGGCCATGCAGGAGCTGTGTTGTGTCATTGGAAGACAGGAGTGTTGCTTGAACTGCGATGTTGGCCACTGGACTGGTGTCCATACCATTACCGTTATTGAGTAATCACCACTGCCACTCACATACAGGGATGAACTATACGCGAACACAGATGGTTGATATGGTGTTTAGTAAATAATTAGGTGGAGGGGGTTAATGTCTTGTCTAATCAAAGGGGATTGCATAGCTGCAGTAATCATGAACATTTTGAATCCATTCAAAAGTGAGGACAGCAGGACACTCACCCTACCGTAACCCCCGCCCCCCCCCAGAACTATTGCGGTTTTGGTGTACCTTAACCTGGTACTGTAGCATAAGTAACCTTTTTGGGGGGATTTGATGTTGTAAGTTGTTAAACCTCTTCATGATTACTTTTAGAATTAATGACTCATATCATTAAAGATGGCCACCATTCACCATTTTTCAAATTGTGTTCAACTTGTGGTGTTAACTGTTGAATTAGCATGTTACATTCATGTGCTACTTGTACTTGTCTAGAAGCCCGGGTTCTTGTACGTGTCACTGATACTAAGTGGCAGAAACATTTTGTTCAGTCGCATGGAGTGCATGGGTGTGTCAGGTCAGATCAGATGATAAGAGGGGGTGGTGGGGCATGGTGGAATTTGTCATCCTGGGTATTTTTAAGGACATCAAGACAACATATCTTGCTGTTGCTGTAAGATGGTGTGTTGATATAGTCAACATGAAAAGTAAGATTTTTTTTAAGAAAAACATTATAACTGTAATCATGCAATTGCAAAATATTTAAGGTTATGGTAATTACATTGCTGCTGCTTTACATAGGCTTGTGGCTTTGGGGGAATGGTGATGAGGTGACCAATCAACGGGTTATGGCAAAGGGTGATGAAATGAAACTTATACACACTGCAGGCGGCAGCACATAAAAACATATTTCCATAACCAATCCAGTGGTACATAGCTAAATGTAAGGTGTAACATACACACCCCAGCAACCATACTGAGTTGAAAGTTGTTGTTGGGGGGCCTTGGAGTAAACTCAGCCTTTTTCAACTTCCAAGTCCACATCATCCAAGAAGCACCCCTCACAGTCTTCAAGACTGGAGTTCTCATCAGGTGGGAATTCTCTCAACATTGCTGCCTCATCCACCTCGCTGTCGGTGGCTACCTTAGTCAAGGGATTGTCATCATCCTCGTCACTGAGACACAATTCCTATGGCGACGCCACTGACATCACTGTGTTGTGTGGAATGTGCCTTTCATTCATTTTGATGAATGTTAGCATGGACACATTCTTGGGTGACAGGTGGGCAGCTTGGGTATTTCACAGTAACTGATGTCACTGCTGGCCATTCAGTCATTTTACTGCTCCAGTACAGCAGTGGCTCCTCATTAATGGCAAGGTGCTTTGGGACCCCATGTAAGCCTCTACCATTCATTCCGCTGCCCAGAGTCCAGCTGCCTCATCTGTCTCCTCCTCCTCCTTTTCCTCCATATCTTCCACTCCCACCTGAAAGAGAACATCAGCCTGTAACATTTCTGCTCTGCCTTGCCCATTTTCACTGATTGGGTTCCCTGTGAGCCGCTGGAGTGGTAGCAACACCCGTTTTTGATACAGTGCATGCATTTTTCATTTGTGCAGCATATACCAATCTAATGAGTGTCTCTGACAACCACTGTACTCGCTGATGGCCTCCTTCAATTATAGAGGGCAGGCCACATTTGTAACATTGATCCAGCATGGTGGCGATTGCAAAGTCAGCTGACTGTAAAATGCCAGCTACATGTGCATTTGTGTCCAGCACATGGAGCATGTGATCCATTAGATCACAAGTGCCATGATCCCCACTTGCCTCTGTCTGGTGTCGTACATTCACTAGTGTCTGCCTCAGCACACGTATGAGAGGTACGGACTGACTTATGCAAGCAGTGTCCCCACTCACTGCCTGTGTGGCATGCTCGTATGGATGGAGAATGCACATTAACCCATCATTCTGGTGGCACTGCTCTGCTGTTAGAGTGATGGACACTCCAGCACTGTCACAGGGGGTGTGCAGCAGCAGGTATTCAGACACTGCCTTATACTGTTCATACAGCTGGTCAAGCATGTACAGTGTGGAGTTCCACCTGGTGACAACATCAGTCTTCATCCGGTGCTGAGGCAGATGGTTATCATGCTGTAGCTCATGTAGATGGTCACAGACCTTTGTAGAATGAACAAAGTGGACACAGATGCGTTGGGCAATAGTAACCGTTTCCTTAATGTCCACATGGTTGAGAAACTGCTGAATAACAAGATTAAGGCAGTGTGCCAGGCAGTGCACCCTGTAAAAATAACCATCTCTAATGCACTTCACTACATTGGAGCCATTATCACTTGTGATGAATCCTGTTATGAGTGACTGTGTGTGTAGCCTGCCATCAGTCTTGTCCAGCAGATGATTAAGCCTTTTTGCAGCCATGTGTGAACCTGTGACACTTGTCATACTCAGGGTTGAATGCTGCCGAATACCGTGTGTGTTGCTACCACCACAATTTTGCTTCACACATGTTTTGACAGGCCCAAAATCAAGTACCACACCAGGCAACTGTGCCCAGTGTGCTGTTATGCACAGATACATGCTTGCTGCTGCTTGTCCACTGGTCCACATATCCATGCTAATATGGATATAGTGTGATGTAGTATGCTTCAATGTATGTCTAGTGTAATCAGCAACTCTACTGTTCAGCTCTGGCATGACATGCTTACTAAAATGGGTTCGCGATGGAACTTGCCATTTGGGACATGCACGGGCCATCAACCTACGGAAACCAGCATTCTCTACAAATGAGAATGGCAACAGATTGATGGGCAGCATTTCAGCAGTGGCAGCATTTAACTGTCGTGCAGCAGCATGATTGGGGGGGTACTTCGTTTGCCACTCAAGGATGGTCTTCAGAGTGGGCTGCATCTTTGGGGATTTCCAACCAGAATGCTGTACTTGTGGCAACAATGATTTTCATTTAGCAGTAACAATGGACTCTTGTCCATGCAGTGTAGACTGCATGAAACCAGTTATTTTGGTTGCTTATGGGTGTGGGGGTGGCATAATTTTAAGACTCGTAGGACTGAGACTGAGACCACTGCTATGCCCACTACTAGAAAGAGCAAAGGATTACTCACTCTCCTCCTCCACCACCAACCCACTCTGCCCTCCCTCCTCATGTTCTTGCTCTACTACATGCACCTTGCTACCAACAGCTCTGGCATCCTTCTAGTGTTGGTGCCATCTCAGCGGGTGCTTGTTTTTCAGGTGAACGTGTTGGCCACCAGTGCCTATGTAGCTTCAATTTTTCCCCCCGACTAACATGGGCTTGACAAAGTTGGCATATTGCTGTGGTCTCATCAGCAGGATCTAGCACATAAAAGTTCCAAACCAAGGACTTTTGACCGCTGGACTTCAGATCCTTCTGGGACTGGGATAATTCAGAAACAGGTGTGGAAGTGTGTATTTTTTGAGCTGCTACCATGATGTCCATAAGTCTACTTTGGGGGGTTGGGGTTACTTGACTGCATGGAGTTTTGCTTATAGGCTTGGTAACAGACTGACCCACTATGGGCTGTACATGTAAATGGCCTACATCACCCTTGACCTTTTTTAACTCAGGCTCCCATGTGGGATCATCCCAGTCATCATCATCACCACCACCAATAGCGATGATGTCCTTGTCTTCCTCCTCCACCCCCATCAATGTCTTCTTGGAGGATGGCAGCTTTTTCTTTCTCTACAACTATCTCAGGGGGCTGACTATACTTATCTTCAGGACTATCAGACTCTTGCTGAACACTATCATCACCAACTCCTGCAAGAACATGGACAGTCACACTGACAGACTTATTATTACCCCCCCCCGAGTCCTGGACCACTGTTCCTGTGCTGATGTCAGTGCTTCCCTTATTCTCACTGTCAGCATCCCCCACTAGCATGGCTGCAACAGTTTGAGCTTTAAAGGAGTAAGACACAGGTATGCCTGATCCAGTTCAGCCACCAACTCCTTTGCTGGTTCCTGCCACACCACCAGGGCCCACATCAGAAGACACTGATAAAGACATATGTGTGCTTTCACTGCTATGGGGAACTGGAACTGAAATTGTACTTTTTTCAGCAGACTTCTTAGCTCCCTCATCCCCCTGCCACATTTCCCCCCGTACTTAGTCACTTCTTAGAAGGCATTTTTGCTGACTGCTGCTTCAAAGCTTTGCCTTTCTCTGGGAGTATTTAAAGAAAGGATGTATTACTACTAACTGTGTGAATAACACCTCACACGTGAATGATGATGTCACACACCTACAGTGCTGGCTTCCTTACAAGTCCAAATACAATCAGGACAGATACCAGCACTTTGAGTACAAAATAATACCATATATGGTAGGCAGCCTATTCTAGTAAAAAAACAAAAGGTAACTTGTTTTCACCAGACAGGAAGGGATTAAAGAAACAAACACACAAGGAAAAAGGGCACAAGTGGCCGACTTTAAATACAGATCACCTGTGTCTCTGGACAAATAAAGTACTGTAGTGTGTTATTACTCAGTACTACAAATTTTTTTATATGGGGCAGAGACAACCATAAAATCACAACAAAGACAAGTAGTACTACACAATATGGTAGTGGTCTGGATGGGAGGGATCACCAAGAAATCTCTTGAAAATGACTATTTTAATATATACTGTTTTATAATGCATGCTTCAGGTGTTACTCAAACAATGCTATAACAGAGAAAAGGTAATATAAGTTAACTAAAACAGGAACACCAAGCAGTGTGCAGAGTCAAGCTCCAGCAATAACATACAGGGGAACAATTCAACAATACAGTGTGACTGTAAATGGACAAGCTCAAGTGACCAAGTAGAAGTTCTTAATACAACTACTGATTTTCACAGTTTTAGTAACACAAGTTAAAACTCCAGCAAACAGAACTAACCACAAAACAAATAAAACAAAGGATCAGCTCGGTGTGTTTAAAATTTCAGAATTCACAATCAATTCACAACTAAAAGTGGAAGATGATATACATATATAACACACAGCTAACAGTGGCAGGAACTCTCTGAAACATTACAGGATGGAGAAACTTGTCAGAGAAAAATAAATGGCAAGATATAACAAAATTAATAAGAAATAACAGTGCATAAATAACTCACGGTTGTGAGTAAATCCCAATCTGCTTGGCTAGAAATAGCCTGCACTGCTTTACACTCCTACCCTACCCCACACAACTCTTTCAAAGACATAGAGAAAAGTACAACCTAATTTAAACTATGTATAATACAAAAATTTACAAAATTAGAAAATGTTCCTTGGCAGCACCGTGGCACTAGGAAAAAAGCTTTATATTCTGCATCAATTAGCTGTCACAAACAAGTTTTAACTATGTTTTCAAAGGCTTTATTGGCTCTGATGCACCACAACAGTCTGCTCTCCAACTCCACACGCAGCAGAATGAGCTGAAAACGAGATACACATAACTTTTGACCTATTTACCCACATTTCATTGCAAATTTCACCTTTGGACCAAAATTTTGCCAGCAAAATCAAACATTATGCCAGTGAAATTATGCTACAAGGCAAAATTTGAAGCATCAATGGGCAAAATTAGCAGATCAATGTAGTTAGACAAAATTAAACGAAATCGTGAAACCAAGCGCAATTTCGCTTTGCATAGGCAAAATATTTCACCAAGCCATGCTAAGCAAAATTTCACCATTACATGAAATCAAGAAAACAGGTGAAATTCTGTTTCGCATAGGCAAAAAATTTCACATAATTGCGGAATTATGCAAACAATTTCTCCAGGAGAAATATTCAATTTCACAAAACATTCTGTGTACTATTGGAATATAGCAGGTTTGCCATGTAAACCAAGCAGCATGGGAGTGAGCAGATAGAATCCAACTGGATTGGAAAATGCAGTTTGATCTCTGGATTCTTCAGCTAGGGGAATTCGCCAGTAACCCTTGGTGAAATCAATGGTACTAATGTACTTAGTTGTTTCCAATCTATCCACCAAGTTATCTATCCTGGGCATAGGATATGTGTCAAATATGGACACTTGACTGTTTCCTAAAATCAAGGCAAATTCTTACACCCCTTCTTTTTTATTTACAATCACCATTGGTGATGACCAAGTACTTCTTGCTTCTTCACTGATACCTAACTCTTTCATTTTTTGTATTTCCTTAAACACTTCTGCTTTTAGTTGTTTGGTAATCTGTATGTCTTTTATCTGCTAGAATAAGCATTCTTTGCCAGTATTATGTGCTCAATCCCTTTTGCTTGGCCTGGCATTGTGGTAAAAGTACTATTAAATGTCTTTACTAAGTTACAAATTTCTGTGGTTTGTTATGTGGGTGAGGAAATATTCACCTTTACAACATCAGAAGTTACAGTTTGTTCCAGTCTGTCATAAGCTATATCAATGTCTTAATTAGCAGCTTCTGGTAATACTAACAAAGCAGCGTTTGGTGTTTTTTTCAATCCATTTCTTCTAGAGGTTACCATGGTATATCTTGGTAGGAGTTTTCATTTCAGGATCTCAGTCTCATAGTTAACTGTACTAGTGCATCTATGCAGGATCTCAGTCTCATAGTTAACTGTGCTAGTGCATGTAATCACTTCATAAGGCCATTGCCACTTCATCACATTTGTTTTCTGTAGTGAGCAACAGTAACAAGACCGCTTCACCTGGCTCAAATACTTTTTCTTTTACCCCATGGTCATAATACATCTTTTGCTGTTTTTGGGGATTCTTCCTGATTACTGTGGGCAATTTTAACATATTTTGCCAGCTTCTTTCTCAGTGCACACTTGTAAAATGTAATAGATTCTTTCTGAGTGGGGTTATCATCCCATGTTTCTTTTATTACATCAAATGGCTCTCTAGATTGTCTACCGTACATTTCAAAGAGTGAAAAACCTGTTGATGCTTGTAGTACTTCTCTATAAACAAAAAGCAGGTAGGTAAGTATTGGTCCCAGTCTCTCCCTTCACCTTTCACAAACTTTTTAAACATGCATTATAAGGTTCGATTAAAATACTCAACAAAACCATCTGTCTGAGGGTGATAAAGGGAGGTTATTACGGCAGTGATACCTAGTAGTTGGTATAGCTCCTTCAGCAGTTCAGCACCAAAACTGGGACCACACATGAAAAAGGGCTACCAGAATATGACATTAGTGTCAGTTTTTAAAATACACAAATTATCAATAAGTTCAAGTATTTTTGTATACTATGACTCATCTAATAAAAATGTATTATGGTGCAGTATAACTTTCTTACAGAATCATGAGAAAAAGGTCTCAAAGTGGGATATAACACTAGAGATGCACATGTAAGAAAAGACAAAAAAACTATTTATCTATTTATTTAAATTTTGGTAATCAGGTAGGCCCGCTGAGACCTTGACGGTCCCCTTTTCAGGGGCGACCCTGGGTTAGTTGCATGTACCTAGGGAAAAAGAATGGATACACATGTAACAGGGGACTTTAACTGACTGTTGCAATGTAACAAGGGTCCTTGAATTATCACAGCACATGCAATAAGAAACAGGAAACAACTGTCCGAGTTACAAAACATTTATCAGTAGCATGGGTTATTCAACCAGACATTTAACAAAAGGTATTCAATATTTACAAAGACAACATTTTGTTCTAATGCATCAATGACATCAGTTATAAATACAGACTAAACTAATAATACACTACAGACTGAAGTATAACTACAGACCTCTGGGCAGTGTTGTTCAATGCCAGGTTGATGAGAAACAAGACCACAATTATGTCAGATTTGATTTCTTTGGTGGATCTAGCTTGCTTTATGGATACCTGGTTTGTGGATGATTGATGCTGGTCCAATTTTGGAGGCATCTGTCCCTGCCGGGTACTCTGTAGTGCATTGACTGAGGAGGGATCACAGGAACAGGGGTGTGGTCATTTGTTATAGATCCAGCCTGAATTTCTCTGTACATCCAGTGGGTTCCACCTCATCATTTGAATGTGTGGCAGTGCATGAGGGTCCAGGTGAGCATTGAAGAATTCTCCTGGTTTACCACCCTCTGGGATTGTGCAGAGAATTCCTGCAAAAGGCTGCAGACCTCATTATTGACAGGGTGCTGGAATCACCCAGATGGCTTGTTCTGGGGGACTTCAATGCCTGGATCAATGATGAATCCTCCCAACTCGGTTCTTTTATTTATTTATTTATTTATTTATTTATTTATTTATTTATTTATTTATCAAGTCTAGAATTACAATTACCTTTGAGCCAAGGCTCTTTTACAAAGGTTCCACGTCAGAGAAATACAAATTGTGGGGAAACATCAAATAAGAACTAACAACAATGAGGACATTGCAAACAGTTTGCTGATTAATACAATTCAAGGGTAACAAAATAAATAAAGCAGCCAGAGGCATTTGTCAGAGGAAACAGACAGGAGTTGAGAAGTGCTAGAGTCA
Organism: Neoceratodus forsteri; assembly: GCA_016271365.2. Lineage (NCBI taxonomy): Eukaryota > Metazoa > Chordata > Ceratodontiformes > Ceratodontidae > Neoceratodus > Neoceratodus forsteri. Next base: position 287,495,556 of record CM057454.1, read on the forward strand.
CGGGGAGAGGGGGAGGGGAGGTTAAGGGATGGGGCAGGAAGGAGGGAAGAGAGGTAGGATGGTAGGGTGGGGAGTGGGTGGAAAATGCAGCATGGGGTAGACCAAGGTGTGAGGGGTGTGTTGGGTGAGAGGGGGAGGACCACTAGAGTAGGCTGAGAAATAGAGAAACTGGGTTAAGTGGGGCAGTCACAGGAGCTGTTAGCAGTGAGATGGTCCAGGAGCCTAGTTTTAAATATCCCAAGTATCAGGGCAGAGGAGATGGTGGGACTAAGGCCATTGAACCAGAGTGGTGCTCTGTAAGCAAAGGAGTGTTGACCCTGGGAATTGCGACAGTGGGGGACATTCAGTAGCTGCAGATTGGAGCTCCATAGGCAATGTTTGTTGGTTCAATGTTATAACAGAGCTGAGACTCCAGGAGATGTGAGGCCAAGGTAGATTTTTTTTTGCCATAGAGCAGGTGAGATACTTGATGCAGTTGGATAGTTGGAGCCAGCCGATCAGGGTGTACAGGTCACATGTGTGGGTGAGACGGTGGGCACCAGTGATGAGCAGACATGCCTTATTTAAGGAAGTAGATAGGTGTCTAAGGGCTGTGGTTGTAGCAGAGCCATAAATGATGAGACCATAGTCTATTACAGAGATCACAGAGCTCTGGACAGCAATCTTCAGTGCTTCTGGTGTGAGGTGTTGTCTGTGTTTGTAGAAAAGACCAAGCCATGTATTAGCAGTTCTAGCAACATAGTCAGTGTGGGTTCCATAGGAGAGATTAGGGTCAAGCTGTGTCCCTAAGTATTTTAAGGACACCACCTTTTCTAGGGTGTTCCCCTGGGAGGTGGAGATAGCCAAGTGGAATAGCTTGTGTGGGTTATGAGAGCTGCAGAAGAGCATATATTTGGTTTTCTTGTGATTGAGGACCAGCTTATGGTTAAGAAATCATGACTCTACAGTACTGAAACCAAGTTGAAGGTTGTGTTGTAGTGTTGCAGGATCTTTGTGAGTGGAGAATACAACAGCATCATCGGCGTATAGTATGATTTGTTCAGAGCAGTGTTAAGGGAAGGAGTTTAAGAAAAGGCTGAAAAGGAGGGTGCCCAGTATAGACCCCTGTGGGACACCAGAGTGAACAGGCAGAGTATCAGGAATAACATCAGCAATTTTAACTGGTTTTCTAGGTAGCTTTTAAACCAGACAACAGAGTCAGGTGACAGCCCAGTATTCAGCAGTTAGTCAGTTAGTAGCCCATGGCGTACAGTATCGAATGCTTTGGAGAGGTCGATGAAGACGGCCCCTGTGAGTAGCCCGTTGTCGAGGGATTTGTGCAAAGCTCCAGTGAACTCAAGAAGGGCTGTGGTGGTGCTGTGACCTTTCTGGAATCCGTGTTGTTGTGCACAAGATATATTGTATTTATCCAGGTGGTCTGTAAGTTGATCAGCCACGATGCGCTCAAGAGCATTAGAGAGTGGGGGCAGTATGGAGATAGGGCGATAATTTGAGTGATTCATCTTATCTCCACTTTTATGAACAGGTGTCATGATGGCTGTTTTCCATAAGTCTGGGAATTTTCCACAGCTGAGAGAGAGGTTTAGGTTTTTTGTTAACAGATGGATTATGTCATCGAGGGTAAGCGGCAGAAGCTTAAGGTCCAGGGTGTCGCTACTGGATATAGATTTAAAGGTGGCAGCAGCAATATAGTAGTGAGCTTCATTTGGCCTTACCTCCCTGAAATAGAAGGGGGGGATGGTCAGACTGTGGTGGCAAAGTATTGGGGGAGGAGGCCCTGTTTTGGAAAAGGTCAAGGGGTAGGACACCACTAAGGTCTGAAAAAGCCATGTTAAGTGTGTTAGCGATCACCATGGGGTCGAGGGTTGAGGTTCCATCAACTATTAACATGGCCAGAGAGGTTTTTGGCTGCTTCCCTGTAACCTCCTTGATATTATACCAGAATTCACATCCATAACCCCAAGTACTGGGGAAAGCTTCTTTGTAATAGATGGATTTCATAAGCTGGATGGCTTTTGTGCAGGCATTTCATGCTTGTTTGTAGTTTTGGATGTCCTGTTGTTTGCTGGTAGTTCTGGCAACTGCCCAAATGTGGTCCCTTAATTTCAGCTGAGAGAGAAGATCTGCAATGAGCCAGGGGTTGCAGAGAGATTTTGTTTTGTGCCTTTTAGCAGAGGCAAAGAGGTCACAAACCCTGTTGAAAATAGAGGTGAAATGATCAAGAGCCGAGTTAACATCTGTTGCTTCCTAAATGGATAGCCAGTCTTGAAGAAGCAGGTGGCGTTTGAGAGGTGGAAGTTTTGCATGAGGAAGGAACCTACTAGCGATAATTTTGGAAGGGGACTTGAGGAATTTGTTGGACCATGTATATATGACTGGGGAGTGGTCACTACAATTTGCCAGGATGTTGGGGTCTGACCTCTTCCAGCTAATGTCATTGCTGGGCCTTGTACAGGCAGTTACCTCTGTGACCCAGCATCATGGACATACCTTGGACTTGGTATTCTCATTGGATCTTAAGGTCACTAACCTCAGGATTGATGAAATCACTTGGTCTAATCACTGTATGGTGAAATTCTAGTTTGGGCCCCCCACCCAATATTCCCTTCTCTGTTGAGATGATCAGCTATCACCCTTTAAGAGGATTGTTCCCAGAGGGACTGATGGCAGTAGCTGATTTTTCTGGTGTTAGTGCTGTTTGTGTGGCTGGCTTGAGGGAAGCGGAGGCAGCCTATCATAAGCCTGTCTCTGGGGCACTCAATGCCATTGCACTGGTCTGTATATAACCCAGGTTCTCTCAGCTGAGATACCCATGGTATGAAGGGTCTCTCAAGGCAATGAAAACCATGGGTCAGAGGTTAGAGCATTGCTGGCAGAGGACTCAGTCAATGGAGGATAGACTGGCTTTGAGAAATCGCTACACTGACTATAAAAGGGCAATTGACCATAAGAAGGCAGAGTTCCTGTCTGGGAAGATTACCACAAGGAATAACAGACCAGCTCAGCTCTTTTGGACTGTTGGCAGACTGCTTCACCCAGTCAGTGTACAGCCAAAAAGAGCCTTTTCAATAGCACTTTGTGAAGAGTTTACTCTTTTCATCTCTGACAGGGTATCCTCTATTTGGGCAGAAATCTCACCAGTGGGGCTAGATCAGTCCCTCAGGGTGGGGTCTGGGTGGAGCAGAGGCACTCCCATTGTCTGGGCAGAGTTGCAGTCAGTGGAGGTGGCCGAGGTCTCCAAGGTAGTTTCAAAGCTGCTGCCCACTTGTGAACTGGACCCTGGCCCAACATGTCTCCTAGTGGGCTGCATTGAGGCTATCAGTCCAGTGTTCACCAGGAAAGCCAGGTGTTTGCTTTCAGAGAGGGTCTTCCCCGATGCCTTGAAGGAGGTGCTGGTGAAGCCCCTTCTGAAAAAATACTTCTCTCAACCTCGATGTCCTGGCAAATTATAGACCCATCTCCAACCTCCTATTTATAGGGAAGGTTGTTGAGAAGAAAGTGGCTTTGTAGCTGGAGGAACACCTGGAGACCTTTGTCATCTATAAGCCATTCGAGTCTGGGTTTAGGATGAGGCACAACACAGAGACAGCATTAATCTGGGTGCATAATTATCTCCTCAGGGCAAAAGATCGAGGAGAAAAGTCAGTTCTCATTCTCCTTGATCTATCATCAGCATTTGAAACCATGGACCACATTGTGTTGTCGGATTACCTTAGAGACTATTGTGGACTCACCAGTACGGTATAGCTTGGGTTTTTACTGTTACGCAGATGATACTCAGCTGTACATGTCCTTTGTACCAGGGACAAATGGTGCTGTTGATGTGTTGAATAAATACCTTGCCCAAGATCCAGGACTGGATAAACTTTAACTGGCTGAGACTTAGCCTAGACAAGACGGAGATACTAGTGATTGAGCTGGGTCATGGGCTTGATGGGGAAGCCTCCAGGATGGCAATAGGTTTGGTCCTCGGGTTGACCCCATTGATGGTATCGTCTAGGGTGAGATATCTGGGCATTGTCCTCAACAGCTATCATCAGAAGTGGTTTCTGCCATTTGAGGAACATCACCCGGATTAAACCCCTAATTCCACCCATGGACCTGCCATTGCTGGTGCATGCTTTTGTGACATCCAAGCTTGACTTCTGGAATGTTCTTTATCTCAGGGTCAGTGGAGAGAATGCCACTGGCTGCAGCAAGTGCAGAATGCAATAGCTAGGCTGCTGCTAGGACTGTCATGTTACCTCGATCCTGCAGGTTCTGCACTGTCTGCTGGTCAAGTGGGGGACTCTTTTCAAGGTAGGCTTGCTCACCAACAAGGCCCTATATGGATTGGGCCCTGGCTACCTGTCAGACTTCCTTACCCCTGCCATCCAGGCCCACTCTCTTCATTCCTCCTCCAAGGGCCTCCTGGCAGTTCTGAGAACCAGACTGAAAACCTCAAGTGATAGCTCATTCGGGTGGCCAGCCTGGTCCTCTAGAACTCACTGCCAAGATCTTTGACATAGGCCCCTATGGTGGAGGCATTCAGGATGGGCCTAAAGACCCACCTTTTTAGCTTAGCATTCCCTGATGATGTTTTTTAACATAAACAGATTTTAATTATGTTTAATTGCTTTTGAATATTGTACATATAATATGTTATGTTTTAATGCTCTGTCAAACTTTTTAATTGTATGGTGCCCAGAGCCTCCAGGATTGTGCGCCTAGCAAATAATAAATTATTTAATTATTTACTAAAAAAATGTACACATTTACCAAAAAGTATGACATTTACAAAAACATTTTGTTCTAGTTCATCAGCAACAACTATAGACTAAGCTGTACCTACAGACTAAACTGTGGACATATTTTCACAAAAACTGCATATATGTGTAATACACAATAAAAAAGAGTGCTATTTTCTCCAAAGTCCACCTACAGTAAACTTTATGAGGTCAGTACAGTACAAGTTCAGTATGTCGTTAATTCCATCATTGTTGTAGCTTTCTGAACTTTTCGGAGATAATCTTTGCTTCTTCAGACTGCATAAAAAGGTACCCTCTCCTCCCTCAAACTGTACTGGTCTGTGATAAATTATTTTTCTCATCAATGCAGTCATTGTCTTGCCATCATGGCCAAGTAAAAACACTCCCACGCTTTTGTTGGGACTTCACAGAGTACTATTTTTCATGGTATCTACTGCAGTTACTTACCAAATACAAAATTCCTTGGAATAGTAAACAGCATAGTAATTATTAATCTGTATCATTTCTGGGACTAAAAATGTTTTTATCTTTTTAGGAACTGTTGGGATACTGGTTGATGATGGAGAAGACATGTCATCAGAGTGTGGAGCTGTGCACTCAGTTGATGTGGTATGTTCTTGAGCATCATTGGTCATACCTGTCACTGGCAAAGTTTCAGAATTCTTGGCTGTGTTGGCTGCTATTGTGGCAGCAAAAGCTGGATCAGCCCTGGAAGCAGTTGGAGGAATTCACTGATGGGGCATTGGAGACCTGGGCAACATCAGAGAGTTGGAGGGAGCAAGGAGAGATGAGCAGGGCTTGGAGGGCTGAGTGATTTAATTTTAATTTTTCATTTGGTGTATTACAGTGCTGGAGCTAGAGTGTGGTAGTGAGGAGCAGGTGCTGAGGGGCTGAGTTCTAGCATTTCTGTTGAAATGCAGATATGTACTTTTTATGACTGTGGGTGGAGCCTACCGGAATATTGCATGTACAAAAGGAGTGATATCATGTTTTCTGTCCGTGGAACTGACTGAAGGTGTAAATAGTCTCCTCCGCCTAACCCTCCTCCAAGCAATGTTTTCTACTCTAAAATAAATAAGCTTTCATGTTAGTCAATGGTTGCAGGGTACTATTTTTTTTCTTAAATCGGTGGTACAAGAACTGGAACCTAAGTAGTGGGGGGCAGTAATAGGCTTTTTTTTGGAGTAAGATCCCCCTCTGCCTCCACTCCAAACTTTTTTCTGATTCATGTGGGAGGGGCATGAGATAGCTGTAGCATGTTGTAACCAGATACACTAGTGTGGGACCTTATCAACCAACAGACATGCTTGTGCAGTGGAGAACAGAACAGAAGTTATTTAATGCCTTTAAATTGACTTAAAAATCCTTTGTAACAAATGATTATCAGATCCACCTGGTGCCTCAGATGAAGACCCAGAGACACATCTAGCTCTGTAAGAAAATTTTCATTTTTTTTGAGGGGGCTGTGGGATTCAAACCCAGATCTAACTGCCCAGATCATCAATGCTATAAACTGCTATAATTAACAGACGCTAGCTGTTTTCTTACAGAAACCCTACTCAGTTAGATTTCAAGTAGTTTCTAAATTGTAAATGTAGGTATCAGCATTCTGTAAGTAGTTAGTGCTGATTGTGGTCTGTGACAAGATCATTTTGGTTTTTTTTACAAATGAAGTGTATGGTAGGAAGCTGAAAACAGGCTTTGATGACAAAGTGTGTTTTTTCTTTTACATTTGAGATGTATTAGAAAACATTGAATGAGAAAACAATTTGTGATTTCAAAAGCTATTCTAATCAGAGCTGGCATAAAAAAATCTTAACTATGTTTTCTTTTCTCATGGACAATAGAAATAGCATGTCAGCATTCACTCCATTAAACCTGTTTTTAAGGGGTTTTTTATAGCATATTGCCAAGGTAATCTTCCCAGAATGCAATCTGTCATCTGTCAGAAAAGCTTCCTTGCACTGGAAAATGTTTAAAGCGCCTGAGCTGGATTCAGACATTACTGGAGTTCAGTGGCACTAAATCAAAGCACCCGCAACCACCTTATGTTGTTTTCTACACAAAAATAGTCCCACAGAGAAAAGGAAGTTCTATGGACCAAGATGGAGCCATCCAAATGTTTCTTTATGGCCCTAGTTTTCAAAAAACTGCTAGCAGCATGACCATCCCCCACCCCAATTCTTTTCAGTTTACAAATCTCTTGCTACATGACAGCTGCAAGCTGACTGGCTCTCAGCTCTCGTGAGATTCTGGCCACCATCTTAAGATGAGGATAAACAAACTAGGTTTGACTAAATCCAACATATCTTGCAGTGGAGAATGGAGCTAGCAATTGCTACAGCTTCTCAAGGCAAAGTCCCCTAACTTACTGACCATGAGAGAGAACTGAAACATGTTTTACAGAATAAAAAATGCTTCTGCCCCAAACTGTATCCTATTACAATAGCAGCTAGCAATGCAGATGATCCCTCACTCAGTTTACCACAGCCAAGGCAAGTTTTAGCTAAAGCAGCCTGCCCCCCCAAAAGGCACATGCCTACTATATCCCAGAGATAACCAAGGCATACAAAAAGGGCCGAAAATGATACACAGCACTGTTCTATATTGGGTGAACATACAAGGAGGTTTGGTTAAAATAACCGTTTGGGAAATAATGAACTTTAATAGTCATTTCTTTCACTAATATTCAGTTGCTTTTTCTCTCTTAAAGGCACAATCACATATTAATTAAGGAGCTGCTACTATGTACTGTGTGTGACAAAAGTAATGCATACCAATGTGAATGCATGGCTTGACCTATTAATTTAATAAAAAAGGGCTGGAACAATATAATTTGTCACATTTTTTAAATTTAAAGGACCCTAAATTTAAAGGATGCTAAAATACTAATTAATGTGCCACAGTTCCCCATTACAAGCATAGTAGCACCTGAAGTGCTCACTTAAGACATCTCTACACAACAGTCTCTGAAGCATTTTCTCAGTCCCTCTGTTTCACCTCAAAATGACATGTTCTCTAGACCTTTTTTATGACACATTATGTATTTTAAACTCACCACCTTCTTCTATCAAAAGGTAGAGGAAACTCCTCTATCATCTAACTGACCAAAACACCATGAACAAGTAGATCTCATCCTGCTTTGACTGAGTGGTTTGGCTTGTTCACATTTTGGTCAAAGTTTGATAAATAAGAGCCCCTATTTGGGACATGAGAGATTAAAAAATCCTCCATTACAGGCCTGTTTGGGCAGCTGAGGGGGCACACTAGACTTTAATTGTTTGTTGATATTGGTCACAACCAGGAGCCCCTCTAAAAACAATTAAATAAGTTTACAAAGCTAGGGTTGAGCATTTCACACACTGAATTGGTTTGTGATTAGGGTAAAGCTGTGACTATTTTCCTAGTGATTTGCTCCCAGCCATACCTAGCAGACTGCACTTTATAAATGTGACAAGGAAGCTGGAGTATTGTCTTTGCAAACAGAATGAAACAGCAGGACTCTAACTCAGATCAACAAGATACTTTTTACATTATATAAAGTGCAGATCCAAGTCAATTGGGGCCACTTTGATGAAGTGGTTTGGCTTGTTCACATTTTGGATAAAGTTTGATAACTAAGAACCCCTATTTGGGACATGAGAGATTAAAAAAAATCCTCCATCACTGGCCTGTTTGGGCAGATGTGGGGGCACACTGGACTTCATTTGTTTGCTGATATTAGTCACAACAAGGAGGCCCTCTAAAAGCAATGAAATAAATTTATAAAGCCAGGGTTGAGCAGATCACACATTGAATTGGTATGGGTAAAACCCAGATCACCAGACCAGGACCAGTGCTATCAAATCTGCAGTGGGTACAGCTTGTGCAAATATTGCTGATCCAGTGGATCAAATAAATATGTGCAAATAAATAAATACTTGGCTTCACCTCATGCTTCAACCCACCCCAGGAGTGATGTTATTACATAATAACACACACCCTGTCATGCCTTATTGCTTAAATATGCCCTTTCTCAATGTACTATACTTTGATTCAGTTAGTGTATGCAACAGCCTTCATGTGAACACTCTGGGCTTCTCTTTGACTCCTGATGTCTATTTGTTTTAGCTATTGTATATTGTTTGAACTGCTTTGGTCTCCTTGATGTGGTGCCTCTGTGCCTAAACTATGTAATCTGTTTATCTACTGCTACCCATGTATCTCCAGTGAATGATTGTTATAACTGTCTGCTCTCCGAGCCATTGGTTTTGGACTTAACTGTGTTGTCTTTGTATTATTTTCAATGAGGTGCCTTTGTAAATGAGTTTCTGACTCAAAAGTTTGTAAATCTGATATTTTTTAAATAAATAAATAAATGTTTATGTTTAAGCCCATGAAACATTCTTATCTAGTTGATATATTCACAGTCGTAGTGGCTCTGCCAGAGCTTGTTTAAGTTGCTTGGGCTGAGTTATTTCTAATTTTTTTGTTGAACTACGTGTTGTAACTTTCATTTGTTGGGACTGGATTTCAGTTTGATCGGAATGTAAATGGTGGAGCTAGAGGGGGTGTAAAGCTTGCTTGTTTAATCAAACTACAGACTGAAACAGTAATAACAAAAAGAAAAATGTGCTTTACATAGAGGTTCCTGTGGAAAAGTGTGCTGATTCCTTTTAGCAGAGGTACAGCAACCAGAAGAGAGTAAGAGGAGGGACCATAGTGTGACAATGGGAGCCAATCATTGAAGGAGGAAAAAGGTGCCAACTCAGACAAAAGAGAGGGGCATTAAAAACCCTAGTCCAGAAGAGCACCACCACAGACTGAGAAATTCATTGACGGGGCACTGGAGACCTGGGCAATGTTGGAGAGTCAGAGGAAGTGAGGAACAGGGCTCAGAGGGCTGAGTGATTTAACTTATGTTTTATCTTTCATTTGGTGTATTACAGTGCTGGGGCTAGAGTATGCTAGCAAGGAACAGGTCTTGAAGGGCTGAGTTCAATCATTTCTGTAGAAATACAATGCTGTACTTTTTTAAGTTGCTTGGGCTGAGTGATTTCTAATACTTTTTCTTGTTGAACTGCAGTGTTGTAATTTTCACTTGCTGGGGCTGGATTGCAGTTTGATCAGAGTGTAAACAGAGGAGCTAGATGGGGCTGAGAGCCAGAGGCCACCATGTCCACAGCAACTGCCACAATGGTGCTTGGAAAGGGGGCTGGATGGACTATGGTGGGCTCAGAGAGGTTGAGGGAGGTACATCAGAGGCACGTCCCCAACCCGGTCCAACTTAGTAACTCCTATGCTGTCCTTGAGGAGTGGAAGAATCCCACAAGGGAACCTGAAGTTGCTACCAAGGAGGATGTGCGTGTCCTCTGAGAGAGATCCTGGTTCGGGAGGCAGAGGACCCCAAAGGACCAGGAAGTGACTCTGTGGGGGACTCAATAGTCTGGGGAATGGATTTGGGCACAGCTAATAGGGTGGGAAGGGAGGTTAAGTGCCTCCCAGGGGGCACAGCCTGGAGAGAGGGAGAGTGGATCCTGAAGATCGCTAAAGCAGTACCGGATGGGCTGGAGTTTTTTTGTCCACCTGGGGACAAATGACCTAGCCAGGAATGAGGGTAGCATAGAGCAGATTCAGGAGAACTGCAGGGTGTTAGGAAGGGACTTTGGGTGGTAGAGAGCTCTGTGACTTACTTGGAAGTGCTGCCAGTTCACATCAGGGGGGAAGCTAGGAATCTCCACATCAGAAACTTCAACAATTGGTTGAAGGTCTGGTGCAGTGGAAAGGGTTTTGGATTCATTGGGGACTGGGGTCCCACCTGGTAGGATGTGAGCCTGCACAAGGGAGCTGGCCTGTGCCCATCCAGGGAGGGGTGGCAGTTCTCAATGAGTGGTTTAAATCCTTCCATTGCAAGCATTTAAACTAGCCTCAATACAGGGGTGGTTCCAGAGGACTAAAGGATGGTGCACATCGTCCCTCTTCATAAAAGTGGAAGAAGGGAGGAGGCAGTCAACTACAGGCCGATCAGCCTCACCTCAGTAATGGGTAGATTATGGAGGCACTTCTTAAGGAAAGGATTGTGGAGCACTTGGAATTCAGTGCAGTTTAGGAGATGTACGAAAAAGAGGGGTATGATATGAGATGGGAGGGGACAGGATAAGGGGAATGTAAGGAAGTTCTACTTCATGGAAAAGGTGGCTGATGCATGGAACAGCCTATCCTAGGAGGTGGTAGAAGTGAACACAGTGGCAGGATTCAAAAATGCATAGGATAGGCACAAGAGAACCCGAGAGATGGGAAAGACAGGGTAAATCCTATGACCAAGTAGGGTTAGTGGCCACAGATACAGGTAAGAAAAATGGGCAGACTGGATGGGCTTGGCGGTCCTTATCTGCCATGAAACTCTGTGTTTCTATGTTTCTGTATCACCAGGATAGGGGTGGATGTGTGGGAAGCTGTGGAATGTGCCCATCCTGACACAACCTTGACTGCTGTGGAGTAAGCAGGAGCATCCGAATTACCAGTGGGCATTGTGGTGCTGGAGTATTCTGCAGCTAGAAGAGATGCAACTGAAGCTGTTAGTGTCTTTGTCTTTCAAGCTTCAACATGACTCCAGTTCTCAGAGCCCATCTTCATTAACACAAGGTATACAGAAGCATGTAAAGCTTCTTGTGGCCACCACACCAGCCACAGCTGACTTCACACTTTGTATCTGATATGTCACATGTACTATTTTTATAACTGCTCTCGATTCTCTTTTTATATAATTTTCAATGTAGAAAAAAAACAAATATGTTGCAGGGGATACCTTTTATTGGACTAACAAAATTATTTCTGAGACTAGATTTCAAGAGATAAAACTCCCTTCTTCAGGTCAGAGTGAAAACAACTGAACAGCATGACAGATATAGAGGTTGGATGTGGATTCAAGCCTTCCTAATCATGGCCTGCCACAATTGTACTGCCCTGTTTGCCACAGACTTCACAGCTGCACTTTCACCATCTGAGGGCACCTTTCCATGTTGTGAGCCAAAAAAGGCACACTTGATTGGAAACACATACTCGCTGTTTGCCAAGAAAATGTCAAAAAGTGAAGATTTCAACTTGTACTGGCTCCTGCAGCCATCCTTGAAGTGCACTTTCTTAATGATGTTCAAAGATCTGATATTCCTGAGGTGTGAATTTGCAATTTTCACAAAATGATGCACAACATTGTGATCATACTTCAGGTTACAGGAAATGAACACCAGTGATGGTGGCTTCACAGTGAACACATCTGTAATGGATTACCACTGGGTGAACTTATTACTTGTTCATGATGCCATTGGGCTGCCTCCACTTTATCTTGTAGTTTGCAGGTGTAGTTTTTTGTTAAGTCCAGCACCATCACATCCATCCCTTGGGTATGAATTCAGTGATCCTGCCAAACTGATGCTGCTGCTATGCTGCCACATGCAGGTACCAACCTAGGAAAAAAAGTTCTTCTTTTATTACCTCTACCAACTGCTGCACTGTTGAGTGTTTATTTTGAATACTGTTCCTGTTTGTTGCACTTGTATGTCATCAATGCCACACATTATAGTGATGCTGTCCTATTGCTGCCATGTTTCATTGGTGTAGACTGACCTGTGAGACTGCCAAAAGCAGTGAGACAGGCTACAGTCCTATATTGTGTTGGCTGTGCTATTTTATTATACTAATTTAGTTGCTGTGCTGCTCAGCACTATCAGAGGTGCTGTAGGGGAACCATGGGCTCAGGGACACACTAAATAGCAGGAGCACTGGGATGGGTAGTTCAAGGGGATGCTACCCTGAACTAAAAACCTATTACAGGATATTTGAGTTTACTTTTGATAGCCTAGCAAGGCATCTAGGGGCACAACTCTTGTTGGGGAGATTTATAAAAACAATTTTTAAAGTATTTTTAGACAGCGGATCACTCAGTGGAGTCATGTAACCTACCAGTGACTTCCGGATATCCACTTATTTAAATTTGCCACTAGCAAGTCGGTGAGCATGAGTGGGGCATGCATGTGCATACCCGTCTACAGAGACACACGCAGAGACAAGTGCATCTGCACGTGTCTGCTGTGTCTGTTGGGGATGCAGGGGAGTAGGACCATAGCCCCAGGAAATTGCTACATAAGCAGGTGTGCCAAATGGATAAGAATATACAGGGTGGAGGACTAGATGGAGTCACAACTTTCCTATTGTAAAATGTGCGATACAGTATGTATTCAAAAGGGGGGGATACCGAAAGGTTTACCTGTGCGAAAAGTTTATTAATAAACAAATTGAGTAAAGAGATTGACAGTCTTAATAAAAAAACTTGCAGTGCAACAAGAAATACAGACACTGGAGGAATTTATAGATGCTGTAGAAAGCAAAATACAGAATGATCCCCAAACATGTCAGAATGTAGATATGAACACTGCACAAAGTAACTGCCCTGGTGTGTCAGACAAGATGAAAAGGGACAATGAACAAAGGGAGGATGAGGGAGATATTGACCCAAGGGAGAGCGGGTGGTATATGGTTCAAAGCAGTACCAAAAGAAAATGGAGACTAGCACTGGGGGGGGGGAGCTCCAATTGAACTTAACAATAGCTATGAGACACTGAGCCAGCTAACTAAAGAGGATGGAGGCACCTCTGTAAATTACTGTGTCTGTGTGTGTGGTAAAGCCAGGTCTGAAACAGCAAGGCAAACAAGAAGTAATTCTATGCAAACACCTGTACGATCACAGGAGTACAGCCAGATTAATAATAGTACAAATGTAAGGGAAATGGAAACAAGTATCAATCCCATGGAAAATAAAATGTGTTCAAGGGATGCAAATCAGCCTAAAAATGGAGTACATAATAGATCAGCTCTGCTGAGGGATATTTTGGTGCTAGGTGACTCTATGATTAAATATTGTGATACCATTATTTGCAGTGAGAGGAAAGAATCAACATTAGTGGCTTCACTGTTTTGGGCCAAAATACAGGACATAAGACATGGGCTACAAGGATATTTGGAGGGATCAAACAAGTCAATAATTGTGCTGCCTACTGGTACAAATGACGTAAGCAGGAGGTCAGCACTAGATATACAAAGAGATTTTGAATGTGTCGGTACTAAACTAAAAAAGAAAGGTCGTCGCAAAGTTATAATCTTAGAGATCCTCCCAGTCCCTTGAGCTAATTATGTTAGAACAAGAAAAATAGTCCAAATGATTGGCTGGCTGCATAGATAGTGCACAAGAAAGGGGTTTGAATTTATGAGACACTGGGATAGATTTAGGGATATTAACCTGTACGGTAGGGATGGCCTGCACCTTAACAAAACAGGTTCAAGACTACTCAAGCAAAGACTTAGGACTTGCATTGATAAGCATTTAAACTGCTAGGAGAGGGGGAGAGGGTGAGATGGGGGAGAGGGGGAGATGACAACTAGGAACTACAGTGAGCAGTGTAAAGGCATAGGAACTTCATTGCAATTGCTGGACAAATATAGTTGGAAGTGCCTACTATTGAATGCTAAAAAAACTTAGTGAATGAGCTGGATGAACTAGAATATATTTTAAACTGTGATGGTATACATATTTGTGCTGCCACTGAAACATGGTGGCAGACCAATGATGGCTGGTGGAGAAATATTGAAGGGTATAACCTGTTTAGGATGGAAAGAGACAATCAAATTGTTGGAGGTATTGCTATATTTGTTAAAGATATCATACAAGCTGAAATATTAAACAAAGTAAAATCCTCATCCATTGAACATTTGTGGATCTCATTTTACCCAAAAGTTGGGAAAAAATATTGCCTGGTCAAGTGTACAGACCTCCCTCACAGGAACCTAAGGTGGATGAGGAATTCATTACTATCCTCAATAATATGAGTGCAGATACAAACACTATTCTCCTGGGAGCAACTGTATGAACATGCCAGGAATAGACTGGTTCAGAAGCAAATGGTTGGATAGTTTTTATTGGACCAACAAAGATGTTACAAAAAGAACAAAGTACTTTAGCTTTCAGATCAACCAAGTCCTTCCTCGGAAGTTTATGACAGTCACCCAGAAACTCACATACTATTAACACTCAGATTATGCATAAAAAAACAGAAATAATTCTCATTGGTTTAAAATACTAATTTAAACCATAACTGAAGTTTGCATCAGAGAAACTGGATAGCACCAGTTTGCCTTAGGCTGAGGAATCTTTCAATATCAAATGTTACCAGAATAAGATAAAAATACTTTGAGTAGAGAGCTTCATTAACATAAATTATGAATGTCCTAGTGTATATGAGAATCCAGTCTCATGAAAAGCAAAATCTTTGAATTCAACTCTCATTTAAATACATGTTTAGCTGAGTAGCCTTTCAAGGTAAAATATCCCCAGAATAAGATCAGAACACTTCCAGTAGAGAGCTCCACTATTATAAATTTTGAATATCTGAGTGTGTTTTGAAAATCCAGTCTAAAAGTAAAGCCTATACAATAAATATTAACTTAAATGCATAAACCTTAAGACCTTCAGTGCTGTAACAGGCTATTATACCCGATAATAGCGATTGTCAGTATAAGAGAAAAAAAAAATTGTCAGAAACCCCCAAGTAAATGACACCATGTACCCTGATACATTCAGAGTTCAATAATGTGTCAGTGTATAATAAAACCACAATATGTACAGAAACAGTCTAAGGAATCTGAATAAAAACTCTATGGAATTACCCCCCCCCCCCGGGGAGAAGATAACTAGTTAGAAGGAAGTATGTATACATTATGTAAGTGAGTCAAAAGTCCTAATACAACATCATTTACACCAATCACTGCAATATTTACCCAATGGAATTAAACCTGTCAAGGACCACCAAGTAAATAAGATTATGCATTCTAATATGTACAGAATAAAAAAATGTGACGGTGTATAATACAAATACTATATGTACAGTAACAGTCTAAGGAATCTAAATAAAAACCCAATGGAGTTAACACCCATCCTCCTTTTTTGCGATTGTATATTGAAGTGTCTACTGACTACTGTATGATTTCCCTAATGGTGTATTGTCGTATCTGTAAATAACTAATGGCTTGTTCTCTTATGTATTGCGTCTGCAAATGTTTTTCATTTATGTAACTAACTCTGGGTTGCCTCTAAAAAAGGGACCTTCAGGGCTCACTGGATCCACCCAGTTAACTAAACAGAAATAAATAAATAAAATAACGTAGTTAGCAGGAAGTAAGTACACACTATGTAAGTGGACTATGAGTCCTAGCCACTGTAACAGCATTATGTAGTATATTAGAATACAAGCCTAAGTCAATATAACTACAACTACCACACTCACATCCACCATACCCACATAACACTCCCCCACACACCCACATAAAAAACACACTGTGCTACTCTCCCCTCACCACACACACACATATACACACACATACGCACACATGCACAATATTGAGATGAGAAAACATGTTAATAATCAGTTAAAAGGGATTCTATATTTTTTAAAAAGACTCACTGAAGTCCTATTATATGTCCATCCTATGAAGCAGAGATCTGTGTACGTTTAACTAGAATCATGTGACATAAAACCCACATCAATGTTCATGCCACCTTCCATCATATTGAGAAGAAAATAAAAGCCTAATCTCAGAAGCCCATCTCTGTTGTGTACATTTGAAATGTCCATTCAAGACCATTACTGACATATCTAATATTGAGTGGTCAGCCTGAGAGAAGTGTTGTGCCACTGGTTTGTCAATCATCTTCATATTTATAGTATGTCTGTGCAAGTTTATTCTAGTACAGAGTTGTTGCTTTGTCTCCCCCACATATCCTGCATGAGGACATCTCTTGCATTGAATGAAATACACAATATTACTTGATGTATACATTTAATTCCCCTGTATCTGAATTGTCTGTTTTGTGATGCAATCACACAATCTGAAGGAGAAATGTGCTTACAAGTCTTACATCTGAGTTGATTTCAGGGTCGTGTACCATTTGGTGTCATGATATTCTGTTCTGGTTGAAGTTTACTCCTAATAATCAGGTTGGCTAAATTAGGTTTTTGTTTAAAAGATAATATGTGAAAGTGAAAGTAGATGGAATGCAAAGTAGTATAGATGGATATAAAAGATATTAAAAAACTAAAAAAAAAAACAAATGAGGGTAGAAAGAAACAAGATGGAATTTAAACTGGCACATATGAAGAACAATGGCAAAAGTTTCTATGCTTGTATAAACTCTTAAAATAAGCATAGAAATACTTTGGGACCGGTAATAAATGAGGGTTTAGAAAATGAGATCGGAAAATAAATGAATTTCATTGATTGAATCGTCAGATGAGAGATTCATTTATTTTCCGATACAGCCCACTTAAGAACAAGAGTCTACTCGGGGTGTCCCATTTCTGTAAATCCTTGGGCACCCCGAACATTAAGAAAACTCACCGAGCATTTTTTCCCCACTCACAAAGCTAGCCCGAAAAGTAGTGGGCAGGCCATCCTACTCCCCGGACCCAAAATAAAAGAAATCAGCTTTTCCTTGGGCAGATAAAGCCATTGCCCATCCAGACAAACTTTCCAGTTCCACAATCAGGGTCAGTGAGGGCTGTGTCAGCACATTATCTGTGACACTGGGATCGAGCATGAGAGCAGCAGTATTTTTTTGATTTTCATACCGCAGATGGACGTCCATCTGCGGTATGGAAACTCAAGAAAATACCGGTCCTCTCATGCACAGTATCAGTGTAAGGGATAATGTGCTGTCTCAGTAAAGCCACCCATTGCAGTCTTTTAAATGTAAACCATGGGAAATACATATAAACTTCATTCTCAAAGAAACAAACAAAAAAAATTAAAAGCAAGTAAGCAAACTGTAAAAAATGTTAGACTTCCTTGAATTATTTAAAATGTCACCAGAAACAAATTGGGATGTGGGACTACTTTATCTCAAAACTGAAGAAAAATGTTGCAAAAGTTAAAATCAATTATTCTAACATTTTAAAACTTTTAAAAACTGTGTCTGACAGTTCTTTCCATTTTCTAAGTGCAATAATACCTTCCAGGGTGGGCGGTATGAGCAATACCAGACCTTCCAGGAGCTATAAGGCCCTCATTATGCCCCTGGGCAGTCCAGTATAGCCCAATACCACCCACCCTGTCGGTTATTATTGCTTACATAGAAATTTAAGACCCAAAGGAAATGGCAACCGTATTTAATGAATATTTTGGTACATTATATGACAGAGGGGATATCAAGGAATATAAAATCATGGGAAATACAGAAAAATATATAAGCTTAGAAATAAATGTCAAAGAAAATAAGGGATTTATTGGATAAGATTAAAATAAATAAATTCTCAGGCCCAGACCAGATAAGCCCTAGACTGATAAAGGAAACAATCCAACAAATTCAGTATCCGTTAGAAGCAAATATACATGCATCCTTTAAATCTGGAACAGTTCCTGATGACTGGAAGCTGGCAACAGTCATCCCACTATATAAAAATGGTAATAAGTCAGACACATCAAATTAGAGACCAGTCAGTTTAACCTCTCTATTAGGAAAGTTGGCTGAAACAATGTTAAAGAAAAAAATAGAGGAAAACCTTATGATTTTAGGCTATGAGGACACACACCAGCATGATTTAAATAAAATAGGGGATGTAACACAAACTTACTATGTTTTTATGAATACATCAATAACAGTGTGAATTATAACATACCAATAGATGCAGTATACTTGGCCTTCCAGAAAGCATTCGATAAGGTTCTGCATGACAGATTATTGAAGAAGATGGCTGGAATAAGTATTTACAGAAGGATAATAAACTGGGCTTAGCATTGGTTGAGGAATAGAACACAGAGAGTGAGAGTTCTTGAAGAGTATTCAGAGCTCATAGCTGTGTCTAGTGGTGTACCACAGGGCTCTTTGCTGAGCCCTGAACTATTTTCCTTATTTATTATTTTTATTTTTATTTATTTGAATCTAGGATTACAAGTACCTTTGAGCCAAGGGTCTTTTACAAAGGTTCCACATTAGTTGCGATAAAATAACAAACAAAAAAAAATCAAGACAATTAAGTAACAAAGGTTGGATAACAGGTTAACAATCAAATACATGAATATGAATGCATACATGTGGGTTAAACTAAAGCCAGAGGCATTGATGGGGTAAATAGTGTTACAAGACATGGCAAGAACACAAAAGGTAAGAACAGCCACAGACATTGTCACATTGCAGAGAGAACAACAGGCAGTGGAGGGTGCAGGGGGAAGGGGGAGAGGGTGGGGGAGGGGTTTGTAGGAGATTGGGGGTAGATAATAGAAGGGCTATGTAGAAAGAGCTGAGGCAAGGATTGGGTAATGATAAGGAGGACTGAATAAAGGAGACAGTCACAGGTGCTAGAGGGAGAGAGGAGTAAGCAGAGCCTGGATTTGAATGGGCCAAGCTTGGGTACAGAGGAGCTGTCACTGCTGAGACCATTCAATCAGCTAGGGGCCCTATGAGCAAAGGATCTTTGTCCCTGGGTGGTATGGCAGCGAGGGACCTGCAGGAGTTGAGATTTGGATCTCCTAGTGTGGCGAGGGTTACTACTGGAGCAAAGGAGGGCTTGGACTCTGGGGGGTGCTTGGCCTATGGTTATTTTCTTTGCCATAATGAAGGTGTGGTACTTTATGCAGTTTGAGAGTTGTAGCCAGCCAGTTTGTGCATAGAGATCACACGTATGAGTGAGATGGTGAGCTCCAGTGATGAGCTGACAAGTTTTGTTGAGAGATGTGGATATGCATCTGGGGGTAGTTACACTAGCATAGAAACATAGAACATAGAAACATAGACTTTAATGGCAGATAAGGACTGCTTGGCCCACCTAGTCTGCCCATTTCCCTACCAAGAGGATAAGCTGCAGATCCTATTTAACCAACAGCCTATTTCTTCCTACCCCCCACAAAAATTGCCTAATGTCTGTCCCATGCATTCTTGAATTCTCCTGCAGTTTTAGACCCCACAACCTCCTCAGGAAGGCAGTTCCATGCGTCCACCAACCTCTCTGTGAAAAAATGCTTCCTCACATTGCCCCTGAGCCGTCCCCCCTCTATCTTCAAATTGTGTCCCCTTGTTCTTGCACATCTCTTTTTCTGAAAGATGCTACCCTCTTGGACTTTGTTGATTCCACTGAGGTACTTAAACATTTCTATCATGTCCCCCTCTCCCTCCTTTCCTCAAGGGTATACATATTAAGCTCCTTTAGTCTCTCCTCGTATGGCTTCTCTTGCAGACCCTGCACCATTTTAGTTGCCCTCCTCTGAACTGCCTCCATCCTGTCTATGTCCTTGTGGAGATGGGGTCTCCAGAACTGGACGCAGTACTCCAGATGGGGTCTCACCAACTGTCTGTACAGGGGGATAACAACTTCCTGTTTTCTGCTGGTGATACCTCTCCCTATACATCCCAGTATCCCCAACCCTCCCTACCACCTTCTCGCATTGCTTGCCAACCTTAAGGTCATCTGATATGATTACCCCTAGGTCTCTTTCCATTTTTGTTGTTGTTACTACCTCCCACCCATTGTGTAATCTTCCCCTGGGTTTTTGTTTCCCAGGTGCATTACTTTTCACTTCTTTGCATTGAATCCAAGCTGCCATACTTCTGACCATTCCTCCAACCTTGCCAAGTCCCTTCTCATCCTTTCCATGCCTTCTTGTGTATCAACCCTGTTGCAGATCTTTGTGTCATCTGCAAAGAGGCATATGTTCCTTCCAGACCCTCTGCAATGTCACTTATAATGACATTAAAAAGGACTTGACCCAGTACTGAACCCTGCGGTACCCCACTAGTAACCCCTCTTTCTTCAGAGTGGACTCCATTTACAATTACCTTCTATGTTCTGTTGTTCAGCCATTGTTTTACCCAGGCTACCACCTTGGGACTCACTCCCAGGCTGGTTAATTTGACTACTAATCTTTTGTGTGGGACTGTGTCAAATGCCTTGCTGAAGTCTGTGTAGGCCATGTCCACAGTCCCTCCCTAGTCTACCACTTTGGTCACCCAGTCAAAGAAATCAATTAGATTCATCTGACATGACCTTCCCACTGTGAACCCATGCTGCCTTGGGTCCTGTGCCCCACTGGCCTCCAGGTACTCAACAATTCTTTCCTTCAGAAGTGATTCCATCACTTTCGCTACCACAGAGGTCAAACTGACAGGTCTGTATTTTCCTGCCTCTGTCTTGGTCACACTTTTGTGAAGGGGAATCACATCCGCCTTCTTACAGTCCTCAGGTACCACACCATCCTCCCATGATTTGTTAAAAAGCATAGTCAGTGGTGTCACTAGTTCTCTGTTTAATTCTTTTAGAATTCTGGGGTGAATTCCATCTGACCCCATTGCTTTGTCCACCTTCAGTTTTAGGAGTTCTTTCAAAACCCTTTCTTCTGTGAAAGGACTGGGATCAACCCCCTCTCCAGAGTGCTTCTGTTAATTGGATTAGGCACCTCCCCCACTTCCTCTTTAGTGAATACTGAACAGAAGTATTCATTCAGTATCCCTGCTTTATCACTGTCACTCTCTGCCCACCCACCATCCATTCTATTCAGCCTCACTATCCCTCCCTTTGTCTTTCTACGCTCCCTGACATACCTATAAAAGGTTTTATCCCCTTCTTAACTGAGTTAACTATCTTTTCCTCGGTTTGGGCCTTTGCTATTCTGACTACCCTCCCTGCTTCCTTCTGCCTTAACTGGTGCAGTTCTCTGTCCTGCTCCTTCTGTGTTTCCTTTTACTTCCTAAATGCTATCTTTTTCTCCCTAACCTTCACCGCCACCTCTTTTGAGAACCATAGTGGCTTTTTCTTTCATTTTGATCTGTTTATTTGCTTCACACAAAGGCTTGTTGCCTCTGTGATGGCAGTTTTGATATTTGCCCATTGTTGCTCCACCCCTCCTTCTAGCCTGTTTGCTAGTGCTTTTCTAAGGCACTCTCCCATCTTGCCAAAGTAAGCCCTCCTGAAGTCCAGAACCCTCACTTTTGTATGGCTTGACTCTATAGCAGAGTTTATCGTGAACCACACTGTTTGGTGGTCACTTGTTCCCAAATGGCAACCCACTTCTAGATCTGAGATCCTCTCACTGTCCTCATTTGAGAGTATGAGGTCTAAGATTGCTCTCTCATGAGTGGGTTCCAAAACTAGCTGTTTGAGGCATGCCACCTGTAGGGCATCAAGAATGGCCTGCTTTTGGATGCAGCTGCCGCAAAGGTGCTCCAGTTAACATCTGGCATGTTAAGGTCCCCCATCAACAGTATCTCCCCTTTCTCTGCCATCCTAAGTATGCCTTCTATCATATCCTTGTTCATTCCCTCCCCCTGACATGGGGGTCTATATACAACCCCTGTGTGGATTGTGGTGCCATTTCCAGTCTCTAGGGTGACTCACAGTGCCTCCTCTCCTCCCTGGTTACTCTTTTGTTCAGTTGCTTTTATCCCTTCCCTTACATAGAGAGCTACTCTCCCCCCCTTCTGCCCTCCCTGTCTCTCCTGTAGGTTGTGTACCCTGGTATGTTAACATCCCAGTCATGGCTCTCTGTGTACCATGTTTCTGTGACTGCTACAATATCCAGGCATCCCTCTTCCATCAAGGCCACCAGTTGAAGGAGCTTGTTGCCCAGACTATGGGCGTTGGTACTCATTACCCTCCATTTCTTGATGGCCTTACCCCTTTTTGCTCCATCCCTGTCCTTATTGCATTTGTCAGTTTCTCCATTTACCCCAGGGCTTCTCCCTATTGACATCTTTATGTTGGTGTCTACCTCACTTAGTACCCTGATATTTTGGGGGGGCTAGGATTTCCCTGCTCCTTTCCAGTGCCTCCCCCTTTGGCTAGTTTAAATACTTGTCAGTGAAGTATTTAAACCTATCACCTAGGATCCTGGTTCCCCTCCTGGACAGATGCAGACCATCATGTCAGTATAGGCCTGCATCCCTCCAGGTGAACCCCCAGTCTCCAATGAAGCCAAATCCCTGAGCTCTGCACTAGTTTTTCAACCACTGATTGAATCTCATGGTGTGGAGCACCCTAGCCTCACCTGTGCCATAGACAGGCAGCACCTCCAAGAAGGTTACCGTGTGTGCTATTTGTCTAAGGCCCCTCTCCATCTCCACAAATGCTTCTTGCACTGCTCTGATCCCTTTCTTAGCCAGGTCATTTGTCTCTAGGTGGACAATGACATCCAGCTCCCTCTCCTGTGCAGCTGCTCCTGCAATCCTGAGGATTCTCTCCCTGTGTCTCCAAGCCATGGTGCCAGGCATGCATCTTACCTCCCTCTCCCCTTCCTCCCCCAGTTCTACCTTCCTAACAACGGAGTCCCTCACCAGGAGTTGTTTCCTTCCCCTGTGGGATCCCATGCCACCCTCCTTTGGGTGTTCTTTGTGAAGGTTCCCAGCATCCTCCTTGGTCTCCACTGTGGGTGCCTCCATAGAGGAACCACACTTCTTCAGAATGGCATAGAAATTGTGGAGAGGTACAACTGGAGGGATGAGACTCTGTATCACCACCCTCACCCTCCCTGAGCCCACTGTGGTCCAACCACTCCTCTTTCTTGACAACCTCTGAGGCAGTGGCAGTGACCCTGGTGGTCCCTGGGTGGGAGAGGAGGTCCCACAAATCCTGGCCAACTCAGCCTGGAGATGAGCAACCTCCTCCCTCAGCCCAGAGAGGTGTCTGCAGATGGGAAAACACTGCATCCTCCAAAACATCTCCTGGAAGACTGCTGCTCCACAGCCACTGCACTGCACCACTCCCATCATGTCTTTTTTCTGACCCCCAACTGTTATTTGGAATACTTACTCTTTCCTCTGTTTATCTCTTTTTTTTCTTCTCTCCCTACTTACTTACTGCCTCTGCACCCTTTTATCTCATGATCTTCCTGTTCTGAGACAAGCAGTTCCTATATTTCTCAGTAGTCTCCTTACTTGCTCAGAGTCAGACCTCCAGCAGCTGGAGGGGATGGAGAACTACTCTTGCCCTTCTAGGATGGTGATCCATATATGATCAGGCCATAGTTAATTAAGTAGACAACAGAGCTCAGAACAGTGATCCTTAATGCTTTTGGAGTAAGGTGTTGCCTGTGTCTGTAGAGTAGTCCAATGAGAGTATTTGCAGCTTTGGCGACGCTATCGATGTGGGCACCATAGGATAGGTTACAGTCAAAAGAGATCCCAAGATATTTAAAATATTGCACCTTTTCGAGGGCAGCTCCAGTGACCTCCATTTAGAGATGAGCAACAGAGTAACTATATTTGCTGACGATATAAAACTAGGTGACCCGGTTGCCACAGATAGCAATATCAAATGAAAATGGATTTAAAATGGATTGAAAAGTGGTAAAAAAAAAATGCCTTTCAGTATAAAAAATGTACAGTAATGCATATGGGAAAACACAATGCACAGCAACAGTACATGTTAAATGGGCAAGAAATAATTCAGAGACGTTATACTAAATTAATAGGGTCATTAAAAAATTACAGTTATAGTAATAGATTGTTAAAAACAGGTCTATTTTCCTTAAAACAAAGAAGAATAAGAGGGGACCTGTTGGCAATGTTTATGATTGTAAATTATATAAGATTAAGGAATGAGATGGGTATAGAACTATAAGAATAACCTCCTGGATTAAGGGGACATAAAAAACAGATTATGTTGCATATGGCGAAAAATAATGGTAGACACTTTTTATTTATTATTAGAGCTGGTAGGTTGTGTAACATAATAACAAAAAACATAATAGAAAGCAATACAATAATAATATTTAAAAACATATTGACAATTGGGTGAGAGAAAACATTGATTCGATGTCCCATGGATGTCAGAAATGGTAAATATGGGTCTGAAGACCTTCATCTGTTCATTTAGCAAGTATAGCAACCAAGTATACTGTAAGTAGCAGTAGTTCTTGAAAAATACAATTTAGGGTCTCATCCTCACTAGATATTGGGTGGAGATCCTTAATAATCTTACATAAAAATTCAAGGTCAGGATGATATGTGTTTACTAAGGGTATTCTGTTAGTAGTGGTCCTTTCCTTCTATTGAAGTAATTGTTCTCTTGAAACCTGTGTTGCATATTCCACTGGTCTGTCAATTTCTCTGGAAGAGTGCCCTGACTCAATAAAGGTGTTTTTCAACATAGCCAAATGAGTACCTCTGTCTTCCTCATTTGAACAGATACGGTGATACCGAAGTGCTTGACTATACACGACTGATTTTTTTGTGTGACTTGGGTGATTACTTTTCCTGAGTAAGTATGTTTACCTGTTTGTTGGATTCCTGTAAATATGTGTATGTATGGTTCCATCCTTGATGGTGACAGTGGTGTCCAGAAAATTAACACTAGTTGCAGAATATTCCAGGGAAAGCTTTATGGTTGGGTGGAGGTTATTTTTTTAAGTTCCTGATGAAAATCTTTGTGTGTCAGTGTCCTCTGTCCAAATTATACACAAATCATCAGTGCAATGAAAATAAGCAACTGGTTTGTGTGTACAATGCCTTAAAAAGTCCTCCTCCAAATTCACCATAAAAAGATTAGCATATTATGGAGCCAGGTTCCATGTCGTGACTGCGATCATGGAAAGGTGATCACCATTATGGCGATTGCACATCGTTGAAAATCAATTTTGGCAAAGTACACTCCCAGCGCACAACAAAAGTGTACCTGAGACTTGGATTTTTTTTTATGCAGGGGGCTGCACCCCTGCACCCCCCCCACTAAAGGATAGAAACATATAAACATTGAAGATGACAGCAGATAAGGACCTCAAGGCCCATCCAGTCTGCCCATTTATTTTTCTACCTTATAAATGTGCCATTGGCCTTTGCTCTGTCAATGGCCTATCTATTCATACTCATCTGTATTGCTCCCTTATGCCTATCCCATGCCTGTTTGAAGCCCTGCACTTTATTCATATCCACCACTTTCTGAGGTAGGCCATTCCATGTATCCACCACCCTTTCTGTGAAAAAGAACTTCCTCACATTATCCCTTAATCGGCCTCCCTCTAATCCCATGCTGTGTCCTCTTGTCCTGCTATTTTTCTTATATTGAAACATGTTAGACTCTTTCACCTTGTTAATGCCCTCAAGGTGTTTGAATGTTTTTGATCATATCACCTCTCTACCTCCTTTGCTCTAGGGTATACATATTGAGCTCCGTTAATATGTCCTCATATGTTTTCTGATGCAGTCCCTGCACCATTTTGGTTTCCCTTCTCTGGACTGCCTCAATTTGGTTAATGTCCTTGTGAAGGTGTGGCCACCAGTACTGTATGTAGTACTCCAGATGGGGCCTAACCAGTGTCTTGTAAGGAGGGATTATTACCTCCCTCTTCTGACTTGTGATACCCGTACTAATACATCCTAACATCCCCCCTAGCCTTACCTACTGCTTTAGTGC
This sequence comes from Neoceratodus forsteri, assembly GCA_016271365.2. NCBI lineage: Eukaryota > Metazoa > Chordata > Ceratodontiformes > Ceratodontidae > Neoceratodus > Neoceratodus forsteri. The sequence continues at coordinate 287,521,726 of CM057454.1, forward strand.
TCTGCTTGGATGATTTCAGGTCATCAGTGATGATGATGCCCAAGTCTCTTTCTTCCTTTGTGACTGCCAGCAACTCCCCTCCCAGCCTATAGGTGGCTTCAGGGTTTCTCTTCTCTATGTGTATGATCTTGCACTTCTTTGCATTAAACCCCAGTTGTCACTCTTCTGACCATTTTGCTAGTTTATCCAGATCTCTTCTCATTCTTCCCACCCCATATGGATCATCTACTCTGTTGCAGATCTTGGTGTCATCTACAAACAGGCAAACCTTACCCTCCAGTCCATCTGCAATGTCACTGATGAAGATATTGAAGAGGGACTGGCCCCAGGAATGATCCCTGAGGTACCCCAGTTATGACTTGCATCTCTTCTGACTGTATACTGTTTACCACCACTCTGTTTTCTAGCCATCAACCAGTTTGCCACCCAGTTGACCAACTTCTGACCCACCACAGCCTAGCCAGCTTATTAATCAGTCTTCTATGTGGAACAGTATCGAAAAGCTTTGCTGAAGTCAAGGTAGGTAACATCAACTGCTCCCCTTTGGTCCACCACTCTGGTTACCCAGTGAAAGAAATCTATGAGATTAGTTTGACAGGACCTTCCTTTTGTAAACCCATGCTGTCCTGGACCATGTGCTCCTATGGATTCCAGGTGTTGCACTATCCTTTCCTTAAGGAGTTCCTCCATAATCTTGCCCACTACTGAGGTAAGACTGACTGGTCTGTAGTTCCCTGCTTCCTCCCTGCTACCACTCTTGTGGAGTGGGATCACATGAGCCCTTCTCCAGTCTTCTGGGACTTCTCCTGTGCTCAGAGACTCACTAAACAGTTCTGATAATGGCTCTGCTAGTTCCACCCTCAACTCCAGTGGGATGCATGTCGGAGGGGTGCAAAAGATGAAAAAAAATTTCCTGGACAGGTGCAAAAAATGAGCATGGGCCCAGAACTGAATCTGGCACCCTCCCAACCCTAGCCTGCCACCAACCCACCATGCCACATGGCCAGCTTGGCAGCCCACCACCACACTACACCTCACAAACCTTCCTTCCTCTTCCACCAGTTGCATGGCATGGTCCCTCCCCCCACGCATGTATATATAACAACATCTTGTCACTATATTCGCTGACTCCCATCCGGTCACCCTCCCTGCCTGGGAGCCCTGTGCACAAGTGCCATAATAGAGTCACCCTTTTTGGAAGCATTCAGCCACAGTCACCATCATCACAGGATACTGTGGAGCCATCTTGGTGACCACTGCTGTTCCCATAGATTGAACATAATGTTTACCATTGAAGCTGAAGTTGTTATGTGTCAGAATGAATTTAGTAAGTTTCCCTACCACATCAGGGTCAATGTTTCAGTCCAGTCCTTTATCATGCAGGTATTTAAGGCAGGCTGAAACACTATCTGTGTGCAGAATATTAGTGTAGAGTGGTGATACATCCATCGTGGTGAAAATGGTATTAGGTGGTAAGTCCTTATAACCAGAATGTTTATGCAGAAAGTGTGTAGTGTCCTGAATGTAACTATCCCTTTCTATAACCTGTGGTTTTAAAATGGCTTCTACAAACCCGAAGATCTCCTGTGTTGGGGTACCATTACCAGAGACTATGGGTCTTCCTGGATTACCAGGTTTATGTATTTTGATCAACATGTAGAATGTCCTTGGCTTGGGCTCAACAGGGATGATGACAATTAGTTGATCTTGGACATGGTTTGGACATGATCTAATTAAGTCCTGTAGTTTTCTTTTATATTTTGCAGTGGGGTCACTTTCCAGTTCCCTATAGTAGGCATGGTCAGTTAGCTGTCTGCTGGCTTCATTAATATAGTCCTCTCTGTTTACTATCACCACTGCATAGCCTTTATCAGCTTTTTTATGACAATGTTGTGGTTCAATTTCAATGTTTGTATAGCCCTCCATTCTAATGAAGAGAGTTTGTAATGGGCCTGTTTTTGCCTATTAAGGATTTGACCAGTAACTCTCTGGTGAAAGCAATGAATGTAATTGTCCAGTTTCTTATTATGGCCACCTGAGGGGGAAAATCAGACGGATTATTTTTCTTATCCATTAAATTGTTTCTGTTTGTGATTTATTCACTGCCTGTGATTCCTTGTCTGCCGTAAAAATAATTCTTTAAGTCTCAATCTGCAGGCATATTCATCCAGTTCAGCATAAAACTGTATTCTGTCCAGTGGTTTTGTTAGGCAGAAAGTGAGGCCCTTAGAAAATATATTTAATTCTCCAGTAGTCAGTGTGTGGTTAGGCAAATTAACAACTGAAAGTTTCCCATCTGTTGTTCAAATACTCTATTCTGTTCTCCATGATTGCTAGGAAGTATGGTACATTGAAGGGTGTCCAACTTCCTGTTTTTAATGAGCATGGCTTTTCTTAAGGTTCTTTGATAGTTCATGTGTATCTTGTGCAGGATGTCTGGAATATGCTCACCAGACTTCCTCTCCAGTGTGGTGACAATTCCATCAAACTGTTTCTTCAAAAATGCCTTCTTGGCATATGACATATGGATCCTGTAATTTCTTAATTTCTCAGAGGTCCTACAACAGAGTTGTTCAGCATACATAGAATTATTTATGTTTCTAATGGATTCCAGATAGTTAGACCTCTAACGATAATGTTGTTCCTCTTGCACTGGGCTAAAAAAATAGATGTCACTGTCTTACTGTGCCAGTTTCTTATTAATGTTGTGTAACTGCCATATTCTACTGTGAATTCCAGTATCTTCCATGATGACAAAAAATTGTTTAGTTGCCGTACTGGTCCTTGTAAGAACAGATCTAGAAGCAAATGGTTTGATACCTTTTGTTGGACCAACAAAGATGTTACAAAAAGAACAATGTACTTTAGCTTTCGGACCAATCAAGTCCTTCTTCAGAAGTTTACGACAATCACCCAGAAAATCACATACTATTAACACCCAGGTCATGCATAAAAAAACAAACACAGAAATAATTCCCATTGGTTTAAAATACTCACTTAAACCATAACTGATTTTTGGGGTGAAACAGACCTGGTGCAATGCTGCTTGATGTCTCGGTAGAATCCAGTGGTCACAGTTACAGGTATTTGACACCCAGGACTGCACACCTCCATGCATGAAATGTTTACTCATATTTGCAATCACATGAAATATGGAACCAACAGGGGGAATATAAGGTCTGCCATCACAGTCTTCCCACAATGAACATATGGGAAGAGTGATTTTTGCCTTTGGAATGGTCAGCTGATTCGCTATGCTGCTCACAAACAGCCAGATGGGTCAGTGCTTGGTGATCCAGCAAGTCTGAAGATAACTGAACTCTGTATTCAGTATGGCTGGAACCTTTTCAGAACACGCTTTGATGTCTTGCCCTTGTTGTTCCAAGCAAATGGTGAAAGCCCAGAACAATTGGAGATTCCCCTGGAAATAGTTTTGGAGGTTCCACCCACACATCCCACGTACAAGTGGTTTGCTGATCTGGGTTTCAAATGGTATGCTCTACCTGCTGTTGCCAACATGCTGCTGGAGATTGGAGGGCTGGGTTTTCCTACTGCCCCTTCAATGACTGATACCAGAGTACTGAGATTGGAGTGAGGAATTTGTGTGACACCCACCATTACAACCTTGCACAGGACACTGCTGAGTGAATGGGTCTGGATACCTGGAGGATATCTTCACTGTGGAAAGATAAGATGGTCATTGAGCTGAATCTTGCAGTTCTTCACAGTTTCCAGATGGCAAAAGTGACAATTGTGGATCATCATGCGGCTACAGAGTCGTTCATGAAGCACATGGAGAATGAATACTGGATAAGAGGAGGGTGACCCGCCATCTGGGTATGGATCTTTCCTCCAACATCAGGGAGTCTGACACCTGTATTTCACCAGGAAATGGTTAATTACATCCTCACTCCATACTTCTACTATCAGATTGATGCCTGGAAAGAAATAACTGATTCCTGTAACAAGAAGATTTGCTTTAAAGAAGTAACTAATGCTGTGAAGTTTTCAGCCAAACTCATGAGTCAGGCAATGACAAGAATAGTGAAAGCAACAATTCTGTATACCACAGAAACAGGGAAGTCAGAAACCTATACAAAAATGCTGTGTGAAATCTTCAAACAGGCCTTCTGTCCAAAGGTGGTCTGAGCAGTGCAAAACTCAATCCTCTCTGTTGTAGACTATGGGATCATGTTCCATGGGGCCACAAACATCACCACCCTGTGCAGAATAAGGACTGCCCTGAACAAAGCCTGCTATCTTGAAAAGAGCTGTGACAGATTGACCCATATATGCGATCTCTATAGTCGTACCAACTGGCTAAACTTTGAGGGCTGTCTAAAATATCACACCTGTCTATTGGCAAAGAAGATCCACAGCAAACTCTCCCCACCAGATCTCCACTCCCTTATCCAGCCCATTCCCCATCAAAGGTTACCCAGGAGCTCGTCTAAAGCTCCTCATCTGGTCCCCCACTATAGGATTGCTCTTGGCCAAAGAGCCTTCTATCACAGAGCACCTCTATGGCTCAATGGCCTCCCTGTCTCCATCTCAGCCTTACCTACAATTGGTCCCAACAAAACCTGCCTCAGGGAGTTCCTCCTAAAGGGCTTGGCCAGTGATTGCACCTAAACTCCCCATCCTGTGCTCAACAGAACCTGGTTATAGCTTGGTATACAAGACCTTAGCTCATTTCACTGAATGTTTTCATGTTTTCTACTTGACTCCGGGTATTGAACCCTCTGAATGTTATCTGACGGAGGGTCTACTCTACCCATTGATGCTTACTGTAGCTATGCTGCTAGTATGTTGACTACTCAGTATTACATTACCTGTTGTATCACCCTGATGTAAAAACTGTCTGTAACACTGTGTTGTAACAAATGTCTGTAAATAATGATGTGGAGCCTTTGCAAAGGAGTTTATGACTCAAAGGATTATAATTCCAATCTCCATTAATAAACAAATAAATAAATACACTCAGAGTTCAATAATGTGTTACTGTATAATAAAACTTCTATATATAAAAAAACAGTCTAAGGAATCTGAATAAAAACTCAATGGAATTAACCCCCCCCCCCAGGCTGGGGAAGATAACTAGTCAGAAGGAAGTATATATACATTATATTAGTGAGTCAAGAGTCCTAACACAACATCATTTACACAAATCACTTTGATATTTACTTAATGGAATTAAACCTATCAAGGACCCCCAAGTAAATAAGATTATGCATTTCAATATGTACAGAATCCAAAAATGATACAGTATATAATAAAACTATTATACAAACAGTAACAGTCTAAGGAAATCTGAATAAAAACCCAATGAAATTAACCCCATCCCCCTTTTTTGTGATTGTATATTGAAGTGTCTACTGATTACTGTATGATTCCCCCTAATGGTGTATTGTCATATCTGTAAACAACTAGTGGCTTGTTCTGTTATGTACTGTATCTGCAAATGTTTTTCCTTTATGTAATTAACTCTGGGTCACCCCTGAAAAAGGGACCTTCAGGGCTCAGTGGGTCCACCTGGTTAACAAAATTGAAATAAATAAATACAACTAGTTAGCAGGAAGTAAATACCCACTATGTAAGTGGACTATGAGTCCTAGCCACTGTAATACCATTACGTCATATAATAGAATACAAGCCTGCCTCAATATAACTACAACTCCAACCCTCACATCCACCATACCCACATAACACCCCCACACACATCCATATAAAAAACAAACTGTGCTACCCCCTCACCACACACACACACACACACACACACACACAAAATATTGAGGTGAGAAACCAATATGGAAGCAGTATAGTGCAGTGGTTTAAGGTGCTAAGCTACAAGTCTGGTGACATCCAGCAGACCAGACCTGGGTTTGAATCCCACAGCTTCCACTTACATACTGTGTGACCCTGAGCAAGTCACTTAACTTCCCTGTGCTCCCAGGTTGCACCTGTAAAAGAGCTTTCAGCTTAGTGTGCTACTCCTCGTTAAACTAAAAAAAAAATGCTACTAACTAGTTAAAAGGGTGTCTATAAAATATTTAAAAAAAGACTACCTGAAGTTCTATTATATGTCCATCCTATGAAGTAGAATATTAAGTAGCATAATGTGACAAAAAAAAAACAACACATCAATGTTCACGCCATCTTCTACCATATTGAGAAGAATAACAAGCCTGATCTCAGAATAGTGTTGTGCGAAACTGAGAAATTTTGTCATGTGAAATATTTCACAATATTCACACATTACACAGAATATTTTGTGGTTTGAAATGCAAAATATCACCTGAAAATTGGGAAATTTTGCCAAGAATTGCAACGTTTCATGAGATTTCTCTGCAAAATGTGAAATTTCGCAATGTTTGGGTGAAATTTCAAAGTTTGTGGGGTGAAATTTAACCTTTTGCACCCACAAAATATTTAACAAATTTCACAAAATATTTGTTGTTGTGAAATTGCTGATTTCACAGCAATTTCACTGGCAAAATGTTATTTTGCAAAATCTCTATCTCAGAAGCTTGTCTCTGTTGTGTACTTTTGAAATGTCCTTTCAAGACCCATTACTGACATATCTAAGATTGAGTGGTTAGCCTGAGAGAAGTGTTGTGCCACTGATTTGTCGGTCATTTTCATATTAACCCTTGCTGTTCCACCTGCAAGTATACAAGTCCTAAAAACCTATATGTTCTATATCTTCTGGCAGCCTTAGGGTTAATAGTATGTCTATGTGAGTTTATTCTAGTGTAGAGTTGTTGCTTTGTCTTCCCCACATATCCTGTGTGAGGGCATCTCTTGTATTGAATGAAATACACAGCATTACTTGATGTACATGTGTAATTCCCCTATATCCTGAATTGTCTGTTTTGTGATGTAATCACACAATCCGAAGTAGAAAGGAGCTTACAAGTCTTATATCTGAGTTGATTGCAGGGTCATGTACCATATGGTGTTATAATATTCTGTTCTGGTTCAAGTTTACTCATAATAATCAGGTTGGCTAATTTAGGTGGTTGTTTAAAAGACAGTAGTGGTAGTTCTTGACAAATACAATTTAGGGTCTCATCATCACTAAATATTCGGTGGAGGTCCTTGATAATCTTACATAAAAGTTTAAGGTCAGGATGATATGTAACTGGGAAACACAAAGTGTCAAAAATATTACTAAGAAAATGTTCCTAGAGTCTATTAACAGCCTAGGCATGGAACAATATGTAACCATGGCAACTAGAGCTACTCATATACTATATCTGGTCCTCAGTAATGTGGCAGAGGAAATCATGGATTGTAGAACAACTTCTCCCCTGGGGAATAGCAACCATTCTATGGTCTGTTTTCAAATTAAGAAGACAACAGTAAAAGTCAACGGCAGCACCAAGATAAGTTTTAAGAAAGCTAGCTTTTTAGCGATGAGACAAGAGTTCATAGAATGGGACTGGTAGAAGGGCTTTAAAAATGCAGAACTAAAAGTATGTGGAACATATTTACTAGCAAAGTAAATCAACTAATTAACAAGTATGCAACTGAACAGATTAAATATAATAATTCAGGAAGAATCCCATAGTGACTGGATGGTAAAGCAAAAATATCAATACATAGGAAGAAAAGGTTCTTTCACAAAGCAAAGAGAATTAACACAGTAAATGTCTGGGTTAGATATAGGAAGGTGGATAAGCTCTGTATAGAGGATAATGTACAGTATGGTCATCGATGGTTAACCAGTTTGTTAACCATCGAGAGGTTGCTATGGCAACCTCGAGATGAGTTAAAAAAAATGGTTACCCATCGATGTACCATACATTATATTTTATAGTGTATGGTACAATTTAGTTTTTTTACAAAGGAAAGCAGTTCCTTACTGCAGTTTGTTTTATGTTGCCACTGCTCTGCCCTCACCACCATGGCTGTTTCAAGCCCGTACTATCCATTTGCATGCATGCCCAAACTGCTCCCAGTTGTCAACCCATCGATGTGACGTACCATCAATGGGTTAACAACATCTTGACGTCACATCTATGGTAAAACGTTGTTATAAAAAGGTAGATTTCTACCTATAACAATGTTCTACCATACATTATAAAAAGATTATAAGGTCCAAGAAATTACCACCAACATGTAAAACACTCACCAAGTTCCAAACATATCAAGGGCACAGGTCCTTTTGTAAATACAAAAAAAAATATATTAGCTAAATAAATGCCACAGCCTGAAGCATTTCAGAGTATATACTTTATCAAAGCCTTTGATAAAGGATGTAATCTGAACTACGTCAGGCTATGGCATTTTTTTAGCTAGTAAAAGTTTTTTATATTCACAAAAGGACTTGTGCCCTTGTTATGTTGGGAGGTTGGTGAGTGCTTTACATGTTAGTGCAGATCCAGAAGCAAATGATTTGATACCTTTTATTGGACCAACATAGATGTTACTACAAAAGAACAAAGTGCTCTAGCTTTCAGACCAACCAAGTCCTTCTTCAGAAACTTTATGACAGTTTCTCCATACTATAAACACCCAGATAATGCATAAAAAAGAGAAATAATTCTCATTGGATTAACATATTCCAACATAACAGAAGATTATGTCAGAGAAGCTAATTAACACCAGTATGCTTTCAGCTGAGAAGCCCCTGAAGGTCAAAGGTTATCAAGAAATACCAACAAGCAGAGAGTTTTTCTCACATAAATTTTAAAATGTCTAAGTATGTTTCAAAAAAACAGTCTACTGCTAACAAAAGCTTGGGATACTATTCTCCATAATTACATGTAAGATGAGCTTACAACTTTTATTGCAGGTGTCCTTGTGTTTTAAAGAACATAGTCAATGAAAAGCAAAATGCTGAAATGATGCCTAATTGCAAGTTTAAAACAAGCCCCAAACTAAAATAAACTGAAATTATATATATATATATATATATATATATATATATATATATATATATATATATATATATTATACTGGACAGTAGCCTAAGTATAGTTAGGGTTGAGTACGCACTTTAAAGTTAAACCTCACATTTTGCTCCTTAATAACTTTGCCACTCTATGGCAGATTTACCTGAAATTGTGCATGCACAGTCTGGTACCATAGATCTCTGAATCTGGCAAGTTGTGTTATGGTCAGATGTACAGTTGTGGAGCTACAGAACACCAAATAATGCAAAATAATGAACTTTTTGTGCAGTACCTTGCTCGTGCCCACAGCCCACATGATTTGTTAGTTGAGTCTGACATATTCAGGGAATATGCAGTCGGGGTCACCATTGTGCCTTTCGGAAGATTTGGTGTAAAAATATTAAACCGATCAAAAGTTATTCAAAAAACAAATTTTCCATTAAAGTCAATGGGAAAAATATATGTGTCTTACGAAAGTTTTGCATATATAATTTTACTTTTGCAAATGATCCTTTTACTCTTGTGCTGCAGCCATCTTGTTTTCAGTTAGTAAGAGAGAAAAATGCCTGGCATTTAAATTTGGGGCCCTCTTGGTAAACACTGACTGCTGAATTTACCTAGTTGGGTCCAGAGGATGCCAGCCCTATCTTTTTTTGGTGGGTAAACCCCCCCCCAGAAATACCATTTTAAACATCAAGGAAGAAATACTTTCACATATCATGAAAGAAACTGCCAAAATACTTTTGCAAATGCGAACATTTCGTGTTACATTTTTTTCGTGATTTGCAAAAGTATTTTTTTTTTTAAACTGCAAATCTTTCCCATTCACCTGCAACACAATGATTGGGACTTTTGGGCTAACATTTGCAGGCTGACAAGTCCTGGTCCCACAGATGTGCCTTTTTGTTGTTTGGTGTCAAAACATTCAAGGGGCCCAAAGTTACAGTATTCCGAAGTTGAGAAATTTCCCTTAGGATAACATTGTGGTAACCGCTAAACCTTTCAGTGCCCATATCTTGAAAATGAATTTAGGTGAACTGAGCTATGAACTGAGCTGTGAAACAAGTCTGGAAATCATAGATTATACACCAGCAGTGGAATTCTTTTCCTACTTGCTACGGTTATGGAGATATTGGCAAAAACGGGTTGCAAGAGTACCTTTTCAGTGCAGTTCAGTGCCTATATCTCATAAATGATGCAAGATATGGATTCAGTCAATTTATGTTGTGTACACATCTCACTGTCATGACTACAATGACACAAACCTTTTTTTTAGTTGCTATGGTTGCTGAGATATTGGCACATTACTGTTACAAGGGTTCCTTGCCCTATAGGACTACTGTATGGCTTTGTAGTTATGTGTGAGTAGGAGCACAGGGCAAAGATGGCCCACTTCCACATAGGCATACCATTATGCAAAAAATGGACAATGTGAAGGAAGTGCAGTGCCCAGAGGGCTTGCACTCACACTAACACATTCCATTTACCAGTTACATTACGCTTTCTCAAAAAGAAGGAAAATTCATTGCAAAAAAAAATCATTTAATGCATCAGTTAGGGTTAATAGCACAGTGACAAAAGCTGAGAAATGTGATGTTAGGGTTCAAAATTCTAACTCTGCATTCTCCCCCCACTCCCCCCCCACACACAAGCAAGATACATGCAACATTGCAAGACACTATGCCGCTCCATCACATCTGCAAGCACAATAATCACAACACTGTACTGATTTCACGTAACACTATATAATGAAAAAAACAAATGCAGTATGATCAACTCTATACTGTCAGCACAGTATGATAACACATTATTTTGTCATATCTTCTTCATTCAATGAGACTTAGTTTGTACACATTTTCAATGTATTGATTTATACATGTCATATATAACTCAACATTTAGCTCACTGCAAGTATCACTGCTACCACATAGGCATGTAGTAGTAGGAAAGATAGAGCTGACACATACATAGTACTTTTCAGATACTGCTCAGGTAGGAAACTACCACCATCACATGTTGTTATACTGCTGCGTTACCTGGAAATACTAATTAATACTATGCTATGGTTAGCTTTGAATGTTACAACTGTTGCTTTTACATCTTACTTGTAAACTATACTACAAAAAAGTACTTTTATTATTACTACCGTTTGTTATTAGGACTGACTCACTGCATCAGAAAAAAAATGCAAACATCAAATGACTGCTGGTAGGCTTATACAAACTCTAATTTCCAATAAACTATGTGTGGATAACATACTGTGTGTTTCATCACTTGTTAACTATTGAAATATGGGCATCTTCTTAATTCTTGTTATTGATGTTTATAATGCAAAAATGCTTACTGTGGGCCATCACCCGTGATTGTCCAGCATGTGTGTGTACCCCTAAGGTACTATGATGGCAGCAGAACTTATACAGCTGGTGGACCATGATGATGGATGTGTCTTGTGGTACATTTACAGAGTTGTATGTTACTTCTGTTACCTAATGTTGATTGTCTTGGTTGTCTCTACTTGGTTGTGTTGTCTTGGCCCTTCCCTTGCTTGCATATGTGTGTGTGTGTGTGTGTGTGTGTGTGTGTGTGCGCGTAGGCGGGTGGGGTGGGGGAATGCAGAGTTAGGCAATGAAGATATAGATATAGATATAGATATAGATATAGATATAGATATAGATATAGATATAGATATAGATATACATGGCATACAGAGGGTTTAAAGTGAAGTTTACTCCAAAGTGAGCAAATGTTTCACATGTAATTTAGAACTTAGCTTGAGACATTTTCCGAACTATACTCTCAACCAGTTACATGTTGGTGGTAATTTGTATTTTTTAGTAAATAGCACCCCCATCCTAGTGCTAACACCTTTTTACTTGAAGGTCCAATAAATGTAGCTACAAATACTTCTTGGCAAGTGAGGTCAAAGACAACTACAAATCTTTCTATAATTATATCAATTATATGAGAGGGAAGAATATACAGGTTGGACCACTACAAGATGAACAAGGTAGCCTGGTAACGGACCCCCTTAAAATGGCAGACATGTTTAATAATTACTTCTGCACAGTATTTAACCAGAAAACTGACAAAACCTTTCCCCCAAATGTTGTCCACAGTGATATTGGCTTGAAGTTTAATGAAGGTGAGGTTAGGAACAGGCTGCTAGGATTAAATCCTAACAAGGCCCCTGACCCTGATAAGATACACCAATGGATAATTAAGAAGCTTGGAAATGTTTTGGCTAAGCCAATCACAATACTGTTCCAGACATCACTAAAACAGAGAAAAGAGGTTGATGCATGAAAAAAAGGCTACAGTCATTCCTATATTTAAACAAGCGCTGGCATAGCCACCATGGCTGCAAATGCATTAACTAGATAAGGGTGTTTCATGGGCTTAAACATATATGTGAACTGCCATTGCATACACTAACTGAATCAAAGTACAGTACATTGAGAAAGGGCAGATAAAAAAATAATGCCACCATCTGTATTACAGTTACTTGGATGTTTCACATGTTATTCTATGCACTGTTACAGCAATCAATTCAATGGAACTAGGCCATCATATACATGAAGATACTGTACCTTAACTGAAAATGCTACTGAGACAACTATATGTTGTGACAAGGTGGAAGATAAACAAAATGTTGAGACATGTTTAGGAAGACATTTCATGTGTTTAATTGATTTTTCTAGAGACTGCTATACAGTACACACATCTATAATTAGTATAATATAAAAGTGCATGCACTCAAATGTCAATGTAAATCTTACACATTTCATTACAAGTTGTTCTCCTGAAGGAAGATCTTACTGTACAATGCTTAAGAAATGGATGTTAGATAAAAGTAAACTGGAGTAGGTGTGTTATTGAGGGCATTGCTTAGTTTATCTTTTATTGCCGCTCCACCCCAGGCACACGCAATATAAAAATCAAGAGCCCCTTGATATGAAGCAACAGGAATTACTTAGTACTGTATAAGGACAGAAACAAGTAGGAGACTGAGTAAGTGGGTAGACAAGGGAAGGGAAGGGAACACTGTTTAACCCGGAGTAGCACACTAAGCCGAAAGTTGTTTCCAGATGCGACCTGGGAGCACAAGGAAGTTAAGTGACTTGCTCAGGATCACACAGTATGCACCTAGGTGGCTGTGGGATTCAAACCCAGGTCTCCAGATCAGCAGCTCAGAGCCTTAACCCACTGCGCTATAAGCATGAGTATGGTAAGTCAAATGACATTTCAAAAAGTCTCACTATTATAATTCATTGTTTACAAATGCGTCTGCACAGTTGACACTTTTTGTAAAAAAATAATAACAATGGGAGTTATTCCACATAACCCATAATTTAAGTGAGAATAATGAAGTTAATAAAAATAAAACAAAGTGGAATGGAACAAAAGTAGTTATAAAAGGGGCGGGGACAAATCAGAGCTATTCCAGCAACAATAGGTGATGTATTCAATTGCTTTGCATCTCAGGTGGATACACAGGCAAAAATAACATAACATATATGGTAATAAAGAAACATAAATAAAATACAGCTTACTACATAGCAGATTTGCAGTCATATATGAGCCAAAAACAAGTTAAGTGATCAAGTGCCCTGTCTTACAGAGAGTAGCACTTTCCAGCACTTTCCAACATAATACCGCATGAAACAGGAATGCAAAATTAAGTTGCAGATAGTGGAAAAACATTCCAATTGGAGTTAACACTTGAGCTGCAGAAAAGGAAAAAAACAGTAAGACCACATCAGTAATAGTATTAGATACCAATATAGAAAAATGAGAAAGGGGTAGAAGCAAGTATGTAGCAAAATGACACAATGCATTGGGGCTAATTAAGACATAGAGGCTGTGAAAGGAAAATATGACTATGATAGAAACTACAAAAAGAAAAAAAATAAAGGTTCAGGAATGGAAATGGCACAGCCAAAACAAGGAAGCTGATGAATTATAACAAAACATACCACTCAGCTGGAAATTCTGTAACAGTATAGTGATGTGTGTAAGTGAAGTGACCGATACAAAAAAAAACAGACAAAAGATTTTTTGAATCAATGAAATGAAATCGTAAGAAAAGGTAGACAGCTCTGATGTCTTCACTAGATGATAAATGAATAAATCAGAAATATCGCAGTACACTGTACATCTAGGGAAAACAAACATCATAATAACTAACAGTTAATTAACAGGTCAGACAAAGATACAAAACAATTAAGAGAGGTGTTACTGTTCTTTATTTTTTGTATGCACTTTATGATATTTGCTGTTTTGTATGTTGGGATAGGGAGAATAATCAAGAGGATGGTTGCAGTGCCCACTCAGGGTACTGACTCTCGAGCAGACTCGATAGACCATTGGGCCTATTCTGCTGGCATTCTTCGTATGTTAGTGTGTTAGTACTGTTCCCCCTCCCCTGCCCATGAAGCTTCTGGAAATGAGCCATTACCAGCTCAGAATGTCTTTCCTGGCAAAAAATAAATGTTTAGAAGGAAAACCACTCCTCATAAGAACCTATGCCCTAACAGCCATGTAATCATCTGTTCTGACCCTACCATGAACCTACTATTACACAAAAACATCAGGCCAGTGGCTTGCATGCATTTCACCAAGCCCCATATGCATAAGCAAGCCATTCCAATGATCCCGCATCAGGGTATATGCATTTTTGGGACAGAAAGTGAGGGACTGCCTGTACATGGGTGTGGTGGTAAGTTTAACTTGAAGGAAGTTTACCATGCAGTCACCCCAACAACTGGATATGATGTGGGTGCACACAAATCTAAAGGAAAACAATAAGGAACTGTGCCATTTAAAAAGCTTGGGAGAAGTGGATAGAAATCATTTGATTTATTAAACAGATTACACCAAAATAAAAAATAAAAAACTTGAAAAGTAGCATGTGTTGAAAGGTAAACAGAAAACAAAAGTTTGGGAAAGAAAAAGGAGCAGAAATGAAGCTGGCACTAAACCATATCAGCACACATTTTTTTGCTAGAAACACAGATTAATAAATGGAGTGAAATAAGGTTAAGAGATACTCAGCTTTAAGAGAGAGGAATGAAGTTAATAAAAATAAAACAGAAAGTGGAATGGAAGAAAAGAAGTAGCTATAAAATGAAAGGGGGCAAATATTACTCTGCATCTCTGGTGGGCGCATAGGCAAAAATAACATAACATAAACAAGAGTAAAGAAAAATAAATAAAATACAACTCACTGCAGAGTAGATCTGCAGTTATCTCAAAGCACCCTCATTAACTCACCATTGTTCACTCTACCAGTCCCTTGGATGGCTCCCTCTCCAGGCACACTTTGACTATATTGCAGGCTGCCTAGTCGACAGTGCTCTTAGAAGTAACCAACTATCCCCCTACACTCCCCCTACTTATAAATAAAGTGGCCACAAGACCTCTTTAGGCATCCTCCATTCAATCCCTGGAAGTTCCCAGTGTCTGTACAGTGATGGGCAGTAAGGCCTTCTCTGTCTCTGCCCCCTCCCTCTGGAACCATTTTCCCGCATCCGTTTATACATCACCCTCCCACTCGTCTTTCAACTCTAACCTTAAGGCCTGGCTAATGAATGACTCCACCTGCA
Source organism: Neoceratodus forsteri (assembly GCA_016271365.2). Classification (NCBI taxonomy): domain Eukaryota; kingdom Metazoa; phylum Chordata; order Ceratodontiformes; family Ceratodontidae; genus Neoceratodus; species Neoceratodus forsteri. The sequence goes on from CM057454.1 coordinate 287,537,225, forward strand.
AATGCTCACTGGGCAGTGCAGGAGATCGAAAGCCACCATAATCCTGCCACAGCCTGGTGCTTCATGCCCATCCTCCTCTCTCCTCCCCCACCCCTGTCCCTAGAGCACAAACCTACATGCATGACTCTCATGCTGCTTTGCTAAACCTACCTGCAAGTCCTGACCCACATCAATGTACCTGTTCTAGGCCACAGCAGAAGGATGCACCAGGACTTTGGTAGGGCACAGCACATCCTGTCCTGCCCTCATATACACATGCTCATATACACATGCATATACTCAGCCTATGCTCCCTCTCTGTCTGAACACAGTGCACTGTCTGGGAGCCACACTCTATCTTTGCCACAAGCTTTCTCAGGTTGGCCTGATCTTTTTCTTTTTTCATCAGGTCAGACATGTTACATAGACTAGATGTGAATGTCTGTTACGTTAAACTGCTCCCTGTCAAACTGTACAAATGCATAACTCTCTCTTCCTAGTACTGCTGCCTGTATTCCTACAGTACTTTACTTGCCATGCTTGTACAACATATGTAAACAATGTCTGCTTTGTTGTTTAATTGTGCTTGTACAGTATAATCAAAATGTATATTGTGTCTGCTGCTGGTATTTCTGTATCGCCACCTTGTTGCCCAGATCATGACTGAAAATTGTCCTCTGGATCAGCGCACTAAATAAATAAACATAAGAATCAAAACAAGTTAAGTGATCAAGTGCTCTGCTTTACAGAGAGTAGCACTTTCCAGCATAATACCACATGAAACAGGAATGGAAAATTAAGTTGCAGCTAGTGGCAAAAAATACCAATTGGACTTAACACCTGGGCTGCAGAAAAAGAAAAACAGTAAGACCGCATCCATAGCAGTATTAGATTCTATTATAAAATAACAAGAAAAAAATCTAGAAATCTCATTTGCCTAGAGACGTCAGCTGACCATACATTAAATCTCTATAAATGAACAGTCATCCTGGTCCTAAACCACATCACACAATGAGCAAATCAGTCCTCCAACAACCAGAACTATCTCCCATCAGTCCCTCACTACCAAAGCTGATCTTCCATCACAAACATGGCTGCTACCTTTACATTGTAAAAACCTTCAACTGAGCACTAAAAATAAAACTACCTTAAATAACAATTAAAGCAAATTAATTGAATGTTGTTTTCTTGATCCTCACACTCACCTTACACACATAAACTAATGAGAAACATAACAAATTTATAGTTTTCATTGCAACTGTTTCTTTGCCGACAGTGAAAAATCCCCCCTTCTGTCTTTACCATGCTCACCAGGGAAAGCTCTGCTGCTTGCCCTGACAATAAGATAAATATAGAGGATAATGTATGGTCCTCTATTGGTAACCGTTCTGTTAACCATTGAGAGGTTACCAGGGTGACTGTGTAAAACTCGAGAGGTTTATGTCCCCATGGCAACCTCGAGACGGTTAACAGTAACCGGTTGCCAATAGAAGGACCATACATTATTTTTTATAGTGCATGGTCCCACAAAAAAAGGAAAACAGCTCCTTACTTTTTGAAATATAGTCACCGCGGCAGCTCTTCAGTCCTTCCATAACCGCTGCATACATCCGTTGGTTCCCGAATGTAAAAAAAAAAGGCATGCACATGCGCAGACCAATCCCTGTTGTTCACCTATTGATGTGACGTAGCATCGATAGGTTAACAACATTTCTACATCACATCAATAGGTTAACAACCTTAGGAAATGATGATTTCCTAAGGTTAACAGCGTTCTACCATACATTATTAGTCTGTGGCTGTAGAAGAGGCCTTTGTTATGTGTCTGTGTGTGTACAGTATGTTAGGAAAGGAACGTTCCACCAGTGGAACAGAGCATTTTGAATCCCTGTGTTCCATGGTAAACATTCCATAATAAAATTCCATATCTTGAATGTGGGGAAAAACAGAGAAAAAAACAGGAAAAAGAAAGTAAGCAATAATATTTTATTATCAAAGGCAAATAGTGGCAAAACACACTTATATGGGCAGAGGCAGACCCAAACTACTCAAACACATTAGAGAAGTTTATAAGAGCATGTACATTTGAATCATACATGGGTATTTTCAGGTGAAAACTATCACCTCCACCCCACCTCCACCACCACCAAAAAAGGCAACCTGGCAGGTTTAAAGTTTTGAACACATTTCCATTAAGAGACAGTAATTGTACTGATTTGACATGCAAGGTACAGTAACATGTTTTTTTTCTTACCAACATTTCCCTTCAATCCTATAAATAAAGAGAATGTTACCTTCAAAGAAACTACATTACAACAGTGTAATGAAAATAAAGTTTTAAATACAGCTTATTTTTACAAATTTATAGATGTTGTAGTGCATTCTTATGAGAATTTACATGTTACAGAGAAAATATATATTTATAACTAACACTATATATACAATAATAGCTGGGGAGGTGGTCATAATGAGAATGTTGGAGCACCCCCAAGGGTGTGGGATGCCACATAAGCCCGAGGTGAAGCTCTAGGGCTCTTACAGGCATCCCACACTGAGGGGGTGTCTAACATTCGAGTTTCACACACCTCCCCAACTTTTATTTTATATAATTGCTGGGAAGCACTTTTTCACCTCAGCAATTATATAAAATATAATTACATTAAGTTACCTCCAATTCCAACTGCAGCGTGCTGTGGGGAGAAGAGGATCGGAAGAGCACTTTTTACACATGCCCATACATGTTATAACCCATGGGTTAGCACTTTTTGTGCATGCTCACACATGTTATAACCCGTGGGTTATAACGAAAAATGATAACCCCCTTCCCCTATGTGAAAAAGCGGTTGCCAATTATTACACAACATTACAGAATGGTATGGTCCTTTCTGCCATCAAACTTCTATGATTCTATGATTCTATGACTACTAATAAATACTTTTACTGCAAAGTACTGCTCTATTGCTTAAATATGCTATTTATGCATTAATAGGGACTACTTTTTCATTTTTTTTAACAATTTTAGAGTTACTGTATTGTACACTTGTTTGAAAATAGTAAAGAAGTTTTAATCCCTATCAAAGTGACTCAAACTAATTCTTTTATGTTAGTGGCCTATTTTATAAGTATAATAAACCTCTCTCAGGTGTGCATTTCAATGATTCTAATGCACTTCACAGGGGTGTAAGGACACTTGGCCTTTAGCCTCGTGCCTTAGCACACCCCTAGGGCATGCATTAAAATCCTTGAAATGCATACTCTGTCATGGCTTATTACTTATATATAGAACTAGAGCTTGGAGATCATGGGAGTCACAGTGACCTAATGTGTAACTGTTAAGCTATTACTACAGTTTGTAGCAGTTCCCTTCTGTTACAATATCAACTGAGTGCCAGTTGTTTGGTATACAAAAAAAAATAAGGACACTTTACACACAATCCTAACTGAACAACTATTTAATAAAACTAAGTTCTTCATTTTGCCTGTCATATCCATATCCATATCTATCTATTAAATCTATATGCATATTCTTCAACCATATAAATAGGAGGTCACATGGGTCAAGTGGAGCAAATAAGCTTTTATTAGATTTTTGTTTTATCAAATTATGTTGCTGTTTTTCCATTACCTGGTGTTATTTTTATTTTATTACTTGCTATATAGAGAATAAAGGATGGGGTGATGTGTGTTACGAGAGATTTTACACACACCTGAGGTGAGGGATGCTTTCCCCACGGGGTTTATGGGAAGCATGCAACACTGAGGTTTTGTGTAAAATTGAGTTTTACACACCACCCCATCTTTTATTTTAAATAATTGCTGGTGGGCACTTTTTTCAAGAGCAGTTATAATCTGGCGGGGTGGGGGGTTAAGGACAGACTGGATGGACCATGGGGTATTTTTATGCCATCAAGTTCTATGATTCTATGAAGAAAAAAAAAGAGCTCTTTGGTTTCATTTACCACTGAGTGGCAGTTATGGCAGGTGTCCAGCACAAGTAAAGGGAGAGAGCAGCTGGCGCATGGGTGCAGTCACAGAAACCTGGCACATGTTTAGCTTAATAACCAGCCATTTATTATGGCAAATATCAACCTGGGTTTTCTTAGGGAAAAAGCGTCTGCCAGTTATTATATTGTATAGTACCAAACATCAATTCATACTATTATTATTAAAACAATCAAACTTATTCCTAACACAGACCCTCAGGCTGCAGTGCCTGGTGGATGACCGAGTCAGAACCATGCTCCCTTTCATGCATTAACCACAAGAATCTGCTGTGTACTCGAAAAGAGATGTAATTCCTTACTCCTAAGGCAACAAAATATTACTCACAGATCAGCAACCTAATTCTGTTGCTCCAGTGAATGGGAAGGCAATGTGGTCATCCCCTTAATAATTTTTTTTTTTCCTAGAAAAACACCAGTACAGGTATTACTGTTACTGTCACTATTTTGCACCAGGCTTCAAGTTTCTACACTTCTCATTTCAAGTAATCCCTTACAACATTGTCCCATGATTATGCTTATAATGGTCAACACTATGTAACTTAAACTGCACCAGGTATCTTCTTACTTTAACAATAGAACACAGTTCACCATAAAAAGGGCATATTAATACTATATCTTCTTATAATATTGGTAAGTACCACAGTATATACCCTTATAAAGGTATAGGGCATACACTAAGTACTGTCACACAATTACTCACTAGATGGAGAAATGTGAATTGCTTGTAAACAGACTGTCTGACAAAGAAATGAGAATTCCATATCTGTACTGAAGGAATCGCAGCTCCACTCAGGACCTCCATGCAAGGTATGACATCTCTGACTGCACACTAGAGTTTTAGGTAACTTTATTATAGTTTCTTTAAAAACAACAAGCCACATGATAATGACAGCACTGTCAGCACACCTGTGTACATTTCTCTATCCATTTATCCCCCCCTCTGTCTGTACATGTCTCACAATATTCACCAAGAATGTCAGGAGTGGAAATAAAAATACTATTTATAACGCAGAATTGTGCCACTCCCAATGCATTGACCATCAAATTGAGAGGCACAGTTACATATATGTCATCTGTACATATCTTGCAGAGATTTATGTATTTTTACAATTGCTTTCCACACAGAAATTCACACTGCCATGTCAAAATATATACATGAATTAAATCTAGTATTTTTAAGCTCCTGACATTCATGGTGTTTACTGTGAGAGGTGTGGTGAGACAGAGACAGACAGAGGGAGAGGGAGAGGGTGATGGAGAGAGAAATTTACAGAGTTGCACTGACAGTGCTGTCACTGCCCCAGATTTCCTCTTCTCCCACAAAAGATAGACCAACTGAGTGTTGTTGTGCTCAGATTGGCAATCAATTTATTATAACCATATTTTCTTCAGTTTACATCCCATCATCATCTTTACTATTGTCTTGTTACACCTCATTTATTATATTGCATTACGCATAGGGTTGTCAGAACCCTCTGAAGTTCTGGGTTGTAGTTCTAGTCTAGAACTTTTGAAAAAGTTCTAGGGTTCTAATCTTTTTTAGAACTTTTTAGAACTCGAACCCTATTTTTTTATTGTGCTGCCAGTATCGAAGATAGTAATAAAATACATGTCAAGGAAAAACTGTTCAATATAAGTGGGAGAGAAATTATCTTGTGTGACATTGATAGGAATACAACTAGGTTTATCTATGGTTTCTTCTGTTTGCTAAGCCAGCAACTTAATGCGTAACAGGCCCACCACCTCCCATATGTTAAAGTTTTCCTGCTGCAGCTGCATCATAGTTCCTTAGTGAAAGAAAAGAGGCACATTAGCCATTTATGTACTCAGCTATATATACTCATCGTCATGAATTATGAGAAAAAATAACTGATATTACCTAATTTCAGCTATTTGCTGCTTTCTGTTTTAAATGAGTAAATCAAAAGTTGCTATGTTTAAAAGATAGCTTTTATAACAAAGTTAAGCCAAGTACTACAGCAGCAGCATGTGGAACTGTTGCAAAACATATTATGTCATAACGTAGTCAGTCAAGACATTTGAATAAAAAAATATGCCAGTCATTGTTGCTGGCAAAAATGCATGCAATTTTCTAAGGTAATGCATACATATACCAACATTTTTGTTGGCAAATTGAAGTAATACTTACAACTTTCTAAGATGATGCATTTTTGCAGCTGATACTTCAATAAAATCTGTATTTCAGTCACATAAATAAAAAAAGTGGTTTCCTCACCACATACTAAGGAACATTTAATGTAGCTGCAGCAGTTGGCATGTGATGTTTAAGGGACAGCGTCTGTCAACCCCATTATGTATCAAATTATCACTACTTGTAAAGCAAAAACACTTTATGATACGTCACATTCTGTGAAAACTGCTGATGCAGATTTTCTTTTATTTCTGATTCCTTTATTCTTTTTTTAAAGGGGACAGGACAATTGTGCTAGGTGGCAGCAGTTTGCAATGTATTTAATAAGAATATATATTATGTGTACAGTAGAGTTCGGTCTATCATTTTTTTCCTCACCATCCCCAGCTGATCACGAATCTGTAAATGAAAGAACTAAAACAACACCCACCTTTCACCCAATCACCCATTCCACTTTTCTTCCACCACCCTCATCTGTGCAGTAGCACCCATGCCACCCTTACACCCATGTTAAAACCAACCCACAACCCTCACCCATGTACTAGCATCCATTTTTTGTTTATGGCTAACATTTCTGTAATTGAAAAAATAATAAACAGCTACCAATTAGAACTCATTGTTTTGTCCTCTTTAAAATTGAAAAATAGACCGTCTCCTGTCCCAGCCCATACTGATGCACCACAAAGTCACAGAAGGTAAATCCCAAAATATATGTTTTCACTTTAACTATAAATAATATGATACAGAAAGGACTGATGTGACAGTGTCCCTTTTATGCCAAATTTGGGCCTGTTCCCACTGATGTTAAACTTGCCCTGTATATAAAACTTGTTGACTTTAGTTTAGACCCTAGCTACAAAGCAGTTTGCCATGAAATGGTGAAAGTTTTGGGGGGTATATAGTCCAAGGTAGTAGATCGAGAAAGGAGAGAGACGACAACCAAAGTCATCACAGTCTGTAAAAGTTTCCTTTTTGGTGCAGAGAGACTCCGTCCCATACAGTATTTACCAGCCACCACCATCTGAGTTGACATCACCATCAACATCCACAACATCAATCACTTCAGGATCAGTTTGTATACTCTTGTAGGGATACGAAAATCTTGATTTATTAACGTTAATAAAAGTTAACGTATGTACATTTTCTGGCAGCAACCTATTTCTGGTGTCTGTCACAATATTGCTAGCTGTACTAAACATGCGTTCTGAAGAGACACTTGTTGCAGGACAACCAAGATATTTATAGGCTTCATCATACAGCTCTGTCCAAATTGACTTTTTTGATCTCCAGTATTCAAAAGGGCATGCATCAATAGGAATAGGCAGTTCTTGCAGGTAACTGTCTACCATGATGGACAGAGACCGCTCAGAAGAGGAATCGGCAGAAGCTGGTATGGCAGCAATTTGGGAAAGGTTTTGCCACAGATTTAGCTTGCTACTAAGGGTTGAAGAAGTGGCAGTTGTGCAACAACTACTGTTAATGTTTGGTGACTTTTTCAGTTCTGTATCCCTTTGTGAAGATGAACCTTCATGTTGTGGTAATGACAACCTGAGGGTACTGTGCGTGTCTGTGTTTGACTCCTGTGAGTGCTGCAGCTCATCTAGCAACATACATTTGTACTGCTCTATGTCATCTGTTTTTGGAAGATGTATAGCCTTGAATCTGGGATCTAAGAGAGTTGCAAGGATGTAGTGTCTTGATTTCGTCTTTGCAACTAATTTGTCATTGGTTTTGAAGTGCTCGCTCATTCTCTTTACGAGATTCCCATGATACAGGCGACATGTTGTCTGCACTTCAGATCTGTCTTTTTCTATTTGTAGATTTAGAACACTAAGATGATGTGAAATGAGCATTATGAGTGGGATAACCTGACTCACAGATGCGCCATCAGAAGACATGTCCTTGTAGCTGTCTCAAAGGAGCTAGGATACAGCACACTGTCTCCATTAATTTCCACTGCAGCACAGACAGCATAATGCCATCTCCAATAATGTAACTGGAGCAGTACTCATGTACAGCTTGCTTTTGCTCAGAGGCGCTGCAACATATAAGCGTTGAGTTCAGGTGGAAACATTTTGAATCAGCTTTTGCTGGGGCAGCTTGTGTTTTTGCAGTTCGGACAATGTCCGTATAAACTTGGTTGAATGTGAAAAGTGAGTCACAATTTTTTTGCAAACAGCAATCATACCATCCACTTGTGTTTCGTTGCTGAGAAATCCCTTGACAATTAAGTGCAAGCAATGTGCAAAGCAAGAAGCATGCAGAAATCCTCCATCCTGTACTGCTTTTAAGATGTTGGCTCCATTGTCACTTACTATGAAGCCACATTTTAGACCGTGAGAATAAACCCATTCGTCAAGGAGGTCATTTAGTTCCTGCAAGATGTTTGCAGCAGTATGACTTTGCCCAAACTTCTTTATATGCAGCGCCATCTTTTGGGGTGTCTTTGTTTTGAAGAAGCACAAGAAAATGTGACCCAATGAGCGGTAAGGACATGTAATCTATGTTTTGAGTGCTGGTCACATATCTGTTGTGACATGAATAACCCCACCCTCCGCAGTTTTAAGTGCAAGTATCACTGTTGCTTTTAAAGCCTGATAAATGTTTGGTATTTCAACACAGGAAAAGTACCTTCGATGAGAAACATTGTAACGAGGCTCTGCTAATGTCATGAGCTCCCTAAAATCCTCATGATCTACCAAAGAGTATGGGAGAAGGGCTCCGGCTAACAGTTCACCAATTCGGTGATTAAGATGAAGGGTCTTTGGATGATTTCTAGTAAAGGTATTCTTCCTTTCAAATGCCTGAAACAGTGTTAGCTGTTTGCAACATGTCCCTGCTGGTTTATTATACACCGTGCTTCGATGGGCGGATGGACGCAGAGATGGTGGACTAGGACTTATACATTCAGTGCCATCACTGGATGCAACTGTACTAATGGTGCTGGCATTGGTGGTAACAGTGATCCTAGGGCTGGCAGTGGTTCTGCCCACATCAAGTTCAGACAATTCAGTATCCATTTCAGATTCCTGACCCTTCTCACGTGCGGTCTGGAAGATGGAGGACATAGGTTTGGATGATCAAGCAAAACCGAATGCTTTTTCAGATGGCGTTTAAGAGCTGTGAGTGCCAGGCATGACACAACTTTACCACGGCTTACACTCTGTTTACACAGGAACAAATTGCTCTGCATGGATCAGTTTTACTGACAGAGAAATAATTCCACACCTCAGATGTGACAGATTTTGTTTGAGTGCTAGGAAGATAGCTAAATACTGTTTGTGTCTTTTCACCTGTCCTAACAGAACCTGCTCCTTGGTGCTAGAAGAGTGGGCAGAAGACTCTGATGGATTTTCATTGCTGGCCAACACAGAAGTGGTGGATTCAATGGATATGTCCTTTTCATTGCCAACAGTGCTGGAAGTATTTGCAAGTGCACTACCTGATTCATTGTCAGCAGACTTGCTCATTTCACTTTGTTGAGGAAGTAATGATTTGTCGTGAGACACAACAGTGTCAGACTGAGACAAAAAGCTACTGTCTGAGTCAGAGAGGGACTCACTGTCACTTGCATTATTGCTGCTAGTCACAGGGATCTTAACAGCATGAATGGCATACCTTATGGTGCCTCTCCGTGTGATCCCAGCGGCTGTACAGGTTTTCTTAAAAGGTCCCCCTTTACCACACTTCACTGTTGCTCTTTTGCTGTTTGTTGAATTTTTATCACATGAAACATTTTGGTTATTTCTGTTAGCACCAGGATTACCACTACCACAACACCTGCTCCAACACCAGCACTAGATGCTTCATCTATGTTGGTGTCAGCCATAACAGACAGTAAGTACCAGTACTACCAGTATACTGCGGTGAACACACCACACCCAAACAATTCCTGTGTAACAAAGCAATGTGATCTGTGATCGCTGGCTACAACTCAAAATTTTATTTTGGTTGTGTGACATTGTGATACCGTGGACTGAAAGTAATTGAAGAATATGACAGTTTGCAACTAAAGGATCCCAGGTTCAAGGCTTACAGAATGATTGGGCTGCTGGGCATAGGCATACACATAGCAAACAAGGGGTGCACGGCAGCAGGGTGATGGGCTGACCACAGGAAGGCAAGTCACTCGCTAACCCAGGGAATGAGAATTATATTTCTACATTTCTGTCATGTAAGGTTAATGCCACCACACAACTGGCCACTGGGCTTCTCTCTGTAACACACACTGGGTAGGGTACAGTGCAGTCAAGGGGCACACAGCAGCAGGGTGATGGGCTGACCACAGGAGACGGAGTCACATACATAACCAACTCAGGGAATGAGAATTATATTTCTACGTTTCTGTCATGTAAGGTTAATGCCACCACACAACTAGCCACAGGGCTTCTCTCTGTAACACACACACTGGGTAGGGTACAGTGCAGTCAAAGGGCACACAGTAGCAGGATGATGGGCTGACCACAGGAGACGGAGTCACATACGCAACCCAGGGAATGAGAATTATATTTCTACGTTTCTGTCATGTAAGGTTAATGCCACCACACAACTGGCCACTGGACTTCTCTCTGTAACACACACTGGGTAGGGTACAGTGCAGTGCAGTCAAGGGGCACACAGCAGCAGGGTGATGGGCTGACCACAGGAGACGGAGTCACATACACAACCCAGGGAATGAGAATTATATTTCTACGTTTCTGTCATGTAAGGTTAATGCCACCACACAACTGGCCACTGGGCCTCTTTCTCTAACACACACTGGGTAGGGTACAGTGCAGTCAAAGGGCACACAGCAGCAGGGTGATGGGCTGACCACAGGAGACGGAGTCAAATACATAACCAACAACTCAGGAATGAGAATTATATTTCTACGTTTCTGTCATGTAAGGTTAATGCCACCACACAACTAGCCACTGGGCTTCTCTCTGTAACACACACACTGGGTAGGGTACAGTGCAGTCAAGGGCACACAGCAGCAGGGTGATGGGCTGACCACAGGAGACGGAGTCACATACGCAACCCAGGGAATAAGAATTATATTTCTATGTTTCTGTCATGTCAGGTTAATGCCACCACACAACTGGCCACTGGGCTTCTCTCTCTAACACACACTGGGTAGGGTACAGTGCAGTCAAGGGGCACACAGCAGCAGGGTGATGGGCTGACCACAGGAGACGGAGTCACCTACGCAACCCAGGGAATGAGAATTATATTTCTATGTTTCTGTCATGTAAGGTTAATGTCACCACACAACTACCCACTGGGCTTCTCTCTGTAACACACACACACTGGGTAGGGTACAGTGCAGTCAAGGGCACACAGCAGCAGGGTGATGGGCTGACCACAGGAGGCAGTCACACTCACATGAACCAGGGAATGAGAAAAAATATTTCACGTTTCTGTCATGTAAGGTTAATGCCACCACACAACTGGCCACTGGGCTTCTCTCTGTAACACACACTGGGTAGGGTACAGTGCAGTCAAAGGGCACACAGCAGCAGGGTGATGGGCTGACCACAGGAGACGGAGTCACATATGCAACCCAGGGAATGAGAATTATATTTCTACATTTCTGTCATGTAAGGTTAATGCCACCACACAACTGGGCACTGGACTTCTCTCTGTAACACACACTGGGTAGGGTACAGTGCAGTGCAGTCAAGGGGCACACAGCAGCAGGGTGATGGGCTGACCACAGGAGACGGAGTCACATACGCAACCCAGGGAATGAGAATTATATTTCTACGTTTCTGTCATGTAAGGTTAATGCCACCACACAACTGGCCACTGGGCTTCTCTCTCTAAAACACACTGGGTAGGGTACAGTGCAGTCAAGGGGCACACAGCAGCAGGGAGATGGGCTGACCACAGGAGACGGAGTCACATACATAACCAACTCAGGGAATGAGAATTATATTTCTACGTTTCTGTCATGTAAGGTTAATGCCACCACACAACTAGCCACTGGGCTTCTCTCTGTAACACACACACTGGGTAGGGTACAGTGCAGTCAAGGGGCACACAGCAGCAGGGTGATGGGCTGACCACAGGAGGCAGTCCGTCATAACCAGGGAATAAAATTATATTTCTACATTTCTGTCATGTAAGGTTAATGCCACCACACAACTGGCCACTGGGCTTCTCTCTCTAACACACACTGGGTAGGGTACAGTGCAGTCAAAGGGCACACAGTAGCAGGGTGATGGGCTGACCACAGGAGACGGAGTCACATACACAACCCAGGGAATGAGAATTATATTTCTACGTTTCTGTCATGTAAGGTTAATGCCACCACACAACTGGCCACTGGACTTCTCTCTGTAACACACACTGGGTAGGGTACAGTGCAGTGCAGTCAAGGGGCACACAGCAGCAGGGTGATGGGCTGACCACAGGAGATGGAGTCACATACGCAACCCAGGGAATGAGAATTATATTTCTACATTTCTGTCATGTAAGGTTAATGCCACCACACAACTGGCCACTGGGCTTCTCTCTGTAACACACACTGGGTAGTTTACAGTGCAGTCAAGGGGCACACACTACACTGGGAAGGGTTCATATTTATTTGCCTTTTGTTGCCCCCCTTGCATGCTTGTTGCTGGCAGCTGCTGAGTGTGTAGTGTGCACCACTGACTGAGCAGTGCTGCAGTTTCAAATAATCACATTTCACAAAGGTTCTTCACTTCTTCTTATTTTTTTTTATTCTCTCTCCGAGTCCTCCTGAGTCCTCCTCCAGTCCTGATATTGATTGATCTCGGTCTTGATCCCTCCCTCTTGCCCAGTCCCTTCTCAATTCTTGATTAATCCCTCCACCTGTCCTGAACCTCCCCCTAGTCCCACTCCCACCCGATTTTGTGCTTTTTTCAGCCTTTCTCTTGTTCTCGGTCTCACAGGAAAATGGATGATGGAAGTGGCCAGTATTGGACAAGAGTAGCGGTACACTAATCGCTAACGCTAGTAGTACAGTTTAGCTAGGCTGCTGCTGCCTCCACTCCGATCCTCAGCAAATGGCGCTCCTCCTCGCGGCACATCTGCCTAATACCCCACAGATCCCGACAGCTCGCGCAGCCTGCACTACCCGACCCACGTGCATTAAGTACGTAACTTACGAGTGCAAACAGACAGCGTCTCGTGTCTCGAGGTGATTCGAACCCTTTTGCGAACCGTTTAGTGTTCGAGTTCTAAGTTAGAACTCGAACACCAGGGTTCGAGGAGGGTTCGAATCTTTGAAGAACTAGTTCTGACAACCCTAATTACGCATCCATATTGTTTCAACTTACCCTCTTCTTCCGCTTCTTCTCACCTCCCCAGGTGAAAACCTGGGAGCCTTCTTCTCTTTCTTCTAGGTAACGGTGAGAACTGAGACCGCTTTCTTCTCCTTCTGTTGGTTCTCCTTCTCCTCAGTTTTCTTTTTTCTTTCCCTTCCCCCCCCTCATTTTTCCAATAGCCTGTCTCCAGCTTACATTGGATGACTGGTCTTCCCCCTGCTTGACTACCCCCAACACCCTCTTTTTTTTTTAACTATGTTGTCTCCTCCAGGCCTCAATAAGCCCCATCATCTCAGTGTTAAACATATCTATGGCTAGGTCTGATAAATGTACTCCATCTGATCCATAAAAATCCTCCACTCATTCTTCCATACCCTTTAGTATTACATACCCTTCCATGTTCCTTACCAACATCCCCACTCTCCTGTTCATCTTTCTCCTATCTCTGTCTATCGCTACGTGTCTGCATGCATGTCTCCACACCCTCTGAGGTATCATGTCAGACCAAACCAAGGCTGTATGTGGTCACCATTGCTTTACTTTCTCTAAGTCACTTTTTACCCTTAGATACGTGTCCACCCACGGCTTTTCCCCTATGTTGTTCCCTCCCAAATGTATGATAATCAGATCCTGTGTGGGTCTCTGTTGTTTCAACTCCAACAACATCGGCAGTAACTGTGCCCACTTCATTCCCAGTATGCTGTGCCAAATAAATCTACATTGCCTGACATCCTGGTAGAATTGCTTTCCCTTGGCCTTCTCTTCCACTCTCTTTTCTGCCCAGTGTATGTAGGAGTGCACGCAGATCCACACTTCTGTGCTCCTCCCTCTACCTATTGGATTAGACAAAATGCTTTTAGTACCATGATTTTATTACTTTCTCTACCTTTTTTTTTATAGCTGACACGTCAGCTTTTAGTTGTTCAAAGCCTGAATATATCTTTTATAGCTGTCAGACTGCCAGCATCCCATCTCTAGCATATTCTCCACTGGTTCTCCTTCTGCCACCCATTTTGAAGCAGCTCCTATCAGAAATGAGTAGGAGGAATAGCTAGCTGGGTCTTGGCCCCAAAATTCCATTCCTTTCTTAAGTACCGCAGTTACTTGGTAACTGGTCACCTTCCTCCCATCCCCAAGTACAAACAACCTTCCTTCTTTTGTGTATCGCTCTGCGGCGTAAGCCCACAGTGCTTTTTCTGGACACAAACACCCCATGGTGTGTGGTTTTAGTGTTATCACACTGTCTTTTCCTGTATGGTCTGTTTTTGACCTTCTGATTATTAGCTGCATTGTCTCTTGTCCCCATATTATGTCAGACCATTCTAACCCTCCGTCTTTCTCCTTTCTGCCATGTCCCACTGCCTCGCTCACTCTCAATGCCCCTGCAAACATTACCACATAGACTGTAAAAAATAGCTGAGCTTCGTCCTTGGATTTACAAATCTTAGGCAGTATGTCCAGCGATCTGTCCAATTAGTGGTCCGCTATCGGTAGCCGGCCATCCCTGTCCTTCGGTTTTAATCTGCTTCACCCCTGCAGCATCCTCTGTATCAACATTCATTTTGTGGGATCCTGCCATCTCTTTAGGCTACATACTACACTGATCCCCACTAGGTATACGCCCATTGTGGTGTATGCCAAACCCTTCTGCCAATGTTCTACCACAAACTTTCCTATCTGTTCTTCCATAACTGGCCAACTTACCTCTATGTGGTGCGCTGCCATGAATGATTTGCAGTGCCCGCCATGCCCCATCATATGCCCTTAATGTCTGTGATGCCCATGAGTTGTGGAACAGTGTCTCTGCACCCTCTTGCCAACGTCCCAGATGTTCGTTGGAGTAGGCATTTTTCGTTCCTCTGCTGTTGGCACCAGTGCCCGGAAATGGTCCAGCTGCAGATGGGAAAGGCTGTCAGCTAGGATATTCCTTGCCCCATCTATATGTTTAGCCCTAAATGTCATGTTCAGCTGTAGCCCTCTTAAGACAAACTGCCTCAAAACCCATCTTACTGTCTCTGACCTGCCCCCTTTGTTATTCAGGACATCTACCACCGCCCTATTGTTGCACTAGAATGTAACCTTCTGGTTCAGCAATTCTTCTCCCCATACCAAGGTGCAAGTCCAAATCGGCATTTTTTCTAACAGTGTACTATCCTTCACCCTGACCGTCGTTACCCAGTCCTCTGGCCATGGTTCTGCAAACCCTTTTCCTTTTAAGTATCCCTCATCCCCTTACCCCCTGCAGTGTCTGTATATAATTCCAGATCAGTATTGTAAACCCATTCATCCTGCCAGAAGGATTTGCCATTGTAGTCCCTTAAGAATTCTTCCCAAACCCTGAAGTCCTCCTTTACTTCCCATGTTATGTCTACCCAATAGTGCAGTCTGGTCACCCCTGCTGTTGCCCTTGCTAATCACCTCATGAACACCTTCCCTGGCCCAATTGCCCTACATGCAAAGTTCAAATGCCCCAGAACTTCCTGTACCTGTTTTAATTGTACTCATCTCCTGTTTGTGTGTTGTTGTATCAACCCTCTCAGTTTTATAATCTTCTTATCTGGCAACCTGAATACCTCACCCAATGCAACTACTTCAATCCCTAAGAACTCTAGGACCTTGCTGGGGCCTTCTGTTTTCTCTGGTGCTAATGGTATGCTGAGCTCCCCACATAATTGTTGAAAGCTGGCTAACAGCTTTTCTGTCTCCTCCGGCCCCTTGACTATCAATAGGAAATCATCCAAGTAATGTATAACCGTCTTGTACCCAGTTCTTTCTCGAAAAATCCACTGCAGGCAAGTGCTAAATGTTTCAAATGTTATGCAGGCTATCAAGCAACCTATTGGCATAGCTTTGTCAAAATAATATTGATCCCCTATTTTAAAACCCAATAAATCCCAATCCTGTCTTCTGACTGGGAGTAGGCGAAAAGCTGCCTCTATATCGGTCTTGGCTAGCCAGGCATCGGGTGTTGCCCATATTATCTGTACTGCATCCTGTAGTGTGGCATAGGTCACTCTGCTGTACTCTTCTCCTATAAAATCATTAACCGAGTCCCCTTCCGGGAAGGACAAGTGGTGAATCAACCTGTATTCACCATCTTGTTTTTTTAGGGACTAAACCCAATGGGGAAATTCTCAGGTTGTTTAATGGGGGGGGGGACTGGGAATGGCCCTTCTACCCTCCCTGCTAATATTTCTTTTTCTATCTTCAGTTTCAGAATGTCTTCCTTCCCTCTGACTGATCCCAGGTTATTAGCCTCCCTCGCTTGTCTGGGCATCTTGCACTGCAGGGGAAAACCTGAACTAAACTCTCCCCTTATGGTCTTGGTTGCCCATTTGTCTGGGTATTTCCTGAGCCATATGTCCCAAGTCTTTATTTTGATGGGGGACCTTGTTGTCCAAAATTGTCCTGTCTTTTCTTCTTCCCTTCCTCCCCACCCTCAGTCCTTTTATATATTTTTCCTTGCTTTTTCTCTCAACAGGTCTGTGCCCCCCTACCTCCATATCCTCTATCTCTCACCTCTCTGCTCCATGTATGCCCTCTATAAGTCTGCTCTTCCTGAAAGGGCTGCTGCCCATTTGCCTGTGCTCCCCCCTGTCTAGGTACCTTGGGCCCAGGAGGTCTGGCATCTCGCTACTGGGTGAGAACCTCCACATTTTGAACATGCATGTTGAAATCGACACTGCGGCCAGGAGCAGAACACCCTGTTGTATCCCCAACAACACTTCTGGAATACCCCTCCCTTCTTACCCATTTCCCCTTCTGGCATGGATTGGTCCATCATATAGTCTGCCCATAAATCCAATTGTTTCGTGCCCCATCTAATGTCCCAATATGTTGCCATCCTTTGGTGAAAAAATTCATCATAATAAATCCACCCCAAGCCCCCTTTTGCCTTTACCCTCCTTATAATCAGTGAATACATGATCAACGGGATACCCAGCTCTGACTTCTTTTCCAGTACTATCACTGAGTATTTGGCAAAACGTATGAACCACCCATCCCATGTCTAAGTTTATCCTCTTCTTTTTTCCCCAATAACACCACCGCATCCACCATCTCGCTTTTCCCTATACTTTCAGACTCCTCATATTTTGCTGCTGCCTCCCTGCTCACCAAAGCAAATATGTCCACGTACTCCACTTTCCATATTTGTTCCTTTGTTGCCAATGGCACATGCTCCCCTATCCTCATCTCCAGTGACCGTATCTCCCTCGTTCATTTTCCCGTACCTTCCAGTCCCCTCGCCCCCCCCCCACTGTTTTGTCTTTTTCTGATCTAATCTCTGCCAGTACCATCTCCATCTGGCCTATACCCCCATCCCTAAAGCTAATATAATTTGCCCGATGTACTCTTTAATACTGCCCCCGACAGATCCTGATACACTACCAGTTGGCCCGGTCTTTTCCTGCGGCTTGTCGCTGCTGGGCTGTATTGGTCCTGTTTCTTGGGTTGGGACCACTGGCTGAGGCATCAAGGGCAAGGGGGTGGGTACTACAACCAGGGGCTCCAACCTGTGCTTAGTTGGAGGCATCCTAGTCAGCTTGGGGAGCGGTACTGGCAGTTCTGGCAAACAGGGTGGTGGTGGTACTGGACTGACTGCCTGGGGAGGGACCGCTGCTGGTGGCTGTGGCCTTTTTGGGTTATGTGGCCTCCCCGCTGGTCGCTTCCCAACGTCCCCTTTACCTTTTTCCCCTTTCTGTTTCTCTTCTGACCTATCCTTTTCAGGCCCTTCCACCATCTGCCACATCATATTAGCCTTTTCCGCTAGTTCCACTATTGCTTTATATGCCTCTGCTCTTGAGGCCTTGTTCTTCTTAGGCACCATTCTTCATAGTTCCTGTCTGTGCAAAATTGCTGTGAACGACATTGAAAAATGCTCATGTTAATACCTTTGGCCCAGTCCATTCAGTGCTTGACTCTGCCTTGGTTACTATACTGTGCTTAGCATTCTTATTCTTATATATTTTATTGTATTTATTTATTTCTATATCCTTTGATAGTGTGCTCCGCTACAATCATCCCCCATGTGCTGCACCCCCCCTTTTTTTTCCTCTAGGCCTGGCGGCCTCCCCGCATTGTTCCTTACCTAAATGGCTTCCCTGAAACCTGCAAGCGATGCAACCTACCTGGCTGGCCCCACTGCCCTTGTTCCATTTTTGTAGGCCTAAACAGCCTCCCCCATTTAGTTCCTTCTCCACCTTGCACTCTCCCATTTTCATTTATGTGATCCCTTTCCCCTCCCGAGGTTCTTCCCTGCTTTCGCTCTTTGTTTCTCTGTTTTCATTTATTTATTTATTTTTTTAATAAATTCTGCCTCCTGAAGGAAAACACCCTCTCGACCTTCATCTCTCAAGCCAGTCCCTCATCCGTTAAACACAACAAACCCTTCAGTAATAACAATACCTTCCAATATTTCTGAATGCCTCCTCCCGGTTTAAATGCCCCCCAGCTTCCATTCGCTGGGCCAGCCTAACCCTCCGTTCTGTTGAGCCGCAGCAAACCTTTGATAAATAAAAAAACACCCTTCACTAGTGGCAGCAGCACAACTTGCACTCCCCAGTGTGGTCTGATGTCAGACGCCAGCCCGCGGCCCACATGGTCTCCCTCAGTAGGCCACACTTCACCGTAACGCTCCACTAGCGTTTTTCTTCTCAAAAACACCCCACGACTCTAGCATGCTTGTGATTCTTTAAATGGGTTGCTCTACCACCAAGTGACCTTTCCATTCAAAATTACTCCGGTGGTACCGCCGCGGAATCTCGCCCCCAACACATGATTGATTCCCTAGGCCGCACACACACTCGCTATCTTAGCTACACCTGCTCTCCAATCTTTCGATCCACAAACCTTTTGTCTACAACAAAAATCCATTCTTACATTTGTCTAACCCATAAAGTGGTTCCAATGAGCTATCCCATGCGAATAATCATAACTCTAGCATTCAGTAATGCGCACACCATTTCCCAGGCCATAAACAACTACCAGCACTTTTTGGGGGCTCCTGATAGCCCATGCTCTCCCTCCTCTCTCCATGCTCACTTTCTGTATTTTTTAACAACACAACAAAAACCCAGGCTGATCTGTCTGTTATCGGACTTTTATTTGCCCACAAACCTTTGCAATTCCTATAGGGTATAGGAACTCCTTCTTTCTGTGCCCCTTCCCCAAGCAAAACATCCAAAGCAACAGATTGTCATGTACTGCGAATAAATCAACCCCACATGCTCTTACCATGATCTCTCTGCTGTGCAGCTAGTATCTTCTGTTCAGCTTACTGGGTTCCTATTTGATTGCCTATCCGACATGCTGCTTCTGTCGGATAAACAACAACATTTTCAGCAAAAAGAGGCTGAATGCCTTTGTGCAGCCTATTATATATCCCTAATTTTCCCCCTCCCATTCCCTTGGCCCACCTATGTATCCCTAGTTCCCATTTTTGCCCCTCCCCTTCCTGCTGCCAACACATTGTCTCTGTGGCTCCTCCCCCACTTTCATTCTCCTCTCCCCTTCACCTCTCTGAGCCTACCATAATTATCAGTGGTGGAGGGGTCCACCAGGACAACTTGGTTTGCACCTTAAAGGGCAAACTTCATTATCATGTGACTTGTGTTTTTTTAAAGTAACAATAACAAAGTTCACCAAAAGGATAGTGTCCAGTCATAGCTATCACACATTGCACAGAGGTCCCAAGTGGAGCTGTGCCTCACTGATGCTTCCTTAGAAAATTTTTCAGTACAGACTGTGTTACATGGAGAGATCATTGCTCTGGCAGTCTATTTTCGAGCAATTTACACTTATTCAGCTAGTGAGTCATTGCATGACTATTTATCTGGCATAGCTGGTGGTGCTGTAAAACACATTGTTCAGCTATATTACAGCATTTTATTTTCCGCCTCTGAATATTTATATATTGGTTTATTTTTCTTTATCCAGCTAAGGTGTGTAATATTTTAAATGTGCAAAACTGTAAAGGCAATTCCAAAGAAATAAAATATTTATTTCTCTTTTTTTTTATGGGTGGGTGGGGTTCACTTATGAAACAATGTCTAGCTTGCTAGATGCAGAAGAAAAA
The DNA here is from genome assembly GCA_016271365.2 of Neoceratodus forsteri. NCBI lineage: Eukaryota > Metazoa > Chordata > Ceratodontiformes > Ceratodontidae > Neoceratodus > Neoceratodus forsteri. Next base: position 287,557,706 of record CM057454.1, read on the forward strand.
GGAAAGTCAACTAGTTCTAACTGTTCTGTGAACATCTGTTTATGGGGCTAAATGAACATCAGGATGTTTTGTATTTGTGGTAGACTTTGCTCCCTGTGTAGCATGAGTAATCCACTTAGTTGTCACTATCTTATATCATTTGTACAGCACACTAGACACCTGGGAAATTATCCTGTGAATTTTTTTTGGGGGGGGTGCACAGTTGCTGGGTGAAGGAGTGGCCTGCACTCCAGGGTGAGGGAAGTAATAGCTTAGAACAATAAACTCACAGCAATAAAGTATTGTATGTTCAAAACACAGGACAAAAATAGGAATCAGGATCTCAGTTGAATACTGCCTTGCAACTTTGTGACAGTAAGGTGCCAATATGTGCAGGACCAGTGAGAAATTGAGATGCTGACATTAAAAATTATGATTCAAACATTACAGAAAGGCAGTACAAGTTATTGCTTTTTACAGGGACACCTGTGCAATGCTCACTTGTCCCTGGATCCCAACCCAGAAATAACTCAGGCCACTGCTTTGTCACTTTAGATGTTCTCTGGCAATATCTATTTAAAAGGCACAATTTTTATTCATCAATTTACATCCCAATTCATTTCTAACAATCAGTATTTACAACTCGGACATAACAGTCCCATATCACTTCTAGGACATAAGAGTCCTGTCTTCTCTCTTGTGGCGCTTCTTCTTGTTTTCCTCCTCTTTCATCATTGCTTCTCGGGGTCTGGACATTTGTGATCCGGCCCATCCCTTTTCATCACCATAACCGGGTACCACACTCACCTGGACCACTCCACCCCCCACTAGGTGTGGGCACGGTGATCCACCCCCTGGTTCTATATTGCTCCCCCCTCCACCGTTACTCCCATGCCTAGGTTCTTTTGCCCCAAGCCCATGGTACCTACCTCCTACCCCTCTACCTGGCCCCCTTTTCCCCTTGCTCCCAAACCCTTCTCCTCCCTTCAACTGTGCTTCCTTTTTCCTGATACTTTCGTGCGACTCCACCTAGGCCCCAGACCCCAGCCACCCATCTGCGGCCCCACCTGGCCAGAGCCGGGCTCCATTAGGGATCACGTCCACCTTGTGCCTCTACCTCACCAGTGCCTATCTCATGTTCCCCTCCTTTTTCTTGCAGGAGGGTGGGTGGGAATTTTACAGCAAGAAAGAGGGCTTACTGGGGTTACATGCCCTTAAGTGGCCCCTAAGGACCCCTGCTCAGGACCCCTTCTGGCCTGTCCCCTTGGCCAATGGCCAGCGAGCTCCAAGCCTGGTTGGATGACACCATCTGTCAGGTCATAGCACCTTCTCCTTTTCCTGCAGTCCACTCCCCCTCCCCCTCCCCCTTTCTGTATTCATTCCTGGCTGGGTCCCAGGACAATCTGGCCTGCCTTTTAGTGGCAAGCTTAATTGTCCCCAGATTCCCACCCAGAAATAACTCAGGCCACTGCTTTGTCACTTTGGATGCTCACTGGCAATATTTATTTAAAAGGCACAATTTATATTCATTAATTTACATCCCAATTCATTTCTAACAATCAGTATTTACATCTCAGACATAGCAGTCTCATATCACTTCTAGGACAAAACAGTCCTGTCTTCCTTCTTGTGGTTCTTCCTCTTGTTCTCCTCCTCTTTCACCATTGCTTCTCGGGGCCTGGACACCATGATCCAGCCCCCCCTTTTCATCACCATAACTGGGTACCACACTTACCCGGACCACTCCCCCCCACTAGGTGTGGACATGGCGATCCACTCCCTAGTTCTATATCCCTCTCCCCTCCACCATTACTCCTATGCCTGGATTCTTTTGTACCCAGCCTGTGGTACCTACTCCCTTCCCCTCTATCTGCCCCACTTTTTCCTCTTGCTCCCAACCCCTTCCACTGACCCATTTACAGCTTGCAATGGAAGATGGGGCACCCCCTTGTGGGTTAACCCCTCAGGCCTTTCTTGTTGGTTTCCAAGACTAGCTCCCCAAAGGGCCAGAGGAACAGGCCCATGCTGAACTCTGTCAGATGAACCCCATCCATCCGGTACACTGCCTCATGCAAGTATGAAATGACCCCCCATCTCGATCACTGCCCTGGCCACTTTCCTGTTCAGGCATTTCTGCACCACCTCTATCACCTTAGGCTGTTTTGCTCCCCTCCATACCCTCTGTGAGGTGATCTCAGACCTTCGGATCACCACCCTTGGTCACCAGCTCTTCACCTTCTCCAGATCTAGAATTATGTCCCTCATCAGGGACCCCCAAGACAATGTTCCCAAGTCATTGCCCCCTAAATTCACAATGATACAGTCTGATCTGGCTCAGTGCACGCGAAGCTCCTCCAGCAGGGGAAGCAGCTGTGACCACCTCATGACTCTCAGGTTCCTCCACCGTACTCTGGTGTGCTCTGCTCCTGGGCGCAACTGCATCCCTATACTTGTGGTGGCTGCAAACCTCTCCACCCAGTAGATGAATAAGTGCCCCATCATCCACATCTGTCTCTTGGACCCTGCTGTGGGAAGAGAAAAGAAACACCCATTAGCCAATGTCAATACCTCACATATCTCTTGTAACTGTTTGATGTCCATCTCCCCACCCGTTTGATCTCTCTCTCCCCCCGCTCCTACAGCAGCCACCTCTCATCCCACCTCAATCCTGAAGGAATTTGGGGCAAAATTGCTGGGGTTCTCCCACACAAATGCCACCACCTTTTTCAGTACTGCCCCCACCTGAAACCCCGTCACCGCTGACCTGTCCCCATGCATGAACCAGGCCCCTTTCATGTGGCCTTGCACCCTACTATATTCCATCATGGCCTGAACTGCACAGACTCCCACACCTGCCTGCCTATGTATCTTCACTGCGGTGCCCTTACCCCGCTGGTCTATTTTGGACTTCTGAAGCTAGATGACCACCTTATCTACCTCCACTCTCACAATCCCCTCCTGCAAGCCTGCCATGGCCACCCTCTTCCTGGGCAACACCACTTCTCCAACCCTGAATGCCCCACTAACAATGACAGCAAATATGGCCCGGAACAGACAGGCTTCGTTTGCCTAATGGCAAACGTGGTCCAACGTCCTTACCACCTTCATGAGTATGCTCCCCATTATGGGTCTTCTTCCATCCTGCCTCATACCCTGCCCTCTCTGCCAACCCATGACCATCTACCTGATAACCCGGCTGCCCGCAGTGTCCAACCACCCCCGATCCCTGCACATCCAGCTGATCCTCACCAGCTGGACCACCTTGGTAGTGTGAGCCATCCCTTTCTCCCATTTGTTCACTTTGTACCTCATAACTTGCTTTTCCTGAACTGGTTCCCCTGTCTCCCAGCCCATCCTGGAACAAAATGCCTGTAAACTTTCCCAAGCCCCTTCATAGGCCTTCAGGGTATTGGTCAACCACAACCCTCTGTACAAAGCCCTGGCTTTCTCCCTCCAATCTCCCACAGCCAGTCCAGGACTCTGGTCCAGGTAGGTGTGGCATGCGGTGCCAACTCCCAAAACTGTTCCATCTGAAAATGAGAAAGACAGTCAGCCATCTCATTCTGTATCCATTCAATGTGCTGTGCCTTAAAGGACAGGTTCAAATGCAGACCCAACAACACCATACATCTTAGTACCTATCCCACTGACTCCATATGGCCACTCTGCCTGTTGATCACCTCTACCACCCCTTTGCTGTCGCACCAAAATAAGATGCACTGCCCTGCCATCCGGTCACCTCAAATTTCCAAAGCCACTCATATTGGGAAGATCTCAAGGAATGTGATGTCCTTGGTCCACCAACATTCCTGCCATTGGGCTGGCAATGCCTTCGAGATCTGCTCTTCTTGAAAGTAGGCCCCCATCCTGAGCCCCCAGCTGTGTCCGTGTACAGCTCCATGTCCATATCGCAGGCCCACTCCTCCTGCCAGAACATCACCCCGTTGCATGATTCTAGAAAAAACTCCCAGACCTAAAGGTCCTTCTTCACACCTTTACTGATGTCCACCCAGTGATGGGGTTGTTTCATCCTGACCGTGACCCTCCCCATTCTTCTCGTAAAAGCCCTGCCTGGGCTTACTGTATGGCCTTGCAGGCAAAATTAAGGTGCCCCAGCAGCTGTTGTACCTATATCAGTGGCACTCTCCTCCCCCACCTCCTAGTGCTAGCAACTCCTTTAACCATGCCACCTTGTCCCCTGGCAGCTGAAAACACTCCTGCTCAGTGTCCACCTTGATCCCCAGGAACTCTAGCCTGTGGGTTGGGCCCTCGGTCTTTCCCACTGCCAGAGGGATCCCAATGATACTGCACATGTTCCTAAAGTCTGCCAACATCCCTTGGGTCTCTGCCAGGCTGGCCCCAATCAACAGGAAATCATCCAGGTAATGGACTACACTCCTGTGCCCATACTGGTACTCAAACACCCATTGCACCCATGAACTGAATGCTCTGAATGTGGAGCATACCACCGAGCAGCCCATGGGCACAGCTTTATCGAAGTACAGCCCACCCTCAAACTGGAAACCAAGCAGGTCCCAGTCTGCCAGGTGGACTGGTAACAGACGGAATGCGGACTCAATATCCGTCTTTGCCAGCCAGGCCCCCTCCGCTGCCTGGATCAACTCCACCGCCTAGTCTAGTGAGGCATAAGAGACCATGCTCAATGTTTCCGGGATCCCTCCATTCACTGACCAACCATCAGGGTAGGACAGGTGATGTATGAGCCAGAACTCCCCCTCTTGTTTCTTAGGCACCACCCCAAGGGGTGACACCTGGAACTGCCTGCAAGGGAACTCATGCATTGGCCCCTCCACTCTCCCCACCCTGACATCTTTCTGAATCTTTCCACGGACTATGTCCTCTTTCCCTTTTATAGAGCCCAAGTTTTTAGCCCGCATCCCAACCCACGTACCCTCAAAACCTAGTGGAAAGCCTCCATAAAAACCCAATCTCAGCAGCTCAGCTTCTCACTTGTCGGGGTAGTCTTTTGTCCAGGCCTCCACCACCCCTGGTTTGATGGGGGTGTGGGCCAGGGAATAGCCTCACCTCCTCTTCCTCGGTTCCACCCTAATTCCAACCATAGTTGTGATTGTATCCTCCTCTCCGAGGGCCCCCCAGTCCTTCCCAGCTCTGCCCCTTCTACCCCAAAAGGGCTGTTCCTGAAGCTTTCCATTTCTTGGCTGGCTTTACAACCCCCATGCCTGCAGGTTGTTGCCAGGTGGGACTACCTGCATCACGAGCATACATGCCTAAACTTCCAGCTAGGTCATGTACACGATGCCCTGTTAAAAGCCCAGCAGGCCTTTGTGCCCTGGGCCTGTGCCACCCTCTTTCCTTGCTCCACCACCTGCCCCACCACTGGACCCGAGAGGGCCCTTACCCACAGCTCGGCATGGGTGTAGTCCCACCTCAAGTCACCCTTCACTGCCATTCTCCTCCAGAATGCCTCATCATATTTAAGTCACCAGAAACCCAGCTTCACCTTATACACATCCTCGATGATTGCCATATAAGTCAGCAGCAGGATTGCCTAGGTCTGGCTGCTTCCCCAACTCCAACAGGCTATAAATCAGCAAACCAGCCTGCCACGTATCAATGCTCTTCCCCTTGAACCTGGCTTCCTCCACTTTGTGCCCTACCACCGCCAGTGCCATCGCCATCTCCGACTTGCCTACCGACTCCCTCTGCTCATACTTTTTGACTGTCTTCTCATCCACCAATCCGAAAATGTCAACGTACTCCACCTTCCATATTTTCTCCTTTATCATGGCTGGCACATGGTCAACCAATGTAAAACCTGGCGGTCCATCGTACAGTTTCCACACACCCCCGTGGTGCCCACCCCATCTTGTCCAGCCTGCCCCCTTCTTTGATGGCCTGTATCTTTGAGACCCCATCCTCCCTCATGTCCCAAACAAACCCTCAATATATTCCTTTAAATCTGTTTCATTGTTCATATCTGCATCGTCCTTACCACCAGCTTGTTGTGGCCCTGCCAGGACTGGAATGGGCCCAACCCCCATTCTGGGTGCCACCGGTGGGCTGGGTCTCACCCTCTTTGGTCTCTTGTTTGTCTTCCCAGTGCCGGCCCTCTCATCTTGCTCCTTCCATTTCTTCTGGGTCTCTTTCTCCACCTCCCTCTTCTTTGTGGCCTCCATCAACTCCGTCATCTGTGTCATCAGTTTCACTGCCTCTGCCAGCATGGTAGCGCTTAACACTGCACCTCTTCCAGTATAGCTGCCTCCTTGCAAGGCATGCATCCCTGAGAGTGGACTTTACTCCCATTGAGTGAAAGCTGATGGATCTCAGGCCCCCAGTATAGTGTAGGGTAAAATGCAAACAACAAAATGTTATTTCTTTGTTTTTCTGTTGTTGTTTTTTTTTTTGGATCTTGATAGAGCTACTGGCAGGCCAAACTCTCCTACCCCCATCACCCACCAATGCCGTTTGGCCTTCGGGTCCAAGATGGTGGCTGCGCTGCATGACTGGGCATCTGTGTCCCCCCAGCGCTGTCTGGCCTACTGGCCCATGTCCTTCAGGCCACAAGGTCCTTTGCACCAAGCCTAAAGGTTCCCAGTACAGTGACCTCCTTCTCCTTCTTTGCAAGTACAAGCATGGGACCAGAAGATTAGAGGAACTGTTGGCTCCCCCACCTTGTAGTCGAACATGCCTGTGTTGCTGCTGCCTGAAACCTGGTTCACTGGTTTCATTTTCCACCCATAAAGCTAGTGGAGAAGTGACCCCATCTTGCAGGGCTAAATAGCCTCCTTGCCTTCTCCCCTGCACCTCGTTGTGCCCTCAGGCATGTTATCGCCGCTGTGCCCAGTTTCCATATTTATTTATTATTATTATTTTTTGAAAACAGGAACCTTGCCACACACCACCCCGACTGGTCTGGGTCTGTAATTCGGCCTGCCCCACCTTTCGGCATTCTCAGTGGCTGAGTCAGCGCCCAACTTTGCCCCTGCCCCATAACCACGCTGCTGTTGATCTTCCGGCCCCAAAATGACAGCCACGCCATGCGGCTGGGCCTCCCTGGCCCCCAAATCTGCTTCTAGGCCTCCTGGCCCAGTAATGGCCTGCTGCTGTGGTGAACTCCCAGCCTCCTACTGGCAGCCGTGCCACGTGGTCAGGCCTCACATCCCCCCAAACTACATCCACGCCTCCTGGCCCAGAATGGCCTGCTGCTGTGGTGATCCCCCATCCCCAAGAATGGCGGCCACATCACGCGGTCGGGCCTTCGCGGCCGCAACCTGCCTCCTGGCCAAAATGCCCTGTTGCTGCCACCTCCTGTTGTAAACAGTCTGCAGGAGTCTCCTCCCCCAGCCTCTGCAGCCCCACCACTTGAGCCTCTGGATTGCACTCCTCATGCTCTCCCCATACCACCTGGGCCTGCTGCTCCCTCCCTGAGGCCAGCACCATGCTTCCTTCCCCCAGCACCACACAGTGTCACCTTTCTGATTGATCCACATGGCACCACCATCTGTGCGGTACCGAGATCAAATGCTCATGGCACCACCATCTCTGTGGTGCAGAGGCCAAATGCTCATGGCGCCAACACCTTCAAGGTTCCAAGGCCAAATGCTTACAGTGCTGCCATCTCTGTGACACCGAGGCCAACTGCTCATGCGCTGCCAGTCTCTGTAACACCAAGGCCAAACACTCACAGGATTCAACCAAACCACAAGTATTGCCACACACACCCTGCTCCCAGCTCAGAACAAAAACCCTCATTCAAGCCTATCGCTCACCAAGGAAAACCATTTCACTCGCATTGTGCATAGTTCATCTTTTTTTTTTTTTTTTTGATAACACTGCATGCTACAGTGGCTCCACGGGACCCTGACTCCTCCATAACCACCAGCAGGATCTGGGTCCCAGCAGCCAAACAAATGCTCCACCCTCCCTGGCTCAACATTTATGCATTTCAAACACAAATCTTCTGCACTGCACACTGTATCACCTTCTAGCCATGCCTTTAACCAAACCATCAGGTTGAAAACTCCACAACTCATGCCTTAGTGCCTACAGAGACAGAGGCCTCCAGGCTTGGGCCCAGCAGCCACACCGTCTGCCACTACCTTCCTCTGGTTCTCACAGATATGCAGTTTGTATGAGTCTTTCTAGGCAAACTGTACAACATTATTAGCAAGGCACTCAACCAAAAACCACCAGTCTGATACCCCCACACCTCCAGCCTGGGTGCCTCACAAGGATAAAGGCCTCCAGACCTCAGTGCCTTACCTTAGATTGCCAGTGATGTGCTGTATGTTTGAATTTTACAGCAAGAAAGAGGGCTTACTGAGGGCTATATGCCCTTATGTAGCCTATAAGAACCCCTGCTCAGAACTCCTTCTGGCCCCTCCCCTTGGCCAATAGCCAGTGAGCTCCAAGCCTGGTCGGATGACACTATCTGTGAGGTCATAGCACCTCCCCCTTTTCTTGCAGTCCCCCCTCCCCCTCCCCTTCTCCCCTTCTGTATTCATTTTTGGCTGGGTCCCAGGACAACCTGGCCTGCCTTATAGTGGCAAGCTTAATTATATAAATTTTCCTGACCGGACCATGTCACTTTTGTTGTTATCCACTATGCATTGCATTACAGTGTCAGTCACCATCCCATTTATTCTCAAGACCTTGAGTTAATGGCACCTCAGATTAGCAGCCCTCCTAAATACATTCAGGTCAGCAGTAGTTATAGGGTCAAATATTCAATGGGGTTGCACCTGGCTTAACTGAGTTGTGCCAGCGCAACTACAGAAATGCACCCTGAAGCAATAGTCAAAGGAGGGACTTGTGCAGTGCAAGTCCCGATGAGCTGGGGTACAAAGATAACTTATGCAGTGCATCCCCAGGGGGCATGCCCTTGCATATGTGGAACATCACAATATTCAGGCTGAGAAGTGTGGCGCGTATGCCTGCACAACCCTGGGATGCATCACATACCGATGCCCAAAGTTGAGCCTAAAAAAAAGGCTCAAATGGTGGCCACCCACAGGTGAGCTGCTATACTGCATGGTGCAACACAGCAGCCGCCAGCCATGGGTGGCCACCCGCCCACCCAGTACACTGTGCAGAAGCACACATAGCAGCCCTGGTAATCTAGTAGCATCCCTCCCTCCCCATAGCCTCAATCACCATAAAATGCCTTTTCAAATATTCCCTGGTAGTCTAGTGGTACCCCCCCCATAAAATATTTGTGAATGATTATTACAGAATGCACTGCAAGCCCATACAGTAGCTGATGGTCAGCGGGCAGCTGCGGAGGTATGTGGATGGGTATGCTGCTGCCTGCTGATGGGGGGAGCTGGGTGGGTCGGGGTTTCTATGGGTGGGGGTTGGGTTGCCACTGGACCACCACAGAGGGGAATTTACAGTATGATCGGTGATCAGGGTAATGGGAGTAGATAGGGAAGACTAGACTACCAGGGATGTACAAAGTTATACTTGTACAGGGATCGCAGCATCAGGAGGTGTGGGGTGGGTACCACTGGATGGCCAGGGATATACAGTATGTTTATTATATTTTAGGTGATCGGGCTATGGGGAGGGATAGGGGTACCACTAGACTACCAGGGAGTATTTGAAAAGGTATATTACTGCAATCGTGGTTACTGGGAAGAAGGGAGGGGGTGCCACTAGACTATCAGGGTGGAATTAAAAAGCTAGTCTATGGTGATCGGGCAAGGAGATGGAGGGGGGTTGCCACTAGACTAAGAGGGAATAATTAGAACAATATTCTATCACGACTGGGGCTACAGGAAGGGGGGGTGCCACTAGACTACTAGGGAATGATTACGATTTATTTCATGGATGATTGCAGCTACACGTGGGGTGGGAGGTACCTCTAGACTACCAGGGAATGTATAAAACTTTATTGTACTGGTGATGGCAGCTACAGGTGGGGTGGGGGTGCCACTAGTCCCCATCTGGCAGCACCACATGCTGTGCAGGGCGCCATGTGCATTTTGCTGGTCAGCCCTGCACAACTCATGCAAATGGGGCCATAGTGATATGCATATGGCTCCATTTGTGCCTTGTATACATTATGGCTCCATTTGCATACTGCTGGCTGAATATCAAGAATTTTCACACAGCATTACTCTGTTGCGCTGGCTCTGTTCCCATTCCTGGTATTCAGCTCTGTCTGGGGGGGATGCGCCAGTGCATCATATTTATGCAGTGCGCATTACCTGATATATGCAGAGGAGGTGCGCAATTGCTCATCTCTTTTGAATATATCCTTGGGTTTCACCAGCGCAAAACAGTTGCACTGTGCCACCACATGCACCATTGCCGGGCACAACTTTGAATATCGGGCCATAATTGGTAACATTTGAATAAGCATTTGTAGTACAAAATGAACTGTATAATGTATTACAATACAATTAACATAGTTTGAGGAGGAAAATGAACTAGTGTGGGAAAGACTTCTATGAAAAGACCTGTACTTTTACTTCCATATCTCTCTCCTTCTTCCTTTGCTTACCCCTCATGCACTGCTCGGTTCTCATCACTATTTGTTGTCATGTGGAATATTTCCCTAGCTCCTTACCTTAGCCTATTTTGGGTAACCAACTATTTTTTGGCCTCTGTGCTTGTATTGATATTTGAGTTTCTACTTTATTTAGATAGTACTGTTCACAGTTTATGTCTTTATCATATCAACCAACTGTTCATGTTCCTGAATTGTACCTCCAACTGTTCCTGAACTGTACCTCCAACTATATGTCCACACTGTCAATTTGTCACTGTTATTTAATTTAAAAAATCTGGGCATGAGGACGATAGAAAGATGTTCACAAAGGCATCTAGGGAGGCAACCAGGGCAGTCAGGGTAGCCAAGGCAGCAAAGGAGCTGAAGCTGGCTCAGGGGATCAGAGAGGGGGGAAAGGGGTTCTTTAAATACATAAGGGAGAAAAGGAGTTGTAGAGATGACACTGCTAGAATCAAGAGGGGGAGATGGGTGGAACAAGGGAAAAAATAGGCAGAGGCACTCAATGACTACTTCTGCTTGGTGTTCAAGAATGAAAGGGATGGCCCAGTACTGCAGATGAAGGGGGCAAGGGTTGAGGGGGCAGAGATAACAGATGGGGTCATCCAAGAGGATAGAGTTCTGAAGGGCCTTAAAGCCTTGTGGGTGGACAAGGTACCAGGACTGGATGGTGTACACCCAAGGGTCCTGAAGGAACTGACAAAGGTGTTGGCAAGCCCACTGATGGACCTGTTCAACACCTCCTTGGAGATGGGGAATGTACCCAGGGACTGGAGGATGGCTCATGTGGTGCTGCTTTACAAGACTGGACCCAAGGACCAACCGGGCAACTACAGACTGGTGAGCTTGACTTCCATAGTGGGGAAGTTGATGGAGACCATTCTGAAGCAGAGGTTGATAACCTTTCTCTATAGTAATGATCTACATGATGAGAGACAGCATGGTTTGCCTCAGGAAGATCGGTCCAAACTAACCTGATCAACTTCTTTGACTGGGTCACTAGGGCGGTTGACAAAGGCTATGCTGTGGATGTCCTGTATCAGAACTTCAGCAAAGCTTTCACCTCAGTGCCACATGGGAGATTAATGAGCAAGCTGAGGGACATGGGGGAGGGGAGAAACTGGTGGGGTGGGTTGAGAGCTGGTTGCAGGCAGATAACAGAGGGTAATTGTAAGGGGGGAGACATCTGAGCTAAAGCCAGTAATGAGTGGGGTACCGCAGGGTGTAGTGCTGGGCCATGTTTTGTTCAATGTCTTTATTGGAGACATTACAGAGGGGTCAAGAGTGAGATCAGCCTGTTTGCAGACGACACTAAGATTTGTGCAAAAGTGGACAATGAGGAAGGGAGACAGGCACTCAGAGAGGATCTAGCTAAACTCAAACCCTGGTCTAGACGGTGGCAGTTGGGGTTCAATGCTAAGAAGTGCAAGGTCATGCACCTCAGAGACAGAAATCCCTGGACCAGCTACTGGCTGGGAGAGTGCAGGTAACAGCTTCAGAGGAGGTAAGGGATCTGGGGGTAACATTCACAGGGGACATGAAAGTATCAGCATAGAGTAGGAGGGTGGCAGCAAGGGCAAATAGGATGATGGGGTGCATTGCCAGTGGGATCACCTCTAGAAAGGAGGAGGTCATCCTGCCCTTGTATAGAGCACTGGTGAGGCCACACTTGGAGTACTGTGTACAGTACTGATGCCCATATCTCAGAATGGATGTAAGATTACTGGAGGGGGTGCAGTGCAGGGCAACAGAAGTGATCATGGGACTAGGGGATTTGCCATATGTGGAAAGATTAAGGGAGCTTAACATGTATTCACTGCAAGAGAGAAGGGAAAGAGTGGACATGACAGAGACCTTTAAGTATTTGAAAGGCATACATAGAGTCAGAGAGGGAGGATTGTTCTGCTTTAAGGGGGAAGGGTCACTAAGGGGCACAGTCTGAAGTTGGAAGGAGAAAGGTTCAGGAGGGAGATGAGGAGGTGGCGGGATGGAACGCATTACTGGAGAAGTTAACTGAACTGAGAACAGTGGATAGTTTTAAGCGGGGTTAGGATAGCATCAAGGGCAGGGTCAGTACAGACAAAAACACAAAGGGGAAAGACTGGGAAAGGGGGAAGGGAGGGGTTAGGTGGGAGTGGGACAGCTGTAGTGGTATGAAATTAAGATCTGCACAATCGGGCAGACTTGATAGACCTGTGAACCTTTTTCTGCCTGCAATTTCATACAGTATGTTCATATTTGCTTCCCCTTTCTTCTGTATATCCCTCTAGATCTCTGTATTAGATCTGTTTATGTTGGACCTGTTTATACTGTACTTTTCTATGTAATTCTTTGACCTGGTGTTCTGTTCTTTTTTATGCTTAACTGGATGTTTGTGTAAACGGGCCTTTTTGCTCACATACCTTTCAGTATAAAATAAAGATTGACTGATCGATTGAAAACTGGACTGACAGACCTGAACTACAGCAGTTCTGTAAAAATCCAAACTGGCCAGACTGGGTGCAACTTGAACAAATACTGCTGGTTTGGTCACTCTGGCTGCACTGTTCAGTCTGACTTTTACATATCTGGCCAACTTTTGGAAGTCTGTTTTTCAACCCTTCCTTGGCATGGTTGAAAACTGAACCAGACCAGATAGGTAAAAGCCAGCCCAAATCATCCGGAGTGAGTGGATCAGCAATATTTGCACATGCTGTGCCCAGTCCAGATTTTACAGCTCTGGTCTGGGTCTGGTGATCTGGTTTTTACTCACAACCCACTGCATGTGGCTTAGTGACATACTGATCAGATGGATACAGAGTCTAATCCAGTGAAGGCTGAAGTTTCAGAAAACCATTATGCTAAAGATACCAAGACTCACTTAATTCCTAATGATCCCCGCCCCCAAGTCACACTTAGTCCTCTACCAAAGTCATGCTCTGAAATTGGTGCCTCTACATCCACACCATTAAGCTTTTAATGCCATCATGCCTCTTCTTCTGCCATGAGCTCCTCCTCCTTGAAGTCCCATTCTGCTTGTGGCAGCCCCACCCCCATCTGGTAATTTTCCAGGGAGCAGCTCTTTACACCACATCAACTAAATTACTGCTCAACTCCTTATTTTTAAACATTTTGTTGAGACATTTTTGTTTTAGTATATCCATGGACAGGAAAAATGAATTTGTAAAAGAAACCAAAGCCCCCATTTACCAGTTCGTTTAATTACAATACAGCATTTTATGAACTGATCAGATTCTATGTGACACTTCATAACCTAAGTCAAACAAAAATGAGACACACACATGCCTACCTACTTGCAAGTGAAGTAAATGTGGTTACTATCTGTAAGCGTGGTGGGATACAAAGAGACACAATAGGCAGAGCTCAGGTGCATAAAAGATGCATGACTGCACCTATCATTTTATTTAAAAGTTCAAAAATATATACAGGAACAAAATCAGGAATTGTTAGTCCAACAACAAAACAGGAGACGATGGAAGGTTTGATACCTTTTATTGGACCAACAAGCGTATTGTACAAAGATGGAATTATACACAAGCTTTCGGGCCACACAGGTCCCTTCTTCTGGTGAAACAAACAACAAAAGAAATTTCCATGTCTCTACTTCCCTTATAGAGCCTGTAGTTTAACTTCAGCCAATACTCGAGTGCAATATCCTCCTTACACTCTGACGAAATAGTTGTGTGAAATGCTCAGCACACACAAATAGGTCCTCCTCCTTCACAGTCAGCACATCAACTGACTCAACTTTAACCCACCCTTCTCCCCTAGTGGTGAGCCCTACTTATAGCCCTTGGGATTACATCACTCTCTGTGGGGGAGTTCCCATTGGCCATGACATTACATAATGGGGGGAGTTTATATATTATCCCATGCCTTAACATGTAGGGCCTTTTTATTTGGCCCTTTTTACCAAATGATGCTTTATTTTACAGGCAGCCCCATTTACAACATCTCTGGGGCTGCAGAAACATAATTAATATATGTTTGTTAATTATGGGACACTATGGGACTTCATGTCCCTTTGCCCGTAGTGTCCCATTAGTCAGCAGCTTCCCTGTGCTATCACCACTCTGTGCAGCAGTTGGTAATGCTTTGGAGCATGCCTTTGCTCCAAAGCAACCCTTTTTTAGCTCAAGCTCCATTCAAGGAGCGTATCTCCAGCTGCATGGTGCGGCAATGGTAACCAGAGCCTACTGCTCTGCTTTTTATTTTTTAGTCTTTGGTAACTGGGTAAGGCCCACTAGGCACAAGTGCCTGTTTTCAGGGGCAACCTGGGAGCACTGATTACCTATTCATGTGTCACATACTGCTAACAGGAGCAATTACAGACTCCGGAGTATTTCTAAATATTAAAGCTGAAGCAGCAGTGGGTCCTGCGCTCAGTCACATTTGTCAGCAGGACCATTCAGGGTCACCAGTGGTCTTTAATCCTAAAGCCCAATATGCACTCCAATATAACTTCATGCTTGGGAGCTTCACAAACAGCGTGACTTGCTCTATTATAATATCTCCAATTCAGGAGATCAAAACAAGTGCATACAGCACTGATATTCTCAACAAATTGGGGATTCCTTTGGAGAAATGGGAGAGCACAGAAAGAGAAATAATTTTGTCAGGTTGGCCACCCTGACAAAGAAAAGAAAGACAAGAAGAACAAAAGCAAAAAGACAGAAAAGGGTGAGAGAAAAATGGGGGGGACTGGCACATAATTGTATTTATTTACATATAACAGGCAACATCCTGTTACACAACCGCCCCACCAAGAGGCAACAGAATTCTGTTGTCCAAAACCCTCCTGAAACCCTAGGAGGGCCAGAGCTTCCACCCACCCACTCTCAGAAGCTCCGCCTCATGGACCCTTAATAAATACAGTACAAAATATCAGATATAACAATATCTATACACTGTACATTTTCTCTGAGGCATAAACATATTTTAGCAACATGTAACCTTCATTTTTCTTGAGTCATTCTAACTTCATCAGTTCAATTAACAGTTTTTACAGAAAGCAAAAATAGGTTAGTATCACATAATTCATCCAACATCTATTACATGTGCCCCATACTGAGACAGAAAATCGGCATTGAGGTGTTTGGAACCTGCTCAGTGTGTGATGGTAAAGCAGTAGGACTGCAAAGCCAAGTACCATCGCATAATCCTACCATTTTTCTTCTTCATTTGTTGGAGCCAGCACAACATAAAAACATACAATTTGATGGCAGATAAGGACCACTTGGTCCACTTAGTCTGCCCATTTTCCTACCTAACAGATAAGCTGCAGATCCTAGTTAACCAATAGCTTACTTCCTCTTACCCCTCACAAGGACTGTCTTATGTCTGTCCCATGCATTCTTGAATTCCCCCACTGTTCTTGACTCCACAACCTCCTCAGGGAGGCTGTTCCATGCATCCACAACCCTCTCCATGAAAAAATACTTCCTCAC
This sequence comes from Neoceratodus forsteri, assembly GCA_016271365.2. Classification (NCBI taxonomy): domain Eukaryota; kingdom Metazoa; phylum Chordata; order Ceratodontiformes; family Ceratodontidae; genus Neoceratodus; species Neoceratodus forsteri. The sequence goes on from CM057454.1 coordinate 287,573,624, forward strand.
ATTACCTCTGAGCCATCCCCCCCCTCTATCTTCAAATTGTGCCCTCTTGTTCGTGCACATCCCTTTTTCTGAAAGATGCTACCATCTTGGACTTTGTTGAGTCCCCTGAGGTACTTGAAAGTTTCTATCATGCCCCCTCTCTCCCATCTTTCCTCAAGGGTATATATATTAAGCTCCTTTAGTCTTTCTTCGTATGTCTTCTGGTGCAGACCCTGCACCATTTTGGTTGCCCTCCTCTGGAGGGCCTCCACTCTGTCTATGTCTTTGCGGAGATGGGGTCTCCAGAACTGCACACAGTACTCCAGATGGGGTCTCACCAACTGTCTACAGAGGGATAACAACTTCCTGTTTTCTACTATTGATGCCTCTTCCTATGCATCCCAGTATCCCCCTAGCCTTCCTTACTGCCTTCTCACATTGCTTGCCCACCTTTAGGTCATCTGATATAATTACCCCCAGGTCCCTTTCCATTTTTACTGTTGTTAGTATCTCTCCCCTCATTGTGTACTCTTCCCCTGGGTTTTTGTTTCCCAGGTACATCACCTTGCACTTCTTTGCATTGAATCTGAGCTGCCATAAATTTGTCCATTCCTTCAACCTTGCCAAGTTCTTTCTCATCCTTTCCACTCCATCTTGTGTATAAGCCCTGTTGCAGATCTTTGTGTTATCTGCAAAGAAACATACTTTTTCCTTCCAGTTCCTCTGCAATGTCACTTATAAAGATGTTAAAAAGTACCGGTCCCAGTATTGAACCCTGCGGTACCCCACTAGTAATCCTCCTTTCTTCACTGTGGACTCTGTTTACTACTACCCTTTGCGTCCTGTTGTCTAGTCAATTTTTTATCCAGGATACCACCTAGGGACCCACTCTAAGGCTGGCTAACTTGTGTATTAATCTTTTGTATGGGACTGTATCAAATGCCTTGCTAAAATCTAGGTAGGCCATGTCCACAGCCCCTTCCTGGTCTACTACTTTGGCAACCCCAGTCAAAGAAATCTATTAGATTCATCTGACATGACCTTCCCATTGTGAATCCATGCTGCCTTGGGTCCTGTGCCCCACTGGCCTCTAGGTACTCAACAATTCTTTCTTTCAGAAGTGATTCCATCATTTTCCCTACCACTGAGGTCAAACTAACTGGTCTGTAGTTTTCTGCCTCTGTTCTGCTCCCACTTTTGTGAAGAGGAATCACAGCCGCCCTCCTCCAGTCCTCAGGTACCACCCCATCCTGCCATGATTTGTTAAAGAGAGTAGTCAGCGGTGTCACTTGTTCTGCCCTTAGTTCTTTTAGAAATCTTGGGTGAATCCCATCAGGCCCCATTGCTTTGTCCACCTTCAATTTTATTAGATCTTTCAGAACCCTTTCTTCTGTAAACGGACTGGTACTGACCCCCGTCTTCAGAGTGTTTCTCTTGTTTGGTTTAGGTACCGCTACCTCCTCTTCCTTTGTGAATACTGAGCAGAAATATTCATTCAGTATCCCTGCTTTTTCATTGTCACACTCTGCCCACATTCCTTCCCCTTTATTAAGCCTCAGTATCCCTCCTTTGGTCTTTCTTCACTCCCTAATGTACCAATAAAAGGTCTTATCCCCCTTCTTAACAGAGTTGGCTATCCTTTTCTCAGTTTGGACCTTTGCTATTCTGACTGCTTTCCCTGCCTCTTTCTTCTCTTACTGATAAAGTTCTCTGTCCTGCTCCTTCTGTGTTTCCTTATATTTCCAGAATGCTATCCTTTTCTCCTTAACCTTCCCTGCCACCTCTTTTGAGAACCATAGTGGATTTTTCCTTCGCTTTGTTTTGTTAATTTGCTTTACACAAAGGTTTGTTGCCTCTGTGATGGCTTTTTTTGATTACTCCCCATTGTTCCTCCACCCCTCCCTCTTGCCTGTTTGCTAGTGCTTTTCTGAGACACACTCTAATTTTCCCAAAGTCAGCCCAACTAAAGTCCAATACTCTTGCCTTTGTATGGCTTGATTATATGGCTGTGTTTATTGTGAACCACACTGTTTGGTGGTCGCTTGTTCCCAGATGGCTACCCACTTCTAAATCTGAGATTCTTTCTCCGTCCCCATTTGAGAGTATCAGGCCTAAGATTGCTCCCTCCTGAGAGGGTTCCAATACTAGCTGTCTGAGGCATGCCCCTTATAGCACATCAAGAATGACCCTGCTCTTGGATGTGCCTCCAGAAAAGGTGCTTCAGTTAACATCTGGCATATTCAGGTTCCCCATCAACAATGTCTCCCCTTTTTCTGCCATTCTAAGGATGCCTTCTATCATTTTCTTGTCCATTCCCTCCCCCTGAGATGGCGGTCTGTATAGAACCTCCATGTGGATTGTGGTGCCATTTCCTGTCTCCTGGGTGACCCAGAGTGCCTCATCTGCTCCCTATTTACTCTTTAGTTCTGTTGCTTTGATCCCTTCCTTTACATAGAGAGCTACTCCTCCTCCTCCTCTTTTACCCTTCCAGTCCCTCCTGTAGATTGTGTATCCTGGTATGTTGACATGGTTTTCTGTGTACCATGTTTCTGTGACTGCCACAATATTGAGGCAATCCTCTTCCATCAAGGCCACTAGATCAGGGAGCTTGTTACACAGACTATGGGCATTGGTACTCATCACCCTCCACTTTTTGATGGCCTTACCCCTTTTAGCACCATCTCTGTCCTTACTGCCTTTTTTCACATTTACCTCTGTTCTGCTCCCTAATAACTTCTCTACCTTGGTATTTACCTCACTAATTACCATGTTTTGTCAGGGAGGCTGGGATTTCCCTGCTCCTTTTCAGTGCCTCTCCCCTTGGCTAGTTTAAATGCTTGCCAATGAAGCATTTAAACCTCTCACCTAGGATCCTGGCCCCCCCCGGGACAGATGCAGACTATCACACCAGTATCGGTCTGCATCCCTCCAGGTGGCTCCCCAGTCCCCAGTGAAGCCAAAACCCTGAGCTCCACACCAGTTTTTCAAACACTCATTGAATTCCCTGGTGAGAAGTGCCCTAGCATCTCCCTTGCCATAGACAGGCAGCACCTCCGAGAAGGTTACCGTATGCGCTACTTGTCTAAGGCCCTTCCCCAACTCTACAAACTCCTCTTGCACTGCTCTGATCCCATTCCTAGCCAGGTCATTTGCTCCTAGGTGGACAATGACATCCAGCTCCCTCCCTCGTGCAGCTGCTCCCATGATCCTGAAGATTCACTTCCTGTCCCTCCATGCTGTGGCACCAGGCAGGCACCTTACTTCCCTCACCCCTTCCTCCCCCACTTCTACCCCCAATGATTGAGTCCCCCACCAGGAGCTGTTTCCTTCCCTGTGGGGTCCCATGCCACCCTCCTGTGGGTTTCCGTTGTGAAGGTTCCCAGCATCATCCTTGGTCTCCACTGCAGGTGCCTCCATAGAGGAACCACTATCCACCAGAAGAGCATGTGAATTGTGGAGAGGTATAGTTGGAGGGGTGCAACTCTGTTCCACCACCCTCTCCCTCCTTGATCCAGCCTCTCCTGTTTCATGACAACCTCTGAGGTAGTGGCATTGGCCCTGGTGGTCCCTGGGTGAGGGAGTAAGTTTCACGAATCCTAGCCAGGTCAGCTTGGAGACAGGCAACCTCTTCCCTCAGACCAGAAAGGTCCCTGCAAATAGGGCAGCATCGCAGCCTCTAGAATGTCTCCTGAAACACTGCCACCCCACAGCCATTGCACTGCACCACTCCTATCATGTTTTATTTTGTGATTATGGTCCATCATTACTGGGAACTCTGCCCCATAAATAGTATTTAAGAGCTTCTATGGCCCATTTCAATGCCAAATTCTTCTTCTCTACAGTAGAGTATTTTCGTTCCCTCTTGTGCAGTTTTCAACTTATATATATGACAGGGTGTTCCTCTACTTTATGTTTTTGGGACAAGACAGCCCCAATGCCTGTGTCAGAGGCATCAGTGTGAAGCTCAAAAGTATTTGAAAAATCCGGACAGCATAACACAAGGTAGCAGCAAAGAAAGGCCTTGATGGTCAAGAAGGCTTCATTACACTCCTTGGTCCATCAGACATTATTAGCACATTTGTTCCTAGTCAGGTTTGTCAGGGGGTGGCAATAGTGGCAAAGTCAAAGATGAAGTATCTATAATAACTGGCCAGGCCCAAGAATGAACAGACATGTCATTTTGTATGAGGAATCAGACTGTTGGCCACTGCATCTACCTTGCTGATGTCAGATTTTATAGTACCTTTACCTATGATAAACCCCAGATATTTGGTCTCTGTTTTGGCTATGGAACATTTTGCTGGGTTTATAGTAAGGCCTGAGTCAGTGATGGACTGGATGACTGAGCTTAGATGGATCAGATGTGTTTGCCAGTCAGGCAAGAAGATGACTACGTCATCCAAATAAGCGGCACTGTATTGGGTATGGGAACTTAAAACAATATCCATGTAATGCTGGAAGGTGGCCAGGGTCCCATGTAATGCAAACAGCATTGTCGTGAATTGGTATAGTCCAGTAGGGGGGCTGAAAGCTGTCTTTTCTTGGGACTGTAATGACAAGGGAATCTGCCATTAATCCTTCATCAAGTCCAGGGTACTAATGTATTTGGCTGCACCAATCTTAACTAACAGGTCATCTACTTGGGGCATGGGATACCCATCAATGGAAGAAAGGGAATTGATCTTCCAAAATTCCAGACAAAGTCTGATTCCCCCTTCCTTTTTTGGTACCACCATCAGGGGTGAAGACCACGCACTACGAGATGGTACAATCACCTCCAATTCCTCCATACGCCTAATCTTATTGATAACATCCCATCTGACCTTCTCAGGCAGGCGATAGGATCTCTGGTAAATAGACTTTGTCTGCTCCATTTGCATGGTGTGCACCACCCCCTTGGCCCTTCCTGGTATGCTTGCAAATGTGTCCCCATAATACTGTAATTGCTCAATTTCTTGTTTCTGGGCCTCATCCAAATTGGGGCTGATCTGTACCTCTTTTACCTCAGACCTGTTGTCCAGCCTCTCAAGGCTATATACATCTCATTATTGTTGGGCTTGTGGTAAACAAAACAACTGGGCATAGGATTCGGTCTTTCCTGCCATTTCCATAATAAATTGGCATAATACACTTTTGAAGCTGCTTTTATTCCAGGTGTTTCAATTTTATAATTGACATTCCCCACCTGTTTGATCACCACAAATGGACTCTGCCATTTCATTAGTAGTTTGTTTTCAGTGGTTGACAACAACAGTAGCACTTTCTCCCCTGGATGAAAACATTTTTCTTTTTAACCCTTCATCATACAACTGTTTCTGATCTGATTGCCTCTGCACCACATTCTGATGGGCTTCCTTCACAAACTTAACCAGTTTTTTTTCTTAAAGCAGTCATATAATCAACAATGACAGAAAGAACTAGGCACACAAATTGCTGAAAATGCACCAGTGCAAAATTTATTTTCGGCAAGCCGCCTGAACAGGCCATGCCCTGCGCTTCAACCCTGAAGTGGGTATTCCTTAGAGGTGGATCTGAAACACCCACAAACGTGAACTCTTTTATACAAATTAAGCTCTAATTAATTAAATGAACAATGAAACTTAAAGAAATATATACATATAAACATATAAAAAAGAAGAAGAAAATAGCTAGAAAAGTCTTAAATAACTATGACTTATATATTGTATTATAAACACTTTGTATTTTTATACAAGGCATATTACCCATTTTATTTAATTTTACATTCACAGTACCAGCTAACTTCCAATAGGAAAATAGTTTCTAAATAAACTTCAAGCTTTTTATCTTTAATTACAAAATAACATCACTTAGAGAGCAAAAACAATAGCAAGCATTTATAATACTTAAATTTAATCATAAACATGGAAGGTCACTCCAAATTGTAAAAGGTCAGATTTCAGAAAATTGATTTAAATGGCAGTCCCTTATTAAAACAAGGGACCACTATAAGAACAGAAACAATAACACACATTTATAGTATTTAGATTTAATGATATACACAGAAGGTCAATCCTGACTGCAAAAGGTCAAATCTATGCAAATTAACATATATGACAGTTCCTTTCAGATGCATCAATACCACAACGATTTTTTATAATAACTGTGCGGAGGCATAAGGACATACGGGGCGGTCACGTGATGGCAGCTAGCTAAGCAGCAGCTGAGGCCTTGAGCTCTTCCCTTCTGCTGCCCTAATCGCCAGTTTTTAGAGCCCTCTGGGGTATTAATTTGCCGATATCGTCATAGAGGGTGATCTGACAAGCCTCTTGCTAACTGAGATTTGAATTTGTTTGCAGAAGACTGCATATTTTAGCAAGATGGAGGTGGATGGGAAGCAGGGCTCTGTCAGGCATCACCACCTACATCCCCGAAATAGCACCTAAACTGGCGTAATCAGAGTGCTGTTAAACCAGAACAGGTGGGGATAAACTTCAACTGTCTAATCCTTTAACAGAGGACAGGTTTCTCCAGGAACTGACTCCGGTGAAAGAAATCTTAAAGGAGTTGGCTGGTGAGCTTAAGTCACTTCGCAGCGACCTGACGTCGGTTTCCACCCGAGTGTCTGATGTGGAGGTGAGGGTGTTTTCCACACGGCAATGGAGATCCAAGACTGAAGTGGAGATTTCTGAGCTCAAGCAACAGATTAAGAAATTGCAAGCTAAAACCAAAGATCTCGGGGGCGCAATCGCCGAAATAACCTTCTGATCCTGGGCCTACCTGAGATGGAAGAGGGGCCGGACTTATTAGCTTTCCTTCAGAGGTTCCTGACCAAAGTAGTAGGCCCGTCACCTATCAGCCCCTCGTACCACCTGGAATGGGCCCATCACTCCCTAAGGCCTCGACCCCCGTCTGGATCTCCTCCACGACCCATCATAATTAAATTTTTAAGCTACATTGAAAGACAGCATGTTTATTCTAAATCTCGCGACTTTAAAGAGGTTCTATGGGGTTTGGCTAGAATTCGGATCACTCAAGATCTCCCAAAGGAAACCAGAGAAAGGAGGGCGGCCTATCATCCTGTAGTCCAGAAATTAATTGTTGCCTCCATCCCCTTCAGGATGATCTACCCGGTGACGTTAAAGGTCACTGTTGGAGGCTCTACGTGCAGTTTCAGCTATCCTGAGATGGCTCTGAAGGATCTCGCTATCAAGCTACCAGATTTATTTAAGACTGCTGGCTGAGAGACACTTTGCATTTTTATTTGCTAATGCACTATGATTGTTCTCTGTGGGCTTAGAGATCTATTGGTGGCTTGCTTCCTCTTTACCTTTCTTTCATGGTGCTACATTTCCCCCTTTTTACTATCCTAATCTGCGTGACTCGCTTCGCTGTCTAAACCTCTCTTGGTTTCCCTTTTTGACTGTCTCAGGCTTTAGAGTCTTTCTATCTCTTGCCTTCTCTCTTACCTGGGTAGTCCCTGATGGTTGGATCGGGTGGCTGGGTGCTTTCTTGACGGTTGAGATGGGAGCTCCTCCGCTGGGCCCGTTTAAGCTTGTGCATCCGGAACCTTTTTGTGGGTTGCGGTTCCCTCGGGGTGACTTCCTGGCAGTGGGACTTGGCTGGTCCTGCGCGCTTATAGTTCCCCAGGCTTGGCCGACTGTGGTCGAATCCCTCTGATCCGAGCGTTTCTTGGCTCAAGCTACCTCGGGCTGTCAGGGTTCCTGGAGGGTGAGTGTGCATATATGTGCCTTGTGGGCGGTGCTGGTGTGGGTATGCTAGCAATGTCAGTCTGAGGTGACATTTTGTATGGTGGGGGATTTTTCTTCTTCCCTTAACCTAAGTAGTTTCTCGATTGCTGGTGTTCGGGGTGGGGGCTTGGGCCTGAGGGTTTCTGCGGCTTGCTGGATGTGGAATCGCGAGCCTAAGGATGGGGGTTGGCTAACCTCCCCTGGTGGTAGGGATGCTGTGGGTCACCTTATGGGGGGTTGGGTTCTATGCCTATGCTAACATGTCTCTGGGCATGATTCCCTCTATTGGTTTGACCAATCACTGCTGGGGTTTCAGAGGTTACGTAATTGGGATCGGATGGTCAGGGCTCCCTTTTCTTTGTTTGATCTGGTTTTGGCTCTTGCCCTGGCCCCAGTGTAAATAGTTATTTGTGGGATTATGATTTATATTGGGAAGGGGGGTGAGTGGACGAGGTGGATCACTTATTCGGGTCGTTTAAGTCATTGGTGGAGTATTGGAGTTGGGATGGGGGAAGGGTTGGTATTTTATTGTGGGTTTCGTATCGGGTTTTGTCAAATGTGGCTTTTGTGTTTTTTTTGGGTGGGGTGGGTACATTACTCTGTGTTATGCATGGTCCCTTGCCAAGTGTGGTTGTGCTATTATATATGGGGATATTCAGATGGTAATGTCTATTGGTGGCTGGTTGGGGGGATGGTTTTTTTGGGGATAGTAGTGGCTGGCTGGGGGGTTATGGGCGGTCTGGTTCAGTCTGCCAGCTTAGATTATGGTACTGTTTTAGTGTGTCAGGATTGCTGGGGTTTTTTCTGTGGGTACTCTGTTCGGGGATGTTTTGGCAGATTATTGAGCCTCCGGTCTATTTGGTCTTGGTGCGCTTTTTCTTTTCCTTTAATACTGATTTTGTCTGGGCGCATGTCTTTTCTATATGGTACTTAAAATGGCTATGAATACGATTAAAATAGTTTCTTGGAATGTTCGCGGGCTCAGAGATCGGGTCAAGCGGTTCTAGATTTTTAACCACTGCTCACTGTTGCAGGTTGATATTCTTTTTCTGCAAGAAACGCATTTAAGCCATGATGACACCAAGCTCCTATCTCGTTCTGTCTTTCCCAGTCCTATCTTGCTGGGAATTCCTGTTTTAGTAAAGGTGTGTCGGTTCTTATTAAAAAGCATGTTTTATTTACGAAGGAAGTGATTGTATCAGACCCAGAGGGGAGGTTTATTCTGGTTAAAGGTATTCTCAATGGCTGCAGTGTTGTTCTGGGTTCTGTATATGGACCGGTGGGGGGGGGGTCCAAAATTTTTTATGTCTCTCGCAGACAAGCTATCTAATTTCCTTTCTTCCCAGTTTATACTGGGAGGGGATTGGAAAGTTCTTCTTTCATCTATATTGGATAAAGAATCCCAGGATAAGCGTCCCCCTTCTCCGGCTCAGAGAGCTCTTCAGGAGTTATTGTTAATGTAAGGCCTATGTGACCCATGGAGACTCTCCAATCCTTCTTTTCATGCTTTTTCTTTTTATTCTCAATCGCACGGTACCAAATCGAGGTTAGATTTTGTTTTAGTTAGTAAATCCTTTCTTCCTAGTCTTCTTCAATCCGGTATTGATCCAATCATTCTCTCAGATCATGCCATAGTCTGGATCAGATTTTCTTTAAATCCTGAGTTTTCTCGAGACTCCGCTTGGAGGTTGAATACTCAGTTGTTGAAGGATCCTCAAAACGTTTCGAATATCAAGTCACTGATCTCTTTCTTCCTGTCGGAGAATCTGAATTCTACTCCAAGATTTGATATAGTTTGGAGCTCTTTGAAGTGCTATCTCAGGGGTGAGCTAATTAAGATGGCCTCCACCAGGAAGGAGGTGCGGATTGCAAAATCTCTGTCTTTGATGAATAGAATTAGTGATTTGGAAGCTAAATACTCCTCAACTTCTTCTTTACCGGTTTTTAAGGACCTGCTGTTAGCTAAGCGTAAGTATATGGATCTTTTGAAGGAGAAAACGGAATACTGCTTGATAAGAACTCAAGCTAAATGCCTTGACCATGGGGAAAAAGCTGGGAAACTCCTGGCTTTGCGACTGCGGGCGTTGGAAGGCTCTAGGATAATCCCTTCTCTGCTTTCTCCATCCGGTTCTATTGTATCTTCCCTAGAGTATTGCCCATATCTTTGGAAATATTATCTGGACCTTTATAGTAAACCTTCTTTATCTTACTCTATCTCAGATATTAATACGTATTTGGGGACGTCGACATTCCTTGTTTGTCAGAGGCCCAACAGGGAATTTATTGGCTCCATTTCGTCGGAGGAGATAGAAAGGACTATCACCTCTCTGGCCCCTGACAGAGCACCGGGCCCCGATGGTTTCCCCACTAATTTTTACAAGGTTTTCGTTAAGGAGTTGGTACCTATTCTTCTTAAACTATATGAATATCTATTGGTTTCCTTTGAAGTAGATCCCACTTTGTTTGAGGCTACAATTATTCTGATCCCTAAACCTGACAAAGTTCCTACAGATCTGGCAAATTACAGACCTATCTCTCTTCAAAATTATGACATGAAAATCCTTGCCAAGATACTAGCCGAAAGAATTAAGAAAGTCTGGTCTGGTTTACTGAGTCCCGAGCAAGTAGGCTTTGTGTCTGGTAGGTCTGCTGTGGATCACTTGAGGATTTTGTCCCATATTTCTCAGCATGCCCAATCAGCCCCTTATCCGGCAGCTTTGGTCTCTCTTGATGCAGAAAAGGCCTTTGACTGAGTGGAATGGACTTTCCTTTGGTCTGTAATGGAGAGAATGGGTTTTCCGTCTGCTTTCCTGAATAGAGTTCAGATGTTCTATGGCTCCCCCTCAGCTAAAATCTACTGTAATGGTTTTTTTCTCCTTTTCCGTTTATATACTGGTACTAGGCAGGGATGCCCCCTTTCACCTCTGCTGTTTAACTTGTATCTGGAACCGCTGCTCATCAGACTTAAAGCATCTCCCCAGGTTAGAGGCTTTGCATTACAACAACAGGAATTGGTCCTTTCTGCTTATGCAGACGATATACTTCTGCATTTAATATACCCGGCAGAGTCCCTAAAGGCTGCGATTGATATTATTGAGCAGTTCGGTTCCTTCTCTCAGTATAAATTGAATATTTCTAAGTCCGAAATCTTCCCATTAAACATCCATACTAATAAACAGGAGTTTACTTCCTTTGGGATGAGGTGGACCCCTAGATCCATTAAATATTTAGGGATTCATTTTTTGACCGAACCCTCTCTTTGGAAAAACCTAAATTTGGATAGAATTAAAAATCTGGTTTACCAGGATCTGCAGCTATGGTCTGCCCTTCCTATTTCTCTTTGGGGTCAGATAAACATTATTAAAATGAATGTCCTTCCCCAGATTTTTAACCCGTTGAATTTGTTAAATCTTTGGCTTCCTATCTCATACTTTCAGCAACTCCATACTATGTTCTCTAATTTTATTTGGTGTGGGAAGGGTGTTAGATGCTCATATGCTAAATTATCGCTCCCTAAAGAAAAAGGTGGTCTTCGGTTACCTAATCTTTTACTTTACCATTGGGCGGCCCATCTTTCCAAATTGGGGAGATGGTTTTCTGTGAATCCCACGTTACGTTGTCCAATCTGGCTCCAGCTTGAGTGTTCCCTTCTTTCTGAGTTCAAACTCGATAGCTATGTGATACTTTATACCCCTCCAGCTGCACTTTCACATTGGGTGACTGATAGCATGATTTTAGTTGCTCTTAAATCTTTGGCTCAATGTTTAGTGTCCTTTCACATTTCTAGTGTTTCGGATTTGGGTCAGCTGGTGATCCTCAATCCTAATATTAAACTGGGTGGCTCTTGGCTTATGCCGGACTGGCTCCCACAGATCAGAGAGGCTAGAGTAGAGCATTTTTATAACCAGGAATCACTTCTTTCTTCTGGTGACATACTGAGAAATTCGTATTCTAGTAGAGGGGTCTTTAGGTGTATCAATTAAGACATCTTATTGGCCGGAAATTCGGTAACATTTTTAGGGACTCTGTGGCCTATCCTTTCCTTTTGCAAATTATAAATCTTGCTTCTCAATCTCATTCCATTTCTTTGATTTACTCTTTCCTTCTGAACTATAAATTCCCGGAGATCGTTGAAGGTTTGAGTGTCTGGACACACCTGTTACCTGATGCTTCTCTGAACTGGCCTTGTATATGGAAGGACTTGCATAGATATCATATCCAGGACAGATTACGGCTAACCCAATATTATGTTGTAAATAACCTTTATTATACCCCTATTAAACTTTCCCAGTTTAGGAAACTTCCCCAATCGACTTGCTTTAGGTGTTCACGAGAAGAAGGTAACTTAATTCATATGTTCTGAGACTGTCCCAAGGTTGCCCCTTTGTGGTCCCTTGTCCGGGATAACCTTGATCCCCTTCTGGGTCTGTCTGTTTTTTTTTCTCCTGAGATATGTATTCTGGGTGAATATTCCCGTATAGATAGTGTTGAACGTCGATACCATATGGTCTTGGTGTCCATGGCGGTTAAGAATTAGTTTTAAGACATTGGACGGGACCAGCTGGTCTTGTCAGATGCTGACTGGCTGACTGAAACTTGTCTCGTATTTACAGTCGGAGAGTGATTGCCAGTCTGCATGGTTGTATGGATCTGTTTCGGAGGAGATGGGGTAAACTTCAGGCATTATGTCTGCACTAACTACTCAATTTGGGACCTGATCTCTTTAGTCCGCATAAATATGTTAATTTTGGTCATGTATGTCATTTTGTACTTTTGTGGGTACTAGTGTTTGGTTGTATCATGATGACTGACTGTCTTACCCAGATTATTTATTATATGTAATGGCACACCTATAGTAGGGGAGGGGGAGGTTGAGGGTGGGGTGGTTTTATTAGATGTTGAACCATGCCCTATCTATATGTCTGTGGGTGGGATGGGTGGGGTGATGTTTGTGAGGGGTTGGGGGAGTGGGAGGGGCCGGGAGGTTTTGAGGTGGGGGTTTGGTTGTACCGTTATCTTTTATTCTGTACTTTATCAAATTTGTGTGTTTTATTGTGTTACTTTTTGTTGTTAAAACTTAATAAACTTAAATTAAAAAAAAAAAATCAATACCACAACAATATATATAAAATAAACATTAGAAATAACAAAAAAGAAAGAAAGGGAAAACATTATTTCTAAATTTCTGCATAAGAAGGTCAATCCTATCTGCTAAAGGTCAAATAACTAAAAAGTTTTAAATTATTTTATTATAAAACTCCCTAACATTAATAAACAAGGGAGTTTAATTTTTCAAAATACTGTGTTAGCCTAAGTTACAAAATGTATGTTCTGTAACTTTAAAAGATTTAGATGAACTATAAGGCATCCCATATAGGAAAGGATATCCATAGTTTCTTGTACACATAATATTATTTTAAGTTCAAAATATTTAAGAGTTTAAACAACAAATTGAAAAACATTTTCCTCTTAAAAAATAAAAAGTGAGGGTGAAGGAAATCTGGGAAAGTTGCCTTGAATTACTATAATTCAGATGTACTTATGGCACATCTAAAGATAGATAGCAAAAAAGAAATAAATTAATATTCAGAAAACTAAAAGGGAAAGGGGAGTTTCAGGAAGACTATAGACAGTTCACTTCGAACCCATGTAAATCAATAATTCAGTTTCCTTAGGACCTACGTATTTCACAGTACATTTATAGAAAAGGTGTAAAATCCACTTCTTCGTTTAATCCAAATGGAACTGCTGATTTTAAATCTACAATCCACTTTGTTTCTTTTTGCGACAGAGTAAGGACTCTATTCCCCCCTCTGGGGTGTCTAGGAACATGTTCCAAGGCTGTGTGCCTAGTTCATTCTTTCATGTTAATATCTGAGTTGGCAAACTCTACTAGAGCACCACCAGTTCCTATGAGTGCATGATATAATTAACAATGTAGGTGTGGCAAACCTCCTTGGCTTCTTCCCAATGTTCCCTTACCACATCTAAGGGACCCCATGGGTTTCTACTGTACAACAGGGTAAATGGGGAGAGGCCAGTTGTAGCTTGGAGCACCTCTCTGTATGCAAATAACAGACAGGGCAGGTACTTATCCCAATCCCATCCTTCCTCCTGGACTTACTTCTGCAGCATGAGCTTTAAGGTTTTATTGAACCTCTGTACCAGGCCATCAGTCTGGGGGTAGTAGGAAGATGTGTGCACTGCTGTAACCCCCAAAAACCTATACAATTCTTAATTTGTACCCCGGTCTGTGAGGATAACCTGAGGGATACCCAGCTGACTAAAAGATGTTGCCAGTTCCTCAGTGATCCAAGGGTCAGTAACAGTGCGAATGGGTATCACCTCAGGGTACCGGGTGGCATAGTCACAGATGACTAGAATAAACTGGTTGCCCTTGGCACTCTTGGTTAGTGGTCCTACCACATCCATTGCTACCCTCACAAAGGGGTGCATAACAGCAGGTAAGGGTTGTAATGGCACCTTGTCTTTTTCCACACTTTTTGCAACCAGCTGGCATTCGGAACAGGTGCGGCAGTATTCTGCTACATTGTCATGTATTTCTGGTCAAAAAAATCAGTAAATGAACCTTCCCAAAGTTTTATCTCGGCCCTCATGACCAGCCATAGGAATGTCATGGATCAAGGCAATCAATGTATCTCTATACCTTTGGGGGACCAACATTTGTTTAAACCATTCTCCTATAACAGGATTTATGCACATTTTATACAACATGTCACTGGTTACTACGTAATGAGGTTACCCCTGCACAACCACTTGGTTCACCAGCAAAAAAAAAAAAACAGTTTTAGTGTCATATCCCTTTTTTGTTCTTCCTGAATGTTAACCCCCTTTAAGGCAGGGTCCCATTCAGGCATTACAGTCTGGTGAGTGTCTCTCCACATCTATTTCTCCATTCTTTTTTCTTTCTTAGTTCTTCTGTTTTTTCCTGGAGCCTCAAACAGTTCTGTCTCAAATGGGAAATCATTTTAGGACTGTTCTTTTCTTGCTTGTGCTCGAGTAGTAACAGCTGCCAAGGGATTATCTATCTGGGGAGACATTAGTAGCTGATCAAACTTTGGAAAGTCCTGACCAATGATAATGGGTACAGGAAGTTGAGGGACTAGACCCACAGAAAGCATCTGGGTATCTTGCTCAACAGGCATTTCTACCATGGCTGTAGGGTACAGATGAATGTCTTCATACACACATGTCACCTTGGTCTCCATCCCTCTGTGCTGATAATTCTTTATAAGGTCAACTCTTACTAAAGTCTGTTTACTCCCCTAATCTATAAGTCCCAGTAAACTTTGTTGCCCAGTTCCTACTGTGGTGACATAACCACAGTTAGCCATAGCAAAATTAGTAGCATGATTTCCTTTACTGGGGCAGTTACAAGCTGTATGACCCTTTTTTGCACAGATTCTACAAATACAATTGGCATGACAGGGTCTATTTCTTTGCCAGTTAGTTTCCCCACCAGATACTGATTTTTGCTAAGTGTTATCAAAATGCCTTACCGGCATTGAGGATTGGGGAGCTGGGCTCTGGGGTCCTCTGGTCCATGCAGATCAGGCCACCAGGTAATCCTCCACTAGAGTTATTGTTCATTCTGCTGTATCAGGTTTGTGTTCCTTTATCCACACCTGCACATCTTGGGGCATTACTTGTATAAACTGTTCAATTACAATTAGGTCCATTATCTGTTCTACAGTATTTACAGTCAGTTGCAAAACTTGAAACCACTTAAGACAAAATCCCTTTAGCCAGACAAAGGTTTCCCTTGGTGTATCTTGACCTACCATTTTCTGTGATCTAAACCTTTGCCTGAACATGTCAGTATTAATATCATACTGTCGTAAGATATCTTACTTCACCCGATCAAAGTTATTGGCATCTGGGGCTATGATACGGCTACACACCAGCTGAGCACATCTGGATAGGTATGGTTCCAGTCTAATTACCCATTGCTTTCTTGGCCAGGTGCAGGTTTGCACAATCCATTCAAAGGTGGTCAAGTATGCCTCTATGTCATCAGCTTCAGTGAGTTTAGTCAATTTGATATCCCGGGGGATGTTTCTATTAGGTTGCCCTGGATTCACAGCTTGGATGGCCTGCAAGGCATCATGCCATCTTGTATCCTGCCTTCTCCTCTCTTCTTCCTGGTTCTTCTGATCCTTTTCTCTCTGTCTACAATCATCTTTTTGATCTCTCTCTCCATCTCTAGTTGTCTCAGTCATAGCCAGTGCAACAGGTCTCTTGGATCCTCTGGAACATGTTCTTCCTTCTGCTTCTCTCCTCTTCTATCTGTTTCTTCTCCACTGTACTCTGTCTCTTCTCATCTTCTGGAGACTCTCCCACTTCTTTTTTTAGTGGCTCCTTGGGTCGAACTACTGGCTCCATTCTGGATATAGGTTTCAAACTGTATTTCTCTGTCATGGATCATGTCCACTGGCATTCCTTCCTTCCGGCACACTTTCCTCTGCTCAAGCATTGGGTATAGTGCTATACCCCCTAGCAGCATTTTCTCAGGCAAACTAAAATCTGCCAGGTATCCCACTCTCACACCAGTGTGAGTGTGGTGGAATGCAAAGGGATACAATAGATTGCGCCTATCATTTTATTTAAAAGTCCAAAAATATATACAGAAAGAAAAATCAGGAACTGTTAGTCCAACAACAAAAAAAATTTCCAGGTCTCTATTTCCCTCACAGAGCCTGTGGCTTAACTTCAGCCAATACCTGAGTGTAATAGCCTCCTTACACTTTGACAAATAGTTGTGTGACATACTCAGCACACACAAATAGGTCCTCCTCCTTCACAGTCAGCACATCAACTGATTCGACTCTACCTTTCTCCTCTAGTGGTGAGCCCTTTTTATAGCTCTAGGGATTACATCATTCTCTGTGGGGGAGTTCCCATTGACCATGACATTACATAATGGGGGAGTTTCAATATTATCCCATGCCTTAACATACAGAGCCTTTTTATTTGGCCTTTTTTTGCCCAAATATGTTTTATTTTATAGGCAGCCCCATTTGCAACATCTTTGGGGCTGCAGAAACGTAATTAATATATGTTTTGTTAATTATGGGACACTATGAGACTTCATGTCCCTTTGCCCATAGTGTCTTACTAGTCAGCAGCTACTCTGTGCTATCACCACTCTGTGTGTCAGTCTGTAATGTTTTGGAGCATGCCATTGCTCTGAAGCAACCCTTTTTTAGTTTAAACTCCATGCAAGGAGCGTATCTCCAGGCGCATGGTGCGGCAATGGTAACCAGATCTACTGCTCTGCTTTTTTACCTATTCCTGTGTCTCATATGCAGTATAGCCTAGAGGTTAGAGGAATGAGGTGTAGTATAGCCTAGAGGTTAGAGGAAAGAGGTGTGAACAAGCTTGATACATCCAGCAGGCCAGACCTGAGTTTGATTCTCACAACCTCCACTTGCATACTGTGTGACTCTGAATAAGTCACTTTTTTTTTGTTGACTGGGTAAATGCACTAGACATATCCTGCCTATTTTCAGGCACGACCCGGGGGAGGGGGATACAGATGAATGCCAACTGACCTTGAACTAGATTAAGCTGTTGGTGGTATTTTTTTTGGTGAATGAGGGAAATTTGGCCAGGACACTGGGGAAATTCCCCTATTCTTTTTGCTCTGCCAGCAGGAGGCTTGACTTCCTTAGAGCAGAGTGGAGGAGCACAGTTTGGAGTCAGACAGCAGAGGAGGAGGAAGTACTGATGTGGCAGGGGAGAGGGCCTCCTTTCCTGCCTTGTATACCACTAGAGGCCTGAAAATGAGCTCAGACACTTTTATGGATCAAGAAGATCAAAGTGAGGACCTGGAAAGGAAAAAGAAGTAATTAAGAGAGAAAACTTCTTCCATGGAGATGGAGGGAGAAGATGTTGCAAGTGTGAGTAAAAAAATGTTTTGGAAAATAATCAACAAAAGAGTAAAGAAACAGGAGGTCTTATAGATCCAGATATTTCTGTTGTGGAAAGCAAGTGCAAATTTGTCCCGTGGTTAATGGGCATCTAGGGACTTCAATGTATATAAGGAATGGGGTTCAGCAAGGGTGCCCATTAAGTCCCCTACTATATGTATTTTGTCTAGACCCACATCCGAGGAGAATAGAGGTGGAGAAAAAGATTAAAAGTATTGTATGGCAAAATAGGGAACTGAATAAAACAAGTGTTTCTGCAGATGATTGCTTAGTTTTAGTAAAAGATCATAGTTCAGGGGATAAGTTCATAGAGTCAGAAGAGAAGTATAGCCAATATACAGGGATTAAGATAAATAAGGGGAAAAGTTGAATTTATCCATTGGGGGCAGTGAAGAAAAAGAAAAGAGGAGATTTGGAGATAGCAGAAGGAAGCATTAAGGTGCTGGGAATAAGATTTGGAGGGAATGATGCAATACAACAAAACTGGGAAGAAAAGTATCAAATAGTCCAAATAAAAGTACATAAATGGAAACAATGGAGTATGATACGAGAGAAAATAATTTGCTTATTAAAAACTTTTATTGTCCCAATATTTTTATTTTTAGCATACATTTTTCCAGTACCATTTCAAATGCAATCCAAAATTCAAAGTCTTTCTTTTCAGTTATTGTGGGGTAGCAAGTTAAATCCTATTAAAAGGGGATAACATATAGAACCATAAAAGATGGGGGTTTAAACATGATAAATCCAATTTTTTTATATTAATATTTTTGTGTTTTCAAATATTGTACCATTAGTAAAAGGTGAGAGGAAGGAAGAAAGGGAATTAGGAGGTAAAGTGTGGTCAATATATATGGAAATTGGAAGGAAGTATTTAACCCAGTCGGGGGTAACAGTGGATGCTCTAATTAGGGGTAACAGAAAACAGATGTATAAAGAAATTATGGAGAGGAATTTCTGGGAAAAACAAGTTTTTCAGGTAAAAAAGGAATAAAGAGCAGGAAATTTTAGCTGTTGCATTAGAAAAAAGAATTCTGGGAAAAATGAAAGATGTAGTACGGATGTGTAGTCATGAGAAGTTAAACGTCAGAGGTAACCATAAACATAAAAGAATGGCGGAAAGAATATGTGGAGAAAGAGATTGTGGGACAAAAGAGGAAAGCGTACAGCATTTATTTTTTGATTGTGATTTTATTAAACCTTTTTGGGGTACGGTAGCCAATTATTGGGGGATGCAAGCTTTTAAAAATATGACATACAAGATTTTGATCTATGGTCAGTTAACAAAAGAATGGGAAAAAGTTAATTAAAATACAGTCTATGTTATTTTGGCAGTTTTGAAATGGTCTATATGGCAAAACAGATGCTCAAGATTTTTTCAGAATAAGGATTTGATTGTACAGGATGATTTTTTTTTAAGTTTCAAGATGAAGTGGATACAATTTTTCAAGATGAATGTAAATTATGGGGAGAAGAGAAAGCAAGAGAGCTGTGGAAAAATGTTACTGGAATTAGGTAGATAATATAGATATCATAATGACTGTGTGATTTGTTTTTGTTTTGGAAAAAAAGTGTGTTTTTGTTTTAATAAAAACTTCCCCTACTCTTTTCGATAAGTGCCACGGGATCTTTAACATCCACCTGAACTACCACAAATCCAGGCAGATGGGACCTCGGTTTAATGTCTCATCCGAAAGACAGCACCTCAGAAGTGTAGCACCCCTCTCATGCTGCACTACAGTGTCAGTACTGGGATATTAACCCAAGTGCCAGCTTAACCGCCCAGTGCTCCCAGATCAACCCTGAAAACAGGCACTTGTGCCTAGCGGGCCTTACCCAGCTACCAAAGACTAAAATAAAATAAAAATAAAATAAATATTGCTTCCAGGAGCAATTCCAGACTCCAGAGCATTTCTAAATATTAAAGCTGCAGAAGCAGTGAGTCCGGCGCTTGGTCATGCTTGCCAGCAGGACCACTCAGGGGCTCCAGTGGTCTTTAATCCTAAAGTGCAATATGCACACTAATATAACTTCACGCTCAGGAGCTTCACAAACAGCGCGACTTGCCCTATTAAAATATCTCCAGTTCAGGAGATCAAAACAAGTGTATACAGCACTGATGTGCACAACAAATGGGGGGTTCCTTTGGAGAAAGGGGACAGCACAGAAGGAGAAAGAGTTTGGTCAGGTTGGCCACCCTGACAAAGAAAAGAAAGAAAAGAAGAAGAAAAATGAGAAGACAGAAAAGAGTGAGAGAAAAAAAGGGGGGGGGGGCTGGCACATAATTGTATTTATTTACAGGGCCTTTACATTACATATAACAGGCAACATCCTATAGCATTATCATTCAGTTATAAACACCTATAGCCACAAATTGCAGGTTAAGAACACAGTGCTGTATACAATAACTAAAATACAACTAGCTATTTTGGTGCAGTGGATATATTATCAACATTATTAAAAACAAACATTTGGAAAAAAAATGCATACATCTGGGAGATTATATACATTAAAAGTTTCTTCTATAAAAAGAAAAAAAAAGCAACAGGCACCAACATCCTTGACAGTCCACTGTGTTCCATAGTATATACCATGTTCAACAGCTTGCTGCTTTCTCCACTGAGTAACAGACAGACAGAATTGAAATTCTAATAATGTAACAGACAAGTAATCACTAAATGTCAGGTACAAGTGTTTCCCTAGAACTGCCTGCCTGAGAAAATGAAGTTGGCATTTAGCACTTTAAATGTGTTTATTATTTGGGAACAGGCATCACTGGAACTCTTTGCTATGGAATGTTTTACAAAGTAGCAGGATGATTGCTGTTAGGATGGAGGTGTCAAATGACTTAATGAGGTGTTCATAGAGGCTGAGGGCAGAGCAGTGCTTATTTGTTATGCAGAAAGCTCCAGGAAGTGTTTAACCCATTCTACTTCCAGTAGCTTTGTATGATGTCTACTATTCATTGGTATCCTGACACAAAATGACTGCCAGAAGATAATGAGTTAATTTTCTGTATTTGCTGACTGTAGTGTAGATTGTCTGAGACTCTGCTGAGGGAGTGCTCAATTAACTCCTCAAGCCAGAAGAAAAATAATGCTCTTCAGCTCATATACACACACAGGCAGCATAGTAATGTAGTTCCAGTGGAGGACTCTATTTTTAACACTTATCATGTTGTTTGGTAGCAAACATGATATCAGCTCTTTTCTGAATGCAAAACATCAGCAGGGCTACACCCACTGCAACCATAAAAAGGGAATACAAATCAGGTTAAGAATAATATCAAGGTTATATATGATTACCAAGGAAAGCAGACACAAGCCCAAACCAGGCTCTCCACTTCAGCTGAGTGGCCCTGGCGCTGCTACCTGCTGGCAGCCGGACCTCTGCATCCAGCCCACCACCCCCTGACCAAGGAAAGCAGACACAAGCCCAAACCAGGCTCTCCACTTCAGCTGAGTGGCCCTGGCGCTGCTACCTGCTGGCAGCCGGACCTCTGCATCCAGCCTGCCACCCTCTGATCAAGGAAAGCAGGTACATTTGGTCAGCTCCTAGCTCTGAGCTCCTGGGGACTATGGCTGCATCCTGATTGGATGCTGCAGATCCCCACTGAGAAAGGAAGCACACAAGGTGCCTTTTTCAAAACACAGCTCGGCCACTGCCTTGCTGAAGTGCTCTCTGGACAATTTTTTCTGCTGAATTTACTGCTCATGTGGAAATATATCTATATATATATTTTTTTTTCTCTCCTTTCGGAATTTTCTGCTGTTTAGCCTGCTGTATTAGCTAGGCCTGAGTTCTATATAGCTTATGTCTTGCACTGCTGATTATGTTTACTGCCTTAACATTTTACCTTTAAACTATTGCACTGTATATGTAGGAATGGCCTAGCAGAGTTGTAGTGAACTTTAAGTGACTGTCTGACGTCTATATAGCTGACTGCTTGCACGACAGAATTTTTTCTGCTAATTGCCCAATAATGTAGGACAGCTTGAACTGACCACTGCCTGCTGTTTGTTCTGCCACAGTTTTTCCATCACAGTTCCTCTCATTCATCCTCAGACTGCCTTCTTTATTTCCCGATTTCTCTTGCTTTTTTTCCCTTTTGTATTTTTTTTCTCTCTATTCCCCACAAAGTTTCTCTGCCATCTACTGGAACCCTGATTCCTCTCCTGACACCCCCCTGAACCAGCACAGTCTGTAAATATTGCCTGGCATTTTGGGCCATCTTCTCTACCCATTCCAGACTACCCCAAGTCCTCTCCACCATGCGCCTCCTTCCCAGCTCTCCCTGGTCTCATTCAAGGGGCCTTCCCCCCAACCTCCTGAATCAGTCTTTTGTTTTGCTAAATTCTCACCTGGCTCCTTTGACCAGACCTCTCTGCAGGAACCTTTCTCTCCCACTATTTGTACCTACTCCTGCCCTGAGCACTAAGTTGCCCAGGGCCCTCCCACCAATTTACTTGACCTTTGTCTCTGGCCTTTTAACTAATGGCCCACCTTTTTTTCTGCTCTATTTTAGACAAAAACCCAAACCAGGCTCTCCACTTCAGCTGAGTGGCCCTGGCACTGCTAGCTGCTGGTGGCTGGACCTCTGCATCCAGCCCACCACCCACTGACCAAGAAAAGCAGGTACATTTAGTCAGCTCCTAGCTTGGAGCTCCTGGGGACTGTGGCTGCTTCCCAATTGGATGTTGCAGATACCCACTGAGAAAGGAAGCACACAAGGCACCTTTTTCAAATCACAGCTCGGCCACTGCCTTGCTGTACTGCTCTCTGGACAATCTTTTGCCCACCCCCTCACCCCTCCTTTATTAAGTACATTTCCCCAGTGATCCATGCCCCCTGAGGCCTCACACTAGTCAATTACAGCAACTCCTTAAAGGGGCTCTCCTTTCTGTAACTTCTTAAAGGGGTGATCCTCTCTTGAGCTCAAATAACTTATCGTCCTCAATTCATCCAGGATCAAGTGCATTGGCACTAACTATGGTCCTCCTCCTACATCCTACACCAGCCTCACCTCATTTAGGACCATCACCCTTTATGCATAGTACCTTCCTTCTTAACTGCAACACCTCTACCAGACCCCCCGACCCTCGATCACCTCCCCCCCTTGGTACCCCCCCACACTTCCACCCCTGCTACCTCTTACTTCCCACTTATGCCTTGGTCTCTTCTCCTCAATGCCTTTCCCACCCTTCATATTCTACCCACCCCTTGCACCCCAGCACCTGGACCCATGTCCAATCACAAGAAGAGATGCCATATTCACTACCATGCTGTGATGTGCCTAATCACCTTCCTGTTGCTTCTGCCAGGTGACATTCATCCCAAACCCTGGCCCTGTGCCCAACCTTATGAACAAGCCTGCCCAGGCTCAAGGACTCCACATAGCTTATATGAATATTTGTAGCCTCCTTAAGAAGGCTGCTGCAATCCAATGCTAGGTTACTCAGCACCAGCCAGACATTGTCGCACTCGTCGAAACCTGGTTATCCAAATCCACCCCTGACTCCTTTGCCTCTCCCTGGTTACACCCTTTTCAGGGAATATCAGGTGGGTAAGCGTGGAGGTGGTTGTGCTGTCTACATGCGTGACTCTCTCCTTGGATATGCACTCCCAGCACCCAAACTTGATAATGGGGTGCAAGCCCTCATGCTAAAAATCTCCCCAACCCTGGTAAGGGCCCACTCTATCTCACCATTGCCTATATCCCCCCCAGAAAGCAAGACCTCACCATTCAGGCACTTGCTGACTACCTCTCTGGCTTACCACCCAAAATGGCCCAGATAATTGTTGGTGACCTGAATATCAACTGGCTCTCTGCCATGGCCTCGCAAACAAGAGATATCTTTGCTGCCCTTGACATGTCTCAGCTTGTCACCACCCCAACTAGATTCAACCCCTCTACTGGCTCTAGTACCCTCCTGGATATCACCATTACCAACCACCCCAGAGGGTGCTCGATATCAGTGTACTTCCCAACTCACTTAGTGACCACTCCCCTGTCATATTCTCTTGGTCCTCTGCCAACAGCAAACCTGCACCACACACCACCCAGCGAAGTCGCCTACTCCCAGGCAGCCTGCATCACCTTAAACTGTACCTCTCACAACTGGATTGATCCCCAATCAGGCTTGCACCATCCATAGACGAGGCATTGGATTTTTTCACTCGCACTTTTAACACTGCCTGTGACCTCTATGCTCCCTTCAGTAGAAATCGCACCAAAAAGCAAAACATGCCCTGTGTTACCCCCTCCCTCCTTCACAAACTTAAAATGAGAGACAACATATGGCACATTGCCATGGAATCTGGCAAACCAGCTGATAGGCAAGCGTACAATGCTGAGCACAATAAGTGTACCTGGCCATTCGACAGGCCAAAGCCCAGTACTACCAAGACGCACTTGTCTCCTCCAGGAGGTCGGCTAGAAACTTTTGGGATAATGTAAAGGAGCTGAATGGGAAATCCCACTCCCAACCCCCCCTCAACTCTCCTTTAATGGCATGGTCTGCTCTGACCCCCCTTGGCATTGCAGACTGCCTAAACCACACTTTCTCAGACCTGAGTTCAGTCCTGTCCGGTAACTTCTTTGACCCCATCCCAGTAGCACCCCTGCACACTCTTCAGAGACCTCCTTTCTACCTATATACCATCTCCCCATTGGAGGCTAGACCCCTTCTGCAAAAAGCCGTTAGTAGTAACAACCCCAGCACCGACCTACTGGACACTGGCCTACTTCGTCTGACATTGGATGCTAACCTGGTCCCACTTACCAAGCTGCTCAATCACTCTCAGGCCTGGGGCAGTTCCCCAGCACATGGAAAACTGCCATCATCACTCCCATCCTAAGGAGTGGCAATCAAGCGTCCCCAGGTAGCTATCGACCTATCTCCATCCTCCCTCCACTCTCTAAGGCCCTTGAAAAAGTAGTTGCCAACCAGGTTGCTGAGTACCTGGCCATGCACAATATCCTGTGCCCTGAACAGCATGGCTTTCATGCAGGTCACAGCACCACAACTGTGCTACTTGAATTCTCCAACTTCCTGCACTTTTCTCTTGATGTCAGAAGTCCTGCCGGTGCCGTGTTCATTGACCTCTCCAAGGCCTTTGACATGGTTTGCCATCCTCTCCTGCTTGACTCAATCAGATGCCTTGGTTTCTCCACCGGCCCCCTTGCATGGTTCACCAGCTACCTCTCTGCCAGAACTCAGTGTGTAAAAATCAATAGCACCCTATTTGACACATGACCTGTCTGCTCTGGCATTCCCCAGGGCTTCATTTTAGGCCCTCTCCTCTTCAGTCACTACCTCAACTCCCTCCCCTTGGCCTGCCTAAGTAATATCCTCCTCTACATGGATGACGCTGTGCTCTTCGCTGCTGACCCCAACCCCAACACACTCCAGGCCACCCTCCAACAAGCTGTTGATGGAGCTGAGCATTGGTTCACTTCACGAAGGCTAGTCCTGAACCTAAAAAAGACCAAAGTTATGCTCTTCTCACATCACCAAAACAAAGCCAGTGGTGTCCCTCTCATGATACTGCCTAGCACACTAAACCCCATTGAGCAGGTTTCCACCTACAAGTACCAGGCATTACCTTTGCTTCAGCACTTTCCTTCCATTCCCATATCAATGCCCTTTCTACTGTCACCAATGTCAGGATTGGACTATTATACTGCCATAGGGACTGCCTACCACAAGAGGCCCTTAGATTGGCAATCACCTCCTCTGTCCTGTCACTAATCGACTATGGGCTTCCCATCTATGCTGCTGCCAACAACACTGCACTTGCAAGAATCCAGCTCTCTATAAACAAGGACTACAGACTAATGCTGGGAGCCCCTAGGTGTACCCATACATGCCTGCTATACTCCACCACCAACTTGGTCAACCTTGAAGAAAGACTCCATTTCCAAACCTGCCTTCTCATAAAAAAGACCCTGCTAGGGCACCCCCCCCGGGGTCACCACCTCTCTGCAGTATACCTTTCCCTCAGTCTCCACCCACAGCACTGTCAAAACCTCCCTTATTGTCCCCAGGGTAAGGACCTCTATGGCCCAGAGATCCTTTTACTGTCGGGCCCCCTCCTGGTTCAATTCCCTCCCAGCCAACATAGCTGACTCCACTAAGCTTGGTCCTTTCAAGGTCTCCCTCAGAAGCCATCTGACAAGCACTCGCTGCTGCAACTGCACTTAATCCCCAACCTGCCCCTTACCTTCACCCCAAGGCTGGGTCTGCCCTGTCTACTTTTGCTGTATATACCTGGGGTTTTAGGCAACATCTACTGACTATTGTAATAAAATATCTCTGGTTGCTACCTGATGTGGTACTCGTGTACCTATATTATGACTACTGTGATCTATCTATTACCAAGCGTGTACCACCAGTGAATGCTTTTTTAATCTAAGTGTTATGTACTGTACTGTTTTATTTGCTGTGATGTATTGCTCTCTTGAAGAGGTGCCTTTGTAAATGAGCCAATGACTCAAAGGTTTGTAAACCGATGATCTAATAAATAAATAAATAAATATGCCAGTCAGCCTGACATCAGTCATTGGAAAAGCTTTGGAGGGACTGACAAAGGACAAAATAGAGGAACAAATTAGTGAATGTGGATTGACAGGTAGTACACAACACAGATTTGTAAAGGGTAGATCATGCCTACTGAACTTGATTCATTTTTATGACACTGTCAGTAGAGAACTCAACATGGGAAAATCTGTGGATGTAGTCTTTTTAGACAACAGTAAAGCATTTGATATTGTACCCCATTATGAGCTACTGAAAGCCCTGGCAGGATGGGGCATAAACAATAATATAGTGGCATGGATTAAATCATGGCTATTAGATAGAAAACAGCAAGTTGTGATTTGGGGAATAGCCTCTGACTGGGAAGATGGTACGAGCGGAGTCCCTCAGGGGTTAGTGTTGGGGCCGACCTTGTTTAATTTTTTTATCTCCTCAATGAAATGAGGGGAAGGCCCCAGGTTACCAAGTTTGCCGATGTTGGTAAAATTGGTTCTGCAATGTCAACACACTGCTAGATGCCATTAAATTACAGAATAGCCTATATATCTTACATAATGGACTGATAGGCATAAATTGTGATTTAATTTAGATAAGTGTGCTGTCACGCACTTTAGGAGGTCAAATGTTATTTATTTATTTATTTATTGGAACGTTTCACCAGGAAAGGCACACTGACCAATATAAAATTGCTCATCTCACAGAGCATCCTGGGGGAAGGGAAGTAGGAGTACATAGACAATCACAAAGAACTGCATTAATGAAATTATATGAGACATAGGTGATATGCTCCACAGTCCATAATAAAATACAACAACATAAATTTACAAACAGGTAGATGCTTAAATTGTTAAAATCAATGAGTTTCTGTAGTACAAGTTGAGTTTAAATGAATAGGATGGCTTGACATGGAGAAAGTATAAGGGAGTACTTTTCTAGATGGTGCAAAATACTGATGACAACTTATATGCTATGTACATAAGTGCATGTAACTTATAGCCTAGCCATTGTGTACAGAAAGGAAGCTTGTAATGAACCATATTATGTCAACCTATGAGTGAAATAAACAGATTCTTAATGTAACAACAGAGGAAAAGGATTTTGGTGTCATTGTCACAAATGACTTGAAATTTAAGAGACAGTGTCAATCTAGTGCTGCAACTGCATCTAACATTTTAAACAGTATAAGAAGACATAGCACATCATGGGAAGCTAAGGTGATACTGCCACTGTATTCCTCACTGGTGCACCCACACCTTACGTACTGCGTGCAGCTTTGGTCACCCAGTACCATGTTGCAGGCATCTATTCTGAAAAGGGTACAGAGAAACACCACTAGAATGATTACCAGACAAAAAAGATTTGAGTTACAAGGACAGACTGGAAAATCTTAATCTGTATGCATTACAGTACAGGAGACTCAGGGGTGACCTTTGCCTACTATTCAGAGCATTTACCAACAATGATCTTTGGGAATGTTTAGGATTAGAACTAAACAAACAAAACTATAATATGAGAGCTCATTGTTTGCAGCTAAAAGGGGAAACAGATAACATGGTATGCAGAGCCAAATGGTTCAAACAGAGGGTAATATCAGCCTGGAATAACCTACCACATGAAGTAATGGGTTTTAAAGATATGGAGACATTTAAAACAAAGCTAGATAAAATATATGCAGGGATTTCTACCAGGTGACCCCTTGTATAAAGGGGCAAGCATTAAATGGACCATAAGGCTTTCCATGCTCGATGAATTTTATTAGATTCTATGAAATACTTGTTCCTGTCCATATTCCTTAGTTAGCTCCTCCACTGCTTTCCCAAAATTCTCTGTGCTGCATTGGTCCACATTTTTTCCACACAGTCCAGCCTGCTGAATTTTTCAAAAGTGCTTTTGGGCACATTGTCAGTTCTACTGCCTAGTACCCATTTATGATTTTGCAGCCTGTTATTCAATGTTTATTTGTAGTATGATTTAGCTCCTTAAGCTTCAGTGAAGTATTTGTACAATATTCTCACAGAAACTGGTCAGGTTTTGCTGCTTCAACAGTTTAATGTGCTTTGCATGGAGAGTTACAGATTTCCTAGTTTCTACTGGTGTGTCTGGGTTCTTTTGGATGAATTCCTGGTGGAGACTGTGAATGGGTTTATCAAGTTATGACTGTGTTTTGCCAGATCTTTTTGAAAAGGCCTTTTTGTGTGGCAGAGGTGTGGCACACTCTTCAAAGAAGTTTTTAACTCTAGTTGCAGTTTCCTGTGGCATTGTAGACTTGTGGTGCTTGTTCTTTCTACTTTCATCACGATATATCCCCATGAGCCGCTTCCAGCTGATCCCCAATTTTGAGCTTGCACTTCTAAGCAGCTTGCATTTTCTTAATGCAACAACAGGTTTTAAGAATTCCTTATTCATCTATATTTCACCTTTATTGCCCTGTTTTTTGAGCTGTGATATATTTACTGTTATAACAGACATAAATTTGTTTTCTAAGTTGGTTCTTAGAACATACAAACATTCAAATGTGCTAGCAGAAACAGACCTCCTGGTCTATCAACGTCTGCTCAAGTGTGCAGCTAGTGGCCCGAAAGTTGCAGCTGCCCCATGCATATTGCACTTGAACAGGGTAGCTTTTCTATGGCAACAAGATGGCAAGACTGTCTCTGTTGTGACAGCTAATATATTGGGCCATTTAGGCAATCTTTTTCATGCTCTTTGAACAGCCTTTCCTACAGTGGCATTATATTAGTCCACTGTTGTCACATACACCTCTGTTTCTTGCATGGCCACTGGTAAGGCAGTGGCTGTGGAGTTGACAGCAGTGGCTCCTTTTACATGGTATTGTCATCATTGTTTCTCATTTAATCTTCTTCTTTTTGACTTGACATTTTGGCCCGTGGTTGCCTTTTTCTCCCCTCCAGTACTCCCTCTGTGCCAGTGCCTTCTGTTCTTCAGCCCTTGTTCATTTTGTCGAGCTACTACTTCCTTCAACCATTTATTACTTCCTTAGTCTCTGTGCTTCTCTGTACCTTCTCATTCTCTCCTTAGCCGTCTCATTATAATATTTGTGTTGCTCATCATTCATGTTCTCTCTGTATTTCCACATGCATGCTACATTTTTCTGCAAATAGAGTTGATAGCAGGCAACATCCTTCTTAATGTTATCTATGTAATGCTGGCTTTTTTACTTGATTAATTGAGGATAAACAGTATTTTCCAATGCCTCACTGTGCAATGCTGCTGCAGACACACAGGTCTTCATCGTGATTCCATTCTTGATTAAGTTCTTTCAAAAAAATATATATAGGAATCAAAGCTGAGTTAAAAATGGAGAGTTACTAATGTGCTTCTGTTACTGGACTTCAGATGATAAGACAGAAGAAGTGGCTATCAGCACAAAAATGACATGCCATGCAAGACGTAGTTAATGACATAAAAGTTCAAGACATATGATGCAACATATGATAGCAGCACACAAATTCAAGACATATGACTCAAGAAGTGGTTAATGGCACAATGGCCAGGACATAGAGTATGATGCAAGAAGTGGTTGACAGAACAGAAGGCCAAGACATGATGCAAGAAATGGTTAATGACACAAATGGCCAAGATGTGATGCAAGAAGTGGTTAACAGCACGAAAGGCCAAGACATGATATAAGAAGTGGTTAACAGTGCAAAAGACCAAGACATACAGCTCAAGACAGCAGTTATCCACTGAACAAGGCAAAGACATTGATTGGAAGCCTAGCTGAGATAATGATGTATGCCTGTTTACTAACATCCACCTGGCTACAAACAAAATTGAGGCACACTTCCTCCTGGCTGCAGACAAAATGGAGGCATGCATTCACATGGCTGCAAACAAAATGGAGGACTGCATCCACCTAGCTGCAAACAAAATGGAGGCATTCATCCAACTAGCTGCAAACAAACTGGAGACATGTATCCTCCCACCCAGCTGCACACAAAATGGAGGCATGCATCCACCATGCTGTAATCAAACTGCAGGCACATATCCACAGAGCTACAAACAAAATGGAGGCACACTTCCACCCAACTGCAAACAGAATGGAGGCATGCATCCACCTGGCTACAAACAAAATGGATGCAAGCACCCACCGGGCTGCAAACAAAATGGAGTTACCACTACACATACTAGACACTAAAATGTTAATTACAATAAGAGGAAATGAATCAGCATAAACATTTTACCACATGATCATGTTAAAGCAGGAGCTCATGCCTCCCCACCAAAAACAATTGTGGATTGCTGTTTGTCACTTACTCGGTTAAGGAGTAGGCCCAATAGCCTCACAACCTACACCGGCACATTTGAGATGAACAAATACCTCATGAAAAGCCCAGTATGCAACAAAGAACAAGTAACTTGTGCTGTGTGGAATATTCAAATTTCAGGAGAATGAAATTTCATGGATTTTTCGAAATTCAGCTGAAATTACACCAAATTTTATCAGTAACAGAATGGTGGAATTCCATAGCATAAAATGGTTGTGGAATGATTTTCGGCAGAAAAACTGCTGTTCCACAGAATATTATTCTGCAGATCACAGCCAGCAGAATTCCACAGAACCAGCAAATTTCTGGTAGAGAGTCCACCGGCAGAATGGTCATTCTGCACTTATTTTGCTGACGGGATTCCACATTCCACATAGCACTACAAGATGCATTTTGTTTGGTGGAGGAGAAGTACATGGCTGGCCGGTTCACAAAAAAATTGCCAGATGCTGATGGTTTTAAACCATTAATCCAAAATTCCCCAGCATCAAACTCACATGGTCTACCAGTTTATAAACACCTGGAGTTCTGTATCATTTTAAACAGGCAGCCCATGTGCATCCAGTACTCCTCACCCAGACAATTGCGGATTGCCCTTTCTTGCATACTCAAATCAAGGTGTAGGCCCTTAGGCCTCACAAGCTATCCTGCCACACTCAAGATGAATAAATCTCCTACAAAATAAACAATATGCAACAGAGAACAATTAAACATTTTGTTTGATGGTGAAGACGCACATGGCTGACTGGTTCACAAAATAAAAAAATTACCAGGCGCTGCTGGTTTTAATCCATTAATCCAAAATTCCTAGTATGAATGCACATGGTCTACTAATTTACAAACACCTGAGGCTTAGTATCATTTTAAACTGGCAGTCCATGTGCATCTGGTGCTTGTCCCCCCAAACAATTGTGGATTACTCTTTGTTTTATATTCAGTCAAGGGGTAGGCCTGAAGGCATCACAAGCTACACCGGCACACTCAAGGTAATCAAATCCCACAAGAAAAACCCAATATGCAACAAAGAACAATTAACATTTTGTTTGGTGGTGGAGATGCACATAGCTGGTTGGTTCACCAAAAAAATGAGCAGACGCTGCTGATTATAAACCATTAAGCCAAAATTCCCAGTATCGAATGCACATGGCTACTTGTTTACAAACACCTGAAGCTCAGTATCATTATAAACAGGCAGTCTCTGTGTATCTGGTACTGCCCCCCTCCCCAAACAATTGTGGATTGCGCTTTGTTGCACACTTGGTTAATTGGTAGGCCTGAAGGCCTCACAAGCTACACTAGCACATTCAAGATGAATAAATCTCTCATGAAAAATTCAGTATACAACAAAGAACAAATAACATTTTGTTTGGTGGTGGAGATGCACATGGCCAGCAGGTTCAACTGACTCAAACAATACACAAAAAAAATTACCAGACACAGCAGGTTTTAAATCATGAAACCAAAATTCCCAGTATTGAACACACATGGGTTACCAGTTTAAAAAACATTTAAAGCTCAATATCATTATAAACAGACAGCCTATGTGCAGCCTGTACTCCCCCTCCAAACATCTGTTGATCACTGTTGGTTGCATACTCAGTCAAGGGGTAGGCCTGAAGGCCTCACAAGCTAGACTAGCAAACTTGAGCTGAATAAATTCAACAAAAAAAGAACAGTATGCAACAATTAACATTAACAATTGTTTCTGGGGAAGGGGGCTGGAGATGCACACTGCCAGCCATTTTTGTCCTGTGAGTAAAGGGTTAAAGGCAGTGACTTTGGTAGACTCCTGCAAGAGGAAGAAAGCTGATACTGCCTAGCTCAAGCTAGGCAGTTTGAGGTTAGAGAGAACACCAGCTGCAGGCTGTAAGAACTGTTTGATGCTAAGTGGCTACTGATTACTACAATAAACTACTATTGCTATAATAATGATTACTACTGCTTCTAGTAAATCAGTGTACCTGAATAACTAAACAAGACAGGAGTGGTTTCGGGATCTTTATGAAAGATACAGAAGGAGATTTCTCATGCCAGAGGAAACCAAACATCACAGTGAGAAACTACTCAAGGACTGAAGTTTTGGTGGGCTGAGCTAATGGCCACAGCAGTCTGGAGAAGTGGAGCAAATCAGACCACCACCAGAAATCAGGTTTGTGGGCAATTTAGTAGACACATGGAAGTGCTTAAAGCAGCATTTTGACTGTTATTTAGAAGCTACAGGTAGAACTGAGAAACAGGGACCACAAAAAATAGCATTGTTGCTGACTATTGCAGGCTCAGAAGTTTTGATATATATAATGCCTTGGAACTGTCAGATGCAGACAAGAAGGACTATGACAAAGTTATACAACAGTTTGAAGCATACTGTGTGCCGAGAAAAAATTGTACTTTTGGGAGATATGTGTTTAGATCTTGAATGCAGAATGCAAACAAAAACATTGAAGAATTTGTTATGGACTTGAGACTAAAAGCACAGTCCAGTAATTCGGGTACACTGATATCCTCTCTGATCAAAGACCAGATAGCGATGGGCTGTTCAGATCCAAGAGTCAAAGAAAGCTTTTAAGAGACAGTGAATTAACTCTGGAAACAACAATTAAGATCTGTCAGGCTGCTAATTCGCATGCAAATGTAAGTCCTAAGTGGGTCAAAGGCCATCACAGAAGTTGCTCCTGTGCAAACCAATAAAAGCAAATCCCAGAAGGCACTTACATGTTATACTCAGCAAGAGAATAAACAAGAGACAGGGCAAGAGAGGTATACTCAAAATATGAGGTTTACAAAACCTGCCAGAACTGTGGGAAACCACACACCTACAGAAACTGCCTTGCATATAGAAAACAATGTAAAGCCTGTGGACAACTAAACTATTTTGGAAGGTGTTGCAGAAGGAAAAAAGCAGTGCAATCAATTACAGAAACTGCTGACTCAGCTGGCACAGATGAACTCTTCATAGGAGCCCTGGACAAGCCAGGCATCACACAAAGCAAGAAATTTATTTTATTTATTTATGAATATTCGGAAAAACCTTTGAGCGTGAGCTCTTTTACAAAGGTTCCACGTCAGGGTGGACAAACATTGCAAAACACAAATACAGTGGTTACAGGTTTCGGAACAAGTTCAGTTACAAAGGTTCCACATGAGGGAGGACTAATGATACAGAAACACCAGTACAGTAAATACAGCTTTCAGAGCATATACAGTTGTTACAGGATTAGCACAAATACAGTGGTTACAGACTACAGAAAGATGCAGTCATACAGGTTCAGCGTATTAGGCAGTTTAATAGTCACGGTCTCAGTGCTGGGTTTAACGGTGGTAGTGGGTGAGTCCATCAGGTTTTTCCTGGGGAGCACATGCATTGTGAGATAGACTGTAGGTGCAGTTTGAGGCCAGTTTTGAACTGAGGCAGGCTGTGTGTATGTAGTTTCTGCAGGAGTTCATTTAGCCAGAGGGGGTCTCGGTAGGTGAAGGTACGCTGACCAAGTGAGGTTCGCCGGAATGGGATGGACAGTGCTCCATTTTTCTTCCCTCTGGTGATATGTGATGAGGGAGAGGCCTCGAGCAGGTTTACTATGCAGGGTGGTGTTTTTCCTTTTTACCCAATAGACAGGTTTGCTATTTGAGCCTGTCTTTTAGGCTCAGCCAGTTAGAGCTTTTATACAGAGTGTAATGGTCTGTGCTCAGCGTTAGGCGGCATGCCTTATTTAATGCAATTTGGACCCTGTTGAGTGCAGTGTCAGTGGCAGCTCCATAGACCACAAGCCCGTAGTCTATCGTGGGAAGTATTGAGCTGGAGACCGAGAGTCGGAGTGCTTCCGGAGTAAGGGAGTTCTTATGTCTGTAGAGGACCCCGATCTTTGTGTTAACTGACCTGACAAGGGAGTCAATATGGTTTGTATACATGAGAGAGTCGTCAAGGGTGACCCCTAGGTACTTAAATGATTGTACCTGCTCAATCTGCTCACCTGCATTATTGATGATATGGGGGGGGGAGTCTTCACTTATTGTAATGGCTGGAGTGGATCACAGCCTTGGTTTTCTTGTAGTTCAGTAGCAGCCTTTTCCTACAAAACCAGTCCTCGAGTTTGTTGAAGGAGGTTTGTAGTTCTGTTTGTAGTGCTGCCTGGGAGGTGCCACTGCTTAGCAGCACAGCATCATCCGCATACAGGATGAGACTGGTGTCACAGGCCATGGGGAGTTAATTAATAAAGAGGCTGAAAAGAAAGAGGCCAAGGATTGATCCCTGAGGAACTCCTAGGAGTACCTCTCTGGAGCTGGATAGTGTCTGCCCGATTTTGACTCGCTGACTCCTTTGTGATAGGTAATCATTGAACCAATTTAGGGTGTTTGGTGCCACTCCCATTCTTTGGAGCTGGGATATCAGTAGAGGGTGGTTGACGGTATCGAAGGCTTTAGTGAGGTCGATGAAGATGGAGCCCACCAATTTACCTTCATCTAGTGCCTTGTGTGTGTAATCGGAGTATGCAAGCAATGCAGTGGTGGTACTGTGTTTCTGCCGGAAACCGTGTTGGTTTGGACAGAGCAAATTGTACTTGTTTAGGTATTCGGTGAGTTGGTTTGCTATGATTTTCTCCAGCGCTTTAGATAGTGGGAAGAAGATAGATATTGGCCTGTAGTTAGATATCATTGCCTTGTCACCACTCTTATGCACTGGGGTTACCAGGGCTTGCTTCCAGACTTCCAGGAATTGGGCTAGGGCCAGGGATTTGTTAAATAGCATTGTAATGGGTTTGATCATAACGTCAAGGGTCAGAGATAGTATCTTCATGTCTATCCCATCACTCCCCAACCTAGTTTTTCCTAGGATTTTCCTGACCATTGTTAGGACCTCCCTTTCCGTCACCTTCTTAAGGTAGAAAGTTGGTTGATTTGTATTGGTGTGGTTTTCACAGCCTTGGTTATCCACCAGCAGAAGGTAGTCTGGGGGTAGTACTGGGGCCAGGTTAGTGAAGGCCTGGTTGAAGGCATCCGCAATGACTAGAGGATCTGTGGAGGGTGCGTTGTTTATATTGACTGTTTTAGGACTCAGCTTCTGGTCTTTGCCGAGGGTGTTCTTGAGATTATCCCAAAACCTCTTCCCATCTCCCCAGTCGTTGTTGAGCTGGGTCTTGTGGAAGTTGGCCTTTGCAAGCCGGACCAGTTTTGTGCACTGATTTCTAGCAGTTTTGTAACATTGTAAGTCATGGTTACAACCAGGACTTAAGGCTTTGGCCCAAAGGCAGTCCCTTTCTTTTAAGAGAGAGAGGAGCTTTCCATCCAGCCAGCCGTTTTCCACTTCACGGATTTTTCATTTAGTGCGTGGGGCATGAATATCACAGATGGAGTTGAAACCCTCCGTGAAAAAGCTGAGTGGGCGCCTTTTGTATGGGGGACCAGTTGTAGGCAGACAGTGCTGATATGATGGAACCAAGTTTGCCCTTTTGCAGGACCCTGCTCTCGATGAGATGTGGTGGGCTTTTGGCAATGTTACTGTTCCAGAGAAAGGAGATTGGTGAGTGGTCGCTCAGTACATCCAGGAGAACTCTGAGTTCAGAGAATCTGGACGGTGTGCTGACCAGAACCCAGTCAATTAGTGTGCTGGTGCCAGCCTTGTAGTTCTGTCTGGTGGGGTGAGTTACGAGTTGGGTGAGATTGTGGGAGGTGATTAGATCTTTTGCGGCTGTTGCATCATTACAGAGCCAGTTTATGTTAAAGTCACCCATCAAGATGAAATTTGAGCTCATTTTGTGGCCGCTTATTTCTTGCAAAACCATTGGAAGTCCATCCTTGGCTTTTTTGGGGGGCAGGTAGGTCGTGGCAATGGTAATGGTCTTTCCATTTAGGACGGCTTGTGTTTTTACCACTAATAACTCATAGTCCTCAGCAACTTTGGAGATGGGGAGGATGGAGCAGCTTAGCGTGTCCCTGACATACACGAGGCAGCCACCACCTTTCTTGCCTATTCTGTCTAGTCTGAAAATTTGGAATCCTGCAATGGACACCTCGCTATCTTTTATCTTTTTTGACAGCCAGGTTTCCGTTAGGCAGAGTATGTCTGGGGTGTGAATGGTCATCCAAGCCTGGAGCTGGTCAAGTTTTGCAGTTAGGCTGCAGATGTTTAGCGATGCTATTTTTAGGCCATCCACAGAGCGGGCGTCACTAATCCTCAGTGTTGAGGGTCCAGGATTTAGGTGAACGTTGCCTGAGAGTAGCAGTAGCATGAGGGTAACCTTCCTGGCAGATAGGGTGATGTTTATTTTTACTTTTGACTGTCGCTTGTGTTTTAGAAAAGGGGGGTGTCTAGACGCTTGCATCACATAGGGGGGAAGGTTAACTATTTCGGTTAGTGTGGGGTAGGCTAGCTTAGTGGTGACTGTGAAAGGGAGGTGGGGGTGAGGGGCCAAATAATACTGGAGGTGGTTGTGGTCATGTTCATGCTTATGGGCCATGATGCGCCCAAAGAGGTTTCAGAGTGTGGAGTTTGGGGACCAAATTTGTAAGTGGTGCCTGCAAAGCCAAGGGAGGTAGAGAGGAGTAAAAGTGGTATTATGTGGTTTTTCCCCATATTAGCTAGTTTGGGATGGCAGTCCTACTTTAGTCTTCCTACTGGTAAAATAGGTAATTTATTATGTTGCTTTATTTTAGGTTCAGATTGTTGGGAGGCGGGGGGGGATCTACAGTTGAGAGTGTGCACCAGGGGAGAGCTAGAGAGAGAGAGCAGGGAGGCAACAGGTTTGGTGCTTCGCTTGTGTAAAGGGGATAGGTTGAAACTTGGGTGTGCTATATCCAATCGGAATTAGTGGTCAAAAGGTGGGTGGGGCGAGAGTGTATTTAAAGGAGGCCTGGGAGGGAGGTGGTGGGGGCAGGAGAAAAATCACCCAGAGAACAGTACAATAAAAGTTGTAGTTGCAGTGCAAGTAAAATGCAGATCTAGCAGCGGTTCGTGAGCACACCAATGGTTTTAGTGCAGAGGCTGTGTGGCCCAATCACAGGCCACTTGCAGCGAATTCGCGCCAATCAGTGTGGCGCAACTAGGTATGGAGCTCTCACTGGGTTAGGCAACCCTACCTCAACGCTGGATCTGAGTGCGAGTTCCAGGGAGTCGGGCTGCTTTGGTGGCTGGAGTCGGAGCGGCGGCCATTGAGCGCCGCTTTTCAGCGCTTCTGCCGAGGATGCACCGGGATCCTTAATGGGGCCAGAAAAGAGCACAATTGTTAAATAGCTGTCTGCTGCAGTATGGAGACTGGCGACTATTCAACTAAATATCAGCGGCTTGAATATATAATACATGATTGGTACAGGTGTACAAATAAATGTGCTTTCCTCTAGACTGTGGCGTCAGACACCACACAGACCACAGATAAAGAAAAACCCTACTGTCTTGAAGGCATACAATGGACTAACCATAACCTCTATAGGGTACTGTGTGCTGAATCTTCACAATAGAGGCAAGATGAGTAAACATAACTTTGTTATTGTTACTGTGGGCAAGAGGACAATTTTGGGCCTAGAGACAAGTCAGAAGCTGGGCTTGATAGAAAAACTATTTGCAGTACAAAATGACAAGCCAGTCACTGATAATATTCTGTCTGAATACAAGGATATATTTACAGGACAGGGGAAGCTACCTATTATACATAATATCACTGTGGATGTGAAGTCAGTCCCTGTAGTGCATGCCACATGTTGAGTCCCGGTGGTCCTAAGGGATAAACTGAAAAAAGAATGGCAATGTTTAATAGATCTAGAAGAGTCAACACCATGGGTTCACTCCTTGATGATTTTTGAGAGAAGATATGGGACACTACCTTTGTGTCTGGACCCTAAAGCATTAAATGCATGCATAAAAAGAGAACATTTCCACATTACCACAAGATATGAAATCTTGGACGAACTATCAGGTGCCAAATATTTTTCAATACTGGATGCATTCTCAATATTTTGGCAAATACCTCTAACAATGTAACTATGTACTTTTAACATGCCTTATGGAAGACACTGTTTCAAAAGACTACCATTTGGAATATGCTCAGCACCAGATGTTTTTCGTGGAACCATGTAACAACTGCTGAAAAGCAGAGAAGGGGTTAAAGTCTACATAGATGATATTCTGATCTGGGATTCAATACAAAAACATGACAGCAGAGTGAGGCAGGTCCTACCAGTGGCCCGGGAAACAGGCCTTAAATTGAACAAGGAAACATGTCAGATAAGAAACTATGAAATAAAGTACCTCGGGGGAAATTCTTTCAGAGCAAGGTGTAAAACTGGACCCTGCCAAAGTCCAAGCGGTAAGCAGGATACCACAACCTAACTCTAAGAAAGATTTACAATGCTTTCTGGGCATGGTGAATTATCTGGGGAAGTGCATTAGCAATCTGGCTGACAAAACTAGCCATCTCAGACAATTACTTAACAAGTCAGCCACATGGGGGTGGACACCTGCACATGAACAAGAATTTCAAGAGATAAAATGACTACTAACTAGTGCACCCACCTTGCAATATTTTGATATCTCCTGTCAGACAAAGGTTTCCACAGATACCTCGAAGGATGGTACAGGAGCTGTACTGTTACAGCTCAGAAATGGCAGCTACAGACCTGTTGCATATGCATCAAGAGCTTTCATAAAGCCTGAATATAAATACGCTCAGATTGAACAGGAGATACTGGCTATAGCCTTTGGATGTGATGCATTTCATGACTACATTTATGGAACCCCCATTGTGATTGAAACAGACCACAAACCACTGATGATCATTTCAAACAGAGACTTATGGCAGGCCCAACCCCGATTCAGAGACTGTTAATTAAGCTACAGAAGTATGATTACAGGATCGATTACACACCGGGAAACCAGTTGATAGTGGCAGACACCTTGTCAAGAACTTGAGATGAATCACACAGAACCACAGCCCAAAGCGAGGATTCAGAAGGGGACATACACAGTAACAGAATAAAAACCTCAGGAGCAGTGTCTGTCCAAATGTGGGAAAGACTGAAAACTGCAACAGCACAGGATGAAACACTACAAGCTGTACTGTCAGCAATACATGAAGGGTGGAAGGGACAATACACACCCACAAGGTAAGTGCCATTTAAGTCTGAGTTATCTGAGGTAGCTGGAGTACTCCTTAAAGGTGATAGGATTGTGGTGCCTAGTAGTTTAAGAAAGGAATTGCTATATAAAATACATGAAGGACACATGGGTATGGAAAAATGTAAGTGAAGGGCCAGGCCAGTAGTATACTGGCCAAGAATTTCAAAAGATATAGAAAACACAGTACTGGCCTGTTAGATATGCCAGAAATACAGGCCCACCCTGAAGAAGGAACCATTGATTTCGGACACAGGAAATGCAACAGCATGGGAAAAAGTAATTGTCGATTTGTTTGCACTAGGAGGCAGAGAGTACCTGGCTGTATTTGATGCATTCTCATGTTACCCCAAGGTTGTCAAATTAAGCACACCCACAGCAAACCAAGTAATAAAGGAACTGAAAGTAATCTTTGCAAGATTTGGGATACCACAGATTCTAAGAACAGATAATGGGACCCAGTTTACAAGTACAGAATTCAAAACCTTTGCACACTCATATGGCTTCAGGTATGTCACTTCCAGCTCCACCTACCCTCAAGGAAACAGACTGGCAGAATCAGGGGTCAGAGTCATAAAGACTCCTAAAAAAAGGCAATGGAGGAACAAACAGACCCCTCTATTGCATTACTGAATTACAGAGCCACACCACTAGCATGTAGAAAATCCCCAGCAGAACTGCTATTGGGATGTCAGCTTCGAATCCGTTTGCCTAGGATTCAACTCAAATGTTATACTGACAATGACACAGCCATGAAAGAAAGGGCAATACAATTCAGAAAACCACATGAAAACTTTAACAGAACCACAAAGGAGCACAGAGTGCTATAGGCAGGTGAAAAGGTCTAGGTAAGAAATGAGGGATGCTAGGGAAAACTGGCAGTCATCCAGAGGCTCGTGGCCCCAAGATCATATCTAGTACTCACTGGATGTGGACATCTACTAAGACGGAATGGGAGACATTTAATTCCAGTGCTGACAGGGTCAGGACAAACTCCTTCAAAACCGGGGAACGTACCTATGGAGTAAGAGTGCATCCCTCAAGAAGAAAGAAATGGGCCAGGACAACAGGATGAGAAAAGCAGATTAACAAACCTAGCAGCTCCACACATTGAGCCACCAACCTCTTTGGTCAAAGTACAAGACAAGGTGGAAACAAGCACTGCTACTCAAATGCACACTGAAACTATTAATCAAGGGGCCTCCCAGCATGCTGGCAGGTCAAGATGTGGAAGGCTAATTAAAAAGCCACACAGACTTATAGAAACCTGTTAACTGCCATCTACTAAAATGTTCTCTATATTTTATGTATAGCTATATCGATCTCTCTGTATATAAATATATGTAAACCTATGTGCTGATGTCTAAGATTCAGATAGCAAGTCAGATCTACAGAGTAATCCCGTTCATGCCAGTCAGATAAATACTGTTACAACTGGAAAGAGATATTGCATGCTATTAGTATAACCTACAGTATTTACAGTGCATGAACAGTTAGACTACAAATAGAGGAGATAGTGCATGCTACTAGATAAGACACAGAGGACTTCACAATAACCTCAGGTTAGTATGCATTTGTTCACTCTTCAGTTTTTTTTTTTAGAAAACAGGGGATGTCCTGTTAGTAAAGGGTTAAAGACAGTGATCTTTTAGACTCCTGCGAGAAGAAAGCTGATACTACCTAGCTCAAGCTAGGCAGTTTGCTGTTAGAGAAAGAGGGAAGTAATAATGCCCCTTTACAAAGCCATGGTGAGGTCGCACCTGGAGTATGGGGTTCAGTTCTGGAGGCCTCAACTCTGCAAGGATATAGATACATTGGAGAGGGTTCAGAGAATGGCAACCAAGATGGTGCAGGGTATGCTGGAAAAGTCATATGAATAGAGGTGTAAGGAGCTGGATCTGTACATGCTGGAGGCAAGGAGGGAAAGGGGAGACATGATTGAAACTTTTAAATATGTAAAGGGGCTCAATAAAGTGGGAGCAGAGTGTTTACTTAAGAGCAAGGAGGGGTCAAAACTAGAGGGCACACCCTCAAACTGCAAGGAAAAAGATACAGGGGCAATGTGAGAGGGCATTTCTTCATAGAGAGGGTGGTAGAGCCCTGGAACAGACTACCAGACAGAGTGGTGGGGTCTAAATTAGTGGAAGAATTAAAGAGGGCATGGGACAAGCATATGGGGCTAAATATCAGGGGGGGGTAGGGGCTGGCAGGGAGAGGGAGGTGTAGGGGGGAAAAAAGAGCAGACTAGATGGGCCAGTATGGTCCTTTTCTGCCACCAAGCTTCTATGATTCAATGATGATTCAGGCGTTCCTTGTATAATAGGCCATGGAGGCTATGTATCATCTTGGTCTCTCTTATTTGCACCATCTCCAGCCTATCTCTGTCCTTTTTAAAGTGCGGATTCCAAAACTGGATGCAATACTCCAGCAGGGGCCTCACTAGGAACCTATACAGAAGGAGGATCACCTCCTTACTCCTGCTGTCAAATTCTCTCACTATGCATCTGATCATTCTACTTGCCATAAGCGTTGATGCATTGGCTTGACTGTTTTAGGGTGTGGCTTATGATGACCCCTAGGTCCCTTTCTTCCTAAGATGTGCTAAGTTTAACTCCATTGAGCCAGTACTCCATTCTAGGATTCCCTCTACCTACTGTAGGTACAACACTTTACACTTTTTGTGTTGAACTTCAGCTGCCAGACCTTAGTCCATTGTTCTAGCTTTTGTAGGTCATCTTGAAGTTCCCTAATCACCTCCATGCTGTCAACCCTAACCCCCAAGTTTGGTATTATCAGTGAAGAGTTCCAATTTTCCCTTTATGCCTATGATAATGTCACAAATGAACATATTAAACAGGACCTGTTCTAAGACTGAGTCCTGGGGCACACCATTAGTGAGTTTACCTTCACCAGAACTCACTCCGTTGGCAACCATGCTCTGACTTCTATCTCTTTATCAGTTACCAACCTATCAGACTAAGCTATTAGCAATGCCAAGATCTTCTAACTTTTTTTAACAGTTGATTGTGTGGCACTGAGTTGAAGACCTTGCTGAAATCAATGTACAGTATGTTCACCGGGTGTTCCCTATCTAACTCCTTGGTTACCCAGTCAAAAAAATACAATATGGTTGGTCTGGCATGATCTGCCAGCCATGAATCCATGCTGTCTGTGGTTCAGGAGGTTGTGCTTATCCAGGTAATCCACTATATTCTGTTTAATAAGGGTTTCCATTAATTTTCCCACAACAGATGTGAGACTGACCAGCCTGTAGTTGCCAGCCTCCTCCCTACTGCCCCCTAGTGGAAAGGAACCACTTTTACCCTTCTCCAGTCCTCAGGTACCACTGCCATCTGAAGTGAATGGTTGAACAGATGTGCCAATTGATCTGCTAGTACTTCAGCCAGTTTCTTCAGTACCCTTGGATGCAGCCCACCAGGCCTTGGTGCTTTGTTATGTTCTAAGGTGCATTAGTGCCTTTTTGACTCTTACTGTGGTGATCCATGGAGTCTCCCATATGTGGGTGCCCTCTATCCGAAGATTTTATGCCACTTTCTGACAATGGTCCACTGTGCTCCATGGTAAACACTGAGAAAAAGAAGTTGTTGAGGCAGTGACTTTTTGTTCATTGTCCTCAATGACTCTGCCTCCTTCGATAAGTTTAACAAACCCCCCTTTCTTCTTTTCTGCTGGGTGTATCGGGATAATTGTTTGTTACCACATTTGACACCTGTAGCAATCTGAAGTTCAGTCACTGCCTTTGCCAGTTTTAGCACTTATTTGGCCTCCTTACTTTTCTGAATGTAGTTGTCCCAGTCACTGTCATTCTGTTTCTTTTTGTGGTAAGCTACTCTTTTGGCTGCGATATCTGCCCTGACCTGGTTAGTAAACCATATGGGTCT
The DNA here is from genome assembly GCA_016271365.2 of Neoceratodus forsteri. Taxonomy (NCBI): domain Eukaryota; kingdom Metazoa; phylum Chordata; order Ceratodontiformes; family Ceratodontidae; genus Neoceratodus; species Neoceratodus forsteri. The sequence goes on from CM057454.1 coordinate 287,617,090, forward strand.
TTTTTTTTTTCTTTTAGACAATGTTCTAATGCAAACTTTTGTGGCTTCTTGTATGGATTGCTTAACCATCCCCCAGATGACTTCTGCCTCCAGTTTTTCATGAATGCTGGTCAGGTTGTCTTTGACCATCATTCTCATTTTATTAAAACTATCTCCTTTAAAGCTTAAGACCTCCATTCAGGACTGAGATTTTACAATCCCTGATGAGAACTGTTTTAAACTATCACAAGCTCACATGGGCCACCTGTGTAAAAATGAACCAAACAGGGGCAGGTACAGTGGCATCCCCCAGGATGAAACCCAATTCTGCAGCATTTTGTAGCACTCTGCAGAATGCTGCAGCAGACCTACTGAATAAAGCAATGTAATTTCAATTGCAATTTAGTCCCTTTTGTCATTCAGGAAAATGTGACACTGCCAGGATGAAGTGAATGCCACGGTTTCCTGCATGACAAAAGAGCCTAATTGTCATTGAAATTACATTGCTTTATTCAGTAGGTCTGCTGCAGCATACTGCAGAGTGCTTTAAAGTGGATTTCATCCTGGGGGACACCACTGTACAAAGCCCTTTAAATTAGATGGGTTCTGCCTTGCTAATTATGTGTGAGGAGTGCATTTTCCATGGGAACTTCTGGTTTACCAGAGACTTTTTGTTTTTAATTCTGTGTTTCACCCACATGGCCTTGTGTCAATTATTTTATATTTATTTTATTTCCATGTAACAACTGGTGTACTTAATTATTATACTGCATTGTAGTTTTATTGTTATTTCTGATGTACTTAACTACCCACCTTTATCTTGTACTGTGTTGTAGTACTAGTTGTGTATATCATGTATTTTGTTTCTCTTGCCTTTTGGCCCGGGTTGTGCTTGAAAATAATCCACTGGGTCAGGACACCTACCCGGTTATCAACGTCATAAATAAATAACTACCATGCACACAAAATACTAAAAAAATAATAAAAATAAATGATAAAACACACTCAATAATAAATTAAAAAAAATGAACATACCCTGAGCAGAACATGGTGTAGCACAGGACAACAAGCACAGGCTGCTATTATGGAGGCTGGCCAAACAAAGGAACCATGTGTGGTCAGGTAAATAGCGACCTGAATATGGATCAGGTCCCAATGCCATAATATGCCCCCTAAACTCCCACTTGCTATTGCAAACAGCAGTAAGCTGCAACATATAGTATATCCAGCAAGAAATTCAATACTCAGAACACTTTTAATATTGTGACATTGAACAAACTCCACTAGTATTGCATCACCCATACAGAGCCACTTACTTTGATCAGCTCAACATGTAAGTCTGGTGGCTCCCCATTCAAGCAGGTAAACACATAACTGTGGCAAGTACAAGGGACAGTGACACTTCTAACAGTGCCAGCTGGCAAACAAAAGATCTGTTAACCTCAGGATTGCTGTTTTTAAACCTCCCCAAAGCCATCCCCCTCTTGCTCAACTTGTCTGGTTCTTGCCAGGATTGCAATGCTGTTGACCGGGCCAGTGTTAGGATTTGGGGGACCTCCAGCTAAATTACTGATGGGGGCCCCACCCAGTTATCATTTTATGCTTGGCCCATGTCTTACTTAAATTCATGGAATTTAAACACCAATATACACGTAGGTGCTAAATCAAATTTTTAAGCCTAGAAACAATCCATGCATCTTAACACATTCATCAGTTTTATATATTTAAACTGTATGGGTGATTCTACTAACAGGTATAGAAAACATTATACTGGAGTCTGTTACAGACCTCCAAGTGCAGATATTACTTATACAGAAGGTATTATTACAGAATTTGAAAATGCTTGTGAACATGGTTCCATGTTATGTATGGGGGATTTTAATTTGGGTGACATATTTTGGAAGAAAAGAATTGCATTAACTAGTGCAGGCAAAAAAACTCTTAGCCTGCTCTAAACAACTTAATATCCAACAATGTATTTTAGCTCCAACTAGAGGGAACAACATTTTAGATCTAGTGTTTTACAGCAGTCCCCTTAACATACAAGGGCCCGGATATTCAGAAGGGTTGCGCATGGCGCAACACTGTTGCACCATGCGCAACCCACTGATGCATCCTGATGCAATATTCAAATGGGGATTGTGCCTGGCACAAATCCCGATACACCAGAGCACATCGGTAATGTATGTGGTGCAGGTGGGGGGGCGTGCCCATGCATACTCCTCACATCCCGATGTTCAGCCCGGGATGTGCTGAGCCCATGCATGTGCAACCCCTACTTGCGCTACACACAGGTGAGCCAAAAAAAAGGAACAACGGCTGGCCACCCACAGGTGAGCTGCCATATTACAGGGTGCAACACAGCAGCTGCCACCTGTGGGTGGCCACCCAAGCTCCAGCTGCACCTTCCTGGCAGTGCACCCCATGCCCGATCGCAGGCATATGTAGAAGAAGTTAAATGTCTCATATCCCTGGTGGTCCAGTGGACTGCTTGCAGTCCAATTGCAAGCATAAGATGAAAATTAAATCTGTCCCATATCCCTGGTGGTCCAGTGGACTGCTTGCAGCCCGATCGAAGGCATAAGATGAGCATTAAATTCATCCCATATCCCTGGTAGTCCAGTGGACCTCTTGCAGCCTGATCACGGGCATATATGGAATGAAATAATCGTCCTATATCCCTGGTGGTCCAGTGGAAAGCTCGCAGCCCGATCACGGGTGTCAGTACAAAAGAATGTACATCAAACCAACCCTGGTGGTCTACTTGGTACCTCCCACTGCGCCACTGAGCCCCACTGCCCGCCCCACCCGGTCAGCGGGTAGCAGTCTCCGTTTCATCCCCACCGCTGACTGACATCATACGTGGCTTGCCATATTGGTTCACAGCGTGAGCCATGGGCATGCAGCCATACATGCTACACAGCCCAGAATTTTGGATGCATCCATTCACAATTCTGGACTGTGTAGTATGGTATGGGCTGCATGCCCATTGACTCACGCTATGGACCAATGGGCCTACTGCCCTACCGTATGGTGCCAGTCGGTGGGCAGTGGGGCAGCAAGCGGGTGGGGAGCTGCAGTCTGTTGTTGACTGAGGGGGAGCGGGCCGGTGGGGCTCAGAGGGCAGGTGGGGAGGTGGGTACCACTAGACCCCCAGGGTTGGTTTGATGTGGCATTCTTTTGTACTGATGCCCGCAATCGGGCTGCAAGCAGTCCACTGGACCACCAGGGACATAGGAATGCTTTTATTTATACTTATGCCCACGATCAAGCTGCGAGCAGTCTACTGGACCACCAGGGATATAGGAATGCTTTTATTTATGCTTATGCTCGAGATTGGGCTGTGAGCAGTCCACTGGACCACCAGGGATATAAGAATGCTTTTATTTATACGTATGCCCATGAACGGGCTGCGAGCGGTCCACTGGACCACCAGGGATATTGGACAATTCATTAATTCTACATATGCCCATGATCAGGCAGTGGGCCACATTGCCACGCTGTGCATGGGGCATTGGTCCCCGATGGCTGCAGCCTGGCAGGGCGCCAGGTGCAAGTCGCCGGGGATCGGCACACCTGTATGGAAATGGGGCCATAATGACATGCAAATGGCCCCATTTGTGCCTTGCATGCATTATGGCCCCATTTGCAAGTGCACTTTTGAATATCGTGGTTGTTGCACCTAGCGCAACGGAACTTGAAGTAGTGCATCCCACTGCTCCACTCTAGCAACTTGCGCTGTGGCAGTGCCACTGCACCATGTACACTGCAGGTGGCCAGGGTGTGATATTCAACACTGCTGTGCCATGGTGCAGCTCCGTTGAATATCACCCTGTCAATGCCCCTGCACAGCCAAGTTGCGCTGCGCCCAGGCTTGCGCCACAGCCTGGCGCAGTCTGAATATCTGAGCCATGGTGTCACTATTTCATATCCCATTTGTAATAGTGACCACTGTTCATTTAAGTTTTCTCAAGAACAGATAGTCATTATTAACAGCAATAAAACTATTATTTATCTTTATAGTAAAGCTGATTTATTAAGTATTTCTTCTGCACTAAATGGCATCAATTGGGATTACATCATGACTTCATCTAATCCCGAGAATAGCTGGGACTTTTTCAAACATACATTATTACAATTAAAAGATAAATTCATTCCATCTACTATTAAGCATGGGCAGAAAAAACAAAGACCAAAATGGTTATCTAAAACCATTCAACGAATATTAAGACAAAAAGATAATAAATATGCTATATACTTAAAATCTAAGATAAAAGAGCATTGGTTTCCTTACCTTAAAATTCAAAAGAAGTGTAAACATATGATAAGAAAGGCAGAAAAGTGTCAGGAACAGAATCTTGCAAAACATGCTAGTAACGATAATGGAAAGATGTTCTATTTGTAAAACACTTGTCAGGTTGGACCTTTGTTAGATAACTCTAAACTTTGTCATAACCTTTTTGATATGGCCAATATCTTAAATCAAATATTTTGTGATGTATTTAGTCATAAATCCATTCAATATGATGTAACAGTAAATGTAACAAATTAATCTTTGATCGTATTAACAGACAGTATGGTATCATCGAAACTCAAATTATTAAAAAATAAATATTTTCCAGGTCCAGACAATATTAGTGGACACCTGTTATATTTACTCGCTGATTCCATATCTCATCCCTTATGTCTATTTTTTGAACATTGTTTGATGCATCATTTTGTACCTAAAGAATGGAAGCCCACCCATGTTATTCCAATATATAAAAAAGGAACTCATTCCAATTTGAAAAAATACCAACCTATTAGTTTGATGTCATCTATCTGTAAAATACTTGAGAATCTAATCAAAGATCTTATAAGTGATACTTTGAACACTGTCAATATAGAACAACATGGGGTTGAAAAGGGCAGAGGGTGCCTTAGTAATCTGATGTGTTTCTATGAAAATGTTAGTAAAAACATTGACCATGGCACACCTTGGAATATTATTTATTTAGTTTTTAGCAAGGCCTTTGATGTGATGGCTCATCATTCCTTAATTGTTAAATTGTTAGATACCAACATTAATAAATATATTATTGCATGGATCAAAAATTGGCCAGATCAAAGAACACAGAACGTATTAATCAATGGTCACTTGTCCGATTCCTGATTTGTTAGTAGTGGAGTTCCCCAGGGGTCTGTCTTGGGCCTTTGCTTATTTTTAATATTCATTGCTGATTTAACAAAAAACTGTATGCCCACTTCTGTTAAATATGCAGGTGATGTAAAACTTGGTGGGCCTTGTGGCAGTGATGTAATGACATCCATAATCCAACAGGACCTCAATAGCATATCTGATTGGGTTAATACTTGGGGTATGCATCTGAATCCATCAAAATGTAAGGTGATGCACATTGGTCCAAATAACCCTTTGACCACATATATGTTAAATGAATTTCCTCTAGAACCCACTACTGATGAAAATGACTTGGGCATTTACATATCAAATGATTTGGGGTATTACAAACATATTAATGAGGCAATTAACAAAACAAATCACATATTATGGTCGATTAAGAGAAACATTAAGTCAAGGAACTCAGGGATTATGCTGCCTTTATATAGAGTTTACGCTAGACCTCATTTGAATACTCATCACAGCTATGGAATCCTTATAAAAAGAGTGAGATTGCATCCCTTGAAAAAATTCAGAGGAGATTTACAAAAAATATAAAAGGATTCTCTAATGTTCCATATGAACAACGTTTAGAAAAGCTAAATCTGATGCCCTTACCTTTTAGATGCTTTTGAGGGGATTTAATTTATATGTTTGATATAGTAAATGACCCATACCTGGTTACTCAAATGGGGTTTGAGTTTAAAATCAACATACATAATACTAGAGGTCATCCATTACAGATTAACAGGGCTAAATGTTTTCATGTTTCAAGGAAATATTATTATACACAAATAATTATTAATCCTTGGAATAACCTACCATCTGAAATTGTTACTAGTAATAACAAAAATACCTTTAAAATTTGCCTTGACAATTTTTTCCTTAATAAAACAAATTTGGGGTATTATAATTGATAAGGTGCAGTTATGAGCCTCACAGCCTCCTTTGCACCATATTACCTTAGTAGTATAAACCTTAGTAGTATAAGTCATGACCAGGGTTTGGATTACTGTCCTTTAATCTAACCCTAGGAGTATGAGGTGAAGCTGAGTACTTTATTCCTTCAAGATTAAATTAACAATGTAAGAGAAGGAGTGCTTTAATGCTATTATTCAGCTGTACTGCTTCTATATTCAATTCAGGAATCGACTCAGGTCATTGGGGGCTGTCCTGGGAAAAGAAGATTGAGTGTCCCAAAGACAGCTCCCCTTCTGTAGTGGGGGGGATGTTGTGCTCTTCCACCTGGCTGAAACTGAGATATCACAGTGGAGACACTCACTAGGGGATGGATGCCGCTAGCGTGCCAAGCACCAGAATGGGGGAATGAACCCTTAGTAAAAATTGGGATGAAAACCCCTGCAATTGGTCCCATACTACCAAGCATGGACTTCACCTAACCCACCACAGATGGTTCAGTGTAAGTGGCAGAGGTAAGGTCCAGAGCAGATAGGACCCCTACCCTAAAGGAAAACATCTGGTACACCTATATGAGTGAATCAAGGCCAGGAGTGATTTCAAAAAAGTCAGACTGCACAAAGGAAAATATCAGTGATATTTTCATTAGAATCTTAGCATATCTGATTTATAATAATAATAATAATAAATGTATTTATATGGTGCCTTTCCATTGCCAAGGTGCCTAACAATAAAATAGATCACACAACATCAAATAACAAATCAATACAGTTAAAATCACACAAACAATTAAAACAGCAGTTAAAACAGTTACACACTTTAGTTAACTGAAAAAGCTTTTTGCCACAGATATGTTTTAAAGCCCTGCTTAAATTCCTCCACAGTTGCACACTCCCATAACTGATAAGGTAGAGAATTCCAAAGGGTGGGGGCAGCATAAGCAAAACCTCTTGAACCAGATGACTTCAAATTCTCCCTTGGAATCTCTAGTAACCCCTCGTTGGCCGAGCGAAGTGATCGACCAGGGCAGCAGGGAACCAAAAGCTCTTACAGATAGTCCAGGCCCAGTTCATGTAGGGCTTTAACAGTCAGTAAACCAACTTTAAAGGTGATCTGCCATTAAACTGGCAGCCAGTGCAGTTCACACAGAACTGGGGGTAATATGGCAGGATCAAGTAGATCCTGTCAAAAGCCAGGCTGCCGCGTTCTGCACCAGCTACAAGTGACGGATTTCAACCCCAGAAGGACACAAAGGCATGTACCAAGGTGGGAAGGTTGTCAGACAGAACCAGATGCTTTATCCTGGTTATATTCCTAAAATGATAAAAGGAGGTTTTGACGACAGCCGATACCTGAGAATGAAGGGTCAGACCATCATCAAAAACTACTCCTAGGTTACGCACCCGTTCAGAGGTCGGGAGTGAGACACTGCCGAGAAAAATTCCAGAGGGTGCCCCAACACCCAATTCCCCCTATCTGATGGCCCGGGTCCACAACCAGTTCCTCAGTCTTTTCCGAGTTCAACTTCAGTCAACTGGAATCGATCCACTCCTGGATTTCTTTCAGACAGTTTTTAAAAACCGAGAGAGCTCCATTCTGGTCAAATGCAAAAGAAAGGTAGAGCTGGGTATCATTTGCGTAACAGTGAAACCTCAGCCCATACCTTCTTGCAATGTCTCCGAGGGGTAGCATATACACCGTGAACAACATGGGTGACAGCACTGAACTCTGAGGCACCCCACAAGACAAAGTAATTGGGCCTGAAGTAAAAACCCCAGACACAACTCTTTGTGTTTTACCCATGAAGAATGATGTAAACCATCTGAGGACAGTCCCCGACATTCCACAGATATGCCTCAGGTGTCCTATCAACACCATGTGGTCCACAGTGTCAAAGGCTGAAGAGAGATCCAGAAGAACCAAGATGGTATGGTTCTTCCGATCTCTCACCATCATGAGATCACTGAGCACCCGAACCAGCGCTGTCTTAGTGCTATGACTCTTATGAAAACCAAACTGGAGTCGTTCATAGATCTCATGGATGGTCAACTGGTCTTCCAGTTGTACTGCCACTACATTCTCAATCACCTTCCCTACAAAGGGAAAGTTAGAGATAGGTCTGTAGTTTGCATGGCAGTCAGGGTCCAAGGTAGCTTTCTTCAAGAGTGGTGTCACCACCACCTCTTTCAGGGAGCTAGGAAACTCTCTAGATTCCAAGGAGCACCAGACTATCTGCACAAGGGCCAGACCGATGATGTCAATACAACCCAAAATTAAGAGGTCGGTCCAGGGTCCAAACTACAGCATGTAGGGCGCACACTCAGGACAATCCTCATGACATCCCTGAACTCCAGTCGACTGAAGGTACTCCAGGAAAACTGAGGTACGGTGACCCCGCACTGATCACAAACAACCCCCATAGAGTGTGCTGGCTGAAGCACCACCCTGATGTCAGCCACCTTATTTGCAAAGAATCGAGCAAGCTCATCACACTCTAATTGCGAAAAGCTTTCTGAACTTGTAGACAGGCTGGGTTGCACAGTCTGTCCACAGTTCGAAATAGCTGAGCTGGTCGATTCTGCAATCTACCCAGACAGGAATTCTGCCTTCTTATGGGTGATTGCAGATTGATAGACTAAATAATGGTCCCTCAATCTAAGGCAGTCGGCATCGAGGGCGGACTTTCACCAGCAACGTTCTAACCTTTGCCCTAGACTCTGCATATCTCTCAAAGTCCCATCAAACCAAGGGGACCTGGGGTGAAGGGAGAGAGGGTGAACATAGACTGGAGCAATGGAATCCAGAGCTGCCGAAACAGCTGAATTATAAGCCAACAAGAGGGTCTCTGGATCATTGTTTTCCGATGATAGGGATGAGAAGTCAAGTGCCACCACTAGGCCATGGAAACTTATATCCTGTAAAGGGCAGTACCTAACCATCTCCACAGGGGTAGGCCTATGAGGAGGGGTGCTAAAACTAAATTCCACAGTGTAGTGATCAGACCATCCAACTGGTTCCACCCCCAAGTCAGATGATTTTATCCCTAGGAGAAAGATTAAGTTGAGAGAGTGTCAGTGTATATGAGTAGCAGTGGAAACCACCTGTGTAAGGCCCAGAGATGTCATTAACTGGAGGAAGTGTTGACCAAATTGCGAGAGTTCATCATCGACCCAGGCATTGAAGTCACCCAGAACCATCAATCTGGGTGACTCAAATGCCATGTCAATGATGAAGTCCACCACTTCCTGATGGAATTGCTTTTCATCGCTGGGTTAATGGAAGGTGAGAGTGATTCGATAGCCTACACCTGCTACAATGGTACACTCAAAACACTCAACCTCCTCAACTAGTGCCCTCATGAGGTTCAGTTCAGTCTTGAAACAGACCGCAACCCCCCCACCATGATCCAATCTCGGGCAGTGTATCTCAGAGTACCCAGCTGGAGTCATAGCTTCCAAAATGGGGCCAGAATTTTCATCCAGCCAGGTCTTGGTAATGCACACCAGATCCATCATTTCAACAAGATCTGCAATAATTGCAGTCTTGTTCTTAATGCACCTTGCATTGCACAACACCGCCCAAGTTGGATGAACCTCCCGGGCCACCCGGGCCATCTGACTACCACAATCCATAGTACCCTTGCATATGGGCACCAGACATGGCAGACCACAATCTGGATTCCATTTCACCTCGGGGCATCTTCTGGATCCTACCACCCCAAGTCGGTGGCCCCCCTCGTTCATTCTCCACTATTCGTGTTCCCCCTGCCCCCCTCCTCATCCTCCTACGCATAATACCCAGTGCTCTACAGCACTGGTAGGTCACAAACTGGAAAGGGGGAGTAGAAAAGGGTCAGAAAGCATAAAGAGCAGAGGATGAATAGTGCACAACTGTCGGGGAAGGCATCCAACACATTCTACAGCACAAATAAATAAACTAAACTAATAAGACTAATAAATTCCCCCTAAACCCACCCCAACTAAAACAATTATCTTAAAATTGAACTATAAACCATAATAACAAATTAATAAATACACTAAACAAACTCAAAATAACTCAAATAACCCACCCTGGGCCGGCCCGCCGGCGCAGCGGTTGGATTTCCGCTTACGAAGCCAGCGACCCGGGTTCGGGAACGGACTCGGGTAGCTGGAGGGCCAGCTGGGAGAGGAGGATCGAACGCGCAATGGCTGCTCTCCTCCTCTGGGGAGGGAGGGGATGCTTGTCCCGCAGCTCTACCGCCACCTGGGTGACCACGGGTGGAGGTGCAGCGGAACTGCATAGAAGGGAGAGAGGACATGGGCCGGAAGCGAGCGCACGTCGTGCGACGCCCCTAGGTCTCCCCAGAGTGCTCACGTCCTGTGGGAGGGGACAGAAAAATGGAAAAAGGTGCCTGGCATGGAGGACGTAGACGGGACCCGACTGCCCCCAGATAACCCATAACCGGGCTACCAATGGATGCCGCAGATGGACCACCTGACACACATTAATGGACTGGAGGGGGTTAGACGGGGATACCTCCCTCCTCCCCGCCGGGGGGAGTAGGCCGAGGCAGCATGGAGGTAGGTCCGAGCGACACCACGGTAGATACCCGGGGAGGGACTGGGGGAGTTCAGTCTAGGGATTCTCAGAAGAAGTTCCACCACACCAGAGAGAAGGGGGCTAAAAAAAATAAAAATAAATAACCCACCCTAACACAATAAAATACCACTTAATAATATATATTGCCCTACCCCACATGTACTGAATCAGTCTCTCCTGCACTAAGTATTACATGGACATTACAATCCTCCCTCACGAAATTACATGTATAACAGTAAAATAATCTATTGAAAAACACAGAAAAAAGAAAAGAAGATCAGGCACTGTCACTGCCCAAATAGAATCTAAGTACACAAAAATACTAGAAATAACCAATCCCTTCTTGTAGCTGTACTCCCCCCCCCCCCCAAGTCCTCTCATGACCAGGAGGGGAAGAATTTAGGCACTCTCACTGCCCAGATTTGGAGGTCAAATTCCATAGAAGAGACATAATACAAAATTCAAAAGAAGACACATCAAAGTAAGTCAAATGAAAAAATGTGGACACCCGGTCCTCTCACCACCAGGGATCCATAAAATAAATAAAACCATATGGAGGATGTAGTCCATTCTCAGTATCCATAAAGTGCGGATAATCCATGATCCAGTCCAAGGTAGAGAAAATATATCCAAGCAAGATCCTTAGTAACAAGATTTCTCACGGCTCTCTCACTCCACTAGGCCACATTCCTTCAATCTCTCTTTAAACAGAAGTCCACAAGCTGAAGTTCAAAATCTAATTCACATCAAGAGAGGAACATAATCCAAATCAGGTGCTGAGACATAAGAAGGGGTTGGACCCCTTCCCCACTGCCACAAACAGGCCCAATCACTCCCGAGACCAGCAGCTGCAGAAACTCTGAGACTAGGCTGTCAGGACCAGTCTCACAGCCTCTTAGGAGCAACTACCGATAATGACTCCAACTCCCTGGAGCAAAAATCTAATCAATTCCCTCTCTGTCCCTCAGATCGGGTATAACCCTGGTGACAGTGGAAATACAGGGAGCCTCCCCACCCCGACACTGCCCGCTGAAAGTCGCAGCTCTTATTTCCAAACTGCTGTCCTGCGAAAGATCTTGCAATAGATCACTCCATTTCCAAGGCAAATAGCGTCAACCACAAAACCGAGAAACCCCTTTCAAAATAAAAAGGGTAATCCAGGCAGCTAGCGATAGAACCACCAAAACAACCCAGCAGTTGGAAATACTCGAGGAAGTTAAGGCAGGTCCACTTCCCCAACGTCTTTCACAAATTATACATGTGCAGAACCACGTTAGTAGCAAACTGCCGATATTCGGTCTTCTACAAAAATACACAGTTCAATTTCTTGCTCCACGACTACTTGCCACACTCCACATAATAAAAATAAGATTTTACTAAAAACGACACAAAACAGATCTAAAACTTTGCTTATACAGGAGCTATTATGAAGGCTGGCAACAAAATATAATGCAAGTGCATTCTGATTGTTCAGTGGCCACTGTTGCTTTAATAGTTTTAATAGGGTTTATTTCACATAAGATAGCAATAAACTAGTGAGTGAACATTAACAAAATGATTAACAAAAAAAAAAACACTCAACAACTTTTACCATACTCATCCCACCACATGATCAATCAATCTACCACAATTTACTTATATTTTATTTGGTTACATTTATTATTAAAACAAACAAAAAACAATGTTTTCTTAGCCTCTGTAGACTCTGTCACTCCTAAATTCTAGTTCCAGCTTATAGGCCCTACTATCAAAAGACAACCCCAAACCTGAGCAATTGTAAATTCAGTCATTCATTCACAGTAGTGTATACCCACCCAGGACACAGGGAATTTTAGAAACAACAACTAGGAATCTGAATTTAGGAAATCCAAACAAATTTACCTGCTTAAGAAGCATTCAGTCTGCATGGGTCTCAGATAGGACAGAGGACATCGGAAAAAGACTGATGTTTTGAGCTTCCCTCTAATCACTAATGGCTGGAATCCAGCCAAGTGGCTACATGTCTATATGGTTCCAAAATGCTGCTGAACCTTAGCCCAAAGTACTGTTTGGCTGTTTGCACTGGGGCTGAAAGTTCAGTGCATACTCCCCCACCCCCATCAGTAGCTGCCTTGTCTCACTCTTTGGCTGACTGTGATTCCCCCCTCCATCTAGCATTGTGGGTGATGCCTGGGTGATTCCTTTGAAAGTTGACTCTAATCAATAAATCAGTGAGCCCTCAACCCTCCCACTCCTTCTTGCTTTTGATTTGGTTTGGGCCTGCAGGAAAAAATGTTTAACCTTCCCCATCCCTCATGAGTGCTGTAAATTAGCAACTTATCTGTCTCCTGCCCTATAACTTGAAACTTAAAGCACTCTCACATTTACTGCTTAATTGAGAACCAAGGGCTGAAACAGGAAAACAAAGCTCTTGCTTATTCCTTCCTATGCTGTCGTCTTGCAGGCGTAATTTGTACCTAGCACAGAAGGTCTCTATCATCCAGGACCTAACCCACACATTACTGTATCTGCAGTGCTTCCACACAAAACTATAAAAGAAGTCTCGTTTCTAGTTCTGCGGCTTTCTGTTGGCTGCCCCCATCCTCAACTCATAAAACATTTTCAGCAATGCAAGGGGGGGGGGGTAATGTGTGACAGCACAGACTGCCAGCATGTAGCCTTGAAGAAGAAAACAGCTTTGAAGACAAAAAAAGTGACTTTAAAAAAAGTTTACAGCTTCTGTTTGTTTAGCTGCATGTGGGGCCCACCACAGTACTGGGTTCGTGGGTGCCTAACACGGGTCCTGGCTGCTGACCTATCTCCTGCCAGCTCACATGAACATCCGGGGTGTGAAGGGACTGGACCTGAACAGGTCACCAGACCAAAGGGCATAGATAGCAATCATGGCAAGGTGAGGAACACCACTAAAATTGAAACAAGGGCTCCAACAGAAATTAAAGAAGTCTAGTAAAGCAGAAAATGTGCAAAAAAACATAAAACATTTTTCAGGGCAAAAGGTGAACATAACTGGGTGGAACCTGAATGGTTACAGTCAAGTCCTAATTTTTTGGGCCATCTGGCGGTAGGAATGATTACAGTAGCACCCAGAAAAGGCTTGGGAAATATAAACAGGACATAATACTGTCTTGCAGAACACTTTGTCTAGAGAAACTATTTCAATTAATCGTCATTTAGAGAAAGTTTTCAAAACATCCTTTGCTATATCACAGATAGGGTCTCAGTTATTGATAGATGTTGAAGGGAAAATGTGCAGTTTCCCAGCATACAGCCATCTGATTACATTCATTTTCTTTATCTGTCTCTTCACATGGCCTATATTAAAAGGTCACATCAATCAGTATATTGCAGAGATTTCCCTGTGTTTGTCATCACTTAGAAATTAGCGTCTCCATTGGTATCTCCTTTTCATGCATTGTTCAAGTTACTGCCCTGAGCAGTAATAATCTCTTTAGGTATGCTCACCCTGCTAAAAAGTTTGGCAAATTATTTTGCCATTTTTGGAGTTGTGAAAATACACGTTGGAATTGCCTCTTGTTATCAACTAGCATAGTCACATACTACCAAAATGAACTAATTACCCTTTTTTACATTTGTCTGAGTGGCCAACCACATCCATTGCAATTCTCTCAAAGGGCACATCTATCAAGGGCGGGGGCACCAAGGGCATCTTGTCTTTTTTAGTCACTGGGATAGTTTATGACATTTAGCAAAATAACTGCAGTAGGTGGCAACATCCTCGTGAATCCCAGGCCAGTACAATCTGTACAATAATCTGGCAAGGGTGCAGCCCTCCTTGAATGACCAGCCATAGGACTATCATGTGCTACCCCCAACTGCTTAAAATAACTTTGGGAAGAAACATTGTTAGTTTGCCCAGAAACAAAATCGCAATCAGTTATCAGTTTAGTATCATCATTTTGATATAGTAACCTCATATGTTCTTAAGTCTTTGTTGCCACTGTTTTTCCAGGTGTTTTCTTTCTTTCCTGAACATCCTGACCTTGGAGTTGGGCTCAAACAAGTCAGAATCAAAGTCACCAAAAGGGAAATGAGTCCCTAACATCTAAGATTTTCTCTGCCTGTGCTCTTGTTATCACACCTCCTAAAACATCAGGGTTTACTCCCTCTGTGATTAACTTAGCAAATCCTGGAAAGTCATTTTCAATAATCACAGGAACAAGTACTTTGGTACTGCCCCCACTTTCATTTGGTGCAACACCCCATTAATGTTCAGAGTCACTTGGGTGGTGGGATAGCATTGAGTGTTCCTGTAGATGCAGATGAGCCCAGTATTTGGTCCTTTTGCACAGTCTTTTCCCAGAACTTGAACCTGCACCAGAGTCTGTCTGATTCCTAAATCTGTAAGTCCCTTCGCAGTCTTAACTCCAACCTTGACATCTGTTAAATACATGCCACAAACTGATAAGGACAAATTTGCTCCAGTGTTACCCTCCTTATTTTTATGGCAGTTTCTTGCAATAAGGCCTGGCTTATTACAATGAAAGCAAGTACTCTTGCATTGCAGATTTGTTACCACCATCAGAGTTCTTATCTAATTTTGAGATAATCAGGAAAAATAGGGTTTTATGGTTGCTTGGCTCATACTTCACTGCTGTGGTGTCTGTCTGGCCATCTGGTAGTCCTCGGCTAAAGAAATGGCTCTTTTGACTCTTACTGGTGAGTGTTCTTTTACCCAAAGCTGCATGTCTGTAGAAAGGATGCTGATGAATTGGGACTGTTTTGCCCTTTGGTGAAGCCATTTAATGAGGAGATCTCTGAGTTGGGTGAAGGCTTTTCCAGGATTGCTAACTAATTGGCATTTCAGGGACTGGAATCTCTGCATGTATGTCTCTCCTGATATGCCATATATTTTAATGATTCCTCTTTTCACAAGGTCATAGTTTTCTGACTGTGCAGTGTCCATGTTGCTGTACGAAGTTGGGCTTTACCTGTCAGATAAGGTACCAGCCTGATTGCCCATTGCTGTTTTGGCCATTGGCAGGCTCAAGAGACCCTTTCAAAAGTTGTCAAGTATGCTTTAATATCATCCAAGGAACAACGCTTTGGAAGTTTAATATATTTTACACTGTTTTGTATTTGTTGATCATCTAGACCTGTGCCAGATCCACCAGCTTTGAGAGGCTGCAAGGCATCCAGCCATTGCTGTTTCTGTCACTGCATCTCTTCTCTGTTTCTCAGTCTGTCTTTGTTGTATAGTCCACCATTTGAAGAAGGCAGGCATGCATTCAGGCTCTATTCCTGCCTGTTTTTCTTCTTCTAGTTTGGCTGACATTCTTCTGGTAATCACTCCTGGGCTTGCTGTTGCAGGATATATACCTTTCTTCAATGTTTCCCTGCTACCAGGTCTAGTACCCATGCACAAAACTCCTGGCATAGGATAAGCATGGTGCAAATCCCACTGAAGACACCAACTGTGGTAGTGGCATAGGTCAGAAAGCATTGGCAGACCAGGAGAAGTTATAAAATTGGCAAGTAGCATTTTATAATTATCATTAACAACAACCTAGGAAAAGTAAAACTGTACAGGACAGCTCTTCGTAAAGGCATTACAAACAAACAAAAAAGTCCTGCATCTGAGTATCTCACTGGAAAAGCATTGCTTTGATTATATAAAATGTTTTTTGCCTGGTAGTTAAAACTCTGTATCCAGATGTTGTAAGTTACCTCTCCTGTTTTTCACAAAATGTATCAAAACTTTGTCTGTTTTCTTCCTGAGGCCAACCTGAAGAGCACATCTAGTTTTAACAGGTGCACCAAAATAATACATTTAACCCTAGAGGTGGTTTACTGTATTCTGTAAATCAGCTTGTGGAGGTCAAAGTGCATATCAAGGTCAACCCCAGTGTTCCAGAGTATTACCTTTTTATTAATAAACTCAAATAGCTTTCTGCAATCATTTCAGCAATATAATTATATGAATTTGCAAACCAGAGGAATAATCCAGTATCACATAAAGAGTCATATACTTTTTGTAACCACAGAGAAGCAAAGGGGAAAGAAAGACTAGAAACAAGAAGTGAAGGAAGGGAGATACCAGGGGAAATTGTGGGACCATTGGAGTGACCAGTTCCTAGGTGCCACACAAAAAAATTGATTGTGCAATTAGACAGGCAGAAGACAGACAAGTGGAAGAGTAGGAGGAAACAAAATAGATCCTTGCTTTTAATGTTGTCTGCATAACAAATGGAATAGGATCTTACCCAACCCTGTCACAGTGAAGTTGATGGAAGGTGGGTTGGAGCAAATGAGGTAGGGGGTTAGTTTCAGTAGAACTACTGTATGAGATAATTTAACTAGAGATGGTACTAAATGCTGCATATGCCTGGATGGCAGGACACGGGCAAGAGGATCTATGTTTTTTTTTATCTAATATTTCCTAGTATTCCATATTAGAGGAACACTTATTTTTTCAGTCCCATGGCATTTCTCAGTCTTGTGCAGCTTATCTGTTGTGCAGACTTGCAAAATGCCCTTGATGGCAGTCAAAGCATGCACCTTGAGTATTTAAGGCAGCAGCCCTAACCATTTAGAGAACTCTCCCATAGCTGATATTTAAGGTTGGGCTTTTACCCTTCCCCACATTACAGGCTTGCAAATTGAAGGGACCTTTTTTTTGTTTCAAACATTTCATTTCAGTTTTTCTTTAACAGTACAGTAATGCACAAAAACAAAGTGAATTCTATATGATATATTACAGTTGATGTTCAACTATATACGGTAACTTAACCTAAGAAACATTGCATCCTAAAATATATACTATTATTATTGTACCACATATCTCCTGTGCCATGGACTGATATATCAGTCAGGAATTCCTATACATTCTAATTCTGTCAGCAGTCCACGGGTTAAGGCATAAAAAAATCTAGAGGCCACTTCAGTTACACCTTCTCAAAACCACACAGTCTGTATTTAACAGAAGGAGAAATCTTTCCATCAAGGGCCCCATTTCAGATTTCAATGGGGGGGCAACAACCATCTGTCGGAGAGGATGTAGGGGCAGAGCCAGGGACTGATTGGGAGTGAAGCTAGGGGCATGTAATCAAAGAAGGGGGCGTTTTAAATCTTTAATGTAATGCACAGTTCTGAGTTCTCCTTAATCTTAATCTTTAAACTTTAATATTTCAATCAACAGCCTATTCGGTTGAGGCTTGGCTAAGTGAGTGCAGACCCATATACCCAGAGACTGGTGGAGAGAGAAAATTTGGAGTGGACCCCACCCCCCACAAGGCACCCAACTGCTCGCTGTTGCTGCTGAATTAGTGAATCAGAATTTTCTCCACTAAGCCTGTCTTTTACTCTTGTCTATTTCAGACTCACTCACTTTCCCTCACCACTTGATTTTTCTGCTCTGCTGTGCTGTCTTCAGTTGATCGCTGCTCTGTCTGATCGGATACTTCATTCCACTCTGCCTGCTGGCTGCTGTGACTACAAATGAAATTAGAGGACACTGCTGCAGGCAGCGTCACTGTTCTACCACACACATCCTCAGTCTGGTGACTACAGTGAATTGAGTTCACACAAAATTAATAACTACTCAGACAGCGTTCTTCCCTCCTCGTTGACAACACAACAGCATGTGGGCCGGCTCCTACTCATCACCACCACCAGACTGCTGCTTCTGCTTAGATGTGACATCATTCTGACATCCTCCAGTTGTTAGCTGGGTCTCGCTCCCATGCATGCACACTGTGGACTGGTGTGGCTAGCTCCAGCCACTAGGGAGACTGACTTTGAGTTTTAGTGGGAGGTTTAATTAGCAGTGACCAACCCAAAAATGTAATGAGACAACATAGGCATCCCATATGGATTTTTCCCTACTGCGATGGTATGGTTTGTGGGGAAGGGGGGTGCAGCAAGTGCTGGGCAAATTTATTTAAAGAAAAAAAACAATGGCCTGCAATGCGGGGGGGGGTGGCAACTGCCCCTCCAAACGACGCCCCTGCTCTCCATGCATCTTGTATTGAAAGTTGATTATTCTATTAACTTACTGATCAGAGTGGCTGTTTTCTTGCTGCAGTAACTTTCTTTCTTTGTTGTAGATATTGTTTGAGCATGTACCGTCACTCACTGGGGTCCTAATGAAAATGACATTTTGCATATCATGAGGCACTTATAGTGAACAAAAGTAGTACAGTAAACATAAAGAGTGTCTCTGAGTAGCATCACATTGCTCCGTTTATAGGTGACCAAGGACAGTGGTCATCATTTGCAAGGCTGTGCTCCCATCTATTTTAATTTCCAGGACAGTTGTACCTAAAGGAAGGAACCCTGCCCTAATGGAAGATAAAAAATGTACTGTCAACTAGCAAAGTTTTTACATCTCACTGTCTCTTTCAATGACACTGGTAGGTATAGTACAGATGCATATTTTACAGGGCAACACTGTACCTTTAAGTAATATTACTGTAGCTGCAGTATAGTCTCTGAAGTTTGAATTTCAGTGAGATGACTTTTCTGAAAAAAGGATTGCCTTGAGCCTCATAGACATGGCAGAAATAACAGTACAGCCTTTTCAAATGAAAAATGCGGTAATTTGTTCCACAGTAATAGACAGAAATATAAGATATGATTATGACACTGCTCTTGCAGATTGAATTAGTGACAGATTAATGAAGAGAAAAAGAAATACATTGTGGGAGTCATGAACCCATGACAGCAGCTCTGTCCTTTCAGCAAAATATATAGAATAAAGTTCCCGAGAGGCAAGAAACATGGGCAATATTAACTCACCAGTAGTTTTCCACTGCAGGCCTTTGGTTGCTCAGTTTCCTTACAGAAATAATTACATGAAATATTTTCATGTTACACACATAAAACTATCCATTTGATATGCATGCCACAAGCATAATTTGAATGTTAAATTGGATCTGATTGCATGCATGTGGCATGCATGCAGCAAGTAAGTGTGGAAAGCATGCTGTTTATGTTAAATTGGAACAGACTGCATGCATGTGGCGTGTGCAAAAAACAAGTGGTCACTGATAACTGCACACATTAAAGTTAAGGGACTTGTTCAGGATCATACCATGTATAAGTGAGGGTTGATAAGGTTCAAACCCAAATCTTCAGGTCTCCATGTCACCTGGTTTGTAGTTCAGTGCCTTTACCATAGAAACATAGAAACATAGAAGTTGACGGCAGGAGATCACTTGCTCCATCTAGTCTGCCCATTTGTTTTAGACCTACAGTATTTTGACAATCTAGTTGCCCTTTGTAGTCAGGGCTCCCTTGTGTCTATGCCATGCATTCTTGAATCTCCCCACAGTGTTGATCCCCACAACCTCTTGGGGCAGGCTGTTCAAGGTGTATACCACTCTTTCTGTGAAGAAGATCCTCCTGGTGTCGGTAGAGAACCTCCCTCCTTTCAGCCTGAGGTCATGTCACCAGGTTCTGGAGCCCTTCTTGAAGTGAAAAAGTTCCTGTGCCTGTACCTTGTTTTAGGTACTTATGTGTTTCAATCATGTCCCCTGTCTCTCTTCTCTGCTCCAGGGAGTACATATTCAGTTCCCTAAGTCTTTCCTCGTAGGGCATGTATTGCAGACCCTGAATCATTTTTGCCACCTTTCTCTGTACTGTTTCCACTCGGTCAATGCCCTTCCTGAGGTGAGACCTCCAGAACTGGGATCCATATTCCAGGTGAGGCCTGACCAGCTATCTATACAGTGGTAGTAGCACCTCTCTCCTCCTGCTTGTGATTCCTCTCCCAATGCAGCCCAGCATTATGTTGGCCTTCAATGTTGCCTTCTCACACTGCTTACTAACCTTCATGTCATCTGAGATTATGATTCCCAGATCTCGTTCCTGGTTTGAGGCTACCAGCCTTTTGCCTCCAAGGTAATACTCCTTTCTTGGATTTTTCTTTCCTATATGCATGACCTTGCACTTTTTGGCATTAAATCTCAGCTGCCATAATGCAGACCATTCTTCTAATTTCTTGTGGTCAGCTTCCATCTTGCTCACTCCTTCTGAGGTGTCCACCCTGTTACATATCTTGGTGTCTTCTGCGAGCAGACACACCTTCCCTTCCAGTCCATCAGCGATGTCTGCTATAAAAACATTGAAGAGCAGAGGCCCCAGCACTGAGCCCTGGGGCACCCCACTGGTCACCCTGCCTTCTGTCGATTGAGTTCCATTAACCTGTACCTTCTGGGTTCTGCCTTGTAACCAGTTTTTTACCCATCTGACTACTGCTGGACCAACCCCTGTGTGGTTAAGCTTCTTTACCAGCCTTCTGTGTGGAACTGAGTTGAAGGCCTTACTAAACTCTAGGTAGACCTCATCTACTGCCCCACCATTGTCCACTATTTTTGTAGCGTAGTCAGAAAACTAAGCAGATTTGTCTGGCATGACCTACCTGTTATGAAACCATGCTGTTTAGGGTCATGTTGGCCACTAGTTTCGAGGAATGCTATGATCCTCTGTTTGAGTAGTGCCTCAATTAGTTTCCCCTAATATAGATGTGAGGCTCACTGGTCTGTAATTACTAGCCTCTTCGCAACTGCCTGATTTGTGAAGTGGAACTACTATTGCTTTTTTCCAGTCTTTGGGTACCACACCACTTTTCAAGGATATCATGAATAGAAGTGCCAGAGGGGCTGCTAATGCTGCCCCCAGTTCCTTAAGGATTCTGGGTTACATCTCGTCTGGTCCCATGGCTTTGTCTGCTTTTAGTTTATTTAGTGCCTCCCATACTTCAGCTTCTGTAAAGGGACTCGTGTCTACCCCTGGTCCCGGGGTGTGTTTTTTCAGGGCTGGGCCATCCCCTGGGTCCTCTTTGATAAACACAGAGCAGAAGTATTTGTTGTGGATTTCAGTTTTCTCTGGGTCATGTTTGGTGCATTTCTCTTCTTCAGTTGCAATCTTTACTATCCTCCTTTTGTCTTCCTATGTTCCCTAATGTATCTAAACAATGATTTGTCTCCTCTCTTTGCCCCTTCTGCTATGTCTTTCCACTGTCTGGGCTTTTGCCTTTCTAATTTGTTTGTTAGACTCTAACTATTTCCTTGTATGACTCCCAGTCTTTCTCAGTTTAGGTTTCCTGGTATATGCTATATGCCTCCTTTTTTTCTATGACTGTGGTAGCTACTTCCTTGGAAAACCACAGAGAATTTCTTTTGCTTTTTGTTTTGATGACCCATCTGGCACATTTATCTTTGGCAGGCTTTATTGCTCTCTTGAGTCTCCCCCCACATGACCTCCACCTCCTCAACCTCTATTTCTATTAACTGGCTACTTATGATGTTCCTTATTTTTTGGAAGTCAGCCTTTCTGAAGTCTAACACCTTTATCTTTGAGTGGCTGGTGTCCTGTGTTATGTTTACCTTAAAGCTTACCTTGCAGTGGTTGCTGTTGCCCATATGGCATCCCACTTCAGTGTCCTTGATCCTTTTTGAGTTTGTGAGGACACAATCAAGAATGTCATCTCCCCTTGTTGGGGTTTTAACAAGTTGGCACAGTCCCACACCTTGTAGTGACAATAAGAAGTCCCAACTTCTTCTTGTTGCCGCTGTTAATGTGCTCCAGTTAATACCTGGTAGATTGAAGTCCCCCACCAGTATTACTTCACCTTTATCAGACATTTTGTGAATTTCCTCTGTTAGGTCTTTGTCTCTTTATCTCCTTGATTTGGGGGAATGTACATGGCACTGATTCTGAAGGGTTTTCCCTTGCCCGTATCTACTGTTAGCCCCTGTGACTCGAAATCCTCAGGGTGCTCTTTTACTTGTGTGGCTTTAATTTCCTCCTGAATATAAATGGCTATGTCCCCCCCTCTTTTTTTGCCCTGCCTATCTTTTCTGAACAGATTGTAACTGGGAATGGCCGTATCCAATATGTGGTTTTCTGTGAACCACGTTTCTGTTACAGCCACCCAGTCCAACCTTTCTGTTTCTAAGATGGCTGTGAGTTCGGGATGTTTGTTTGTTAGGCTCCTAGCATTTGCAAACATTGCCTTCTAGGAATGTACATCCTCTTTGGTGCAAGGTTGTGCCCTCTTCCTGAACTGCTCCAGTTTGTTCTTTCCGGCAAAGAGATTATAGAAGTTGTTGGTTCGAGTGGATGTTGGCTCTGATTTATTTTCTGAGGATGTATGCGTGCATTTTACATTTTGGGGAGTGATGACCAGCCCACTGATGGCAGGGATGTGAGCTGCATCATATCCCCCTTTATTTAGTTTAAACTACCTGTATAGACATACAATATTTGTCCATGTGCTCACACATCTTCTCTGTTTAGGTGCAATCTGTTGTATTTAAAAAAAAAAAACTCTTTCTCAAAAGTTGTGCCAGTTTCCTATGTAGTGGTATCCCTTGTCTTGGCACCAATTATGCAGCCATGAATTGAATTTGCGTACTTTAGTCTCTCTGACTCACTTGGTACATTTTCCTTTTTCCCACACTGGCAGCACTTCTGAGAAGGCTAATTTGGACAGAAGGGAAGAAAGTTTGTTGGTCAGGTCCTCAAAGTGTTTCATGGCCTCCTGAACTGTGTGACTTGCCAAGTCATTGGTACCTAGGTGTATTGTTAGATGTGTAACAGCCCCTGATTCATGCAAGATTGTCTTTATGTGGTTAGTGTCCCTACTTGCAGAGGCTCCTGATAAACACATTACCACAATGTCACTTTTAACATTTTGTGTTAGGTGGTATTCCACTCCTTCGATCATTGCATCCACAATTACGAGAATTTTGCTTTTGTTATATTTGTGTTATTTTTATTTTGAATTTTAGTATTGTTGTTGTTATTGCATTTGGTTTTGGTATTGTTGTTGGTTGTATTTTGAGTATTAGTAATTTTGTTTTTGTCGTAGTTTGTATTATTTTTAATTGGTGTGTTAGCCTTTTCTGGTGGTTTGATTTCTTTCCCTTGTATTACTTTGTCTGTAGTTAGTAGCAGTGGAGTGAATCTGTTTTTGGTTTGGATGGCTGGGAAATGCTCCTGGATTTTGGCTTCCTTCCTGGGCCTCCTATGATGCCTCTTTTTCCTTACCACCTGCCAGTCTCTGGGCCCTGCCTCAAGTCCTGGCCCCTCTGGCTGATATGCTGGTACCGGTGGTGGGTTGAGGAGGTGTGCTATAGAATTTCCTGTATTGGAGGTCATATGTTATAGTCCAAGCATCCGGTAGTTGGGCTGCAAGATCTGCTATGGTGCAACATGCATGGCAGGGTCCTGGTTGCCAATTGTAGATCCTATTGCAGAGTGCACCACAGTTTTTGCAATTGACAAGGTCCATTTTTATGTTGGCTTGCATGCTTGCGCAGCTTATCACTGGTAGTCTTGAGTTTAGGCGGCAGCTGCTGTTGGGTGAATGCAGGGCATGCATCAGTAGGTGCATCCTCAGTTCTCAATCAGCCTGCATGCCAAACCACACCATGCACATACATAATGGGGCGAGCACATCTAAGCAAAGGTCTGCTGCAATCCGAGCAAAGCTCGTCATACGCAGCGGTCCTTTGCTTGCCGTGCTCGCCGCCATTATGAGCATGGTCGGCGAGCGGGCAGCCGTCTCACGTCTGCCAACATCGAGGGTGCCCAATCCCCTGCCGTAAACCCCCACTGTCTTTGGTGTTGATGGGGAGCCCATTCCCCATCGGCATACCCCCAAATGTTGAATGCCGAGGGGATGCCCAATCCTGCTGTCTTTGTGTGCCAACGGGGAGCTCTCCACTCCTGTCGGCATCACTCCCCAATTGTTGAATCGCCGAGGGGGGTGCCCAAACCCCCTTGGCTGGCACCCCCTGCTTTCTTTGTTTGCCGATGAGGGTGCCCAATCCCTGTTGGAATTACTCCCCCCCATGTTGTGTGCCGACGAGGCATTGGCATTTTTGTACACCTCTTTGTGAACAGTACAGCTGTCATTTTCCACATCCTGCCCAAAATGTGTTTCCGCACTTCCGGCGCACAATAGAGCAGTTGCTGTGGGAAATCAGTGTTTGGATCAGATTATAAAAATGACAGTGACACAGTTCATGAGCAGAGGTCCTAAAATGCCTGTGTTGAAAATCTGGTGTAGATATTCCATAAAATGACTGTGCTACAAGCGTGCATTGGCAGATTGCACCCACCCTTGTACCATCGTGCATTTGTGATATTTTCACTCTGGATTTTCACAACTGCCATTTTTCCACACCTCTTGATGAACAGTACTGCCGTCATTTCACATATCCTGCCCAAAATGTGTTTTTGCACTTCTGGCACAGAACAGCGTGGTCGCTGTGCAAAATCACTTCTTGGGATACTTTGAGGAAATAACAGTGACACTGTACATGAGCAGAGGTGCTAAAATGCCTATGTTGAAAATTTGGTGCCAAACACCCATAAAATGGCAGTGTTGCAAGCGTGTGTTGCATATTTCCCATGCACCCTTGTAACTCTGCAAATTTTGTATATTTGTATGCCACATTTTCAATACTGGCATTTTTTTACACCTCATTATGAACTGTGCAGTTGTCATTTTTCACATCCTGCCTAGCATGTTTTCCTGCACTGCACTACCAAACACCCAAAGGGACACCCTAATGCCTGTCACTCTCTGCATGGTGGGGGTGGGTTGGCATCAGTTTAATACTTGACTGCCATTCCTATGCTGCATTTCTCTAACTCATGCACTGCCAGTGGCAGCAAGCCAACATTCGGCATTGACAAATGCTTGTTTTTGTTTGTTTCTTTTAATTAACAGGTAGTGCTGATTCCTGTTTCTTTAACCAGTAAGCCATCCTGCCTATACACATATGACTTGCTTGGACTTCAATACAAATTTGCATACATCTGCATGCATGAGGCATGTTTATAGCCACTGTTATGCTTTTTAGTTCTCTTGTCCCCCCTCATCTCAGCTGCACAGCTGAACTGTAGCACACATACCAATGGAAACACGTGGCTCTTCCCACCCCCAATACACACACTTGCCTACAAAACTACTTAATTACTTCTGTCTGGCCTGTACTCCTACTATTTTCCCTCCATAGTTTTGAATGCTTCCACACAAACAGACTTTAAGGGGCAAACAGAAAAGTAGCAATAACTAATCACCCCACCCACTCACATGGCCAGTTCCCCCCGATGCACACAAACAGGCAACCCACTAAATATAAATGTAAGTTAAGAGATTCTTACCTAAGTACTAGGCAGCCAGAGGCAGGAGTCTTTAAGAGGTGATGTCCATGGGCCAGAGTGCTGGGGCGAACCCCCTTGAAATGAATGGAGTTACTATTTTATACATTATGATGGTGAGTTGGAGAATAATGAAGGCCACTGTTCTACTAACAAGGCCCTTGTTAGTCGAGCTGTGGCCTTCATTAATCTCCAGCTCTTCATCAATCATGTATAAAACAGTAATAAAAAAATACCCCCATTCATATCAATGGAGCATGTCCCTGCAGTCTCCCTTACCCTGTGTCATAATATGCTTGAGTGGGAGGTTGCGAAACCCAGCTTCACTGGGGTGGGGCTTAAGCCTGACTATAGTGGGGTTCCAATAGTCTGTGCATGCCATACTGCTCAACTGTCCCTGAATGCAAGGGACAGTCCTCATTTTACCTTTGAAAACTGCTCTGCCCCTCATCCATCCCTCATGGAAAATATGCTGCTCACACAGAAGTTGGCCTATAAATTTAGACGTTATGGCAGGGGCATCATTTCAGATTTCTGCAGGGAGCAACAATCAGTTGAGGTCAGGTGCTACTTAACCCCTAGGTGGCAAGCTCTAGAATGTCTGGAATGTCTCTAAAAGGTCAAACTTATTTTTGTGACTGAAAAGCAATATGTAAATCAGGAAAAATTCAAATGTATAAGATTCATCTCTCTATACCCAGGAGCAGGGCTTAAACCCACCCAGTTACTAACCAATTTTTTTTCCTGGCAGAAGTTCTGAACTCTCCCACCCAAACAAAGTCCTGATTTCTCTCCCAGATGCCATTCCATTCAATGCCCATCCCATATGGATCATGAAGCTGCCCAAAGGTGCAGAAACATAAAAAAACACATCAATATTTCAGACCATCCTTCTTCCCTAATTCCACTGTAGAAAAAAATATTTACTTTTACTTACCTGGCCATCTAGCCAGAACCTGTGTACCACCAGCCCAGTTTTTAGTTCACTCCTCCTCCATCTTTTAGCCAGAAGCTGGATGCTAGAACTGATCATCCCAGATCCACAGCATTTTTCATGACCAAGTCACCTCACCAACCGAACCCACCCAACCTGTGTTGCTTGCTTCTTGCATGGCTGCTACCATGGCTGCTGCTGCACTGCACTGATCTAGGCCTATAAAGACCACCCACACCACTGTCACCACTGCTGCTAGTCCTGGCTTGCTACCGCAGGGGGCCTGTGCTGTTTTTTTTGAGAGGCTACCAGGGAAGACAGAGACTCACTAAGAGTAGACCAATAACAATATGCTGCCACACCACTGCTATTGAGAGTTCAGTGCTTACCGACCCCTCCAAGCTGTAGTGTGCAGCCTGTTTACTCTATGGTGGGAAAGACAGTGTTGCAGTCAAGTGACTCATGCATTCCTGCTTGTCTTCAGCTCCTCCACATCATGTGTGTTGGCACCACTGCCAATAGGTAGAGAGAGTGGACAACACAATACAGACACAGTTGAGTCAGGAGTGCACCTGTAGCATGAGCTCACACAGGCTAGGGGGCACTTATTGTGCAAAAGATTAAATCCAAATTTAATGCCATTATTGCCACACCATAAGAACAATCTAGGTACAAATGCAGGTGGGGGGGCAATTGCCCCTATGCCCTACCTAATTGGAACCTCTGCTTTATGGTACAAATTAATTCTCAGGTGCTAATATCAGTACAAGTAAATACAATGATTTCCACTGTGTTCTGAGGTACTGTAGCTGCATGTTTCAGGATGTGTCCTGATCATCGTGAGGGTTAGTGTCCCTCATTGCCCCTTATTTTGAGTGTCTATGTCCCTCATTTCAGTGTCAAAATGTGAGGTATGGTGCATGCTTCCAAGACCCTATTTAGCACAAAGAGTGCTGAGCATGATCATAGTGTATATGCTCCATACAAAATGACAAAGGTAAAGTAAGTGAGCTGAAACAGTCATGGAGAAAAACATTTGTAGCAGTAAATATGCATAAGGGGTTTACATGGGCCAAAATAAAAAGGTCAGGCTTCTCAACACAGAGGCCCCTCCTTGCACATCTGGAATGGGGGATGTTGGCTGACTATATTCTAGGTATTTATTGCAGTAAGTAAACAATACAAACTAGTGGCAATTTAATAACAGAAATCAAAAGCCATTAAACAACTTGCAAAAGGATCAGAATTAATGAGTTTACCTAATTTCAAATGGAAATCAATGAAAAATGTATTTTAATGGCTCTAATTGCTAGCAGTAGTATGATAAATAGAAACTGATGTGTTTTTTAGATGCAGTTTGCACCCGCTTAGTTGCTGCACACATGGCAAGCATTCAACATGTGAACCTGATGTGATTTTTAAATGATGTTCGCACCAGCTTAACTGCTGCACTCATGTCAAGCTTGCAACACAGAAACCTGATGTGATTTATTGAAGATGTTTGTACCAGCTTACCTGCTGCACACATGTCAAGCTTGCAACATGCAAAACTGATTTGCCTTTTTGACCTGATTCACTTAGGTTCACTTATGCATGCAAACCACATGCAAACATTACACAATTATGCATGTGGCATGCATTCTGCATGTAAATAGCACACAAATATTTCTGTAAGGGTTATAACAAAGACTGTAACAGGAAGCAGAAATTTCAAATGATGGACAGTCTTTTCCTTGTTAGGGTTATCTTTAAAATAGAGATTACAGCCGGCCCGGTGGCACTGAGGGTTGAAGCACTGGACGCCACACCTCGTGCCATGCCGGCGACCTGGGTTTGGGAGCTGACTTGGATCGCTGGTGGATTGGCAGGGTGGAGATAGGCTTGAGCATCCCACAACAGCTTGCCTTCTCTGGGGAGAGAGGAGGCCAATGCCTGAGCACTTGCCTGACTCTGAGAGGAGGCTCAGAGTACTGCAATGCCCGACTGTAGGGGATGGGCGGCTGTCGTACAGCATGGATGTCTGTGCTCTGCGCCATGATGTCTAGAGTTTCACGCTGTAGGGAAGGGGAGAAAAGGAGGAATAAGCCTGCCACCGCTGGGGAGATGGGGAGCTGGGAGATGTGCCCATGATGTGCCTGCTCTTGCCCGACGGACTCGAGCAGACAACACGTAAGTTATGGGGTGTTAGTGCTCCCACCTCATCCCCACCCGGGGGATTAAACCGTGGCTCCATGGGGTCTCTGGGTCCATTCTGGGCTCGGTGCTTGGCAGTGGGATGTCTGCCATGTCTCCCCTGATTGGTCAGGGGTGGCAGGCTGGGGTAGTTGGACAAAGAGTAATTAAAAAAAAATAGAGATTACAAAGAAAGAAACATATTTAGCAAGTTTATAAAAGTAACAGAGTTGCCCTACCTAAATGATAAAGGAATATCACACTTATATGGGGCCATGGAAGGCAGATATTAACTACAGTATAAGCTGTTAGCTGCCCAGTTCTAGTAATGACTAAAGAAGGAAGATGAAAGCTCAAGTGGACAGTTTAATTTGCTATGGCTATCTTTAAGATGGAGCTTGGAAAAAAGGCAAACAGTCTGGTTGTTAGAGTGACTGAATTGACTAACAGAAATGATTATGGAATGTGGCACTATCGTTAGTGAAGGAAACAAGTCTTCACTATTGGCTTCCAGTTGCTCATTTCAAACAGTGATTGAAGTAAATTGCAGAAATCTCAAATGTATAGATCGTAACATTGTAGCAATATTCAGAAGATGATGTTAGAATAAACTATTTTCAGTTGATCCTCATGATAAACATTTTTTTTCTTGAAAGCAAATATACTGCATATTGTTAGCAGGAATGTTTTATTTTCACCAAGGCTAAATGCAGTATAATTAGTCTGGAATAGAATCAGGTTTTATCAGTGCCATTACTTTGCTGGATGCATCCCACAAAGCTAGAGCTTTTCTTCAACTGAAGGTGCCTATGTTATTTTTTTTTTTTTTAGACAGGCATTTTAGGTTCAAATGAGTGACTCAGGTCATGTTTCCATCTAGTGACTTCAGTTCTGGTACAGATCTGTTCGCAGACATAATCTGCACAAACTTATTGCATACAGTACTGATCCATGCGTGTATGTGCATGATGCAGTGCCATACACATGCAGTGCAGTCCACCAGGATCAAGTCCTCTGTGTAAGGTGTTACAGTATACTGTGGAGTCAACTTCAACTAATTACCATAGGACTGAGGTTCTGCAATACTCTACAAGATATCACAGCAGAAACTGTAATAGAAGTGCTTGATCCTGGTGGGTGGAACTTAATCTGATAGTCTTCCCCCACCCTGCTCTTCATAGGCATCAAGAAACGTAGATAGAGGATAACCACTGGATCAGGATGTTTATTGATTTGAATGCAGATCTCACTTCTAGTTTACTTTTTTGTGCTGGATAACGATGGATTTTAACTGCTTTCTTATGTTTCAGGTGAGCCTTTTAGAGTGCGGGCTGATTAATACCCAAGATATTTGCAGGCACGCCCTGCTTGTTTCCTAATCCTAATATTGAACATTAGGACAGTAATGTAAATGTTCACATTGTTTCATTTTACCTGAGCTGTATTCAGAGATGCAATGCAGTTAAACTTCGCCACTGAAGTTGCAACACAATGATTGAAATTCACCTTCACAATTCATTGCAAAGTTTCCACTGCTTTCAGCAACTTCAACTTTGCTGAAATTCATGAAGTTTCACTGCAAAGTGGGTGAATTTGCCAATGTGTGGGCACATTTTAACCACTTTGCAAGTGAATCTCACACACTTCAACTATAATTGTATATTACTGTATATTTATATATTATATTCTTTGCAACAAACTCCATTAATGCATCATTTAGGGTTAAAGTGACAAAAGAAAGGAAATGTGGTATTAGGGTACCCAGCCCTAACACCCCACCCTGCAGCCAGCAAACCAGGTGGGTTGACGAGGTTCTGAAGCCCAACGCTCTCCCCATTCTCATTCACTGTACTCATTTCAGTTTCATTACTGATGGAAGGGTGTGAGCATTATACTTCAGAGCCCCAAGTCATACCCAATGCCTGTTTTGCTGCCTGCAGGGTGGGGGTGGGTGTTAGGGTTGGGAACCCTAATACCACATTTGCCTACTTTTGTCACTTTAACCCTAAATGATGCACTAACTGAGTTTTGTGCAAAGAATTTTCTTACTTTTTGAGATAGTATAATCGTATCCTTATTTGCCTGTGGGAGCGCAGGGCCTACTAAACCCTGCACTCCCATCCCTCCATAAATGCATACATGTAAGTTGATGTGGAAGCATTTCAGCTTTAATATAGTTTACATGTATGTGTATGTATATATATATATAGTGCATGCAATTTAATCTACATGTACTATCCTGCTTCCCACTCCCTCCAGGACGCATCTGGAAACGAGCTATATTTGAACATGGTATGTCTTTCCTAGTAAGACTATTGTCACTATTGATAAGGAGCAAAAGAGGCATATGCCCTTGCGTGCTCCTATGTGGACAAGTAATAGTTCAGTCTCCTCCCTTCTAGCATTAATTTATCAATACCTATTTTGAAGGCCACTCTGCTATTACTGAGAACCGGACTGCCAGTTAAACTGTGACATATGTTCACCACTCTTCTGGTAAAGAAGAACTTCACTTTATTTGATCTAAAGCTGTTACCATGGACTAGTAGTGAAATGTCCCCTGGTATGTGAGGTGTGATTTTTAAATCTGATACCCAATTCCTCTCTTAGAGTGTTATTTTTAATTATACAATGGCAAGAAAGAATCCAGGGCTCTGATTGGCCAGTCTGAGACTGTACCCGTGATGTTATCCTGGCATAACATCACGGCTGTAGTCCCAGCACAGTTATGACCACATCACATAAACAAGCAAAAAGAATCACTGCCCACTGGCCAGTACTTGCACTGCCCTGTGTACTGCTAGAAGCAGCAGGCATCCCTCTGAAACAGACATTCGGTTGCTCCATTACTAATTTTTCAGTCCACACGTAGCCCCAACAAGTTCAGAAGTGAATCCCAATTTTGTTTAAAAAAAAAAAAGCAGCTACACATAAAGCAAATCCCTGAATCCAGCTGTTCTACATTTCCAAGGAGCTGTTGTACGAGCGTTTCCCCGAATTCAAAAGTACCGTGCTCGCTCTTACACAACAACTGCATCTCCATGAATATGTAGCCCCCCCAATACACATAAATATAATTTTCTCCCCAGTATGTCTGTTAATTTTATCACCTAAATGTTACAAAATTGACAAAAGTGCCACTCCATGCGAGCGGCTTCATCTTGAGTGAGCGAGCGAGCGAGCAGCCATCTCTTCAAATATCCACCACGTGACTCTCACTCGCACACTTGCTGCTAAGTCACTTTATTTCTAGTTTTTATTTTAAACCCCACAGTGAACTGAATAACAAATATTCTCCCTACCTCCACCCGACATCTGTTCCTCTCATCTTCACTGCATTACGCGAGTGGTCGAAACCGTGGGGTAGACAGCAATGTCCTATTCATACCCAGCAGCAGCAGTACTATGAACACTGATCAAGAAAAATGGAAATATGCAGAAAAAGAAAATAAAACCACTGGAAACCCTCACCTAAAAACAGAACACATACAACAAGAGAATAGGGTACATCAAGAAAGAGCAGCAGCACTGACAAAATGTTCCTGTGTGGAGTACAGAGCCACATAAAAGTGCAGCAGCAGCTCCACCCAGTGGCTGAAACAAGAAATAAGCACTTTTTTTTAATAATGTAACCTTACCCATTAAAACATATGGCAAAATCTAATTTAAATGCAGTTTTTCAGTGTTTTTTTCCTTTCTTTTATGAATGAGACATTGTATAATAGGAATAACGCACTCCAGGTTGTGTGTCGTGCTGGGATAACGTAAATTCTGGGGTGATTAGTCGCACTCGGCCTGTGGCCTCGTGCCTAATCACCCCAGGCGTGACATTATCCCAGCACGACACACACCCTGTCGTGCATTATTACTTTATCATGTTATAGTACAGCAGTAAATTCCCTCATACTCTCCTGTCCTCCAAGGAATACAGACCTAGTTTGTCAATGCGTCCTTTATATGTAAGGTTTTTAACATTAGATACTATTCTTGTCATACCACGCAGCACCCTTTCTATCCTTGCAATGTCACCCTTTTTGTGTGGGTTCCACAGTTGACTACAGTGATCTAGTTGAGGTCTAACATAAGATCTGTAGAGGGGCAACATCACCTCAGCCCTCCTACTTTTACTGTTCCTATGTATTGAACCTTCAACTCCATTTGCTTTTGGGATGGCATTAGTACATTGTGTGCTAAAGTCCAGATTACTGCCTATAAGCACACCTAAATCTCTATCACTAGCTGAGTGTTTAAGTAAGGTATTACTAAATGTGTACTGTGCTTGTTTATTGTTTTTCCCCAGATGCAAAACCCAGCACTTATCAGTATTGAACATCATCTCCCACTCGTATGCCCAAAGGGTTATTAGGTTTAAGTCATGCTGAATGGAGTCAATATTCTCCTGTGTTTCACATGGTCTGCCTAACTTAATAACATCTGCATATTTAGTTAGTTTGTTTTGAAGATTACCCCCGAGATCGGCAATAAATAACTGGAATGGCACAGGGCCCAAAATAGAGCTCTGTGGCACCCCACTAGTCACCATACCCCCATCAGATAGAAATCCATTAATGGACACTCTCTGCATCCTACCAGACAGCCAATTACATATCCAGTTTATTAAATATGGGTTTATGTTTAATTAACTTAGTTTTTGTGGTATCGCCCAATGTGGGTCTGTGTCAAATGTAGATTCGTCTGAGATGATCTTCCTGCTGTGAACCCATGCTGCCTTGGGTCCTGTGCCCCACTGGCCTCTAAGTACTCAACAATTATTTCTTTCAGATGTGATTCCATCACTTTCCCTACCACAGAGGTCAAACTGACAGGTCTGTAGTTTCCTGCCTCTGTCTTGGTCCCACTTTTGTGAAGGGGAATCACATCTGCCTTCCTCCAGTCCTCAGGTACCACATCATCCTCCCATGATTTGTTAAAAAGGGGAGTCAGTGGTGTCACTAGTTCTCTGCTTAATTCTTTTAGAATTCTGGGTGAATTCCATCTGGACCCATTGCATTGTCCACCTTCAGTTTTAGGAGTTCTTTCAGAACCCTTTCTTCTGTGAAAGAACTGGGATCGACCCCCCTCTCCAGAGTGCTTCTGTTAATTGGATTAGGCACCTCCCCCACCTCCTCTTTTGTGAATACTGAAGTATTCATTCAGTATCCTGCTTTTTCACTTTCCCTCTCTGCCCACCCACCGTCCATTCTATTCAGCCACTCTATCCCTCCCTTTGTCTTTCTATGCTCCCTGATATACTTATAAAAGGTTTTATCCCCCTTCTTAACCGAGTTGGCTATCTTTTCCTCAGTTTGTTCCTTTGCTATTCTGATTACTCTCCCTGCTTCCGTCTGCCTTAACTGGTACAGTTCTCTATCCTGCTCCTTCTGTGTTTCCTTATACTTCCTAAATGCTATATTTTTCTCCCTAACCTTCACCACCACCTCTTTTGAGAGCCATAGTGGCTTTTTCTTTTGGTTTTATTTGTTCACACAAAGGCTTGTTGCCTCTGTGATGGCAGTTTTGATATTTCCCTATTGTTGCTCCACCCATCCTTCTAGCCTGTTTGCTAGTGCTTTTCTAAGGCACTCTCTCATCTTTCCAAAGTCAGTCCTCCTGAAGTCCAGAACCCTCACTTTTGTATGGCTTGACTCTGTAGCTGAGTTTATCATGAACCACACTGTTTGGTGGTCACTTGTTCCCAAATGGCTACTCACTTCTAGATCTGAGATCCTGACACTGTCCCCATTTGAGAGCACGAGGTCTAAGATTGCTCCCTCATGAGTTGGTTCCAATACTAGCTGTCTGAGGCATGCCACCTGAAGGACATTGAGAATGGCCCTGCTTTTGGATGTGGCTGCAAGCAAAGGTGCTCCAGTTAACGTCTGGCATATTAAGGTCCCCATCAACAGTATCTCCCCTTTCTCTGCCATCCTAAGTATGCCTTCTATCATATCCTTGTCCATTCCCTGCCCCTGACATGGGGGTCTGTATGCAACCCCTGTGCGGATTGTGGTGCCATTTCCAGTCTCTAAGGTGACCCACAGTGCCTCCTCTCCTCATTGTTTATTCTTTTGTTCAGTTGCTTTTATCCCTTCCCTTACATAGAGAGCTACTCCGCCCCCTCTTCTCCCCTCCCTGTCTTTCCTGTAGGTTGTGTACCCTAGTATGTTAACATCTCAGTCATGGTTCTCTGTGTACCATGTTTCTGAGACTGCTACAATATCCAGGCATCCCGCTTCTATCAAGGCCACCAGTTAAGGGAGCTTGTTGCCCAGACTATGGGCATTGGTACTCATTACCCTCCATTTCTTGATGGCCTTACCCCTTTTTGCCCCATCTCTGTCCTTATTATGTTTGTCACTTTCTCCATTTACCCCTGCGCTTCTCCCTGTCGACATCTCTATGTTGGCGTCTACCTCACTTAGTACCCTGATTTTTTGGGGGGGGGGCTAGGATTTCCCTGCTCATCTCCAGTGCCTCCCCCATTGGCTAGTTTAAATGCTAGCCAATGAAGCATTTAAACCTGTCACCTAGGATCCTGGTTCCCCTCCTGGACAGATGCAGACTATCAGGCCAGTATAGGCCTGCATCCCTCCAGGTGGACCCCCAGTCCCCAATGAAGCCAAATACCTGAGCTCTGCACCAGTTTTTCAACCACTGATTGAATCCCATGGTGTGCAGCACCCTAGCCTCACCCATGCCATAAACAGGCAGCACCTCCAAGAAGGTTACCGTGCGTGCTGTTTGTCTATGGTCCCTCCTTATCTTCACAAACACTTTTTGCACTGCTTTGATCCCTTTCTTAGCCAGGTCATTTGTCTCTAGGTGGACAATGACATCCAGCTCCTTCCCCTGTGCAGCTGCTACTGCGATCCTGAGGATTTGCTCCCTGTCCCTCCAAGCTATGGTGCCAGGCAGGCACCTTACCTCCCTCTCCCCTTCCTCCCCCAGTTCTACCTTCCTAACAGTGGAGTCCCCACCAGGAGTTGTTTCCTTCCCCTGTGGGGTCCCATGCCACCCTCCTGTGGGTCTCCTTTGTAGAGGTTCCCAGCATCCTCCTTGGTATCCACTGTGGGTGCCTTCATAGAGGAACCACACTTTTCCAGAATGGCATAGAAATTGTGGTGAGGTACAACTGGAGGGATGAGCCTCTGTTCCACCACCCTCATCCTCCCTGAGCCCACTTTGGTCCAACCGCTCCTTTTTCTTGGCAACCTATGTTTCTATGTTAGAAAAAAAAAGTTTGTGAGACATGAGTGGCCTGCAGTGAAACCATGTTGTGTAATATCCCCCTTGTTGGTTGATTTAATGTGTTCATTTATTTATTTATTTATTTTTATTTATTTATTTTTATTTAGTTGTTTAACCAGGTATAGCACACTAAGCTGAAAGCTTTTTTACAGGAGCGACCTGGGAGCACAAGGAGGTTAAGTGACTTGCTCAGGGTCACACAGTATGCAAGTGGAAGCTGTGGGATTCAAACCCAGGTCTGGTCTGCTTTTTATCCTTTTTTATCCTTAATAATAGATTCAAATATTTTGCCTGGAACTGATGTTAGGCTAATGAGCCTAAAGTTTCTAATTTTGTTTTTAGGGCCCTTTTTATGTATCAGGGTTATCTTAGCAGTTTTCCAATCTGCAGGTACTTCGCCTGTTCTCAGTAGTTTATTAAACAGTATCTGTAAAAGAACACAGATGGTATTCTTTATCAATATATCAATAAAGAGGCAGTATAGCGCAGTGGTCTAAGGCTCTGAGCTGCAAATTTGGTGACATCCAGTAGACCAGACCTGGGTTTGAATCCCACAGCTTCCACTTGCATACTGTGTGACCCTGAGCAAGTCACTTAACCTCCTTGTGCTCCCAGGTCGCTCCTGTAAAAAAAGCTTTCAGCTTAGTGTGCTATACCTGGTTAAACAACTAAATAAAAAAAAAAAATATATAAGCATTTTGGGAGTAATGTTATCTAGTCCAGGGGCCCGATATTTCTTTAGTTGTTCAATTTTCTTTATTATATCATCTATAATGAATACTGAAGCCTTTCCTTTATTAACCCCTTTAGTGCCATATGTCGTACTGTGTACAACACAGGGCACAGCTGCACATGGTCATAAAGACGTACTTTGTACGTCTGGCCATAAATATCTCTGGTGCACCGGGGATCCAGTGAGATTTATAAGCTTTGACCCCTGGGGTCACGAGAGCAGATGGTAGTCTCCCGATCCTGGGGTCTGGAATGCAGCAGACATCACGTGTTTGCAGAAGCATGCAAACACGTGACTTGTCTGGGTTTGTCTGCTTTCACTTTCTCTTGGGCTGCAGTTGATAATAAAACTGATTGATAACTTGTTTTTAAGTTGCAAATCAAGGATCTGCAGTGTTCTGGAAGAGATTTATTATGTTTCTGAAGCTAGTATGGGTGCTAGACAGACTCATTTAGTAGAAAAAAAAAGTTTAAAGTTCATTGCTCTTTTTCACCAGCCTTTGCCTTGTATTTTGGCAATTAATTTTTTATTTATTTATTTTTTGCAGACAACTGTTGTTTTAGAACTTATTAGTTTCTAACTGGTGTTTTGTGGTGTGTTGAAAATAAGTTTTGTTTTATAAAGTGCCTTGCATTTGTTTTATTTTGATTTGTACTACTTTCCAGTGCTCCAGGGTCACCTTGTGTCCAATGGGTCTTACCCAGTTACTAAGGAATAATAAATACAATATATCTATCTATCTATCTCTTTCTCTCTCTCTCTCTCTCTCTCTCTATATATATATATATATATATATATATATATATATATATATACACACATATATGCATTTAAAGAACTTGATATTTTGTATACATTACAGTAAAAGTGTGACCCTGAGCAAGTCACTTAACTTCCTTGTGCTCCCAGGTTGCACCTGTAAACAAGCTTCCAGCTTAGTGTGTCTTTCCTGGCAAAAAACAACAACACTGTGTCACTGTCTATTGTAAGATACAAGCCTAGGGTTCTAGGATCTCTTTTAGTTACAAACAATAGCATAAATTATTTTTGAGTTAGTGAATAGTGATGCTGTAAGTGCTCATAGTGTGATGTAGTTGTATATAGTTTACTGCTTTTGGTGAAGAGTGTGAGCCTTCTGTTTTACATAGTTTTGGTTGTTTGGGGCCTTACACACCACTGTCACTCTGAGACAACCCTTCTTTTGCTGTTCTTTCTAGATACAACCCCCCCCCCATAAAAATAGCATAAAAGAATCTCAGATATTATACAACAATGCTGGAAGTATGTGTAGAGGGATACAAACCTAGGGCTCTAGGTTCTGACATAGTTAGCAAAGAATAAATAAAAATCAGAAAACAATCCAGATATTATACAGCAATTATACCCAGCCACAATTTAAGTGTCCCTGGTGGGATTCAAACCTTGACCTTTTGGTTCTTACTTGTGTGCTTCAAGCACTAGGCAAAAATATTTAGTGCCTTTTAATTGCATTATCCCAAAGTGCTTTACAATACAGGAGAGGGAGAGGGGGGAGAGAGACAGTATATCTGCCATTAAGACATACTGGCTGCTAATCATGCCAAAGAAATACACTGCAGAGGAGATCTTAAAATATATTATCAGCTCTGATTCAGAATTGGATGATTTTATTGATCCAGAGTCTGGGAGTGACTACTGTCCAAGCAGTACTCCTACTGATGATACAGTATCGAGTGATGCCGACGAGGGTGGTCCATACAGTCCAAACACCAAGTCTAAGTCCCCACGTGGCTGCAAGTGCACATGTGTGCCCACCAGTGAGCACCAGCCCAAGCATAAAAAGAAAAAACAGAATTCACAGTCCAAGCAAGCATCCAAACATAAAAAACAGAAGAAGCCTGGGGATCTGCCTAAGCCTGTGCAGATACCAGAGCCTGATATATTTCCCCAGAAAGAGGCCCCATGTGTGCCTGTGATGGAGCTAAATGCCACAATGCAGGCAGAGGGAAGTCACATGAAGCATAAATGTAAGCAGAAGCACCTGCCATTTACTCATGTTATGGTGCCTACAACACAGGATGAGGGTAAATGCAAAAAACACAAAAAAAGTGCAAACATCTGCCTCAGCCAGAATTAGAGCCACAGCCTAGGCAAGAATCTCAACAAAAAAGGTGTAAGCTAAATGCAAGCTATTGTCTGACACTACCCATGCCTGAAACTCTGCAAAGAGCAGATAACCTGCTTGAGCATGAGCCCCTGGACAATCCTTATTCTCTGCCTGCATATGACTCCCCACCTGAGCCTGATGCCCTGCCTAAACCTGACACATTGCCTGAGCCTGACATGTTACCTGAGCCTGACACACTGACTGAGCCTGATGCATTGCCTTAGCCTGACACTCTATCTGAGCCTGACATGTTGCTGTATCCTGACAGGTTGCCAGATCCTAACATGTTGTGGCATGCTGACACATTTCCTGAGCCTGACACAGCTGCCTGAGCCTGACACTCTGCCCAAGTCTTGCATCTTACCTGAAGGAGACACTCAGCTTGAGCATAATGCACTGTTTGACCCTGACACCTGCAGTGCCACTTTCTCAAAAAAAGCTGATCCCTTGGCAATGCCTGACTCTGAAACTACTGCCCCAGTGCTAGCTACAGACCATAGCAGGCACAACAGTGGTTATACTTCAGTTTACCAATGGAATCCCCCAAATATGGAAAAACCATGTGTCCCACCATTTATTGGTAATGCAGGTGTCCAGGCTGACACAAAGGAATTTACCCCCTAGGATATTTTCACTTATTTTTTAGTGATGAAATACTTTCTCACATAGTGGGTCAAACAAATTTATATGCAGATCAGTTTTTGGCTCAGTATGAGGGGCAAGCTTAAACCACATGCAAGGGCTCATCAATGGACTCCCATGAACTTAGAGGAAATTAAAAGGTTCTGGGGTTTAACATTTTTAATGGGGATAGTGAAAAAGCCCACCATCAGCATGCATTGGTCCACCCATCCTGCTCATTCTACCCTTCTATTTCCAGCTATAATGAACAGGAACCGATTTCAGCTTCTGCTGAGATTTATGCACTACAATGACAATGCTAAGGCTTTGCCAAGGGACCATCCAGAGAATGATAGGCTTTTTAAATTACAGCCTATTATTGATCATCTTTTTAAACTGTTTTCTGAAGTGTACACCCCATCCCAAAACATTTCAGTGGATGAGTCTCTTCTGCTGTTCAAAGGGAGAATAATATTCAAACAATACCTTCCTCTGAAACGTGCCTGATATGGAATTAAATTGTACAAACTTTGTTCCACTGGCTACGCATACTGTTTCAGAATCTACACAGGAAAAGATGCCACACAGGACATTGCAGGTTGCCCCCCATGTCTGAACACAAATGAGAAAATTGTGTGGGACCTAATTCTTCCCTTGCTAGGCTTTGGCTACAACCTGTATGTTGATAATGCCTGTACTGGGATTCCTCTGTTTAATATTCTGTATCAGTTTGATATAGTAGCTTGTGGCACCATCAGATCTAATGGGCAATGTTTTCCCAAAGAGTTGGTAGCCAGAAAGCAAAAACGTGGTGAGACCAGTGCTCTCTGATGTGATGAAATACTGGCTGTAAAATTCACACATAAAAAAGATGTGTATCTCCTTAGTACAATTCATGATAAATACACAGCAGCAGTTCCAGTTTGTGGTCAGGACAAATTGATAAGCAAGCCTCAGTGTGTTCTAGATTAAAAAAAACATATGGGAGGTGTGGAAAAAACAGATCAGATGCTTGAGCCCTATGATGCCACTCGAAAAACAATGGCTTGGTACAAGAAATTAGCTGTTCACCTGTTTCAGCTGGCTATGTATAATGCTTTTATGTTGTACCGAGCAAAGTCATCTGGTCATTGAAAATCCTTCCTAGATTTCCAAACGGATGTCATTTCAAGTCTTCTATTTCATTCAGCAGAAATACCAGAAATAGAAAGAAATGAGGGTGTAGCCAGATTAACTGAAAGACATTTCTGCTGTTCACCTGTTTCAGCTGGCTATGTATAATGCCTTGAGATCTGGAAATTGGCAAATGTCACCCCAGTCCCAAAGAAAAGAGATATGGCAAATTACCATCCGATTGCTATCCTG
The DNA here is from genome assembly GCA_016271365.2 of Neoceratodus forsteri. Classification (NCBI taxonomy): domain Eukaryota; kingdom Metazoa; phylum Chordata; order Ceratodontiformes; family Ceratodontidae; genus Neoceratodus; species Neoceratodus forsteri. Next base: position 287,658,080 of record CM057454.1, read on the forward strand.
TCAGTCTTGTGCAAACTCCTGGAAAAACTTGTATCCATCCAAGTTACTGAATTCCTGACCAAATACAACCTTCTCTCGTCAATTTAGTATGGCTTTCGTAAAGGTCATAGCACCTCCACTGCCTTGCTTCACCTTACAAATGACATCCTTACTGCAATGGTCAAAGGCCAATTAACGGGAGCAGTTTATATTGACCTCACCAAGGCATTTGACCTTGTAGATCATCCTCTCCTGCTTGAAAGCCTCCAAGCCCTGGGTTTCTCGCTCAACTCAAGCCAATCATAAGGACTTCGAGATCTTTTTCTGGGTTTGATGTGCATTCTTTTTGTACACAGTTGGGTAAAATAGGCTGGTCTTTTTATATTCTATTCCTGATGTAGATTCTGCCCTGGATTTCTTTATTAATGAGTTTACATATGTTTTGGAGCAGTTTGCCCCCTTGTTAAAAGAAGAGTTCAAGGGAAAACTCATGGGTGGTTAACATCTTCCCTGATTAAACTTTTGAGACGATGAGACAAGGCTTGGAATATGTATAAAACTAATAATTTTGTTTCTGGTTATCATGCCTACATGACTTTAAGGAATCAATGTAAGGCTAAGATAAGGAAGCCTAAGACAGACTTTATCCGACATAAACAATATGAAGGACTGTCCAATACTACTACTTTTTGGAAAACTATTAATGCTTTGATAAGGCCTAATGTATGTCAACCAGGTTCAATGAGGCTGAATGGTGACTTGTTGACTTGTCCATTGAAGATAGCTAATGAGTTTAATTCAAAATTTACTGTATTGTTTAATTCTTGTGGTGACCAGCCTGAGGTGAATCATTTAGGAATGTCTGAAAATCTTACAGGTAATCGTAAGTTTTACTTAAGTATCACTACTCCAAAAGAGGTTGAGAGGCTACTATAGTGTATTAAAAGGGATAGCTCAGCTGGTTCTGATGGTTTATGTCCTAGTTTATTGGCAGATACTGCTTCAGTTTTAGCACTTCCAATTAGTGTTATCTTTAATTTATCATTTGTGGTGGGTACCATACCCAGTTTATGGAAACAATCTTTGGTCACTCCTATCCTTAAATCTGGTTCACAACTGGAGTTTGGTAATTACAGACCCATTTCTATTGTTTCTGCCTTAGCTAAAGTTCAGGAAAGAATAGTTTATAACCAACTAATTGAGTATGTGGATTGCCTTGGACTACTGTCCCAGAGCCAACATGGTTTCCGTAAAGGAAGGAGTACTGAGACTGCCTTGGTCGAGTTCACGAACTCGGTACTCAATGGCATGGATAAAGGGTGCTCTGACGGGTGCCATGTTCGTAGACTTGACCAAGGCATTCGATTCAGTTAATCATCAGTTGTTGGTTTCTAGATTAGAGTTTCTGGGAGCTGATGATTCTTTTCTGGACCGGATGAGGAATTATTTAACAAATAGGTTCCAGAGGGTTAAGTTTAGGGGTGTTGTATCAGATTCTGTATTGGTTGAGTGTGGGGTCCCACAAGGTTCTATTTTGGGGCCATTTTTGTTTTCATTGTTTTTTGAACAAGTAGTGAGTGTGATTAACAATGCTTCTCTAACTCTTTATGCTGATGATGCAGTAATTTACATGCAGGGTTCATCTTTGGGAGACTTAGGTGTTTCCTTATCAGAGGAAATGTGTAAATTCCAGTCTTCTCTTCTGGCCTGTAAGTTACTTTTAAATAGATCTAAGACAAAGGTGATGGATTTTGGTACTTCCCCTAGATTGAGATCTGAGGATAACAAATTGGAAGTGAAGTCTCTTGATGGAGTATTGTTTGATCATATAGACACATTTCAATATCTTGGAGTATTGTTAGATTCACACTTAAGTTATGAACCTCATTTATTGAGGGTTACCTCAAGAATTCACTGTAGATTGGCTCCTTTGTATATAATTCGTTCATTCCTTATTCCTGAGTCTAGGTTAGCTATTTCCAAACACTGTTTGGCTCCTATTGTGAACTATGCAGCCATAATTACTGACACTGCTTCTTCGACAGTAATCTCAAGGAAATCCACTTTACTATATTCGATAGCCAAAATTGCCTTAAATTGCCCTAAATCATCTCATCATTGTCTGATTTTGAAAGAAATGGGTTGGTTACCTGTCTCATTAAATTTCCAATATTGTGTGGCTAAGTTTATATACAGAGTTGTAGACTCTGGGACTCCACATAAAATTTCTAAATTTTTGAGGCCGTATAGTGATGGTTATTATTCTAGATATAGGTCAGACATTAGGTTTTTTGAGATCCCATTTATGAAAACTAAAAGTGGGCAAAGGTCCTTTTCTTATATTGCTCCATCTATTTGGAATGAAATTCCTTATGATATTAGGTGGTTATGTTCTGCTGAAAAGTTTGTCAATGCACTAAGGATGTATTTTGTGTCTCAATTTAATTGTATATGTTTTTGATGATTTAATTTTTTGTAACAAAGACATTTTTGTCTGCAATTTTGCTGTATTGTATGTGTATGTTTGATTATGTACTGTTTTTATGTAATATATGTGGGTCACACCTGTAAAAGGAACTAGTTTTCCAGTGTGCTTACCCGTTAAGTGAATAAATAAACAAACAAACAAACAAACAAACTCAGTAACCTGGTTTAAGAGCTACCTATCAAACAGAACCCAGATTGTCAGATTCAACTCTAGGGTGTCCAGCCCTATGGCAGTTAACCTAGGTGTTCCACAAGGATCAATACTAGGCCCCCTTCTCTTCACCATATTTATAAATAGTATCTCATCAGCTATCTCAGGTTGCAATGCTATCCTTTACGCTGATGATCTAGTCCTATACTGTAGTGATAACAACGTACACCGCATCACCCAGTCTCTTTCTTCTGCTTTCTGTGCTACTCAATCTTGGCTTTTCCACCATAAGTTAATTCCTAAGGCTAATAAAATGCAAACAATGCTGTTTGGGATGACAGTCAAGTTAAAACATAACCAAGACTAATTTAAGGTGTTGGGTGGTCAGGGTGGGCTAGACCTTGAATCAGTATGCTCTTTCAAGTATCTAGGAGTCCTCCTAGACAAAAATCTTAACTTTGACAAATGCATACTGAACACCTGTAAATCAGTCAATACTAAAATTGGAGTAGCCTACAAAACCAGCTATGTCCTCACACTGTCAGCTAGATTAGTCATCGTTAGGGGGATCCTGCTACCGTCACTATCCTATGGGGTTGTCACATATCTAAACACATCTCAACCTAGTCTCAGGAAATGGGATACCACCTACAACAGCATATGCAGGTATGCCTCTGCTTCCCCCTGGTCTAAACACCATTGCCAACTCTATCAGGACCTAAACTGGCTCCCCCCATTTCAGTCCGTGCCCTGGCCCTTAGCACCCTGACAGATAACATACTCAGAAACGATATCCTGACTGTGCTTGCCTCCTTGTTATCTCCATTGCCATCCTCACATGGCCTTTGATCATCTGATAAATCACTGCTGTTTACAACTAGATGAAATCTAAGAAAGGGACCCTAGCTTTCGCACACTCCGTGGCCAAACTCTGGAACTCCCTACCTCTGGACATCCACCTTGCTCCCAGTCATGCCCAATTCAAAAGCAAATGTCTCTCCTTCCTCTTTAGTCAGGTCTCCTGTACCTGCTTCAAACACCCTTAAATATGGCACTTCATCTTTACGGTCTCTACAGTCCTGCTGACTTAACTCTGACTGCTGCTAGCCATACCCTAAACTTATCCAGCCTACCCAGTCCTGATGTTCAAAGTACTTATGTCTCAAACCAACTATGCCACTTAACCAAACTGTCATTTGCTAATTGTGTTACTGTTATGTGAACCCTGTTTCGTATCCAGACTCTATAATTCTACTGTAAGCAACCACGTACTTGTGTACCTTGGTTTCTCTTGAATACCATTCTCTCCCCTACCCAAATATATTCCCATTTGTTCTACCTCCTTGTTCAGTTGAAATGTTGGCTATCACAAAGTATGCTGTTATCAATCATGTTTGTTTATATATGCATCGATTGCACTGTACCATCCCGGGTCACACCTGTAAATAGTAATTTCCATGGCTAGTGCATCTACCTGGTAAACAAACAAAATCTCTCTCTTATTTGCACATTCTAACACTGTTTAAATTTTAGCTACTCCTGACCTGTTATCAAGTTTCCTATTCATGATTATTATTCCTATGTATTCAAATTGTTTCTATTATGTCAATTCATTGAATTTCTATGTGTACATGCTCTGTTTTGTACTGTACCCTCCCGGGTCATGCCTGAAAATAGTCATTGCTATGGCTAGTGCACCTACCCAGTAAACAAAAACTAAATAAAATAAAAAAATAACATTGCCACCTACTGAAAGGAAGGCTAAGCCCCTGAGGAGATGTAGAGTCTACTACAAAGTAGGCTTTAGGAGAGACTCAAGATATTACTGTCCACTTTGTCCCACAGAGCAAGGGCTGTGCCTGGAGAACTGTTTTGAGAAATACCACACCAAAGTCATTTACTGGAATGACTGATGGGTGAAAAAATTCATCTTGAATAGGACAATGAGGTCAAAGCAGTTAGGTTAAAAACATTTTGGGAGAAGTTATTTTCTTATTTCAGCACCCACAAACCTTTGTTTGTACTCGTTTGGTAACCAAGTAAGGCCCACAAAGCACAATGCCTGTTTGTAGGGGCAACATGGAAACACTGGGGATGTTAAGTGACTTGCTCAGGGTCACACAGTATGCAAGTGGAGGTGGTGAGAATCAAACCCAGTGCTGTACCAAACTTGATCATGGCTCATTACACTAACCACTAGGCTATACTTTCAGCCCTTTATTCAAGGGCCTTTAGGATATCATTTTATTTTATGCTGTGTGGGCAAACTCACTTTATTTCTGATTCTGCCAGAGTATTTTGGTAATGCAAATGTGAAACACATGCAATCTTACCATGGCATTCTGTCCATACCTGCCTATTACAATATGCTTTTGTAGAAACCTTTGTCATGCAGCCCCTCCCTGCCTGCATTTCCCACCTCCAGAAAACATCAATGCATTGTGTTACCCAGGGAATAATATATATTGCTTTAAGGATTACAAAATAAAGATTTTAAGAATGTCTGAGAAAGTATCCTACCCACATGTTCACTATCTATAATCATCCAGTGAATTTAGCTCCACAGCTAAAAATACTAAATAAAATGCAATATGTTGGCCCATTTCTACCTAATTATATGACTGTCTCATTTATCAAGTACAAACTCCTACCATGTTGGGCTTCTTTGGGGACTACTAACTGTGTTGATAACACAAACTTACACCTCCACCAAAGGACCCTTGGCACAAAATGCTCCAAACCTGCTATCACTGTACATTCAAGTGATCTGAAATGCATTTAGCAACCTGTGTTTTGGGCTTACATCTGCCAGACCCTGGTAAATAAAGATAAATTTAATACCACTTTAAGCAGTACCCTCTCGAGAATTTAAAAAAAAAAGTTTTCATATACCAGCATCCTACTTAATTTGCTGAAATGAGAGAATTATGCAAAATTTCATTATTTTTCATAGCCTTACTAAATGTAGAGGAGGATAACGGGCAGCTCATACTTTGGTAACAAACAGTCATACTAATGATTACAACAAGTATGTTATTGTATTTCAGAAAATATATACTTTTCTTATTGTATCCTGGTGTCCTGAGATCAGTGCTGTGGATTTTCCATTGTGGGCCTATGTTTTCTCCTTTAAAATATACTGTACATTGCACCCTATAGGTTTCAAGCCTATTTCAACCAAACTTTTGTGGTGAAGGTACATAAATGTGGTATCATTGTAACCAGTACTCTAAGCAAAATCCAGAAATGTGGTGTTTGTGTACCTCCATCCTATGTTACATAGATATTTGGTTTACTAAGCTGTGAAAATGGTCTGAATTTCCATCATTTTGCATAGTTCTACCAAATGTAAAGGAGGATTATGGATAGCAAACATTTGGACAGCAGGCGATGTCATACATTTTTAAAACCAGAATTTTGTGCAGTGTCAAAAAATACATACTTTTCTTATGCTATCATGTCCTCAGATCAATGCTGTAGATTTTCTAGATTGGGTCTATATTTTCTCCTTTAAAATATGCATAGCACCCTATAGGTTTCAAGTCTATTTCAACCAAATCTTTGTGGTAAGTATACATATATTTGACATCATTGTAACCAGTGCTCTAAGCAGAACCCACAAATGTGGTGTTTGTGTACCTCCATCCTATGTTACATAGATGTTTGGTTTGCTAAACTGTGAAAATTATGCTAAGTTCCATTATTTTGCATTGTTCTACCACATGTGAAGGAGGATTATGAGTAGCAGACATTTGGACAGCAGGCAATGTCATACATTTTTAAAACCAGCATTTTGTGCAGTTTCAGAAAATATGTATTTTTCTTATGATATCATGGTGTCCTGAGATCAATGCTGTAGATGTTCTATGGTGGGTCTACATTTTCTCCTTTAAAATATACATAGCACCCTATAGGTTTCAAGTCTATTTCAACCAAATCTTTGTGGTAAGGATACATAAATGTGACATAATTGAAACCAGTACTCTAAGCAGAACCCACACATCTGGTGTTTGTGTACCTCCATCCTATGTTACATAGATATTTGGTTTGCTAAACTGTGAAAATGATGCAAATTTCCATAATTTTGCATACAGTATGTCTACCAAATGTTAAGGAGGATTATGGTAGCAAACATTTGAACAGCAGGCAATGTCATACATTTTTAAGAACAGTATCTTGTGCAGTTTCAGAAAATATATACATTTTCTATAATACCATGGTGTCCTGAATGTCTTACAAGCCAGAGAATCAGTGTTGTGTACTTTCCATGGTGGGCCAACATTTTCCCCCTTTGAAATGTTCTTAGCACTATTGAGGTTTTGAGCCCAGTTCCACCAAATCTTTGTGGTAAAGGTACATAAATGTGGCATCACTGTAACCAGTACTCTCAACAGAATCCACAATTGTGATATTTGCATACCTCCATCCTACTTTACATAGACATTTGGTTTGCTAAATTGTAAAAATTAGGTGAATTTCCATAATTTTCCATAGTTCTACCAAATGGAAAGGAGGATTATGGGTAGCAAACATTTGAATAGTTGGCACTTTCATACATTTTTTAAAAACAGTATCATGCAGTTTCAGAAAATATATACTTTTTGTATGATACCATGGTGTCCTGAATGTCTACAAGCCAGATAATTGGTGCTGTGTATTTTCCACAGTGAGTCAAAATGTTCCCTCTTTGAAATGTTCTTAGCATTATATAGGTTTTGAGCTTCTTTCCACCAAATCTTTATGGTAAAGGTACACAAATGTGGCATCATTGTAACCGGCACTCTCAGCAGAATCCACAAATGTGATATTTATGTACCGTTGTCCTATTTTACATAGACATTTGATTTGTTAAACTGTGAAAACATTGTGAATTTCCATCCCTTTGAATAGTTCTACCAAATGTAAAGGGGGATTATGGGTAGCAAACATTTGAATAGTGGGCAGTTTCATACATTTTTAACATCTTATGCAGTTTCAGAAAATATATACTTTTTCTATGATACCATGGTGTCCTAAATGCCGAAAGGTCAGAGAAGCAATGCTATATGTTTTTCACTGTGAGCTTAAATTATCCCCTTTAAAATACATATAGCACCCTATATGTTTCAAGCCTATTTAAACCAAATCTTTGTGGTAAAGGTACGTACATGTGGTATCATTGTAACCGGTACTTTCAGCAGAATCCATAAATGTGGTATTTTTGTACCTCCATCCAATTTTACATAGTCATTTGATTTGTTAAATTGTGAAAATGATGAAAATTTCCATAATTTTACAGTAGTTCTAACAGATATAAATGACGAATATGGGTAGAAATCATTTGGATAGCAGGGAATGTCATACATTTTTTAAAAACAGTATCTTGTGCAGTTTCAGAAAATACATACTTTATCTGTGATACCATGGTGTTCTGAATGTCTACAGCCCGAGAAGCAATGCTATGCATTTTTTCACTGTGGGCCTAACTTTTCCCCTTTAAAATACACATAGCATTGTATAGGTTTCAAGCTTATTAAACCCAAATCTTTGTGGCAAAGGTACATCAATGTGGCATCATTGTAACTGGTACTTCCAGCAGAATCCACAAATGTGGTATTTGTGTACCTCCATCCTATTTTACATAGACAATTGGTTTGTTAAACAGTGAAAACATTTTGAATTTCCATCATTTTGCATAGTTCTACCAAATGTAAGGGAGGATTATGGGTAGCAAACTTTTGGATAGCAGGCTATGTCATACGTTTTTAAAAACAGTATCTTATGCAGGTTCAGAAAATGTTGCATTTTTCACTGTGGGCCAACATTCTCCCCCTCAAAATACACATAGAACCCTATAGGTTTTAAACCTATTTAAACCAAATATTTGTGGTAAAGGTACAAAAATGTGGTATCATTGTAACTGGCACTTTCAGCAGAATCCACAAATTTGGTTTTTGTGTACCTCCATACTATTTTACATAGACATTTAGTTCATTGAATTGTGAAAACTATGCGAATGTTCATCATTTTGCATAGTTCGACCAAATGCCAAAGGCGATTATGGGTAGCAAATATTTGGACAGCAGGCAATGTCGTTCATTTTTAAAAACAGTTTGTTGTGCAGTTTTAGAAAATATATACTTTTTCTATGATATCATGGTGTCCTGAGTGTCTACAGGCCAAGGAATCAATGTTGTGCATCTTTCACTGTGGGCATATATTTTCCCATTTAAAAAACACATAGCACCCTATAGATTTTGAGCCTATTTCAGCCAAATCATTGTGGTGTAGGTACTTAAATGTGGTATCATTATAACCAGTCCTCCTGGCAGAATCCACAAATGTGGTCTCTGTGTGCCTCCATCCAATTGTACATAGACAATTGGTTTGTTAAAGTGTGAAAACTATGTTAATTTCCATCATTTTGCATAGACCCACCAAATGCAAAGGAGGATTATGCGTAGCAAACATTTGGATAGTGGGCAGTGTCATACATTTTTAAAAACAGTATCTTGTGTAGATTCATAAAATATATACTTTTTTTTATGGTGCCAAGGTGTTCTGAATGTCTACAGGCCAGAGAAGCAATGCCAGGCATTTACTGTTATGGACAAAAATCTTTCCACTTTAAAATGCACTTAGCAATCTGAGCATATAGGGCTTATTTCTGCTAGACTTCTTTGGTAAAGGTACATAAATTAATTACCGATGTAACCAGCACTCTCCACAGAATCCAAAAATGGTATGTTTATATACCTGCCCCTTATGTTACATTTGCATTTACTTTGTTATAACATGAAAATTCTGTGAATTTCAATTATATTCTATTGTTGCAAGACATATAAAGAATAATAATGTTTAGTATATATTTGGGTAGTGGGCTATGCTACCGATGTTTAAAAACAGTATTTTGTGTAGTTGGAAAAAATATATACTTTTCCTAAAATAACATCAAGTTCTTGGTCTCTACAAGCAAAAGAAGCAATGATGTGCAGTAAATTAGAATTTAAGCCACTTCAAGTAGAAATTAAATAGAGTACTACTGCAGTAATATGTTTCTGCCTATAAAAAAAGATTTTTGATGAGTATATAGCACAGACATTGTAAAGTTCAGCACCATATAGCTTTCCATGATTCTCAGTTAAGTAATAAGTTTTCTGGGATGTATTCTGCAACATTTTTGAGTAAAAATAGCATTTTGTTTACATTTCAGGCAGTGTATCATGGCCACATGACCCGATATTGACAAAACTTTACTACCTATAAAAAACTCAGAATCTGACAATAAAAAAACATCCATGGTTTTCCTACTTTTCCTTGAAGAGAACATAGTGATATTTTAATTGTATTTAATATTGTGCAAAAACAACAAAAATTGCCTGGCACAGGAGTGTAAAATACCCCTGACAGTGAAAAGGTTAATTTGTGTTGTCCTGGGTTTACTGGGTTCAGTATAAATTGAGCAAAAATATTTATTACAAATATTCGCCATACTTTGGGGTTCAGGTATAATTTCATTATTCTCTATAATTGAAATTAACTCTGTGTTAGACTTTTTAAGTGAATTGATGCAATCATAAAATTGTTTACTGCTTCCCTTATTTGCAGTTTGAGCCAGCTTCAATTCCATTCTTTTTGGACTTGTTTATAGCATTTTTACATGTTTTTTGCCTGTTTTTAAAATGGTTCCAATTATGAATTGTTTTATTATGCTTGTATAGAGCATATGAACGATTTTTCTGTTTAATCAATTTGATCATTTTCTTATTTAACCATTTTGGATTAATCCCCTTCTTATTATATTTTTTTATGTGTTTTATGTGTTTGTTACACATGGTCAGTACTGTTTCTTTCATGACTTGCCAGCATTCCTCTCTGTTTTTATTGTTAAATAAACTATGCCAATCTATACTACCAATATCATGATTCATCAGCTTTTTTTCCGCTGCGTTATATAGAACAATTTCGGTAAGTCCCATCAATCTTTCAGGTGAGTGTTGTATGCTAAACATGACATTACTGTGGTCACAGTCTCCCAAGGAAGGGGATACTATACAGTTTATACTTTCTGATGTTAGGACCAAGTCCAGGATGTTATTTTCATGTGTTGATCCTTCAATATGTTGTGTCAAGTTTTGTTCATTACAGACTTGAAGAAACGACTTACTGTCCCTGCATCTGGCCATATTAGATGACCAGTTTATGCCACCTAAAGTAAAGTCTCCAGTCAAAATCAGTGGGCCTAGGTCTTCGGCTGTGTTTTCTCTTCTAGAAGCATAGTGTGAACCTCTTCACTCGTATTTGGTGGTCTGTAGCAAAGTCCGATTATGCTAGTCATTTTGGAGTTCAGATTTAAACATATCCAATGTGTTTCTGTTTCTACACTGTGTGTCTTTGTCATGGTTGTTATGACTGTTTATTTATATATATTCCAATACCACCACCTTGTCTATTGTTCCTGTCAAGCCTAAACAAGTTGTAGCCTTGCAAATCCTTTCCCCAGCTGTCTATACCTTTCCACCATGTCTCTGTGACCAATATTATGTCAATACTGCAGTTCATATCTAATAGGGATTGAAAGTCACTCATTTTATTTGTCATGCTTCTGGTGTTACACTGTAAGCACTTCAGTTCCCCTTCAGTGCTATGGTTTATAGTGTTCTTTTTACTGGCAGTGTTTGGCACTTCTTCCTTTCTGGTTGTTGGGAGTACCATGACTCCCTGAGTGTCTAGTTTAAAGGGAGACCCTCCATATGCATTTTAATCAGTCTTGCTAATATTTAAGTCCCCTTTTCATTCAAATGTAGACCGCCCTTTTTAAAAAGATGAAATGTGTTTTCAAAGTGTTGCCACGAGACAATGAATCATATTTTCTTTTGCAGTCCAATTTTTGAGATGCATATTAATTCTTAAAATTATGTCATTTTTTTCTTGCCTTAGAAACATAGAAACATAGAATTTGATGGCAGATAAGGACCGCTTGGCCCACCTAATCTGCCCATTTCCCTACCTAATGGATAAGCTGCAGATCCTAGTTAACCAACAGCCTACTTCCTCCTACCCCCCCACCAGAATTGTCTTATGTCTGTCCCATGCATTCTTGAATTCCCCCACTATTTTTGACTCTATGACCTCCTCAGGAAGGCTGTTCCATGTATCCACAACCTCTCTGTGAAGAACTACTTCCTCACATTACCTCTGAGCTGTTCCTCTCTATCTTTAAATTGTGCCCCCTTGTTTTTGCACATCTCTTTTTCTGAAAGATACTACCCTCTTGGACTTTGTTGATTCCCTTGAGGTATTTGAAAGTTTCTTTCATGTCCCGCCTCTCCCTCCTTTCCTTGAGGCTATACATCTTTAGTTCCTTTAGTCTTTCTTCATATGTCTTCTGATGCAGACCCTGCATCATTTTGGTTGCCCTCCTCTGCACAGCATCCACCCTGTCTATGTCTTTGTGGAGATGGAGTCTCCAGAACTGTACACAGTACTCCAGATGTGGTCTTACCAACTGTCTGTACAGAAGACCAACAACTTCCTGGTTTCTACTGGTGATGCCTCTCCTTATGCATCCCAGTATCCCCCCAGCCCTCCTTACTGCCTTCTCACATTGCTGGCCCACCTTTAGGTCATCTGATATGACTACCCCCAGGTCCCTTTCCATTTTTGTTGTTGTCAGTATCTCACCTCCCATTGTGTACTCTTCTCCTGGGTTTTTGTTTCCCAGGTGCATTACTTTGCACTTCTTTGCATTGAATCTAAGCTGCCATACATTTGTCAATTCCTCCAACCTTGCCAAGTCCCTTTTCATCCTTTCCACCCCACCTTGTGTATCAACCCTGTTGCAGATCTTTGTGTCATCTGCAAAGAGACATACTTTCCCTTCCAGTCCCTTTGCAATGGGACTGGCCCCAGTACTGATCCCTGTGGTACCCCACTAGTAAACCTCCTTTCTTCACTGTGGACTCCATTTACTATTACCCACTGCATCCCTGCATCCTGTTGTCCAACCAGTTTTTTACCCAGGCTACCACCCTGGGATCCACTCCCAGGCTGGCTAATTTGTTTGTTAATCTTTTATGCAGGACTGTGTCAAATGCCTTGCTAAAGTCTAGGTAGACCATGTCCACAGCCCCTCCCTGGTCTACTGCTTTGGTCACCCAGTCAAAGAAATCAATTAGATTTGTCTGACATGACCTTCTTGCTATGAATCCATGCTACCTTGGGTCCTATGCCCCACTGGCCTCTAGGTACACAACAGTTCTTTCCTTCAGAAGTGATTCCATCTTTTTCCCTACCACTGAGGTCAAACTGACAGGTCTTTAGTTTCCTGCCTCTGTCTTGCTCCCACTTTTGTGAGGGGAATCACATCTGCCCTCCTCCAGTCCTCAGGTACCACACCATCCTCCCATGATTTATTAAAAGGGTAGTCAGTGGTGTTACTAGTTCTTCCCTTAGTTCTTTTAGAATTCTGAGGTGAATCCCATCAGGCCCCATTGCTTTATCCACCTTCAGTTTTAAGAGTTCTTTCAGAACCCTTTCTTCTGTGAAAGGACTAATATCAACTCCTCTATCCAGAGAGTTTCTATAGACTGGAATAGGTATTTCCCCCTGCTTTTCCATTGTGAATACTGAGCAGAAGTATTCATTCAGTATCCCTGCTTTTTCACTGTCACTGTCTGCCCAACCACCTTCCTCTTTGTTCAGCCTCAGTATCCTTGCCTTAGTCTTTCTTTGCTCCCTAATGTACCTATAAAAGGTTTTATCCCCTTCTTAACTGAGTTGGCTATCTTTTCCTCAGTTTGGGACTTTGCTATTCTGACTGCCTTACCCACTTCCTTCTGCTTTAACTGGTACAGTTCTCTGTCATGCTCCTTCTGTGTTTAATTATACTTCCTTAATGCTATGTTTTTCTCCCTTACCTTCCCTGCCACTTCTTTTGAGAACCATAGTGTTTTTTTCTTTCATTTTGATTTGTTTTTTTGCATCACACAAAGGCTTGTTGCCTCTGTGATGGTGGTTTTGATCTTTACCCATTGTTGCTCCACCCCCACCTTCTTGCCTGTTTGCTAGTGCTTTTCTGAGGCGCTCTCCCATTTTGACAAAATCAGCCCTCCTGAAGTCCAGTACCTTCACTTTTGTGTGGCTTGACTCTACAGCTAAGTTTATCATGAACCACACTGTTTAGTGGTCACTTGTTCCCAGATGGCTACCCACTTCAAGATCAGAGGTCCTCTCTCCATCCCCATTTGAGAGTACCAGGTCTAAGATTGCTCTCTCCCGAGTGGGTTTCAAAACTAGCTGTCAGATGCATGCCCCCTGTAGGGCATCAGGAATGGCTCTGCTCTTGGATGTGGCTGCAGCAAAGGTGCTCCTGTCAACATCTGGCATATTCATGTCTCCCAGCAGCAATATCTCCCATTTCTCTGCCATCCCAATGATGCCTTCTATCATTTCCTTGTCTGTTTCCTCCCCTGAGATGGGAGTCTGTATACAATCCCTGTGCAGATTATGGAGCCATTTCCAGTCTCCTGGGTGACCCACAGTGCCTCCTCTCCTCCCTGTTTACCATTTAGTTCTGTTGCTTTGATCCCTTCCCTTGCATAGAGAGCTACTCCTCCTCCTCCCCATCTTCTTCCCTCCCTGTCCCTCCTGTAGATTGTGTACCCTGGTATGTTGACATCCCAGTCATGGTTCTCTGGGTACCAAGTTTCTGTGACTGCCACAATATCCAGGCATCCCTCTTCCATCAAGGCCACCATTTCAGGGAGCTTTTTACCTTAACTATGGGCATTGGTACTCATTACCCTCCATTTTTTATGGCTTTATTTATTTTTGCCCCATCCCTGTCCCTACTGCCTTTGTCATTTTCTCCATTTACCCCTGCCCTTCTCCCTATTGACTGCTCTATCTTGGTGTTTACCTCACTAATTACCCTGATTTTTGGGGGGCTAGGATTTCCCTTCTCCTCTTCAGTGCTTCTCGCCTTGGCTAGTTTAAATGCTTGCCATTGAAGCATTTAAACCTATCACCTAGGATCCTGGTTTCCCTCCAGGATAGATGCAGACCATCGTGCCTGTATAGTCCTGCAACCCTCCAGGTGGAGCCCTAGTCCCCAGTGAAGCCAAATCCCTGAGCTCTGTACCAGCTCTACAACCAGTCAATGAGTCCCATGGTGTGGAGTACCCTAGCTTCATCCATGCCATAGACAGGTAGCACTTCCGAGAAAGTTACCATGTGTACTACTTGTCTAAGGCCCCTCCCCAACTCCACAAACTCCTGTTGCACTGTTCTGATCCCATTCTCAGACAGGTCATTTGTCCCTAGATGGATAGTGACATCCAGCTCCCTCCCCCTTGCCACTGCTCCCACAATCCTGAGAATTAATTTCCTGTCCCTCAAAGCCTTGGTGCCTGGCAGGCACCTTACCTCCCTTTCCCCTCTCTCACACAGTTCTAACCCATAACAATTGAGTCCCCCACCATGAGTTGTTTCCTTCCCCTGTGGGGTCCTGGGCCACCCTCTTGTGGATCTCCATTGTCGAGGTTCCCAGCATCCTCCTTGGTCTCCACTGCAGGTGCATCCATAGATAAACCATGCTTCACCAGACTGGTGAATGAATTGTGGAGAGGCAGAACTGGAGGGATGTGCCTCTGTTCCACCACCCTCACCCTTCATGAGCCCACCGTGGTCCAACCACTCCTCTTTCTTGACAACCTCTGAGGTAGTGGCAGTGGGCTGGGTGGTCCCTGGGTGGGGGAGCTAGTTTCCCAAATCCTTGCCAGGTCAGCATGGAGACAAAAAACCTCCTCCCTCAGAACAGAGAGGTGCCTGCAAATAAGGCAGCAATGCAGTCTCCAGAATGTCTCCCAGAAGACTGCTGCTCCACAGCCAGTGCATTGCATCACTCCCCACATGTCTGTGTCCCTTCCAGTTACACATGCTTTTTTGTTTTTTGTTCTTGTTTTAGTGTGTGCGAGCTTGTGAGTGTCTCTACCCCATATTCAGTGTGCTGTGCCTTTAAGGATATGAACAGGTGTATGTTGTTAGCAGTTTTGGGGAAGTGATGTCAGAACTCCTGCTATAAAGGAAGTTGTGCGCTTGGAGTGGGTGGGTGAGGGAAGGGTGGAGGAGTAAACCATGCCGCCCAGAAACAATCACCTACAACTCTTACCCTCCACCACGGGGACTGCCTTCCTTCCTTTCAAACACCTATTTCACAAAGGCTAAGTAACAGGTCTAGTCACAACTGACTGCAAATGTCTCCCAGCTACAGTTCCTCCCTGGCAAATTAAAGTTAAAACTAAGAAAATCCACCCCCAAAACAGAATCAATACTAGTTACTTACACAGGTCCAAAAAGAAATAATTCAGTTCAGTGTAGTCTAGAAAATAACCTCCTTGATTCAAGGAAGCAGTGGCTGCTTTCTCACTCTCTCTGTCTCAGACTCAGCAGACAGAGACCACAAACAACTCCAGTTATAAATCCTCAGCTCAACTAGGCCCCTTTCAGCTCCTCCCCTTAACAGACACCTATTTCACAAAGGCTAAGTAGCAGGTCTAGTCACAACTGACTTCAAATATCTCCCAGCTACAGTTCCTCCCTGGCAAATTAAAGTTAAAACTAAGAAAAGTCCACCCCAAAACAGAATCAATACTAGTTACTTACACAGGTCCAAATAGTAATAATTCAGTTCAGTGTAGTCTAGAAAATAACCTCCTTGATTCAAGGAAGATGTGGCTGCTTTCTCTTACACTTAGTATGGGGCAGTATACCTGAAATGATTACTTCTGCACCTAGCTGTTTTAGTTCTTTAGCAGTACTTATAATCCCATGACAAATATCTTTTTTGTGACTATACCCTATGTCATTTGACCCCACATGTAGGGTGATTACTGAGTTGGGTTAGTTGGATTTGAGTACATCAGGCACCCTTAATACCATATCTTTAATTTGTGTGCCTGGATAACATAACACCATTCGATGTTGTTTTTTTTCCTTCACAAATTATTGTGTCACACTTCCTGATTATTGAGTCCCCCATGACTATCATTTCTCTAGTACCTGTGGAATGTCTATCCACCTTGTGTTGTTCCATTTCTATGTTGTTTAAGATCTCAAAATTGTTGTGTAGGCAAGTTATTTACCTTAGCCCTTCTTCCCTTTTTTTGCACCTTTTCCTGGCCTAATCATATGCCATGCATCTTGGTTACTAGTATGTTCTCCTTCCTTCCCTTTTTTGGTTTGTCTTGAATCAGTCTCTAAATCCCTACTTTCCTCATCATCTGATCTTGAACTTTTACCTTTTTTTTTTTTTTTTTTGGTGCCTGATGAGACTGGGTTGATATCATGCATGCTGCTTAACTGCAGGCTGGAGATCTCCCTTTCTAGTTCATTTAGTCTGGTCTGGAGCATTGAGTACACCTTACATTTTATATGTGTAAATAATTTATTGTTCTGTTTAGGCATAGATTCTGTGTACATTTTGCACTTTTGGCATCTTATCAGGGTTCCTTCCTGGCACAGTATTTGAAGCAATTCCTCAGCTGAATTTACCTGTGCATTCATTTTGTTTATATACTTTAACTATTGCCTTCCTACTATAAATGGTAGATGTGGTTGTTGGCTGTTGAATGCACCTTATGGTATCTACCTACCTTCCTGTCTTTCCTGGTGGATGCCGACAGACACTGCTTGCCTCTGCCTGAGTCACCTCTGCTAAAGCTCACATCCACTTGCTAGGGGCAGGAATTTAAAAAGGAATTACCAGAATTGATGTCACAAGCACTTCTAGTATCGCTAATTCCACAAGTCCTTCTAAAGTCTAAATAAAAGTTATTAAAGTGCTATTGCCACTTTGCTAGAGTTATTCTACAGCTAGATAAGTACCCCCGGTGTCTGGTGAGGTGAAATGTACAGATAATAATGATTTGTCCCACCAAGCACCCTAGTACTAGCACACTCAATAAAAACAAGACAGTTAAGCCCCCACACAGGCATAAAATGTGTTTAAAATACACAAGCAGCAGCGATACTCAGACAGGGCATACAGAGCTTCAGGTGCTGTGAAAGGCAGTGTTTATGTGTACGAGCAGCCAGAAGTGACATCATAAGCACTCTTTAAATAAATAAATAATCCAACCTTCATGAAGTGCAAACTGTGTGAATTGGCACTTTGAGAATTTTGTGAACTAAACACATTTCAGCAACCTTGCCCATCTCTAGTGGTAAAACAAGTGGGGCATGCCCATCTGTTGTCAGCCTCCCAAATTGTCAAATCCTTTTTTTGTGTGTTTGTTTTTTCTTTGTTTAATGATTTCAGAACTTGAAAATACATATTTTGTTGGCTGTTTCAGCTAGGACTGTTCATGGTGCTAATTTCTGGTATTTGCATTTGCTTTCACATTTTTAGTATTTGTTTTGCATTTGTATCTATGGTACTTGCATTTCTTTACACAATCATGTTCACAAAATATATAAAATTGCATTTTCAGTTTTTTTGTGTTGTTGGCACAAAATCAGGAGGTTATGAGTTATCAATAAAACCTGGAAGATTTATCAATAGAATAGTCATTCATGTTCTAAGCTGTAGTAGTTATACAGTATGTGTATCCCTGAGACACTGCTCAGATGTAATTTACTTTATGTAGTCTAACACAAAAGCAAATATTAAATTGTGATATTTGTATTGGTATTTTCAAACAGTAAAGAAGCTGTGTGGGTTTGTCTTGAGTACTAGTAGTATTGCAGAGACTTATTTTTAACATAGCCTTTACATTGCTATCTCGTGACAAATTATTATTAGTGGGATTTTTAAAAAGTAGCAGCTAATGAGAGTTTGTAATTTGATGCTGGGTTGGAGGAAGGCACTTACAGAAAGCTTGCAGAGATTTAGGGCCTGATTCACAAAGGATGACTCAGGGTTTATGCCAAGCCCTGTAACATCTGCAATGTTTGGTGCAGCTTGGGCTGGTACATTTATGACCATTTCCACAGTTTGCAGCAGCTCGTGCTGAAGATTTGGCACAAGCCCCACAAACTGGATCCCCCTTGGATGCAAAGTTAGACCAGGGGGAAGTTGGTCTAACTTGCTGCATCTGGTGCACCTTATTCTGAATTGAGATTGGTGCCAAATGTCTGTCACAAAACCCTGCACTCTCTGTTCAGCACACCAGTGACTTGCAGCAGATATACCACTTTGTGAATTGGGCCCCAGGGTTGCCACCTTTGGATGGGTCAAAAACCAGATCCTAAGCTCCACCCCTAGCCCCACCCCTTTTCATGACTCATCATGCATTGGTCCTCCTAGAAGACCATTTGTTATATCAATAAAAGACAACACTTAAAGCAGCAGTTCAACAAAAATGTTAAGATGCTGTACTATACCAGTTAAAGTTACTTTCCTAGGTTCTTCCTAGTTATTTATTTACTTATGTATTTATTTTATTAACATTGGTTTACCAAATAAACATACAGAGATAAAATAAATATCATTTACAGATATGATCTGGGGGGAGACAAAAGAAATACTGTAAATAGCATACAACATTATACATGGTACATAATAATACATAAGAAACTGTTTCCTGTAATGTGTACTTTATATCTTTTTCTGGCTCCATTTCCTTTTCATGTCCACAGTACTATTTCGAAGCCAAAGAAGTAACCATACTTTTTTCTTGAGGAAAAAAAAATTGAAAACATTTTAAAATGCCTAAATTCTGTTGGGGGGAAAAACTGTTTACAAGCAAATGAAAGTGGCAGACAACTGGCTGTGTTACTGTTACAAAAGGTGGGGGCAGCTGTCATGCTATGCCACTTTAAGATGCAGTGGAAAAGATTAGGTTAAGTAAGTGCTAATGGTGTTAATGGCAATACTTTACACCTCCCAGTTTGACTGCTTTCACAAACAAAGGGCTATACTGACAACAGAACTTGTTTGTAAGTTGGACATGCAGCTGAAACAATGAATAATATGGTAACATTTGTTTCAAAAGTATGTGAGCACTCAAAATAGCTCAAAAAACCTGACCAGCACAGAGCAAAACCGGGTTACCTGATAGGGACCCTGAAAACATGATCACCAGGTAAAAAAACCTGACAGGTGGCAACCCTAATTGAGCCATTAGTCTCTAGAAATAAAATGATCTCTTAGCACCTTTACATTATCAGAAAAAAAGAGCTGCAAAACTGTTTTAGCTTTGCATACTGTATTCAGGCCATGTACTGTTTTATGAAACTGCTAAAGTCTTGTCTGTCTGTTCTGGTGGTTATTTCAGGTGGATGTTAAAGATCCCATAACATGTCTCAAAAAGAGTAGGGGACATTTTTATTGTGAAAATCATACAATACATAATGACAAAATTCACCCCTTATATACATACCGCTAAAAGGGAATTCAAAATACAAATCAAAGGATTATAGGAAGTAAAGTAAAGACAACTGTCCAAAATAATTAGGGGATGATATTAAAGAAAACTAATACATATAAAGATTCAGGTTACACAGTCTCTTACTTAATTACAGTAACCATCCCTTAAAGTTTATCCAAAACACATTCAATTGTTGTGCATTCAAGGTTTGCAATTTGTGTAAATAAATAATTTTTACTTGTGTCATTATAAATTGAATAACCTCATTTTGAGCTAAATGTTTCTGATATAAAATTAAATGGAATCTGGCCTGCCAGACATTATATCTTATGATGCCACATATCACTCTGAATGTACTCAGATGGTATTTTCTCCAAACACCAGTATAAATACCTATTATGAGTACCTCATATGTTATAGTTTTAAATTCTGGACTAGATACTGTATGTGCCAGCATATTCCAAAAATGGATACTATAAGGGCACTCAATAAATAGATGGTTCTGGGTCTCCAGAAGCACATTACAAGTGTCTCTAGGACATTATCTTTCTGCCACCAGTTTATGTTTGTGGTTATCTCTTACCCCAATTTTACCATAGCTAGTCAGCCATATAGTATCCCATAAATGTTTTAGTAATCTAGGGTCTGTAAACTGTCTAATAGTATCCTGAGTTGTCTTCTGCTTGCCTTTAAAGAAGTGTAGTGTCTTCGTAAAATGAGTTAATAAAATCCATTCATTAAGGAAATGTCTTGTGTCCAATTTAATCCTGTATGCAGTAACCTTCTGGACTCCAATCTTTGTCAAAGATGTATGAGGAATCACACCTTTATGTAATCTAAAATTCCAATTGTCTGTCTGCCATATTGGTAAAACAGCAGTATATCACTCCCTACACCATATTATCCATAGTGTATCTGAATTCTGTAATAAGGGGTGAGGTTTGCTGCCCAAAAAATGGTATGAAAAAATTCTAATGGGTTTAACATTCCTAAATCACCTTTACTGATAGTCAGATATGCAGTATTTCTTCTAATTGGATTAAGTCTATATCCACAAATAACCCTAAAGAAGATACTGTATAACCTGGTTTCCATTTCTAAAAGAGGAGGAATACTGAGCTCTTGTACAGTGAATTAGGAATCAAAAAAGGTTTTATTAAATAGAGTCATTTGAGTTTAGTAATTTGTAAATGTTTCCACTTGAGAATTCTATTTTTTCATTCTATAAGTTGAATGAATTAATGAGTGAATACTTTATTTTTAAGAAGCACCTTTCCAAAACCAAGGATCTTTTACAACAGGTCAATACATAAAACTTTTATTCCTAAAATCAATCCATAAATGTATTTTAAAAATCTGGATATGCTAAATTAAACAAATAAGTCTTTAGGGCTGACTTAAAGCTTTGGACAGTCAGGCATTCTCTCACCTGATGAGGTAGAGAATTCCACAGGGTTGGGGCCATAAAACTAAACGATCTTGCCCCTGGTGTCTTTAAATGAACCCTGGGAATCTCTAGCAATCCCTCATTGGTGGATCGGAGCTGACGGGAAGGACAGTAGGGACAAAGAAGATCTTGCAGATAACTAGGTCCCTGATCATGTAGGGCCTTATAGGTCAGCAAGCTGACCTTGAAGGTGATTCACTATTGAATTGGCAGCCAGTGCAGTCCACGGAGGACAGGTGTTATATGACTGGTCCTTTACGTACCAGTCAAAAGCCTGACCACCACGTTCTGCACCAGCTGCAAACAGCGACTATCCACCCCCGGTAGCCCTAGGTACAGGGCATTGCAGTAGTCCAAGTGGGAGGTAACGAAGGCGTGGACCAATGTTGGAAGGTCATCAACGGGAACTAGATGCTTCACTCGGGCTATATTGCTCAGATGGTAAAAGGAGGTCTTGACAACAGCTGACACCTGATATTTAAGGGTCAGACAATCATCAAATATAACACCCAAGTTCCGCACCCGGTCTGAGGTCATCAACTGGGTCCCCCTGAGCCAAAGACCTGAGGATGACCCAGTCAATGAACCTACCCCTCGATGGCCTGGGTCCACAACCAACACCTCAGTTTTTTGGGGGTTTAACCGCAACCAGCTCACAGTCATCCAGTCCTGAATTTCGGTAAGACAGTTATTAAAGACCAAGACAGCATCACCCTGGTCAGGCACAAAAGACATGTACAGCTGAGTATCATCTGCATAGCAGTGAAAACTCAAGCCATACTGCCTAATGATCACTCCCAATGGCAGCATATATACCGCAAATAACATGGGTGCTAAAATAGAGCCTGCGGCACCCCAGAGGATAGGGGGAGTGATGTCGAGGAACAAATCCCAGACACCACCCTCTGAGTCCTACCCTCGAGGAATGATCGAAACCAACTGAGGACTAAACCAGATAGCCCACAGATAACCTGCAGGCACTCCAAGAGAACCCCATGATAGACAGTATCAAATGCCGCAAAGAGATCAAGAAGGACCAAGATGGAACGAGTCTTTCGATCTCTCGCTATTAGGAGGTCATTTAGTACTCTAACAAGGGCTGTCTCAGTACTATGTCTTTTCCTAAATCCAGACTGGAGAGAATCATAGACATTGTGGCTGGTCAAATGATCATCCAGCTGCAACGCAACCACCTTCTCAATAACCTTGCCTACAAAAGGCAGGTTAGAGACAGGCCTGTAGTTAGCCAGACATTCTGAGTCTAAGGAGGTTTTTTTAGAAGGGGCCTAATCATGGCTTCCTTCAAGGGGTCAGAAAAGATCCCCTTTTCCAGTGACAACCAGATTATCTCGACAAGGATTGCGCCGATTTTATCCACACATCCTACTAAGAGGCGGGTGGGGCCCGGATCCAAACTACAGTTGGTCGGTCGCAGTGATTGGACAATCATCAGTATGTCACTGATTGTGGGTCGGTCAAAGTCAGACCACACAAACTGGGTGTCCGATATCTCCTGCCAACCACCACAACTCCCATTTGAGAGAGTTAGAAGGAGATCGGACCTGATTGTGGCAACCTTATCTGCAAAGAATCGAGCAAACTCCTCACACCGTTCCTGTGAAAATGCTCTCTCAGGCTGAAGACAGAGTGGATTGCACAGTCTGTCCACGGTCTGAAAGAGCTGGACTGGTCAATTCTGTGCAGCAGCAATTTCCCTGGACAGAAATTCTGCCTTCTTACAGGTAATTGCTGATTGATAGACAAGATAATGGTCCATCAAATTAAGCCTGTCACACTCCAGACCCGATTTCCACCAACATCTCTCAAGCCTTCTTCCCACTCTCCTCAACTCCCTCAAAGTCTTGTCAAACCAAAGAGACTTTGGGTGAAGGGTGAGGGGTCGAACACGTTCAGGAGCAATGGAATCTAGGGCCCCTACTACCGCCTTATTATAGGCAAGAACCAGGTCCCCAGGATCCATGCATTCACTTGGCAAACTCGATAGATCCAGTACCGCCATCAGGTCTTCTGGGGTAACACCCCTCAAAGGGTGGTACCGGACCATCTCCATAGAGACCTACCTACCAGGGGGGGCCAAGAAACTGAACCTAGTGGTGTGATGGTCAGACCATCCAACTGACTCCATCACCAAATTGGATATCTCCATCCCCAAAAGGAATACCAAGTCCAATGAATGACCATCTATATGGGTAGAGGAGGAAATAACCTGTGTGAAGCCCAGCGAATTCATTAGCTGGAGGAAGTCACAACCAAACTGCGAGAGTTCATCATCGACCCAGGCATTGAAATCCCCCAGGATCAGCCATCTGGAGGATCCCAACGTCATGTCGACGATGAAGTCTGCGACTTCCCACAGAAAAACATTCCCATTGCCTGGTGGATGGTAAATGAGAAGAATCCTGTACCCCACACCCTCACCCTGGATACATTCAAAAGATTTGGTAATTCCTACAGCTACCTCCATCAGACTCAGTTCCATTCTAAAACAGATTGCCACCCCCACCTCTGCAATCTAATCTCGGACAGTGTATCACCGAGTACCCGACTGGTACAGCTGAAGCCAAAACAGGGCCAGCGTTATCATCCAGCCAGGTCTCGGTGATGCATGCCAGGTCCAATGATCTGACAAGATCAGCTATTATAGCAGTCTTCTTTTTAATGGACCTGGCATTACATAACACCGTCCGAGTTGGATGAGTTGCCAGTGAAGACCTCTCCCAGTTTATTTTATCTAAATTAAGGGCCCCAAACTGAATCCCCAATATTGTAATCTCAGTAACTACTGGAATACCACATAACTATGTCTGAACCAATTGTTGTGTGTTCCCGATGCAAGTACCTTTACTTTTTTGAATGTTTATTTTTGCTCCAGATATTTGGGAGTATTGGTGTAGTATGTCCAATGCAAAGTGGCATTCTCTTTCATTGGCAAGAAATAAGCAGAGGTCATCCACATTAGCTATTGTTTTCAATGGGAGAGTATTCTGGATTAACTCTAAAAGAGTAGGGGAATTTTTTTATTTAATATTTTGAACAAGTGTACATACAATTACAAAAATCCTTCAAAAACATAAATATTTGAAAACAAACCTACAGAAGTAAAAGAAAACAACTTAAATATAAACATCAACCTACAGGTACTAACCAAAAAAAGAAGCATACAGTCTTCCCTTAATTCTGCATTTTTGTTTTGTTCTAGATACAGTATATACTACTCTTTTTTCCATTCTCTGTTATATACCCTAGTATATGTTACTGTATCTTCTTAATACTGCAACAGTTTTCCCTTTCTAACAGGGGAGTAGTTTTCCAGTTTTCCTTCCTTATGTCATCAGACAATTTGAGTTTTGAGTAGGCGAATTGTTATTTAGGAATAGAAACAATCACAGTTAATACGGATTATATATCATGTAAGTAGACACATAATCTGAACAATAATATTCCCAAAAATAAAATATTACAGTTTTTATTTTATTTTCTTTAGTCACTAGGTTGTTTTTAGTTAAATTGTATGGCTTGAACATTTTTCCACTTTGACTTCTAAATGTGTACTGTAAAATGAGTTTTGTCATATTCATACATTGGCCCAGATATTCAAACTGCGCCAGGCTGTGGCACAAGCTTGGGTGCAGCTCAACTTGGCTGCGCAGGGGCGTGGACTAAATGACATTCAAAGGAGCTGCGCCATGGCTCAGCAGCTTTGAATATTGCACCCTAGCCACCCCCGCTTTGCATGGCACAGTGGCACTGCACCAGCGCAAGTGGCCAGAGGGAGCACAGAGATGCACTAGCGCAAGTGCCATTGTGCCATTCACAGCACCTGCAATATTCAAAAGGTGACATGCAAATGGAGACATAATCTATGAAAGGCACACATGGGGCCATTTGCATGTCATAATGGCCCCATTTGCATCCCATTTGCATGCGGGTGCGCCGATCCCTGACGACTTGGCCTGGCACCCTGCCAGGCAGCAGACGTCGGGGACCGACACCCCCTGCAGCCCGATCACGGGCATATGTTTAAAATAAATTCCCTGTCCTATATCCCTGGTGGTCCAGTGGACCACTTTCTGCCCAATTACGGGCATCTGTTGTAATAAAAGACACCCCCCATCCAATATCCCTGGTGATCCAGTGGACCACACTCTGCCCGATTATGGGCATCTGTTATAAGAAAAGAACCCCCCCCGTCCAATATCCCTGGTGGTCTAGTGGTACCCCCCCCACCCTCCCACTGAGCCCCACCACCCCGCTCTCCCTGGTTAGCTGGTGGACGGCAGCACTCCAGCCACCTGCCACCCCACTGCCCACCGACTGACAGCTCAGTAGGGCTGCACGCCCATTGGTTCACAGAGTAAGCCAATGGGTGTGCAGCCCATATCGTACTACAGATTCCAGATATGTGATTCATTCCCCATTCTGACCCCAAGAACAAACTGCTAGGAAGATGTAAAGGGCCTGTCTCTGCCATTTTAAGTTTCAATTTATATTTCCACCCCCTGGTCCATATATATTTGACATCAAAAATAGGTTGAGGTGCTCCCATTACATCACACTATTGTGTGAACCAACGAGTTATATCATGTACTGATACTCCCCCATTCCTAAAAAGAATAATAATAGTTTTGAAGGCAGGTTTGATTAGGACAATGGCCCTAAATGGCAACTAAAGTTCTGAGTAATGAATATTATCATATTTGATCCAGAATCTATCAAGGCCTTGAGGTGTTTTAAAACTAATATCGGACACATTATCACCAGAAATACATCTGAGGGCATAGATTTTGTTGGAAAAGAAGCCCATAGAATTTTTGATCAGGGTTCAGCCAACATAGACTCTGTCAGGAGGACTCTCCAAACCTCCTATGTATTGTAGTCATTCAGCATTTTTTCTTTGGGCAGGTAATGGATGTGTTTGAAAGTGATTTCTTTTTCTAAAATCGGCCCATGTAAGTTTTGTCTTTTCAGTCGCCTTCTGCAGTGTCCACGCAAAGGAAGCTCGTCATCCATTTGTTCTCCCCAGGTTTATTCTGAACCAACAGGTGTAGAGCTTTCTGACATCCTTGTATCTCTGCTATAGACAGGTGCTCTAGCCTGAACTCTGGGGGGGGGGAGCTGACAACATCCTTGGAATGAAGTGCCAAGTCAAAGTCATTAACAAAGTTATTGTCTCAGCTTGGGCTTGCAGCATTTGGTTCAGTGGGGGGGGGGGGCAGTTTCAGGTTGTTCCTGCAATATGGGTTCAGATCTTCTTGGAGAAGTTCCAGGGATGGGCACTACATCAGGATCAGGGACCCATTGCCCTTTGGCAACTGCTTTCTACCCTGCACTCTTCAAAGAATTTTCTATCGACCACGTGATCTTTTTTTCACCTGGTCCTGATAGCTTGCTGCTCGAGCCTGAATGGCCATTCCATTAAAAAGTCTGAGCTCCAGCTTTTTGTGATGCAGTAAAAACTTTAACACTTACATTATTCGGATCTGTAGATCCTGGGAACAAAGTGGTTTGTGCTGAGGTAGAAGATAATTCACTTGCCGGTGTCTTCATAGCATTTGTGTCTGTAAGCTGTGAGTCCTCAGCCTGGGAACTCTCTGTTTGATGCTCCTGTGTCACTCAAAGTGTCAGCTCCAGGTCCAACAGCACTTCGCTCTGCCGATAACTCCTTAGAAGAATCTTGTCCTGTTATTTCAGCCACAATGTCTATCTGAGCAGGCATTTCTTGACTTGTGGAGGCCATGACTGACATAACTAAGTCTCTGTTGTGCTGCAGTAGGTTTCATATCCAGTCTTCCTCCATTTTGCCTAGGAGAACAAAATCAGGTAAAAAAGCCTTTTGTTCTAAAACATCCGTACTCTCTGAAGTATCCTCCTGGATTTCTGTATCAATGATGATCTCCTTCACTGGACCTGCAGGGAGGAAGATCAGCCACCCTGCAGGTACACCAGCATCCATACTCTCCACCCCATCATCTGCCATCTTGGACATGTGGTGCCCCCTACCATAACAGTATGGGAATTTCCTTAGTGTCCTGGCCAAATTTCTCCCATTTACTAAAAAATACCACTGACAGCTTAATGTGGTTCAATGTCAGTTGGCATCCATTTGTATCCACCTTCCCCCTGGGATGAGGCTGAAAATAGGCAGACTAGTCTAGTCCTTTCTCGGTCAAGAAAAATGAAATAAATAAATGAATAATGTCCTAAAAATTATTTATGCAGTTATTAGAGCTGACACCCTAAAACCACCCATCAATAGGTAAGCTGCATGTATCAAATTAGTCTGGGTGAGAAGTGTCCATGAGGCAATCAGTGGATAATAAGAATTGTGCATTTGGATGCACCAAGTGGCTAAAACTTCTACAGCAGGTTATATCAACTTGAAATTGGCCTACTGTATAAAGCTAAAATGTTCTGCACACATGACCTATAATTTAATATTTGGGGGAGAGGCAATTCTTTTAAAAATAAAAGTTCCAGTAACTCTTACTTAAATTTAGGAGCAGTCAGATCAAGTTTTTACAAAGTAGGTTGGATTAAGCACTAAGCTGAAACCAGCTGGTTGACTGCAGTGGTATTATGCTGGAGTAACCAATCTCAACAAGGTGTTAACTGGGAAGTGGGAATTTATAAGTGATTCATTGTGTGAGTAAGAGCAGTATGGTCCCAATGATGAATGTGGTCAAAAGGCTAAACAAGGTGGTTAAGTGGGATTGGGGCTGGCTGGAAATGGACCTGAGGGGCTAACAGTTGTTTTAAACAGTAAAGCTTAAATGGGAGTGTGGTACTATGAAAGTGCACTTGGAGTACTGCCGAGTTTGCGTGATGCATTTGATCCTTCCTGTAGACAGCATGAGGGCTCATTTGCAGTACCATGGGTTAGTCACTGCTCTGAAGAAGCATGTTGCCAATCTGGAATGGAAACTGCCTACTCTGAAGGAGGCTGTCCATAGGGAGAGGGTGACTCTGAAGCTAGACAAAGGGAAATTAGTGTGACCAGGACACTGGAAGCGAGCAAACCTGACATGTTGCCAGAACAGTGTAATGTACACCATTCTGTCTATGGAGGGCAGGGGTTTACCTCTGGAGCTTTGGCAGGTTACAAGACAATGTAATTCAGGTCCCAAGGAAAATCATAAAGATGTTCGTTGTCTGTCAGGAGAAGCTAGTCGTTTGTAGTAGTGTACTATAAATCTTGATAAATGATGTTGCGACTGCTCTGGTTAAAAAAAAAAAAACACACAAAAATGTTTCCAAATAGTCTGTTCTTTTATTTCTTACAAACTTTTCAACAATTTCCAATGTTTCACCATGTGTGGCTTTTTCTGGGGAACTGTAAGTAAGTCATAAATAGTGTAAATACAAATTTTATACATAAATTCTTTCAACTTATTTGTATATTTTTCTTTTACAGGTATTCAACATCAGAAACTTTTTTTTATACATGTCATATGCTGTTACCTCTTTTATCACATTTTTTAATAATAAAAATGTGCATTCAATTCAGTTCAAGAAATATAACTGGTTTACTGTATTTAATGTGCTTAAAGTTACTTGCAATTTTTCTGGGCAGTGGTCTCCATTTGCTCCCAAATTGACACGTCACTCAGATGTAATAAATTTAGTCTTAAAAAATCAAATAATAAACAAAAATAACATTCTCTTATAATTTCCATTTTAGTTTCAATTAACTCTTACTATTTTTTTTTTACATTTGTTTATAACATGTTTCACCTTAGGTGATATGTGATTAAAACTTCCAAATATTTCCTCAGAAACCTTCCATTTTGACTTTAAGCCAGCAATAAGTAGTTATATAATAGTAGTTTTCAACTCAGCCATATCTGATCTTTCATCTATCCATGTTGGAGTACCCCAGGGCTCCATACTCGGCCCTTTGTTTTTCTCTATATTCATTGATGACATCCCATTAATTGCACCGAACTGCTCATCTTTGCTCTACGCTGATGACTTAGATATCTACTACAGTGCTAGAACTGCTGCAGACTTAAACCACCCTATTGCCTTGGACTTCGCCGCGAATATTCAGTCCTGGCTCACAGAGAACAAACTTGTTCTCAACTCTAGCAAGACATACTCCATGCTCTTTGGCTCACCTGCTAGACTCAAATCGAATCACAATCCCCTTACAATCTCATGTGCGGATGGCTCCCCACTGATTAGCACTAAATCCTTTAAATATCTAGGTGTTACTTTTGATGAATCTCTTGACTTTGACCTCCACATTACAACTACCTATAAGTCTGTCAATGCTAAGATTGGAAGTGCCTACCATACTAGCTACGCCCTCACCCCTTCAGCCAGACTAGCTGTGGCATAAGGCTTCCTTCTTCCAACCCTAGCATATGGCTCAGTTATCTACCTCTCTGCCTCAAAGTCCGCCATCCATAAATGGAACACCACCTACAATAGCATCTGCCGCTATGCCTCTGCATCACCATGTTACAAACACCATTGCCAGCTCTATGCTGACCTAAAATGGTTGTGCCCCTCCACTCACTGTCTCCAGTCTTTTGGCTCATTACTTGACTGTGTTGCAAGGACAGGCCTCCTCCTATCCCTTGCCTCCCCTTCTGGAATCACAACCTCTTGCTTATGGGCAACGATCGACTGACAAAGCCCTTTTGCACATTCCAAGATGTAGATCCAACATGGGTGCATGCACTTTCTATTTCACGGCTTCAAAACACTGGAACTCTATACCCACCTCTATCCATCAAGCGACCACCCATGCTAGCTTTAAGAAACCTCACTGTAAGCATCTGCATGCCGCTAACCCCTGCACTTGCTTTAACCCACCTTGAACCTTTACTTTCTCCTTGCCCTCTGTTTTCTTTCTCTAGATAATCCACTTCCCTGACACCTCTTCCCCGCCTCTATCATACCCTTCATGCCCACTCTCTCATCACCTCCTCTCTCTCTCTCTCTCTCCCCCTTCTACCACTCTCCCTTCTTCTCCCCTGCTCATTAACCACTCAGTTTGGCACTTATTGTATTGTTTTGTATGCTCTCTCTTGCAATGCCTGTTTCCTTTCTGGTTTGATTTTCCTGTGTTTACTTGTCCAACATATATTATAATCTGCATACTACTGTAACATTTTTCATTATCATTTTTGTTGAAGCTATTGTCTCTCCATACCCTAAGTATTATTATTCCCTCTCAACTGTGCTGCTTTCATGTGCTGCGTCACATGTATTTTGTATGTATTTAAGCTGTTTTCTCCCGGGTCGTGCCTGAAAATAGGCATTCTTATGCCTAGTGCACTTACCTGGTAACCAAAAGCAAAATAAATAAATAAATAACTAAGACACAACAAGTATGGGTTATGGCCTGATAAGAGCACACCCCAGGTGTGTTATGAGGCACAAGGCACTTGCATCGAGTGCCTTTAGCACCTGGAAAGTGCTCTTATCAGACCTTAACCCACACCTTCGAGTGCCTGATTGTTCTTATAAAATTGCCCCTTCTAAGTAATTACTGAAAACAAAAAGAAGAACAATTTTTTAAAAATATAAAAAAAAAGTTTCAGTAGCTGAAATAGTAAAAAATATAGTCCTCTATTAAAGCACTTTCTTACTTTCATAAGTGTTTAGCCCCCCAACCACCCCCCCACACACATGCACGCACACACACACACCACCACCAACAGGGAAACAGGCTATTTTGGTTAGTATTAGATTTTTTTAAACTTGTATTTTGTTTTGTGTGCTAACAGACACTGAGAGCCTATGATGTGATTGTGGGCTTGTCTCCCTGTACTTTTTTGTTTCAGCCCCCCCACCACCAGCATCACAACCAACATGGAGACAGTTGTTTAGTCTACTGTTAGTTTTTTTTTTAAGTGATGTTGTATTTTCCTTATTGACAAAGAGAGACAGAGAGAGAGAGAGAGAGAGAGAGAGAGAGTGAGCCTAAGTTACTATTTGTATGATGCGAGTTTTTGGACAGCAAGTGTGTCCCTCAAGAGATGCCTTAGTGAGCGACTCTCATTTTCCTGTATTTTAACATCAGTTAAACTCATAACGGAGAAGTGGAGTGGAGTTCTCCTGTTTGGTGTCAGCACCCGCTATGGTCCATTTATCGTGGTTTCCTTTTCAGATGATTACTACAGGAGACTGATTCATTTTGTTCACTGTGCTTGCTTTTTGATCTGCAGCACCACAGGTCATGCTTTCATTTTGAAATGTTTTATCAGCTTACTATTGTGCCCAGTACCTGCTACAGTATAGGAAGACAGCATTTCTCTGTGTGAGTGTGTTTGGGGGAGTGGAGTGGACTGTATGTTTTTAGACTGGCAGGAGTGTTTAGCTGAGAGTGGCTCAGATTTTTTTGTTGTGCCTCTCTGTCTTACAGTATTTATCTGGTAGTTGACAGGCTGCTACAGCTCTCACTTACAGGACTTAGGGTTACCACCTTTTTAAAAGGCCAAAGTGGGACATTTCTTACGGAAACATGATTTTGCGCAGGACAATATGTAGTCTCAACCAATGCAACAGACTTGTTTTCTCTAAATAATCAGAATTAAGACTGTGTTGTAGTTTTTTTTTTTCTTTATCTGTTTTCAGTGTTTCTTATCATTTTAAGATATTTTAGTAAAGGTATTATATTGTTTTGCAGCATTTAGAGGGAAGTCAGAAAATATTTTTTTCTGCTGTAATGTCAGGACATGTAGTATTTTTCATGTTTTTTTGCAGGACACAGCTGCCCAAATCAGGACTGTCCTGCGAAAATAGGGACAGGTGGTAACCCTAACAGGACTTTTGTTCAGCCTGTCACAGTTTTGTTTGGTTTACCACTGCTTCTTTTTTTGTTTGGGTTCTGCTTGGTGCCTTAATTTGTGGTTTCTGTACAGCTGACAGGAGATTGTTTTACAGTGACAGCCTGTTTGACTTTATATCACAACTGTGAGGTCACTGTTGTTTTTTGTGCTGGTTCTGCCTGGTGTGTGTCCGCCTCTGATTCTGTTTTCCTTTCTGATAGGGCATTGATATTTTACTGTTGTGGGGCCAGACTTGGAAGATTAGTACTGGTTGTTACTGATATGGGCTGATAAGGACATGGCTTAAAAGTCCTTTAAGCCAGTCAGATTAACCCATTTTTTGCCCATTTTATAATTAAAGGTAAAGAAGTTTTATGAAATAAAATTGTGTTCATCAATTTGTATTTATGTGCCTTTCTCTGACTTCTTTAATTTAACTTACTTACCTAGAGCAGCTGACAATGTCACCAGACTTTATTTAATATATCACCTTGGGTTTTTATCTAATGTGATAAACAACAATCAGGTTTTTTTTTCAATTTAAATAGCTTTCATATTTATATAGTTCATAACTTATAGTTACTTTGTAGTTCATAACTTATACTGACTTTATAGTTCTCTTACATTTTAGAGGTAGGCTGTTACCTGCCCGTTTTGCTATTGCTTTTTATGTCCTGTTATTAAATCATTCTATCAATTTGTGGAGGTTAAAGATATACATTTTACATCTTGGGTCCCTGTTTGCAATATGTACCAAGATTATTTATAATGTGTGTTTACTTCAAAAATGCTCTTTAGTAGTTTAAAATGGCTTACTCTGGGGGGTGTGGTTAAGGTGCTGACAATAATGGCTGCTTCAACCCAATACTCCATTCTGCAATGGACCAGAATGATACTTGAATCTAGATGTTTGTGATTCCACTTGGCATGATGAGAAGAGATACAGTGATCAGAAGATGCCTGGTGAAAGGCAAGGCAATAAATACTGGCGTAACATTGATTAAAAGGGAGAAATTGCTGATTTAAAATATCCTGCAGTGGGCCAACCATGAGGAGTGGGACCTCTCAGCCTGTCATAACAGTGATTGCATGCTGAGGTTTGCAGGGAAGAACCCACGGGGGGTGGATGCATTAGACACTAGCGCTGCAAGACTTAGCCATACTTTTTTGATTTTCTGATAGGCTCCTACTGTACAAAGGGCAAAAGGCTTGGGCTACATACCTGTGATTTGTACTGGGGAATTTTGAACTTGACCTCTGTAGGAGGTGACTCGCACCATAACAGCTGACCCAGCATGGTGACCAGTAGCCCGGAAAGTACTGTTAGCCTCGTCATTGACTCACTGGACTATATGGGGTGGGCAGAATGAAAAGACATCTGGATAAACTAGCAAAATGGTTGGAAGAGTGGCAACTGGGATTTAATGCAAAGAAGTGCAAGATCATGCACATAGGGAAGAGAAACCCTAAAGCCACCTTTAGCCTGGGAAGGGAGTTGCTGGCAGTCAAAAAGGAAGAAAGAGACTTGAGCATCATCATCACCGATAACCTGAAATCATCCAAGCAGACCTCTAAAGCAGTAGGTAAGGCTAGGGGGATGTTAGAGTGTATTAGTAGGGGTATCACAAGTCGTAAGAGGAAGGTAATAATCCCTTTTTACAAGACACTGATTAGGCCCCATCTAGAGTACTGCGTGCAATACTGGAGGCCACACCTTCACAAGGGCATTAACCAAACTGAATCAGTCCATAGAAGGGCAACCAAAATGGTGCAGGGACTGCATCAGAAGACATATGAGGACAGATTAACGGAGCTCAATATGTATACCTTAGGTCAAAGGAGGGAGAGAGGTGATATGATTGAAACATTCAAACACCTTAAGGGCATTAACAAGGTGAAAACGTCTAGCATGTTTCAATATAAGAAAAATAGCAGGACAAGAGGACACAGCATAAGATTAGAAAGAGGCCGATTAAGGGGTAATGTGAGGAAGTTATTTTTCACAGAAAGGGTGGTGGATGCATGGAACGGCCTACCTCAGGAAGTGGTGGCTATGAATACAGTGCAGGGGTTCAAACAGGCATGGGATAAGCATAAGGGAGCAATACAGATTAGTATGAATAGATAGGCCACTGACAGAGCAAAGGCACATTTATAAGGTAGAAAAAGAAATGGGCAGACTGGATGGGTCTTGCAGTCCTTATCTGCTGTCAACTTCTATGTTTCTATGTTTCTGTTATGAGAATGCTTGAGACTCTATTGTCAGAGGTGGCAGTCATTAAAACTGGCTTGGCAGGAAACACTGAGGATGTCTGGAACCTACAAGAAAGAATAAATGTCTCTGAACAGATATCAGACAAACTGGAGTGGCAGCAGAACTCTATCCTAAGAAAGATGGAGGTACATGAAGAAAAGCTACAGGGGCTGTGGGACCATACAGAAAATCATGAACATTGGAGATGCCAAAATAATATCAGAATTCTCAGTGCCCCTGAAGGAATGGACGGCCCCAACATGAAAGGCTTCCTTAATGACTTTATACCTAAATTGCTAGAGGAACAGTGGAGGGGGCCCGATTGAGATGGACCATGCATACAGGTCCAGGGGACAGACTGCACCTCCAGGGACTCCTTCTAGGCCCATAATAGCCTATTTGTTGAGATGCTTCACAAAGGAACATGTGCTGAGGATGGCCAGAGAGCTAGGGGACTTATACTGGAATGGGGTCTAGATCTCCTTATACTGGGACTTCTCCCAGGAGATTGCAATGAGGAGAAAGGCCTTTGTACCAATCAAAAATAAGTTGAGAGAAATGGGCTTCAGATACCATTTTAAAGGGCTCTCCAATTTGTTGGTGTATAAAGATGGGAAGGAATTTTTGGGAGCTTCACCCCATGACATTGAAACATGGTTAAACAAATTCTGGCCAAACTCAAAGGGTGCAACTACAACCCTCAGAAGGCACTGGGAAACACATGGCCAACAAGAGAAGCAGCATAACAGAAAATCTGAGCCAAATCACGCAGGGGAAGGAAAACAAATGGACACTAACAGCCCTAAAATGGACACTCAGAGAAACAATCCCAAAATAGAGCCTAACATTCAAGAATCAATGGCCAGTTCACAAAGCAGTACAGATGGGCTAAGAATGGAGGAGTATCCCTATCCTGGAAACTGTAAGAGTCCTCCCTCTCAATGAACAAGGCACAGATCCAGAAGCGGGAATGGTCGAGAATGAACATCACTGCACCACCGGGCTGTACCCCCTGCAAAGGTGCTGAGAGAAGATTCAGACCGCAGCAAGGAGCAACGCACCCCAGGGTCGGGATCCAGAGTTAAAAACAAGCCAGGAACATCTCCAAACAACTGGGCAGAAGCATCAGAAGAGCTGCTCACCATGGAGGAAGAAGATATGGAAAGCTCCAAGGTGCAGGAAGAGGTGATGACACCCAGAAACCAAACACTCACTGAAGTGGCAGCCGCAGACAAGGGCTGACTGGACTGCAATGTATTACTAAGCTCAGCTGGAGGGGAAGCCTAGAAGAAGCTCCTGATAATTGCTTAACAGTATGTCACAGTAATATTTTTGATTTTCTACTTTTATGAATGCTCAGGGAACCAGAAGAGGAGAGTGCAGGGTGGGAGGGAAACTAGGCTCAGGGCTCCCCCCCATTGTAATCCTGCTAAGGGGAAAATGGGAGGATCTTGACAGGTGCAAATGCTTACTAGTACTGGGGTCAGCAGAGAGGGAGGGAGGGCCTGCCCCTCCCCATAGCAATTATGCCCATAAGATAGGTGGGAGGAGTCAACCTCTGCCTAACAAAGAAAGCTCTTCTGCCATCATATAATCAGATCTGCGGGGATAAAGGGGGAGAGTTGTGCTTTTGATATGGAGCAGATTAGGAATGAGTGCACAGAAAGACCCTACTTGAAGCCCACTGGTGACAGTGACGCACCACACAGAGGGGGATCGGGCAAAGGGGGAGGTGCAGATCATACCCTGGCTACAATCAAGCCCTCACATAAAGGCTTAGCTGGTGAGCCACATGAGGGATCCATGGTATTAGCCCCCCACACATGCAGTATGCACAGTATAGTACTGGGGGTGAAACATAGAGGATGGGGAGTGAAGGATCCCTCCCTCCATATTGGGAACAACACCTAGCACCTCCACATGGACCCTGGTGGCAGATATGTATGGGCCCTGCCCAGTCCTTTTCTTCCTTTTTACCCACATCAGAGCATGCTAGAGATGCAAAAAGTACAGCAGGAACTACTACTCCACCATAAGCGATGCCCCCTGAGCAGACATATTAGAGGAAAGCAGAATCCCTCAATGCTTCACAGCAAAGAAGCAGAAGCGGGGCTGCACATTCATCCCTATGTTTTCATTTGTTTTCTTTTCCCTTTTATTTGAATAACAAATGGAGTCAACACGGATATCAGGGTGAATACCCCCCCTGCCCGAGTATATCCAGCTAGCAAGTGGAGGGTGCGGCTCATGCCCCCCTCTTCTGAGAAAGCTCCACCCCACCCACTGAACCAAAAGGGCAATTAATCAAGGCAAAGCAGCAGAGGGGGGATACATCACCACTGCATTATACCCTATACTCAGGTGACACAGATATCCCTACAACTCCATGTTAAAAGTCACTTAGGACTATGTCCGTAAGGTCCGCATATGACCCCAACTTTTGAGAACACCTCATCACTCGAGAGACAAGGTCAGGGGCAGAATGAGTATTCTCAATAGACAGTACTGTGATTAACCTCCCTGACTGGTGCTAGAGTGGCATGGTTAGGGTGTTGTTTCTAGAATTACCCCATTTTCCTCTATGCAACACTGCTAGACAACTTAGTGGATTCACAATCTGCTACACATATACTACAAAGCCAAAGCTGTGTAGCACTCCAGGTGGCTGGCCCCCAGTTGGGGCTACATGCCAATATCAGAACTGTTGAAGGTTATTACTGGTATCTTAGTGTGTACAGGAATTGCTAGCAGTAACTACTGTTATAGGTTCCTAGCATAGCTAGGACATGACCCTGTTTTGTACCTGCTTTACAGATTTGTTTCTCACCTTATCCTCTCTTGCTGCACTCCATACAGGACAGCAAGCAGCTACTCAGGGGCTCAGACTGCACCTCACCAGTCTTAGGATTGTACCCCCCCCTTACACCCCTTGAGATCCTAGGCGTGACTTGCTCAGAGACAAGTCTAAGTGTAGTAACCTCTAGAGGTAAGTGTAATCTGGTTGTCACAGTTGGGAAGAATGACCAACAACATACCACAGGGGTGGAGGTGTGTCTCCTGAAACTTGAATGGTCTCAACCACCGATCAAGACAGTCAAGGAGTTACAGCATCTGAAATTCCTGAGGGTGGATGTGACCCTGCTCCAGGAAACGCACCGTAATGCCAGGATGGTGCAATGGCTCTGGAAAATTTTGGTTGGGAGAGTGCTGCATAGCTCTGCCTCTTACAAGTCGAGAGGCATTGCTATACTAGTACACAAATCATGCCTGTGGGTGGAAGAATGGGTTACAATGGATATGATGGGGCAGTGGATGCTAGTCTGCTTTACTTTCCCTTGAGGTAAGGTGTGATGGTGATCATATATGGCCCCAATTGAGATGAGTAGGACTTTTTTCCCCAGATCAGTCAAGCTCTGGCGGAGGCAAAGGGAGAGTATGAAAACATCCCTACAGAAATGGGTGTGAATTTCAATATGGTTGACAACATCTTCCTGGACAAATCCAGGCCTACCCTGGAAACACATCCCAGGGCCAAGAAGCCTTATCAACCCTAAGGGAAGAGTGGAGCATGATAGATATCTGCCAAAGGGATAGCCCCACAGGGACGCATTATACCTTATTTTCACCAGTTCACAACTCACTTCGCTGCATAGACTTCTGGCTAGCAGATGGTGCAGCAGCTCAGAGGGTCTCTGACACCTGGATTAAGCCAATACTTTTCTCAGACCATGCTCCAGTGGGTATGTAATATTTACTGGTGGGGAACCAACTGTCCTCCATAAGATGATGGTGTAAACCCCTACTCCTGAATGACAAAGAGTTCTTTGCATGGAACTGGGGAGAAGCGCAGGTTTCCTTCCAGATCAATGCCACAGGAGAGGTAAGGGCAGGAACTGTATGGCAGGCATTCAAGGCCTACCTCAGAGGCTGCATAATTTCCTTTATGGCATTACAGGGCAAGAAGCATAGAAAAGAGATGAACAAGCTGAAGCAAGAGCTTTCCACCCTCGAAACACAGTTTAAACTAAATTCTGCTCCTAACCATGACACACTGTCTCTTATCACTGGCCTGAAGTACAGGATTAACATCCTCATGCAACACAAGGCAGAGTGGCAGCTCCTTAGAGCAAAACAAAGATTCTGTTAATCTAGGGACAAAGGGGGTAAGCTCCTTGCCTTCCATTTAAGGAAGTAGAAAAACAGCTCTCAGATCCATGCTCTTAGGGCTCCATCTGGAAAGACAGTAACTAAACCCTTAGAGGTTATTGAAGCTATGCAGCAATTTTACCAAGCCCTCTACTCCTCCAAGGTCCCCTTCAAAGGAACCTCCCTATGCACAAAGACTACATCCTTTCTCAGCTCTATCTCACTCCTGTACTTAAGCCTGGAGGAAATACATAAGCTGGAAGAACCCATATCCTTTCAGGAAGTAAGGGGAGAACTTCACCAGCTGACAAAGGGGAAAACACCTGGAGCGAACTGCATATCGGCTGAGCTGTACCAGATGTTCTCAAAAGAGATTTCTTCTCCTCTATTGGCTGTGCTGTAGGAGGCTCATGAGAAGGTAGTCTTAACCCTCAACAGTAAAAGAAACCATCATTACCCTAATACTGAAAAAATCTTCTGACCCGCTGGACTGCACTAACATTTGCCCTGTCTCCCTGATATCGGTGGACACCAGGTTTATGACAAAGGTACTGACCAATTTGCTAGAAGGGGTTCTCTCCTCGCTGATACACCCTTCCAAGTCTGGATTCAGTAAGGGTAGAACAGGGGCAGACAACATCAGAACTGTCCTTAATCTTAACTGGAATACCCTGCACTCCACCACGACAATGGCAGTGATGGCTGTGGATTTTTGTAAAGCCTTTGATTTGGTGGAGTGGAGTACCTGCACTCCACCCTTGAAGCTTATGGATTCGGACCCTATTTTCAAACCTGGATAGCTACCCTGTATAACTCACCCTCAGCCAAAATCCTAACCAAATGGAATATCTCCCCTTTTGAGCTACAAAGAGGCACACGTCAGGAGTGTCCACTCTCACCACTTCTGTTTCTCCTTGCACTAGAACCCCTGTCCAGAAAACTGTTGTCAGCATCAAAGGTTCAAGGTATTGAGATGAAGTGGAAACATTACATGGTCTGCACATATGCTGATGATCTTCTCATTACCCTCACCAACCCAACCACATCCCTACTCCTCTGTACTGAGTATACTCCAGGAGTTTGCGGAAGTATTGGGACTCATGGTGAATCAGAAAAAGCTACCTTATCACCGTTGAATCTAGCATGCACTAAACACTGCCTACAGGAGGCCTTAATAGTTTGGGCACTGCAAGGCTTCTCCTATCTGGGGATTACTATCACTGCTCATTGGAGGGACCTGGAAAAAGTGAATTATACACTGCCAGTATGCACTTTAACAACAGAGATACAGAGATGATTAAAGGTCTGGATATCAATGAAGGGGAAAGTGGAAGCCCTCCGCATGTTCAGTCTCCCCAAAATAGCCTATCTGTTCAATAACCTACTGATAAACTGCCCATAAAACTATTTAAAACCGTGGACAAGTCGGTGGCCACATTCTTGTGGGAGGGTAATCCCTACAGGTTTGGTAAGGCCAGACTAAAATGCACTGGACGAAGGGTGGATTGGGTCTCCCATGGTTTCAGGGCTACTTCCTGGCATATATGCAGCCCAGGCTATCAGATGGTTCATGCCAATCACATATCTGACACCAGCATGGATTGAACTTGAGGCTGACTTGGCGGGCGTCTCTTAGTTGGGGAACCTCCTGGGCACTGGCACCCCCGCAACACAGCCACCTCCATGATGCTGTGGGAAACATAGAAGGCCTGGAGGACATGCATGTCACTGACCCATACTACCAAAATGGAATTGGAACTCCCACTAAGATATTTCCAGTTATGGGATGACCCCAACATTTGGATGGGGGGAATCATCAAGTGGCTCCACTAGCTAAGGAAAGGGATATGGACAATTGCAGACCTTCTACTACCTGACTCAGAGGAATTGCTATTCTTTCAGCAACTCTGGCAACAATCCCCCCCAAAAATGGATTTCTGGATGTACCTTCAGATCCAGGAGGTTATCCAAGAGCTCAACAAAACTAGAACCACAGCAGTAGAGTGGCAATGGCTAGAATAAGTGCACAAGCCTGGGAAAGCCAAAGTAGTAGTGAGTCGGATTTACCATATGCTCAGGGATGCCCAGCCAGACTCTATTGACAATTGCAGAATCAAGTGGGCACAGGACCTCCAGGAGGACATTTTTCCAAGCAAGTGGGAATGATGCTTATCTGGCATACAGAGATACTAGGGGCCAACTCATACAATTAAAACTACTTCTAAGGTGGTACAACACTCCTGAAACTTTCAACAGAATGGGCCTCATAACACATGCCCAATGCTGGAGACATCAGAACCAGAAGGCCAATTTGCTGCACATAATGTGGCAACATCCTGTTGTAGTGCCATATTGGTCTTCAGTACTGGCAGAGTGCTCCAAGGTGCTGGGTTCAAAAATTCTGTCATCCCCAGCTCTTACACTGTTGGCAGAAACTGGACAGGTGAACTCCCTCCCTTCACCAACAGGAAACTGGCTAGTGACTATGATGTTAGGGGCCAAACAGACAATCTTAATGAAATGACACATGCTCAACCCCACATCTTCCATCACCTGGCACTCAGCCGTGGCTAGACTTTCCATCTTCTACTGTCTCTCATATGCCAGCTTGGACCAAATGAGTGAATACACCAAGAAATGATAGTATATCTGAACTCACTTCTCTGCTCTGTTCCCTCAGCGCTCATCTTGAATGTTCTTACACCCTATTACAATCGCCACATTCACATATCTGCAACAGGGACAGCCTTGGGCTCCCAAGCTCAGTTGAGCCCTTAAGAAAGGCTAAAGGCAGCTACAAAGAGACATAACAGTCCTGCATATGCTCTCCAACCCATCCCGGACAGATAGACTGAGACCCTGCCAGGGCAACCCCTCTCTTCAAGGTCTAACCAGACTGCCTCTTGCAGTCTGCCCACCCAGTCCTGGAGAAACCGGCACTGGACAGCCAGGTGGTATATGCCCAAGACAGGGAACTGCAAGCCTCCTCTCCCTATCAGGGTCTTTAAGCTGACAAGCCCCACCCGTGGCTGTTTTTCCTGCCATAGAAAGTCTGAAAAAGCCTTTTCTAATCATTTAGTATCTGCCCTTGTTAGTCCCACATGAAGCATCTGCATGTTATCCAAAATTCTGGGGAGAACATTCATTTTAAGCAAGTTTATCTGCCCCAGCCATGTAATAGGTAACCTACCACATCTGCTAAAGTCAGCAATAATTACTTGTAAGAGTGGGGTATAATTGAGATCATATAGGGGTCCTGATATTTTTCCCAGTTCTAATATCCAAGTACCGAAAGGAGCCCTGAACTCTTCAGAATCCGCAGTTCATAGTCCAGCCATCCTCTCCATTCTGGGGCTCTCCCAATTGAAGCTCCTCTGATTTACTTAGATTAAGCTTATAGTCTGAAAACTAAGAGAATTGGTCAATCAGATCTAGGAGTGGGGACATAGATTGGTCCGTTTTGGCAACATAAAGTAACATGTCGTCTGCATAGAGAGACAATTTATGATCCCTTCCCGATTGACCCAGAACACCTGCAATCTCAGGATGCACCCTGATTGCAACAGCAAGAGGCTTCAAAACCAGGGCAAAGAGGAGGGGCAATAAACAGCACCCCTGTCTAGTCCCCCTTTCTAAAACAAAATTATCAGTAAGAGTCCCGTTGACCAGAACACAAGCTGTGGGGAAGCTGTACATGAGGAGCACCAGTCCTGCGAACCTATCACCCAGACCAAACTGGGCTAAGACCTCCATTAAATGTTGCCACTCAACCCAATCAAATGGTTTTTCTGTATCCATTGACAGTATGTGGACAGATTCATAACCATTGGAAGTCCCCCAGACAACATTCAACAAGGTTCTCATATTATGGTAGGAGTATCTGTTCCGTATAAACCGGGTTTGGTCTGGGTGAATCAGCTCCGGCAAAAGCCTGTCCAGGTGATTCGCCAATATCTAAGCAAGGATTTTAACATCACTGTTAAGAAGAGAAATAGGCCTGAAAGAGGCACATTCAAGCAAATCCTCACCCTCCTGAGGAATCAAACCAATTACTGCTTCCCTACATGTTCTGGGCAATTCCCCCTCCTCCTCCCCCCTAGCCCCAGTGAACACTTCTTCCAAGTGTTCGAGTAGAAGGGGCTGCATAACTTTATAGTATTCTGTGAGGAAGCCATCTGGTTCACTGGCTTTTCCACCTTTTAACCCTACAATTGCCCCCACTATCTCTTCTCTTCTCTTTTTTTATCTCAGAATTCAGCCATTCCCGCTTCAATACTGAGAGCCTGGGCAGATCTAAATCATCCAGAAAAGCCTGCATATTAGTCCTCACATCTCCACATT
This sequence comes from Neoceratodus forsteri, assembly GCA_016271365.2. NCBI lineage: Eukaryota > Metazoa > Chordata > Ceratodontiformes > Ceratodontidae > Neoceratodus > Neoceratodus forsteri. The sequence goes on from CM057454.1 coordinate 287,701,032, forward strand.
GTGTTCAGTATAATTCTTGGTAGAGAACTGCTTGAACTTGTCCCTTATAAGGTTCTGGCCTATCTGCACCACCCCATCTAGGCCTTTAATCCCTGAAATCAAGTGTGAGCTTCTCCTTCCTTGAATCAGGTTCACCAGCATAGTACTGGGCTTGTTCCCCCATTCATAAAAGTGTTTCTGGGGCCAGCCCATTGGCGCAGTGGTTGGATTTCCGCATGCAACGCCAGCGACCCAGGTTTGGGAACGGACCTGGGGGCACTGGAGGGCCGGCCGGGGGAGATGGATAGAGCATCCCATGGACTGCTCTCCTTCTCCGGGGGGAGGGTGGGGAAAGTGCCCGGAGCATTGGCGACCCCTGGCAGAGGCCAGGAAGTCATGCAGCTGCCGGCGTTGGCACGTTCAGGAGGCGGGGGCAGACGCTGGGCATCATTGCATGACCCCGCCTCCCCAGAAAACAGAAAAAGAAGACAGCTGCCTGCCGCCTTTCATGAAGCCTGCCACGGCTTCAATTGGCTCCTCAGGCCAGCCCTCCGACCTATCCCGATGTCTGCGGCATGCAAAGGGGGAGTGCCGCAGCCCCGCCATGGGGGTCATGCCACAGGGTCTCGGAGGGCTCGCAGCCGATTTGCGGAAGTAGAAGCTTGTGGTCCGTGACTAGGCAGATAGTACCGGGCGGCAGGCAGCTTGGGAGGAAAATAAAGAATTAAAAAAAATAAATAAATAAAAGTGTTTTTGGATAAATAAGCATGTTTTTCTAGCCTCTCCCAGCAACAAATTATTTAGAACTTCCCTGGTCATAGCAAGTAAATGAGAGGCACAATTTCCCCCCCCTCCCCATGAGCCACATGCCTCTCCAACATCTTAAGGTGTTGTTCAAGGTTTACTCTCCTCTCCTTAATCTTTTTTTTTGGTGGGGTGCCATGTAACTAATAATGGAGCCTCTCATGAAGGCCTTTCTGGCATCCTAGAGAATGGCCTTAGGGGGGGCCATCTCCAGGTTAGCCTTTACATATTGTTTCCTCTGGTCATGTAGATATTCCATGTTTCTCATCAGCCAGTAGGTAAGTAAGGAATTTCCAAGTGGGAGGTTCTCCCCATTCCTCTTTCACTGTCAAAGACTTAAGCACCATAGCATGGTCAAAAACATGTATCAGGCTGTGTTTAACTTGAGTCACCCAAAAATACCAAGTTCTTGGTATATACATGTAATCTAGACTTGACCACATCCCATGTGAATGCGAGAAAAAGGTATATTCATGCAGGGTGGGGTTAGCTGCCCTCCATCCATAAATTAAATCTATATCCACCATCCCTGCCTGCCAATTATGAATAGCCCCTCTATAAGCATTGTGAAAAAACTATAGTTAGTAAATTATCAATTACAGATACTTAGAAAGGAGACGAACGGAGACAAGACTGATGGCGGAAGAATTTAATGATTATAATAATAATTACAGCGAGAAATTACAAGTGGTACATTCTTCAAAATAACAGGATGTACAAGCTTACTTATATAGTAAAAGCAATGTCTCTATTTTTAGAATTTCTTATAATTGGTCAAAAACAGCATACACACCAACTTATAAGGTAATAAGATATCTTTCCTTGGTATGTGTATGATCTCACCCTTGGCCAGCACAAATATAGACAGTGTACATTTTATCTACCATATATGGTGGGTAACAGCTGTCACCACCAGTTACCAGAGTTCAGAAGAAAGAGATAAGCTTCCAACAAGCACTTTGGACTGTCCATATAAGGACAAGCACTAAAGGTTAATCATAAGAGGAATTTTGGACACTAGTCTGTGTCTGTGCTTGCAATCACGTAGGCCAAATATTACTTACTTCCGCTAAATTATAATGCTAAAAGGCACATTGGTATTGCAATTGTAGCTTAGCTCTTTTTATAACTGTATAGTATATGTATCTTTGTTTTATAGGCCAGTATCTGTTATATGCCCAAAATGTTTTTAGACCAAAATCAGGTTAGGCCTCAATATAGGGGCATACTCCTTTACCCCTTATTACAAGCCCCCCTTTGGCCCTATATTGCTAAATAATTATTTGTGTAATAATGCAGCTCCTCTGAGTGTGTACAACTCACTGTGTACATTACGAATTGTCAATCTTAATCGACACAGGCCTATGATTAACAAGAACACTAAGACTACTTGCAATAGAAGTAATGCCTTAAAGGAGGGGACTCCCAAGGGTCATCCTGCGTAGCTGTAAATTAAGTGCTCATTGTCACTTTCACTGAGCAACTCATTTACAGCTGCTTGTGCTTTATGAGCGGTATTTTGGATATGTATTAAATGAGTATCCTTTCGATTTAAAAGTGACTGCACGTTAAGAGACAGAGGAGGTATTACAGCTCCAAATGATGGTGCATACTTATTAATATCATACACTTGGTGAGGGGTATTAAATGTAACATTATAACTCTTGTCTTCCATGTTGGTAATAGGGTGTAACACCTTGTTACCAATATATACATTATGTTTGGGAGTGATACAAAAATTTGGGTTGTGAATGGTACACATTTGTCCTTCATAAGATAAGATAGGTATATTAGTAACAACACAATACTGGTTAGTGCCATTATAGGTTACACTGACTTGTGGAGTGTACCACCATCTTAATTGGACGGGGCACCAGTCAGTGTTATTCTCAATTTGGCCTATGGGAATCTCCCCACAGATTGGTTGTGTTTGTGACATGATGTCACACTGGCATATCCATTGATTATTTATTTCCTCACAGCAATGTAAGTTTGGTGCTGTCCATGACCCATCATTGCTGCACACTAGGATCTCTGGGGGTGAGACTCGATATGCATAATACTGACCTTGTAGGTACCTTACAGAGTGTACCTTTACTATTTGAGAGTACACCTCCTTATTGTACTCAACCTGGGGTAGTTTTACCACGAGGAATACCCTCATGGTGCAGCTAAGAGTACTATTGGGTCTGAACATTTGAGGTCTAACATATACTTTGGTTACCTTATGGACCCACCATATGGGTGGGGCCCTATCCTTAAGACAAAAGATCATACATTTACTATCAGTAATGTTAAGACAATCTGGGCAATACCACCATTTTAACTGTGCATCAGAGATTTGGTTAGGCAATTGATTATTAGTAATTTCCTGTAGCAGTTGGCTAACTTGAGTTAAAACATAAGATCCATAAGCACTACACACTATAGCTTTATTTATGGTATTATTAAAAACTTCTTCATTATGCTCAGTTACTACTTCATTCATTTTATGCTCTACCTCTTTAAACAAATGACCCACCTCATGTATATTGTATACGGATAGGCGCTCTTCCATTGCCAAGCCCTACTGGCCTAATGTGAGTGGCAGTAAGACCTTTTCTCCAGTATTAGTATTAAAATGGTCTTGGTAATCTTTAATAGCTTCGAGGTCTGCCCTGTTCCATATGCTCATTCCTGATCCAAAATATCCAGCCAGGTCTCCCCACAGGTCTCGTTTTTTCCTAGTGTTATTGACTTTTTCTTTACTAATAAAGGGGACCATAACACTTCCTGTTTTGGCATGGAAGGCACCTAACATGTCAATTAACATGGTGGCATAAAACTTTGACACACTAGTGTTAGCACAACTACTGTTAACATTTATATTCCAACCAGAAAAATCTAAATTTACATGCATCCTACTGTATTTTGCGTTATTTACAAGCACTTGGTCAATAGGTGTTGACGTAAGCCCACTCTCTGGCCCTTTGGTCACATTGGGGCACTCGATTGGTTTTACAGTTAAATACATAGCATCTGAGATTGCAAAACGCGGCGAACTAGTTGTACTAGCATAATTACAAACAGTATTGTTACCCCAGAGACAATAAGATAGAATCAACACTTAGGCACCATTGTCTTTTGGTGCAGTTCCGTTTATAACAAGAGACCCATTTTGTGCCCAGTCCATGTAACTGTGCTGTGATCCGGTCTTGAGCTCTGAGGCACAGCTGGACCAACTGTTAAGTAAGTCCATGCACCAGTTTTGAGATGTAAAAATGTTGTTATCCTTGGTCCAGGTGGCTCTCCATGCTCGTGTTGTGTAGTTGTCTGTATCAACAGGATCCCAGTTCCATTTAACTAACAGTGTGACAGATTGCTTAGGTTCACACGTGACATTAGTCTGTTCCACATTAATATGCAGGCTGAGAATCATAGAAAACCTTATGGCTATCACCAGGCCACTGACAAGGTTGCCTTGGGTCTTCATGACTAAAAAACATTAAGTGTAGTATTTTAAATTTTAACCTACTTTGCTTGATACTTTTTTACACTGATCAACATGCACCCAAAATTCCTGTTTCTTTCCTCCAGCCCCTTTCTTACCACTTACTCTGACCACATATACTGTACTTTCACCTATCCGTTTATACACTTTATACGGTCCCAACCAATTAGCATCTTTCCACGGATTTTTTTGTTCCCAATTTCTCACCATTACCACATCTCCCTCCTCTATAGGTAACCCCCATCCTGCCACCAGCTGTCTACCTTGCTTATTTTGCTCGTGTGCTGCAGCCATATCCCTGGCTGCAAAGGTCAAATATTTATCTAGCTGGTACTGTATTGACTTTAAAAACTGCTCGTGTTTAATCTTATCTTGGGTAGCTGAGTTTGGTGGGGGTACATCTTGTGGGTGGACCAACCTCATTTTCCTCCCCTGTCATTAATTCATAAGGGGTTACTCCTGTACCAGCTTGGACTGTCCCTCATATGGCCATTAAAATCTCCGGGAGGTGTGTAACCCAGTCCTTTCCCTCATCCAACACTGCCTTTTTAAGGGCATTTTTTAAGGTCCGGTTTAGTCTTTTTACCATCCCTGAGGCCTGAGGCCTGTATGGTAGATGTAATCGCTGCTGAACTCCCATTATTTTACACATTTCCTGCATTACTTGATTTACAAAGTAAGTTCCCCTGTCAGATTCTATGATGTTAGGAGATCCCCATCTAGCACAAACTTGAGTATACAAAATTCGAGCTGTTGTTATAGCATTAGCGCTTTTGACTGGGAATGCCTCTACCCATTTTGAAAACATATCTATCACTACTAGCATATAGTTATATCCCCCCTTTGCGGTGGGCAACGACCCAACGTAATCAATTTGCAATGCATCCCAAGGTCCCTCTGCTAAGGGTAATCACTGTAGGGAGTATTTTTTTCACTTGGGATCCTGCTGGAGGCATATTAAGCATGTCTGTAACACTGATTGAACAGTTTTAGATATCTCAGGCCAGTAGTATTTACTTTTAATAATTTGGCATGTCTTATCTTTTCCCAGGTGTCCTGCCCATCGATGGTATTCTAGTACTATGTCTTTTTGTAGCGACTCGGGCACTACCCATTTTGGGACTTTATCTTCCCCCCTCTGATATAACACATTATCTATTATAGTAAAGGCCCCATGGACCTTGGGGTCCTTTTGCACTTGTTTTATTTTCTCTTGGATCCACTGATCTTGTTTTTGGAGTTCCTGTAAGTTAGGCAGAATATCCACCTTTTTAACCTCACTAACTCTACCTGGATCTTGCTCGTTTTGTGGCCTGATTCCCTTCCAGGGGTCCCCTCTTTTGGCGGCAATTTTAGCCCATTTATCTGCCTCTTCATTTCCCCATTCTTCAAAGGACCCATACCCATACTTACTGTTAGTGTGGGCCTTTACTTTGACTAAAGCTATTCTCCCTGAAAGCTTTTCCCCTTCCTTTAAAATTGCTTTTAAGAGTTTTCTGTGTCGTACATGCTCCCCCGTGGATGTCTTTATGTCCCTTCTAGCCCATATGGGCAACCATGTGGTTAACGAGCCTATAGCGAACTGTGAGTCAGTGCAAATTGTAAGGCGTCCAGACGGGACTGCTTTTATAGCTTCATATATGGCTACCAACTCAGCATATTGAGGCCAGAGTCCACTGGTGACAATTTAATGAGTAACAGGTTGTTCCTCAGGGGCCTCATGTCATCGTCATCTCCAGTGTTAAAATATACAGCAGCCCCAGTATAGGCGTTTCCCTTCTCCCAGTACCTAGATCCATTAACACACAACATTGTATAAGTCTTACCATCTTCATTCCTCTCTATAAAGGGGGACAAATATGCCTCTTGCTGCATGAGTTCCCCACAATCTTGGGGTTCTCCTTGGTAATCTAAGTATTGTATCATGTGGGGCTTATTAAGTTTTTGTACTGTAACTTGTTTATCCTGTAGGACTAGCAGCCACTTAGCCTGCCTGCTATGGATGACTCCCTTTGCTTTCCCCTCTACTAGCAATTTAATGGGTGTGTGGGTTGTTTGGATAATTATGGGGCTAAATCCAACTATTTCTTCACAAGCCTGTACTGCCCAGGCCATTGCTAACAAGGTTTTCTCACACTGGCTAAATCCCTGTTCTACTTTAAACAACTGTCTGTTTAAGTATGTTATAGGGACTAAATTATCCCAATGGTTCTGTAATAGCACTGCTATTATGGTGTCGTCTGTTGCTACTGCTTGTATTATAAATGGCTTTGCATGATCTGGGACAGCTAAAGCTGGAGCTTGCATTTATGCTTGTTTTAGTTTTTTAAAACACTGTAATTCTTCCCCTTCCCATATTAGCTTGTCCTCTTTTTGTGGGTTGTCTTGCAGTAGTGTGTACAATGGCTTAGTAATTTCAGAGTACCCCTCAATATAATCTCTACAAAAATTTGTCATTCCTAACAGCTTCCTGAGCCCTGTTACAGTTGTTGGTAGGGGTAAGTTTTGTATAAGGGTAGCCCTTGCAGGGTAAATTTTCCTACCTCTTTTTGACACTATGGTTCCTAAAAATGTCACTTCTGGTCTAGCAATTTGTACTTTCTCTGGATTAATTTTAAGACCTCTTTTAGCTAGGGCTTTGAGCACACGGTCCAACAATTGGGCGTGCTCTGCCATGTTTTTGCTTTGTAACAACAAATCATCCACATATTGGACTACCTCATGTTCTAGTCCCTCCTCTTGGAGCACTTGCTGCACATAGCGATGGAATAGTGTTGGGGAGGAGTGGAACCCCTGTGGCAAGCGGGTAAATGTATATTGTTGGTCTTTAAAAGTAAAGGCGAACTTATACTGGTCCTGTTGTCTAAGGGGGAGAGACCAAAATCCGTTTGCTAGATCAAGTACCGAAAAGACTTTACTGGTAGGTTTAAGTTTATTAAAACATTTCAATTGCTGTACTTATGATGGGGCTGACTTGTGGGGTTACTTTATTCAATCTCCTGTAATCTATAGTAAGCCGATATTTACCATTGGGTTTTTTAACGGGCCAAATAGGGCTATTTGCTGTGGAACAAATGGTTCCTAACACCCCTTGGGACAATAAATCTTTTATTACTGGTTTTATCCCAGTTACTGCTTCTTGTGGGATGGGGTACTGTTTAGTATGCCCAGGGTCGGGGCCCTCTACCGCTATCTCTGTGTCACTGACCATCCCACAATCAGTGCCAGACACTGCCCACACACTGGGGTATTTGTCTATTGTTTGTTGCAGTTCTGTTTGGCTTACCTCGGGCCGTTTATACACTTTATTAGATTTAACTGAAGCCCAGATATAACTCTCAGGTACGGTTATAGCACTGTATCCTTTAACTGTTACCTGACGCAAACATTTATTGACTAAATCAATGATTAAGCGATGTTTCTCTAAAAGGTCACTTCCTATTATATTTTGCTCTACAAGGCTCCCTTCCATCATTATAAATCTTCCCTTTCCAACTACCTTAGTTCCTAAAGTGATTATTTGTGGGTGGCTAACATATCCTTGTGCTGTATGTCCTGTGCACCCCTCTATTTGTAAGGGAGGTTTGTCTGGGTTTAGTGTAGTAAGTGAGACGGCTGCCCCGGTATCAACTAAAGCCATTACCCATTTTTTTCCCACTTTAAGTGGCACGGTCGGTCGCCCCTGTTTATCAAATGTTAATGCACATACCCATTGTGAGTCAGGGGTTCCGGGGCCTCTGCCTCCCTATTCTTCGGCCAACCGTTTGATTGCCGCTAGCCGCCTGATGATGTCCTCATCATCAAATTCTTGGGGCGGGGCGGTTGGTTTTTTACGCTCTGCTGCGTCTAATATTGTTTTTAGTCGGTCCAACAAATCCTGTGCACTATCACCCCTTCATCCTGGTTTATCTCTTACGTCTTGTCTTTTTTGCCCTTGGCCCCTTCCCAGTTGCCGGGGTCCTTGTCCTTCCTTACCTCCCCCTTTTGCCCAACAATCACTCATTACATGCCCAGGCTTTTTACAATTAAAACACGTTCTAGCCTCCTTGTGTGGTCCTTCATTTGTCCAGGTCACAGCGGCCACTTCCGCTTTTCACTGTTTCTCATTAAGATAAGTCTCCAGGAGGGTAATTCGCTCCTCCTGGGTTGGGGCCAGTTTTACAACTGTCCGCAAGGTGGGATCTAAGTCGTACACTCGTATCTACAAGTCCCTAAAGGTAGTATCATCTTCCGAGGGACAATCTTGGCCCCCATATCTCTGATATACTTCAAACAATCGTGGGATAAAAACTCGGGGACCCTCCTCCTCCTGGGGCTTGGTCTGTAATATTCGATCCCAATCCACCTCCTGATGTGCTGATTCCCCTCACACCCGTCTGATAGCTTCTACAACCTCATCAAAGTCCACCCATGAATTGGCACTTTGTAATGCCCCTTCGTGGGTCCCTTGTACTTCGGGTGGCATTGCTTCAGCCAGCGCCGGAGACAATTTGAACATGACCAACCTACATATATCCTGGTTAGTTAACTTGAACATAGTAGTAAGTTGTTTTAACTTTTGTCGCAGCTCAGGTAAGTTGGTTTTGTGATCAACTGACCCAATCATTTTTCCTAAATTTGTGATCTCCTCAATAGTCAAGTCCTTGACTACCGGAGTCTCTAGTTCCTTTACTACCTCCTCTGTTTTTGGTGGGGACTCCTTTATAATTCTCTTTACTTTTACTACCTTTTCTCCCACTGCTGTCCATCCATCCCCATCCTTTTCCATCTCTTGTGTTTCTTCCTGCTCTGTCCATTCCTCACGCCCTGTCTTTTTATCCTCTTGTGGTTGGCTAGTGGATGCTCCGTCCTTTGCCTCCTTGATTTTTTTGTCATCTAAATCGATGGCATCCTTTATTTTCTTAGCTTGTTTTTCATACTTCTCCTGCAATACTTGATGCCTTTCCTCCTCCAGTTTGTCCCCTTTTTTTGCAGCATAGTCTTTTTTTAACATATGCTTAGTTCCTTTTATGGTTAATTCTAACCAATATTGCTCCTGTTGATGCCTTGTGGCTGCCAACATGGTGCCCCCTGTTAATGAGGTCCCCCGTGTTTGCATGGGGGCCATTTTGACAACCACTACCCCACTCTCTTTCTCGTTTTGGAGGTCATTTAGTGAACTCTGTGTCTCCTGCAGTTCTTGTATTTTATTTGCAGCATTTTGGAGCTCTCTGTAGAGGCACCTAGTCTCACCAGCATGCTTTTGTGATTGTTGGTCTAACTTAATTTGTAGGCGGGCATGATCTCTTTTTAACAAACACAAGCCTCCTTGTGATTGTATTAGTTGTGTCCTAAAATCGGCACACTGTCATTCTAGCTCTTGATATTGATCTCTTGTAACACCATCCTTATATTCCAATGTTAATTTCATTAATCATTCTACTAGTTTATCATTTTCATTTCTCTCGTCCCTCAACTGCGCTAGTTCTTTATTTCGGCGACACACAATAGTCTGGTTATACTGCCACAGCCCCTGCAATGCATTTGCAAAGATTTCTTTTTCATTTTTTACTACCTCATTATGGAGGGACACTTGCTGAGTAAAATACAGTTGTGCCTGTTGATCATCAGGCACTGGTTCGTATGCTCCCCCCTTTAGGTGTTTTCCTAGAAAACGACCTATTATTGTTTCCATACTCATTTTTATCTTATTTGCCTGCCTAGCTTTTACAGCTGAGCTCACCCGTGCACTGGCATCCCAGCCTGTTTGGTTACATCTTACGGCTCCCCTGTGAGGTCCGGCTTGCAAGTCCCAGTACCTTCACTTACCTACTCTGCCCCATGAGTTCCTACAGAGTTAAGTATTACTTTTTATTTTAAGTAAGTTGAGAAGCATACATCACCTGATTGTCAAGTGGCTGTGGCCGTCTGCGTGTACCTTTCCTTCTCGCTTTAAGCCAGCAGCACCACGTCTCCGAGCATCGTCACCCTGCTATGGGGCTCACAACCCAACCGACCAGCAGTTAGGTCGCCTCCTCAGCATGCAACACCAATGATCCGAGTCTTAAGGTACCAATTGTAAGTGTTGTGAAAAACTATAGTTAGTAAATTATCAATTACAGATACTTAGAAAGGAGACGAACGGAGATGAGACTGATGGAGGAAGAATTTATTGATTATAATAATAATCACAGCAAGAAATTACAAGTGGTACATTCTTCAAAATAGCAGGATGTACAAGCTTACTTGTATAGTAAAAGCAATGTCTCTATTTTTAGAATTTCATATAATTGGTCAAAAACAGCATACACATCAACTTATAAGGTAATAAGATATCTTTCCTTGGTATGTGTATGATCTCACCCTTGGCCAGCACAAATATAGACAGTGTACATTTTATCTACCATATATGGTGGGTAACAGCTGTCACCACCAGTTACCAGAGTTCAGAAGAAAGAGATAAGCTTCCAACAAGCACTTTGGACTGTCCATATAAGGACAAGCACTAAAGGTTAATCATAAGAGGAATTTTGGACACTAGTCTGTGTCTGTGCTTGCAGTCACATAGGCCAAATATTACTTCCTTCTGCTAAATTATAATGCTAAAAGGCACATTGGTATTGCAATTGTAGTTTAGCTCTTTTTATAACTGTATAGTATATGCATCTTTGTTTTATAGGCCAGTATCTGTTATATGCCCAAAATGTTTTTAGACCAAAATAAGGTTAGGCCGCAATATAGGGGCATACTCCTTTACCCCTTATTACACCCTCTAACGGTACATTTACCTGCAGAGTGACCTAGGGTGGGATTCATCAAGCAGTTCAAGTCACCACCCAGGATCAGTCCTGGGAATTGCTCCACCATAGGAAGCACCAAGAGGGACTGGTAAAAGTCAGGGTCATGCACTGCAGGCGCATACACACTTCCAAACATTGTCTTTTCCCCATAGAGGTCTCCTGTTGGGAATACATAATGGCCATTCACAGGGTCAGCCACCACTATCTCACATTTAAATGGTAAACGCTTTTGTAAGAGAATAGCCACCCCCCTCTTATGGGAGGTGTATGACACTGCATAGCAATCCCCCACCCATCCTTTTTTTAATTTGGCATGCTCCTTATTTTTAAGGTGGGTCTCCTGTAATAGAGCAACACTGACAGCCTACCACTTAAGAGCAGTGAAAAACACTGTGCGCTTAACAGGGGTAGATATCCCTCGGACATTTCAGGAGGCTATTAATAACTCCAGAGGGCTATCCATGATTTCTGACACAATTCTTCCCCTCATCCAAAGCCTCCCTCAGCCATTTCCCTCTCATCAGCACATGGTGCGCTTGAACAATCATACAGCATATCTGGATCTTATGGTAAATAAAGCACAGCAAAACAGCTAACAAGAAACAAGAACTAAACTATATACATTTCCCACATACCACTTTCCCCCTCCCCAACTCATTCAAGACAATATGTTCAATGAGTATCCCACACCATTGTAACCAGAACTGCGTATAGCAAAGCTTTTACACTCCCAACCCAAAGATTAGCAAGAACGGTCACCCACCCCCACCCCACCCCCACAAATTAGTTAAAGATTCCTCAGTGTGTTACAATGAACAACACTTTTGTTTCCTCCCCAATTCAGTTCCCAAACCCAGCATATGCCAGGCCTAAAATCCTCATTAAAGTATGTGGAGGGGCATCAAAAATTAAATGTCCACTGCTTCCATCATGTGAGATGAAAAGTCCATCAAAAGGAACAAAAGTCAAAAGAAGATATCAGAACAGGTCAAAACAGTCTCTCATACCCCACTCTCTCAGAGAGGAGAAGAAAACCCCCAGTCCATGTGCATTTAGTTGCACAGTTCCATCTGTATAAGCTCCTTAAAAAAAAATAAAGAAAAGAAATTTGCCCCAAGGTTCTAGCGGTGGGTACTTCCAACATAAACAGTTCGCCTCAGGATCCACAGTTCACAGAGTCAAACATTATTATTCTTTCCATTTCTTTTAATCACAAAATGAATATAAGAGTACCTTCAGAATGCAGCCAAGAACAAAGCGAGAGCTGATTATGCCATCCATCAGCCCTGAGTCTTCATCCCACCTTTTTTTTAAGATCCTTCATGAAAATATTTGCCTTTTGTACCTCCCAAAAAGAATATGTGGTGCCTTTGTGTTTAATTTTAAGGGTCGCGGGATGCAACATAAAGCACTCGATCTGAGCTTCTCACAGCTGCGCATAACTGAATTAAAGGTGCAACACTTTTTAAGTAGGTGAGCTGAATAATCTTGTGATAGGAAGAGTTTATGTCCTTCATATTGCAGGGTTGATGCGGACCTATAAGCCTTTAGAATTAGCTCCCTATCTTGAAAATGGTGAAACCTCATCACGATCTGTCATCATGGCTGGTCCAGGAAAGGTCTGGGAAACACAGCCCTATGATCTCTCTCAAGCTTAAGCCTACCATTTTTAGGGGATAGGCCCAAGATCTCTTGCAGGGTCTTCACACAAAATTCAATCACACTGATCCCCACCAAGCCCTCCAGAAGCCCCCAAAGCCACAGGTTCAGCCTCCATTGATAGTTTTCCTGATAGTCAAACTGATCTCCAAAGTCCTCCAGTTCTTTCTGCAGGGTAGCAATCTGGTCAGGGACTGGTGCTGTAGCATCCCCGACATCAGAAATATGCTGCTTCATCTCCATTAAATGAGTTGCATGTGAAGCATGCAGATCCAATAGTTCTTGGAGCTTGCAGTCGAAATTAGATGCCAAGCTTGTCAGTTGGGGCTCAAGAGCCGCTAGAATCTGTTGCGTTACCTCGCAGCCTACGGCACTGACTTCGGCCACAGAGAGTGAGACAGGCCCAGTATTTTCAACCTGAGAGGCCTAAGATTGCTTTCTTTGATTCTTGGCTGCTGATCGTGAGCTTTTCGCAGACCCAGAAGTTAGATATTCATCCATAGTTCTTCGCTGCAATACAGCATACCTTTTATAGCGCAACTAGACAAAGTTCAAACTATTTTAAATATCTTTAAAATGTGGTGGTTTGCAGAGTGAGGGAGACGTACGTCCCTACTCTATCCTGCTCTTTAGCACCCTATGATATATCTTACTATAATACTTTTGGAGGATTTAACCCTTAGGCAGCCGCCAACAAGATATCTTGTCCTAAAAACCTATGCATTCTAAATCTTCCGGCAGCCTATTTTCTAGCTGCAAATATTATCTGAAAAATCTCTACCTGTTCCTCTGTTAATTTATAGAGTAATTTTTTATAAATGATATGCTCATTTTCATATTCCTTATCAAGGGTCCACCTGGTGGCCCTTTTCATTATATATGCCAAATGACATGCTTCTAAGTCTGGACATGCCAACCTACCTTGACCAGCTGACAAAGTTTTTTCCAGGAAATTCTGGCTGGTTCGCCATTCCAGATTTATTTATTTAGTTCTTTATTTATCTGATTAAACCATGTTCCAGGGATTGGAGTTATTAGGGTCTGTAATCTATATGATAGGAAAGGTATGGACATCATTTTAATTAACTGTACTTTGCCCCAGAGAGACAATGGAATCTTACCCCAAAATGTCAGTCTATCCCTGAGGGTGTCACTCAAGTCTCGAAGATTAGATCTGAACAAATTATTAATATTGTTGTGAATAATAATACCTAAGTATCTCATTCCCTGATTTTTAATTGTTGTGTCGATATACTGTTGAATTATAGAAGGATCCTGTACAGAAAAGGCTTCATGTATGTGGTCAGTAAGGATGTGCAGAGACTGAAAAGTATTTCCCAAATACAATGAGAAGCAGGGCTCCAGAATATTTTCGAGCCCTTTCTAAATAGGTGACTATTCATATTTGGGAAATATTATTCATTTAAAAAAGAAAAAAAAAGAAACAGCCCCTACACACCTTCCACAGCCCAAATCCAGTTAAATATAACCCCTGCCACCACACCCTCTTTGAAGAATCCCATCCCACTATTCTCTGACATTTGAAGTACTATCCCACAACGGGAGACAGGCACAACCCACCCATCTCCACTGTCAGCTGCTGTCTTTCTTTACCTAAAATGCACTTGTTTGTGCTAAACAAAAAATAGATGTATCTCACCCTTGCAGGACCCTGCTCCCACTGTTCAATTCCACCAGCACACAATTGTAGTCAGAGAAGGTGACTGGAACAACCAGACTTTTTCCAAGGCCATCCACCTTCTTATGAATAAAAAGCACTTGTGTTTTTGCTTGCTTTCTATAGTAAAACCAGCAGATCATGTACTTGCTTTCATGCACTGTGACAGTCAGGCAGTAGCCAGCTGGGGAGCTGAGTGGATGGTTGTGCCAGTATCTGATCTGACTGTAGTGATGTTGGTGAGTGTTAATAGGGGTGAAGGGGGTACAGGTTGAGGGGTCATCAGAGGCTGAGCAGGTGGGATGTCAGCTGCATGTGGGTGGTGGTCAGTCACACTCAGTGGAGAGGGCACTTGCCCACTATAGATTTATAGATACATGAGGACCTATGGCAATTGGGGGATCCACTACATACCAGGGATAAAGAATTGAATGCACTACAGGGCCGATTTGTATGGCGGGGAATCCTCTAGACATCAGGGATAATGAATGTACAGTGGCAGCCACAGACACTGCCAGCTATTTCCTGAAATTTCTGTGATATTTCCAGAAATATTTCCTGCTTTCTGCATTTCCACAGTAGGGGCAGCAGAGAGACACTCTTCAGAAATTTTACAAAATATCTGGAAACAGCTGGCAATGTCTGTGGCTACTACTGTAATACACTACCAAGGAAATTGGGGTAAGATGTCCAGTAGACACCAGGTACAGTGAATGTAATGTGCTATGGTGGTCACTGTGGGGGTGATGTCCAGTAGACTGCCAGTGATTTCCCACTACTGACACTTTCCATCAGTGCTAGAGGTCTGCTGTGCCCATGTCCATGCAGATCAACTCATAATGGATATGCAGATGGCCCCTTATCACCTTGCATGCCCAAGAAGCTCATTTGCATCCTCTGGCTGAACATAGCTCACAGGACCCCTCATGCAATCCCATTTCAGGCAGCGTTATCTTCTGTGGGCCATATGCAACCTTTGAACAGGTCAGCACAGTGTACATCCACTTAGTACTGTGCTGACATGGCTCAATATTCATTCAGTTAGCATGCTTTTGTTAGTGTGTGCTAAATGGCTGCATATTGCTCAGAGCTGGTCATGCACTATTTTTGGCACAATGCTACAGACTATGCTGTGCTTGTTGACAGCTCTGAATATGGAAGAGAGATACTCTCTCACAGACTGAACAAAGCTTTATTACTCCTTAAAATTGTTACTTCATTGCTGTTATTTGCTTGATAATAGGTTAGCTAGGCAAGAGACATCCATTATACAGATGAAGGGAAGCCTCAAATGCTTCCTTCCCCTCTACAAATCGTAATACTGTACATACAGAAACATTAAGGATAGCACCCACTAGTTTGGCAGGAGGGTACACAATCAATAGGGTACAGAACATAGGGCATCATAATGTGGGTGTTGCAATTAGAGCACAACTGATATGAGCGACTGGTATTTCAGAGCGTGTTGCACTGTAAGCGTATTGTGGTGTTTCTTACGTCTGATGTTACTTGCTGCTCCACAGGACTCAATGGGTGGAGGTTGTTATATGTAAGTAATGGGGGTGTGGGGGTATATCCCCCTCCAGAAAACCAACGGGGGCTGCTTGGGTGGGCTATGTGCTCTTACTATATGGCAACAAAATTTGATATCACTTTTTGTTGTCGGCAGTATTTTCCATGTGCTCTAATTTCCTGTGCACAAACAAATTCACCATGAGAAATGTTTATCTCCTGTATTCTTTTTGTTATTTGTTATGATGAATTGTGGTTTACTTTTCACTCTTAGAAGTATGCATTGTTTATATCCATAATTGCTGAGTATTAAAAAATAATCAATGACTGGAAACAGATCCCACAGTACACTGAACTACAAAAAATCTGCCTCACTCCCCAAACAATGCTAATCTCATGTTATTTACAACCTCCCACATGTCCCTGTTTGACATGGGGGTGGAGCTGGATCAAGGATTGCAGCAATAGCAATTCTTCTCTCCCTCTGTTTCACATACAACACACACACACACACATGCGCACACGTATCTACACACTGCAAATGCACACACACAAACACCCACACCCACTAGTTGGATGAAACATAGAAATGGTATCCAGTGATATGGGCAACTCAAACTGAGTGACTCAATATGAGAGACTCAATTCAAGCACCAGTAAAACAATGAGTGCAACAGCATAGCGAGATGTGGTAACAGCTAGGAGTACAGGACAAAACAGCAATTGGACAGATGCAGCGACTCTGCTAGGGATTTTTCTTGAGTGAGGATATGGGAGGGTATTTGGTCAGGAAGTTCTGATCCAACTGTGTGGTGTAGTGGAGGCAGTGAGTGCCTCTGGTG
Organism: Neoceratodus forsteri; assembly: GCA_016271365.2. NCBI lineage: Eukaryota > Metazoa > Chordata > Ceratodontiformes > Ceratodontidae > Neoceratodus > Neoceratodus forsteri. The sequence continues at coordinate 287,717,775 of CM057454.1, forward strand.
CAGCAGGATCCGGGTTTGGAGCCAGGTGGGAAGGAATACTTTTTTTTGTTGTAATGTTGCTGTACTTATGTTTTTTTTAAGGGAGCTCCTGAAAAGTGTGGCCCTCTCCTGACTGTTCCCCTTTACCTCAGTGTCGGGTCCCCCTTCAGAGTTTATTGTTATTATAGCGGGCTGTGAGGAGGCAGAGCCCCAAACATGAGGGGTGCAGGGACGCAGCCCCCTTAGAAAAATATGGTCTCTTATGTTGTTCCATAATAGAGAGTTGCTGCATGTCGCTGTTTCTGGTTTTGGCATAGTGTGCATCGCCATTGTTGTAGTCTGTGATGTGCATTTGCGGTTATTGCACTCACTTAAAAATCTTCACTCATATCACATGGAACCCATGGAAACCACCCTGACAAATTCTAGCACCACATGCATCTTATTCAGCCCACTCCTCTCTACCAGTAGATGTAGTACAGTATGCTAAGGGTCCCTGTCCCCAAGGACCTTCTCTTTACTGCTCTTGATCACACAACCAGCAGAGTGTAGAGCAGTGGGTATCAAGTGAGCAGGCAGTAGCATGAACTCAGACTAATATTTGTGCAGCCAGGCTTAGTGCTGTTTTAATCAGAGCATGGATTGGGTTTATAGTGCAGGCATCTGATGAAAAAGTATGATTTCATGTTAAACCATGCCTATGCTCTCAAACTGAAAAGTGAACTAGGCTGCAATATGCCCTGCTCACTCACCTCTTACCTGCTTCATTGCATTTTGTGGGTCCTGCCCTGAACACAGATATCCAGACAAGGGTAGTGAAGAGGAGTTCTAGGAGTTCAGTGAAGATAAGAGATGGTTAAGTGGTCTACATTGGGTGGAACGGTACATGAATAGAAAAAAAAAAAACTACTTTTGCAGTGTTTCTGCAAAACACAATTTTTTGGTGAATGTCAAATATCAAATACAGTACCATATTTCTGTAGTTGAAAGTGTAAATATGAACCTTTGGCAGTCTGGATATTGGTATATTCATGAAGATTTGCCAGTCTGGATATTGGTATATTCAAGCAATAAGGCATTCCCAAGGGTTATGTTAATGGTCTGTTAATCACCTTCTAGGGGTGTACTGTGACATGAGTAGCTGAGTGTCACATGCCCCTAGAGGGTGATTAACTGACCACTAACATAATCCCTGGGAGTGTCTTATTGCTATTATAATAAAACATGTTTTTAAACAGTGTTAAACCTTGTTCAGCATATGGCTAAACTCTACATGTATGTTAATAAAATATTAACATAAGGCTGTTAGAATGTTTGAAGCCAATCAGAAAGCTCCATTCTCAGACCCTTTTTATAATCATGAACATTTGGCAGTCTGGATATTGGTATATTCATGAACATTTGGCAGTCTGGATATTGGTATATTCATGAACATTTGGCAGTCTGGAAATTGGTATATTCATGAACATTTGGCAGTCTGGATATTGGTATATTCATGAAGATTTGGCAGTCTGGATATTGGTGTATTCAAAAACCCCTACCACTGTAGGAGTTTGAGCTGGGTAGTCTTAACACTGATAATTATTATGGGTTTTCATCATGATGAAAGTAATAAAGATGTCTGCCAGTTTGGTGCTATTACACTTACATTTAAAGACCTAGTATACGCCCTGAAATGATGAAAAAAGCAACCATTTGCTACATTTTATATGAGTCACTTTTTCTTTTTGCTTCAGCTAAATAGAAAATAGTCATGTAGGTGGAACAGTACCTAATATGAAGGGCCGCTTATCTACTGCTGTGCGTTTCATACCTCGGTTTGTGATCTCATTGATTGTGACATCACAATAGGCTAAAACAATCTGCCATTTACCAGCTGCAAATGGTCAAGTTTTGTATCTTAATGAATGAAACCATGATGCTGACAAGAAGGCTGCGATTCACAAATGCTTACATGCCTTGCCTTGCCATTTCCATGACCGAATGCCACACAGTGGTGCCCTGTGTACCCCTTGCAGCATTCATCAATGGGTGCATTAGCACCCCATGCAATGGAACCCTGGCCAGCCATGAGGTGCCACACCAGGGTCAGGATGGGGACATGCCAGGGAAGTGCCCTGTGGTGGTGCCCATTCACAATGGTGCTGTGTGCCATTCAGAGCTGCATCTTCAATGAGGGGGGACATAGGCATAGCCATTGTGCCCCCATTATGGTGCCACTGTTGCCCATGTCAAGGCATTGCTGGCCACTTTTCCATGCTGCCCCTGTTTTAAGGGCCAGAGGGGGGGCTGGTGGCAGCACCCGGGTACTCACCTGGTGTCCCTTTACATTCACTGTGTGGAGCTACCAGAACCCCCACATTGTGCGGGGCTGTGGATCCACTAGCAGACTGGGTACAGGCATCCCATTGGCTCCTGACCCATATCTGCCACTCTGCCCCACGCACAAGTACACCAGGTGGGAGGGTCCAGAGATGGAAGGCACGCAGTGGCTGGCAATTGTGCATGGCAGCCACCACTCACCCGTCTGTGGGTGTAGAGCCACGTGAGTGGGTTATGTGCATTTTGTGCATGTAACCCAACCTTTAGTAAATCATGGCTGATGTGAACAGCAATAGTACCAGATATGCCAGCTTCTAGGTAAAGTGCCTTTCTACACATAACACATACTGTAATAGTGCCAGGAAGAAACTATTTTATCTGGAAAAATGAAAGATCAAATTACTTCAAAAATAAGATACAACACCTGTTTATTTTCAGAAATTGATCACATTTTCTGTCTGCTGTTGAGATAGAAGTAGCTCTTAAAAAACATATTTTAGGACTTTACTGAAGAAATTATATTATACTACTGCATTTCAAAAACTATATAATGAATGCACATACATTACAATCTTTGTAAACCATAGTTCGATTTCAGTATTTCACTGAACATTTATATAGCATTCTGATGATCTGTTTGAGCACTTGTGCTCAATTACTCATCTAGAAATGTTCATATTTGTAGACTAATCACTAAGGAAACAAATATTTTCTATGTTTCATGAAAATTCATGTCTGAAAAACAAACATGCCAGATGTTGTATTATAACTAGAAAGAGCATTGTAAATTAATATATTATATTATAGGGTTGTGAAAAAAAGATACAAGAGCATTGTTTGTAACACAACATCCTGCTGGTACTGAGCACTCTTCTGTTCAATTTCAATATCTGGGTGAACCTATTCCTCATTGGCTTGCTCAGACATACTGTATACTTGTATTTCAGTAGTCTTCTGAGGATTCAGTGCTAAACCCATTTTGGAAGCACGCATGTCTTTCTTCAGTAAGAATTATTGATTTGGCACTCATTTCATACAATGGAAATCACACTGCTGGAAATGGGTATATACACGAAGTGCTACTTAATGAACATTTTCACCATACTTCTGAACAAATCAACAGATCTTCTGTTAAGCATAAATCAAGCAAACTGGGCTTGATAAAAGGTATTATAATAGCTCTCTTCACAACCTACAGCTCAAGAAAATAAGGTTGTTAGAAGGATGGGCAAATATACAGATGTCTGAAACCAAATCTATTGGGAAATGCATTAAATTGGTCCTCCCTCAATGTTAGAAGGCTAAAAAATAAAACTTTGCTTATGGCCATACAAAGACACAAGAAACAATCTGCCTCAATATATCATAACTGTATTTAAGAAAAAACAGTTCAGCAGATGTTCTTAGTAGCTCTTCTCAGCAGATTTTTGAGGCACCTACTGTAGATTAAGCACACACATTGGGTAAATGGTGTTTGGCTATTATGCTCCTAAACACTAATAAACTACAAGCAGAAGTGAAAAAAGTTGGAGCTATAATTATTCTGTTATCATTTATTTGGTTGATAAGCATTTCACCAAACATTATAAATGCTGGCACTCCTGCAATTATTCATTCATCATAAATACTACTGTCAATATTGTTATTTTTATAATGTTCAGTGCATTTTCTAGTCCATAATGCTTTCTTGAAAGTCAGCTTTCTTTCTCAAGTTGTATCCTCATAATTGTATACATTGTATTACTTATATTATCTTGCCATCTCAGTGCTTATTTGTAATACAAATAAGCACTAAGATGGCAAGATATTATAAGTAATACAAATTTTGTAGAGATGTATATTCTTAAAATGCTCAATGCTATATTGCTATCCTACAATGTAAGCAACAATTTATGTACAAATGTAACCATGCTTTGTTCTATCTCATCTCAGGACCGCCTTGAAAATCAATTGTGCTCAATGGAGGGTATCCTGATAAACAAATAATTACAAAATGCACCCAAACTCTAAATGCATGTGTGTGTGTGTGTGGGGGCGGGGGCAAAAGATATGTGTCTGGATGCAAACCACATGGACTTCAAATTGCAGACTATGGACATGTGACTCCACAGTGGTTCCACATATGGACTGTTTGGATAGAAAATAATCAGCTCTTCTTTTGGGGGATACACTCTGTTTTTGTTATGGAAAAATGAAACTGCTCTAATTAAAATTTTGGTCAATAAAATGCAGGGGAAAAATACACAGGTACTGTACATGAAAACTTCTTAAATATTTCCACAGTTATATGACTTGCATGATTTTTTTTCTTGTCAGATCATGTGATTGGCCAGTGGGTAGGGTTAGAGTTCATCTCAGAAACAACTTCCTTTTCCTAGAGAAGTAGGCAGACATACTGTAGTACACTGCTGACAGGTAGCACAATTCATAGCAATCCTCATCAAACAACCTAACCTATCTAAAATAAATATTGGTGCTTATATACCATCCAGAAAGGTTTAATTTATTTTTTGTTGCAGTTATTATGGCTAGAAATTTAGGAGTTGGTATTGATGCAGTGCTAAACACATGAGTGGATGCTGCAGGACACAATGAGTACTGCCATTGCCATGCCACATATGTCAAAGTAAATGCAATTACATGTTTTGCTTCAGACATCAACTATGTTATATGAAAGAATGGGTGAGGTTGTCATACAACTGATGGCAGTAACCAAGAGTAGTGTATAAGTAAACCGGGAAATGAGGGTGGCTGCCTTCTCAGCCCTACCCCCACCCAATGAGAGCACATAATGTGTGCTGCTTCGCACCATTTCAAAATCTTAGATCATCTTTGCAGGGAAGAGCACTGTCTAGAGGATAGGGAGAAACTGATGCATTTGAAAAGCTTCTTTATGAGATACCTTGGTCAGCATTACAAAAAAAAAATGTAAAGCTGGCAGTAACACTATTTGGGGGTTTATAATTCCTAGTAAGGGCCATAATGTAGCCTGCCAGTATTACAGAGGCACACATTGCACAGAGCAGGGGTCCTCCCTACTGTTAGTAGGCAAGAACTCTTAACAAAAGCAAACCCCTCATAAGGCTGACTAATTGCACCAACACACCATCAGTCTAGGGGACAGACACAGAACTACCAACTGATAGTTTTGTGTTGGGAGAAGATGAACTGAGAGCATGTACTACTGTTTACTAATTTGCATTTTGCAGGTGAAATTTCGCAGTTTCACAACCTGCAAAATATTTTGGGAAATGCCTGAATTATGCAAAATATTTTGCACTGCGAAATTGCTGGTTTTGCAGGAATTTCGCTGGTGAAATTTAATTTTGCAACATTTCTAATCTCAATCAAAGGCAAACAAATATTATTTAGTAAAGAACTAGACAGGCAGCAAAGAGGACACTTGAAGCTGGCAAGAATTTATCTATGGCCCTTCCCCTGATGCTTGGCTGAAAGGGGAGGGGTAAAGTAGGAGAGGTTGGTAAAGGATGGAAAAATGAGGAGGGTTTAGGAGAAGGTCGATTGGGCAGCCCAAGGTAAGTGGAACTTGGACTGGAGGGGAGGAGCAATGAGACTTTAAAATTGCTAGTACACTGATGCCCATCCTCTTTGTTCCTCTCCCCCAGACAAAACTGGCAGCAGCACTTCTGAACAAATTGACATCTGGAGTTCACTAAGCTAATTTGTTGGGGCTGCACGGGTATCAATTGTATAGATTGTTTATGTGGGGCCAGAACCCAGTAACAAGAATGGTCCTAAGCTAGTCGATAGACAGTAGTGTAAAGAGAGTAAGATAACTAGTGTTTTCTATTTTATTTCCATAAAACTTTTTCTTCCAGGTGATGTGCAGGCAGGCTATTAACTCTTTTTCAAGATATCAGCATACTTATTTCCATACAATTCATAAATCGGCACAAAAAATAATAGTTTCTTCTCTTCATTGTGAAACAAGAGAAAAGCTCTGAATACCCCAGTGAGGAGACTTAAAAAGTAATAATTATTTAATTCACATTAAAGGAGGAAGTAAATCCATCAGTTAATGCCATGAAATCAGTTGTGAATCTTCTGGGTTTTGAGTACAATAATTTAATCTTTCAATGATCAAAGTTTCTTTCATTTTGTGCCACCATCACTGTTTAACAGATTGTGGGAGGGTTCAATGCTTCCAATAATCCAAAATAATTCTTTTAGTGGTCTTTGATCCCAAAGTAATTTTTGTTGTTGTTCTTTAGTAAATTTAACTTGATCCTGCTTATTTTAAATAAGTATTTACAGGCTACCTAATACATCAATAGAAAATAATTGGTAAAACAGTTCTGTACTTTCTTGCCAGGATTTTATAGGGCTGCATTGGGTGTAGCCCTTCAGACCTCTTGTTATCAGAAAAGGACACAGTGCATTCCTTCCAACCGAACAACATGTTGGAGTTGCAACATGGTCTCCTCTGCATCCATGAAGCACTCCACTTGTTGTCTCAGTTGGAAGTCACACTGCACTATTTTTTGTGTTGGCAGTCATGGTGGAACACAGCACACTCCCCTGTGTCCAAGATGGTTGCCAAACTGCAGTGACAGTCTTGATCATGGCGGACTATGCCGTGTTCTGCCATGACTGACAATTTCTTTTTTTTATTTATACATACCCCCCACCCGACCCTCCCTCTCAGCATCCACCACCCCACACACCTCTAGAAGCATAACAATAACACTGGGGTACCCAATCCGACAGTGTCACGATCGTGTTCAGTGACCTTTTTTTAAATGTATATTTTTTCTACCCCCCACCTGACCCTCCCTCTCGGCACCCACCACCACTCCACACCCCACCTCCAGAAACATAGCAGTGACACTGGGGGTGCCCCATACCCCAGTATCATGATGGCAATTCCTCTGTCTTTTTTTTTTACCCTGTAAAAAGAAAACCATCTATCAATGTCATTTTTTTGTCCTATAAAAAGAAAACCATCTTGCGATGTCTTTTGTGCCATTACCATCCCCCACCTGACACTCCCATTCAGCACCCACCACCCTGCACCACCCCCAAGCCCTTACTTACTCATCGGGGGGTCCAACACCACAATCCTCTCTGGACCGCAGACATGTCATCACTCTTCAAATCCAGACTGTGAACTGAAGAAACAGGCATGCGGTCAATGTATTTCAATGGGGTTTTGAACTTAGTGCCATAACTTGGCCATTTTTTCATATTGTTTGCCCCAAATGTACAACATGCCTTCTTTGGGACCCCGACTCATTAACAATTGCACTGTCACAAGGCAGAGAGAAACATAGAAACATAGAATTTGATAGCAGATAAGGAACGCTTGGCCCACCCAGTCTGCCCATTTCCCTACCTAATGGATAAGCTGCAGATCCTAGTTAACCAGCAGCCTACTTCTTTCTACCCCACCCCCTAGAATTGCCTTATGACTGTCTCATGCATGCTTGAATTCAGCCTCTGTTTTTGACTCCACAACCTCCTCTGGAAGGCCATTCCATGCATCCACAACCCTCTTTGTGAAAAAATACTTCCTTACATTACCTCTGAGCCCACCCCCATCTTCAAATTGTGCCGCCTTGTTCTTGCACACCTCTTTTTTTGAAAGATGCTACCCTCTTGGACTTTGTTGATTCCCTTGAGGTAGTTGAAAGTTTCTATCATGTCCCCCCTCTCCCTCCTTTCCTCGAGGCTATACAAATTAAGATCCTTTAGTCTCTCTTCATATGTCTTCTGGAGCAGACCCTGCACCATTTTAATTGCCCTCCTCTGGACAGCTTCCATGTTGTCTATGTCCTTGCGGAGACTGGGTCTCCAGAACTGCACACAGTACTCCAGATGGGGTCTCACCAGCTGTCTGTACAGAGGGATAACAACTTCCTGTTTTCTACTGGTGATGCCTCTCCCTATACATCCCAGTATCCCCCAGCCCTCCTCACTGCCCTCTCACATTGCTTGCCCACCTTTAAGTCATCTGGTATGACTACCTCCAGGTCCCTTTCCATTTTTGTTGTTGTTAGTATCTCACCCCCATTGTGTACTCTTCTCCTGGGTTTTTGTTTCCCAGGTGCATTACCTTGCTCTTCTTAGCACTGAATCTAAGCTGCCATACATTTGACCATTCCTCTAACCTTGCCAAGTCCCTTCTCATCCTTTTCACCCCATCTTGTGCATCAACTCTGTTGCAACTTTTTGTGTCATCTGCAAAGAGACATACTTTTCCTTCCAGTCCCTCTGCAATGTCACTTATAAAGACATTGAAGATGACTGGTCCTAATACTGAACCCAGCGGTACCTCACTAGTGACCCCCCTTTCTTCAGTGTGGGCTCCATTTACTATTACCCTCTGTGTCCTATTCTCCAGCCAATTCTTTACCCAGGCTATCATCTTGGGACCCACTCCCAGGCTGGCTAACTTGTATATTAATCTTTGTATGGGACTGAGTCAAATGCTTTGCTAAAGTCTAGGTAGGCCACATCCACAGCCCCTCCCTGATCTACTACTTTGGTCACCCAGTCAAAGAAATCTATTAGATTCATCTGGCATGACCTTCCCACTGTGAATCCATGCTGCCTTGGGTCCTGTGCCCCTTTGATCTCTAGGTACTCGACAATTCTTTCCTTCAGAAGAGATTCCATCATTTTCCCTATCACTGAGGTTAAACTAACAGGTCTGTAGTTTTCTGCTTCTGCCCTGCTCCCACTTTGTGAAGGGAATCACATCTGCCCTCCTCCAGTCCTCAGGTACCATCCCATCCTCCCATGATTTCTTAAAAAGGGTAGTCAGTGGTGTCACTAGTTCTACCCTTAATTATTTTAGAATTCTGGGATGAATCCCATCAGGCCCCATTGCTTTGTCCATCTTCAGTTTTAAGAGTTCTTTCAGAACCCTTTCTTCTGTAAATGGGCTGGTATCAACCTGTGTATCCAGAGTGTTTCTAGTGTTTGTTTTAGGTACCTCCCCCTCTTCATTTGTAAATACTGAGCAAAAATATTTGTTTAGTATCTCTGCCTTTTCACCTTCACCCTCTGCCCAGCCCCCTCCCCTTTATTAGGCCTCACTATCCCACCCTTAGTCCTCCTTCGCTCCCTGATGTACCTAAGAAAGGTTTTATCCCCCTTCTTAACTGAGTTGGCTATCTTTTCCTCGGTTTGGGCCTTTGCTGTTCCGATTGCCTTCCCAGCTTCCTTTTGCTTTAACTGATACAATTCTCTGTCCTGCTCCTTCTGTGATTCCTTGTAGTTTCTGAATGCTTTCTTTTTCTCTTGAACCTTCACTGCCACCTCCTTTGAGAACCATAGTGGTTTCTTACATCATTTTGTTTTGTTTATTTGCTTCACACAAAGGCTAGTTACCTCTGTGATAGCAGTTTTTATTATTCCCCATTGTTCTTCCACCCCTCCTTCCTGCCCATTTGCTAGAGCATTCCTTAGGCATTCACCCATTTTGGCAAAGTCAGCCCTCCTGAAGTCCAGTACTTTTGCCTTTGTATGGCTTGACTCTATTGCTGTGTTTATAGTGAACCATACTGTTCGATGGTCGCTAGTTCCCAGATGGCTACCCACTTCTACATCTGTGATCCCCTCTCCATCTCCATTTGAGAGAACCATGCCTAAGATTGCTCCCTCTCAAGTGGGTTCCAATACTAGTTGTCTAAGGCATGCCCCCTGTAGGGCATCTAGAATAACCCCACTCTTAGAAGTGGCTGCTGCAACTGCACTCCAGTTAACATCTGGCATATTCAGATCACCCATCAGCAATATCTCCCCTTCATCTGCCATTCTAAGTATACTTTCTATCATTTCCTTGTCCATTTCCTCCCCCTGAGGGGGGGTCTGTTTACAACCCCTGTGCAGATTGTGGTGCCATTGCCTGCCTCTAAATTGACCCACAGTGCTTCTTCTCCTCCCTGTATACCCTTTTGTTCTGTTGCTTTGATTCCTTCTGTTCTGAGCTACTCCTACTCCTCTTTTACCCTCCCTGTCCCTCCTGTAGGAAGTGTATCCTGTTATGTTTACGTCCCACTCATGGTTCTGTGTGTACCATGTTTCTGTGACTGCCACGATAATCAGATGTTCCTCCTCCATCAAGGCCACTAATTCAGGAAGCTTGTTACCCAGACTATGGGCATTGGTACTCATTGCTCTCCATTTTTTGATGCCTTTACCTTCTGTAGCAGCATCCCCCACTGACCTTTCTTCCTTGGTCTTTTTCTCATTTAGTACCCTGTTTTGTAGGAGGAGGCTGGGATTTTCCTGCTACTTATCAGTGCCTCCCCCCCTTGACTAGTTTAAAAGCTTGCCGATGAAGCATTTAAACTGATAGCCCAAAAGACTTGTTCCCTTCCTAAACAGATGAAGCCCATCCTGCCAGTATAGGCTGGTGTTCCTCCAGGTGAAACCCCTGTCCCCAATAAAGCCAAACCCCTGTGCTCCACGCCATTTTTAACCATTCTTTAAACTGCATGGTGCAAAGTACCCTTGCCTCACCCATTCCACTGACAAGCAGCATCTCTGACAAGGATACTGTATGTGTTACTTGTCTTAGGCCCCTCCCCAACTCTACAAAGTCCTTCTGCACTGCTCTAATCTCATGATGAGCGAAGTAATTTGTCCTTAGGTGGACAATGACGTCCAGCTCAGACTCCCGTGCAACTGTTGTCATGATCCTAAGGATTTGCTTCCTGTCTCTCCAAGCCATGGCACCAGGCAGGCACCTTACTTCAGTTTTCCCTGCTCCCCCCCAGTTCTATCCCCCAAAACTGAGTCCCCCACCTGAAGCTGCTTCCTTTCCCTGTGGTGCCCTCTGCCTCCTTCCTGAGGGCCTCCCTTGTGACAGTTGTCTGCAACCTCCTTAGTCTGCTCTGCGGGTGCATCCATAGGGGAACTATGCTCCCCCAGAATGGTGTATGGATTGTGGAGTGGAACAAGTGACTGAGTGTGCCTCTGCTCCACCACCCTTACCCTCCCTGAGCCCACTGTGGTCCAATGCTGTGCTTTCTTCACAACCTCTGAGGTAGTGGTGGTGGCTCTGGTGCTCCCTGGATGGGAGAGGTTCCCTTACTACTGTCCAGTGCAGCCTGAAGATGGGCAACTTCCTGCCTCAGGGCAGAGAGTTGTCTGCAAACAAGGCAGGATCTCAGCCTCCAGAAAGACTCCCGGAAGACTGCTGCCCCATAGCCATTACATTGCACTGCTCCCCACATGTCTGTCTACCTTGTTTAGTTTTTTTTTTGTGTGTATGTGATTGGTTTGTTATATAAAAATATATATATTATATAATGTGTATGCTTATATTGTCAGTGTAGTGTGCTAGAGAGGATATGACAATGATATGCACCTTGCCCTCTTGAGGAATTGATGTCAGAACCTCAGGTATAAAGGAACTATTTCCAGGGGTGGGTGGGGTGAGGGGTGGAAGGGTTTGGACCTAAACTGTGCCCTCACAAAACAATCAGCTAAAAGCTCTGACCTACCACTGCGATGAGTGCCTTCCTGTCAGCAAGATGCCCTACACAGCAATTTGACAGAGAAAATACCCTGCTAATCAAACAGAGAAAAATCCAAATGTCCAAGTCAGACACAGGTAAACCTCCCCAGCCCCCAAAACAGCCTGGTGACTTGTGCTCTGAAAGCAGTCAGCCCCAAAACACGTGAGCTGTGCACAGGGACAGACACAGTAAACAGTATTCAGTCCCAGTGGGTTTAAACTCTTCCTGCACTGAAAATCTTAACAATTGTAACAAAAGTAAAGCAAGGTCCACCTCCCTCTGTTGATTGAAAGACTGTCTTTTCTGATCATTCTAAGTTCCTTATTTCACCCTTCAGTTAGAAGTATCCTCCACATGAAGAATATTAACTTTCCTAAGGAATCTGCTTCAAACCAAAGACAATTGTAAATTGTAAGATTCACCTCCCTCTGTTGTGAGCACAACTCGTTTTCTTGCAAATCCTAAGTCCAGTGTTGCAGCTTCCAGCCAGAGGTAGCATCACCTGAAGATCAGTCCCAAAAGGTTAGTTTATGATCCCTGCATTAAATTACTTTTCAGGCAGGAGTTGAACATTTTTTCTGCCCTTGTTCATGAGGTGGGGTCATAAGAAAGCTAGGTTGAAAATTTGATGTAAAAATATTAAACAACAAAGTTATGAGACTACATTGTATTTGTGAATGTAGGCTTGTAACTTTTGTAATTTTCAATGTTTTCTCCCCAAATTCACAACATAGCCATATCTTTACAGCACCTCATGGGTGTGACAGTTGCCATTTTTCAAATCCTGGTCAAAATGTTGTTTTTTTTTTTACACCCTGAAAGGTGATTTTGTGGTCCCTGTGCAAAATCACCTTTTGGGCAGGAGTTAAAACATTTTCTCTGCCCTTGTTCATATGGTGGGGTCATAAAAAGGCTATGTTGAAAATTTGGTGTAAAATATTAAAAAACAATAAAGTTATGAGCCTATATTGAATTTTGCAAATGCAGGCTCTTAGCTTTGAATAATTTTCAATACTTTTACCCCCAGTTTACAACATAGCCATATCTTTACAGCAGCTCATGAATGTGACAGCTATAATTTTTCAAATCCTGACCAAAATGTTTTTTGACATCCCAAAAAGTGATTTTGCAGTCCCTGCACAAAATCAACTTTCGGACAGGAGCTTAAAATTTTCGCTGACCTTAGTCATGAGGCAGGGTCATAAGAAGGCTAAGATTTAAATTCAATGTAAAAATATATAAAAAAAAAAAGTTATGAGGATATGATGAATTCTGCAAATCTAGGGTCATGACCTTGGTAATATTCAATGGGCTGGAATTTCAAAGCCCCAGGCATGACATAAGAAGCCTGCACCAAACAACAGTGGTGCAAGACAGCCCTGCATCAAACACTGCACCAGACCCAATTTTCAAAGGTGCCCTACGTCAAAGCCAGACAACCTTGCGCCAAAGGTGACTGTGTCAGCCCTGCACCAAAATAACAGCAGTGCCATGATGCAAGACAGCCTGCACCACAGAAATGGTGCAAGATCACACCCACGGGAATTTCAAACATGCACCCCTGACAACCAACAGATCAACGTATTGTCAGCCACTAGACCAGCCAGAGCTGGACTAAGCAGCCCTAGAGCATACATAAAGGGACACAGCACAACAGACAATGCTGAAAGCTGGACATGGCTGAGACTCTGAGATACAAAGATGTGGAAGACAACATAGAGGAATGCCAGGAGCAGCTGCAATACTCCTCCACATGCCAGCAAGGGTGGTCAGAAGGTGATGACGCACCAGGCAGCAGCAACTGGAGGCTGTCAGGAGACTAGAACTGGCCAGACAACAGCAGCAATACCCAGCATGGTGCCTATATAAGCCAATGGAGCTCTGCCAAAGAATCATGTACACAGACATGACAAATGAACAGTGCCTGGCATGGTACAGGCTGAAAAAGGACACCATCACACAGCTGTGCAATGAGCTGAGGGAAGACCTACAAAGCAGGACAGGCAGAGGCAACCCCTTACTGGTGGAGATAAAGGTCACAGCTGCACTCAGGGTCCTTGCAACAGGCACCTTCCAGATGCCCACAGGAGACACACTGGGAATCTCACAATCAGCAGTCTCAACAAGCCTATGGCAGTTCCTGGAGGCACTACTGCACAGGACAGCACAGTACATCAGATTCCAATGGGACGTCCATGAGCAGCAGGCCATCCAGCAGGGCTTCTACAGTGTTGCCCAACTACCATGGGTACTAGGCGTAATAGACTGCACCCACATCGCTATAATGGCACCATCAGTGGATGGGGATGCATATGTGAACAGAAAGGGATACCAGTCAATGAACATCCAGGTGGTATGTGACAGCCACTGTAGGATCCTGGATGTAGTAGCATGGTTTCCAGGGTCATGCCATGACATCTACATCTATAGGCACAGTGGCCTGCATGACAGATTTGAGTATGGAGCAATACAGGATGGCTGGCTAATAGGTAGGTGCATGTGCAACACTATGCAATGTGACACACAGGTAATGCTGAACAAAGCCAACACTGAATCCAGGACAGGCATGGTGTCCCATGAGGAAAGGGAAAACACTGTTGACACACAATCATACACAGCAGGTGCACACGATAATGTGGGGGCACTGGACTGTCTAGAAACAGAGCCCCCACAGGTAACACACATGCACACATGACACAGTGACAGGCAACACAGGAATGGTACTGGGGGTGACCCTGGAAGCCACGATGCCATGGGGAGCACAGCACAACATGCAACCGTGACCAAGGCCAGGATGGCAATGCCCATGGAAGTGCAACCCTGGGCTCAAGTGTACAAGCACAGGCATGCATGGCATATAGGATGTCCCCCCTGCCCCCATACACACACCCCAAACCAGCACCACACAGAAACACAGCCATGATGTGCAACACAGCATGTGCTTATAGGGAGGCACACTGGCCATGCAGGTGACAGTAACACAGTCGACACAGGGAAGACACACAGTACAGACCTGGTCATGCATGAAGGGAAGACAGTGTGAGTAGGGTGCAACAGCCATTGTGGTAACTGCAGCACAGAGCATGCATGGTGGGTGGAGGACACAGTGGGATGCCAGAGGTGATGCACACAGCACCAACAATGCAGGCACAACAACTAACCGGCTCCATCATGTCCACAGGTGACAGTGGAAACCCCTACTGCCATGGCTACTGACACCAATCAGAAGACCACAGAGCACAGCAGAAGTATGATACAATGAAGCACATGCATCCAAAAGGGCTGTGATTGAGCGAACATCCGGACTTCTGAAAATACTGTTCCGGTGCCTGGACCTCTCTAGAGGTGCACTGCAGCATACACCCAGCATGGCATGTAAGATTGCTGTGGCCTGCTGCATCCTCCACAACATTGCCATCGACAACAGAGTGATCATGCCAGATGAAGAAGACATGGATGACAGTGACAAAGAGGTGGGTGACAATGAAGAAGACAATGCAGCACAGGGTAACAACCATACCCAACACCCAAGAGGTACAGTGGCAGCTGGATACGGGCCAGGGCACAGCTGGTATGGAATTACTATGCATAGCACCATGCCACAGCAAGCAGCACCATGAGCAGGCCAGAACAGTCAATGACCACTGCCGGAACACACGCCACATGATGTGCACATGCCAACTGTGCAGCACAACAACATCGTGCCATACGGACGTGCAGAACAAACCAGGCCAGACAACTATGGACCACAGATGCTGGAACAACATCCCAGGACATGCATGCTGTGCCATAGGGTGCATGTTAGATGAAGACTGGTGATGATACACAGACACTGTCTGCTGAATGACCGACAGCCCATGGCAGCAGTACACAGCAACAACCAGGGAAGGACCATGCCAACATAGGAAAGCACACACAACCACAGTAACAGGTGATGTGCACTACACAGTGTGGATGTGTGGCTGTGTACATGGTGGGGCACATGCCTGGAGAAACATGCCAGGCACATGCTGAGGTGACCGTGGCATGGCCACTGTGAGGATGAGCTCAGGTGCTACTGCAGGACACCATGGCAACAGGTTTGACCAGATACAGACATATAGAGGCACACAGCCACTGATGGGTGTAGGCACCATGGGTATATGTGTGGTGGCATGGCACTGAACCATACCCAGGTGGGTCACCTGTGTTGCCACATTTCCACACAGGTGTGCAGATGGATGTACCAGTACAATAGCACAGCACCCCAAGGACAATGTGCCCTGCTGCCAAGGACCATACCACTGCCATGTAGAATGGATACCACAAATGACAGCCAGCCAGGCAGTGCACAGATGTGGCCTGGGTCCCTGGACCATGTGCACCACATGGAAGATGTACCTGGACACACATGGCCAGTGTGG
Organism: Neoceratodus forsteri; assembly: GCA_016271365.2. Classification (NCBI taxonomy): domain Eukaryota; kingdom Metazoa; phylum Chordata; order Ceratodontiformes; family Ceratodontidae; genus Neoceratodus; species Neoceratodus forsteri. The sequence goes on from CM057454.1 coordinate 287,733,967, forward strand.
AGGAAGGGCACCAGCACCTGAGCAGCACCACACTCAGGGTGGCACAGGCAGTGGTGACTGCCCACATCCTCCCAGAAGGCACACCCATGGGGAAGGGGCAACAAACAGAAAAGCCACAATGGAATCCCATGCAGCACAGGGATAGGGGGTGCACATTCCAGACATGCTGGATGTGGGGTGCAATGCTCTAATGCTCTAATGGCACTGCACCATCACAGCTATGACACATGGCCGTGGACACCATGATAGGTCCCAACCACCCACGAGGCATGGCACCTGGACACCACTGTGGGGTGTGGCATTGCTGGCAAGGCATGAATGGGATTGCATGGCCAACAGCCAAGCTACCACATGTACCACAATGCCCACCCACAGTGCCACACTATCCCTGCTGTGTGTCACACTCTGGTACAGGCCACTGTGCACCCCACAGCCAGCAACAGACCCATCACTGACTGGGTCCACTACAGTGATATTTTGCAGCATGCCACATGATGCAGATGACACAGTGTGATGCAGTGCAATGCTAGTCACTGTGATGGTGCAGTGCAATGTGTGCTGCTGACGCCACTAGTGGCCCAAATGAACACACAAACAGACAGAGCAGCCAGCAGAGGATGGGCAACTGGACCAAAATGCCTACTCATATTGCAGGGTCCAGCCTGAGCAAATGTCCCTGCCCTCCCACCCCACCCTCCCATACCACCCTACCCTTGGGTCCCACCATCCCATACCTAACTCAGGCTCCCCTACTGCTGCCCACTGATGATGATAGGATGCACACACCTGGCAGAGCAGACAGATGGCCAACGCCCACGTAGTGAGGGGGTGCCATCCAACCACCCACACAAACCCCCCCTCTGATGTCTGTGCCCCCATGTGACATGTGTGCCACTTGGCCCCAGATGACACCCCCATGGACCACATACATCCCTGGCAAGTACCTGTACATCCTACTCATGGCCCCCCCCACACCAAGCTGTCACTCAGGGAGTACCCCACCGACCCACGTATGCCTATCCCCACTGACTGGCTGCTAGCTATGTATCCCTCCCCTGCACAGTTGCCAGAAGGGGAATACCCCAGCAGAGGTTTGGGCATCAGTGCTGCACACTGTACCATAGTTGTGTCCCTACCATTGACGTGTGCAACAGTACTACATCCTCCACACCCCTACTACCGATCCACCTAGCAATGCATCACAGCAGCATGTGTGCATCATGTTCCTAGTGTGCATCACACCCATTGCACCCTCCCCCTCTGATGCAGGGCCATGGTCTGCACCCAGGTATTACACTGTCCTGGGTGTCAACTCCCCCTATGCATAACCCCACACCCCATGGCACTGAAGCTAAGCAGCCAGACCCCGGACCACTGCCCCAGCCATCCAAGTACACCCTGTGTGTGCACCACCCCATGCCCTGCACAGTGATGTAGTGGGTGGGTGTGTGATTGCATGTGCAATGCAGGCACCATTGCATCACAGCCACCACTGACCCCCAGGACCCTGTATCACAGTGCGGCATGGCAGGTGATGCAGAGATGGGAGCAGCACAATGCCCTCACTGTGTCACTGTACGTCATGGCAGGTGACTCAGAGGTGGGTGCGGCAGAACCCCCTCACTACATCATGGTGCATCATGGCAGGTGATGCAGACACGGGTGCGTCGGAACCCCCTCGCTGCATCAGAACCCCCTTGCTGCATCACGATGCATCATTGCTGGTGATACAGAGCCCATTGCATGACAGCCATGGCCCTGCATCACAGTGCATCACGGCAGGCAATACAGCCATATTGGCATCGGTACCACAAGCCTGCGTACCGCTGCATTGGGGCATCCGATGCACATGTGGCTGGAGTGCATCACGCTGCACAGAGGACAGACAGTAGAGTTACACTGTGTCAGGAGCCTGCATGTGGACAACTTTCACAGCACACATAGCCCACGACAATGCACACAGGGGTGCAAGAACACCTTCCCATCCTACTGTGTCACAAACCCTTCAGTAGGCACTGCAGGGCCCACCCACAGCTGGCAGCACATGCAGGCAGGTCTAGGGGGAACTGTACACAGCAGGCACAGCACACCCCTACTGGTGTGGAACACAAAGATATCCCATCCCCAGCAGGAGCAATAGGTGTGGCTGACCCAGTACTACATAGCATGGCAGGTCCAGGGCCCCGGAAACCAATCTTCACCAATGAGGAGACTGCCATGCTGGTCAGCTCTGTGTCAAAGTGGTCAAGGCTGCTAATGCCACCAGGCTCAGCAAGGCATCCTGTGAGGGAGAGGGACAGGGTGTGGTGCAGCATAGCCAGCAGACTGCAGATACTGACGGGTGTCAAGTGCACGGTCCACCAGCTGAAGCACAAAATGAATGATATGTCACACAGGGAGCCAGGGATCCTGAAGAGCCTCACAGACCAGGCCAGGAAGGCAGACATATGGATGTGTGGTGGCCACCATAGACAGACAGGTGAGTGGCACACCACATGCACATAGTGGCAGAGACATATCCCACTACAGGGCCTGTACCAACTGCATATCTAACCCATGTGATGTCACTGTCTCCACAGATCCACAGGTGTGTGTGACTGCAGAGGAACATGGGGCCACACCACAGGACACTGAAAGGACCGGGCAATGTGAGGATGGCTCGAGTATGAGTGAGGAGGGCAAGTGACACATGTCATGTGTGTGCTGTGGGCGTGGGCAAGGCGATGGATGCACAGATGAGTGAAGGGGCACACAGCCATGGCTGTGCAAAGGTGAACAGCCCACAAGGTAACAGGGACAGCAAGGCATTAATGCAATGTGTTTGTGTGTGTGGGGGGATCTCAAGGTACCTGGGGAGATATGCACAGCATGTGCAGGTACTGTGTGCCACTGTGCCCCACAGCATTGCACTCCAATGCACACACAGCACAGTACTGTAGAAGGCAGAGGCATAACCAGACCACCCAGCACAGTGAGCCCATAGCACCCTGGCAACAGGCGCTCATGGAGGTGTACCAGGGTGCACATGGTGCTGTGCAAACAATGCAAGCATGGCGTGTTGCATGGCTGACAGGGCACAGATGTGACACCTCTGTCCCACTGGCATGCAGAACACGATGGCTGCACACATGTGCCTGGGTAAGCATGACATTACCACTTCCAGCACATGGTCAAGCACATGGACAGTGCCATGTCACAGTGTGACACTGGACAGGGTGTATGTAGACAGGGGTAGCTGACACCACAGACAACATGGTACAGCCACATGGGTGCAATGGACAACCGACAGCAAGGCACTGTCAAACAGTACACACAGATATCATGGCATGGACACAGTCAGGCACAGTGTGTGTTGTCCCAGCCTGCCACTGTGCAGAGCCATTACACCCTGCTGCATTCACCACTGCACCCTGTGGCTACAGCACCCCTGACTGTGTACAGTGGCCGCAGGCACATGGGGGGGAGGGGCCTGCCACATGTAGGTGCACAACACCAGAGCATCGGCGGGTATGTCACCCAGGATTTGGTGGGGAATGGCAGTGCTATAGTGGCAACAGGGATGCCTGTACATAGCTCATACACACACCCAGCACCAACAGTGGGTATGCTGTACACAGACATGGTGGTTGGCAACTGACATGCCCCCCGCCTGCATGGCCACTGGTGTGTGGTCCCGAACAGGCACCATATGCATGCTACACAGGGCATAGAGGTACATGCCACACTGTCCATGCAACATGGCACCATGGCTACAGCCTACACTGCCAGGTATGACTAACAACTGTGACATGTGGTGTGTGTCCACAAACAGGATGGGTGACATTGTGTGTGTGCATGCGTGGCTGGATGCTACTCATGGCCAACCTCTATTGTCATTGTAGGGTACAGTGAGGATGATGAGGACAATGGGGTGGATGAGGACATGCCAACACAGCATCTGAGAGCCCTCACCACAGCAATGAGGAACCTGAAGCGGCAGGAGGCACAGGGTTATGAAGAGCGCACACTGCGGATGCAGGCCCATGCATGTATGGCAGCAGGTACAGGACATGGTGGTGAGCCGTCATTGGTGGCCCATCCTGGGGGTGGTGCAGCTCAGGGCACAGAGTCAGCTGCTGTGGACCGTGTGCCCCAACAGAGCACTCAACAGCTGGTCGCTGCCCCCTCCACAGTGGTGGGACCCACGGTAACTGCAGGACACACAGAACAGGACAATGTGGACAGTGGAGATCATGTGGACCAGGCCACGCAGCCTGCTGTCCCTGCTGGTGATGGTCACGGCCATAATGAGGCTCAGGGGACTGTGGGCATTGATAGCCATGATGCCCATATTCAGCGTGTCGCCGCCACTGCCAGGCAACAGCTACAGGATGTGGTAAAGCTGTTGGGTAGCCTACTGGGGTCCATAAGGGCGGTCATGGACACACTTGGGAAGCTTGAACAATAGTGTGGTGCCACTGCGCATGCATGAGGCCCCCCGGTGGGGTTGAACGCATCTGTGGTGTACCATGACACACATTACTGGCAGTGCAGACTGTGTGTACTGCATTGCCTGGGGGACTGGGTGCATGTTATATTGTAGTTGTTGGCCATCCTTTGGTCTTTGGATTAGCACGTTCCAAATGGCAGAGATGTCACAGTCACCACAGTGTTTGGTTTTGCATATATGTGTGTACAGGGTCATGCTGGTGTGTATACAGCTGGGCTGTGGCACATGGCGGCACCATTGCATTGTTCACTGTTGCTGTACAGCCATGCCATTGTTGATATGTAGTTTACTGAATGCACCACACCTGTAGCAGAGTGATTGTACAGTTGTTGGATACACAATATATGCACTGTTGATTAGCCTTACCCATTGTTGTCTGTGTCATTTCTATACTGTGGGGTGTCATATGTTGCAGTGGGGGGTAGATGCCAACAAAGTCATGTATTGTCAGGCATTGTGCCATGTACAGGTATGTGCCTTCACATGCGCGCCATGTCATGGACTGGGCAAGGGCCATGTACACGCACAGGGACATGTCACATGGTACAGTCAGTGGGACCTCTATGCTGGCCACCATGCCCAACAGTCTGTGGCCATGTAGGGCCTGGCATGACAGTGTATGCCAGTGGCGTGGATGGTGGGCACATCTGTGATGATGTGCTGGCTCGGGTACCAAGACTGCTATGCTGCTAGGGGATAGTAGACATCGTGGGTGGCTGAGTTCACATGTCTGTCCTGAATGTCATGCACCCACTGGAGATGGCTACAGTGGCGTACATCAGTGTGGCATCCCGCTGTCCTGGCATTCATGCCCCTGGGCACAGGAGAATGTCAGGGGGACAGTGGTCATGCACGTGTAGCAGCCCACCACATGTGTGAAATGCATGCCAGACCACTGATGGGCAGACCAGTTGGCCTCATGGCACATTCCATTCACAGTGGCTACAGTCGCTGAATGCACACCCTGCAGCAGATGCCCTGTGACCAATAGCTCACAGCATCACACATGGCTGTTCCCCTGGTGGTGGTGTATCGAGGTATGCTGCAACATCACCATCCCATACACAGCTACATGGCTGATACAGATGTCTGTGACACCGCTGCACACCACACACCACATGGGCTGTGTTCTGCCTGCATGGGTGATGAACAGCATATGTGCACAGTGTGACAGCCACATAGTAATGTACGTAACAGTAGGTGTGGCAGCGCACAGTGCATGTTGCCAGGCATGTCACACATGGGGCTGCACACAGGCTGGTACAGGAGGCACACGTGTGTGGGGTGGGTCCGCCTGGCCACACCATTGCCCGCACATGGTGTCCACCAACACCTGTCAGCAGACCCATCACAGGCTCATGCAGCCCTGGCTGGGTGCCTGACAACCAGGTGTGTTGGCACCATGGTCCCTCACAGGCCACACACAGCGGCCATGCCCAAATAGCCAGTTGTACTGGACGATGCAGGTATGGTGTGTTGTCCGGCTGATGTCCATGCAGCTGCTGTGGGTGTGGGTGTGTGGGCACCATGACATGTCTGCAGGGGCCCATGTGCAAAAGAGGGGGTGCGCACCCTCATGGGGCAGGGCAGGGAAGGTGCACTGTCATGTCACCATGGATGTGTGCTCCGGTGGTGGGTGAACACCAGTCTTGCCATGGCTGGTTGCCACTGGTCTGCTGGCAACACCCTGTGCACACATTGTCTGCCATGATGTGCATGGACCATCTCAAAGGGTTTTGGGCAGGCAACTGTTCAGACGTGCCTGTGCTGGGACACTGGTGGCACATACACCATTGGCTGGTGGTGACAGGTGCACATTAGGGGTGGGCTGCGCTGGTGTACAGGGGCCACGGCACATGGCAGGGGACACATGTGGACCACTGAGCATGGGACCAGGGAAGGGTTACAGGACTGCGTGGATTGAATAGTGGACAGCATGATATGGACCGGCTGTGGGTGCCCATGTCCAGTCACATGGGCCATGCTGCAGAGTTTATGTAGATGGCACACTACACAGTGGCGGTGTATGTCACATCTGCATTATGGGTCCTGGCCAGCTGTCGGGATAGGCACCCGCACCTGTTCAGGTCTACACCCCCAGCACCATTGGGGCTGTGGCGATAGCGCATGTGGTGGCACACATGCCACAGGGCCACATGGGAGGGTGCGCTGGGCCAGGCCACACTACAGGCACACCAGTTGGTATACTACCACCACCACTGTATTGCAGCTTGGCCGTGTGGCTCAGTAATGGGTATGGAGCTGTGCAGCCACCCTTTCGCTGGTCACTGCCTGGTCGGCGTCACATGCCAGTTGGCTGTCCCCCAGCCCACAACACATCATGGACCATGCCCTACCACAGTGGGTCCACATAGGTGATGCACTACCAATGGCAGGACCATGGCACATGGCCTCCAATGGGGCATGTGTGCACTGCACCTGTACACCCTAGATGCCGGGGCGGGGGCCTTGTGTGGGCCCCACAGGTCCGTGACAGGGATCATCATGGTGGACATGGATGTCTGCATCCTGCTGTGTGGCAGCCTCAGCATGAGGGGCACTGTCAGTGGCGAGCAGATGGTGGATGCTACTGTGTGGCCATGACACAGGGCTATGTGGTGTTGCCATTGGGGTTCTGGAATACTTGGCCGTGGGGGGAAGACACTACCGCCTGACAGTGGTTAGGTCATGGTACAGCTGCAATGGGGCGTGGTTGTGGGAACCATGCTCCCAGGATGGTTGGCCTGGGTGTAGGGGCTGGCTCCTCACCACATGCTGTGCCTGTTCTGCCACATGGCCATCATCCACTACAATCATCTGTTGCACACAGGACAATCTGTGTCGCTGTCAGCCATCTGGGCGCCATTCTACTGTGTGGTGCATGCCCTTGTGTGGACACCACCTAGGTCCATGCAGTCCTGTGACCGGTGTGGGTGGGGTGCCTCCAGGTGTGTCCCGCATGCACTGCCATTGCATGGTCAGCTGCATACTGTACTCTGTGCAGACATGGCCTCAGGTATGTGCATGTGTCATCTGATGATGCATGTACCCTAGTGCTCTTGAGGGAGTGTGGTGAACTGCTTGGTGCACATGGTCACCGGCAGGACAGTGCCATGTTGGGAGGGCCTCACAGGTTGATATGCTGGCCACATAGTGTGACAGGTGTACACCGCATGTGTTTGGAGGCAGCTGAATACAGGGTACTGTGTAGGTGTGTGATGTACAGCATGGGTGGTGGCTGCATGGTATGGTCTACCCCAGGGTGTGTCCATTCTGCACACTGTGCAGGCCATTGCACAGGCATGACAGTGGCATGTGGGGGCAATACAGCTGTGTGTGTGTGTCACCAGGCTGGTGACAGTACATTGACAGGTGTCATGTTCATTGGTAACACATGGACATGGGCTGTCTGGATGTGCGATGCGGTACCCCTGTGCCGCACCCCCTACGGTCCTATGTTTCCATCCCTACAGTGGTGCATTGTGCACCTGTCATGTCGGACAGTGATGCATCATGGGTTGCCACCAGTGGTCCATGGGTGGGTCCTATGTCATATGTGTGCATTCGTGTGTGTGCATTGCCATGCAGTGCTACACGTGCACAGGATGTGTGTCATGGGTGGGCATGTGGGTTCAGGGTCCACAATAATATGTGTTTGGGGCTATGGAGTGCTATGTGCAATTTCCACCATCCCTGCCACTGTTCAGTGCCATGTGTGACAGTCCCATCAACACAGGCATCCCATGCCATGTGATGTGAGTGTGTGCTGTCCTAACTTTGTGCATGTGCAGTGTGGTGGGGCATTTCATTCTTTGTCTGTCTTTGGCATCTTCCCTTGCCATGCAGTGGTCACCTGTGTCTGGACTGCCACTGCTGCCCTTTTGGAGCATTGACTGCCTGACGCACTGGCCCTGCACTGCTGCACATCTGCCATTGCACTCTATGTGTTGTCCATGGTCACAGCTGCAGCTGCACTGGATACCTCACATGCTTCCATAGCTGTCACCTGCACTGTACTCGCCCTTGCCCTGTTGACCTCTGTGTGCTCATGTTGTCCAGCACAGGTTGCCTCACATGCCACTGCTGTGTTCACTGCTGAAGTCACATCGGGTATGAGAGGTACCTTTCGAGGCATTCCCCTGATGCGTTCGGCTGTCGTGCTGACTCCTGTGCAGCCTCGCTGTGTTGCGCACTGTGTGCTGTGGTGGACCCTGCACTGTCACTGATGCCCATGGTGGCCAGTGGTTTTTGTGGACCTGTGGTGTGGTCCATGCTACTGTGCCATACCTGTGTCTGCCCTGTTGCTGTGTGTGGATATGTGTCATCTGACAGTGTGTCTGACATGCTCAGTTGGCCAGTGCAGTGTGCAGTGGTGGCATGCATTTGTCCATCCATGCTGGCAGTGCTGTCATGCATGGTGGTTGGCTGTGTGCCTTGGCCACATGTTGCCTGTGGTGCCGTTGCACTGTGGGACTGTTGTGCCATGTTGGGCTGGTCATGTTCTACTGTGCTGCTGTGGGCCTTGGTGTGTCTGTGGACCATTGTCCCTTCCATGGGTCTGTATATCCCACCTCTGCTGTTGTCATCTGCCATGGTGTCGCTTGGTTTGGTGGCATCCTGTGTGTTGCCATACTCTCCAGCATACATTGCCACTATGCCACCTTTGTGTTGCTCCTGCTGATGTTGCGCACCAGCCACAGGATACATATATGTCTGGTGGACGGTTTGCTGGTCTGCGGTGCAGGGTGCCATTATATCCTGCGTCTGTGGGTGCCCCGCCTGTTGTGTGACATATCCACTGCTGTGCCCATGGCCACTGTTCATGTATGGTCCATGTAGTGTGCATTGTATGCCTCCATACACAGGTGGATGTCCCTCCCCATGGACATGTGTAGTGCCATCTCCATATGGTGCCATATCCTGTGACATGTATGGGCCAGCCAGCATTGGCACTGGGCATGGGTCAGTGTGTTGGGCATGTGCAGCAGGATATACATCACTGTGGATGTTGCTGCTGTGTGGCCCATACTGCTGGGACTCTCCCTTCATTGCTGATGCTGACGGCACATTGCTGAGTGGTGCCATATATGGGATTGTGTACTATGCATGTGGTGCACTTGCTACCTGGCTCATGTTGTGGTATGTGTCCTGTGGCCCTGTGCCACATGCTACATTGTGGCATTGGCTACTGCCACCATGCATGGAATGGCCTTGTGCGTGACCAGTGACCATGACCTGGGCCATCACCTGCAATGCTGTGGCCATGGCTTGTGCAGCCTGTGTTTGCTCCCTCTGTGACTGCACCAGTTGCTGCAGTAATGCTGTCATCAACTCCTGGCTGTTTGCCTGTTGCTAGATACTTGCCTGTATGTCCAGCAGTATGGCCTCCATGTGTGCCTGTTGGCCCCATGTATTGTCCACACTGGTCTGCACTGTTGCATGCATCACAGCTATGGTCCCTTCAAAGCGGGCCATGCTTGCTGTGGTGGCAATGGTGTGTGACTCCAGTGCTGCACACACCCAACTCATGCTACTGGCCATGGACTGCTCGGCATTCACCACCTCCTGGAAGTACTGTCTCAGCCCATTGTCACTGTGTGTCTGTCCTCCATCACCGTCCTCTGTTGGTTGTGGGGTGTCCACATGCATGTTCACTGAAAATGTGTCATCACTTTCTGCCTCCCCTGCTTGTCCATGCACACCTTGAGTGGTGTCATCTTCCTCATCTGCTGACACTGCAAGGTCCTCCACTGAATCCCCCACACCCCCTGTTATGGTTGTTGCAACAGGGCTGTCTGTGTCTGGCAATTTGCCTGTGCACCACTCTTCCTCACCCTTCCTAGGCCTTGCATTTGGATCTCTGTGGTGCTGCTGCACCTCCTCTTCAACCTCCTTCTCCTGTGCCACTTCATCTGTGTGTGCCTGGGCTGCTTGGTGGCATTGCCATGCTGCTTGTCTCGCTGCCTGTCATGGAGCTTCATGTCTCCATGGCATCATCTGTGGGTATAAAGCACATACATTATGTGGCTGGGTCCTCATCATGTGATCCTCACTGGTGTCCACATGTTGTGCTGTGGGGAAGCAGTTCTGTTAGTGTCATGTGTACACCTGCCTGTGTGTTGCATGGCACCACTGGGTCCGGCCTTTCCACACACCCTCACATTGCATTCCCGGCATTGTGTTGCTGCTGTTGCATGGCTGCTGGCTATCAGTGCTGTGTTATGCACATGTTGTGGGGCTGGCATGGTTGGTACCATGCTGTGTGCCATGGGGTATTGCATGTGCACACAGTGTGGTCTTGATGGGTGCAGGGGGTTGTGCTTGTGTCATACAGTGTCCCTTCTTGATATGGTCTTCAGGGTGCTATGTGGCCTGTGTTCCTGTATGCATTCACAATGCCATGACTGGGTACTGACAGGGGGTGGTGTCATGGGTGCTGTGAGGGTGTGGTGCTGTACAGAGGGGCCTTGGGACTGTGTCCTAGTCTGTGTGCTGCAGTGTTGTGTGCATGTCTGGACTGTGCATTCTGCAGGCATGGCCATGCTGGGGGGCATGGAATGTACTGTGGGATACTGGTTATGCGTGCATGTTGGGGGGCTGTGGTGTGTGTGTTGAGACCCTAGTGGCTTGACACATACTGTTGACAATTGTGGCCTGGGCCACTTGGTTGGGGCTGTGTGTTCCTCCATTAGCACTGTCCATGGCACTGTCATGTGCACCATGCTGCTGGTTCGTTGTTCTGTGCATCTGTGTGGCACACCTTGCCTGCACCCATGCTCCCACAGACTCAATTGCTGCCTGCCAGTGTGCCCTGTGTGCAGCGGCTGTGCTGTTCTCTAGTCTTGTCTGCATTGCTGGCATGGGCTGCCCATTGTCAGTGTGTCACATGTGGCTGGTGCTGGAGCAGACCCACATTGCAGGTGTGCTGTTCCTACTGGTGGTGAGGGGGATACCATGCAGTGGTTGGTGTGTGCGCCTATGGTGTGGCAGTGCCCAGCCTCATGTTGTGTGCTTCTCAATGATGCACCTACTATCTGGTTCCCACCACTGTCCTGCTCTTACTGCTATGGGCAGAGGGCTTTCATTGTCTGCACACCACCCATTATGATGACTGTGTACCCTCTGTTGTGCCCTGGAATCCTATAATTCAGTCTCCGGCCTGCTTGCTGCGTGTGGGCATGGTTTCATTCACATCACGCTGTTGTTCCATGTGTTGCTCCATGCTTGTATCCACAACAGTTTCTTTCCCCCTGGCAGGGACATGATGCAGCAACAGGCTGTCTGCATCTACACATTGTGGTTGGCAGGGTCTCAGGATTCCCTATTGGTGCAGCACATGGTGCCTTTGGTGACAGGCATGTTGTTTGCCATCACATTTCCATGTGCTGACAGAGGTGTTGTGTACACGGTCTCCAGCAGTTGCCCCCTCCATTGTTACATGTGCACATCCCTTCCACATGGTACCTTCCTTCTATTCACATAGGTATGTTCACAGGTGCTTCCTGTCATGGCTACTGTGGTTGAACATGTCCCTGTCTTTGTACCGGTGGGGGGTTTCCAGTGACATACTGCTCAGTTGCCTCCACTGCCCATCACCTACTGTTTTGCCTGGACATGTCCTCAGGCTGGCATATGCCTGGGGGTATGCACTCAGTGGTGCTGTGCACATCTGGGTTCAGTGCTTGTGCCTACTTACACCGTTGTGTGTAGGGGCTGTCAGTGCTTATGCTGTGCCCCCCTCCTGTGCTATCCTGTCACTGCATGGTGTATATGACAGTTGCCTCTGTTACTTCTACCTTGCGTGGCACTCTGTTGCCTGAAGAGGTCAAGCTCACTGTCTCCTGCAATGGTGCAGCATCTCAGGTGGCTGGCAACACTCCCCTCCTGTGGGGTGAGCACCTGGGCCTCTGATGGGCCACCTCCTGTGACTGTCGCACATCATGCAATGTGTGCCATCTTATCCTAGGAACACTTCTTGAGGTCATGGTACCATTTCTGCAGTTTTCTGATGGTCCGCTTTGCTGGTGCAATGACATTTACATTTGTTGCCACCTGTGCCCATGCCTGCTGCCTCTTGTCCCAGTGTTGCTTGTCCCCACCCCGGGATAGCAGTAGTTCATGCTGTTTGTGCACCTCCTCAATTAGGACATCTGTTTCTCTGTCCGTGAAGTTGTGTTTCTGGGTATGGCATGGTTCCTCTCTCCGTCTGGTAGCCTGAGCCATTCTGCTTGTCGTAGGCCTTCTGGTTCCCTTGCGTCATTCTGATATTTACATGGCATACTAATTTGTCCTGCGCCACTCACCCTGACCCTGGCCTCTATTAAATAAACCATATGTCCTGCCCCTTATCTCATTTCTGCTTCCATTTGCTGCTGACAGGTGAATTTCTGTTTCACTGTAACTCAGTGTTCAGGCGCTCCTTACCTAATTTTGTCTATGTCCCTATAAACCTGAGAACTCCGTATTTTGTATGATCTTGTGCTTCTGCATACATTTGGTCCTCTCTCATATTCAGTTTGTTTCTCTTCTTAGCTTTACCATGGGTTGCCTAAAATGTCTATTGCCAGTGGCAGCACTTCTACTATGCTTACGGGCTGATCAAGTAATTGCCACATCAATACATTACCCCCCATTAGCACTGGCACTCCCCCACCTTGTCATAACTTCCCAGAATCACCCATTGCATTATTGTACCTGCCATGTATATCTAAAAATGACACTATTCTACTTGGGCACTGGCTACATAAATGCCAAAGTACATTCATTAACACAGCTACCCTTGAGATACTCTCATCCTTTATCTCATCTGGGGCTCAATTATCTGTGCTCCTCCTTCTAGCATATGCTCTGGATATTGAGCCTAATCCTGGGCCCCCTTGCTCATCCACTGTCCACAACCCTTCCCCCCCGATTAAACTCCAACAACTGCCGAAAGGCTTAAAGGTAGCTTATATTAATATGCTTAGCCTCCACCCTAAAATGGCTGAACTTGAGGCATGGACCCTGCAGATGTCCTCAGATATACTGTGTATAGCAGAATCCTGGCTCAAACCATCAGTTAAGGAGCATGAGGTGGCACTCCCTGGTTACAATTGTTTCAGACATGATAGGGTGGGAAAACGGGAAGGAGGTGTCCTAATATGCTCCAGGACTGATCTGGAAGCTCTTAACTATCTGTTCCCATTGATGACCCATCTCCTGTGGAATCTCTGTTTCTTACCATCACTCTTGGTAAAGTAAAGAAACCTACCATTGGCTGTGTCTACCTTCCCCCTAATAAGGCTACTCTTGGGCTCCCATCCCTCCTAACCTGCCTAGCTAATTTGCCTCACCATGACCTTATACTTAGTGGTGACTTTAATATCGACTGGCTGCACCAAGATGCTGACCAAGTGCATGCATCTTTTGCTGCCTCTAACCTGGTGCAGCTCATTCAGGAACCAACTCATCTCAACACCAAGTCTGGTAAACACACGCTACTTTACTGGATGTTTACCAATAGCCCTCTGAAGATTAAAACTGTGGCTGTCCACCCAGACACCTTAAATGATCATTCCCCTACACTCTGTGTATGGAGAAACAATAGTCCTAACCCCCATCTAGGATCTTTCTGGTTCGGGATCTGTCCAGATTTGATGTCAATAGATTCCTTACATCTATCAGTAGCTTTGACTGGAGCCCTATTAGGTACCAACCCGATATAAACAAAGCCTTGGACTTTCTAATCTCCTCCCTTACCAAAATTATTGATCACCATGCTCCAATGAAAAAATGCAGATCCAAGGGTGTCAAAGCTCCATGGCTCACAAAAGAGTTAAGGTCGCTCATGTTGCTCCATGACAAGGCCTGGCAGACTTTTAAAAAAAGTGGTCTGCATGACAACTCTCAAGTAAGTAGACAGCTTAGAAATAAGTGCAAGAACTCACTCCACAAGGCCAAATGCCTTCACTTCAAGTCACTACAAACTGAGCACCTATCTAACCCAAAGGAATTCTGGTGTCAGATCAATTCTCTAGTAAAAAGGGAAGGCTACTGGAGTCCCCAGTACTCTTCTCCAATGCCTCTGCTCTCACTGACTCCTCATCCTTTGCATCAGGGTTTAATGACTTCTTTACGGACCTCCATAAGTACATCTCGTCGTTCGGTAAAATAACTACTCCCCACCTTGACCCACTTCCTTTGGACACCCCTGGGTCTTGCCCTGCATTTCACTTGAAACTGGCTTCCCTCAAAGAGGTCCAGAGGCTACTTGCCAGTTTACAAGCAGAGAGCTCCCCTGGACACAACTCCCTTGAACCAAAATTTCTTAAACTGGGAGCTCCTGCCCTTGCTTGCCTGTACGCAATCTGCTCAACCATTTGTTTCTCACTGGTACTGTCCCGGACAAATGGAAGGTGGCTGTAGTTGTTCCTGTACACAAGGATGGCCCCAACACCATTGTTGAAAACTTCTGACCCATTTCCCTTCTCTGCCCCTTGACAAAAATACAACAGCGAATTGTGTACAATCACCTCCAGGACTACCTGGAACTCCACGCCCTGATATCCCCTTATCAGCATGGGTTCAGGAGGAACCACAGTACCCTTACGGCATTGATAAAGGTGATCGCTGACATCTTCCAGGTGATAGACCAAGGGTCTATCACTGGAGCCATCTTTGTTGACCTGACAAAAGCGTTCAACCTGGTGAAGCATGGTCTTCTGTTCGAGCAGCTTCAGGTCCTCGGCCTCGACTATAGTGCCATACCCTGGATCAATAGTTACCTGTCTTGCTATTCCCAAAGAGTTAAATGGGATGGCTCTGTCTCTAATCTGAAACCCATAATTCATGGTGTTCCTCAAAGCTCCATTTTGGGCCCTTTGCTATTCTTGTTATTCATTAACAACCTACCTAACTTCTGTGGAGGGGCGATGGTACATTTATATGCAGATGTTGCAGTCATCTATCGCTCCTCTCCTGATGCTGACTGGGTTAACTGCGTGCTGGCTTCTGACTTCTCTGCCCTTGAGGATTGGTTCTGGGGTAAACAACTTGCCCTGAATATGAAAAAGACAAACTGTATGATTTTTTCCCACCTACCCTCTTCCCAGCGCACTCTCTCTCTCGCCCCTTACTATCACCTCCCTCTCTGGGGATATTCTTGAGAATGTCCACTCCTTTAAATATTTGGGTATTACTCTGGACTCATCTCTATTTCTTATATTGCATGCCTCTAATGTCTCAAAATCTCTGAACCAGCACCTAGGTCTGCTCTACAGGATATGCCCTTTCCTATCCTCTGGTTCCTGCCTCAAGATTGCCATGTCTTTCTTTACATCTCTCCTAACCTATGGTGCACCCTTGCTGGTTTCTTTGACTGCCTTGACCCTTTCTATACTCTCCAAGGCCTATTTTAGGATGGGTAGGTTCACTCTGGGGGTTAGCTGCTGTCATCACCACTGTACCATCCTCTCCACACTAGGATGGCCACCCCATGCATCAAAGTTAAGGTACCATTCCCTTAGCCTCCTGTTTAACCTGGTGCACAAATTAACCCCATCCTGCCTCAGTAAGTTAATGTCTGAGACAAGCTTCTCATTCCCTCAGACCTGCCTCACTCTCCCTACTAAATAAGCCTAATATGCATCTCGCCACTGCATGCAAGACTTTCTCTTTTGCTGTAATATCCCATTGGAAATCCCTTCCACCCTCTGTTCTATGCTGCACCTCACTCCCCACATTCCAATCCACTTTGTATGCCTCACTCATAGCCTTGGTAACCTGTTCCTGTCTCAACTAATGTCTCTTTCCCTACATCTGCCTCCATTTCATTAGGTTGTAGCTTCAAATGTTAGGCTGTCCTGTATGGATACTACGTCTGCTAGGAAGAATGTGTATATATGTTATTACCAGCCCGTGCTTTGTATAAAATGTTAAGAGAGTCATAAAGTATTACTTTCCTGCTAGCTAGTCTCATCATGCTGATACCTTCACTCTGTACCATACAGCCTATAAGGTTTTGTGTCTGTTGTACATAATATGTATACTTGATATTGCCTTGCTTGTGCATTGTATAATATGTTCTGTACCTTATTCTGTATATTTAACAGCTACCGTGCCTCTGTACTTTGTATATTTTATTTCTATTTTTGTAATGTTTTGTCTTCTACCTCTCCCGGGTCGACCGTGAAAAAGGGACTGCAGTTGTCTCAGTGGACTTATCCGGTCACCAGCACTCAAATAAATTAAATAAATAAACACTAAGTTTTATTTCTCTTTTATCAATATGGATTCCATTAATTTGAGTATTTTTTCTACTTGCTCGAAGTAAGGGTTCTAAACAAAGAATAAAAATATTTGGGGACAAGGGGCATTATTGTCTCATTTTATTTTGCATGTTAATACTGGAAGTGATTTGTTGGTTAAAGAGCTGATGACACCTCAAAGAAAACTTTAAATTACATAATATTTAGGTATGATTCAGCTTGCATTTCATATATCTTCCATATATTTCTCCTCCCCATTATTATTACTAAGGAAATTTGCATAAAATATGATCTTTATCTCTTAGAGTTCATCTGCCTCTATAGCTGATTCACTACTTCATGTCATAATCATCTGTTGTTGCCATGGGAGTAATTGTAGTGCCACAAGCAGTGCATTATTACCTCTGGTAGGGAGAAAGCAAGAGGAATAGATAAAATTCTCCAGGAGCCAAAACTGTATTTTCATGCAGATGATCACAGTAATAAATAATGGATAGGAGGAATACATAACTAATGTGAAATACAAACTGGACTGTGTCTAAATATTGGCCCAGATATTCAAAAGGGTTGTGCCATGGCAATAGGGTTGCACCAGGGCAAGTCCGAAAATGCACCATTCTGCGATATTCAGCAGGAGGCAGTTGCACCCCCCCAAATCACACTGGGCAACAGCGCAATGATAATGAATGTATGCGCAACTGAAGGGGGAGGAACCATGCATAAATGGCGCAGTGCGATATTCAACAACATGTGCCATGCGCAATAGGGGAGCAAGCGGAAGTTGCACCATAGCGGAAATGAGCCAAAATAAAAAGGAACAAGGGAGAGGCACAAGAACACTACAGGGAAGCCACAAGTTGCTGAACTATAGCCAGCCACACAGGCAACACACACACACACTGGGCAGGACAGTGAAAGGGCACCTGGAACCCACAGGCTCAGGGGAAGGTGTGGGGAGTCACAGTGTAGAAGGGAGAAGTGCCACACAGCAGTGAGGCCAGCACAGTTAGGTGTTCCGGTGCAGGGAAAGAGCCAGGACAGTGGGGAACACAAAACAGCTGCCGGTGGGGGTGAACACAAGTCAGGGACATGGCTAGTGCCACCATCCAGATGGAGGCAGTAATGAGGGGGGTGAGAAGGAAGGCAGCAGGGGGGCGTGGCCATGGAAGGGACCATCGGTGGTATGCCCCCAACAGGCAGTACCGAGCCTGCACCAGCTTCGAGCTGTATAGTTATACTGAGATCATGGGCTGGTACCACCTGAATCAGGCAATTCTGAGGTGGCTCTGTGAGCTGTGCAGTGATGTGATGCAGGCACCCACACGACAGAGCCATGCTCTGTCACTGAAGACTAAAGTGAAAGTTTGCATGTGCTTGCTCACCACAGGTACCTTCCAGAGACCAACAGGGGACACCACAGGCGTAACCCAGTTAGCCGCATCATGCCACCTCACCCAATTCCTCAGCGCACTGCTGCCATATGCTGTGGAGTACATCCATTTCCCCAGCACACAGGCAGAGCACACAGCAAACATAAAGGAGTTCCACAGGGTAGCACGTATGCCTGGCATGCTAGGGGCAATAGACTGCACCCATGTGGCCATCCACACACCACCTGGCCCTGAGGGGGTTGCATACATGAATCGCAAGGGCTATGCTAGCATCAACTGCCTGGTGGTGTGCGATACCAGGGGGCGCATAATCAATGTCTGTGCCATGCACCCTTGGGGAGAACACAATGCCTTCATCTGGCACCAGTCAGAACTGTGCCACAGATTCAAGAGTGGGGACATCCCCACTGGCCACCTAGTGGGTGAATATGCAAACCACATGGACAAACATAGGGATTGGGAGGGGCATGGTCAGAGGTGACATGGGTAGTGGCCTACATGGCCTGGGGCAGGGCGATGCTGATCACCAAACTAACCTCCACCCTCTACACACAGGTGACAGTAGATACCCACTCCATCCCGGCTGCTCACACCATACCAGCAGCCTGCGACCCCATCGCAGCAACGCTACAATGAGGCACATGCCACCACATGTAATGTCATCGAGCAGGTGTTCAGGATGCGGAAGGTACATTTCTGTTGCCTGTACACCTCCAGCAGTGCCCTACAGTACAGCCCCTCAAAGGCCTGTGGGCTATTCCTGTTGCATCCTGCAAAACTTGGCCAACGAATGGGAGATAGCCGTACAGGTTGAAGAAGGGGACAGCGATGGGGACAACAAGGACGCTGGTGACAATGGTGATGGGCAGCCCCCCCTTGGGTGATGGGACCCCCGACTGCTCCAGCTGGCACAGCTGCACCAGGACACGATCATGGAGGAGCACTTCAGCCAACCCAGGTAAGTCATGGGGCCATGTGCAACCACCAGTGGCTAAGGCACAACCCACAAACACATATGGACACACACCAGGGGTGCATGCCATCAAGGGAAGTGGCCAGGCATGGAACAACACACACCACCAGGGATGGATGAGGTCAAACATGGCACGTGGACAGACAAACAAACACACACACACACACAAAACACACCAGACATGCACAAAGAGTAGGAGGCACACCGACCCAAAATGCCACCCCTAGCCACACACATGTCCAAAGACCACCACACCCATTGCCTGTCATTGTGCGTGTGTCAGATGCTGGACACCATTGCACATTGGTGTACAGTGCAATGCAGGCATCATCATGCACACGCAACTGCGAACAGCAGCCAAGAGGGTGTGCAGATGGACTATGTGTCTGTGTGCAGGGCCGGGTACACACCCGTGCATTGCCCACTGAATGACACAATGCACACAGGGCAGCATCAGACAGTAGCCACATTGGGAGACAGGTCAGTCACGCGCCACAGTGACCCGGCTGCCACGGATGCATAGGTGGCCCTGCCAAGACCTGCCAGCACTGACAGGCTGACCACTGGTCTTATGGGGTGGCACCGATGGTCCCCCAGGGGTTCCACTGCGTGAACACGACCATGCTCGTGCAGGGGTCTGCAGCACAACGAACATGCCTGCGCCAGGCGTGCTCAGGATGCCCACAGCTGAACCTGGTGTCGACAAGGAGGGTGTCACACGATGCCAGGAATGGGGGGTGGACATTGCACTGCACGGTGTCTGTGCCGCATGAGCAAATAACTGTGTGCCCCCCCTGTGGCCATGGCAGCTGTGATTGTATGTGTCAGCCTATCAATGGCAGCGGTCACATCCTCCTGCATCTGGTCCATCCCTGTCAGGAGCAAAGTAGTTTCTCTGCTGTGACACTCCTCTGCCTGCTCCAGAGCCGCACTCAGTGCATACACCGCTGTCACAAGCCACATCTGCTGATTGACTTATGCTTGCAGTATGCGGGTGTGCTCATACAAGAGGTCATCTGCCTGATCAGCTTTCTGTTCCTCAGGGTGTGAGTGGCCCTGATGCTCAGCACCCTTTGAGGGTGGGCGCTGCACACCAGGACCAGGCCTGGGCATGTCCACAGGCAGTGCACTGATGCCGCCCCCTGACACTGTACCCACAAGCCCATTGGCCGACTGCTGAAGCTGCCTTCCGGCTGCTGTTCCCCAGGGCTCACTGGTGCAGCCTCAGTGGCGCAACAGTCCCACTGTCCTGTACACACACCAGTGCTTCCCCACTGGTGCTGACAGGCACAGGCTGGGACTGTGATGACATGCAGTCATCCATGGTGGAACCACCCACGGCCATGGCCGTGATGTTACCTGCTGTGTGGCCATCCTGTGGCACACACATGTCACTGCCCATGACGTTAGCGACATCATTATTGGTGATGGACCCAGCACCAGCCCGAGTCACAGCATGCTGGCATCCATGGACACTGGCATGCTGGGACACTGGCAGGGCCTCCTCTGCACCTGCTCCAACAACATCAGTCTGGACATCCAGGCGAGCCCACTGTCACACTGAGCCATGTATTTCTGTGGAGGTGGATGGGCGCTCCTCCATCTCCATCTGACTGGCCTCAGTGGAGAGGCCCACCACCGCTGATCCATGTAGATGCTCAGGAGCTGTAAGGGAAAACAAAGTCACGTTACTGCATGTGACCTACCCTGTCCCCCCCAATAGACAGACCATGACCTACCATGCAGTGAAGGGCTACCACCAGTTTGGAATCCGCAACCCAGAACACCCTCAATGGCACAATGCTGCATGCTGCCAGCAACCCTCTCCTCCTGTGGGGTCAGGTGTAGCACCTCTGGCTGTCCCCCACCTGTCGCAGATCATGCTGCCCTGATGGCAGCCAACTTCTCCTTAATTCTCCTCCTGTCTGTGCCCATCTTCTTCTTGCACTTCTGCACAGAGCGCTGGTGGCTGCCATGCAGGTTCACTGCATGTGCCACCTCCTCCCATGCAGCATCACGGGTCTGTGGTGTTCCCTGGCGTCCTCTGAGAAGCAGCTCCTGGTCCAGGTAGGCCTCAAACAGGGCATCCGTCTTGGCCTTTGTGAGATTTGGCATCCTCCTCCTCCTCCCACAACTCTGTTCCTCTTCCTCCACAACTCGCTCGGTCATGATTCAGCCTGTGAGAATGACAGGTGTTACCTGTGACTGTGCAGTCCCATGCATGTCCCAAAATCCACAGTCCACACTCCCAAATAACATGCAACTCACCAATAGACTGCAGTAACCGACTTATGGCCAGTGCAGCCCAATGTCACACTTTTATAGCGCAACCCATGCATATGAGGCGAGGCACATCTTTAAGTGGATGCAAATGCAGTGACTGCGCCTTTGAATGGCTGATTAGCTGATTTGCATATGACGGCTGAATATCGCACTTTTGCGCTTTGTGCAATTGTGTTGAACGTGCTGAGCCAAGGGCGCAGTTCTGTGACATGCGCAGTACACACCTAACTGTGCATGCCCGAGTTGATGACACAGGCACCTGCAGTGCTGCTGATGTGCTGTGCATGGGAGAAAATGCAGGGCATGGCCACCATTGTGCTAGTGGTGCTACAGCACTGTTCACCTATATGGCGCTGTGGCACTGGAGCATTGTAGGCACACCTGGGCAACAGCACAGTAGGCCGCTACAGAAGGTGGCACACAGGCACCCAATCGTGCTACATGCATTTGGTTCCAATCGTGCTGTGGCTGTCCATGCGCCAGAGACCCTTGACCCTGTGCCCAACCTTTGCCCCCTAGGCGCCATGCATCAGGCATGAGTTCACCACTATCGTGCTGTTCAGTGACAGCGTGATAGGGAATGGCAGTACTGTACTGCGCAGCATCTGCATGTGGTGGAATTGCACTGCAGAGGGCCATTTTGACTCTACTGAGCAACAGAGATGGCGCAGAGGAGAGCTTCCCAGTGCAGCCAGGTAGAAATGGCAAACTTGGTTGCCATTGTGGAGCCACTTGTTGGCCCACTGTTTGGTGAGGCACCCCTGGACAGGTCCAGGAGTCAGGTATGGCAGGAGGTGGCCGATGCCCTGGAGGAGGCTACAGGAATGGGGCTGATGGCAGAGCAGTGCAGCCACAGATATGGGGACCTGAGGCGAAGGGACCCAGACCTGCTTGCCTGCCTGTGGGCATGTGCCAGGAGGGGCACGGTGCCATGGCCAGGTAGGTGCAACATCCATACACTTTTATGTTCCATATGGGTATCACAGTTGTCCGTGTCCAGAACATGGGGGGGACCATCCGGTGTTGGCTGTGGTGGTGTTATCAGGGTGTGGGGTGGGTGGGTCTGGCTGTGTGGGATTGCACACACATGGGGGCAGGGGGACTTTGCTACAGGATTGTACTGATGTTCCTCTTTCCATGTTTGCACCTTAGGCCCAGACGAGCGACGGCTGGTGAGGGAGAGGAGGCACCAGCAGGAGGACCGTCACTCCGGGAGGGGCATAGGTCCACAGAGGCAGAGGGACCAGCCTGATGATGGTGAGTGCCTTACATCCATGATTACTATTGCATGCTGTGTAACAGGGTGGGCAGCGGGGCATGGCCACCATCCATTGACATCACTGCCTTGTACACAACTTGTTACTGTCAGCACTGTCCAGTGGCACTGCATGTCTGGGAGTGCGTCAATGGTGGTCCATGCTTGCAACGGGTACCTGGCTGTGCCACTGCCTTCGCACCACATAGCCATGTCACTGAACAGCCACTGTAGTGCTGTGCAGGACTTGGCCGGTGGGGGTGTGCAGCAGTCCGCATGGCTGTGCAGGCCTGGGTGGGCAGGTCTTGTGGACGCGATCACTGTGGGTGGTCACAGACTATCACAGAGGCATGTCCCATGGCCGTATGCCATGCACAGTGGGTGGGCTGCATGGAGCTGTGCATTCACACCTATTGACTCTGCTCCCTTGTCCTAGATGGACATCAGCTGCAGGAAATCAGGGTGGCATTGAGGGAGATTCTCCAGGTAGCCAGGGCGTCCCTGAAGATCCTCGAAAGGTTGGACGGGATCGGTGTCCGAAGACATCATGGCAGGAGGAGAAGCTGGAGCGGGGAATGGAGCTCTCGCTGAGCTTTGAACTGCCCCTGATTTCCCCCACCCCCCCTGGACACACCCTCACACCCTTCCTTCCCTCTACCGTTTGTTTACCCCTGCCCCTTACCCACCCCCACCTTGTTTGTGTCCCAACCCACAAACCTTTGTAAATACTTGTACATAGTTTTGTTTGCTGTTTTTAAATACATTTCTTTTGATATGTCTACTGTGGTGGTCTCTGATTTGCAGCAGGCTATAGGTGCTCAGCTGCAGTGGTGTGCATGGCATCAGGGGTGGTGCAGTCATGTGCGTGTGTGTGTGTGTCCATGGGGATGTGAGTATGGTGTGGGAGTGGATATCAGTCACTGTCTGTGGCATGTGTGTTGTTCCCTGTTCACTGGATGACTGTGTGCAGTGGTCCACAGTGCATGCTCTGTGTCCATGGCATACCTGTCAGACTGTCCATGGCCTGTGCAGCTGACACCCATGCATAATTGTGACATGCACGGTCCATTGACATGTCAGTGGTGGCTGTCCATGCAGGACAGCCACTGTACCCAGCACAATGCTGGGTTGCCTCCTGTCACTGGTGTGGTGCATGTCTGCCTTCGGGTGACAGTGTGGCCTCCACTGTTGTTGTCCCACCTCCATGCTGAGGCTTGTGTGTGTTGCAGGGGATGTGCACCACTGTCTGTCACTTGTGCTCTGGGCAAATGCTGGTGGTGTACAGCTTCACAGTGCCTGTGCAGGGTGGCTGGCACTCCTGTGCCATGAAGGAGTGCTGGCCGTGTGTACACAGTTTCCATGGCCACATGCTGGGGGCTAGGTTGCCCGCTACTGTGTCCCTGTGTTGGTGTGCCCTTGGGTATGTGTGGGTGTTTGCCCATGCACTGTGTTGCATCCTGTGTGTGGTGCATGCTTCCATGCACCACTGTGGGTGTCTGCGCTGGCTGTTGTGGCCAGTGCTGGGTTGGGGTGTGTCCTTGGGAGGGTGTGCAGGGTGCTGTACCACTAGTGGTGGGGTCCAGGGCATGCCCTGTCATGTGTGGGGTATCTCATGTGCCGATGCATGGTCGGTCTCTCAGCTGTACTTCGGGGGGGGATGTGCATGGTGGCACTGTGTATACAGTCATTGCATCGCTGTGTGCTGCCACCCACTGATGGGTGCTCATGGTGGGGCTGCCTTGCATGGTTCTGTGGTGCACAGGGTTGCATTGTCAAAGTGGGGGTGGTGGCATGCATGAGGTATCCTGCACTGGTGGACGCTGCTCCTGGGCAGGGTGTCTGGGGGTCACAGTGCAGGGCATGTTCTGCATTGGTGGGATGGTGTGGCAAGGGGTGGTTGGCCCTTCTTGTGTGCTGGTCACAGCTTGCCAGGGGGTGTGATGGGGCACCATGGCCCAGCTGTGGGTTGGTTGCTGGTCTCCATGGGCCAGTGGTTATTCCAGCCTTCCCCCAGTTGTGCAGTGCATGGGGTGTGGGGGGACAGTGTCTGTTCTGCTGTGTGTTCCTCTGCCCATCTGTGGCATGGGTGGTGGGCCCCTGCATCCCTGGTTGTGCTGTTGCATTGCTGTCCTGCTGCTGGGGGGCATCCCTGGTTGTGCTATGGCACATCAGATATGCTCAGCTTCACCTTCCTAGTTGCGCTATGGCGCAGGTGGTGCGATATTCAGTCGTTGGCTGTAGGTGCATCTTGGCCAGTGCAGTTTTTGAATATCGCGCCTCTTGCGCATGGGCACAATGGACTTGCACTTGCTCCTGCTGTTGCGCACTTTTTGGGTGCAGTTTGAATATCTGGGCCCTTATGTTTTGTGAAAGGTCTGTTAATGGCATCAGCTGCTTTTTAAGTGTAAAACATACTCTTGGATTTCTGTATAATTGAATGATAATATAATATATTGTTTCAGAAATACCTCATTCCTTTAGTACCTACATAATATAAATCATGTTTATTGTAGCAAAGGTTTTGCTCACATCTAATGCAAGAGCACAGTATTTTTCTGGTAGCAATTCAACATACTCTCAAAGAGACTGTACTCTATGAATAGCTTGCACTATTATCCTTCCCGGTACAAAGCTATGTTGATCATGATGAATTTTCTGGGTAATCTGTGGAAGAATTCTGGAAACAGCAAGTTTAGACATAATCTTATAATCCATGATCAAAAAGGCTATAGGCCTGTACTTTTTTATATTCTCCTTAGGTTTTCCTTCTTTATGGATTAACACCACTTTTGCTTCATTCATAGTATCTGGTAGTTCTAACTCTCCTGACATTAGTTCCTCCAATATCTGTACTAGCCACAGAGTTTGTTCTTTTCTTAAAAGAAACTTGGTAAAATTCAGATGTAAATCCATCTATGCCAGGGGATTTATTCTTGGGTAATAGATCTATAACCTGCTTAATTTAGTGAGAGAAAAAGTATTTACCTTCTATTTGATATTTGTCAGTTTGAATTTGTGTTAAAAACCTATGTATAGCCTCTAGATTACATGTATCACGTGATTGATAAATTCATCAGTAATAATTGAAACAATATTCTGCATCTCCTCTTGATCTGGTGAAGAAATTCCAGTAGTACTTATTAATTTAAGAATAATATTTTGTTCCTTCCTTTTATTTAATAGGCTAGCCAGTAATTTACCTGACTTATTGCCTTATATATATATATATATTTAAAGATTTAACTCTAAATTATTTTTTTCTGTTTCTTTATTCAAAATGGATTGCAGATTAAGTCTGCAGTCCATCCATTGATTGAAATATGTTACTTTATCTTGCAAAACTAGTTTGTCCAATTTTGTTTAAAGATTTTGCAGCAGGCGGTCTTGTTCTTTTAACTTTTTTGAATGCCATAATTGGCACGAGATTATTGCTCCTCTAAGGACTTCTTTGAAAGGGTCCCAAATTGAAGAAATACTAGGTTGCCCTGAGTAATTATAAAGCCAGTATTCTTCTGTTATATTTTTAATTTTTTTATATAAATTCAGGAATTTTAGGAAGAACATTATTAAAGGACCAGTATCTAGTCCTTCTGTACTTGCCCTTTAAAATAAAATATTAACGCAGCCACAGCATGGTCAGAAATCAGAATGGAACTGATGGAAGTAGAGAAGAGTTTTGCAAAGAGAGATTTGAAGAGAAATATTTAATCTAATCTTGTAAAGGTTTTCATTTTATGATCAACATATGTATATTCCTTTGCCTGTGGATTCTGAATTCACCGTGGGTCTATTAATTCTTGTTGTTCCAAAAGGTTTTTTTTAGCATTCTGGAAATTCTTTTATTAGCAATAGTACTACAGAAAGACTTGTCCAAGCTTGGATCTGAAAGGGCATTATAATCCCCCATCAATATTACCAATTATCAAGGTTGTTGTAATTTGTAATAAAAATTCCAAACATTTGTCAAACGGGGTATAAACAGAGCCTATGGTGAGAGTAATGTCCTTCCTCTTCCCTTTAACCAAAATTATTCTACCTGTTGTGCCAGCCCATTTTTCATGAATTTTAAAATCAAGTTTTTGCCTAACCAGCAGTGAGACCCCCACACTTTTCGTAGTACCACATAAGAAAAAATAGTGACCAGTCCAATGTATCTGCAATTTTTTTGCCTTTTCAGCTATTAAATGGGTTTCTTGCTGTACAATAAAATCTGCTTTAATTGTATTAATATAATTAAACACTCTAGCCCTTTTAACCAGTGAAGTAAGTCCATTGAATTTAAAGGTGGCACATTTAATTCGAAAAGTGTCGTAAGTCACAAGCTAATAAAAATAAACAAAAGGGTAAAAATTGCAAAAACTCATAACTCTAGAGGGGTATTTTAACCATCCATAAACTGTATGAATTTATTATAGTAGCCTCCTCCCCAGCAACCTTCCCCCCTAGAAATGACCAAACCTCTACCATAGAAGCCCCCCAAAAATCAAAAATCAACAGAATACTCCAATCTCCTCTATAAAATTATGCTGGTCAAATTTTAGTTGTGGATTATTCACTTTTCCCCGGCTCACTGTAACTGGAAGTCTCATTGTTATTATTTCCCCCACTCCCCTTTAGTTACCCAGTATCTTATATTCTTCAGACTTTATGTAAATATGTTTGTTAACCTCTGTTTTAATATTTGCATTGCTTCTGATGGAGAGTCAGATATCAACCTTTCCCCATTAACAATTACACAAAGCTTTGCAGGAAATAACATAGAGGTTTTGAATCCCTCAGCGCACAATTTATTTCTAATAAAGTAAAAATGTTTTCTATCATTGACCATGTCCGGTGGTAAATCAATATAGATTGCAATCTTTGCACCCATTAGAATTATTCTTTTCTTTTTGTAAACCTGCATCATTAATCAATTCTTGTCCTCAGATCTTAAGAATTTTAAAATTAATGGTCTGGGGAGCCCTATCTTCTGGTCTTGATGGTAATGATTTGTATATTCTGTCAATCTCCATTCCAATCTCTTCAACATGCTCAGTTGTAACTTCCAGATATGCAGCCACTATTTTTTTAAATGTCTAACAAAGAGTTGTATTATTGTCCCAAGCTTCAGGTACCCCCCAGAATACATATGTTTCTCCTGCTTGCTCAAGAGTCATGGTCCAGCAGTTTTAGCTGAAATTCTTTCTGTAGTTTTCCCAATTGATTCTCTTGCCATCTTTTTTTATCAAGTATTTTATGTATTTTTCCTGTTTTTGCCTCCCCCAGTCCCAGACACACACGCACATGTGTGGAGGCATGTGTGTGCTGTGTTCTGAGACCCCTCCCAACTTCCCACCCTCCCATCTGCATTGCCATCAGACCTCCACCCAGTGGCAGTGGAACTATGGGGAGGACGACAACCACCCCAGGAGAGGAGAGCTCCCATTAGGTGCTCAATCTTGCTCCCCCTTGCCAGCACTCTGATGATCCAAGGTCATTCCCAAACACAGGTTGCCAGTGTGGCATAAGGTGTGGCGCCCAGACCCTCAACCCTCAGTGCCAGCTGGCTGACTGGCTAATCCACTTGCCATTTTAGTTGAGTTTGATGTTCTTCTATATCTGAGATTCTTTGCTGAACTTCTTTAACTTCAGTTTTGATTGTTTTCATTTTCTTGTGTTGTGTAATTAAATGTTTCCTGTAGCTGATCTATTTTATGTTCCAGCTTAGTTAGTGTCATTAGTTTTTTGTTTATTTTGCACATTTCCTTCAATAGGATCCTAGCCCATTTCTGCATTCCTAGGTCTTCATCAGACTCCTCACCTGAAAATAGTTACAATTCACATTCAGTTTTATCTTCTGGTTTCACAGTATATCCTTTGCCCACAAGGGTCCTAGTATGTAAACTTTTCCTTTATTATTATTTCTGCTCCTTTTTCCTCTATCTGCCCTGTCTGACTTCCCCCCATCCCCATTACTCAGCTACCCTGGGACTTACCTTACACCTGTGTCTTCTGCCACAGGGCTTACACTGAATATCCAGCTGCTGGTGTGGAGCCTTTGGAGGGTTTATCTTCATCCTGCCTCTGGTGGTTCTTTTTCCACCTGGGTGTTCACCCCTTCATGTACCTGGGACCTCAGTCATTCATGGCAGCTCAGGTGCATGGAGGAACACATGCACACTGGCTCCAAACGCAGCCCCAATCAACTCACCCTGCCTAATGCCAGGCCCTCCAGTGCTCTAACACTACCATCGAGCCTCTACTTGGTGGTAGTCAAGATCCAGAGATGCCTACCTCCCCAATCTGGGTGAGGAGAGCTGCCTGGTGGTCACTCTATCCACTCCCAGCCCTCCCCCTCTGCTAACTCCCAACAACCCATGCTCATTCCCGAACACAGACTGCTGGCATGGTGAGAGGTAAGGTGTCCAGCGCCTCAGCCCTCTGCACCACTGGGTCGACTAGTATGTAAACTTTTTTTGCAGGGGATACTAGAACCTGCATTTGAGCTAATGTACTGTTTGTTTTTTGAACTTGTGAGCTAAAGGATATTCCCCAGCATGAAGTTTAACAAGAAGCATAGGGTTTTGCTCACTGCCATTTTCAAATGTTAATTGCTTCTGCTCTTGTTTATTATTTTCAGTATTTATTTCTTCACCCATTATGTCAGGCTGAATAAAGGGGTTCTCAGTGGCGGGATGTTCCTTTTGTAGTTGTTTTACATCTCCATTTGGTCTGTTTGCTGACTCTCAATTAATTGCTTGGCCAATGCAGTTCTTGTTTTTGTGGCTCCAAGATCTTCTGCTCCACATTTTCAGGCACAACAGCTGCTGAATTCAAGCACTTAGTTCAGGGAGGAAGCTGCACCTGCCCATGCCCCATCCATAGCTCCAGAACTCACTCTCTTTGGCAAATTTCAGGTAACAGGTTTTAACCCTTCTAGGGCATCTATTTTTTTCTAATTCAATCTCTCTGACATAATTGTCACTCTACTTCTCAGTTTTGTTTAAAAGTATTGACTCTTTTGATGGTAGTTTATGACTATATCATCCTCTCAGGTTGTTTTATACCCAGCTGTGAACTTGTTAACACAGTTAAATCAGTATGCATGTCACTTAAATGGGGATTCAGTTCTATCATACATTTACTATTACCACCAGTGTCTTTCACCTGTTCATTTCCAGAGTGTTTGCTTGAACTATGTTCCACCTTTTTATATAGATTTGAAGGCAAAAAAGATAGTTGACAATACCTCAGTTCTGAGATACTTTCTTCTGGTTTCATAGTGATAGCAGTTGAATTCTATTTAACAGTATGCTCAGCCTCCATGATTTTCGAGGTCTCCACATCCACCTCAAGTGGGTTAGCTGTTTGATTCAGTTCCTTTACCAGGCTTTGGTTCAGGCTATTTTGGGCATTATTTGAGTAATCCAATTTTTTAAGCTTCTCTGATTCAACTTCCAATATGTTAGAAGTATTGGCACCACTTTTGTTTTTACAAGCCGATGCTGTATGTCTTTTAAGCAGGTTTGTCAGTGTTTGCATTGATGTTTTCACAGTTAGTTTAGCATTACATTGTTCTTTTTTTTTCTCAGAGTTATGCTGAAGTTTTACAGTTCTTTTTCTGCAAAAGTTTTAGAATGGAAAAAGGCTTCAGGTGAAGTCATGACACAGCTGAGGTAACGGATATCTGAAATATTAGGGGGCAGATCAGGGAGCTAATGCTCAGCATGTCCCTTCAATCCGCTATCTTCCAGTCCAGTTCTAATTTTGGGCAGGCTATCAGCCCTGTCCTTGCTCTCCCCAGGTGGCAGCCCCCTTCCCAGTACTTATCAGGCCTGAGTTCACCCACAGATTAACTCCCTGGGAAGGGGCCAGGAAGGAGAGGGCTGCCCTCACTCTCTGAAACACATATCCAGAGCTGATCCTGATGTTCCTGAGTGGTGGTGCAGGTCAGGGACAAGCAGACAGGGCTTCACAAAGCCTGCACATCTTTTTCACTTTTCTGTCCCTTCCCCTGCCATGAACGGGCATTAGTGTGCACTGTGTGGAGGCATGCAGGCACTGCACCAAACTCATGCATCCTCCCATACATGCCATCCCAGCCTACACTACTACTAGGCCACCAGCAGCCCAAGTCATTTGCAAACCTGGTTCACTGGCATGGTGGCAGGTAAGGCACTCAGCATCTCAGCTGTCTCTGCCACTGACTGGTTATGTCACTGGTGTTTGAAAGAGAAAAGACAACAGCAGTGGGGTACTCTAACACCATGAACTGATCAGTGTCATGGGTGGGAGAACACATTTGGGAGCAAGGCACTACAGGGCTAATCCTCACCAGGGTGGGTGCCAAGATGACATGCTTATTTAAAAATAAATATTAATAAGGCTGCTAATGAGGGGCAAGAGGCCACAACACTGCCTCCCAGTGTCTTTATCCCCTGGTGACTCCCATGCACAAATGGTGGGGAGCGAAGGTCAGGGTTGGAGACAGGATGTATCCTGAATTGGATGATCTCAGGGCTGGTAGGTGGGGCCATGAATGGTAAAAGGAAAGTGGGAGTGGATGGTGGCATAGCAGGTGTGCTTGGAAGTGGGACTGTTGGGTCCAAGAGGAAAGCTTGAGCCATGGGAGAGTCACACAAGAAAAGAAGGCATTGGTGGTACACTGATAGATGGGCTGTATGTGTAGAGCACTGACTGATGCAGATCAGGACATACAGGAATATGTGAGTACCTTGGAGACTGATGACAACAGGCACATGCACACTACAGGGCTGGTCATCTTGCACACAGCAGCTGCTGTGAATGGAAGAGCAGTGCTCATTGGTTGCAGTGCTAGGCATCTTTTTGGATGGCTCGGCCTATAACAAGTGGGCAAATATAAACACACGGGAAGTGATGGAAAGACAGGGTGCTGGGGGTGTATGGTGACTGCCATGGTGGGGTGAGTTGTGTGCACATACACACTCCAGACCAGCCATTTTGTGCATGGCAAGGACCACATGTGATGGGTTCATGTGCACCCTAGCCGGCCATCGGTTACAGAAGGCTTGAATTTGTGATAGGTAGTTGGACACCAGGACATGCTAGGATAAGGGATTCATGGTTTTGGGGGGCTGGTGGCTGCCTTACTGGACAAGAACTGTGTACATGCCCCTTCCTAGCCAGCCATTTTGTGCATGACAGCAGCCTCATGTGGCATGTGCATACCAACCCATGGTTGATGATTTTATTCACATTAGCACCTGCATGGGAACAGATCATGTGTGTTGGGTCATGGGCCTTGTTTGGTATGGTATCTGCTGTGTGATACAGTCAGGGATGTATCTGCTGTAGGCCTAGCTGGAGATGTACTTGTTACAACAGTAGCATTCATTTGCAATGTTGAAAAGTGTGTTACTATATATGGTTCTGTTTTTTACAATGATGGGTGGTACAACTTCCAGTACAGAGGTAGAAGATTTACTAGAAATATCAAATGCTGAGAAAGTAGCAGTGGTAGCTGAGACAGGCAAAACTGAAACAGATATGTTAAAATGTGAAGATGAGACTGTTCCAAGCATTGATGTTGTGTATCTGGCAGGTGTGGATTGAAAAACCCTTGTTATAATGCCTAGGAATACAATAAAACATCTTGGCTGAATATGGGGCAACAGTATGATAGATAATGGGGGATACCCTACAGACTTTAATGGACAAGTGGAACAGAAGCTTAAAAAAAAGCTTTGGGGATTGAAGCATGTCTAGCACATGGTTTGCTGCTTATAGGATTTTTCCCCTAGGAGGCTGGTGGGAGGCGGATGTGCCACTCAGCTGGCCATTTGGATCAGTGGCTATGTGGGTGGACAGGCATCAGGTTTCATGGGGGTCACCATGCATGGAGAGGTGGGGGATGAACAAAGAGGATCTCAGGTTGGGGAGCATTAGTGGAAAGCTGGACTGCCATGGCAAGGCCCTTCCCCATGAGCCCAGAAAATGGAAGATGGACCCAAAATAATAATTGGGTGACTATCAAGGAGACATAAGGAAGTAACAAACAGAATAAGAGTATGATACCTGCAAGTGAATAATAAATTGCTATTCACATAGCATGACCCCATGGTGATGCAGAATTAGTGCCCACAAGTGCAGGTTGTCTGTGCTTCTGTTTTCAGCTGGGGACCAAAGTGCATGATGCCAAGGAGAGGCAAAAAAGTGGAAAAGAGGGGGCAGAGGAGTTTAAGAAGCAGCTGGAGACTCTGGGCCAAGCAAGATGCAATGCCTGGTGGGAGACCTGTTTGCAAACTTGGAGGGTGAGTTCATGGGCATAGAAGGAGAATGGTCTTCTGGGCTTCTGGCTCAGCCTACACTTTGAATGGGGCCAGCCCCACTAGAGGAGTCAATGGGACAAGTAATGGCACTCCAACAACTGTCCTCAAAGTCACAGATCAAAAGGAAGGTGTCAGCGCCATAGCAACCAGCTGTCCAAATGCCAACATCAATGAAACAAGTTACCAAGAAGCTGGCCTAGACCAAGAGGCAGCAGAAGTCAACTGCAGTGCCAGTGAATGTAGAGCAAGGTTGGCCCAGTTTTGAGGAATGGGATCCTGAGCAGATGAGAGTGTTGTTGGTTAGCACTTTCATGGGTGGCAACCTGAGAAGGGACCTGGAACAAAAGAGGTCCAGGAGCAGTAGGGGTGCCTCATTTCCCATCTGGCCTGCTGAATTGGGAAAGAAGTTAGGTGAGGCTGTTGCCTGCTGTGGGTACAAAGATCCCCCCACACCAAGTGAACTGCACCAGGTGCAGATACAGGCCCCAACACAGCCAGCAGAAATGCCAATGAGAGGGACCTTGAAAGATGAGGAAGAATGGGAAGGAGCCATAAACAGAGGCCTCACTCTAGCCAGGTTACCTGATGAGTCCTCTTTGGTTGACAGCATAGCCACCCCTCTCCCAGTTAGAGGTGCAGGAGAGCCTGCAGGGTTGAAGCATCTGTTGCCAGTGGAACAGAAGCTCAACAGGCATCTGGCATTCATGGAGGGACAAACACATGAAGGTCCATTACCACAGGTGTCAGTGCCCCACCAGTGACGGTGGACAACCAGGTACCAACAAAGGTCCCTTTTCCAGCATCTCCTCCCCTCACAGTGGATGTCGTTAGTCTGAGAGAGTCGATTGTATCTCACCTCACTGACAAAGTGCACTTGCTGATTTGGGGGGGAGAATGTGTTGATATTCTCATACTACTGAACTGGCCCCAGAAGCCTGAGGTGGACAAAGCTGAAAAAGAGAAGGATAAGGGGGTGGGTATCAAAAGAAAGGTACAGATTCATCACACTTGGGAGAACTGGTTGGTGGCTTTGCCATCTTTATTGGGATGACACAGCAAGTGGCGCTGGGGAAGGTAAACAGCCTTTGCAATTATTACAACAGGGTCATTGCCATGCATGGTAGTAAATCCAGGTACTGGTGGCTGGAATATGAAGAACAGTTTCATCAGCATAAGCAAGCAGACCAAATGCAGCACTGGTGTGCATTGTATATTTATTTATTTAAAAATTGGTAATGTGGAAAGGCACTCTTGCGACCAGGATATGACACCATTGTAGGCCATTGAACAAGGGGGGTGGGGTGCAGCACATTTCCTAAGAGTGGAGCACAAGGTTTTTCCTCTTGGGGAGGCACAAAGATGTGATGTTGTTACAGTTACAACCAAGTCATGTGCAAGATGGAGCACTGCAGATTCAAGCATGAATGCATGACATTCAGCAGAATTCATCCCTTAGCTAAGTGTAAACCAGATGGGGGTACCATGCAGCTATTTTATAAGTGGTACTACAACAGAAAGGTGACTACTAGGAATGCACGCTTGAAGCCACTGCAATTCATACAACCAAAGAAACAGAAGTGTATCTGCATCGAGTGGGTGAAAAAAAAAAATTGAACTTGGCTTGTTTAACACAAATCAATTTATTTAAACTGACAGAGTAAAAAAGTAGCAGCAGCACCCCAAATACAAAAACTCTGAACATTTTTGCATCACACTGATGCTTTCTCAAGGCCTTTAGGATTCAGTATGATGGTCTGCAGAGGTGGCATAAGGGTGAGCATGTACAGACTACCAGATTACGACCAAAGCTGATCAAAGAAAAGTAATCCAATAAAGTGAGAGCTGGAAGGATCAGAGGCCCCTTTTCAGCCCTGCCTGTGCCACAGATAAAGGTATCTCCAATTGGCCTAGTCCCCAAGAAGGCCCCTGGTGAGTTCAGGATGATAAACCATCTGTCATACCTAAAGGGGGATTCTGTCAATGATTACACAGATCCATGTTTTATGGCAGTGTCCTTTGCACTTTTTGATAGAGTAGCAGAGGTGGTGGGGGGGGGGGAGAGGGCCTTTCTAGCAAAGGTAGACATGGAGTCTTGCATTTATATTATTGATAGTTGAGAAAGGGGACTTGGAATTGCTGGGCATGGCATTTGAGGGGCAGTACTACATAGATAGATCCATGCTCATGGGGTACACAGTGCCATGCGCAGTATTCAAGTACTTCAGCGCCTTTTTGCAGTGGATCAAAACAAGCAAAGCAGAGGGCATGGAGATGGTCCCTTTTCCCCTTTTTTTATTTCTGTTTATTAAAGAGGTTTCATTATTACATAATAGTACACACAGATCAAGCAAACAAACCAACATCATGTCTCACATAACAGTACAACAAATCACTGCACCACTCACTTACATCCTGAAAAAAATTGCTGTCATAATGAAAAATAAGTTATGCACTTTCAGGGTACTAACTCCTGTCTATAATTTTGCATATATTGGACCCATGGGGCCAGATCATGTAAAATCTTTAAACAACATGGTTTAATAGCACCATTATTTTCTCCATACTATACACTGACCACCAGAGGTCCTGCCAATGTTGAACAGTGGTTACTGTATCTGTGAGCCATAGTTTCATAACAGATTTTTTGGCAATCACTAATGAGATGTTCAAGAGTTTACAGGTATTAGGATCCCAAAATCCCTCTGGAAGATCCAAAAACAATACAGTGTGGTCCAGACTTGGACCAGCATGTAACATGTTCCCAGGCAACAAGCCTCTGTGTTAAATTGCAAAGTAAAAATAAGAGAAACAACCACTATGGTTGTCGAGGGAAGTGGCCAGGAAAGTGATAGAGAAAAGAGGGTCTTTCAGGAGATACAAGGAGACACAAAGGGAGGATGACAAGCAGTATCTGGAAAATCAGAGGGAACAGGGAAGGCGGTCAGGGCTGCAAAGGTGAAAACAGAAGAAAAAATAGAACAGAATATTAAGAAAGGAGACAAGACCTTCTACAGATACTTTACTGAGAGGAAGAAGACCAGAAGTAAGATTAACAGGATAAAGAA
Organism: Neoceratodus forsteri; assembly: GCA_016271365.2. Classification (NCBI taxonomy): domain Eukaryota; kingdom Metazoa; phylum Chordata; order Ceratodontiformes; family Ceratodontidae; genus Neoceratodus; species Neoceratodus forsteri. Next base: position 287,769,957 of record CM057454.1, read on the forward strand.
GGAGGGTGGAGGCTGGGTAGAGGAGGGCATGGAAAAAGCAACAGTAGTGAACACATACTTTTGTTCAGTATTTATCAAAGAAGGGGAAGATGAAGGTCCATAAGTGAGCAGACAATTCAGCTATAGTAGGGAGGAGGAGGAGGACACCAGTCTATTCACAGTGGAGAGAGTCCTGGAGGAACTCGAGAAACTGGAAATTGACAAAGCAATGGGGCTGGATGGGATTCACCCCACAATATTAAAAGAACTTAGAGAGATGCTGGGCAGCCCCACTTACAGCCCTATTCAACAGGTCATTGGAGACTGGGTCAGTCCTGGAAGACTGGAGGAGGGCAAATGCGATCCCTCTCCTCAAAACTGGAGTCAGAGAGGAGGCAGGCAACTACAGACCACTCAGCTTGACCTTGGTGGCGGGGAAATTAATGGAGTCACCAATAAAGATGAGGATAGTGTGATTCCTTGAATCTAGTGGAGCACATGATTCAAGACAGCATGTATTCACAGCAGGCAAGTCTTTTCAAACAAATCTAATACTGTAGATTTTTTTGACTGGGTGACCAGGGAGGTAGATTAGGGAGAGGCAGTGATGTGGGCTATTTGGATTTCAGCAAGACCTTTGACAGCATCCTACATAGAAGGTTAGTAAATAACTTTAGCCAGCCTGGGGGTGGGCCCCTAGGTGGTAAACTGAGTCAGAAATTGGTTCTGTGGGAGGACACAGAGGGTGGTGCTAAATGGCGTTCAATCCAAAGTGAGGGAAATGACCAGCAGGGTGCCACAAGGTTCAGTGAGGGGCCTGTCCTCTTCAATGTCTACATAAGTGACATTGCAGAGGGGCTAGAAGGAAAGATATGCCTCTTTGCAGATGACACAAAGATCTACCACAGGGTTGATACTACAGAGGGGGTGGAAAAATTAAAAAATGACCTAAGCAAGTTAGAGGAATGGTCTGGAGTGTGGCAGCTAATACCAAGAAGTGAAAATGCATGCACTTGGGATGCAGAAATCCAAGGGGGAATACATGATTGCGGGGAGGTACTGGCAGCCACCAATCAGGAAAGGGACCTGGGGGTAATCATATCTGATGACCTGAAGGTGACCAAACAATGTGAGAAGGCGGGGGCAAGAGCCAGTGAGATACTGGGGTGCATAGAGATAGGAATCACTAGCAGAAAGAAAGAGGAGGTTATGCCACTGTACAGATCATTGATGAGATTGCAGGTGGAGTACTATGTCCAGTTCTTGAGACTGCATCTCCGGAAGAACATAGACAAAGTGGAGGCCATCCAGAGAATGGCAACTAAAATGGTGCAAGGACTGCACCAGAAATCACATGAGTAAAGACTGGGGGACCTGAACGTGTATTCCCTGGAGAGGAGAGGAGAGGAGAGGAGAGGAGAGGCGAGGAGAGAGGGGCAATATGATAGAAGCATTCAAGTACCTCAAGGGAATAAACAAGGCACAGGAGGGTAACATTTTTTATGAGATGAAACTAAAGGGGGGTAGGCTCACTGGCAATGTAAGAACGTTCTTTTTCACGGAAAGTATGGTGGATGCTTGGAACAGTCTCTCTGCAGAGGTGGTGGCAAAAACAGTTAAGGAATTTAAAAATGCATGGGACAGACAATAAAAAAGAAGGTACTGGTGGTACAGAGATAGATGACCTGTGTGTGTGGAGCACTGACTGATGAATTTCAGGACACACAAAAATGTGCAAGCACCTCAAAGACTGCTGGCAACAGGCACATGCACACTGCAGGGCTGGTCACCTTGTGCATAGCAGCTGCTGTGCAGTTCCATGTGATAACAGCAAAGAAATAACAGTGCTGTACACATGGGTGAGTACACAATGCCGAAAACACAAGGAGGGAATTCTCTTGAAAGACCTGTATTCATTTTTTCAGAACCCCACAAACAGTAGCAAAATTCAAGCCTGCATTGACAACGACCTGTAGGCATGGTTGCAGAACCACTCCAGACATTCATGGCCATATTTTTTGGAGTGGTCCTATACTAAAATCCTATTGGGTGCAACTTTCTTCTATCCTTCGGGAAAATTTTTGGATGACTTCTTGTATGTAGGGAGGACTGGAATGGGAAAATGTGGTGCCCTCCTGAAGGTATTTCAGGAAGTGCTTTGCTGACTTTGGAGTGCCATTGGCAAAAGCCAAAACACAAGGGCTGTGCACTATATTGTCCTTTTTGGGGATCAAGATTGATATGCATGGTACAGTTTTCTACTTATTGGCAGACAAATTATAGGCATTTTGGAAATTATTGATCAAAGTGGTGGCGGCATGTAAAAATCACATTGAGAAACCTGTAGCAATTATTGTGGCATCTTAATTTTGCATACAAGATAATCCTGATGGGGAGTACATTTTTGCATAGAATGGCAAAGGTAGGGGACGGATGCTACAAACCACATCATTGACTCTAGATGATGGAGTGTATGAAAAAGGATCTAGCCTTATGGATGGCCTTTTTGAACTGCTACAGTATAACAAGGTGTCAATGTGGCTGACGGTCACCATCAGTGAAGAAATAGAGCTTTACACAGATGCATCCAGGGGCTTTGGGGCACACATTAGAGGAGGTTGGAGTGCAGATCAGTCTGAGCATGATGGAGGCCCAAGGATGAGACAGCACATGGCCAATACCCATGGACCAGTCATGCCAGGACATAGTTCAGAAAAGAGGGACAGGTTCACACCAGGAGTGGTGGGGCAACATCTGTCAGGGATAACGTGGTTTTCAAAGGTCCTCAGGATGGAGTACAACATGAAAGCCTTTCAGCTTCATGTGTTTTTGGAAGGATGGGCATGTGGAGTGCCTAAAAGGGCAGAAAGCAGGCATCTGATTAACCCTGGCCTGTTGGAGCAGGATTGGGGATAAAAAGGTGTAGGTGTGTTCACCCATATCTGAGGTGGTATTGATTAGAATGGCCTTTTTGGTGGCTTTTTGCAGGGCCTTTAGAGTGTCAAAAACTGGTGCAGCTGAACAAGGCTGTAGGGGTAGAGGTAGTTTTGGCCTACAGATAGGTGGCATTGACAATGGAAGGTGTATTCTTGTGAATCCAAAAGAGAAAAATGGATCAAATAGCATTTGGTTGCTGGTGTGATTTGAAAGCACCCTAGGGGACAACAGGGCAGAACTGCAGATGCACATAGCCCAGAGACCTGGGTAGGTGTTGTTTTGACATGAAGACAGAACCCCTCAGATGGTATTTTAGTTTCATTACATCCTGAGCAGGGCCATGAAGGGTCTGGGTTTAAAATGGGCTGAGCTTATTACTCATTCTTTGCACATCAGGGCAGCCATGAATGTAAGAGCAGCAGAGTCATCAGACACCCAGATACATGCTTTTGGGCAATGGAGGTTGCAGGCCTTTGAGGGATATGTGTGCTGACATTTGCTGTAACTATTTGGTTTCTATGAACAGGTAGCAAATCCCCAATGATACAGGTGTTGAATTGTGGGCATTTCTTTATCCATTGTGCAGCCAGAAGGGTCAGACAGATGCCAGGAAGTGAGAACCTCTTCTTTTATCCACACTGGATCAAACACTGGGGAAGCAAGTGGAAAGACTCTCTGACGTGGTATCATGGTGGAAACTCATAGGCACGGCCTGCCTGGAATGCTGATTGTTCATTTGTGGGGCAACAACCTCAAATTGTTGAAGTTGATGGGTCTGATTTTCCAAATGAAAGATGACTTCTAGGTTTCATGCAACAAATGGCTGGGCATAGTTTTCGCATAGTTGCTCATTATACAAAGTCAAAAAATGGCAACATGAACAGATCTAAAAGCCATGGAGAAGGTTCTCAGGGTGGTTAATATGACAATACACAGCTATATGGAGTCATTTAGTGGCATGGTACTGTAGGTGGAATGGGGTGCATCTGTTGAACCTAGGGGATGATAAGTTTTAGCAGACATACATGGTGTTTTGGAAACTATTAACATGGTTTGAATTGTTTGTATGGACGGTAGTCATTCCAAAACCTACGAACTGCTTATTAGCATGGCTGGTCTTACCCAGATAACCTCTAGTCCTACCCATCTCTCTCACCATGGTACTTTAACCACATTACTTGACTGGATGCTCATGAATAAGCTTGACTGGATTCAAGCATCTGGTATGCTCTATGACTTAGTTAGTGATCACTCCCCCACTTTTTGTCTATGAAATGGTGAGATCCCTGAAGTTCCTCCCAAGGTGCTCACTCTGAGTCAGGAATCTCTCAAATCTAGACCATCTATCCTCAATATTGAACTCTCTTTTATTGGCCAGACACCCCTCTTAGCCACTTCCAATGTTGTCTCTGCCCTAGGTACCTTATCTGCTGCATCCAAGATATGCTAATTCCACTCACTAAGAGGAGAGTTCAAGGCACTGAGTGGCAGAGGTGCTTCCCCCCCATTATTTCTCCAACATCAGGACAATTCCACTGATCTATTCCCTACTTCCCCTTTTAAAGCCCACTGCAGTAGCATCTCTAACCCTTTTAAGGTCTCCATTGACCTATCTCACTTTTACCATTATGAGGGGGTGGCCTCCTCTCGTAATCTCATATAAATATCTTTACTCACTGTTTATGTCCTTTTATGTGTCCTTGACAAAGGTTTTATTGGTAATTCAAACACCTCTGAGGGAGATTAAAATTATAGTACCCTTGTGTATCGCTTTGTACATGCAGAGAAACTTCAAGAAATACCAGGGTACAGGAACACCCATATAAATAAGTTGTTTTGAAAGAAAAATGCTTTGTTGTCTTGAAAGAAAAATACCTTGTTGCTTTGAAAAGAAAATTTCCTTCTGAACAAGCATCACTCACTTATAGAAACCCCTCACAGCCGTTATAAAGTAAGTTTTTCCCATGAGCATGTGTAAGCAAATAAGGTTCTAGGTCTTCTAGATGGAACGGGCATCCACAGTATTTGTGTAACTTAAAGAACTCCTTGAGCAATTCTGCTCACTACTAATGGCACCTTGCAGTTGTTTAAAATGACGAGTACAACCAGTGAGTGTGCATAAGGAGTGAGCTGTAGTGCTGAGAAATAGCACTTTGGTCCCGCTAGATAGAACAAGGGCAAGGCTCTTTCAGGGACAAGAAAATAAGGTAAAAGAGTCATAAATAGGCTTGTTTCTGTGCAAGAATTGAGGAGAGAGATTGCTGTTTCAGAAAGGATTATTTATGTTTGGAAAATATGTATAAAGCGTAAAAACAAGCTGAAGTTACTATTTGGGCCCAACTGATATTTAGAGCAGCCGGTTAGTGTAAATACCTGTATTACTTCATGAAGACTGTGCTTAAAATATAGAGACCTAAAACACAATGCCTTAGATGTTTAAGGGCTTTCTTAAAGATAATTTAGGTTTATTTTATGAAGATATAGAGTAATGTCTCTTACCTGAAGACTTGAATATGGGACTGTACCTTAGGGGACATCAGGGCCAAACAGAGGCTCATTTCAATACCCTGTAGAGGTCATAAACAGTCCATAATACTGTTCAGGGGATGTAGCTATGACACCCAGAGGACCATTAAATATTTAGCAGGCTAAAAGTACAACACTTAAGACTTTCTGAGAGTAATCATAAAATAAATACATTATTTTAACTGGAAATATGTAGAAACAATTCTGATCTATGTACAGTGGTAGCCATAGACTGGGTAAAGGTCTGCTGATTATAGAAGGGAGATGGGGGACTCTCTTTGTTTCTGGGGGATGCAGACGGGTGTTACCCTTAAGAAGAGAGCTGCAGATGTTAGGAGGAGCTTTGAAGTTGCTTGGAGACTATTAAAGTATCGGGATTCAATAGTAACATAGTTGGGGTAGCTAGATAGATATGTTTATTGTGATTATGCACAGAACATGTGAGAGTTTTAGCCTGTCTTGGGGTGGCTACCCACTGTGATTGTAAATAGAGGGGTTGTATATAGTTTGCGCAGTCAGTTTTGGGCTGAGCACCCTGGCTTTTCCAGGTATCTGTATGTGTGTTGATTTATTTGTGACAGTTGTTCATGGAAAATGAATAAAGATGGTTTACAAAAAAAAATAAGAAATAAATACATTACATAAAGTATCTGTTATATGTTGGTCTGGCTAATCCACTGACTAGAGATATAGTTGTTTGTAGAATGGGGTGGATCACCTGACCTTATGACATCACGGCTGAGTTGCATATATTCCCTCTGAAACTGTAGTGAGACAGATGAGTCTTAGGTAGCACCAGGGAAAGTTCTGCATCCTATTAGCACAGAAGATAGTGGAAACACTTAGGTTTGGAAATTGTAACCTTCCACTCTGTGGCAACACAACCAAAGTCTGGAAGTTGTGTTGAAGCTGAATAGCTTTATTCTGAATTATGAAGTGAATTATTTTTTTTATTTGTTTATTTGTTTTATTTTGCTTATATAGTTGTTTTATTATGCTTATATATTGCTACATTCACAGCTTTAGAGTGCTTTCTTAAAAATAAAATTCACACTATCATACTAGTATGTTCTGAAGCTGAAAAATCTCTGTGTCTGAGTCATTGTTTCTCACAAAACTTCCACAGTTGGTGTCACAAGTGGGATCGACTGGTTGTCTGTGGTAGCAGGGGGAGACCAGTCTGGGTATCTGACCAGATACCACTACAAGAACTAAATCAGAGATGGCCAAAGGAGGAGTGAAGAAAAAGCAAGAAGCAGTTACCCATACCAGAACAGCCATGATGGGGGAGCCACAGTATGCCAGCTTGCCAGCTGAAATCCTGAGAAGGGCAACAAAGGATGTGAGTTCTGAAGAGGATGAGGAACCAGAGACTAAAGAGAGATCCCAAGAACCGTGAGAAGAACCACCAGAAAGTATGTCTGATCTACTCCGCTGGTTGACAATCTGACAGATAGAGATGGAGTGACAGAGGGATCTAGACCTACAAGAATGAGAGAGGGAGCAGAAAAGACAAGACCTCAGGTGGGCTGATACCATTCAGATGATTAAACAAATGGGGGCAGGATAGGGAACCTGTAGTGAAGGGGTACCCACCAACCCAAAGGACATTAAAATCACTAAAATGATGGGGTCAGATGACATCGAGACCTATTTGACCATGTTTGAGAGAGTGGCAAAGGCTTGTGGATGGCCACCTAGTTAGTGGATGTTTTGCCTGGCACCATATTTATCCTGCAAGGTGCAGCTAGCCTATGGGAATTTGGACTCGCATTCAAGTGACGATTATGATCTGGTCAAACAGGAAATACTTAAATGCTACAGCAGAGACTTACAGGCAGAAATTTTGTGCATTTAAATATAATACTGCAGACCCCCCCCAGAGAGACTTATACAGGGTTGAAGGAACATTGTAATAAATGGGTGCAGCCTGAAGGGAAGTCTCAAACAGATATCATGGAGACATTCATTGTAGAATGATTTTTACAAATTTTGCCTCTGGAGGTGCAACTCTGGATTAAAGAGCACAACCCAGAAATGGCAGAAGTAGCAATCATTCTGGCAGAAGACTACCTGGCCACACATCAGTCTGTTAACAAGAAAGGACAGTGATCTCCTGAACCACCTGCCTATAAGAGTTCATCTCCACTGGTAAGACCTGCTTATACCTTTCAGAATAAACAGTATGAAAACAGAACTGGTCCCAGTGGTAGAACCTTTCCCCTGATATAGTGTGCCAAAACTGTCAGGGATGAGGGCACGTAGCCAGGTTCTGTCCTACAAAAAAAACCTGATGTGACACATCTGGCATTATCAAATGATGGATATTTCTTTACCAATGCGACTATTGCTAACTGAACTGTATTGGGATTAATTGACTTGGGGAGTAAAAATACCCTAGTTAGACATGACCTGGTGAGACCACTAAAGAAAGGAACTCTGATGTATGTGGTATGTGTACATGGTGACAGACATCAGTACCCCCCCCCCCCACTAATATAGACATTACTGTGGAAGGAAAGACAACACAGGTCACAGCAGAGGTTGTACTACGTTTGCCTGTACCCATTGTATTGGGTCATGATTTTCCTGACATTTCCACACTAATTATGGACAAAAATATGTTAACAGCAGTAACCACTCGTGCCCAGAAGAAGAAGGAACTATTGTTATATGAATTGATTCCTTTTGAAGGGGATGTGGTAGATGCCCCTGATAAAACCAGACAGACATAGAATTCCAAAAAGAAACAACAACAACAATGGCAAAGGAATCAGCATGGTATACCAGGGGACATTAAAACTGTATTTGTTAATGATAAAACAGATGATAAACAAAGACAGGATGGTACATTAACTTCCCTTTTCCAGCAGGTGGAACAAAAAGAAGTGCCCGGGACTCCAAAAATAAAAAGTAAGAACAATGTATTATACAGTGTATAAGAAACCAGGGACAGAAGAAACAACTGAACAACTATTGGTACCAATATGCTTTAGAAAGGACATTATGTTTTATGGGCATGATTTACCTTGAGCAGGGCATGCAGGGAGGGACAAGACCCTGAGTAGAGTAGTACAAAGATTTTACTGGCCAGGAATTCATGAATACATTAGCCATTATTGTCAGGAATGTCAGGAGTGCCAACTAACTGACCAGGAAGGAAGAAAGGAACTAGTACCCCTTGTGTCAATCCCCTTAGTAACAACACCTTTTGAGAGGATAGGCATGGATATTGTGGGACCCCTTAACAAGAGTAGAAAAGGAATCCGCTTTCTCCTAGTGGTGTGTGATTACACTACTAAATATCCCAAGGCCATCCCGATGTGCACAGTCACCACCCCTAAGATTGCAAAGGAGTTGGTGAAGTTGTTTAGTTGGGTTGGCATCCCAAAGGAAATATTGAAGGATAGAGGGAGTAATTTCAACGCTGCACTGCTAAAAGAACTGTACCACCTTCTAGGGATAGTGGCTGTGCTCACCTCTCTGTATCATCCCCAAACAGATGGGCTCATAGAACAATTTAACAAGATGCTCAAGAGGATGCTTAAAAAATGTATTCAGGATGAAGGAAAGGACTGAGACAAATATTTACCTTTTCTACTGTTTGCCTATTGTGAGGTTCCCCAAGCCTCAACAGGCTAATCCCCCTTCTCATTGCTTTATGGTAAGAATCCCTGTGGACCACTAGATGTGGTAAAAGAGTGTTGGGAGGAGGGGTAAGACATGAAGCATCCTGAGATAGCATCATATATGAAGGAACATCATAAATGCCTGATGATTTATACCCAAAGAGCCCATGAAGCAGGAGTACAGGCCCAAAGAGCTCAGAAAAAGTTGTATGATCAGGCCATCTCCAAAACAAAAGGGTTTATAGAGGGAGATCAGGGTTCTGTTATTACTATCTACTTCTACCAATAAGTTACTTATGAAGTGGCAGAGACCCTATAAAGTGATATAGCAGATGGGACTTGTGACATACCTGATAGAAACTCCAGATAGGAGACAAAAAAAGAAAATTTATCATGCAAATCTCTTAAAAAAATGGCATGTTAAACCTGAGCCAACCACGAGTTTGTTAGTCCTTCCAGAAGCAAAAGAGAATGAATTGGACCTGGCCTATGACCGGTTAGAAAGGGAACAGGGATTTAAATATGTTAGTGTGAATCATGAACTGACACCAGATCAAAAACAAGAATTGTTATGTTTACTGGAGGAATTTCAGACTACATTTACAAGTGTACCCAGGCATGCTGTAGGGGTGGAACACCAAATCCATACAGACGCAGCCCCTATTAGAAAAAAACCCTATAGGTTACCTGAACGGGTCAGGGAGAAAGTGCAAGAGGAAATCAAGAAGTTACAAAGGCTAGGCATTATAGAACCATCTAAAAGTGCCTGGGGTTCACCCATTGTAGTGGTTCCCAAGAAAGAGGGAGAAATCAGATTATGCCTGGATTTCAGGGGTTGAACCAGGTATCGTAATTTGATGCATACCCTGTGCCCTGAGTGGATGATATAGTAGATAAAATAGGAAATGCTAAATATATCTCCACTCTGGACTTGACTAAAGGGTATTAGCAGATCCCTTTAGAGACTTCAGCCAAAGAGAAAACAACATTTTCTACTCCTATGGGTTTATTCCAGTTTCGAACGATGCCATTTGGTATGCATGTGCAGCAGTAACATTTCAGCTGTTTATGGATAGGTTGCTGGCACCACATCATAATTTTTGTGTGGCTTAAATAGACAACGTTGTTGTGTTCGGTACATCATGTCAGACCCATCTAGCCCATTTGAGGTAGGTATTGGCATCTGTTAAACATGTAGGATTGACAATAAACCCCTCCAAATGTGCTCTGGCACATAAAGTAAATACATTACATAAAGTATCTGTTATATATTGCTTATCCACCAATTCTATGTATTAGAATAGAGATATAGTTGTTTGTAGAATAGGAGTGGATCAGCTGACCTTATGGCATCACTGCTGAGCTGTATATATTCCCTCTGAAACTGTAGTGAGACAGATGAGTCTTAGGTAGCACCAGGGAAAGTTCTGCACCTATTAGCACAGAAGATAGTGGAAACACTTAGGTTTGGAAAGTGTAACCTTCCACTCTGTGGCAACACAACAAAGGTCTGGGAGTTGTCCCGAAGCTGAATAGCTTTATTTTGATTTATCAAGTGAATTATTTTTTTTTATTTTCTTATTTTGTTGTTTTATTTTATTTTGCTTATATATTGCTACATTCACAGCTTTAGAGTGCTTACTTGAAAATAATGTTCACACTATCATACTAATGTGTTCTGAAGTTGAAAAATCTCTGTGTCTGAGTTGTTGTTTCACACAAAACATCCACACACTGTCACCCCATGGTTGCACAGTGACCTTCTCTCCCTCTGCAAAAGCAGGGATAAATGCTGGACTGCTTTTAGAGCCTCATCCAAATTACAAGATTGGCTTGCTTACTGCCAGCTGTAAAATCTATGCAAAAAGCCTACTTGATCAGCCCAAAACTCCTTTAAGGAGAAACTCCTAGCTTCTGCTGGAAACCCACATAATTGTGGGAGACACATAAAACGGCTCCTGATGCTCCTTCTAAAGCTTCACTAAAATATATGATCATTGAAGGTGTGCATTGTAACAACCAACATACTAAAGACAATGTCTGCAATGTCCAGTTCACTGATGTCTCCTTCTCTGTCTGCTGCATTGCAGCCCAGGGCACAGTCCTTCCTCCTTTGCAGACTTCATTGCCCCAAACCCAACCCTCTTCTGCCAGAAAACTTTCACTTGAAAAGAAGTCATCAAACTTCTCAACTCCCTTCCTCTTGGCATTGGCCCAGACCAGATGGGCTAGAGCATAAATTATTCTGGCTAGATTCTCATGTTCTCACCCTTCCTATTATTCACATCTTCAACCTCTCCCTTATTACAGGTGTGGTCCCATCTCAGTGGAAAGTCAACAAGGTAGTCTTTGTCCCCAAAAAGGGTGATCTCAAAAGTATTTCACAATATCATCCAATAACGCTTCTTCTTACCCTGAGCAATCTACTTGGAATGGTAGTAGCCTCCACCTAATGGACTACGTTCAAACCCACTGCCTCATTACTGCATGTCAGCATGGCTTCCATAAGGAAAGCAGCACCACATCCACCCTCATCAAGATCACTGATGACATTAAGTCTTCTATGGACAAAGGAGCTCTTACTGGATCTGTCTTCATTGATTTGCCCAAGGAATTCAACCTTGTTGATAATGCCCTTTTATCCTGAAAACTAACCAACACTGGTGTCTCCCCTCATGTCATTGCATGTTTTACTAATGGGAAGGCTTTAATCCCAAGGTTCAATGGGCGGAGCAACAACGTCACTCCCCCTTCGGGCTTAAAAGGTCACATATCCTGGGCCTTGTCAGTATATGTTTTTCATTGATGCAGGGGGCTCCGTTGGTCTCCCTTTCTCTCGTTTGTTTTCATGACATTCCTGTTACCTCGTATGGTCTCCAGCTGCCCCTGCTCTTCCTCTCTGTTCCCGCTCACTGTTGTACTTTGCTTCATTCGCTAGTGTTCTTTGCTTTTCCCTTCCTTTCCTTGCCCATCTCATGTCATTGCTTCTGTTCGTCCCTTCCCCCTCCTCTTTCATTTGGTCCCCCCCTTCAATTTGTTTCTCCCCATCATTCTCCCATCTCACCCCAGCTTGTTACAGCTCTGCCATAGCTCTGGGTTCATCCTCTCCCTTTCCTACCCCTGCTCCTTCCCTTCTGCAGTTCTGGGTGTACTGTTCCCCACTGCATCGGCATTGCTCACCCCGTTTGGGATGTTCGAACCCTACTGCACCTCATTCCCCATTCTTCTATCCATGCTCCCAAACTGCCACCTCCTGCCTTTCTTGGCTTTCACTCCCTCTGCTGCACCTTCTGTTGCCTGGTTTGGATGTTCACCTGGACATCCGCAGTGTGATGCTACATCAGGCATTCCCTTCTCCTGCTGAACTGCTGACTCAGCTTACCATATTACCTCTTGCATCTCCAGGTATATTTCAGTTCTCCTACTTCCTCTTTTGTATCGGCTAGCTTGTCCCTGCCATCCTGATAGTTCTATGGGGGAACAGGGGACGACATTGTCCACACTCTGGCATCTTAGAGGATTACCATCACATTCTGTACACACAGTGCTGTCCGTTTACATGGAACCCACATCTATCCTACCAGTTGCACAGTGCTGCATTCCATTCTTCAGCTAACCTGTCTTTCAATGCATGAGCAATGCCCCTGTATGGTACGTGTGGTCTATTTCAGTCATCCCACCATGAATATGCTGTCCTTTTGTCACATGTGTATTTCTTTACCTCACAGCACTAAAAGATCATAGCACTGGTCTTTTAAATCATAGCAAAGGTCGGAATGTGGAGCGCTTTATTGAATGAACATATCTAAATAATGGACCCTACATGGTTTGTGCTGAGGAATGCTCTGTCACCTTAGTTCACTCATTTAATGAATTACATGTCCAGTATTAGCTCTAACATCATTAGGATCATCAGTTAATCTCTGCAGAGCAAGGTTAACTTTGGGTGTGTATAATCGTAGCGCTATGCAACGTTCATAGCAATTGGGAGGTGTAGTCACATACCAATGATGCTTTTCCTCTTTTGCCCTTTGCCTCATACCTCCTCAGTCCATTACTACCAGCCTGTATCTTTGCCTCCTATGCATGTTTCCTTGCTCCCCGTACTCATAAAGGCTAAGTTCTTCCATTTCACTGCAGTGTGTTACCATACTCTTTTCTACCCATCTTTACTGACAGCTCTGCTTCATCAACCTATTCATCGCTCCAGCGCCTTCCATAATTTTCTCTAGTAGTTTCCAGCCTTCATCTGATGTGGAACGCCTGTTGCTCAGGGTGCTTGGTTTGACCCCTCAGCCTTCCATGACTCATCATCTGATGCCTTGCTTTGCCTTCCTGCATCTCACTGCTCTTAGCCGTGGGGGTGACTTGGTCTTGTACCTTCTTGCTCTGGATGTCATTCAGCTTTGTCTGGCCCATAGTCTTCCCCAGATTCTTTGTTCGGTTCCCCAGGATCTGCTTCAGACTTCCTTCTCATTTGGATGGTTGCCTCTCCTCATCACCTTGCTGGCTTGGGGCTTCATGCTGGTTGCTGTGGCTCTCTTGGGCCTCGTACCCTATCTCAGCTCAGTGTTTCTACCTGGTCCCATGCTCTTGCATATGGTCCATCCCCTACTTCTACTCCAACCATTCTAGCACCACCCTTCCACTACTAATTGGATCATTAATTCACTACTCTAGACAGAGTAATACTACTGCCATCAATCATTCCTTGGCAACCAAAAGCTAAAAAAAAAAAAACCTTTCATCATCATACTTCCTCTCTCGCTTTCGAGCATCTAGTTCCGGGCAAAGGTCTACTCATTCACATTGCATACTCAAGCATGCCTTTTTGGCCAAAAAGGACAACAGCAAACCTACGCGGAGAGTGGTTTACTCTGTATGTGCACCTTCATCGGAGTTGTGGGGTATGTTTCTGTGGGTGATGCTGGCTCTTGTTTTCTCTGGCTCCCATGGTGTTTCCTTGTACATCTTTTGTTTGGATTTAGTATTTTGGTATATTTTTTGTTTCTGCTTTAATGTCTGCATTTACAGCTCATTCTCTGTGAGCAGTACCTTTTACATGGGGTCGGCTGAGGGACATAGCAATGTTAGGGGGCATCATGAGGGATGCCCCTCGTAATGCGGGACACTTGAGGGGTATTATTTGCCTTGTGTCTCCCTCTGCCCCCATCCAGTCTTTCACCCTCATCTCCTCTATTTCTTGTCTGGCCTCCCTTGTTCTGATACCTCTTAAAGTCTCTCTGGTTCTTATGCACCTCTACGCATTGTGTTTCTTGCTTGTCAGGCTCTTTCCTAGTGGCAGCCCCTCACCTATGGATGCTCTTAGTCCTCCATGTATGAAGCTCACCTTTCTCCCCTACGTTGTGAGGTATACCAGATTGGTGCCACCTCTTACCTTGCAGGGTACACTGTCCCTGGGTTGCTGGCCTCGGCCAGCTTGCTGTTGGAGTTTACTCTTTGGGGGTTTCTGCCCATCCACTACTACTTCTTCTCAACTACTATCCCTCTTCAAACTACCACTCATGGCTGGTATCCCTAGCTAATCCGACTTGGACATCCAGTACTCGGAGCACTCATTTCGGCATGCTTTGGGGTGTACTCATTCTGCGCCCTCTCCTCAGCCGCCGTTGCAGCCATCCTTCACCCCACTCCATTAATCTGTCTTCAACTCCAGGCTTCACTACATTGCCATATCGCTTGATCTGTCTCTAGCTGACTTGTTCCAGTTAATTTAGCCCTCTCAGCTCCATGCTGCCTTGCACCGACCTGCTCATCTGTTTCCATCGCTCGCTTGATCTGCCTCGGCTGACAAATCAGTATACCTCAGTGGGCTCCATCTGGTCTGCACTCAATATTTATTTTTGGGCATAACTATCCTTAATCATATGTTCTGGCTGAATCCGTCCGGCCTTATCCAGCTCACCCTACTGCAGTTCTCATCCAATACAGGCTTTGTCCTACGCTAACTCATTGACCTCCCTACCATCCTTCATCCTTTTATACCTCGCTTTGCCATACCATCCTCCATTGCTTCAATCCATCATTGTACTTATTCCATTCCTATTTTACCTTCTTTGGCCTTGTGCCTGTTCTCATCCCAGCTGTCATGGATTCTTTCCACTCATGGCTTCACTCCTCATCGTACATCGTCTGATTTTGTGCCTCTCAATCGCTCATCCTGAGATGACCCTCTGGTTTGCCTACCCTTTGGTTCCAGACATGCCTTCTTGGCCTCAAGTCTACCTCCTTTTTTGGAGCCTCCTTAACACTACTAGCTCAAATTGACTCAATATCCAATCAAGGACATGCCTTCTTGTCCATTGCTCCTTGCTAAGGGCTGGCTGGCTGCTCTCCACCAACATTCAAGTTCAATTTCAAATTCATTTATGTCTCCTCTTCACCCTTTCAAGCCTTCATGGCTTCTCTCCATCATCATCAGTGCTTCTTCAGTCTTCTCCTGATCTTCAGTCTTCTCACAAGCACTTGCAAAAACATTCCTATCTCCTTCCTCCACCATTCCTATCATTGAATCCTATGCTACCTCATAAACTCTGGCCTCAGGGTCTAATCATTGACATTGCATACCCAGTTCACATCGCATATTCAAGCATGCCTCATTGGACTCAGTATCTGCTCACTCGCATTGCTTAATCAAGTCAGTCTGCATTGTCCTCGGTCTCCTCATGAGCACATCTGGATACCTTTTACTCCTCTGACTTCTACATGGATCTACACCCTCCCATCGACTACTCGATCATACACTTCTCAGGTCCCTGCTGCCTCATGATCCTTCTTCAATCCATGCTTCTAAGGGTTTTTTTTCCCCTATCTCGTCATCATCCTCCTTACTTAAATCACTTATTAATGAACTGTTCTCTTTACTGACATATGTCCTCAAATCAAACATCATCAGCCTGGAGGGAAGGCGACCTAGGCCTTGGATCCCCAGAGATTTCCTCCTCAGAGGGGAGTTTTCCTCTCCTCCGTGCCAATGGTCATAATATTAGTTAGAGTTAGTGCTTTCTTCAGTTAGTTAGTTAGGTTCCACTGTTGGATGGAGGTGGATGGTGGTCCCTGCTTTCCCCCCTGTCTCCTTAGGAAGTCAGCCCTTATCATCTTCTCAGAACTCATTCATCATTCTCACCTCTTGGAAGCTCGACACCTTTGGGTATTCTTTTTGAGCTTCTTCCTAACCTACTTTAGCCAAAGCAATCATTTCTGTGGCACCTGTAGGGGGAAACTCTCCTTTAGGGTTCCTTGAGTCGTACCCCTACAGGGTGGTATATCCCATGTATAGAGAGGTGGAAAGCTACAAAGCAAATCAAGTTACACAAGCATCATCTCATCTCATTCATTTGCATAGGCATATAGAATGGGAGGGGTTTAAGCCTGAATTTTGATGGGCAGCACAACAACGTCACTCCCCCTTCAGGCTTAAAAGGTCACACATCTTGGGCCTCACCAGGATTCATTTTTGGTTGCCCACCATTCACCCCTCCTCCTCCAGCGCTTTGCCTCCCTTACCTGTAAGCTTCTTCCTAACCTACCTTTAGTCGATGCAATCATTCCCATGGCACCTGTAGGGAGGGAACCCTCCTCTAGGGTTCCTTCCATCATACCCCTACAGGGTGGTATATCCCATGGATAGAGAGGTGGAAAGCCACAAAGCAAATCAAGTTACACAAGCATCATCTCCTCTCATCTCATCCAGTTGCATAGGCAAATTAAATTATTTGTTAGGCAACAATTTGTCAAATTTGGCAATGCCTTCTACAGCCAATTGTTGATTGCACATGACTTCCCATAGGGCTCTATTCTAAGCACACTACTCAGCAATTTTCATAAATGATCTCCCCTCTTTCTCTACCTCTTGTTCTATCATCATGTACATTTATGATATAGTGGTATACCACAGTGCCCTGAGCCACCAACTCATTAATGCCCAAAGTACCAGGGACTTCAGCAACATCCAGAACTGGCTAGTGTCCAGCAACCTGGTTCTAAATGTCTCCAAAACTCAAGCAATTTTATTTGATTCCAGAGAATGCAGATTTTCCTGCTGTCATCCCCTGTCCATCTGGTTTGTAGATGGCTCTCTTCTCTTACTAATCAAGAAATTTCAGTACCTGGGTGTTACCCTCGACCCTGCACTGGATTTCCATTTACACAGCTCAGACTTAAGCAAATCTGTTAATTCCAGAGTTGGTCTGGCCTATCACTTCCATCATTTCCTAACTCCAAAAGTATGCCTAGCAGTCTCCCAAAGCATCATGCTCCATTGCCTACAGTATAGCTCACTACTCTTTACTAATGCCCCACATCCTCAATAAATAAATGGGATGTCACCTGCAACAACATCTGCTAATTCACCATATCTTTCCCCCTCCTCCAACACCATTGTTCCCTCGGCTCTTTCTTAGGGTGGCTATCCCCATCTGCCTCCAGATTTATTGCAATAGGTAGTTTCCTCTACAAACTATTCCACTCTGACACCCCAACCACCCCCAATTTAGCTCATTCATGGTGTTCACCCTATGTACACTCTCAGATCTTCAGATACTACTTCACTTGTAGTCCCTAAATGTTCAACCAAAATGAGTGACCAGGTTTTTTCCTTGTTCACCACCAGGCTATGGAACTCCCTCACCTCCAATGTCCACAGTTCCCCAACCCTGTCATCCTTCAAAACTGCTCTGAAGACACATCTCACATTATGTACAACCAGCATTGTCTGTAGCCTAAACTTCAGTGGGTCACATATCAAAACAGCGCAGAGAAAATGTAGAAGACAAAAAGAGTGAGTCAAAAATAAGGCATCCACAAAAACAAACACAAATAGGCTCATTCACTGTCAATGGTGAAAACTATGCTGCAGCGATTTTCTGGGGGGGTCTTCCCCCCGCACCTGCTTAAAATAAATAACCATCAGCAGGTTGGATGCAACTCAGGGATGGGGAGAAACTCAGGAGGGTGACATTCTCCAGGGAGCTGCAACTCGGGGTGGGGGACACTGTCAGGGGGGCAGATTAAATATTATCACCCAAGGGGGATGCAACTTGAGGAGGGAGATGATGTCTGGACAGGATGGTGTAATAGCAACCCCCCCCCCAAAAAAAACATGCCACAGTGAGACTCAAACCTGGGTCAGCTACACATACCCACAACATTCACAGACCATCATTCTAACCTCTAGACCACACTGCCAGGATGATGAAGCAGCACACATTTGCTAACTTACATTGCCCAGACTCTCTAAAGACTACTACCTACAACACTTATTTGCTGCAATTACCACTATGGCAATATGGTATTCACTGTAATTCACTCACTTTTATTGAGTTGCTCTTATTGATTCACTTTTTTGATGGGGTGCCACTTCCATGCCTCTCTTGCCAACCTACCAGTGTTCACCTCTAATTTATTTTACATTTTGTTCTCTACTTGCTTGTACCCTGAAACAATTCCGAGGACTGTAGTGCTCCCAGATAGTATAAGTGAAAACTCCTCCATCCTCCTTACATGGACAAACTAGACTCCCAAAACAACCCCTAAAGCTATCACATCCAGGGTACTATGGGCTGGGCAACTTGGCCCTCTTAAAACACACCTTAGTCTACTGCAGTTCTCATCTCATCCATGTATGAAGCTCATCTTTCTCCCTTACCTTGTGAGGTATACCAGATTGGTGCCACCTCTTACCTTGCAGGGTACACTGTCCCTGGGTTGCTGGCCTCGGCCAGCTTGCTGTTGGAGTTTTCTCTTCGGGGGTTTCTGCCCTTCCACTACTACTTCTTCTCAACTACTATCCCTCTTCAAACTACCACTCATGGCTGATATCCCTAGCTAATCCGACTTGGGCATCCAGTACTCGGAGCACTCATTTTGGCATGCTTTCGGGTGCACTCATTTTGCGCCCTCTCCTCAGCCGCCATTGCAGCCATCCTTCACCTCACTCCATTAATCTGTCTTCAACTCCAGGCTTCACTACATCGTCATTTCGCTCAACCTGTCTCTAGCTGACTTGTTCCAGTTCATTTAGCCCTCTCAGCTCCACGGTGCCTTGCATCGACCTGCTCATCTGTTTCCGTTGCTTGCTCGATTTGCCTCGGCTGACCAATCGGTATACCTCAGTGGGCTCAACCTGGTCTGCACTCGATATTTCTTTTTGGGCATACCTATCCTTAATCATATGCTCTGGCTGACTCTGTCTGGCCTTATCCAACTCACCCTACTGCAGTTCTCATCCCATACAGGCTGGGTCCTACGCTAACCCATTGACCTCCCTACCATACTTCATCCTTTCATACCTCTCTTTCCCATACCATCCTCCATGGCTTCAATCCATCATCCTACCTCATCCATTCCTATTTTACCTTCCTTGGCCTTGTGCCTGTTCTCATCACAGCCATCATGGATTCTCTCCACTCATGGCTTCACTCCTCATCATACATCATCTGATTTTGTGCCTCTCGATCGGTCATCCTGAGATTATCCTCTGGTTTGCCTACCCTTTGGTTCCAGACATGCCTTCTTGGCCTCGAGTCTACCTCCTTTTTTGGAGCCTCCTTAACCCTACTAGCTCGAATCTACTCAATATCCAATCAAGGACATGCCTTCCTGTCTATTGCTCCTTGCTAAGGGTTGGTGGCTGCTCTCCCCTATCGTTCAAGTTCAATTTCAAGTTCATTTATGTCTCCTCTTTGCTCTTTCAAGCCTTCATGGCTTTGCTCCATCATCATCAGTGCTTCTTCTTTCTTCTCATGATCCTCAGTCTTCTCACAAGCACTTACTCGAACATTCTTATCTCCTTCCTCCACCATTCCTATCATTGAATCCTATGCTACCTCATTGACTCTGACCTCAGTGTCTAATCGTTGACATTGCATACTCAGTTCAGATTGCATATTCATGCATGCCTCATCGGACTCAGTATCTGCTCACTCGCATTGCTTAATCAAGTCAGTCTGCATTGTCCTCGGTCTCCTCGTGAGCACATCTGGATACCCTTTGCTCCTCTGACTTCTACATGGATCTACACCCTCCCATCGACTACTCGAGCATACACTTCTCAGGTCCCTGCTGCCTCATGATCCTTCTTCAATCCATGCTTCTTACGGTTTTTTTCCCTATCTCGTCATCATCCTCCTTACTTACATCACTTATTAATGAACTGTTCTCTTTACTGACATACGTCCTCAAATCAAACATCATCAGCCTGGAGGGAAGGCAACCTAGGCCTTGGATCCCCAGAGGTTTCCTCCTCAAAGGGGGGGTTTTCCTCTCCTCCGTGCCAATGGTCATAATATTAGTTAGAGTTAGTGCTTTCTTCAGTTAGTTAGTTAGGTTCCACTGTTGGATGGAGGTGGATGGTGGTCCCTCCTTTCCCCTCTTTCCTTAGAAAGTCAGCCCTTATCATCTTCTTCTCAGAATTCATTCATTATCGTCACCTCTTGGAAGCTTGACACCTTTGGGTATTCTTTTTGAGCTTCTTCCTAACCTACCTTAAGCCAAACCATTCATTCCTGCAGCACCTGTAGGGTGAAACCCTCCTTTAGGGTTCCTTGAGTTGTGCCCCTACAGGGTGGTATATCCCATGGATAGAGAGGCCAGAAGCCACAAAGCAAATCAAGTTACACAAGCATCATCTCATCTCATCTCATCCATTTGCATAGGCACATTGAATGAGAGGGCTTTAAGCCCGAGTTTTGATGGGCAGCGCAACAACATCATTCCCGCTTCAGGCTTAAAAGGTCACACATCCTGGGCCTTGCCAGGATTCATTTTTGGTTGCCCACGATCCACCCCTCCTCCTCCAGTGGTTTGTCTCTCTTACCCATGGGCTTCTTCCTAACCTACCTTTAGTCGATGCAGTCATTCCCATGGCACCTGTAGGGAGGGAACCCTCCTCTAGGGTTCCTTCCATCATACCCCTACAGGGTGGTATATCCCATGGATAGAGAGGCAGAAAGCCACAAAGCAAATCAAGTAACACAAGCATCATCTCATCTCATCTCATCTCATCTCATCCAGTTGCATAGGCAAATTGAATATGTTAGGCAACAATTTGTCAAATTTGGCAATGCCTTCTACAGCCAATTGTCGATTACACATGACTTCCCATAGGGCTCTATTCTATGCTCACTACTCAGCAATTTTCATAAATGATCTCCCCTCTTTCTCCACCTCTTGTTCTATCATCATGTACATTGATGATATTGTGGTTTACCACAGTGCCCTGATCCCCCAACTCATTAATGCCCAAATTACCAGGAACTTCAGCAACATCCAGAAATGGCTAGTGTCCAGCAACCTAGTTCTAAATGTCTTCAAAACTCAAGCAATTTTATTTGATTCCAGAGAATGCAGATTTTCCTGCTGCCATCCCCTGTCCTTCTGGTTTGTAGATGGCTCTCTTCTCTTATGAATCAAAGAATTTCGGTACCTGGGTGTTACCCTTGACCCTGCACTGGATTTCCTTTTACACAGCTCAGACTTAAGCAAATCTGTTAATTCCAGAGTTGGTCTGGCCTATCACTTCCATCATTTCCTAACTCCAAAAGTATGCCTAGCTGTCTCCCAAGGCAACATGCTCCATTGCCTACAGTATAGCTCATTACTCTTTACTAATGCCCCACATCCTCAATAAATAAATGGGATGTCGCCTGCAACAACATTTGCTGATTCACCATATCTTCCTCCTCCTCCAACACCATTGTTCCCTCTGCTCTTTGTTAGGGTGGCTATCCCCATCTGCCTCCAGATTTATTGCAATAGGTAGTTTCCTCTACAAACTATTCCAATCTGACACCCCAACCTCCCCAAATTTAGCTAATTCATGGTATTGACCGTATGTATACTCTCAGATCCTCAGATACTACCTCACTTGTAGTCCCTAAATGTTCAACCAAAATGAGTGACCAGGTTTTTTCCTTGTTCACCACCAGGCTATGGAACTCCCTCACCTCCTAGGTCCACAGTTCCCCAACCCTGTCATCCTTCAAAACTGTTCTGAAGACACATCTCACATTATGTACAACCAGCATCTGTCTGTAGCCTAAACTTCAGTGGGTTACATATCAAAACAGTGCGGAGAAAATGTAGAAGACAAAAAGATTGAGTCTAAGATAGCGCATCCACAAAAACAAACGCAAATAAGATCATTCACTGTCAATGGTGAAAACAATGCTGCAGTGATTTTCTGGGGGGGGAGTCTGCCCCAGCACCCCCTTAAAATAAATAACCATCACCGGGTTGGATGCAAATCGGGGATGGGGAGAAACTCAGGAGGGTGACATTCTCCAGGGAGCTGCAACTCGGGTGGGGGACACTGTCAGGGGAGGCAGATTAAATATTATCACCCAAGGGGGATGCAACTTGAGGAGAGGGATGATGTCAGGATAGGATGGTGTAATAGCAACCCCCCCAAAAAAAAACATGCCACAGTGAGACACAAACCTGGGTCAGCTACACATACCCACAACATTCACAGACCGTCATTCTAACCTCTAGATCACACTGCCAGGATGATGAAGCAGCACACATCTGCAAACTTACAGTGCCCAGACTCACTAAAGACTACTACCTACAACACTTATTTGCTGTCATTACCACTATGGCAGTATGGCATTCATTGTAATTCACTCACTTTTATTGAGTTATTCTTATTGATTCGCTTTTTTGATGGGGTGCCACTTCCATGCCTCTCTTGCCAACCTACCATTGTTCACCTCTAATCTATTGTGCATTTTGTTCTCTACTTGCTTGTACCCTGAAAGGATTCCAAGGACTGTTGTGCTCCCAGATAGTATAAGTGACCACTCCTCCATCCTCCTTACATGGACAAACTAGACTCCCAAAACATCCCCTAAAGCTATCACATCCACGGTACTATGGGCTGGGCAACTTGGCCCTTTAAAATCACACCTTAGACTACAAGACTTGTTGGCCATCTACAATACCAATGGTGCTGACTTAGCACTTGAGCACTTTGTCTGTACTTTCAATACATCTTTTAACAGCTATGCTCCTTAAAAAAAATGTAAAGTGAAGGGAACCAGCAAGTCATGTATCACTCTTTCCCTTCTCGAACTTATTAAGACAAGGGATAACCTGTAGTATAAGGCCCAAAGCACTGGTTCCAGCATAGATGCCCCAAACTACAGAATGGCTCATAACAAGTGCACCTATGCCATACACATTGCTAATAGACAGTATTTTAAGCAGGAATTAAACAATGCCTTTGGATATAGCTGAAAGTTTTGGGAAAATATTAAACCATTAACTGGGAAACCTAGCAAAACTTCCCCCTCAATGGTCAGTGTTAATGGGAATCTGACCCAGGATGCGAATGTGATTGCCAGCACCTTCAATAAAGCTTTCACTGATCTTAGCGGGGTGCTTCCTCCCCTCGACTTCCTTAACCTCCAAAGTGGCACTAACCTCAACAGCAAAGGCAACTGTCACTCACATGCACCACCCCGCTTGTACCTTATAACTGTCTCCATATCTGAGGCTAAAAAATACCTCACATAGGCAATCAGAAAAACAAGGTCCAGTGGTGACTCTCTATAGCTAAAATTAATAGCCCTCACCCTGGCCGAAGTACTCCATCCTTTAACCCACATCCTGAATCTGTCACTCATAACAGCAAAATTCCCCAAGATCTGGAAAAAGGTCATAGTCACTTCTGTTTTCAAAAGTGGTGACCCCACCGACTTCTCAAACTACCGGCCTATCTCTATTCTCCCCTTCCCTCTGCAAAGCACTCAAAAAGATTGTCAGTGATCAGCTTGTGGACTACCTTGACAAGTACCAGCTCCAATGCAAGGAACAACTTTGTTTCAGAAAACTGCACTCACCACCACTGCCCTGATTGAATTCACTAGTTTCATCCATGATGCCATAGACTGAGGGCACATGGTTGGGACCACTTATATTAACCTAACAAAAGCTTTTGATACGGTCGAACATGAGATACATCTTCATCAATTATTCCTCATCGGTCTCTCCACAGAATCAGTGGGGTGATTCTGGAGTGACCTCACTGGACGTACTCAACATGTAAAAATGTTAGACACCCACTCTGGTCACTGTCCTGTCACAACAGGGGTGCCCCAAGGCTCAATCTTGGGCCCCATATTTTTCAGCTTATTTCTCAATAATCTTCCTATGACCTGCCCAGGCCATGTACTCTTGTACACAGATGTTGCAGTGCTGTTTTCAAGCCAGCCCAACCCAGCTGCACTTGAAAAAAATGCAGAATTGCTTCTCAGTTGTGGAGTCATGGTTCCTAAACAACAAGCTTCTTCTAAACTAGAAGAAGACAAAGACCATCCTCTTTGCCACACACAGAAACAGACACAAATCCTATCATCTGTAAATTTGTAACAAACATAATGAAGTACTGGATATGGTCAGTACCTTCAAATACCTTGGGGTAACCCTCAATAGCACCCTCTCCTACTCTGAACATGTTGATTTGGTTGCAAAGGCTGTTACCTGTAGGACTGGCCAACTGTACAAACATAAACACTGCTTAACCAATGAAGCCCTTAAACTCGCAATGACCAGCTCCATCATATCGATTATGGACTATGGACTGATAGTCTATGAACAGTAAATGATACAGTTCTTCACAGAATCAGGGTAGCCCTTAACAAATCCTACAGACTGATCCTACGAGCCCACCCCCTGATGCATACTTGTGAGCTATACTCCCGTACTTGTTGACTTAACTTGGAAAATAGAATCCAGTACCAAGTTTGCCTCCTCGCTAAGAAGGCCACTCGAGGGCTCACTGCCCCAGGAGAGCTTGGCCTCCTCCTCCCCCCCCACAGCAACAGTGTCAGGAATACTAGAAATCTGAGTAGTCAAACTCTAAAAGTACCCTTCTGATGGACATCCCAAGGTTAACAATTCTTCAAATACAGGGCTCCAATATGGCAAAACTCCCCTAGCACAGACCTCATGTCCAGTGTAAAAACTGGCCAATTTAAAACAAACCCGAGGGCTCACATGGCCTCCAACAACCCTATGTGCAACTGTGGGTGATATCCCACCACTAATCTACTCCCCACTAGCCCCTATCCTCTCCTACCCTTTCCCTTTACAAGGCTTGTATGAGCTGCTCTCTCCAGCCTCTCCCAGCACTCTGAATTCTTCACTGTCTACCCCTCACACTCTCTCCTCCTCCCCCCCATCTTTACTCAGTACTTTACTTCTCCTTCATTCTCCCACCTTAATCAGGTTAAGTTTATTGTTGTGTATGTTCACTGTTCCCTATTTAGTTTTATACCACACTCTCTGATTATGTAACCTTCATGTAATAATTGTCACTGAGCCTCTTGTTGTTTGCACACTATATCTTTGGTTTTGTAAGTCCTTGTTTTTTTTCTCTGATGCAGAACCTTTGTAAATGAGCTATTAGCTCAAAGGTGTATATTTGTAATATCAACAAATAAATAAATACCCTTCCATGATTTTATTCCACCACCATTAGTCAACACCTCACAATACACCTGAACATCATATTTTGTACTCTGCGCACTAATTGAAATTTGTTATTGTTATCTGTCTTTCGGATGAGATGTTAAACCAAGCTCCCGTCTGCCTGTTCTGGTGGTTGTTCAGGTGGATGTTAAAGATCCCACAGCACTTCTCGAAAAAAAGTAATGGAAATTTCCTTGGTGTCCTGGCCTAATTTCCTCCATTCAGTAGAAATACCACCAACAGCTTGATTTGGTTCAGCTTCAGTTGGTTACCATCCCTGGGTTGCCCCTGAAAAAGGGACTTCTAGTCTCAGTGGGCTTACCCTGTCAACAAAATGCAATAAATAAATAAATTGTTTTTACTATGTATCTTTCCTGGTCTATGCCTAGAATTGTAGATTTTCAAAGTTTTCTTTGTATTTGTTTCTTCTATGCTGAAATCTTGTTCTTTACCCTCTTGGGCTGTACCTGAAAATAGGCATTTCATTGTCTAGTGTACCTACCTGGTTGCCAAAAACAAAATAAATAAATAAATAAATATATTCTGTGGTGGCTCAGTAGTTTTGGGAGTAGAGTACAAATGGGGTAATAGGAGGATCTTGCCACTGACACAGATGAGTTCCTTTCAAGGCTGGTAGGAGGTGAACCCTTAATGATGAGGAGCCCTATGGGCCAATGGGAGGACAGCATTCTTGGGTTTGGCCTGCACATCTACCTTCCTCTGATTGGGGAGTGGCCCACGGCATGTGGCTCAAGAGCCACCCATCATGCTGCAGAGGCTGTAGTCCCTTTGAAGTCAGTGCACCTTTTATAAAACTGCACATTCACCTGGAGAGTCCCCTGGAGGTAGGGAGACAAACCAGTGGAAGGAGCAGACCGTCTTAATAAAGGGTTGCTGACACAACCAAGCTGTGCAGGTCACACAGCTACTTGTTGTTATTGGTTTACAAATAAACACATGACTGTGGCCATTTCTTCCAAAACACTGGGCATGTCTCTTATGTTGATGTAAAGGGGTAAGGGACCTATCCAGATAAAAAAAAAAAAACTTGTAATGGCTAGATAGCCTTGGCACAACTAGCAAATCCAGCTCAGTGAGGCTGAGCACAGCTTGTGATTTGCAGCCTGAGGGAGTAAGGGACAGATACTTATAGTTACTGTGCTGTACTGATTCTATATTAGGCGGACTGGATGGACCCAAAGTCTATTCCTGTCTGTAAATTCCTGTGTTTCTATGGTGGACTTCTTTCTTAGTCCTCTCCAGAGATCACTTAGTTTAGTACAGTTTTTAAGCACTTGTTTACAGGCAGAGGGCTTTGGGGGCATAGTTATTGATAGAATGTATCCATTGACTCTATACAACTAAGGAAAGGGAATGGAATTTTGTTATCAGTGGCACATTTTATACGGTATGAACCATATCCCAGAAAGTGCTAACCATTACAATCCAGAATATGGAGAAGACTAGTTAAGGAGAGAGACACTTTAGGCCATTTTAGGCACACAGTGATTCAAGCAGCAGAGAGATACAATAGCTTAGAGAGAAGTTAAGTACAGAAAGGGAGGAGGTTAAGTGACTTACTCAGGGTCACACATTGAGTAACTGGCAGTGATGGGATTCAGGCTTTCATCGCCAGGGTCATACAGTAGCATAGCAGTCTAACCAGTCATGTCTAGAGAGCACCAAATCTGATCTAACCTTAATTTGTAGGTAGTTGGGATATCCAAAACCTGCACTGAAATTCCATCTGAGAAACAATCAAATTCTGAATCATGGATATCAAGTTCTGATCCTGTCCTGCGTTATTTGCCTCTAGTGTTCAGAAACACTGTCCACCCACATGCAGTTCTGTACAAGAAAAAGGAAAAAAACAGTCCCATCCCATACAAAAAACAGTCCCTGGAGTCAAGTGGCACCCCTGCCAAGGGTAGAATTTACATAGCCACAAGCCCCATCCACAACATTCAGAATGCCCCCCCAACACACACACAAAGTTGTGAGATGAGGCTCATTTGTGGTGTGTTTGTATGGTACAACCAAAATCAACATGCACATAGGTTTCATAGGTTGTATATGAGCACAGCGAGACATAATTGTCCATGATCTGCTCGCCTTTATCTCAAAGGTTACATCTCTCAATTGCATTTTCTTTACAATCTCTGTCCAGTTTGGTTTTAAATTCCTCCGTAGTCCCTCTAATCACAACCTCCAAAGGAAGACTGTTCCACAGTGAGACCACCTTTTGAGAGAACCACATTGCTCTTTTCATACAATTATTTAAATCATCTTTTAGTTGAAGCAATATCCCATGAATACAGCGAGTCATTTTGAGTGAAGTCAAAATAGCGAGTGTAAAGTCATCAATGTGCTCTTAATAGCACATTGTCACTTCATCACCTTCATTTCCCATGGAGTACCTGTTCAATGTAGTATACAGAGGTTTGTCTTGAGGTGCCAGTTCTGAGCTGGCTGTCTGGTGTACTGGCTATAGTCACCACCTCTGTGGCTAGCGGACCTGGGCTCAGGACTGGCTCTGGAGATATTTTTTTCTGTGTATGTGTTTTTTGATGTTTCATGTCCCACTGTTCTGCTGATTTTGTTCTCTCCCACCCACAGGTTGCCTTCCACTAATGTTCTCCCCCAGCTGACATCTGTCCCCCCACATGGAGTATCCCCCCTCCCAAGTTTTCCCCTGTCCCCCATTATCATGCCCCCTGGAGATCATTATATTTTAGATTGGGGGTGTGCTGGAGCATAGCTCCCCACATAAAAAGTACCCTCACATCATCCACCCTGGAGAGTAAGGAAGTGCTGGTCACTGTTTGTGGGGGTTGCTGTAGAGCACATCACTGTTTTGCTTTTTGGCAATGTGCACTCACTGTTTTTGGCCAGCACCATTTTAGAAGTGATATTATCACATACAACAGCTAAAGCATGTCTGACTTAATGTTGTATTGGATATCTCTTGTTTGCGCACTCACCACCACATATAATGCTGCACACTGAAATAAATAATACAATGATTTTATTACATATTAAAAAGTGCCTAATGTTTATCTGGTCCTTTTGAAAAAGGGTCCGGTGCAGGACCAGAAAAGCATTAGGCACTTTTTAATATGTAATAAAATCTTTGTATTATTTATTTGGTTCTATGTGGTGGTGAGTGCCCAAGATTTTTGTGTTTTACTTCATGTTGGCTTGTGAGCATCCAGACCTTGTGCTCTCCTTTCCTGTTTTTTTGATATATCTTGTTTCCAGATCAACATAGTCCCATACTGTAAGTCAGGGTTGGCAAAGGTGCTACAGTATAAACCAAGCAAAGGCCTCCCCTCATTCTATGATACTCTGGAGTATGTAACCCTAGCCTTTGTAATTTATCCTTATACTCAAGGTTCTGCCATCCTATGATAATTCTGGTTGCCTTTCTCTGTGCTCCCTCCAGGGATTTAATCTCAGTTTTAGTGTAAGGTGCACAAAACAACAAACAAACATGCTTGTGCAGAAGGGGAATTACCAAAATAAAGAAATTAAACTTTAAAAAGAATCAAATTGCCTGACAAAAAAAACACATTACATTAATTCAGTGTAATTTAACCCCTCTGCATTTATTTTCCTGTTATTATACAGTATTTAAAACTCTCAATCTGCAGCATGGGCGGCTACATACTGTACCTATGGGGTGGTGTGTAACTTGACCCCTGGGGTTGAAATCATCAGCAGTGGTAGTAGCCTTGTATGAATTGATTTGAGGTGTCACACATTTTCAGAGTGGATTGTGTTACAGTGTCCTTGTGATAGAATGTGTAAAATGTGTGCAAAAATTCTTATAGTACACATTTTACACACTGTTTCACAAGGACACAGGAACACAGTCCACTCCAGCTGTTCTTCTTGCCTCCCTCAACCTACCTATCTCTTGGCTCAGACACAGTCCCTTCTGCCCCACTTTATCAATTTGACCCTGGGCTGGCTGGTAGCTAATGCCTCCTCTCCTTCCCAAACAGAACCCACCACAGACAGACCTAAATGCTGCTGTCACTGATGACTCATTCATCTAGAGATGTGTCTGGCCTGGAGCCCTCTAAGAACTGCTGGGGTGGTGGTACTCACTTAATTTCCTGCCGCCTCTCCTCCCAGTGCTGGGTCACAGGTGAGTCCACTCCTCCTATTAGCATGCTGGTTCCTTGATGAGCCTGTCTGCTCCTTACTGGTAGACAGATGACCACTGGTAAAGTGAACACTGGTGGGCTGACTGCCTCCCTTCTTTTGCTCACATCCATTGCGCCCTTGAGTCACTCCCAGGACAGTAATTCTGTGTGTCCTTTTGCTACAGTTCCAAAAAGGAAAAAAATCATCTTAGTCCCACAGGCCACCATGAAATGACTGGTGAATGGTGCTAATACACAACAACTGTTAATGTCAGTTATCTTTGTGGTGGACAAACTCTCAGCCGGCAACTTTTGCTTTTCATTGAGCAGATTAAGGCAAATGGCAAGGACACAGTGAGTCAGAGCCAGATGGCAGAAGAAACAACATTACTGGATGGCATGAAAAAAGAGCAACCATTGGCAGATGTCACACAGACATACTGTATAAACATAGAAAAATAGAATGTGATGGTGGATAAGGACTGCTTGGCCCACCTAGTCTATCCATAGGTCTCAGGTCAGTTTCAGTGGGGAGTGATGAATGGACCCTCTCCACAGTCACTCAGGGTACCTGATGTTGGCAATAAAAAAAAGCAATATGCTGTCTGCAGTTAAAGAAAACGATGCTCGACAGAGACCCCAAAAATGCAGGGCCCTAAGAACAGGTATACGTTGCATTACTGTTAGTCTGGTCCTGCCCACCACTCATTTTCCTCCTCCTTTCACCTCCTTTTATTTATTTTATTTATTAAAGGTATTGGAATTACAAACCTTTGAGTTAGTAACTATTTTGCAAAGGTTCCACGTCATGGTTAGACAAAGGTACAATAAATTAGACACAGGTACAATAAACAGTCAGGTGTAGCAATACATTACAAAGATCTGGAAGGGTGGTGATAACATGAGACAGAGACACAGGTACAATAAACAATTGGAGGTACTAGTACATATACAAATTTAGGTTTGGGTAGCAAAAAATACAGGCAGTGAGCATTGGTGCAGCTTATGTAAAAGCAGAGATTGAAGCATAAGAAGGCTGGACAGTGGTCCATTGTCAAGGGTGGAACAGGTAGGGTAGGGTAGGGTGGGATTATGAGGTAGACCAGAGCTGTGGGGAATTACAGCTGCAGGTTGTGCAGAGGTGGCTCTGGAGTGAGGATTTGAAGGGTCCAAGTCCGTTCTTATGGTAGATGGAGGCAGGAAGGGAGTTTATCCAGATTGGGGCTCTGTAGATGAAGGACCTCTGGGCCAGGGCAATCCTGACTCTGGGCACATGTAGCAAAGATTTGGTGGAGCTTCGGGTGGAGGTAGCAGAGGGGACAGGATGAATCAATGATGAGAGTCTGGGTGGGACAAGACCAACCATAATTTTCTTGGTGGAGAGGCAGGTCTGGCACTGGAGACGATCTTTGAAGTTGAGTAGGTTGACTAGAGTGTAGACAGTGTAGGTGTATGTAAGCTTGGCACAGCCTGTAAGGAGGTGGCATGCTTTATTGAGGGAGGTTTTGATTCTGTGAAGGGTGGTACTGGAAGCAATCCCATAAACAAGAAGACCAAAGTCAACGAGGGAGAGGACCGATGAGGTAATAGTGAGCCTAAGGGCTTCGGGGGGAGGCAATCCCTGTGGTGGTAGAGAAGGCCGATATGAGAGTTGACAGAGGAGCAAAGGAGGTGGATGTGGTCATGGAAGGATAATGCCGGGTCAAAAGTAACACCAAGATATTTGAAGCTACAAACCTGTTCGATGAGGTGTTGACAGTTAGTTAACATTTGAAGTGGGAAGACCAGGAACGTGCTCTGGGTGTGGGTGAAAAGTGTGGACTTTGTTTTTTTATGGTTGAGAACAAGCCTGAGGTCAATGCACCAAGACTCAGCCTGGCTGAAGGATTTTTGCAGAATGTCTTGTAGGGCAATGGGGTCTGGGTGGGAGGAGAAGAGAACTGCATCATCTGCATAAAGGAGGACATGTACAGAACTGACGGTGGGGAGGGTGTTGAGGCAGAGATTGAATAGAAGAGGGCCCAGGATTGAGCCTTCCAGAACACCAGAGCTAACTGGTCAGCTGCCTGAGATGGTGTCATTTATTTTGACACATTGGGAGAGAGAGGAGAGGTAACTGGTAAACCAGGTGGTGACACCCTGGGAGAAGCAAGGTTGAACAGGAGGTGTGGGTGGCTAACTGTATCGAAGGCCTTTGACAGGTCTAAGAAGACAGCGCCTACCGGGTGCCTCCTATCGAGAGCAGAGTGTAGATAGCTGAGGAATTCCAGGAGAGCTGTGGTACTGCTATGATCTGGGCAGAAGCCATGCTGCTCTTCACAAAGGAGTATGTGCTTAGTGAGGTATTGAGAGAGCTGGTCCACGACTACTTTTTCAAGAGCTTTGGGGGGATAGACGTTGGGTGATAGTTTCTAGGGGTTGTACAGTCCTCACTCTTGTATATAGGGGTAATAACTGCTACTTTCCAAGTGGAGGGGAACTGGAAAAGGCAGAGTGAATGGTTAAGGAGGTGGGTGGGGGTGCAGAACATCCAGGACCTTGCGAAGCAATCTGAGATCAAACAAGTCATTACTGTGGCTTGAGCCTGAAGGGCTTTTAGGAGGTACAGTCTGGCATCTTGCATTGAGAGCATATAAAAGTAGAAAGGAGGCTGAGTGAGGGAGGGGGTGGTCTGGGAGGGAGTACAGTGTTAAAGAAATTGGGGGAGTACTGAACTAAGGCCTGAGAAGGTACAATTGAGAGTATCAGTGATGTACTGCAGATCAGAGGAGATGGTGCCATTGATGTTGCTATAGGATGGGGGTGGAGACCAGGCTTTACCATTGAGCTCCTTTATATTGTCCCAAAATGTGCGGGCAGAGCCCCAGGAGGAGGTCAGGGTGGACCTGTAGAAGTCAGACTTGGCTTTGTAGATAGCCCAGGTGCATTTATTACGAGCCTCACAATAGAGTTGTCTATCAGAGGGTAAACCAGAGTTGAGGACTCTGTGCCAGAGGTTATCCTGCTGGTGCAAATGGTTTAGTAGTGATTGAGTAATCCAGGGGGTGTTTTTGACAGTATGTTTGGCAAGTTGAGTGAATAAGTCACAGGCTGCATTAAAAAAGTGGATATAATAGGTGAGAGCTGTGTCAATATCAGGTGCTAGGTTGATTGGGGACCAGTCCCAGTTAGAGAGGTAGGATTTTAGCTGCTCCAACTTACCAGGTTTGAGGCGACTCTGGCAGGTGGTGTTGCAGGGTGGCTTTTGGGCAGTGCTGGACCAGGAGCAGATTACATGGGAGTGATCACTAAGGGCATTGGGAAGGACTGTGGTGTCAGAAATTTTGTGGGGGCAGTTGATTAGGATGACATCCAAGAGGGAGGTGGAGCCATTGGAGGGGTTGATCTGGGTGGGGTGGGTGACCAACTGGGTGAGATCTAGGGCAGCGATAGAGTCTTTGGGCTGGGAGGTAGAACTGGAGAGCCAATTAATGTTGCAGTCACCCAGTGTAATTTGGTTAGATTTTGGGGGCAGCTAGGAGAGGTGGTCAAGTAATGATTGGAGGGCTGGTGTCTGGTAGCGTGGGGGAATGTAGGCAGTGGTGATGAACAAAGGTGCCCTGGAGGTACCAGGAAAGACTTTTACAGTAAGGGCTTGTGCCCCATGGGTGAGTTGCAGGGTAGGGAGGGCGTGTGTGTGGAGGAAATATCTGAGGTAAATGGTGTAGTCACCTTCCCATTTCCCAATCCTGTCATCACAAAACAGGGTATACCCAGGGAGGGTGAAAAAGGAGTCAGGAGTGGCTTTTGACAGCCAGGTCTTGACTATAGACAGGATATCAGGTTGGTGTTGGGCGATCCAACCCTGGAGCCCGTCAAATTTTTTTAGGGTTCAGATGTTCATTGTGTCAATACGAATCCTAGAAGCGGGAAGGGGGTGTATGGGGGGCAGGGGAGGGGCCCAGATTGGGGTGGACATTATCCAACATCAGGAAGAGAAGAGATATTATTCTAAGGAGCGCCAGATGGGGCCTGTGGTGGGATAAGGTGGAGGCAAAGGGGCATGGACACTCATGATGGTGAACGGGGATGGTAAGAGTGTGAAGGGTGGGGAACGCCAAGTAGAGGTAAGACTGAGGGGAAGCATGGGATCAGGGAATTGAGAGATGCAGAGTCACTGGGGGAGTGGCTGGGGAGGGGGTGGTGAAAGTGGGGGAAGGTACAGATGAAGAGTCTGGACATATGGTAAAAAGACAAGGTGGTCGGAGTGTGAGAAAGATGGAGAGGTGGGGTCATGGGGCAGAACACAGCAGGTAAGGAAAAGATATGTCAGGGAGGCAAGGACAGTGGGCTACTGGGCTAGGTGGGGAAGGGGCATGGCTAGGGTAATCATGATGGTAGAGCAGGAGGAGTACAAGGGGATACTAAAAACTTCAAGTGAATTAAGCAGACAGGATGGTCTAGTGGAAGGGTTGCAGACTGCAGTGAAGAGGGTACAAGGTTCAGATCCTAGGGGGGTGAGATTGAAAAAGGGGGGAAAAGAAATAGGGAGGAGATGATGAGAGCCAGAGAAGGGCCAGCGGGCAGGATGAAAAGGTAGCAGAGAGGGTAGGAGTGGTAGTGGTTAGGTGAGCAGTAGCAACTCCTAATGGTCAGAGAGGGCAATAGAAATTGGGGGGTGAGGGACAAGATGAGATGAGAAAAGCTAGGGGGGAGGGTCAATTAAAGTGGGCGAGAGTAGAAGTAGAGTAAGGTGCTACCACCAAGTGGTGATAAGAGATAACCTGCTAAGGGCAAAATGAACAATTAGAAAAAAAAACTTGCAGTGGTCACGTGACTAAGAGAGGTCCTTAAATTCAAAGATGCCCCTGGGTGTGAGGGTGGCTGGGACAGCCGGGGCAATTGACCCACAGCATTGACGGGCTAACACCCCTCAAACAGGCTTAGCCAGCCTACATCTGGGTAACACAAGTCACTATACTGATTACAGTGTATATAAGAGTATATTTTTCTATGCGATGAGCTGCGTAAGAAAACCCACCACAAAATCTAGGTGCATAGAGTTTTTTTGTTTGTTTTATAGCCCATTAACTTAGGCCAATATATATATATATATTCTATATCTATATATATATATAGATATAGATATATCTATATATATATATATATATATAGATATATATATCTATATATATATCTATATATATATCTATTATGGTAGCACAGTAGTGCTACCATAGTTAGAATTGAGGAGCCATTTACATGTTAAACCCAAACTTTTGCACCTTAATAACTTTGCAACCATTTGACAGATTTGCCTGAAATTAGGAATACTCAATCAAGACCCATACGCCTCGGGATGTGCCAAGTTTTGTACCGGTTGGATATAAGGCTGCGGAGTTATTAAGCGTGATCTGCGCATGCATTTACACTTTTTCTGGAATTCTAAGGTCGCGCCTACAGGTCTCACGGTTTGCGCGACCAGTCCGAAATCTTTAGGGAACGTGCGGCCGGGGTCTCTGATGTACCTTTTGAAGATTTCATGAAAAAATATTAAACGGTTCAAAAGTTATTAAAAAAACAATTTCCCATTATAAGTCAATGGGAAAAGTTAACAAAAAGTTCGACAGTGTCACAAATGCATTTTTACTGTCGCAAATCCATTATTTTGTTTTCAGTTAGTGATCAGAAAAATGCTTGGCATTTAAAAGTGGGACCCTCTAGCAATCTAATTCTTTTTGTATTCACCCAGTCAGGCCCTGAGGATCCTAGCCATGTCTTTATTTTGGGGTAAAACACCCCAGAAATAAGTTTTTCAAATTTCTGGAAAAAGTACTTTCACAAAGTAGTGTCGCACTCACGAAAGTGTTGCAAATTTTTGCGAAAGCTTTTGCAAATTGCTACAGTACTTTTCTAGGCTGTGGGAAAATGACAGCAATTCTTTCACACCCTGCTGCAAAAGAACGGTTTGGTACTTTGGCTTGAAATTTGAAGGGAACGCAGCCAACATCTCACAGATGTGCATTTCAGTGTTATGTTGCAAAAATATTACATGGCACCAAAGATATGGTACTCCAAAGTTGATGCTTTTTCCTATAGGATAACATTACGGCATCTGACGCATTGCAGCAATACTTTGGCGCCCTGCTGCAATATAACGGCTTGGTCTTTTGGGCTGAAATTTGAAGGGAAGACAGTCAACATCTGATAGATGTGTCTTTTAGTGGATTGGTGGAAAAAATATTA
The DNA here is from genome assembly GCA_016271365.2 of Neoceratodus forsteri. Taxonomy (NCBI): domain Eukaryota; kingdom Metazoa; phylum Chordata; order Ceratodontiformes; family Ceratodontidae; genus Neoceratodus; species Neoceratodus forsteri. The sequence goes on from CM057454.1 coordinate 287,805,892, forward strand.
CAGGGAACCAAAGTTATGACACTCCGAACTTCTCTTTTTTCCCATTGGATAACATTACGGTGTTCGCCGTGCCTTTCAGGGACCATATCTGGGAAACGGTGCGAGATACGGACTTTTTGTCAAAAAAGCTCTTAGCCCCCTATAGCGACCTAAGTAAAAAACTAGCCAGGAAAGTCATAAATCATATGACTTTTAAATTTTTTTTCTTCGTCATACGGTTCCTGACATGTAAGCTATTTAGTATTCCAACTCCTCATTTTCTGCTCCGATACCCATTATTATGCATACATTCTTTGTACTCACTGTCTTTCTCTATGTAGCTTTTGGGGAAAACCAGCCTGTGCACTTACATTACTGTTACCATTGCCCTTTCCGCTTGAGGTTCCGTACCCGTTACACTTACCGTTCATGTCTACACCACCATGTGCGTTATCCTTTGCGTTTTCATTTGCGCTTGTGTTTCTGTTATTTTTTGCCATTTGTGTCTACAGTACTGTTTCTCTTTCTATTTTGCTTTGCATCACCATGCCCATTGACATTTCCATTTGCGGACACCATGTTACTATGTGACAAGACATCACGTGTCGGACCGTTCCTGTCTACGCCACCGTATGCGTTACCCTTTCTGTTCTCATTCACACTTGTGTTACCATGTGTGCCACTGTTAGCACTTCTGTTTGCGTTGCTGTTCCTGTTACTATGTCACAAGAGATCACGTGGTGGGTGGGCCCCATGCTCCCGCCGCTGTATTACATTCACTATTTCTTGTTATCATTCTCAAAAAGAAGGGAAACTAGAGGCAAAAAACTCAGTTTAATGCATCAGTTAGGGTTGTTCCACAGCAACAAAAGTGAGGAAATTCGGTGTTAGGGTTGAAAACCCCCCTTGGACCCCCCAGCCCACCCCCCAACCAGCACTGGGGTGCGCATTGGGGTGTTCGGTCCTAACTCTCACCCCATTCTCCTATACTTCTGCTGCTTTACACATGTGATGGGGTGAGAGTTAGGGCTGACGACCCCTATGTGCATCCCAATGCAGGTTGGGGGGTGAGCTGGGAGGTCCAAGGGGGGGTTTCAACCCTAACACCGAATTTCCTCACTTTTGTCGCTATGGAACAACCCTAACTGATGCATTAAATGGAGTTTTTTGCCTCTAATATATATATATATATATATATATATATATATATAATACAATATATATATGAATTATATTTAGAGGCAAAAATCAATTTAATGCATTAGTTAGGGTTGTTCCACAGTGACAAAGCGAGGAAATTTGCTGTTGGGGTTGAAAGCCCCCTTAGTTTCGCCCACACCCTCAACTGGCATCGGGTGCGCATTGAAGTTGTCGGCCCTATCTCTCACCCCATCAGATGTGTGAAGAAGCAGAGGTATAGGAGAATGGGGTGAGAGTTAGAACTGACAACCCCAAAGCACACCACAATGCCGCTTGGGGGTGTGGGCAGAGGGGTCCAAGGGGGCGCTTTCAACCCTAACATTGAATTTCATCACTTTTTATCACTGTGGGGCAACCCTAACTAATGCATTAAACAGAGTTTTTTGCCTCTAACTTCCCTTCTTTTTGAGAAGTATAATAAGAAATAGTGAATGTAATGCAGTGGCCAGATGTCTTGTCACATAGTAACATGGTGCCTGCAAATGCAAATGGTAATGTTCATGGTGACATAAAGCAAAACAGAAAGATAAACAGTACTATAGGCAGAAATGGTTAAAATAATGCAAACGCAAGTGCAAATGGAAACGCGAAGGGTAATGCACATGGTGCCGTAGACAGGAACAGTAAGTGAAATGGTTATGGAACCGCAAGCAGAAATGGTAAGGGTAACAGTAATGTAAGTGCACATGCTAGTTTTCCCTAAAAGCTACATAGAGAAAGACAGTGAGTACAAAGAATGTATGCATAATAATGGGTCTTGGAGCAGAAAATGAGGAGTTGGAATAGTAAATTGCTTATATCTCAGGAACCGTATGATGTAGAAAAAAAAATTAAAAGTCATATGATTTATGACTTTCCTGGCTAGTTTTGTAAGCATTTTTCTGACGAAAAGTCCGTATTCCACACCATTTCCGAGATATGGGCCCTGAAAGGCGCGGTGAAAGCCGTAATGTTATCCTATGGGAAAAAGAGAGAAGTTCGGAGTGCCATAAGTTTCTCTCCCTGAAATATTTTTTCACCAAACCAGTAAAAGGCACATATGTGGGATGTTGGCTTTCTTCTCTCCAAATTTCAGCCAAAAAGACCAAACCATTATTTTGCAGCAGGGTGGCAAAGAATTCCTGTAATGCGGCGGATACCGTAATGTTATCCTATGGGAAAAAGTGTCAACTTTGGAGTATCGTAACTTCGATGCCCTGTAATATTTTTTCACTAAAATACTGAAAGGCACATCTGTAGTATGTGGGCTGAGTTTCCTCCAAATTTCAGCCCAAAAGACCAAACCGTTCTTTTGCAGCAGGGTGCCAAAGAATTGCTGTCATTTTCACACAACCTGAAAAAGTACTGTCGAACTTTGCGAAAGCTTTCGCAAATTCATTCAACACTGTCGCAAGTGCAAAAGTACTTTGTGAAAGTACTTCTTCCAGAAATCTGAAAAACATACTTCTGGGGTGTTTTCCCCCTAAATAAAGACATGCCTAGCATCCTCAGGGTCCGACTAGGTGAGTACAAAAACAATTAGGTTGCTAGAGGGTCCCAAATTTAAATGCCAATCATTTTTCTGATGACCAACTAAAAACAAAATGGCAGATTTGCAACAGTAAAAGGGACATTTGTGAAAGTAAAAACTGCATTTTCAACACTGTCAAACTTTTTGTTAACTTTTCCCATTGACTTATAATGGAAACTTGTTTTTTGAATAACTTTTGAACCGTTTATGATTTTTTCATGAAATCTTCAAAAGGCACATTGGGTCCCCGGCTGCATGTTCCCTGAAGATTTCGGACCAGTCGCACAAACCATGTGACCTCTAGAGATGATCAAAGAATTCCAAAAAAGAATAAACACGCGTGCAGATCACGCTTAATAAATCCACAGCCATATATCTGAACAGTACAAAAGTTGGCAGATTCCAAGATCTATGGTCCTTGAACATGTATTCCAAATTTCAGGCAAATCCGTGTAATGGTTGCAAAGTTATTAGGGTGCACAATTTTAGGTTTAACATGTAAATGGCTCCTCAGTCCTAACTATGGTAGCAGCAATTCTCGCTACCATAATCTATATATATATATATATCTATCTATATATATAGATATATATATATATATAAAATGTGTAGGGAAATTGCTTAGGATTTATTGGATGAAAAGCATCACATGACCATGCGTATATCAGAGCGCGACCACACATCTGCACTTTTACCCCCCTCCAAAACAATTTTGCTGTTTTATAAGATAAATAACCCACTCTGAGGTGTGTGGTTGCTCTCTGATATACGCATGCCATGGTGTGTGTTGTTACACATGAAACCGCAGTCTGAGTGCGTTGACCACCCAAGGAGTGCATATAAAAGAGTGTGACCACACACAACTCAGAGTGGGTTATCTATTACATCATATATATATATATATATATATATATATATATATAAAAACCAGTTAATGCATCAGTTAGTGTTGTTTCACAATGACAAAAATGAGGAAATTCAATATTAGAGTTCCCACCCTTACACCCTCACCCCTGCCCCCACCAACAGGCATCAGGGTGTGCGTTAGGTCATCAGTCCTAACTCTCACCCCATCCCATGTATAAATAAGCTGAGGTAGTGCAGTATAGGAGAATGGGGTGAGAGTTAGGACCGATGACCCCAACACACACCCTGATGCCTGTTGGTGGGGTTGGGAGGTGGTGAGATGCAAGGGTTGGGAACCCTTACATCGAATTTCCTCACTTTTGTCACTGTGGAGCAACCCTAACTGATGCATTAAACAGAGTTTTTTGCCATGAATTTCTATTCTTTTTGAGAATGTGCAGTATAAATAGTGAATGGAAAGTGGTGGTGAGAGTGCGGGGCCCTTCAATAACGGTAACGCAATTGGAAACAGAAGCAGTTATGGTAACAGCAAGGAGGATGCCAAAGGGAACAGTAACAAAAATGGAAGTGGAAATGCAAGCACGTAAGCAAATACAAATCGTTACATGCACGGTCATGGTAATGCAATTGGAAATGCAAACGCTCTCGGTAACAGCAATGATGACCCCAAATGAAACAGAAACACAAACAGAAGTGCGTACGCAAATGCAAATGGCAATGCACCCGGTGACACAAAAGTAAACACAAATGCTAAAAAAACAGGAATGGAAATGCAAATAGTAACAGTACTGCAAACGCAAGCACAAACGCAAATGCAAAGGGTAACGCACACGGTGACGTAAATGAAGACGCGATGCAAACAGTCACGGAAACGCAAGCGAAAACACTAACTGTAACAGTAATGCAAATGCACTTTTTGTCCCAAAAAAATGCATTCAGAAGCACAGTGAATGCAAAGAATGTATGCATAATAATGGCCCTCAGAGCAGAAAATGAACACTTGGAATACTAAATTGCTTATATCTCAGGAACCGTATGACGTAGAAAGAAAATTAAAATTTCATGTTATTTATTACTTTCCTGGCTAGTTTTTCACTTAGCCCCCTAAGCATTTTTCTGATGAAAAGTCTGTATCTTGAAGCATTTTCGGCATACGGGCCCCGAAAGGTGCAGTGGATGCCGTAACGATAACATATAGGAAAAATAGTGAACTTGGGAGTGCCATAACTTTACAGCCCTCCTACATTATGTCACCAAACCACCAAAAGGCACATCTGTGGGATGTCGGCTTTCTTCCCTCCAAATTGCAGCCCAAAAGACCAAACCATTGTTTTGCAGCAGGGTGGCAAAGAATTCCTGACAGTCATTCATCCCCAAAGCCAGTGTGAACCATAACCCTATTACTCAGAGGAAGGCTAGAGGAATTAGCTTTTGATAAATTATGGTGCCTATTATTTTCAGTGCTCAAAACACTTGAGTCAACCAGATTTATGCCACTGGATCTAATAAATATGACTTGTCAAGAATACAATTAGTTAATTTTCTATTAGTTACCAAAATGTTTACATGAGAACCAAATTCACTCTGATTAGCTGATACGTCTCCATAAGTACTAAATAGGGACTTGTTGAAAATTCTTTAACAGTTCCTTAATTACCATTGTTAATCTGTCTTAATTTTCATTATCAAGCGGGCACATGCCAAACATACTTTGATACACTTTTTCTTCCCTCGACTTTACCTTATCATTATTTTGGGTGAAGGGATCTCTGTTCGGGTACATAATTAGTACATCCCTATTTAGACCGCAGGTGCTGTTGACCCACACATAGTTTACTACTCTAGGTGACACAGATCTAATACCAATCATTGTGGCTGCTCACAGAGAACTATCACCTTGTTGGACATGCCAGTGATTTTTTACAATAGCCTCAAAATGGCCAGTGTGGGATAAAAGGTAGTGACAAAGTTATACCTTATGGATTGGGGTGTTTTTTTCCCCTAGATAGACCCTGAATAAGTTCATTTCTGTGATTAGATCTTGTCCATAGCTTTGCTTCTCTTGTAACTGCAGCACTGTAACCTCTCTCCAAGAAATATTCATTGAGGTCCTTTGCCACTCTATCATAACTGTTGTCAATACTGCAGTTACAGGGAAGTCTTAGGAACTGCCCCTTCAGAATATTGTTCAGTGTAAGGAAGGGATGGCAACTTTGATGCCATAAGCAGTATATTCCAGTCTGCCTCTTTCCAATACATATCAAAAGGCATATTGCACATCTCATCTTTTTTGATTTTTAAAGTGTAATAAATTTACAATCATGGGATCTTCCAGTATATGTAAATCTTCAGTTACTATTCATGAGACACAAGTATGCTAAAAACAAAAAGCCCCAAAACATGCCAGTGTATCCAAGGCATTCTTCTTGGTACATTTTCTAAATCAGCAAGGAAATAATGTTTTACCATCAACATAATTCTTGATTAAATTGTCTGAATTTGTGCACAAGTTTAATGTTGTTACTTATAGTATCTGAATGTTTTCCTTCTACAAAACAATGGCATAGCTACTGGGGCTACATTTTCCACCAGCCTAGCAGTCTCTATGTAGGGCTTTGGGAAGCAAAAGTGGTCCAGGACAGTACTACAAACCCATTCTTCAATATATCAGCCATATGGCATTGTTTACTGATGACATACTTGTTGTTTGAAAGGAACCCTAACAGAGTTTGATCAGCTTATAGCATACTTGCATACCATGTATTGTGACTTAAGGTTTACATATACTGCAGATCCCATGATGGTAAATTTCCTAGACCTGAAAATCACAAAGGAAGAGATGGGCAATATAACTACTGATATATATTGGAAAGAAACAGACTAGAATACACACTGCTTGTGGCATCAAGTTGCTACCTCCACTATGCACATGCTCATTCATTGACAGCTCAGTGGGCTGCTGGCCATGGAGGAGAGAGGAGGGCTGCACCAATGACTGCTCAGTGGCAGAATGGAGGGGAGCAGGGTGGTGGTGGACTAACTGTCGAGATGGTGGGGAGGGGGTCCACTAGACACCAGGAATGGGGAAGGATTACTGGCGTGGACACACAATAACTGTGACTCTGCCCATCGACCTGAAGTTCTGGCCGCTCATCTCTGGTGGTGGAACCCTTCCTCTAGCCCAGCTAGCCCAGACCCCCAGATCTGAATCCACCAGAAAAGGACTACCATACACCTCTGGCACTCTATCTATAGTGTTGAGGGCTGCTGCACTGGAGTAGGGTCTAAAACTAGTGTCCTAGTGCCTGGCATTGATGTAGAGCCATGACGTCTGGACCAGCCTTCACCTACCAATGGCAAGAGGTTTATTTTTAGGTACTGTTCCTGGTGGCACAGACATGGTATGATATCCAGCACAGGCACACACTCACCCCTGCCTGTAGGAAGTCAGCCACATCCACCATACTGCAATGCTACATGCACTGTTTGGCCAAGCCACTATTCTCCACTAGGAACAGCCAAAGCCACGCAGTGCATACTCACCCTCCCCGAGAAACGAGAGCTGCATGTTAGCCACTCAATCTGAATCCACACCTTCCCCCCACCAACTCCCAGTGGCCCAAGTCTGTTCCTGAACCTGGATGATTGGTTTGGTGCAAGGTGTGGCATTCAGCACCTCAACACTCAGCGCCACCGGGCTGACCTTGTTTTTCTATTCTTGATGTTATGGTTTACACCAGGAAATTGATTAACCTTCTGTTGTAGTGCCCAACTACATACCTACCAGTAGCAGTACTCACACAGCACTATCAAACCATTTAAAGGGACACTGTCAACCCTTTTTGCATCATGATATCTTAAGTTGGAAGCCCACATGTTATGATTGCTTACATTCTATAAAATTCAGTGGTGTTGCTGGTGGTTTAATCTGCCTCCTTTCTTAGTGGAACTGAAATGTATGGCAATCATGTAAATATACCAAACCATGTTTTGTTGCAAATCCATTATCTACTCTAATTGCTCACTTTCTGAACATCAGGAACATCCCTAAGCAGTGCAGCTACCTATGATGCAATAGTCTCCATTGGCCCCACTACATCTTGGGTGGTTAGACTGTTGGGGTGTTCCCAAGTCCAGGAAGGATAAACTGGAAGTTGATTAAGGAATATAAACAAGCACATTTTGGTGTGGCAACACCAGTATGGTGGGCAGTCTGTTTTCTTTACTTTAAAAATAAACAAGGAATCAGAATCAAACTACCAGCAACATCAGCACATTCTACAGAATGTGGGAAATCACAGAATATGTTTTTAGGGCTGTAGTGGGCAGAGCCCTGCAGTCCTCTTATGATCACTAAAAAAGGGTCTTGTGAATCAACAACATGCTGGAGTGTGAAAAAAGTATCTCTGCTGGGAAAGACTCCACACTTGCACTATTTTTTTTTACTTTCTGCACTGACTTAAACAATATCAATTGGTTGCTGCTCTTTTAGACCCATTGCTTGTTTAAAGCAAAATGTGCCATGTCAAAAAACACAGAAATACTATCTCTTTCTCCCTCTTTCTGCTCCCTTGCAACATGATGCAGCTCATAAGTGTGTGTGAGAGAGAGAGAGAGAGATTGTCTTAAACTTTGAAAACAAATACAAACAAATCAAAAGAAGAGAAACTAGTATGCTCAGATGGTCAGTGGCTGCTGTTTTAAACTGTGATGTGGATTACTAGACAGAACTGCCATAAACTTTACAAAAAACTTTTCAAGCAGATAACTACTAGAGAGACTAGGTGCAGATGCCAAATTTCTTGCTTGATTCCTCGTGAGCTGCCAGATTGCCAGATGCTGGAACAAGAAAAAAAAACTCACTCACTCTTTCTCACTCACTCACTCACTCACCTCTCTCTCTCTCTCTCTCTCTCTCTCTCTCTCTGACAGCATGGTGTGATTCATGAGAGTGAGACAGAGAATCACTGAACTTTGAAACAAGTATAAAGTAGTGAGATGGCTCATTTAATTCTGGTTGGGGAACACTCAGATGATCAGTGTTGTAAACTTCAGCTCTGTTCAAAACTTCAGCTCTGTTCACAAAGGAATTCACTGAACTGGCACCTGAATAGGCACACATTAACATCTGGCTATATGACTGAGTAGCTGTTAATTGCCAGAGCCCGGCAGCACCTAAAAATGAGAGATGACTGGGTTGTATGTCCCTACAAAAACACAATACGAATTTGTAAAAAGAAAGGCTTCACAGAACCAAGCAAATATTGTACTCTAGTGCACACCAGTGCTTTAGTAGTCCAACTTTTTAAACAAAACATTTAAGACAAGATTTTACTTCTAATAACCCTTAAACTATCCCCATTCTTGATAAAGTTTTGTTCCTTCACTTTACTTTTTTGCTCCATCCTAGAGGTGTGCAAAAATAAACTTCTGCCAGCGGAATTTCCATGAAAGTTGGATTTTCACTTCCGTGATACTGCAGAAATCTAATTAGCAACTTTCATGGAAATTCCTACCAGAGGAATAATTACATGTAGAGGAATAATGCATTAAACTACAGAAAAAAATATACTCAGAACTGTTGTTCCACAGTTCATGTGTATTATTCTACAGTTCAGCCAAAAGTTCCATGGAACCAGGCAAAAATCCACCAAACATTTTCAGAAGATTCCAATCTCACAAATGGAGGAAGTTCAGAAAATTCTGTGAAATTTCTGTATTTTCAAGAAAGTTCAGCAAAAGTGGAATTTGCAACTCTTGTCCACCTCATCTGCTTCATTCTCAAATCTCTTCACTACTGTCCATTCTCAGAAAGCCTGGGCAAACCCTACAAATACCACACAGGTGTAACTATGGAAAACACGAGACAAAAAATAAGGAGTCAAACTTAAAAAAAAATTGTGTATTTTTATTTTCAATTAAATGTGCACTGCAGCTTGGCTGGGGAATATGGAGACACTCTAGGGGCCAAATCTCCCTTGTTCCTCCCCCTGAAAGGATTATGATACCACGGAGCCTGCAGATGTAATCTGATCTGCTCTAAAGGATTTACTATATTATATTCCAATTTGGGCATTCTATGCCACTCACCATGATCTGTTGTAGGAGGTTGCAGAGCATCACCCTGATGTCATTTTGGGGGGTCTGTTGGCTTTTTCTTGGATTCTGGATGGTCTTGTCTGCATGCCCTACCTCCTGCAAATGCAGCACCATGAGGATCTCATACACTGAGCAGGAACCAGGTGTCATGGCTTTTCCCATTCCGAGCACAGCTTTGACATGACTACAGTCCACACACTGCACTCGCCCCACAAGTCTCCTCTCTTATCCATTTCAGAGCTGCTGGAGAACCCTGAGCAATGAAAGTTCACCCATCCTGTCTCTCAATTGGTGGAGAAGTACCATGGGAAGTGATCTGCTGAGGGGAATGGGTGTTCGTGCTGTTGGTAAGCTATATTCCTAAGTATAAGGTTGTGAAATGGGCCACATCCCATCTAGCCCATGTTACATATTAATAGCAAGTGAAAAAAAAAACTGATGTGTGCATGCCACCACTTGTAATGCAGTTTCCTAATGTTCACTTAGAGGTAATGACCTTTTCCTTATGCATTCAATATCATTAATGCTATTGGTTTTCATTGGTGAAAAATCTCATATTTTTGTCCTGTGAACAATTAGCATTGCAAGTGAGCTTTGAAATTCATGGGCATTGCTGCATGGGTGTGTTCATTACAGTACCTGTCTTGAAGTGTACACATAGTCTTTGACAGTGGTACAATTCAGGGTGTCTTGTTACTGTCTGTAGTTGTGGACAGTGGACCCAGGGTGTTGTACTTCTATAATTTACTTTTACTATGTATCACACAACACTACACTGGCAGTCCTGGTGGCTGGCATCATCCATCAGAAGTCTACATGAATGCTATAGTTGCAAAAGCAAACAGTCCACCACATTCGATAGCTAGGGTTCAGTCTGTATTTGAAATGTTTCAGTACTTTATAAGTACTGTTTGCATTTGTAAATACATACTCGAGCCCACGTGCAGTGACACACAGCAAGCAGAAATGTTCTAATAAAAGTAAAAACCTAGCTCAGAGCCTAAATATCCAGTAGCTCTCCTTCCTGCTGACTTCCTTTTGCTACCCTCACCCTCAATCGAACTTCTATTCACTTTCTGAATTTAAAAAAATTGTCCTGTGTGCTCCTGTGTGTTTAATACCTTTTACATGCTTCCCAGTTGCTTGCTGCTCATTCTGTGATTGTCTAGCCCTGACATGCTCTTAGATATATACTTTATAATAATCCCTATGTAAAATGTCACACATTTGCTCAATAAGAGAGACAGAGAGAGAGAAGATCACAGTAAACTTTGAAAAAAAACCTCACAAGCAGAGAGAGAGAGGATGATCAGTGGCTGTCTGCTGGCTGTTCTTATATGCGTTGCCTTAAAGCACAATGTGCCATGCCGAGAAACACAGGCATGCTCTCCCTTTCTCCATCTCTGCTCCCTTGCAACAAGATGCAGCTCATATGTGTATATGAGAGAGAGAGAGAGATTGCCATAAACTTTGAAAAAAAAATCAAAAGCTGAGAGATGGGATTGAACAGATGACCAGTGGCTTCTCTTTTAAACTGTGGTGTGGATTATCAGACAGAATTGCCATAAACTTTATAAAAAAAGTCTCAAGCTGAGAACTACTAGAGAGACGAGGTTCAGATGCCAGATGTCTTGCTTGATTCCTGGAGAGTAGCCAGATTGACAGATCCTGACACAAAAAAAACCCTCACTCACTCTTATTCACTGACTCACTCACTCACTCACTCACTCACTCATTCCCCTTCACTGTCTTGCTCTCTGTCTTACAGCATTTTGTGGCTCAAGAGAGTGAGATAGAGAATCGCTGTGAATTTAAAAAAAAAGTATAAAGTTGCAAGATAGCTCATTTAATTCTGGTAGGGCAACACTCAGATGATCAATGTTGTAAATTCAGCTCTGTTCAAAACTTCAGCTCCATTCACAAAGGAATGCACTGAACTGGCACTTAAATAGGCACACATTAACACCTGGCTACATGACTGAGTAGCGGTCAATTGCCAGAGCCCGGCAGCACCTAAAAACAGAAGTTGACTGGGTTGTATGTCCCTACAAAAACACAAGAAGAATTTGTACAAAAAAGAGGCTCCATAGAACCAAACAAATATTGCACTGCTTTAGCAGTCCAACTTTTTAAAGAAAACTTTTAAGACAAGATTTTATTTTCCATAACCCCAAAACTTTTCTCCATTCTTTGTAAAGTCTTGTTCCCTCACTTTACTTTTTTGCTCCTTCCTTCTCTGATTATTCCTTCATTCTCGGATCTCTTCACTACTCTCCATCTCAGTAAGTTCGGGCCAACTCTACAAATAGTACACACGCATAATTGTGGAACACAGAAGACAAAAAGGAGTCAAAACTTAAAAAAAATTTGTGAGGTTTTATTTTCAATTATGTGTGCACTGAGCTTGGCTGCAGAATACAGTGACACTCTAGGGGCCAAATCTCCCTCTTGCCTCCGTCCTGAAAGGATTATGATACCATGGTGCCTGCAGACCTGATCTGCTTTGAAGGGTTTGCTATAGAGATCCCAATCAGGGCATTCTATGCCACTCACCATGATCTGTCACAAGAGGTGGCAGGGAATCAAGCTGGTGTGGTTTTGTGGGGTCTGTTGGCTTTTTTGTGGATTCTTGGATGTCTGCATGTCATACCTCCTGCAAATGCAGTGCCATGAGGATCTCATGCACTAAGCAGGAACCAGTTTTTTTGTTTATTTAAAATTTATTTTTATAAAGGATACAAATTGATTAGGGTGTCACCCCCATTTACAACAATGTCCTATGTTATACAAAATAAATACAATAATTACATAATTTAACTAACAGACAGAGAACTAGGACAAAACATACATTAAACTCATACAATTATACACTCTGTAACATGTGCAAATAGATGTCAAGTATTTATACAGGGCATTCTTAAACTTGGGTAAACTTATCAAAGAGCTTAGTTCTTGTGGTAATGCATCCCGAGTTGCTAGATAATTTTGTAATGTAGAATCTCCTAATCTATTCTGGGATTTTACCATTGGAATTCTAAAATTCCTTAATATCAAAGTTCTCTTACTAGGGGGATCTAATGTTACATATTTAGCAAGTGGATGGATTCCCTTAGTATAAACCAATTTATGAGACCGCAGAAGCCATAAATTCATTCACTTTTTCTCTGGTTGTAACCAGTTTAACTCACTGTAAACATCACAGTGGTGAGAACCATATCTTCTTTGTGTTATAAATTTGGCTAATCTATAATACGTTTGATTTATTTTATTTAGGGATTATTTTTTAGTCAAATTCATATATAGTAAGACACCATATTCCAACACTGGTAGCAGCAGTTGTCCCACTATTTTCTTTCTTACTTCTATTTCCAGACCCTTCAATACTCATCTTAATGCCCCCAGCCCCTGGTTAACTCTTTTAACCTGTTGGTTAATATGACCACTATAAGTCAACCTTGGTCAACCAAGACCTGCAGATACTTGTAATTTTTAACACTTTTCATGGTTCCGGTCAGTAACACCATGGGACAAAATAAAGTGGACAAAAATAAAGTGGCAAAAGCAGTGTCACCATCAATACTGGCAGCACAAAATGTAGCATGCCAGAACAATGCAGGCCACATGACACGCAGGTCGCAAACAATGTCCACCGCATGGAGGCACTGAACTGGAACCACAGGGGCAAGGAGCACAAGCCAGCATGCCATCTCCCCTGTCCTGTGTGTTGTGTGTGCTACTGTGAACATGCTGGCTTGTGCTCCTGGCCCCTTACATTATACACAGCTATCCACATGGTGGCCATTGTCCACCTGTCCTCCAGTGGTGACCCCAGTGCACATTCTGGGTGGGGGTACCCCACCATGAGGGTGCTTGTGCCATTAGATTACCATGGTAGGTGTCCAGTGGCCTGCTTCTCCAGTGGTGGTTGCACCCTGCCCTGTTCCATCTCCCTGCACCCCTGTGCTGTTCCTGTACATGGGTGCCTGCTGCTGTGTATTCCAGTGCAGTGCCTCCAAGTGGTGGATGTTGTTTGCTACCTGCATGTCATGTGGCCTGCATTGTTCTGGCATGCTACATTTTGTGTTGCCAATATTCATGGTGACACTGTTTTTGCTGCTTTATTTTTGTCCACTTATTTTGTTCAGTGATGTTACTGACCAGACCCCTTTTTTATAGGGATTCCATCCACTAACCTAAGTTTCAGGTGAGAACTCTTTATAGGAGCTCCAACTGAAAAAAATCATACTTTGAGATTTTTTACCATTTAATAAAAGACCTGAAGCTCTAAACCAATTCTCCATGCTTCCTAAGTCCTGCTGGAGTTTGTATTCTAAGAAATTGTGACTTTCAGCTGCTGCCACCAATATAGTATCATCTGCGTATAATCTGACTTACTATTATTTATAACTGTTGGAAGATCATTTATATAAATATTAAACTTCAAAGGGCCTAAAATTGAACCTTGTGGAACACCTCTACTCATATTAATCAATTCTGAGTCTATGGAGCCACATGTAACACACTGCTGTCTGTTAGAAAAGTATGATTTAAACCAATATAAAGATTGTTCATGTACCCCTATATCATATAACCTCTTCAACATTTTTGAATGTTCCACCAAATCAAATGCTTTACTCAGGTCCACAAACACCACCCAGCACTTCATGCCCTGTTTGAAAAAAGATGTCACCAAGTCATGAAAATATACTAAGGTGGTATTCTTGGACCTGTCCTGTCTAAATCCATATTGACAGTCAGTAAGCTTTTTATTTTGTTCCAATTATCCATAGAACTGCCTATGAACTTGTTTTTTCAAGTAATTTAGATAATATAGTAGCAAGGGTATTGGTCTATAGTTTAAAGAAGTTGTATTATCCCCACCCTTATGAATCGGTATGATTTTTCCCACTTTCCATATATCAGGAACCGTAGATTCATACAAACTCCAGTTAAAGAGCTAGGTTACCATGGGAGACAATGTATCTGCAGCTGTTTTTAAAAAATACCCTTCAATTCCATCCTTCCCTCCTGTTTTAAAGCCATCTAACCTATGCATTTAATTTTCTACATCTTTAACCTTCATTTGTTTACATGTAAATCTATTCAGTTGTTCACTGTTAGATTCTTTGTTTTTTAATAACTGAGACATATGAATATCTGAAGTCATCTGCTTTAGCTTACTTATATTTAAATCTGGTAATTCTGAATAATAAGAGTTAACTAATCTTGATGCTTCCACTGGGTCCTCTGCCAGAATTTTGTCATTCAGAATTTTTATTGGGTTCCTAGTTCCAATAGGATTTTGTAATTTTGTTACACATTTCCAAAATTGTTTAGGATATGTTGCTGCACTAATATTCTTTATAAAATAGCTTCCTTTAGCCCTTTTAACTTCTTTTTTACATTGCTTTCTCCAAAGTTTAAACTGATTCCACTCCTCTTCTATTTTTTGTTTTTCGTGCTTTTTTCCACAATCGGTTTCTTATTCTCAGATAAGTTTTTAACTTATCTGTTAGCCATAAAGGGTCTTGCTTTCTCATTTTTTCCAGATTTTTGGAGCATGTTGCTGAATTAATTCATTCAGATTTTTGGCAAACTCTTCAACTGCAAGATTAATTTCAGGGATTAATATTATTCTATCCCACCTAACGTTCATTAGACTATCCATAACAGCTTTGATTTTAAAGTTCTTAAAATCTGTGATCCAATACGATTCTAATATTATTTTAGTTGGAAATTAAATACCTGAACTACACTTAATAGGATTATGGTCATCTATGTTCATAGACATTTTTTCCCAAACTAATACTTTTATCTCCTGAGAAACAAAAACAAATCTAAAACTGATCCTTTTGTTTTGTATTTTGAACATCTAGTTGGACTTCAGATGATCTGTTCTAGTCCTAAGGTTTCAAAACTTAATTTCAACTTTAAGCCTCTATCTTGGGACCAACCAGCATTAAAATCACCTGTTAGGATTGCCTTTTGCCCCTGAATTTTATCTAGTAGAATTTCTGATAGAATATCAAAGTACTTCATTTTGGTTTTTGGTGATCCATGAAAACTCCTATCATAGTTTTTAATGTTAGCAATTCCACTACCAAACTTTCCATTCCCTTTATTGATTCTATAAGGACCCAAAGTAGCCTTAATATAAAGCATTACCCTTCCCCTCCTTTCTCTATCTACTCTTTGCTGTGAATATCCAATTAATTGAATTTCCTTGTCTGAAATTCCCTGATGTAACCAAGTTTCAGAAATTGCCAAAATATCTGTTTTTTCTTCTTCCCCCATACCCTATATTCATCTATTTTATTTAATAGACTCTGCACATTTTCATGAATTACTACTAACCCCCTATCTTTTTCTGGCCCTGAATTAGTTTCTATGTCTCCACTCTGAACTAACAGGAACATCAAACACTACATTTCTTTATTGCCCTTTCCTCCCCCTAAGGTAAACCTTTGTTTAAAACAATCAATTTATTCATAAATGAATTGCATCTTCTAACTGTAGGAGTTTGTTCTAACTGCGACATACCCATTACTGCTTCAGTATTCCACTCTTTATTCTAATCATTAATTCATGACATTTGTTCCCCTGAAAGCACCAAATAAGATCCCAGGCATAGCCGCCCCACATAATATTAACTAAATGCATCCTGTATTTCTGAACCTTTCATAAAAATACAAACTATCAAAGTTTCAAACAGCTAACTACTATTAAAACACATTCAGCTTACTAACTACTTCCTATCAAATTTTCTCTCAGTTTGCTCCTGCCATGGTGCTCACACCCCTGGGCAGCACAGGCTATTATATGATACAGTGCCCCCGCTCCCGAAACTGGTTGCTCGACTGGTCTGCCAGCGGACCACCTCAATCACCGGAATAACAGGTAAAGTTTCAGGTGAAGGCAGTTAATACAACACAATGTCCCACCATAAAAGAATTGCAGTAATATCCCAGAATTAAGGAGTGCAGACCTGGTAAACCTTCTTACTGCTGGCAGTCTCCCTTTTGGCTCCTGCAGCTCTCACCTGCAGCTGATATTCCCCCAGGATCCCCAAATTGGGCTTTTGCCCTTCTGAGTATAGCTGTGACATGACCACAGTCCATGCTCTGCACTTGCCCCCCCCCAAGGCTCTGCTCTTATCAACTTCAGAGCTGCTGTAGAACCCCAAGCAATGAAAGTTCACCCATCCTGTCTCCTGATTCATGGAGAAGTACCATTTGAAGTAATCTGCTGAGGGGAATGGGTGTTCATGCTGTCTGTAAGCTATGTTCCCAAGTATAAAGTTCTGTAACAGGTCATGTCCCATCTGGCCTATACTAGAGACTAATAGCAAGTGGGAAAAAAACTGATGTGCTTATGCCACTACTTGTAATGCAGTTTCCAAATGTTCACTTAGAGGTAATGACCTTTTCCATATGGATTTAATATCTTTAATGTTACTGTTTTCCACTGGTGAAAAATCATATATTCTTTTCCTGTATTCTAAACTGAGCAATTAGCATTGTAAGTGATCTCTGAAATTCATGTGCATGACTGCATTGATGTGTTCATTACTCACATTGACGTGTACACACAGTCTGATAGTGGTACAGTTTGGGGTGTCTTGCTACTGTCTGCAGTCTTGGACAGTCGACCAAGTGTGTTGTAATTCTATAATTTACTTAAACTATGTATCCCACAACACTACACTGACAGTCCTAGTGGTTAGAACTACATACATTATCCATCAGAAGTCTTCATGAATACTATGGTTGCAAAATTAAACAGTCCACCACATTCGATAACTAGGGTTCAGTCTGTATTTGAAATGTTTTAGTGCTTTATAAGTAGTGTTTGCATTTGTAGATACATACTCTAGCCCACATGCAGTGACACACAGCAAGCAGAAATGTTCTAATAAAAGTAAAAACCTAGCTCAGAGCCTAAATATCCAGTAGCTCTCCTTATTGCTGACTTCCTTTTGCTACCCTCACCTTCAGTCAAACTTCTATTCACTTTCTGAATTCAAAGAAAAGAAAATTGTCCTGTGTGCTCCTGTGTGTTTACCTTTTACATGCTTCCCAGTTGCATGCAGCTCATTCTGTGATTGTCAAGCCCTGACATGCTCTTGGATACATACTTTATAGTAATCCTTATGTAAAATGTCACACATTTGCATAATAAGATAACCATGGTTAGTACCATTGCCAAAAGCTAACAAATGGCATGGTAAATGTACACACTGAATTCGTGGTCCAGGGCACTAGCATGGCTCATCCTAGAAAAAAAGATAAAATATTCAGTAATGCATACAACAACTGTGAGAGTAAAGATATTGAATATATCTTATTGTGCAAATGTGTGATATTTTACATAGGGATTACTATAAAGTACATATCAAAGTACACGTCAGGGCTAAACAATCACAGAATGATCAGTATACGATTGGGAAGCATGTAAAATATAAACCCCAGGGTCCTTAAAGAACGAAGAGAGGTGGTGGCTGAACCTCTGGCTATCCTGTTTAGCCGATCACTGGAAACAGGGGAGGTACCCAAAGACTGGAGGACAGCAGATGTAGTCCCCTTATACAAAAGTGGGAACAAAGAGGAAGTAGGGAACTACAGACCAGTCAGCCTCACCTCGGTAGTGTGGAAGATCATGGAAGCACTACTGAAGGAGAGATTGGTGGAACATCTGGTTGTCAATGGACTACAGGACCCAGGGCAGCATGGTTTCACCAGGGGGAGGTCATGTCAGACCAACCTTGTTGAATTTTTTGACTGGGTGACTAGGGAGGTGGATCAGGGGAGGGCAGTGGACATGGCCTATCTGGACTTCGGCAAGGCCTTTGACACTGTGCCACATAGAAGACTATTACACAAACTGGGGAATATGGGTGTGGGCAGGACAGTAGTGTGGTGGGTAGGTAACTGGCTGGGTGGCAGGACACAGAGGGTGGTGGTAAATGGCTATCACTCCACAGAGGGAAGAGTGACCAGTGGAGTACCACAGGGATCAGTGCTGGGACCAGTCCTATTCAACATCTTCATCAGTGACATTGCACAGGACCTAGAAGGCAGAATTTCACTGTTCGCTGATGACACAAAGCTCTGTAACAGAGTAGACACACCAGAGGGTGTAGACAGAATGAGAAGCGACCTGCAGAAACTTGAAGAATGGTCAGGGGTTTGGCAGTTGAAATTCAATGCAAAGAAGTGCAAGATAATGCATATGGGGCACAAAAACTCTGGCACAATATATCAGTTGGAGGGTGAGGATATAGCATGCACCAAGCAGGAAAGGGATCTTGGGGTTATCATCTCTGATGACCTCAAGGTAGGGAACAGTGTGACAAGGCAGCAGGTAAAGCAAATAGGATGCTGGGATGTATAGGCAGGGGCATCACCAGCAGAAAAAGGGAGGTCATAATTCCGCTATACAAGACACTAGTGAGGCCCCACCTGGAGTACAGTGTACAGTTCTGGAGACCATACCTACGTAAGGACATAGACAGGGTAGAGAAGGTTCAGAGGAGGGCAACAAAGATGGTGCATGGATTGCATCACAAGTCCTATGAAGACAGGTTGAAGGAACTGAACATGTATTCCCTGGAGAGAGGAGGGAGAGAGGGGATATGATAGAGACATACCAGTATCTTACAGGGAGGAACAGGGTGCAGGAAAACACTATTTTTAAGTGAAAAAGATGTTCCAGGACTAGAGGGCATGGGATGAAGTTGGAGGGAGGATGATTCAGAGGAAATATGAGAAAGAATTTCTTCACAGAATGGGTGGTGGACAAATGGAACACCCTGCCAGAGGAAGTGGTGGGGGCTGAAACAATCACAGGATTTAAGAATGCATGGGATAGACATAAAGGAATTCTGGAGGTCAGGGGTAAGGGGCAACAGACTTCTAGGAAAACAAACTGAACTTACAAGCTCAAATGGGCAGACTGGGTGGGCCATAGGCCCTTATCTGCCGACACTGTCTATGTATCTATGTATCTATGTAAACACAGGAATGGACAATACGATTTTTTTTTTTAATTCAGAATTTGAGTAGAAGTTTGTGGGAGACTGGGAAGAGGAAGCAGCAGTAAAAAGGTAACTGGATATTTAGAACTTGGGTTCAAGTCCTACTAGGGCTGAATCATTCTGTAGAAACTGTGCACTTACTATAAGATATTAAATACCAGTAAAGGTATATATCATTACTGGGGAACACTTTCTCCCATAGAGAAATCCAGTTTTAATTTGGCCGTTATAACCAGCTGGTTATAACATGGTGAACATGCGTTGGGTTTCCCTTCTGTGCATGCACCAGTCATCACATTTCCCTTCTTCTGTCTGACCACCAGTCCTCAGCACAGCTGCAGTGATCGCCACCACTCTGAGTCAGTAGTAAGTAAACAAAAAACAATGAAAACGTGACTAAAAAACTGTTTTGGGTGATAGTGTAAAGAGGGCGGATTTAAAACAAAGCAAAAAATGTAAATGTTTCATTTTCTCCACAAGCCAATATGGACCACTTTGAAACCTGCCCAGTCTGTGATTCTGTCGAGATGTGTGCTTATATTATATAACTGTTGTGGCAAAAAAAAAAGATCCCTCAAAATTATGTAAAATAAAGGATGGATAGGTGGTCAAAACTCGGGTTTTACATGCCCTTGATGTGGGATGCCTTAATACATCTCTCAAGCTTCACTCCAGGGTTTATGTGGCATCCCACACCTCGGGTGTATCTAAAATCCTTATTACACAATGGCAAGAAAAAATCATGGACTCTGATTGGTCAGTCTAGGACTGGACCCGTGATGTTATCCCAGTACAACATCACGGATCTAGTCCCAGCACAGAAAAGACCGCATCAAATGTTAAAAAAAAAAAAAAAGCAATCACTCCACAATGCGATTGCCTGCTCCACTATCCTCCTCGCTGACAGGATGATCAGTCTCACTACCTGGTCTGCCACTACACTGACAGCACTCTGTTTACTGAACACCGAGTTCAAATCTGTTCCTAAGTTACCCAATAAAAAGAAAACTACATCGCGATCCCTGTAATTTCAGACATGAGTCAGAGTGCATTTTAATCAGTGACCGCGCGGCTCTACTCACAACGCTCTTTGAGTCCTCTCTTGCCATAACGCTCACTGGCTCCTCAAATACATTTCTTCATTTTGGTTATTATTTTAAAACCCAGACTAAACTTCCTTCACTTCAGGATTGACACCACACTGAGCGAGTGAAGTGAATCACCACATCGAGCGATGAAATGCGTCACCAACGTCTTTTTAAGACACATATAGTGTCTCTACACTGTCTATCTCAGTAACATCAGGGGGAAACAGGACTGAATTAGCAAGGGAAAAAAATGAAACACCAGTGTCTTTTCAAGATGCATACAGTGTCTCTACAGTGTCTCTCTCAGTAACAGCAGGGGGAAAGAGCAAAAGGACAAGGTGCACAGGGGGTCAAAAAGACAGAGCCACGAAGACAGACATTGAAAGGAATACAGAGAAACCATGTAGGGGGCAGCACCACCTCCTGCACAAGACAGGAACTGTGTACTTTTTTTTCAATAAGTATACCTGCCCAAACAAAAAAATTAAATAAATTTATATTTTAAAGAGGTTTTCCTATCTTTTTCTACTTAAAATAAAATGAGCCATTGTATAATAGCAATAAGGCACTCCAGGGTGTGTGTGTTGTGCTGGGATAACATCACTTCTGGGGTGATTAGTCACACTCGGCCTGTGGCCTCGTGCCTAATCACCCCAGGCATGATGTTATCCCAGCACAACACACACCCTGTTGTGCCTTGTTGCTTAGTTATAACCACCTATCCATCCATCCATTATTCTCTATACCTTATTGTGCAAATGTGTGACATTTTACAAAGGGATTACTATAAAGTACATATCAAAGAGCACGTTAGGACTAGACAATCACAGAATGATCAGTATGTGACTGGAAAGCATGAAAAAGGTAAACACAGGAATGCACAATACAATTTTTTTTATTTCAGAAAGTGAGAAGATGTTTGCAGGATACTGGGAAGAGGAAGCATCAGGAAAAATGTTACTGGATATTTAGGACTTGGGCTCAGGTACCACCAGGGCTGAATCATTCTAGAGAAACTGTGAACTTTCTCTAAAATATTAAATACTAGTAAAGATATAGGGAGCATTATGCACATAATGGAAACCTGTTTGGATCTCGTTTAAGTCTTGGCATTATGAACTGTACCGAGTGAGTTTTAACAATTGAAAAGAGAGTGGCCCTCACACAGCATGAATTTAACTTTGCTACTAAATCTGAGATCCCCACCACCACCACTGATCAAGTTGCACTTTGCCTTCCTCTTGACCCCCCTTTTTTTATGCCGTGCAAAAAAATGCGTGATAAAATAAAAAGGACAAAAAATTAAAAATAGGCCAGCGTGACATACTCTAATAAGGAGTGATATCCTATACCACAAATGGACTGGATTAGCAATTGCTCATATCTCTGCACAGCAACAAATTGAACAGCTCAAGCAAGAGTTTGATCCACAGACTAGAGGCAGTGGTTCTGCTAATCAGGACACCCCTGAAAATGAGAGGCATATCCAGGGTATGTCTAGTTTTTTATGAATGAGAATTGTGAAGACTACTTATTCAGCGCAACATTGTTCAATTTATTTTATTGATAAGTTTTGCTTCACATGTTTATCTGCTTATTCTTCTGTAGGGTTTTTGTTTAGGAACATGCAAAGCAGAAAGATAGAAACAACTAATGGTTAAAAAACAACAATGTAATACTGGACAGCAACATCAGTCCTTATAATGTAATGTGGAAAAATAAAGGTCTGCTACTATTAATACACACAATTAAAAATAAAAGAACTGACAAATTCAAACACGGGATGTGGTTGGGTGGGGCTTGAATAATGAAGGGGTACAGTAAGATGCTGCAACACATTGATGATAGGTCACTGTCACAGGTTGCTACTAAAGGAATATTCAAAATAAATTTGCTCAGTCTTAACTTAAATGTGTATGCTCTGAGCCTAAATTGAATTTTGCAACCGTAGGCTAGTAACTTTGGTAATTTTCAATATTTTTACCCCAAATTTTCAACATAGCCATTTCTTTACAGTACCTCATGAAGATGACAGCTGTCATTTTTCCACTCATGCCCAAAATGTGTTTTTCACAGCACCTCATGAATGTGACATCTGTCATTTTTCAGTTCCTGCCCAAAGTGAGTTTTTGCATCCTGAAAGTAGATTTTTTCATTTCCTGAGCAATTTAGACCAGGAGTTGAACATTTTCTCTGCCCTTCTTCATGAAGCAGGGTCATAACAAGGCTATGTTGAAAATTTGGTGTAAAAATATTAAAAAACACATTTTCAGTATTTTTACCCCAAATTCTTCAGCTGCAGCCCTATCGGCTCTGGCCAGAATTTGTTTAAACTAGGGACAGTTTGAGGCCTAAAAGGGTTTACAGTGTTGCTTTAAATTATGTAAATGATATTGTTACCAATAGTCATTTTTAAGCAAATTTTCTCTGAAATGTGTAATCTAATTTTTAGGTCATGTGACAGTATGAATATGATCTATTTTTAAATTGTAGTTTTCTTGTATTTACAGTATGTATATTTATACAATTCATAATTGCTTGTTTCTACTTATTTATAAAGTATTAGTGTTCGCCATGCAGATCACTTTATGTTTGTAAGCACTTACTAGGGAAAACTCAAGTATTCCTATTGGTCGTCTAGTGATTATGTCATATTTTGTATTTAAGTGGCCTGATATGTGAGATGTTTGCTTTGAAAAATGATTCTTTCTAAAATGCATTAGGTGTCAAAAGTGCATTGTTATACTCATTTGTCACTGAATAAGACTGCATTTTGATTATAGGTACTCTGGAGTGGCATCATTCATTTCTATAGGAGAGGGTGTGGGTGCCCATTTATTTTTGGACTGTGAGTCTCTGCAATGATAGCCTAATCCTATTTGCTTTGCAATATAGATACTGAAGAGTTACCATGAGGTCAGTTGGTCAATGCCTAAATATCTAAATTGATGTACAGTTTCAATCAGAGTGACATCTAAGGAAACCAGAGTCTTTACCAGGTCACTATAACTTTCATTTTCTTTGTTTTTGTAAAAATCATATTTTTTTATTTTCTTACATTTAGAATCAAGTGTCAGCGAGGAGCCCGTTCTTGTAATGAAAAACATCTTTCAGCAGTTTACCTATAACTACATTAACAAGTATTTGTTAATGTGGAATGCTCGCTGCTTGATTGCTCTGTACTGGGTCTTGTCTGTACATATTTTTACTATATATTTGCCCAGGATAGAGCATATGAGATACAATATCTCATTTTCAGTGGTGTCCTGCTTTTACGTATTGTTTGATTGCAGTTACCCAGGATAGGGCAGCTGACAGGCAATATCCTAATTTTCAATGGGCTCCCACCTTTTGACCCCAAATTTCCAACAGTCTTTTTATGACCTGATAATATGATCAAAACAGATGGAAATGTTTAAATTCAATCCAAAAGGTGATTTTGCAATGCAACTGTGAAAATAAATTTCAGAGGGGATTTGAAAAATGACACCTGCCATGTTCAGGAGGTGGAGTAACATAACAGATATGCAGAACATTAGGGGTCAAAATCTACAAAAATAAAGTTATGAGCATATATTGGAACAATTTAATGTTTCCTCATATCTTAGTTATTTTTTTTTTACATTTTTATCCCACATTTCAATATAGTCTTTTTATGACCACTCCTTCTGAACATGACAGGTGTCATTTATAAAACAGTGGCTGAAACATCATTTTGTGCCACAGGTGTGAAAACACATTTTGACAAGGATTTGAGAAATGACAGCCATTACACTCAACTCATGAGGTGGTGTTAACAAGTACTATGCTAAAAATCTGAGGTCAAAATACTGAAAATTACCAAAGTTATGAGAGTGCATTGAAAAATGTCAATCTACACTTATAACTTTATTTTTTATATATTATATATATGTATATATTTTGACATATGTTTTCAACATAGTCTTCTTATGACCCCATCCCATGAACAAGGGTGGTGAAAAATTTCAAATCCTGCCCAAAAGGTGATCTTGTGTCACAAGTGCAAAAACACATCTTAGTCAGGATTTGAAGAAAATGAGAACTGTCACATTCATGAGATAGTGTGTGTAAAAATAGCTATGTTGAAAATCTGGAGTCAAAATATTATCAATTACCAAAGTTACAACTGTGCCTTGAAAAATTTCAATGTACACTAATAACTTTGTTGTTTTTTTAAATATTTTTACCACATATTTTCAACAAGGCCTCCTTATGACCCCACCTCATAAACAAGTGTGGAGAAAATTCTCAAATCCAGCCTGTACAGTGATTATGCATAGTGACAACAAAATGTCCTTTCAGGACATATTTGCATAAATGCACTACCATTGTTCATGAGGTGGGTTCTAAAAAGATCATGTTGAAAATTTGGGGGAAATCATCTTTAAAAATGATCAAGTTATGAGGACAAGTTCAAAAACACATTGAAATACATTGAACCCCATACCTGATTTTCACAGTTCGCAATATTTTTTTATTAATGAAACTAAAAAACACACATACATAATGTTATAACATAACAGTGTCAGCCAAGCCAATAACACTTATATTCATAAATAAGGTTTTCATTAAACTCATTACACTTTAAATGTAGATGCTTAAATCTCTTAATCTAAGTATTACAATTCATAGATGGGGTAGTAAATCTGTAATACCATCCTGATGGAATGATTAATGAAGACTCCTACAAAATCCATCAGATTTAAGAAATTAATTGAAGGATGACCATAACTTATCATATTGGGAAATGTGATTATTGTGTCTGTAATGAACTTTTTCTAATTGATGACAAGATATCAGTGAGCTGATCCATAGTTTATAATTTGGGGAAACTTGGTCTTTCCAATGCATAAGAATAATTTTATAAGCTAAAAGCAAGCTTAATCTAACAAATGTTTGTTGTTGAAAGTTTAGATAGTTTAAAAGACTGCAAGAGCAGAGAATGATCCATGATACATCTTTATGGAGTTGTATGCCTTCTGTTTGTGATAGGGCCATTAATATTTGGTCTCACCAATTGTTTAAAGCTGGACATATAACCAGCATATGTTCAAGGGTACCGATAGCCCCACATCCCCTATGCAATTTTCAGTGATGTTTGCATTGAATAAATTAAATCAATGAGAAATTTAAAAAACTCTATGTAAAATATTTAAAAATAAATTTGATATAATATAGTGGACTTGATGCCTATATTTTTTATATTAGAACTTTGTTTCCATTGACCTTCTGTAAACCCAACTTTGTTTCCCATTTTAGCTTGAGATTGGATCTCAAAGAATAATATCCAACATTTTCCAACCTCAGTTTGCAGTCCGGCATTCAAGAGTGAATATGTGTCTCCGGTCCAGAAAGGATTATGGCACTAGAACCCTGGTAGGTAAGTAAGAGTGGGGTGGTGGTAGTGGGTGCTGAGTGGGATGGGAGGGTTAGGCGGGGGAAGAGTAATGGTGACAGTGGGTCAGCAGCAACAAAAAACATCAATGGGCAGTTTTCTTTATTATGGGATATATATATATATATATATATATATTAGAGCCAAAAAACTCCGTTTAATGCATTAGTTAGGGTTGTTCCACAGTGGCAAAAGTGAGGAAATTCGCTGTTACGATTGAAAACCCTAACTCTGAATGCATCCTCCCCCAGCACCACACACACACACACACACACACACACACACACACACACATGCAAGTACAGGGGAGGACCAAAGCAATACGACCAAGGACAGACAACCAGCAGCAGGTGACAGAAATAAGAAACAATTGTCTAAATGTACTACAAGACATCCCCACCCACCTGACCAGGTACTGCATGCTCAGTGGAGATCAACAGCAAAACTGAGGACATGTACACCAAACGTACACATCCCTGATTGCAGCTGCACACAATGTACCACACTTAGTAGTTGCATGGCCTTACCTACTGATGCCCCACACCACAGCACATGTGGTGGGCCACCTGAGCAATAGAGTTGATCAAAACCAAGGAGTTGTACAGGTATACTATATCTGATTATAACAAGGGTTTGAGAAATGCAGCTTTCTGATGGCTATAAACATTCTAACAGCCTTATGTTTAGTTTTTATTAACATACATGTAGAGCCTAACCATATGATGAACATGGTTTAATGTTGTTTAAAAAAACAGTTTTATTATGATAGCAATAAGCCACTCCCAGGTATTATATTCATTTTTGCCTCTAATTTCCCTTCTTTTTCAGAATGATAACGAGAAATAGTGAATGTAATGCAGCGGTGGGAGCCCTTCGGGCCGCGCGCTCCTGCCACGTGATGTCTTGTGGCATAGTAACAGGAACAGCAACGCAAATAGAAGTGCTAACAGTGGCACAAGTGCAAATGAGAACAGAAGGGGTAACGCACATGGTGGCGTAGACGGGAACGGTCCGCCATGTGATGTCTTGTCACATAGTGACATGGTGCCCGCAAATGGAAATATCAATGGGCATGGTGACACAAAGCAAAACAGAAAGACAAACAGTATTGTAGACAGAAATGGCAAAAAATAACAGAAATGCAAGCGGAAATGAAAACGCAAATGATAACGCACATGGCGGCGTAGACGTGAACGGTAAATGAAACGGGTACGGAACCGCAAGCAGAAAGGGCAATGGTAACAGTAATGTAAGTACACAGGCTGGTTTTCCCCAAAAGCTACATAGAGAAAGACAGTGAGTATAAAGAATGTATGCATAATAACAGCTCTCGGAGCAGAAAATGAGGAGTTGGAATACTAAATAACGCATATCTCAGGAACCGTACAACGTAGAAAAAAAATGTAAAAGTCATATGATTTAGGACTTTCCTGGCTAGTTTTATGCTAAGCACTTTTCCAATGAAAAGTCCGTATCTAGCACCATTTCCGAGATACGGGCCCTGAAAGGTGCGGCGAAAGCCGTAATGTTATCCTATGGGAAAAAATGAGAAGTTTGGAGTACCATAACTTTGCCTCCCTGTAATATTTTTTCACCAAACAACTGAAAGGCACATCTGTGAGATGTTGGCTGTGTTCCCTACAAATTTCATTACAAAAGACCAAACCGTTATTTTGCAGCAGGGTGCCAAAGGATTCCTGTCATGTGTCGGGTGCTGTAATGTTATCCTACGGGAAAAACTGTCAACTTTGGGCTGCTGTAACTTTGCCGCCATGTAATATTTTTCCAAGGAAGCACTGAAAGACACATCTGTGAGATGTCAGCTGCGTCCCCTCCAAATTTCAGCCCAAAACTCCAAACCATTCTTTTGCAGCGTAGTGCCAAACAATTACTGTTATTTTGGTCATAGTGTCACAAAGTAGTGTCGTGATTTACGAAAGCTTTCGCAAAAAATTTGCAACACTTTCATGAGTTCGACACTACTTTATGAAAGTACTTTTTCCAGAAATCTGAAAAACATATTTCTGGGGTGTTTTACCCCAAAATAAAGACATGGCTAGCATCCTCAGGGCCCGACTAGGTGAATACAAAAAGAATTAGGTTGCTAGAGGGTCTCAATTTTAAATGCCAGGCATTTTTCTGATCACTAACTGAAAACAAAATGGCAGATTTGCAACACTAACAGAGCCATTTGCAACACTAAAAAGTGCATTTGCGACATTGTCGAACTGTTTGTTAACTTTTCCCTTTGACTTATAATGGGAAATTGTTTTTTGAATAACTTTTGAACTGTTTAATATTTTTTCACAAAATCTTTGAAAGGCACATCAGGGTCCCCTGCTGCACATTCTCTGAAGATTTTGGGCAAGTCACGCAAACTGTGCGACCTGTAGGTGCGACAGCAGAATTCCAGAAAAAGCATAAATGCACACACAGATCATGCTTAATAACTCCACAGCCGTGTATCCGACTGGTACATAACTTGGCAGATCCCAAGGCCTATGGTTCTTGATTTGGTATTCCAAATTTCAGGCAAATCTGTCAAGCAGTTGAAAAGTTATTAAGGTGCAAAATTTTGGGTTTAACATAGAAATGGCTCCTCAACCCTAACTATGGTAGCACTACCGTGCTACCATAATATATACTTATATATATATATATATATATATATATATATATAGATAGATATATATATATATCTATCTATATATATATATATACATATTTGACTACAAGGGATGATTTTCTTTATTTCAGGTATTGCTGACACTGGGCTTTGGGCACCCCAGTGTCAGCGATATGCTTGACAGCACTGGTGGTGGGCTCCCTGGTGTTGCACACTGAAAATGGGTGGGGTGGTGAATACTAGATGGCACTGGGGATTTGGGCAACCTGGTGTTGGAAAATTAAAATGGTGGGGGGTTATGGGGTGGGGGGTGCTGAGTGGAAGGGTCATGGCAGGAAACAGCAGTTGTGTGCCAGCAGTGGTAAAAGATATTGATGGACTGTTTTCTTTTTTTTGGTTGTTATAGAATCTATTAAAAAATATGGCTATAATGGAGAATTTTCTTTCTTTCTTTCAGGTGCCATACTGACACTGGGGATTGGGCACTCCCATGTTAGTATTATGTTTGGTGGCACTGGGGGTGGGATCCTTAATGTCACACACTGAAAATGGATGGGTTGGGGGGATTCAACACAAAGAAGTGCAAAGTGATGCACCTGGGAAGAGTACACAATGGGGTGGTGAGATACTGACAACAACAAAAATGGCAAGGGACCTAGGGGTAGTCATATCCGATGACCTAAAGGTGACCAGTAATGTGAGAAGACAGTAAGGAGGTCTGGGGGATACTGGGATGCATAGGGAGAGGCATCACCAATAGAAAACAGGAAGTTGTTGGCACTCTGTACTGACAGTTGGTAAGACCACATCTGGAGTACTGTGTACAGTTTTGGAGACCCCATCTCCACAAAGACATAGACAGAGTGGAGGCTGTTCAGAGGAGGGCAACCAAAATGGTGCAGGATCTGTACTAACAGACATATGAAGAAAGACTAAAGGAGCTTAATATGTATAGCCTCGAGGAAAGGAGGGAGAGGGGAGACATGATAGAAACTTTCAAATACCTCAAGGGAATCAACAAAGTCCAAGATGGTAGCATCTTTCAGAAAAAAGAAATATGCAAGAGCAAGGGGGCACAATTTGAAGATAAAGGGGGAGGCAGCTCAGAGGTAATGTGAGGAAGTATTTCTTCACAGAGAGGGTTGTAGATGCATGAAAGCCTTCCTGAGGAGGTCATAGAGTCAAAAACAGTGGGGGAATTCAGGAATGCATGGGACAGACATAAAGTAATTCTAGTGAGGGGTAGGAAGAAGTAGGCTGTTGGTTAACTAGGATCTGCAGCTTATCTGTTAGGTAGGGAAATGGACAGACTAGGTGGGCCAAGTGGTCCCTATCTGCCATCAAATTCTATGTTTCTATGTACCGGCCGGCACTGGGATTGGGCACCCTGATGACAGAAATGTAAGAAGGGGCAAGCAATGGGAAGTGTGAGAGAGACTTAGCAGAGAGTGAGAGGGATTGCTTTTACATTGGGAGGGGTACCTCAGCATGCTTACCTTGACATGATCTGCTATGCTTGCTGTGCAGCATTAAGCAGATCACAGGAAAGAGACACCCTATGATTCAGTTAACTCTCTCCATTCAAGTACAAAATGGCCTGGATATTCAAAGCATTTGTTCATGGTGCAACAGGGTTGCGCATGCTCAAGTGCAGAGATGAGCTACAAAGTGATATTCAGCAGAAGCAAATGCACAGTGCAAGTTGCAGTGCACCAATGCACAGTAGTAATGTATGCATGTGCAAGAGCAGGGGGTGTACCCATGGGTATGCGGCACAGTGCTATATTCAACCCCCGACCAATGGCGCAAGTGAGAAGCAACTGCGAGTTGCACAGAGCAGACTTGAGCCTATGAAAACAGGGAGCAAGTAGAAGCACAGCACTTGCACCAGAGGGGAGCAGGATAGAGGAAGACAGACAGGCAGTCTGAGAGAGGAGAAAGGAGACAGGGAGAGAGGAAGAGAAAGAGAGAGAGAGTGTGAGAGAGAGAGAGAGTGAGTGGAAGTGAGACAGACAGGGAGGCTGACGGAGGGGGTGAGAGGGGGTGGGTGCCATACAGAGCCACCAGACCCAAGGGGAGCAACACAGGGTGGTCGACAGAGCCTATAGGCAATAGCGAGCCAGGGGCAGGGTATGCAAGAAGGGGTCCAGCCAAGTGACAGGCACTGCCCCGCACAGCTGGGAGGGCCAGTCGAGCCAGATGCACAGGGGGTGACAGGATAACAGGGGCCATGGCCAGTACGGCATTCCAGATGGAGGCCGTAATGAGGGGTATGAGGAGGCAGGAGGCAGAACAACATGGCAGTGGAAGGGCAAGTCGGCAGTATGCCCAGAACAGGCAGTACGGGCCCCGCATCAGCTTCGAGACCCACACTGACACAGAGATCGTGGGCCGCTATCACCTGAACTGGGCAATTCTAAGGCAGTTCTGTGAGCTGTGCAGTGACAAGATGCAGGCACCCACTAGACGGAGCCATGCACTGACAATGGAAATAAAGGTAACAGCTGTCATGTGCCTGCTTACCGCAGGCACCTTCCAGAGAACAACAGGGAACACCACAGACATAACCTAGTCAGCCACATCATGGCTCCTCACACAATTCCTCAATGCCCTGCTGCCACATGCTGTGTATCACATCCAATTCCCCAGCACACAGGCAGAGTGTAGAGCAACCATGCAGGAGTTCCACAGGGTAGCACGTATGCCTGGTGTGCTAGGGGCCATTGACTGCACCCATATGGGCATCTGCATGCCTCCTGGTGTGGATGGGGTAGCCTACATCAACAGGAAGGGCTACCCCAGCATCTACTGCCAGGTGGTGTGCGATGCCATGGGGTACATATCCAATGTCTGTGCCACACACCCTGGGGGAGCACATGATGCCTACATCTGGCACAGCTCAGCACTGTGCCACAGGTTCAAGAGTGGGGACATCCCCACAGGACATCTAGTGGGTGAGTATGTTGAGACCACAGGCAGCAGAGTACAGTGGGGCATGGAAGGGGAGTGGCAAGGGTGGGGGTACTACTGTGTGTGACTGGGAGGGGCATAGGGCACAGTGACAGGGGTCATCTGGCTAACTATCCCTCTCTCTCTCTCTCTTTCTCCACACAGAGGTGACAGTGGCTACCCACTCAGGCCCTGGCTGCTCACACGCTACCAGCGCCCATCATCCCCAGCGGAAGAACAATACAATGAGGCACACGCCAGCACATGGAACATCATTGAGCATGTGTTTGGGATGCTGGAGGCATGGTTCCATTGCCTGAACAGGTCTGGTGGTGCCCTACAATACAGCCCCTCGAAGGCCTGTGGTCTATTCCTGGCCTGTTGCATGCTGCACAACATGGATATTGACTGTGTAATAGCTGTTGAGGCCAATGAGGGGAACAGCAGTGGGTAAAACATGTGCATTGGGCTGGGAGGTGGTGGGCAGCCCTCCAGTGTGGAAAGATCCCCGGCTGGCACACCACGAGTGAGACATAATAGCGCAGGAGGAATACGGAGCATGCAGGTAGGTGGACACACACATGTGCACAGAATCAACACAGTGGTAGGGCACACAGCCATGTGTGGACATGGCCAGGGCCATGCACAGACAGGCATAGTGCAGTGGCAGAGCAGTGCCACATGGCCACATGCAACACACACACACACACACACACACACACACACACACACACACACACACAACACCCACATGCATGTGACTGGGTGCCAGTGTGTGGTGTGGATCAGATGCAGGGCACCGGTGCACATGCACAACCAGTGGTGAGATGGCATCATCACGCACACACCACACAGGCCAGTGGCCAAGCAGGTGCACACACGGTCAGCGTGCAGTGCACCACACAACTGCCACGACTGTAGCATGCACACACACATGATGGCCATGTGCACACAGGATGGTAGCTGCAGTCAGCTGACAAGGGGGGCAT
The DNA here is from genome assembly GCA_016271365.2 of Neoceratodus forsteri. Lineage (NCBI taxonomy): Eukaryota > Metazoa > Chordata > Ceratodontiformes > Ceratodontidae > Neoceratodus > Neoceratodus forsteri. The sequence goes on from CM057454.1 coordinate 287,838,648, forward strand.
GCACATCAGATCTGTCATGCAGTCACATGGCCACCATGGACACGGGGATGGCCATGCGGTGGTCTCCCAGTAGCCGCAGCCTAGCAACGGCCTCAGGGAGGGTCTGAAACCACCCTCCTGGGGTAGGACTGCTGGACCACGAACAGATCCTCACAGGAGTCTGCAGACTCCCAAACAGGCCCACACCAGGCATGCCTGGGATGCCCACAGCAAAGCCCGGCATCGACATGGATGGTGTCACCCAATGCCGGGGTCGTGGGGTGGACATTGCACTCTGTCATGTCTGTGGCAGTTGGCACCCAGTGGCAGCCAGTGGGGCAAGGCCAACTGAGATTGCATTGGTAATGTGGTCCAGGGCTGCGATCATGTCCTCCTGCAGGCATTGACTGGCCTCCAGGACCTGCACGGTCCCCTCTTGCACTGATTGGCTGCCTGGCATACCTCTGCATGGAGTGCCCACTCCCCAGCCATGAGCAGCACCTGTTGCTCCATGGAGGCCTGCAGCAATCAAGTGTGCTCAGGCAAGGGGTCAGAGCCCTGGGGCACGTGGGCATGGTGCCGACTCACTAGTATCATATGACTCTGCTGCATGGCCCCCCACTCAAGTGGGAGCCACACAGCATGGCCCTCATTGGGATGGGCAGTGTCAGGTACCCCGGCGGCGGACGCGGCGCCTGGCCCCCCCAACAACTCCAGCCATACACTGCTGCTGCTGCACCTCCAGCCCCTGTGCGCTGGCCAGCACCTGTGTGGGTGCCCTGCCACCCTGCACCACTGTGCCTGTGTACGCAGCAGTATCAGAGTTAGTGGCGGGCAGCTGTTTCACTGCCAACAGGCCACCAGCCTCACAGCCACTGTTGGTGTTTGATATGGGTGACTCCCCTCTGACAAGTCCCCCGCTGACCAGGACAATGGTCTGATCATCATCAGTGTCAGACCCTGCCCTGATCTGTGTCCACACAGAGCATACCATGGCTGGTGTCTTGCTGAAACACAGCCAAGGCCTCATCCGCCACCATGCCTGGGACATCCGGCTAGACGGTGGTGTTGGTCCCCAGCCTATCGGACCTCTGGATGCCAGTGAAAGTGGATGGCCAGTCCTCTGGGGCTGGGTGGGCTACCATGAAGCTACAGGTGGCCCAGCCACCGCATTCTGTTGAGCCGGTGCTGTAAGGGAGCACAGATGAGATAGGGCTGCTGACCTGACAGGCCCCCTCCCTCCTCCCCCCACCTGCCAGACCTACCATGCAGTGATGGGCTCCCTCCAGTCTGGAAGCCACTACCCAGCACACCCTCCACTGCACTATGCCTCATGGTGGCCACCACCATCTCCTCTTGCGGCATGAGCTGTGACATGGCGGCCTGGCCCCCACCTGTGGCTGACCTGGCAGCACAGATGACCACCACCTTCTCCTTTATCCAATGCTTGTCAGTGCCCACCTTTTTCTTGCACTCCTGTACAGATCACTGGTGGCTGCCCTGCTGGTTTACAGCCTCTGCCACCTCCTCCCAGGCCATGGCCCTGGCCTGGGGTGTGCCAATGGCATCACTCAGCAATGGCTCCCTGTCGAGGTATGCCTCGAACAGGGCATCTGCCTCTGCTCTCGTAAAGTTGGGCCTGTGCTTCAGGGCAGGCTCATGCTCCTCACCCTCCTCGTGCTCAGACATGTTGCTACCTTTCAACATGGACATGTGGTTAGTGGCTGCAGTGGCCCACCCCAGCCATCAAGCACCCTGTGCCATCCCTCCCACGGCAGGTGCATCCTACCTCTGATGGTTGCAATACCAGTCCATGGCCTGTGATGTTGTGTGGTGCCTTTATAGCACATCACATGCAAATGAGCCGATGGGCAACTATAATGACATGCAAATGTCCTCATTGCACCTCGGCTAGGCTGATGAGCTAATTTGCATTTGTCGGCTGAATATTGCACTGTTGCACATTGTGCAATGAACTTGCTACAGCATATGTCATTGCACAGTGCGTGACATGCACAGTGCATACCCGCCAATGCACATGTGCAATGGCATTCACCACTGCCTATTGCACAGTGTGCGCTGTGTGCACTATAGGGGCCATTATGCCCATGCGACATTGGCCCAATGGCACTCAAGTGCCATAGGGCCTATGCACTTGGGCACCATTGGGGCAGTGGCACTTGGGCACCATGGGACCTATGACACTCATGCACCATTGGGCCAATTGTGCCTGAGCACTATTGGTCCCATAGATGTCACCGCTAACATGTCTGCAGCGCACTATGCATCGTAGTGCCCAATTGCATGCCCGCACACATTGCACATGCTGACCCCTAACCCCTGCCCTGTGCCCCCCAGTGTCCTCTGTGCCATGTGCTGGAGTGGCCACACCCATGCTGTGCATCCCCAGAGATGCACTATTGCCACAGACAGCACATCTCTGTATGAGGTGCCCATCCTGTGTACGTTGTGCTTGAGTGCTATTGGGTGTCATTTTGGCATTTTACAGTGCGGACCTAACATGCCACGTCATGCAGTGCCTCATGCCTGCAGTTGGAGCCAGGTCGAGCTCATGAACCTGATGGCCCAGGTGGAGCCCCATGCTGCTGGCCTGTTTGGCCAGCAGCCCCTTGGAAGACCCAGGATTGATGTGTGGCAGGATATTGCTGACAGCCTTGTCCAGGCCATCAGTGCGCTGCACACCAGGAAGCAGTGTCACCACCAGTATGAGGACCTGGTTCGGAGGAACTCTGAGAGGCTGAGGGTGCTGCAGGCACATGTCCAGAGGGGTGCCATGTCATGGCCAGGTAAGTGGGCCCCAACTACACCGTGCATGACCACTGTTCCATGGGGCTGGCAGGGCTGCATGCCATGTGGGGGGGGCTGTTATAGTGCACCCTGTGGCATGGCATTGCTGGCCATTGTGTGCACTGCACATATGCCCAGCAGCCCTGCCAGCCCAGGGTGCACTCTGTGTATGGGTGGTGGGGGCAGTGGGCCCATGTTGTGGCTGTGTTCTGATGTGTGCCTGTCTGTGTTCCCATCCTAGGACCTGAGGACTGGAGTCCAGCCAGGGTGGCTGGAGCACCTGGTGGTCTGCAGCAGGTCACTGTAGGCTCATCAGTGGTGGGTGGAGGCTCAGCTAGGCATGTAGTGCTGGGACCAGTGTGTGGAGCACCACAGGGAGCAGATAGTCACTATGAAGTCCCACATTGTTGTGCAGGGTGGGTGGCGGGCATGGGGGTATGGCCTTGGTCCCCTTTGCCTTGTTCCATGGCAGCTGTGGTCGGCACATGGTGCAGTGTGCGTGTCACTATGGGGCGGCCACTGCACATGTGTGGCAGCTGTTGGTGGGATTGGTGTGCATCCAGCCACCACTTGTGCCACTGCTGTTTCACTGCAGCACCATGCCATCTGTCTGCTGTTGTGCCATTGGGTGGCCCTTGGGCACTGAGTTCCAGTGCTGTGTGATGCTGTGGCTTGCCAGGTTGGTGGCATGTGTAGGCCCACCCACTGTGGATGGCTGTGGTGCCACTCTAGGGATATGTGCACCCACTGTCCACTGCATACAGGGGGGCCAGGTTGCTTTGGACTTGCACTGATCACCTGTCCCTTTCTCTGTCATAGGTGTCCAGAGGGGTTCCAGGCTCCCACTCTACTGCCATCTGCTGTGGCAGATTATTTTAATAACCTTGCATACCATGGAAATGGCAGACCAGACCCAGTGGATCCTGCTCCAGGACCAGCACAGAGGGAGGTGCCAGGTGCAGGCCGGCCGTGGCCAGCCTTGAGGACTACCACCCCTTCACACCTCTGTCCTCCCTTCCCCTACCTTCCCCCATCCACTTGTACAGGCCATGTAGCCTGACCCCTTATCACCTATGCCGTCCTTCCCCTTTGTTACTTGTGTTATGTTTAGCTGTGTTGCTTTCTTCCATTATATTTATTACCTGTTTACTCTTCTGTGTCTGTGTCTGCTTTGCAGCTGGCGAGTGGGTCCATGCTGCAGTCATGTGGTGGGTAGCCGTGTGGTGCATCTGTGTCATTGGGTGGTGTGTGCATGATGTTGGCATGTCCCTTGGTCAGTGGCTGTGCCTTGGCGTGGCCCTGGGATGGCTGTTCAGGATGCGTGGTGCGTGTGTGTGTGTGGTGGGTGCCATGTGTTGGGGTGTGGCTCGTCATTGGCCATGCTGCTGTGTGCCCACCGGTGTATGGTGGTCTAGGGTGCCCGCCCATGTACGTCAGTGCCACCTGTGTCCTGCATCTTCCTGGGTGGGGCATCACTGCACACTTGTACTCCATTTGCAGTGGTGACCTGTGTGCTTGTTGTGTCACTGCCAGTGTTCCTGGCCCGTTGCTCCCACCTTCCCGCACTGTTCCATCCCCCCTTCCCTCTTGCCTCTCTGTCTCTCTCTGCTGTGCCTCTGGCTGTTCCTTCTGTGCCTTGGCACATCTTCCCCTGCCCCTTGCACATCCCTGGTTGTGCTATGGTGCATTTCTGGCTGCTCCCTGGTGCACCTCTCACTGTATCATGGAGCAGTGCCTGCAATATTAAGCTGTGTGGCACTGGCACATGTTGTGGTGTGCAACCATTGAATATCACAGGCACTGCGCCATTGCGCGGTTGACTTGCTGCACCAGGGTTGTGCACGCCTTTGGTGCATTTCTGAATATCCCACCCAATGTTCCTGCCCAGCAAGCAATAAGAGTTTCATGATCAGCCTAGTTGATGATTGGTGTGACACTGATGAGCTCCTTACAGACTGCTCTGCATATATTCAAATAAATTTAAGAGGAGGGGGGCTAATTTGCTGGAAAAGGTTTTGTAGAAGTTGGAGGGGAAGCCATCTGGTCCTGGTGACTTATCTAATGCGAGCCCTCTGATCGCCCCTCTATCTCCCTCAAGGTGATTGGGGAAGACAGCCTCGAACAATGGTGTTCTTGAAGAGACTGGAGGTCAATGCTATCCAAATATTGTTGCATACTTGAGGGCATGGCCTGTGCAGGATTTTTACTGTATAAATTTTTATAAAAGTTTTCAAAAACCTGAGAGATATCACATGGGGAAGTCTTAATAGAGCCGTCTGAGGCTACTATAGAAGGGATGAGCCTTGAGCTCTCAAGTTCCCGTAACCAGAGGGCAAGCATTCTTCCTGGCTTCTCGCCTTGATCAAAATAGTGGACCTTAGTTTTTAGGATGGCATATTCAGCCTTTTCTTTTAATAAATCTGCATATTCGTTTCTAAGTTTCAGCAGGGTTTCCAAGAGACCTGAAGGGGAAGAGGTGGATGAGATATTTTTGGTCTCCTTGATTTGATTTGACAGAGAAATAATTCTTGCCTCCCTTTGCTTTTTCCATTTGGAAGCAAGCCTAATTAATTCACCCCTGATGTAGCATTTAAAGGAACACCATATATGACCAACCCTTTTGATGGAGCCCTTATTAGTATCCATAAAAGAAGAGATTGCACCCCTTATGTAAGAGATTATGTGCTCCTCTTTTAGGAGTTGTGTATTCAATTTCCAGGTAGTGTCCCTTTGACTGCATGGGTCTGGAGAGATCACTAGCCATGCCATCAAGTGATCTGATATGAGAATCAGTTCCATACTAGCCTGGTGAAGGCCAGCTAAAAGTGAAATGCTGGTTAGGATAGAGTCCAGCCTAGACCATGACTGGTGAACCTGGGAATGGAACGAGAAAACCTGACCCGAGGGGTTAAATAGGCGCCATGGATCGCACAGACCCAATAATCACATAAAGTCCATTAAAGCTTGCTGTTGGGGGGATAGGGGCTTTAGTGGCCTGTATGTTCTATCTAAGTCTTGTATTGGGGGGATATTCCAATCTCCACCAGTAATTAACTTGGAAGGCAGAAATCTGCTCAGCTTGTCTGCCAAACACATATGGAACTCCGCACTACCTCCCACTGGGCCATAAACTGCACCCAATACCACCATGTTGTTGTTCAGAGTGCCCTTAACTAAAATAAATCTGCCTTCTGGGTCCGATAATGTTTCTTCTGCTATGAACAGAATGTGCTTCTTGACCAGAATTGCCACCCCCTGCTCGCAGATGACCCACAGGCAGCAAAAACTTGGGAGAACCCCTGTCTGTGTAACCCATTTGTTTTGGTAGCCAAAAGGTGAGTTTCCTGCATCAAGAGGATGTCTATATTTAAGAGAATGCAATTTTTGAGAATTTGATATCTTATAGTCATGTCTCTGACTCCTCTAACATTCCATGTGGCAATTTTAATTGTTACTGAAGTCATTCCCATCATCTTGAAAGAGACAACAATCCTGTGTCAATGAATGAAAAAAGAACCCCAAGAGGCACACTCCAGTCCCTTCCCCCACCCTCCTCCCCCTTTGAACATAGATAAAATTCAAACAAGAGACCCCTTCCCAATAGTTTCCTGTATATGTTTGTAAAGCTGAAAGTATGTGGAGATATAGCTGTTCCTTTTTAATCTCCATTGTTGCTATAGTCGGGAAAGTCATCATATTCAAGAAATCCCCCTCCCCAAAAACCCCTCAAACTATGTACAATAGGTCCCATTTTGAAGGTAGTTTTAAGTATGTGAGCCTCCAGTATAGAAGACCCAACCCAATAGGCGATCTTCCCTTGGGAAGCTATATCTCCATGTAAATACCAGATCTGAGCATTGGTGCCAGAGACTACCTCAATGAGGTATACCAGAAGTGCTTGACAACTGCCTTGCTCTTTAAGCTTCCCCGGGAGATCGCCCTTCTCCCCCTTCTCTGGTGCAATATGCAGTTCTCCACAAGCTTGCTCCATTCCAAAGCCTCCCGCCCACCACCCCTCAAAGAAAACTGGAAGTGTATGCCCTAGGTAGGTTAGTCAAAATCAGTAGAGTTGTTAGAGAGTACAGAGCTAATTCCAGGGAAAGTGAATATAATCCCTCTGGACCTAAGTTGACCACCCTACTCGAGATCGAGAGTGCAGCTCCAGATGAGATTAGATAAACCCAGAAAACTTGTGAAACAGACTTCAGGGGGATAGAGGTCTCCAAAAAAAACCCTTGTCACATAACTTATGAAGATCTACGGGAGAGAGATCACCCCGAAGGGTGGGGAAGTGATCGGGGGACCTAAAGTTGATGGGACAAAAAAAAATTGTCCCCATTAGCGGCACAGGGAAACGCACACTAAACAAAAGGTTCCTACCCCCCTCCCATGGGAAAACACCAGTGATTGCACCACTGAGTTAGGCCTGCTAGGCCTCAGGACACCCCAGCAGCCCTCCAAAACCATCCCGAGAGAGGCGGAAGAGAGAAGAAAGAGAGGGGAAAGGAAGAAGGAGAAAGGATCCAAAACAGGTATGTAATTCACTCCCACAAGACTAAGGACTGAAAGCCCTAGGTAATTGAGATAACAGTTCAGCCAGTCTTAAATAAATTAGGTAGCTTGATTGTGAGATCCACAGTTGCCTGCTCTGGGGATTCGTAGGAATGCCAGACTCCTTCAATAGCCACTTGAAATTTAGCAGGGTAGACCGTCTTGAAGTGAATTCCTGCCGCTATTAACTTGCTGACCATGGGATGAAATGCTGATTGCTTTTTACGGGTTTCAAAGGGGAGATCCTGAGTTATCCTCAGCTTCACGTTACCCCATAGGATAGTTTGGAGCTTCTTCGATTTGGAAATGACACGCTGCCTTTCAAGGTAGCTAAGGAATCTCACTATTATTGGCCGTGGTGGTGATCCAGGTGGTGGTTTCAGTTTGAGAGAGCAATGAGCCTATTCTATGTGGTATTGAGGGCTTAATGGAGATGGGGCCATGATCTTAACGAGAAATTTCTGAAGGAAGCTAATGGTATCAGGGCCCTCCTCCGTTTCAGGCAGGCCTAGTATCAGGACATCATTCCTTCTGCTTCTCCCCTTCAAATCTTTGGTTTTCAGCTGCAGCCTCTTAAGCTGTAGCCGGAGCTGAACAACTTCAGGATCCATTCTCTCTTTCTACCTCTCCAGAGAGGTGGTTCTCACTTCAGCGTCTCCCATTCTTTGCGACAAGGAGCTTAGGTCCCCCTGAAGTGATTTTAATTCTGCCGATATGTCCTTGAGTGTTTACCTGAAAGGGAGCAATTCTTGAAGAAAACATTCCTCCATTAGAGGAATCATCGAGGAGCTGGAAGAACTTGACTTGGAAGTACCCCCGGAGCTCTGATGTTTCGATTTTTTAGCTGTTTTCTCTGGGTTAGCCGGAGGAGTGTGCTTAATGCAGGCCTGTTTCATCTCGGCCTCCATCTCAGCTTTAGCACCAAATCCTTTGCCCAAAATCATCCCCAGTGGCAATGGCTGATGCTCCAAGTGCTAGTACAAAGTGTAACTAAGGTCTGAAGCTAGTTCTGTACTTTAAATTGGGCAAAGTAGGCTTTTAAAAGAAGTTGATAGGTGAGAGGTTCAGATCAGCGCTGCTTCTAGGTGCCCTGCATCACGTGACCTCCCCATAAAATAAGTTTATACACAGATGACACTTTGTTATATATATCAGATCCATTTAATTATCTAAAAGAATGTATTAAATTGCCAGATAACTATGGAAAAGCATCCGGATATAAAATTAATTGGAACAAAACAGCAGCTTTAAAATTAAATTCAGACTATACAATTCAATTACCATTTAACTGTCCATGTGAACAGGTAGAGAAAATAAGATACTTAAGAGCCTTATTGTCAAGTCAAACCTCTAATTTTTTCAGGATAATTTTGGAAAAATTATCAATGAAATAAAGAAGATTTAAGGAGGTGGCAGTTTCTCCCATTAACAGTAATGGGTCAAGATAAATCTCCTGGGCTGGATGGCATTCATCCGAGAGTACTATGGGAATTGGCTGACATACTGGCTGCACCCCTGGTGGAGCTCTTCAACAGGTCACTTGAGACAGGGAGGGTACCTAGGGATTGGCGAGAGGCACATGTGGTGCCAATCTATAAAGGAGGGTCATGGGAAGTACCAGGTAACTATAGACCCATCAGTTTAACCTCAGTGGTGGGAAAATTAATGGAGAGTATACTAAAGGAATGATTGGGGGTGTACTTGGAGGAGGTTGGAGGCCTGGATAGTCGGCAACATGGGTTTGTGCCAGCTAGATCATGTCAGACCAATCTTGTGGAGTTCTACAAATGGGTAACATCAGAACTGGACAGGGGAAAGCCTGTGGATGTATTATTCTTGGACTTCAGCAAGGCGTTTGACTCTGTCCCCCACAATGGTCTGGTGGAGAAACTGATGAGGTTAGGAATAGGCCTTTTGATGGTCAGATGGATTGAAAACTGGCTAGCTGGACGCACCCAGAAAGTAGTGGTTGGTGGGGAGCTCTCGAACCCTAGAGAGGTTGGTAGTGGGGTACTGCTGGGCTCGGTCCTGGGTCCGATCCTGTTTAATGCATACATATCAGACATCAGGGAGGATATAGGGTGTGAAATGAGTCTCCTCACTGATGACTCCAAGATGGGAGCAGTAGTTGAGGGAGAAGAGGGGAGGTTGGCCCTGCAGGGGGACCTGGACACCCTAAAAAGCTGGGCTCACACATGGAAATTAAATTTCAATATCACCAAGTGCAAGGTGTTACATCTTGGGCAGGGAAACCCTAAACACAGGTACACCCTGGGAGGGGAGGCGCTGGAGGCATCCATAGGGGAAAAAGACCTAGGGGTCATGGTGGATGCATGTATGAATAACTCTGAGCAGTGCAGGAGAGTGGCTAGCAAGGCAAACAGGATGTTGGGATGCACCGTAAGGGGGATCACCTCTAGGAGCAAGGAAGTGATTCTGCCGCTGTACAATGGACTGGTTAGACCACACCTTGAGTACTGTGTACAGTACTGGAGACCACACTTGAAGAAGGACATACAGCTCCTGGAGAGGGTACAGAGGAGGGCAACTAAGATGATATGAGGACTAGGGGATTTGACGTATGAGGACAGACTTGAGGAGCTCTGCCTGTTTTCATTGGAGGAGAGGAGAGGAGATATGGGGGGACATGATTGAGGTCTTCAAGTACCTCAAGGAATAAATAGGGTAAACATGGAGGGGATCTTTAGACTAAAGCAGGGAAGTATCACCAGAGGACATGGTTTGAAGTTGGAAGGTGGAAGGTTGGGGGGGAAGAGGAGGAGGTTTTTCTCTGAGAGGTTGGTGGACTCTTGGAATGCACTGCCTGGTGAGCTGGTTCAGAGATCCACAGTGGAGGGCTTCAAGAGAGGGTGGGACAGACACAGAAAGTGGATGTATCAGATAATGGCCTGTCCCGGGGGGGTGGGGATGGATGATAGGGGTTTCTGGAACACAACGAGGGGAGATCCTCAGCACCCAACTAGGGATCTGAGGTTTGAGCAGACTCGATAGACCGTAAGGCCTAATCTGCTGGCAAATAGTATGTTAGTATGTAAGTTAATGTAATTAAAATAAGTGTGCTCCCAAAATTATTATACCTTTTTCAAACACTCCTGATTATAATTCAGAAAAACATTTTTTAATAACCTAAAGAAAATAGTGGTGAATTTAGTATGGAAAAATAAAAACCCTCGGGTGGCTTATGAACAACTAATTTTGAATAAGGATTAAGGGGGACTGGCCCAACCCAAGTTTTATAAATATTATCTAGCTACTCAAATGGCAATAATTTGGCATTGCTTAAAAGAAAACACTAATACTATTATTATCAGCTGTAACTGAGAGGAGCACTTACGATTATATATCATTAAGAAATTTAATATTTTCAGGACATGATCAAGAAAAGGGAAACATAGGCAAAGGAAATATGGCAACAAGAACCACAATTTTCTGTTGTCAATAACTTCATAAAATATTAAAAACTTAAATAGAAATCACAAGTTACACTCCAATATGTAATACTTATGACCTACTGTTATCCATGAATAATACCACTTTAAAGAAATGGAAACATTAGGCCTTTATAAATGTGGATAGCTATTTGATAATAGTAAATATTTAACATTCAAACAATTGCAGGAAAAATATAAATCCCTACTCATCATCGATTTAATTATTTACAATAAAAAAATATATAATTAAAACCCGATGGGTTCATTACTTTAAAAAGTCCCTATTTTTAAGCAATAACACTACAACAAGAGAGGAAAAATCTATTATCTTTAATATACGGTTGTAGTAATAACCAAATTTCTGTGGGCATGCAGAAATTGAAACAGAAATGGGCAAACAATCTCAGAATTATAATCTCCAATAAACTCTGGGAAGACATTAGTTCTATCCCAATTATTAAGGTAAAACCTAGCAAAATGCAACACATTTTGTTCAATATTCTTCACAGAACCTGCTATACCCCTTCTAAACTCCACACGATGAATAACTGAGTTTCAAAGGATGTCCTAGATGTACCCATACCATGGAAACATTGGTACATATGATTCATGAATGTCCATACTTATCAAATTTCTGGTCCACAAATATAGAAATATTAGAAAAATCCTTAAAAGTCAAATTAATTAAAACACCTGAATTTACATTATTGGCAAAAGAAGAATGCATTTTACAATTAGACAATAATCAAAACAATATTCTTAATAGTAGCACTGACCATGGCAAAAATGTGCATTTTGATTAAATGGAAAGACCCAATGCCACCTGTAGTGGATGTTTGGTTTAATTTGATGTTGGAGTCAATGAAATTGGAAAGACTACTCTATATAAGAGAAGAGCAAAAAGATGTCTTTGAAAAAACTATATGGTCCCCTTTCCATTACCAAATTCAAATAGGGATTAGATAAATACATATAAATGCCTCAAAAATGTTGATAATAAACAGATTAATTTAAATTACTAAAATGAGGAGATAGAATCTTGGACACTTAGGTCATTTGGGAGGGGTTATGATGTAAAGAATATGGGTATGAATCACTGAATTGTTCAATTGATTATTAAGGCATATCTATATTTTTTTTTTCTGATCCCCATAGCAAAAAAAAAAAAAAAAAAGAAAAAAAAGAGCCACCCAGAGTTAATTACAGAAAAGAGCATTCAGAAAGACAATTTATTGATACATACAATGCCAGGACCAAAGAATGTTATGCAAAGACATTCTAGAATAGCAACAGAAGTTAAAAAAATAGCAAGTGCAGAAAAACTTGTTTACAAGATTAGCCATTAGTAATGCATATCCATTGCAGCTGTACAAAGCAAAAGCTCAGACAGACTTGAAATAAAGGTTTAACATCATTTCAATAGTTCAGTTCAGTTTAAGTTCATTGATTGGCAATATTTTTGTCATTACACATATCAAAATAGTAAAACCATCATCATAAAAATTCTAGATAAAAACATTTCAGTATTGCACATTGCTCATTTCAAGTATGCACATGTCACCCTTATCACATATTCTGATTTAAATGTCTTGTTTATCTATGTGACATTTTTTCTTATAAATTATTTTGCAGTATGGTATAACTCTGTTTAATACAAGTGTATCCTCATACATTAATACATTGCTTGTTTGATATTTTGGTTCCATGGCCATGTGGGCTATTGAATCTCACCAAAATATTTTCTTTCTATATTATAAAGTGGGCACAGGATCAGCAGGTGGGTTGTATAATCTTCATCTAGGTTGCATTTACATAATTTCATATTCTTTTTCCCATAGAAGGCTGTTAGCTGTTGGTTAACATAACACAGGAATCTGAATTTAATCAATTCCTTTCTACTTTTTGGGTCTTTAATTAAATTCAAATATTTTTCAGAACCCCTACGTCTTTTATTGTTTGCCATCCATCTGCTGGTCTTGTATCCTGTGATTAACCTCACATCTTTCTAGGGATGTATATCCTTACATTTTTCTTTTCTATTATGGGGTGAGGTTTAAAAAATACCTCTGTTAGGATATTTAATAAACTGTAAGGTTTAATAATATGGTACAAAACTTTTGATGTTGGGAAGAATGTCTGGTGGCTTATATAGTCTAACACTTCTTCCATACATATGCGAGGAAGTCTGGATTCTTCCATGGTATATTCTTTTAACCATCATTTTGCCATTCTTTCCTCAAAGGTGCATTGCACGAGTAATTGGCCTATTTTAAGTCTATCTAGTGTAGATGGTGCCGCAGTGGGTTGCCCCAGTAGTTTTTTATAGCATTGATTCATGATTGATTCCAGTTTACTATTATCTTCCATCCCCCATATTTCAGCCCCATATAGTAGCTGACATTTAATTTTAGCATCCACTACTTTTAAACATCCCTTAACTGAATTTCCTCCATTTTTATATGCAATATTATTCACAGCAGAAAGAAATATTTTTGTTTTCTGCTTAATTGTTTTTTTGTGCATTTATTCCTGCATATGTTCCAGGTACAGTGGTGATCATGAAAAATTTTGCAAGTACCAAGGTACCTGTATACTGCAGTATTTGTAGTAGTGTTAACATTAGCGGAACTGCCAGTGATGCCAAGTAAGTGATAGCGGTAGCAGTGGTTAATGTGCTGTAGTACGCAGTATGTAACAGGGTATACAGCATTTAGCATTTTATTTTATTTTATGATAGGACCTTTGGGCAGGTAAAATACAGCAGGTGGCACTGTTCCCTGTATGATTCACCTACTATTTTCCAGTTTTCTGCCAGGTGTCGCTGTAGTCCACATTGAAACAAAGGCTATACTGTACATATGAAATACCTGTTACCCTGGCTGCCCCTCTTCAATAAATCTGATGAAATTGTGCATACAAGTTTATAATTTTAATCCTTTCTTTCACCGGGTCTGAAAGCTGAGGTAGCCTTTTTTCAGTATTTATCTCATATTCAGTTACATGGTCCTGATCACAGCATGGCTGTGTGTCACTAATTTTGAAATACTACACTGGTACAATTTGCTCTTGCATCTGGAGTTGTGAATCATGCATGTGTTGGTTAGAATTAGCTAAGATTTTATAAACCATAAGCTGGATATGGCAGTATATCATTTGCAAGGTCATATAGAAAACAACACTGAAAAATGAAATGCCAAATGAATGCAATATGTACACAATAAATTAATTCATCTACAGTAGTTCTCCTGACATGGTTGAAAGTGCTTCAATGAATATGCACCCAATATTAGTTGAATGATGTGTGCTAGTACAAGTTTTTTTATTCTTTTTTCTATCTTATACTATATCTCCATCAGAGGTTTTCTTTGTTATACCACCACCAATTCATTATTTATATTTTATTGTTCAGTTCTTCAAATCCAAATCAGTATTACAGTAGCCGTAAAACAAATTTCAAGAGTAGTCTGCAGCAACATAGATTTAAAATTGGCTGTTATTATTTTTTCCAGAATAAAAGCATTGGTAAATTCATCTTTCATGCATTGACTTATTTTGGCCAGTTTAGTTAGATGTAATGTACAGTAAGTATACATGGGCCCAGATATTCAAAAGGGTTGCGCCATGCGCAACAGGGTTGCGCGTGCACAACTCCAAAAATGCGCCATTCTGCGATATTCAGAAGGGGCCAGTTGCGCCACCAAAAACATGCTGAGCAACAGCGCAATGGAAATGAAGGCATGTGCAACCGAAGGGGGCAGGTCCATGCATAAAGTGCGCAATGCGATATTCGAACACTTACGCAATGCGCAAGAGTGGCTCAGTCGGAAGTTGCGCAGTAGCGGAATTGAGCCAAAATAAAAAGGCTCAAGGAAGCGGCGCAAGAACCCTAGCAGGCCACAAACTGGGGGAGAGAGACAGAGACAGAGAGAGACAGAAGCTGGAAGGGCAGACAGGGACAGTGGGTCCAGGAGGACAGAGAGGCCAGCGGGGGTGCCTGGTGCAGTGGAAGCAGCAGTGGGGCAGTGGGGTAACACAGGAACAGCAGCCTGGGGGCAAGCCAGGGATGGACAGTGCCAGCTTCCACATGGAAGCTGTAATGAGGGGTGAGACACCATGCTGCAGGGGCGTGGCGCGGAGGGGCCGGCCGGCGGTATGCCCCCGACAGGCGGTATCGTGTCCGCCTGAAGCCGAGCTGTACACAGATGTCGAGATCAAGGCCCGGCACCGCCTGAACAGGGGCAATACTGAGACAGCTCTGTGAGCTGTGCAGTGATGTGATGAGGCACCCTCACGACGGAGTCACGCTCTGTCTGTGGAGACCAAGGTGACAGCCTGCATATGCCTGCCTACACGGGCACCTTCCAGAGGCCGAGGGGACACCACAGGCATTACATAGTCGGCCACATCACGCATCCTCACCCAATCCTCGAGCCTGCTGCCTCATGCTGCGGAGTACATCCATTTCCCAGCACCGCGGCAGAGCGTACAGCAAACATGCAGGAGTTCCACAGGGTAGCACATATGCCTGGTGTGCTAGGAGCCATAGACTGCACCCATGTGGCCATTCACACACCACCTGGCCCCGACGGCCAGGCATATAGGAAACGAAAGGGGTTTTCCAGTGTCAACTGCCAGGTGGTGTGTGATGCCACTGGGCGCATTATCAATGTCTGTGCCACACACCCTGACAGAGCACATGATGCCTTCATATGGCACCAGTCTGCACTGTGCCATCGATTTGAGAGTGGGGACATCCCCACGGGTACATCTAGTGGGTGAGTACACATGTATGGAATGCAAACTCTGGGCAAGGGTGGGAATGACACAGGTGCCATGGTAGTGGCACACAAGGATATGGGCAATATGGACCTGACATGACACTGCTCTCCACTATCTCCACACAGGTGACTGCGGATACCCACTCCGTCCCTGGCTGCTCACACCGCACCGGCGCCCACTACCCAGCGCGCAGCTATGCTTCAATGAGGCACATGCCGCAACACGAACATCATAGAGCGTGGTGTTTGGGATGCTCAAGGCACGCCCGATGCCTAGACAGCCCGCGGTGTTCCTACAGTACAGCCCCAAAAGTGCCTGTGGGATATTCCTGGCCAGTTGCATCCTGCACAACATGGCCAAAGACCATGGGATAGCCGTACAGGTCAAGAGGGACAGCGATGGGGGCGCCAGTGGCGCCGGTGATGTTGGTGATGAGCAGCCCCCTAGGATGGAGGGACCCCGACTGACCCGGCAGGCCCAGCTGCACGGGACACCATTGCAGAAGAGCACTATGCCCAACACAGGTAAGTCAAGGGGACATGTGCAGGCAACACTGTCCATGCGCAAACCACAGGCACACAGGGGAACACACCGTGCATGAAGGTCAGGGGAGTTGAAGGTTCCAGGCATACCAACACACCATCAGGGAGGGGTAAGCACTCATATGGACACACACACACACCAGGCAGCGTACATGGGCAGAAGCACAGCACTGCGGAAACGACATTGCCAACACACAGCACCACCGACCACCGCCACCATCTGTACTGTCCAAGTATGTGTGTCAGGACTTGGGCACCCTTGCACCTTGGTGTACAGTGCAATGCAGGCATCATCATGCACACGCACCTGTGGACAGCAGTTGGGAGAGTGTGCAGGTGGTCCGTGTGTCAGCGTGGTGAGCAGAGCACCCAGCAGTGCACTGCCCACCATGACACACATTGCACACAGGGCAGCACTAGACAGGGCCCACACTGGGAGACAGCTCAGTCATGTAGCACTGTCCCACAGCCACCATGGATGTGTGGGCTGCCCCACCGTGGCCCAGCAGCACTGGCAGGCTGAGCAGGGGCCACATGGGGTGGCGCTGTTGCACCACCAGGGGTCCCACTGC
The DNA here is from genome assembly GCA_016271365.2 of Neoceratodus forsteri. Taxonomy (NCBI): domain Eukaryota; kingdom Metazoa; phylum Chordata; order Ceratodontiformes; family Ceratodontidae; genus Neoceratodus; species Neoceratodus forsteri. Next base: position 287,855,331 of record CM057454.1, read on the forward strand.
GCGAACATGACCTTGCCCGCACAGGGGTCTGCATCATGCCAAACAAACGTGCACCGGGGTGCTCGGGATGCCCACAGCAGAACCCGGCATCGACAGGCCTGGTGTTGCATGACGCTGGGAATGGGGAGTGGAGAGCGCACTGTGTGGGGTGTGTGGTACAGGGGCACCTGACAGTGTGCCCAATGCGTCAGCAACAGAGACCACTGCCTGGGTCAGCCTGTCAATGGTGGCGGTCACATCCGTCCGCATAAGGACCAGCTCAGCTCAGTCCCGAGCACACTCCCTGCTGTGCCACTCCATGAACACAGACAGTGCCTCCACGGACCTTGCAACCCACCCCTGCAGCTGTACTGATTCCTGCAGCAGGCGGGTGTGCACGTCCAATGGGTACTGTGCCCCAATGGCATCGTGACCCCCAGGGTGTGGACGGTCCTGGTGCACAGCACCCCTTGAGGGTGGGCGCTGTTTGCCAGGACCAGGTATGGGCAGATCAAAGGGCAGTGGACATGTGCCACTGCTTGACACTGTACCCCCCAGACCTGGTGTTCGACTGCTGCTGCTTCCCCTCCAACTGATGAGCCCCAGGTCCACCTGTTCCACCTCCGTGCTGGCAACAGTGCTGGACACCTGCACAGCCACCAGTGCTGCCCACGGTGCTGACAGGCACAGCCTGGGACTGTGCCAGCATGCTGGTACACAGGGTGAACCAGGAAGGCCCAGGGGCACGTGCTGGCTGCCATGTGTCCGTCATGGGACACACACCTATCACTGCCCATTGCAGGCCTGCTATCATCAATGATGCAGGTAGGTGCCACTGCCATAGGCACAGCATGCTGGCATACCTGCATGCCGGACTGCTGAGACACAGGCTGTGCACCCCCCGCACCCGTATCACTGACACCAGAGTTGTTGGCCCAGCATGCATGCTGCTGCACTGCCTGCTGGCTGGTGGCGGAGGTGGATGGTCCCTCCTTCACATCCAGCAGGTCTGCATCACTGTCTGGACTCACCACCACCACCGTCTCCTGAAGATGAACAGGATCTGTAACAGAAAGAGAGTACATGTGAGTGCATGTGAACAACAGCCCCCCCCAACACCACCACCATGTCATACCATGCAGTGATGGGCTTCCACCTGTCTGGAATCCTCTGCCTGGTACGCCCGCAATGGCACTCGGCTGCATGGCCGTGACCAGTGTCTCCTCCATTGGGGTGAGCTGCAACACCACTGGCGGGCCCCCCAGTGCCAGCACGTGCCGCCCTGAAGGCTGCCACCTTCTCCTTCAGCCTCCTGCGGTCACTCCCCATCTTCTTCTTGCATTCCTGCATGGAGCGCTGGTGGCATCCATGCAGGTTGATGGCCCAAGCTACCCCCTCCCATGCAGCTGCACATTCCTGAGGGTGCCCTCCATCCACTCAGTAGTGGCTCATCCTCCAGGTAGGCCTGGAAGGGCATCCGTCTCTGCCGCTGTGAGTTCGGCCTCCTCCTCGCCCGCCCGTCACCCTCAGCTTGGCTCTGGTCAGTCATGGTGATCTGTATGGGTGGAAGTGGATACCTGTCACTGTGCAGTCGACAGCATTTCCCCATGAGCATAGGTGCCGGCCCGGGGGGGGCGGAAGCCCCCCACGTTTCTTCTCTGTATGGCAGATACTGATAGAAAGGTGCCTTTCGTCCCTTTCTAAGTGCTCTTTTCATTCTCAGCCCCCTCAGCCTTTATCATCCTCCGGCACCCTTGCCCATGAGCATTGTCCTGAGCATCACACAGCATGTAACTCACCTCTCACCTGCAGTAACTGAATCTGGCCAGCACAACCCACTGTCGCGTTTTTATAGCGCAACACATGCAAATGAGGAGTGGCGCAACTTTAATGACATGCTAATCGCGCCACTGCGCCTTTGAATGGCTGATCGAATGATTTGCATATGTCAGCTGAATATCGGGAATTTGTGCTTTGTGCAATACGGAAGGGCCGGCTGAGCCAATGGCACAGATTTGTGCCTGCATGCTACACTGCATTGCGCATGCCCAGACAGCTTATGCATGCGTCTATCACGCTGCAGACCTGCTGAGCGTGATAGGCAATTCAGGCCATGGCCACCATTGTGCCAGTGGCGCTACAGCACTGGGCACTATATGGCGCTGTGGCACTACTGCGCAATAGTCTACTGTGGCACTGGTACGCAGCTTGGCAGTTGCGCAGGATGCTAATACGTCCGACGGCACTGTGCGTAGCCTTGCGTCATTGCCGTGACCTTGTGTATGCCCTTTGCCCCCTGGCACTGTTCGCATGCCATGTGTACATCCCTATTGCGCTGTCTGGTGACAGCACTATGTGAAGTGACGGCGCTGTTCGAACAGCGTGATTGGAGCCTGTGGTGGTCTATTGCGCAACATCTCCACGTGGAGTTACATTGCAGCGGAGCACCATATTGCCTGCTGTAAACTGGCTGAGATGGCTAGGAGGAGGGCAGTGAGTTGGAGCCCACTGGAGGTGGCCAACCTGGTGGCCCTGGTGGAGCCCCACTGTGAGGCACTCTATGGTGAGGCCCCCTCACCAAGCCTAGGACACACGCAGTGGCACAAGTGGCCACTGACCTGGTGGAGGTCACTGGACGGGCCGGTCTGCTGAGCAGTGCTGGCACTGTGGGTGACCTACCGAGGGAGCCGAACTTGTTACAGGCTGTGGGCACGCGGCCAGGTGGGGCATGGTGCCTAGGCCAGGTGAGTGTACCATCTATGCACCTATATTCTCAGTAGGGGTGTGTGTGCTTGTGTGGCTGTGCATAGGTGACAGCTTGGACACGGTTGGCTGTGTCAGTGTGTGCAGCTGTGCGATGGATGGTTATGGCTGTGGGCGGGCACTCTCACTGGGGCAGGGGGCACTCTGCTTTTGAGTCACACTGATGTTTGTCTCAACATATGTCTCCCACAGGCCGGGATCTGAGGATGCAGGGCCAGGATGAGGAGGGCCGTGCCAGGGCCCCGGTGGCAGCAGGAGTCAGTACCCGGAGAGAGCAGCAGCAGCAGTTGCAGCAACAGCAGCAGGGGCAACAGTGGCAGACAGAGCTGCTTGAGCAATGTGAGTATCATGGCTTCATGGATGCTATTGCATGCTGGGGGGGGGGAAGTCCATTAGCCCTGCACAATACAACCATGCAGGAAAGGGGAGGTCATAATTCCACTATACAAGACACTAGTGAGGCACCACCTGGAGTACAGTGTACATTTCCGGAGACCATACCTACGTAAGGACGTAGAGTGGCCAGGGAAGGTTCAGAGGAGGGCAACAAAGATGGTGCATGGCTTGCATCATGGGTCCTATGATGACAGGTTGAAGGAACTGAACATGTACTCCCTGGAGGGGAGTGGGGAGAGAGGAGATATGATAGAGACATACAAGTATCTTACAGGGAGGATCAGGGTGCAGGACACACTTTTTGAAGTGAAAAAGATGTTCCAGGACTAGAGTGCATGGGATGACGTTGGAGGAGGACGATTCAGAGGACACATGGTGATGGACTGTCTTCACAGAGCGGGTGGTGGACAGGTGGAACACCCTGCCAGAGGACGTGGTGGGGCTGACACAATCATGGGATTTCAGACTGCAGGGGACAGACATGAAGAATTCTGGAGATCAGGGTAGGGCAACAGACTTCTAGAAACAACGTGAACACAAGCTCATATGGACAGACTGGGTTTGCCATAGGCCTTATCCGATGACACTGTCTATGTATCTATGTATGTAGGCACGACACAGGTGACATGCATCACTGTGCAGTATCACAGCACGTCTGTGTATGCGTCACTGGTGGTCCAGGCATGCACTGGGCACATAGTTGTGTAACTGGCATCGCACCACGTTGCCACGTCACTTGCCAGCCTTGTTTGTACTGTGATGGACATGGGCAGTGTGTGTGGCCAGTGGTGCACATAGCTGGTGCCACCAGTTTGTGATGGCCATGTGCATGTTCACTGTGGGTGGGTGTATGCCATCACAGGTGCGGGACATTGGGCTATATGGCTTTCAGGTTGGGTGGTGTTCAGGGTTGTGGTCAGTCTCAGCCATTGACTGTGTTCCCATTTTCCTGGGCCTCGAGGTACTCAGGAGGATGTCCCAGGATCTTGAGCCTCACCCAGGTTGCACTTCAGAACCAGGAGATCCTGCAGGCCATACAGCACCATGGTGATCGGGCGAAGGAGGCACAGGAGGGGCGTCAGCAGGGGAGGGACCAGCAGCCAGCTGGGCCATAGCCCACATTCCTTCCCACTTCTCCCATCCCTATCACCCTGCCTTCCCTCTCAAGTTTTTATTCCTCCCTTGAACACCCCTGCCTTTACCCATCCCCCACTTGTACATAGTTTCACTTGGTTTTGTGATTAGTCTTTTAAATATACATTTCTATTTTGATATGAATACTGTGTTGGTCTCTGATTTTCAGCTGGCTATGGGTGCTCAGTTGCAGGGGTGTACATGCCATCTGGGCTGGTATGGTCCTGGGTATGTGTGTGTGTGTGTGTGTGCATGGTGCATGGGAGGTATCTCCAGCATGGCAGTGCCTTTCAGTTGGTCTTGCCGCTGCTGCCACCCACTGCTGGGTGCAGGGTGTGTCTGGCTTTGAGGCTTTGTGTTGCAAGGGGCTGATGAGTGCTGGGGGACTGCATGGTTTCCTGCAGTGCCAGTCACTGCACATGGGTGGTGTCTTGGGGTCACAGTGCAGGGTGTGCTGTGCATACGGGGGGCTGATGTGCACTGTGGTTGTCAACCCCCTGTGTGTGGCACTCTCCACCTGCCAGTGGTTGTGCTGGGGTGTCATGGCTCTGCTATGCTTTGTTGGCTTGTCCCCATGGGCAAGTAGATCATCTGTCCCACCCCCAGTGATGCTGTTCTTGGGGTGCGCAGGTGTGGTGTGGGTTCTGCAGTGTGTTCCTGTGCCCATGTGTGGCATGGCTGGCGGTGGGCCCCAGCCTGCCTCCCTGGATGTGCAGTTCCATTGCTCTGGGGGGCTGTGCTTGCGCTATGGCAGCTCTGGATTGCTCAGCTGAGCTTCCCTGGTTGCTCCATAGCGCAACATTTTGGCTCAGCTTCTCCTTCCTGGTTGCGTGATGGCGCAGTATGTGCAATATTCAGACGTTGGTTGCTTGCGCAATTTGCTCTGCTCCATGTTTGAATATCGCACCTGCTGCACATTTGCGCAACTGGTTTGTGCTTGCTCCTGCTGTTGCGCTCGTTTTGAGTGCAGTTTGAATATCTGGCCATGGTCTCTGCAAATGTGGGTGGCTTTAGCTTAATCCTAATTTTAGCTAACAAGACCAGGCAATGCAGTCTCCTTAATATGCATTTACTACACAGCTGCTTCCAATGCAAGGGTTGGATCACAAAATTTACTAATGTAGTGTGACTCTAATTCTGTAGTGTTAATTTATGATTAGTGAGATGGACATAGGCATATAAAAAATATCTGGGCTAAAAAACTCAACCAGCTGGAAAATGAGTTGATGAAAAATCCTAGATTTGAGCAACAGGCATATTATGAAATAGTGGATATTGGGTTAAAATAAAAAAAAAAGAAGTAATGTATATGCAAATCTGAACCGCAACAGCAGACTGTGGCAAACACAAAATACAAAACACATGGAGAACAGAACAGTAATTCTATCTCATTCACAAGTGTTACTTTATGTTCAGTGAAACAGACACAGGCAGGGCTGAAAAAAAACAAAATACAGTACACTCATCTTGTTGAAAAAATAATTGATCAAACATCCTGGATTTGAGCAACAGGTATATTATAAAATAGTGGATATTGGGGTAAAATAATAAAAACTAGTCTATGCAAATAGAAATTGCAACAGTTCACTGTGCAAACACAAAACACATGGAGAATAGACTATACAACAACCAATGATCCAGGTAACATGAAAGCTAGTCAATTCAGTATTATACCATCTTACTCTTCAAATGTCAAAATCAAAATGAATTTTACAAATGTCACGCAAAATGCATCAGACTGCATACACACCACAATGAATGAAAACAGGAAAGAACTGATTCAGACACCATTGCTTTAAACACATAGGTTATCTGGGACAATAATTGAACATGTTGGTGACAATAGGAAATCATCTGGGATTTTGTGGTTAGACAGAGATGTAGTGAGTTACAAGTAGTGTTCCGACAAATGTGACTCTTGATTGCCACCCGGGAATCAAACCACTGACACCGTCCACTACTGCACCAAAATAAAAAAAAATAAAGCATTTCTCTTCCATACACCAGTTATGCAGTGAAGTTCAATATTATTTGAGCAAATAAAAGTGGAAGTTGTCACCTCATGGCACAGATAGAGATTAGATTTAGACGAAAACTAGTTTTTCACAACTTCTTGGTCATTTACCATTTGAAGTAGAGCTCCCGTCTAAAGACAAACTGTAGCCCTGACTCATAAAATATGGAAGCATTATCACAATCTATCTATCTCATTGATGCCTGTAAAATGTTTACATTTCTGGCATTTTAATGTCTACATAATCATGTTGTCATGTGATGTATCTTTTTACAATCTGTTAATTGAGGATATTGAATTAATATATTGATACATTATACAATATCTATACATTACCAACTTCATTTGTGAAATCTGAAAAAAAAATCAGGCATCAGGCCCCCCCACACCTGATGACGATTCCTCTTGTCTGCAGAAATGTATTATATTGCTCACTCAAAGATATGTCACAAAATAATGTGTCAAAACCTGAAGTAAATCTGAAAAAAAAACTGAATCCAGCATCTGTTTATGTGCAAAAAATAAAAATATTTACAACTAAATAAAAAAACAAACAAGCAAACCAACAAATAAATCCTTAGCTATTGAAAGTATTAGTAATGTCCTGCAGACGGGGTGGACACCATGCAGGACCAGTGGTCTCCCCCCCCCCCTTCCTCAGCCCCAGTCTCCTATATTGTAAAAATTAACAATTTCCTTGATGGCCAGTGTCCCCCCTCCCCCATAATCCTTGTCTTCTTATTGCAAAAAAATCACTTCCCTGGTGGCTGGTGCCACCCAACCCCAATCCCCTTTACTGTAAAAAAAGCCAGCAGATCCCCTCTAAACCATTGTGTAATACAAGGAGAGATCTGGGGGAGTCCTTTAGCCACCAGGGAAATTATTATCTTTGGCAATGCATTTCAAAAAAGTGTAGGGAAATTTCAGTGTTCTAGTGCAGAACCAATAGATAACAGGTTCAAATCCCACCACATTGTTCATTTCATGCTGTGGGTTTTTGCAAGTCAGTTGGATTCATCATTAATGCATAATAAAAAGAGTAAAATCCAAATGACAAGAAGTTTAAATGGTATTTTTGCTAAGATTCACTGCATGCACGCACAAAAGTGTGAAATCTGCCATTTTCATACTGCCAAGAGGAAATGTAAGCAATATAGCCACAGCTTTCCACATATTAATTATTTTCTCCCTTGGATACTCTAAGTCACTGCTTTCTTTACATTTTTTTAATGCTAGAAATCGATTGAAACAATGTTTTTCACATGGCATTCGTACTGTAGTTTCTGGCACCTTGAGTGTACTGTATATTCTATAGAACTGTAGTTCATCCCAAGGCTTTTACTTCATTTCATTCTTTCAACTCATGATGACAGGAAAAGAAAAATGACATGGACTGTACAGGTTATATTAATTCAGCTGTTGTTGCACTCACAGAATTACAAGTCAATCAATAATTTCGAAATAACTGTTATTAGGAAGACAGAAATGTTGAGGGTTATACTAATGACAGTCAGATCCACACAAACAAGTGAATTTGCTGTTATAATTACCATGCACACTATAAAGTAATGCTGTTACACGACCTTGACATCAGGCAGGCTGGAAGCCAGTAGGAAACAGGGACTGGGAGGGAGGGAGTTAAAGAGTAGGGAGGGTCTCTATAATGCCCAGTCAGAGCTAATTTAAAGTGAAATTGGCCTGTGGACAAGCTGTACCTGTACAACACTGTAATGGCTTAATTCACATCCAACTGCAAAAGCAGGGAAAGCAGGAGGGGCTGAAAAAGTCCCACTCATAACTGACAAGGGATCATTAAAAAAAAACTATAGTGCAGTACCTTAAAAGACATATACATGGGTGGGGGGTTACAAACATTGGTCAGAGATGTTACTATAACATCTAAAAGAAACCTGCGCAGCTTTAAATCCCTGTTAGGGATATCAAAGGCAACCGTGTTTTACTTATTTTTGTAACATTGTTATTTTGAAGAGATACAGATGGAATTGGAACAATTTAATACAACTGCTACATTTTTACTAAAAATACACTGCTACTGCACATTGTTAAAAAAAGCAACACATTGTTGCCTTTGCTTGCACAAGCAGTCATTTGGGATTGTGCACATTTCATTCAGCTAATGCGATGTAAGGGGGAAAGTAAAAACAGCATTAATAATCTTGTTAACCTTATATATAATCGTCTCTTTCCTCTCAAAACTAATATCCAGTATTGAAAACCTACATTTAACAAGAGAAGGTGGAGAGGAGCAGGACCAGAGGTGAGCACTGACCTGGTGCAGAATATTCACTCTCTCACTTTGAGGAATAAAGTGGAGAAGCAGGGAGACATTGCATTTAAATTTTTTAAAGCAGGCATGCCACCATTGCCTGACTAGGTTTAACTCCTTTCCAGCATTGCTTAATTTTTTCCCTGTGTCAGATTGGGGCTCTCCCTGTGTTCTGTTTTTTTGTTCCCCTAGAAGAGAGAGAGAGGAGAGAAGGCCCATTAGCTTGGTGGAAACTGGGGTCTTCCTCGAGAAGGAGCTGCCCATTGGAACTGACAGAAGCCAGTCAGAATGGTAACAGCGAGGAGAGGAATACCCAGTCCAGCTACAGCTTAGTGTAATCACCTACTGGACCTGCTTCCTCAGTGGATATAAGAGGTGTCCTATTTAAAATAATTTTTTTTCCCTTGACCCAGTTTCTAACATCATTATCCATATTGCACCCAGATTTGAATTTACCTGAATTTTGCTTCTCTTTTGTGAAACAGCTGCAGAAGTCGTTTGTGCGCTGTTTGGTTTTGGTACTTTTTCAGCAGCTTATGGATGATTGTGGTTTGTTGGTTTGCTGGGTTTAGGTTAAGTTTTATTTACCTTTTTATACATTTTATTTTTAAGTATTAAACATCCAAACAAGTTTCGCGCCAAATGCAAGCTTTGTTCATGTGATCTAGGTAAAAATATGCAGGCATGGTGTCTCTGCTTTCAGACTTGTCTTCTGGAATGCAAAGATCTCCAAGGGCGAACTGTAATGGTAGATTGAGTGAGCGTTTTCAGCCTTTACCTCGAGTGTGCTTTTTGTTTTTTATTTAATTGATTTTAAAGGTCTGCACATCACACTGCCCAGACTTTTGAGCTCTCCTCTGGTTTTGCTGCTCTGGGTGCGATTGCAAAGGGCGTTTTTTATCTGGACATTACTGATGCTCCTATCTACATCATAAGCAGTAAGTTAAATTGATTGCTCCAGGTTTACAGTTTGCAGTCTGAACCATCTTGTGCATAATTTAGTACACTAGAGAAATTTGGGAGATTTACTTAAGAAAGGGTGCCTTTGTCTGTGCATTACATTTTTTTTTTGTTTTAGTAGATTTAGAAATAGTGATCTCTTGTTTAATTCTAGCACTATGTTTATCTCCCTGTATTAGATTGTTTCTACACAGGGAGTTCAGAGCTCATTGAGCTTGCAGAGCTCACAGTATTACTGTGGGTATTAGTATTAATATTAGTATTTTAATACATTTTAATATATAGGGAATAATAGTGGTATGGCTGGTTGATTGATATTAATTTATACATTTTTGCATATAGTTTGGGCACTTATGCCTCTCCTTTTTATGTATTTTAGTGCCTCGTTTGGGATTAGTGCACCTTGAAGTGCTCAACAAACCATTTCATACAAGGATATGCTTTGCTGGGAAGCAGAATCAGGATCTTTTAAGCAGGACTGACCTCTACAACTACTAGGCCGAAGATTTAGATCAGTTCTGGCCGGTATAGAACTTTGTTCAGCAGTGCGACCTGGAAGACTCGAGCCTGCAGAAGTGATATATTTTCCCTTTGTCTCCAAATAAATAAGACAGTAAGTACTAAGACTGAAATTCAAGTGGGGATAAGAGTTGACATTTAGTCTTCATGTTGAAGCTGTGCAATATTCCTCAAAGCTAATCTCTGGGTCCTGGACTTTGAGGAGCTGTGAACTTTCTCTAGTTTTTATTATTTTGTATTTTGCTGGAATATTCTGAGAATTTATTTTGGTTCCAGGACAAATTATAACTTGTTGTGTTTGTTAGTCTCAAAGAGATATGCTGGCTATTACTAGGAGTAAAACACAGAATAATGATGAATTAGCAATGTCTGAATCTGTACCTAAGAAAGTTAAACAAGGAGGGCTTTTAAAAAACACTCCAAAAAATCCCCTCTCCTTAAAAAATCTGGCTCTGAAATCACTTTTCAAAAAGCAAGCTTCACTTTGTAATAGTAGTCCCATGAGTAAATATAGAACCAAGTTACATGAAAATAGTAAGAAAATTAAAAACAAGCTCATTACAAAGAAAGGGCCTGTTGCTAAGTTAGCATCTACACCAAATGAGGATATTTTAAAATTGTTTGGTTTTGTAAGTTCACAGGCCAAATCTCATAAATCCCTAACTACCACTAGCCCAAAGATTATTACAACACCAAACACTGAGCTTTGTGATGGCAAGGGAGAAAATGAGTGTTATTATAGCCCTAATATAACCAAGTTAGAAATATTTAGCCTGATAAAAAGGAGTATTAGGGAGGAAGAGATGCAAACTTCAAAAACAGATTTTGTTGACATTTTTCATAACTTATCTATACTAGATACAGAAGTTAGAAGCTTGCAAGAATCATTAAGAGCTCATATTAATGATGATGGTGAAAGTAGGCCAGCCAGTCAGAGTTTAGCAAAAGTTTCTGTCATAAAATTGGATAATGAGATATATCTGATGGAAAGGTCAGATGAAATGACTGTTTTACCAAAATATGCTGAAGGGGATAATCAGGTAGAGGGGATTTTAGAACAAAGTATTGGGAGAAATCATAATTATACTTCCTGGACAATAAACCCCAATAACCTGAGTATACCGGATCTATAGGGTATAACTAAGAATATAATTAATGTTTTTAGAGAGCCACTTAATTTGAACATCTTCCTGTTCAAACAATTGATGGATATTAAACAGGACCTCTGTTTTATTAAAGGGATATGCCTGGAAAACAAACTTAAATTGGATTTGATTGAACAGGGACCCAAAGGAATAGATTTATCTCTGGATACTGTTGGAGAGAATCTAATCTCTGAACAGGGTGCTATCAGCTTCCTCCTTGGTGATATCCTGAATGTCAATTCTTCATTTGATCAGAATACCACTAGCTTAGAGGTTATTAATTTGCCAAGTAAGACAATAGATAATCCCTCTGAGTTTCTTGTCAAGAGTGAGTGTTCTGAGTGCATTATGTTACCTGATAAATGTCTAAGAGATAATAGTATTTGCAAGGAACTGGCAGAGAAAATTCCATCTCTTTGGAAAAAGGGTGAGCATCTGGAGGCTATTAAGGTGACTTTAAAAGCTAGTAAGGGTATGTGCAATAAAGGGAGATTGGGATTTTGTGGAGAAAAAAACTTGCAAGAATTCTAAAGGGGAAAAGAATAAGGTTAGAGGAGCCACAATGGAATTTAAACCTCAAATGATCCACATGAAACCTGGTAATCACGAGCAGACAAACAATGATCTATTGTCACAACGTGTGAAAATCAAGTAAAGTCTTGAGGAATATCAAGAGGAGTAAAAAGGACAGAGAGAGGTATAAAGAAAGGTAACAGAACAAGGAAATCAAAGAACTCTAAGAATCATAAAAAAGATCTAAACAAGAATAAAATTAAGAATACAACTAAGGCAGATAGCTATGGGAAAGAGAATCTGGATGGTGAGGCTGACAAGGAAGCTGTGGAAAACATTAATAATATTCCAGCTGTAGAATACCTCAGTATGTGAGGAGAATGCAAATCAAGAACAGAATACTCGAAAACTCAATTCACTAAGTAGACTTGAAAGTGAGGAAAATGAGCAGTTTAGAAGATTTCTGTCAAAAACACTTGGTTCTGATTTTGTTCTCCTATTATTCAGAGTGTCTTGTGTCCCTCAGAAAACACAGGATAAATTAACTGGACTGATAATTGATTTACTAACTACCCTATTGGATGGCTGCAAAATAGTGAACAACTCTATTAGTATAATTAGGCCTTTACCTAGATCTGAACTTGTTTTGTTGGTTGCAAATCAGTTTTATCTTTTAAATTCTGTTACACACCGAATTAAAGGTCTAGAGAGGGTGGGACTTCAGGTTGGGGATTTATTGACCTTAAAAGAGCTCTTTCCAGAGTTTTATAATAGTAATGGGAATGTAACAACTCAATTTAAAACACTTATCTCTATTTTTGGATTGAAACAATTACACAATGAGAATAAGTATAATTTAAAGGGAAAAATGATTGATTTTTTAAATGCTCGTTTGGAAACTCACATTAGCAGCCCTCTATTTGGTAATGTTAGGAAACAAGAATATGATGGACAGATCATGTTCTTGGCTAAGCAAGAGAGTTTGGTCAAGGAAGTAAAGAAGAGACAGTTGACATTGGATCAATTAGGTATTCATATCTGTATCGAAGATAGTAAAGGGAATACTGATAGCTCACTTTTAACCACACAATTCAAGGGGCATCAATAGGAGATTTTGATTGAAACAGCTAATAGATATGAGATACTCTCCACAATGACTCAATGGCAAATGTATTCTGTTAGAAGGAGGCCACAGGGACTAAAAACAAACCCATTATATGTTAAGGACCCACATTTGTCAATTAAGCCTGATATGTCTAACATTAATAACTGTCTCTCCAGTTGCTGCTGTCTCAGCTCCAATCCTTGTACTACTGTCTGATGTATGTAATATTGTTGCATGTAATTTAACCCTGGGTTGCCCCTGAAAAAGGGACTAGAGGTCTCAGTGGGTTTACCCAGTCATCAAAATCTAAATAGAAAAAATAAAATAATGAGGACAAGCATAATATTTTGTCATGGAATCAATCTGGACTGGGGAAAAGCTGGGTGATCTAGAAACAATGAAACATTTGAATCTCTTTGACTTTATCTGTATACAGGAGACATGGTCCCTTAGTAATTCGTATTTAGATGGATATAAGTCCTATAACAAATTGGCAAAGAAAGTAAAAAAATATGGGAGGGGTTTGGGGTCTCACAATTTTTATCAAGCTTTATATTGATATAATAACTGAAGACTTAGGTAGCAACAGTAGTAACTTGCATGTGGTTAAAATAATGGACAAATACAAGGAGCCTTGGTTCATAATTAATGTTTACTGTAATCCATCTGGAAGTAAATATGGTGATCAGGACTTTCTTAAAACAATGGATAATTTAATAATCAGCATTCAAAATGAACATCCTAAATGTGGTACTTAATGCAGACAAAACCAAAGCAATACTATTCGGGCCAAGATCATTGGGACTTCACTGGTCCTCATCCCTGCGACTTACCACGCTCTCTGGCAAATGCATAAATGTAGTGCCCTCCCTAAAATACTTAGGCCTAACTCTGGATCAGTCATTCACCTATAAGGACCACATGGACCAGGTCACCATGACCCTACACTGCAAACTCGGAACCTTGTACCGACTCAAGGACCAGCTTATCCCTGAGGCCAGGCTCTCCATTGCGACTAGTGTCCTGCTCCCTACCCTGACCTAAGCGGTCCCAATTATACAGGGCAGGGCAAAGCAGGAGGGATCCAGGATGCAAATCCTATACAACAAAATACCTCGGTTCACTACCCAAGACCACCTGAGATGTCACCACTGTGACACTCTGGCCCAGCTCCGGTGGCCCACATTGGCTGCTCGCCTCCAACACCCTTTGCTTGTCCAGGCCTACAAGCTACTCAAAACCCCTTCTCCTCCAAGCATAGCCAGAACCATAGCTATTAAAAGCAAACCCAGGAACCTAAGGACATCAGAATGAACACTACTAGAGGTCCTCAGAGTTAAGACCAATGCTGGTGGCAGATCCTTTTCTTGGCAAGCCCCCAGCCTATGGAACAAGATCCCCCCCAGTTTAGGATGCCTCCTCACTCATGAATTTCTGGACCAGGCTCAAGGCCCATATGCTGGACATAAGTGCATGCCACTGCCACGGCTCTTAAGGTACCCCCCCTTCTACTGCATCAAACCCTCCCTAAGGTGAGCTAACCATGTACCTACCGCTAGTATATGAACACCTAGGAACCAATGATACCTCATTTATGTACCAAGTCAAAACTGTGTCATGATGATAACCATGTCTGAAAACCTCTGTCTGTAACTACCTTATGCCTGCAAAACCAATGTAATCAAAAGTTGTGCTCCTCTGTACCATATCTAGTATTGTTATCCCGGGTTACCCCTGAAAAAGGGACCTTCAGGGCTCAGTGGGCCTACCCAGTCACCAAAATGTAATAAATAAATAAATAATTATAGGTTATTTTAATGCTAGAATAGGAAGCCTACAAGCTTGCCATGGTGATGTAGACAAGTTTTGACCTTAAATGATCAAATGTGAGCAGCACAAGAAAAGCTAAGAATCTGGTAATTAACAAAAGAGGAATGGAGCTGCATACAGCAATGATTAACAGGAATTTATGCCCTTTAAATGGATGGATAGTCTCAGACACAGAGGAAGAATTTACATGCAGGTAATTGTTCTTCAACTATTGACTTTATATGGGCAAATATTAATATGTCAGATCTATGCTACTGTCTTCACTTGAAAGACAGGCCAGAAAGTCAGCATTCTGGTATGGAACTCAGATTAAATAGAATGGAACATACCAACAAATGTTCTAAGAAGGAATCCTTACCCATCCAACTTAAAAGAAATTGAATAGAGTGGGAAGTGATTGAAGTGCAAAACTTTCAAGTTATGCTACAAAAGTGCAGGGATTCTAACCAGAATACTAGATTTTGTGGATAACTCTTTTGACAGTCAAATAATATCTGATTATAATTATGTTATTAGTTCAATAGCATATATAATAATAAAAGAGGGTAACCTAAAGAGAAAGGAAGGCCAATCATGGTATCATAATGAATGCAAAAAAGCAAGGAAACATCTTAATAAACAATTCAGAATTTTAAAAATGCATTCAAATAAGAATAATGATAAACAATTAACCAGCTAAGAAAAGCTTACAAAACAGTGTTAGAAAATAATAAATGAAAATATTTTAAACAACCATGGATGGAATTAAAAGGGGTGGTCCAATTACGAGATAATAAACTCTTTTGGAAAATTGTTAGGTATGGTACCAAAACTAATAACAGTATTGAAGCACATGTTGAACCTAAGGTCTGGGAAACTCATTTTAAGCAACTATTCTATAGGGATTACCTGAATATCTTGTTAAATTAAGTCAGATGAAGTCTAATGAAAGAACCTACAGACCCAATGATGTGATAACAATAACTGAGATAGAAAATGCAATTGACTCATTTAAAAGAAGAAAGGCACCAGGCCTGGATGGGGTCACTCTAGATGTTATAATTAGGACTAAGCATTACTGGATTCCTTTTCTGCATAAATTGTTTAATCATGTTTGGGTAATGGGAAATTCCCAGAAGCTGGAATTTAAGTATTATTGTGCCAATTTTTAAGAAAGGTGATAGAAAGGATCCGGGCTGTTATACACCGATTAGTCTTCCTGACACTATAGAGAAACTCTTTACAAGAATCCTAAACAGCAGAGAATTTGTCTAATGCACTTTCCCAGTCAACACAAACTATATAAATATATAGATGGGTAGAGGCTAACACTATAATTGATGAAGCACAAGCTGGATTAAGAAAGAGACATTTAACAACTGACCAAAGCTTTACTTTGGCGTACCTTGTATACCAATACAAAGTGGTCAAAAAACTAAAACTTTATTGTACCTTTATCAAGCCTAAGTTGACAGAAACCTTCTTTGGGAAACATTTCATGAACTTGGGGTAGAGCTCTCCCTATAGTATTGGAAATGACCAGGATGATGCATCAGGATAATTACACCAGTGTTGGGCATAATAATAGAGGAGAGTTAAGCAATTGGTTTGGTTCCAACATAGGGGTTAAACAGGGTTGCTCATTGGCACCTCTGTTGTTCAATTTGTTCTTTTGCACAATATTAAACAAAATGTATGATGAAGAGTTCCATATGCCAAGAATTGGAGCTAGAGTATTACCCTATCTGGCCTACACGGATGATGTGGCTTTACTCTCAACTAGTCATCTAGGTATGATAAGGACCTAGGATGAATTCCATGCAGAATGTTGCAATGCAGACTTACAGATTAACTATGGTAAGACCACAGTTTTGATCTTCGGGGGCAATAGGAATAATTACAAATATTACATGAACCATCATAAATTGGATGTAATAACAGATTTCTGCTATTTAGGATTGATTTTCAGTCAAAACAAAATTGGTGTGCTCATATAAGGGAGGCCAAATTAAAATCAGAAACATTTTTTCCAGCTCTTTTATCTTTTTTTTTTCAAATATGGAGAGAATTCCATAAAAGGCAATTTGATGGTTATAGATGCTAAGATTAAATCCCAACTCCTATATGGAGCTGACATTTGGGGGATTACTTTTAATACCAACATGGGTTTGGATCCTTGTTTAAATAAACTCTATAAGAAGATGCTAAAGCTTCCAAATTGTGCCGCATCTGCATTAGTAAGGGCTGAACTTGGTAAGGTGTCAACTGAATGTCAAATACAACAAAGTCTAGTAAATTATTGGCTAAGGGTATTTAGGATGAACCAGACAAGACTTCCTTGTATTTGCTTAGAAGAGGGTATTACATATATCTGTTCACATATAATTTTTCCATGTATGAGAGTGGTAGAAGATATAATTAAACCCCTTGGACTGCTGCAGGCTGTTATGGACAGTCTAAGATATCCTCCTGCTCAAATAAAATAACAAGTGAATTCCAGAATTAAGGATGTATTTATTCAAAAATATCTGGAGACTGGCAGATTATCTACAGCCTGACCTTGGTTAACAAAAAATAAGAGATTTCTTAAATTAGAACAATATCTGGAAATTCTACAGAATCCAACATATAGGAAAGCTGTTACTAGATTCCGATTCAAATGTTTTTCCAGCAATGTTAGGAAGGGAAGATTCAAGAAGAGAGGTGATGAAGATTGATTGTGTAAATGTGGAATAGGTCAAGACAATTTGTTTCATGTAGTTATGTTGTGTCCTTTATGTGAAAAAAAAAAAACAGATTCTCCTTTTTTGGGTAATATAATACAAAAACTTACATATCAACCAGAACATATATTGACATATTTATTAAAAGCCAAGGATAAGGGGGTGCTTGTCCCTGTGTCCTCCCTTTTAAGCTATATATAATCCAGAGGGTATCACTTGAAGCCTTGACTTTGGGGATTTATGATTATCAAGCCCCTATTGTATGTTTTTATGGGTATGGGTAATATTGATATGTCCTGATATAAATCAGCTTTTATTGTATATTGAATGAAGGTGTATATTTATAATGTAATTTATTCTCTGTATTTTTGTATGCTATTTGTCTCAATTGCAATGGTATTGTATGTTGATCAATACCATTTTTTGATTAATATATAATTGTAAACTTTAGCATAGCTTTTACTGCAGTGAACCAGAACATAGTATGTTGTTTTATTTAAACTGTAGTATTTTCTCAATAGTATAAGATATGTGAACCAATTTGGTTATGAAATGGCTAAGATCCATTCATATTACTGAATACAGATAGCACAGCTTCACAAAAAGATGCCTGTTTGCAGACTGCATTATAGATGTTTCTAACTTCTTAATCAGACTATATACTGTAGGTTAAAACACATTGTTTATTATTCATTCCTGTAGCAAACCAAAATTCCCAAACCAGTAATTCATATATACTGTAGCGGTCCCAGCAATTACCACTCACTGGATTACCCACCCAATCTGTGACTAATCAATTCTATGGGGGCTAGCAGTCCCACCCCCACCTCATCACTCAAGCAATCTGTAATAAACAATTGTCTTGTAACTATGGATCCCTTCCCCCATACAATTTAGATAAACTAGTAAAGCTAAGCAGTCCTTAGGATTAATTCAAACAGGAAAACCCAGATGATCCTTCCCTACTCTTCAGAACAGCTAATATTTTTTAAGGCAAGCTACCTCTTGCTGGGAGCTACAATACTGAACATAGGATTTGCAAGAAAGCGAGTTGTGCTCACAACAGAGGGAGGTGAACCTTACAATTGTCTTTGGTTTGTAGCAGATATTCTACAGGTGGAGGCTACTTCTAACTGAAAGGTGAAATAAGGAACTTAATCAGGAAAATACAGTCTTGTTACAATTCTTAAGATTTTCAGTGCAGGAAGAGTTTAAACCCTGGGCTAAACATTTGTCACAAATCCTGAAAAAAGTGCAGGAACAGGTTGTGTATTTGACCCAGACAGTAAACTGTTTTTTGGGTTTATCTTTTGTGTGCCTTAAAAGGAAATTCCAGACTTTCTCAGGAAGTGATTACACCATAGCTACTTAATCAGCCAATTGCTTTGGTAACATACCTGAGAACAATAGTATTATAAGCAAGTGTTTTATAGCAAACTCATCAGAACAGCTAATATTTTTTAAGGCAAGCCACCTCTTGCTGGGAGCTACAATACTGAACATAGAATTTGCAAGAAAGCGAGTTGTGCTCACACCAGAGGGAGGTGAACCTTACAATTGTCTTTGGTTTGTAGCAGATATTCTACAGGTGGAGGCTACTTCTAACTGAAAGGTAAAATAAGGAACTTAATCAGGAAAAGACAGTCTTGTTACAATTCTTAAGATTTTCAGTGCAGGAAGCGTTTAAAGCACAGCTGACTTATTTGGGGCTGACTGCTTTCAGAAGCACAAACCACCAGGCTGTTTTGGGGCTGGGGAGGTTTACCTGTGTCTGACTTGGATGTCTGGATTTTTCTCTGTTTGATTAGCAGGGGATTTGCTCTGTCAAATTGTTGTGTATGGTATCTTACTGACAGGAAGGCACTCATCGCAGCGGTGGGTCAGAGCTCTTAGCTGATTGTTTTGTGAGGGCACAGTTTAGGCCCAACCCCTCCCACCCCTCACCCCACCCTCCCTCCTGGAAATAGTTCCTTTATACCTGGGGTTCTGACATCATTTCCTCAAGAGTGCAAGGTGCATATCAATGTCATATCCTCTCTAGCACACAGCACTGAAAATATAAGCATACACATTGTATAATATATATATATATCTATATAACAAACCAATCACACACACAAACACACACATAAACAAACAAAAAAAAAGTACATAATCATGTGGAGAGTAGTGCAATGTAGTGGCTGTGGGGCAGCAGTCTTCTGGGAGACTTTCTGGAGGCTGAGATGCTGCCCTATTTGCAGACAACTCTCTGCCTGAGGGAGGAATTTGCCCATCTTCAGGCCACACTGGACAGCAGTAACGGAACCTTCCCCCAGGCCAGACTGGATGGTAAGAAGGGAACCTCCCCCATCCAGGGAGCACCAGAGCCACCACCACTGCCTCAGAGGTTGCAAAGAAAGCACAGCAGCTGGACCACAGTGGGCTCAGGGAGGGTGAGGATGGAGGAACAGAGGCACACCCAGTCAGTTGTTCCACTCCACAATCCATACACCATTCTGGGGGAGCACAGCTCCCCTATGGATGCACCCACAGAGGAGATTAAGGAGGCTGAGGACATCTGTCACAAGGGAGGCCCACAGGAAGGAGGCAAAGGACACCACAAGGAAAGGAAGCAGCTCCTGGAGGGGGACTCAATTATTAGGGGGATTGAACTGGGGGGAGCAGGGAAAACTGAAGTAAGGTGCCTGCCTGGTGCCATGGCTTGGAGGGACAAGAAGTGCATCCTCAGGATCATGAGAACAGCTGCACGGGAGTCTGAGCTGGATGTCATTGTCCACCTAGGGACAAATGACTTGGCTCAACATGAGATTAGAGCAGTGCAGAAGGACTTTGTAGAACTGGGGAGGGGCCTAAGACAAGTAGCACACACGGTATCCTTCTCAGAGGTGCTGCCTGTCAATGGCATGAGTGAGGGTGAGGTGAGGTACTTGCACCATGCAGTTTAATGAATGGTTGAAAAATGGTGTGGAACACAGGGGTTTGGCTTCATTGGGACTGGGGTTCCACCTGGAGGGACACCAGCCTATACTGGCAGGATGGTCTGCATCTGTCCAGGAAGGGAACAAGTCTTTTGAGCAATTGGTTTAAATGCTTCATTGGCAAGCTTTTAAACTAGTCAAGGAGGGAGGCACTGATAAGCAGCAGGAAAATCCCAGCCTCTTCCTACAAAACAGGGTACTAAATGAGAAAAAGGCCAAGGTAGAAAGGTCAGTGGGGGTTGCTGCAACTGAAGGTAAAGCCACCAAAAAATGGAAAGCAATGAGTACCAATGCCCATAGTCTGAGTAACAAGCTTCCTGATTTAGTGGCCTTGATGGAGGAGGAACATCTGGATATCGTGGCAGTCACAGAAACATGGTTCACACAAAACCATGACTGGGATGTAAACATACCAGGATACACTATCTACAGGAGGGACAGAGAGGGTAATAGAGGAGGAGGAGGAGTAGCTCTTTACATAAGGGAAGGAATCAAAGCAGCAGAACAAAAGGGAAAACAGGGAGGAGAAGAAGCACTGTGGGTAAATTTGGAGACCGGCAATGGCACCACAATCTGCACAAGGGTTGTATACAGACCCCCTTCTCAGGGGGAGGAAATGGACAAGGAAATGATAGAAAGTTTACTTAGTAAGGCAGAAAAAGGGGAGATATTGCTGATGGGCAATCTGAATATGCCAGATGTTAACTGGAGTGCAGTTGCAGCAGCCACTTCGAAGAGTGGGGTTATTCTAGATGCCCTAAAGGGGGCATGCCTTAGACAACTAGTATTGGAGCCCACTCGAGAGGGAGCAATCTTAGACCTGGTTCTCTCAAATGGAGATGAAGAGAGGATCACAGATGTAGAAGTGGGTAGCCATCTGGGAACTAGCGACCATCGAACAGTATGGTTCACAATAAACACATCAATAAAGTCAAGCCATACAAAGGCAAAGGTACTGGACTTTAGGAGGGCTGACTTTGCCAAAATGGGTGAGTGCCTAAGGAATGTACTAGCAAATGGGCAGGAAGGAGGGGTGGAAGAACAAAGGGGAATAATAAAATTTGCCATCACAGAGGTAACTAGCCTTTGTGTGAAGCAAATAAACACAACTAAATGATATAAGAAACCACTATGGTTCTCAAAGGAAGTGGCAGTGAAGGTTCAAGAGAAAAAGAAAGCTTTCAGGAAGTACAAGGAATCACAGAAGGAGCAGAACAGAGAACTGTATCAGTTAAAGCAAAAGGAAGCTGGGAAGGCAGTTAGAACAGCAAAGGCCCAAACTGAGGAAAAGATAGCCAACTCAGTTAAGAAGGGGGACAAAACCTTTTATAGGTACATCAGGGAGTGAAGGAAGACCAACGGAGGGATAGTGAGGCTTAATAAAGGGGGGGGAGGGTAGGCAGAGGGTGATTGTGAAAAGGTAGAAATACTAAACAAATATTTTTGCTCTGTATTTACAAAGGAAGAGCGTGAGGTACCTAAAACAAACAGTAGAAACACTCTGGATACAGAAGTTGATACCAGCCCATTTACAGAAGAAAGGGTTCAGAAAGAACTCTTAAAACTGAGGGTGGACAAAGCAATGGGGCCTGATGGGATTCATCCCAGAATTCTAAAGAACTAAGGGTGGAATTAGTGACACCACTGACTACCCTGTTTAACAAATCATGGGAGGATGGGGTGGTACCCGAGGACTGGAGGAGGGCAGATGTGATTCCCCTTCACAAAAGTGGGAGCAGGCAAAAACAGGAAACTACAGACCTGTTAGTTTAACCTCAGTGGTAGAGAAAATGATGGAATCACTTCTGAAGGAAAGAATTGTCGAGTATCTAGAGGCCAGAGGGACACAGGACTCAAGGCAGCATGGATTCACAGCGGGAAGGTCATTCCAGACAAATCTGATAGATTTCTTTGACTTGGTGACCAAAGTAGTAGATCAGGAAGGGGGCTGTGGATATGGCCTACCTAGACTTCAGCAAGGCATTTGACACAGTCCCACACAAAAGATTAATATACAAGTTAGCTAGCCTAGGAGTGGTCCCAAGATGACAGCCTGGGTAAAAATTGGCTGGAGAATAGGACACTGAGAGTAATAGTAAATGGAGTCCACTCTGAAGAAAGGGGTTACTAGTGGGGTACAGGGTTCAGTATTAGGACTGGTCCTCTTCAATGTCTTTATAAGCGATATATGGAAGGACTGGAAGGAAAAGTATGTCTCTTTGCAGATGACACAAAGATCTGCAACAGAGTTGATGCACAAGGTGGGGTGGAAAGGATGAAAAGAGACTTGGCAAGGTTAGAGGAATGGTCAAATGTATGGCAGCTTAGATTCAATGCTAAGAAGTGCAAGGTAATGCACCTGAGAAACAAAAACCCAGGGGAAGAGTACACAATGGGGGGTGAGATACTAACAACAAAAATGGAAAGGGACCTGGGGGTAGTCATATCAGATGACCTAAAGGTGTGCAAGCAGTGTGAGAGGGCAGCAAGGAGGCCTGGGGGGATACTGGGATGCATAGGAGAGGCATCACCAGTAGAAAACAGGAAGTTATTATCCCTCTGTACAGACAGCTGGTCAGACCCCATCTGGAGTACTGTGTGCAGTTCTGGAGACCCAGTCTTCATAAAGACATAGACAGGATGGAAGCTGTCAGAGGAGGGCAACTAAAATGTTGCAGGGTCTGCACTGGAAGACATATGAAGAGAGACTTAGGAGCTTAATATGTCATAGCCTCGAGGAAAGAAGGAGAGGGGGGGACAGATAGAAACTCTCAAGTACCTCAAGGAATCAACAAAGTCCAAGAGGGTAGCATCTTTCAAAAAAAGAGGTGTGCAAGAACAAGGGGGCACAATTTGAAGATAGAGGGGAGGTGGCTCAGAGGCAATTTAAGGAAGTATTTTTTCACAGAGATGATTGTGGATGCATGGAACGGCCTTCTGGAGGAGGTCGTGGAGTCAAAAACAGTGGTGGAATTCAAGCATGCATGGGACAGTCATAAGGCAATTCTAGGGGGTGGGGGTAGAAAGAAGTAGGCTACTGGTTAACTAGGATCTGCAGCTTATCCAGTAGGCAGGAAAATGGGCAGACTGGGTGGGCCAAGCGGTCCTTATCTGCAGTCAAATTCTATGTTTCTATGTTTCCCCTTCCCTAGTTAACAAAATGACATAGTGTTTTGTGCCTTTGTGGAACTGTTACTTTCATTCAGCCCTCCCCCAACAACTTACTGTACCTATTGCAGGTCATTTTCCCCACATCCTCAATTATTAGGAAATCCAGAAAAGTAATATACAGCAAGAGAAGTCACTAAAAGATATACTTAAAAAATAAAGACATTTAGAACTGGGGAACTAAGAATAATTAGTGAAAAAAACTGGTGGAAGCAGAGCAAATTTATATTCCATTAACCTCGGAGAATAACCTGAGGGTATTGATTAAATTAAGAAAGGACTATAACAAGTCAATATCTTTGAAAACTCAAAATATTTTATGTAGAGCAAAACCAAAGTATATCTACTATGGAGAAAAAAAATGATAGGCTACTACAATATTTATTTTACAATCTCATTCCATTTATAAAATTTTTTATCTTGTCCTGAAGTAGCACCTCACACATAGTGGAACAGAAGACCTGTGGAATTCTGGCTTCCTGCTATTTCAGCTGAAAATCATTAAATTCTGAGAAAGAACTGTGGTAGTCTTAACTTCAGGCAGCTCTACAATTCACTGATGCCTGTTGTGTGGGTCTCTATGCCATCGCTGTAATGATTGCTGACATCATGGGTCTGAGGGCT
The DNA here is from genome assembly GCA_016271365.2 of Neoceratodus forsteri. Lineage (NCBI taxonomy): Eukaryota > Metazoa > Chordata > Ceratodontiformes > Ceratodontidae > Neoceratodus > Neoceratodus forsteri. Next base: position 287,879,451 of record CM057454.1, read on the forward strand.
GCTGGAACTGTGACTTTTCATTCAGCCCTACCCCCGCAGCAGGATAATTTGTATTAATTCAATCTGTCTGATCCAGTTTAACAGCACTGCATTTCATGAAGCATCCACTATGAAACGTCCATAGTAAAAAAATAGTCTTCTGCTACGTAGGATATAAAAGCAAATAATTATGTGCCTTTGAACAAATACAGGGAGACAGCAAACTATTAACAGACAGTGGAAGTCGGCAGTATTTCCATTTAGAAGGGCTGTCTTAATGAAGCATTCATTCAGCTGTGGGATAGGGAATGGGTGGATTTTGCATCCCTAACCCTTTCTACAATGTTGTGAAGAATATTGACCCTGGGCATGTCAATGTGCTGTACCTGCGCTGCTGTCCTATACGTGGTAAGGTTTCAGTCCTGCTTAATTCTGACTGAAGAAAATACAGTGTCCTAGTCATGGTCCAGTTGGTTTTTCTGACCCATTTTCATAAAGTATAACTAGTATTAGTTCTGGTCAGCACAAATAAGTACACATTTGGAGCACGTAGCTGATACAAATATCTATAACCATTTGTCTCACATCATCTGGCTATACGTTTCAGTAATAAAATGCTCATTGTCATCTCTACGAGTTCAAACTTCCCACAGCACAGGGTTTTAATGCTTCTGTCCTGTCACTTCCTTGATCTCTTTAATGTAGAACATGTTAATCATTGTTTTTTTTTTAGTTGTTTAGCCAGCTATAGCACACTAAGCTGAAAGCTTTTTTTTACAGGAGTGACCTGGGAGCACGAGGAGGTTAAGTGACTTGCTCAGGATCACACAGTATGCAAGTGGAATTCAAACCCCGGTCAGGTCTGCTGGATGTCACCAAATTTGCAGCTCAGAGCCTTAAACCACTGCGCTATACTGCCTTCTATTCTACCACCGGCCTTTTTTGTACAATGAAACATATTTCATGTTTCTGACAGATGGGCTACATACTGTTAACCATTGTTAACTGTTACATGTGATGTGTTTGTGAGTAAATCTGAAAAGTGTTAGTCTTAGGGTTTTTTTAATCACACATTTTAAAGAAAAACTAGAAGGATTAAAAAAGTCCTGGTAGTGTAGCAGCCCACTCCCTCTCTCAGTCCCCTTCATAGTGGAAAAAAAAAACACATCTGCCTTTGACTGTGTGTCACTTTTAGATTCAAAAAGAGGCATGAACACAGATAGTAACTGGCCTGCCTGCTGGCAATCAGATTCTAGGGGGTTAGCGAATAGAGTAGTGGCATTCTATTAAACTAACTGAAAAACTGTATATTATTTTACATCTTCCCACTCTCCCTATCAGTATTCATATTAATAAATTTATAAATAGAAAAAAAGTATATGTGTAAAAGGCAGGGTCATCACCACCCCACCCAGCAAACAAGTTATGGTTATTATCAGTACCATTACCAGATATGTGTGTTTCCCTGTTTTTTGCTTGCTACACCACTTAGACGTGTCTTACCCATACTAACATCGCCATTCAAAGTTAGTTCATGTACAGTATGGCTCTGACATGAGGGCTACAATAAGAAAAAGAGTGGTTGGAGTGGGGTGACAACCATTGGGAATATGTTGTTTTAATCATTTTATTACCACCCTTTTACCTTGTATTATAATACTAAATATTTCCATACTGTAAATCAGATATTCTCTGAATTAGAAACAACATGTCTTTCGCTAATGTCTCAAATTAAAAAAAAAAGTTGGCACATCTTTGCTACAAGCGCCTGTTCTGGCATTAACAGAGCTGGAGATACTGGAATTAAAAGTGTTCAGTACAATCACAGTTATGCTTTTTTTTAGCTGCATAAACTGCTATAGTACAGTATATCACAACAATTCAGTCATGCTTGATGAACAGCAGCACTATATGGAGTGTTGGATCTTCCACTGCCAGTGCTTTATTTCCCTCCCATTTCATGGCAAAATGCAGTAGCTGATTTGACTAGTTCTCATTGATCCAATGTTTCTATGATGCATAGCAGTGACATGTCTGTGTCTGTGATACGGTGTCAATTGTTAGAGTTGCAGTGCATGAATGGATTGAAAATATGAACCTATAGGACTTTATTGGTTTGCATTGTAAGGTCCTTTATGGCAGATTTCCCCATATGTACTGACTTGTATGCTGCCCCTCTTTCTACAAGTGTAGTCTACCTTGGAGTTGCACGCATGATATAATAAAATGAGTGGTTACAAAGTAGACTGAAAATGCAGAAATAAGGGAATCATAGCCATGATAAGGGATTATATACTGTATTCTGAGGAAGATTTTTCAGGCCCCCGTCCATACAGATGCTTTCCTCTTACTGATCATGTAAAAACAGAAGGATGTGTTTGAGGGTTGGGGGGATGGAGGCAGACTACTTCTCATTGACTTTAATTATTGATCATTCAAGCCAGAGGTTGTGTTTCAGGTTTTGGTGTGAGGAGTGGCAACATCTTGCTATTCAAAGAACTTAATTAATTCATGGTTCACCACACCTCTAAACTGTGCCTGATTTGCAATGAAGTTTCGGAAATGTTTTGCTGATTACTGGGCATTGAAACCTTTTGGACCTTTCATATCAGTAAAGTGGAAAAAAGAAACAATACAAAAAATAACACCAACATTCATTTTCAGAGTGTACATGTAAGGGAGTCTGACCATCCAGCAGCACAGCAGCTCCAAGTGCATAATGTGGCTGTTACATAAAATAAATGAATTGTTCTTTTTTTTTCATTTACTTTAGCTAGGTTTTGGGGGAACAGGGAAAGTAGCTGGTCCATGTAGTCACAAGAGAGATAAGGGCTGAGGGCATTGAAACCTTCTCTGGTACTTTCATACAAGTAAACTGGAAAAAGAAACAATAAAAAAACCCTGCAAAACACCAACATTCATTTTTATGGTGTACAGTGGAAGGGAACCTGGTTACACAACATCATAGCAGCACAGCAGCACAGCAGCCAGAAGTGCATAATGTGGCTGCTACCTGAAAGCAATCTAATGTTTTATATATACTGTGTATTTATATATTTTTTCATTTACTTTGACTATCTGGGAAACAAGATCCCAGTCCTGCAGGCAACAATGACAGAAGCTATACTGGACATAGTAGCCATTAGTAAGACATGGTTCACCAGTAACCACACTTGGGAGACTTCAGTACCCGGCTATATATTGTTCAGAAGAGACCAAGGAGCAACAAAAAGTGGGGGGGAGAGTGGCCCTGTATGTCAGTGAAAATATCAAAGCTACAGAAATTCAGAATACACATAAGGAGCCAGAACAGCTGTGGGTCACCCTGGAAACAGGAGATGGGACAGCCATACAAACTGGGGTTGTCTACAGGCCTTCAGACCAGGGGAAGGACATAGACACATTACTGTTGGAAGATATACAAAACATGACAGCTAAAGGGGAGATTCTGATAATGGGAGACTTCAACATGCCAGATACAGATTGGTCAATAACAGCAGGAACATCTGCCAGAACTTGACACATAGTGGATTCCCTGCAAGGAGAAGGCCTCAAGCAACTGGTACAACAACCCACAAGACACAGGGCTATCCTATCCTAGCTCTAGTACTGACTAACAGGGAAAGGATCACAGATCTCCAGGTAGAAGGTCATCTGGGAGCCAGTGACCATCACATGGTATGGTTCAGTTTGGCCACTAGAACTAAATCATCCCATTCCAAAAATATGGGACTTCAGAGGAGCCGACTTCGATAAGATGGCCAACAAAGTTAAACTAGCCCGGGCAAGAAGAAATACAGGTGAGGGGGTACAGGCAAAGTGGGCAAGCATTAAGGATGCAATACTTGAAGCAACATGCTATTGTGTTAGTGAGAAAAGCAAGAGCAAAAGAAGGAGGAAACAACTTTGGTTCTCTAAAACAGTAGTAGAAAAAGTCAGAGCCAAAAAGCTGGCCTTCCAGAAATATAAAGGAATGCAGTGGGACGAAGATAGGGAGGCATACCTAACTTCCCTAAGGGAAGCAGGGAAGGCAGTAAAGCACGCAAAGGCCCAAACCAAGGAAACACTAGCATATACAGTAAAAGAAGGGAACAAGACTTTCTATAGATAGATTAGTGAAAGGAGAAAGTCCAGAGGGTGTATTGCTAAGATGAAGGGGATAAGAGGAAGTGTGTGGAGGAGGAGAAAAAAAAAGCATCCATCCTCAATAGATACTTCTGCTCAGTATTTACTGAGGATAAGGTAGGGTAGGGCCCACAGCTCAGCACCATGGACACAGGGGGGAGGGAGGTGTGCACTAGTCCCTTCACAAAATAAAGGGTCCTACAAGAGCTTGCTAAGCTCAGGGTGGACAAGGCAATGGTACCTGATGGCATACATCCCAGGGTACTAAAGGAGTCAAAGGTGGAACTAGCAGAGCCATTATCAGGACTGTTTAGGGAGTCTCTGAGCACAGGAGAGGTCCCAGAAGACTGGAGAAGGGCTCAAGTGATCCCACTTCACAAGAGTGGTAGCAGGGAGGAGGGCGGGAACTACAGACCAGTCAGTCTTGCCTCAGTAGTGGGCAAGATTATGGAGGCACTCCTTAAGGAAAGGATTGTGCAACACCTGGAATCCATAGGAGCACAGGATCCAAGACAGCATTGGTTTACAACAAAAAGGTCCTGTCAAACTAATCTCATAGATTTCTTTGACTGGGTAACCAAATAGGTGGACCAAGGGGGTGCAGTTGATATCACTTACCTTGACTTCAGTAAAACTTTCAATACTGTTCCACATAGAAAATTGATTAATAAGCTGTATAGGCTTGGGGTGGGTCAGAAGTTGGTCAACTGGGTGGCAAACTGGGTGGTGAGCTGAAAACAGAGAGTGGTAGTAAACGGTACACAGTCCGAAGAGATGCATATCACAAGTGGGGTACCTCAGGGATTAGTCCTGTGGCCTGTCCTCTTCATTATCTTCATCAGGGACATTGCAGATGAACTGGAGGGTAAGAATTGTCTGTTTGCAGATGACACCAAGATCTGCAACAGAGTAGATTATCCCGATGGGGTGGACAAAATGAGAAGAAATCTGGATAAACTGGCAAAATGGTCACAAGAGTGGCAACTAGGATTTAATGCAAAGAAGTGCAAGATCATGCACATAGGGAAGAGAAACCCTGAAGCCACCTATAGGTTGGGAGGGGAGTTGCTGGCAATCACAGTGTAAAAAAGAGGCTTGGGCATTGTCATCACAGATGACCTGAAATCATCCAAGCAGACCACTAAAACAGCAGGCAAGGCTAGAGGGATGCTGGGGTGTATTAGTAGGGGTATCGCAACTCATAAGAGGGAGGTAATAATCCCTCTTTACAAGACACTGGTTAGGCCCCATCTGGAGTACTGCACGCAGTACTGGAGGCTGCACTTGGATGAGGACATTAACAAAATGGAGGCAGTCCAGAGAAGGGCAATCAAAATGGTGAGGGGCCTGCATCAGAAAACATATGAGGACAGTTTAACTGAGCTCAATATGTATACCCTAGAGCAAAGGAAGGCAAACGGTGATATGACTGAAACATTCAAGCATCTTAAGGGCATTAACAAGGTGAAAGAGTCTACCATGTTTCAATATAAGAAAAATAGCAGGACAAGAGGACAGAGCATGGGATTAGAGGGAGGCCAATTAAGGGGTAATGTGAGGAAGTTCTTGTTCATAGAAAGGGTGGTGGATACATGGAAAGGCCTACCTCATGAAGTGGTGGATATGCATACAGTGCAGGGCTTCAAACAGGTATGGGATAGGGGATAGGGGATAGGCATAAGGGAGCAGTAAAGATGAGTATGAATAGATAGGCCATTGACAGAGTACAGACCTATTGCACATCCATATAGTAGAATAAATGGGCAAACTGGATGGGCCTTGCGGTCCTTATCTGCAGTCAGCTTCTATGTTTCTATGTTTCTATCTGCTATAGGGATAGGGAATGGAGGTTGTACATGGAGTCACAATAGAGGGAAGGGCTGAGGGCATTATAACCATTTGATCCATCCATACAAGGAAAGAGGTAAAAAGGAACAAACAATAAAAAGAAGAAATAAAACATAAAACGCCAACATCCCTTTTTACGGTGTACTGTACATGGAATGGGAGCCTGAACATCCTGCAGCACATCAGCTACAAGTACATAATTTGGCTACAACATAAAAAATGTAACCGTTCCATTTTTTTTTTCATTTACTTTTGCTGGGTTGTGGAGGGATAGAGAACGGAGGTTGTGCATGTGGTGGACGTTGTGCATGTAGTTACAAGAGAGGGAAGAGCTGTTTTTTTTCTTCATTTACTTTACAAGGAAAGGGTTAAAAAGAAAGAAGAAAAAATAATTATATAAAACACAAAACACTAACATTCATTTTTATGGTGTATGGGGAAAAGGAGCATGGACATACAGAAGCATGGCAGCCAGAAGTGCTTACTATGGCTGCTACATAAATGCAATCTCATATTTTCTTTTTTCCCCCTCCTTTTTCATTTGCTATAGCTGGAGTTGATGGCCGAGCTAGGGAAAGGAACTGGTGCTTTATGGGTGCACTCTGCCAGGACATAAAGGCAACTTGGCACTAGACACATAAAAATTATGTCCATAATGTTTATCCTCTTTAAATAGTGCTTTAGTGTATGTATTCATGCCAGGTGCTGATCTGCCACTATTTTTTATTTATTTATTGTAGTCTTTGGTAACCGGGTAAGGCCCACAAGGCACACATGCCTGTTTTCAGGGGTGACCTTGGTGGTTAAGTGACTTGCTAAAGTCACACAGCATATAAGTGGGGGTTGTAAGAATCAAACTCAGGTCTGGTCTGCTGGATGTATCAAGCTCTTTCACACCTCGTTCCTCTAACCTGTAGGCTATACTGTCAGCCTCCTATCTGGCTGCAGTCTGATGGTGGTATAACAACCTCGCCTACCCTTGCGGGCAAAACTCAGACATAGCTGGTAAATGCAGTTCAATTGACATTTGTGGTAAACATTTCACACACAACATTTTACGGGTGCAACAACAGATTGAATACATGAATAGAGATAGTAATTGGCCTGCTTGCTGGTAATGAAATTCTGGGGAGTTAGTGAATAGAGTTGTGGAATTCTGTTAAATGAACTTAAAAATTGCATATTATTTTACATCTGCCCCACTATCCCTATCAATATTCATATTCATAAATTGAAAAAGGTATATGTGTAAAAGGAAGGGTCATCACCCCCCCCCCCCAAAAAAAAAATCACATTATAATTAGTATCAGTACCATTTTCAGATATGTGTTTTTCCCTGTTTTTTGCTTGGTACACTATTTAGATGTGTGTTACCTGTACTAACATTGCCATTTGAAGGCAATTCATGTCCAGTATGGCTCTGACACGAGGGCTACAATAAGAAAAAGAGTGGTTGGGGGTGGGGTGGGGTGACAACCATTGGTAATATTTTGTTTTAATCATTTTATCACTGCCATTTACCCTGCATTATAATATTACATTTTTTCATGTCTGCATAATGGAAAACTGCCTAGTGAGTAGAATGTGCAGACTTGTGATCCCAATATGTCCATATATCATGGTTTGAATCCCACAGCTGCTACATACATAATTTGTTTTATTATCATTCTTTTTCTAATTGTTGTTTTTTTAAGCATTGGAGAAAAATAGAGGGAAATGGCTATTTTACTGTGGCAGTAAGGACAGAAATTATATGAGAGTGTGCAGCTGTATTGTTTGGGCATCTGGGATATGTACCATTGCAACAAAAAAAATAAGCCAACATGTCTGGAATATTCACTTTGTCAATATTTCATGAGCAACAAGATTTTTCAGGACTTGAGTGCTTGATCTAAAATAAGATACATACAGGCCCAGATATTCAAAAGGGTTGTGCCATGCACAACAGAGATACGCCAGTGCAAGTCCGAAAATGCGCCATTCTGTATTATTCAGCGGCAGGCAGCTGCGCCCCCCAAAGTGCAATGAACAAGAGTGCAATGGTAATGAATGCATGTGCAATTTTTGGGGGAGGAACCATGAATAAATGGCGCAGTGAGATATTCAACAGCGTGCGCCATGTGTAATAGGAGAGCAAGCAGAAGTTGCGCGACAGCTGAAATGATCCAAAAAAAAAAGAACAAGAGAGAGGTGCAAGAATGCAACAGGGAAGCCAGAGGTGGCAGCAAGGTGACAGCACCTGTACAAAGGGCAGCAGTGAGTGGGACTTGGCAGGAGCAGGACAGGGCACACCTGGGAAGGAACAGGACAGGAGTGGGGAGCCTGTGTCACTGTGCAGGAGAGACAGGGGAGGTGCAGAAGTGGACTGAGGGCAGTGGCATTAGGCAGGACAGCCAAAGGCTGGAGGTGTACCCAGTGCAGGGGGAGCATCATAAAGGACAGTGGAGGGAATGGCATAACAGCTGCTGGGGGGGAACACCAGCCAGGACATGGCCAGTGCCACTGTCCAGATTGAGGTGGTAATGAGGGGTGTGAGAAGGCAGGCAGCAGGGGGGCACGGCCATGGAAGGGCCCATTGGTGGTATGCCCCCAACAGGCCGTACCGAGCCCGCACCACCTTCAAGCACTTCAATGACACAGAGATTATGAGCTGGTACCACCTGAACCAGGAGATCCTGAGGCAGCTCTGTGAGCTGTGCAAAGATATGATGCAGGCACCCACACGACGGAGCCATGCTCTGTCAGTGGAGACAAAGGGGACAGCTGTTATGTGTCTGCTCACCACGGGCACCTTCCAGAGACCAACAGGTGACACAACAGGCATAACCCAGTCGGCCGCGTCATGCCTACTCACACAATTCCTCTGCGCACTGCAGCTACATGCTGCGGAGTACATCTGTTTCCCCAGCACACAGGCAGAGTGCACAACACACATACAAGAGTTCCATAGGGTAGCATGTATGGCTGGTGTGCTCGGGGCCATTGACTGCACTCATGTGGCCATCTGCACGTCACCTGGCCTAGAAGGTGTAGCACACATCAACAGAAAGGGCTATGCCAGCATCAACTGCCAGGTGGTGTGCGATACCAGGGGGCGCATAATCAATGTCTGTGCCACGCACCCTGGGGGAGCACATGATGCCTTCATCTGGCACCAGTCTGCACTGTGCCACAGGTTCAAGAGTGGGGACATACCCACTGGCCACCTAGTGGGTGATTATGCACATCTAGCAAGATGACATGGGTTTTTGGGGGGATGCATAGTCAGAGGTGCCATGGGTACCATCCTTGACAGCCCAAGGCAGAGTGATGCTGACCACCATACTAATGTCCAGCCTCTACACACAGGTGACAGTGGCTACCTGCTCTGTCCCTGGCTGCTCTCACCATACTGGTGCCCTGTGACCCCATCGCAGCAATGATACAATGAGGCACATGCCACCACAAGCAATGTCATACAGCGGGTGTTCAGGAAGCTGAAGGCATGTTTCCATTGCCTGGACACATCTGGCGGTGCCCTACAGTACAGCCCCTCGAAGGCCTGTGGGCTATTCCTGGCCTGTTGCACCCTGCACCACATGGCCAATCACTGTGGGATAGCTGTAGAGGTCGAAGAGGGGGACAGCGATGGGGACGATGAGGATGCCGGTGCAGACTGTGATGGGCAGCCCCCCCTTGGGCGAAGGGACCCCAGTCCGATATGGATGTCGCAGCTGCACCAGGATACCATCACAGCGGAGCACTTCAACCAACCCAGGTAGGTCATGGGGCCATGTGCAACCACCAGTGGCAAGGGCACAACCCACAAACTTGCATGGATGAACCCCATGGGTGCATGGTGGCAAGGGAATTGGCTGAGTGTGGAACCGCACATGCCATCAGGGATGGGCAAGGCTAACATGATATGCAGTCATGTACACATGCACACACCCTACAAGACATGCACATGGGGAAGAAGGAATGCCGACCCTGACTGCTACCCCTAGCCACACACAGGTCCACAGATGACCATACCCAGTGCCCATCATTGTGCGTGTCTCAGATGCTGGGCACCATTGCACAGTGGTGGACAGCACAACGCAGGCATCATCATGCACACACCACAGTGGACAGCAGCTGGGAGGGTGTGCACATGGACCATTTGTGTGTGAATGCAGGGCCGGGTACCCCACCCATGCGTCGCACATTGCACAACACACTGCACACAGGGCAGCATCAGACAGTAGCCATGGTGGGAGACAGGTCAGTCACGTGGCACAGTGCCATGGCCACCATGGATGCATGGGTGGCCCCACTGAGACCTGCCAGCTGTGACAGGCTGACCATTAGCCTCATGGGGTGGCACTGACAATCCCCAAGGGGTGATGCTGCAGGAACGTGACCGTGTTTGAGCAGGGGTCTTAAGCTCACCGAACATGACTGCGCCAGGCATGCTCGGGATGCCCACAGCTGAACCCGGTGTTGACATGGAGGGTGTCGCACAATGCCAGGAACAGGGGGTGGACATGACACTGCACAGTGTCTGCAGCGCATGGGCAACAAACTGTGTGGCTATGACAGCTCTGAATACACGTGTCTGCCTGTCAATGGCAGTGGTCACATTCTCCCGCTGCCGGGCCATCTCTGCCAGGAGTAGAGCATGATCTGTGCCGCGCCGCACCTCTGCCTGGCACAGAACCACACTGAGTGCATCCACTGCCCTAACAAGCTGCAACTGCTGATCCACGGAAGCCTGGAGTAGTCGGCTGTGCTCTTCAAAGAGGTCATCCGCTGGATTGGCATGATGTCCCTCATGTTGTTCCTGGCCATGCTGGGCATCACCTCTTGATGATGGGCGATGCACACCAGAGCCATGCCGGGGAACATCCAGATGTGGTGCACTGATGCTGCCCTCCGACACAGTCCCCCCATCGCCATTGGCCGACTGCTGACACTGCCCCTCTGGCCACCGTTTGCCAGGGCTCCATGGTGCCACTGCAGCTACTGCAACAGCCCAACCAGCCTGGATGCACACCAGTGCTGCCCCACTGGTGCATACAGGCACAGGCTGGGAGTGTGATGTCACACAGGCCTCCACAGTGGCACCACCCACTGCTATGCCCATGCTGTAACCTGCTGTGGGGCCATCCTGCGGCCCACATGTATCACTGTCCGTGATGTGAGCTCCATCATCATCAGTTCTGGATCCAGCACCAGTCCGTGTCACAGCATGCTGGCGTCCATGGATGCTGTCATGCTGGGACATGGGCAGGGTCTCCTCCGCACCAGCACCACCAACCTCAGTCCGGACAGACAGGCGGGTACATTGTTGTCCTGACACTCGGACACCTGTGGAGGTGGATGGCCACTCCTCCATGTCCAGGGTATCGCTCTCAGTGGACAAACCCATCACCGCTGACCCATGTAAATGCTCAGGAGCTGTAAGGGAACACACCAGCATTAATGTCTCTGCCCTACCCTGTGGCATTCTCCCCACCCCCCACACAGGGACAGATCAGGACATACCATGCAGTGATGGGCTGCCACCCATCTGGAAGCCACCACCTGGAACGCCCTCTCGGGCACAATGCTGCATGCTGGCAGCCACCCGCTCCTCCCATGGCATCAGGAGTGTCGCATCCGGATGTCCACCACCAGTCACAGCACATGCTGTCCTCATGGCAGCCACCTTATCTTTTATCCTCCTCTTGTCCATGCCGTCCTTCTTCTTGCACTCCTGCACGGAACGCTGGTGGCTGCCATGCTGGTTGACAGCATGCGCCACCTCAACCCATGCTGCAGCACGGGCCTGTGGTGTTCCCCACTGTCCGCTGAGCAGTGGTTCTCGGTCAAGGTAGGCCTCAAACAGGGCATCCAATTCTGCCCGGGTGAAGTTGGGCCTCCTCCATCCCCCACATCTCTGTTCCTCCACCTCCTCCTTACGTTCGGTCATTATTGATCCTGTGGGAATGACAGGTGTTACGTCTGAATGTGCAGTCCCATGCATCTCCCACACACCACAGTCCACACTCCCAAACAGCATGCAACCCACCACAATAGACTGCAATACCAGACCATGGCCTCTGCAGCCCCATGTCACATTTGTATAACGCAACGCATGCAAATGAGGCGAGGCTCAAATTTAAGTGGATGCTAATGCAGTAGCTGTGCCATGGAATTGCTGATGAGCTGATTTGCATATGCCGGCTGAATATTGCACTGTTGCACCTTGTGCAATTGTGTTGAACATGCTCAGGCACAGACACATCTCTGTGATGTGCGCAGTAGGCACCACATGGCACATGCCCAGGGTGCCGACGCCTGCCATGCTGCTGATGTGCTGTGCATGGGGGCAGTGCAGGGCATGGCCACCACTGTGCCAGGGGTGCTAGTGCGCTGTTCACATGTATGGCGCTCTTGCCCTGGAGTGCCGTAGGCACTGTAGAGCCACAGCATGGTAGACCACTACAGGGCATCTCACACAGGCACCCAACCGCGCTACATGCAGGAAGTACCAATCGCGCTGTGGCGGTCAGTGTGCAATAGACCCTTGACCCTGTGTCTGACCTTTGCCTCCTAGATGCCATGCGTCTGCATGGGTGCACCCCTATCAAACTGTTCAGTGACAGCGCAATGGGGAATGGCAGCACTGTACCACGCAGCATCTGCACGTGGTGGACCTGTGTTACAGAGCGCCATTTTGACTCCGACCAGATTCAGCGATGGCAAGACGAAAGGCTGCTGTTTGGAGCCAGGTGGAGCTAGCCAATTTGGTGGCCATAGAGGAGCCCCATATTTGGGGCCCTGTTTGGCAATGCATCCCTGGACAGGGCCAGGAGTGCCGTATGGGAGGAGGTGGCAGTGGTGCTGGAGGAGGCCACAGGACTTACCCGTACCGCGGAGCAGTGCCGACACCAATATGGGGACCTCCAGTGGAGGGACCTGACCAGGCTTGCCCACCTGCGGGCACATGCCAGGCGAGGCGCAGTGCCACGACCAGTTAGGTGCACCATCCATACACTGGTTGCGTCCGTATAGGGTATTGTGGTGGGCATGTGTCCACCACATAGGGGGGTGGGCTGTTCAATGGTGGTGATGGTGGTGGTGGAGGTGGTGTTGGGGGGGTTGCAACATGGCTGGGCTATGCGGGATCACACACACCTGGGGTGGGGGGCCTTTGCTACTGGATTGTACTGATATTCCCCTCTCCATGTTTGCATCCTAGGCCCTGAAGAGCGGCACCAAGCCCGCGAAGACCACCACCAAGGTGTGGCTAGGGGAGCTGGGCAACAGCCACGAGCTGCCGGTCCCAATGTAGAACAGTGCCTGGATCAGGCCGATGAGGGTGAGTGCCTTTCTTCCAGGATATTCTGTGCATGCTGTGTTGCAGGGCAGGCGGCAGGGCATGGCCACCATCCACTGATACCGCTGCCATGCACGCCGCATGGTACAGTCAGCACTGTCCAGTGGTACTGCATGTGTGGGTGTGCATCGCTGGTGGTCCATGCGTGCACATAGTACATGGCCATGCCACTGCCTTCACACCGCATAGCCATGTCACTGTACAACCACGGTGGTGCTGTGCGGGACTTGGGTGGTGGGTGTGTGCAGCGGTCCACATGGCTGTGTGCGCCTGGGTGGGCAGGTCATGTGGACATGATCACTGTGGGTGGTCGCATTACGCACACGGGCGGTCCTATACGGCGCGTACAATAGGTGGGCTGCAGGGGGATGGGCATTCACACCTATTGACTCTGATCCCTTGTCCTAGGTGGATGTAAGATGCTGCGGATGGAGAGGGCCATGCAGGAGCTGCTACAGGTTACCTGGGCGTCTTTGGAGATCCTGCAATGGTTGGACCAGTACGGTGTTCAGAGGTGTCATGGCAGGAGGTGCCACAGGAGTGGGGAGCGGGGCACCTGCTGAGACATCCATGCCCCAAGTTCAACCCTACCCCCCTGGACCCACCCTCACACCCCTCCTTCCCTCTCCCATTTGTTCACCCCTGCCCCTTACCCACCCCACCTGGTTTGTGGCCCTCACCCTCAACTGATGTGTATATATATGTGTATAGTTGTATTCTACCTTATAATATACATTTGTTTTGTTATGCCTACTGTGTGTGGGCTACAGGTGCTCAGCTGTAGTGGAGTTCATGGTGTCAGGGGTGGTGCAGTCATGGGCGTGTGTGTGTGTGTGTGTTCATAGGGGAAGAGACTATGGTGTGGGCATAGCTATCAGTCACTGTCTGTGGTTTGTGTGTTGTTCCCTGTGCACTGGATGACTGTGTGCAGTGGTCCACAGTGCATGCACTGTGTCCATGGCACCCCTGTCATACCATCCATGGCCTGTGCAGCTGACACCCTTGAATGTCTTTTATCTGCACAGTCTGCTGGCATGTCAATGTTGGCTGTCCATGCTGGACAGCCTCTGTACCCAGCACAATGATGGGTTGCCTCCTGTGACCATTGTGGTGCACGTCTGCCTTGGGTAGCACTGTGGCCTCCGCTGTTGTTGTCCCACCTCCATGCTGACACTTGTGTCTGTTGCAGGGGATGTGCTCCACTGTCTGTCACTTGTGCTCTGGGTGCATGCTGGTGGCATACAGCTTCATGGTGCCTGCGCAGGGTGGCTGACACACCTGTGCCATGGAGGGGTGCTGGATGTGTGTACACGGTTTCCGTGGCCACAGGCCACTGGCTTGATTGACCCGCTACTGTATCCATGTGTTGGTCTGCTTTTGTGTATGGGTTGGTGTTTGTCCATGCACTGTGTTGCAGCCTGTGTGGCGTATGCTTCCATGCACCACTGTGGGTGTCTGTGCTGGCTATTGTGGCCAGTGCTGGGATGGAGTGTGTCCTTGGGAGGGTGTGCAGGTTGCTGTACCACTGGTGGTGAGGTCCAGGGCATGCTCTGTCATGTGTGGGGTACCTCGTGTGCCGACACATGGTCGGTCTCTCAGCTGTACCTCAGGGGGACATGCCTGGCTGCACTGTGTATGCAGTCATTGCATTGCTGTCTGCTGCCACCCACTGAAGGGTGCTCATGGTGGGGCTGCCTTGCATGGTTCTGTGGTGCACAGGGTTGCATTGTCACAGTGGGGGTGGTAGCATGCATGGGTTGTCCTGCACTGGTGGGCACTGCTCCTGGGCAGGGTGTCTGGGGATCACGGTGCAGGGTGTGCTCTGCATTGGTGAGATGGTGTGGCATGGGGTGGCTTGACCTCCTTGTGTGCCGGTCACAGCTTTCCAGGGGGTGTGCTGGGGCACCATGCCCTGGTTATGGGTTTGTTGCTGGTGTCCATGGACCAGTGCTTATTCCAGCTCTCCTCCAATTGTGCAGTGCATGGGGTGTGGGGGGCGATGTCTGTTCTGCTGTGTGCTCCTCTGCCCATCTCTACCATGGGTGCTGGGCCCCTGCATCCTGTCCCTGCGCATCCCTGGTTGTGCTGTTGTGCTGCTGCTGCCCTGCTCCACTGGGCATCCCTGGTTATGCTATTGTGCATCTGACCTGTGCCACTGCACATCCCTGGTTGTGCAATGGCACAGTTAGTGTGATATTCAGTCATATGCCGCAGGCGCATCTTGACCTGCGCAGTATTTGAATATCACGCGTGTTGTGCATGGGCTCAGTGGACTTGCACTTGCTCCTGCTGCTGTGCACTTTTGTGCCGCAGTTTGAATATCTGGGCCACAGTTTATACAATCACTGTGCCTAGATATATACAAGATAAAAAGTAAAAAAATGCCACACAGAGTTAAAACTCATAGCTGTCACAATTAATAGCATAAGCAGAAATCAATATCTATTATGCTCATTTTTAGATCTTTATATTGTAGTGCAGTATAGTATTGAAACATATTTTAACCATTAGGGTGAGCCTCTAAATACATACAAATATGCATAAGCACAGTACTGTTTCTACTTTATATTTTACATTTATTTTGTGTACTTCAGCTTTTACAATACAGTACAATACATTACTATTGTGAGTGATGCTATATAATACTCTTTTTTCTTCTATTGTAATATAGTCGTGTTGTTAATTGACAACAACACTTCATGTTTCATCATGCAGCATCAGTATTTAGAAATAATACTGCTCACTGAGAAAACCTAACAAAGTTTCTGTCTATAACAGAATACATTGCAGCTCATAAATGGCATCATACATAGTATAAAATTCCACGTGAGGTTACTCTCTCTCTCTCTCTGATAGTGTGATCATTCAAATTTTAGCCAAATGTATGTGTCTCTGTTGCATAATTTTGATTCCACTTGTCTCACTCTAACATGCTTCTCAAGTCTCATTTTAAATGTTCTTATCATGCATCCCATATAGAAAGAACCACACTTGCAAAGTAACATGCAGTATATTAACAAAGTATGTGCAAGATGGGGGAATGCAGTTCTCATGAATTCAGAATGTACACTTTCCCTCTGTATGCCTAGAAAATTGAAGCAGCAGCAGTTGCTACCACTTGCATAGTTATAAGAAGTAAGCTGCATCAAACTGGTTGGTTGCCTACACTATTAAAAAAAAGAAACACTTAAATACACAAAGGCATTCACAGACTGTTACCCTTAAAGTAATAAGCAGTTCAGTGACCTCTTAAAGTGAACTGTAAATACAGGAAAACAAATGGCAGAGCAGTGTAGCATAGTGGTTATAGAGTACAGACCTTTGATTCCAATACCTCCCGAGATCGTGGTTTGAATCCCACACCTGCTACATGAATAACTTTTTATCTTTTTTTTAAATATCTTTTTTTTTAACCATTGAATAAACATAAAGGAACATTTCTCAGAGGCAGGAATGACAAGAGTTTACTATGACACTGCTGAGCAGTAGAGGTTTTGTCATCTGGGATATGATATGTGACAGAGCACTACCGTAAGTGCCTTCTACTGAGTTGACAATGAATGAGAGCAGATATACAGTGTAGCAATTAGAGTAATTTGCTGGGTCAGAATGTCTTGCTATTTTTTATATTATATGTCGCTAACAGAGCAAAAAAAAATAATTGCCAATGTTTCTCTGCCGTAAGTGACTGCTCCAGAATTGACAACAATGAATGAGAGCAGATATTGCAGTTAGAGTAATTTGGTGGGTAAGAATGCATTGCTATTTTCCAATATGTTGCCACATTACTTTAAAAAAGTTAAACAGTTCATAAATCCTGCAACAAAAAAACACTTCTAATTACACTATATTACAAAATAATCCAGCACATTTTTAACAATTTGGCACACCACCTGCAGGTGATTTCAGTGACAGAGAATGTAAGACAGCAATAAGGCTACTATGGCAGTAATGGCTCGAGATTGCTACTGGGTGGTTAGATGGTGAAGAGCATTTAAGTGAATTTATACACAGGGACGACACCAACTGGTGTACTGCAGCACTTCCAAACTTTTATACAATCACCATTGTAAGTGTCATTCCCAAGTAGCAGAATTCAGACACATTTTCTATCATTTTATTAGAACTTTTCATTTTATATTTTGATAGATTTATCCCTCCTTTAGAACTGCATACCATGAACTTGGTTTTGTCATAATTAATATCAACATTCATTGTTTCACACTCCTTTCTGAATTTCTTCATACTTCTCCATATTCCCAGAAAATTTGTAGTTATCAATATTATGTCATCTGCATAAGCCAGATATGGAGAGCTTATAGATCTATAACAGCTTGGATTTGTCTTTTATTCCTTTCTAAATAAGGGTACTATTATGTTTTCCCTCCATGAATTTGGAAACTGAGTTTGTTATATGTTTAAGTATATTATGTAGACAGGGGGTCCAAAGTTCTATATCTATTATATATACGTCCATAGGGATAACATCCAGGCCAGCTGCCTTATTCCTATGATCCATTTGTATTGCTTTTCATACCTCCTCTTGAGTTATTTCCTTATCCATATTTACACATATATATCTATCTCTAGTATCATTTATTGAATTTTCTTTATAGAATAGGTTCTGATAATAATTTACCCATATATGAGTGTGTCTGTGCAGTAGCGCTGATACTGCATTCAGTCGGTGGCTGGCCATGGAGGAGAGGTGGCTATGCCAGTCACGGATGGGGATGGTGGGTGGGTGCTGGGTGGGCTGGCACGGCCGGATGGGGTGGGTGGGGCCACTAGACTACCAGGAAATGGGATTTTTATTATATTAATGTACAGTTGGGAGGGGACACTAGACTACCAGGGAAATGGAATCGTGTTTTACTACATTAATGTACAGTTCAGGGGTGGTGCTAGACTACCAGGAAATGGGATTGTTTTTATTATATTAATGTACAGTTCGGTGAGGGGACACTAGACTACCAGAAAAATTGGATCTTTTTTATTATATTAATGTACAGTTGGGGGGGGCAGTAGACTACCAGGAAAATGGGGATCTTTCTTATTATATTAGTTTACAGTTCAGAGGGGGCACTAGACTACCAGGGCTGGATTATTGCCGCATATGCAGCAGGTGACTCATGGTTTGGGGCACGGTGGGGGATGGGCTTCTGCCAATGGCTGTTTCGGGGGGCTGGTGGTATGGGTAGCCCTGTGGGGCCCAGCTGGGGTTTGTTGGGAATGGGGGGGAGGGAAACTGTGCACTGTTCTCTGGACAGCCGATGGGTCTACAGAACCCCTGGGGGCGTCCGTAAGTAATACCAGCTAATTGCTGGTGTTACTTACATTGACGGATCTCCTCTGGGAGTTCCTGTAGAATCCCGATGTGGGCACTTTGTGGCTGCCTTTCTAGAATGGGGTGCAACTGCTGCTATAAACCCCCTAGCGCCATGTCGCAAGAGGTTTATGTGGCGTAACAGCTGTTTGGTGCAAGTGGCCTGTGACATGTCACAGGCCACTTTGTAAAATCACGCATGTTGCAACTGCTGGCATAAGTTGCTACATGCACCATTCTGCTGGGTGCAATTGCTGTTACGCCAGTCATAACCCTTCTAAAATCTGGCCCCATGTGTGATGTTTTCTTAGGAAATGGAGTGGCCAGTAGCATTGACAACCAGAAGGAAGACCCCACCATTCATTCACCAAAACTCCAGAGAAATGAACCCCTAATGTTTTTTCCTTTTGATACTTGGGGAGTGGGGTTGGGGAGGTGTGGGGGTAGAGAGATATGGCTGGAAACACTAACACCTTATTTCCCTACTTTGTCATGTTATGTTACACTACCTTGTCCATTAACAAAGTTTTTTGCAAAACATTTCATTTCTTTTGGTTATGATATAGGGATATGAATACAGTGCAGGGCTTCAATCAGGCATGGGATAGGCATAAGGGAGCAATACAGATAAGTATGAATAGATAAGCCATTGACAGAGTACAAGCCTATGGCACATTCATAAGGTAGAAAAAGTAGGCAAACTGGATAGGCCTTGCGGTCCTCATCTGCCGTCAGCTTCTATGTTTCTATGTTTGTTTTTTGTGTAGTGGAATAATATCCTCATTTGCACAGGTTCTTTGTAACTTGTGTGAAAAGATGCAGATGTGCAGGACCCTTTGGGACCTGCACAATGGCAAGACTCCATCTGCCTACAGAAGTGCAGGGACCATCCATGCAACGATCAAGAATTCATGGGGTTGTCTGGGAGGCTGCAGAAGCAGAGGGCCCTGCAGCCTCTGCACTACCATATGGCCACAGATAAAGATGCAGAGGGCAAAAAGTTCATCTGTCAGTCAATGCACAGTGCCCTCTGCCACCCATGGGTGCAGAGGTGCAGGGCTCCATGCCAGGACAACAGTTGTCTTCACTATATGGTACCCAGGCCCATGTGGACAACCCTGCAGCTTTCATTCCCTGACTGGGGGGTGTTGCATAACAGCACCATCACCCTGCCCTCTCCCCATTCAGCTGGGTCACTGAGCTCACCCCCAAACTCAGTTCACGGACACAGGATCACGAATAATATTCACTGGGGTAAAGACTGGTACTACACACAAAGTTTCTTAACAATTATATATATACATTTTTTTTTTTTTATTTTGACCCCAAATTCTCAGAATAGTCATTTTATGACTCCCCTTATAAACATGACAAACCGGTGAGGGGTCCTGGTATTTCCAATGGAAGAGGAGGAGAGGGACCTGGGAGTAACACAGAAACATAGAATTTGATGGGCAGATAAGGACCACGTGTCCCACCCAGTCTGTCCATTTCCCTACCTAATGTACAGTATAAGCTGCAGATCCTAGTTAACCAACAGTCTACTTTTTCCTACCCCGCCCCCAGAATTGCCTTATGACTGTCCCATGCATTCTTGAAATCCACCACTGTTTTTGACTCCACAACCTCCTCAGGAAGGCTGTTCCATGCATCCACAACCCTCTCTGTGAAAAAATACTTCCTGCCATTACCTCTGAGCCATCCCCCCTCAATTTTCAAATTGTGCCCCCTTGTTCTTGCACACTTCTTTTTCTGAATGATGTTACCCCCTTGGACTTTGTTGATTCCCTTGAGGTACTTGAACGTTTCTATCATGTATCTTCTCTCCCTCCATTTCTTGAGGCTATTCACATTAAGCTCCTTAAGTCTCTCTTCATATGTCTTCTGGTGCAGACACTGAACCATCTTAGTTGCCCTCCTCTGGACTGCCTCCATCCTGTCTATGTCTTTGCAGAGATTGGGTCTCCAGAACTGCATGTAGTACTCCAGATGGGGTCTCACCAGCTGTCAGTACAGAGGGATAACAACTTCCTGTTTTCTACTGGTGATATCTTTCCCCATGCATCCCAGTATCCCCCCAGCCCTCCTTACTGCCCACTCACATTGCTTGCCTACCTTTAGCTCATCAGATATGAATACCCCCAGGTCCCTTTCCATTTTTGTTGTTGTTAGTATCTCACCCCCCATTGTGTATTCTTCCCCTGGGTTTTTGTTTCCCAGGTGCATTACTTTGCACTTCTTAGCATTGAATCTAAGCTGCCATACAATTGACCATTCCTCCAGCCTTGCCAAGTCCCTTCTCATCCTTCCCACCCCACCTTGTGTATCAACTCTGTTACAGATCTTTGTGTCATTTGCAAAGAGACATACTTTTCCTTTCAGTCCCTCTGCAATATCACTTATAAAGACATTAAAGAGGACTGGTCCTAGTACTGAACCCTGATGTACCCCACTAGTAACCCCCCTTTCTTCAGAGTGGACTCTGTTTACTATTACCCTCTGTGTCCTGTTCTCCAGTTAATTTTATACCCAGGCTACCAGCTTGGGATCCATTCCCAGGCTGGTCAACTTGTATATTAATCTTTTGTGTGGGACTATGTTAAATGCCTTGCTAAAGTCTAGGTAGGCCATGTCCACAGCCCCTCCTTGATCTGCTACTTTGGCCACGCAGTCAAATAAATCTATTAGATTCATCTGACATGACCTTCCCACTGTGAATCCATGCTGCCTTGGGTCCTGTGCCCCACTAGCCTCTAGGTACTCAACAGTTCTTTCCTTCAGAAGTGATTACATAATTTTCCCAGTCACTGAGGTTAAACTAACAGGTCTGCAGTTTCCTGTTCTGTCCTGCTCCTACTTTTGTGAAGTGGAATAACATCTGTCCTCCTCCAGTCCTCAGGTACCACCCCATCCTCCCATGATTTCTTAAAGAAGGTAGTCAGTGGTGTCACTAGTTCTACCCTTAGTTCTTTTAGAATTCTGGGATTAATCCCGCCAGGCCCCATTGCTTTGTCCACCTTCAGTTTTAAGAGTTCTTTCAGAACCCTTTCTTCTGTGAATGGGCTGGTATCAACTCCTGTATCTAGAGTGTCTCTATTGTTTGGTCTAGGTACCTCCCCCTCTTCATTTGTGAATACTGAGCAAAAATATTTGTTTAGTATCTCTGCCATTTCACAGTCACCCTCTGTCCACCCCTTCCCCATTATTAAGCCTCACTATCCTTCCCTTGCTCTTCCTTCACTCCCTGATGTACCTATAAAAGGGTTTATCCCTCTTCTTAACTGAGTTAGCTATCTTTTACTCGGTTTGGGCCTTTACTGTTCTGACTGCCTTCCCTGCTTCCTTTTGCTTTAATTGATACAATTCTCTGTCCTGCTCTTTCGTGATTCCTTGTACTTCCTGAATGCTTTCTTTTTCTCCCTAACCTTCCCTGCCACCTCCTTTGATAACCATAGTGGTATCTTACATCATTTTGTTTTGTTTATTTGCTTCACACAAAGGCTTGTTGCCTCTGTGATGGCAGTTTTGATTATTTCCCATTGTTCTTCCACCCCTTCTTCCTGCCCTTTTGCTAGTGCATTCCTTAGGCACTCACCCATTTTGGCAAAGTCAGCCCTCCTGAAGTCCAGTACCTTTGCCTTTGTATGGCTTGACTCTACTGCTGTGTTTATTGTGAACCATACTGTTCGATGGTCACTAGTTCCCAGATGGCTACCCACTTCTAAATCTGTGATCCTCTCACCATCTCCATTTGAGAGTACCAGGTCTAAGATTGTTCCCTCTTGAGTGGGTTCCAATACTAGTTGTCTAAGGCATGACCCCTGTAAGACATCTAAAATTACCCTACTCTTAGAAGTGGCTGCTGCAAATGCACTCCAATTAACATCTGGCATATTCAGATCCCCCATCAACAATACCTCACATTTTTCTGCCATTCTAAGGATACTTCCTATCATTTCCTTGTCCATGTCCTCCCCCTGAGATAGGGGTCTGTATACAACCCCTGTGCAGATTGTGGTGCCATTGCCTGTCTCCAAATTGACCCACAGTGCTTCTTTTCCTCCCTGTTTAATCTTTTGTTCTGTAGCTTTGATTACTTCCCTTATGTAGAGAGTTACTCCTCCTCCTCTTTTATCCTCCCTGTCCCTCCTGTAGGAATGATGATCACTAGTGACCTGAAGCACTCCACACAGTGCAGGAAAGCAGCAGCAAGGGCAAACAAGATGTTGGGATGCATAGCTAGAGGGATCAGCAGTAGGAGACAGGAGGTTATACTGCCCATGTACAGGTTACTGGTGAGGCTATATCTAGAGTAAGGGGTCTGATACTGGTGCTCACACTTCTAAATGGACATTAAACTACTGAGATGGTCCAGAGGAGGGCTTCAAAGATGATCATGAGTCAGTAGGGTAAGGCATATGAGGAGAAGTTAAGGGCACTGAACATGTATTCCCTGGAAGACAGAAAGAAGGGGTGGAGATTACTTAGACCTTCATGTACTTGAAAGAGATAAATAAAGTGGATAAGGAGGTTCTCTTCAAGCTATGTGGTGGTCATAACATGAGGAGACACAGTCTTAAGCTGGGTGAGGGAGGGAGATTTAGGTGGGAGGTCAGGAAGTACTTCTTCATGGAGATGGTGCTGACCAGTTGGAATGCACTGCCTGAAGAAGTGGTCTCATTGAAGATGATGGGCAGCTGCAAGAGAGGCTGGGATAGACATAGGGTAGGGAAACTGTCATGAGTAGGGAGGATGGGAGGAAAGGGGGTAGCAGGGTCAGTAGCTCAAGCTGTGGATCCTGCAATATGAGCAGACTAGATAGACCAAACAGCTTTCTTCTGCTGGTTTCTTTGTATGTTCTTATGTATGTATGTAAATTTGTATGACATGTAAGTTTGTATGACTTGTAGCATTTATAGTATATTCACCAAAATGCCATGCTTATTAGAGGTCCTCTTTCACTTAGAAAAAGAGACTGCATTGTCCAGATCAGGTCTTCCAAAGAAAGATGTCTCTATTAAAGTTGTTGAGTGATCAAAATTTAAAGAGGCATAGAGATGGAAAAGTTTAAAGGAGTAAAATTAAATAAATGTATGGGACTTGATGGATGACATCCAAGGGTACTCATTGCCTTCTTTTCTAGTTGTGTGTCCAGCATGGCAGGAGTGTCTTCAGGGACAGAGTTAGTCTCAGGTTTCTCCTAAAGGCCTTATAACATGGTTTTCACATCAAGGCCTATAGATCCAGTAGACTGGTCGGCTACTGGTTTGGAGGGGAAAAAAAGTTGTAGCACCAAGGCTCAAGTTAGATGAGTTAGGGCATGTGTTAATCCCATGAGTAACAGGGTCTGCTGGCATTCTCTTTGGATCCAAATCCATTGCTGGGAAAGTGGTAGGTGAGTGAGTCAGGAACTTCAGACAATGTCAAAAGATACAAGGCACAATTAGTGTTGTTTGAGTAACAGCACAACAGTAAAATTAACAATCTATATATAAACTGTCAGATGGCATCAGAATGGCAAACATATTTGAAAAACAGATTTGACAGTAACTTTCCATCATTTATAAATAATAAGTTCAGCAAGTCTTTTGCATTCTGTGTCTATTCTTAAAGTTCTTACTAACATCAAAATTGTAGACCACCTTCCTGAACAGTAGGAAGTAATACCTTACAGCTTCAGGTTAGGATAGTTCATTCTTGGTGTCTGCTTCTTAGGCAGTCTACCCCTTGTTCTCAGAGAGTTTAAAATGTGTTGAGAACCCCCCTTATCTGTAGCCTTTCTATTGATAGTTATTGTTTTTTCAATCATACCTTCCTGTGATCTTCTGTTCTTAGCATACTATCCCACATCATGCCACACTCAGCTGCCATTCCTGACCCTTCAGAGATAATGAAATAAGGAAAAGAACAACTCTAGCTCAGGCTTGTAAACATTTACCCTTTCCTGCCCTCAGAAGTAATTTATTCTTTTAACAAATTCCTAGTGTTTAGTAAAATATTGGGCTCCATTCATAGCTTGAGGAACAGTTCACATTCATTTTAACAACTCTTGAGTGTGAGGTTACAGTCCCTGTAAGTCTACTTTCATGGGATGTTCATCATGTACTGAGACAATGAAGGGATGCCAAGAAAAGAAGAAATAAAGAACAACAAAGACAGTATGAGAAGCAAGATAGGGAAATAAAGTGGAAGAGCAAGGGAGGGGGAGGGTTATCAGATCATTGGAGGGGGCAGCTACTAGGTCTCATGGGAAACTGGTTGTATTCCCAATTTTTGAAGACATAGAAAAGACAGTACAGACAGAGGGAAGGAATGGATAAAACAAAATTAGATTTTCAGTAATATTATTTTCCCTATAGAAATGAAACTAGGTACTGACCCTATCACAGGGGATAACTTTTAATTATAACATCAAGTTCTGCCACCAATTCAATAGTAATTTTGTGTTTCTCTTGCAGGTCAAAGCTCTTGAGTAAGACTCAGTCCCTGGGTTGTAACATTTACTGGTGAAGCTCCTGGTTATTATTTGGTTGCCGCTTCTGCTGCTAAACAATATGCTTCCTGCAGATCTAGATGAAACTGATAAGTATATTCCAATTGCATGGTTGGAGCTGCTCCATCTGTAGACATTACGAAACGGAGGCTAATGAGAAGTTCTGCCCATACCTCTCAACTGTCCCTGATTCCGCCTCAAAATGTTACTTTATCCCTCATAAAATTAGTGTTTTTGAAACAGAACTGTAGGGATTGCAGGCTCAAAATAATGCCAAACATTAAAATTAAAAACTTGTTCTTCTTCAGAAAATGCAGCTTACACTAATTTCCTTATTCTGTCAGCTTTCTGATTGAATAGGACCAATTTTTAAGATGTGTCCCTGATTTGGGGTTTTTGTCCTTGATTTATTTAAGCCTTGTCCCTGATTAATGAGACAAGAGGTTGATAGGTCTGATTGTGTCACCCATTGAAACATTAAGAGGAATGGTGTATAACTGGCAGCATCATTTTGAGTACAATGATCAGCATACATCAATTAGCTGAACTATTTGCTCAATTTCCGTTTATTGTCAGGATCCAATATGCCTAACATATCCATCAACATTCAGTTAAAATATAAAACATTCTGGTTGTGGATTCTCCTGTGTGACCTATGATTGTTGGCTAACATAAGAAGTGAAGACCTCATTGACCAAATGGCTCTGAATGTCAGGCCTGTGGCCTTAGTAGCTTCATTTCAATCACTCCATAGTGATTAATATATTACTGGTGCACTTTCAGCACAGTGGTAGCTTTTTGTTTCTGGGTAAAATAGAATTTTAAATAATGGGTGTAATGCTTTCTGATCACTAAGGTATGACTGATGCTTTTGTCATTTGACTCTAACAACAGAAAGTCTGACACACCAGTTCTAAGGGATCACTGTTATGTTAGCAAGTGGAGCTTCATATTTGGGCAACAACTTTTACTGAATACAACAAGTACACTATCTACCACATTCCTCTACACCCATTGGTAAATTAGGCCAAAGAAAATGAGTTCCCACCACATTTAGAGTTTGATTAAATCCCAGATGACCAGTGTTATCATGTAAGGTTTTAAGAACAACTTTCTGGTACTGTCCAGGTCGAACTATTTAATATTTGTCTGTTGGGAAATGGGGGGTAGTGGTTGTTCCTTGGTTGTACATACTAGAAGATCATCCTTGAAGGACAGTGTATCCCTTTCCTTTAGCACAGGGGGATGTGAAGATGAATATGACATACCTGATCAGAGTTTTATCCTTTTCCCAACGCTACCAGCACTTCATAGAGTCCATGGTCTTTGCTCTGTCCTATCTTCAGGTCCTGGCAGCTGGGTTGAGGCAAAGTTGACAGATCCAGGCATGCAAAAGTAGCATGAGAATGAGAAATAGCATCAGGTGACACTTCCAAAATAGTCAACAGTTTGGCTGCAATTGATAGCAGCCATCCCTTCTATAGGTAGACATTTCAGACAAGGGATCTAATAGCAACTGGCTACACGTGGAACTAAAACCTTTCAGTGATGGCATGTGGCCACTGAAATATAAGCTCTAGCATTAACACCATTTAAAGACCTCCTGTACTGGAGGCCAAATGTGTTCACTGACAAAGAAGACAGCCACTGATGCCCAGTGGCCTCAAGCTTGGTTGTTGTATTCAGATAGGTGAGCAGATTGCTGTCAATTTTACAGTGAAATTGTCTACGTAT
Source organism: Neoceratodus forsteri (assembly GCA_016271365.2). Classification (NCBI taxonomy): domain Eukaryota; kingdom Metazoa; phylum Chordata; order Ceratodontiformes; family Ceratodontidae; genus Neoceratodus; species Neoceratodus forsteri. The sequence continues at coordinate 287,906,298 of CM057454.1, forward strand.
AGGTAGTCATGGAAATGATCGATTGCCACCAACCTGAGATCCAGACATTCTAATTTGCAAACCAGATAGCCTTTTCAGATGCAGTGACACTGAAGCTGACATGAACCACAGGACACAATTCTCCAAAATGTTCTTAATGCAAGGCAGCACGTAGTACAGTTATAATAACAACAGTATGCAAGATGAACAGTTTATGGGTCTGCAAAAGATCCAACACTGGGACACTGGTAAGCTTCTGAATGATTTCCTTAAAGACTGCCTTGTACTCAGCAGTCCAGCAAGGTTGAAAAGACTGGTACCTTTTTATTATACCGTTGAGTGACTTTCCTACCAGAGATTGGGCTAGCATATTGATAAGGTGGATACCCCATGGCTAGGTTACTCTAGAGACAAAGTACTCAGTAAAAATCTTGAAAAAAATCTACAGTAGCATCCAAAAAGTCCCCCAAAATGACTGCAGAGTCTGTAAGTTAGTTGTTTATTGCCAATTGGCTAGCATTGTCATCTGCCACTGATCTGCCACTGGGGAGACCCACCGGTCTCCTTGTTGGATGGCAATGCTATCACCTTAATGGTGAAACTGCAATTTGTCAAAGGAGAAATAAAAATAAATGTCTTTTTAATGGGGAACCACCAATATTCAAAGTCTCTGAGTTATTTATCTGCTGCTGAGAATGGACATAGGGTGTTCACATACAATTGGGTCTGTTATTTATTTCTACAGTGGTATTCATTTATCCAGTTACAGTACATAGTTTTATATTATTTTTCTACAAATGGCACTTAATTCATCCAATTAATGTACATAGTTCTTTATATATTTTATCTAACTGCTGTATGTAGTTTTTGTCTTGCTGTTAGCCTACTGTGTTGTAAATTTCAAAATGTACTCCCAGTCCCCTCCCCCAGGACACATTTGGAAACCAGCTATTTATTTTAGCTCAGTATGTCTTTCCTGGTGAAACTTTTCGAATAAATAAATATTTCAGTGCCTTTTACTATCCCTAACATAAGTGATTACTCTGTCATTGGCTCAACATTCCCGTTTCTCCAATTAATGTAATCTATAAGTACCTCTGGGACTGTGGTCCATGCCACTGTGCTCCCCCACCAGTGTCTTAGCAGCCTGTGGCCCAGGTCCACCCCTCCTACTCATCCTCAGCCTGGCATGGAAGAAAATGAGTATAATACAGACCTCCTTGATGTTGCTGAAAGAGATGGTAAGTAAGAACAGCTGCTTTGTGGGTGTGACTCTATTTCCACTGCTTGCTCCTGTAGAGAAAACACTGTGTTCTATGCATCCAAGTCTTCCCCAAAGAATGCCTAATTTCAGCATCTGCTACATCTCAGACATGACAAGCAAGGGTTTGCTGCTGAGGATGAGACCTTCACTCAGAAGAATTTGTATGTATTCTTCGAGGTCCCCACATCTTCTGTGATATTCTTCCCATTTACCTTGCTTTGCATGATGCTAAAATGGTTTTCTGGCACAGATCAGGAAAATTGTCAGCTGTCCCAGATAAAGTGGATAAACACTACTCCACAGCTCTTTCAAGGCTTTTTATACCACCCAGCCTGATCCTGACCTGGTAGTCTTCATTGCTGCTCATTACCAGCCCTGTGCTCCGCATCATATGAGATGTTTTCCACCTGACAATGATCCAGAAAACTGGACATTATTAACAAACAGACTTACAGTATGCATCTGCCTCACTGGGACACCATATTGCTGGCTTACATGATTACTTATCAGACTAGCCTGTACCCGGTCTTTGTCTTCTATAGTGGGTAAGTTACACACTGGCATTGATAAGAACAAAGTCCAGCACTGTATTGTTTAAAGAATTGAGTCTGGTAAGTATTCACTGCATTCCACATATGACACCTTTGATTATTCCACTCATGCAGCTCCATTTGACATCTGCCTCTGACAATATTCATTGCTGCATGTTTCTGGTTTAGCTATCAATGTTCAAAAATTGCTCCTTAACTAACCTTTTTGTGGCCAGATTTTTTTTTTGCCATAGAAAGTGTTAGATTCTTCAAAAATTACTCTTTGCTCCATAAAGAACTTTGTTTCCCAGTCCACATGTGGGTGTGGGTGTGGTAATTTTAGCAGAGGTTCACATTCCTCCAGTGCATGGGGTCCTGGTTGATCTGCTGCTGGAGCCTTCAGCCCCAAGCCTCAGTGCTCAGGTGCCCATTTTAGTACCCTTAAAGGTTCCAGTGCAGGAAGTGCCCCAGTTCGGCCATTCAGTGTTTGACTTTGTTCCATGCACTCCCCCCCCCCCCCGGGAATTCAGGTAAGGGACAGGATCTCCCTTTTCTGAAAAAAATGACTGGAGATCATGTCAAACATGCTTGTTCTTGATATTGTTTATAATGTTCATGTGCTGGTGCACCCTCCAGTGTAACATCCTAGCCCTTGTCACTAATGTCCAGAGTACTTATTGGTCCTGTTTACTGAATTACATACTCTTGCACAAGAAGGCAATTTAGACTGTTGATGGGAAAACCAGAAAAAGCTGCTCCACTGTCGGCATGGTCAATGTAGCAAAATTTACAAAAAAAAACAAGGAACATGACAAACAAATACTAGTACCATGGTCTCAAACAATTTAATAGAAAATTAAGGCAACATACATATTGTTTGGTGCAAAGGCATGAGTGACACTGTGTGGTGCTTAGAACATGCCCCCACACATTTTGTGCATGCACACTTCTTCAGGGAGGCCAGCTAGAAATTGTTGCAACACTTATATAGTAAAAATTCTTAAAGTGACAGTGTACTATTGTGATGTGAATAAGTGCAAAATTAAACAAGCAGCTTAACTAAGTATTAAAATATTAAAAGGGGAAATGCAATTCGGTTGAAGTCCAACAAGCACCAGTTAATGAAGACTTTACTATGCAGAGATACATCCATGGCACAATTTCTTGCTTGACTGTGACATTCACATTACATCACAATTTATTGACTTAGTCAAGACCACCACCAGTATTGAAACATTTCTAAAGGATCACTACTAAGGGACCTAGGAGAGATCAAGTACCAGCTGTTTGTGATGTTTGTTGTTTCACTAATTTATCCTGCACCTCTAGCTGAACTGAGCTGGAGTCTCTATTCAAGATATTTTCTAGTCCCACAGAAGATTTGTGATCTATACTCCATCTTGGATAGCAGAGACCTAAACAAATGTATTGCCTAAAAATGCTTTGCATGGTCTCTCTTCAGTCCTTCCTCCAGCTGCTCCCACAGGATGATTGGCTTTGCACTCTGGACATGCAGGACACATATCTGCATGTTAATATCTGGCACAGCCATCAACATACCTCTCAACTGTCACTGATTTTCAGGGACGTACCTAATTTGTCTCAAAATTTTACTCTGTCCTTCCTAAAAACCTTGTTTCTGTGACCAAACAATGGGGGTTGTAAGCACAAGATAATATCAAACATAAAAGTTACAGACTTGTTCTTACTTAGAAAATGCATTTTACACTATGCCCCTTATTCTACCAACTTCCTGAGTGGACATCATCAATTTTGAAGATGTATCCCTGATTTTGGTCCTCTCTCCCTGATTCTTTTAAGTCTTGTCCCTGATTTATGAGGCAGGAGGTTGAGAAGTATGGCCATCAACAGTTTCTGCACTTCCTTTTGGAAGGCTGGCATTAAGTTTGTGCTTATCACCCTGGGACTTCACCAAGTATTTTGCTATGGTTGCTGTTGTGTTATACAGTCTTATAGAAGGCAATATAGCATAGTGGTTAAGAGTACTGAGCTGCAAACCTCGAGTTTTGGATTTGAATCCCATCAGCCCCCCTTTTGCATGCTGTGTGACCTTGAGCAAGTCATTTAACTTCCTTGTACTCCCAGGTAGCACCTGGAAACAAGCTCTGGCTTTGTGTGCCTTTACTGGTTAAACAATTTCTTCTTTCTCCTTATGCTAGGAGACCCTGAACCTATTCCCTTACCTGGATGACTGGATTCTCATAATGCCTTTCCCAGAAGTGGTTATACAGACTTTGTACCATGCTTGCCAGTTGTTCTACCAACTGAGAACTCTGATAAACAAAACCAAATAATTTCTGACTCCTTGAGCATTTAGTTTATCAGCACTGTCTTGGACATAACTCAGGCACAGGTATTCCTTCTGAAACCAGTGCCAATTGTCTGATAGCCCGGATGACTTTGATCACTTCCAGCACCTAGGGTTATGGATCCTGTGAGATCCATGCTTTGGCTCCTAGGCTTTATTGTGGCTACCACTGTGACAGTTCCCATGGCCTTTTTCAATATCCACATCCCCCAATGGAAGCATCATGCCCAGTGGGCTCAGGTTTACTGAACTATGTCTCACCATATTCAGGCAAAAGTCCCTTTTGCAGGGCTCTTAGCTGGTGCCAAGCCAGCTCATATCTGCTAGAATAAATGGTGGGGTACACAAACACCACTGCTGGATTTTGATGCAGGGCTGAGGGATTGCTAATCCATGTGACTAGTGAAATGAAACAAAAAAGGCCCACACTCTGGGTTGTGAGATTGATTGCAGCAGATGAAACATGCTGGATGCTTAAATTATGCTAAGGTGTTTACAATAATTCACCAAATTCACCAAATGTTTGTAGTACAAATTCTGAAACGTCATACAGCTGCAGAGGTGCGAGTTAGGAGATAAACACTATAGCCAGGTGTCTTGGTGCTTCGACCAGCTGGATGTTTGTCAGAGGGCAGGTACCTGGGAGAAGAAACACCCTTTTCATACTGATCAACTGGTCATATGACCAAGTGCATGTGATCAGGTAACTAGTCACAATGTTAAGTTTGGTGGTCAGTGGCCCTGGATGTTTCAAACCAGCATATGTCACACTCAATGTATTAAACTAAAAATGTAATTAAATAGTTTCTGGAGTATTTGGATTGTGTATGACTGTAAACATGTAGTGATACAATAACTGAATAAACCAACAATTGCAAAAACTTTTTCACTACAGGAAAATTCATGTTTAAAAAAACCGACAACTTTAAATTCCAAAATCTGTGCATAAGAAGATGTTCATGTGATTAAATCTGTACCTTATATACTGTACTTGAACCTCCTGTACACACAGTGAGACATGATACTTATTGATGTTATGGAGGTGAGAGTACCCAAAATTTTCCCAAAATTGTGCTGCCATTGCATCTGATTTACGTTTAAAGCAGAGCATACTGTGCTCACCACACCTCTTGTGACATTTAAAGAGAATGAGAGAGAAACAAGAGAACACAAGTAATTGTTTTTATGTAGAACATCATCAGATAAGTACCATGATTACCAACCATAAATCAACTTACACTAAAAGGTATATACTGAAGATTAGATTCTAATTATATTAAGGAATTAAATCCCAGGGTGAAAAAAAAAACATTCAGACTAGACACATGTACAGGAAACTATATAGGCAGGCCCAGAAGGGCATCAGGGCTGAACTGTGAAGCAAATTAATTTAAATTTCAAGAGGTAGCACTTTTTAGAGTTAGATTTAGAGGAACATTTTTAAATCACAGTCAATGTTAAGGCCACATGGTTGTATGCTTCCAAGATTAAAAATCCAAAAGCATTTCCTCTATAATAGCCTCTCCACTCTGTTACCTCCACTCATTCCCACTTTAACACGTTTAGGACCCATAAATTTCAGGCTTGATGAGGCTTTAGTATGATGTGTTTTACTATTCTACTATATGGGCTACCTTTCCTTATGTCACAGACGTGTTCTTGTATGTGCTGTCACAATGGACAGATTGTGATTCTGACATATAGTTAAGGGCAGGTGAACCACAATGCATACACAGTGAAGGTTGTAAAACATGAAATAAAGGGCAGGGGTGAGCTGGAGACCAGGGTTCTGTTTCTGGTCTCCCGATGTTACATTTTTTTTTCGCTATTTAGCTTTTGGCAGAGAGCAGCAAGAGGAGGGAGGCAACTGCTAGAACTCTACCACTGGGACCTTCAACTAGGGTAACAAACAAACAAAAAAAACAAGAGTTAGTGTGCTTGTCTGAGTAGGGAGAAGGGCACTGTTATCTGTGCTGTTAGCTAGGTGAAGAGAAGAGCTGGCTTAGGCAGCAGAAAAGCCAGGTGTCTGCATTTAAAACTTCCCTAGTTATCTTTTGGCAAAAAGCAGCAAGAGGGAGGAAGGAGGCAGCTGCTAGAACTCTACCACTGAGACTATATAGCTAGCCCTCCCTCCCTCCCTCCCTCCACCTCTCCACCCCCACCCTTAGCCAGTTTCACTTTTATAGGCACTGGCTTTAACTGACAACAGGAACATCCTGTTTGGGAGCAGGAAGAGAGTGATCACAGAGGAACAAAAGACTCACCATCCTAGAAGGAAAAGAATAGCTCTCCTTCACCCTCTAGCTGCTGGAGATCTGTCTCTGAGCAAGTAAGAAGGAAACTGCTGAGGAATACAGGAACATTCGGGCCCAGAACAGAAAGGGCAGAAGCTGTAAGGGCATGAAGGCAGTAGGAAAGCAGGAAGAAAAAACACATCAAAAGAAAAAAGTAAACAGAGAGAGGAAAGAGTAAGCATACAGAACAACAGTCGAGGAGCAATAAATAAGACATGATGGGAGTAGTGCAGTGCAGTGGCTGTGGAGCGGCAGTCTTTCTGGAGATGTTCTGGAGGATGTGGTGTTATCCCATCTGAAGGCACCTCCCTGGCCTGAGGGAGGAGGTTGCTCATCTCCAGGCTGAGTTGGCCAGGATTCAGGGGTCCTCTTCTCAGACCTAGGTACCATAAAGGCTGCCGCCGCAGCCTCAGAGGTTGCCAAGAAAGAGCAAAGGTTGGACCACAGTGGGCTCAGGGAGGGTTTGGTGGTGTAACAGAGGCACAACCCTCCAGTTATACCTCACTACAATTCATATGTCTTTCTAGCAGTGTGTGGTTCCTCAATGGAGGCACCCACAGTGGAGACCAAGGAGGATGCTGGGAACTTCCACAATGGAGACCCACAGGTGGGTGGCATAGGACCCCACAGGAGAAGGAAACAACTCCTGGTGGGGGACTCAGTTGTTATGGGGGTAGAACTGGGGGAGGGAGGCGAGAGGGAGGTAAGGTGCCTGCCTGGCACCATGGCTTGGAGGTACAGGAAGCAAATTCTCAGGATCATGGGAGCAGCTGCTTGGGGAATGGAGCTGAACTTCATTGTACACCTAGGGACAAATGACCTGGCTGGGAATGGGATCAGAGCAGTGCAGAAAGAGTTTGTGGAGTTTTAGTAGGGCCTTAGACAAGTAGCATGCACAGTACACCTTCTCAGCGGTAATGCCTGTCTATGGCATGGGTGAGATTAGGGTGCTCTGCACCATGGGATTCAATAAATGGTTGAACAACTGGTGCAGAGCTCAGGGTTCTGGCTTCACTGGGGACTGGGTGTTCACCTGGAGGGATACAGGCCTATACTGGTGTGATGGTCTTCATCTGTTCAGGAGGGGAACCAGGATCAGAGGTGATAGGTTTAAATGCTTCATTGGCAGGCATTTAAACTAGCCCAATGGGGGGAGGCACTGAAAAGGAGCAGAGAAATCTCAGCCCCCCCAAAGAAAGGGTAGTTAGAGAGGTAAACACCAAGAGAGAGAAGTCAATTGGGAGAAAGGCAGAGGTAAATGGAGAAAAAGGCAAAGGCAGTAAGGACAGGGATGGGACTAAAAGGGGTAAGGCCATCAAAAAATGAAGATAAATGAGTACCAATGCCCGTAGTCTGGGTAACAAGCTCCCTGAACTAATGACCTTGAAGGAAGAGGGACACCTGGATTTCATGGCATTCACAGAAACATGGTAAGCAGATAACCATGGCTGGGATGTCAACCTACCAGTGTACACAATCTACAGGAGGGATAGGGAGGTTAGAAGAGGAGAAGGAGTAGCTCTCTACGTAAGGGAAGGAATCAAAGCAATGGAACTAAAGGGTAAACAGGGAGGAGAGGAGGCACTGTGGGTCACCCTGGAGACAGGAAATGGCACCACAATCTGTATGGGGGTTGTCTACAGACCCCAGTCTCAGTGGGAGGAAATAGACAAGAAAATGAAGGAAGGCATCCTTAGGATGGCAGAAAAAGGGGATATATTGTTGATGGTGGACCTGAACATGCCAGATGTTAACTGGATCACCTTTGCTGCAGCTACATCCAAGAGCAGGATCATTCTCAATGCCCTACAGAGAGCATGCCTCAGACAGCTAGTATTGGAACCCACTCAACAGCGAGAAGTCTTGGACCTGGTACTCTCAAACAGGGAGGGAGAGAGAAGATCTCAGATTTAGTAGTGGGTAGCCATCTGGGAACAAGCGACCACCAAACAGTGTGGTTCATGATAAACACTGTAGTAGAGTCAAGCCATACAAAAGTGAGGGTACTGGACTTTAGGAGGACTGACTTTGGAAAAATGGGAGAGTGCCTCAGTAAGCACTAGCAAATGGGCAAGAAGGAAGGGTGGAGGAACAATGGGTAAACATCAAAACTGCCATCACAGAGGCAACAAGCCTTTGTGTGAAGCAAATAAACTATCAAAATGAAGGAAAAAACACTCTGGTTCTCAAAAGAGATGGCTGGGAAGGTTAGGGAGAAAAAGATAGCATTCAGGAAGTATAAGGAAACACAGAAGGAGCAGGACAGAAAACTGTACCAGTTAAAGCAGAAGGATGCGGGGAAGGCAGTCAGAATAGCACAGGCCCAAACCAAGGAAAAGATAGCCAACTTGGTTAAGAAGGGGGATGAAACCTTTTATAGGTACATTAGGGAGCAAAGAAAGACCAATAGTAGTAGACCAGGGTGGGGCTATGAACATGGTCTACCTAGACTTTAGCAAGACATTTGACACAGTCCCACACAAAAGATTAATAAACAAGTTAACCAAACTGGGAGTGGGGCCCATGGGTGGTAGTCTGGGTAAAAACTTGGCTGGACAACAGGAAACAGAGGGTAATAGTAAACTGAGTCCACTCCAAAGAAAGGGGATTACTAGAGGGGTACTGCAGAGTTCAGTATTGGGACTGGTCCTTTTTAATGTCTTTATAAGTGACATTGAGGAGGGACAGGAAGGAAAAATATGCCTCTTTGCAGATGACAAAAAGATCTGCAACAGACTTGATACACAAGGGCTGTAGAAAGGATTAGAAGGGACTTGGCAAGGCTGGAGGAATGGTCAAAAAAAGTATGGCAGCTTAGATTTAGTGTAAAGAAGTGCAACGTAATGCACCTGGGAAACAAAAACCAAGAGTACACAATGGGTGGGGAGGTAATTGCAACAACAAAAATGGAAAGGAACCTGGGGGTAGTCATATCAGATGACCTAAAAGTAAGCAATTCAATGTGAGAAGGCATTAAGGAGGGCTGGGAGGATACTTGGATATATAGGGAGAGGCATCACCAGAAGAAAACAGGAAGTTGTTATTCCTCTGTACATACAGTTTGTGAGACCCCATCTGGAGTATTGCATGCAGTTCTGGAGACCCCGTCTCCACAAGGACATAGACAGGATGGAGGCAGTCCACAGGAGGGCAACTAAAATGGTACATTGTCTGCACCAGAAGACATACGAAGAGCGACTAAATTAGCTTAATATGTATACCCTCGAGGAAAGGATGGAGAGGGGGGACATGATAGAAATTTTCAAGTACCTCAAGGGAATCAACAAAGTCCAAAAGGGTTGCATCTTTCAGAAAAAGAGATGTGCAAGAACAAAGGGGCACACTTTGAAGATAGAGGGAGGACGGCTCAGTGGCAATTTGAGGTAGTATTTTTTCTTGAAGATGGTGGTGGATGCATGGAATGGCATTCCTGAGGAAGTTGTGGGGTCAAAAACAATGAGGGAATTCAAGAATGCATGGGACAGATATAAGGCAATTCTGGTGGGGGGTTAGGAAGAAGTAGGCTATTGGTTAACTAGGATCTGCAGCTTATCCAATAGGTTGGGAAATGGGCAGACTTTGTGGGCCAAATGGTCCCTATCTGCCATCAAAGTCTATGTTTCGGTGTTTCTATGTAACTGCCTGACTTCCACCACTTGTCTTTGTATTTTTCTAATTTGAAAATGGAGCTTTGCTCCTAGCCATGCTCAATGGCACACAAAAAACCTTGAGGTATCTTTGGACTTCTGGTTGAATCTGAGTACTCACAAACTTAACTTCTCTGACTTTCTTTTTTGGTTATTAAATAACCTTTCTGGGCCAAACCTTCAGAATACTAGATATCTTATGTCATTGTATATCGTTTTGAGTTTTGAAATAATTAAATGTTGTTACAGTGTATCCTCATTACAACTGAATCTCAGATTCCACAGGTTCTTCTGGATCAGTGACGGCATAGGGGGAGAATGTCTTAATTCTCAATAAGCTTTCTCTGTGCAATAACCATACCCTCCTTTCAGTAATACTTCCTACTTGCATTGTCATTGATATCTGTTCACATTTGCATAACCTTTTTAAACCTCCATATGACAGATCTCAAGTGTCATACCTGGAACGTAAGGGGATTAAATTATTCCCCCATTAAGCCTAAACAGGTATAAATCCATCTTCAGTGGCTACAAGCACAACAAGCCCTTTTACAAGAGACCAAACTTACAGATGTGGAATCCCAAAAAACTAGTTAGAGGATGGGTAGGCCAAGAAATCTATAGTTCAACCACATCAAAAAAGAGGGAAATATCGATACTAGTACATAAAAATTTAAATTTGACAGTACAAAAAGAGTAGAGAACACAGACTGATGGTGGGTTCTTGCCCTGTTTCACACTCCTCAGGGCCCACTGGTAGTGGGTACCTTATATGCCCTGAATAATGACTCACTTCAATTTTTTCAATCACTTGCAGCTCAAGGGCCACATTTAATGAAATAGATGCCCCATATTATTCAGAGGCAATTTCAATCTAACATTAGGTCTTTCCATAGACAGAAGTCATGGCAAACCAGAGCCCCATACCCAAGCCATACAGGCCCTAAAACTATGGATGACAGATAAAGCCTTAACAGATGTATGGTGCACACATAATCCTAGGCTCTGAGACTACATGTACTACTCCATGGTACATTGAACATATAGCAGACTAGATATGTGGCTTACATCCCAACAAATTACGTAGATGACTTTGAACGTACACTTCACTCCCCTATTAATATCTGATCATGCTCCCCTTCAACTCAACCTCCTATATGGAGCAACCTCCCATAAGTCCTCTAACTGTCATATTTATTTATTTATTTATTTCATTTTTGTTGACCGGGTAAGTGCACTAGACAAATTCTGCCTATTTTCAGGCACGACCCAGGGGAAGGGGATACAGATGAATGCCAACTGACTTTGAACCAGATTAAGCTGTTGGGGGTATTTTAGTGAATTTAGGGGATTACTAGATCCACAATTTGGGTCCTTGCTAAATTAACAGGTAAAAGAATATTTTAAGGTAAATGATAATGGACAACCAGTCATCTCCATGCTGTGGGAGTCATTTAAAGCCACACTTAAAGGCCATATTATAGCCTATGCCACCTGTTGTTATAAACAGCATGAGCAACATCTTGCAGATTTTAAGAAACACCTGATTCAAAAAGAAAATCTGTCTAAGACTGACCCTAGAGCAAAAGCAACATCCTCACTATATAAAGACATAATGAAAATCTGCCAAGACATAAATACCCTTGCAACTTGGAAATCTGAACCAGCAAGCCATAGACTTGAAACATCAATGTTGTGAGGGGGGACAAAAATACAGAAATTACTTTCATATCACCTCAAATGACAATAGTCCAAAAGAGTCATTGCCTTGCTTTGGGATGCAGCAGGTTATGTCTCCAGTTCTTAAGCAGATATCAATAAACCTATGACAGATTTCTATATTCAGTTATACTCTTCAGTAATAGCTCCCAATCCTGCACACCTAAGAACTTTTTTATTCTCCCTCCATCTTCCTAAAATAGACCAAATCCAGGCCAACAAAGTAGATCTTCCAATTACAAAGAGTAGATAGCTACTGCAATAGAAGCTCTAAAGTTCCAGAAAGCCCCAGGACATGATAGTCTCCTGACAGAAGTTCATCACATTCTAAAAACCCAGATTAGCCCAGTACTAGAATGCCTTTACTTAGAAATAAAACATATAGAAAGGTTCCCCCCACTATGGCTACAACAATGATCACAGTTCTCCCTAAGCCTGGAAAAGACCCTGAGCTTCCCTCAAGCTACCTATAAATATCATTAACCATGGTAGATGGTAAACTATATGCTCAAGTGATGGCAAATAGATTAGATACCCTTCTCCCTAATCAGATACTGTACATCAATCCCAGGTCAGTTTCATTAAGGGTAGACTAAACTCAAACCACCTTTGTATCCTACTAGATCTTATATAAACATAGTTAAAGATATCCCAACACCCTCCGTAGCAATAGTGATAGACTTTGAAAAAGCCTTTGACTCAGAGGAGTGGGAGTACCTTTATGTAGTCTTATCTCACTTAGGTTTCAGAGCCTCTTTAAAAACAGCAAGTAAGGCAATGTACTCAACACCTCAGGCCCAAGTCCTTAGTAACAGTACACTATCCATGCCCTTCTCTCTAAAGCAAGGAACTAGACAAGGATGCCCTCAGTCCCTGTTACTATTTGTCAAAGCAATAGAGCCTCTGGTACAGGCAATCAGAGTGCATCTGGATATAAGAGGCATACAAGTGGGGAACTCCCAATATAAAACCCTATTATATGTGGTTGATCTCCTACTACTGATTTGAGATGCCCACAAATCCATTCACCTTCTAGTACAACTACTGAACACTTTTACCACTTTATCTGGCCTACAAATTAAGCAAAACAAAACTAAAATTCTTCCCCTCAAAAAATGGCAAGCCCCAGAATTTCGCGCACTACAACTTAAATGGACCCCTGACTTCATTACATATCTTGGAATTAAAATCACTCCAAAGATTAATGTACTCTGCAAACAGAATTAAAAGCCACTTTTTGCAAAGATAAAAACCAGTTTGGACAAATGAAAGTCCTTGTAATTCTCCTTAATAGGGAAACTAGAAACTTTAAAAATGACCACCACTCAAAAATTACTCCACATCCTCTCTCACTTATCTGTAACTGCATCAACCGAATAGTTTGCATGGATAGATAAACTTATAGGACATTTTTTATGGAAAGCCAAGCAATCTAGATACAGCAGGAACACACTGAGATGACATTGGAGTAAGGGAGAATTGGGTCTCCCATTGATTAAAGGATACTACTAGGCATATTGGATTGCTCAGAAGCTGAGATGATTCCCAGTTCCTATGCTAACACATCCTCTATTGACAGATATAGAAACTGTTCTGTTAGGGAATCATCCCCCACATACAACCCTGTTTACAAATCTAAGATACCACAGCAGATCCCCCCTCCATACATGAATCATGCGCAAGACCTGGATCCAGGTAGGAAAATGGCTGAAAACAAATCTGTCCCACCCAGCCCACACTCCGTTGTGGAACACCCATCTAATACAAGTGGGAGGACAGAATCTGAACTAGACAACTTGAAAAGAAAAGCAAATATATTATCAATATAACAGATTTAATGTCCCATAACACTAATACATTAAACTCATTTCAAGACCTTCAAACCGGATATAGTCTGCCCAAAATAGACTTCTGGAGATACCTGCAAAGGATTAGTGCTACAACACCTCTCCTGAAAGAAATGCAAACCACAAAAATCTCCATAAAATCACACCCCTTAGTGAAATGAAATATTGGCTAAAAAGGAGTGTTAAGCCATATCTATGCCAGTATCAGGGAAAGTATACAGGCTCAAACCTCTCAAGTTCAATCCTACTGGGAAAAAGTCCTAGGGCTAATCTTAAACAATGTAGATTAGTTTACATGTTGGAAAACCACAAGAACACCAGTTAAAATACCAGAAGTAGGCTTATTCAAAACAAGATCCTGCACGGGTGATACCACACACCCACAATATTACATGCTACAAATATTACCCCAAACAATGAATGCTGGAGATGTAAGTCAACCTACAGAGACCTATGTCAAATACAGTATTATGGGCATGCAGCAAATCACAGATACCCTCCAAGATACACTACACACTTCTGTCCTCAAATTATTTCTTTTAGGAACTACATTGGCTGCATTCCACCTCAAAAGACATCAATACAATCTGGTAATACTTGCCAGTATAGAAGCAAAGAGGCTATTACTTCACAGATGCTGTACTACTGATATCTCAGCCATTCTAGAAGTCCTAAACTGCATGATACAACTGACATAATATGAAAGGCTCTCACATTTGGCCTCAGACTCCAGGAACTCCTATAGTAACACCTGGTCCACTTTCAGTACTTACCTTGGACAGGATCAGCCACCTTGGATGCTCCCAAGTCATAGTGTACACATCCTGCCTGAACAGGAATAGGTTAAATAAAAAGAAACACATCCTTGCCCTGGTACAGGGATGTAAAATATATGATTATCTCTTGTAGGCACCTTCCCTCAGGCCCTGACTTGTTTTGGAATAGAACTTAAGACAAATGAAAAATGTACTTTACTGCAGAGTTTATATGAGGATATATGAGGATATTATACAGTGTATTTATCAGAGTACACTATAATATGGAAATAGTTAAAGACGTTGTTTAAGTCAAATATATACAACCTGTATTTTATGTGCTCTAAGGCCTGAACACATATGTCTGTAATACATATACTTATCTGAATCTGAAATATTATCTGTATTTTATAACTATATTGAAAGTAAATAAAACTAATTTGTAAAAGAAAATGGAGCTTTTGTGGCAGTACATGCCATTGCAGTTAATGCAAGGAAACATGCCATTGGGTTCTGTTGGGAGCCAACTGATGTTCACATTTTGATGTAATGTTGTCCTAAACTGGTACCTTACAAGTTTGTCTCTGATGATGTGGGCATGTTTAAAAGTTATTCTAGGGCTTTCATTAAGGGCTGCTGCTAAGATGGTGTCACCAAGTAATAATGGCCAGTATTTTCTAACCATAGCTCCTATTTGGCCAGCTAGGCTATTACATTCAGTAATGTAACACTGGAGAGCTTGTGTTCTATTGTTTGCTTTTTGGTTAGAGTAAAGACTCCCTTGCCTGATCTTGTGCTTTTTGTGATGCAGCATCCAGTGTGGATTTTTTTTTGTAGCCTCTGGCAAGGAACCTGTTATAAAGGTCACTAGAGTGTGCCTCAAAGTCTGCTCTGCACGTTTGAGTTTCAGGTGAAGAACTTGCTCATAAGGAATAGATTCCTTAAGGGCATGTGAACATGCACTGGTAACTTGCAGTATGCTATTAGGAGCAGTTGGTTTTCTGCATCCTTTTATAAGTACTTTATTGGCACTGTCTACTTCCATTGTGATGTCCAGAAAATGTAGTTTGTTGCGTTCAATTGTACTGTTGAAACATAAATTTATATTTATAGAGTGGAACCATTTAATAATATGTTTGGGATAGTAGTTAAAGTTTGACTTCAGCACTGTGGACTGCTCCCATAAAACAAGAAATAAATTAGCAAAAGAAGGGACCATAGCTGCCTCATGGCAGTCCCATAGCACTGGAGGTAAAACTCACTATTGCCTTCATGCTCCTGTCTGCTCCAGGCACCCCCATTTCTCTGTCCATCCCTAATGCCTCTGGGATGGGTTGAGGGGCCCATCTGGATGCACGCGAGGCCCAGAGGTAGCATCCACATCATACCCCACATTCCAACATCAGTATTATTCTTGGCATGCAGGTCTTCCCTCTTTACATTTAGGGCTGTCCTCTGATGGTAACAGTAGACAACATTTATGTCATGCATTACCTTAACAAACAAGGAGTTACCCACTCCTATTCACTCTGCAGAGAAGCTATGCATTGAGGGAATAGATTTTGGTTCCCGACATATACATCATCACCACATATCTGCATGGCACTGTGAACATTCTGGCAGACTCTCAGCAGATCAATTGCTGAGTCCCACAAGTAGGAACTCCTTAATGACATGGTCCCACACCACTTCCTCTGTTGGGGGGTATCCAGTGAGGATAGAGACTGAATATGGGCAACCATCAAAATGGCAACTCATATTCAGTGCTTTCCCCATGGGCTACCCTGCAAAGATAGTGAATTTACATGAAAACGAGCATAGGGAAAGGCAACCAGAAAGGGGGGAGGGGATAACGAAGGGAAGTGGAGGGACAAGTAAGGGGTTTTAGGGGACTGGTTTGACTGCTACTGCTGAGCTAGCTACGGTGTGGGTGGCTAGCTGTTGCACAGTTGGTACTGGGTTCAGGGTTGGGACCTGAAGCATGCAAATTTTGCCACTGCTTGTGGCAGCAGGACTTAATTTCTTCCCAACATCCAGATTTTACCCCTCCCTGGCATGCACCCCCCAGGAGTTAAGAATCTAATTTCAGGGGGGTGCAGGGGGGCAAAGACCCCCCTGCAAAAACACTTTTTAGTGTTCCAGATGTCGGGTCACCTGGGAGTGCACGTCACCAATTTGCTTTTCGACTATATACACTTGACATAATAGTGATCGCTGTTATGACATGGAACCCCTCTTGGGGTCATACAGAGTTGAACCTTTTTGTATACCCACACACAATACAACTGCCACATTTCTGCTCATTCATTCCAGGGCCTGGAATCTAGTTTGTGGCAAGATACTCTCTCTCTCTCTCTCCCTCTCTCTCTCTGTCTCTCTCTCTCTATCTTTTGTCCCCCAAATGTGGAACATTGCCTGCCAAAATGTGGAACAAATGGGCAGACTGTGGAACACTTGATCAAATCTTTACCTAAAAAGCTCAAAACACTGTTAAAAATGTTCTATTTATCTTCAGAAAGTTTGTTATTAATTGAATGAAATATTTTTTGCATCATTTACTATGGATTTTTGCTTTAAAATGTTTGCTTTGACTGTGGAACAAGTCCTCTCAATGTGGAATAGGGAGGTTTTGTGAAGTAAAATGAGGAACGTTCCTCATAATGTGGTACAGTCAAGAGGTATGTCTCTCTCTCTTCCAGAAGGGGAGGTTTCTATATGATTTTTTTCTCCAGGCCCTCTGATTCAGTGAGTATTGATCAAGTTTTGGGCAGACAGGGCCATGATGATACAATACCAATAGCCACCATCTGGCACAGATAAATATGGTTTGCCCTGCTTTGCCAGATTGTGCAGGAACCCCCTGTTTCACTCTTTCAATGAAAGCAATGAAAGTTGTCCTGGAAACAGCTAATCCAGGAGTTTGTCATGGTATTTCGAAGCAAGAAAGAAGGAGACAAAGGAACAGTCACCATGTAAAATTATTGAAAACTTTAGTTTAATTCATCATGTGGTGCATAGTAGCTGGTGCACACAAGTTCAGTAATACATACCACAGTGACCTGGAGAAAAACTCCTCAGTGGTTTGAGGCCTGAACATCTCTTTATCTTCTGCCAGATTGTTGTGGAAACCCCTACTCCACTCCTTTAATCAGCAGTACTGCTGTAACAGGACCATGGCAGTCTGCTGCACCTGACCCTTCAGTGTCTGTATGTTATGTCTGGATCCTGAGGGCATAGACCTGTCCCTATTTGAGGTCTCCAAAAGGGGTTCTGGATGTTCTTCTGGTGGCTCGTAAGCCTCCTTTGTAGCTCTAAAATGGAAACATTTCAATATTCGGTGTTCCTCTCTCTTCCTTTACTCCTTTAAACTTCTGGTGTGGCGCATCATGGTCTATCTCCAGTCCCTATTGGTCTCAGGCCTCCAATAATCTTCTATGATGGTGCACCTTTCAATCATTTTGTTCTTTCATTCCATCTTAGAGTAAAACACTGTGGCTCAGTTAGAAGTTAAAGGGTGCCTGCATCTGCTTTCCCCCGTCCATAGGCCAATTCAGGTGTGAGACCGTAACTTGGTTCTGGAGTCTGTTACAAATGCTCCTTTCAAATCTTCCATCACTTGAGAACTGCATTTCCTTTCTGGTGGCTATTACCACAGCTTGCAGAGTTTTCAAGCTGCAGGCTTTGTTTGCAGATCTTGCATACTTTATTTTTTTACCCAGATCAGGTTTTGCTGTGCACCCATCCTCAGTTCCTTCCCATGGCTTCTTCTGATTTCACATTAATGTAGACTGTTCTCACTCCTGTAGTTTTCAACTTATCCACACAAAATGGGGGAATGTTTATCTTACATTTTTCTCATGTCTAAGGACCTCATAAAATCCTCAAATTTTTTTTGTTTCATTCTCTCCAAGATGGAGGGTACACCTGTTGTCAAGCAATGCCATTCCAATGGTTGGCAGCCATCATTTATTTTTGTTACTGAAAGCATGCTAAAGAGCTTCTTGTCCTGTCTGTGGGCATCTAATGGCAAGGCCAATCCTGTGAATGCTTTTGTTTAGTCTCAGCAGCTGGCAAATGCTCTGCTACCTGCCATATGAACATCTCTCTATACTTTCAAGAAACACTACAGTCTGGATCTGGTGTCCTGCATATGTGATGACTTTGTCCTTAACATCCTCCAAGGCCTGCTGTCTTGAGAGTCTTATACATCCCTGCTGTCTGGCCTTCCTCCAACTGTACTGTTTTTTTTTGACTGTCTAGAAATTGTTCCAAAGTAAAGATGCAGCAAAGTTTAAATCTGCCCATGAAGTGGGGGTGAAGTAACCCACTCCTCGTTGCTCCACAGCAACACAAAGCACCCATTGAAAACTACTACTTCACCACTTTGCATTATAATGATAATGATAATGACTTCATGTTGCTTACTCCACCTTACTTCGCTTCAAAGGTGGAGTGAGAACGAGAACAGCCCACAGATCACATGGCTAAACCAGTGTCAGAGTCTGCAGGTGATATGCTTCAGGCAGGAAGTGAATCATGCAAGAAAGTGAGTTTCACTTTCGCCTTGTAGGAGAAAGAGCTGTTTGAATTGAGATAGAGAAAGGGGACTACATCAAAAAATACTATAAACCTTTGAATTTTTGTGATAATTATCCGATTTTTTTTTGTAGTTTAAAAGCCTATTTGTTGTCTGGATTTGTGTTTGTGCAGTATTTCAGTGTAGTATTTGTTAATTGTAAATTTGTGTGTGTGTGTGTGTATGAGAGAGACCAGAATGGAGGGGGAGAGAGGTGGTTTTCATAGACAGAGTGGAGGAGACTGCATAGGTGTACGCACACGTGGTGGCAGGCTGCGTTTGAACTGGAGCACCAGCTGGACTAGTGGTCCTCACCCAAAGCAGAAGGTAGTGGACTTGGTGTCATGGAAGCACCACCTCTGGTGGTACCTACCAGTGCCTCCCCACTGCCACCACCTGCTATGGTCTCTGTGCCATTGGCTCAGTGGCAGGAAGTCAGGGAGAAGGGGCCACAGCAGTTGCAGTGGCAGCAGCAGCAAGTTTCCACACCCCCGACCCCAATTGTGCAGCAGCAGCCTCTGGTGTCAACAAAATCTGTGGCCCCCCCCGCCTTTGCCGGGTCCTGCCCACACCTCATTAGTGTGGGAGTTCTTCACTACACTGCCTGGGGACAGCAATGTAGTGAAATGCAATTTGTGTGGTGTGGTGGGGCTCAATGGTCCCAAAGGAACTCACCTGGGCACAGGTGGTCAGCGCACCCACCTGTACAACCACAACCATGTACAGTGGCAGGCCAAGGTTGCAGGATAGGGAAGGAATGTGCCTGCTGGCCATGCTGGGCAAGAAGTGGCAGCACAATGTCTACCTTTACGTGGTGGTGTGAAGCAGGGGAAGGCCATGAATCAAGCGGCTGCTCCACCACCACAACCTGCAGCAGCTGGTGGTGACAACCCTGTCGAACTACTTGCCACACAGGCTGTTTTGGGCCTGATGTGGAGTGAGTTGGAGGCTGTTAACCACTGTCTTGACAACGTTAAGCAGCAAATGGAGCGAATGGAGGGGGCACCAGCTACAAATTACGGGGAAGCTTCAACTGCTGCTGTCCCAGCATAACATTGATCATTAGTTTTTGTTTGTCCTTGCATTCGCCACCCTCTCTGTAAAAACATAGTTCCTGATGTTGCCCCCCATCTGTCCCCCCATATCTTCAAATTTTGTCCCCTTCTTCATGCACATCTCTTTTTCTGGATGATGATGCTACCCTCTTCTACGTTGTTGATTCCCTTTCAGTACTTGATAGTTTCTGTCACTCCCCCCCCCCCCCTTCCTTGTGGTTATACATAATGTCATTTAGTGTCTCTTCATCTGGCTTCTGATGCATACCCTGCAACATTTTAGTTGTCCTCATTTGTACAACCTCCATCCTGCCTAAGTCCTTGCAGAGATATGCTCTCCATAACTGCATGCTGTAATCCAGATTAGGTCTCACCAAATATCTGTAGAGCGGGATAAGAACTTACAGTTTTGTACTTGATTTTAAGGTGATGCCTCTCCAATGCATCCCAGTATACCCTAGCTCTCCTTACTGCCTTCTTGCATTTCTTGCCTACCTTTAGGTCATCTGATATGGGACACTTTCCACTTTTGTTGTTGTTTGTACCCCCCCCATTGTGCACCGTTTGATGTATAATTTTAAGTTTGTGTTCCATCTTTCTTTCTCATAACCTTGTTTATCCCCCATAAATTGGAGTAAGGGAAACAAAAAACAAACTAAGAAGCACTGAGGCAATAGTTACCCCAAAGGGCATTGGCTGGGAAGCCAAGTTTCAAAGAAATACAAAATCACCCATACCCCCATAGCATTGCAAAGCATCATGGGATGTATATGCAAATCACCACAAAATGGGTACAAACTGACAGTGCAGCTTTAAGCATAACTGCATGGTGCTGAAAGGCCTCTGACACAGTCTGCAAGGGATGCCAACAGAAAGACACAGACATGTGTTTCATCTTACCAGGATTCATCAGTGTGCCTCATCTGTATGACAACCCAGTGGAATGGATCAACTACCCTAAGATGGTCTATCTGAGTTATGTTGTGATGAACCCAATAAAACCAAAAAAAAAACAAAAAAACAAAGAACCTCAGTAAATAAGAATTGAGGCAATGGTTACCCCAAATGCATTGGCATGGAAGCCAAGTTTCAAAGAAATACAAAATCACACATACCCTCATAATGCAAAGCATCGTGGGCTGTATATACAAATCACCACAGAATATTATGCTGGTTCAACTTTAAGCAGAAATGCATGGTGCCAAAAGGCCTCTTACACAGTCTGCAAAGGGTGCCATCAGAAAGACACAAACACATGTTTCGTCCTACCAGGACTCATCAGTGTGCCTCATCTGTATGACACCTCAGTGGAATGAACCAGCTAAATACATATACATATACATATACATATACATATACATATACATATACACAGTACAAGTCACATTAAACTGTTCCTCCAATGAGCTGTTTTAGTATTTCTGATTGAGCTGCTGGAGCCTGCACAAAGCCCCGTGCAAATTGCTTCTTAAGAGTTGAAATGCAGCTTTTCTTTTCATTGTGAATGGA
The DNA here is from genome assembly GCA_016271365.2 of Neoceratodus forsteri. Taxonomy (NCBI): domain Eukaryota; kingdom Metazoa; phylum Chordata; order Ceratodontiformes; family Ceratodontidae; genus Neoceratodus; species Neoceratodus forsteri. The sequence continues at coordinate 287,927,802 of CM057454.1, forward strand.
CTGCAGATGCTTTCCCAACTGAGTTGCAAAAACACACATACATGTATTCATTGCTGTTTTTTCTATCACAGGTCATCATACAGATACAGTCAAACTTGGGTTGCTCACTTTTTGGTTTGATGAAGAATTTTGGCATAGGAAAACAGTCAAGCCGGGAAAGGTAAGTATTTTTTTTTGTGGGGGTGGGGTTATCATTTGGAAGCAAGTTTCATTAATGGGTTTGTTTTCAGTTCTTTACAGGTTTTCTGTGTATCCTCCGAAAGGATTCATGCAAGTTGCATGTGTTCTTATTTGAAGAAAGCACTGATGGCAGCATACAGCACTGAAATGTTTCCTGCAAACAGATGAACAAGGAATTATTAGTACTTCATTGCACTAATACATTCTGTTCAAAGTGTGGCTGTTACTGTCTGTTGTATATCTAGCTTAAGATACACCAAGCTATTAGTGAGCCACACCAAGACCAACTAACAAGTTTAGTTTGTGTAACATGCACTGACCCACTGTCTTAACTTAAGTTACATTACAAGATGTCTTGTAATGACCCGGATAAAACTTTGCTCAACCCCATGGCCTGCTGAAGTAAGCCAGTGATTGATGTGCATGAAAAATATGTTATTATTTATTTATTTATTTAGATTTTGTTTACCAGGTAAGCCCACTGAGACCAAAGGTCCCTTTTTCAGGGGTGACCCGGGGTGAATACACCACCAACTTTACATTAGGTACAGTATACAGCATCAACAATATATATACAATTTGTATATTAGGTACAGCATACAGCTTCAGAAACAAAAATAATATATATACAGTTTGTACAGGAGGTTGTGTAACAATAAGGCAGAGGCAGATAGCATGTAGCAAGTAACAGTAATTCAGAGAAAAATGCATTGCCCAGGGGGAAAAAAAAAAACAGATGTCCAATGTGTCATTCAAAAAAGAAAAACATAACACAGTTTGTAAAGAGTATACTGTTAATAGAGGTTAGTTGGTACACGGGATTCTTAGATAGCCACAGTAGGTCATGAGGGGTAGGGAGTTTATACATTATGTGATGTACATGTCACCTACTTTGTCTGACTTACACTGGCTTGAAAAAAATGAAATACGAAAAAGACGTGATGAAATAAGATTGATATACTTACCTGAAACAGATATCCTATAGGTGGTTGTAGACAGTACTGCAGTACTACACAGTCTTGTAATTCTGGAGAGTGTTTGAAACTGTTAACCTGTAAAAAAAGGAAAAAGGTTGACTGTATATGTTTCTCAAGTGCATCTCTAAAATTGTAAAGGAAGCATTAACACAGCTCAAGGAAATTCCATAGTATGACAAATTAGTACATACTGTACTCATTGTAAATAATGATAATAAGAAGCCTGGTGGCTGTGGCTGGATGTGGGCTCCTTCTGGCAGGGCATGGGCACAGGAAAACATTCCCTCTCACTGTCATACAATCTGGTGGCTTTGGCAGGCTGTGGGTTACCTGTGGTCATGGGCACAGCAACATATTCCCTCTCGATGTCATACAATCTGGTGCCTTTGGCAGGCTGTGGGTTTCCTGTGGTCATGGGAACAACAACACATTCCCTCTCACTGTCAGACAGATGACCAGGTGGCTGGATATGGTGTGGTACAGTATTTCAGTCTCACTCAGGAGGAAGATATCTTTAAACAGCAGGTTTTAAGTGGCTACAGCTTCCTACAAAGGGACAGTTGTGTTTAAGAGTCTGACTGTGTTTGCTAATGTGTTTGCTAATGACAGCACACATTCTGTTACGTGTAATCAGAAAATCTACCAAGGTGGGGAAGGTAAAACAGAATGACCGTGTTGGGTCCTTATTTCTGCCAATCTGAATTATGGAATGAGACTCAGTCAGGGACACTGGTTTTACTTTATGAAAACCAAAAACATGTACCATTAATAAAATCTGACAGGCTTTCAACCAGTTAACTTAAATACCAGCAACATCCACCTTATCCTCATCATACAGGAAGCTGCCCTCCCAGTCATCAAGGTCTAAATTGTGCCCACTAGGGAATTCTTTCTCCATGATTGCATCATCAGCCTCGATGGTAGGCCATTTGATGCTACCACCGGGTTGGTCTGCTTCGCCATCATCAGCACAACCATCATCTTGATGGGGTACAAACACAGATGTGGTAGTTCGAGTTGGTATATGACCTTCATTCATTTTTATGAATGTCAGCATGCTGACATTTGTCAGCAAGTGGTTGGTATGATGGTCACAAACTATTGCCCCCACAGAACGGAATACCCTCTCCACAGTTACACTGGAGGGTGGGCAGGTCAGGTACTTCAGTGCCACTGAAGTCAGCACTGGCCAGTCACTCACCTTTCCACTCCAGTACAGCAGAGGATCATCAGTTACTGACAGATGCCTGTTTTCAGCCAAATATGAGTCAACCATTTTCTGTGCTGTATGCAGTCCTGTTGATGACTCATGCTCCTCTTCACCCGATTCATTGATGTCACAGGTTCCTACTTGGGACAAGGCACCCCAAAGTGGGATAATGGCAACGGGTTTTGCTGACACCCCACCTGGACCTGCAACCTCCTTACTGGATGTGCTTAGTAGTCCACAGTGACCTTCAGCCTTGTTATGCTGTGGTTTGCTGAACTTGGCACATGATTTCTGTGCCCCATGGACCAATCACACCATTTGTAGACCTAGATTTGTAACCTGTTCAGGCCCTCCATACAATTCCACATTTGTATCCTGGGTCCAGCATTGTTGCTATTATGAATTTGTCACTTTGCTGTATACTTGAGATCTGGCAATTGTGGTCGAATACTGTCAGCATGTGTTTTAAGAAATGCACTGCTTGAACTGTCTCTGGACACATCACGGCTATGTTGCAGATTCAACAAAGTCTGCCTCAGCACCTGCAGCAGTGGAATGCCTTGGCTTATGGAGGCAGCGTCACCACTCACTGTCTGTGTGGCATGTTCAAACGGCCTCAAAACTGTTATAACTGAGTCCATGGGGTACCACTGTTTGGCTAACGTAGACATTGAGGGCCTGGAACTGTCGCAGTTAGTGTGCATGACTAGGTATTCCGAGATTGCTTTGTACTGTTCATACAACCTTTCTGCAATGTAAAGAGCTGAGTTCCAGCACATGACAATTTCCATCTTGAGGCAGTGCTGAGAGAGGATGTTTCAAATCTGCAGCTGCTGAAATTGGTCACGGGCCTTTCCAGAGCATGAAAAGTGTGCACAGATGTGGTGTTCAACTGTCAACATTTCCTTGATGTCAGGGTGCTGCAGAAACTCCTGGACCACAAGATTTAAACAGTGGGATATGCATGGAACCCACACAGAGTCACCATTGATGATACATTTCACCACATTGGAACCATTGTCACTGGCTATGAATCCAGCTTTGAGGGACAGGGGGTTCAGCCACTCATCAATTTCGGTCAGTAGCAAGTCAAGCATGTTTTCACCAGTGTGGGAGTTGCAAGTGTTGCATGTGTTGCATGCTGTCGAATTCCAGATAGGTTGCTACTATGACAGTCTGCCTTACTACACCGATTTCCACTACCGCCAGCACAAACAACCCCTGGTACCTGCACACAATGTGCAGTGATATACATATATGAACTGCCCACCGTTTTGCCACTTGCCACATATCCATATTTAAATGGATGAATGTTGAGGAGGAATGCTGAAGGGCATGTCTCACAGAATCTGTCACAGTCTAGTATATCTCAGGGACAGCACGGGTGGAAAAGTATGTCCTCGATGGGACTTTTCATTTTGGACAGGCTCGTGCCATAAAAAGCCAGAATCCGGAATTCTCCACAAAAGAGAAGGGCAAAAGATCAATTGCCAGCATTTCTGCTACAACAGCATTAAGTTCATGTGACACTGTATGACTGGGTGGGTATTTCATGTTATGGGCAGAAAGAATCCACAACGTGGGCTGAGTTGTTACCCATTTTGCACAGGGTGTGCCAAATGGCTCTGTTCTGTGAATGGCTGTGGGTGGGGTGCTTTTGACATGTGATGAAGAGTGGTGCACAGGTGAAAAGTCCACAAATGAAGTTATTTTCCCCATTTTAAGCACGGGGTTGATGTTGCACTTGCACTAGACATTCTGCATAGACCACCACCACTGCTGCTACTCTGACCACCACTTGACAACATTTCAAAATCATCATCCTCCTCATGCCTGTAGTAATCCTCAGCTGTTATTTCACCACTACTACAGACATGGCTACTTTGCCTACTTACAGTCATGGAAGGGGATAACATGCTCGATAAGGTGGATGAGGGTGAACACCCCACTATGGCATTAGTTCCCTTCTGGTGCCGAGTCCACAGTGCCAGGTGCCTGTTCTTCAGATGTGCATGCTGGCCCCAGGTGCCCAGATGACTACCCTTTTTAACACAGCTGACACGCACTTGGCAAACCTGGCAGATTGCCACCGATTCATCATTTGCATCTTGTACAAACAAGTCCCAAACAAGGGATTTTGATCCCTACTTTTCACATGTCCCTGATGCTGCATATTGGACTCCACTTTTTTATGCACTGAGATGGGTGGTGTACTACATGATTTCTGTTGCTGACCACATGTGGACTCTACCTGACCATGACTATCTATGATTATTACTGGGTCATCATCATCATTAACAGAAATCACTACATCACAACTTTGAGGAGGAAGTGATTTAACTCCAACAGACTGGTACTGAGACACCTTTACTTTCTTTTTCTCCGGTTCCCAGCTGGCGTCACTGAAATCATCATCATATTCATCATTCACATCCACAATTTCTGCTTGGATGCTGTCCTGTGGAGAACATGTTCCAACCACAGCATCATTATGTCATCCAATATTTTTTTGCCACCATTTGAATTGTTGGATGGCCCAAGCATGACATCAACAGTGCTGGAAATGTCAGATTGTGCATCATCAACATCATGTTCAAGTCCTCTGGAGATGGGGATGTTAGGGAGTGTGACATCAGCTACACTCCCAGTCACAGCTTTAGACTCCACAAATATTTTGGAAACCAGTTAACTTGTCACAAGTTGAACTTGGGGCAGCAATACTCATGCCATCAGCAACTTCACTACCACCACTGGTAGTGACAACAGCATCTCCAAACATCACTGAAGCAACTGATTGTGCTGTGAAAAACATAGGCGGGTAAATCCCTTTACTGGCATCAACTATGCATGTCTGCTGTGTACTACCACACCCATGGCCAATCCTGCTACTGGCAGCAGTGCCATGGGCAGAAACATTTATGCTTGCACGCCTCTTTGCAGGCATTTTTTTTTAATTACACAGAAAATTCAAAACATATTTAGATTTCTGAACTTTGGAGTGGATGGGAAGCCAAAAAAATAACAGCTGTGGCCTACAGATGGAGACTGGGCCCTAAACAGATGCAAGCGCACAGTCAGATTGAGATTGCGCACTCAAGAGATGCAGACACACAGGCACAACAACACCTTAACCTGTGGTCACAAATCCAAAACTGGAAAAATAATACCTTTTCTGGGTTGGGGCGCTGAAGTACAATCCACTACCAAAATAGAATGAAGCAGTAAAAAATACAGCAGACAGATAACAGATTCAGAGTGCTGCAATTACTGTGTGGCACAATAAAACATGTCTGACCTGATGGCACATAATGCACACACACTCACACGCTATAGGTAAAGCACAGAAAATTTAACAGTTCAGTATATCACCAAATCTTTTAAACAGACTGATAATATGCACTGCACCGCAACAATCAGCAAAACATTATTAAAAATTACTTCAAGTATTACTGTGTGTACATGAACACTGTTATACAACACAAATATACCAAAAACAGTTAGAAAGACTGCATTTCTCCCTGTGAGTCTACATCCACCACAGATACACCACTCCCCCAAAGCACACTTCAACAGTGTCTGTGAGTACACATCCTGAATGTTCTAAATTAACATTCAAAATGTACAAAAAAACAATAAACATTTGATGATCTAAGCACAGGGAGGTTTTCTACAGTCAATGTACTAAATGTGGAACAAAAATATTTGCTCAAAAATGCTTTTTAAAAGGTTTTAGATGGTTTGCTTCTCAGAGCTCTGACAGCAAACTGTCTCCAGCTTTCCACTACACACACTAAGAAGAACTGAGACTGAGCAAGACGGTGTAGCACCCATGTGACCTGCCATCCCATGAAGCAATGCAAAATATGCCTCAAATAGCAATAACAAGGCAAAATAAAGTGAAGTCCATTAAAATCAGTGGTATTTCATGTTAAAATTAAGAGGGAGGACAGTGAGACAAAGCAAAGGAGCATGAAGTCCACTGAAAATGACATACTTTACATAATAATTTTGAGGGCAAAGTAATTCACTTTGTGTTGCAGAGCACTGCATGGATTGGGGAACAATTTGTGAGGTGCTCCGTGTAGCGAAGTGGGAGCACTTTGACTGACTCTATTCCAAAGGTGTGGTACTGTGCAGGTAGCTGTCCTCAATGAAGCAAACAATAATACCCAGCAGTGTAGGCAGTATTAGACAATACTGGATCACCCAGGGACATAATGAGGCCTGATGCTGCAGGCCTTGTAGCCCCTGGAAGGTCCAGAATTGCATATACCAACCACTCGCCCTGAAGCGTATTATTGTGCTTAGAAAATGGGTTTTGTAAGCTTTTACATACAATGTTTAACAGAAACTTCAACACAGTTGTGTAAAGTTAATAAAATCTATAAAACATTGTTGTGTAAAGTAGTCCCTTACTGCTAGCATTGGCAATAGAGAGCACCTTTGTATTTTATTGCTTTCTTGTGGCTACTCTGGTGAATGTGCTGCCTCCACCCCACCCACCATAGTCTTACAGAGGTTCTGTGGAGACTTGCTTGTTATGTAAATTTCTGTTTTGTTGCATGTCCTCTCTCCCTCTGTGCCAATCTGGTTGAAATTTTCTTAGCTGCAGTCTGAAGAAGGCTCTTTACATGGCACACAGTTTAGAAGAGTGGATGCAACATCAGACCCAGAAGAACAACTGAGAGGAGTCAGTGAAAGCTGTAGCACTAAGTTTAAATGTTCTCTCTAGTGTGTCTGAGAGAGTGGGTGGTGATGAAGGAGACAGCACTTTAATAGCACTAGCCCTAAAGAAACTTTCTTTTTAGTTCCTTGTTGCCACATTGTCTCCTCACTGGCAGATAAAAGTAGCTCATTGTGTGCCTATGGAGCTAAACTGCCAACTTGTACCTGGTAAGTAACAGATGACCCGAGCAACCAAAACCAAGGCAGGGATTCTAGCCTATGTCAGTCAGTAGGGGCATATGTTTGCAAGCTGTCAGTAAATGAAGCAGGAACAGAGGAACAACTAGAGTACCATTTAGTCATGAGACTAGCAGCACTTTCTTAGATGAGTCTCCCACAGATGGAGACATGCTGTTTGCTTGCAGCAGTAGGGAAAGTGGGGGCTAGAAGTTGGAGGGGGGCAGTTTCAATCAAGTGCTTTGCCTTTCTATTTTGGTGGGTAGGGGAGTAATTAAAAAAAATGGAGAATCATAGAAATGTAGAAACTGCTACAGTAGGGGGCATCATTAAGCAGCATCATGGCCCCAGCTCTCAGTAAGCAAGTTAAAAAAATGGCAGCAGTTTCAAATTGAATTGATTGAGGGTTTTAAGCTTGCACAGTGATATCAGCAGACAGTTGGGCACTTGGCACTGAGACTTGTTATTTCCAGGTCTCTCTTGCTGCATAAATGCCCACCTTGGTAAAGGGCTCGGCCAATCAAAGACTGGGAATTTTTCAACCCATTTTCAAAGATAGTTTAGTTACTTACCAGTAACAGTAGATCTTCGAGAGAATCTCCTCTATAGAGCTAGAGTTCCCTCTCCCACCAACTGTACCCTATTCCGTATTTCAGGTGACACACTTTGAAAGTTGTACCAATTACTGCCTGCTTGATCTACACCTTTGCTGCCCTCTCCTAATGGGCATTTTACTTTCTGGAACTGCTCCCTCTTCTGTTGGTGTTTTGGCCTCCCATTCCTGTTTGCATGGTATAACTCCAAGCTAATCTCTGATGGGAAACTGAGGAGTTATGGGACCAGCCATGTTATATACTATATTTGGCACAAATGTATATCAAGATAGGTGGACCAAGCTAGGCACAACAATTTTAAGTGGTCCTGATGCTGACTGCTTCAAATGGTATGGCTCAAAAGAGCAAGGAGATGTTCTTGAAGATTTGCAGTTATTAGTAGGTAACTAAATTTTTTATGTTTGTAGCAAATAATACTGTTGGAAAAGTAAACATACTTACAGGATTTGGCAAAACAGTTGCTTTTATTGTTTTTTGCTCAAGAGCCCTAACTGTGGATTTATTTACCTTTGAGCTTTGTTCATGAACCCAAATATTAATTTTTTTTGTTTGTTTTTTTTAACCAGGAAACACACACTAAGCTGAAAGCTTTTTTACAGGTGCAACCTGGGAGCACAAGGAGGTTAGTTGACTTGCTCAGGGTCACACAGTATGCAAGTGGGGGCTGTGGGATTCAAACTCAGGTCTCCAGGTTTGCAGCTCAGAGCCTTAAACCACTAAGCTGTACTGTCTCCTCTTATCATAATTTATATATATATATATTCATTGCAAAATACTACGTTAATGCATCAGTTAGTGATTTTATTAAAGTATAAAAAGCTGGGAAATTTGACGTTAGGGTTACCACCCCTAGCACCCCACCCCAGTCCCTCACCCTCCACACACCAACAGGCATTGAGGTGTGCCTTGGGGTCACTGTCCCTAACTCTCACCCCATTGCATGTGTGAACAAGATGAGATGGTACAGTATAGGAGAATGGGGTGAGAGTTAGGCCCAATGATTCCAAGGCACATCCCAATGCCTGTTGGTATGTGGAGGGTGGGATGGGGTGGTAGGGTTGGTAATCCTAATGTCGAATTTCCCAGCTTTTTATGCTTTAACCAAAACCCTAACTGATGCATTAACGTAGTTTTTTGCAATGAATTCCCCTTCTTTTTGAGACAGTGTAATGTAACTGGTATGTGGTTGTGAGAGCACAGTCACTCCGGGTCTTGCACTCCCCTCATGCTTCCCATTGTTGCATAATGTTCTGCATAGGTAGGAGCACTCCCATTTACACATAAGTATGGAGAAACCGCAGCCCTATAGTCATGAAAAGTAACCCCTGTTACACTAATTTGGCAATATCTCAGTAACCATAGAAACTATGGAAAAAATTCCACTGCAGTTGCAATCATGACTTCAGAACCTCCACTGGTGCTTAAAGGTAAACTAAGCTGTGGAAAGAGAAAAATCTATATCTTGAATATTTTTCGAGATTCGGGCATTGAAAGACACTGCAGGTGTCACAATTCAATGTATGCACCTAACTCGGTCATTTTCAGGATTTTTTTCACCCAATTTTCAACATGGCATTTTGGGTACCTCACCTTTGAGCAATATCTCTGTAATTTTATTAATCTGTCCCAAAAATTAACTTCACAAAACAAAGGCACCATTCTGCACCACAGGTGCAAAATCATGTTTTGGGCTGGATGTGAAAAATGACAGCTGTATACTGTGCATGGGGAGGTGTGGAAAAGGATAATGTTTAAAATCTAGAGTGAAAATATTAAAAATTGGTGAAGTTACGAGAGTGCGTAGCAACTGCATAACACACGCTCATAACGTGGCCATATGTGGGTATTTTTTTAACCAAATTTTTTAACATGGGCTTTTTGGAAAATCCCTTCATGATCGTCGGTACTGTGATTTTGCTAATCCACCCTGAAAGTTGATTTTGCACAGCAACCATGCCATTCTGTGCCACAGGTGCAAAAACACATTTTGGGCAGGATGTAAGAAATGACAGGTATTCTGTTAATGAGGAGGTGTGAAAAAATGGCTATGTTGAAAATCTGGAGTGAAAATATAAAAAATTGGTGAAGTTACGAGCATGCAGAGAAACTGCACAATGCACGCTTGTAATAAGGCCATTTTTTTGCACCAGATCTTCAGCATGGGCTTTTTGGGATCTCCCCTCATGAACACTGGGACTGTCATTTCATTAGTCAGTCCTGAAAGGTGATTCTGCACAGCAACATCAACAGCAAAATTACCTTTCAGGACTAAGTAATGAGATGACAGTGGCATTGTTCATGAGGTAGGGTCCCAAAAACTCCATGTTGAAAATCTGGTGTTAAAATCTCAAAAAATGACCAAGATATCAACATAAGTTGACCCCCCCCCATTGACTGGCATTATACTGCTTACCTTTGATTCTTCAGTTTGCGGTTTGGCTTTGAAGAGTACAGACATGTCCCAGTCCAGAGAAGATCACTGCTCCTGACCTCTGGAGGTAAGATGGGTAAGGGGGGGTGCAGCAAGCTCGGTGCTCAGTGGGAAGGTGTGGATGGGGGGGCGGGGAGACAACAAGGGACTGTTTTCTTTTTTGCAGGTTTAAAAAAATTAAAGACATCGGGGGATGGTTTTCTTTATTTACAGTTTTTTTTTAAATAATACACATTTGGGCACACTGGGGTGGGCTCCCTGTGTGCCATATTAGTGTAGGGGGTGCACACATGCTGAAATGGGGATTGAGCACCTTGTTGTTAGACATATTTTAACTTTTGTAGGGACTACTGCTGACATGGGGATTGGGCACCCCATTGTTGGACATGCTTTCTTTTATTGGACTACTGCCAATGTGGGGATTGGGCACCCTGTTGTCAGCCATGGTTGTTTCTGTTGTGGACAATGGGAGTGGGCTCCCCAGTGTCCCATACTGGTTGGAGGTGGTCCTCTACTGCTGACATGGGGATTGGGCACCCCATGTTGACAAAAAACATTTTTTTTATCATTTTATCCTATTTTCAGCAAATGACCTAGGATCCTATGTCTTATCTTGTGCATACAAACTAGGATCCTAGGTCATATTATGCAGATATGAAGTAGGATTTAAATGATTAAATAAACTCATTTTACAGGCATCTTTCATCCTGTAAAGTGCAGAATGCACCAAAGGAGATCCCAATAAGCAAGATACATTTATTGGTTCCTCCTAAGAATATCATTTTGGATGTTTAAAATTGGGGGCAAAACTGAAAGCAAGATGGCAGCCATACTGAAGTAGGAATTTCTTCATATGGAGGAGGATTTCTAATTTGTTTCATACGGCTATATTGAAGTGCCTACTGAGCATGCTCAGAAATAATTTTTTCTCATTTTTAAATTGCAATAACTTACAAATTACTTATTCTTTTTACACCAGACTAGCACACAGAACATCTGTGGGCTAGTCCCTTTCTACCCTGAAAATTACATCCAAACATCCAAACCTTCTGGGCAGTAGACAAGTTCAAAGAAAAATTACAGCAAAGTCAATGGGTAAAAATATGTTTTTTCACCTCTTCGTAACTTGGAGCCTGCACGTCTGACCAGAATGAAGTTTGCCAGATCAAGAGATCTACCCCACAGGATGGTGCACACCAAATTTAGTGCAAATCCATTAACGTTTGCAAAGTCATTAAAGTGCTCAAAAACAGTTTGTATATTATAGCAATTTTCAGTGATCTCAGCAACCAGTATTTATACCTGCATCTGAAAATTGTATGCAAGACCCAAAAAGTAGTCCATCTGTGGGTCACTGCTGTATTCCTCCATATCATTCTTGTACAAAAGGCCCCCATACACCAACATGGGCATACCCCTCTGGATTAAGAGGAACTTAACAGCCATGGTTCTGGTATACTCAGGAGCAGAAAACCCTCCCATTTATACATCCTTAATGAGCAGATACCACTAATTGATGCTGGTGATACAGGGGACTGCGCCCTCCAGATCCCCCTATGTCTAAGATTCTAACACCATGGTGCACTTGGAAGCAAGGGGGTATATAGCATGTACGTGGTTGCTGTAATTGATATTCAATGTAGTTTGCTGTCACCATGATGTGTATTCACTGTATTGCCCGACTCACTATAATGTGCAGTGTGCTATTATTGTAATTGCTAGTGCTGAATAGCTGTAATTGCCTCACTGAAATTGCATTGCTGTAATGATGTGCTACCAGGTTGTTGGCCCTAAGTCTCACCCCGTTCCATGTGTAAGGCAGCTGAGATGGTACAGTATAGGAGAATGGGGTGAGAGTTAGGCCCGATGACTCCAAGGCACACTCTGATGCCTATTGGTGTGTGGAGGTGGGGGTGGGGTGGTAGGGTTAGGTAAGTGTTAGGTTTTGAAACCCTACTGCCTCACTTCCCTACTTTTCTTTTATGATTTAACCATAACTGATGCATTAACAAAGTTTTTTGCAATTAATTTCTTTACTTTTTGAGTGAGTGTAATCTTACTCTTATATGTTTGGGCCCTGTGCTCCCATCAGTCTATACTGTGTTGTAGATGCACAGGGCCCAATGCATATTGTATAGACATTGCATTAACCATTATGTCCCTGGGCCCATCACGCTCCCATCACTCCATAATGGTATCCATTTGTGGATCTATCCACAAGTGTAGAGACATTTTAATGAACTCTCATCTCCCTGTTGTGGGCTCTGCACTCTCACTACTGCATAACTGAGGACCCTGCACTCCCATTAGAGACACAGCACAGGCCTAGAAACATTCCAAGTAACCCTTGTGCAGTAAATGGGCAATAGCTCAGTAACTGAAGGAACCCTGAAAAAAAATTCCACTGCAGTTGTAAACATGGACTGGCAACTTGCATTGTTGCTTAGTAGACTTGCTGCATTTAGTGAAAAATCTGTATCACAAACCTTTTTTGAGACATAGGCACCAAAAAGTATTGTGTCCACCACACAGTTATCCTTTGACAAATGTCTGAACATTGAAATGTTATAAGTATGGAAGCGATGTAAATTTTATTATAAAAACAGCAAAAGTCACATCCATGGGGCAAGCCCTTTCTACCCTACAAATTTCAGCCTGAAAGTCCTAACTGCTTCTTTGCAGTAGAGTGACAAAGAAACAGTAAACTTTAAATATCCTTTCTCAGGAGGTGTCAAAATCCTTTTTTGTGATGCAGAAAGGAATTTTGACACCTTGTGAAAGAATAATTTGTCTGACAAAAAAGGGTTAAGGGCAAGGACGTATGGTCCCAAAAGTCCTAATCCTTTTTCGTGATTCGAAAAGGGATTTTGACATCTCACAAAAAGGGAATTTGCTCATGAAAAGGAATTTTGACACCACCTGAAAAGGTATTAATTTTTTAAATTTCTTTTCATGAGCTGTCAAAATCCCTTTTTGTGAGCTGATTCCCTTTTCGCAAGGTGTCAAAATCCCTTTTTTGCACTGCAAAAGGATTAGGACTTGTGGGACCAGATGGTCCTACTGGCCATCCCTTTTCCTGAACTGTCAAAATCCCCTTTCGTGATGTGAAAAAGGATTTTGACACCTTGCCAAAAGGGAGTTTGTCTAATGAAACAGGATTACAGGCAAGGTCATCTGGTCCCACAAGTCCTATTCCTGTTTTGCATTGTGAAAAGAGATTTTGACACCTCGCGAAAAAGGAATAGGGCACAGAAAGTGACTTTGACAGCTCATGAAAAGAGATTGGAGTTGTCAGACCAGATGGTCCTGCTGGTAATCCCTTTTTGTGAGATGCAATTCCCTGTTCACGAGGTGTCAAAATCCATTTCTGCAGCGCAAAAAGGGATCTGAAGCAAGTCGCGAAAAAGGATTTAAAAAATTAAAAATAAGCATTCTGAGGCCATAGAAAAGTAAAGAAAAGGCATAGAACTGTAAAGGATGTCCATATGAACAAAATATATACTTGGATGTCTCCAGAAGACATCCCTGGACAAAGTTATAATATTTTGTTTGGGCTGAAAAAAGAAAACAAGATGGTGACTCACGAAAAGGAATTTTTTTCTCATGAAAATGGATTATAAGGATCCTTTTTGTGAGCTGTCAAAATCTTTTTACGTGAACCCTAAATCCTTTTTCACATTGTGCAGCTATCCAAAAGAGTAAACTGAGCATGCTCAGAACCAGAAATTTCAAAATTGAATAACTTTGGAACAGATTAATATTTTTTCACCAAACAAATGCTGGCTTGTTCTTCGGGGCAAGCCTTTTCTACTATGAACATTGCAGGCCAAACTTCCAAACAGTGTGGCACTAGCATGATGAGGAAAATATAGCCAAAAAGGTGAATTTTGCTGTTTTTTCACTATTCACAGCACTAAATCCATAAATCCATACAAAACAAAACGTGGGAGGTCAAGAGATCTGCCCCACAGGACAGCACATACCAAATTTTGTGCAGCTCTGTTGAATGGTTGCAAAGTTATTAAAATGCGAAATTTGAGGTTTAACATTAAACTGCCTTATCAACCCTAACTATAGTGGCGCTACTGTGCCACTTTAATATATACTGCATATCGATAGATAGATAGATAGATAGATAGATAGATAGATAGATAGATAGATAGATAGATAGATAGGGTACAGATCCGGATGCTACTTCTAAGAAATGAACATACTCACATACTGTAGATATGCTCACTAAATCCATGGTTGTAATTATAAAGCATTACAGCTATTCAGAGTGGATTAAGATGTTTTCTTCTTATACATTGAAGCAACTAGCAGGAGGCACCTAATACAGTATTCTTAATGTTGTTGTTACTATTCTGACATACTATAATACAAAATGTATTATTGGTGTTTTTCTGATATGCACTAATAAAGTCAACAGAGTTGTCTGGACAGAAGTGCAACAGATGTTCTATGCAGTTGTTGCATGGTTTCTACTCATTCAATTGGCACTTTGCTTGCTTTGCTTGTCACAGGAGACTGCTTTGAACAAATTAGGGCCATGCAGTTGAGTTTTTCTCCATCTGTAAAGGAAATATGTTTGGCTCCTGGAAATACAGTTTTAATTTTGTAAATGACTTCAAAATTGCTAACATTAATTATCTGGTGCAAAGTTGAAAAGTATGTAAAATGCTGAGTACAATGGCCATGCTACCATTAGAACTGCAAATTATCATCACAACACAACTGATGTGAACAGGACACCAGCGTATTTATTTTATTTTTAAAGTATTCCTGTACCAGGAAATGCCAGCAGCTCCATTCCAAAGTCATCCTTGGGAAAGGGTACAGGAGGACTGGCGAACACAAAAAAAAAGCCTACAATAATAGGTAAAATCATACAACAATGAGCAAGTGAACATACAACTATTAAACGTAAAGCATGAATAAAATAGAGATGCTATACACTGATGTGAAAAACACGCATTATATAGCAGCACAAGTTTGGAGAGGAGAACATGCTTTTGGACAGTGTAAGGCAAGTAGTCAGTAAGGGTTAGAAGCATTCAAGTACATATTTAAGTTTGACAAATATAACAATAGCATATGTGTGGGCAGTCAGGGATAACAGGCACTGGGGAAGTCAGGTGCAAGAGCAGACATGGGATGTTTGGGCTTTCAGGAGAAGGAAGAGGATCATATCTATTTATTTGCTTGTCTGTCTGTCAGTCTATCTATCTTTAGAAACATAGAATTTGACAGTAGCTAAGCACAACTTGGCCCACCCAGTCTACTCATTTTTCCCTACCAACAGTATCACCGTAGACCATACTTAATCTCTGTCTCTTACTCCCTCCCCCTTCCCCACTGTTGTCAACCCCCCATTACTTCCACTGAAAGGATACTCCAGGAATCAGCCACTTTTTCTGTGAAAAAGTACTTCCTCATGTCTCTCTTAAATCTATTTTCTATCTATCCATTCATCCATCCTCCATCTATCTATCTGTCTGTCTGTCTGTCTGTCTGTCTATCTCGATAGATAGTAGATAGATAGCTAGATAGATAAATAGATACATAGATACTGTAGATTAATAGATGAACAGACAGACAGACGGAGACAGACAGACAGACAGACAGATAGATTGGATACCACTCTGGCATGAGGAATTTGATGGCAGTGCTATAGATCACATTCACAAAGTCAAAGGCAGGGATGATCATTTTCACAATGATCGCACACCAGGTCAGGAAAGGGGTATAGAGATTTTTTTTTCCTGAACAGCACACAAAACTTGTATAGGAGTGTGTTGTAGATGACATCAATATGGACAGAGAAGTTGAGATGCCTTCCAAGCCAGACACAGATATTTAAAGGAGGAGACTTCTTGCAGTTGGGAGCCATCCAGGGTCATCAAGAATTGGTGAGGGACTTGGATTCTAGGCAACTGCTGCCTAGTGACGAAAGTAATGCAGATTGTCTTTTTATTTTTACTTTATTTTTATACATTACAAAACAATACATATAGAATTTATTCACATGGTTCGAGTGTATGATAATTTAGAAAGTACATTTCCTACCAGGATATATCCTTGTCTCCCTGAGTCACACATTTGGGATGGGGGGCAGTCAGTAAATTATACAGTTACTGTATGTGTAAGAAATACACTAGTACAGTATCCAAAGGCTATGATACTGCATGACCATGAACAATCGCCTGTGAATATATGTCCAGCAATGTCACAGAGCAAAAAAAAAAATAAACAGAAAACCAGCACACCCTTAGGAGGAAGAAAACACTGTCAGTATAATTGCAAAAGTGTTTTTATCAACTGATAAAAATAAAGCAAGAAACAGATGGAGCTGAAGACCGTTGGTAGACTGCCTAGGCATGCTACCTATCGGTTTTTGTCAGGGGTACTCCAGGCTGAAGACCAATAGGTTGAAGTAGGGGTAGTCTACCGGTAGTTTTCATGTCTGTGTGTTTGTTGTTTTATCTTTGTCACTCGACAATAAACACTTTTTCAATTATATTGACATAGTCAGTGTTTTCTTCTTCCTAAGGGCGAATTGGTTTTCTGTTTTGTTTTTGTTCTACAAATGGAATAAGTCATACTCTCTGTGGCAGTGCAGCTTATTAAAAGTCAGACTGTGACTTTCTAAAATCCATGAGACCTGAAAAAAATGATAAAAGTAGCCTCAGTTCAAAGGCATGTTCCTTGCACACCTCTAATAATAAAGAGAAAATGTACCCTTGCAATTCAAACGCTTTCTAATAGGATATAGCAGTGAATTAGTATAACATACAGAACATACAAATGACCTTCAGTTTGCAACATAGCATTAAGTCTGAGAAATGCTGAAACATCAATAAACTATAGACAGCATATACCATCATACTGTTGAGCATTAATCAATGTTAATAACACAGGAGCTGAAAGGACCTATCAAAACATCATGGCTACTGGTGAACTAGGTAGAATTACCCTGTGCAGGGTGACAGGCAGAAAGTCCATATAGAAACATAGAAGCAAAGAAGTTGATGGCAGATAAGAACCGATTGGCTCACCTAGTCTGCCCATTTCCCTACCTAACGGATAAGCTGCAGATCCTAGTTAACCAACAGCCTACTTCCTCCTACCTCCCAATAGAATTGCCTTATGTCTGTCCCATGCATTCTTGAATTCCCCCACTGTTTTTGACTCTACAACCTCCTCAGGAAGGCTGTTCCAGGCATCTACAACCCTCTCTGTGAAGAAATACTTCCTCACATTACCTCTGAGCCGTCCCCCCTCTATCCTCAAATTGTGCCCTCCTGTTTTTGCACATCTCTTTTTCTGAAAGATGCTACCCTTTTGGGCGTTGTTGGTTCCCTTGAGGTATTTTAAAGTTTTTATCATGTCCCCCCTCTTCCTCCCTTCCTTGAGGCTATACATCCTAAGCTCCTTTAGTTTTTCTTCATATGTCTTCTGGTGCAGACCCTGCACAATTTTGGTGCCTTCCTCTGGACAACCTCCACCCTGTCTATGTCTTTGCAGAGATGGGGTCTCCAGAACTATACACATTACTCCAGATGTGGTCTTACCAACTGTCTGCACAGAGGACTAACAACTTCCTGTTTTCTATTGGTGATGACACTACCTATACATCCCAGCATCCCTCCAGCCCTCCTTACTGCCTTCTCACATTGCTGGCCCACCTTTAGGTCATCTGATATGACTGCCCCCCGGTCCCTTTCCATTTTTGATGTTGTCAGTATCTCACCCCCCCATTGTGTCCTCTTCCCCTGGGTTTTTATTTCCCAGGTGCACTACTTTGCACTTCTTTGCATTAATTCTAAGCTGCCATACATTTGACCATTGCTCCAACCTTGCCAAGACCCTTTTCATCCTTTCCACCCCACCTTGCATATCAGCCCTGTTGCAGATTTTTGTATCATCTGCAAAGAAAGAGACATACTTTCCCTTCCAGTCCCTCTGCAATGTCACTTATAAAGGCATTAAAAAGGACCTGCCCCAGTACTGAACCCTGCAATTCCCCACTAGTAACCCTTCTTTCTTCACTGTGGACTCCATTTACTGTTACCCACTGTGTCCTGTTGTCCAGCCAGTGTTTTACCCAGGCTACCACCCTGGGACCCACTCCCAGGCTGGCTAATTTGTTTATTAATCTTTTATGCAGGACTGTGTCAAATGTCTTGCTAAAACCTAGGTAGGCCATGTCCACAGCCCCTCCCTGGTCTACTACTTTGGTCACCCAGTCAAAGAAATCAGTTAGATTTGTCTGACATGACCTTCCTGCTGTGAATTCATGCTGCCTTGGGCCTTGTACCCCACTGGCCTCTAGGTACTCAACAATTCTTTCCTTCAGAAGTGATTCCATAATTTTCCGTACCACTGAGTTCAAACTGACAGATCTGTAGTTTTCTGCCTCTGTCTTGCTCCCACTTTTGTGAAGGGGAATCACATTCACCCTCCTCCAGTCCTCAGGTACCACACCATCCTCCCATGATTTATTAAAAAGAGTAGTCAGTGGTGTTACTAGTTCTTCCCTTAGTACTTTCAAAATTATAGGGTGAATCCCATCAGGCCCCATTGCTTTATCAACCTTCAGTTTTAAGAGTTCTTTCAGAACCCTTTCTTCTGTAAAAGGACTACTATCAACCCCCCCCCCCATCCAGAGTGCTTCTATTGACTGGATTAGGCATCTCCCCCTGCTCTTCCATTGTGATCACTGAGCAGAAGTATTTGTTCAGTATCCCTGCTTATTCACTGCCACTCTCTGCCCAACCACCTTCATCTTTATTCAGCCTCAGTATCCCTGCCTTAGTCTTTCTTTGCTCACTAATGCACTATAAAAGGTTTTATTCTCCTTCTTAACCAAGCTGGTTATCTTTTCCTCAGTTTAGGCCTTTGCTATTCTGACTGTCTTCCCCGCTTCCTTCTGCTTTAACTGGTACAGTTCTCTGTCCTGCTCCTCCTGTGTTTCCTTATACTTCCTGAATGCTATCTTTTTCTCCCATACCTTCCCCACCACTTCTTTTGAGAACCATAGTGGTTTTTTCTTTTGTTTTAATTTATTTGATTCACACAAAGGCTTGTTGCCTCTGTGATGGCAGTTTTGATGTTTCCCCATTGTTCCTCCACCCCACCTTCTTGCCTGTTTGTTAGTGCTTTTCTGACACACTCTCTCATTTTGACAAAATCAACCCTCCCGAAGTCCAGTACCTTCACTTTTGTGTGGCTTAACTCTGCAGCTAAGTTTATCGTGAACCACACTGTTTGGTGGTAGGTTGTTCCCCGACGGCTACCCACTTCAAGATAGGAGATCCTTTCTTCATCCCCATTTGAGAGTGCAAGGTCTAAGATTGCTCCTTCCCAAGTGGGTTCCAAAACTAGCTGTCTGAGGCATGCCCACTGTAGGGCATCGAGAATGGCCCTGCTCTTGGATGTGCCTGCAGCAAAGGTGCTCCAGCTAACATCTGGCATATTCAGAATCCCCATCAGCAATATCTCCCCTTTCTCTGCCATCCCAAAGATGCATTCTATCATTTCCTTGCCCTTTTCCTCCCCCTGAGATGGGGGTCTGTATGCAACATAGTGCAAAATCTTCTAACCATGCAGTCATAGCCATTTTATCTACCTGAGTTTTTACTTTTGGTGACAAAACTGTCCAAGAGAAGTTACCCAAATTAAACAATTTATTTTTGCGATGAGATTATCCCAGCAACCCACATCCTTTGCCAGCTAGCTACACTTAGACATCACAACACAAAAACACAGAAATTGTCAGCAGATAAGGATTGCTAAGTCCATCCAGTCTTCCTGTGAGCCCTATACTTGTTTGTGGCTTCTGACCCTATCTGGTCAGTGACTTTTCAACACTCCTTCACACCTCTAAGATTCCATTATGCTTGCTCAAGGCATGTTTAAATCCCTCCACTGTACTCACTCTGACCATCTCCTTTGGCAAACTATTCCATGTGTCCAGCACCCTCTCTGTGAAGAAAAACTTTCTCACATTTCCCCTTAACCTGCTACCTTCCAATCATATCATGCCTCCTTTTTCTTGTACTCCTTCTATATTGGAAGATGTCTTCCCCCCTTGCAGTTTGATTACACCCTTCAGGTACTTGAATGTTTCTATCATGTCCCTCCGACCTCTCCTCTCCTCTAGTGAGCACATATTGAAGTCCTTCAATCTCTGTTCAAATGTTTTGTGGTGCAGCATAGTACCATCATAGTCACCCTTCTCTGGACCTCCTCCACCTTGTCAATATCCTTACAAAGGCATGGCCTCCAGAACTGCACAATTACTCTAGGTGAGGACTCACTAGTGTTTTATACAATGGCATCACTACCTCCCACCTTCTGCTAGTGATGCCTCTGCCTTTGTACCACAGCATGCCAATGGCCCTACCTGCCAACTTTCTACTCTACTTAGACACCTTTAGGTCATCTGAAATAATAACCTACAGGTGTCTTTCTTCCTTTGTGATTATCAGCAACCCCCCCCCACATCCTGTAGCTCTCCTGAGGATTCATTTTTCCTGGGAGCATTATTTTGCACTTCTTTAAATTAAACCTCAGTTGCCACACCTCAGACCATTTTTCAAGCTTCCCCAGATCCCTCCTCATTTTCTTCACCTCGTCTGGAGTATCCACCCTATTGCAGATCTTGGTGTCATCTGCAAACAGGTAAACCTTTCCCTCTAGCCTTTCCACAATGTCACTAATGAAGATATTGAACAGGACTGGCCCAAGGACTGATCCCTGATTTACCCCTCTGGTCCTCGCCCTCTCCCCATATTGGATCCAATTTACCACCACCCTCTGTCTCCTGTCCGTTAGCCAGTTCCTAACCCAGTTTATCACCTTGTACCCCATACCCAGACTACCCATCTTGTTAACCAGCCTTTTATGCAGGATAGTGTCAAAGACCTTGCTGAAACTTGAGGTAGTCAATGCCCCCCCCCCGATTTACTTCCTTCATCACCCAGTCAAAAAAATCTAGCAGATTCATCTGACGTGACCTTCCTGCTGTGAATCTGTGTTGCCTTGGATCCTGGGCACTGTTGGATTCCAAGTGTGCCACTATTCTTTCTTTAAGCAGTGCCTTCATAATCTTACCCACAACTGAGGTGAGTCTGACCAGCCTATAGTTCCCCGCCTCCTCCCTACTACAACTTTTGTGTAGAGGGATTCCATGTGCCCTCTTCTAGCCCTCAGGAACCACTCTTGTGTTGAGTGACTCTGTGAGCATTGATGCCAAGGGCACTGCTAACTCCCTTTGCAGCCCCCTTAATATCCTCAGGTGTATGCCGTTTGACCCCATTGCTTTATCCTCCTTCAGTTTTGTGAGGTTCTACAAGATTCTCTCCACTGTGAATGAGCTGATGTCCACCTCTCTCCCCCTTTGCATCTGTTGTTCATCTGTGGTCTCTGACCCTCCCCCTCTTCAGTGAATAGTAAACAGAAGTATTTATTCAGTATGTCTGCCTTTTTTAGGTCTTTCCCCTTACACTTTCCTTCATCCCATTTGAGCCTTACAATCCCACTCCCCACTGGCTTTTCTTCTTCCGCTGACATGCTTATAGAATGTCTTGTCCCCTTTCTTCACCATCTGCACTAATCCTTCCTCAGGTCTGTGCCTTTGTGCTCCTAACAGCCACCTTCCCTGCTTCCCTTAGAGACTATAAGTACACCCCCCCTTTCTTCCTCCCTTTGGGTCTGCTTACATTTCCTAAAAGCTACCCTTTTAGCCCTTACTTTGTCTTCCTCCTCTTTTGAGAACCATAGCGGCTTCCTCCTTCTCTTATCTTTGGATACAGTACCAACCAGATCCATTGGTTTGTCATTTCCACTATGGCTCCTTTTAGATGCCCCCACTGCTCTTCAATCTCCTCTCTTACCTCCCACTTCTCCAGGGTTACTCTGCTATATCTCCACATTTCAGCAAAGTCTGCCCTTTTGAAATCTAAAACCTTCACCTTCATGTAACTTGACTGAGTCCCTGTCCCATGCTAAACCAAACTAAGCAGTGGTTAGAGGACCCCAATTGTCCTTCTAAACAGACTGCTGCAATTCTGTCCCCATTGGTTAGTACTAGGTCCAGAATCACCCTGTCTCTGGTGGGACCAAGCACTAGCTGCCTGACATCTGCTCCCTTTAAGGAATCTAAGATGCCTCTGCTTCTGGTTGAAGCAGCTGCTTGGGTGGTCCAATCTGCACCTAGCATATTGAAATCACCCAGCAGCAGAACTTCACCTTTAGTTGCCATCTCATGTATTTCATCCACTAGCTCCCTGTCCACTTCCTCACCCTCTGCCTTAAGCCTGTAGATCACCCCTGTACGTGTTGCTATGCCATTGCCAGGTTTAAGGGTGCCCCAAAGTGTCTCAGCCTCTCCCTGTCTACCCTTCATCTCTGTTGCCTTTATTTCCTCTCTAATATACAGGACCACCTCCAATTTTTTACACCCCCATCCCTCCTGATCAGAGCATAACCTGGCACATTTATGTCTCATCCATGATTTGCAGTGTACTACGTCTCTGTTATTGCTGCTATGTCCAAGTCTATCTCAACTAACAAGGCCTACAGGTATGGGTTTTTATTTCCCAGACTGTGATCATTAGTTACCATGGCCTTCCATGTTTTGCAGCCTATCCCCTCTCTGCTCCTATGTTTGCTCCCCTGCTTCTTCTCCCCACCCCAGTAACCATTTTCATATGGCCTCAGTTCCTCTGCTTCTCCCTTTCCGCCTGCTTCAGTTGTCCCTGTCATCAACTCATTTTCCTACATGTGTGTATGGGGGGAGTGATACTAAGCCTTCTGACTGTCCTGATTCATCTCCTTTGGCCAGTTTAAATGCTTGTGGAAGCATTCAAACTTCTCAGTTAGGACTAAGGTCCCCTTCCCAGATGGATGCAGGCTGTCATCCTGATTTAAGCTCTCATCCTTCCAGGTGGTGCTCCAGTCTCTCATGAAGCCAAAGCCCTCCTTTCACACCATTCCTTCAACAAGAAGTTGAAGTTCTGGATGCAGTGTGACCTAGCCTCTCCCTTGCTGTGGACAGGTAGCACCTCTGAAAAGGAAACGGAATGTGCTATCTGCTTTAGTCCTCCCCCAACTTCCTAAAATCCTCCTGGATTCTGCCTATCTCCACCTTGTCCCCTGCCAAGCCATTTGTCCCCAGGTGGGCAATGACATCCAGCTCCTCCTTCCTTACTATCACCCTTGCAATCCAATGGATCCACTTCCCATCCCTCCATGCAGTGCTTCCAGGTAGGCACTTGATCTCCCCCTGCTTGCTATTTGCTCCCATCTCTACTCCTCGGACAATTTAGTCCCTCACCAGGAGTATCTTCCTCTTCCTCTGGGGTCCTCTACCACCATTCCCTGGGGCTCCATCCCAGAGGACCCACTCATCCTCCTTGGTGTCAGCTCTGGGTGCCCTTGTAAGGTATCCCTGCTCCTCCAAGACAGTGTAGAAGTTTCTTAGCTGGACTGGTTTGGGGATGTGCTTCAGAACCACCTCCTGCACTGTCCCTGAGCCCACTGTGGTCCATCCATCCCTTCTCCTGGGCTTCCTTTGAGGTTCAGGTGGTAGACACGGTGGCCTCTGGGTGAGGGTGAAGGTTTCATGATTTCTGCAGCACTCGACTCTGAGATAGGCAACCTCCTTCCTCAACCTAGAGAGGTTCCTGCAGATGGGGCATAACTGCATAATCCAGAAGGTTCTTCTGTACATTTCAGCCTCACACCCATTACACTGCACCACTACCTGCATCTTCCTTGCTTGTAATTACTACCTCTTGTATCCCTTATACTATTTTGGCTCTCATTAGGATCCCTGATATTTTTTTTGTTTACTCTCTCTTTCTTCTACCTCCTACCCCATTGCTTTATTCTCCCCTCCTGTGTACTCTGCTGCTATGCTTGCTTGCAATCGCTTACTTGATAGTTTTTGTATTACATGTGGCTGTACTTCTTCCTGTCCTGACTGGAAAGATGAAGTAGTAGCCTGTTTAATGATCACCCACCTATAAAGGTGGACTGGCCCGGGGTAGGTGGGATGGGGAGGGTAGGGCAGACTCAACCCCTGCTCTGGAGGAAAACAATCAGTTACTGCAGTAATCCGCTTTACCTCCTGGATCTATCCTCCCTTCAGAAAAAAACAGCTCACCTCAAGCTTTGATCCAACAGAATGCCTGGTAAGCTATAAGCCTCAAGACAATTGAATCCTACAAGTAGACACAAACACAGTAAGGAAAATAAGTAGTTATTTTATGCTCCACCAGTGTTCTATATCTAGAGTCCCTGAACACACACATGTAAAATTAATACATTTAAAGCAGCAGTGCATGTAAGCAGTGACCATTTTGACCTATCATTTTGTTCTATTTTAGATTGCCCTTTATCCCCTAATTTGTATGACACCCTTCTTGCCCAATTCTGAATCTGCTTTAGTACTTTTTTCACTTTTGAAATAACAACAAAATGTGCTTCTTTTAATATGGCTCAGACCAGGTTTTCATCAGTATTGCCAGCTGTTTGTGTACACCTTTTGTTCCATAAGGTCAGGGAGCAGTGTCTGCTGCATGCTAGTTCATTATAGTCACGTGAAAAGTGTTCTTAAACAATGTGTATTCAAAAGCAATAGAGAATACTGATGAAATCCTGTCAAAATAAAGGGAGTGCTCCTTTTATTGTTTCAACTGTAAAATAAAAAAGTGGCAAAACAGACCTAAAATGGGGAAAAGAGGTATCATAACGTCTGGAGATGAGTAGCAATCTAAAATAGATTAAAGAAGTATAGGTCAAAATTGTCACTTCCATCATGCACTGCTACTATTTCAGATAGTACCCACATAAAAGGAAAACACTATGTACATGTAAAAATGACTCAAAAGAGAGCAACAAAGCACTGTTTATCAATTCTCTCTCTCTCTCTGTTCACATTTTTTTATTAAAGTCCTACTTAATTTTATTTAGTCTACTCCACTTCCACAGGGTCAATAAAAAGAAAGACCATACCGACATGTGATATTTTTAACTTTGTTGACAGCTGCAGTGAGTGGGAGATACCAAGTTCTTATCGTTCATTGTTGACAGTATCAAAGGACTTCTCACGCTGCCATGTGGTGTAGCTGAGGTTGGGGAAACAGTATAGTCTAGTACCATCAGAAAGGCTACTCTGACCCTTAATTTCCATCAAATGCAGTGTTACAACCATGAATAGACAGCCATCATTAACAATCAGCAGAACCCTATGGAGGTTCAGTCCAATGGTCACTGATTTGCATCAAGCAATGTTTGACACTGCTGAGATCATGCTGAACCTGTACAGCCAAGTAGGGAGCAGATGGGCCAAAGGTGAATAACACAGCATTATGTATATACAATATAAAAGATATCAGAAGAGAAGGACCACCTGGCTCACCTAGTCTGCCCAATAAATCCAGCTCCTCCTACCCAGAGGTCTCACACTAACTCCTACACTAGAAACCCCTCCTCTGAGTACCAGAATCCCCTTGTGTGTATCCCACACATTTTTGAAGCTAGTAACCATATCTACCCCCACCACCTCCCCAGTAGACTATTCCAAGCTTCCACCACCCTCTCTAAGAAAAAGTACTTCCTTATGTTTCCCTTGAAACGTCCCCTCTCCAGCTTCGAGCCATGACTCCTTGTTCTTTGGCAATTATTTTCTTTTGAAAAACAATCCCCCTTGCATCCTATTTATGCCTTTGAGATATTTGAAGGTCTCTATCATGTCATTCTCTCCCTTCTTGCCTCCAGGGAATAATATTCAGCTCCCCCAGCCTTGCCTCATGATAATGTATGAGGCATCACACATTTTTTAGAGGATTTTCAGGAAGATAAATATCAGAATAGAAACATATAAATGTGGATGGTGCCCCAGAAGAGATCCAAGAATGGAGTACCATCTCTCCCAAACAGATTGTAAGGCTGTAGAGGTGAGCCTCAGTCATCACTGCTCTACTGCTCCCAGTTAATGGAGTTGACAGGGCTGGCTGACAAGTCCACCTGGACTAGCCTGCCTACACAAAGGCTGGAGTGTATGTATTGCTGATTATAACATAGAGTCGACACTATTGTTTGGTATTGGAGGTATGTGTAATGTATTTCTTATTTATTAAACTGGAAAATAAAATGTTGTGATCAAAACATCAAATTTCACAGTGTACCCCAATAAGATCATAAAATAAAAAAACTCCTTTAAAGAGGCTTAAATAAAATAAAACTGGTATTGAAAAATATGGCTCAGTGAGTCTTCTATTGTCCCCGTCATTGGGTAATCTGACTATACCACCAATAATACTTACCTGGTTAATAAAAAGCTAAATAAGTAAAACAATCTAATGTTTATACATGTATTAACTTCTTGTCATGGATAATGCAAACATGCAAAGATGGCTGCACAGGGATACTGACGTGGTGCTACTTGGTGCTAGCCATATATACAGTATAATAATAAAAAAAGACGGAGCTCCCAAGTCAAAGTCTATTATATCATTAATTTATTTAAAGTGCCAAAGTGCATGAAAAAACTTATAGCACCAAACAGTCCACCCTCATGGTGGCAGTAATGAATATCATCATGTCTTACATTATACACGTCTAACTCCTGTGCTTCTTCAGTGATAATGTGCACAAGATACAGTACTGTTTAAATACTTCAAACAACGAATCACAATCAGTGCATTTTCATATTCTATCTGTGCATATCACAATGAGTTCAAAGTGTACTTAAAAACTGCATGGCAAATGCCAGGTACATTACTTACAGAAGCAGGTGTTTTTAAATACAGAGACATCTGAATTCCATATGTATAAAAAATACTCTATATTTTTGCGGTGTATTGTGGACTAATTCTCCAGTGGCACTTAATATTTTAAATGCCGCCACATATGCCCAATATCATTTGAACAGAATGGGTTTATTTAGTAATATATTTTTAACCCATTAAGTTCACATATAATCCACACAATTATCTGCAAGAATATATATTACATTCAGCATATGTAATACACAATCCTAATGGGTTATTTAGCTTTCTAATTACTAAAAGTATATACTATTCATAAAAATGAAGTTAAATCAATGCTGGCATTGAGGCCCCTTTCCTCCCTCACTTTTAGTTCATATATCCAGAAACTCTCCCTTTGTTCTATTAACCTTTTCTCCCAATTACCTCCCTTTGGTCCCATGGTATCTCTCTCAAGTCTGATAAATTTAATGCCATGAGTAATGTCTGGATTTTGTTTAACATGTTACACTATGGCTTAAGTCCCATTTCTAGATTTAAGTGCTTTCAAGTGCTCACCCACATACTTGGAATTCTCTAATAGTATGCCCTATATAGTATAAACCACAGCAGCATGTCACTATATACTGTAAATAACTCTCATAGTATAGCAGCTTATGATGTCCTTACTGTCAAATATTCTATTGATGACTGGATTTTTGAAGTTCTTAGTAGTTCTAATACATGGGCAACTCTTACACTTTCCACAGCTGTAAGTGCTGGTAGGGGTAGATAAAGACTACAGAATACCATCAGTTTTTGAAGGTTGCAAGTATATATGTACAACTTTAATGTGTACTGTAGGGACTTTTCTCTGTATCATTATAGGTCCATTCTCTACATAGTCTCTCAATATCTCATTTGTTAAACGGATACCCCAATTTGTTCTTAGTGTCTCCTTAATCTGGCTTGCTCTCACACTGTTCCTTTTGATAGAATTACACTCTGTGTCTTATCAGTGCATGCTCTTTGCTTAGGCACTTAAGTCACAGTTTGATTAATATTATTATCTACACTTAGTGCATCACTTGTTACTTCCATGCCATAACCCACTCTTTAAAGTGCCCAACTTATAAGTCCCTTTGAATGACATGGCCTTCCCTCCTTGTACAATTCATTGAATTATGAATCAGTTGTCCTTTGGAAATATTTTTAGGGACATAACTGGGATGACAGCTGTAGGCTCTAAGAAGGCTATTTTGGTCTGTAGGTTTGGAAAAGAGCGTAGTTCCTACTTCCCCATGCCCCATCATGAATATTTTTAGATCAATAAATGTAGTGTCCTTTTTATTAATGTTGGATTTAAAACACAAATGGGGATTTGTTGTCTGTAACCATTTTACAATGACATGAAAGTGTTCCTTTGTACCCTTCCTGACAATCAGTATATCATCTATATAGCAGCACCACAAATCCAGATATGAAAAAAATGGATTTGTACCACAACTACACAGGTGTTCTTGCTCCCATTTTTACAAGTTTGCATAGCTGGAGGTCATAGTTACTCCCATAGCTGTATCCTTAGTCAGCATATATCTATTGGAAAAGAAACATAATTTAAGTCAGTACTAGTTCTGGTAAATGTACTCTATAATGTGTTGGTACAGACTAATAACCCTGTCTTAAATCCAGAAAAAAAGTTAATGCTTCTAATCCACTCTGGTGTGGAATATTTGTATAAAGTGATTCCACATCTAGGGTGGCAAGATTCCAATTGTCTGAAATAGTCAGGTTCTCCACAATGCTGGTTACTTGCACATAATCATATATATATATATATATATATATATATATATATATATAGGCAATGCTTGGACTGATGGTTGTAAAAAAAATCTTTTATAACTTGAGAAGGGCTCAGTTAGCCAATCATTGCTGAAAATTATTGGCCAGTCCAGTGGCTGTACAGAATCCTTTGTAGCTTTGGTGATATGTATAGCTGGCACAGCCATATATGCTAAATTTAATGCTCTATATTCTGATTCATTGATATATCCTGTACCAAAGCCATCACTCAAAACATTGTCAATCCTCTCTTTTAAAATGTCCATTTGGTTTTAAGACAGTTTTTTTTGTAAACATTAGTGCTCATTAATTGACTCTGGACTTCCTTAATATATTTCTGGGTGTCCAATACCATGACTGCACCACCTTTGTCAGCCCTTTTATTGTTACCTTTCAAAGCCTCACATTCTGTTCTGGTACAGTTTCCTTTTTTTGCAGTTGATCTTTTTATTGAAGTATTTAAAAGATAAACAAACAACAAGTATATCCTATAACAATACTATATACGGTTATATAAATGATAAACTAAGTAGCATAACATCTAACAAAGGAGGAAAAAAAGACTATTCAATGGTAATAGAATAATTATGGGTTAACTACCTAAACTAGAACAGTTACAATATTATAATGAAAAAAGAAAAAGGCTTAGCACTACATAATATACAGTAAAAATAGAAGAAGTCTAAGATAAAAGAGGAGATATGAATAGTCGTAGTTGTACATTACTACAATGTATATATCGTTAAAGTGCTACTAAAGCTTATATAGAAAAGATTAAGAAAACAAGAGAAGAGGAAGAGATAGCAAAGAGAAGAGAGCATCAAGTAAGTAGAGGAAAAGTGAGACCACAATCTGAGGAAATGGGAGATATCAATAAAAGGAGAGAGAGAGAGAGAGAGAGAGAGAGAGATTATATAAAGTATTTCAATCCATACTTTAAGTGCCAGATTGGCTAGATGAATCCAAATATTTAAAATATTCCTGCCAACATTTATTATATATGTTGAGTCGGTCGAGAGAAATCTGGTACAGTTTTGATACCAGATCCCTTGTGATTCAGCCCATAAAGCTTCAAGGTCAGTTTTGCATTTTTTTTACAAACACTGACATTGCTGGGCAGAGCATAGAGCAATAAGTAGACCATGGCCTTACTGATGGTGAAGTCTCACTAAATGCATTTTCAAAAATTTCTTGCATTGTGTCAGTTCCAGGAGTCATATATATTGCTACCATTACTCTCACACTTAGCTTTAAATGCCATTTTCCTCAGAAATCAATGTAGGTCCTCTACAGTCTCAAACTGATTAACATATGTGGTCAATGCAAAAGACGGACCTTTATTGGTAATTGATTCCTCATCTTTAATCAGAAGTTTGTTAGACAGACTAGTAACTGCAGTGGGCTCTGGTATGTTACCAATAAGACTTATTTCCAGTTTTCCATTTGTTGTCTTCCATGATGTACCCCCCCATATTCTTCCTCAACAGTAATAATTTTCCTGAAATCTTGTTTTGCATGTACTGTGCATGGGTGGTGGTGGTGTGTGTGTGTGGGGGGGGGGGGTGTTTGGATGTTTTAAAAAATTAGATTTATTAGTTTCAGTACTACAGCATCCTGATTTATAGTCAATAATAGTTGCAAATTCACTGCTAAACTTTAATATTGGAGTACTATTATAGTGTATAACAGAGTTTTGTTCTGTATAGAATTCCATTCCTTTCAAAATCCTGTTGTAGCACCGTTCAAAGGTCATGGAATGTGATTCTACCTTACTGTGGTAGAATAGCACTCTAGAACCTCTCAAACTGCATGAGTCGGTTTTATTTTGAAAGCAAAAGAACTCATGCACACATATTTCCCACAGTACTATACACTATAAAAAATACAGGATGAGAAACACCATGCACAACCACTGTGTTCTGCCACCTCAGGGTTCTGATTCCCATGGACCTCTTAAGCCTTGCTCTCGAGGTCAGAGGGAATCAGAACCCCTCTGTGGTAGAACACACTGGTTGTGCATAGTTCCCATCCAGTATTCTCTATATTTTCACTGTCACTGCAATCAAACACTTGCCCCATCTATAATCTGTTTTGTCTCCATCAAACTGTTTTTGTTTTACTTTTTTAATTTGAATGTTGTAACTGGTTACTTTTTCTGTTAGTTGTTTCTTATATCTGGCAACCTTGTCTTGTGTTGTCATTTCTTTTTAATTATCTCTCTTTAATTTCTATCTCTTTAGTAATTGAACCTCTTACTGGGGCAGCATGCTGTAAGATGCTCTTGTGCTAAACTTGCCCTGCAATAGCTTTGCACCAGAAATGGGTGGGGGGCACCATGGTTGAAGAGGGCTTTTGCCACAATGGTGCTGCAGTATCCCCAATGTGGGATTCTGGAAGTTCCTCAATGGGTGCAGGTCCTGCTAGTGGTTAAACCAGCTACAGCTGGTCTAATGGCCCCTGCCTCTCCACCTGCAGTAACAGAACAGTGGGGAGGGGTTCCCATGTGTGTGCACTGTTCCAGGCAGCAGTACAGGACTTAGTAGATACCACTGAGATGCCGAAGTGCTGTACACAGAATATGGCAGAGAGAGAGAAAAGCCACATGCAGAATATACTCCATCCCAGGTAGGACACAGTTGTCAGTAATGGCACTGGAGTGATACCATGGTGGTAGGGGGACCAGAACACAATGCCACATGTGAATACATTAAATAGGAGGGGTAGTACCACTAGCAGGTGTAGGACAGTAAGACCAATGAGGCCTGTATGATCATGCCAATGGAAACAGTGGGCCATAGGGAAGTGCACAAAATGACCTGGGGCACCGTCTGGCAGGATGATGATGAGGTACCAACCACAGCATGATGTTCTGCATTTGTGAGTGACTAGAAGATAGACAGTATGGCACCAGTTCATGGCGCGCATATCCAATACATGGTTCCATGCACTCTGGCACAGGGCCTCTGGCCACAAGGGGATATGAACGGGACCATGGATGTCCACGTGTAAGTGACTGGCACCAGCAGGTATACAGTGTACTGTGTTTGCACAAGGGGGTGGGATGTGTAAGAACAGGACACCCCTTGCTTCAGTGGACACACAGCTTTGCAGTAGGGTGGACTTGTTGAACAACAAATGCCCCTGCAGAGCATTCATAGCCTGTTCACACACTATCACTTGTGGTGTGGTGTGGATTAGTCTGTTTACAGTGTTTGAACAGTGTCAGGGGACTCGGTGTTGCCTACCTCCTACTTCCCTACAAGGCAGTACCCAGTCAGCATGGAAATGTAGTTGCCTGTGATAGCACTCTTCCAGTATGTACCTATCTCTCAACAGTGTAGGACATCACCCCTGGCAAAGGGCCACCATATTGACCCTACCACCATAGCACCACAAACTGTGCATGCACCTTTCCAGCCCCCACCCTCCCTAGCCATACACTGGCAGCTGCATAGTTATGTGTGGATGTTTGTGAGCCTACTGCTCCCTGCACTCTGGACAGTGCCCTTTAGTTACCATGGCTAATATGCTATCTGACCTGCCCCATACTCCTGGCACAGCCCCAACCCACCCCCAGCTTTGAGGGGTACAGGATGGCTGTGGTGGCAGCAGGGTCCCTGCACTGGGTTCAATGCTAAAATAGTGCGGATGCATTAGCAAGAGTCATATCAGTGCTTGCTTATAAGCACTAGCACTAAATAGCAAGTCTACACAATGTCTGCTGCACTAAATATCATTTTGCTAGATTTGTACTTTTTTAGCTGATACCTGATACCTTTAGCAATACCTGATAACAGTGCTGCTGTTAAATGATGCTGAACTGAAAACTAGCAACACACACATTGAGTGTCACCCTGAAATGATTCCTGTAAACATTGTACCCAAACATGTGGTTCCTTCCAC
This sequence comes from Neoceratodus forsteri, assembly GCA_016271365.2. Lineage (NCBI taxonomy): Eukaryota > Metazoa > Chordata > Ceratodontiformes > Ceratodontidae > Neoceratodus > Neoceratodus forsteri. The sequence goes on from CM057454.1 coordinate 287,960,621, forward strand.
TGGTAACCCTGGAAACCCAACCCCACCCAGAAACCCCACATAGAGAAAGGAATATGACAGACTGTTTCTATATGCAAAACCAGGTAATCTTTATTTAGAAATGAACAGGGATTAGGGTAAATTAGGGGTAAATGTATTACAGTTCATTCATTCACATCCAGTTCATGGACAGTACATTTGAGTTTCTGGTATTTTGGGGTCACTGACAGTTGTTTTCAGAATTGTAAATGTTAGTCCTGTAGTTGGAAATTGTATGTGATGCTCCGCAAGTACTCTTGTCTTTGTCATGCTCCTTACTGTCCAACAATGTCAGCAATTCTCTTTGCTGCATCTGTATTTCTTTCTGATCTTTGACACAGCAGTGCTTGCTACCATCTGTTTCATCACGGTTGTATTAAAGTGCTGTTCTGATTTTAAAAACTCTGGAAATTGCCAGATAGACAGATGGTGGGCACCTACAAAGTGATTGAACCTTCTGTGCCATACTTCTACAGAATTTATAGTGTGTGGCAAATCATTTTGTACTGCTTCATAGCAATTCCACATTTCAGGAGCAAACATCGGGTGTCATCTCCCCCCCAAGCGAATGGCCTACCCAACCAAGTGTCCTAAAAATAATCGAACAGTGGAGAATGCATCTCTTAGTTTATTGCAAAAATTCATATGTCATTAGTTTCATCAAAACATGCCATGACATCAGGAAGGAAAACATAGGCCAATGCTGACAGATATCTTATATGGAGTGAAAAATTGGGGTCTGTGGTGTACTGGGTGACAAAGGTCTGGTATATCCTGAATTTTCCTCCACAGTGCTTGGCATAGGTGAAAGAAACAACCGTGCAATTTTGTGGTAGGAAATGTCATTTTAAAGCCTTTAATAGCAGCCTGCTTGAACTCGATGATGATGCTTTCTGTTCTTAATGTCCCACATAGGTGGTGTAACTCGGCAAAATCTTTGTCGTATGATGTAGCTGAGTGGTTTCCCATTAAGATGTACACATGAGGTATAACATTGCTGTACTGAATTGTGTGTGTATCATGTACAGCCGGCAGAATATTGTTGGACAACATTTGAATGTCCTGTTGGCAAACCAATGTGCTGCTGACTTCAGATGGTCTAGATCTTTTCTGGTAGAAAATATTAAGACTCGGACAGCAGTAGCACCAGAATCATAAATTATACAGGGCTCATTTTTGACAGTAACAACAGAATCGTGTGACAGCACTAAGGATAAAACATCAGCTGACTCAGAGGGTGGCTGAGCAGTGGCAGATCAATTTCTCCTAACTATAAGTTTTAGCAGTGGTACAGCTGGAAGAGGGCATGATACAGATGGTGAAAGTTCAGAGATACCTGATGCAACAATTTGGTGAGTGGCATTACCCTCCTTGAGTGCAACAGTTGCAGGGTAAGGGATGTGGTTATGCTCTCTGATCTTTTTTAGAACTTTGAATCCTTCAAATGTATGCAAGCACCACAATGTCCTTTGTCACACTCAAAGCATTCCCAATATGATTTGTTTGCAGCAGCACGCTCTCTGCAGTCCACAAACCCATCAAGAGCTGCCAGATCACTGCCCTTCTGACTCTTTACAAATCAAATCTCCATTCTTACACCAACTCTAAAATGAATATAATCTAGTTAGTTGCTGGTTGCACCTTGGTATTTATGGACATTTGATTGATTGGTATCAGCTATACATTAAATGCCTTGGACTGTCTACTACTCATATGCTATTCATTGTTGTTGTATTTGTTATGTTTGTGTGTTATCTGCTTCAATGTACTGAAATGTATTGAAATAAATATTAACTTTATTCACTTAGGGACTCTTGCAGTTCTGTGCATGCATGGTTGTGTATATACGCAGGTTTGTTTTTGTGCGCAAATGTCATCATTGTTGGCCATCATTTCAGGGGCCAGGGGTTGGTGGAAGACAACATCAGTACCCTTCTGGTACATGTTGTTCAACACATGAGAGCTGGTGAGGCAATCTGTGGACTTTGATGATGGTATCCCTCCCTTACAAGAATTGGGTGCAGAGTCTCCAGTGTGCAAGCTGCTGTTTGCTGGAGCTTGAGTCAATCTAAGGCCAGTTTGAGAACTGAGCCCCATATCTTCTGTACCATAGACAAGCAGCTTCAATATGCAGAAACCTCAGAGGACATTCTTGACTGCAAGATTTGTTTCAATAATTATTTTATGTTAGTCCTAATTAAAGATGGGTAAAGTTGGACAACTTCGCTTCAGAAATTAATCCACAAATTTGCAGCATTCCACGAAGATAATCCACAGGGCAATGTCCAAATTTGCTTTAATCTGATAACTTTGTGGAGAGTGAAGTTGGCAACTTTGCCAGTGACTGAAAACTTTGTTCCATCTCTAAACTTCTCCTTCTGCCCTCTTGCCCATCACTTCTCCATACGCCTCCTGCCAATAACTTTCCCTTACTCTATCCTACCAATAACCTTCTCCTTACTCCCTCTTGCCCATAACTTCTCCTTACTCCCTCCTGCAGATAACTTCTTCTTACATACCTCTCCTGCCCATAGACTTCTCCTTACTTCCTCCTGCGCATAATTTCTCTTACATATGTCTCCACAAATATCTTCTCCTTACATATCTCTCCTGTCATAACTTATCCTTATGTCCTCTTGCCCTTAACGGCTCCTTACTCTCTCCTGTGCATAAATTCTCTTTACTCTCTCCTATTTTTAAACTTCTTCTTATGCCCTTCAGCCAATAACTTCTCCTAACTCTCTCTGGCCCATAACTTCTCCTTACTCCCTCCTGCCTATAAGCTTCTCCTTACTCCCCCTGCCCAAAACTTTCCTTACACTCTCCTGCCCATAATGTCTTCTTACTATCTCCTGCCATAAACTCCTTCTTACTCTCTCCTGCCCATAACTTCTTGTTTTGCCCTCTTGCCCATAACTTCTCCTTATACCATCCTGCCCATAACTTCTCCTTACTCCCTCATGCTCATAGTTTCTCCTTACTCCCTCCTGCCCATAACCTTCTTGTTACTTCCTCCTGCCCAGAACTTCTCCTTAGTCCTTTTTGTGCATATCATCTCCTTATTCCCTCATGCCCATAACTTCTCCTTATTCCCTCCTGCCTATAACTTCACCTAACACCCTCCTGCCCATAAACTTCTCCTTATTGCATCCTGACCATAACTTCTCCATACTCCCTCCTGCCCTTATCTTTTCCTTACTCCATCCTGACAATAAACTTCTTTCTCTCTCCTGCCCATAAATTCTCCTTTGGGAGTAAGGATAATTTATGGATAGGAGGGAGCAAGAAGTTTAATGGCTGGAGGGAGTAAGAAGAAAACAAGGGCAGGAGGGGTAAGAAGAAGTTATGGCAGGAGGGAGAAAAGAGAGGTTTATAGATAGTAGGTTTGTAAGGAAAAGTTATGGGCAGGATTGTACAAGGTGAAATTGAGGGCAAGAGAGCAAATGGAGAACTTCTGAGCAGGGCCACTAGAAAATTGTGGAAAATTTTACCCAAAAATGCAGGGACTTTTTTTGCAGAAATTGCGGGAAAATTGTGGGGATTCACTGTTCATCACCACTGCCCCCTAGTAAATCTTTTATTGTTTGCTGCAACTTGTATTGATCACATGAATTGTTAGAATAATGTATTGTGACTTGTAAATGCTTTTAATATGAAGAAATGTGTGTGTTTTTGAAATGCACTGCAAATTAATCATTACGTAGCATCTCTTCTAAAAATCAAGACATCTAAGTCATGCAGTGCTAACTAGATTTTATTCAGTATTTACAGTTAGTCTGTACTGAATACATCCTGAAACAACATATTTTGCCAGTTTCTAGGTGTTAAATAATGAAACCTGTTTAAACTACTTGCTTTGGTGCAAGAAAAAAATAAACAGATAACCGGGGTGCCTAATAAAGGTCTAGTAAGAAAAATGTTTTATTTTGTTAAAATAATTACAGTTCTTAATCAGCACTGTAAGTGCATTTTAAAATCACATGCTAAAAGTATCAAATCATACCAGTAGCTTTTCATTACATCATACAACAGTTTTCAATACATTGTACTTTTGTTCTACTCGGTTTGTAGTGATTTTACTTGAGTTGCAATTATTTTGTCTATTTGAAGGTAACAGTTTAACTATACTTAACCCGTTCAGCATGTTTTCAGAACTGTTTGCTTTTTGTAGGCTTTGCATGCGAGTATGCAGAAGTGGCAGATTAACATGTAAGGAATCACTGTCACCAACCCCTCAGAAGCACATTCAAGTTTATAATCAGCAGGGCCACTCAAACTCCTGACACATTTGAATCAAAATCCTTTCAGATTGAAAGTATTTATACAAGGAAAATCTACCCTACCATTAAAAAACAAGCATTGTGGTCAATGCTTCATTTAGATGAATGGGGCACTTTGCACCTCTTCTCACACCTATTGTTTCAGTCCTTGTGTCACAAAAAGTTTGCTGATAGTCTGCTTTAACACAGATTTCAAGTGTTCAAGTCTACATATGTATGACCAGAGGATTTTGAAACCAAAGCAGGGAAGTGAAGCACATGAAAGCAGAGTCACATTTGACTCTTTCTCATCTCACACTGTACTGTTTTGGTCAAATCCAAGTCTGTGTACTGAATTGTTGGCATATCTGAGTAGATTTCCTTGATAATTTAAATATTTTATACAATTTTAGTCAAAAATTTCATAAATGCAAGAAATTGTGGATTTTGTGTGGAGAAGTGTAAAAATTGTGGAAATTGCGGAAAAATTGCACCCACAATTTTCCAGTGGCCCTGCTTATGAGCTGGAAGGAATAAGGAGAAGTTAGTAAAAGAAGGAGTAAGAAGACATTCTGGGCAGGAGGATGTAAGGGGAGGTTATGTGTAAAAGAGCAGAAGAAGAAATTATGGTAGGAGAGATATGTAAGGAGAAGTTAGTGGCAGGAAAGAGTAAGGAGAAATTATGGTCTGGACAGCATAAGGAGAAGTTATGGGTAGGAGAGCTATTAAGAAGAAGTTATGGGCAGGAGGGAGTCAGGAGAAATTATGGGCAGCAGGGAGTTAGGAGAAGTTTATTGGCTGGAGGGATTAAGGAGAAGTTCATGGGCTGGAGACAGTAAAGAGAAGTTATGGCAAGAGAGATAGTTAAGTTAATGTTATGGGCTGGAGGGTGTGAGGAAAAGTTATGGGCAGGAGGGCATAAGGAGAAGTTATGGGCAAGAGGGCAAATAAGGCGTTATGAGCAGGAGGGAGTAAGGAGAAGTTATGGGCAGGAGGGAGCAAGGAGAAGTTATAGGCAGGAAGGCATAAGGAGATGTTATGGGCAATAGGACAAAAGGCAAAAGTTATAGACAGGAGGGAGTAAGGAGAAGTTTATAGGCATGAGAGAGTAAGACAAAGTTATGGGCAGGAGGGTGTAAGGAGATGTTAAAGCAGTAGACATATGTACAGTAAGGATACGTTAAGGGCAGAAGAGAGTAAGGAGAAGTTATAGGCTGGAGTGCTTAAGGAAAAGTAATGGACAGGAGTGCAGAAAGAGATGTTTTGTGCAAAAGTGTAGACATAAGGCACTTCTTGTGGGGGGTAGGAAGAAATAGGCTGTTGGTTAACTAGGATCTGTGGCCTATCCTGTAGGTAGGGAAATGGGCAGACTAGATGGGCCTATCAGTCCTTATCTGATGTCAAAGTCTATGTTTCTATGTTAAGTGTGAAAGGAAAGTTTATGGGCAGGAGGAAGTAAGAAGGAGTTATGGGCAGGAGGGTGTAAGGAGAGGTTATGGGAAAGAAAGTGAAAGGAGATGTTACAGGCTGGAGGGATTAAGGAGAAGCTATGGGCAGGAGGGTGTACGGAGAAGTTATGAGCTACAGAGAAAAAGTAGAAGTTATAGGAAGGAGTGTGTAAGGATATGTTTATGGGCAGGACAGAGTAAGGAGAAGTTATGGGCTGGAGGGCAAAAGGAGATGTTAAGGGCATTAGCGATACAAGAGGAAAAGTTATAGTGCAGTAGGTAGTAAGGATAATTTAGGGGCAGAAGGGCATAATGAGGCATTATGGTAGGAGAGATATATAATGAGAAGTTATATTCAGGACAGAGTAAGGAGAATTTATGGGCTGGAGTGTGTAATGAGAAGTTATGGAGAGGAGAGGAGAGATATGTAAGGAGAAGTGATAGGAATAAGGGAGTAAGGACATGTTTCTGGGCAGGAGAGAGTAAGGAGAAATTATGGCAAGAGGGCATACAGAGAGGTTATGTATAAAAAGGCATAAGGCAAATGTTATTATCAGGTGGGAGTAAGGGAAATGTTTTGGGCAAGAGGGAGTAAGGAGAAGTTTATTGGCAGGAGAGAGTAAGAAGTTATGGGCAGTAGAGTGTAAGGAGAAGTTATGGGCAAGAGGGTTTAAGGAGAAGTTATGGCAGAAGAGATATGAAAGGAGAAGTTATGGGCAGCAGGGAGTAAGGAGAAGGTATGGGCAGGAGGGCATAAGGAGATGTTATGGGAGGAGAGATATGTAAGAAGAAGTTATGGGTAAGAGGGATAAGAAGAAGTTTATAGGCAGGAGAGAGTAAGGAGAAATTATGGGCAACAGGGCATAAGGAGAAGTTATGGCAGGAGAGATATGTAAGGAGAAGTTATGAGCAGGATAAATATATAAAGGGAAGTTATGAGCAGGAGGGAATAAGAAGAAATTACGACAAGAGGGCATAAGGTGAAGTTTTGACAGGAAAGATATGCAAGGAGATGTTACTGGCAATAGGGTATAAAGAGAAGTCATTGGAAGAAGGCAAAAGAAGAAGTTATAGGCAGAAAGGAATAAGGAGAAGTTATGGATAGTAAGACGAAAGGAAAAGTTATGGCAGGAGAGATATATGAAGAGAAATTATGTTCAGGATAGAGTATGGAGACTATATGGGTTGTAGGGCACAAGAAGAAGTTCTGGGCAGGTGAAATATGTAAGAAGAAGTTATAGGTAAGATTGAGTAAGCAAAAGTTTATGGCCAGAGAGAGTAAGGAAAAGTTATGGGCAAGAGGACATAAGGAGAAGTTATGACAGGAGAGATGTGAGAGGAGAAGCTATGGGCAGGAGAGATATGTAAGAGGAAGTTATTTGCAGGAGGGAGTAAGGAGAATGCATGACCAGGAAGTCATAAGGAGGAGATATTGGCAAGAGGGAATATGGAGAAGTTATGGGTAAGAGACATAAGGAGAAGTTATGGCATGAGACATATGTGAGGAGAAGTTATTGGCAGAAGAGCATAAGGAGAAGTTATGGAAAGATGGAGTAAGGAGAAGTCATCTGTAGGAGGGCATAAGTAGATTTTTTTGCAGGAGAAATATGTAAAAAGAAGTTATGTTCAGGACTGAATGAGGAGAACTTATGGTCTGGAGGGTATAAGGGGAAGTTATGGGCAGGACAGCTATGTACAAAGAAGCTATTGGCAGTAGTGCATAAGGAGACGTTATGAGAAGAGGGTGTAAGAAGAAGTTATTGGCAGTAGAGATATGTAAAATAAGTTATGGTCTGAACAGAATAAGGAGAATCTATTGACTGGAGGGCACAAGGACAAGTTATGTGAAGGAGATATGTAAGGAGAAGTTATGAGTAAGAGGGAGTAAAGAGAAGATTATGGGCAGGAGAGAGTAAGGAGAAGTTATTAGCAAGAGGGCATAAGGAGAAGTTATGGCAGGAGAGATATGTAAGGAGAAGTTTTGGGCAGGAAAAATATGTAAGTGGAAGTTATGGGAAGAAGGAAATAGGGAGAATTTATGGGCAGGAGGGCATAAGGAGAAGTTATGGCAAGAGGGCATTTGGAGAAGTTATGGGTAAGAGGGCATAAGGTGAAGTTATGACAGGAGAGATATTTAAGGAGAGGTTATTGGCAGGAGAGATGTGTACGGAGATGTTATTGGCAGTAGGGTATAAGGAAAAGTTATGGGAAGCTGGCATAAGGAGAAGTGATAGGTAGGAGGGAGTAAGGAGACATTATGGCAGAAGGGTGTAAGGAGTTTGTTACAGCAGGAGAGATATGTAAAGGGAAGTTATGTTCAGGATAGAGTAAGGATGATTTATGGGCTGAGGGCATAAGAAGAAGTTATGGACAGGAGACATATGTAAGGAGAAGTTATGAATAAGATTAAGTAAGGAGAAGTTTATGGGCAGGATAGCATAAGGAAACATTATGGGCAAGAGGTCATAAGGTGACATTATAGCAATAGAGATACTGTATGTAAAGATAAGTTATGAGTAGGAGAGATATGTAAGGGGAAGTAATGGGCAGGAGGGAGTATGGAGAATTTATTATCAGGAGGGCATAAGGAGAAGTTATGGCAATAGGGTGTATGGAGACGTTATGGTAAGAGGGCATTTGGAGAAGTTATGGCAGGAGAGCTATTTAAGGAGAAGTAATGGCAGGAGAGATATGTAATGAGAAGTTATTGGGAGTAGGGCATAAGTAAAGGTTATGGCAAGAGGTTGTAAGGAGAAGTTATGGGCAAGAGGGGGAAATGAGATGTTAGCGGCATGGTGGAGTAAGGAGAAGTTATGGGCAGGAGGGAGTAAGAAGAAGATAGGTGTAGAAGAGATATGTAAGTAGAAGTTATGGTCAAGAGCTAGTAAGGATAAATTATAGGCAGGAGGGCATAAGGAGAAGTTTTCAGCAAGAGGGCACAAGGCAAAAGTTATGGGCAGGAGGGATTAAGGGGAAGTTTATGGGCAGGAGAGAGTAAAAAGAGATTATGGGCAGGAGGGCATAAGGAGAAGTTATAGCAGTAGAGATATGTAAGGAGAAGTTAAGGGCAGAAGAGAGTTATGTGCAGGAGGGCTTAAGGAGTAGTTATGGGCAAGAGGGTGAAAAAGAGAGGTTATGGGCAGAAGGGAGTAAGAAAGAGTTATGGGCAAGAGGGCAAAAAGACATGTTATATGCAAGAGAGTGAAAGGACAAATTATGGGCAGGAGGGAGTAATGAGAAGGTATGTGCAGAAGGGCATAAGGAGACGTTATGGGTAAGAGGGCAAAAGGAGAAATTATAGGGAGGGTTTTGTAAGGATATGTTTATGGGCAGAAGAGGGTAAGAAGAAGTTATTTGCAAGAGGGTGTAAGGAGATGTTTTGGCAGGAGAGACGTAAGGAGAAGTTATGGTCAGGAGGAAGTAAGGAGAATTTATGTGATATACAGTAAAAGGAGAAGTTATAGGCTGAAGAGATTTGTAAGGAGATGTTATAGGCAGGAAGGAATAAGGAGAAGTTATAGGCAGGGCATGAAGCTGGAAGGAGATATTATGGCAGGAGAGATATGTAAGGAGCAGTTATGTTGAGGTCAGAGTAAGGAGAATTTATGGGCTAGAGGACATAATGAGAAGTTATGGGCAGGAGAGATATGTAAGGAAATGTTATGGGTAGAAGGTAGTAAGGAGATTTTCTTGGCAGGAGAGAGCAAGGAGAAGTTATTCCAAGAGGGCATAAGGAGAAGTTATGGGTAATAGGTCATCAGGCAAAAGTTATGGTAGGAGGCAGCAAGGAGAAGTTTATGAGCAGGAGGGAGTAAGAAGTTTATAGGCAGGAGAGAGAAAGAAGAAGTTATGGGCAGTAGGGTGTAAGGAGAAGTTATGAGCAAGAAGGTGGAAGGAGAAGTTATGGCAGGAGAGATATATAAGGAGAAGTTGAGGGCATGAAAGATTAAGGAGTTGTTATGGGCTGGAGGGCATAAGGAGAAGTTATGGGCAAGAGGGCATACGGAGAGGTTATTGCAGGAGAGATATGTAAAGAGAAGTTATGGGCAGGACAGCTTTGTAAGGAGATGTTATGGGCAGGAGGGACGTAGGGAGACATGGCAAGAGAGATATGTAAGAAGAAGTTATGTTCAGGCCAGATTAAGGAGAATTTATGGGCTGAAGGGTGTAATGAGAAGTTATGGGCAGGAGATATATGTAAGGAGAAGTTATGAGTAGGAGATAGTAAGGAAAAGTTATGAGTAAGAGGGCATAAGGAAAAGGTTTTGGGCAGGAGGAAGTAAGGAGAAGTTTGTGGGCAGGGGGAGTAAGGAGAAGTTTATAGGTAGGAGAGAAAAAGAAGACATTATGAGCAGCAGGGCATAAGGAGAAGCTATAGGCAAGAGAGAGTAAGGAGAAGCTATGGCAGGTGAGATATGTAAGGAGATGTTGAGGGCAGGAAAGAGAAAGGAGATGTTATGGGCTAGAGGGCATAATTACACATTATGGGCAAAAGGGCAAATGGAGAAGTTATAGCAGGAGAGATATGTAAGGAGAAGTTATGGGCAGAAGAGATTTGTAAGGAGAAGTTTTTGGCAGGAGGGCATAAGAAGTTATGGCAGGAAAGATATTTAAAGGGAAGTTATTGGCTGGATGGAGTAAGGAGAATTTTCAGGCAGGAGGGGGTAAGGAAATGTTATGGTCAGTAGAAATATGTAAGGAGAAGTTATTGGCAGGAGGCATAAGGAGAAGTTATGGCAAGAGGGCATAAGGAGAAGATATTGGCAGGAGGAAGAATGGATAAGATATGGGAAGGAGGGCCTTAGGAGAAGTTGGTTCCAAAAAACCACTTTGACAATAAAGTTGTTGAAATGTGGCACATTGAAATCCATAATGTTGACAAGTAAAGTTTTGCCTGTCAGACACCGAGTGTTTTTTTTATTGGGCTGTGCACCCTGCACTCCCCATGCAGGCTCTCTGTCCCACACTTCCCCCGACTTTCAAATAATAGACTCCAAGTTGCAGTTGATTCGGAAGGGGGAAGAAACAGTGGTGAAAGTAATACCAGTGCAGATCCGGTCCCTTACAGAGACAATCTTGAATTTGTTCGAAGTTGTCACTGTAATGGATTTTAATGTTAAAATTTCACATTGTCAATGGTATACCGGAGAAGATAAGACAGCAGAGGTATGTAAGAGAAGTTAAAAGCAGGAGGAAGTAAGGAGAATTTATGGGCAGAAGGGTGAAGGAGAAATTATGGCATGAGAGATATGTAAGTAGAAGTTTGGAGCAGGAGAGGATAAGGAGAAGTTATCGGCTGGAGGGCATAAGGAAAAATTATGGAAAGAGTGTTATGCAAAGATAAGTTATGTTCTGGACAGAGTAAGGAGAATTTATGGACTTGAGGATGTAAGAAGAAGTTATGGGCAGGAGAGATATGTAAGGAGAAATTATTGGTGTTAAGGGCATGAGGAGAATTTATGGCAAGAGAGCATAAAAAGAAGTTACTGGCAGGAGGGAGAAAGGAGAGGTTATGGGCAGGTCTATGTAAGAAGAAGTTATGGCAGGAGAGATATGTAAAGAGAAGTTATGTTCCGGACAGAGTAAGGAGAATTTCTTGGCAGGAAGGCATAAGGAGAAGTTATGGGCAGGAGAGATATGTAAGGAGAAGTTATGGGTATGAGGGAATAAGGAGAAGTTTATGGGCAGGATAGTTTAAGGAGAAGTTATTGACAAGAGGGCATAAGGAGAAGTTATGCCAGGAGAGATGTAAAAAGTGATGGGGAGGAGAAATATGAAAGGGAAAGTTATGGGCAGAAGGGAGTAGGGAGAATGTATATGCAGGAGGGCATAAAGAGAACTTATGGGCAAGAGGGCATATGGAGACGTTATGGGTAAGAGGGCATAAGGTGATGTTTTGGCAGGAGAGAAATGTAAGGAGAAGTTATTGGCAGGAGAGATTTGTATGTAACCCTCCCCACCCCTGTCCTTTTACCAAAACAACGACTGGTGGCATGCTGTTGGCATTTGGCAGCAATACCTGGTGGGGAGCTGTATATCTACAGGTTCGGGGAAGGATGAGGCTACTTGGCACAAGAGGCCTAGGTTTGACTACTCTGCACAGGGGCACCCAAGTAAATCCAACTACAGGAAGCAATAACTGTAATGTCCAGGACCAGAATTGGGATTTTTCAGTGTGGCTTTATTTATTAACTCACTGAACATATTCAAAGCTCTGTATGGTCCCCCACAGGGCTACGTAACTGTAATGCAGATTAGAGGTTAAACACAGTGGTCCATTTGGCGAATGAACACAATACAACAGTTGTCCGGCTTTGGACCCACCAGGCACTCAACCCGGACTTTGCATGTGCATTGGATACATAGCCCGACTGGCCCAGCCATTTCTCTGAACACACAGAAACTTCAGGACTGTAAAACTGTAGATTGCATGGTGGTTGAACTGATGACCGCCTCTACTGTGAACTCTAAATCCATTTAAACTTTAAACTGACTGTTCCATTTGTTCGTCCTAGTGTATATAGTGCTCCCAAACAGCAGTCCCCAATAACATTTTCTGACTGAAAAACAGTTGTTTGCCACTGGAACTGGAGCCAAACACTCACCCAATCATTGCAGGGCCCCACAGGCGAAGTCCTTTAACCTTTTCTGTATACCCAAACAGACAAAGTAATTTCAGGCAGCTTCTTTCCTTGGTGGGAAAAGGGGATTGCCCCTGGAACCCACAGAGACCTTTTCCTACCCCCCTGGAGGGAGGGGGCACTGAGACCGAGGGGACGGTCTCCACCACTTGAAGAATGGTGAAACACAGAAAAACTTCCTTCTGTGTGGAGGCAAAACTCAAACACAGTCTGATGCTTCCTTCTTGCTCAAGGACAAATGGAAGACTGGCTTTTCAAATTCCCAGGTTCTAGAACTACTCTGAGCTGAAGATTCCAAATGTGGCTCATGCAGCTGTAACAATTCTATAATGATGTCATCTCTCCAGTCTCAACTGTGACTGAGGACAGAGTGAGACAGTGTGAAACCCATTTAACTGGAGTTTCTCAAGCTGCCTTCCCTGCCTACCACTAGGTCTTACTGGGATTCTAGTAACCCCGGGTAACAAAGGGGTTACATGTAAGGAGAAGTTAATGGCAGTATGAAGAAGGAAATGTTATGGGATGAGGGCTTAAGGTGAAGTAATAGGCAGAAGGAAGTAAGGAGAAGTTATGTGCAGGAGAGATATGTAAAGAAGTTATGTTTAGGACCAAGTAAGGAGAATGTATGGGCTGCTGGGCATAAGGAGAAGTTACAAACAAGAGAGTTATGTAAGAAGACGTTATGAGTAAGATTGAGTAAGGAGAAGTTTATGTTCTGGAGAGAGTAAGGAATAGTTATGGCAAGAGAGATATGTAAGAAGTTATGGGCAGAAGAGATATGTAAAGAGAAGTTATTGGCAGGAGGGAGTATGGAGAATTTATGATGAGGAGTAGAGGTGAGCAAAATACCCTAACTTCGCTATGTGGTGCACTTTGCCTAGTAACACCTAATTCACATAGTGCTTCACAATGCAAAGTGTATTACTCTGCCATCAAATTTTATCGTGAAGTACATTGCCTGCAATGGACTTTATGTTACTTCACCTTGCTTTACTGATTTCCCCTTAATTTTAATGTGAAGTGCCATTGATTTGAATGGACATCACTTTGCTTTGGCATTGTATTGCTCTTTTAAGCGATTTTTGCAGTGATTCATGGGATTGGAAGGTCACATGGGCTCTAGATTGTATTGTACAGCCTCAGTTCTACGTAGTGTGTGTAGTAGAAAGCTGGAAACAGTTTGATCTCAGAGCTCTGAGAATCAAACCATCGAAAAAGACTTTAAAAATCACTTTTGATCCAATTATTTTGGTCAATATTTAGTACATAGATTGTAGAAAACCCTCTTGTGCTTATATCATCGAGTGTTCATAATTTTTCTGTGCATTCTGAATGTTAATTTAGAATATTTAGTCTGTGTACTGACAGATACTGTTGAAGTGTGCTTCGGGGGAAGGGTGTATCTGTGGTGGAGGGAGCTTCACAGTGAGAAAGGCAGTCTTTTGAACTGTTGGGTAGTGTGTGTTAGTATTTGTGTGTTCATGTACACACAGTAATACTTGAAGTAACTTTTGATAATTTTTTTCTGTTTGTTGTGTTGGAGTGCGTGTTTTCATTCTGTTTAAAAGATATGGTTATATAGTGCACTGAACTGTTAAATTTTCTGCACATTACCTGTAGTGTGTGAGTGTGTGTGCATGCCATTAAGTCATGCATGTTTTCTTGTGCCACACAGTAATCGCAGCACTCTGAATCTGTTATCCGTCTGCTGTATTTTGTACTGCTTCATTCTATCTAGGTAGTGGACTGGTACTGCAGCGCCCTCCCCCACAACCCTCAAAAGGTTATATTTTTCCAGTTTTGGATTTGTCTGACCACTGGTTAAGCCAGTGTTGTGGTGCCTGTGCGGCTGCATCTCTTGAGTGCACACTCTCCATCTGCCTGTGTGTTTGCATCTGTTTAGGGCCCAATCTGCATCTGTAAGCTGCAGTTGTTGTTTTTTAGCTTCCCATCCACCCCAAAGTTCAAATATCTAAATTTGTTGTGACTTTTCTGTGTAATCCAAAAAATGCCTGCAAAGAGACGTGCATGCAAAGATGTTTTTAGCCATGGCACTGCTGCCACTGACAAGAGTGGCAGTGGGCATGATTGTATGCAACATAAGTGCATAGCTGATGCAAGTGAAGGGATTCCTCAGACTATGTTTTTCACAGTACAATCAGTTGCTTCCATGATGGTTGGAGATCCTGTTGTCCCCACTGGTGGTGGTAGTGAAGTTGCTGATGGCATGAGTATTGCCCCAGGTTCAACCCATGACATGTTAACTGGTTTTCAAAATATTGTTAAGTCTAAAGCCATGAGTCAAACTCTGAGTGTAGTGGATTTCACACTCCATGACGTCCCCATCCCTGTCCCCGCAGTAGTTGAACATCATTTTGATCCTGATGATGATTCATAATGCCATGTTTCCTGCACTGTTGAGGTAATACCTGTGCCATCCAACCATTCAAATGTTAGGGAAAAAATATTGGATGATCATAATGATGCTGTGGTTGGAACATGTTCTCCACAGGACAGCATCCAAGCTGAAATTGTAGATGTGGATGACAAATATGATGACGATTTCAGTGACCCCAGATGGGAGCCAGAGAAAAAGAAAATAAAGATGGCTGTGTGTAAACAGTCTCAGTCTGTTGGTGTTAAATTACACCCTCCTCAAAGTTGTGATGTAATGGTTTCTGTTGATGGTGATGACCCAGTAGTAATAGTCATAGATCATGATGGTCATGTAGAGTTCAAGTCTGGCCAGCAACAGAATTCATGTAGTACACCCCTCCATTTCAGTGTCAAAAAAAATGGAGTCCAATATGCAGCATCAGGGACATGCAAAAAGTAGGGCATCAAAATCTCTCATTTGGGATTTTTTTGTACAAGATGCAATGGACGAAACAGTGGCAATCTGCCAGCTTTGCCAAGCCTGTATCAGGCATGGTAAAAAGAGTAGTCATCTAGGCACTGGGGGCCAGCATATGCATCTGAAGAACAGGCACATGGCATTATGGACTCAGCACCAATGGGGAAGTAATGCCATAGTGGGGCATTCACCCTCATCCACCTTACTGAGTATGGTATCCCATTCCATGACTGTAAGTAGCACAAGTAGCCATGTCTGTAGTAGTGTGGAAATAGCACCTACGGATTACTACAGGCATGAGGCGATTGATGATTTTGAATTGTTGTCATGTGGAAGTGGTCAGAGTAGCAGCAATGGTGGTGGTCTGTGCAGCAGTATTTCTAGTATAATATCAACCCCTGTGCTTAAAACAGGGAAAGTAATATCTTGTCACCTGTGCACCCCTCATCATCACACAGCAAAAACACCCCACACATGGCCATTCACAGAGCAGAGCCATTTGGCATGCCACATGCAAAATGGGTAACAACTAACATATGTGATCTGTGGTCTGTTTCAATTATGACTAACTTTGCATTCAAACAACTGGTACAACAACCCACAAAAGAAAGGGCTATCCTAGATTTACAACTGACTAACAGGGAAATGATCGCAGATCTCCAGGTAGAAGGTCACCTGGGTGCCAGTGACCATCACATGGTATGGTTCCATTTGGCCACTAGAACAAAATTATCCCATTCCAAGCCAAAAGTATGGGACTTCATAGGAGCTGACTTTGATAAGATGGCCAACAAAGTTAAGCTAGCCATGGCAAAAAGAAATACAGGTGAGGGGGTAGAGGCAAAGTGGGAAAGCATTAAAGATGCAATACTTGAAGTAACATCCCATTGTGTTAGTGAGAAAAGGAAGTGCAAAAGAAGAAGGAAACCACTTTGGTTCTCAAACACAGTAGCTGAAAAGGCCAGAGCCAAAAGGCTAGCCTTCAGGAAATATAAGGGAACACAGCAGGATGAAGATAGGGAGGCATACCAAACTTCCCTAAGGGAAGCAGGGAAGGCACCAAGGCAGGCAAAGGCCCAAACTGAGGAAACACTAGCATGAACAGTAAAAGAAGGTGACAAGACTTTCTATAGATACATTAGTGAAAGGAGAAAGTCCAGAGGGGGTATTACTAAGATAAAAGGGGATAAGGGTGTGTGAGGAGGAGCACCCTGTAAAAGCATCTATCCTAAATAGATATTTCTGCTCAGTATTTACTGAAGAAAAGGTAGGACAGGGCCCACAGCTCAGCACCATGGACACGGGGGAGGGAGGTGTGCACTAGTCCCTTCACAAAAGAAAGGATCCTACAAGAGCTCGATGAGCTCAGGGTGGACAAGGCAATGGGACCTGATGGAATACATCCCAGGGTACTAAAGGCAATAAGGGTGTAACTAGAAGAGCCATTATCAGAACTGTTTAGTAAGTCTCTGAGCACACAAGAGGTCCCAGAAGACTGGAGAAGGGCTCATGTGATCCCACTCCACAAGAGTGGTAGCAGGGAGGAGGCAGGAAACTACAGACCAGTCAGTCTTACTTCAGTAGTGGGCAAGATTATGGAGACACTCCTTAAGTAAAGGATAGTGCAACACCTGGAATCCATAGAAGCACAGGATCCAAGACAGCATGGGTTTACAAAAGGAAGGTCCTGTCAAACTAATCTCATGGATTTCTTTGACTGGGTAACCAGAGTGGTGGACCAAGGGGAAGCAGTTGATGTTGCCTACCTTGACTTCAGCAAAGCTTTCAGTACTGTGCCACATACAAGATTTATTAATAAGCTGGGTAGGCTTGGGGTGGGTCAGACATTGGTCAACTGGGTGGCAAACTGGTTGATGGGCAGAATACAGAGAGTGGTGGTAAATGGTATACAGTCAGAAGAGATGCAAGTCACAAGTGGGACACCTCAGGGATCAGTTCTGGGGCCAGCCCTCTTCAATATATTCTTCAGTGACATTGCAGATGGACTGGAGGGTAAGGTTTGTCTGTTTGCAGATGACACCAAGATCTGCAACAGAGTAGATGATCCAGATGGGGTGGGCAGAATGAGAAGAGAGCTGGATAAACTAGCAAAATGGTTAGAAGAGTGGCAACTGGGGTTTAACACAAAGAAGTACAAGATCATGCACATAGGGAAGAGAAACCTTGAAGCCACCTATAGGGTGGGAGGGAAGTTGTTAGCAGTCACAAGGGAAGAAAGAGATGTGGGTGTCACCATCACCAATGACCTGAAATCATCCAAGTAGACCACTAAAGCAATAGGTAAGGCTAGAGGGATGTTGGGTTGTATTAGTAGGGGTATCACAAGTCGGAAGAGGGAGGTAATAATCCCTCTTTACAAGGCACTGGTTAGGCCCCATCTGGAGTACTGTGTGCAGTACTGGAGGCCACACCTTCACAAGGACATTAACCAAATTGAGGCAGTCCAGAGAAGGGCAACCAAAATGGTGCAGGGCCTGCATCAGAAAACATATGAGGACAGATTAACTGAACTCAATATGTATATCCTAGAGCAAAGGAGGGAGAGAAGTGATACGATTGAAACATTCAAACACCTTAAGGGCATTAACAAGGTAAAAAAGTCTAACATGTTTCAATATAAGAAAAATAGCAGCACAAGAGGACACAGCATGAGATTAGAGGGAGGCTGATTAAGGTGTAGTGTGAGGAAGTTCTTTTTCTCAGAAAGGGTGGTGGATGCATGGAACAGCCTACCTCAGGAAGTGGTGGATATGAATACAGTACAGGGCTTCAAACAGGCATGGGATAGGCATAATGCAGCAATACAGATGAGTTTGAATAGATAGGCCATTGACAGAGCAAAAGCCAATGGCACATTTATAAGGTAGAAAAAGAAATGGGCAGACTGGATGGGCCTTGTGGTCCTTATCTGCCTTCATCTTCTATATTTCTATGTTTCTATGTTCAACAGAAAACAACGTGAAGTGAACGTGAAGTCATTATGAGGTGAAGTAGTGCATTTCTATGGAGACTTTACATGGCATGTAGTGACATGGAGTGGGTGACTTCATCCCTACTTTGCTGGCAAAGTAAAACTTCACTGTATGTCTAATCAGGAGGGCATAAGGAGAAGTTATGGCAAGAGGGCGGTATTGAGAAGTTATGGGTAAGAAGGAATAAGGAGAAATTATCACAGGAGAGATATGTAAGGAAAAGTTATGGGCAGCAGAGATATGTAAGGAGAAGTTATTGGAAGTAGGGCATAAGAAGAAGTTATGGCAAGTGGGTGTAAGGAGAAGTTACGGGCAGGAAGGAGTAAGGAGATGTTATGGGCAGGAGAGATATGTAAAGAAAAGTTATTGTCTGTTCAGGACAGAGTAAGGGGAATTTATGGGCTGAAGGGCATAAGGAGATGTTATGGGCAGTAGGCATGTATAAGTATAAGTTGGGTAAGAAGGAGTAAGAAGAGGTTTATAGGCAGAAGAGAGTATGGAGACATTATGTGCAGTATGGAGTAATAAGAAGTTATGGGCAGGAGGGCATGAGAAGTTATGTCTGGAGAGATATGTAAAGAGAAGTTATGTTCAGGACAGAGTAAAGAGAATTTATGGACTGGAGGGTATAAGGAGACGTTATGGGCAGAAAATATATGTAAGGATATGTTCTTGGTAGTTGGGCATAACAAGAAGTTAATGCAAGAGGCCATAAGGAGAAGTTATATTCAGGAAGGAGTAAGGAGATGCTATGGGCAGGAGGGCATCAGCAGACGTTATGGCAGGAGAGGTATATAAAAAGAGAAGTTACTGTCTGTTCAGGACAGAGTAAGGAGAATTTATGGGCTGGAGGGCATAAGGAGAAATTATGGGCAGGAGCCATATGTATGTAGAAGTTATGGGTAAGAAGGAGTAAAGAGAGGTTTATGGGCAGGACAGAATATGGAGAAGTTATGGGCAGGATTGGGTAAGGAAAAGTTATGGGAAGGACAGTGTAAAAAGTTATGGCTGGAGAGATACATAAAGAGAAGTTATGTTCAGGACAGAGTAAGGAGAATTTATGGGCTGGTGGGTATAAGGAGAAGTTATAGACAGGAGAGATATGTAAGCAGACATTCTTGGCAGTTGGGCATAAGGAGAAGTTATGTCAAGAGGGTGTAAGGAGAAGTTATAGGCAGGAGAGACATGTAAAGGGGAGTTATGTTCAGGATAGAATAAGGAGAATTTATTGGCTGGAGGGCATAAGGAGATGTTATGGGCAGTAGAGATATGTAAGAAGAAGTTATGGGCAAGAGAGAGTAAGGAGAAGTTTATGGGCAGGAGTGAGTAAGGAGAAGTTATGGGCAAGAAGGCATAAGGAGAAGCTATGGCAGGAGAGATACGTAAGGAGAGGTTATGGGCAGGTGAAGTATGTAATTGTTAGTTATGTGCAGAAGGGAGTTTGGAGAATTTATGTGCAAGAGGGCATAAGGAGAAGGTATGGGCATATGGAGAAGTTATGAGTAAGAGGGCATAAGGTGAAGTTATGGCAGGAGAGATGTGTAAGGAGAAGTTATTGGCAGTAGGTCTTCAGGAGAAATTATGGGAAGAGGGTGTAAGGAGAAATTATAGGCAAGATGGAGTAAGGAGAAATTATGGGCTAGAGGGTGTAAGGAGACATTATGGCAGGAGAGATATGTAAAGAAGTTATGTTTTGTACAGAGTAAAGAGAATTTATGGGCTTGTGGGCATAAGAAGAATTTACATGCAGCAGAGTTATGTAAGGAGAAGTTATGGGTAATATTGAGTAAGGAGACGTTTATGTTTAGGAGAGAATAAGGAAAAGTTATTGGCAAGAGAGCATAGGAGAAGTTATGGCAGGAGAGATATGTAAGGAGAAGTTATGGACAAGAGTGATATGTTACGGGAAGTTATGTGCAGGAGGGAGTATGGAGAATTTATGATCAGGAAGGCATAAGGAGAAGTTATGGTAAGAGGGCTTATGGAGAAGTTATGGGTAAGAGGGCATAAGGAGATATTATCACTGGAGAGATATGTTAGAAGTTGTGGGCAGAAGAGATACGTAAGGAAAAGTTATTGGCAGTAGGGCATAATGAGAAATGATGGCAAGAGGGTGTAAGGAGAAGTTATAGGCAGGAAGGAGTAAGATGTTCTGGGATGGAGGGCATAAGGAGACATTATGGCAGGAGAGTTATGTACAGATAAATTACTGTCTGTTCAGGATAAAGTAAGGAAAATTTATGGGCTAGAGTGCATAAGGAAAAGTTATGGGTAGGAGACATATGCAAGTAGAAGTTATGTGTAAGAAGGAATAAGGAGATGTTATGGGCAGGATGGAGAAGTTATGGGCTGGAGGGTCATGTAAGGAGACATTCTTAGCAGTTGTGATAAGGGAAAGTTATAGCAAGAGCGTGTAAGGAAAAGTATTACACAGGACAGACATTTAAAAGGAAGTTATGTCCAGGACAGAGTAAGGAAAATTTATTGGCTGAAGGGTATAAGGAGAAGATATGGGCAATAGAGATAAGTAAAAAGAAGTTATGGAAAAGAGGAAGTGAGGAGAATTTTATGGGCAAGAGTGAGTAAGGATAAGATATGGGCAAAAAGGCATAAGGAGACATTATGGAAGGAGAGATATGTAAGAAGTTATGATAGGGAAAATATGTAATGGGAATTTATGGGCAGAAGGGAGTAGTGGGGAATTTATGGGCAGGAGGGCATAAGGAGACATTATGGGTAAGAGGGCATAAGGTGATATTATGACAGGAGAGATATGTTAGAAGTTATTGGCAGGAGAGATATATAAGGAGAAATTATTGGCAATATGGCTTAAGGAGAAGTTATAGGAAGAGGGTTTAAGGAAAAGTTTTGGGCAGGAGGGAGTAAGGAGAAGTTATGGCAGGAAAGATATGTAAAGAGAAGTTATTTTCATGACAGTAAGGATAATTTATGAGCTGGAGGGCATAAGAAGAAGTTATGGGCAGGAGACACATTTAAGTAGAAGTTATGGGTAAGATGGAGTAGGGAGAAGTTTATGGACAGTAAAGAGTAAGGAGTAGTTATTGGTAGGAGGGAGTAAGGAGAAGCTATGGCAGGAGACTTGTTTAAGGAGAAGTTACGGTTAAGAAGGTGTAAGGAGAAGTTTATGGGCAGGAGAGAGTAAGGAGAAGTTATGGGCAAGAGGGCATAAGGAGCAGTTATGGCAGAAGAGGTACCTAAGGTGAAGTTATGGCAGGAGGGAGCAAGGAGAATTGATGATCAGGAGGTCATAAGCAGATGTTATGGGCAATAGTGTCTATGGAGAAGGTATGGTAAGAGGGCATAAGGAGAAGTTATGGCAGTAGAGATATGTAAGGAGAAGTTATTGGCAGGAGAGATGTGTAAGAAGTGATTATTGTCAGTGGGGCATAAGGAGAAGTTATGACAAGAGGGCATAAGGGGAAGTTATAGGCAGTAGGGAATAAGGAGAAGTTATGGTAGGAGAGATATGTAAAGAGAAGTTATGCTCAGGACAGAGTAAGAAGAATTAATGAGCTGGAAGGGTGTAAGATAAAGTTGTGGCAGGAGACATATTTAAGTAGAAGTTATGAGTAAGAAGTAGTAAGGAGAAATTTATGGGCAGGAGGTAGTAAGGAGAGGTTATGGGCAAGAGAGCATAAGGAGAAGTTATGGCAGGACAGATATGTAAGGAGATGTCATTGGTAGGAGTGTGTATGAAGATGTTATGGGCAAGAGGGCATACAGTATGGAGGAGTGTTGGCAGGAGAGATATGTAAAGAGAAAGTATGGACAGGAGCGAGAGTAAGGAGAAGTTATGGGCTGGAGGGCATAAGGAGAATTTATGGGCAAGAGAGATATGTTAGGGAGAAGTCATTGGCAGTAGGGCATAAGGAGAAGTTATGGCAAGAGGGTGTTAGGTGAAGTTATGAGCAGGAGGGAGTAAGGAGAATTTTACTTGCAGGAGTGAGTAAGGAGGAGTTACTTGCAAAGTTCTGCAATTGATGAAGTTACCAGCAAAGTTGCCTAGGTGAATTTCCAAGCCTATGGGAAAGCTTTGTAGATTTGTTTCATAGAGGTAAATTTGTCAACTTTGCCAGAACTTCACCAGCGAATTAAAGCTTCGCCCCATCTCTAGTCCCAATGCCTCCCCTTAAGAACTGTCTTATCTAGTGCTCAAAGAAATTTTGGCTTCAGGGAGCAAGTTGTTGAATTTGGCTCCTACATTTTCAGAGTGCAGCAGATTACCACCCTCTGGTTCCAACAGTCTCTGCAAAGCTAGTTTCTCAAGTTTCATTGCTGTTCCCAATAATTCTTCCACCCAACCCCATTTCACCAGAGGCTGGGTCTCATGGAAAAATGTTGTGTGGACTATTTGGAGTCATAAGACTATGTCATGCATTTTGACACTTTGGATTAATTAATGGTATAATAAACCTTATACTTGGGTGCTCTGTCTTTTTGTAACATGAATAATAAATGGCTAATTATCCCTTGTTAATAAACATGCCCCCACCTGAAACATAATCATCATTATGGGCTCCCTGGTGAGGGCTTTAAACATGTCCTATAAAGTAGCAGAAGGTCTTATTGAAGCTCACCTTGCCCGTATGGCCACTGTAAGAATGTACATGCAAGAATCTAGCCACCTCAACTGTCTACTCACCAATCCACCCACTGAAATATGACTTTTTGTTAAAATATTGTTGTTACAAAATATGGCCACTCTTCCAATCCCCACCCAGCAAGTCAGTCCCATGACTGCCACCCCCACCTTTGTGTAGGCAGGATAGTCTAGGTAAGCTTATCAGCAGATCCTGTCCATTTTGCTAACTAGAGTGGCATGACATTGATGACCGAAGGCTTTCTTTCACCTCCTGATGATGTTTAGCACAATTAAATCTGCTGCATGAAGCTACACACCTTTAGCTCCCCACATAGGGCCTGCACAATTAGACATAACTTTCTTTGCTCAGTCTCCAGTGGGCACTGTGCAAAGTGGTAGATAATTGTATAGCTTTCCTCTAGCAGGACTCTACATGAAGCAAGAGATAATTAATTACTGTCTTTGCCCAGGTCTCTGCGAGAAGAAAATTACAGTATAAATTATTTTGTGATTAGAAAATTATGACTGATCCTGTAGGTCCCATGTGGAGAGCTTTAGCTGTGTAGCTTCATACACCAGAGCTATGTGGCATAGACCTGGACCTGTAGCTTGTTCTTGGGCCACAACACTAGGGTCTGGGGCTGGGAATTTGGGTTTAATGCCCTAAGGGGCACTACATTAATGATTTGCCAAGACTCATAAGACTTTGAAGAGCTACTGCCACCTTAAAGAAAACTTGAAAAAAAACTAAATAATTAACTACAATTCTGCCTGAATTTGATTTATATTTTATATAATTCTCCTCCCCATTATTTATTACTAAGGAAATTTGAATGACTATATTATCTTTATCCTTTAGATTTCCTTTAGAGTCCATCTGCCTCTATAGCTTACTCCCTACTTCAAGTCATTATCCTCTGTTGTGACATCACAATCTGTTGCCATGGGAGTAACTGTGATATCACAAGCAGTGCTCTGTGACTTCAGTTAGGGAGAAAGCAGCAGGAATAGGCAAACTCTTCAGGAGCAAGGATCATTTTTTCATACAGATGACCTCAGTTATAAATAATAGGGAAGTGAAATACAGCACTAATGGGAAATACAAGCTGGACTTTTTTTAAATATAAGGTTTTGTTAAAGTTTTCCTGAATGTGTCACCAGCTCTTTAATCCCTATTTGTTTTTCACTTTTTCACATTGTTGTGTAATTTTGGAACCTTAATTATTGCATTATTGTAGTTATTTTGCAATGTTTTCCTTACTTTTTGTGGAAATAAGGTTTCTGATTTGTATTTATTCAACCTTAATGTATGAATTAACACTGTTTTTGCAATTAATTCCATACTTTTTGAGAAAATCATAAGTTGCAACTTGCTTCATGTAGGGCCCTGCATGAAGCAAGGTGTGCAGAGCCCTTTTGACCCTAACATGTCAGGAGCTAAGTCCTAACTTGCTTTGTGCAGGCCCTTCAAGCACTGCATTAATCAAACACTGTCAACCCTTTCTGCATTGTATAATTTTTAGATGAAAACCTACATTTTATGACTGCTTACCATCTGTAGAATTAATTGATGCTGGTTGTTTTATCATATTCTTTTTTTGATATTGTAGAACTAAAATGCATGCTAATGGTGAAATTAGATTCCCTGTTCTACTCCTAAGTGTTTCCTGAACATTAGAAATATCCCCAAACAGTGCAGCGTTTCATGATGCATTTGTTTCCTGTCCTCCCTCTTCATAACGAGTGGCTAGTCAGTGTTTAGTTGTTCCTAAGTTGAGGAATGATGAAGTTGGATTTGGTCAAGAACTGTAACAAAACAAGTTTCTGTGTGACAACACCAGTATGGTATGCAATCTCTTTTTCATTCATATAAAGAAAAAAAAAGAAGCAGAATTAAATCACCAGCTACATCAGCAATCTCTACAGAATGTGACCAATCAAAACATATGTATTTTAAACAAGAGACACTTTGAGGCTCCTGACAGTGTCCCTATAAATAGGATGTACAGGGCCTTTTTGGCCCTGCATTAATCCACAAAATAGGAGGTAAGTCCTACTTTGTTTTGAATAGAGCATTTCAGTTCCTGTCCAAATCAGAACCAGTTCCTAGCTTGCTTTCCTCAGGGCCTTTTGGGCTCTGCACAAATCAGGACATAACAAAGATGTTGGCCCTTTATGAATTCCTGTGTGAGCTAAGTCCTAACTTGCTTTCCAACCCTAGGTGAAGCTTTCCTTACAGTACCTTCTCAGAAAATCAATTGTAATGTGCTTCATGCAGTGACCGTAGACCCTGCATACAACATGATATACTGGGTCCTACAGGCACTGCATGAACAATAACATAATTTAACCAGTAATTACTGTAATAACAACTACAACTGGAAAAAAACTTGCAGCTTCAGTGTATTTTTCCTTGAATCCAGTATCTATCAGGTGACATTGTCTTCTTGATTTTTTTGCCTATTGCCCACTTTCCATAGACAGACTCCTCTCCATTTCTTTTCTTTCGTTATAGGGCTGGGTTAAGATTTACCCACCATATGTTTGCTTCAATTCATTACCAGTATGGGCAGGAACCAGTAATTGGTGGCTCTCCCAAGAACAGTATTGAATTAAAGTTTGAAGGAATAGAATGTCTCCTTTAACTTTACATATGAAAGGATTATTATAATGGAACTGAACAAATGAAGATACAGAATAAGTGAAGCAGTGGATAGTGACCCAGTGACCACATCTACTTGTGTAAAGGAATAATGATTGTGCAGTTGTCAACATTTAATGAACTAGTTGCCCAGAGATATTTGGGGACTGCAACCATTGCTTTCAATGATGAGGACAACAATAGGATTATAAATCTAGTAAAATGTAAAAGACAAGTGGGTACTCTGATAGGAAGCAGCAACAATAGAAATATTTTGAAAAAAAAACATAACGTAATGGAAATTAGAATACACTGGCATGTGGTAACATCACTTCATTATGTAAAACAGCATAGAATTCTTAGGAGTTTGAGACTAATGACTAAATCAGTTTTGGGCTTTGAAGTCAATGGCTTTCAGGAGAAATGGGATGGAATTCGGTAAAAATTCAACATGTGCATTATGATGCCATTAATAGGGGCACTGGTTATAGAACATATTAAGATATGAAGATAAATTACAGATCTGACAGATAAGCTAAAAGCTGAAAGGATTACAAAGTACAGTTGATAAGATGGATAAAAGCTTATGGGACTTTGACAACAATATTCAACTTTTAAAATTAAAAATATTTAAAATTATATTATAGACTATCTTGGTCATATATCTTGAAAGACAATGGACATAGCATTTCCAAAAAAATAAAACATTCATAGAATCTGAATGCTTTCTAGAAGACTCTGACGGCAAACAAGAGAACTGCAGGGTTATAAAGCAAAGATGATTTGTAGAAACAGATTCAGAATGTACAGTAGCCCACCCTGTTAATTTGGGGCTTACTTCTGCCATGTTTCTGGAGGACCTGTGGGCTGCTGCTGGTGTTTTGGGCCAATGTTTACTCCAGCAGACTGAGGGAAGCCATGACAGTAACCTTTGGCCTCTCAGTCCGCCAATCAATAGCCTGCAGTTTTGGTGCATTTTTTTCACCAATAGGAGCCTCAGAGGCAAGACTAACACAACATTTTAGCCAATTTGGTAGGCCCTGGACACTGACAATAAAAAGGGTTGTACTGGGACTTCTGTGTGCTTCTTGGGCAGGCAGAGAGAGTGACTGGAGGAGAGAGGCAAGAGCTGCATGCTGCCATGTCCTTTCTTGCTAGGCCATAGTCTGTGAACTAGACAGGTGGGAACTCCCTGCTAGTGAGACTCAGTATGAAGTGACAGTAGTTCAGGGGACAGTTCAGCATTTGACAAGCATCCTGGAGCACCTGAATTTTTCAAGAAAGACACCAACAGCAGAGACTATAAGAGCACCTGTTCTGATAACTATATTGTTTAATATTTTTTTGCTATGAGCTGTGGCATAGAGCAGTCTAGTTTTCGCTTGCAAGTTGCATCAGGCACCAGAATAAAGTGTAAGCTCAGGAACTGTATTTCCATTTATCTGCACCAGGAGAATTTTTTCTGACAGCCTGCATTCATCTGTTCTCATGCAGCAGCCCAATTATTGATGGGACTTCCTAGGTCCTGGCATGCGATTCCAGTTCTTTGTGGTCTACATTGGCTGCCAGTCAGGTGGAGGATTGCCTTCAAGATGGGTCTTCTCACCTACAAGGCCCTACACAGTTCAGGTCCAGGCTATCTGTGTGACCTCCTGACTCCTGCCAACCCCCTGCACTCCTTTTGTTCTGCTGTGGTGGGCCTCCTGGTAGTTCCCACGGCTCAGTTAAAAACATCTGAAGATTGTGCCTTTGAGATGGTGGTGCCAGTTCTGTGGAACCCACTTCCCAGGTACCTGAGGGAGGTCTCCCCAGTGGAAGCTTTCAAATGGGGTCAGAAGGCACACCTTTTCAGGGAAGTCTTTGGGCTTAGTTTACTGTTTTTATTACTGAAATTATTATTATTAAGCTCTTAAGTTAGTTAATTTGTTCCTCATCTTCTTGTTTCATGTACATTGCCCTGAGTGTCAGGTATAATGCACTTTAGAAATGAAACCTTACTTACTTGCTCATGCAACCATGAGTCCATGGACACTGCCCAGACATTATTTCCCTGCAGAGGACCATTATATTCAGTGCTGGAAGAGGATCAAACCACAACTGGGGTGTGGACACCAAATTGCAACAGCTAAGTTCATCACTTTAAATTGCATTTTTGTCAGCCTTTGCTTTATTTTAAAACAGTCAAACATCAGTAACTTTGTTTTCATAGTGGATTACAATTTGGCGTTTTACAGTTTATGGATGCACGCAGACTCTTGGCTTGTTTGGGGGGTTTATTTAACTAAAGCCGGCCAACCTGCTCTCCAACCCAGCATCCCAGGCAATGACATCAAGCCTGCACAAGACTTCACCTATTGTAAGGGGTACTACGGGTTTAACTATAGTGATTGGTTCCACCTGTTCTATTGTGGGGTGCATACTGTTTTGGAGGAGTGAAGCCTGCAAGAACTGTATATCAACTTGCACTGTGCTATTTCATATTTCCTCAATAGGTACTACAGCTGCTGGTTATTAAACCTGTGTCCTATGGTGCACATAGCGTGGTTATTGATTGCCACAGAGTTTAAGTGCTATAGAGTTGATAAGTATATGTGGGGAACTGCATTGTTGAATATACAGTACCAGTGCATGGGTGGGCAAGCTCCAATATGGGTTCTGGGCAGGAACTGCATCCCAGTAGGCAGAACCCCAATCAATATCTAGCCCACAGCATACTCTGGGTGGAGGAACTAAAACCATATTCTCCATATTCCCTATTGAGGTTTGTGCCCCAGCAAGTCCCATGCACCCAAGGCCCTCATCTTTGGAGCCCAGAAATGGGAACATGGCAAGGAGGTGTGACGCACCCTGTGTATACCATCATGTACCGGAGCCAAACAGGGGTTGACAAGAGGAAGGGGAAGAATTCAGAGCAGGAGAACATATCAGAAACATCCCAGATAGCCACAAGTAAAAAATATTAGTATCAAACATTTGGAGGTCCAAACAAAATTTAAAATAGACCAATAACAGAATATGGACATACAAGAAGGAATACATTCAGAAAGATAAGAAGAAGAAAGAGAATTATCAATCACAACAGGAACCAGACCCCCCAAGAACTGGTCTGAAGCACTGGTGAAAGATTCTGGGACAATGTCTTGGAGCTCCTAGGTAAAGGAGTTAAAACCTCTCCTTAAATACTTATGGTGGAAGATCAGGAGGTCCTTGATCCAATCAAAACTGCCATTATTTCAACACAGTCTTTACTGAACTCTCTTCAGTCATCACCACTAAAGCTGCCCAAACACCCTGCAGGAAATACAGTCCTAAAGTCTTTCAGATGGTGGACTCTGAGCTAGCCTACCCTAATTTTAACTTTAACGCTGTTTCAGTCAAAGACACCTTGAACAACATCAGTAGGGTACTTTGCAAAACTAGATGTAGGCGTGATTAGATTGATGTGATGTTTTTTGCCCTGGCAGTAGAGAAACTTTCCCACACCATCTTTAGAATTTTATCTTTTCCCTGTGCCTTTCACAGTTCCCTGGGAAGTGAAAATCTGCCCTGGATATACCAGGTTTCAGAAGCAGAGACTGCATTAGCCTTGCCAGTTACAAACCCATTTCTATCCCTCTTCCCCAGTCCAAGCCCTCGAAATGCTAGTCTCTGAAAAACTTGTCCCATACCTCAAAATATACATTGCCTAGTGTGTACAGCAGCATGGCTGCCAGAAGTTCCACAGCATGAATACAGTGCTGTTGGAACATGCCAACTGTGTTCAAGATACCATTGACAAAGTTGACCTTGTCAGAACTCTGCGAATACATATCCATCTATAATATCAAACAGAAAAATCCCATACTCTCAAACTCAAAATGAAGGACTGCTCACCAGATATTCAAAAAGTGCTTCTTTTTTATTTCAGGTGCCATGTGCAAGGCCCTGATGTGTTTCGGAACTAAAGTTCCTTTATGAAAGTGTCTAACACAATAAAAAGCCAACATCTCTTATACCACAGAGGTGATGATCTCATCAAACAGTGTCAGTGAGTGCAACAATGCAAGTACGTGACAGTGCATAACAACAGTGAAACAAAGTGGCTTAAAAGCAGTACTGCAAACAATTACTAATATACATATCACATATAAAAACCTGTTATAGTAAAACACAGATTGCCTGTATAGCAAAAAAAATAAATAAAATGAAGTGCCAAGACAAATGTCCCAGTATGCTCCATTGATTCCAATGCTGGTAGATAAAATCTACAAAGAAAAATGCAATACAAACAAATTAATATATAGCATCATGATTATAATTGCTGTCATATCATACAATGGATAATACAGTATATTAGACCCACAGTTGGTATAGTTCTTTTATAAGAAGAAACCTCTCATATATGTATGGGTTTACATAGCAGAGGTTTGGACATATTAGGACCACAAGGGGTTATTTATGTCACATTTGGACCTGTATCTATCTCTTCTTCCTCAGAAAGGGGGTTACATCAAATCTATCATTAAGCCCTGGTGTCTTGTAGGCTCCCAGGGTATAAATTCAAAAACCTTCCCTTTCTAGAATAAAGTTTTCATAATCTCCACCTCTTGGATTTCTAAAAACTTTTTCTATCCCTTGGAAGGAAAAAGAATGTGTTTTCCCATCTCCAGGGTTCATAATATGTTTTGCTGTGGCGTAAGTATGATCATTATGTCTGATGGCTCTCACATGTTCTGCCACCCTCTGTCTGAGTTGTCTCTTAGTTTTTCCTACATAACATGCTTTATAGGCACAAGTGGCCATATAGATCACTCCACTCGTGTTACAAGTAATCATTTCTCGGATCTGATATTTTTTGTGGTTACTTACATTGGAGCATATAAATTCCTTCCCAGTCATCATGTTTGCACAAAAACTGCATTTGTGGTATTTGAAACAGCCCATACTAGGTTTCAGCCAAGTATGGTTCACAGGTAGTGTCTGTCTACTGTGTACTAGTTGATCTTGTAGGGTAGTGGCCCGTCTGTATGACACTCTGGGGGTCTATCATGGTAAGTACTAAGGTTTGGATCCCCCTTCAGAATATTCCAATTAGATAAAATGATGTCAGCTATTTTAAATGAGTTTACAGAATAGGTACTATAAAAATTAAGATTACTGTGTACATGATTATGCTGTGGCTTTTGAATCAGTGTCATTTCCCTGGGTGTATCAGCAACCTTCTCATGTATCTTTCTAATATAATCACTCTGATATCCTCTCTCCAGAAATCGTGTTTCTAAATCTGTGGCTGCCCTGCCAAAACCTCTGTCACCACTACAGTTCCTCCTCATCCAGAGGAACTGTCCCTTTGGTATATTGTTCACAATGTGTTGTGGGTGGCAAGAAGCAGTGTGTTCTTCTCACAGAGTTTCCTATAAATGTCAGATTGCATAGTACCATCTTGACCTTTCTTGATCTCTAAATCTAAGAAGTGCACACTTTCTTGGCTAGCTTCATACGTAAAGTGTAAATTAGGGTTAGAATCATGGAAGGCTGATACAAATGAATCAAATTAATTAAGGTCACCAACCCAGATGATAAATATATCATCAATAAAACATTGATATAGGTTAAATGTCCAAAACTATGGGTTGTTGTCAACATTTCTAACAAAAGTGTCTTCCCATTGACCCATATATAGATTAGCTAAGCTAGGGGAAAAAGTAGCCCCCATCACTGTCCCCTTGATCTGTAAGTAGTGCTGATTCAAAAAGGAAAATGCATTACATTTTAAAACAAATTCAGACAGTTTCAAGAGAAATTCTGTGCATGGTCCCTCATCAGTAGATCAAGAGTTCAAACAGTTTGCTAAACTATCTAGTGCATTCTCCTGGGGAATATTAGAATGACGTGATTCAACATCCATTGTGGTCAGATGGGCACTTGCATCTACCTCTACATCCACTAAGGTTCTTAGAATATCCTCTGTATCCTTGATATATGAAGCCAGATTGGCTACACATGGTCTTAAATAGTAGTCTACATATTGAGAAAGTGGTTCAGAAAATGATCCAACACCACTTACAGTGGGCCTACCTGGGGGTGGTGGGAACTGAAAATCTTTGTGCACCTTGAGTAACATCTAGATAGTGGCTCTTACTGGAAAGTAAACAGTCAGAAATTTCTTTACATTAGTATCTATCCAACCTCTATTAAAAGCCTCTGTGATGAACTCATCTATGCGGTGTTTACAAAACACCATCAGATCTGACTCTAGCCACTTATAAAATGCAGTGTTGGACAATTATCTGTTGATTTCAAACACATAGTCTGTTGTATCCTGAATAACAACAGCACCACCTTTATCTGCCTGTTTGATAACTGTGTTATGATCTTTGTTCAGATGCCCAAGGGCCTGTCTCTCAGATTTAGATAGATTGTCCCTTGAAGCCCTTCCCCCCCCAGAAATGAATCTCAAGCACACCATTTTGAAACATTTGGATGCTCGTTGGCAAACATATTTATTAATTCTATTGACATAATCCATCCATCTACAGTTCAATTGTCATGTCCAATCAGATACATTTATCATTACATAATTTAGTCTTCAGCATTCTTCTCCTTCTGGCCTCATCTTCCTCCTGGTTGTTCTCTTCCTTCCATTCTTCCAGGTCTGGACACTGAATCTGGCCCCCTCCTCCGTCACCAAAACCAGGCTGGTTCCCTGTTGAACCCTGGCCTCCCCTTCCAGGCTTGGACACTCTGTATCCAGCACCTAGACCTATTCCTCCTCCCCCTTTTAATCCTTGCCCAGGATCCTTGCCCCCAGCCCATGGTCCTACCCCCTTCCCCCACCTCTAGCCCCCCTCCCCCCTTTTATTTCTTCTACCTCTTTTTCCTCTTTTCCTCCCCTAGCAACCTTCACATGTGCTCTTTGTTATACCTTTCATCCCTGCAGGGCTCCACCTAGCCCCCAGCCCTCAGCTGCCTCTTCACAGCTCCATATGAATGCCCCAATGACCCAGGGCCCCTCAGGCACCAACTGTTTTGCCCACTTCAAACTATGTGCCAAAACCTTCCCCCCACGCTCCCTCCTTACAGGGTGGGTGGGTGGGAAGATCCCAGCAAAAGAGGGCTAGATGCCTGTGAGCTACCCTTAAATAGCCCATTCTGATGCCAATTAGTACCCCTGGTGGCCTCTCCCCCTGGCCAATCCCCAGACCCCTGTGCTCTTTGTCATATGATGCTCACCCTTGTCCCCACCCCGCATTGTGATGTCACTGGCTCCTCCCCCCTCCTCTCCCCCCCTGCAGCCCTTGGCTTCCTACCTTGATTTCTGGGAGGGGCCTGGGACAACCTGGCTTGTCCTTTAATTGACAAGCTTACTTGTCCCTTGAACTCCCCCAAGAAATGAACCACAGCCACAACATTTTTAAATCTTCGGATGCTTGTTGGCACATATTTATTAATTCTATTGGCACAATCCATCCATCTACAGTTTAATTGTCATGTCCAATCAAATACATTTATCCTAGCATCATTTAGACATCAACATTCTTCTCCTTCTGGCCTCATCTTCCTCCTGGTTGTTCTCCTCCTGTTTTTCTGGGTCAGGACACTGAATCTGGCCCCCTCCTCCATCACCAGAACCAGGCTGGTTCCCTGTTGAACCCAGGCCTCCCTCCCAGGCCCGGACACTCTGTATCCAGCACCCAGACCTATTCCCCCTCCCAATTTTAATCCACGCCTGGGCTCCTTGCTCCCAGTCTGTGGTCCTACCTCTCCCAACCTCTATCCCCTTCCCCCCTTTTATTTCTTCCACTGCCCCACCTCCCGCTTGTGCTTGGATGGTGGTGCACCCCCCCTTGTGGGTTAAAACCTCAGGCCAGTTTGGGCTATCCTCCCAACTAGTTCACTAATCAGCCTTAGGAATAGACACATCCCAAACTCGGTCAGGTGCACCCTGTCCAATCTGTAGATCACTGCCTGCTCATATGTTATGCCCCTGTTCTGGATGTGTACCCTCCCATCTCTATGACCACTCTCACCCCTTTTCTGTTGAGCCACTTCCTGACCTTTTCTATAAGCTTGACATCCTTGGCTCCCCTCCATACCCTCCCGGACATGATCTCAGAACAGCTGATGGTCATGCCCTGCCATCACCCTCTAATGGTTTCAAAATCCATCAACATCTGTTGCCCTAACTCCCCCCAGGATATCCCTCCCAGGTCATTGCCACCCAGATGTACCACTATGTACTGTGGTCTGCCCCATTGCCCCTTCAATTCCTGCAGGAGAGGCAACAGCTGTGCCCATTTCATACCCCTGATGCCTTTCCATTGTTCTCTGGTGCAATTTGTCTCTGGGTGCAGTTGGGTCCCTCTGCCCATGGTGGCTGCAAACCATTCTGCCCAGTACACAAATGAATGCCCCATGATCCACACTTTCCATCTGGTACCTGCCATGGGAACAAAAGAAAACAGTATGAGTCATCATTTATTAGCACCTGACATACCAGTTGTAACTGTCTGACCTCCAGTGCCCGATTCCTTTCAGTTTCTCCACTGTGTTCCCCCCCACTTTTTGCTGCCTCTGAGGCCACACCAATCCTAAAAGAGTGTGGGGAGAATTTGCCTGGCTCTTCCCCTATAAAAGACAGAGCCGTTCTCATTACTGCCAACACCTGGAATGCCATGACTGCTTTTCCATCTCCATGCAGAACATTGCCCCTCCAGCGCTGCCTTTGTGGTTCTCATACTCCTCCCATGCAGCCACCATGCAATGTGGCACCCCAGGCTTCCTGTGCAGGGTCACTGTGGCCCCCTGACCTTCTGGTCCATTTTTGACCTGGTCAAGCTGATGGAGATGGTGTCCCCCTCGACCCGTACCCTTTCATGTTGTAATGAGAGTTTGGGCACCCCTTTTTGGGGGGCTACCACCTCCCCCCTGAATTCCCTTGCTGCCATTACTGTGAAGACTGCCCTGCTGAGCTGCATACGCTCCATGTGGCCCCAACACCTTGTCCAGCAGTTGGCCCCTGATTGGGCACTTGCCATCCTTCCTGCTCCACTGTCCTCTCTGCCATCCGGTGAGCATCCTCTTGACCATCCTGCTAGTCATGGTGTCTGACCGTCCTCTGTCCAGGCATGTCCAGCTCACTCATGCTGACTGAACCACTATCGTGGTGTGCGCTATCCATTACTCACATTTTTATACCACAAACCTCTCGACCTGCTCGTCCTGGAACGGTTTTGTCCTGTCCCACCCCTGTCTAGCTCTAAACTCCTGGAAGCCAGCCCAACCCCCTTCATATGCCCTCAGGGTCCTGGTTGCCCAAGAGCCCTGGTACAGCACCCTTGCAGTGGACCTCCAATCCCCCACATCTGGTCTGGGACCCTGGTCCTGTGTGTTGCTGCCTGTGGTGCCAGACTATGGAACCTGTCAAGATGTAAGCGTGAAATACTGTCAGCCAATTCATTCTTGATCCCTGGGATATGCTGTGCTTTGAACAACACATTCAGCTTCAGCCCCAACACTACCAACCTCCTCATTACTCGGCCCACTATCTCCGTGTTCCTGCCCTGCCTGTTGATGACTTCCACCACCCCTTTATTGTCGCACCACAGCATTATGCATTTTCCCCTCATTTGCTCTCCCCACATCTCCATGGCTGCCCAAATTGGGAATATTTCCAAAAATGTGATGTCTCTCAACAGGCCTTCTGCCCCCATTGGCTTGGCCAGGCCTCTGCCATCCATTCTTCATTAAAATATGCTCCCATTCCAACTGCTCCTGAGGTGTCAGTGTATAGCTCTAGGTCCGTGTTGCACTACAATTCCATCTGCCAGAACATTACCCAGTTATACTGGCCTAGAAATTCCTCCCAAACCATGAGGTCCTCTCGTACTCCCTTTGAGATGTCTACCCAGTGGTGTGGCTACTTCGCCTTCCTGGTCACCCTCCCTAGCCTGCTCATAAATGCCCTCCCTGGGCTGATCACCTTGTATGCAAAATTAAGGTGCCCAAGCAGCTGCTGTACTTGTACCAGTGGCACCCTCTGCCTCCCTATTACTTGTGCCAGTAGCCCCTGTACCCTGGCCACTTTGTCCCCTGGTAGCCAGAAACAACCTTGCTCCGTATCCACCTCACTCCCCAGGAACTCTAGCTTATGCAGTCTTTCTGTGTGCCAGCGGGATAGCAATCCGCTTGCACATCACCATGGAATCCCCCAACATGCCCTGTGTCTCTGTGTGGCTTCCCCCAATGATCAGAAAATCATCCAGG
Organism: Neoceratodus forsteri; assembly: GCA_016271365.2. Taxonomy (NCBI): domain Eukaryota; kingdom Metazoa; phylum Chordata; order Ceratodontiformes; family Ceratodontidae; genus Neoceratodus; species Neoceratodus forsteri. The sequence goes on from CM057454.1 coordinate 287,996,323, forward strand.
TAGTGCACTACCCTCTTGTGGCCATATTTCTCTGGAACACCCACTGGACCCTTGAGCTGAAAGCCTCAAACATTGAACAGGCCACCGAGCAACCCATGGGAATGGCCTTGTCAAGGTATATGTCCCCTTTGAACTGGAACACCAGCAGTTCCCAGTCAGCTGGGCTGACTGGAAGCAGCAGAAAAGTGGACTTTGTGTCCATTTTTGCCAACTAGGCCCCATTTATTGCCCTGACCAGCTCTACCACTTGATCTAACAAGGCATAGGATACAGTTTACAGGTGGTCTGGAATGCCGTTGTTCACCAATTGCCCTTTTGGGACCACCCCCAAGGGAGATAGCCAGAATTCGGGGCATGGTGGCACCACCAGAAGCCCCTCCACCTGCCCCACCCTTATCTCTTTCCTTATCTTTTCTCTGACCACCCCTTCCTTTCCTCTCACCAGCCCCAGGTTCTTGGCCCTCATCCCTCTTCATGGCTTGTGGAAACCCAGTGGGAAACCTTCCCTAAAACCCACTCAGAAGCTCTTGCCTGCCTCTCTGTCTGGGTACTCCTGGGTCCACACCTCCACCGCCTCCCATACAATGGGGGAGCAGGCCAGTGAGTACCCCCACCTCCCCCTTTCATGCTCCTGTCTAATAACTGTAGGTGGCCCAGAGCCTCCCCTGTTATGCCCCCCACCTCTGTTGAAGACTTTCCCCCCTGCTCCCTCAAAAGGGAAGGTCCTGTTGATGGCTACTCCCCTGTCCTCCCCTTCCCCCCTTGCCTGCAAGTTGTCAATGGGATGCACTCCCCCACATCTCAAGCAAACATGCTTGAATTTATAGTGCACCTAGTTGCAGGATGCCTTGTTGAACCCCCAACAGGTTTTTGCACCTGTGGCTGGAGTGGTCCACCTCCTGGTGCCCCCCCGGTTGAAGTTCCCTGGCCTGACATGGACATGGTCTTCACCCACAACTCAGAATAGTTACTTTCCCACCTCAAGTCTCCCATTGCTGCCATGCACCTCCGGAAAGGCCTCATCATATTTGAGCCATCCAAAACCCAACTTGGCCTTGTATGCATCCCTGATGGTCACCATGTAGGTCAGTAGCAGAATGTCTAGTTCCAACTTCTTTTCCAGGACTATGGTGCTATATGCTGTGAGCCCCACTTGCCAATGATAAAAGGTTTTCCCTTTCCATTTTGCCTCCTCTGCCTTGTGGTCCACCACTGTGAACACCATGGCCATCTCAGACTTTCCCACCAACTTCTTCTGCTCATACTTCTTGATGGAGTCCTCGTCCACCAATCTAAATATGTCCACAAACTCCCCTTTCATTATCCGCTCCTTCAGTGAGGCTGACATATGGTACTCAATGTGAGTCCCAGGGGTCCGTCGTATTTCTGGTGCCTGCTTGTGCCCCACCCCCACCCACCTCCTTTCCTCATATGTCCTGGAGGGCTTTTTCCATTTTGTTTATCCCTGCCTCCCCATGTCCCCCAGCAGCCCCTCCAAGTACTCCTTGAGGTTAACATATTTAGTGATATCCACCACATCCTTACCTCCATCCAGGCTTCTGTTATCCAGCTCTGGCTCTGGACATGGAACCGCTTCTGGCTCTGGGTTGGCCCCTGCTCTTTGAGGCTTCTTGGCTGGATGCCCTTTCCCCACCCATTTGTCCTGCTCCTTCCAATTCCACTGCTCTTCCTCCTCCTCCTCCTTGTTCCATTTTTCTGCCACCATGAGCTCTGACATCTGTCCCATCAGTTTAGTGGCCTCCTCCATCATCCTCTTGCTGGTCATCTGTTTTCTTTTGGGGCACCATCTCTGTAAAATTACTATGGGTGGAAATGAGAAAACATGTTAAACCACTGTCCTACCAGTCCCCTCTCTCTGTCAGCCCACCACAGTGTTATGTTTCCAGCCACAGCCATGGTCACCTGATGCTGGGGTTGTCCACTACTCACCTCAGTGCTATTCCTCTGGCTGTTACCAAGCTTGCCTCATGTTGGGGGTTGTCCGTAACCAATGATCAGTCCCCCAAAGCTTGCTTCATGGCATGCAGAGCCTAGGCCACCAGCACAGGGCCTTTCCATGTGACCAGTGCCTAAAACCCACAGCCCAGGGGGACCAGAGCTTGCAAACTACCTGCATGTGACACAGATTTGACCTGAAGCCCCCCCTAGGCACTAGGACTTTAACCCCTGCACTGGCCTGATTAAAACTGGTACTAAAGTTCCTGACTGGCATGAGATGGCAATCAGGGTTGTGTACGTTTGGTGTACATGGCCTCAGTTTTGCTGTTGATCTCCACTGAGCATGCAGTACCTGGTCAGGTGGGTGGGGATGTCTCGTAGTACATTTAGACAATTGCTTGTTATTTCTGTCACCTGCTGCTGGATGTCTGTCATTGGTTGTGTTGACTTGGTCCTCCCCCATACTTGAATGTGTGTGTGTGTCTGTGTGTGTGTGTGTGGTGCTGGGGGGGTGAATTCAGAGTTAGGGTTTTCAACCCTAACAGCGAATTTCCTCACTTTTGTCGCTGTGGAACAACCCTAACTAATGCATTAAATGGAGTTTTTTGCCTCTAATTTCCCTTCTTTTGAGAATGATATTGAGAAATAGTGAATGTAATTACGCTCCGCACATGATGTCTTGTGGCATAGTAACAGAGCAACAAGCATAGACAGAAATACTAACAGTGGCACACCTTGGTAACACTGGCCGAATGAGAACAGAAAGGGTAACGTACACGGTGGCATAGACGGGAATGGTGTGCCACGTGATGTCTTGTCACATAGTAACATGGTGCCTGTAAATGGAAATGTCAATGGGCATGGTGACGCAAAGTGAAACAGAAAGAGAAACAGTACGGTACACACAAATGGTAAAAAAGTAACAGAAACGCAAGCGCAAATGAAAACGCAAAGGATAATGCACATAGGGCCCCGTGCTCCGGGCACATAATGCAGCAGTGGGAGTAGCTGGCCTAAAGGGTCCCACTCTCGCCACATGATGTCTTTGGCATAGTAACAGGAAGAGTAACGCAAACAGAAGCGCTAACAGTGGCGCATATGGTAACGCAAGCGCAAAAGACAACAGAAAGGACAATGCACACGGTGGCATAGATGGAACAGTCTCCCTACGTGATGTGTTGTCATCAGTAACATGGTGCCTGCAAACAGAAATGTCAATGGGCATGGTGACACAAGTGAAACAGAAAGAGAAACAGTACTGTAGACACAAATGGCAAAAAAATAACGAATGCATAGATACAAATGAAAGCATAAGGATACGCACATTGGCCCCTACGCTCACGTAATACCAGAACGAGGCCTTGGGCCCAAAAGGTCCCGCACTCCTGCCACATGATGTCTTGTGGCATAGTAACAGGAAGAGCAACACAAACAGAAGTGCTAACAGTGGCGCACAAGGTAACGCAAGCGCGAATGAGAACAGAAAGGGTAACGAACACGGTGGCATAGACGGGAACGGTGTGCCACGTGATGTCTTGTCACATAGTAATATGGTGCCTGTAAATGGAAATGTTAATGGGCATGGTGACACAAAGTGAAACAGAAAGAGAAACAGTACAGTAGACACAAATGGCAAAAAAGTAACAAGATAACGCAAAAGTAAAACATAAAGAGATGGCGAGGGAAGATAGGGTGTGCATTGGGATCATCAGCCCCAACTCTCACCCCATGATATGTGTAAAGCAGCAGAAGTATGGAGAATGGGTGAGAGCAGGACCCACGATCCCAATGCACACCCCAATGCCAGATGGGGGTGGGTGGGGGATAAGGGGGTTTTCAACCTAACAGCGAATTTCTCACCTTTGTCACTGTGGAACAACCCTAACTAATGCATTAAATGGAGTTTTTTGCCTCTAATTTCCCTTCTTTTTGGGAATGATAACGAGAAATAGTGAATGTAATGCAGCGGCGGTAGCTCGGGGCCCTCCGGGCCCCGAGCTCCCGCCACATGATGTCTTCTGGCATACTAACAGGGACATCAATGCAAACAGAAATGCTAACAGTGGCACACATGGTAACACAAGCGCGAATGAGAACAGAAAGGGTAACGCACATGGTGGCGAAGACGGGAACGGTCTGCCACGTGATGTGTTGTCACATAGTTACATAGTGCCTGCAAACAGAAATGTCAATGGGCATGGTGACGTAAAGTGAAACAGAAAGATAAATAGTACTGTAGACAGAAATGGCAAAAAATAACAGAAACACAAGCGCAAATGAAAACGCAAAGGATAACGTACATGGTGGCGCAGACGTCAACGGTAAGTGAAACGGGTACAGAACCGCAAGCGGAAAGGGCAACAGTAACAGTAATGTAAGCGCACGGGCTGGTTTTCTCCAAAACCTGCATAGAGAAAGACAGTGAGTACAAATAATGTATGCATAATAGTGAGTATCGGTGCAGAAAATGAGATCTTGGAATACTAAATACATTGTATCTCAGGAACCGTATGAAGAAAAAAATTAAAAGTCATATTATTTACAACTGTCCTGGCTAATTTGGATCTTAGCCCTGTTAGGGGGCTAAGAAGTTTTCTGATGAAAAGTCCGTATTTTGCACCGTTTCCGAGATATGGGCCCTGAAAGGTGCGGCAAACGCCGTAATGTTATCCTATGGGAAAAAAAGAAAAGTTTGGAGCACCATAACTTTGCCTCCCTGTAATGTTTTTTCACCAAACCACTTAAAGGCACATATGTTGGCTGTTGGCTGTCTTCCCACCAAATTTCAGGAAAAAAGACCAAACCGTTATTTTGCACCAGGGATTCAAAGGATTTCTGTAATGCGTCGGGTGCCGTAATGTTATCCTATGGGAAAAACCATCAACTTTGGAGTGCCGTAACTTTGCCGCTGTGTGATATTTTTTCACCAAACTACTGAAATGCACATCTGTGGGCTGTTGGCTGTCTTCCCTCCAAATTTCAGGAAAAAAGACCAAACCGTTATTTTGCAGCAGGGTGCCAAATTATTTCTGTAATGCATTGAGCGCCGTAATATTATCCTAGGGGAAAAACCGTCAAATTTGGAGTGCTGTAACTTTGCCACCGTGTAATATTTTTTCAATACAACACTGAAAGGCACATCTGTGAGATGTCAGCTCTGTTCCCTCCAAATTTCAGCCCACAACTCCAAACGGTTCTTTTGCAGCGCAGTGCCAAAAATCGCTGTCACTGTCCCACAGATGGAAAATTACTGTCGCAATTTACGAAAGCTTTCGCAAAAAAGTTCGACACGCTTGTAGTACGAAGTAATTTGCGAAGTACTTTTCCAGAAATTTGAAAACATATTTCTGGGGTGTTTTACCACAAAATAAAGACATGGCAAGCATCCTCAGGGTCCGACTAGGTGAATACAAAAAGAATTAGGTTGCTAGAGGGTCCCAAATTTAAATGCCAACCATTTTTCTGATCACCAACTGAAAACAAAATGGCCGATTTGCAAAAGTAACAGGCCCTTTTTCGAAAGTAAAAATGCATTTGCGAAAGTGTTGAACTTTTTGTTAACTTTTCCCATTGACTTATAATGGGAAACTGTTTTTTTAATAACTTTTGAACCGTTTAATATTTTTTCACGAAATCTTCAAAAGGCACATCAGGGACCCTGGACACACATTCCTGGAAGATTTTGGACTAGTCGCACAAACTGTACGACCTGTAGGTGCGACCGTAGAATTCCAGAAAAAGTGTAAACGCGCGCACAGATCATGCTTAATAACTCCTCAGCCGTATATCCGACCACTACAGAACTTGGCAGATCCCAAGGCCTATGGTTCTTGATCAGGTATTCCAAATTTCAGCCAAATCTATCATACAGTTGCAAAGTTATTAAGGTGCAAAGTTTTGGGGTTTAACATAGAAATGGCTCATCAACCCTAACTATAGTGGCACTACCGTACCACTATTATATATATATATATATATATATATTTATATATATATATACATACACATATATATATCTATCTATATATATATATATATATATATATATACACAGCTAGCAGTGGAACCAGTGAACCAGAGGAGTGGCTATCTCTGCAAAGCAGTGTGCAAAAGATGGAGATTAGTGCCCAAGAGGTGGATAAGCAGAAAAGGGGCAAAATTCAGCAGAAGGGCAGGCAGCAAGGAGAACCAGGGATAAATGACAACCAAGGAAGGGGCTGGAGTAGAACAGTGAAGCAGTCTAGGGAGGTCAAATCATGGAAAGCCATGTGTGCAAATGCCAGGAGCCTTAGCAACAAGATGGAAGATCTGAGGCTGTGATGGTACAGTCAGACCTGGGACATTGTGGCCATCACTGAAACCTGGTGTAATGATAACCATGACTTGGGAGATGGCCATACCTGGCTACAACATATTCAGAAGAGACAGAGCAGGCAGGAAGGGAGGAGGAGTGGCACTGTATGTGAAAAATGACATAAGGGCCACAGAGATCCAGGAGGAACAAAATAGGGTAGAGATACACATGGGTTAAGCTGGAAAGGAAAATGGGACATCCATCCGCACAGGTGTGGTCTATAGACCACCAGCCCAGGAGGAAGAAACAGATAGGGAGCTGATGCTAGCCATCCAAGGATGGCAGACAAAGTGAGTAGTACTGGTTGGAGACTTCAATATTCCAGATGTGGACTGGAGCATCCCAGCAGCAGCATCAACTAGGAGCAGCTTTATCCTGGACTCCCTTCAGGGTGCCTTCCTCAAGCAACTGGTCATGGAACCAACTCGGCAGAAGGCAATACTGGACCTTGTGCTCTACAACAGGGACAGTGTGATGGAGGTAACAGTGGGGGCACCTGGTAACAGTGACCACCAGTCATTGTGGTTTGAAATCACAGAAAGAGCAGAACCAAACCACACAAAACATGTATCCTGGATTTTAGGGGCAGACTTTGGGAAAATGGGGAGATACTTGAAAGAGGCATTAAGGGAATGGGACAGGAATCAGGGGTTGAGGAACAGTGGACAGTATTTAAAATGGGGATTACAAGAACAACAGAATTATGCATTAAGCAGGTTAGCAAGAGGAAAAGGAAGAGGAGACCATTACGGTTTTCCAAAGAGTTAGCAAAGAAAGTGAAAGCCAAAAAGATTGCATTCAGGGCAATACAAAAGACAGGCAGAAGGGGATAGGGAGAAGTACCAGGAGAAGCAAAGGAGGCAGGGAGGTCAGTAAGGGAAGCCAAGCTCAGACAGAAGAACACATTGCAAAATCAGTGGGTAGAGGGACAAAACTTTTACAGGTACACAAGTGAAAAAGAAAGACAAGGGAGGATAGTGAGACTGAAGGGGAGGATGGGGGCTGCGTGGAGGATGACAACAGTAAGCGACGTATTAAACACGATCTAAGCTCAGTCTTGACTCAGGAAGAGCAGATAATGGAATCAAAGGACTCAAGCATGATTTCCAGGGAGGTCATGTCAGACCAACCTCATTGAAATTATTGACTGGGTGACTAGGGAGGTGGATCAGGGGAGGGCAGTGGACATGGCCTATCTGGACTTCAGCAAGGCCTTTGACACTGTGCCACATAGAAGACTATTACACAAACTGGGGAATATGGGTGTGGGCAGGACAGTAGTGTGGTGGGTAGGTAACTGGCTGGGTGGCAGGACACAGAGGTGGGGTAAATGGCTGTCACTCCACAGAGGAAGAGTGACCAGTGGGGTACCACAGAGATCAGTGCTGGGACCGGTCCTAGTCAACATTTTCATCAGTGACATTGCGCAGGATCTAGAAGGCAGAATTTCACTGTTCGCTGATGACACAAAGCTCTGTAACAGAGTAGACACACCAGAGGGTGTAGACAGAATGAGAAGCTACCTGCAGAAACTTGAAGAATGGTCAAGGGTTTGGCAGTTGAAATTCAATGCAAAGAAGTGCAAGATAATGCATATGGGGCACAAAAACCCTGGCACAATATATCAGTTGGGGGGTGAGGATATAGCATGCACCAAGCAGGAAAGGGATCTTGGGGTTGTCATCTCTGATGACCTCAAGGTAGGGAAACAGTATGACAAGGCAGCAGGTAAAGCAAATAGGATGCTGGGATGTATAGGCAGGGGCATCACCAGCAGGAAAAGGGAGGTCATAATTCCGCTATACAAGATACTAGTGAGGCCCCACCTGGAGTACAGTGTACAGTTCTGGAGACCATACCTACGTAAGGACATAGACATGGTAGAGAAGGTTCAGAGGAGGGCAACAAAGATGGTGCATGGATTGCATCACAAGTCCTATGAAGACAGGTTGAAGGAACTGAACATGTACTCCCTGGAGGAGAGGAGGGAGAGAGGGGATATGATAGAGACATACAAGTATCTTACAGGGAGGAACAGGGTGCAGGAAAACACTATTTTTAAGTGAAAAAGATGTTCCAGGACTAGAGGGCATGGGATGAAGTTGGAGGGAGGATGATTCAGAAGAAACATGAGAAAGAATTTCTTCACAGAACGGGTGGTGGACAAGTGGAACACCCTGCCAGAGGAAGTGGTGGGGGCTGAAACAATCATGGGATTTAAGAATGCATGGGATAGACATAAAGGAATTCTAGAGGTCAGGGGTAAGGGGCAACAGACTTCTAGGAAAACAAACTGAACTTACAAGCTCAAATGGGCAGACTGGGTGGGCCATAGGCCCTTATCTGCTGACACTGTCTATGTATCTATGTATCTATGTATCTATATATTAACAAGGGATGGTGATCGGAGGGTGGGTGTGCCACTAGATACCAGGGAAACATTGGGAGAATGATTTTAAGGTGGGGGTGCCACTCAACATCAGGGAAACATCAGAACAAGTATCAGAGGGTGGGGGGTTGCCACTAGACACCAGAGAATATATGGGGATAGTGATCAGGACATGAACGTTGCCACTAAACACCAGGGAAAAACAAGGGGGCTCGCAATTCACACTGCAGTTGGCACATGAGTTCAGCTATGGGTGCAGAACTGAAAATCCACTGTTCTCATATAGAGAACATGGCAGAAGTCTCCTCTCACCAAACTGGGCACCCGGGATTTTGGGTGTCCAAAAAAAATATTTCTGGCCATAATTGTTTAAAACAAACACCAGAATGTAGCTACAAGGGGCCCATTTAGCTAGGTTCTGGAGTTTGATTTATAAAATGACAATATTTTACGTATTTTCCATGCTTTTAAGTTCATGGGGAAAAAACAAGATGACGGCTTGTGGAAAAGGGTTTTTTCCTCATGAAAAAGGATTTTTCTTCATGAAAAAGGAATGAGTCCCCCAAGAAAGAATCCTTTTCGCAAAGGCCAATCCTTTGTCAAACTTTATCCCTCTATTCTTGACAGTGATCTTCCCTTTGAAAACAATGGGAACTTAAAAATAATAATAACTTTGCAAATTAATATTTTTTTCACCAAACAAAGCATGCCAGTTCTGTTACCCAAACAGTATCTACCAGAGAAAAATCATACCAAAATTCTGCATCGTCTGGACACAAGGAAATGAGGTAAAAACTAAAAAAAAAAATGGTGACTTTCAAGGTTTTACACTATCCTGATCTCAGAATCCATACATCTGACCAGAACAAAACTTTCCACATCAAGAGTTCTGCCCCCACAGGATAGTGCATATCAAATTTTATTTAAATCTATTGCTAGCTTGCAAAGTTATTAAAGTGCAAAATTTGAGGTTTAACATTAAACAGATTACTCAACCCTAACTATACCATGCCCCTATAATCGATAGATAGATATTGACCTTACTAAGGCCTTCAAATTGGTAAACCATATACTCCTGCTTAACAAATTCATTGGCCTGGCTTTGTCACAGAATACAGTTGACTGGTTCCACAGCTCTCTCATCAATCATTTCCAGCATGCGAAAATCGATAAATCCTTGTCCGACACTAGGGGAATATCTATTGCTCTCCCCAGGGCTCCATCTTGAGACCACTCCTATTTGGCTTCTTCATAAATCAACTGCCCAATGCCTGTCAGACAGCCACCATACTCCTGTATACCAGTGATACTGTCATCTATTCCACAAACCCTGAACTTGACAGCCTCACCACTGCTCTCCAAACTAACTTCAGGGCACTAAAAAGCTACTTCTCCAACAACAAACTGGCCCTTAATTACAAACACACACACACACACACACGCATATACACACACACGCACACACACAAAAAAAACAACAAAAGAAACAAAGATCATGCTCTCTCTAGCCTCCCACAGAAGAGGAAAACTCTACCCTTTGTAAACCAAAATAGCCGGAGAAAAAAAAAACTTGAACCAGTGGAGACCTTGAAATTCTTTGGAGTAACTCTGGATGATATCTTTTGCCCATGCCCCCCAAGTTGGCAATCTGGTGGCCTTAGTTAAGAGAAAACTGGGTGCCTGTACCATAACTGGAACACTCTCACTGGGGATGCTAGACGTCTTACTGTGGCCAGCTCCATTCTGTCACTTAAACATTAAGCCTCCTTCTCTATGCAACTGCCTGTGACATGGTGCGAAACAAAGTAAAGCTGATCTGTAATAGGGTGTGCCACTTTATATTTGGTACAGATAACTGCATGCATAGTTGTACTCTTTATAAACTCACTAATTACCTTTACCCAACAGAATAAAGCTCCCGACCTGTTTGCTAGCCAGAAAGACTCTCCTGGGCCTAACACCCCCTGCTTTAATAAACTGCTGCTGCACTATCTTTAACCAGTACAGCACCAGGAACATGGCCAGGAATTCCATTAAGTCTCCTTTCCAGTGTACTCAGTGTGGCAAGTGGCCATCTGCTGTCAGAGATGCTAATTAGTTAAACAAACTGCCTGATACACTGTTGAACCTCTCCAAGATTAATGAGTTTGAGAGATCTTTGCAGTCTGTCCTTGCAGTCCCATGCAGTTGTAACCATTAAATGGTTTTATTTGGTTTCTCTCCGTAAATATCCTGTGACTTTTTATGCAACAAACTGCATGGATCTTTTCAAAACAGTATGTAATTGCTTTGTCTTCAGTGTTCTGAACATGACTTGACTTAATTTCCTCTGAAACTGCCTATTGTACTTGAAATGTTTTTGTGACTTTGTATTTGATGTGAAACCTTTGTAAATCAGCAGTTGTGCTTAAAGGTGATCTCTAAAGTTTTCAATAAATAAAAAAATACATAGCAAACTAAAGGTGGATCTAGAAAGATTTAATAGAAGACTTAGGATGATATAATTATTTGATATGATACCACCTAGCCTAATAAAGATCAGGACAAAGAAAGGAGAAAACTGTGAGACACTATGATTATAAAATCAGCATTTTTACCATCAGGGAACATATCAAGTAATACTGAGACACACATGAAGATTGTGGACTAGAAAACTGAAAAACTAATAAAGAAAGAATGTAATAAAGTTCACTAAAGCAGTAAGGAGCTGAAAGGCTGTTACCTATTGGTAGTTTCTGCTGGATATAGATAATATTTAAAATGTACCCACCAAAGATGTGTCTGTCAAGTTTATTTTTGAATTTGTTTTTTATACTATTGAAATGTCTTCTGGCAGATTGTTCCAAAGATCACAATTTGTTGTGTAAAAAGTACTTTCTTCTGCTTGTACATAATTTACATGGCTTAATTTTTATTGAGTGACCCCTGGTGATTGAGTTCATGTCTTTGAACTTTATGTTTAGCTTACAAGGTAAATAAGGATATCTCATTATGCCATTCTTTAGTAAAATGTCACCTCTTATTCCTCTGTCTTCCAAGGACAAATGCTTTTATTGTATTAGTTTGTCACTGTACAGTAGTAGCGCTGAATTTGTCAAGCAATTTTGTGAGATTCCCTATTTATCCTTCACAAAATTTAGGGAAAAAAATCCTCTAAAATTCTTTTTGTTATACCTACAGAAAGAGGCCAGTTCCTATTATAGTACTTAAGTGCCAGCTGATAGATTTTTAACTACACTATCAGATGAGACAACCCTCTTGTAGCAGCAGTGAACACACTAGCAAACAAAACAAAATCCCAAACTAAAGGTTTCACAATTCTCAATAGAGATTTTTAAAAATCCTTAAAAATCCTTTGACTAATCCAGTGCTACTACTGTATGTATGTTCTTTAATGTCTGTAATCATCTTTTTGTCCCTGCATTGTACCCTTTCAACCTGCATTATGTTAGATTTTCTTTAAGGACATTGCATTTTACTCTCATAGTTCAACAGTGGTCTAAGGTATGATATATATAATGGAATCAATGTCTTTGCTTTATAGCTATTGATATTTTCCGAATTGTTCCTAATACCCTGTTTGCATTGGACAATAGCTACAGTACAGCACAGTGTTATTCTTGCTCTGGTTTGTTACTGATTATGACATGAAGGTCCCTTTCATTTTCAGTTTGCGGTCAGCTTTGAAGAGTGCAGAGTGTTCCTGGTCAACCGAAGATTGTTGCACCAGCCTTCGAAGGTAAGTATGGGGTGAGGGGGGTGTGGGGAGGTGGGGTATGCAGAGGGTGGGCATGGGTTGCGTTGAGGGAGCAAATGAGTTGAGGGACCATTTTCTTTAGTTCTAGGTCTTTTTTTTATTTTGTTTTTCAGACAATGTGGGACTTTTGCCATGCTGGGGTGGGCTTCCAGCGTGGCACCTGCAAGTGTGCTGGGGCGGGGGCAGTGGAGCAAATAGGGGATTGGGCACCCTGTGGGACTTTTGCCATGCTGGGGTGGGCTCCCAGTGTGGCACCAGGAAGTTTGCTTTTGGGGGGAAGTTGGGCCGACGGGGGGATTGGGCACCCCATCGGTCACACAGTGTGTGGGGGTGGAGGGGAGTGCATGAGCATGCTGGGGTGTGCTTCCAGCGAGTACAAGATGTTGGACTTTTGCCATGCTGGGGTGGGCTCCCAGCATGGCACCAGGAAGTTTGCTTTTGAGGGTGCATTGGAGCCGATGGGGAATTATGGACCCCCGTCAGTCATACAGTGTGTGGGGGTGGAAGGGAGCACATGAGCACTTGGGGGTGGGCTCCCAGAATACTACCTAGGTGTTCATGGTGGGGGGAACAAACTATCTATGACAGATCAGATGCAGTGCTGATGTGTAGGCAATTTGTGTACTGCAACGGCAGTAGGCAAATTGCCTACTCATTACCACCACTTATTGTAGTGGTGTTTTTCTCAGAACTGTACACCACTGCATCTGAATGGCTGTCATAGACAGCTCAGTCATTCATCGGTGTGGTGCAGCAGCACCAGCAAAAAGGATCAGGGTATTGGAAGCAGGGAAGGCACACCTACAAAAACTCATATAGTGGCACTATGTTTCTTCCACATGCGTACAAGCAAACATAATAAGTCTGTTCCTGACTTAATTTTATATAATATTCAGCATGCATATTCACAGTGAAATAAGTTCCAAGACATAAAATGCAAGTGTGTATATAATAAAAATGATTTGGACTGATGCCTATAGACAGGCTCAGATATCTGAGATGTAAGAAGGTGTAATCATTTTTATCATATGCATGCATTCTAGTTACAATATGGAATAGTTCTATACTGAGTTGGAAGACATTGCAGCTACAAAGAGCAGCTCAACTTAGAAAGCCTGTGCCACGCAAAACAGACAATATCTAAGCATAAAAAAATGGCACTGAGCAATGTGCTAATGTGTGTTGCATCCAGACCATTGCTCAGTACCTGTTCTTTCTGCTTAGATGAGTTGTAAGACAGTAGAAAGTGTTTGGCACATTGAATCTGTTTCCCATTATGTATGGGGACAACTTGTCCCTCTATTTCCTAATATGTGTTGGTTCAGTTTTTGCTTGAATATATTAATATATGTGGTACTCCTCTTGTTACATTTTATTCCTCTGATATTGAACCATGTATTCTGACTTACTATATTCTGTATCAAGCCAATTGTCTACCCAGTTAATAATTTTGATGTTTATATCTGATTCTGTCAAAGAATCAAGCAGGATACAAAAAGCATCAGGCAGGCATTATGGGCATTGGGCCTTGCCATCTAAATAAATGATCATTTATGCGCATTTTGGAGTTCAATGTTTTTCTTCTAATTGTGAGGTGGTGTGTGCTCAATATTTGTGTTTGCATCTCACTTTTCCTATTGAAGCACCACCAGCCTTCTGAGCAACATTTTTCTGAAGTGTGTAGAAACTCGAAGTATACTTAAATATTTATTTACCATTGGAAGTGAAGATTTTTATTTTGAATAATTATGTAAACCTAAAGTTAAGAGAACACCAAAAATGAATATGTATAGTGGGCAGTATAGCCTCTAAAAGAATAATTTGAGTAACTGGAATGTTCCAGAACCTGGATAATTTGAAAAAAAAATATAGATTCATAATTTTAGAGAAACTCTCACGTATAAAAAGTTAATGGAACAGGTAGAAATGAACAATAATTTATTACATAAAGATTGGAGAGCTGCATAAACTCTCTTACTGTTTGTTGCCTTTATGTAACAACTGAAGGATACAATGGTTTAAAGCTATATCTCTTAACACATAGTTAAGAAGCACTGGGGGGTGTGTTAAAGTCATTCTTGAGTGCAGAAAATTAAAATTCTATGTTAAAAGTATAGCTTTAGGAAATTATAAACTTGGTAACTCATTCATGGTCAAAGAAATGTATACAAAGATGTTTGATATATCTGTTGTAGTGTATCGATTTGTAATATACAACTATATATTACTATATCTGTACTTGTATGAAGAATGCTAAACAAATATTTATTAAAAAGGGATGTGCCATTCCTTGGGCTACCATTGAGGAGTCACTCCTTCATGTTGCTGGTGAGGTGCAATGCTCCTTGGTACTGCTAGTGGTATATGCTGCTCCTCGGTTCTGCTAGTAGGGAATGCCACTCCTTTTTGCTGCCAGCGGGGTGTGTAATGCCCTGGTGCTGCTAGTGGGTTGTGTGTCTCCTTGTTGCTGCCATTGGAGTGCACTGCTTTAGGGTGCTACAGGTTATTTGATAAACTAAAAGAAAGCAACTAGCCTGCAAAAGAAAAAAAAGATTTAATGTTAACTCCCTGTTGCTGTTAGTGGGATATATCACTCCTGGTTCTGTGGTGTGTAGGGCTCTTGAGTGTATCTGGTGGGGATATACTGCTCTCATGTTATGCTGTTGGAGTGTTCTGTTTCTTGGTGCTAATGGGGGGATCATTGTTCCTTGGTGCTGTCACTGGTGTGGGTTGTTCATCGGTGCTTCTGTGATAAAGAAAAAGGACATTTCAAACCTACTAAAGAAAGATAAATATTATTGTGTGCTTCCAGGAGAGTATGCTACTCATTGATGCTGCTGGTAGGGTGATGTGATCTTCAGTTCTGCTTGGGGGGTGCTCATCTCCTTGATGTTTGATGTCAGTGAGATATTCTGCTTCTCAGTGCTGATGGTTGGGGTATAATGTTCACTGGCATTGCAATGGGGTGTGCTACTTCCTAGTGTTGCTATTACTTATCTGATAAATAGATTCTTCGTGCCTGCAAAACAAAGAATACAAATGCTTCTTATGCATGCTGGGGGAGGCATTCTTTCATGACCCTGCTTGTGCTGCACAGTGTTCTCTGGATAGATGTCAAGTGTACAGCTCCTTGATCCAGCTGTCAGAGTGTGTTTACTCCTTGATATAGTGCGACGTGTAGCTTCTGGTGGATGAATAGTGGGATGCACCATTCCTGTGTGCTTCTATAGATAAAGAGAAATCACTCTTCAAATCTGAAAAACAAAGAAAACATGGTAGTTAAGAAAGTATAGTAAAATAAAGCAATAAAAAAGTGATTGGAAATATTGAGTTGTGACAACAGTTTTGCAGTGCAGTGATATTTTTAGAAGTGGGGCACAGCAAAGTGCACAGGTGGCCTAATTGTCAGTAATGTGTCAAATGTGGAATACTGCCTATATTGCAGGCACCATGAGAAGGAGATACTGTGTACATTCAAAAGACTGGAAATGATGTACAGTCCCATATTCAAAGTCAACCATGAGCACCACACACAAGGAAATGCTACTCGGAATTTAGCATGTGGCTGGGACTATATTCAGACAGTTAACACACTCCAACCAGAGAGTGCTGTCTAATTATGGAGTTGTCTTGGCACAACACATAGTAACTATACGGTGTGTCAGTACAGACCCTAACTGAACATGGCCCATAGGAGACTAATGAAGATAACATGTTCCAAATGGGGCAGTGCTCTTCAGAGCTATTTTGAGCCCAACCATGCAAATGATCCCACTGGAAATGCAAGGTGATACGGGCTATATGCATGCCCATTATGGACTCTTACTATGCCACACAATTCCACTGTGCTACTCCCACACAATTGCCACCAATGTCATATAGTAAGTACAATACTATTGAAACCACCTCATAGGTGATAAGTGACCCTACCCCTCCGAACTGTCACCAGTGACAAACAGATAGACGGTACCACCACTAACATCCAGAGGTACAAACAAGCCCAAAATAAGTGCACAAAAGCCATCCGACATGCCAAAAGTGCATTCTACAAGGTAGACATCATCATCTCCTGTAACAAAATCAGTTCATTCTGGGATAATCTCAATGACATAACCATCATAGAACCCAAAGATGCCTCATCAATGCTTATGGTTGATGGCTCACTATCCTTGGACCAACAGCGAATTACCAGTGCACTTATTGATGCATTCATGGACCTCAGAAGTGTACTACCAGCAGATTGCTTTAATCCCTTAATCCTGGCTGACCCTAACACAGTCTAGCAATCACTCTCCAACAGACCATTCTTTCATTTCAAGGTAATCTCTGAACCTGAAGCAAGAAAGTACCTCATGCGAGCTCTGAGAAAATCAAGACACAGCAGAGATACCCTGGACCTTAAATTCATCAGCATGGCACTGGAGGAAGTCCTCAGCCCTCTCACTAAGATTACCAACCTCTCTCTCTACCACTCCAAGTTCCCTCTGCAATGGAAATCATCATCAGTAACCCCTGTGCACAAAGGAGGTGATCAGACTCTAGACAACTACAGACCTATCTCCATACTCCCCCCCAAAGCTCTAGAGCAGATTGTAGCAGATCAGCTTGTCGAGTATCTGAACCAGTATCAACTCCTCTGTACTGAATAACATGGCTTTCAGCTTGGTCACAGTACCATCACAGCATCACTGTAATTCACAGGTCACATCCACCACTCCCTAGACCAAGACCTTCTTGTAGGAGCAACATTTATTGACCTGTCAAAAGATTTTGATATGGTGCACCATGAGCTCCTTCTGAATCAGATATCTGCTACTGGGCTCTCTCCAGAATCAGTTTCATGGTTCTACACCTACCTTCACAACCAATCATAAAATGTCTGGCTAGAAGACACCACCTCTGTTAGTAGATCTGTCCTCTTTATGGTCCCACAGGGGTCAATTCTGGGGCCCCTACTATTTAGTCTTTTCCTAAACCAACTGCCAGCCTCCTGTCTGACAAGAAATGGTTAAAGGAGCATAGACTAATCATGAATTGTAAAAAAAACAAAGACAATGTTGTACTCCAGCACCCAGAATAAGTTCAAACCATTACCCCTTGCAATCAGAAATGAAAGCGGTAACACCCTGGAGCACGTCCAGTTTTTCAGATACCCGTATATCACAATAGACTCCACTCTGTCTTATGTCCAACACATTGATAACACTGCAAAGGCTATCAATACAAGGATAGAGATTCTTTACCACCACAAGCACTGCTTAACCTATGAGGCATTGAATCTGGCTATCAACAACTCAATAGTCTCCTTGTTGATTATGGATTGGCAACTGACACTGCCCTACAATGCATTTCCATCATGCTTAATAAGGCATGTCACCTTCTCACAGGTGTTGCAAGGCTCACGCGCACCTGTGACCTCTAATCACAGGCTGGTTGGCTCCAAATAAAGGAAATAATAAGATACCAATCTTGCCTACTTGCCAAGAAATGCTTTCTCAGTCTACTACTGGCAGGGGTCCAGAAACTCCTAATAATGCACTCAAGTTCCTGTTTCACAAGGAACTCCACCACCCAGACATACACAATTCCTAGACTCTGCACTGCCTTGGCACAATGCACATTCTGTTACCATGCTCCTCACTGGACCAATGTCTTACCACCTGACATTTCCGTTGCTGCAACTATTGGTGTTTTCAAATGCAAACTACAACAGCACCTTATCTCAACCAGAAGCTGTGGCTACCTCCACTAACACTCCTCCTGTGCCTCAAGGGCACCCTTGCACTCTTATCTCACATCTAACCTACTCATCTCACATGACCTATTCTTAGCACTTCAGGTCACCACCCTACCTCACAACCTTTACCACCTCTACCCCACCCATTCTGTATACTCTCCCCACTCCCTAACCACCCCCTAGCACCCTGACCACTATCCTTCTACTATAATTTCCTCTCATGCAACCCAGTAGGGTGCCCTACCTTTGACTCAGACAAATTACTTGCTGTCTATAATCCTAAATTTGGTGTGTTCATTATAGGAACTCAGTCTAAAAATGAACTACTGTATTGCTGTACCTTACTGATACCCTGCCTAAAACATGTACTACTGTTTTGATGTACCTTTGTCCTTGTAACTGACGTGGAACCCATAAATGAGCAATGGCTCATGGGTGTAATCTAAGAACTCAATAAATAAAAAAAATATGTAAATAAAAAAAGATATATAACTACAGACATCCCATTAGTGGATTGTTGACCTCAGTCACGATCACCACTTCCCAAACTGTGCAACTAACCCCCCCTTACTTTCACGCTCAGAGCCCTACACCCCATACCACCCTTTTTCCTTACCACCACCATTGCTACTATACAGCATTACAGACAGTGATAGGCACAGTCCTCCACTCACTATGTCAGCCTGTCACCATCTGAATGACAGGGAGTGATTATGTACCTATTGCAAGCATTTAACTGCTCCCTATCATTCAGATTGAACTGGCCAAGGTGGTGAGGAGAGTTCCACAAGTGTCCATATTGGGTCCTCTTCTCTTTGCGCTTTACATTAATAACCTCAATTATGGCATAAAAACAGCAAGTGTTCATCTTTTTGTAGATGTTAAAGTAATCTTTGTTACCAAGCCCTCTCGCAAACAAACCAGTACCATTCTGCAGCAAGAATTCAGCATATTACAGCATAAACTTTTGCAACTGAAATTACTGCTTAATGCCAAAAAAAAAAAAAAGGTGATGTTCCTATGCCCTCAAACACACTCAACCAACCAACCCCTCTACCTGTGGGGTCTATGCCTCAGATCACTACTCTGCCGGGAGAATCTCTAGAACCGGTGTTCAAATTTAAATATTTGGGTTGTAAGACCGACTGCAAACTCACTTTCACTATGCATATTGAGGAGCCTTCAAAAAAACTAAAACAGAGCCTGGGACTTTTCTTTCATATTAAACACCTACTCACTCACTCACGATGCCAAAATCAGGGTTTATGTGATAACAGCAAAAGCCTAAAGGCGATCGCCATTATTGAGAAGTCAAGAGTACCAAAACGTTTTTTCGGCACTCTGACACCCCAGCGCACAGCAAAACAGCACTGAGGACTTACTTTTTTAATGATTTATGTGGGTGCTGTGCCCCCACACCCCCTACTTAAGGATTCTCAACTCTAAGGGGGTGCACATTGAGGGCGGTGAAAACATAAAAAAAAAAGTTTAGACCTAGAGTGCAACAGAAATGCACCAGCACCTGGACCCAAACCCAGTACCCTGCTGACAAGCATCACCAACCCACCCACCACACCATGGGGTCAGCTCAGCAACCAACCCCGGCACCACCCCTCATATTTCCTCCCACCCCTCGCTGTGCATGCTCACCCTCTGCATACGTACATATAGCGACACCCTGTCGCTATAGTCTCTGACCCCCCATCCAGCTGACCTACCCTATGGTAGCCCTGAACACATGCACTGGGGATTGGGTAGCGATCATTGTAAATGCTCAATCCCTAGAACTCAATCAATCAATCAAACAAAATATTTATTTATCCAGGTGAACATCATTGAGCAGAGCTCTTTTACAAGGTGGACCTGGTTAGAACAGGGTCGGGTAACATTCATCATAAAAACATACAAATACATGTAAATAAATATATAAACACAAATGCAATGGTGCAGTAATAGGGGAGTCAAACGATAAAAGGAAGACAATGCAAGCCATAACAGAGGAGAATTCAAATACAAGGGGGCAGGTCCACCATTGAACCATGCAACTATATATAAACCATGTTCTCTGTATAGAAGTACCAGTTAGTTTATTCACCAGGGCAGTCACTAGTACTAGCCATGAAAATGGCTTGGAGAACCACCAACTAATGGCAGATGGGGTACCAGGAGGGGTATGTGATATGTAAGCAAAGGATAAACATTGTGAGAAGTGAAGTCCCAAGGATAGGTTGGTAGAACTGATGCAGTGGTGGGGGCCTACAGGGAGAGGGAAAGGGGAGTTAGGACTTTTATAGTATGATTGTGTGTAGATTGTGGATGAGTGCAGTGTAGAGTTGTAAAAAGAAGGCTGGAGAAAGTGGGAAGATAGACCAGTATCAAAGGGAGGACAGAGGCATCTAGGTGTTACATGAAAGCATGATGACAGACCAGAGCCAAGAAGGAGACAAGCACTAGAAGTAATTAATTCATGGTTAAATGGTACGGGTTAGTATGATGACAATTCATGGTCATGGGAAACAATTGCACTGATCATTTCTGATAAGTGAATACAAGAGCTTGAAAGATGAGATGTCAATGGGTGACCTCAGTTTCAGCTTATATGTCAGGGTCCCAAAAATCAGGTTGGTACAATCAACCTGTCTCCCACTTCTGGACTATACTAAGGTTCATACTAAGGTGAGGGAAAATAGCTAGTAGACTGAGGCCCATAATGTTCTTATGCTAAGCCAATGAATAGTAAGATAATTTACACCCAGAATTTATTAGCTTATCAAGATGACATTTAAAACCGTTCTTGGAGTCACTAATAACCACATCTAATGGGAGTTTATTCCAAGGTCCAATGGTATGAAGAGTAAAGAAACATTTCCAGTTATTTTGTTTAAATGGTTTACCAATAAGTTGCAGTGGATGACCTCTGGTATTCTGTGTAGATGTCTTGAATTCAAGTGTTAACTCAGCCATAACATAGGGATCCTGAGTGACATCATCAAGGAATAAAAGATTGCCTTGCAGGGGTCTAGTAGTAAGTGACATAAGCTTAAGTGTTTCTCGTCTGTGTTCATAAGGTACAGATTTAAAACCAGATTTTTTTTGGTAAACTTTTTTTGAACTTTTTCAAGACAGCTGCCATCAGATTTCTTATATGGGCACCACAACTGTGAGGCGTACTCTAGATGTGGTCTAACATATGACCAGAACAAAGACATTAACACATTGCGATCTCTATATCTGATGTTACGTAAGATCGACCAGACAACTTTATTAGATTTACAGATAACAGATTGCAAATGTTTAGAGTGGAAGAGGTTATTGGAAATGGCGGTTCCCAGATTCCTCTAATCAGTGGTAGCAAAGAAGAAAGGATGATTAATGTTATTGGGTCCCAAGTGCATCACTTTTCACTTGGTTGCATTCAATTTCATTCCCCAGGTATTAATCCAGTCAGAAATTGTATCTAAATCCTGTTGGATAATAGCTATATGATCAAAGTTAGAACATGGTCCCCTAATTTTTACATCGTCTGCATATTTCATTATGATAGAAGAACAATTATGGATTTAATTGGCGATAAATGCTTGAAAGAGACAGAGGTCAAGGACAGAGGCCTGTGGACCCCGCTCAGGACCTTACCCGTATTAGAAAAATTACCATTGATAATCACCCTTTGTGTTCCGTCATTAAGCCAATTGTAAATCCAATCAATTATGTATTTATTAATGTTGAGTTTCTTAAGTTTATGGTTAAGGGCCCAATGAGGCATAACGTTGAATGCCTTGCTGAAGTCTATAAAAATGATATTGCATGGTATCCTACTGTCTCAAAAAGTACTAAAATTTTCATAAAAGCAAAGCAGATTAGTTAAACAGCTTCTGCCTTTTTTAAAACTGGATTGTCCTGGATCTTAGGCATCGATAGCTGGTGAGATGATATCCTTTAGTAGACTTTCCAAGGTTTTACAAATAGATGAGATTAAGCTTATAGGCCTGCAGTTTTCCCAATTGTGCTTTGGGCCTTTTTTACGAATGGGTACTACTATTGCCTCTTTCCATTCGGTGGGGACATAATTATTAGATTGAAAGAGTTCAAAAAAAATTTCAATGGAAGGACAACATGATTAGCCAGTAAGTATAGTAAATGGCTGACGATGTTATCTGGACCTGGACAATATTTACCTTTAAGTGAACTCAATTTATTGAATATAAGCTCCTCAGTGAAACAGATTGGTGGATCAATGTTATTTTTAATAGCTGGAAGTTTATTAGTATTAGATGGAGAATAAAATCAAACAGAATTCTGTATTGAATAATTCAGCCATCGTTAATGGGTCATAAATTAGTTTGTTATCTGTTATAAGTGGCCCCGCCTTACAATAATGTTTTTTAAGGATTTGATATATGAATAAAATTGTTTTGTGTCAGACTTATTAGCAGTACAGGCCAATTTGAGTTCCCATCTAGATTTTGCCTTTTTAACACTAGATTTACATTTTTTATTTGATTTGGTATAGGACTTCCAATTTGATTTGGTCTTATTTTTAAGGAATTTACTATATTTTTTATTTTTGCATCTGATAAGTTTTCTAATGCTGTGATTTATCCATTTAGGTACCTGTTTACCATTAGGGAATTTAGTTTTAGAACGGATATAAGTATCTCTAAGTCTAGTTATAATGGTCTTAAATCTTACCCAGTTTTTTTGTGGTGATAAATTAGAAAGGGTGGATATCCAATCAATTTTTTCCATAATCTGCTTAATAGCAGTGAGGTCAGCCTTATCATACAAATATATAATAGTGGAACTACAATTATGTATGAAGTGTTTCTGTAGGATAAATAGAATAGAGTTGTGGTCACTGCCTCCGACTGGGGCCGATATTTTCACATCCCTAATATATAGATCTACACTTCAAAAAATGAGGTCCAAGATGTTATTTCCTCCAGTGGGTAAAGTTACCCATTGTTTCATATTAAATTCTGTGCAGGTAGCCAAAAGCTTGTTATTTCTATTGCCAGTTGCAGTGGATGTCTGACAGTTTATATCACTAACATTAAAGTCACCAGTGATTATAACATTACCTAATTGATTGGCTAGTTCAAATTCATTAAGAATAGCATTCAAAATATGAATAGGTGAGTTAGAGGGAAGATAGCATGTCCCTAAAATAAGGAAGTCCTGATTCAAAATAAAAAGTTTCATCCAAAGGGTTTCTGTAGTGATATCATGTGTTTTAATACAACTAGAGATGTCGACTACATTAATTTTATTATTGATAAACAGGGCACCCTCCCTTCTTATTCAATTGGTTTAATATGTAGGCAGAAAATCCAGATAATTGCATGTCCCAAGATGAAACATCATCTCCCCAAGTTTCACAAACAGAGATGATATCTATATCATCGCTGTATGCTCTGAGTTGCAACTCATCATAGTTCTGGTTCAAATTTCTAGCATCAAGGCTTAGGAAATGTAATTGTTGACTAGAAAGTTTACATGAATTAAGAGAAGAGGCTCTGACCTTCAACTCCCCCTTGTGCCTAGTTTAAATGATTATTAATGATCAAAAAAACTGTTTACTCAGTAAGGCATTTCCCTGTCTGCTAAGATGTAGACCATCATAACAAAAAAGCTCAGGTCTCTCCACAAATTCCTCCCAATGGGTGATACAGGTAATGTTCTGGCATAAGCACCAGTTCCTGAGCCAGTTATTGGTTTGACCTTATCTATAGAAATTGTTCTAGCACCACTCTAGCAAAGCTAGACACCTTGTACCACAGGGCCATAAGATTCAGATCAAATACACAGTCAGTTAGTGGGAAATGGATGTCTTCTTTTCTTCAGCCCCATATATAGGCTCCAATACTGTCAATAACAAAAAGATGTTGGGGGCCGTTAAAGTTATACACTTTGGGCTGGATATTCAAAAGGGTTAAGCCATGCATGATAGGGTTGCGCCTGCGCAAGTCCGAAATTGCACCATTATGCCATATTCAGCAGGAGGGAGTTGCACTCCCCAAGTCAAGCTGAGCAACAGCGCAATGCTAATGAAGGCATGCTCAACCGGAGGGGGAGGAACCATCCATAAACTGCACAGCCCGATATTCAGTGGGCTGTGCAGAGGATAGCGCAACCCCAACCTGCACCTGCACAACTTTGAGTCAGGGGAGTAAGTCGAGTCAATTATTGCGTGGTTAGCCGTCGATTGCAGGGTGCAACACAGCAGCTACCACCTGTGGAGGCCCTGACTTACTCCCTGTGCCCCGCAGCCTAATCTCGGCATAATAGTAACCCCTCCCACGACTGACCCAATTGTGGGCATAACTGTATAAATCCTCCAACTGGCCCGATCACCAGAATAACTGTATAAATCCCCCACCCCCGACTGGCCCGATCATGGGCATAACTGTATAAATCCCCACCCGACTGGCCCAATCATAGGCATAACTGTATAAATCCCCCACCCCCGACTGGCCCGATCACTGGCATAACTGCTGAAATCCCCTCCCTCGACTGGCCCCATCACAGGCAAACCCATAGTAATCCCCCACCCCCCACTAGCCCGATTGCGGGCAGAACAAGTTAACCCCAAGAACAATATCCTGGTGGTCAGTGGACTGGAAGCCCGATCGCAGGCATTAAGTCCATTCCCACCCCAGGACCAAGTACCCTGGTGATCTAGTGGCCCCCACCCCCACCCACCCACGGAGCCCCACCACCCTGCTCCCCCGTCCAGCGGTGGTGGCAGCATCCCTCACCTGCTGCCCCACCGCTGCTGACTGACTGCTCAGTAGGGCTGCATGCTCATTGGTTCAGAGCAAGAGCCAATGGGCGTGCACGCATCTCTACGCCTGCTACGTAAGAATGAATTCATTCACATATCTGGACTGCCTTGTATGGTATGGGCTTAGCGCCATTGGCTTGCTCTGAACCACTGGTGCAGTCCTACCGAGTAGTCAGTCGGCGGGCGGTTGGTGGAGTGGGCAGCAGGGTGGATGCTCCTGCCCGCCAGCTGATGGGAGGAGTGCGTGGTGGGGCTCTGTGGGTGGGTGGGGTGAGGGCCAATAGATCACCAGGGTACGGACCTGGGGGTGGGGTTGACTCTAATGCCCGTGACCGGGCTTCACAGTCCACTGGACCACCAGGGATATTGCTCTTGGGGTTGAACTCTGTTCTGCCCGCGATCGGGCTAGTGGGGGTGGGGGCATTACTATGGGTTTGCCCATGATTGGGCCAGTTGGGGGGAGGGGAGATTTACCTCATGACCACGATTGGGCTGCAGTTGCGTCGGTCTCTGATGGCTGCTGCCTGGCAGGGCGCCAAGCGCAAGTCGTCGGGGATCGGCACACCTGCATGCTAATGGCATGCAAATGGGGCCTTAAGTAGATGCAAATGGCACCCCCAGTGCCTTGCATGAATTATGGCCCCATTTGCATATCACTTTTGAATATCGGAAATTTGTGCATGGTGCAATGGAACTTGCACCAACACATCTTGAATGCTCCACTCTGACCACTTGTGGTGGTGCAAGTTCCACTGCACCATGCACAGTGGCTCTGGCCGGGGGGTGATATTCAAAGGAGTTGCTCAATAGTGCAACTCCATTGAAAATCACCCTGGCCACACCCCAGTGCAACTATTTTGAGCAGCGCAAGGGCTTGCGCCACAGAATTGCGCAGTTTGAATATCCAGCCCTTTGAGTCAGTTGTTGTTTTTTCAGCTTCCTTTATTTTATATCCCCTACTTTTCACTCTAAAGTACAGCTTGATCATGAGGTTTCCTTATCTGTTAATATATAGTAACATGTTATTCAATTTTATTGTTTTAATTTTTCTTTTTTAGTTTCTTTCGATAAAATAATATTTTTTTCATTTCGGCATATACACAAACCATTCATACAGTGTCTGCCATAAACCTTTTTGTTCACATCTCTTTAAAGTTTTATTTCACTTCAACCTTTAAGCACTTTTACACATCCTGTAATTTAAATAAGTGTGTTTAGTTAATTTGATTTGGCCACAGTGCTTTCATAACAAAAGAATCCAGTTTCTGTAGCCATTCTAGGCTTGACTCCCCATTTAACTTAAAAGATTCATAACCAGCTCTCCCTACAACATTCACCATTGCTCCCTTTAGTCTCTGATGGGCTGGCACTCGCTAAAAACAAAACATTTAAAGAACGTAGCTGTCTGGACCTATAGAGCTCTGACCAACAAACTCCCAGAATACATTAGCTTCCTACTCACTATTACTTACGGGAACTATTTGCTTAGAAGATATTCTTAAACCTCGTTAAACATTTCCAGATTAACATCTCGTTATGGATCTTACGCCTTAAGCCATGCTCTTCCTTCCCTATGGAACAGGCTGCAAAAGTCCCGTAAACTTTCAAACCTTGCCAGTTTAACTCAATTCAAAACCCTTCTCAAACAACCTCTACAAGACTGTTGCAACTGCTATGCCTAAACCCTGCTTTTGTTTCCCATGGCACCTACCAGCACTAAAACATCCCATGAACTTCTGACCATCTAACACTTTTCTCAAGCCCTATTTCAACATCTTCTGAGCTCCTGACCATCTATCACTTTTCCTAAGCCCTGCCTGGACTATAACCTTCTTTTTCCCTGTAGTGGCACCCATCATTTAGACTGTACTTTTCTCATAGCCTAATCATCATGCTTTTACCTGCATGCCTAGCTCTGACCTACTCTAGGGTAATAACTCACATGTATTCGCTGTACACATTTTATTCTTTTACACGTTTATACAATTTGTCACTATTTTGTACATAGCTGGGCCTAATATTTATCCACTGTATGCCATTTTGTATATGGTTGTGCCTAATATTTATCCATTGTATGCTTCCACTGTTTATTCTTAAGTTGTTCTATCGATGTATGTTTCTTGTGCTCTGCCAGGCCCACCTTGTAAATAAATTTTTCTCAATGGTGCTTCACCTGGTTAAATAAAGATTGATTGATTGATTGGTGAAGGGAGGGCTGTGCCAGTCACCATCTATAATGCTGTGTAGCAACATCACTGTTGGTGGGGGGAAGGGAGTGTTTGGTGGAAGGTTGGGAGCAGGCATGTTGGGAGGGGGTTCAGTTGTACCTTCTGGAGGGATGGTTATTGGGGGGTGGGCCTCTATTCACTGATGGGGTGGATGTAGTTATATCTATGTCACTAATGCTGATCAAAAATGGGGGTCACTCACCACCTATAAGTTGGTGGCATTATTATAGAACTGTATATCATTGACCACAATGGGGGGTGGGGTCATTTTCCACCTATGGGGTAGTTTTGTAGAACTGTATGGCATTGGGATGATCAGGGGATGCTGCCTGAGAGGGGGGCAGCTCCTGCTGTCAGTTCACTATTAGCACCTGGCCAGCAGAGAGGGAGGGTTCATGCACCACTGTGCACATGGATAAGGGTAGGTTTTTTTTTAGTGTCAATCAGCTTTGCGACACAAGCTGTTTGGTGCTGTCAAAACATGTAAATATACTGCTGTGCCCTGTATACATGGGTGATCACTCATTTGCACTGGCACAGCAGTATATTCACTAAAAATACCATCAACTGGTTAACCTAATTTAATCTCCACACCCCTCCCTGGGAATAGGTTAAACATAGTCAAAACTGCCTAGCCCCCCTTTTTCACTCAACAAAAACAAAATAAATAAAATATTCTGTGCATTCACACTGTCCCATCAGTGCTACATACTGGGTGCCATTGAAGATAGCTCTACCCCATTGGCTTGCACTATTCCTGTTTAGCATGACACTGACATGGTTTGTGCCATGCTGACCTTTTGAATACTGGGGCCATAGTTAGGAAAGATTTTTGATTAAGATATAAAGCTTTACAGAAAGGGAGAACATAAGTAATGAGGTGAGAGAATGGGTCATATCCCCCCCAGCAAAAGTCTGTCTGCACCTAACCCTTTCCTCGCTGTTTGCAATGCTACAGAGCTCAGTGACATCTGTGAAGAGAGACATATTGCTTTATGTTTCCTCTGTTATGTCACTAATGAGCCTATTTAAAAGAAACACCTCCAGCAAAAACCCTGTGGCACACCACTCGTGAACTACCTCTCCACGACTTGACCCAACTTACCACCACCCTCTGCTGTCTCCCCTTCCACCACCAGCCAGCTTATAACCTATTTAACTAGATACTAGGCTATTCTCTATGCTGTTCCTAGATCATAAAACTGCTTCAGCAACCTTCTGTGTGCCACATAGCCAAATGCCTTGCTGAAGTCAAAGTAGAGCAAATCCACCACTTGTCGCTTGCTTACTGCCCTAGTTACCCAGTGAAAGAACACTATCAGGTTGGTCAGACAAGACCTCTCAACAATGAACCTGTGCTGCTTACTATCCTGGATGGATAGCGCACTGGTTTATGACATTGGCATCTTTCTGGCAGGCTGGATAGTTCACTGACCGGCAGTAGGTTTAGCTTAATGGTTTCTGCTGGAAAGTGGGAACAATCACGAGATTCTATACTACTCTGCCCATGGTAGGAGGCCATTCTGTTGTCAGGAGGTGTTCTATGAAGGGTCATTCTGGCAGCAGGGGGGCATTTCAAACAGTCAGTAGTCATCCCAGCTCTGAGGGTAGGCATTCTGTCTCACACTGTGGTTATTCTCACTGTAGGGTTGACACAGACAGTGGGTACTCCAGCACAGTGATGTGAATTCTAGCTCTAGAGCTGTCATTGAGGTGCAGAAGGAAGGAATTCCAGCCCCAAGGTACTGCATTCATTGACTGCATGTGAAGCTGGAGTGGTGCTGAATGGGTCTGACTTGGTACTAGTAATTTGAGGATTAGGTGACACCAGGCAGGGATCAGTGCTACGATTGGCCCTTTGTAATGCCTCTATAAGTGACATTGCAGAGGAACTGGAAGGGAAGGTCTGCCTCTTTGGGATGACATCAAAATCTGCAATAAGGTGGACTCTCTGGGAGAGGGGTGGAAGGGATGAACAGAGTCTTGAGAAAACTAGAGGACTAGTCAAGAGTATGGCAGCTGGGTTTCAATGCAAAAAAGTGCAAAATAATGCACTTAGGGCATAGAAACCTGGGGGCAGAGTACAAAATGAGTGGGGCGGTATTGACAATCACCAAACAGGAAAGAGACCAGGGTAACCATATCAGATGACCTAAAGGTGGCCAGGTAGTGTGACTAGGAAGTATGGAGGGTTAGTGGATTCTGGGGAGCACAGATGGGGCATCACCATCATAAAGCACAAGTTGATGTTACTTCTGTATAGATTGCTGGTAAGACCAAATCATGTGACACACAATTTTATTATTGATTTCAGTAAAGCAGAATTTCGTAGTATGAGATAAATCATTACATCTATTGATTGAGATTTCATCACATCAAACCTCTCTGTAGAAGAAACCTGGACCCTCTTAAAAATACCATAGTGGAACTTGAAAACAAATTTGTACCTTGAAAAAAGAAATACAACAAAAGAGATAGGGTTCCAGTATGGCTCACTAGAGCAATTAAACATCAAATAACTAGAAAGGAAGAAGCCTACAAAAAACTCAAAAGGGTCAACTGCCTAGTGGCTAAAAGCTGTTATAAGTCTGAGCTAAAAAAAAAAATATGATTAGAAGACAGAAGAGTAAAACTGAATTCAAAATCAGCCACACCAAGGGCAACAATAAAGCATTCTTCTGCTACATTAATAGTCATAAAAATTAACCAAAATAAGTAGGCCCAATCAGTGTGAATGGATCAATAATAGAGGACAATAAATCTGCTGCAAACGTTTTCAATGAGTTCTTTTGTTCAGTGTTTAATGAAAGAGCACAAGTTTCTTAACAACTAACTAACTATACATCACTGACAACAGCAATATCTATTTTACAAGAGGGGAAATTGAGTCCTCTATTGGGAAACTCAGGGTAAATACCTGTCCTGTACCTGAGAACATCCATTCAAGGCATCTGTTAGAACTGTCAGCAGAACTATCACTCCCACTATCAATCTTTTTTAACAGGTCTTTAGAATCAGATAAGCTTCCATCTGACTGGAAAGCACAATTGTTGTTCCAGTACACAAGAGAAATAAAGGGGTTGTAAACAAGAATAGACCTATCAGCTTAACATCCCTCTGCTGCAAAATTATTGAAAGACTCATTAAAGATAGACTTGAAACAGAGGTTCAGTCCAAAGGGTTGAGTGACCAACACCAACATGGATTTAGCAGAGGTCACTCTTGCACAACCAATTTAGTTACCTTCTACAATACTGTTAGCTCCAGTCTGGATAACAATATTCCGGTTGATGTCATAATGCTGGTCTTTGCCAAAGCTTTTGACACAGTCCCACACATAGAACTTATAGCTAAACTTGCATGTATAGGCTTCAACCTCCATCTAGTTAGGTGGATTAAAAACTGGTTGAAAGACAGAACACAAAGAGTAGGGGTCAATGGAGATCTATCAAAGTGTGGCATGTCAGTACCGGGGTACCACAGGGATCAAAGCTCTTACTGACCCTATTTAACCTGTTTATTGCAGACATAAATACTAACATCATCAATTATCTTTCCAAGTTTGCTGATGACACAAAACTGGGAGTAGAGGTAGACTCATTGTATAAGTATTTGACGATGGTGCAGCACTTAACAAATATTGAAAATGGAATTAAAACTAATAAGATGAAACTCAACCATGAGAAGAGTGTAGGGCACCATGTTTGTAAAAATAACCCATCATATACACACACTATCAATAATAGGATTTTGAGTTGTGGTGGAGAAAACAGTGGTGGGGTTCAAGAATGCATAGGATAGGCACAAGGGAATCATAGTGGAAAGGAAAGAGAGAGGGAGAAAGAGCTGTAGATTGGACTTGGTCTGTGGTATTAATATAGATAGGGAGAAATGTGCAGGAGGAAGGAGGTAATACTGCCTCTCTATAGATCACTGATGAGACCATATTAGGAATACTGTACCCAGTACTGTGTCTCTGGTGAGACCACATCTGGAATTTTATACCCAGTTTTGGATCCAACTGGCTAGAGATGATGCAGCATAGGTTAACCAAAATGATTCAGGGCCAGCATTATGTCCTGGGATAGGACGTAGTAAAATAGGGAAGAGTGGATGGACTGACGGTCTTTTTCTATTAACATTTTTTTATATTTCTATGTACTGTACCTCTTACTGATGTTTTCACTGAATGTTCTTCCTTTTAAATATATTTTATGGGATCTATGATGATAGCGTGACAAAGATTTCTTCCACCAATGATATAGCGAAACCTTTATGTAGACCACATTTGCGGTTGGCATAAAAGTGGTCACAGCCTTCCATGTTTTCTTCGGGGGGGCTATGCCCAACACACATACACTCAATTAAAATAATCAACTCCAAGTCAGAGCTGATTAGGGAAGGGGGTGCAAGATCCTCAGAAAACAGTGCCGGGTCCAGCACAGTCACTACAGCTACCTGGCACTGTTGTCGCTGTAGTGTCGGTCACTGTCGACTTGTCGCTGTGGGGTGTGTATACCCATTTTATAAACTCTTGTGTTTTTATCCTTGTATCTCATGAGCAGCTATGGTAAATCCAGTCTGATGATGTAATCTTTTCAGATATCTGAATACGGTAATCAAGTCACCTCTAAGACTACTCTTTTCCATTCAAAACAATTCCAAATCTGCCAATCAGCAGTCATAGCCCAGGTTTTTCAAGCCTTCAACCACCATGATCATGCTCCTCTGCACCTTGTCAATCCTGTCCATATACTTACTTTAATATGGATCTATCTTGGCACATATATACTTAAGATGGGCTTACTGTACAACAATCTAGTGTGGACAAATAATTTTCCTTCCTTGCTTCAACTTATATTTGATTCATTTTTTTAAATATACAAAATGCAAATTTTTCCATTCAAGGAACTTAATATGTAGAATATATCACAAAGACAAAGCAATCAAATGCTAAACAGGAAAACAGAGTGTGCCAATAATTAATCAAAGTACAGTGATGGGACGAACTTAAAAATATTTGTTATTCTGGATAAATTGTTGGTAACATTGATCAGCAGAACTGTAGCCCAAGAGCATATGGCAAAGTAAAAAATTAAAATAATTCCTTTAATATCCCTCTAGCCTGTACCTAGAATGGGCAGTGCAATAGGTGCAATGATCTGACCTACATTTTAACTTAGCACAGTTAATCATAATGGTAGTAATCCCATTAACAAAACTCCCAACCCCTCAGAATGACTAAATAACTTTTCAGTTTGGAAAACAAGGCACCGTTACACCTTATGTGTTCTACAATAAATTAATAAAAGTAGATATTCAGTATAAACTTTATCACATGCTGCTAGAGTGTAATTTCATGGATACATACTATGGTGGATTTACCGATTGTTGTAAAGATTATGTGGTCTCAGTTATTTCACCTTGATCTAAAAAGTCAGTTGCCACCATTGTAATGTCCAGAAATCTGTAAAGAAAAAAAAAGAAACATTGTACCTAGTGGGTGGGATATTCAGAAGGGTTGCACATGGCGCAACACAGTTGCGCCATGCGCAACCAACTGATGCACCCTGGCACAATATTCAAAAGAAAAAAGTGCCTGGCACAAATCCTGATGCACCGGAGTGCATCAGTAATGTATGTGATGCAAGTGGGGGGGGGGTGTGCCCATGCATGCTCCGTACATCCCGATATTAAGCCCAGGATGTGCTGAGCCCATGCAGGTGTAACCCCTACTTGTGCTGCACACCGTTGAGCCAGAAAAAAAGGAGCAACAGCTGGCCACCCACTGGCAAGCTGCCGTATTGCAGGGCGCAACACGGTAGCTGCCAGCCGAGCTCCGGCGGCGCCTTGGTGGAAGCACCCCTCCATGCCTGATTGTGGGCATATGTATTAAATGATAGAGTCCTATATCCCTGGTGGCCCAGTGGACCACTCCCAGCCAGATTGAAGGCATATGTATTGGAATACAATGTCCAATATCCTTGGTGGTCCAGTGGACCGCGTCCAGCCTGATCGCGGGCATAAGTTTTAAATAGAACATACCAATCCATCTCTGGTGGTTCAATGGTCCCCACTCACCACTGAAGCCCCACCACCCGCTCCTCCCGGTCAGCGGAGGGTGGCAGCTCCCCATCCACCAGCCACCCGCCACTCACCAACTGACTGCATACATTAGGGCTGTACTCCCATTCACCCACAGCATGGTCCAATGGGCATACAGACTGTACCATACTACACAGTCCAGATACGTGAATGGTTCCATTCACATATCTGGACTGTGTGCTACAGTATAGTCTGTACACCCATTGGCCCACGCTATGGACCAATGGGCATACAGTCCTACTGTACGAGTCAGTCGGCAGGCAGCGGGTGGCTGGCGGGTGGGGAGCTGCCACCACCACTGACTGGGAGGAGTGGGGTGGTGGGCTCAGTGGGCGGGTGGGAGGGGGTACCGCTGGATCACCAGGGATGGATTGGTATGTTCTATTTAAAACTTACACTTGTGATAACATATAAGGCAGTACAGCTATGTGAAAGAAAGAATTAATTCACATATCTGGACTGCCTTATGCGGTATGAGCTGCACGCCCATTGGCTCTTGCTTTGAACCAATGGGCGGCAGCCCTACCTAGCAGTGGAGTCGGGCGGTCGGGGCGGCAGGCGGGTGGGATGCTGCCGCGCTGAAGGGGAGCGGGTGGTGGCCTCCGGGTGGGTGGGTGGGTGGGGTGGGGGCCACTAGATCACCAGGGTACTTGGACCTGGGGGTGGGGTTGACTCTAATGCCCGTGATCGGGCTTTGCGTCCACTGGACCACCAGGGATATTGTTCTTGGGGCGGGTTGAAATCTGTTCTGCCCGTGATCGAGCTAGTGGGGGTGGGGATTACTATGGGTTTGCCTGCGATCGGGCCAGTCGGGGTGGGGGATTAATATGGATTTGCCAGCGATCGGGCCAGTCGGAGGGAGGGGATTTCAACAGTTATGCCACGATCGAGACCCAGTCAGGGGTTGAGTTTTACAGTTATGCCCGTGATCAGGTCTGTCGGGGCTGGGGATTTATACAGTTATGCCAGCGATTGGGCCAGTCAGGGGAGGGGTTACTATTATGCCCTGAGATTGGGCTGCAGGTATGAGAGGTCAGCAATAGTCACAGGTGGCAGCTGCTGTGTTGCACCTGCAATGCGGCAGCTCACCTGTGGGTAGCCTCGACTTACTCCTTTTTACAACTCAAAGTTGTGCAGGTGCAGGTTGGGGTGCGCCTGCACAACTCTCTGAGCTTTCGCTGAATATCGGGCTGTGCAGTTTATGCATTGTTTCTTCCCTACCGTTGAGCATGCCTTCATTAGCATTGCACTGTTGCTCAGCTTGACTTGGGGGTCGCAACTGCCTCCTGCTGAATATGGCAGAATGGCGCAATTTCGGACTTGCGCAGGTGCAACCCTATTGCGCAAGGCACAACTCTTTTGAATATCAGCCCAGAATGTGGGCAGTTCAGGGGCAATGTGAGGAAGTATTTTTCACAGAGAGGGTAGTAGATGCATGGAACAGCCTTCCTGAGGAGGTTGTGGGGTCTAAAACTGTGGGAGAATTCAAGAATGCATGGGACAGACATAAGGCAATTCTTCTGGGGGGGGTAGGGATAAATAGGCTGTTGGTTAACTAGGATCTGAGGCTTATCCTGTAGGTAGGAAAATGGGCAGGCTAGGTGGGCCAAGCGGTGCTTATCTGCTGTCATAGTCTATGTTTCTATTGCCATGGCACTTTTTCAGGTGACTGAGTGTCTCCGTATGTCCTCCATTTCAGTTTGAAGCTTCTGTACTGAAGACCATTACAATCAGACCTGTGAGGACATCCAGTTCAGTGTTCACTGCTGCAGAAGAGATGATCAGTTGCCATAATGTGCAGCCCAGAGACTGCTGTGTCTCATGTGGGTCATCTCTGTCAGGCACACTGTGCTGCACCAACTGTGTGCATGGGCTGGCCATCACTCCCCTTCTTCCTTATGACCACCTCCGGACTGTTGACCTTTGTTGGACTTCACCATCATATGCAAAACATTGCTCTTTGTTCAACCATACAAGTTTGCTGAGTTTATTTTTAAAGTAAAAATAGCAGTTTTAGCAATTTATTTTTTGTTTCTGAGGAGCTGATGTGTCAGGTGACTGGTCAGCTCAGGCAGCACAGTGCCTCCTCTCTAATTTTTCTCACTATAAACAAATTAGAACTCTTTGCCTCCTGCATTGAGTGAGTCAATCAGTTTACAAGCTTTTAGAGTTGACTCAGATTTATATATAAAGCAAGTCTTGGTCTTCTAATTGTAAATTTTACTTTTTTATCAGTGCCAGTATTGTGATGTGCAATCCATAAATTCCAGGGATTGGAGAAGACCAAACAATCATCCAGCTCCTCGCATCTGTAACAATTCTTGTGGCACAGAGTAAGCTCCTATATATGAGATTTTGTTTTGTAGAATTTTAAAATTAAATGAATACATTAATACACTAGTTTTTAAATTTATTGAATTAGGATGCTCTGTCACGAATAGGAGTGTTATGAATTTAAAGTTTGCCTGTGAATTGTAGTGAATTTGGCTGCTACATATTATGAGTAGTATCTGTGAATTCCACACTATGCAATTTGACTCCCTTGTGGTGAATTTTTCAATGTGAATTGTGGCAATTTGCACTTTGTGGATAATTTTTGAATGCAAATTACCACAATTCACACTTTGTGGCAATTTATAATGCAAATGGTGGCAATCTGCATAGTAAAATTTGCTGCAAAATGAATAGTGCATGTGTAGTGCAATGATTCTTATAGTACAATTCACACAATTGTGCAAATTTCACTATGCAAATCCATGCACAACACTGTGCACCAAATGAATTGTGTAGTTGTTTCACTTTGCCTGTAGCTAGTTGTGTCACTGTTTACCTCAGACATCAGTGTAGAAAAACAAGAACTTATTTTCCAGAATCTGACTGCCATCTTTTAATAGTCCTGGGCACATAGCTGACAGAGTGAGAAGCAAGTGAGCTTAGAGTGCTTAGCCTGCATTCCACACAGGAGCTGAGCAGAGAGAGGACCCACAGACAGAGCAAGGTGTCCTTGGCTGATTGTTGTAGAGGGGATATGGACTGGGGAGGAGCACTGGAAGCTGCACATGGGAGTCCCTGGTGTTGCTGAGAGAGGCTACAGTGCTAGTAGTACTACGGGACAGTAGAGAGAAACAGGTTTACTTACTGCCTTTATCATTTGTTATATGTTTTACTTTTTTATCCATGTTACCTTTAAAT
Organism: Neoceratodus forsteri; assembly: GCA_016271365.2. NCBI lineage: Eukaryota > Metazoa > Chordata > Ceratodontiformes > Ceratodontidae > Neoceratodus > Neoceratodus forsteri. Next base: position 288,032,825 of record CM057454.1, read on the forward strand.
AGTAGAGCTATCACTTGGTTCTGCACCTGATTGTGGATTGTTGTACTGGGTTAGCTGTTTGATAGATGGCTTTGTTTTTCTTTTGCTTTAAATCGAGTCAACTGTGAAGTTATTTGTTCCTTGTTTTGTCTGCAACCATTGCAGATTATTCTCTCTCTGACATATGCATGGTCTCAGCCAATCAGGAGAGATAAGCTGCAAGGTGTTAGCATTTGAATCTGAAAACAGTGAGCTTTTTTTTCAACTTTATTTATTCGCCAGCTTACTGAGGCATCTCTTGGAGGTACCCTTTTGACATTAGCCATTCTACTCCCCTCTGTGGCAAACCACCTCCTGAGCTCCCTTCACTCAAGGGACTTACCTGTGCCCCGGATCTCCCCCCCCGGGGCATGGCCCGCCCTCCCACGGTGCTGTCTGTCTGAAATTAGAGGGTCTGTCTCTCTCATGAATTTGGCTGTGGATCTCTAGTGTGGTCTGCCTGGAACCTGGGTATGTGAGAGAGGTCCTTGTGGTCCTCGTCACCTCCTCACCAGCAAGGGTTTTTTCCTTGGTGTTTTTCATCCTCTGCCCCTCCCTTCCCCTGAAGAGCTTGACATGCAGTGATGCCAGGGATGTCTGTCATGGCTCTCCATCTCACTTTTTGAGCCCTGAGCATTGCAGTGCCTCCGGTCTGCAATGGGGACTGCTGTGGTGCCAGGCTTAACCCTGGATCCCCCTGAGAGAAGAGATCAGTCCTCTGGATGCTTGATCCTCTCTCCCCTGCTGACACCCAGTGGCCTGGGCTCATTCCCAAACACCGGTCACCAGCATGGTGCAAGGTGTGGCATCCAGCGACTCAACTTCAGACCACTGGGTGGCAAAATGGTGAGCTTTTAAAACTGCTTATAGTAAGGTACAATACTAGAAGCTGAAGGAGTGGGAACCAGGTGGGCTTTGAGTGATTAGCCTGCATCCTACATAGGAACCAAGTGGGAGAGGAGCCACAGGAAGAGCAAGGTGTCCTAGGCTGATTGTTTTCTGCACAGACAAGGGGTATTATTCCACCCACCCCTTGACCCACTCACCCCAGTGCTTGTCTTTCTTTTATAGGGTGTGGGTCCATAGGGTAGGGCACCTTTCTGCCACAAAACAGGAAGTACCAAACCGCAGAAGGGAAGGAGAGAGGGGGGAGAATAAAATAAAAAGAAAACAAAATTTAGAGTGTGTAACTAACTAAAGCATATTAAGCGGAAGGTTTCAACAAACATGATGGTAGTGGTGCAGTGTAGTGGCTGTGGAAAACAGTCTTCAGGGAGATGTTCTGGGGACTGTGATGCTGCCCCATCTGCAGGCAACTCTCTGGGTTGAGGGAAGAGGTTGCCTGTCTCCAGGCCGAGTTAGCCAGGTTACAGGGGACATTCACCCCCACCCTGAGGCCACAGGGTCCACATCCTGAATCTCAAAGGATGCACAGGAGGAGGAATGATTGGACTACAGTTGGCTCAGGGAGAGTGTGAGAGGGGGTTCTGAAGCACATCCCCCAACTGGTCCAGCTGTGTAACTCTTATGCTTTCTTGGAGGTAGGAAAGCTCAACAAGGACACCCACAGCTGATACCAAGGAGGATGGGTGGGTCCTCACTGATGAAAGCCCCATGGAAGGGGGATAGAAGACCCCAGAGGAAGAGGAAGCTACTACTGCTGGGGGTTCAATTGTCTGGTGAGTGAAGTTAGGGGCACCTAGCAGAGGGGGAGCAGGAGGTCATGTGCCTCCCAGGAAGCACTGCATGGAGGGTTGTGAAGTAGATCCATAGGATCGCAAGGGTGATAGTATGGAACTTGATGTCATTGTCCACCTGGGGAAAAATTACATGGCAGGGGACAAGGTGGAGATAGTCAGAAACCAGGAGGAATTCAGGAAGTTGTGTGGGAGCCTAAAACAGATAGCACACTCCATCTCCATCTCAGAGATACTACCTTTCCACCGCATGGGGGAGATTAGGTCACTCTGCATCCAGAAATTCAGCTCCTGGATCCCCTGTTTTATTGCCCTGTGCTCCCCTGTATGTTTTTTTTTTTCCTGGTCCTCTGTGTCTTCCACCCTTATGTTGAATACTGCTCTCTGTCTGTCTATCCACTCCTTGTGTAAGTGAAGTAGAGCATGTGCTCGGGGGAGGGGATACTAAGCTGGTGACCATCTACTCGATTGTCTAGTAGATAGTCCACCTATACAAAAGAGGGAACAGGGGGGAATCGGGAAAGTAAAGACCAGTCAGACTGACCTCAGTAGTGGGGAAGATCATTGAAGCACTACTGAATGAAAAAATATTGGAACACCTGGTTGCTAACTTTCTACAGGACCCAAGGCAACATGGTTTTACTGAAGGGTGGCTGTGCCAGACTACCCTCATTGAATTCTCTGATTGGATGACAAGGGAGGTGGATTGGGGGTAGCCTACCTACACTTCAGCTAGGCCTTTGACAATGTGCAGTATAGAAGGCTGTCAAATAACCTGGGAAACATGGGAGTGGGTAGGATGATGGTGCAGTGGGTGGGGAACTGGCTGGATATCAGGACACAGAAGGTAGTGGTAAATGGCTGTCACTCCGCAGAGGGAAAGGTGACCAGTGGGATGCCACAAGGATCAGTGCAGGGTCAAGTCCTCTTCAACATCTTTATCAGTGACATTACAGAAGACCTAGAAGAGAGAATGTGCCTGTTCACTGAAGACACAAAGCTCTTCAATAGGGTGGATATGCTGGAGGGTATATATAAAATGAGGAGAGATATGCAGAAGTGTGAGGACCGGTCCAGAGAGTGGCAGTTGAGATTTAATGCAAAGAATTGCAAAATAATACACATGGGGCCCAAAAACCCAGGAATAGCATATCAGCTGAGGTGGGGAGGCTATAGAATGCTCCAAGCAGGAAAAGGAGCTAGGGGTTATCATCTCTGGTGACCTCAAGTTAGAGAGTCAGTGCAACAAGGCAGCAGGAAAAGCAAACAGGATGCTTGGTTGCATAAGCAGGGGTATCGCCAGTAGGAAAAGTGAGGTTATAATTCCACTATACAAGACACTAGTGAGGCCACACCTCAAGTACAGTGTCCAGTTCTGGAGGCCTTACCTGCATATGGACATAGATAGTATGGAGGCAGTTCAGAGAAGGGGAACCATGATGGTGCAAGGATTACATCACAAGACCTATGAGGACAGGTTGAAAGACTTAAATATGTACTCCCTGCTGGAGAGGGGGAGAGGGGGATATGATTGAGACAAATAAGTACCTCACAGGGAAGAACAAGGTGCAGGGAAATATAATTTTTCATAGAAAAAGATGTTCCAGGACTAGGGGACATGGGATGAAACTGGAGGGATGAGATTCTGAGAGAACATGAGGAAGAATTTCTTCACAGAGATGGTGGTGGACAAATGGAATGCCCTGCTGGAGGAGGTGGTGGGGGCTGAAATGATTACAGGATGTAAGAATACATGGGATATGCATAAGGGGATCCTGGTAGTCAGGGGAAGGGGACAACCTAGTTCTAGAGAAACTTGAGGAAGCAAAGTACTGTATGTGTGCACATTGGCAGACTAGGTGGGCCTTAGTTCCTTATATGCCATCAACATCTATGTATCTACACTATGTATCTGTGTATGTACTGTATTTTATGTTAACACACAGACTGGACAACACTAACTGCAATGAGCATTTCCACAGAATGCTCTAGCCGAAGCAATAAAAAGTGTTTAATCCACAGCATTTATTTTTATTAATACATACAATATATGGGGCTAGATTTGCAGACTGGACAGATACAGACACAAGAGACATTATTATCTCCATCAGCATCTACCTGGTTTCACAAAGACCCAGAAGCCTTATTTTTAAAGGGTGCTCTGTTTTTTCAACAACTGATGCGATTAGCAGCAACAATAGTGTTGCATGTGACAAAAAGTGATGAATACAGCACTTTTCTGACTCAGTGCTCTGCAAATGGTATCAGAAGTTTGGGTGCAGTTAGGCCACCTCTGAGGTGGTCTAAGCTGCATCAGAATGGCAGATGCTGTACCAGGATGGCACCACAAGTGGCGCTAAACATTTTCTCAATCAAATTGCATTTTCTAAGAACATTTGAATATACCAGAGTGATTTAACTGGCTTGAGGACACAAATATATTTCCATTTAAATGTCCTTGAACAGAAGAACAAGTCAAAGGTAGATATATAGAACATAAGATGTATACACTAAATTGTGACAAAATGTTTGTTTTAAAAGCATTCTCTGGGGAGATAATTGTTTTTTGGTATGGAATGAGAGTGTGTGTAAGCCTGACAAAGTGAAAGCAACAGTGGCACAGCTATCTCCTCTAAAATGTGCTCTGGGTAGATAGTAATCCAACACACTCATGTTGCATTGCTGTCTTTCCTTACACTTTACCAGGTCTTTGTTTTGTTTTCTCTTCCTCTTCTTTACAATTAGTTCATTTTAACATGGATGTAGTGCTTTAGTTCAATGTGCTTTCCACTGTGTACAACTAAGCACAGACATTGTGATGCACCTCAGTCAGTTATATTACATTTCAGCCAAAGTGAATTGGTATCTTGGAATCAAATAGGACCATATCTGGAGGCATCATACTAAAATAATATCTTACAACATACAATTTATTCCCACGTTTACCTTCTTAAGAGATTTCCTTTGCAGAACAGCTTCAGTATATCAAACTGAAATGAAAGCCTGGGGGCATTAAATTGGCTGATGTTTGGTGACATTTCTTGAGGGCAGCATAAGAGAATACTCTCCCAGGTCATTATTTGAAGTTATGATGCATTTTATAATTAGAACAGCTTTAGGACCCAGAGTTCAATAAGATATTGAAGGCATCAAATAGGTTCATGTCCCTGGGCATTGTTACATTTGAAGGCCTTAAACACATTAAGTTATTATTCAGGATATCATTTCTTTCCCAATAAACAGATTTTCAAACATATTTTTGTCCCCAGGCATGAAACAGTCAGGCATGCTTATATTCTGTTTGCAGTTTAATACTGTGAAAGAATTCCATTTATGAGATCTTTTCAGGTGGGTGACTGTTATCATTAAGAAAGATGCCCTAAGATATTCTTTTTAGAGTGATATATTATTTCAGTTTGATGCCCTCAGGTAGAGTGCACCTTGAAATGAACTAATTTGCTGCTCTGAAGTAGTTGCACTTAAGAAATCTGGACTACTGACGTATTGGAATTTAGCATGATAATCTCTGATATTCTCAGTTCAGTGCCCGCAAGGATTTCGATGAGGATGCTCCTATATTTGCACCAGTTTGACTCCCCTGAGTTCTCCTTTTAGTTTGATTCTCTGAAACAGTTCTACTTGGGAAACATCTTTGGCTGGGATATGTGAATTTGGAATGATATCTTGAGGCATCTTTTCAGATTAATGCCAACAGATGTGACACAAGTTGATTGCCTAAAACCTTAGCATCACTCAGGCTACAAAGAAGCCCCCTTAGAAAGTGGGAGTAGTACAAAAAATACAGGCTACTGTAACTATAAAAAGCAAAGATTTAGGCAAGCAGTCAGATGCTATATAGAAACCCTAGTAGGCTAGTAGACAGATGCCACATAGAAGCCCCAGTAACATGTTTTAGTGGAGATTTTTCTGTTCTCTGTGGGCATGCGGATGATGCAGAAATGGTTACAAAATAACTTGAAAAGGTAAAATACTCAAAAGAAGTGAAATGTGAAGTAAATACCTGTTTACCCTTTTGCATAGAATCAATGTATGTATGTGTTTCTCCTTTTAAGAAAGATAGAAACACAGATTTTGTTGACAGAAAATGACTTTTAGGCCTGTCCAGTCTATTCCTTGCCCATGCCTATGCTATCATCACTGATCCTAGTTGCCCATAGGTGTCACTCCTTCCCCCTCTTCTTCTCCTTAATATTTTCCTGTGTCTATCCCATGCATGCCTGAAGCTCCCCACAGTCTTTACCTCCTTAATGTTTTTGTTTTTCCTGTTTGTGAAATAAATTGTATGGCATTTTCTTTTGAAAGTTTTCCCACCAACTTACTTGCCTGTCCTGTACAATCAACAAAGCAAACCAGCAGGCTCAGCTCATATTCAGGGCCAAGTGAGAACTCACTTAAACTCACTAGGGGGAGATTTACGAGTGACATCCACAAGCATTGTTTTTCATAGAAAGTGTGGTGGACAAGTGAAACAAGGTGCTGGGGGCAGTGGTACAAGCCCAATCAGTGAGCAGCTTAATGAAAGGATTGGAGAGGCATATGGGATTAACTAGAAAAGTGGTGGAAGATATAGATAATTGGATGGCAACTAGGGACAGTACAGAGTAATGAGGGAGGGTAGGCAGACTGAATGGGCTGATTAGCCTTTTTCTGCTGTCATAGTCTATGTAGTTATATATCTAAGTATAGTATCTAGGCTACCCCACTGTGCTTTATCCCACCTATGAAAATGACTGTAAAGCTCTCAAACAGTGCAAGCTGCATCCTTCTCTCCCTTACGCAAAGGGGAACTGCTCCTTTTATGCTCACCTTCACCAAGAGACTGAGACTGCCACAATTTATTGTAGATGGTCCTTTCCTTCTGTATATTTCCTTTTGCTTACTGTGGTGGAATTTGCTGTGAATCTACTTCTGGTCAACCAGCTCCTATATTACAAACTCCTTGGCCTCAGTTTGTCATAGAACACAGATGACTGGTTTAACAGTTATCTCACCAATCACTCCCAGTATGTGAAGATCAATAAGTCCTTGTCTGCCACTAGGGAAGTATCTTTAGGTATCCTGAAGGGTTACATCTTGGGTCCAGTCCTACTTGGCCTCTTCATAAATCAACTACCTGATGTCTGTCAGACAGCCAATATACTCCTGTGTGCTGATGATGCTCTCATTTATTGCAACAACCCTGACCTTGACAGACTCACTGTTGCCCTCAAAAGTAACTTCAGGTCACTAGAAAGCTGGTTCTTCAAAAACAAACTGTTCCACAGAAGAGGAAATTTCCACTCTTTGTCATTAAAAAACACCAGGAACAAGACCATGAGCAGGTGGATACATTCAGATACTTTGGAATAACTCTGGATGACAGCTTATCTTTTTCCCCCATGTTGACAATCTGGTGGCCATAGTTAGTTGAAGACTGAGTGCCCTGTTCCATAACCAGAAGAATATCACTGGGAATGCTAGATGCATTATTATGGCCAGCTCAATTTGGTCACCTATAGATTATGACCTCCCTGTCTATGCAGCTGCCTGTGATATACTGCTAAACAGAGTAAAACTGATCTGCAATAAGACGTGCTGCTTCATACTTGGTGAAGATAATTGCACTCATAGTTGTACCTTTTACACACTCACTAACTGGCTACCTTTGCCCAGCAGAATAAAACTCCACACCTTTTTGCTAGCCAAAAAGGCACTCCTGGGCCTAACATCCTCTGCTTTAATAAAATGCTTCTGTACCATCTCCAACTAATACGACATCTGGAACATGGTCAGTAATGCCCTTGAGCCTCCTTTCTGGCATACTCAGCTGGGCAAGTGGTAAGTTGCTGCTAGGACTGCTTACTGGTTAAACAAACTGCTTAAAACTCTGCTGAATCTCCACAAGATTAACCAGTTTAAGAGATCTTTGTGGTCTGCCTTCACAATCCAATGCAATTGTAAACATTAAACTTTTTTATTCTGTTTCTTGCTGTACATATCCAGTGACTTTTTATACAATGATCTGTATGGATTTTTTAAAAACTTGATGTAATTATTCTGTCATAAGTGCTTCGAGCCTGACTGGATTACATTTCCTCAGGAACTGCTTATTACATTTGTAATGCATTTTGTAACTGTGCATTTGCTGTAGAGTCTTTGTAAATGAGCACTTGTGCTCCAAGGTAATCTATGAAGTTTTTAATTAATAAATAAATACTTTTCAATTTACAGTTCCTCTCATATGATGAAGCATGCCTGCCTAAAACATTTAGATATGTCTGTTTTTATTCGAGTACAGTACCTGGTCAAGGAATTTTCAGTTAGACTCTCACTTTGCCTGGTATAGGGTACTCAATGCCTGCAGGTATAATCACTGGAGGGAAGGTAGCTACTGTATATTGTACTGTATGTCCATCTAAAAACAGAAAAACACATCATGTTTCAATTTCTTATGAAGTCTATTTAAAGCCGTGGCACTACTGTGAACTTGTTTTTATTCATAAACTAATACGAGTATGGTTGTGGTGAAAGACATTTAATATACTTGCGAAGATAACTTTTAATCATTTGCATTTTATTCAGTAATGGCAAAGAGTGAAACAATTATCAGTAACTGATTAAAGAAAATGGTGCAGTTTTGCTAAACAATCAGTCTAAATCTACACCTGAAGGACAGTTATTTAAAAGTGTTTAGATGCATACTAATTTCTAACTGGCAAATCACAAAGCTAATCCATGTCCTTTCCTGATTGATTCATACCCTGCTAATTTCACTTTTGTGTTGTGTATTAGAACTCTGCAACACCCTGAATGCATTCAAAGAAGCACACAATTCAGGGTTGGGCAAAGAAAAATCTGACCCATTCATCAAAGTTTGACCCAGCCTGACCCTTAATGAATGCTCTTCCAGAATCTTATTCTCATGGCTGCTTTTCAGCAGCAAGCTGTCAAAGGGAACATTAGTAGTGAGTATCAGAAATTTTCTCTCAGTTTGCTTACCAATAAACTTGACTTCACAATTATCTAGGCCTACCATTTTGGGCTTATTCCTTAGCCTAACTTTTCCATGTCTATAGCTAACATATTTCCTAGAACACCCCAAGGCCCTCAGCCCACCCAATTGCTGAAACCAACAAAGCCCTCTATTTCTCCAACTAGAGATATGGAAATATGTCAAACTTCACTTCACTAATAAAATTTGTGAAATTGCCAACTTCATAAAGTACAAAATGCCAACTTTATGAAGTTTATGGCAGGCAAAATGGTCCATTTGCAAGCAACGTTATGCCATTTGCTGGCAAAGTTGCAACTTCATTATGACTTTGCCATAAAAAGTGCCACTTCACCAGGAAAACTCATTGCAAAGTGACAAAGTCGGAACTTCATGATGTGATTGGCACAGGATAATTGTGTCACATCAGAGAAGTTCACCATCAAAGCAAAACTTCGCAACATCTCTATGTCTATCCATACCTAACTATCTTCAACTCACTCTGATGGGTGGTGGCATGGAGAAGGAGCAAGCATTATAGCTGTGGCCTTAGAGTCTGGTAAAGAAGCATAGTTCAAATAAGTGCCACTTGTGCCCACTACACCATCAGAAAGAAGTGTAGTGATGTGATATGGAATAATTGGCTTTATATTTCTACCACACTTTTTGTCATACGCATTGCTGATACACTCTCATATGGGGTGGACCCCCCCCCCAACAGGGTCAGTATACACTAAATTTAAATAGTGATGCAGTATTTAGTGGGTGGAAACAAAGTGCAGGTCAACGTCAGATAAAGGATCTGTGCATGGCATAGCTCCAGTGCAATGATGTTGTGCCATGAACAGCACCCTGTCAACATTGCTGTACCACCATTGATATATACCATCCACCTAATCCTCAACTTATGGTATATTTTTTGTCAGTCTTGTAATCTTCCAGTTTAAAGGGTCAGATACCTGGTAAAGCAGCTGAACTATTTATTTTCACATAATAAAATCACCCGTTTTTAAATCACTCTGCTACAGTTCAGGTTTCTCAAGTTTCTCACATCTTAACATTATTTCCAATATTGTATTTAGCAGTCTAGTCAGATGTGAACATTAATCTGGAACACAGTTTTTTTATATAGTGTAGGAAAGAAAAAGGAAGAACATGAATATAGTTTTATTTAACACCCTTTAGACACACTGTATCTCAAAGCACTTTGCTGTGCATGAGCAGTTGAATGCAGTCATTGGGCATGATCATGTAGATTAAGCAAAGACTGAGTGATATGCAAAGAGAAAAGTAAGCACATGGTGGTCAGATAACTTCTCAGAGTCACTCAGTAAGTGTACAGTAGTTGTGAAATTTACACCTACTGTAGTTCTTAATCTGTAGGTCTCTAGGTTCACAACCCTTGTGATCTAACCTCTACACTGCTGCCTTCTAGTTAGTGCTGAGTATAGGTATTTTAGGATTACATTACATTGTTTGACAGGTTGTAACATAGCTGTCTTTACATTTAGGGGTGAGAAATATGACAAACACATGCTTTGTGTCACAATGTTCAAACCCTGCAAGTTTAGCAAAAATTGGCATAACAGTTATAAAGTTTGGGGAGAAGGGTTTAAAATAGTAAAATTATCCAAGAACAGTAATTACCCAATTGTGGTTGTACTAGCTGTTTGACATGCAAACATGCTATCATTTTTTCATAAAGGATTTTCACAAGGCTGTAGAGGAAATTGCATGGCATAAGAACACTGGAATGTGCCCTGTAAAGACAGCTTTGTTCCTGATTTGAATGAAATATCAGTTATCATATTTTATATGATATTGATACCTTCACAACTGCCGAGATGGCTAGTTATAAAAATAAGAAAGCCTTCCCCCATTCCAGTACTTCCTAATCTCTCTCTGCCTCTATTTTCTGATACAATGGCCAATAAAACTGTGAGCACTATAATATCTCTTCCTCCACCCTGCAATTTTGGGATCCCTTTCCACTCTCCCTCCTGGCCAACTGAAAATCAAAGTAATCTTTTCCCTCCTACTGTGCCTTGATCCCTTCATTCCTGCTTCCCTTCCCAAAGCCAGTCAACAAAAAATTCTAATTCTTTCTTCCACTCTGCTGTGTCCCTGATCCCACCATCCTACCCTCTCTAAGTAGCAAACCCAAAAATAAAAGTAATTCCTTACCCCATCTCTTTGTGTTCCTGATCCCTCCCACCCTCATCTAAGAACTAGAACCATATGAATAAAATACCATCCACTTTCTGCTGAGTCCTGGTGTGGGAGGGTGTGTTGGTTGGAGTAAAGATACAGAAGGTGAGAACTTTCTTTTAAAATGTCCCATAGGGTAGTGTATTTTATTATATGAGGACTTGGAGACACTGGACAAAGAAATAAGCAAGCAGTGGAAATCTAATTTCTGAATTGCCTTTAGCACTTGACTATTCAGGATTATCTTGAACTACTACAAATCTTGACTGAAAGGGCTGTCAGCTCCCACTGAGTCAGTATGCTCACAGAGGCAAAAACCAGTACCTGAAAGTGGTTCCATCCTACATACTCCTGCACCTCTGCAGCCCATACTTCAGGTAGACCATTCAACTTTCTAACTGTTCAACTCAGCTATGGTCTAAAACCTCTTAGCCTTTGCTAGCACCACCACTGGTCAGACATTCTATGACTGCCCCAGCAGTGACTAGTCCAATCCTACATCAGCCAGTTTTCTCTCTTGTCTCAGGACTACTCAGAGTAAACCCTACACCAATCCTGCTGTGTCCCCTCACCCTCTCTGCTCCCCTTCCTTTCATATCTAACCCAACAATAACAATTCCATGCCCCACTCCACTGTCTTCAATCCACTCCTCTCATCAGTGGACCAAAAGACAATTTTATCCATAGTGTTCAGTAACACCCCACCCCCACTGCAACTACCTTTCCTCCCTTTAGCACCCCCATGCACCTCTATTGCCAGTTGCATGCCTAATGGAAATACCACCAAAATAACATTTATTATTACTGAAAAACTTGCTATTAGTACTGTAACTAAACTTTTCAGTAACAAAATGGTGATTAAGGCATATCAGATGCATGGAGCTGAGTGAAGGTAGGGCGTTGCTCTGAGTACTGTGAGGGAAGGCTGAAACAGGGGTGGGGATTAAATGTGCACTGTGATGGGGTAATCCATTTGAAACTAGGGAATGCTTGGTATGTGATGGGGATAGGGAGTGTCACTGGACACCAAGCAGTACTTGTACGGAAAAAGGATAGCAAGAGGAAGGGATGCCACTGAGTATGAAGAACTGCTTTGCATGGGATGATGAGAGTAAGAGGGTATGACTGGATACAAAAAAAACTTAGAACTTGATGGGGAATATGGTGTCTACTGGACATTAAAGAGTGTTTGGAATGGTATAAGGAGAAGGCAGGGATGCCACCAGACATCATTTAGTGTTTGTTCTATTGTGCTTACACAACTAGATGAGATGATGCTTGTTGACTTGATTTACTTTGTGGCTTTCCACCTATCTATCCATGGGATATACCACCATGTAGGGGTACAACACAAGGAACCCTGGAGGAGGAGGGTTCCCCCCTATAGGTGCCATGGGAATGATTGCGTCGGCTAAAGGTAGGTTAGGAAGAAGCCCATAGGTAAGAGAGATGAGCTGCTGGAGGAGGACGGGTGGATGGTGGGCAATGAGAAATGAATCCTGGAGAGGTCCAGCATGAGTGACCTTATAAGCCTGATGGGGGAGTGATGTAGTTGCTCCACCCATTAGATCTTGGGCTTAAAACCCTCCCATTCAATTGTGCTTACACAACTAGATGAGTTGATGTTTTTATGATTTGATTCACTTTGTGGCTTTCTGCCTTTCTACCCATGGGATATACCACCCTGTAGGGGTACGATGCAAGGAACCCTAGAGGAGGGTTCCCCCCTACAGGTGCTGCAGGAATGATTGCATCAGCTAAAGGTAGGTTAAGAAGAAGCCCAAAAAAGAATACCCAATCTGGTGTTGAGCATTGAAGAGGTGAGGATGAGTAATTAATGAATTCTGAGAAGATGATAAGGGCGGACTTCCTAAGGAGAGAGGGGAAAGCCAGGGCCACTATCCGCCTCCATCCAACAGTGAAACCTAACTAATTAACCTAAGAAAGCACTGACTCTAACTAATATTATGACCACTGGCATGGAGGAGAGGAAAACCCCCTTTGAGGAGGAAACCTCTGTGGATCCGAGGCCTAGGTTGCCTTCCCTCCAGGCTGATGACATTTGATTTGAGGACATATGTTGTTAAAGAGAAAAATTTGTTAAAGAGAAGGATATGAGTAGGGAAGATGATGATGGGATAGGGGAAAACCCCAAAAGGAAGCACAGATCAAAGAAGGAACATGAGGCAGCAGGGACCTGAGAGGGGTATGCTCGAGTAGTCAATGGGAAGGAGTAGATCCATGTAGAACTCAGATCCATGTAGAAGTCAGAGGAGTAAGGGATGTGGAGGCCAGGTGAGCAAGGGATGTCCAGAGGCACTCATGATAAGACTGAAGAAGCACTGATGATGACGGTGAGAAGTCTTGAAGACTTGAAAAGTTGAAGAGGAGACATGAAATGAACTTGAAATTGAACTTGAATGATGGTGGAGAGCAGCCAGCCAGCCCTTAGCAAAGGGCAATGGACAGGAAGGCATGTCCTTGAATTGAGTCAATTCGAGGTAGCAGATGTGATGGAACAGGCCCACAGAAGGACCCAAAAGAAATATTGAATGCAGGCCGTGATTGGAGTGAATCCTTGATGGCCAGTATGGGATGAGAACCGCAGTAGGGTGAGTCAGATGAGGTGGCATATGATTCATGATAGGTATTCCCAAAAATTGTATTGATTGCAGGGTGATTGAGTGCAGCCTTGATTGGAGTGAATCCTTTATGGCTGGGACTAGTAAGGTAAAATAAGAAACAGACAAGGCAGAGAAGCTGGGACAGCCGGAACAGGTGAGGTATGAAAGGACGAAGGATGATTAGGAAATGAAGCCCAAAATGCTGATACAAGTTTGAATAAGGATAAGGAAAGACAACAGGGGAAGGTAAGCAAAACACTGGAGTAGTGGCAGGGCAGGAACTCCCAAAAAGAAAAACACGGACAGCAAGCCGGAAGAGGCCAGCAACCAAGGATATATGAGAAGACCAAGAGCCAGACTGCCAACAGCAGAAGGCTGTAGTGGAATGGGGAAACTGGAGAGTCGAGAGCACCAGTAATGAAATGAGTTAGTTTTTTTTGTAACCAAATAAAACGCAGCTAATCCGAGCCAGAATCCAGATAGGGAGCGAGCAGTCGAGTAGAGCAATAGGCACGATAGTGTATCACCTACAGGAGAAGTACTGGGTACAATAGCCCAACAGGAAGTTCCAGAATGGAGCTTACACCTGTCCCCAGGAACAGCATCGCTAGCAATGTCACCCAATGTGGAAGCAAAATGGGGCGAAGAAAGCAAATCAAAGTGGCCAGTGAAGAGATGAGGAAGCCCCGACCCATTCAAGACAGGCCAAACCGAGGTGATGCGAGGCCAGCCGGGGTAAATGTCGAAGCCCCGAGCAAAGATCATTAAGCTGATACTCATTTGCAATGGCGTCCCATTTAGAATAAGGACATTCCAACACAAGGTACAGTTCAGTACAGTACAGTACAGTATATAAATGTACAGACATGCTAAGTGGAATTTTGCATACAGGTAACATTTTAAGTTAGAATTGATTGTATCAGTGCTCATAGAACCCAGACTTTCTGATACAATCAGGTAAAATCAGTGGTCCTTGGGCACATGGGAAGCAGGTGACACCAGCTAAATACGGAATGCTGAGCAAACAAGCGATTCAGTGAGGGGCACCCTAAACAATGCTAAAACAGGAAGAGTAGGATGTGCAAAACTCACATGGTATACTGAAAGTACCTGACCACAGCCACTGCATAGAAGATTGCATCATTGCATAGAATTCAGAACTTATTTCCAAGATGAGTTCAGGCAGATACAAATCCAGATCCCAGAGAAGTGGCAGAGAGGCATGGGCCGATCCAGAAGAGGAGCGACTATGAGACCGAGGTCCTAGCGCAGGAGGAACAGCAGCAAGAGGAGGGAACAAGGAAGCCAATGCAGAAAAGAATGAGTGATGAGAAGGAGCTGCCAGAGACGGCCCTAGCTGGCTGAATGGATCCCATGGGAAAAGAGTGTGCCATTGACTGCAAGCTGCTGAGAAAGGATGAGCAGGAGTGGTGAACGAGCTGCTCAACAAGCACCTGACAGGGGGACTGGGTGATGCAGCAGACCCATAAACAAGGGGCAGGCTGAGGGAAGAATGGGCTGAAAAAGGAGAGGGCCATGAGGTTGCGAGAGGCAGAATAAAGAAGTGAGGAGACAAGGCCGGAGGCAAGTTAAGCACACCGCGAGGTGGATGGAGTGAGCGATGGAGGGCAGAGAATGGGGCTGGGCAAAATGAGCTGGACATGAACAACTGGTACGGATGGAAGGTCGAGAAGTGGTAGGGGATACAAAAAAATGGGAGAAAGCAAATGAGGGAAACGTGCGAATGGCCGCAAGCCAGCCAGCGGCAACCAAAAGGGGGGGAGGGGGCGTGGAGCGAGGAGAACAAACGAATGCTGTGGGACG
Organism: Neoceratodus forsteri; assembly: GCA_016271365.2. Lineage (NCBI taxonomy): Eukaryota > Metazoa > Chordata > Ceratodontiformes > Ceratodontidae > Neoceratodus > Neoceratodus forsteri. Next base: position 288,048,187 of record CM057454.1, read on the forward strand.
AGTGGCACAGGGAAGGGAAGCAGCAGCCAGAGGTTGAAAGGGATGGGAAGGAAAATAAGGAAAATGGAGAAGGAAACAAACAGAGCAGAAGTAGAAGTGATGGCAGAAAATGTGCAGGGAGGAAGGAGGAACAAAGCCTCCGGCAGCAACGAGAAACGAATCCTGGATAGGTCCAGGATGAGTGACCTGATAAGCCTAATGGGGGAGTGATGTAGTTGCTCCACCCATTGAACTTCAGGCTTAAAGCCCTCCCATAATTCAATAGGGAATGGTCCCTGTAAGCTAATCATACAAAAAGAAAAACACTATTCAGAAATAACCTGTATGTGCCAGACAATACAAAGTTCCTTATTGGCTTTCATATCATGAATGGTAGTGTTGGCCTGGAACACCCCTACAATTCTACACTTAGTGCAGCATATGGTACACATATATGCATCTGAAAAATGCTTAGCAAGGTAGGATGTAATATAGTACTATGTGCTTCTGTAATACACATCTGCTAGGTAAGCTTCGGCCTGAATAGTGTTAGCACTGCTTTGTTCAGGCCCCATGATGCAGTTCTATTATACAGATGACACATCTTTATTTTGTGCAAGCTAAGCAGTCTTGTTCTGTAACCCAGAACTAGTTTTCACCAGCTTTACACTTATCACTGTATATGTGCAGAATACGAACATACAAACATATGAAAAGCCAGCAGGAACAGGCCAAGCAGTCTGTCGAGTCTGCTAGATTGTGCAGCTAGTTCCTCATCCTGCAGCTGCCCCACACCTCCCTCCCCTACCCTCTCAACAGTCATCCCCCCTCACTCTGTCCAAACCCCTTTTGAAGCAGCTCACTGTCCTGCTGGAAACCACCTCCTCAGGTAGAGTGTTCCACTTGTCTACCACCCTCTCCATGAAATTATGTCTCCTGATTTCCCTCCTGAATTTTCCCCTCTCCATCCTCAGTTGGTACCCTCTAGTATCCTTCCCACTTCTGATCCGGAATATCCCCCCTGTATTTGCCTTGTTTATCCCCATCAGATACTTAGAGGTCTCAGACATGTCTCTCCTATCCCTCCTCTCCTCCAGGGAATACATGTTAAGCCTGCTCAGTCTTTCTTTGTAGGATTTCCTCTCCAAACCCTGGATCATCTTAGTCTCTCTGCGCTGCACTCCCTCCAGCAGTCTAATGTCCTTCTTCAGGAATGGGCACCAGTACTGCACTCAGTATTCCAGGTGTGGCCTGACCAGTGTCCTGTACAAAGGAAAGATCACCTCACTACTTCTAGAGGAGATCCCCCTCACTATACAGCCCAGTATCTTGTTGGCTTTCACTGCTGTCTTCCTGCACTGCACTGCACCGAGTTGTTCATATTCCCGGTTATAATCACCTCAGGTCCTTTTCCTCCTCTGTGCTCCCCAACTGCACCCCTCCCAGCTGATACTTCCTCCTCTGGTTCTAGCTCTGAAGTGCAGTACCTTGCACTTTTGGCATTGAACCCTAACTGACATGTTTCTGACCACTCCTGTAGCCTAGTCAGATCTCTCAGCAGTCCCCTCCACCCCTCAATGTCATCCACTACAGCTCCCATATTAGTATCATCTGCTAGCAGACTGATCTTTCTCTGGGTCCCTGTGATGTGAGATATCTGCTATGAATACCCCAAACAGTAATGGTCCCAGTACCGATCCCTGTGGCACCCCGCTTGTTGCCACTCTTGGTGATGAGAGTTTCCCCTCCACCACCACCCTTTGCTGCCTACCCCTCAGCCAGTTAGTGATCCAGTTGCCCAACTTAATACCCACACCTACATCCCCCAGCTTCCCCCCAGCCTCCCATGTGGCAGAGAATCGAAGGCCTTACTGAAGTCCAAGTACTGGACATCCACTGTGTAGCTCCTGTCCAGATCCCTGGTCACCCAATCATAGTACTCAATTCAGGTTTATATGACAGGACCTGCCAGAAACAAACCTGTGTTGTTGTCTGTCCTGGAGGCCATTGTCCTCAAAAATTTCACCAGTCTCTCTTTGAGGATTGTCTCCATGAGTTTTCCCACAATTGATGTGAGTCTCACAAGTCTGTAGTTATTTGGATTGTCCTTTGGGCCACCTTTGTGAATGGGTACCACATGGGCCAATCTCTAGTCCTGTGGTACACATCCTGTGTTCAGAGAGGTATTGAACAGGTCAGCCAGTGGTTCTGCCAGGCACCATTCCAGTTCCTTGAGTACTCTAGGGGGAATGCCATCAGGCCCCGGTGCCTTGTCCATCCACAGTGCCCTCAGTCCTTCCAGTACCCTGCCCTCTGTAGTTTCCCCATCTGTCACCCTCTCCCCTCCCCTGCCCACTCCACCCCTTCCCTGCAGTATCTGTCCCCCCTCTACTGTGAATACAGAGCAGAAGTACGCATTTAGTGCCTCTGCTTTCTCCTTACCCTTCTCTACCCACCCCTGTCCTTCTTAATTCTCACTGTCTAGTCCCTGTTCTTCCTTCTCTCCCCAGTGTATCTAAAGAAGTCCTTCTCTCTGTCCTTAATGACCTGTGCCAGCCTCAGCTCCCTGGATGCCTTGATGGCTCTGACCAGTCTTGTAACCTCCCTGGACTTCTTTGTGTACTCCTCACCATCCCCCCCCCGACCTCTTGAATCTCTGAAAAACTCTTCTCTTGGCTCTCATCCCCTCCATTACCTCCTTGGTCAGCCAACTGGACTTCTTTGCCCTTCCCTTCTTACTCTATGTCCTAGTACATGTCCCAGTAACCTCTGCCAGCCCTGCTTTCATGATACCCCATTTTTGATTGGCATCCATGGTTGATTGGATTCCACCTAGATGGTTTATCTGAATTCCCTCCATTTTATTGAAGTCTGCCCCTTAAAATCAATCACCCTGGTACTTGAACCTCCTGTTTGCTTCCCCATACTGAGTGTGAACCACACTGAGTATTGATCACTCCCAGCTAGAGGGTTCTCAACCTCCAGGTCCCTTGCGGCTTCCCCATTTGATAGTACAAGGTTCAGAGTCCTTCCTAACCTAGTTGGCTCTCGAACCAGCTGCACCATGCAGTTATCCTGAAATATCTCCAGTAAAACCTGCATCCTAGCAGCTGTGGTGGTTGGTGTGCTCCAGTCCACCCCAGGCAGGTTGAAGTCCCCCACCACCACTGTCTTCCCCTTCCTGCAAACCCTCCAAATTTGTTCTGCCAACTTCTCTGTCCAGCTCCTCTTCTTGAGTCAGTGCCCTATACAACACCCCTATCCTCAGTACCCTGCCCTTTGGATCCTGAAACTGCATCCACAAGGCCTCTGTCCCGCCTTCCTCCCCCTCTTTCCTTATGCACCTTACATAGATTGCCACTCCCAAACACCTTTCCTGTTTGCCCTGTCCTTTCTGAACAGCCTGTATCCGGGATCATCATATCCCAGTCCTGTTACCGGTTGACCCAAGTTTCTGTTATGTCCGGAATGTACACCTGCCCCACTGCCAAGAGCGCCTGTAACTCTGCTGCTTTCTTTGCCCAGCTCCTCAAGTTTAGTGACACTACTCTCCACCCTGCTCCTTTGTCTCCCCAACCCCGATTTACTCCCCCTTTTGCTCCTACCCTGATACCCTTTCCTGTTGCGTGGGGGTTAGGCTTGTCTGGTTTTCCCTCTGGAAACCCTGCCTACCAGCTGACCACTTGCCACCCCCTTTCCTAGTTTAAAGCTTTTCTAGTTTAAGCAATGATCTAATTGTCCTAGGTGCTAACTGTCTACCACTGTCAACCAATAGAATTGCTGTATTTTCTATCCACCCTCTTGGAAGGTCCCATCACCTAGTAATGTGCTGTGCTTGTCTTTAGTATAATAATAATAATAATAATAATAATAACTTTATTTGTATCACACCTTTCAAAAAGTCAAGACGCCTTAACAATAAGAGATAAAAACAGAGTACAATAAAATACAGTTAATACAGATTGCCATAAAATTCATAACTTCAATAAAATCAGACAAAGTAGGCTTGGTGCCAGAGATAGGTTTTTAAGGCCTGTTTAAATCCCTCCATGGTCATGCACTCCCGAAGCTGATGGGGTAGAGAATTCCAAAGGGCTGGGGCCACGTACATGAATGCATGGGCCCCCAATGATTTTAAGGATACCCTTGGAATCTCTAGCAACCCCTCATCAGCTGAGCGGAATGATTGCCCAGGGCAGTAAGGAACCAGAAGCTCTTTCAGGTAGTCCGGGCCCAGTCCATGTAGGGCTTTATAAGTCAAAAGTCTGACTTTAGAGGTGATCCGCCACTGAACCAGCAGCCAGTGCAGTTCGCGCAGCACCGGGGAGATGTGGCAAGTCCGCAGAGTTCCCATCAACAACCTTGCTTTAGCATTCTGCACCAGCTGCAAGTGGCGGGTATCAACCCCAGGTGGCCCTAGGTAAAGGGAGTTGCAATAATCAAGACATGAGGTCACAAAGGCGTGGACCAGCATAGGAAGATCACCAGACAGAACTAGGTGCTTGACCCTGGAGATGTTCCTCAGATGATAAAAGAAGGAGTTGATGACTGCTGCCACCTGAGATTGCAGTGTCAGCCCATCATCAAGAATCACCCCCAGGTCTCACACCTGTTCAGAGGTAAGAAGCTGGGAGCATCCCAGGAAAAATCCTGTAGGCAAACATGTTCCCTACCCCTCTATCCAGTGACCCGGGTCCACGACCATCACCTCAGTCTTTTCTGAGTTGAACTTCAGCCAGCTGGAATTCATCCAACCCTGGATTTAAGCAAGGCAGTTATGAAATACAGAGAGAGCTCTATCCTGGTCAGGTGCAAAAGATAGGTAGAGCTGGGTATCATCAGCATAGCAGTGAAACCTCATCCCATACCATCTTACAATGTCTCTGAGTTGCAGCATATAAACTGCAAACAACATGGGGGACAATACCAAATCCTGAGGGACCCCACATGACAGAGAGACTGGGCTGAAGGAATAAATCCACAACATCACCCTCTGAGTTCAGCCAGTGAGAAAAAGACACATGAGGACTGTACCAGACAGGTGACAGATGAACCTCAGGTGTTCAAGAAGAACCCCATGGTCCACAGTGTCAAATGCTGATGAGAGATCAAGAAGGACCAAGATGGAACAGGTTTTTCCTATCTCTCGCCATCAGGAGATAATTGAGCACCCAAACCAGCGCAGTCTTTTTTTTGACTTTATTTATGCCCGGACTCCTATGAGGCATCCTTCGGAGGAGCCCACATGATCCTGCCCCCACTTCTCTCTGCAGTGACCAGCCACCATCGGTTCACCCTCTCTTGGAGAAACTTCCCAGCATTCTGGATCACCCCGCGGAACCGGGTCCGCCCAACCTCGGCGGCTCTTTACTTAAAAGTTAGAGGGTCCATCCCCTCGAGAGGTCGGCCTGGATCCCCGATGTGGTGTGGCCCTGCATTGGGGATGAGAGGAAGATCACTGGAGCTCTCATCATCTTCTTGAGAGCTAGGGTATTTAGTGTTTTTTTTTTTTCCCTTCTCACCCCTCCGGAGCACGGCTTGCAAGGCAACGTAATGCCGTGACTCCGCCCACCCCTGGCATTCACCATGCTTGCCCATTTGGTGCACCCATGGCCACCACCAGAGGTCACTTGGAGAGCGAGCAACACTCCCACCCTCCCCGGGAAGAGAAAGCAGTCCTCCAGACGCTCAATTTCTTCCCGCCCCTGCTGACCCCCAGTGACTCCTGGCTCGTTCCCGAACCCGGGTCGCCGGCGTGGTGCGAGGTGTGGCGTTTAATGCCTCAACCCTCAGCATCACCAGGCCACAAAACCAGCGCAGTCCTGGTGCTATGCCTCTCTTGGAAACCGGATTGGAAAGGTTCATAGATGTCATGGATGGTCAAATGGTTCTCCAGTTGTAGAGCCACTACTTTCTCAATTACCATCCCCACAAAGTGGAGGTTAGAGATAGTTCTGTAGTTGGCAGAGCAACCTGGGTCCAGAGAAGCTTTCTTCAGGAGGGGTGTCACCACCACCTCCTTCAGGGAGCTAGGAAACTCACCCGACTCAAGGGGAGCACCAGACTATCCATGCTAAGACTGGGCCAATGATATCACAACAACCCAAAATCAGGGTGGATGGGCCCAGGTCTTAACTACAGCACATAGGGTGCATACCATGGACAATCCGCACAACATCGACGATCTCCATCTGGTCAAAGGCACTCCAGGAAAAGTGATGGGAAAGTGACCGAGCACCGATCGGTAGTATGCTGACTGGAGCCCCGCCCTGATGTCAGCTACCTTATCTGTGAAGAATTGAGCAATCTCATCACACTCCACTTGTGAAAAGGCTCTCCAAATCTGCAGGCAGGCCAGGTTGCACAGTCTGTCCACAGTTTGAAAGAGCAGAGCCGGTCAGTTCTGGGCAGCCACAATCTCCCCTGGACAGGAACTCTGCCTTCTTATGGGAGATTGTAGATTGATAGACTTGATAATGTTCCATCAATCTAAGATGGTTGGCCTCTAGGGCAGATTTCTGCCAGCAATGCTCTCACCTTCGTCCTAGGTGCCACATCTCCCTCAAGGTCCCGTCAAACCAAGGGGACCGAGGGCGAAAGGAGAGAGGATGAACACAGACAGGAGGGATAAAATCCAGAGCTGTAGAAATGGCCTTATTTTAGGCCAATACCAAGGCTTCTGGACTACCACTTGCCCCAGGAAGTGCTGATAGGTCACCCACCCCCCTCCAGGCCTTCAGGGCTTACATCCCAAAAAGTGCAGTATTGGACCATCTCCACAGGGTTAGGCCTATGAATGGGGGGCATGGAAACTGAACCCCATGGTGTAGTGATTGGACCATCTGACAGGTTCCACCCCCAAGTCAAAGGCTTCGATCCCCAGGAGGAAGAGTAGGTCAAGACAGTGGCCATGTTTGCGAGTAGCAGAGGTAACAATCTGTGTGAGGCCCAGTGATGTCATCAACTGGAGGAAGTGTTGTCCAAATTGCGAGTTCTTCATTGACCCAGGTGCTAAAGTCACCCAGGACCATCAGCCTGGGTGACTCAAATGCCATGACGATCATGAAGTCCGCTACTTTCTGAAGGAAATGCCTCTCATCCCTGGGTGGACGGTAGATGAGGACAATCATACAACCTACATCTGCTACTACAGTACACTCAAATGACCCAGCCTCCTCAACTGGTACACTCGTGAGGCCCAGTTCGGTCTTGAAACAGAACGCAACCCCCCACCACCCAATCTTGCGCTGTGTATCTCTGAGTACCCAGCTGAAATTGCGGCTTCCAACGTAGGGCCGGCATTCTCATCCAGCCAGGTCTCGGTGATGCAAGACAGATTTGCTGTCCCAACAAGAACAGCAATAATTGCAGTCTTGTTTTTAATAGATCTGGCATTGCATAACACCGCTCGAGTTGGATGGACTTCCTGGGCTGCCTGAGCTACCTGCCCACCAATATTGGTGGTACCCTAGGGTATGGAAACCAGGCATGGGGGACCATGTTCCAGATTCCATTTTGCCTCAGGGCATCTTCTGGCCTAACAACCTTGATGCGATGGCCCGCTCATTCATCCTCCACCATTCATACCCCAGCCCCTCCCCAGCAGACAATCCCAGCACTCTACAGCACTGGATGTTGAAAACTGCGAAGGGGGAGATGAAAGGGCGAAGGGCGCTAAGGGTAGAGGATGAATAGTGCACGACCATGGGGGCGGGCCTCCAACACAAAATGTTAACCCCAATCAAAACAAAACTACACCAAGCCAACACAAAAGAGAAAAAAAACAACTAATTAACTTAAAACAAAACCCAAAGTAAATAAAATACTCCCACAACTCTCATTTGGGGAGAATCAGATAAAAACACACAAAACAGTTAAACAAACAACCATAAAAGATTACATTAAATAAAACCTCTATCAGATTCTTTTCTTCTATCTCACACTGACAGGCTGAAACTTCAAACACATAAATCAAACAATGTAATAAATACTCCTCAATCATCCACCCCCTCATACATAAAATATGCTTAAAATGAATTTAAAATATAAGTAACTCAGTCTCAAAGTCCAGGACAGTGGTTAAGTCAGCTTGTAGAAAAACTGTTCACAACGTAAGTAATAAAATTCTTTAGAATTGTAACTTAAATCCAAGGGTGAGAAACAAATCAAACAAAAGTAATAAATATCTTTAGCCCCTCGAGGACCTCTCACTGCCTAGGGAGGCCAATGAAGCACAGGTACTCTCACTACCTGAGCCGAAATAATATCAGCATTACAGATGATTTTGCACAAGTGCTCTCACTACCTGAGCCAAAATAAAGTCAGTATTACAGATGATTTTCAGCCCCCAGGCCCTCTCACTACATGGGGAGTCTGATGAAAACACAGGCACTCTCACTGCCTTCCAAAGATATGTATCAGCAAAACAAGTAATAAAATTTAAAGGTCTGACCGTAAGCAGGCAGGATAAATTTGTAGCAGGAGTCCTCTTCTCAAGGTCTGTTTAGTGCAGGAGCGGGGCTCAAAAAATCCCATACGGGGGACCATGACTGAAAATGTCTGCAGCCACAACTATAGTTCCCCGCCAGCGCCAACCCACCAGATGGCACCCCCGGAGAACCTAAGAGGACCACTGGCCTGGTCCACCAGCTACCCAACTAAACTGAAGCCCAGTTCCCCATGCAGCCACGAACCTCATTCACCCCACAGGGTCGGGACCACCAGCTAAACTGTGTAGGATTGATCCAACCTCCTGCACCCACCAGAAATGCCATTGCAGGACCTTTGACCAACAACTCAATCCAACAACTCAATCCACAGCCAAAACCAAGATCCAGACAGTCTTCCCTTACACTGTGCCCATCACAGCAGATCAATTTCCCAAGGCAGTCCACCTCCTCTCCTCGAATTTTCCTCTCACAATTTTTCAACTCCAACTCCTGGTCAGCCCAGACCAAAACCAGGACAGGACAAGTGGCAAAAATAGCAACAAATTGCCTCCAGATAGATCCAGGTAAAGTACAATAAGGTGCTTGAAAGATGAAAAACAGAAAACCCAGCATAAAACTTATTCAGTCAGGGTGATATCGGGACCGAATCAGAATGGCCCCAGTACACACTACGAAGTTGTTAAGAACACCCTAGTATCGCTCTAAGATACACTCTTAAGTAATTCACTTTCAGCACTTATTAATCTGACAGAACATAGAAAACCAAAACAAGTGGAGGGCAAGCGGAGAACAAGCGAAACAAAATGAGAGAATGGCAGGGAGAGTAAAATAAGGCAGAAATCACAGACTAGCTACTGCAGTAGCTTGCAGCATGCCCAGCCCAGCAGCCATTTTTCATGTGCCATTTTGCCATAAGTATCTTTGTAATACTGTTTTTCTTGGAGTTTGCAGGTCTACATCGAGATGTACGGGGGTTCCCGAACTCCCAGCAAGGACTGCTGTCTTTCTGCATGTTTTGGAATAAACTTTCTTCTGTGTTATCTGGACTCCTGTGTCTTGTTTTGCCAACAGGTGTAGAATCTGCCAGCAACAAGTGGCATACATGGGCAACGCCTGTTTGGACAGAACTGAACCAGTATGTTAATAGGTACACAGGTGAACGGGATTGGAATCATGACAAGCGCAGGAGCCTTCACCCCACTGTTCAACCCCTATGAGTGGGTTTGCAGGCCCTCCGCACCATGAACAGAAATGGGAATCATGAAGGGATTCGAACCTATGCCCTCTTGTTTAATCTGCGACATTGGCATGCCAGACTCTCCATACCAAGGCATGTAGCTGTCTAGCTGTTGAGGACGAGGTGAACCAGTAAGCCTGGGATTCTTAGTGCAGTAAAAGAGGAGTGTCCTGAAAAAATGGCCATTAGTACTGAGCTCAAACTAGATATCTGAAATTTTCTGTCCTCATATTGGGGGGGGATTGATTTTGCGCTGGATGCGAAATTGCAAACTGATCTGGTGATGTGAATAGACTGTACATGAAAACAAAGTCTGCAGGCAAGAAACATGATCAAAAAAGTAAACCACTGCCATACTGTATATCAGTGAGTCATCTGATCAATAAATAAAAACATGTAGAGCCAGATTTTCAAAGGTGGACATAGGGCAAAACAGTTTGCTGCAACCTGCACTCGATTTTCGTACCACAGGCACAGTTGCAACATTTTACACAATTTACAGCAGCTTGTGTCATAGCACTGGCACAAGCCCCTATAAAGGATCCCCAATTGGTGAAAAGTTAGACCAGGTGTGAGCTGCTCTAACTTTTGCCCCTTGACTGAAAATTGCATTCTGTGTCAGGTGGATGCTTGTAAGCCCCCTGCGCTATTTGTTCTGTGCACCAGAGGCTTGTGGCATCTTCAACCTCTTTGAAAATCAGGCCTGTAGTATCAGTGCCTCTGCTGGGAAGTGTACAGCCTCATCTGGCAAAGATTGGTAAACATATACCTCTCTGAGACACGAAAACCCATAAGTTATATTTTTGTAGGTGCTTACCCCTGGTTCAGTGAGGCTGCAGGTAGTAATCATTGTGCTCTGACCAAGTTGTTCTTAACTGCAGAACCGCCAGTGTCCTCTAGTAAGTCACTTTTTAAAACTCATAGTCAACCCCCAACATCTCACTGCTACTCAAAACCCCCAAACACTCCCTTGACCCCAAATCCAAAATACGTTATTGTTAAAGGGAAATGTTCATTTAGAAACATAGAAATATAGAATTTGCCAGCAGATTAGGACTGCTTGGTCTAGCTAGTCTGCCCATTTTTCCCTGCCTATAGTATCACTACAAATCATACTTGATCTACGGTCCATTCACCCCATCTTCCCTTTCCCTAAGATTTCCTTATGCCTATCCCATGCATTCTTGAACCCCACCACTGCTTCTGCCCCACCACCTCCACTGGAAGAGTGTTCCAGGAATCAACCAATCTTTCTGTGAAGAAGTACTTCCTCACATCTTTCCTGAATATACACCTTCTAGTTTCTTATTATGCTCCCTTGTCCTTGAGCACCTTTTCTTCTAAAAAATACTTCCCTCTTGTATGGTGTTTACCTCAATGAAGTATTTAAAGGTCTCTATCGTATCACCCCTCTCCCTCCTCTCTTCCAGGGTGTACATATTTGGGTACTTTTTTTTTGTCGTTAATACTTTTTATTGAGATTTTCACATTATACAGTACAGAGACGAAAGAGCATTATTCCAGTGACAGATAAGCTCTAAACAATACGCAGGTCTAGAGAGTGGTACAGAAATACATAAGTACATACCAGATGAATATAAGATAATATCAGACAGAAGGGTGACACCTCTAGATCTGACAATCTGTAACTTATTTTTTACATTCACTTGCGCATACGCGCAAGGAACATCTTGCAACAATGCTACTTTTGGAGGTGTGTGACCCTCCTCGCCAATGTAGTGCTCAGTGTAGGAGGCGCAGCCTTAGGGGACCAATACATGCCGAGCTGCATATGACAGTAGTTTGGCTGTGTTGGTCTTCACATCTAACAAAAGGTCTGCTACAATCAGTGGTTGTAGCATGTATGCAATTTGCATACGGATCAGCCGAACTGCTGTCATGCACAGCTTGGCATAAAAAAAAAAACTCCCACTTCCTCCCTCTGCTAATGTCCTCCCCCTCCCTCATTACTATTCTCCCAGCCCCGACATTGTGTGCAGAGGGGGGTGCCAAATCCCCCTCAGCTCATGCGCTCCCCAAGCACACTGTGTGGCCAATAGGGGTGCCCAATCCCCCGTCGGCTGCAGCTCCCCCAACAAACAGTTGGCATGCTAGGAACCCAAACCAGCATGTTAATGATTCCCCCCCATGCACACTGTATGGCTGGCAGGGGTGCCCAATCTCCACCAGCTCCAGCTCCCCAACAAATACATAGATGGCATGCTGGGAGCTCACCCCAGCATGCCAAAAGCAGAATCCCAACAGGCTACAGCGCCCCCAACCCAACAAACATGTAGGTGGTATGCTGGGAGCCCACCCCAGTGTGACAAAAGTGTCCATTTCTTTTCTTTTTTAAAAATACCCTGTGAAAGAAAAAATGGCTCTTTCTTTTCTTTTTTTAAAATACCCTGTAGAAAGAAACAAGCGGTCCCTCGGTGAGTCCCTGCCCTCCCGCCCACCCTCTGCGACCCCCTCCCCACATCCCCTCACCCCATACTTACCTCTGGAGCCCTGCATGACAATCTTCAGTGGATCAAGAACACGTCTGCACTCTTCAAAACCGACCACGAACTGAGGAAATGCCGATAAGCTGTATAATGGCATAAATAGGGTTTTCCCAACTTAAGTAGATATGTCAGCCATTTTTTCAACTTTTGACACCAATTTTCAACATGGGGTTCTTGACACCCCTTCTCATGAATTCAGTCACTGTCATGTCATTATTCAGTCTCAAAAGGTGATTTTGCGGTCACTGTGCAGAATCTCCTTTTGGGACCAATTAACGAAACAAGAGTGCCGATGTTCATGAGGTGGCCTCTCAAAAAGCTTATGTTGCAAATTTGGTGAATAAACTCCAAAAAATTACTGTGTTATGAGAGTGCATTGCACAGTTTCCACGCACATTCGTATGTTCGCGATTTGTAATATTTCACTCCAGATTTTCAACATAGGCATATTTCCATACCTCCTTATGAACAGTGCAGCTGTCATGTTTCACATCCTGGTCTAAATGTTTTTTTGCACTTCCGGTGCAGAATACCATGGTTGTTGTTGGAAATCAGTGTTCACTACAGAGTAAGACAATTGCAGTGACACTGTTCATGAGCAGAGGTCCTAAAATGCCTATGTTGAAAATTTGGGACAAAAGTCCATAAAGTGGCTGTGTTACAAGTGAGCATTGCTCCGTTTCTACCCGCACTCGTATGTTTATGAATTTGTAATATTTTCACTCCCAATGTTCCACATTGGCATTTACCCCCATCTAAGCAGTACAGCTGTCATTTTTTACATCCTGCCCAAAATGTGTTTTCACAACTCCGGCGTAGAATAGTGTGGTCGCTGTGGGAAGGCATGTTTGGTACAGAGTAAGAAAATCTCAGTGACACTGTTCACGAGGAGACATCCTAAAATGCCTATTTTGAAAATTCGGTGCAAAAATTCTAAAAAATGACTGTTTAACAAGCATGCATTGCACAGTTTCCACGCACACTCGTACTTTTGTGAATTTGTAATCTTTTCACTCCAGATTTTCAACCTTTGCATTTCCCCACACCTCCTTATCAACAATACAGCTGTCATTTTTCACATCCTGGCCGAAATGTGTTTTCACTCTTCCGGCACAGAATAGCGTGGTCGCTGTGGGAAATCAGTGTTCGGTGCACAGTAAGAAAATCATAGTGACACTGTTCACGACCAGCTGTGACAAAATGCCTATGTTGAAACATTGGTGAAATAATTCCACTGAATGACTGTTACAAGCGCGGGTTGTGCAGTTTCCACACAGGCTCATACCCTTGAGCACAACCAGGGTGCTAGGGTTCCTAAGACAGACACTTAAGAAGTATGATAGTGAAATGTTAATCAGATGCAAGAGGAGTTTCAGAGAGGTACTCTGTTGGGATATGGATGCTGAAGGGATATGGATACAACCGGGAGTTAGGCTGCATAAATGCCAAACACCAATGCACATACCTGCAAGCAAATGTTCGGCATTGACAAATGCTTGTTTTATTTATTTCTTGAAATGTTTTACCAGGAATGCACACTGAACAACAAGTTGCTCATATATAACAAGCTGAATGGATTAGCTAACAGACAGATCCTTGGTGTTTTCTCTTTACCTGCAAACAATAGCTAATAACCTCAAGACCCAGATCAAGAACATGTTTCTAAGAGTACTTACATTCTCAGTTAAGCCTGGTGACATATAAAATGTAAACAAGCTAGAATTCTACCTGTCAACTACAGGGATTCACAAAAGCTTTGCCAGATATCAAGGGGGGGAGCATCTTCACCCGACCCCAGTTCTGGGTATCAGATATGTAAGAAAAGGGTCCCAACATGCATATTTAGAAAGGGTGTTGGCAATTACATGAGATAAGTGTTCCAATGCAGCAATCTTGGAAAATGCGTTAAATAATTCTGACAAGGACATAAGGTGAGTCTCTTGGCCTGGAGGCCTAGAAGGACAAGCCAGCTTGTTTGTTGCAAGTTTAGTTGCAGTTATAAAGTAGGATGCCTAATAGCCAGAAACAAGGGTTGAAGTCCAGTTTGGAGCCTGTGATTTGATTTGCAAGTTCACAAATTGACGTCCAGATGGACTTACCTGTCAGAGAATATGGTACAAATCCCCGATCTCTGTTTGGCATCTCCAGCATAAGTTATTATCTCTTAGTGTCAGTGACTCAGTAGGTAGTACACTCACCTCTGAGGCTGGGAGATCAGAGGGCTGTGGGTTCAGTTCCCACATCTGGCACTTGGGTTAATTTAATATCCCAGTACTGACACTGTAGTGCAGCATGAGAGGGGTACTGCACTTCTGAGGTGCCATCTTTTGGATGAGATGTTAAAACTGAGGTCCCATCTGCCTGGATTGGTGGTAGTTCAGGTGGATGTCCCATGGAACTTATCGAAAAGAGTAGGGGAATTTTATTGAAAAAGTGGGCTTCAATACAGAGCAAAACCAAGAAACTGCAGAAACAAAACAGGTCATGCAATATTCAATGAGCCCAGAAAAGTTCAGCAAGAAAAATTAAACAGAAGAAAACCATGTATCACAATAAATCCATAAGTGTTAAGCTTTTTCATGGGAAAAGCGCTGGAAGTACAAAAACTTAATACACTGTAAAGAAAACTGAATCTCCGAAAATAGTTCATTATACTGAACAAACCTTTGCTGAAGAATCAACATACAGCGAGCATGCCACAAAAAATAACGAATAACAACCATCAATAAATAAACTGTATCAGCATGATGGAGTGGAAAGGCATGCTGTAGTGGTCCATACAATAAATCTGATTATGTCAAAATAGTAAGTTGAGCGACAGACCAATGGGCAGCAAGGTACTGCCAAAAGGCCCGTGCATATGGACAATCAAGAAATAAATGTAATTGGGTATTGGGAAGCTGTGGACAAGTATCCCTGGGACAATACCTTTCAGAAAGCTGTTTATGTTTACTGTTTGCCTTCACCACAATACGGCCATAATTACTTAGCCAAGTACAATCCCAAACAAAGGGGGGAAGATGTGGGTTACTTAATTGGTGAAGCACTGAAGGGACCCTGTCCCTGGGACAATCTGGAAACCCCAGAAAACCTTGTTATTCGGAAACCAAAATAGATTTATAAAGTGGTTTTCTGGTCAGTGTAATAAGTTGAGATGGGGAAATGCCCCATTTAACAATATTCCGAAAAAAATCCCTACGATATGAAGGTACTGGCAAGGAATGAGACAGTGCCTGAAGGGACCGGTGCATCCAAGAGCCCAAGCAATGGGAAAGCCAGGCATTCACAAAGGGTTTACAAATCTTGTCACCTGGTTTCAAGGTGGTACAAATGTTGTAAGAAATAAAGATACTAAAATAAAAGGCCTCTGGATTGACCATATTAACCCCACCTTCAGGGATTGGAATGATAGATCACGTCCCACCGAAGTGGGTTCAATTGGGAGCCCCACAAGGATTGAAAAAAAAGACTAAACAATCTAACAATAACAGCTTGTGGGGGAGGGTATACATAACACAAATAAAGAAAAATCAGAATGAAGCAAAGTCTTAATAAGAACAACTCACTTGTTCTTTGAGAGTTGTTGCCCCTTCCATGTAGTGACCAATCTAGAGGCCTGCTCTATCTTACCCTCCCAATTCAATAATGCCAACTCCCCAGGACCGAATTGCACACCCAAAACAGAGATGGGTTCTGTAGAGACAAAAATGCCTGCTAAGTGGCTAGAGGCAGGTAATGGGGTATTCCCAAGTACCACCCCTTTACATTTATCCAAATTAATTTTAGATCCAGATATCTGTGAGAAAGAATCTAAAACAGAAAGTAAAGACACTGGAGAAGAGTCAGGAGCTAAAGTCAAAACCAGATCATCTGCATATGCTAGAACCTTTATGGGGCGTTGAATAGGGAATACCTGAATACCAATGAGGTGATCATTAGTGTTCAGAAGTCTCAGTAAGATGTCTATGCCGAAAACATAAAGAAGTGGGCTTAGGGGACATCCCTGCTTCACTCCCCGTCTGATTTTGACTTTTCTACCAAACCAGCCATTGACATTAGGACAAAGAAAAGAATGTTCATAAATAATTTGCAGCCAAGACACAAAAACCGGAGGGATACCAAAGGCCAATACCGAAGAAAACAAAAAAGAATGAGAAAGTCTATCAAAGGCCTTTTCCTGATCTAAACTTAGAACATAACCTGAAGCTACATTATGCTCCCCGTGAAAAAATAGTTCTCTTAACAGAACTAAGTTATCATGCTGCGTACGTCCTACAACAGCACAAGTTTGGACGGAACTAATTAAATAAGGGGCAACCACAGCTAATCTATTCAAAAGGATTTTACTGAGGATTTTAAAATCTGAATTTAAAAGACTAATAGGTCTCCAGTTACAAAGATTCTGACGGTCCCACTTTTTGTAGAGAAAAATCAAAATAGCCTCTAACATAGAGGCAAAGTATTTATTAGAACTCAGCATATGGTTAAACAGGATTACAAGGACTGGGCCTAACTCTGATTTAAAGGCTTTATAAAATCCTGTACTAATACCATCAGACCCAGGGGCAGTGTCACTTGAAAGTCTAGAAATAGCAGATTCCACTTCTGTTAAGGAAACTTCTGCAACCAAAAGAGACGCATCCGCGTCCGTGACCTGGGGCAAATGTAAAGACCGAAAAATGTCAGAAACATTAGGCTCAGGGGCAGAGGTGCCAAAAAGATTAGTAACATGGGAGTCTACAACATCTAATAAATCTTGGGGGGAACTGGCAAGTTGCCCAGAGGGGGTATTGAAAGCCATGACAACTTTATTCTGAGTCCATCTCTTACATTCCAGAAAGGGGTCCAAAGAACCTTTCTGGGTGTTGGTCCCAAAACGTAGCTCTATCATATTGTAAAGCCGTCATCTGTTGTTTTATAACCGTAATCTGTTCTCCATAGTCAAAATGAGTGCTATTAGACAAAGATATAAGGCGCTGTAATTGGTGTCTAAGCTGGAGATAAGGTATATACTCAGCAGAGACTTGGGGATCTGCTCTCTGTTGAAAAAAACTACGCCAGGACTGTTTAGTGTCCTCCCACCAATGTAGAATATCTGAGTAACATTCAACTACCGAAAGTCAGGCTAGAAATTCCCTCTTCCATGCTAATTGTACAGAGGTAGTGGAAAGCACAGATTCATTTAGCCCCCATTGGTTTTTATTGCATCAAAGTGCGGAGGTCCAGGTACTAGTCAGCTGGACAACCAAATGGTCTGAAAATTCGCAAGGCAGTAATTTCACATGAGAAAGTTCCAAAGCTGAGGATGCAAAAACAAAGTCAATACATGTCTGAAGAGGACCTTTAAAAAAGGTGTACGCAGCAGATGGGTAGGTGGCCCGATAAACATCCACCAGTCCAGAAGAACGGATGGTGGCATTCAAAAAATTGGAGTCACAAAACAATTTATCAGTGTGGAGGCCCCTATCCACCCTGTAGAGGCCACAATTGAAATCCCTGGCCCAGAACAGGAGGCAGGAGGTAAATAAAAAAGGATGTATTTCCTTAAACAAAGCAATTCTCAATGCTTTAGTCTGTGGGGCATAAACCGTAATAAGACGGAGATGGACAGAAAAATAAGAGATGTCTAATTAAAGGACCCTACCCGGGTGAATATCAACCAGTCTGGAGACCTTTAGAGCTGAATTGACAAAAAGAACACCCACCCCATCACAGGTATCCATTCCAGTGGACCAAAAAGAAGGACCCAGGCTCCACTCCTTAGAGGTCTGATGGAGGTCCAAAAAGGTCTTAGGGCGAGTGTCCTGAAGACATATAATGCCACTGCGTAAAGTACGCAAAAAGAGCAGAGCACCAACTCTCTTCCACGGAGCTTTAATGCTATGAAAATTAATAGTGCTCAAAGTGAGAGCGTGCATAAGGGCATAGGAGAAAAAAATTAACCAAATGGAACAAAAAAAAAAACAACCACAGCTTAGGGTAGTTTGCACTGTTGCCGTGTCCGTTTGACAATGGAGCCATCAATACCTTGTTCAGTATCAGTATTCAAGGCCATGGAAGAGGCATCTGTCCCATCATCCTCAGAGTCCCCCTCCATCTCCATCAATGGAAGAGCCGCAAACTTATTGCCTTCCTTCCAAGAGGGAGCCTCAACTTATTGAGCAACCTCTATATGTTTAAGTTTTTGAGAAGCCTTTCGCCTTGCCTGGGTCACTTTTTGGTAGAAACTAATTGAAAGGGGAGTGCGTCGGACTCGGGGGGTGGGGAGGCATAGTATCGCCCACCCCAGAACAGGGAGCAACAACAATCAAAATAGGGGCCAGTGAAGTAGCGTCCACACCGGGCATTGCAGGGGTCTCATCTGTAGACATGCAGGGGTCTGGAACTAGAGGGACAGTAGTGTCAGTCCCAGTCTGAGCAGAAGCGGTGGGCAGGTTCTCAGGGGCCGACAATTGCAAGGCATGTTGGTGCTGGGCCAAATTGATGAGACCATCATGAGTAGGACAATCCACCTTGTTATGCACAGCCCAAGGACAATGACCATAAGCATGCCCAGTCTGTTTGCATAGATTGCATTTAAATAAGTTAACGCAGGCAGAGGAAACATGACCAAAGTCCAAGCAATGGCTACACCGCATGGTGTCACAAGCA
Organism: Neoceratodus forsteri; assembly: GCA_016271365.2. Taxonomy (NCBI): domain Eukaryota; kingdom Metazoa; phylum Chordata; order Ceratodontiformes; family Ceratodontidae; genus Neoceratodus; species Neoceratodus forsteri. The sequence goes on from CM057454.1 coordinate 288,067,011, forward strand.
GAGCTAAGGTGAACCGGGAACCACAATTGAAACAGGACTGAGGTTGTCCACTGTAAAAGATGGAACCCCTGTCCTTCACTAGAAAAAAAAAACACTAGGCAGATGCACAGGGCCTACATTAGTGGAATGTAACTTAACTTTAAGCTTCCAACCACCATCCCAGATTTGTTCACTATCCAAAGTGGGAAAGGGTTTACCTAAAATTTCTCAACGGTGCCTTAACCAAAACAAGATATCCTCTAACTGAACATCCTCATTTTTAAACATAACCGTAATTGTTTTAATCAATGGTTTAGTGAGGGAACTGCATGAAAAGGGACCCAAACAGCGGTATCTTTTAAAGATTGATACTGAGCCCAGAAACTATCCAAATTAGAAATGTGCTTAAATTGACATTGAAGTTTCCATTTCCTAAACCTATAAGGGCATAGATTTCAGAAGAAAAATAATGCATCGATTTCTTCAACAGTTCCTTAGCAACATACAACCGGTTAGGATGATCCTCCAAGCCACCTTTGTAAAGGAGACGGACTGCATTACGCCTAGGGGCCGGCTCACCCCTAGAAGAAAAGAGGTCAGCCAACTTAAACAAAGGGTTGGGTACAGATTTATTAGGAAGAACAGACACAAGTTTGCCAACTGCAGGGGCTGTTTGGGGGGTGTCCTGCAGCGGGGTGACCACAGACACAGAATGAGAAGGCAGTGCAGTAGCATTAGGAGACAAAACAGAGTCATTACCCTGGGGTGAGTTGGAGCTCAGGCCTATCAAAAGATCCTTTGCCACAGGAATGGAAGAATCCTTAGTCAGGTCCCAAAAAGACTGATCCGTAGAATCGGGAGTCCAAGAACCGGAAGACGCCTGTACCCATCCCGCATCCTGCAATACCTTTTCCGGAGTCCACTCAACAGAGCCCACATCAGAGTCCACTAAGTTGCCCCAATTCAGGGAAAGTGGAGGCAGTACAGTTGGAGCCAGACAAATGGGCTCTACCAAAGGTTGAGCAGCAGAGAGAAGTGGGTTACCTGGTCTGAGACGTCGCCCAACAGACGGTGGATGCAAATCTTGAGAGTCAGAATCCTGAGGCTGTTGGCACATGGGGACAAACCCGTCCTCACTGCCAGCCTCACGGTCTACGTGTCCTGGGGGAAGATTGTGACTTAGCGCTTCTGGGTAGCGGTGCACTGAAGGAGAAAGCTGTGGAGAAACAACTACCCCCCGTAAATCCAGAACAGCAGCAACATTGCCTGGAGAGGAAGAAATGAGACTGAGAGCCATATCAAGCTCTCGCAACTTTTGTAGCTGTTTCTTCCTTTCCAAACAGAGAAATGTAAGGCGGAACAGTATCGCATCCTGTGGTACACCATTGGGTGGGTGTTGAAAAGGTAGAGGTTGAACCGTGAGTGCAGAAGAAGGAGTAGCGTCCATCAAAGCAGCCGAAATGAAATCATCCACAGGTCCAGGAGGTAAAGCAGTCGATTCAGGTAAGGGAGAAACTGCAGAGTCAGGCAACAAAGAAACAGCCAAGGGAGAGATCTTCTCACCCTCCAACAGCACAACCGGCTCCTCCACAGAGTCTGAGAGACTGGCCATTCTACAGAACTGCCAGAGGTTCCCCCTACTGCAGAGTAGGGGAATTTCCCTGGTGTCCTGTCCAAATTTCCCTCATTCACTAAAAATACCACCAACAGCTTAATCTGGTTCAAGGTCAGTTGGCATTCATCTGTATCCCCTCCCCCGGGTTGTGCCTGAAAATAGGCAGGATTTGTCTAGTGCACTTACCCGGTCAACTAAATAAATAAATAAAATGAAAATTTAAGTTTAAAGAGCACATCAGGTGTCCTGTACCAATGGTGGAGGATTTTATTTTGGTTGAGTTTACTTTTGGCATCTGGGTATGTGGTATGTGCCTTTTTCCAGCAGATTTTCCACTGGCATCTGTGATGGGTAGCTGTAGGGCCTTTTTCCATCATATCTTAGATTCCACAGATTGGGAAGGGAGTTTGTCTCGCAAATCGGAGTAAATCAAGCTGGCTTGTCCTTTGTTATGTGCAAACCACCTATTCAGGAACACTGGACAGCCCTCATTCACTACATTGCGTTTCAAATAAACCATCATGGAACTACGCAGCTGTAAATATTTCCAGAAGTCTGTCTTGCCTAACCCCAGTTACTGGTCCAGTTCCTGAAAGGATTTAAGGCCTGTCCCATCAGCTGCCAACACATCTTGAAGTATAGTAACACTTTTCTCCTCCCACTGGGGCCAGTGCAAGGGTTTGTTGCCAATCTGGAGGTATTCATAACCCCATAGAAGTGTATAAGATAGGGGACGAGGGTGGGCTTTTAGCTTATTATGAACTCTGTGCCAAATTCAAACCATAGGGGCTATAGTGGGATGCTGGACTATTCTTCTTGGTAGTGGGTTATAGAGAAGAAGGGGCAGGGAGTGTAACTGAGCAGTTGATAATTCTATTTGCAACCACTGAGGGATGTCCCAAGTAATAGGGAGAACCCATTTCAATGTCTGGGTGACAGAATATGTCCACTTATATCCCTCCAGCCATGGCAGGTCCCAGCCCCTGACTTCCAATGGGCTCTCAATTTATTCCTGTTATACTAGTGCCACCTCCAGAGAAATTTACCAAAGGTGTTGTCTACCATATTGTACCATGTACCTGAAAGATCAAGGGGGATATGAGAGATGATATACAGGAATTTAGGGGTCAAAATAATTTTGATCACAGAGATTTTCCCTGCGAGTCTGAGGTGTAGGGCTTGCCACTGCTCAAGTTCAGTTTTCAGCTCGGCTACCAGTGACCTCAGTTTTAAGTCCCATATTTTGGTCATATCCAGGAAAAAATGAATCCCTAGATGCACCAGGAAATCGGGGGACCAGTGCAGACTGTGAGGGGTCACATGGGCCAAAATGCAAACCAAGTTCAAGGAGAGAGCCTCAGTTTTCGAGAGATTCATTTTTAGTCCAGAGTGCATTGTAAAATCTGCCAATAAAGCGAGTAACGCCGGGAGGGATAACTCCACATCTGCCAGTGGGACCAGGAGGTCATCTGCGTACATAAATTTAGTGTAGGACTGATTTCCAATTGTGATCCACTGTATATTGGAGTGCTGATGTATAGCTGATGCTATGGGGCTCCACTGCCAGGACAAACAAATGGTGGGATAATGAGCAGCCCTATCTAGTACCCCTTCCCAAGGGAAAGAGTTCAGACAAGATGGAATTGGTCAAAACCCACGCCATTGGGCTATGATATAAGGCTGAAATCTATCCCCTAAACCTTCCCACAAAGCCCAAATGTTGCAGTACCTGCTGGAGGTAGTCCCACTCCAGGGAATCAAAGACTTTTTCAAAATATATGACCACAGCTGCAGCTGGAGTGGGACTATCTTTAGCATGGTACAACATATTCATCATGGACCTTATGTGGTCCCTGATATAATGCATGAAGCCAACTTGAGAAGGGTGTATAAGGGAAGGAAGGAGAGGGTTCAGTCAAGCAGCTAATATTCTAGCAAATAGTTTACTGTCCAGATTTATGAGGGATATTGGGGGGTAGCTAGAGGAAAGTGCGGGGTCTTTCTCTTTTATTAGGGAAGAAAGTTATGACAGCCTCTCAGAGTGTTAAGAGGGAAGGACCCAGCTGTTAATGCTGCACTGAATACTGAGCAAAGTAGTGGGGCTACTTGGTGAGAAACTAGCCGCCAAAGCTCAGGGGAACTCTGTCCCCATCTGGCGCTTTCCCTGCATTCAAGTTGTTTAGTGCAGTGGTTACTTCTGCCAGAGTAATGGGGGCCTCTAGTGTAGCTGCCTGCTGAGGGGTGAGCTGGGGAAGTGTAAGTGATGCTAAAAATTTGTGCACCCCCTGTTGGTCCATGGATCTAAAGTAGGCATAGAGTTCCTAATAAAAATGTCCCATAATTTTATTGACCTGCTCTGGCTTAGTATGGGTCTTCCCTGTATGGTCCTGCAGACCCGTAATATGATTTTCTGCCCCCTGTTCCTTAGCCTGTAGGCTAATACCCCCCCGCCCAATATTTATGTTTAAATCATAGGCTAGCTACCGCAGTCTTCCAGGCCAGCAAATCATTAATTTCTAATCACACTATAACAATGTTACATCCTAGCAGAGAGTGAATACTAAAACGTGGAGTCATTTTAGACTCAGATTCTAACCCTTTTGATTGTTCTTCCAAGGATTTAAGGAGCTTCTCCCTATGTCTTCTCTGCCGAGCTGCAAACCCCTTTATAGCTAACAGATAGTAACCTTAGGGGCTTCCCACGTGATACCTGGTGACGTGTCCAGGGTTGGATTCTCCTTAAGAAAATTCTCCACCTTTGTACATAGCCATGGTTGAAATTCGGGGTTCCTTAGGAGCAGGAGATCCAGCCTCCAGGTGGGAAAAAAGGGGAGTTTTATTCCCTTAAGAATATGCATATTGACAAGTGACTGGTCCGATATGACTTTAGGGAGAATCTCCGCTCCAATGGAACTTTGAATAATGTCCATTGAGACCAATTAATAGTCTATTCTGATATGGATGTTATGAACAGGGGAAAAAAAGGTATAGTCTCTGTCTCGAAGGTGATGTACTTGCCATATATCCTGAAGCCCCAGATCTGTCATAAGCTGGGTCAGAGAAAGCCAAGCTCTAGAATGGTAATCTAAGCTTGAGGAGCTACAATCAGTGTTCGGATCTGGAGCAAAATTAAAGTCCCCTCCCAGGATAATCGGGGTGGAGGGCTGAGCTAGGGATCTTAACGCTTGAGCCACTTCATGAAAAACCTCTGTGTGATCCTCATTTGGCCCATAAACATTACCAAGTATCAGTGGTCCCTCTGGAGTCTCCATTAGGACTATTACCCAACTCCCATTAGAATCATGTTTGGTCTGAACCATAGACCTTTTATTTATTTTATTTAGTTTTTGTTGATCGGGTATGTGCACTAGACAAATCCTGTCTATTTTCAGGTGGAGTCTTGTGCAGCAGGATGGCTACCCCACACTTTCTCGTAGGGGCAGAGGGAGAAAGAACTTGCCCCACCCAATTTCTGATTAACTTATCGTAATCCTGTTTGGTTAGTTTTGTTTCCTGCAGGAAAGCCAGACCAGACCTCAGTCTCTTCAAATGGGACAACAACTGTTTACACTTTACCGGGGTATTAAGGCTCTGTACATTTCAGGTGTGAGCATGTAGATCACCCATGATCACTAAAGAGGGGTTGAAACAGTGATGGGCATATAGGATAGCAGAAGAGAGGCTAAGGTCTGGCCTGACATCCCCCATAGTGTATCACCACCTTTACATAAAGCCTTCAGTGTAATGTTTACATTCATAGCAATAAAGAGTAGCATATGCTTTGAGGTACGGTTCAGTCTAACTCGTTAAATACACTAGGCCAACTGGGCCAAACTGTCAGTAATACCATAAACATATTTACAAATACCAAAACCTTCAAACCATCTAAGAAGCTTAAATGCACAAGGCCGGTGGGATATCCACCAAGGCTGCTTTTATCTCCCATGGGGGAAATAGTGCTGGCCATGCAGTTCTGTGTGGCATGATCCATCTCAACCTGGTCAACCACACAGACAATGGGATTTAATACTATAGGGGTAGTTCAGCAAGAGGTTTTCTGTCAGAATGGGGGTGGACCCAGAATACAGGCCACAGACCCAAGCCTGGAATGATAAGAGGCTGGCCCAGTCTTACCCTACTGAGGCACCTGAATTCAGTCTCATCCGGGATTCCCGCAGGTAGATTGGGAAGTGGAGGTCACAAGCAAATGTGAGGAGAGGAATAGGGCGTGACTAGGAGCTGTGCCCCCTTGTGACATAAGTTAGAAGGGGACCTTTTAGGAAATGCCATAGATCCTGTCATTAGGCTCCTCTGTCCCCATCTAGATAAATAGATAGCAGAGTTCTTCATGGGCGAGAGAGCTAGTTGGCCATTCCAAAATAAGGGGCAAGGGAAAAGGGCTCTTAGTTTTTTCCTCAGAAGTGGCTGCTGCCATAACAGGAGGGAAATAAAGCACCCTGGCAAAGCTGGTAACAGGAGAAACAACATTATTATAAAAGTATACCGCTGAGTTCCATCAATTGCTATAAACATACCAAAAATCCATATGATACCAGCAGCATCATAGCCTTTTGTAGGCAGCCTTCCAAATAACTAAGGAAATATGTTCTTAAAGCCATCCTGATAGTGTGAGTCCAAACAGTCCCAAAACAGGATGAATAAAGTATAACGTACTTCTCTATGCCCCACCCCCCGTCTCTAAGGCACTTCTTGGACTACTGTCCCCACCACTCCCTCCTACTATGCACTTCTCTCACCTCACCCATTCCCCTTAGACAATGGCCTCTCTGCCTGCCTACCCTTTCCCTACCCACCTACCTAACCCTCTCAAAATTTCAGCTCATGTTTGATGTTTTACCCTGTAATTTGTCTTAATCTAGCTGACTCTGGCTCACTTGTAAAACAGTGGATTTTAATTTCTTTAGGGCTCAGACTTCTTATTGTTTTCATGACTCTGTAACTTTGGCTACCTTTGTATGTTATGTTTACCTCCATCACTTGATGTGGAACCTTTGTAAATGAGCAATTCTTGCTCAAAGGTACTTGTAATCCTACAAATCAATAAAAAAAAAGTAGTAGCTGGTAATGCCAACCACCAGCAGAAAGCAGCACGGGGAGGAGGAGGGAGGAACAAGAGGGAAAGAGTATCAGAGAATACCCTATACAGGTACCACCTGAAATCCAGGTCCCCCTCCCCTTTTGAGTTCCCCATCATCCAGACTCAAAAAGTAAATCAACAAGTACTTATCCACCTTTATCTCAGGTCTGATCTGTATTCAGGCTATCACTAGTGTGGTCCATCTGCCAAGGCCCGAGGTCCAGGACAATCTGCTTAGGAGTAAGAGGGGGATCAGTGAGGGCTTCCCCAGTGCAGTCGCTAGGCCTGTTGCCACTATTTCAGCTCAGGATTTATCTGGTGATGAGGGACTTAGCTGCTTCTTGTCTCTGGGATGGTCCGATTCAACCTCTATTGGTACAGGCACGTCAAGGTAGGGACTGCTGAAGCACCATGTAGCAGTTCAGTATGTAAAAGACCTATAAGGTGGATTCCTCTACCACAGCCTGGTCTGCTCCACTTTCCAGGCTGGAGGATCTCACTCTGTCTGCTGGGTGTTGCCTTCTGGCATGCCTATATGAAGGGTGATGTTTTTGGATCGAGGTGGAAGACAGGAATTGAAGATTTGCTTTGCATCTCAGGAGTGGTCGCTAATTTGGCTATGGGGATCCTTGATCTGTTGGTTCTCCATCAAGAGGTGAGTGCCCTGGCCTACCCTGCTTGGGAGGCCCTCTGAATTCTGCGTGATAAGTTTTCCTTAGAAAGTCCATCAGGTTTTTAGGAGTGGCGAACAAAATAGGGGAGCCATTTTGTATCACCGGCATAGTCGCAGGGTAGCAGAGAGAGAAGGAAATATTTAGCTTATGCATCATCCTCCAACATCTGAATAGGCCTTCCATCTCTCAAAAGTTCTTTCAAGTAATCTTGAAAGATTTGCACCCTGTTCCTCTTCCAAATGATCTGCCCCTGATTTCTGGCAGTTGCAGCAATTGTTTATTTTTTGACGAAAGTCCAGGATGCAAGCTAACAGGGGCCAAGGTCATTCTCCTGGCCGGGGGGGGGAGCAAGCGAGTGGTGGGCTCTTTCAATTTGGAGTGTAGTATCAGCTGGCAGCCCGAGTAGCTGAGGTAATATTTGTTGAAGGAATAGAATCAGGTCCTTTTGTTCAGCCCCCTCTGGAATTCCCCCAAATCTAAGATTGTTTCAATGACTGCGGTTCTCCAAATCATCTACTTTATCTTGCAGAAGGTGAATGGTCCTGGTCTGGTCTCTCGTAGTGGCAGTCATTTCTTGTAGGGTCACCTCATGAGATCCAATCCGATGTTCGGAGTGAAACAGCAGTGTTTCGATATTGTGTAATGTTTGAGTAGTCACCTTAATGGCTGTAGTCATTTGTGTCATTTGACTTAAGAGTTGGATGAACATTTGTTCTGTTCCCACTGGATCTCCGGAGGGAGAAGAAGAGAACACCATCCTTTGGGTCTAGCGTAGCCACTGGTACATGTTGTAAAACCCAAAATTGGGAGAGACTCTCACAACCAAAGGTCTTTTTTAGATGCCAAACAGTTCTTCTCAGGTTAAAATGACCTCCAGATGCAGTTATATTGTGCCCAAATGCAGGATGTCACCGGATTTAATCCCTAAATTCTTGGAGCTATATAACTATGCTGCCATACTGGCTCAAGGCCCGGCGACACCCTCCCATATTTAGGTCCTTTAATCTCTCCTTGTAGGTTTTCTGATGCAGACCCTTCACCATTTTAGTTGCCCTCCTCTTGACAGGTTCCACTCTATGTCCTTTCTGAGAGGTGGTCTCCCAAACTGGACATAGTAGGTGAGATCTTACCAGTAATGCATACAGAGGCAACACCACCTCCCTCTTTCTGTTGATGGTACATAGAAACATAGAAACATAGACTTTGACAGCAGATAAGGACCACTTGGCCCACCCAGTCTGCCCATTTCCCTACCTACTGGATAAGCTGCAGATTCTAGTTAACCAACAGCCTACTTCCTGCCACCCCCCACTACAATTGCCTTGTGTCTGTCCCATGCATGTTTGAATTCCCCCACTGTTTTAGCCCCAACAACCTCCCCAGGAAGGCAGTTCCAAGCATCCACCACTCTCTCCATGAAAAAAGATTTCCTCACATTACCCCTGAGCTGTCCGCCCTCTATCTTTAAATTGTGTCCCCTTGTTCTTACACATCTCCTTTTCTGAAAGATGCTACCCTCCTGGACTTTGTTGATTCCCTTGAGGTACTTGAACATTTCTATCATGTCCCCCATCCCTCCTTTCATCAAGGGTATACATATTAAGCTCTCTCAGCCTCTCTTCATATGATTTCTGATGCAGACCCTGTACCATTTTAGTTGCCCTCCTCTGGACTGCTTCCATCCTGTCTATGTCCTTGTGTAGATGAGGTCTCCAAAACTGCACACAGTACTCCAGATGGGGTCTCACCAACTGTCTGTACAGAGGGATAACCACTTCCCTTTTTTTACTTGTGATGCCCCTTCCTATGCATCCCAGTATCCCCCTGGCTCTCCTTACTGACTTCTCACATTGCTTACCCACCTTTAGATCATCTTATACGACTACCCCCAAGTCCTGTTCCATTTTTGTTGTTGTTAGTACCTCCCCTGCTATTGTGTACTCTTCTCCTGGGTTTTTGTTTCCCAGGTACATTATTTGCACTTCTTTGTATTGAATCTAAGTTGCTATATGTCTGACCATTCCTCCAACCTTGCCAAGCCCCTTCTCATCCTTTCTATCCCCCCCTTGTGTATCAACTCTGTTACAGATCTTTGTGTCATCTGCAAAGAGGCATACCTTTCCCTCCAGACCCTCTGCAATGTCACCTATAAAGATGTTAATGAGGACTGGACCCAGTACTGAGCCCTGAGGTACTCCACTAGTGACCCCCCTTTCTTTGGAATGTGTTCCACTGACTATTGCCTTCTGTGTCCTGTTGTGCAGCCAGTTTGCAACCCAGGCTACCACTTTGGTACACACTCCCAGGCTGGCTAACTTGATTATTAATCTTTTGTGTGGGACTGTGCCAAATGCCTTGCTAAAGTCTAGGTAGGCCATATCCACAGCCTCTCCCTGGTCTATTACTTTGGTCACCCAGTCAAAGAAATCTATTAGATTCATCTGACATGACCTTCCTGCTGTAAATCCATGCTGCCTTGGGTCCTGTGCCCCACTGGCCTCTAGGTACTCAACAATTCTTTCTTTCAGAAGTGATTCCATCATTTTCCTACCACTGAGGTCAAACTTACAAGTCTGTAGTTTCCTGCTCTGCCTTGCTCCCACTTTTGTGAAGGGGAATCACATCTGCCCTTTCTCCAGTCCTCAGGTACCACCCATCCTCCCATGATTTGTTAAAAAGTGTGGTCAGTGGTGTCACTAGGTCCTCCCTAGTTCTTTTAGAATTCTGGGGTGAATCTCATCAGGCCCATTGCTTTGTCCACCTTGAGTTTTAGGAGTTCTTTCAGGACTTTTCTTCTGTAAATGGACTGGTGTCAACCCCCCACCAGAGTGCTTCTATTGTCTGGTTTAGGTAACTCCTCCTCATCTTCTTTTGTGAATACTGAGCAAAGTATTCATTCAGTATCTCTGCCTTTTCACTGTCTCCCTACCCACCTCCCTCTCCTTATTAATCTTCACTATTCCTCCTTAACCTTTCTATGCTCCCTAATGTACATATAAAAGGTTTTATCCCCCTTCTTAACTGGCTTGTCTGTTTTTTCCTCAGTTTGGGCTTTTGCTATTCTGACTGCCTTCCCCACTTCTTTCTGCTTTAATTGATACAGTTCCCTGTTGTGCTCCTTCTGTGGTGCTTTATACTTTTTGAATGCAGCCTTTTTCTCCTTAACCTTACCTGCCACCTCTTTTGAGAACCATAGTGGTTTTTTACTCCGCTTTGTTTTCTTTATCTGTTTCACACAAAGGCTTGTTGCCTCTATGATGGCAGTTTGATTTTTCTCCATTGTTCTTCCACCCTCCTTTTGGCCATTTGCTAGTGTATTCTCAGGTATTCACCCATTTTGCCAAAGTCAGTCCTTCTAAAGTCCAGTATGCTTGTTTTGTATGGCTTGTCTCCATGGTTGTGCTTATTGTGAAGCACACTGTGCAGTGGTCACTTGTTCCCAGATGTCTACTGACTTCTAAATTTGTGATCCTCTCTCCATTTGAGAGTACCAGGTCTAGTATTGCTTCCTCCCGAGTGGGTTCCAACACTAGCTGTCTAAGGCCTGCCCCCTGCAGGGCATCGAGAATGACCTTGCTCTTGGATGTGGCTACAGTACAAGTCATCCAGTTAACATCTGGCATATTCAGGTCCCCCATCAACAGTATCTCCCCTTTTTCAGCCATTTTGAGAATGTCCTCTATCATTTTCTTGTCCATTTCTTCCCCTTGAGATGGGGGTCTGTATACAACCCCTGTGCAGACTGTGATACCATTCCCTGTCTCCAAGGTGACCCAGGTGCCTCTTGTCCTCCCCCTTTGCTTTTTTAGTTCTGTGGCTTTGATCCCTTCCCTTATGTTATAGAGCTACTCCAACTCCTCTTTTCCCTTCCCTGTCCCTTCTGTAGACTGTGTACCCCGGTATGTTTACATCCCAGTCATGGTTCCCCGTGTACCATGTTTCTGTGACTGCCACAATATCCAATTCTTCATCTTCCATCAAGGCTACTAGCTCAGGAAGCTTGTTTCCCAGACTACGGGCATTGGTACTCATTGTCCTCCATTTAATGTTGGCTTTATCCTTTTTTCCCCCATGCTTGTTCTTTTTGCCCTTGTCTGTTTTTCCATTTACCCCTGTCCTGCCCTCTGTTGAGCACTGTACCTCAGTGTTTACCTTACTACCCATCATGTTTTGTGGGGGGAGGCTTGAAATTTCCTGCCTCTTATTAGCACCTCCCCCCATGGCTAGTTTAAAAGCTTGCCAAGGAAGCATTTAAACCTGTAACTTAGGATCTTGGTTCCCTTCATGGACAGATGCAGACCATCATGCCAGTATAGATCTTCATCTCTCCAGGTGTACCCCCAGTCCCCAATGAAGCCAAAGCCCTGTGCTCTGCACCAGTTTTGCAACCATTCATTAAACTGCATAGTGTGTAGCACCCTAGCCTCACCCCTGCCATGGACTGGCAGCACCTCTGAGAAGGTAACCATGCTTGCTACCTATCTGAGGCCCCTCTCCAAGTCCACAATTTCATCCTGCACTGAACTGATTCCATGCCTAGCTAGGTCATTTGTTCCAAGGTGGACAAAGATATCTAGTTCCCTCTCCTGTGATGCTGCTTCTGCAATCCTGAGGATTTGCTTCTTGTCCCTCCAAGCCATGGCACCAGGCAGGCATCTTACTTCCTCTCCTCTCCCTTCCCCAGGTCTACCCCTCTAACAATTGAGTCCCCTATCAGAAGCTGTTTCCTTCCCCTGTGGTGTCCCTTACCACCCTTCTGTGGGTCTCCCTTGTGGGTGTCCTCAGCATTCTCCTTGGTCTCCACTGAGGGTGCCATAATAGAGGAACCTTGCTCTGCCAGACTGTCATATGGTTTGTGTAGAGGTACAACTAGGGGGCTTCACCTCTGTTCCACCACCCGTACCCTCCAGAACCCACTGTTGTCCAACTGCTCTTTATACTTGGCAGCCTCTGTGGCAGTGGTGCTCTTTGGGTGGGGGAGGCCTCCTTAACCCTTGCCAGTTCAGCCTGGAGGTGGGCAACCTCCTTCCTCAGAGCTGGCAGTTGCCTGCAGATAGGACAGCAACGCAGTTTCCAGAATGTCTCCAGGAAAACTGCTCCCCCACAGCCAGTGCATTGCACCACTCCCTACATGTCCCTCTCCCTTATAATATACAATATGTAATGTATATAAATACATATTTTTTTCTTCCTTTTTGTGGTGTGTATTTACCCTTTATGCACTGTGCTGGGTTATTAAGAATATGACAGTTCTGCCTCAAGACCTGTTGAGGAAGTGATGTCAGAACCTTGGCTATAAAGGAAACATCATGCCTGGGGTGGTGGGGAAGGGTGGGTGGGTAGTCCAAAACCACTGGTGACTGTTAGAAACAATCAAATACACCACTGCTCCACCACCCTGGTGAGTACTGCCTTTTATAGTAATTCAGCTAACCTTCAGTAACTGATTTGTCAACTATTTAAAAGTAATTTGATGCAAACTGTTACAGAATACTAGTAGACAGTCCAGTTACCCACAAAGGAAAACCAAATATGCAGTTATTTCAACCCTTCTGAAGTTGCTCATGAGATAAGTAGTTTTGAATACCCCCTTCCTGATTTAAAAATGAAAATAATTAAACACAAAGCAATACCAATGTAAGACTGTAAAGTAAGGAAAACTTCCCTCTGATGTAAGTAAGAGAGATCGGTTGCAGATTTCTAGTCTAATATAGTATATCCCATGCAGCTTCTCAGTTGTTTCAAAGCACACCCTGTTTCACAACTTGAAGAGATGGGCTTCTGTCTGAAACAGGATCACACCAGTAGTTTATAGTAATTGATCAATGCTGGAATGTTCCTCCACCCAAAACAATTGGCTATGATGCAAGGTCTCCCTGACTAGTGAAGACAATTTCCCCCACCTGAGGCTGTGTCTGGCATCAAATTACAAACTGCAGCCTTTGCTATTCAAAGTACACAGCCACTACCAGTAAATTATTTCCAAATATATTGATGCAAACTGTCACAGAATACTAGTAGACAGTCCAGTTACCCACAAAGGAAAATCAAATATGCAGTTATTTCAATCCTTCTGAAGTTGCTCACAAGATAAGTAGTTTTGAAAACCACCTTCCTGATTTAAAAACGAAAATAATTAAACACATTATACCCTTCCCTATGCAGCCCAGCATCCCAGTCATCCTCCCACCTTGTTGCATTACCTGGCCACTTTTAGATCATCCAATATGATCACCTCAAGGTGTTTTTCCTGCTCGGTGATCGTCACTACCACCCTTGTACTCTGTCCCTGGGTTACTGTGCCCTATGTGCATTATTTTGCACTTTTTTCACATTGAAACCCAACTGCCATACCCTTGACCACTACTCAAGTTTTCTCAGGTCACTGCTTATTCTTTTAGCCCCCTTAGAGTGTCCACTGTATAGAACAGTTTGGTGTTATGGGCAAAGAGGCAGACCTTCCCTTCCAGCTCCTCTGCAATGTCACCTACAAAGACATTAAAGAGGACCAGTCCTGACACTGATTCCTGAGGTACCTAACTGGTCAACCTCCCTACCCCAGAGGGACCCTGTTTACCACCATCCTCTGCCACTCATCTCTAGTCTTAACCAATTTCTTAACCAGTTTACCACCTTTGGACCCACTCCTAAGCTACCCAGCTTGCTCACTAGTTTCCTATATAGAACATTATCAAACACCTTACTGAAATTTAACTAGGCTATATCCACTGCTCCACTCTGATCTAGTTCCTTGGTAACCCAGTCAAAGAACTGTATCAGATTCTTTGACATGACCCTTCCCCCCCCCCATGAATCCATGCTGCCATGGGCATTGTAACCCATTTATTTAATTATTTAGTTTTTGTTTACTGGGTAAGTGCACTAGACAAGAATGTTGCCTATTTTCAGGCATGACCTGGAAGAGTTACAAGCAATGGATCATTATACAGACATGAAATACAATGGACATATCACAACAGGAATTAAGCAAAATTTGAACAACAAAGCAGGGTTTACAATTGGACAAGACAGTTAAAATGGCAAGAAGAATAGAAAAATACATTAATTATATGCACTAGACAAGACTACTAACTATTTTCAGGCAACAACCAGGGAGAGTGGCATGTGGTGGTGCTGGCAGAAGTACAGTATCCAAGTCACAGACTGATTTATGCAGCAGTGGGTCCACAAGACAGTCTATTCAGTGGGTGAAATAACATTTTGATATAATATTGAGGAGCCAGTGCTCAGGCAGGTGATACAAGTGCAAATATGAGAGTAAGTGCCATTTAGTGGAGCAGGTATAGCAACTAGTCAGGAGGCACAAGAATGTCAGAGCAGGAGCAAATGTCAGAGTCCCTAAGGAAGAATCAAAGACCCTTTTTAAAAGCTTGGTGGGATTTGGAGAGTTTGACATTCAAAGAAAGGGAGTTCCAAGTTTGGGGTACAGATATCACAAACAAAAGTTCCCCCTCTTTTGTGAAACTTCTAGGAATTTCAAGAGGAGATAGTTCAGAAGATCTCTGTGGGTACGCTAGAGTGGGATGGTTTAACATATTGGAAAGGGAATGCGGAGCTCCAGTTCTGAGTATGTTATCAATTAGACAGTATAGAGCAGATGCAAGGATGGGGAGAGTCAGCCTAGATGGTAGTAGAGTTGACAGTGATGAGATAGTCTGGGTGCAGAGAGTGCAACTCTGCATATGCTATTGTAGGCATGGGGTCATAATGTCGCAGGACATTATGCCGGATGCAAAAATCACGCAGCCAATACAGCATGATTTCTTGCATGCGGCATAATTCTTTTTTTTGTGGGGGGAGGGAAACACCTCCTGTACCCGCCATAATGGGGTGCTGTGCTCCCTGAACCCCTCCCATAAGGATTCTCAACTCTGGGGAAGGGGGTTCAACATGAAATTGCACAAAGTGTAAAAAAAAATAAAAGTTTCTGGGACCGGGAATCAAACCCAGTCCCAGATGCAGTGCCTGGGTACCTTGCTGCAGTGGTTCAGTCCATTGAGCCATGGCAGCTGCTTGCTGGAACCCCATCCCAGTAGATGTCTTATCCTCTGCCTTGGTTAGTGCAAGTGGTGCAATACCACGTACAGCAGTTTTCATGGTATTGCACCAAGCGCTGTCTCATACAGCGCTATTCCAGGTTAGCGCTAATGTCATATGCTATTAAGCATACTACATTATGACCTGGTAGGCTATTGTAGCATGTGCTCCATTTTTAGAATGCACCTTTGATCGCATCAAGATAGGCCATAGAGCCATATGTTAGACAAGGATGGCATATACCTTGAAGTAAAGCAAGCCTGGCAGCAAAATTGAGGGAGGACCTGATTTTATAGGCCAGCCCCAGTTTTATGTTAACCACCTTATACATGGCTGCAATTTGAATGGTGAAATCAAGAGATGGGTCAAGTGGGACCACAAGATACCTGAATGAGTTGATCATCTCCAGGATGGAGCCTTCCAGGCCCTGGATTGAGAGGGCAGAGATACAGGATTTGATTCTAGGTGAGGAGCCAAAAAGCATGACCACCGTTTTCTTGGAGATTAGGAGAAGCTTGTTTAGTAGCAACCATGCTTGTAGACAGTCAAAATCTGATTGAAGATTGGCATTTATGGAGGGCAGGTCTTTAGCACTCAAGTAAAGTATCATGTCATCCACATAGAGGATACTAGAGGAGCAACAGGGCAGAGTGGGCAGATTACTAATAAAAACAGTAAAAAGGAGGGGGCCAAGGATAGATCCTTGGGGGACTCTGACAAGAGTAAGGGCAAGGTCAGAGATTGTAGTTCCTATTTGAATAAATTGCTTTTTTCTTTAGAGGTAGCTCTCAAACCAAGAGATGGCATCCTTGGAGAAGCCAAGTGAGTGTGAGGTGTGGGATTTAAAAAGGAAGACGATGAAGGTACTTCAAACAAAATGATTTATTCAGGAGCGCATAAATAAATAACAAATTAAAACAGAATAAATTCGAACTCCAGGCAAAATGAAAAAAAATAATAATCTACTAACACTAAATGAAGAAACCAGACACCAGAATACCACTAGTGTACTGACACATGAAGAGCAGAGTACGTCTGCACCTCCCAGACTACCTGTCCGAATGAACTAAAGGATTTCTTTATATAGTCATATAACCATGTGACACCGAAGTCCCTCCTACTTCTGATGAGTTTAAACAGTGATTTAATCCTAAAAAACATAAATTTCACATTTACACACCTTTGAAATACAGACTTATTATTGAAGTCATAATTTAGTATTCATAAACAAATATAGCACAACGATTTATGGACTTAATTTTCAATTTATCTAAACAGGGTTTCACCTACATGTGTATCCCTTTAAATAAGGACAGAGCTCAGCCGGCCAGACCTATAGAGAAGGCTGAGCTGCAGTTTTAACAACAAGGAGAACTGGAATTAACATTCCCAGGTAAATCTCCAAAACAGAATATAGCCTCCTACAAACAACTAATGGACTAAAGTTTTTATCATCCTGGGATTAAAAAAATAAACTGGGATTCTACCTTTAACTTAGTTGGATTTACAAGTCTCTGTAGTTTTGCTTTAGAGCTTTGAAATGCAAAAAAAAAATAGCTGCCTATGTTTGTTAGCATTTTATCTGATCCCTCTAACAATAATGAATAAAAAACTCTTAAGTTATTTTTTAGTTTTGCAGGCTACCGAAGGAAAGAAGAAACAAAGTAAATTTCTAATTTACCAACATGCAGGATACTTTCTCCAGGAACGCTAACGCTTATAAAACGCACATAAAGAAGTGAGGGTAAAGTAAAAGCAGACCGAGTGACCGGATGATTAATTTCCTCAGAAAGTTAAATTTTAATTTGAAACCAAATCCACTTCCTTTCGGAAACCAAGTCACTAGTCTTTTATTTTCCATACTAAGGAGAGGTTTATAGATATCAACGAAGCAAGGGGGAGAAGAACTGATAATCGCACCCCGCATAAACGCGAGGCAAAATCGCACATTCGTGTAGTAAACGGGACTCGCTACTGCCACGGCATATGAAAGTGCGCATACATAGAGAAAAATGCTAGTTAACGTCAGACTAGCATAACAGCTTATTTTAGACCTTAAATTAAACCGGATGAGATCGTTTCCACCTTTTCTTTTTATCTCATAATATACTATGATGCATGCCTTCTAAAATCTTGAGGGAGGGGGAGGAATTACCACCATCTACCAAAAACAATGCTTTGAAGGGGAAAACAAAAAGGTTTTACAGTATAATATATAGGTGGCCAGCCTATATACTGCTATAGTTCAGGGAAAGTAAAGGAAAAAAAAGGAAGAAAAGATGCTGTTGCAACAGGCTTTTTTTTTTTTACAGAAAAAATTTCTGGTAGATGGGTTTAGAACTCCCTTCCTACACTACTTCCCCCTTAAGAGAAAACCAGAGGATTATGCCTCCAAGTTTCACCTCTGGTTTGATCATTAAACAACATCCCAAAGCTCCACCCCGGAGTCCCAAAATACACTATAAAATTATCAATATATTTCAAAGCTTTTAAGTTCCAAACTAACTTACTCCGGGGTCTGTATTCATGTATCGATACCAGCTCCATAGCGTGAAAGATAATCAGCGTTAACATGCATTTTTCCAGCTCTATGTTGTATTCAAACTTGTATGGCTGCAGTGCTAAATACCACCTCATAATGCATGGGTTTCTATCCTTCATAGTCTGCAACCAACATAATGGATTGTGATCTGTTATGATCGTAAAGGGTCTTCCCCATAAATAAAACTTTAAAGCATTTATCGCCTCAACGAATAGCCAAGCATTCCTTTTCAATAGTAGAATATTTAGTCTCCCTTTGGTGTAATTTCCAGCTAATTTATATAACAGGATGCTCCTCTTCTCCATCCATTTGAGAGAGAACAGCTCCTATACCATGTTCAGATGCATCTGTATGTACCATAAAGGGTTTATGGAAATCAGGGCTATACAGTACAGGGTATGAACATAATCTGGCTTTTTAAGGCTAAAAAAGCTTCTTCACATAGGTCAGTCCAATGGACTTTATCAGGATTATTTTTTTTTGTTAGATTACTTAAAGGGGTTGCAATCTCAGCAAAATCGCCTACAAAGCGGTGATAGTAATTGGCCAATCCCAAAAACGAACGTACCTGTTTTTTCGTTTGAGTTCTTGGACTGTTAGCTATAGCATCCAATTTGCTTATTTCGGGTTTTACCATTCCGTTTCCAATTATAAATCTAAGATATTTAGTTTCTTGCATGCCTATTGAACATTTTGCAGGATTAATGGTCAATCCTGCTTTTGCTATAACAGTTAATATGTTACTCAAATGCTTTACGTGTTCCGCCCAGGAGGAACTGAAAATGATTACATCATCCAAATAGGCTGCACTATATTCCAGATGCGGATGTAACAATTGATCCATACATCTCTGGAAGGTTGCAGGTGCTCCGTGTAGCCCAAATGGCATTTTTGTAAATTGAAATAGTCCTACAGGAGTACTGAAGGCTGTTTTATCCTGTGAATCCGCATCTAGGGGGATCTGCCAATAGCCCTGCGAAAGGTCCAACGTACTGATGTACTGGGCATTGCCCAGTCTATCTATGATGTCATCAATATGTGGCATGGGATACCCATCAAACTTTGCTATCTCGTTTAGCTTTCGAAAATCTAAGCAAACCCGCACCCCTACATCTTTTTTATTCACAACAACCATGGGGAAGCTCCATGGACTTTTGGAAGGGACGATTACCCCCAGTTGTTGCATCTTTAGTAATTCCTTAGTTACTTCTTCCCTCAAGCTCTCTAGGATTCTATAAGATTTGTGTCTTAGGGGTTTATTATGAGTTTACTCAATGTGATGTTCAATTCCTCACCGTCCAGGAGTGGTTGTAAAATCTCTTGAAATACTTGAATTAATTGTTGTACTTCTTGTAATTGTTCCGTACTAATTTATCATTTTTAGTTATTTCTTTATATTTCTGTACTTTCTAATCGCCATATGCTAGTTCCAACTCACTGTCCGCTACCTCGGTATACAAATAGGGTCGGTGAACTTCTATCATGCCATTTTTTTAGTAGGTTAGCATGATAAATCTTTAATTGCTGCTTCTTATCAGGACAAATAATTTCATAGTTCACGGGCCCTATTTGACGGTATACTGTATAGGGTCCCTGCCATTTCATTAACAACTTGTTCTCTGTACAGGGTAACAATAGAAGCACCCTTTCACCAGGTTGAAATGTCTTTCTACCCACTTTTTGATCATAATACTGTTTCTGAGCCACCTGATGGTCTCTATTATTTTGTTGGGTGGCTTTTGCATATTTCTCTAGCCTGTGGTGTAGAGTGTTGACGTACTCGAATGTGGAAACTGGAATAGTGTCTGATTTAGACCCTTCCCATTTTTCTTTTACAGTATTGAGGATTCCCCTTGGATTCTTCCCATAAAGTAATTCAAAAGGTGAATATCCAGTGGAAGCCTGAGGTACCTCACGATAAGCAAACATTAAATAGGGTAAATACCTATCCCAATGTTTACCTTCATCATGAATGAATTTTTTTAACATTTGTTTCAGTGTTTTATTGAAACGCTCCACTAGACCATCTGATTGTGGATGGTAAGGTGAGGTCAAAATGGAATTTACCCCTAGGGCATGATATAGGCGTTTCAATACCTGGGAACAAAAATTACTGCCTCTATCTGTTAAAATCTCCTTTGGTATGCCCATCCTGGAAAATATTTTAACCAGTTCCTCTGCTATTTTATCTGCTGTAACTGTTCTTAAAGGGACTGCTTCAGGGTACTTTGTAAAATAATCACATACCACTAGAATAAATCTGTTTCCTTTAGTACTCTTAGGCAAGGGGCCAATTATATCCATAGCAACCCTGGTGAATGGAGTACCCACTACAGGTATAACCTGTAAGGGTACTTTATTCTTTTGCAATACCGGCCTCACCTGTTGACACTGTGCACATGATTTACAGTACTTGGCCACTTGTTCATGTATTCTGGGCCAGAAAAATCTGAATAAAAGCCTTTGTAATGTACGTTTATGACCTAAGTGGCCGGCCATTGGTAAGTCATGAGCAAGGGTCAGTAACTGTTTCCGGTAAGCGGTAGGTACCAACAGTTGTAATATAGTTTCTCCTTTTTTTCATTAACACATTTTCGATATAATAACCCATTATGTAATACATATTTCTGTTTAGAGCTTTGTTCAGTACCTATTAGGGAAAATAAAGGTTTTAACGACATGTCTTGCAACTGGGCTGCTCTAAACTTCGCTTGGGAACTTAGATTTTCAACACTTGACACTTTAAAGTCATTATTGTCCTTTACATCTTTCTGGGTATGTTGCCACACCCGTTTCTCTTGACGTTTTTCCCTTCTTGATTTCCTTGTTTTCCAGGGAAGCTCATATAGTTCATCCTCAAAAGGGAAAGTTCGTGAAAATTCCATATTTATTCGATCTTGTGCCCTGGTAGTCACAGCCCCAATACTGTTAGCATTACAAAGTAACTGTGCAAAATCTGGGTGGTCATGCCCCACAATGACTGGCACTGGAAGTTCCGGAACCACCCCAACCTCCATTCTTCGCATATTGGACTGTGTTTGTATATCCACCGGTTGAACTGGGTATTTATGTGTGTCACCATGTATACAGGTCACTATTGTTTGTGCAGCATTATCATTGGTTGGAGGTACCAGGTCAGCTTTGATTAAAGTTTGCCGACTTCCAGAGTCTAGTATACCAAATGTCTTTTTTGTCATTTATTGTGATAGGCGTGATATACTGTCCCCAATTGGCCAAAGCTAGGTGTGTGGGGGCAGATTTCTTTTTGGGGCAAAATCTGGCTATATGTCCTTTCCCCTTGGCAATAATGACAGGTTGTATCAGCATGCAATACTTTAAACATGTTCAGTGGTTTAGCATTAGTACCAGAAGCTGTTAAAGAAGGCAAATTTGTCCTTACCGTAGGTAGGTTTATACTAGCTCCAGAATGTCCTTTAGTCCTATTAGGTCGGGCAGTTAAGTAATCTTCCGCCAGCTGAACTGCTTTCTTAGATGTCTCTGGGTGATGTTCCCATACCCACATCTGCACATCCTGTGGTAAAATACGAATGAATTGTTCCAATACCACTGCTTCTAACATCTGTTCTTTGGTGTTAGTTATCGGTTGCAACCACTTGGTACAAAGATCCTTTAACTTCGTATATGCTTCTTGAGGGGTGTCAGAGGTCTGAAACCGCAGGGTCCTAAACCTCTGTCTGTATGTCTCTAGGCAAATATCATAACGTTTAAGTATAGCTTCTTTGACCGTATCATAATTCTCACTCAGTGCACTGTCCACATTACCGTAAGCCAATTGGGCCTTCCCGGTCAAATATGGTGCTAAACGGATGACCCACTGTTCTCTGGGCCACTGACAGGCTCTGGCAATACATTCAAACGTAGTCAGATAAGTTTCGATATCATCAGTTTCACTTAATTTAGTTAATTTAATGTCTTTTGGATTATCCCCTGCAGAGGGCGGTGACCTACCTATGCCAAGGGCTTATATGGCTTTTAAGGTATTGGCCCATCTATCCTCATTCCTCTGCATATCCCTGTCCCTCTGCTTTTCCATAGCAATCTGTTGCATACACAACCAATGCAACAAGTCCTGAGAATCACCAGTAGGAGGCTCCTTCTTCAACTCCTCCTTCTCTTCCTTGACATCCTCTCCATCTTCTTTAGGCTTCATGGTTTTCCGTCTGACGTCAGACAATCCCGTTATCAAGGGTTGTCCAAATTTGTCCGCCATGGTCCTGGTCAGCACTCCAGGAGGTACCTTCTGGGACATCCACAGCTTCCTCCAGATACTTAGAGCAGTATCTTCGAATCCCACCACTGCCACCACGTGTGAGGTGTGGGATTTAAAAAGGAAGACGATGAAGGTACTTCAAACAAAATTATTTATTCAGGAGCGCATAAATAAATAACAAATTAAAACAGAATAAATTCAAACTCCAGGCAAAACGAAAAAAAAAAATCTACTAACATTAAATGAAGAAACCAGACACCAGAATACCACTAGTGTACTGACACATGGAGGGCAGAGTACGTCTGCACCTCCCAGACTACCTGTCTGAATGAACTAAAGGATTTCTTTATATAGTCATATAACCATGTGACACCGAAGTCCCTCCTACTTCTGATGAGTTTAAACAGTGATTTAATCCTAAAAACATAAATTTCACATTTACACACCTTTGAAATACAGACTTATTATTGAAGTCATAATTTAGTATTCATAAACAAATATAGCACAACGATTTATGGACTTAATTTTCAATTTATCTAAACGGGTTTCACTACATGTATCCCTTTAAATAAGGACAGAGCTCAGCCATGAGACCTATAGAGAAGGCTGAGCTGCAGTTTTAACAACAAGGAGGACTGGAATTAACATTCCCAGGTAAATCTCCAAAATAGAATATAGCCTCCTACAAACAACTAATGGACTAAAGTTTTTATCATCCTGGGATTAAAAAAATAAACTGGGATTCTACCTTTAACTTAGTTGGATTTACAAGCCTCTGTAGTTTTGCTTTAGAGCTTTGAAGTGCAAAAAAAAAAAATGGCTGCCTATGTTTGTTAGCGTTTTATCTGATCCCTCTAACAATAATGAAAAAAAAACTCTTAAGTTATTTTTTAGTTTTGCAGGCTACCAAAGGAAAGAAGAAACAAAGTAAATTTCTAATTTACCAACATGCAGGATACTTTCTCCAGGAACGTCAACATTTATAAAAACGGCACATAAAAGAAGCGAGGGGTAAAGTAAAAAGCAGACCGAGTGACCGGGTGATTAATTTCCTCAGAAAAGTTAAATTTTAATTTGAAACCAAATCCACTTCCTTTTGGGAAACCAAGTCACTAGTCTTTTTATTTTTCCATACTAAGGAGAGGTTTATAGATATCAACGTAAGCGAAGGGGGGGGGGCAAGTACCACTCTCCTCGCATAAACGCGAGGCAAAATCGCACATTGTAGTAAATTGGACTCGCTTACTGCCACGACATATGAAAGCGCATACATAGAGAAAAATGCTAGTTAACGTTAGACTAGCATAACAGGTTATTTTAGACCTTAAATTAAACCGGATGAGATCGTTTCCACCTTTTCTTTTTATCCCATAATATACTATGATGCATGCCTTCTAAAATCTTGAGGAAGGGGGAGGAATTACCACCATCTACCAAAAACAATGCTTTGAAGGGGAAAACAAAAAGGTTTTACAGTATAATGTATAGGTGGCCAGCCTATATACTGCTATAGTTCAGGGAAAGTAAAGAAAAAAAAAGGAAGAAAAGATGCTGTTGCAACAGGCTTTTTTTTTTTTTTACAGAAAAAATTTCTGGTAGATGGGTTTAGAACTCCCTTCCTACAGTGAGGACAACATGAATGGCAGTAGTGGGTGAGCTACAAGATCGAACACTTTTGTGAGGTCAATAAAAATGGCCTCTGTGAATAGAGGTGGGTGAAGTGACAAAAAGTATGTGGAGTAATCCACAAATTCTGCCAATTTTGCATAGCAAAATTGTACCATAAAATTTCACCTGTGTAATGGTGAGAATTTCACATATGAGCAAATTTCACTTTCCAAAGTGAAATTCTGCTAGAGGTAAAAATTTTGCCTTCAAGATGAGAAATTACCTTTCCACAGGCAAAAGTGCACCTTCAATGCTAAATTTCACCTTCCGCAGGCAAAATCAGGCTAAAATGGGAGAAATTCACGGATTATTCTATGTGGCGAAATTGGCCACTTCGCCGCGACTTCACCAGTGAATTTTAAATTTGCTGCATCTCTACCTGGAAACATTTCCTTATCCATTGCCATTAAGACTTTATTAAAGAATTGAACTGGTGCCATTGTTGTACTGTGCCCTGATCAGAAACCATGCTGAGCAGGGGAGAGGAACTTGTTTATATGGAGATATTCTTTGACCTGGGTGGCTAAGACCTTCTTAAGTAGTTTAAGAGTAGAGAGAATGGCAATTGATCAGTAATTGTCCATGTATTTTGTGCCCCCTTACTTATGAACAGGAACCACTCGAACAATTTTCAATAATGTTGGCACCATCTAGGTTATAATGGATAAGTTGAAAATGCTCACAATTGGGGCAGCAAGGGCAGGGGCTGCGGATTTGATGAATGTAGGCAGTAAACCATCATTCTCTGCAGATCCATGGGTGAGGATAGCTTTAAGAAGTTGCAGCATTTCTACAGAAGTAACCGTCCTTGGGGTAAAGGGTGTTCTGGTAGGCACATCGTTACTGTTATATTCGGTCCCCACACCCTAATTAGCCTCCCACTGTGCACCTAAGACAAATCTTTAGTTATACATATTAGGACAAATCACTATTAACTTGTATGGTGTTGGCACTTACTGTACAAGTGTAAGTAGCCAGGGAAACATTATGATTTTATGTTATTCTGCTTAGTAATAGCACATTGTATGCCGAAACACGTGTGTCTTTATCTCCTAATAAGCCATTATACAGTCTGCACCACCACCTTATGGATTTGTGTAATACTGCACTTATTATGTAACATTGCACATGTTCTTCCAGTACCTTGTATGAGCTCTTTGGTTATTTCAGCTGACATTACACTTTCTGTATAATGTTATCCGCACTGGGAGCCACCTAGCTATTTTGGCCAATAAGGCTTGTCTGTGACTCTAACAGTAATTATAATATATGCATGGGCTAGCCATTGCCATAGCCACTATCTTACTATAAGAATTATTGCATTACGTATTCTCACTGAGACCATCTTTGTGGGGATGAAAACTGTGGCTCCAAGTTGTCAACTTATGTGAGACATTGTTTAGGGTGTAAATCTGATTCTTGTAAGTAATAAACAAGTTATTACTGCTTTTGCCACATGTCTGGCATTTCTTCTGCTGGTTTATTATCATCTAGAATTGGAGGAGGGCTTGGTGTTCCCTAACAATTGGTGCCATGACTCAGATGGTCTAAACTAGAAAAGACTCATTTGCTTGCTGGCTTCCCCTTTTCTTGCAGTTAGGTGTACACACCCATACCACCACTCCATGTTGTTAATTCTGTTGTTTCCTGTAAGGTCAGGCTGCTTAATGGGCATGGTTGATGCTGTTTCACCTTGTTCAATGCCAGTTTTGAGTTGTAGTACTGTGTTGAGTGCAGACCACCCGACCGTCAGTCTGTTCAACTACTGTGGATGCATACACAGCAGGTGACCACTGATGGGTTAATTTGTGACGTCTCCCCACCAATGTCTAATATCTGCACAGCTTTGAGGCTTCGTGTCTCAAGTTTTCTTGCCTCCTATGGGGTCATCCCTTTTTCCCAAACCCCGGTACTGGGGATCTCCAACACTAGGATTTCAACCCAGTACCCAGTGCTGCTACAGATTTTACAGACTGCACAGACCCACTCTCTACAGGGTATGTTGGTCACATCACTGTTCCTTGCTTTAATAACATCCTTCCCTGCTTTAAATGCATCCCATTCCTGATTGCATACTGTTAAACTGCAAACCACAGCTCTTAAAATGGAGTAGGTTTGGCAGACTCCTGAAATTGCCAAAAAAGAAACTTAATTTAAAAGGGTTAATATCTGCTGCACTTGGATTAATAGCTGCAGCAATTGGAGGTAATTATCAAGGTTTTGCAGTCATTCTCATGGATAGGAGTGTCAGGACAGAGAAAGGAAAAAAGAAATACATTGACAGGGGGTAAGGTAAATGTGTGTCTTATCCTAAAAGTCATTGTCACAGGATGAGATATTGTGTATCGTGTCCTGCAGTTTTTCTTTAGCAGCTGTCGGTCTACTTTATTTCTGTAATATCACACACTAAACAAAGTAATGCTCTCTCTCATTCTCTTTCATTTTTTCTTTCTAATTTTTCAAGCATATATCTGTGTTCTATGGATATGTACTATTCTCAGGGTTACTCTAGAGGTAAAATAGCCTTGGCTGCCTTCAACAACAAGAGCATGTTTTTGCAATATGAGTTATGGTATAAGACCAAAGGTTGTTTTTGGCTCTGCTTATCTGACTGTTTTAATTAGCCTTTTAATAAAAGATTTGTGCTGCCTGGATAGGGTTAGTGAAGGACTTTTGTATGCAGACTGCTGGTTGGAGTATGTCATTTTGAAGGTGAAGAGATATGATTGCATAGATTGTAATGTGTGGAAAGATTTATAGTTTGCAGACAATGTGCCAAGCAACTGCTAGGTGAAAACATTTTGTGATTAACAGCTACAAATGCCTTTATCAGGCTTCCAGTTAAAACCAGAAGCTCTTTGTTAAAGAGGAATAAAATGTTCATCACAAAGGTTTCAAATGGCCAAGTGCTATATTTTGGCACCAAGCCAAAGGGCTTAGTCCTGGTCTCCTAGATGTGTCTTCACTTACAGATAGTGTATTGCACTGTATTTTCAAATAAGATTTTGTTGGTTTCAAATGAACAGACATGATGTTTAATTTACAAAGTGGTTGGAAGGTGTTTAAAAAGTTTCATTTTGAAAAGACGTGGCATGGAGATATGTAAATGTGTTGGTTCAAGTTAATTGTAGTTTGTTGCAAGATAAACAACAGGCAGCACATATCTAAAATTAATGAAAATATGGGCATTACTTCAGCAAATTGGCATCACATAATATACCAATCTAATCATACATTTTGTGTTAAGCAATTTTTTTTTTGTACTGCCTCAGCTGGCAGCTTCACTTTGTGCTCTTTCATTATTAAAAGACACTTGAATATGTGAAGTGTTCAAGGACACCACAAAACAGTTGGGTTTAAAATCCAGCAACCCTTGCTTGCACTCTGAGTGATCATTGGCAAGTTACTTGACCTTCTTGTGTTTCAAAGTTCTATTTGATTACTAGTTCAAACTTGATGTGTTTTCCTACTGAAGCACCACTGTTCCACCTAAAATGTATGTTTTCACAGAAACACACCAAGTGTGAACCCTACAATTTTTTTTTCTCTCTTTTAATTTTTATGGTACTTGCTCTCTGTCCAAGCAAAAAGGACAACCATTTTCTTCTGGGCTTGCAGCCAGAACCTTTTGCTGTCTCTGACCCTGCCCATCCCTACATATGTCTTCCTTCACAAAGATTTATTTTTAACATAGCTTCTTTGTCCATGTACTGTAACACGTGATCCCCATGCCACACAAGACAATTGGGGGGGTGTCTAATCACCCCAGCATTTAAAATGAGCCATTTATTTTAATAAAGCTTGCTGTACAGTATACTGCTACAAAATATTACAGCTGCTTTAGGAGATGTTAACTAATTGTGTTTAATGATTATAACTTTTGTTACAGGCCGGAATGTTACCACATTTTATATGCAAGATGACTGCATTCTAAAAATATATGTACGCACATTATGCCATGATATACAGCTATTAGCATACAGTTAATCTGGATCTTTCATGAGTTCAGCTGACATGTTCTAATGTTAAAGATAGATACTCTAAGGATGCTTAACTTCTCTGACTTTATGGTAACCTTATTTTATTTTCAGGAATCCATCGGGGTGTGACTAGCAGCTTCTGAAACACCAGCCTTACCTGGGGTAGCGGAAGGCATACATCTGTATAATCCTAATGCAGAAGCATTTTTAAAATCAATGCTAACCTCCCACAGAGAACAATCTGAAAAGATGTTCATTTGTGTTGTGTGTTTTGTTTGTTTGTTTCTTTCTCTTAGAAAGAAGAGAGTCCCTTCTAATAAGACCAGGGGTGCTTATCTTGAAGAGCCTACTTACTGGCCTCTTCTTCTGGTAAAGTATTAACCCAAAACTAGCAGGCTAATTGCAATATAATATTGTTACTGTTTGTAAAACTTTAAGATACCCTTATTGCTAGTGGCAATGCGGTCACCGCATCACTATCTACTCAGCATGCACATTTTATTTATTTACTTCATTTATTATGGTCTTGGATCAACATCTTTGAGCTGAAAGCTCATTACCTTGGTTCCACATCAGACAAGTATGAAAACAAACATCAGTTAGAACAATCACAATTGATAACAAAGCTTATATACAGGGTAAATAAAATTAACAAAATTAGCTAAATAAGAGCAGCTGTAATATGCCTTGTATAACTTTTGGCAGGTTACTAAGTGCTGTAGGAGGACAGAGTCCAGAATGAACAGAGAAGGTGATCAGCCAAGCTGCTTTGTCAGGTGGGTATACAGCTGGGGCAGTATCTAATAGGCAGGGAAGTCAACATTGACAGGGCAAAAGATAGAGGGAAAAAGACAGTAGGTCTGGGGTGGAGAAGTGGGAGAATGTAGAAAGTAGTGTGGAAGGGAAAATTGGAGGAACATAGGGAGGGGTGGGTCAGCAGCCAGAGGGGGAGCAGGGGAAGGGGAGAGAAAAGGAAGTGGAGGTAAGGAGGTTAGAGGAGGTGATGACTGACTGGCTAATAAGATTGCCAGCACATTTGTGGTTAAATGTCTGCACCCCTACTATTAAAAAAGAGTCATCTAAAATTTATGAGAAACTGTTACAGCTAACTTTAGTGGGAATTTTCCAATTTGTTACTTGGCCTCTGTGCCGGCTTTGGTCAACCCAAAGCACAACCCTTCTATTACTACAATAACTGAGCTGCCCCTTTCGGCAAAGAAGGAGCACTGGGGGTTGGGGCAGACCATGCCCCTTACCCATTCTAGTGCAACACCTTGTGGCTGCATATAACAGAAATAAAAGTCCCTCTGGACCTGACTGAGCCATAGCTGGCAGATCCAGATCCAAAAATAAAAGAGCTATACCAATATCTCCCCAAGTCACAAAACCAAAAACAAATGTGTCTGCAAATAACCCATTTGTTGCTCAAAGTTTGGAAAGACCCATTGCTCTCTAACATTGTAAACCAGCTCAGCCCTTCTGTTCATCACACATGGTGACCAAACTGCACAAAACCTGTTAACAAGTGGCTTTATGCCACCCAGCACCAACCTGGTACAAGGGCCCTAAACCCTTAATGAATCAGTTGAGTTGGGGGGTTGTACCTTCACCTGTTCCTTCTTGTCTTTACAGGACAATGCAAAAGACTTCCACTGGACAACAAGAAATATCTGCCTTTCCAGACATAGAAGAACTTTAGCTAATTTATTTATGGTTCCGATTGGCGTATCCTGAAAAGGCCATGCCAGTCCCAACTACAATGCTTGACAATCCAATCCAGTGAAGCCAGGCCCCCTTTTCGATTGAATTGAAGATGTATTTTTTTTAACTTAGCCTTCCCAGATGAATTTTAAATTTATTGCTATATTTATTATTTTAGTGTAAATTTTATGTTAGTATGCTGACTTTTAAATGTGAAGCATCTTGGTTGTGGAACGGCAGTATATAAATAAAGATTTACCGTACCGTACCTTACCTTACCTTGTCTTTTTCAAACCCACAAACAAAGAGAGGTGAGATGCCAAAAATAATTCCCTTTCAACACACATAAAAATGCAACACCATGTGGTTACACAAACACTTAATTGTATACCCACCCTCTGCAACTCATCTCACCAGGTGCATGACAAACCGCATGCACACACCCTCCAACCACAGCCCTCACAAGGTCTACATTAAACTCAGGCACATTCAGGGGCCTGACTATAATCTTTAAATGTTGTTTTAGAAATGTTTACTATCTTTGTGTCCCTATATATTGTGGTGCACTATGCCCAACATTGTCATTGTGTCATTACAAATATGTTTAATTTTCATGATATTGTATTTTTACATGTATTAGCAGCTTATCAAGTATAAGCTCAAAACTCTGCTCCACATCCAGGGATGTTTCACCCCAAGATGCCTCCTGCATAATTTGGGTGTAACAGACCTGGTGGGGAGTGTATTACAGGGTAAGTCTGTCAACCTGACATGGAGGGATACACAACAACTTCAGAAACAAATTAGTTGTTTCTTTCTACAAGCTAATAATGTTCTAAAGTCTCCCAACAACAATCCAAATGTACTGCTTCTTTCCTCCATGTTATGTGCCATCTACAAATTGTGCACTTTATTCCATTGCTGTCTCTGCCATGTTTCCAACTGTTGTTTCCCCAACAGTGAAATGCAGCAACCCAGACCAACTAATGGTCTGCTTGCATTACCACTCCCAGGTACCCTTTACAGCTACCCAATTACAATATGGCAGACTTCATACTCTGCTTCTGTACCAACATTTCTATGTTTCATAATGCCATGTTACTAGACCTCCTTGAAGCATACCAGACACATACTCAAGACCCAGTAGCAGCACCCCACACTATTGTATACCTAGAAGTATTTGGTCCACAATACACAGAAAGACCCCCAGAGGGCTCCATAAGTAAAAGGTTTAAGGTGCATACTACTACACTCTTGTTTCATAAGACAGGTCTACACTAGGCCAAAACTGCAACACATATGTAAGGAAACTGTGTTTTAATTACTGTTGTAAACTCTTCTTAGACCTAAAAGCAGGCTGTATTCACAGATCACCAAAAGGTATTTCATCCTTACTGGACCTAGACATGCCCCTCTGAGGGCATGGCTGACATCAATACATTTTCTTTTACAATTGCCAGAAACCTGGGTTATGTCACACCACACCTTAATCAAATATATTGCTAATAAACTTGTCATTTTTCAATGCAAAATAGCTATGCGTGTTTTATCAACTCTGTTTATAACAGTGTTTTACCAGTTTACAAGTTTCAATAAAATGGCATGTGTAAGATCTTCAAGCAACTCATTCAACTTTTCTTCACTGCTGGTGTTTTCCAAGCCTGGCTGGCACCTCATACAAACTGATTATTCTATTACAGGGTGTCACTTGTTCTCTTATGAACTGTTAATATTTGTGCAGGGGTGTGATCAACTTCCACAACACAAACACTATGCCTGTGTGTGTGGCTATTCCATTGAAGGACTCAATGCACAACCTAATGCACACCCTGCCAAGGCCTCTGCAAATCCAGCCATCCAGCAGCCTGAAAATTGACTTT
Organism: Neoceratodus forsteri; assembly: GCA_016271365.2. NCBI lineage: Eukaryota > Metazoa > Chordata > Ceratodontiformes > Ceratodontidae > Neoceratodus > Neoceratodus forsteri. The sequence continues at coordinate 288,098,437 of CM057454.1, forward strand.
CTTACTATGCTGGCATTTCGTCTTTAAATTGCCGTCTGCATAGCCCCATGTGCCTTTTAGGGTTACAATCTTTCTGCAAATGACATTTTGCCTGTAACTATGCCACTTTGTGATTACTTATATGAACTTTATGGAATGTTCCTTATATAAACATTATGGACTGGTCATATCCATTTTATAATGACCTATCTGTTAAGAATAGATCCAGAAGCAAATGATTTGATACCTTTTAATGGACCAACATAGATGTAACAACAAGAACAAAGTGCTCCAGCTTTCGGACCAACCAGTCCTTCTTCAGAAGCTCATGGCAGTTGTTTAGAAAATACAATACTTATAACAGCTAGATAATGCAGAGAAAAACAGAAAAAAAAATCCTCATTGGTTTAAAATACTCATTTAAAAAAAAAAAAAAAAAACAGAAGATGATGTCAGAGAAGTTTAACAGTACAATACTGCCCTCAGTCCGAAAGAACCTTGGGTTCCGATGTGTTAATGTGCAACACACATACAAAGAATCCTACTGCACATAAATTTAATTGACACAAGATAACACTGCTGAAGCAGATAACTCCCAAATCAAGCCATGAGTATCCAGTCGGTATAAGGGATGCGATTACTGACTTAAGTATCCCCACCTGTGTGACCTCATGGCGATTCAGAGAAACTTATCTTCAGTATCGTTCATGTCAATTATGTGCAATGAAATTCTTTAACTATGATCAATACACATCTTATCAAACCTTCTTTCGGACAGAGGTATAGTACTATTAAACTCTCTGACATCATCTTCTGTTTTTTTTTTTTTAATGAGTATTTTAAACCAATGGGGATTTTTTTCTGTTTTTCTCTGCATTATCTAGCTGTTATAAGTATTGTATTTTCTAAACAACTGCCATGAGCTTCTGAAGAAGGACTGGTTGGTCTGAAAGCTAGAGCACTTTGTTCTTGTTGTTACATCTATGTTGGTCCATTAAAAGGTATCAAATCATTTGCTTCTGGATCTATTCTTGCAAGGACCAATACGGCAACTGCTAAATCTAGATTTCTATCTGTTAAGAGACATTATCAACAGATTCTTCAATCAAGCACAACGTATGTTGCTGTCACATGCCTTATCCACTTTCAAAGTGCAATCTTCATCATCAATGGACAACGGTATATCCATTTATGTAAAACCATGCATTTAATATTGTTTTTACAAATTATGTTATGTGGTTATAAATACATCAGTACTGTTTCTTATATACATATCAATTGTGGTGTTGACATACCTAGTTTCTGTTTTGTGATTTACAAACAAACTATTCCATTCTTGGTCAGTCTGTGATTTTATTTATTTATTTATTTATTTGATATATCGGGTTTACAACCTTTGAGCCAGAGGCTGATTTACAAAGGCACCTCGTCACATGTAAGACAGAAACTAATACAGACAGGGTGTAACAACAATTTACATTAAGCATGTGTTACAGACATTTGTCACTGACATTATTTACAGTATTTGGATGTAGATATTTTCAGACATTATTTACAGTATTTGGATGACGATATTTACATCATCACAGCAGAAAGACATTATTAGCTTGAGAAAGCATCTAAGCACAGTAATCAGTCCTATTCATGAGTTTGGTATTGTTGATGGAGGTTTCAATCCATAATGGACTTTGTCAGAGAATTTTGATCAGAGTGGGTGAGACAGTGAAATGTTAGTTGCAGTTACAGGAGCGGATATTGAAGAGGTGGTTGCAAAGAGTGGTTTTGAAGTGGGCGATCTTGGGTGCACTAGTGATGGTGGTTGGCAGTGCATTAAACCATGTAGTGGAAAGATCTCTGGGCAAGGGAGGTTTTAACCCTGGGCACAACCAGTGGTGCTTTCTCTGAGTTGCGGGTGGAGATAGTAGGGGTGGCAGGATGAAGAGAGGCGGTGACCCTGGGGGGGGAGAGTCTGAACAGTATTTTCTTGGACAGTATGCAGGTCTGGTAGAGGAGCCTTTCTTTGAGGTTGAGGAGATTGGCAGAGGTATAGAGGGAGCAGATGTGAGTGAACCTAGGTGCACCAGTTAGGAGCCTGCAGGCCTTGTTTAGGGAGACCTGAATTTTCTGGAGTGTGGAGTTATCTGCTGCCCTCTATACAGGGAGCCGATAGTCCACAAGGGACAGTATTGATAAGATGATGGCAGGCCTAAGGGCGTGGGGGGGGAGGCAGTCCCTGTGCCGTTAAAGGAGTCCAATCCGGGTGTTTGTTGTGGCAGCAAGGGTGTTTATGTGGTCATGGAAGGTAAGGGCCGAGTCAAGGATAAGTACAAGATATTTGTAGTTGGATATCTGTTCAAGGGGGTGCTGGGTGCTGGGGAGGGTGCAGAGAGGTGCGCTTTTTGCTTTGTTTTGGTGGTGAGAGAAGATCATTGATTTAGTCTTTTTTAAGTTTATGACCAGTCTACAGTCCTTAAATCATGTTTCAGCCTGGGAGAAGGCATGTTGGAGGGAGTACTGAAGGGATGTGGGTTTAGGATGTGAAGCAAAGAGCACTGCATCATCTGCATATAGTAAAATTTTTATGGAGCATGCCTTTGGTAAGGAGTTTAGGTAGAGGGAGAAAAGAAGTGGCCCCAGGATAGAGCCCTGGGGCACCCCAGAGCAGACGGGTAGTGTATCAGATAGGGTTCCATTAATTTTGATGCATTAGGACTGGGCGAAAAGGTAACTGGAGCACCAGGCTAGGGGACCTGTGGAGAAACCAAGTTGGTGGAGGGAGTTGAGAAGGATAGGGTGGCAGACCATGTCGAAGGCCTTGGCTAGGTCTATGAACACAGCTCCTGCAATGTTACCAGCTTCTAGGGAGGAGTGCATGAAGTTGGTGAATTCTAGGAGGGCTGTGGTGGTGCTATGGCCCAAATGGAAGCCATGCTGCTCTGGGCATAGAATGTCATACTTGGCTAGGTATTCAGTAAGTTGGCTGGCAACCACTTTTTCTAACACTTTAGAGAGGGGGGAAGAATGGAGATGGGTCGCTAGTTATTTGGGGAGGCTTTGTCACCACTTTTATGGATGAGGGTAATGACAGATGTTTTCCAGTCACTAGGAAATTACCCTAGGCATAGGGATTTGTTGAGCAGGTCCATTAGGGGAACTAGGACCTCGTTGAGGACTAGTCAAAGGATCCTGGCATCTAGGGGGTCATTTATAGGATTATTGCTGTTTAGTGCTTTTTGTTGGTAAGGATGAGCTTCATGGGTGGATATTTTGCACAGGAGGAAACAAGGATACTGCAGGGTTGGGGGTTGGGATTGGGGCACAGGGTCAAAGAAACAACTGGGGAGAACAGTGCTGAGATCTGAGAAGGTGGTGTTTAGACAGTTTGCTATGGTGAGTGTGTCTGTGGAGGCAGTACCATTTATGGTGAGCTGGGAGGGAGGTGGGGAGCATGATTTCCCATTGAGTTCTTTGATATTACTCCAGAAGGTCCTCACAGACCCCCATGTGGTAGTGAGAGTGGATTGATAGTGGTCTGCTTTGGCCTTATGGATGGCTCGAGTGCATCTATTGCAAGCGACATTATAGTATTGTCTGTCCACCAACCTGCCAGATTCTGTGGCTTTGTGCCAGAGATTATCCCTGTCTCTCAACATTTGGAGTAGGGAAGGGGTTATCCAAGCAGCATGCTACCTTTTGGTGTGGAGTTAGGTGAGTGGAGCATAGAGGTCACAGGCCTTGGTGAAGGCCTGTGTAAACAGGTTGAGTGCAATGTCAATGCTGGGGGCTATATTAATGGGGGACCAATCTATTTTTGTGAGCAGCTGTTTAAGTTTTATTAACCTTCCTGGGCGGAGATGCCTTCAGAAGGTTGTTGGGTTATGGGTTTGGGTGTTGAAGAGATCCATTGGAATAGGATGGGCGAGTGGTCTCTTAGGGAGTCAGGAAGTACTTTTATATCCTGGATTTTGTTGGGGCGGTTAGAGATAATGATATCCAGGAGGGTGTGGATACCAGTAGATGGGTGAAGTCTAGTGGGTTGGGTAACTAATTGGACCATGTCAAGGGCCAAGAATGAGTCCCTTGTTGGTGCAGCTGAGGGGCCAAGCTAGTTGATATTGAGGTCCTGTACTAGTGTCTGCTCTGCATTGTGTGGTAGGGTAGAGAGGTATTTGGTGAGGGATGTAACGGCAGGCTTTTGGTTCTTAGAGGGTATATAGGCAACTGTGAGGTATAGTGGGCACCTGGAGGGGTCAGGGGTGATTTTTAGGGTGAGGGCTTGTGCTCTGTTTGTAAGTTTGGGGGTCGGAGCCTGTGACCAATAATGTTATTATTGATGTAGAATGCACAGCTACCCCCATGCTTTCCTACCCTGTCTTCCCGATATAGGGTGTATCCAGGGAGTGAGACAAAGGCATCGGGAGTAGATTTGGAGAGCCAGGTCTCCACTAGGGCAATGATGTCTGGTTGGTGAAGGGTGGCCCAACATTGGAGCACTGCAGATTTCTTTGGCAGGCTGCGTATATTCAGAGAGGCAATGCAGAGTCCAGAGGATCTGGTAGGTGGAGTGGTGGGGGCAGGGCCTGGATTAGGGTGGATATTACCAGAGAGGAGTAGTAGTATGACTAAGGCTCTAACATGACATGTGACCTGTAAGCAGCAATAAATGGAGTGCCAGTTTGGGTGGGGTGGGGCAGTCAGCGCACAGTGCGGACTGGGTAAGATCTCTCCACAAGCAGCCTGGAAGGAAGGAGGCTTTACCTCTTAAGGCTCTCTGCAATCCCCTGTTACAAGCTCCTCAGCTGGGCAGTGTTCTGGATTACCCCTCTACCAACTCCAGACTAGGACTCCTTTCATAGTTAACTTGATTATCTGTATGCTATAAACCAGTTTTAACAAGGTTTTTCATGCAATCAATAATACTGTGTTGCAATCAATCATAAACTTTGTTTCTATGGTAAACCTTAAACCTTTGCTTTGTCACATATAAAAGCACTGTTATTTGCCATTTTGATTTTATTCCAACACCTGATTATGGCAATTTTATCCTGCACTCTCCAATATTTGGTTACAATTAACTTTTAAATGTTTTATTATTATACAGCTGTTTTTGATGATCTTTTTCATACTAACACTTTACTGTCTATGGTGCACTCTTAAACAACACCATTGAAGACTCAACTTCCTTTACAAGGCTCATGCATCTGGTCTGTAAATGATACTGCTGCCCACACTACACACCCAATAGTGTGATGTCTGTTCAGTAAGGCTCCAAGGGGGGAATGTTACACTCTGTTCCCACACCCTAATTAGCCTCCCACTGTGCACCTTAAACAAACCTTATGTTATTCATATTATGACAAATCACTACTAACTTGTAGAGCATTGGCACTTACCGTACTAGAGTAAGTAGCCAGGGAAACATTATGATTTTATGTTGGGGCTGGCAGTATAGCCTAGAGGTTAGAGTAGTGAGCTGTGAATGAGCTTGGTATATCTAGCAGACCAGACCTTGGTTTAATTCTCACAACCTCCACTTGCATACTGTGTGGCTCTGAGCAAGTCACTTAACCACCCAGTGCTACCAGGTCGCCCCTGAAAACAGGCACTTGTGCCTAGTGGGCCTTAACCGGTTACCAAAGACTAAAATAAAAAAATAAATGAAATATTTTATGGCTTAGTAACAGCACATAATATACCAAGATATGTGTGTCTTTGTTATCTTCTAATAAGCCATTATACAGTCTGCACCGCCACCTTTTGGATTTGTGTAATACTGCACTTATTATGTAACATTGCACGTGTTCTTCCAGTACCTAGTACGAGCTCTTTGTTTATTTCAGCTGGCATTATACTTTCTGTATAATGTTATCAGCACTAGGAGCCACCTAGCTATTTTGGCCAATAGGGCTTGTCTGTAACTCCAACAGTAATTATAATATATGCATGGGCTAGTCATTGCCATTGCCACTATCTTATTATAAGAATTATTGCATTACATATTGTCACTGAGATCATCTTTGTGGGAATGAAAACTGTGGCTCCCAGTTGTCTATTTATGTGAGACACTGTTTACGGTGTAAATCTGATTCTTTAAAGTAATAAACAAGTTATTACTGCTTTTGCCACTTGTCTATCATTTCTTCTGCTGGTTTATTACCATCTAGAATCTAAGGAGGGCTTGGTATTCCTTAACATTACAATCAGTGAGTACAGGGAACTGACCTGAATTTTCCAGGTACACAAGTTGGTCTGAGAATTGAGCATTAAGAGCATTTGCAGTCATGATTAACTTGCTGCAGTTGACATCATTCAGTGTCATTTCAGTTATAGATGGCTTGGGCCCTTGTCCCATAACATTTTTAATGTGATTCCAAAACCCCCTTGGCATCTCTTGTGGAGGATTGGAGAAGTTTATTACAATATTCCCATCTGGCCTCCTGTATGTCTTTTTAACAGGCATTCCTCATGGTTCTGTACCTATCCCAGTCCGCTGGCTGTTGAGATTTTTTAGCAGAGGCCCAGGCCTTGTACTGACTTTTGATAGAAGCCAGGAGATCACTATGCAACCATCTTGTTTCACAGCCCCATATTCTCCTCCTCTTTAGGGGAACATACAAGTCCTGGAGAGAGAGTAGCTTAGTTATAAGGTAGTCGAGGGACATCTCAACATCATCTGTGAGATAGATTGGAGACCCTTTGGATTCAAACTATTCTACAATCCTTTCTTTCAGCAGTGATTCCATTAACTTTTCCACCACTGAAGTTAGGCTGGCTGGCCTATAACTGCCAGCCTGTTCCCTGCTACCACTTTTGTGAAGTGGGACTACAGCTGCCCTCCTCCAGTCCTCCAGGACCACTCCTGTTTCCAATGAGCTATTATATAAGGCCATCAGAGATGCAGTCAATACCTTTCTCAGCTCATTCACTACCCCTGGGTGGATCATATCTAGCCTCATTGCTTTGTCCACTTTCAGATTTGTGAGTCCCTTCAGGATTCTGTCCTTTGAAAGCAGGTTAGTATCCACCTCCTTCCCTCTAATGCTCCTTTTACATTTTTTGTGGCCCCTCCCTGTCTTTTTCCTCTGTGAATACTGAACAAAAGTATTTGTTAAAGACATCTTCCTTTTCCTGTTCCCCCTCTGCACAGTGCATTTGGGTAAAATTAGTACTACACCATTATATCTTGTTAATGTTATTTATTTCCTTCTCAACATGCAACTCTTTTTGTGTATCTGGTAGCTGTTAGGGATATATGTGATGGCTTTAGTTTATGGTCACTGTTCATGGTAGTCCCTGTAACTATCTTGAGGACTCCATGGGTGCTGTGGCATCATGTTCCCCTATGCTAATGCACTTTCAGGGACAATGAGATTTCAAACAACCAAAAAATGGAGACTCCAGGCCAGTCATCTGTTAGGGTTCATTAGTCCCATTATACTCCACTCCAGTTCTGAGGCTAAGTATGGGCCATACATCATCCAGCTTATTTGCAGCAATTCTTTCCCACAAGACATTTTGCTTACAGCAAGAGAGACAGAGACACCAGTCTGGAGCCTTTAAATAATTGCTCATTCATTTTTTTTTGCACTAATCACCTCTTACTCACTCCAGAAATCACCAGGCATGATGAAAAACATCTGCCTAAAACATATCACCTCTACAGTACCTCCCTCAAATAATCTCTTTCCAGTCTCCCTTCCTCACACTTTCAATGCTGCATAATCTGCCTTGAGTCAGGAGGAAGTGAGTATAGCAGGAGTGGGAAACCACTGCTCAAGGCTTTCTATAGCTTATTTACTTAATCATGTGTACTGATTCTACTCTGGCCAAAGACTACAGATGACTTCAGCCATTGGAGGTTCTGTGATGTGGCCAGAGCAACAGTGAGTGTAAATTTGTGATACTGTAATATGCCATCATCAACCAAGTAAACAATATTTATTTTACCAGCGCAACAGCAAGTAAACAGTTCATTAAACCAACATCTTTCTAATGTGAGTAATTCATCCCACACATACTAGTTGCTTCAAACTGGAACATTACCTTTTAAATTAGAACTGTCCTTTACAGAGAACGCCCCTAGAAATAACCCCCCAAATTAATCAGTCAAAATCATAAAGTTATTAATACCTGTGACTCTGCTCAGCTGCTCAGCTTGACTGTTGAAACATGTTCAAAATGTCATGTCTGATGGGTTTTTAGCTTCTATGTGATGCCATCATGTGTTATAGTGATGGTCCACACAGCTCAGCAATCACTTGTGAAGTAAGTGGTGCAGGCACACATTGTCTGCAACATGAGATGGTGGCACCCAGATATGGCAGTGTTTATATTTTGGATGTATTTCAAACAGCCAACTTCATTGCATTTTATTTTCCGGGGGGTTCTTTCTCTGTGAATGAGTGTTCTCCTTTTAGAATGTCTCTGTTCTGGTCTGATTTTGTCCCAGACATCCCAGACAGCAAACTCCCAGTGGTCCTCACGCCAATAACACTAATTTAAATAAGTGTGGGCATGGACATGTTCTCTTGAAGCTCCAAGGAGCTGTAGCCAACAAGGCTAACTCAGGAAAATTAAATCTGAAGAGGTTTCAAAAACATACTGTGGCATTGGGGTTTGGCTTCTGTGCAGGTAATATGTGGGTGTGACTTTTGTTTTTTTAAAAGATTCTTGCAATGGTGGTGAGTGACTGGAGGCAAAGGAGAAGGATGTAGCAGCAGATGATTTTGGTGGTGGTAGAGAGCATAGACAGTGTTGTTTGAGTGGCATGTGGACTGTTGTCACAAAATAGTTTTGTCTATTGTAGGCCACCTGCATCCAGCACAATTTGATGTAGCAAAGCATGGTAGAGAGTGTGAGGGAGAGAAGCAATATGGAGAGAGTGAGACCACTGGCATGAAAGCTGTACAAGCATCAAGTTGTGCCAGCAGCAACAGACAGCAGTGGTGGGTAGAAAACATGTAGGCCAATCAGAAAAATATCAGAAATGAGCTCTGAATTGAGAAGACAAGAGATAGCAGATGGCTTTTGGGGATAGGCATGAACCACACAGTAGTCCAAAGACTGATGTCACTGCCGGTGTAACTTTGGAGGGATAATTGGGTGTGTTGCTGCTTGCCTAAATAGTTTCTCTTAGGACATAAATGTTGAGGATGAAGAGTAGATTAAATAGGTGGCTTAGTAAGTTGGAAAAATGCATAGAGAAACTAACTGAAGCGTAACTCTCCCTAAGTCTTAGTGGTCTCCACAGAAGGTTAAGCAATGAGGTTTCAGGGAGTGCCACATCTCCAAGCAAGTAATGACTTTGTATGTTTGCCCATTGGTATTGCTTGCTTTCTGATGCCTTATTAAAGGAGTATTACACCCTTATATCATGTAAATGCTATTTGTTTCCTTGTCAGCAGACAGCTGTTTTCATGTAGCTGTTGGGCATATACATGTTTGCTTAAATCTGTTTTCACTGTTCATACCAGTCCCTGTAACTATCTTGGGGGTATCCGTTTTCTGGTTGTTGAAATGTCATTGTGCCTGAAAGCTGCATTAGCAAATGAGAACATGATGTGTCAGCATCCAATAGACTCCACAGTATGTCTGCCTGCTTACTTAGAATTCAACAAAACAAGCTGTAACAAATTGTAAAATAACACATTTACCTACGGTTTACTTTGCAAACTGTCCTAGCTATAATGCAGGGTTTTTTCTTTTTAAACTGCATGCAATCTGTGTGTTTCCAGAGAGTTTTTTCAGGTTATGTGTAATTCCAATTTAAAGATACATGGTGTACCATAAATGGGTGCTGTCGCATTATGTTCTCATATGCTAATACAGCTTTCAGGGACAATGATATTCCAACAACTGGAAAATGGAGACCCCCATGCTAGTTACAGGTGCTGATATGAACAGTGAAAATTAACTAGAGCAAACATATATATCCTAAACAGCCACACAAAAAGAGTTGTCTGTTGACATGGAAACAAATAACATTTACAAGATATGAGGGTGTAATATTCCTTTAAACACAGCCTTATGCTGTAATAATAAACAGTTGCAGCAAAACACATAGTCAGGTATTTTCAGATGTGCAAAGCAATATTAAACTCTTGCTGAATGATAGCAATCTGTGGATAGGCCATAGCCAGAGGTCAGGATGAGTGACAGCACTGAGTGGAGGAGACACAGCCAGAGGTCAAGAATGACAGTAAAGGACATCAACGGACTCTGAGGATACTGCTAGACTTGCTAGGAAGGCAGTAGTACCTGTGTAACCCAAAAGGCCAAGTAGCAATGAAAATGTGGAAGTAGCATGAAGCAGCAGAAGTGGTAGACTCAGATCCTGAAGCACTGGCAGAAGGCCAGTATAGTGTTAATCTGCTGTATAGCTATTTATTTTCCAGGCTACTGAAAACCCCCAAGCATTCAATGTTACACTGGTAGCATGAGGCACAGGCAGATGAGAAAGTATGGTCACAGTTTAACTTGCAATACTGCTTTATGAAAAAATTATTGGCCGCTCCAGAGTTGGAAGCATATCCCATTCACATCGGCTAGCAGCATGAAAAGACTTCCTTCTTATTACTATGCTTTATTCTTGGTGGCTTTCTCACTGCATGATTTTTTGTTGTCCTTGCCTGCAGAATTCAGTTGTATATTGCATGAGTGGGATCCCACTAGTGGCACTACTGGTGTTACGTGGTGGCAGTAAGGAGCCAGTCTACCCAAGAAGCAGGAAGTACAGTAATAGATGAAGCCAGAGTAGAAGAGTCAGAGAAAGCAGGCACTGCTTGACTTTTCCTTCATACTTGCAGTCATGTTGTATGGCCGAGGGGCAGAAGCAGTCACTTGAGGCAGTTAGATCCCTGGGTGAGTGAAATGGCACAAAACTGCAACAATATGGAAGGATGGGTGCCTATGAAGCAGCACGAAGTCAGCAACCTGGAAGTGGTCAGAGCCATGTGGTTGCAGTAGGGTAGAGCAGACTCCAGAGTCCCTGAGCACCAGAAGTGCCTGGAATAACACAGGGATCCACAATGGCCAGGATGGCCAGCTGGAGGCATTTAGAAGGTTGAAGGTAGAATAAAGCCTGCAGGACCACTGAAACAGGCAGCAGTTCACAGAGAGTGGCAGCCAAGGTGGCACAGCAACAGCAGAAGCAGGTAAACATCCAAAACAAAAAAGACTGAGCAGGGAGGAACAAGTGTGCATGACCAGAGCAGCTTATGAAAAGAAACTAACTTTTTACTCGTTGCTGCTGGCTGGAAAGCTGATCAGTGTGTACTTTTTATACAGATGCCCAAAAGGGCAAAACACAGGTATGTGGAGTAAGAAAATGTTAGGAGACTTAAATCTGGTATTTAAAGAGGTATAGAGATTCACTCTATGCTGCTGCTTGCAAAGCTGATCAGCAGCTGCCTGTATATACGGAGACCCAACAGAGTACACCTCCATGTTGGGTCAGAAACATTCGGGAAACTTAAAGCTGGTATTAAACAAGAATTTGTTAATGCTGCATGTTCACTGCTGGTACTGCTATTGCACCAGGTCTTGTCTGTACACATTTGTAATATATATTTACCCAGGATAGAGCAAACGAGATGCAATGTCTAATTTTCAGTGGTGTCCGGCTCTTACACATTGTTACATTTTAATTACCCAGAACAGGGCAGCTGAGAGGCAATATCTAATTTTCAATAGGCTCCCACATCTTAACCCCAAATTTCAAACAATCTTAAAGGCCCTTCTATGACTCAGTGGGCACACCCAATGAACAAAATAAATAAATAAATATAGCCTCCTTGGCAGCAATCATGCAGCCCCCCCCCAACACTCACACACCTTGTCTATGAATCCCCATTCAGCCTTCTTGCACCTATAGAGTATCAGCAAGGGGATCCAGCATGTCCATCCCTCAATTAGCCCCTGATAGCCATACTTCTTTATTCCCATCTTGCCCCACCATCCATTGGGTCTTCAATCCCCACACCCCTTTCAAGTACAGTATATTTACTGTACATCCACCCTGGTGCACATCTTTCCCCAGTTATAAAACAATATTTTGTCCTCTTTCTGCAAGGATAGTTGTCAAACAAAAATAAGCCATCTGTGCAGAAGGTACAGTTGTGATCGGACTCAGACCAGACAGGATCTGATACAGCAGCACTTGAATTTTGACCCCCTTCCTTGCCACTGACAATGGACAATGATGCATTAATTGCATGCTACTGTACACTGGGTCCATGATGCCTTACTAGATTGACCCCTGCTCTGTCCATACTCCTTCCTAGCCCATCAGTCATCATGACTCAGAATCATTAAGGAGTTCTGCAGTGGTGCAGCAATACTTTAGAAGTTGTGATTGCTAAACTGAAAAGGAATACTTGGAAAATCAGAGTGAATGCCACTAAATCACTCTCACTCTTTGAATCCTCCCAACCCATTTTTGATGTACTTGAACTCCTGTAACAATTACAGCAGAACGTAGGCAGATGGCAATTTTTTATTACTGCACACTGATGTGATAAATTATTGAGGGGGGGGTTCTACTTACACTGGGGAATGGTTATAACTTCTTCTGAAACAGCCTGGTGCAGTAAGATGGATCTCAATACACATCTCAGTATCTGGGGATGCAGACCAACACAACAACAAAAGCAGGTACTCAACCCAAAAAACACTTGCTAGGTCTCAGATACAGGCTCATAGTCATGAAAAACTGAAACAACAGGCAACACTGTTCTGGGTTTCAGCACCCATTCCTGCAGTGATTGCATGTGCTTATTACATTTTTGGCAGGCTGGTGGGTGAGCAGCAGATGGATGGACAGATGGGAGACTTTCATGGTCTCACATGCAGGCTGGCAGGATGGCAGGACAAAGAAAGTGTAGTGATTTGGACACCACTGCATGCTCATTCCTCCCACCACAGTTCCAAATTTCACCCACTAAGTCCCCATGCCACTCCAGATGTTATATACCTCACTCAGTCCCTCACCACTCCAAGCATAACCCGCTCAGTCCACCGCAGCTCTGAATATCACCCAGCTGATATCAAGAGCCCAAAAAATGGAAACAACAGGCAGCCCTCTTCAGGGTTTCTGCACCTATTCCTGCCAGGATCATGCTGTGTTTGTTACATTTTTGGTAGGCTGGCAGGTGGGCAGATGGACAGAGGGGAGACTTTCTGAGTGTAAGCTAGCAGGCTGATGGGGGACAGACAGAGGGGAGAGATTCAGTTTATCGGCTGTTGTAAAAAATTAGAAACACGTTAGATTGTCCCTGACCTGTTGGTGCAGAAATCAAACTAGGTGCTGCTCTACAGAAATTTCCGGGTAGGCTCATGACTTCACATCACAAGATGCACAGAGTTGTGGGTAACAGGGGGGCTTCTGGGAAAGCATGGCATGCATGACCCGTATCAGATGTCTAATTTTAACAAGTTTTTTGTTTTTGCAGTGTGGGGCATGCAAAAATTCTGACAGTCCCTGGATTCCTAAATTGGGGGTAAGCAAATCAGGAACTCTGTTTGCAGAGATATGAGCCACACCCATTGAGTTTTCTTTATTTCAGGTAATATTTGAGGGTGGAGGGACCACAAAAGGCTGATCATGACAGATCAGCTGTGCTTGCTGGGCAGTTTTATGTAGATCCGAGAAAAGAGTCACCTTATGATCGGGCCAGCTGTCTCCTTTGAACGACACAAAGTTTCTGCCCAGAAAGCTGGAACAGTGTCATGATCAGCCTGGCTGATGATTGGTGTGACACGGTCAAGCCACTTGTAGACTACCCTGCACTGGCTCACAGTGACACAACTCTCAAAACCCAATATATTATAACAAGATGTTTGCTGTGCTTGTGTACAGAGAGCATAAAAAAGTACAGAGATTCCCTCAGTGCTGGTTGGACAGGGAAAATGCCAATAGAGTATGTGGAGTAAAAAAAACCTTGGTAGTCTTAAATCTGGTACTTAAACACATGCGCAGAGTCCCTATATGCCTCTGGGACAGAGTAATATTCAAAGAGCCCATATGCAGAGTTGAAACATTTTAATATACTGTACATTTAAGTCTGGGTCTAAACAAGCACTGGGTGATCTCTCTACGCTTCAGTGTTTGCTGGCAAATGCTCAACTGTCTTGAGAAGTTATATATGGGATACAGGTACTATGTGTGCACTGCCATGCTGTGCTTGTCTAATGTGTGTGTGTGTGTATGTATGCCTGGAAGTGAGGAACCTACATTCCTAAAAGCATAAAACAGAAGCACAACACAGTGTGCACCACACAGAAGTGCACTATAAAAAATGCGTAACAATAATTTTCATTTTTTGTTTACAAAATAATAACATTGAATTTAAAATAATAGTCAAAATGCATGATACAGAGCCGCAGTGAACAGTCTGCTGCACTTTAAGTCCAGCCCACCAAATTGTTACACTGTAGCATGCTGCTGGGCCTGCACACCCTCTCCTTCAAATTTTTAATTCCCAAAATACTTAAGTTCCAAAAAACCATAAACTGAACAAAAATAATATAAATCATGTTCAACAATAAGTCCCCTTGAGAACTAAGTTCAGTACATGGGTGTTTGTGCTATTTTCATGGATTTTTTTAATAACCTTTTTATCGTAATAAACTCAAGTCTGAGACATAACCTCTCTGCCTGGGAGTCAAGCTGCATCTGAACAGACACTGAGGAACTTTGTGGCACATTACAGAGCACTGTTAATGTCATGGCTTAATTGTTAAGTTAAACTTTACCCCTCTTTCTCTCTTTTTCGTATTAGAACGTAAGACAAAAAAATCCATAAATTGCTATTTACCCATGTTGCAGTAACTTTTGACAATGTTTTGAAGAGTTTTCACAGATTGTTTTGGACCATCTTCACCCTGTAAACAACTCTGTGAAGTGCAGAATTTTGCAGTATTTTCTCTGTATCAAGTGAAGTTAGACATAGGTGGAGAAATCAGAGTTTCACCCACAACTACTTACATTTGTCTCTATTCATAACCACGACACATGTATGTTCTAAATGAGCGTACCTTGGCAGCAGTGCCCCAGACCAGCTATGCAGCACACATCAGGCTCTATTCATGAAACATAGCACACATCTCCAGTCCCCACCCCCACCTGCATTGTATTGCAGGGGCAGCTCAGTAATCGATGGCGGACCACCAATCAAATGGCCTGCCCACCGTTGAACTGGAGCCCTGCTCTGCACAGTGTGAGGGGATTGTGGGATACAGCCTGTCCTCCCAGGATCACCGTATCCCTTAAATTGCCCAGCCATTCCACCTGTATGCTCAGCCACACCTACAGCCATCCTGGTATGCTCCAAGAGCCAGGGGTAGCAGTGTGGGGGATGTTGTTGAGGCACAGGTCAGGAAGCATAGGAAAACCAGGAGCAGTTGCAAAATTAAAAAAAAAGCGTTTTATCTTTCTTAATAACAGTAAAATAAAAAATAAATATTATTCAGTGTAACTATTTACAAAGGCAGTATACACAGAGAAAACTAAGTCCTTCTTCTGAGAATAGCTCTTAATTCCAAGTTTCAAGTTTCTCAGTGTCTCACTTTGCTTGTCTCTCTAGCAAAAACAATGCTGCCCTTTTTATAAGTCTTTGTCTGAGAACTTGTTAAGAGAGCCTGCTTCTTACAGAATGTTCTTGCAAGTTTACAGAATGTTCTTGTCAGTTTTGATGAAGGTGCAGCAAAAACAACATAGTGACCTGGAACTAACCTCCTGTTTACCACTCTGCAAAAGGCTTAAAAACTGCATCTCAGGTTAACCCCTTGAGTTCCAAAAAGCTTTCTGCAAACATGTCAACAGTATAATTATAGTTTTAAACAAAGGCATCCCAGTATCAGTCACATTTCCACATAGTCACATATATTTTTATACCTACAGATATGCAGCAGGGAAGAAAAGACAGAAATAGCAAGTGAAGGCAGAGAGGTAGCTAGAGGTGGAGAATTGTGAAACCATTGGAGTGATCAGTTCCTAGGTCTCACAAGAAAATTTGGTTGTGCAACCAGACAGAGAAGAGATAGAAAAGGAGAGGATAGAACAGACCCTTGCATTTAAACTCTTTCTACATAACAAACGAGGCAGGGCCCTATTCAGCTCTGTCACATACCTCCCTCTTTAAGAAGAAACCTATTTTACAAAAACAGGTTTCCAGAATGTTCTATTAAACTCCCATCTAACATTAGCTTATAACATTTACCATTCAGTGCATATGCAGCATAGCAAACAGAGAAGTTTCAACTCACATTTTTTTCAATCTTCAGAATTCTCAATTCCTGATCCATATCTTGACAGAAAATCAGCACTGACATTCTCTTTCCCAGATTTGTGCATCAATGTAAATTTATTTTTATCACTGCATTATTTCTTATTCCCGCAGCTCAGTCTGCCTGTCATCCAGCTGCTGTCCACTCACCCCATTCAACTTACTGGCTCACTCCTATCTGGCTAGCATGTACAGTGCCTGCAGAGGGGTCACCACTCCCCCTGCCAGGCTCAGATCTAATACAGGAGTTTTATTCCAGATAAATCCCCTGGGTGATGAGAGGCACGGCCATCAAGCCACCATCACTGACCACCATTTTCCACCGAGATATTTCCCCTGAAGCACGGACATGCAATGACGTCCAGACACAATGTGCCGACATCTGCCGCACTTCCCCCAAAGTACACCACACCTGCAATGCCCCAACTTCCATCGGGGTTCCCCACAGAGCAATGTGTGCCCCAAACCCGCTCGAGGGGGAGGAGATCAGTCCATCAGGCACTCAATCCTCTCCCTCTGCAGCTGATCCCCAATGGCCTGGATGCATTTCCAAACCTGGGTTACCAGTGTAGCACAAGGTGTGGTGTCCAACGTCTCAACTCTCAGCACCACTGGACCGGTCCATCAATTTAAATTTAAATGTCTGTAGTGCTAGGTACCACCATGTGATTCTAGAAGTGTTATCCTTCATTTCGTTAAGCCAACATAAAGGATTGTGGTCTGTTACAAGTACAAAGTCAACTCCTAGTAAATTAAACTTAAAGGACTCCATGGCTCATTTTGTGCTGCAAGGCATTCCTTTTCAATGGTGGAGTACCTTTTCTCTCTGTCATGCAATTTCCTACTTATGTATATAAAAGGAT
The DNA here is from genome assembly GCA_016271365.2 of Neoceratodus forsteri. Classification (NCBI taxonomy): domain Eukaryota; kingdom Metazoa; phylum Chordata; order Ceratodontiformes; family Ceratodontidae; genus Neoceratodus; species Neoceratodus forsteri. Next base: position 288,115,562 of record CM057454.1, read on the forward strand.
GTTCTGTCCCATCTATATTTTGACCCAGGACTGCACTTAGGCCTACCTCTGATACATCCGTCTGTAACAGAAATTATTTCTCAGAGTTTGGGCTTCTTAAAATAAGGGCTGAACATAATGCAGCCTTAATGGCCTGAAAAGCCTCATCACTCTCTGGGATCCATTTCACATTATTCGGGAACTGTTTCTTTGTGAGTTCAGTGAGGGGAGTACCTAACTCAGCAAAACTGGGACAAAATCTCTGATAATAATCAGCCAGCCCTAAAAATGACGTGACATGTTTCTTGGTTTTGGGGACAGGGCTGCTAGCTACAGCTTCTATCTTGGAAACCTCTGGCTTGAAGTATCCCTTTCCCAAAACACAGCCAAAATATCTGGTTTCCTGCATGTCCAATGCACACTTGGTAGGATTAATTGTCAGACCTGCCATTTTGATTGATTGGATAACTGCTCGTAGGTGTTCCAGGTGGCTTTTCCACTCTGGACTGTACATCATGACATTATCTAGGTAAGCAGCACATTAACCAGTGAGAGGGGATAAAATTACATCCATGTACTGTTGAAATATAGTGGGTGCACCATGTAAACCAAACAGCATGGTGGTGAACTGATAGAATCCTACTGGAGTGGAAAATGCAGTTTTGTCTGTGGATTCCTTAGCTAGGGGGAGTTGATAGTAACCCTTGGTGAGATCAATGGTACTGATGCTTGGCACTCCCTAGTCTGCTCACAAAATCTTCTATTCTGGGCATAGGACAACTGTCAAATTCTGGCACTTGATTAAGTTTCCTAAAATCAAGGCAGACTCTTACACCAGGTTCTTTTTTGTTTACAATCACCATTGGTGATGACCATCACTTCTTGACTCTTCTATGATACCCAGTTCTTTCATTTTTTGTATTTCCTTAACCACTTCAGCTCTTAACTGCTCTGATAACATATATGTCTTTTGTCTAATAGGGCGAGTATTCCTTGTCACTATTATGTGCTTGACCCACTATGCTCGACCTGGTACTGTGGTAAAAGTACTGTTAAATGTCTTTAGCAAGTTACAGATTTCTGCGGTTTGTTCAGAGGTTAAGAAAACATTCACCTTTACAGTATCAGCAGTTAGTTTGTTCCAGTCTGTCATAAGCGATATCAATATCTTCTTTATCAGTTTCTGGTAAAACTAGCATAGCAGCTTTTGGTGTTTTTCCAACACATTTCTTGAGGAGGTTAGCATGGTTTATCTTAGTAGGATTTTTCCTCTCAGGGGTCTCAATCTCATAGCTAACTATGCCAATACATCTAAGCACTTTATAAGGCCCTTGCCACTTAATTAACAGTTTATTTTCTGTGGTGGGTAACAGTAGCAAGACCTTTTCACCTGGCTAAAAAACGTATTCTTTTACCCCATGGTCATAATACACCTTCTTCTGGTTTTGGGCCTCTTCCTGATTACTGTGGGTGATTTCAACATATTTTGCCAGCTTCTTTCTCAGGGCACACATAAAAAATGTAATAGATTGTTTCTGATGGGAGTTATCTTCCCATGTTTCTTTTGTTACATCTAGTGGCCCTCTAGGTTGTCTACCATACAGCATTTCAAATGGTGAAAAACCTTTTGATGCCTGTGGTACTTCTCTGTGAGAAAAAAGCAGGTAAGGTAAGTATCGGTCCCAGTCTTTCCCTTCCCCTTTACAAACCTTTTTAACAAGCGTTTTAGGGTTTGATTAAAACGCTCAATAAAACTGTCTGAGGGTGATAAGGGGAGGTTCTGATGGCAGTGATACCTAGTTGGTGGTACAGCTCCTTCAGTAATGCAGCACCAAAATTACTACCCTGATCAGTAATAATCTCTTTAGGTATACCCACCCTGCTGAAAATTTTGACAAGCTCTGCTGCCTCTTTTGGGGCTGTGACAGTACACACTGGAACTGCCTCTGGGTATCGAGAAGCATAGTCACATACTACCAAAATGAATTGATTACCCTTTTTACTTTTGTTTAAGGGACCAACCACATCCATTGCAATTCTTTCAAAATGCACATCTATCAAGGGTAGGGGCACCAGGGGCACATTTTCTTTTTTAGTCACTGGTGCTACTTTCTGACACTCAGCAAAAGACCTGCAATAGGTAGCAACATCTTCATGAATTTCAGGCCAGTAAAATATGTACAGCAATCTGGCAAGGGTGTGATCCCTACCTGAGTCACCAGCCATAGGACTATCATATGCTATCTGTAACAACTCAGATCTATACTTTTGTGGTATACCCAGTTGTTCTCTCTGTTCCTGTGTCTGAGGTTTCATCCAAACTCTGTACAGTAGCCCATTACATTTTTTAAACATAGGTTCACCCAGTTTTTGTTTCACCCCCAGCTGCTTAAAATAACCCTGGAGATAAACATTGTTAGCTTGTTCTGAAAGAAAATAACAGTCAGTGATCAGTTTACTTTCAGCATTTTCACATGTTTACCCCTTATGTCCATCAGTCTTTTGTTGTCACTGTTTCTTCAGGCATCGTCTTTCTTTCCTGGACCTCCAGATCATGGAGCTGTGCTCAAACAAGTCTGAATCAAAATCAGCGAAAGGAAAAAAGTCTGAACCATCTGAGATTTTCTTTGCCCGAGCTCTTGTCACTGCAGCTGCTGAAACATCAGGATCTACTCCCTCTATGATTAACTCAGTAAATCCTGGAAAGTCATTTCCTATAATCACAGGTACAGGTAATTTAGATACTACCCCCACCTGAGTTCATATGAGACTTGGAGTTAAATTGGGAGAAAGAAGGTCTTACCTCTGCTTGGCTGTTACCTCACTTCTGTGGCATCTGTCTGGCCATTTGGTAGTCTTCAGCCAAAGAAACAGCCTTTTCCCCACTTTCTGGTCAGTGTTCTTTTACCCTGAACTGTAGGTCTGTGCCTAGGATGTTGATGAACTGCTCCATTACAAATGTGTTGATGATCTGTGGGACTGTTTTGCCCTCTCATTGGAGCCATTTAATAAGCATTCTCTGAGATGGGTGTAGGCTTCTCGAGGATTGTCGACTGAGTTGTACTTCAGGGATGAGAATCTTTGCCTGTATGTCTATCCTGAGATGTCATATCTTTCAGGATTTGGCTTTTCACCAGGTCATAGTTTTCTGACTTTGCAGTGTCCTTATTACTGCAAGAAAGTTTGGCTTTCCCTGTCAGGTAAGATACCAGTCTGATTGCCCATTGCTGCTTTGGCCACTGGCAGGCTGTGGCATCCCTTTCAAAAGTTGTCAGGTATGCTTCGATATCATCCGAGGGACACAACTTTGTAAGTTTAATGTATTTTAACTTGTTTATGTCTTGTTGTTCTGCTGGTCCAGTGCCAGATCCACAAGCTTTGATAACTTTCAAGGCATCCATCCATCGCTGCAGCTCTTATCTTCCTTGCTGCCCCGTCACTGCATCTCTTCTCTTCTTTACTGCTCCTGTCACTGCAGCTCTTCTTTTCTCTGCTTCATGAGTTGTTGCATTTCTTCTTTTCTCTGTGCCTCCAAATGTTGAATCTTTTCTTATCTTTTCTTATCTGTGCTGCATTTCCTCTCTTTTTTGTTTCTCTGTCTCTGTTTGTTGTATAGCCCACCATTTGAAAAAGGCAGTCTGGCTGTCAGGTGGTTCTGTCACTGCTTGTTCTTTTTTTCCATTGCTGGTGCAGGCTGCACAGTCTTAGCTTGGACTTCTGTCTCTGCTAGTTTGGCTGGCATTCTTCTGGTAATCATGCCTGGACTTGCTGCTGCAGAATTCATACCTTTCTTCTATGCATCCGTGGTACCAGGTCTAGTACTAATGCACAAATCTTCTGTCTAAGAGTACGCATGGTGTAAATCTCACTTATGCTGACACCATCTGTGGTCAAGGCACAGGTCAAGAAGCATAGGAAAAGAGGAGCAGTTTTAAAATTCACAAATAGCATTTAATTTTTCTTAAGAAAAGCAAAATAAAAATTAAAAATTATTCAGTGTAATTATTTACAAAGGTAGTACAAAGTCAGAAAACTAAGTCCTTCTTCTGAGAGTATCTTTTAAGTCCAAGTTTCAGTCTCTCACTCTGTCATTCTCCTTGTCTCTCTAACAAAAACATTGCTAGTGTTTTTATAAGTATTTGTCTGGGAACTCACTAAGAGAGCCTGCTTCTCACAGAATGTTCTTGCAAGTTTACAGAATGTTCCTGTCAGTTTAGATGCAGGTGCTGCAAAAAGATAAGTGTGACCCAGAACTGACCTCTTGTTTACAGCTCTGCAAAAGGCTTAAAAACTGCATCTCAGGTAAACCCCTTGAGTTTCAAATAGATTTTGCAAACATTTCAACAGTATAACTATATACAGTCTTAAACAACGGGATCCCAGTATCAGTGACATTTCCACATAAAGATTCACATATATTTTTATACCCGTAGATAAGCAAGGTGGAAGAAAAGACAGGAATAGCAAGTGAAGGCAGACAGATAGCAAGTAGAGGAGCATTGCAAAACCATCAGAGTGATTAGTTCTTAGGTCTCACAAGAAAATTTGGTTGCGCAACCAGACAGAGAAGTGACAGAAAAGGAGATGATTGAACAGACCCTTGCATTTAAACTTTTTCTGCATAACAAATGGGTCAGGGATTTATTCAACCCCATCACAGGGGGGACAGTGTCATGTCCATCACCCCATGTGGTCAGTGTGGCTAAGGCAGGTTCCTGCGAGCATAGCTGGAACTCTGTCAATTTTTGCCCTTAACCAGCTCATCTGTGTTCTTGCATGGCACATAACCATGCACTGCCATCCAGCCACCCTCCCCACAAGGCCGCATGCTTAGACAGGTGCCCAGAGAGGGGAAAAGATACAGATGTGGTTTAAATTACCATCATGAATGTACAAGGGTACTACGCTAATGCCACTGCATGGCAGAGGAACTTAAACCTACATACCACATATATGCAGTGTGCAGGCTTCATGAATACAGCCCATTATGCCTGTGTAATTGTTTCTGTAATGATGTTCTTTTAGTATTACACTATACAAAATATTCCACTGTGGAGTTAGGTTCAGAAACAATAGTGTGAAAGTGGGTCCCTTGGTTTTAAACCCTAACTTTGAATTTTCCTTCCTTTTGACTTTTTTCTACAAACCCTGTTGCTACTTTATTGTAGTTTGTTTAAAGAAAAGATAGACAGGCAGAAAAAAACATGCACATGCGTAACTTTAGGCTGGATTCATAATGTTGCCTTTAGAAAATAAGACTACACATAGTAAACAAAATATTTTTCTAGCATCACTTTAGTTAAGGTTAGATGTATATGCAAATCAGAACCATGCAATCCGGTAGTAAAAGAGCTTTTACTTTGAGAACAACTTCTGAGGGAAAAACAGATAATTCTCCTTTAAGAAACTTAAAACTGTTGAACTCAGCCTAATGGGAAAATATTCCTTTAGAAAAGGCCAGACAAGATCATGTTCCCTCAGTAGATGGTTACAGTGCGACTAGAATCCCAGTTCATCAGCAGATGTTAAAGTACAATGTAATTCATGGTCATCTGCATTGCAGTAATTGGATATTTCAAACTAATTAAAGTTTGGCAGATTCCACGTGATAATGCTATAGCAGCTATAGTTTGAAGAGTCAGCCCCTTCATCTGAATGAAATTAGCAGAAAAAGACACTAAGTAGGCTTCCGGTTTGGAGTCTGTCTGAGAGAGCACTGAGGGGTAAATATTTGTTGTCATGGAAGCTAGTACCATGTTATCACATATTGCAGATTACCCAACAGTGAGGATCAATGAATTAGACAAGGCTGTCTATGCTGCAGGGTCAACCAGACAGAGGTAAAATGCAACTCTTTTTCTTTATTTATTTATCCTTCTTCCATACCTTTGACACTCCATTCCTTCAGAGCTTCCTAAAAATGTCCCTGCATCCAATCAGAATCACTGCCTGCTACTCAGATCTACCACAAGGCACCCTCAGTTCACCACTGGTACTCATAGCATCTGGCTTGACCCTGCCAGTGGGTTTGCTTCTGCCACCAGGGAGAAGTAAAGTGTGCATTTGGGGGCAGTGGTGGGGGGCAGAATCTGCAAGCTCTGGGGTCAGGTTACATGGAGTTGGGGCTTTCAGGAGCCATCATCTGGCATTTTAATAGCCATTTTCCCAGTTTTGGTTCCCTGCCCACATCCACTAGAGTTTACACACACAGTGGTACCCCAAGTGGGATACCTTGCAGCATGTAGCCATCCATGCTGTCAAGGGCCTCACTGTCAAGCCACTGCTAGGAGCCAATATTTTACTGATGCAATGCAACCTTCCCTCCGTGGGTGTAGAGGATCCAAGAAACAGTCTGAATTCTTGTACCAAACTAGGTAAGAATGCACTCCAGCTCTATCTGCAGAATCGCTGATGAGGGCTACCAATCCAAATCGAGCACACAAGAATGGAAAGGTTATGCATTCAGTACAAATATGCAACCATGCAGATCATAGAAAGGTAATTTATTTTAGAAAATGACATAGCCTGCAGGGGATGGCAGCAGGCAGAGTTATGTGTAAGGGAAAGCACTTGATGATACCAGGTTGGACAGATGAGAGTCCACCCAGGATGGGCACGGTAGGCCAAGGGAATAAGGTTTCCAGGAGATGGTACTGGTATCTGTTGTAGGAGGGGGTCATAGTTATTTAAGTGGCTGCAACAGTAGTCTCTGCCTTCTTGAACCTCTCTGTGCAGTAGACATCAGTCCTAAGCCCAGCAGCAAAAGCAGTATGGAGACCAAAAGACAAAGAGGCCTAGGTGAGTGGCACTTGGTGTAGGCAAGTGTAGTTGATGACATTACGTGGCATCTGGAGAAGCAAGACATGCTGTGTGGATTGGACACAAAGAACAGGTCTGTTTTTTAATCCTGTTTTTATTTATTTATTTATCAGATCATCGGTTTACAGGCCTTTGAGTCAAAGACTCATTTACAAAGGCACCTTGTCAAGAGAGTAATACATCACAGCAAACAAAACAGTACTGTACATAACACTTAGATTAAAAAAGCAACCAGTGTTACAGGCATTCACTGGTGGTACAAGCTTGGTAATAGGTAGATAATAATAATAATAATAATAAACTTTATTTTTAATGCGCCTTTCAGATATCAAGGTGCAGTACACAGTTAAAATAGTTTAAAACCAATACTACATCATTATAAAAACATATAATACAATTAGAGTCTGTCATCCTCAACACCATCACCATAAGCCTTGTTCCATAAATGCATTTTCAATGCTTGTTTAAAACCCCCCACAGTCATGCACTCCCTAATCCAATGGGGTAGAGAATTCCAGAGGGTTGGTGCCACGAACATAAATGCCCGGGCTCCAGAAGATTTTAAAAACACCGTTGGGATCTCTAGCAACCCCTTGTTGGCTGAGTGGAGCGGTCACTCAGGGAGGTAAGGAACCAGAAGCTCTTTCAGGTAGTCAGGGCACAGTCTGTGTAGGGCTTTATATGTCAGTAAATTCAACTTTGAATGTGATCTACCACTGAACTGGTGGCCAGTACAGCTCCCGGAGCACTGGTGTGATGTGGGACGATCGAGGAGTCCCCATCAACAACCGGGCTGCGGAATTCTGCACCAGCTGCAAGCAGCGGATATCAACCCCTGGAAGCCCAAAGTACAGGGAGTTGCAGTAATCTAAACGCGAAGTCACAAAAGCATGGATCAATGTAGGAAGGTCCCCGGAAGGAACAAGGTGCTTGATTCTAGCAATGTTCTTCAGATGATAAAAGGATAACTTAATGACAGCCGACATCTGCAAACGAAGTGTACACCCATCATCAAGAATCACCCCTAGGTCTCACACCTGTTCAGAGATAGGAAGCTTGGAGTCCCCAAGGAATAAACCTATGGATTGACCTGCTCCCCTCCCCCCTATCTGGTGACCTGGATCCACAACCATCACCTCTATCTTCCCAGGATTCAACTTCAACCAGCTGGACTTCATCCAACCCTGGATTTCAGTGAGGCAGTTATTAAATACTGAGAGTGCTCCATCCTGGTTGGGTGCAAAAGACAGGTAGAGCTGGGTATCATCAGCATAGCAATAAAACCTCAGCCCATACCATCTTACAATGTCTCCGAGGGGAAGCATGTACACAGCAAACAACATGGGAGACAACACTGAACCCTGGGGCACCCCACAAGACAGAGAGATAGGGTCAGAGGAAAAAACTCCTGACACCACCCTCTGAGTTCTACCGGTGAGAAAGGAAATAAACCATCTGTGGACCAAACCAGATAGCCCACAGATGAACCTCAGGTGCTCAAGCAGAACCCCATGGTCAACGGTGTCAAAAGCTGATGACAGATCAAGAAGTACCAAAATGGACTGTTTTTTCTGGTCTCTCACCATCAGGAGATCATTGAGCACCCGAACTAGCGCAGTCTCGGTACTATGCCTCTTTCGGAAACCGGATTGGAGAAGTTCGTAGATGCTATGGATGGTCAAATGGTTCTCCATCTGAGCAGCCACTACTTTCTCAATCACCTTCCCCACAAAGGGAAGGTTAGAGATTGGCCTGTAGTTAGCGAGAGAGTCTGGGTCCAAAGAAGCCTTCTTCAACAAAGGTGTCACCACCGCCTCCTTAAGGGAGCAGGGGTACTCACCAGAGTCAAGGGAGCACCAGACTATCTGCACCAGAACCGGGCTGATAACACCACCACAGCCCATTATCGGGGATGTAGGACCCAGATCTATACTACAGCATGTAGTGCACATACCCTGGACACTCCTCATAACATCCATGATTTCCAGCTGTTCAAAGGAACTCCAGGAAAAAGGAGGGATAGTGACCAAGCGCTGACCTTCAACAACTCCCATAGAGTGTGCTGCATGGGTCTCTGCCCTGATGTCGGCCACCTTATCAGCAAAGAACCGAGCAAGCTCATCACACCGCAATTGTGCAAAAGCTCTACTAACCTGCAGACAGGCTGGGTTGCACAGCCTGTCCACGGTTCGAAAGAGCTGAGCTGGTCGGTTCTGAGCAGCAGCAATTTCCCTGGACAGGAATTCTGCCTTCTTACAGGAAATTTATGACTGATAGAGTTGATATGCTCTAGCAGTCTAAGATGGTCAGCATCTAAGCCAGATTTCCGCCATCACTGCTCTAACCTGCATCCTAGTCGCCCCATCTCCCTCAGGTTCCCATCAAACCACGGAGACCGAGGGCGCAGGGAGAGAGGACACACATGGACTGGAGCAACAGAATCCAGTGCTGAGGTAATGACCTTATTATATGCCAGAACCAAAACCTCTGGATCCATGCTAGCCACAGGAAATTCTGATAGATCAAGCACCGCAGTTAGACTATCAGGAGTCACATCCCGTAAAGGGCGGTACTTGACCATCTCCACAGGGGCTGGTCTACGAAGAGGGCTGCAAAAATTGAATCGCACAGTGTAATGGTCTGACCACCCAATAGATTCCACCCCCATGTCAGAGGCCTCCATCCCCAGGAGGAAAACCAGGTCAAGAGAATGGCCATGTTTATGAGTAGCGGAGGTAACCACCTGTGTGAGGCCCAGTGAATTCATCAATTGGAGGAAGAGTTGTCCAAATTGCGAGAGTTCATCATCGATCCAGGCATTGAAGTCACCCAGGACCATCAGCCTGGGTGACTCAAACACCAGGTCGATCATGAAGTCCACCACTTCCTTAAGGAATAGCTTCTTGTCCCCGGGGGATGGTAGATGAGAGCCAACCTATAACCCCCACCTGCTACTACGACACATTCAAATGATCTGGTTTTCTCAACTGGGACAATTGTGAGATCCAATTCGGTCTTGAAACAGACCGCAACCCCCCCTCCCCTGCGGTCCAATCTCGGTCGGTGTATCAACAAATACCAGGCCAGAACCGCAGCTTCAAGTACGGGGCCAGCATTACCATCCAGCCAGATTTTGTTGATGCACACCAGATCCGTTGTACCCACCAAGTCTGCAGTAATGGCAGTCTTGTTCCCAACAGATCTGGCATTGCATAACACTGCCCGAGTTGGACAGAACTCCTGGGTTGCTCCAGCCACCTGCCCAGCATCAATGGAGGTGCCCTTGGATATGGAGACCAAACAAGGTGACCCATGTTATAGACTCCATTTCACCCCAGGGCATCTTCTGGGCTTAACCACACGGATGAGAGTGCCCCATTCTTCCACTCTCCGCTGTTCACACCTCACGCCCCACCCCACCCTCATGCGGGCAATACCCAAAGCCCAGTAGCGTTGATAGGTGGAAAAAAGCAATGGTGGGGGGGGAGGGGCGGATGGCATGAAGAGCAGAGGCTGAATAGCGCATGACCTGGGGGGTGGAACAGTGATGTATATCCCAGACCCCAAACATGGCTCAAAAAGAACCAATACACTTTTTTATTATTAATTTAGTTGTTTAACCAGGAGTAGCACACTAAGCTGAAAGCTTTTTTACAGGAGCGACCTGGGAGCACAAGGAAGTTAAGTGACTTGCTCAGGGTCACACAGTATGCAAGTGGAAGCGGTGGGATTCAAACCCAGGTCTTTTCTGCTGGATGTCACCAGATTTGCAGCTCAGAGTCTTAAACCACTGCACTATACTGCCTCCATAATCTAAAAACAGTACACTTCAAATCTAGCTTATAAACACAGATTTGTACAAACATAAATCTAAATAAATACTGTAAGAGCTAAAACTGAAAACTAAACAGGATGTTAAATCACCATCAGAAGTTGCTTTCAGGAAATCCAGATATAAAAAAAAAGATAAAACTGCATCCACGTAAATGAATATCCCTCCTCTCACAAGGCATTCCCATTAACATAAAGTAAAAATAAAATTACAATTTTAGTAACAAAAATAATACATAAACAAGACAGATTATTACACCCCAGGTCCTCTCACTACCTGGGTACCCAAAATGGTTGTGCACTCTCACTGCTCAAAACATCCAACATAGACTAAATAAACAGTATAGTTAGTTAGGCTCACAGGTCCTCTCACTACCTGAGTGCCCAAACTAGCCAGGCATTGTTTCCAACAAAAGCTGCTGCACACACACACCAAAATAATCCTCAGAGCCAAATCTTCTGGTATAACGTTTATTCACCAACACCACACCTGACGCGTTTCGGACAGTTGTCCTTTATCAAAGGTTAAAAAAGAAAAGTCCATCATAGCATCAATTTATAATGAGAAGTCTCTGATGTCATAATGATGCAATACAAGCCCATTGGTTCTCTCCAACACATTAAAATGCCTACACCAACATACTAAACACTTAGAAAAAACATTTAAAAAAAATACACCACTTTAATAAATATTAAAAGACTACCAAAACATCTTATGTGTAATAATTTATAATCTATACTATCTACATTCCAAGTACGGTTTAAGGTCTAAATGTGCATTAATGCCTGGCTGTTTATGTGCATTTAATCTGAGAATCCACTCATTTTCTTTTTCAATATTTTATTCGATAATTACCCTCTTGGGCCATGAAAAACCTTTTTGATGCCAAGAATTTAAAGTCATGTTTTCATTCTTTTTATATTTTCAAAAATATGCATTGCTGTAGCATAAGTCAAATCTTGTTTGTTAATGAGCTCTCATATGTTCCTGTACTCTAATTTTAAAAGTTCTCTCGGTTTTCCAACATAAAAAGCAACACAATTACATTGTGCCAAATAAATGATACCTAGGTATTACAGGTTATCAATTGTCATATAGTAAAGTTTTATTTCTTCATCCAACCACATTAAATTCTTTTGCTTTTACTATAAAATTACATGCACTACAGTTTTACACTGTGTACAACCCAAAGATTTCCCAACCAATTATTGGTGTGTTACTACAGGTGTAAAATGACTTCTTACTAATGTGTCCTTTAAAGTCGGTGCATGTCTGTAAGTTAAAATTGAGGTTGAGATCGACCTCCTTTAAACCTGAATCAACAACCAGTACATGTCCAATGTTTTAACGATTTGTCCCACCTGCCAACTTTGTGCACTATAGGAAGTGACAAAATGAAATCTATTCATGTTCTCCATTGTCGAAATTATATCTTTTAACAATTCATTTCGATCGACTGCTGCAGCTGCTTGATATCCCTTCTCTATCACCTTATTTGTATAGCCTCTACTTTTAAAACGATTTTTTAAACTCCTTGCCTCAGTTTCAAAATCAGAGTCCCTACTACAATTCCTCTTCATTCTCAAAAACTGTCCTTTAGGTATATTTTCTACTATATGTATAGTATGACAACTTGTAGCATATAATAAAGCGTTACCATTAGTGGCCTTTCTATATAAATTACTGCTAAGTTGCCCTTCCTCTCCCCGAATAATTTGCAAATCCAAATGGTTAACAGAATTAGGGCTCATATTGTATGAAAATCTCAAATTTGCATTAGTTCCATGCATAAAACTCACAAATTCTGTCAACATTTTTTCATCTCCTGTCCAAATTAACAAAATATCATCAATAAAACATTTCCATAACAAAACATTATAAAAAAATGGATTTCTCTGATCATTGTAAATGACATCATGTTCCCAATGCCCTACATATAGACTAGCCTTGGATATTATTGCATATTTTTTAAATGGATCTGTAGATAAAACGAGTGATGAGGTGGAATTTATTTTGAAACTGCTTGAACATGTACTTACAAAGAATACCTTTACTTTTGATGGCAATATTTATAGACAAATAAAAGGAACTGCAATGGGGGCTACCTGTGCACCGTCAGTGGCTAGTCTATATGTAAGGCATTGGGAACATGATGTCATTTACAGTGATCAGAGAAATCCATTTTTTTATAATGTTTTGTTATGGAAACGTTTTATTGATGATATTTTGTTAATTTGGAAAGGAGATGAAAAAATGTTGACAGAATTTGTGAGTTTTATGCATGGAACTAATGCAAATTTGAGATTTTCATACAATATGAGCCCTAATTCTGTTAACTATTTGGATTTGCAAATTATTCGGGGAGAGGAAGGGCAACTTAGCAGTAATTTATATAGAAAGGCCACTGATGGTAACACTTTATTATATGCTACAAGTTGCCATCCTATACATATAGTAGAAAATATACCTAAAGGACAGTTTTTGAGAATGAAGAGGAATTGTAGTAGGGACTCTGATTTTGAAACTGAGGCAAGGAGTTTAAAAAATCGTTTTAAAGTAGAGGCTATACAAATAAGGTGATAGAGAAGGATATCAAGCAGCTGCAGCAGTCGATCAAAGTGAATTGTTAAAAGATAAAATTTCACAATGGAGAACATGAATAGATTTCATTTTGTCACTTCCTATAGTGCACAAAGTTGGCAGTGGACAAATCGTTAAAAACATTGGCATGTACTGGCTGTTGATTCAGGTTTAAAGGAGGTCGCATCTCAACCCCAATTTTAACTTACAGACATGCACCGACTTTAAAGGACACATTAGTAAGAAGTCATTTTACACCTGTAGGAAACACACCAATAATTGGTTGGGAAATTTTATGTTGTACAGAGTGTAAAACTGTAGTAAAGGTAATTTTATAGTAAAAGCAAAAGAATTTAATGTGGTTGGATGAAGAAATAAAACTTTTACTATATGACAATTGATAACCTGTAATACTCAAGGTATCATTTATTTGGCACAATGTAATTGTGTTGCTTTTTATGTTGGAAAAACCGAGAGAACTTTTAAAATTAGAGTACAGGAACATATGAGAGCCATTAACAAACAAGATTTGACTTATGCTACAGCAATGCATATTTTTGAAAATATAAAAAAGAATGAAAAACATGAATTTAAATTCTTGGGCATCGAAAAGGTTTTTCATGGCCCAAGAGGGGTAATTATCATAATAAAATATTGAAAAAGAAATGAGTGGATTCTCAGATTAAATGCACATAAACAGCCAGGCATTAATGCACATTTAGAACTTAAACCGCATTTGGAATGTAGATAGTATAGATTATAAATTATTACACATAAGATGTTTTGGTAGTCTTTTAATATTTATTAAAGTGGTGTATTTTTTAAAAATGTTTTTTCTAAGTGTTTAGTATGTTGGTGTAGGCATTTTAATGTGTTGGAGAGAACCAATGGGCTTGTATTGCATCATTATGACATCAGAGACTTCTCATTATAAATTGATGCTATGATGGGCTTTTCTTTTTTAACCTTTGATAAAGGACAACTGTCCGAAACACGTCAGGTGTGGTGTTGGTGAATAAACGTTATACCAGAAGATTTGGCTCCGAGGATTATTTTGGTGTGTGTGTGCAGCAGCTTTTGTTGGAAATGGTTGTGTAGAGCTGCTAGCACCACAATTACCTTGTGCATGACTTGTTTGAGTAGCCAGGCATTGTCACTGCTCGGAATACACAGAATTTCCAACATAATCTAAAAACAGTACAAATTGTTAAGCATCTAGGACCTCTCACTCCCAGGGTGCCCACAAAACCACTCTCACTGCTCAGAGTACAAAAACACAAAAAATGTTTATTTCCCAGAAGACATTCTTCCAACGATAAGAAACGTCCAAAATTAGATTAAATCTTCTTAAAAGGTTCAAGACTCGATAGCAGTCCAGATCTAAAAGACAGCTGGATTCCTTAAAATCCTTTAGTGAGGCCCTACCACAGGATAAGTCAGCCGCACCATCTCGACCCCTTACTTATGCCAGCCCACCGGTTTGCCAGCAAGCGGCCTAGGAGAACCCTGAATCACAACTGCCGGCTCCCCAGCTCGACTGAGCCCAGCCTCCCGGGTAGAAGCAGACTCCCGTGACTGGCCACCCAAACTTTCAGAGTCTTTAGTCCCAGTCTAGCAGATTCTGCATATCGACCACAAGCATCCCAGCAAAAACAATAAGTCAAAAGATAAAATTCATACAGTTTCCGAATCCTCTGATCTTTGTGCTCTTCTTAGCGCTACAAATCCCCAAACACACACTCTGCCACATCCTCGGTTTGGTCACACTCCTAGCAAAGTTCAAACAGATAATCGGGCAGTGTCCACTATTGCAAGCAATCCCACGGTGACCAACAATTCCATAAGCAGGTTACATACAGACTACAACGATCTGCCACAGTCTGTAGTTCGACAGGACCGAGGGCGGTAAAAACTACCTCCGAGAACTGCCATGAAGAAAAGCAGCCCAAACAATCCTAGAACAAGCAGGCTGTGATCCGGCAGTCCTCACCCTTAAACCGGCAGTCTGTAATTCAGCAGGACTGGAGTCCTCACCCCTGAACTGGCAGTCTGAAGTTCAACAGAACCAGGGGCACCAAAAAATACCTCCGAGAGCCGCCACAAGGAAAAAGAAGCCCAGACAATCCCAAATTGAGCAGGCTGCAGTCCAACAATCCTCAGCCCTTGATCCAAAGGAAGGGCGCACAGCTGCCTCCAAACACACCATGCAGGAAGCAGTCGAAACCAGCGAGGCAGTACAAGATCCACAGCTCCAAGCCCTCAAACAAAAAATAGGGGTAAACGACCATGCCTTGGAATACTAAACATCTTGAAACAAGACAAGCCAAAAAAGGATAAAGATACGGAATCAACCAAAATAATGCATAGTACAAACTTAAATTAAAACTCCAGTGCAAAACTATACTACAGCCAGTGGCCAGCCCAGCATGGCCACCATCTTGAATTTCCAAGTACCCATGATCACTGTAGTCATAATATAGGTACACAAGTACCACGTCAGGTAGCAACCAGAGATATTTTATTACATTAGTCAGCAGATGTTGCCTGAGACCCCAGACATATACAGCAAAAGTAGACAGGGCAGACCCAGCCTAGGGGTGAGGCTAAGGGGGAAGTGGGGGATTATGCGCAGTTGCAGCAGTGAGTGCTTGTCAGACAGCTTCTGAGGGAGACCCTGAAAGGACCAAACTTAGTGGAGTCAGCTATGTTGGCTGGGAGGGAATTGAACCAGGAGGAAGCCCGATAGCAAAAGGATCTCTGGGCCATAGAGGTCCTTACTCTAGGGACAATAAGAGAGGTTTTGAGAGTGCTGTGAGGGAAGACTGAGGGGGAGGAATGCTGCAGGGAGGTGGTGACCCCAGGGGGGGAGATCCCTAGCAGGGTCTTTTTTTTAAAGAAGGTAGGTTTGGAAGCGGAGTCTTTCTTCAAGGTTGAGCAAGTTGGTGACGGAGTACAGCAGGCACATATGTGTGTGCTGAGGGGCTCCCAGCATTAGCCTGCAGGCCTTGTTTATAGAGAGCTGGATTCTTGTAAGTGCAGTGTTGTCAGCTGCAGCATAGATGGGCAGCCCTTAGTCAATTAGCAACAGGACAGAGGAGGTGATTACCAATCTTAGGGCCTCTTGTGGTAGGCAGTCCCTATGGTCATATTACAGTCCAATCCTGACATTGGTGGCAGCAGAAAGGGCATTGATATGGGAATGGAAAGAGACTGCTGAATCAAAGGTAATGCCTAGATACTTGTAGGAGGAAACCTGCTCAATGGGGTTTAGTGTGCTAGGCAGTATCATGGGAGGGGCACCACTGGATTTGCTTTGGCGATGTGAGAAGAGCATAGCTTTGGTCTTTCTTAGGTTCAGGACTAGCCTTCGTGATGTGAACCATTGCTCAGCTCTATCAAAAGCTTGTTGGAGGGTGGCCTGGAGTGTGTTGGGGTTGGGGTCAGAGGCGAAGAGCACAGAGTCATCCACATAGAGGAGGATCTTACTTGGGCAGGCCAAGTGGAGGGAGTTGAGGTAGAGACTGAAGAGGACAGGGTCTAAAATGGAGGCCTGGGGAACCCCAGAGTGGACAGCTCATGTGTCAGATAGGGTACTATTGATTTTTACACACTGAGTTCTGGCAGAGAGGTAGCTGGCGAACCATGCAAGGGGCCCGGGGGAGAAACCAAGGCATCTGAAGGAGTCAAGCATAGAAACATAGAAACATAGAAGTTGATGGCAGATAAGGACCATAAGGCCCATTCAGTCTGCTCATTTCTTTTTCTACCTTATAAATGTGCCATCAGCCTTTGCTCTGCCAATGGCCTATCTATTCATACTCATCGGTATTGCTTCCTTATCCCTATTCCATGCCTGTTTGAAGCCCTGCACTGTATTCATATCCACCGCTTCCTGAGGTAGGCCATTCCATGCATCCACCACCCCTTCTATGAAAAAGAACTTCCTCATATTACCCCTTAAACAGCCTCCCTCTAATTTCATGCTGTGTCCTCTTGTCCTGCTATTTTTGTTATATTGAAACATATTAGACTCTTTCACTTTGTTAATGCCCTTAAGGTGTTTGAATGTTTCGATCATATCACCTCTCTCCCTGCTTTGGTCTAGGGTATACATATTGAGCTCCATTAATCTGTCCTCATGTTTTCTGATGCAGTCCCTGCACCATTTTGGTTGCCATTCTCTGGACTGCCTCAATTTGGTTAATGTCCTTGTGAAGGTGTGGCCTCCAGTACTGCATGCAGTACTTCAGATGGGGCCTAACCTGTGTCTTGTAAAGAGGGTTTATTTCCTCCCTCTTCAGACTTGTGATACCCCTACTAATACACCCTAACATCCCTCTAGCCTTACCTATGGCTTTAGTGGTCTACTTGGATGATTTCAGGTCATCAGTGATGATGATGCCCAAGTCTCTTTCTTCCCTTGTGACTGCCAGCAACTCCCCTCCCAGCTTATAGGTAGCTTCAGGGTTTCTCTTCCCTATGTGCATGATTTTGCATTTCTTTGCATTAAACCCCAGTTGCCACTCTTCCAAACATTTTGCTAGTTTATCCAGATCTCTTCTCATTCTGCCCACCCCATCTGGATCATCTGCTCTGTTGCAGATCTTGGTGTCATCTGCAAACAGACAAACCTTACCCTCCAGTTCATCTGCAATGTCACTGATGAAGATATTGAAGAGGAATGGCCCCAGGACTGATCCCTGAGGTACTCCACTTGTGACTTGCAAGTCTTCTGACTCTATACCATTTACCACCGCTCTCTGTTTTCTGCCTGTCAACCAGTTTTCCACCCAGTTGACCAACTTCTGACCCACCCCAAGCCTACCCAACTTATTAATCAATCTTCTATGTGGAACAGTATCGAAAGCCTTGCTGAAATCAAGGTAGGTGACATTAACTGCTCCCCCTTGGTCCACCACTCTGGTTACCCAGTCAAAGAAATCTATGAGATTAGTTTGACAGGACCTTCCTTTTGTAAACCCATGCTGTTTTGGATCCTGTGCGCTTATGGATTCCAGGTGTTGCACTATTCTTTCCATAAGGAGTGCCTCCATTATCTTGCCCACTATTGAGCTAAGACTGACTGGTCTGTAGTTCCCTGCCTCCTTCCTGCTATCACTCTTGTGGAGCGGGATCACATGAGCCCTTCTCCAGTCTTCTGGGACCTCTCCTGTGCTCAGAGACTCACTAAACAGTTCTGATAATGGCTCTGCTAGTTCCACCCTTAGCTCCTTTAGTACCCTGGGATGTATGCCATCAGGTCCCATTGCCTTGTCCACCCTGAACTTATCAAGCTCTTATAGGACCCTTTCTTTTGTGAAGGGACTAGTGCTCACCTCCCTCCCCCCATGTCCATGGTACTGAGCTGTGGGCCCTGCCCTACCTTCCCTTCACTAAATACCAAGCAGAAGTATCTATTTAGGATAGATGCTTTTACATGCTCCTCCTCCTCACACACCCCCTTATCTCCTTTGATCTTAGCAATACCCCCTCTGGACGTTCTCCTTTCTCTAATGTATCTATAGAAAGTCTTGTCGCCTTCTTTTACTGTCTGTGCTAGTGTTTCTTCGGTTTGGGCCTTTGCCTGCCTTACTGTCTTCCCTACTTCCCTTAGGAAAGTTTGGTATGCCTCTCTATCTTCATCCCGCTGCGTCCCTTATATTTCATGAAGGCCAGCCTTTTGGCTCTGACCTTTTCTGCTACTGTTTTTGAGAACCAAAGTGGTTTCCTTCTTCTTTTGCACTTCCTTTTCTCTCTAACACAATGGGATGTTGCTTCAAGTATTGCATCCTTAATATTTGCTCACTTTGCCTGTACCCCCTCACCTGTATTTCTGTTTGCCAGGGCTAGCTTAACTCTGTTGGCCATCTTATCAAAGTCAGCTCCTCTGAAGTCCCATATTTTTGCCTTGGAATGGGATGCTTTAGTTGTAGTGGCCAAACTGAACCATACCATGTGATGGTCACTGGCCCCCAGGTGACCTTCTACCTGGAGATCTGTGATCCTTTCCCTGTTAGTCAGTACTAGATCTAGGAGAGCCCTGTCTCTTGTGGGTTGTTGTACCAGTTGTTTGAGGCCCTCTCCCTGCAGGGAATCCACCATGTGTCTAGTTCTGGCAGATGTTCCTGCTGGTATTGACCAATCTGTATCTGGCATGTTGAAGTCTCCCATTACCAGAACCTCCCCTTTAGATGTCATGTTTTGCATATCTTTTAACAGTAATGTGTCCATGTCCTCCCACTGGTCGGAGGGCCTGTAGACAACCCCAGTTCTTATGGCTGTCCCATTTCCTGTTTCCAGGGTGACCCACAGTTCTTCTGGCTCCTTATGTATATTCTGAATTTCTGTAGCTTTGATATTTTCATTGACATACAGGGCCACTCCTGCCCCCCTTTTTGCAACTTTGTCTCTTCTGAACAGTACATAGCCAGGTACTGAAGTCTCCCAAGTGTGGTTACTGGTAAGCCTCATCTCGCCAATTGCCAGTATGTCCAGTTTAGCCTCTGTCATTATTGCCTGCAGGTCTGGGATCTTGTTTCCCCGACTGCTAGCATTTGTGTTCATGAATTTCCAATGGCAAGATTTCGGTGCATTAGTTGTTGGGTGAGGTCTGGCATTTCCCCTGTATGTCATATGGGGAGTGGATGGCAAACCCTGTCAAAGGCCTTGGAGAGGTCAATGAACACGGCACCGGCAGGACTTCCGGCATCAAGAGCTGAGTGCAGGAAGTTGAAGAATTCAAGTAGCGCGGTTGTGGTGCTGTAACCTGCATGAAAGCCATGCTGTTCAGGGCACAGGATATTGTGCGTGGCCAGGTATTCAGCAAGCTGGTTGACAACTACTTTTTTAAGGGCCTTAGAGAGTGGGGGAAGTATGGAGATAGGTTGATAGTTACCCAGGGTCGTTTGATCACCACTCCTTAGGATGGCAGTGATGATGGCAGTTTTCCATGAGCTGGGGAACTGCCCCAGGCACAGAGAGTGATTGAGAAGTTCAGTAAGTGGGACCAGGACTGCATCCAATGTCAGACGAAGTAGCCTAGTGTCCAGTAGGTCGGTGCAAGGGTTGTTACTATTAATGGCTATTTGCAGAAGGGGTCTAGCCTCCAGTGGGGATATGGTACCAAGATAGAAAGGAGGCCTCTGGAGAGTGGGAAGGGGTGCTACTGGGATGGGGTTGAAGAAGTTACTGGGAAGGACTAAACTCAGATCTGAGAAAGTGTGGTTTAGGTAGTCTGCAGTGCCAAGTAGGTCAGAGCAGACAGTTCCATTAAAGGAAAGTTAAGAGGGGGGGTGGGGAGCAGAATTTTCCATTCAGCTCCTTTACATTATCCCAAAAGTTTCTAGCCAACCCCCAGGAGGAGAAAAGAGCAGACTGGTAGTACTAGGTTTTGGCCTGTCAAATGGCCCAAGTATACTTATTGCTCTTGGTGTTGTTCGCTTGCCTATCAGCTGGCTTGCCAGATTCCATGGCAATGTGCCATAGGTTGTCTCTCATTTTAAATTTGTGAAGGAGGGAGGGGGTAACCCAGGGCGTGCTCTGCTTTCTGGTGCAATTTCTAGCAAAGGGGGCATAGAGGTCACAGGCAGTGTTAAAAGTGCGAGTGAAAAAATCCAGTGCCTCATCTATGGATAGTGCAAGCCTGATTGGGGACCAATCCAGTTGTGAGAGGTACAGTTTAAGGCAACACAGGCCGCCTGGGAGTAGGCGATGTGAACTGAGTTGTGAGAGTAGGCTTAGTGCCCAAGGCACTGGGGAACTCATCATGTGGTGGCAAGGTAGTTGCACAGTAGCAAACATTCTGGATCACTAGAGTTTTCGCTCCATTTCAGGTGCACTCTGAGACTGGTGGTGCCATAGGTGGGTCTTGAGGCTGTTGGTGACATAGGTGTGCTAGCCATAGGTGAAGGATAATTGTCTGATGCAGGGAAGGGTATTATAGGAAAGGTGCAAAATGTCCTTATAGAAACAGGGGGTGTATGCTTGTTACAGCAAAAAAATCCTCTTCCAGAGCAGAGTTCACTTCTTATTCTTTTTATTTATTCAATTCCAACCCCTACGTTTCACTCCTCAGAGCTTGTTCTCAGAGCATTTTTCATAAATTAGTTTCCATCTGTTTAAAACAGAAATTCAACATTTTAATATCACCACTTAAATTACACATAGATTTGATATGTTTATAATCATTTTGTGTTATTAATTACCCAATAGATTCAGTTGTTTGTTAATCATTCATTAGATATTTTCCATCAGGCTATTTTAAATCAGCTTCTGTGAAAAAAATGTAACAAACAACTATCATTAGCACAACGCAATTTACTCATTTTCAAAACAGCAGCAAAACTCTTTATTTATTTTTACATCTTGTCGCTTACCTCAGCAAGCAATTTGCTTTACTTATTTCATCACTATCTTGTGCTTTCACCGATAGTATTAACTTTCCGGGTTCTCTCCGTTTGGAGTTTGTTCAGTGGTTCAGTTAGATCTAAATCCATTAGACTTCAGTTTTATACTTTGACTTTATTTAAAAGCTCCATTTCTTAGTAAATTACCTCAAGATTCCATCTGTATTCACAATCTGCTAGTCCTTTTGTGAAAGCTTAAAAAGTTTTACTCAGCTGGCTGCTTGCTTAGGTAATGGCATTCTCCTCGCTACCTATTGCTCATAAGAGGTGCAGCCTACCTCTTGAGCCTGTTCATTTTTGCCGCCAAAGTGATGTATCACTTTGTGTACCTCTCGGATGTCTCTGAGATTGTTGCTAAGCAACAGTACATTCTTTCCCAAATAGGAGAGAATCAGGTTTAATGGACAGGCTCTTGTGTCTTCTGCTCAGTTACAAGATATGGGGTGCTTACAGTGCTACATTGCTTTTCACAATTATTTAAAGCAAAAAGGACACAGCAGACTAATCCACTACTATACTTTGAAATATTTATAATTTTGTAAATACTACCTATGTTAGAAACATAATCATACTTTCTCACCACTACTTTCAAAATTATTTATAAACTCCTTATATGCTATTTAAAAGTTTACTATGTTGCTGTAGTTTTCTATGCTGGCTAGAGAAGGAGCTATGGGAAATAACAGGCTTTTATTTATTTAAACTACACTGTTCACCACCTATTTTACCAGCAGATTGGTACACTCCAATGTTGAACTTGTTAGTTTTTCAATGTATTTTAATTTTCATAAAGGCATTTGCATAAGCAGGTGCCATTGTACTTCCCATTGCTATACCTTTATCTTGCCAGCATAGAAAACTACAGTAACATAGTAAACTTTTAAATAGCATATAAGGAGTTTATAAATAATTTTGAAAGTAGTAGTGAGAAAGTATGATTATACTTAAGTGAGCCGCACCTCTTATGAGCAATAGGTAGTGAGGAGAACGCCATTACCTAAGCAAGCAGCCCGCTGAGTAAACCTTTTTAAGCTTTCACAAAAGGACTAGCAGATTGTGAATACGATGGAATCCTGAGGTAATTTGACTAAGAAATGGTGCTTTTAAATAAAGTCAAAGTAATAAAACTAAAGTCTAATGGATAACATTTTGAAATATTAAGATCTAACTGAACTGCTGAACAAACTCCAAATGGAGAGAACCAGAAAGTTAATACTATCAGTGAAAGCACAAGATAGTGATGAAATAAGTAAGCAGATTACTTGCTGAGGTAAGCAACAAGATGTAAAAATAAATAAAGAGTTTTGCTGCTGTTTTGAAAACGTGTAAATTGTAAAACGCTAGCAGTAAAGAGTTTGCATATATTTTTGAAGGAAGTTTAAGAAAGAATCTGCTGAATGCATGATAGCCACTGCTTCAATACTGCTCTGGTTTACTGAAAAAGAAAGATGTTTTGAAATGATAAAGCTCTAAATATAAGAAGTATGTGGGTGGCTATGGGGTAACAAGTTTGATACTTAAGTAAATGAGTTTTTCTGCCCAGTACTTAGAACAAGTGGCGTTGTGCTAATGATAGTTGTTTGTTACATTTTTTCACAGAAGCTGATTTAAAATAGCCTGATGGAAAATATCTAATGAATGATTAACAAACAACTGAATCTATTGGGTAATTAATAACACAAAATCCCACAATGATTGTAAACATATCAAATGTATGTGTAATTTAAGTGGTGATATTAAAATGTTGAATTTCTGTTTTAAACATATGGAAACTATTTTATGAAAAATGCCCCGTGAACAAGCTCTGAGGAGCGAAACGTAGGGGTTAGAATTGAATAAATAAAAAGAATAAGAAGTGAACTCTGCTATGGAAATGGATATTTTAGCTGTGACAAGAATACACCCCCTGTTTCTTTAAGGACATTTTGCATCAGTTTGCACCTTCGAGGAGGGTTATTTAAGATAACCATTTCCCAGTTGTTTCATTGTTTAGTATATTGTTATATGTACCTGGAAGGTGGGTTGCATACTTCTGGATGTTGGTTGACTGAAGGTTTATATAAGTTTTGAACTAAAAATTTTTGAAAAGAAATACATTTTCTCTACTAACTGTATAATAAGCTGTAGGAATGTGTGTATAAATTTCCAATTGATATAAATAAAGAATATTATTTGCTGTATATATAAATAAATAAAAATGGATGAGGCTGTAGCAGCACTACAAGATATAGGAAATAGTGTACAAAGCACAATACATTTTATAACATATTCAGAAACAGAAAGGAAACAATTGTTTTAGGCAATGAGAGGCAGCAGGGACCTATCTGCCCAAATGGGAGAAACGCCAAGAAATTTGGCACAAAAATATAAAATTTAAACTTTAAGGGCACAAGGCTAGAATGGCATGGTCTTACATTAACACAGTACTTAGAACATAATAGAATCCCTAGAGGATTAAGAATTGTGGTAGAGTCTAATATAGGCATCAATACCAGCAAGCATTTCACAAAATATGATGGTATCCGAAACAGAGCAAGTATTGACTTCATGTATGCCTTGATAGAAGCTGGGATTGATGAGAGAAAGATTATTAATGAAGATATACAGAAATTAAAAGATCTCTTGAAATCACAAATGGAAGCAGGGGAATTTACACGAAATTTAGATGATATTAAAAAAAAGATAGGGGAATATGAAGAAAAATTGAAACAACAAAAAATAAAAAAAAATCATTAGAGATACAAATGACTATAAAGACAATAGGGTATACACCTATAAACAATATAATAAAAGAAAATCAGTTAATTATAATATGGAAAGTGGAACTAATAGTGATAATAGTTACACTAGAGATACTTTTAGACAAGAGGAAGATCAATATCAGCATACAGGAGAATAACAACTGAGTACTTCAGCTTCTAATGTGACAGAAAATAGATATGATCTTAGGACTAATAGAAGTGACTTTAGAAAACAGATGGGTTTTCGAGGGGGCAGAGGGGAAGGGGGCAAGGCAGGACAGGTAGAAGGAAAATAAAAACATCATATATGGACAGAGGGACGACAAAACAGTTCCAGAAATGATTCCAATCTTTAATTTAAGTAATAGAATATTATCTAAAATTGAGGAAGAAGTTTTAGGTTTGGGTCTTTCATTTGCTTCTTCACAGCCGGTTGATTTATTTCAACTAGAAGTGGATTTACAAAAATTTTTCAGGACAATGAGACTGAAACATTTATTTAGTGACAGCTTACTTAGCAATGATTATAAAAATGATTTGCAATAAGCATTAAATGTTAAATCACATTTTTCACCTCCAATAGGAAAAAATCATGGTATTGAAACCTTCTGTTTAACTGTTGAAAAATAAATAATGCAATTATACAAAAGTAAAGAACAATGTAGCCTGAAACAAAAAAAAATGACATTTGGACAGAGACAGGCAATAGAACAGTTGAGTATTGAGAAAACTATAATTATTAAAAAGGCTGATAAAGGAGGGGGAATAGTCATACAAGATAGGGAACAATATAAAATGATGTGTCTTAAATTATTAAATAACAAAGAAAAATATTCAGAACTTAAGGAAGACCTTACCCTAAAATTGCAAGGAAAGGTTAGAGAAATGCTAGCAGAATATGTAGATTTAAATTTGTTGAATGATTGGGAAATTAGATTATTATTAAAGGAACACCCTAAAATTCCAACATTTTAAAGTATTCCTAAGATACATAAAAGCATAATGGACCCTCCAGGGAGACCAATTCTTTCTGGAATTGATTCTGTGTTAGACCCCATATCAAGATATATAAATGATAATTTACAACCTTTAATTGAGGCAAATACAACATATATTAGGGATTCCACAGATATAATGCAACAACTAAATAGTTTATCCAGTGCAATGGATCTTAGTGACATTATTTTAGTAACATGGGATGTAACAGATCTATACACCTCCATACCACACATAGAAGGTATCAGAACCATGGGTAACATATTAAATAGAAGAAGAAGCAGTAAAGAACCGAAGACAGAATTACTACAGGATTTGGCTATGTTCATGCTTATAAACAACTATTTTGAATTTAATGGGTGATTTTACCAGCAAGATAAAGGTACAGCAATGGGAAGTACAATGGCACCTGCGTAGGCAAATGCCTTTATGAAAAATAAATAAATTGAAAAACTAACATGTTCAACATTGGAGTGTACCAATCTTCTGGTAAAATAGATGGTGAACAGTATAGTTTAAATGAATAAAAGCCTGTTATTTCCCAGAGCTCCCTCTCTAGCCAGCATAGAAAACTACAGTAACATAGTAAACTTTTAAATAGCATATACGGAGTTTATAAATAATTTTGAAAGTAGTGGTGAGAAAGTATGATTATGTTTCTAACAAAGGTAGTATTTACAAAACTATAAATATTTCAAAGTATAGTAGTGGGTTAGTCTGCTGTGTTCTTTTTGCTTTAAATAATTGTGAAAAGCAATGTAGCACTGTAAGCACTCTGTATCTGGTGATTGAGCAGAAGACACAAGAGCCTGTTCATTAAACCTGATTCTCTCCGATTTGGGAGAGAATGTACTGTAGCTTAGCAGCAATCTTGGAGACATATGAGAGGTACATGAAGTGATACGTCACTTTGGCAGCAAAAACAAACAGGCTAAGAGGTAAGCCGCACCTCTTATGAACAATAGGTAGCGAGCAAGCAGCCCGCTGAGTAAATCTTTTTAAGCTTTCACAAAAGGACTAACAGATTGTGAATACAGATGGAATCTTGAGGTAATTTGGCTAAGAAATGGAGCTTTTAAATAAAGTCAAAGTAAAAAAAACTAAAGTCTAATGGATAACATTTTGAAATATTTAGATCTACCTGAACCACTGAACAAACTCCAAACGGAGAGAACCAGAAAGTTAATACTATCAGTGAAAGCACAAGATAGTGATGAAATAAGTAAAGCAGATTGCTTGCTGAGTTAAGCGACAAGATGAAAAAATAAATAAAGAGTTTTGCCGCTGTTTTAAAAACCTGTAAATTGTAAAACGCTAGCAGTAAAGAGTTTGCATATATTTTTGACGGAAGTTTAAGAAAGAATCTGCTGAATGCATGATAGCCACTGCTTCAATACTGTTCTGATTTACTGAAAAAGAAAGATGTTTTGAAATGATAAAGCTCTAAATATAAGAGGTATGTGGGTGGCTATGGGGTAATAAGTTTGATACTTAAGTAAATGAGTTTTTCTGCCCAGTACTTAGAACAAGTGGCGTTGTGCTAATGATAGTTGTTTGTTACATTTTTTCACAGAAGCTGATTTAAAATAGCCTGATGGAAAATATCTAATGAATGATTAACAAACAACTGAATCTATTGGGTAATTAATAACACAAAATCCCACAATGATTATAAACATATCAAATATATGTGTAATTTTAAGTGGTGATATTAAAATGTTGAATTTCTGTTTTAAATAGATGGAAACTATTTTATGAAAAATGCCCTGTGAACAAGCTCTGAGGAGCGAAACATAGGGGTTGGAATTGAATAAATAAAAAGAATAAGAAGTGAACTCTGCTCTGGAAGTAGATTTTTTAGCTGTGACAAGCATACACCCCCTGTTTCTTTAAGTAAATTTTGTATCAGTTTGCACCTTCGAGGTTTTTTTTTTAAGATATCCATTTCCCAGTTGTTTCATTGTTTACTATAGGAATGGGCCTGTTTAGAGTCACCCCTTATGCCTCATTGGTCAGCATGGCACTGTGGAACAACAAAGACTTATTTTGGTACCATGTAATACAAACAATGTGTTTAGATGTGCTATATGTGATTTATGCAATGTAGAGGTGGTTTTAAAAACTAAGGACTATTTCCAGAGAAATTCTTGTTTGAAAAGTGAAACCAGATTCTGCGCATGCCTAGACTGGCGGTATTATAGGGTACCAAAATTAGTCTTCAGTGTTCATGCTGATGTTGAGGAGGCACAGGACAGAGGTGCAGTAAGGGACTTTCAATCAGAATGACTGCCAGGCACTTTACTACAGAAAGACATGGAAGGCCACCAGTATGGCATGGGTAAGGAGGCATGACTGTTTCTAAATGATCAGGGTATAGACACTAATCACACTGAAGCATAAACTGACAGTTAGCTGTATCAGTTGAAAGCAACTTGATCTTTTCTCACTCCCCATGCCTTGTTACAGAGGAAGAAGTAAGTCAGTTTTGCAAAAAAACAAAACAAAAAAAAACATAATGACAAGGCATTTGGATTTTGGCGTAATGCAGTGCTAACAGGGTGTCTCAGTGAAGAGAGACCACAGTATGTACACCTAGCAATGTAGTTTTCCCTTGCAAAACTGCTGCAACATCACTGTACTGAAGTGTGAGTCACTCTTCTGCCATATAGTGATGTCAGCAGTACAGCCCTGGGTCCACAGCAACACCGGACTTGCTACAGAAGCTCCGCTACACCCTGCAGTTTTTAGCAGCTCAGAATGCAAAAATATACAGTAGAGGACAGTAATGAAATGTAATTCCAGAGTCAATGCAAGAAGGGGTAATTTATACATGAAAATCAAAAGGACCGGGAAAGGTGTTGACAGCAACTTAATCTTCTCTGAATCCCCATGCTTTGTTACAGAGGCAGAAGTAAGTCAGTTTTATAGAAAAACATACTGACAAGGCATTTGGATTTTGGCATAATGCATTGCTAACAGGGTGTCTTGGGGAAGAGGAAACATTATGTACACCTAGTACTGATAGTTTTTCCTTGCAAAACTGCTGCAACTGCACAGCACTGCACAGCGTGAGTCACTCTTCTGCCATATAGTGATGTCAGCGGCAACCAGCAGGCTAGCAGCTGAACAGCAAAGACAAGGGCATCAGGAACTAAAGAAGGGCTCAAAAACAAATGCAAAATATGGAAGGCAGAGTAAGCCTTGGCCAAAAATAACAAATGCACACACCCATTCAGGTCTAGTACTGCATATAATGACTACAAGCTGTAACTGTTTGGACCATCATGAAAGGTGCTCTTCAAAGCAAAGGGTATCAAAGCACAAGAGCTATACACAAAGAGGAGATGACATATCATCAATAGCTAGATATTTCAAAATCATGAATCTTACAATACCTATGTTAAGATTTTGGGGCATAGAAAAGGTAATCCTCTGAGAGGTGGGGATCAGAACCAAAAAGGTTTGACAAGGGAAACCTTTTGGATTAGCCAATTTGCAGCTACCAACCCCAGATTAAGTCTAAATGAAGAAAAAGATCATACTGAAAGAAAACAAACTTCTGAGATGTTCTAAGTTAGCACTGCTCCAGATAAATGTAAACACGTATAGGGTTCATAAACCTTATTGAGGGATAATATATATTTTCACATGAACAACAGAGTCAGATTTTAATAATGTATGATAGTAATTTTTATTTTATATGTTTTAACAGTTATTTATAAGTGCAACTTCCTTCTTTGGGATAAACAAAAAATATCAAGTAGCTTAACCCAAATGAGTACAGCGGTGTCAACCAGGATGCAACATGGTAATGCTGCAGCATATCACAAAATACTGCAGTATACTGTAGGGGACAGTGGAATTCAATGGCAATTAAGAAATGTTTTCATGTAGTATTTGTCACTTGTTGAAAGTTACTGAATGTGTCTTAGGTCTGGGCACTGCTGTCTGTGGGTTAATGAAAATTAGCATTTTCCTTCTGTTTGAATTTTAAAGCCACAGTTTACATTTGAATAGACATGCATAATGAAAGACAAACAATATTTTGGAAATTTATTGAACCTGCTGCCCTGAAGAAGACTTATGAAGGTGAAACACTGGTGGTTGCTAGCAGGTCAGATGGAAATTAATTTATCTTGAATAGAATACATGCAGTTGGTTTTTGAAGTACTGCACAATATGGCTGGGCGTTGTCCATATATCCTTCCTTACCATTTCTCTAGTAGTACTGTAGGATTCCCCACTTTTGTTTTTCATTTTTTGTTGGCTTGGTAAGCAGAAGGGTTTGGTTATTATTGAAACAAAAAAAATACAGAAATATGCATTTAATTTTGTCATCCAAATATGTTATATTAAATAAGATTGCTTTATTCCAGATCTTGAAGAATCATCAAGTGGGGGTAACAAAAACACATTACTTTCTTAAATCCTTTTATCAGGATATGTATATCTCTAAAGTTTCCCCCTGAGTGCAGATTTTTTGAATTCTTTGACAGAGATAAGTTGACATACCCTGGCAGGAAGGGCAGGGACTGGCTGGAGAGACTGATCACAACAAGTGAGGTCATTATAGTTTTTTGTTGCATGGTCATTTTCAAATCCCCTGGTCTGCATGACCTACTAGTGGAGATTTATAAATTACTAAGACACATGATTAATGAACAGCTACACCATGTGCTCCAGAAATCTTTGAACTGGGCCCTCCAGCAGATTTGTATGAGAGGGATGGTTGTACTCCTCCAGAAGGTCCAAGAGGAACTCATGTGTGATAGTGATAAATAATGATCCATGTCATTGTTTGATGCATACTGTAAAATCCTGGCCAAAAATTGGCTTAAACAGTGGCCTCCGTAAAAGGAAACTAATACACCCACAACAGGTGGAATTTCTCCCAAAACATTATAAAGGACTGACAATTTCTGCCAGTTGTTGTTTGACCAGATGCAGTATACACCTTGGGCACTGAAAAGGCATTCCAATCCCACAGAGTGACTTTATCTTATTGGTACACAGAAGAAATTTGTCCTTTGGTGATACTTCTTTAAATGGCTCATATGACTTTATACCTCTACCCTAGGGACCCTATTAATTAATGAGTCAATCTCCCCTCCATCCCTTCATGGGGTAGTAAACAGGGTTGCTCCTCATCATCCATTCTTTTATTTGATTAGAGAACCCTTCACCTCAGAGACTAGAAATAAAGTGATAATCACTGGAATTCCAATGGTTCCTCATGAATAAATGGTTATGCTGTTCACAGCTGACCTCTTTCTGTCTATAAATCATCCTGAAAGGTTCACAACAACATGATGGATTTCTTATACATTTGTATAATTCCTCCCAGCTAAATTTCAGCTGGTTTTTATATGATACAATGTTCATGTCTAAGCAATGTTCTAGGGGCCCATTTATGAAGTGGGAGTTTAGAATGTAACCCAGATAGACCATCTTAGGGTAGCTGGTTCATTCCACTGGGGTGTCACATAGATGAGGCACACTGATGAGTCCTGGTAGGATGAAACACTTGTATGTGTCTTCTGTTGGCACCATTTGCAGACTGTGTGAGAGGCCTTTCAGCACCATGCATTTTTGCTTAAAGTTGAACTAGCATAATATTCTGTGGTAATTTGCATATACAGCCCATGATGCTTTGCATTATGGGGGTATGTGTGATTTTGCATTTTTTTGAAACTTGGCCTTCTGGCCAGTGCCCTTTGGGGTAACCATTGCCTCAGTGCTTGTGCGCTGAGGTTGTTTGTCATCTAGAATGACACCACTGGTGCTCCAATATCTGTTAGTAAAGGTGAGCCTAAAATGAGAAAAACAAATTTTGCAAAGGTCAATACATTGTACAGCTTTTAATTGATAAACCTACAATAGCATAGAATGGGTGCATGGGAGAATCTAAACTTGTCAGTCAAAAGCTGTCCAAAAAGATTTTATAAAACTGTTTGAAAAATAAATAAAAATAATAAGACTACATTTAATATGGAATTTAAGTACATGGTTAGAAAACAATGCAATAAATACTGCAGCAATTGCAATACAATAGTAGTAATAAGGTAAGACTATTGAGGTCTTTGAAAGTAAAACTAAAAAAAAAATTCTTTATACTACAACTCATCAAATTCATTTTTTTTCTCATATAGGTTTTTATCCTCAATCTCCCCAGCTACCTCTTTCTAAACAATCGCCCCAGCCCCATCACTCATCTCCTCTGGGCCTTACCTTCCACTGGTGTTCTGTCCCACAGGACTGTGGCATATGCCTGGCCACCAGTATGGGGCCTGTGGGAGGTCAGGTGCCATCCTGTCGCTAGAGTTTTTTTCCTCCAGTTTTCTCCCTGTTACTTCCCAAGGCATTGGCAATGCATGGTTGTTCATGCACACCAGAACTGACAATGGTACCACTCTACCCACCCTGTCTAGCACCAGCCCCCTCTTTGCCCAGTGCTACCATTGAGCCTTCACTCAGTGGCAGTTAAGAACTTGAAAGGCCTACTTCCCAGGAGAAGAGAGCTGCCTGATGGCTACTCAATCCACTCCCAGCCCACCACCCCTGGCCCACCCTTGGCAACCTGTGCCCATTCCTGAACATGGGTTGCCAGCATAATGAGAGGTAAGGCATCCAGTGCCTTAGCTCTCTACACCACTGGGCCGGCTCATTGAATAGATTTTTAACCACGTACAGAAAGAAGAAGCCTTGGGACTATTAGTCACAGTTGCTTCACCAATAGTTTTTTTTTTAATAAGACAAGAAGTTTATAAGCTGAGAAGTATAAACTGTGAATAGACTAGTCATTTGTTGCCAACAAGGTCTTCATCACTATGTATCTTTTTTCCAAGCAGACAATAAAAATTGTGCGCATTTTTACAAAATGATGTGATCTTCAGAACTCAACAGGCTATTGACCGTTACTGAAGATTAAAGAAACTTCTTTATGAGATTATTTCCCAACCATTTATCACTTATATGCTATACCTAGGACAATTCAAAATTACAGTGGAACCAGCTCGGATGCAGTTCAGTACCTTGCAGTGAATTACATGGTTCAATATACTGTGCTACAAAATAAAAGTGCTTAATTTCCATTGAATTGCACTGTTCTCCACAGCATACTGCTGCACTGTGTAGAAATACTGTAAGGTACTGCACTGCATTCTGGCTACTTCCACTGTATATGTTACACATTATCTTTGGATCCTACATTAAACAAACAGTTAATATTTCTTTTTTATCAGATGATTTGATGTATCTGATTTCAAAGAGCCAACATGTTTGGGTATTAAATCTAACTGTAGTGATTATCCAGCTCTTTCCTGGATATTTAATTTAATTCAGATATATGCAGTTACAGATTTTGATAAAAGCCAGCAAATGCAGACTGCATTTGTTTGCACCTAGAAATGCAGTATCATTTTGCTTATACATGTCAATAGCTTTTGCTCAAATTTGCTCTTGCATACTAATGCTTTTTTAATGTTCTGTTGTGAGTAATCCCATAAACATTGAAGACCAAGATTTTGTTAATAATTGTTTAATCTCAAAATCCAGGTGTTTTGCAGCTTAGTTTGAGAAATTGTTATTTCTCTTTCAAACACAGGGCAGGTAATGTAAACATCCATGTTTAAAACCTTTAGTCAGTATCCCAACTTTCTACCATAGTCCAGGCATTTCAACGCCATTTAGTCAAGTTTTGATCTAACAGCATAAATCAGAATGCCAGACAGTAATTTCAGGATTAATTTACAAAACCTGGATATGAGTGATGTGTGGAATGTGGAATTCCTCCAGTGAAATTAATGCAGAATGACTGTTCTGCCTGTGAAATTTCTGCCAGAATTTCATTAGTTCTTCTGTGGAATTCCACCTTCTTTGACCTGCAAAATAATATTCCATGGAATGTTAGGCTGAAAATCATTCTGCAACCATTTCTGTGGAAAATATCAAGATCCATGGATAATATTTCGTGGAACAATGTTTTTCCGTGGAAAATCATTCCACCACCATTTCTGCAGAAGATTATATATATATATATATATATATATATATATATCTATATAGATAGACAGATAGATAGATAGATAGATAGATAGATAGATAGATAGATAGATATTTTTTGTCAAGTTTCTTTCTTCACTGGCAACCTGGGAACTCTGTCAGGCTAACCCCACACACCACCACTGCTCTACCACCCACCTGAAGCCCACTCTCTGGGAAATTGAGGACAAAACCCCCACTTACCTAAGACCGACAGCCCCCCTGACTCTGAGCCCACTGAAGCAGGGCCACCTCCACTCCCAGTGCTCTATCTAGAATCCAGTGCATTGGCACAAGGCAAGTGGAGTTTCAGCAGAGGTGGAGAGATGAGCTCAGTACTGGGTGTGTGACAGAGGGGTACTGGAGGCAGCCATTGCCTATCCCAGGGCCAGGGATTTCCCTAGTGCAAGTGTCCCCCTGGAGTGTGGGCGTGTAATTACATCTGCACAGGCATGCTGCTGACGCCTGCAGTGGCTTCATCTCTGTACAGCACCAAATATAGAAATATAAAATTTGATGGCAGATAAGGACCACTTGGCCCATCTAGTCTGCCCATTTCCCTTCCTAATGGATAAGCTGCAAATCCTAGTTAATCAACAGCCTACTTCCTCCTACCCCCAACTAGAATTGCCTTAACATAGAACATAGAAACATAGATTTTGATGGCAGATAAGGACCGCTTGGCCCACCCAGTCTGCCCATTTCCCTACTTATTGGATAAGCTGCAGATCTTAGTTAACCAGCAGCCTACTTCTTCCTACCCCCACCCCCTAGAATTGCCTTATGACTGTCCCATGCATGCTTGAATTCCACGACTGTTTTGACTCCACAACCTCCTCCGAAGGCCATTCCATGCATCCACAACCCTCTCTGAAAAATACTTCCTTAAATTACCTCTGAGCTGCCCCTTCTATCTTCAAATTGTGCCCCTTGTTCTTGCACACCTTTTTTTGAAATATGCTACCCTTGGCTTTGTTGATTCCTTGAGGTACTTGAAAGTTTCTATCATGTCCCCCTCTCCCTCCTTTCCTCGAGGCTATACATATTCAGCTCCTTAAGTCTCTCTTCATATGTCTTCTGGTGCAGACCCTGCACCATTTTAGTTGCCCTCCACTGGACAGCCTCCATCCTGTCTATGTCCTTGCGGAGATTGGGTCTCCAGAACTGCACGCAGTACTCCAGATGGGATCTCACCAACTGTCTGTACAGAGGGATAATAACTTCCTGTTTTCTACTGGTGATGCCTCTCCTATGCATCCCAGTATCCCCCCAGCCCTCCTTGCTGCCCTCTCACATTGCTTGCCCACCTTTAGGTCATCTGATATGACTACCCGGGTCCCTTTCCATTTTTGTTGTTGTTAGTATCTCACCCCCCATTGTGTACTCTTCCCCTGGGTTTTTGTTTCCCAGGTGCATTACCTTGCACTTCTTAGCATTGAATCTAAGCTGCCATACATTTGACCATTCCTCTAACCTTGCCAAGTCCCTTCTCATCCTTTCCACCCCACCTTGTGCATCAACTCTGTTGCAGATCTTTGTGTCATCTGCAAAGAGACATACTTTTCCTTCCAGTCCCTCTGCAATGTCGCTTATAAAGACATTGAAGAGAACCAGTCCTAATATTGAACCCTGCAGTACCCCACTAGTAACCCCCCTTTCTTCAGAGTGGACTCCATTTACTATTACTCTCTGTGTTCTATTCTCCAGCCAATTCTTTTCCCCGGCTGTCATCTTGGGACCCACTCCCAGGCTGGCTAACTTGTATATTAATCTTTTGTGTCGGACTGTGTCAAATGCCTTGCTAAAGTCTCTGTAGGCCATGTCCACAGCCCCTCCCTGATCTACTACTTTGGTCACCCAGTCAAAGAAATCTATAAGATTTGTCTGGCATGACCTTCCCACTGTGAATCCATGCTGCCTTGGGTCCTGAGCCTCTCTGGCCTCTAGATACTCAACAGTTCTTTCCTTCAGAAGTGATTACATCATTTTCCCTACCACTGAGGTTAAACTAACAGGTCTGTAGTTTTCTGCTTCTGCCTTACTCCCACTTTTGTGAAGGGGAATCACATCTGCCCTTCTCCAATCCTCGGGTACCACCCCATCCTCCCATGATTTGTTAAAGAGGGTAGTCAGTGGTGTCACTAGTTCTACCCTTAGTTCTTTTAGAATTCTGGGATGAATCCCATCAGGCCCCATTGCTTTGTCCACCTTCAGTTTTAAGAGTTCTTTCAGAACCCTTTCTTCTGTAAATGGGCTGGTATCAACTTCTGTATCCAGAGTGTTTCTACTGTTTGTTTTAGGTACCTCCCCCACTTCCTTTGTAAATAGTGAGCAAAAATATTTGTTTAGTGTCTCTGCCTTTTCACAGTCACCCTCTGCCCACCCTCCTCCTCTTTATTAAGCCTCACTAGCCCTCCCTTGGTCTTCCTTCGCTCCCTGATGTACCTATAAAAGGTTTTATCCCCTTCTTAACTGAGTTGGCTACCTTTTCCTCGGTTTGGGCCTTTGCTATTCTGACTGCCTTCCCAGCTTCCTTTTGCTTTAACTGATACAGTTCCCTGTCCTGCTCCTTCTGTGATTCCTTGTACTTCCTGAATGCTTTCTTTTTCTCTTGAACCTTCACTGCCACTTCCTTTGAGAACCATAGTGGTTTCTTACATCGTTTCATTTTGTTAACTTGCTTCACACAAAGGCTTGTTACCTCTGTGACGGCAGTTTATTATTCCCACTGTTCTTCCACCCTCCTTCCTGCCCATTTGCTAGTGCATTCCTTGAGGCACTCACCCATTTGAGCAAAGTCAGCCTCCTAAAGTCCAGTACTTTGCCTTGTATGGCTTGACTCTATTGCTGTGTTTATTGTGAACTACTGTTGGATGGTCGCTAGTTCCCAGATGGCTACCCACTTCTACATCTGTGATCCTCTCTCCATCTCCATTTGAGAGAACCAGGTCTAAGATTGCTCCCTCTCGAGTGGGCTCCAATACTAGTTGTCTAAGGCATGCCCCCGTAGGGCATCTAGAATAACCCCACTCTTTGAAGTGGCTGCTGCAACTGCACTCCAGTTAACATCTGGCATATTCAGATCACCCATCAGCAATATCTCCCCTTTTTCTGCCATTCTAAGTATTCTTTCTATCATTTCCTTGTCCATTTCCTCACCCTGAGAAGGGGGTCTGTATACAACCCCTGTGCGGATTGTGGTGTCATTGCCGGTCTCCAAATTTACCCACAAATTTATGTCTGTCCCAAGCATTCTTTAATTCCTCCACTGTTTTTGACTACATGACCTCCTCAGGAAGGCTGTTCCATGCATCCACTACCCTGTCCATGAAAATATACTTCCTCACATTACCTCTGAGCCATTCTCGCCTCTATCTTCAAATTGTGCCTCCTTGTTCTTGCACATCTCTTTTTCTGAAAGATGCAACCCTCTTGGACGTTGTTGATTCCCTTAAGGTACTTGAAAGTTTCTATCATGTCCCCCTCTCCTTCCTTTCCTTGAGGGTATACATATTAAGCTCCTTTAATCTCTCTTCTTATGTCTTCTGTTGCAGACCCTGCACCATTTTGGTTGCCATCCTCTGGACAGCCTCCACCCTGTCTATGTCTTTGTGGAGATGAGGTCTCCAGAACTGCATGCAGTACTGCAGATGGAGTCTAATCAATTGTCTGCACAGAGGGATAACAACTTCCTGTTTTCTACTGGTGATGCCTCTCCCTATGCATCCCAGCATCCCCCCAGCCCTCCTTACTACCTTCTCACATTGCTTGCCCACCTTTAGGTCATCTGATCTAGCTTACTCAAATTGGAATTCCAGTCTGAAACTAAGAGGGCACACTCCTCACATGGAGGTAAGAGCAAATATAGTCAAATTAGGCAGTGGAAAGTTTAACAAAGCTATGCTGTGTGTGTGGGGGTGGGTGTGTGTGTGTGTGCACTGGTACTTTTGAATTGTTTGTTGTTTGCCACTGTCTAGCAGCACCCCTTAGAAGAAATGTGAATTCTAGTATGTGAAGCAACTTAAAAGGTTTGAGCATGCTACTTTGGTTCTGTTCATATGGAGGTGTGCAAAAATGTCGATGTTGAGTGAAAATATAAAAAATTGGAGAAGTTATGTGTGTGCGTAGAAACTGCGGAACACACTCTGGTAACACAGTCATTTTTCAGAATTGTTTCACCAGATTTGCAACATGGGCTTTTTGGGACCTCTCCTTATGACCACTGTCACTGTGATGTTCTTAATCTGTCCCAAACACTGATTTCCCACAGTGACCATGCCATTATGTGCCAGATGTGCGTACTGTTCATAAAGGAGATGTGAAAAAATGGCAACGTTGAAAATCTGGAGTGAAAATATTAAAAATTGTTGAAGTTACAAGCGTGCATGGAAACCGTGCAATGCATGCTTGTAACAGACTCATTTTATTGACTTTTTTCACCAAATTTGCAACATAGGCTTTTTGGGAGCCCTCCACATGAATAGTGACACTGTCATTTAGTTAATCAGTCCTGAAAGGTGATCCTGCACAGTGACCACAAAATTATCTTTTGGGACTGAATAATGAAATGACAGTGACTGAATTCATGAGGTGGCGTCCCAAGAACCCCATGTTGAAAATTTGGAGCCAAAAGTCAAAAAAATGGCCAAGATACCCACCTAAGTTGAACCCCCCCCCATTGATGCCATTATACAGCTTACTGTGATTTTCTTCAGTTCGTGGTCAGCTTTTGAAGAGTTTGGGCATCTCCTGCTCCACCGAAGAATGCCTCCCTGGCCTCCAGATGTAAGTATGGGGTGACGGGGGTGTAGCGAGGTGGGGTGCACAGATGGTGGGTGCAGGTTTGGGAAGGGGGGTGTCGTGACTATGAGAGACCATTTTCTGTTTTACAGGGCAAATAAAATAAATACAGAACATCGGGGGAAGGTTTTTTTTCCACAGGTTTCATAAATACATTTGGGCACACTGGGGTGTGTCTTTGTTTGGGGGAGCATGATGCCAAGGTGGATTGGTCACCTCTGTCAGCAGACAAATTAAACTAGGGGGACATTATGCCAATGGGAATTGGGCACCCCCATTGGCAAACAAATTGAACTGGGGATGGGGCATGCTGACAGGGGAATTGGGCACCCCTGAAGTCAGCTTTCTAGGGATTGTAAGAGGTGGACAATGGGAGTCACCACCATGTTTGCTGAAATGTTTCACCAGGAACAGCATGTAATGGAGGCATGTCAGATCTACTGCTGCAATGATGATCTTGTCTCTCATTGCAGCAGCAGATTTCTTTCAGGTTGGTGGCACCCTCTGAAACTGCTGTCGTCGGCAGCATGCTCACTGGTTGGCGGCTGAGGGACACACCGGCTAAAGCATCCCCTGAATTTGCCACAACGTTGACACACCTTTGAAAGTGCTAGTACAGTGCTACTACTGCAAAATGTTGCTTGAGCATGCGTGCACAAGCCAACATAAAAATGCATTAATACAGACATTTGGGTTGAAGAACACAAATTACACAAAGTAATTAATTTAAAGCATTAGGGTTTTGTTTCCCTGGAGACTTGGCTAATCAGTGGTGAGGTGTTCCTGAGGGTTTTCAACCATAATGCCCACCCCTTTCCCTAAGCAAACAAGTTTATACATGATCTGATGCTGGCCCTGTGCAATGTAAGTTATTTATGATCTTGCTGTCATATTTTGTTTTACATGATCTCTTGCTTCACACAGGGCCCACAGGGCCATGCACAAAGAAAGTTATGACTGACTTTGTTGACCACATATGATGAGATATATAGTATTTCTCTGCCTCCAAACACTAGATGCCTATGAGGCACATGCTTGGACCTTACCTTGTGCTTTGTACTGGAGGCAGGGTTAAGAATCCCAAGGAACATTATAGCACTGATTCACCAAGGCTCCTGAGACTTTAAGCCCTACTGTTTTCATTTCCTTACTTTGTGCACTTTATGTTCTTTAACCCTATGTGTGTATCATCAGTTATTTTTTAAAATGAATATATAAAGCACAGTATACACACATTTTAAAGGCATGGTAGCCCATCTTTGTTATGGTTGAGTTAATGTTTGTTTCAAAAATGCTAAATCACCGGTAACATGGAGGGGCTACCATGCCTTTATAATGTAACCATGAAAGGATTGCATTCTGGGAACAGCTCTAATGAAAATGTGAGTATCATAATTTACATTGATCTAATTTTTGCCTTAGCTGTGCACCAAAGTCTTAATTTTGGGAGATTTTTATGTAATTTCACTAGAACTGGTGGACACTGGATTCAGTGAGCACTGACAAGAATAGCGTCGGCATGGTGCACTTGGTAAAAACTGTGCCATTTTTTTTCA
The DNA here is from genome assembly GCA_016271365.2 of Neoceratodus forsteri. Lineage (NCBI taxonomy): Eukaryota > Metazoa > Chordata > Ceratodontiformes > Ceratodontidae > Neoceratodus > Neoceratodus forsteri. Next base: position 288,155,310 of record CM057454.1, read on the forward strand.
GTGGGCTTCACATCCCCACACCCATCGATGTGGGATGCTTTGTCCCCCCCCCGTATCCCCCATCTATAGGATTCTCACTCCAAGGAGGAGGTAATCCCGGTGAAAGGTAAAATTCATGAGGCAGTTGTGGCCCTATGTAAAAAACAAATAAAAAGTCCTGAGATATGCTAAAAGGTTGCCGACCATGATTAGAACCCTATTTTCCACTGCTGCTGGCTGAGCTGCTTGATTCCTCAGTCTGCCACACCATGGGAGCAGCTTGGCCAGCATCCTGGATTCTGGTGCTCTTGTGTTTGATTGGCTCCATGGACAGTGACCAGGGGAGTGCTTACAGTAAGCGCTGTAAAAACCCACTCACTGTCCATGTGAGTGCTTGCCAGACTAGCACCATATAGTGTGGTGCTATTCTGGTAGCGCTCACTTGATGGGGTACTGAACTGATTCATACCAAACATGTTAAAATATTACCCTATATGTCTAGGAAAGTGCACAGTAAATTTAGGAGTCCCAAGGGTTAAGACTGGCAAGATATAATCTCAGATAAACTGGCAGAAAGACTATGTGATATGAATTATAAGATGGACACAATAAAGAAAGGATATGAACATGCAGCAGACACTGACAAGAGCCAGTTGTTGGAAAGGAACCAAAACAGAAATATGGATTTGAACCGAATGACTTTTGTGACAGACTATACAGTACTCCTGTGGCACATAAAATAGGAAATATAATGAAAAAAACCTTGGGACATATTGAGAACAGATGTAAGTCTACAGACTACAAATGCACCACAACCAAGAATCATATGAGAAGAGGTTGGACAATTTTAATCTGTATTCCTTGGCTTATAGAAGATGGAGGGGTGATTTAGTCTATAGATCATTTCAAGATAATATCCTCAGAGAAGATTTAGGACTTGAATTATTTGTCAGAAATTACAATACAAGAGCTCATTGTAGACAAATTAAACAACAAAAGTGGAAATCACAAAAGAGAAAACAGTGGTTTAGTCACAGGGTCATTTTAAGGTGGAATTCTCTCCCCTATGATATAATTAGTAGTCCAACTTTAGATATTTTTAAAATAAGATTGGATAATTACAGTAGAACCAAGTCCTTAGTTTATTAATTAGTTTACTTGTTGATAATGGGTGTTTACTCACCTGGTAAAGGTGATTGTGTTGGTTGGCATCCATGGCACTCCAGACATTACCTCATGGGTTTTAGCCCACCTGATAGGCTAGTGATGCACATGACCCTAGATCAAATTTCTGGTATATCCAGGTCCCAGAAGCCCCTGCTCTCCAGTTTGAATCTTCCATAGCTGAAATCAAGGTTAGTAAAAGAATGCAAAGAGAGAAAGAAACAACAATGCAAGGCAGACCAACGTGATGGCATGAAAGAAAAAGGCTAGCTACGATGTAGTCTCAGAGGCCAGTAGGCCAAATTTATTATACCTATTATTTACAATCTAATCTCGATCCTGACGGGACCGACTGTAGATTCTCACTGCAACTTCTTTCCACCCCCCTCCTAAGGCTGTCAAAGGTTAAAAAATTTTTTGGTCCCGGTTACTCTGAGCACTCTGATGGGAGGGCCTTGGAGTGCCATGGATGTGAACCAACACGATCACCTTTACCAGGTGAGTAAACACCCATTGTGATTGGTTGGGCATCCATGGCACTCCAGACATTACCTCATGGGTAGATAAGAAGCAGTGAAGCACCCAAGGGAGGGATCAGAGTGGTCTATGAGTGAGGGGACGAAGTCGCTGCTAGGAGGATCTGTGTGGAAAAAGTGGGCTGGATGGCATGCAGGTGTTCGAGTCTGTAGTGTCTAGTGAACGTGTGCAGGGAACTCCAAGTAACTGCCCTGCATATGTCTTTGGAAGACACGTTGGCTCTTTCTTCCCAGGATGTGGTGACTGCCCTGGTAGAATGGGCCCTGATACCCTGAGGAGATATCATTTGCTTTGCTAGGTAAGCATTCTGAATGGTTCTCCTTAGCCAACCGGCGATCATGGACTTGGAGGCTGCCCTGCCTTGCCTTTGGCCCTTCGCGATGACAAATAACCTTTCCGTCTTATGGAGGGGCCGCGTTCTGGCTATGTAGATTGAGAGGGTGGATCCGACATCCAGGTGATGTGGGATCAGGCGAGTGCCCTGCTATGTGTCTGCAGGGAAGATGGGCAGCTCAATGGGCTGTTCCCTGTGGAATGCCGTGGATACCTTGGGCTGAAAGTACCATTCGAAGACGGACTCCTTGAGGGGTGAAAATCGTATAGGGTTCGGAGCATGATAGAGCCACCAACTCTCCGATCTGCCTGGCTGAACAGATGGCCACTAGGAAACAAGTCTTGAGGCCAACCCAGAATAGGTCCGCCTCCCGGAGCGGTTCGTAGGGGGCCGAGCTGAGGAAGTCGAGTACCAGTGGAAGATCCCAAGGTGCGATAGTTGATCGTGTCTTTGGTCGAAGTATCTCCACCGCCTTTAGGAAACGCAGAGCGTCGGGGTGTGCTCCCGGACTGTGCCCCCGATGGGCCCCATAGCAGCTCCTATAGCTGAAAGTTGTACCCTGAGGGAAGAGTGGGCCCGGCCCTTGTCCACTCCCTGCTGCAGGAATAGCAAGATGGCAGCCATGTCCACCTGCTCGGGTACCTTACCTCTTTCTTGACACCACCTCGAGAATATAGACCACTGTCTACTGTAGGTGGAGGTGGTGGAGGTCCATCTGGACTGTAACATGGTACTGATGATGGAATCATGGTAGCCTGCCTCTATTAGTCTCCTCCTTTCAGGAGTCAGGCCATGAGCTTCAGTGTCCGCGGGGCCGGGTGGACTACTGGCCCTGGGAGAGCATGTCTGCTTGGTGAGGAAGTCTGAGGCTGGCCATAGACATCTCACGAATGGAGGTGAACCATGTCCTTCATGGCCAATATGGGGCCACCAGGATGATGGTGAGACAGGATGCCCGTATCTTGGCTAGGATCTGGGGAATTAGGGGGAGAGGCGGAAACACACATGCATGATCCCGACCCCAAGGTTGGGATAGGGCGTCGGTTCCCTGGGAGTGACTCTCCCTGAATCGTGAGTAATAATCCTTGACCTGTGAGTTCTCCCATGTTGCCATGAGATCCATGGTTATGGGTCCCCAAGCCCTTTGGATCATCTGGAACAGATCGGGGTGCAACCGCCGTTCTCCTGGGTGCACCTGTTGTCTGCTGAGCCAATCCGCACGTACGTTGAGTTTTCCTGCAAGGTGTACTGCGCCTAGGTGGCTGAGATTTGATTGAGCCCAATTGAGGACTGATGTTGTCTCTCTCAACATGGCTCTGCTCTTGGTCATGCCCTGCTTTGTGATGTAGGCCCCTGTGACCCGATTGTCGGAATGTATCAGAACCGACTGGTCACGTTCGAGGGGTTTGAAAGCCTTGATCGCATGGTATACTGCCCTCATCTCCAGTATGTTGATGGACAGCTTGGATTCCCATGGTGACCATAGACCCTGGGCCGTTGAGTCTCCCAGGCAGGCCCCCCAACTGGACAGGCTCGCATCTGTCTCTATTGTGGCCGCGTAGGAGGCCTCCAGGGGAACTCCCCTGGTGAGGTTCAACTCCACTGTCTCCCATGCTAGTGAGAGTCTCACTGATTGTGGTAGTGGAACAGTGACCTGCAGGTTGTGCTCGTTCGGTGCTCCCCAAGTGAGGATGTGTTTCTGGAACGGGAGCATATGCCACCTGGCCCAGGGTATGAGGTCTATGCATGATGCCATGCATCCTAACAACTGGGCTATGCGACCCATGGTCATCTGGTGGTGGCCCTTCATCTGACAGGCCAGGGTCATCAGGTTGATGACCCTCAAGGGGGATGGCTTTGCCCAACCATGGGCCGAGTTGATCAGCGCACCCAGATGTTCGATCTGCTGCGTGGGAATGAGATGGCTCTTTTCCCGATTGACCACCCAACCGTGCTCCTCGAGCACCTGTAAGGCAGTCGCTGTGTCCTGTAGGGCCTGATCCTTGGAACATGCTTGAATAAGCCAGTTGTCCAGGTATGGTATGATATCCAGTCCCTGCTCTCTGAGTCTGGCCACCAGGACTATGGAGACCTTGGTGAAGACTCTCGGGGCTGATGTGAGGCCGAATGATAAGGCCTGGTACTGAAAATGGTGGCCCAGGATGTGAAAACGGAGGAATTGCCTGTGTCTTTGAATGATAGGGATGTGAAGGTATGCGTCCTTGAGGTCTATGGATGTCAGGAAGTCGCCTACCTGGAGACTGCGTAGGACTGAACGTATTGTCTCCATTTTGAATCTGTGACACACCACATGCTGGTTGAGATGTTTTAGGTCTAGAATAGGTCTGAGTTCTCCTGACTTCTTGGGTACGAGGAAGAATATTGAGTAGATCCCTAGGTTTTGTTCATGTTGGGGAATGGGCTGGATGGCCCTGTTCTGGACTAGATCCAACAAGATACGTTGAACCTGGTGAGGGGTGACCTTTCTTTTGGCTATAGGGGAGGAGACAAATCTGTGGGAGATTTGGGGGTGGGATAGCTCTATGGAGTACCCCCGTGTGATCACCTCCTGGACCCACCTGTCAGAGGTCATGTTGAGCCACAGGTGTGAGAATAACAGGAGTCTTTGACCCACTGGTGGGTAGGGTCCCTGACTGCAAGCAGTTGGAGGGGAGTAGTCACTGTTGCTTCCCCCTGTAACCTCTACATCATCCCCCGAGCTTTTGCCCGCAGGCTCTGAAGGAGGACGGATGATAGGCCTGTGGATAGGGGTTATGGGGACTGTTGGATGCCCCCTGCCTCAAAAGGGACCATTGTGTTGTGCTGAGTCCCTGCGGGGTTAGTATGGTCTATTTCCACTCCGAAACCTCTGCCTCAATGAGGGAAGGTAATTGTACCTAGCTTTACTCTTGAGAAGGTCTCTACCCCCCTCCTTTTGTTTCAGGTAATCCTGTAGCCCCTCCCCAAAAATGTACTTTCCTCCCAGAGGCAAATTCTGCAACAAGGTCCTAAATTCATTGTCAGCATCCCACAATTTTAGCCATAATGCTCTCCGGGCACGATTGGTGATAGCTGTGGCCCTGGCGTGTAGGCGCAGGGTGTCCACCGCCATGTCAGCCAGGTACTTTGCTGCATCTAAGGTGCATTCTAAGAGTTCTGCCTCCCTGGATTTCGGGTTGGCTTGTTCCTGAAGTTCTTCAAGCCAACGGATCTGTGCTTATGCTGTATAGATGGCAGTAGTAGATGCTTTTGCTGCTGTGCCCTCAATTTCAAATGCCTTCTTTAGCATGTCTTCCACTTTTTTGTCCGTAGGATCTTTGAGGGCTATTGTTCCACATGGTAGCACTGTCCTTTTGCTGAGGTCCGCTACCTGAGGGTCGATGGTGGGGGCTTTACACCAAGCACCAGATTTTTCCTCTTGAACCAGATACATTCTGCCCAGGTTCTTCTTGCTGGGCATTCTGCCTGGTTCCGTGGATCGCCATTCTTTATTGAAGACCTCCTCAATAGCTGGACATACTGGGAGAGTCTCGGGGTTCGATACCTTCAGTTGTATCATGGGGTCGAGTTTCGACTCAGGCTTACTCTCTTTGATGTCGAACCCCATAGTGGTTTTGATAATCTTCATGAGCCCTGGGACTGTGTCAAAGGAGCACAACTTTGAAGTGAGGGACGGCATGGTGGGGAGTTCTGCCTCATCTTCATCCTATTCTACCCCCTCCCCTTCTCAGGGGTGTCCTTGTCCTCCTCGGCGTCCTCGCGAGGATTCTCCGGTAATGTGTCGTCACAGCCTGGAAGCTCCTCCAGTTGCCCCCCTGCCTTGCCCAGTTCTGGGATCACTGGAATGGCTCTGTGTTGGGTGAGAGATTCGAGTTTTTCCATTATTTTTAACATAAAGTTCTGCTGGCTTTCCATCATGGCGACTGTGGCCTGCTGATTCTGGATCAGGAGGGAGCCAGGGTCCATCAATGTGGGGCCGCTTGGCCCCGGGTTGCTGGTCCCCATGGGGGAACATTGTTCCATGGATGAGTCATCATAATCGAGTAGGCAGCGGAGCAGAGGGCCTCAGGGTTTGGGGTAGGAGGGTGGCATTGCAAGTGGAACACTTCTTGGCTTTAACCATCTGGGGGAGAAGAAGAGAGCAGCCTTAGATTAGATCTGTATAATGCCCTGCGGGGTGCCCTTTTTTTGTCCCCCGTGACTCAGCACAGAACGGCAGGCAATCACCTGGCGTCTGTATAGATCCCTTGAGAGGCTAGCCAGAGTGTGGGGTTTGCTGGGGAGAGACCCCACAGATGTGGGGTGGGTGGCCAATTCTACCAGATGGTTCTGCTGCAGAGAACAGATGCAAATGGGTCGCTATGGGGAGGGACCCATGACGTAGTAGCTTAGGTGGTCCAGGGAGTGCCTTCTCCTATGCCTGGATCACTGTGTGAGGGACCCAGGAGGAGAAGAGACAGGCACCTGTGTGCCTTAGTGACCGTGGTGTGGGGGGGTCGCTGTGGGAGGGACCCCTCAGGTGCAGTTTCGCGGACTGCCCCAGTTGTGACTCTCCAAAAAATGGAGAGAGAGATAGAGAGAACATCTATATGGCTAAGGGGCTGAAAAGGCCTGGGACATCCCCTGAATCCAGGAGTCAAGATGGGAGGTGCTTGGGCTGTGAGAGACAGGCCCTGGACAGAGCAGTTCCTCCCAGGAAGGACTGGTTACTGCAAGGCCTCCCCCCCTTCTGGCAGAGGAAGGAATGCTGGCCATAGACTCAGGGCCCCCGCAGAGAGCAAATACTCTCCGCAGGCGCTCGCTCACCTTTTGCGTTGCCAGACTCCCCCCCCCCCACGCTTACCCTCTTCCCCCTGGCCTGAGGCCCAGGAGCGACAGCCTGGGTAGAAAAGCAGCATGGAGTACCGCTGTGGGCTCGGGGGAGTGGCTGGAAACCACATGGGGGCAGTGGGCCAGAGGCCTACCACGCGCAAAGCGCGGTGCCAGCGCGTGGGCCTACAGAGGCGGATTACACTGGAGCCATGCGCCCCAGCGGTCCGTGCAGAACAGTAGGAGTCTGGAGAACAGGAGGAGCCTCCAAGAGAGCGGAGGCAGGAAAAACCAATGCCAGCAGGCGTGTCGCAGTGGGGGAAGGGTGAGGAGAGGAAGAAGACCACGTGGGGGGCGAGAGGCCTGGGCGGCTGCTGCAGGCCTGAAGGCCCAAAACCAGGGATTCTCCTCGATACCAAGCAACCAAAAACAGGGGATTTTCACCAGATAACAAACCATTGAAGTTGAGGAAACACTTTTAAATAGGGAGAAGCACTCCTTGGCTATTACAATGACGCGATATCACGGCATTTTCGATATTTCCAACACATCAAAATAAGCCTTGCAACCACAAACAAAACAAAGCTTAGTGGGTGAGAATAACCCTTCAATTTGGGAAAGAGCACTTTGTCTATCTTTACAATACAAAGCATTACAGCGGCTTTTGCGATATTTTTAGGCATCCAAAACCCATTGCACTAATAAAACAACAATGGAGCTTAAGGCACTGAACAAGGGATATGCTGTAAAAAGCCTTCCAGGCTAAAATCTTGCCTCTGAATCTGCAGAGGTTAAAGAACATGATCAAACAGAGCTAGGCAGACAGATAATTGTTCCTATCCCAATCTTCTACACATCTATTCTCTATATAGCCCCAAGATGGGCAGTACAACAAGAACAAAAAACAAACAAAAAACAAATCGCTTGCATTTCTTTTCTCTAGTGTAGTTCATATTAATGATATCTTCTTATAAGTTCAAGGCCTACCTTGTGTGGAGCAGACAGGAATTCCTGGTGTGCTTGTTGCCTGATCAGATGCACAATTCGAAACTGGAGAGCAGGGGCTTCTGGGACCTGGATATACCAGAAATTTGATCTAGGGTCATGTGCATCACTAGCCTATCAGGTGGGCTAAAACCCATGAGGTAATGTCTGGAGTGCCATGGATGCCCAACCAATCACAATACAATTTTATGCAAGCAGACAAGGATAAAAGTCTATATATGCTTTGTGACAACTATGATACTATGATACTATGATATACAGGCATGGAAAAAATGTTAAGGACCAGCTTGTACATGCAACACTGCCTCCACAAAAAATAATGCGGCTACCAGGGCCAACGAAAGGCTACTATAAATGCAGTCATTGCACCAATTGTGCAAGCACTACAGTACTGTTACGTTTAATCATCCAAGATCTGGAAAGAAATTCTATATTAATGAGTTTGTTAACTGTAATTCAGAAGGGGTGATTTATATATTGTAGTGCCCCTGTAGATTAGATTACACTGGACAAATAAAAAGGCAACTTAAATTGCAAATAGTAGAACATAAGACACCCATATGGACAAAGAATGTCACATATGCCATGGCTAGAGATATTGACCTGGTGGGATATGGCAATACTGCATTCTCAGAATTCATTGGTATCAAAAATTTCAGATGGGACAAAAGGGAGGAGAATTTGTGAATAAGCTCTTGCAGCATGAGGTGTTTTGAACATATACTTTAAATACAGTAAATCCAAATAGACTCAGTGAAGAACTGTTATACCCCTAAAACTGAAGATATAAGCAGAAAAGATCTGAACTGAGATTTCTCTGATGTAAAATATTAACTTTTGAGGTGCCTAATACAAAAAGTTTCTTGTTGCCCTATCCAGTGACACATTTAGTAATACCTTCCATAAGCTGTAAGTATTATGCCTTTTCAGAACTGCTATTGAAAATATTTAGTAATGGTTACATATAAGCTATAAGTGATATAAACTTTAATCCTCCTCTTGCAGAACTGCTATTGAATATCTAAATGGTTTGACACGATTTTGGTGAGATTGATAAAATGGGTATATCACTTTAAGCATAGGTATTAAATGCCTCATTCTGTGAGCACACCATTGACTGGAGATGGCAGATTGAGTACATTGAAATGTTAATCAGCACATAATGGTTGTAGGCACATAGGCTTCCCAGCTTGTTAGACTGGTTTGTTTTTCTAGTGGTTATGTATTACTAAACACATAGCATTAGTTTTGGAAACTCTTAACTATTTTGCATGGTGTAGCAATTGCACAGTGTTATGTACAGTACTTTGATTTAACTCGGGGGAGGTAGTGGCAGATGTGAGGTATGGTTACCAGTGGAGTTCTGGCAGAACTGCTCAGTAAGGTGCTTACACTGTTTGTACAAGCACATTGCACGTTACGTAACCACTGAATTAATTTGGTTACTTGGCCATAAACTATGTAACAAATTCTGGACCGCAGTTAAAAGCTCAAGCCTATGGATGTTCTTTGAAACCCATGAAAATTGTTGGTATAAGATGAATGGAGCATAAGTACATTCTGGTATGGCATTAACATGAGTGGCACATCAAGCTGCTAAGCATATTTATTCACTCTGGTCCCAATTCACAAAGCTCCTGGGGCAGCGCACAGGGCTTGCATCTCAATGATTGGCGCAAAGTGCCCCATGTGCCAAATGATGCCATGGGAGCAATTCACAAAGGCAGCCTGCATCAACTGCAGGTAGACTGCACCAAATGTGGCCTGACACACCCTTGTGCCACAAAAAAGGCTGCTGCATGGTGCCAGGGGCTTGCATCAGATGCAGGCTGCCAAATCCACTAAATATGGGATTCACAAAACTCTCCCCCAGGTTACATTTATAAGTACCATTAGACTAGCCAGGGCTGGTCTAAGGGTACTTAGAAATTTCTCCACTGGAAAACTTGACCTAGTAGTGGCAATGTGCTGAGCTCCCCCTCTCCCATGTCCCAAAGAAATATATGTTTTGTAGTATACTTTCCTCTTGGGCTAATGGACCCCCAATCCCAGATTACCCCCATATAAGTAATAACAAAATACTCCCCCAGTGGACTAGCAGACCCCCCCCATATCCCCATGAATTAATAATGTACTTTAAGTCCACGGTGGTCCAGTAGATGTCCCTCCCCGATCCCAAATGTCCCTATGATGTGAATACATATTCAAATACCCTGATGATCTAATGCCCCCCCAGCCGTGATCCACAGTAATCCCATAATATGTCATCATTGGTGGTATAGTGGCACTCCACCCCTCCATCACTGCAGGCAGTGTCCCATCACACCACTTCCCCCATTCCCAAACCAAGAGTACAACTGGTACAGCCTGCCACTCACCACAATGGCTGCACTCTGAATGAGCATGTGCTGTATTCAGTATGCACTCTGTGGTTGACAACTGTCACTGAAAATGTACTCTATACAGTAAGTGTTCATTTAGAGCTCAGTTGCTGGCTCAGTTTTCTAAAGGCCATAAAAATAGAATTTAATAATAAACAATGGATCAATGTGTTCCAAATCATAGAAAGCAAAGACCAGAAGGCCTTTTGGCACATGTTTGCCAAGGGCTCTCGGTCTTCTAAAGAAGCATGGATAACACACTACCAGACCCTATTTAACAGGCAACACAGTTCTAACACTCAGTCTAATTTAATCCCTACATTATCTAATGTATTTTCATCTTTAATTATTGATCTTCTGAAGTTGCAGAGGTTATTTCTAATTTAGCTAATAACAAGGCCCCTGGACCTGATTCCATCCCAGTCGAAATATATAAATTTAGCGCTGATTTCTGGATTCCCTTGTTTACTAACTACTCAATGCCTTGCTCAACAAAATCTTTATTCCTAAATCTTGGAAAGTCAATATAATAGTCCCAATGCACACAAACAATATTCTCCATTGGGCCCCCACATAGTAGGATGCTAGGGTGCATAGTGTGCATAGAGAGGGGCATGATGGCAGCCGAGCTGGGCTGCTATCTGTAAAAGAGGGAGTATTGTTAACTATTTTTACTGCTTTTGAGCTCATTTTTAACTTTTTAGTTAGTGATTAGGTTTAGGGTGGATAGCATAGTTTAGGAACATGAGTGAGTAAGAGGCAGGAGTTAGCTTTCTTATTTTTTAGAAAGTTTTAGTTGTGGAGTGGCATTCCTACCTGTTTGCTGGGTACAGTAAGGTGACTGAATCCATAAGCTGCATCAGCAGAGATTGGGTGAAGCCTTTCCTGAGGTCTGGGGTCTGCTAACAGGAGGAGAGGTCATTAAAGAACAGTTCTGTGCTGCTAGTGTTGTCTGTGATCCCTGCTGCAGGTTTTGGACACCAAAAAGACTGACAAGAGATTGAGGTGTCCTATCAGCTGATATTTGGCCATTTTTCCATCTGTCTCTCTCTAGTAAGGAGTGGTGTAAAGCTCCCTAAGTTTGCTGCAGAGTATGTGTTTCTCCCAGATTATTCTGGGGAGGGAGACATGGTATCACTACGACCTGGAAAGCCTCGTACAGATTATGGTGCAGCTGTGCATTATCTCAGGGGGTGAGAAGGAAAGGTGAGCACTGATTCTGTATACTCCTGCTGGTTTTGGAAAGAGTTTCACAGCCATTGCATGGTACATTTGTCCCTTTTGTCCATGGAGGTAAGGGGTTTTGAATTTTAATCATTGTGGTGCCAGGCTTTCCTGAGATAAGCTGAACCTGAGAGTTCAGAACTTTGTTATCTCTTCTCCAGGAACATGCTTTATGATTGAACTAGTGCTGGCTAAGACTGTGAGAGGGTCTGCGCCACGTTTTGGGACCTGAGTTTTGGTCACTGGCATCCATGTGAGAAACTAATAGGTTGCTTTTCAGTATTGATAGCGCTGTCTGAAACTTTGTGTTGGGCTCAGAAAGGAGCTCTAAATCATGAAAGGATTGCAAGGCCCAATGCTGTGGACCTAATCAAACAGTAGCTACAGGAGTGAGAGCCTTGTGCTGCTTTTACCATGCCTATGTTTTTCTGGCTCTTTGGTACTGCTACACATGGAACTTGCTGTTGCCCAATGATTACACAGTTTTGAAGAAGCACTCCCTGTGAGAGAGGAGAATGTCTCTTTGATCATGCAAGTTTTGTGGACTTGAACTGAGATTTGCTGTGAAGACTGGTCCACAGACTAATAAACTCCCCTAATTGTATTTGAGTTTTACTGTTGGGAGGGTTTTACATGGGAGGGTTAGAGAATTGAATTGGCTGAGTGAGGTGTGAGAGTGTGATTGTGTGTGTGGTGATTGTTTGAGTGTGACTGTGTGGAGAGTGTGTTAATGTAATAATTTTTATTGTTAGACAAGTTAGCTAATTGTTGGTACATCTATCTATTAGATATATATTCAGTTGTTAGAATAGTGATTAGAATTGGTTAAGGCCTAAAATGTGTTGGGTGTCAGCTTCTCAAACTAGGTATTATTTTCCCTCTAGACTCCATGACCTCCATCCCTTTGACTGTCCCCAAATGCCAGTGGACATTTATAGACAGTGCAGGGCATTAGGGATAGCTATGGGCGAAAGAAAAGGAGGTCGGTGGGATCTTTTGTGGAGAACACAGCTGGTGGAGAGGGGTGGATAGGGATGGTGGGGACGAGGAGGCACCCTGGGGTAATATAGGTCTAGGAAAGGGGTCCACCCTGTCTGCTACCCATACCCAAGGGCTCCATGGTTGATGGGCAGGTAGCTGGACCAACCTCATCTCCCTACCCTTCTCAAGCAGTGATGTGCAATGCCAGATCTATTAAGAGCAAGATGGCAACTATTGCTGATCTTGTCTCAACATCTGATCTGGCTTGCATCATTGAGACCTGGCTGGATGAAAATGCCAGCCCAATTTTGGAATTGGCAATTCCAGCTAGTTACTGCGTGATTCACTGCCCAAGAAAGGATCATGGGGTGGGGGGGTGGCAGTTTGTTTTAAATCTGACCTGAGCCTCACAGCCCTCCCAGTAGGAACAATGAGATCCTTTGAATGTGTGGCCGCTTAACGGGCTGCAGATGTGGGTTGCAAGATCCTTCTCTTCTACCATCTTCCTGGAGATGGGAAAGAATTCTTGCAGGAAGTCATGGACTTCATCGTCAAACGGGTGTTGGAGTCACTCATATGGATTGTCCTGGGTGACTTAAACGCCTGGGTCAACAACAAACTCTCACAGTTTGGTCCATATTTCCTCCAACTTATGTGTTCATTGGGCCTAACACAGGTTGTTATCTCTGCAACCCACATATATGGGCATGCATTGGATCTTGTCTTCCTGCTTGGAATGGAGGTCACTGACCTTATGGTGGAGCCGGTAGGTTGGTCAGACCACCATATCATGAGGTTCTTGTTCTAAGCCCCCGCAGTAGACCTTTCCCTAAGGAAATGGTCCAGTACCACCCTTTAAGGGGTTTGACTCCACAAGGTCCGATGGGAGTGCTGGACCTATCAGGTATAATGAGTGCATGTGAGGAGTCCGGAGAGTTGGTTGTTGCCTATAATAGGGTGGTTACTGAGGCGCTGAGCTCCATTACACCTGTCCATGTTTGACCCATTTCTTCACACCAGAGATCCCCTGGTTCGATGGAGTTCTCATAAAATGAAGCTGAGGGGTTGAAGGTTGAAGCAGCACTGTTGGAAATCCAGATCTGGGTAGGACAAACTTTTATTGATGTCCCATTATAGGGATTATCAATCAGTAATCTCCTGTAAGAAGGCAGAATTCCTGTCCAAGGAGATTGCTGCAGCAATTAACAGACTGGCTCGACTCTTCTGCACTGTTGACAGGCTTTATAATCCTACCTGTCTTTAGTCCAGGGGACGTTTTTACAGTTAAAGTGTGATGAGTTCACTCTGTCCTTTGCTGATGAAGCAACATGTCAGAACCTGAGGAGGTTGGGGAGCGTGGGCCTGCTCACAAGCACAGGCCCAACTTCACAAAAGCAGAGACAGAGGCCCTGTTAGAGGCCTACCTTGACAGGGAGCTACTCTTGAGCAGTGCCACAGCCACACCACAGGCCAGGGCTGGGGCTTGGGTGGAGGTGGCAGAATGCATCAACCAGCATGGCAGCCACCAGCGGTCAGTGCAGGACTGTTGCAAGAAGGTGGGGACTGACAAGAGGCAGATCAAGGAGAAGGTGGCAGCCATCCATGAAACCCAGAATGCTACTGGAGGGGGGTCCTGTGGATGCGCCACAGCTCACGGTGTAGGAGGAGCTGGTGGCAGCCACCTTGCAATGCAGCACTGTGGAGGGTGTGCCTGGTGGTGGATTCCAGACAGGTGGAAGCCCATCCATGCATGAAACGTATGGTGGCAATGCACAGCATGCTGTGGCATAGTGAGGGGGTGGGGGGCATGTGTGGCCACTGCTTCACTGACTCACCTGTTTTATCTTCTAGCACTGGCACACCTGCGAGCAGAAGATGAGGCACTGGCAGCAGCAGTGGAGGCAGAAACAGCCCCAGACAACCAGCCATCCACCTCCATGGGGATCTGGGGGCTTGGGAGGCTGCAGCACACCACCACTGTCCAGCCAGATGTCCTGGGCATGGGATAGGATGAGGTCCTGGATGTGTTTCTGCAAGATGCCAGTCTCAGCATCCTGTGTGTGGAGATAGAGGTCAGGGTGGGGTCCAACACCAATGATGACCTCACCATAATCCTGGACAGCATAGACAGTGTTGTGGGGGAGACACCCATACCAGGCACAGGCAGCACGTCCAGCAACCTGAAAGCATGGGACCAGCTGCCTGCCACCACTGCAGGTACCGCTGTGTGCACTGCCACAGCTGTGCTGTACAGTGATGGTGGTGGTGCAGCAGTGCAGGTGCTGGGCACTGTTCAGTGGCCAGAGGGGCAATGGCAGCAGGCTGCTGGTGCCACAGGGCAGCCGGACTCAGGGTCTACCACTGGGATGGCAGATAGGGACATACCCCAAGAGGACCCCACTGTGCAGTGTACACCTGAGAGTGGGGCTGTGCAGCATGGCTGGTCACCACAGGAGGATCAGCGTCCCACCCAGGATCCCCAGGATGCTGACCCAATGGCAGAACACACCCATTTACTCAGGGCTTCCATTGAGCAACAGGTGCAGGTTGCCACTGGGCTGTGTGCACTGGTTGTGAAGGTGTACCAGCTGGACGAGCAGCATGAGAGGAACATTGCACAACTCCTGGAGGGGATGCAGCATATGCAAGAGGCCATGACTGCAACCATGGATCACATTGCACAGGTGTTCAGGGATGGCTTCATGCTGCTGGCTGTCACAGGGCATGGCCGGCCACTGCAGACCCCATGCAGTGCATTGTCCACCCCATGATCCTGGCGTTGGGTGACACCCACACTGTTGACACCGGGCTCTGCTGTTGGCATCCCAGGCATGCCTGGGGTGGGTCTGTTTGGGCACCAGCACACTCCCACACAGATCAAGTTTTGATTCCTCAGGTCAATCCCTGGGGAGCTGTTGCAAACACCCCCTGTGGCCAATGAGCAGCCTGTGGCTGCCGATCATCCCTGGCATGGCCGCCCCCGTGGCCATGGTAGCCAGGGTTCTGTGAGGCAGCCCTATTGTGCGACCCACCCTGACCTCAGCCTGCTGCTGCTGCTGCCCAGTGCATGCATGGGTGGCGTATGCATGTGCATACCACTGGTGTGGTGTCTATGCATCGCACCACACACTGCCTGTGTGCGTGCTTGCCCGGCCACTGGACCATGTGGTGTGGGCATGATGAGGGCTGATCTGCACTAGTTGTGCCTGTGCACTGGTGCTATGCATCTGATCCTCACCACATATCAATGCCTGGGGGTGTGTGTGTGTGTGTGTGTGTGTGTGTGTGTGTATTGCTATGTGCTGCTCTGTGCAGTTGTGTGTGTGGTAGTTTGCCACCAGCTCCCCTGACCCTGCACCATGCCTCTGTGTGTGCATGCCCATTGCCATGCATACCCCTGCCTGTGTGCTGTACCTGTGTGTGTGGCTCATGTATGGGTTTAGCACCACCTACCTTCATGCACCATTGTGCTCCTGTTCAATGGTGTCATGGTGTTGTCAGGTCTGCCTCATCAGCCATGGATCTCTCTGCCTGAGGGGGCTGTCCACCTCCCTCTGGCACATTGCCTCCATCGTGCCCACTACTGTCACCCTTATCAGCCTCGACAGCTATCCCATGGTCAATGGCCATGTTGTGTAGTATGCAGCAGGCCAGGAATAGGCCACAGGCTTTTGAGGGGCTGTACTGTAGGGCACCTCTGGACCTGTCTAGGCAATGGAAACATGCCTTCAGCATTCCAAATACATGCTCAATGATGTTTTGCATGCTGGTGTGTGCCTCGTTGAAGCATTCTTCATCTGGGGATGACGGGCACTTGTAGGGGGTGAGCAGCCAGGGCCTCAGTGGGTAGGCGCTGTCACTTGTTTGGATAGTGACATGGTTAGCTCTCTGCCTTCCCTTGCTGTGCCCCTTGACTGCCCTGGCTCCCTCGCCTGCTTGCTCACCCTGCCCTCCCCATTCCATGGCCTGCTCTTCCCATATTCAACCACTATGTGGCCTGTGGGGATGCCTCCAAGTTCAAATCTGTGGCACAGCATGGAGCTGTGCCAGATGAACACATCACGTGCACTCCCAGAATGTGTGGCACAGACAGTGGTGAAGCACCCCATAGCATCGCAAACCATCTGGCAGTTGATACTCAGGCTCCTCTTCCTATTGATGTATGATAGGCCCTCTGGGTCAGGTGGCATGTGCATGCCCACATGGGTGCAGTCAATGGCCCCAAGCATGCCAGGCATAGGTGCTACCCTGTGGAAGTCCTGCATGGCTGCTGCATGCTCTGCCTGTGTGCTGGGGAAATGGATGTATTCTGAAGCACATGGCAGCAGGGCATTGAGAAACAAATTGAGAAACATTGGGACAAATAAAGAAAACAAAGCGGAGTAAAAAACCACTATGGTTCTCAAAAGAGGTGGCAGGGAAGGTTAAGGAGAAAAAGGCTGCATTCAGAAAGTATAAGAAATCACAGAAGAGCACATCAGGGAACTGTATGAATTAAAGTAGAAAGAAGTGGGGAAGGCAGTCAGAATAGCAAAGGCCCAAACCGAGGAAAAAATAACTAACTCAGTTAAGAAGGGGGATAAAACCTTTTATAGGTACATTAGGTAGCATAGAAAGGTTAAGGGAGGAATAGTGAAGATTAATAAGGGAGAGGGGAGGTGGGCAGAGGGAGACAGTGAAAAGGCAGAGATACTGAATGAATACTTTTGCTCAGTATTCACAAAAGAAGATGATGAGGAGTTACCTAAACCAGATAATAGAAGCACTCTGGGTAGGGGGGTTGACACCAGTCCATTTACAGAAGAAAGAATCCTGAAAGAACTCCTAAAACTCAAGGTGGACAAAGAAATGGGGCCTGATGGGATTCACCCCAGAATCCTAAAAGAACTAAGGGAGGACCTAGTGACACCACTGACCACACTTTTTAACAAATCATGGGAGGATGGGGTGGTACCTGAGGACTGGAGGAGGGCAGATGTGATTCCCCTTCACAAAAGTGGGAGCAAGGCAGAAGCAGGAAACTACAGACCTGTAAGTTTGACCTCAGTGGTAGGGAAAATGATGGAATCACTTCTGAAAGAAAGAATTGTTGAGTACCTAGAGGCCAGTGGGATACAGGACCCAAACCAGCATGGATTTACAGCAGGAAGGTCATGTCAGATGAATCTAATCGATTTCTTTGACTGGGTGACCAAAGTAATAGACCAGGGAGGGGCTATGGATATGGCCTACTTAGACTTTAGCAAGGCATTTGACACAGTCCCGCTCAAAAGACTAATAATCAAGTTAGCCAGCCTGGGAATGGGTTCCAGGGTGGTAGCCTGGGTAGCAAACTGGCTGCACAACAGGACACAGAAGGTAATAGTGAATGGAACACATTCCGAAGAAAGGAGGGTTACTATTGGAGTACCTCAGGGCTCAGTACTGGGTCCAGTCCTCTTTAACATCTTTATAGGTGACATTGCAGAGGGTCTGGAGGGAAAGGTATGCCTCTTTGCAGATGACACAAAGATCTGTAACAGAGTTGATACACAAGGGGGGGTAGAAAGGATGAGAAGGGACTTATCGAGGTTGGAGGAATGGTCAGACATAAGGCAACTTAGATTCAATGCAAAGAAGTGAAAAGTAATGCACCTGGGAAACAAAAACCCAGGAGAAGAATACACAATAGCAGGGGAGGTACTAACAACAACAAAAATGGAAAGGGACTTGGGAGTAGTCATATCAAATGACTTAAAGGTGGGTAAGCAATGTGAGAAGTCAGTAAGGAGAGCCGGAGGATACTGGGATGTACAGGAAGGGGCATCACAAGTAGAAAAAGGAAAGTGGTTATCCCTCTGTACAGACAGTTGGTGAGACCCCATCTGGAATACTCTGTGCAGTTTTGGAGACCCCATCTGTGCAAGGACATAGACAGGATGGAAGCAGTCCAGAGGAGGGCAACTAAAATGGTGCAGGGTCTGCATCAGAAACCATATGAAGAGGGACTGAGAGAGCTTAATATGTATACCCTTGATGAAAGGAGGGACAGGGGGGACATGATAGAAACTTTCAAGTACCTCAAGGGAATCAACAAAGTCCTGGAGGGTAGCATCTTTCAGAAAAAGAGATGTGTAAGAACAAGGGGGCACAATTTAAAGATAGAGGGGGGATGGCTCAGGGGTAATGTGAGGAAATTGCTTTTCACGGAGAGAGTGGTGGATGCGTGGAACTGCCTTCCTGGGGAGGTTGTTGGGTCTAAAACAGTGGGGTAATTCAAACATGCATGGGACAGACATAAGGTAATTGTAGTGGGGAGTTGCAGGAAGTAGGCTGTTGGTTAACTAGAATCTGCAGCTTATCCAATAGGAAGGGAAATGGGCAGACTGGGTGGGCCAAGTGGTCCTTATCTGCCATCAAAGTCTATGATTCTATGTATGTTTCTATGTAAACTGTGTGAGGAGGCATGAAATGGCCAAACTGCTATACTATGTATTTTGGTTTGTCTTACTGTGACAAGGTACCTTTGTAAATGAGCCTATGGCTCAAAGGTTTTCCAAACTGCTGTTTAAATAAAATAAAAAATAAAAAATAAAAAAATGGGTTATGCCTGTGGTGTCCCCATTGGTCTCTGGAAGGTGCCCTTGGTGAGCAGGCACATGACTGCTGTGACTTTCATCTCCACAGACTTTGCATGGCCCCATCTTATGGATGCCTGTATCTCCTCACTGCACATCTCATAGAGCTGCCTTAGAATTGCCCTATTCAGGTGGTACCGGCCCACTATCTCCATGTTGGTGAAGTTCTCAAAGGTGGTTCAGGCATGGTACGACCTGTGTCGGGCATACCACTGACGGGCCATTCCTTGGCCATGTTGCTGATCCACCTGCCCCCTCACACCCCTCATTATGGCCTTCATCATGTATGGCACACTGTCCATGGCCCCTGCTGTCTCGTCTCCCCCTGGGCAGTTGGCTGCTGCAGGATGTGTGGCATCCTGGTGCACTGCCTGGCACTGTGCCTGCCTGTCCTTCTCACTCTCGCTGCCCTTTCTCCCTTTCCAGTGCCACCTCTGTCACTCTTCCTCTGTGGCTGCCTCTGTCTGTGTCTCCTTTCTTTCTTTCTTTCTTTCTTTCTTTCTTTCTTTCTTTCTCTCCCCCCCTTGCCTTTCTCTTGCCTGGCGCAAGTGCTGCTTGTGTGCTCGCACCTGGTATTTATAGGCTCAAGTCTGCTCAGCACATCTTGGTTTTGCTCCACACATGCGCCATGGTTCCATGGTTGAATATTGCACTGCACTGGATATTCATGGGCACACCCCCTGCAGTTGTGTGTGAATGTTTTAATTGGTTTGCCTGTATTTTTTTTATTATACCTGTTTTAATTGTTATTATGTATGGCGCCTTGACATTTGAAAGGTGCCTTATAAATAAAAATTATTATTATTATTCATTATAGTTGCACATTGGTGCAATGATATTTGTGCCGCACATTGGCTCCCGCTGAATATGGCTCCTTGGAGCACTTCCGCACTTGCGCCGGTGCAACTCAGTTCCACCATGTGCAACTGCTTTGAATATCTGGGCCATCAAGTATAACCTTAGATTTGCTTATATTAAGTTAGAACCTGTTGGCCTGAAACCAGGTGTGGAGAAGCTGATGGTCAGAACACAGTTCTGAATCTATTTCATCAACACTACTAGGCTTGATTATAGAACTACATCTTTGGCATACAACAGGACCATGAATTGTTTACGTATTGTAGGTAAGGTATTAATAAACAAGGAGATGAGTATCTGAGCCAAGGATCAACTCATGGGACATTATATCTGACATCAAGTGGGGATAGGGTACTATAGAATTTGACATTCTGGGTGCAATTGGTTAGTCAGTCATGGAACCAGCTAAGGGGTGAGTGACCAAATCCCAGGACTTCAAGTCTAAACAGTAACAACTGATACTTGACAAGAACAGTAGCTTAAGACAAGTCTAAACACATTAGACCTATCAACAAGACTTTGTCCATAACCTGGTAAAGATTGTCAGTAAGAGTAGTCAGGGCATTAGATGTTATAGGATTTTCTGAATCAATGCTGACAAAGGGGTTGGAGACTATGGGAATTAATGTGATGAATATAATATCTATACATAACTAAACATGCTGTGAAATACGGGTACTGTCAAAACAATTTTGGGTGCTAACACTTTGCTCTTGTTGTGTTTCTTTACATATTTTGTCATTATAGCATTAGATACTAAAATAATGCACAATTTAAGTGTTCTACTTTCTGCGAGCAATCTAGCCAAACTGTGGGAAAATATTCTTCTCCTTGTTGAATAAGAAAATCATTAAATAATGGTTTTCACAAAATATTGCATGGTGGAAGAACTTTGTATGAATTAGGGAATACACTATGTGCTGCATGAACTGTGAAGTTCTTCAGAAAAAAATGTAATACCTGTTTTTCTTCCAGCTTCATTGCATATCTATGCCTCAACACAGATTAAGATGAAAGTTTAAAGCAGAATACAAGAACCTTCTGTGGTGTAGTGGTGAATGGGGCCATGCTTTTGAATAGTAGGTTAAACGTTCAGTTCCCACAATGGGTAGAATGTTCATGAACATTTATGTTATTAAAATATATTTCAATTTCAAGGCTGAATCAATGAACCTTCTGTAGTGGTTGTGAAGAAGAGGGGTTGTGAAGTTTGGAGTTCAATTTCCAAAATAGATAGAAGTTTCATGATTATTTATATTGCTAAATTCTATTTGTTCTAATGTACATATTGAATCATTCTAAATCAGATACAAAACTATTCATGTACTGTAAGTGTTCTAGTTTTCAAAAACAATGCAGTCAAAAAGTGAAAAAGGTACTTCTCCTTGTTGAAAAAGCAAATCATCAGATTCAGATTTTCAGATGTTATTATTGTATCAAGAAGGAACCATTGAATTTGACCTCTTTTACAAGTCCATCCTTGGATCAAAAAGATTAAATATTGCCATGCAGTAAAATGGAAGCTTCATAAAATACAAAAACATATTTAAAATGGCCAATGTAACAGCAAATACATCAGAAACAACTACAAACAATTTTAAAATATAGTACGTGAAGTCTGATTTATACCAACATGTGCACGGCATTAAAACCTGCTCAGTGTTAACCCCCTTTTGGCACATTGTGGAGTCAGTTGTATTGGAACTATTCCCATCACTGGGCCCTCTGACCCCAGAGATCACTATATTATTACATTTTCTCCATAGATCATAGATAAACACTGCCTTTATTTACTGAGTACTTTATTAACAGCAGCCAAAAGAAATTATTACAAAACTATGCTTGCAAAGTTCACCACAGATAAATCAATGGGAGGATATTATTTATGATATATATACATGTCTGTTTCTAGTCACTGTTCTGACTTTATCCCATGACTGGGATATGGAATGGAATACAGATAATCTGGGAAGGTCAGCGAGTAGCAGACTCATCCTGATTGTCTTCTTGTTTGAAGAGGGGTCTCCTCATATGAACAGTTACCTATGGTATCCTTCTCTTCACTCAGCTACAGTTGTATGTTTTGGATATAGATAGACATGGTAATCACCTGTTGCTCTTTAAATTTCCAAAGATGATTTGTGGTTTGATGGTATGAAATTTGATTTGTATCACTTAAAATGAAATTAAAAAAGTAAAAAAAAGTTTTACATGAATTATGAAATGCATTATACAGTATTTAAACTATGAAGAACAAAACAAAAAAGTTAAATAATATTTTATTGATGTAATGCATATCTATAAAATATTGGGATGCAAGTTCTGTGGTGTGAGGCAAAGGAGAGTGGCTTTAAAATAGAAGGTTAGGAATTCAATTTCCGTAATGGGTAGCATTTGCATGAACATTTTATCATTAAAGTGACACTGTCTTAGGCCTCAGATTGTCCCTAGTTTAAAAAACACAGTTTATGATTGATCATATTCTGTAGAATTTGCTGATAAAGTTGTTAGTTTGATTCTGATTCCCCTTTTCTTTAAAAAAAAAAACACAGACTGTACAAAATATTGGTGTTACCACCCAAAAACGTGTTTGTTTACAGTCATAGATCAACTCCCACTGCATGTTTCCTAGCCTTCAGAACAGACCCAACACTATCTATCCTCTCATGATACAGTAGCAGAAGAGGGGCCTATTGCATTATGAGTGGCTGCACTGTTTGGGGGGTTTCCTAATGTTTAGGAAGTATGCAGTAAGAATAGAATAAGGATTAAAAACAAAACAAAGTTGAGTATATTTACACCATTACCTTGAATTTCAGTTCTGCTAAGAAAGTAAGCCAATAAAATAGCTATCAACAACAATGCATTTTAAAGAAGGTAAACAATCATAAAAAGTTGGGTTTTTAACTAGAAATAATATGATGCAAAATGGGTTTACAGTGCTCTTTTAAAATATACATTTCATGCACGTTCAAGGCAAAATTGTTGCCCTTCTATAGTGGGGTGCTGAAAAAGTAGGGTTTAAAATAGAAGGTTGTACATTTAATTTTCACAGTGGGGAGCATTTTTTTCATGAACATTTAATCAGTAAAATACATGTTTCATGCAAGTGGAAGGCTAAATTGTTGAAACTTCTGTAGTGTGGTGGCGAAGGAGCTAGCCTTTGAAATACTGTGGGTTAGAGTTTAATTCCCACAATAGGTAAGATTTTCATGAATATGTTATCATTAAAGTGTGTTTCATACAAATTCTAGGCAGGATTGTTGAACTTGCAGTTGTGTGGTGATGAGGAAGTTAGGCTATGAAACTGAAGGTTTAGTATTTAGTTCCCATAATGGATAGAATTTTCATTAACATTTCTATAATAAAATATGTGTTTCTTTATGATACACAGTATATATTTACATTCTATGAATATATTTTAGGAACTAAAACAAGACATTGCTGCGGCCAATAATTTCTGTGCTGCAATATTTTTCAGAGATTTTTATACATGCAGTGTTGATCCCCCCCATTATGTTGCAAAACTAAAATGCACCTGTTACTCTGATATGTTTGCTCAATAAAAGGAAGGAATTGTTTAAAAAAACTGTTTGGTGAAGCGTCACATATTGCTTGTCATCATTGTTGGGCTCTAATGGGATCTGTAAGCTCTGTTCTTTGACGTGCAAATAAAATAAGGTGAAGTATGAATAGTTTGGACTGCCTATTTTATATATAGTATCTTATGAGCTTGTGTGCAGTGACTGCAGACTGAGTGCTATTTGTATGTGTCACTGAGCACCTATTCCCTTGCATGGCTCTCACCTTTTTGTGAAAAGAAACTGCCCTCAATTTATATTCAAGAAGCTTGGGTTGCCAGTAACCTCATTGTATAATTACTTGCCCCATCATTCTTAAATCCACAGGTGTTTTTTGGGGGGGAGGGGGAGGCAAGTAATTTCTAATTTTGTCCCGTTTTACATAGCCAATGAAATGTTTCATTTGCAGCTTGAACATTTTCTAGAACTGGAGGGAGCTGACATTAGCCATTTCTCTCATTCACACAGAAATAGTGGAAACTGGCTTTGGATTAACAAAAGAGGCAAGCCTCGAAGCACCATCCAAACTTCTCCAATTGCACATGCTTTCTATGTTCATGATAAGGTATTACACATTATCTTCTAACTTGGCTCTTTTTCTCTTTTGGATATTACATCTTTGTATGGCTGAGTTTTTTTTTTTTGTAACTTGACTGTTTTTGAACATTGTAAATGTTTTATAATTAGAGGACTACATACAGTACTCATGTTACCAGTATATAAACCATTACTGTGCATTTTGAAGCATAGCGATGTGAATTGTGTACAAAATGTACTATATAAAACCAAAGATTATTCATTAATTATACAATGTTGAGAGGAAACTATAATATCCATATTAGATGAGGCAGGCTTGCATGCATACTTTTATGTCAGCATAAATCTCTGTTAAAAATAACAGTACCAACCTTTCCCATTACTAATGATGTTAGTGTGCTTGTTTAAAATTGGCACCAATTGTTTATTCATACACACATTAAAAAACTGTGAGTCATCATGATCACATACAATATATACTACATTAACCAATGCAACATTTCTGTGGGTGTCACCTGGGGGGGCAGAGCAGAAAGATGGCCATGACACTGCTCCTCTCCCTGCCGCTCTGTGTTTACTGGGCTTCTGAAAGTTTTCAGCCAAAAGCTTTGTTTATCTTCCATCAGTCCTAAATGAACTGAATGAAACTTATTTTATTTTAGCTCACAGATTGCAGGATTGAGCTTTTTTCTGTATTTGGATGACAAGGAGTCGCTGTTCGTTCAGGATATACACTACTTGCAGAGTTTGCCTAAACCAATACCTTCTTACCTACAATTTGCCAATAAGGCTGTTTTGGTATCCTGAACACCGGCTTTTGACCAGACCTGAAACACAGAGATGGATTAAGAGACCAGCCACATGGATAAGCAGGACAACAGGTGCACTACATGTGAAAAAATGCCCACATATATTGTTAAAAAGTATGACACTGCTGCCTAGGGCTGTTTTTTTTTTTGTAGCATATCAGAAAATGCTGGACTTACTGTGCTCAGAGAAGCATTTTTTCTTTCTTTTTTCTCTTCCCAGGTGAGCCTGTATTGGACACCATCCAGGAGGGTGTTAGCCCTGAGAAAATTAATAGAGGTAATTCTCAGAGATCTTTTGGGGGCCATTAACACCTGTGAGATTTAGATCACTAGATGTCCCAGCTGATCCCATGGACTCCTAAAATAGAAGGAAGGAGCTATGTCTAGCAATTTTTTGTATTTGATCTTCATAAAGACACTGTTTCTGCGATTATCAGACGTTAACTGTGGGATAAAACAACCCTTTAAAGGTACCCTTCTTATGAATGCCTCGTGAATTAGTACTTACTATTTCACCATGGCCACAAATTCAAACCCCAGTCCACTACTGAGCAGTTGGAGATGATTGTGAGGCTTCTTTCCACTGAGGATCTGTTTCTATTTTATATGTAAAGAGGACAGGAAATCATTTCAAACTGGCAGTTATTTATGAAGTTATTGTTCTCAGAAATGATATGCATTCCCCTAAATTATTCATATTTAACTGCCCCTAAATAAAAAGTGATAAGAAAAACTGTATTTTGCATTGCTTTATTTTTATGGGCAGCATTCTATTATAGTTCTCTTCATGGAACCAATAACTTGGAGTTTTAGCTATGTCACAGTTTGTGCATGGAACTCTAAGCATAGTTCGGATAGGTCAACAGCTCATAATCAACATTCTGTACAGAAACAGCAACATACAGTAGGAAAAACTCCAAATTACTGGTTCCATGAATAGAACTGTAACAGAATGCTGCCCATAAGAAACAAAACACTGCACAATAAAGTTTTGTATCATTTTTTATTCTGGTACAGTTAAATATGGATCATTTTGAGGAATGCATATCATTTCTAAGAATAATAACTTTATAAACAGCTGTAAATTAGAAATGATTTCCTGTCCCATTTAATATTTTTTTTTATTAAAAGGAATAATATGAGTGAAGCAAAAGCCATTGCTGTTACTGAGATGGAGGCCATGATAATATATATTAAAATGGCCTATTCTTCATTCATTTATATGGCTTTTTGGTTTGTTTTGAAATTTATATGGCTGTTATTTTATACACTTAAAACAAATGTTAAATAAAAATGGACTCCGGTGTTTAAATGGTGCCTTTAAAAAAATGTAATAACTATTGCCATATGGAGAGGACAGACTCATGCATTTTGATGGAGCATCCTGGCTTTGGCTTGATCTTGGGATTGTTTCGTGATTTCAATGTAGATTGTTGGAGAGTGAGAGGAGCAGAGCCAAACTCTGTTTGATCTTTCTTGCCTTTTGGCATCTTTCAAGGCATAGATGATTTGTGTAAACTTATGGGACTTCTTTGGGGTACAATTGCTTAAATATTTAAGGCTTGCTACAGTACTAACTTGAAACTTGGAGCTGTATACAGGCAAATAATTCTGTCAGCTCTGCCTTATTGTCTGCCGCAAACAACTGATATACAATTTTCTCCATGAACTGGGTATAGCTCCAACTGTTTTTAAATAATTCTGAGCTGTTGAGCTAAAAGTTAAGGATTTCATAGTAGAAATTTTGAACCAACATGTTGGATTGTAGCAAGGTTTTCAAATTGGGAAATTTATATTGATACCCAGTGATTTCTGAGTTGGTTCCTCATTTTGAAATCAGGCTGATTTTTGACTGTGGGCTTGTCTCTGCTCATGCTTTGCACTGTGTCTCTGCCAGTGGACAATATATGCTGGTACAGAGACATTGTAGTTACTTCATGCTATGTTTTTACATCATTCTATGTTCTTCATACTATGCTGTGCTAACCAAGCTGATGCCCATTTTTTGGATTAAGCAAATTTGGGTTTCTAGTACAAAGCTACGTGACGTACTCATTACTAATCCTCCAGATTCCACCAATGTTTATTTTCTCCTGCAGGAAATTCAGCACATGTTAAAATTATTGTTATGGTGAAGAATAATTGTAATCATTATGAGGGATTTTTTGACAGACTGATTTGACCTGACTCTCTGGAAAGAATTGATTTTATATTACTGAAGAAAATATGTTTCACTGATATTTAATCCAGGGAGGAATGGATCCATTTTACTATTTTCTCTAATAATGGTCCTGGATAATGTTTATGTAATTTGTTTACTGTCTAAAGTATGGTTGTATGATGGTATGACATGCTTTATTTTTTTAGTGGATTGTAAAGGCAATTTGCAGAGCAATAAAACCTGAAACTTGAAAAACAATTCTTTGCTTTATTTTCTTCTAAACTTGTTTTTAGATCTCAATTTCCTTTTTTAATCAACAACCCTGAGATACATTCCAATGCTGCTTTCTGCCCACCATCCTCTACCTCACACAGTCACTCACTCATTTACCCATTTACTCATTCAGTAACACTTTGCTTCCTCCTTTTTCTTTGTGCCAGATTTCCACACACCACAACTATATACTTCCTCATCCTGATAGGCTGAGCGGTCACAAAATAATATTGGAAAAAGCAACCCTGCTTCCTTAACTTCTCCCCCTTCCCACCCAACAATAGACTGCCACATAGCCACAGTTCACTTTTTCCACACTAACACAGAAACATAGAAACATAGAATTTGATGGCAGTTAAGGACCGCTTGGTCCACTCAGTCTGCCCATTTCCCTACCTAATAGATAAGCTTCAGATCCTGGTTAACCAACAGCCTACTTCTTCCTACCCCCACCACCTAGAATTGCTTTATGACTATCCCATGCATTCTTGAATTCCACCACTGTTTTTGACTCCACAACCTCCTCCGGAAGGCCTTTCCATGCATCCACAACCCTCTCTGAGAAAAAATACTTCCTGACATTACTTCCGAACCACTCCCCCTCTATCTTCAAATTGTGCCCCCTTGTTCTTGCACATCTCTTTTTCTGAAAGATGCTACCCTCTTGGACTTTGTTGATTCCCTTGAGGTACGTAAAAGTTTCTATTATGTCCCCCCTCTCCTTCCTTTCCTCGAGGCTATACATATTAAGCTCCTTAAGTCTCTCTTCATATGTCTTCTGGTGCAGTCCCTGCACCATTTTAGTTGCCCTCCTCTGGACTGCCTCCATCCTGTTTATGTCTTTGTGGAGATTGGGTTTCCAGAACTGCACGCAGTACTCCAGATGGGGTCTCACCAGCTGTCTGTACAGAGGGATAACAACTTTCTGTTTTCTACTGGTGATGCCACTCCCTATGCATCCCATTATCCCCCAACCCTCCTTACTGCCCTTTCACATTGCTTGTCCACCTTTAGGTCATCTGATATGACTACCCCCAGGTCCCTTTCCATTTTTGTTGTTGTCAGTATCTCACCCCCCATTGTGTACTCTTCCCCTGGGTTTTTGTTTCCAAGGTGCATTACCTTGCACTTCTTAGCATTGAATCTAAGCTGCCATACACATGACCATTCCTCCAACCTTGCTAAGTCCCTTCTCATTCTTTCCACCCCACCTTGTGTATCAACTCTGTTGCAGATCTTTATGTCACCTGCAAAGAGACATACTTTTCCTTCCAGTCCTTCTGCAATGTCACTTATAAAGACATTGAAGAGGACCGGACCTAGTACTGAACCCTGTGGTACCCCACTAGTAACCCCCCCTTTCTTCAGAGTTGACTCCATTTACTGTTACCCTCTGTGTCCTGTTCTCCAGCCAATTCTTTACCCAGGCTACCATCTTGGGACTCACTCCAAGGCTGGTTAACTTGTATATTAATCTTTTGTGTGGGACTGTGTCAAATGTCTTACTAAAGTCTAGGTAGGCCACGTCCACAGCCCCCTCCTTGATCTACTACTTTGGTCACTCAGTCAAAGAAATGTATTAGATTTGTCTGACATGACCTTCCCACTGTGAATCCATGCTGCCTTGGGTCCTGTACCCCTCCTGCCTCTAGGTACTCGACAATTCTTTCCTTCAGAAATGATTCCATAATTTTCCCTACCACTGAGGTTAAACTTACAGATCTGTAGTTTCCTGCTTCTGTACCACCACTGAGCCATAATAAAGCTGCAAACTGCATAAAACGTTAGTTCAGTACAAATAAATGAAGGCATTAAAAATGCAAACTTACACTTTCAATATTAACCATTAGTTTATTAATAAAAGAAAAAACAAACAAGATATGAACATATTATTAATACAGCACAACACGCACTATACTAGTGGTCCTGTTCACAGAACTTCAATGAAGGAACTATTTTTCTGTAATATTTAAAAAAAATCACTGCATTTGTTTTACTATTTTTTTAAATGTCTACCTAAAACCCATTTCATTAGTGCAATAATACCCTCCAGTGAGGGATGCATGCTGAGATTATTGTACTTCAATGGGCTATAAGAGCCTTTACCTATTATGTTGGGCCTCACAATGCCCCTGAACAAGCAGTAATCTCAGCATAAATCCTACCATGTTGTATCTTATTGCTTTCTTCAATTCATTCATTCATTCATTCATTCTTCCCTGGATTCATTTATTCATTTATTTCTTCACTTGAAAGCTCAGATATCATAGTAGAGGTTCAGCAGCTCTTTGAAGCAGTAACATTTACAATAAATGATAGTGCAGAGTGGAAGTGAGAAATACCACTTTTTCAGAATTCTGTGACATTCAACTCTCTGCAGAATTCTTCTTGAGATAGAATAGCCATTCTCTGCTATAAAAATCCATAGCAATTGAGGAAAACTTCCACAGAACATGGCAAAATCCTACAGTATTCACAGTTTTCCACAATATATATATATATATATATATATATATATATATATATATATATATATATATATATATTTATTTGCAATTTAACAATTAACATCATGGTTCACCTTAAAAACTCATGTTTTACTTAAAAAAAGACACAGTTCACTTGTCAGAATTCAGTGGAATTCACCACAAAATTACATCATACCTTTCAGGAGCAGAATTGCAATTAAACCAGAATTCCATTGTGAAATTCCATATTCTGCATAGCTGCATTACATTTAATTAAGCTAGCCTGATAGCATAGCCATTTGGGAACAACATGTCATTCCCATGGTGACCTATATTCATGCCCCAAGCCTACAGTAGGTCATCACTGCAGACTGGCAAAAGGCTGGAAGGCACCCATACAGATGCTCACAACCTTTAGGGAGAGAGGGTTTTGCTGCATGTTCCACATCTGCTCTCTGTCAGTAACAGTGAGCCAGTGAAAGCAAAGAATACCAAACATGTGAATGGTATCACATTCCTGTTGTCACACCTCAGATTGCATGTACTTTTGAGCCTTGTCTGGTGCCAAGCAGTATAATCAAACAAAACTCCAAAAAGAACAGATACCAGGATGAAGGCTCCAGCATTCTTGACACCTTGCCTGCCATCTCACCTCCACAACTGACTGTGCTCCAGCTTAGGGAAGTGGTGGCACCTGCTTCTCTACTACAAGCTAGTATGGAGGACTTATGGAATGATAGCAGTGAATGACAGGGCTTGGTAGTCACCTGTGAAGCTGGAGGGAAAGCACCTCCAGTAGCTCAGGAGGAAAAACAAAGGATGGAAACAGTGCTCATTTAAATTGATACATTACCCTTTAAGTGAAAAAAAAATAATGGAGCAGTTTTATGCATAATACCAATAGTGGGTTGTAGTGTGATGATAAGCAGATGTTTGATGTCTGTTTAAATCAAATCAAAGCTGTATGGACCTGAAAGAAAAATACTGAGGGTCAATTAACCTTATTATTTTATATTTGTATTAATATCTAGACAGATACAAGTGATCACCAAATAAACAAATTAGGAGAATACCATACATACATGTAACGTTCAACAACTATATACAAATTAACACAATTATGATGAGATTATAATCTCTACAATGTGGGAAGAAGCTTTTGAATTTCACTGCAGGAGGAGTCAGTAGTATCGTCTATATTTTCTACATTGTGCCATCAGTTTTTTTTAAAATTACGTTTTCTGGAATGTATTCCACCATCTGATACTCTCAGAATTGTGGAGAACTGAAGAATTCCATTAATTTAAAAGCATTCTCTTGGTTACTAAATCAAAAATGTTCTCTTGTGATTTATGAAGTCCTAATAAACTGGTATTATTAAACACCAGGGTTGAGAATGAAATGAAAAAGGTATGTTTATTTTTAAGACCTCAGACATTTGTTTACAGTGGACATTCACCAAGGCTGAATAAATGTACATTCCCATAGATTATAAAATAATGCACCCTGATTGTCAAACAAATGGCAGCATGAGTCCTGTTTGGTTGTATTCATTTTTGCCTTGATAATTGGTGTAAAGTATGCAGTTCAGAAGGGTTTGACGATGCTTGCAAACAAACTTACTCTCTGCACTGATACGAGGAATGCATGAGAATGAGTTCAAAATTATCCCACTCAGAGGAAAATGGCCAACACCAGAAGGATAGAGCAGCACAAAAAAAAAAAAAAGACTGAACAGCCTTTCCGGGTACCTCTTTATGTGAGACCCCCATGAAATGTACAAGCTTTCTGTGCAAACATGGCAGCTCACCACATGCCAGGCTTCAACTGCTGGAGGAGGGCTGCAGGAATTTAACTATTCCAATAAAGCATTGCTTTTCAGCAGTGTGTGCATCTTCCAATGGGCTGCATTATGAGCTAAAGATGGGAACCATTTCCAAGCCAAATCTAAATTCAAAATAACAAAAATGTAATATGCCTCTGCACATACAAGCAAGCAGAACACGAACCCCAAGTGTGTGAGGCTGCTCATAAATGCAGTTTCTTAGGGAGACATGTGCAAAAGTACAATTATCTAACGTGACCAATTATAAAGGTGCAAACACTAGACAGTTGTGCAAAACATTAAAAATACAATTAGGCATAAATTAATTTGCATAGCATATATAAGCAGTGAAAAGGGTAGAACTGGGGAAGGGAAGGGTAAAGGAAAGAGGGAGGAACAACAAAGGAACAAATACAGAGTAAGTTATACAAGGGAACAGCCACAACAGCAAAGTGCTAAGTCAGGAATACAGCAGCAAAAAAAGGCATGTACTGTATGTAAAGTTATATCCTCATTTAATCATAGAAACATAGAAACATAGAGGTTGACAGCAGAATGAGACCACTAGGTCCATCTAGTCTGCCCATTTGTTTTAGACCTATTTTGACACTCTAGTTGCCCTTTTTAGTCAGGGCTCCCTTGTGTCTATCTCATGCATTCTTGAATCCCCCCCCCACAGTGTTAACCCCCACAAACATTTAGGGTAGGCTGTTCCAGGTGTCCACCACTCTTTCTGTGAAGAAAAATGTCCTGGTATTGGTAGAGAACCTCCATCCTTGCAGTCTGAAGTCATGTCCCCTGGATCTGGAGCCTTTCTTAAAGTGAAAAAGTTCCTGTGCCTGTACCTTATTAATGCCTTTGATGTACTTGAATGTTTCAATCAAGTCTCCTCTCTCTCTTCCCTGATCCAGGGAGTACATATTCAGTTCCCTAAGTCATTCCTCACAGGACATGTACTGCAGACTCCGAATGATTTTTGTCACCTTTCTCTATTCTGTTTCCACCCAGTCAATATCCTTCCTGAGGTGAGGCCTCCAGAACTGGACTCCATATTCCAGGTGAGGCCTGACCAGTGATCTATAAAGTGGTAGTACCAACTTGCTCCTCCTGCTCATGAATCACCCCCATTCTCCTCCACACCATATCTCCCTATGAAGCCAAACCACTCCTACTAAAAGCCCTCTCCAGCCACAACCCCAGCTTTGACCCCATTGACTCCAGGATTCTCCGTCTAACTCTAGATGTCATGTTAGACCCTCTCACCAAACTGTTAAACTGGTCTCTGTGCCTCAGTCAATTTCTGAGTGCCTGGAAATCAGCTGAAATTACCCCAATTCATAAGAATGGAGATCGCACCTTACCAAATAACTACAGACCGATCTCCATCCTCCCCCCACTCTCTAAAGCCCTGGAAAAAATAGTACCCACCCAGCTCATGGAATATCTAACCAAATACAGCACACTATGTCCAGAACAGCATGGCTTCCGCCCTGGACACAGCACCACCACAGCCCTCCTAGAGTTCTCACAGAAAATACACTCTGCCCTTGATTCTGGGGACATTGCTGGGGCAGTGTTCATTGACCTATCTAAGGCCTTTGACACTGTGTGTCACCCACTATTGCTTGACTTCCTCCA
Source organism: Neoceratodus forsteri (assembly GCA_016271365.2). Taxonomy (NCBI): domain Eukaryota; kingdom Metazoa; phylum Chordata; order Ceratodontiformes; family Ceratodontidae; genus Neoceratodus; species Neoceratodus forsteri. The sequence continues at coordinate 288,188,491 of CM057454.1, forward strand.
TCAACTAGACTTCTCATCTGGCCCCCTTGCCTAGTTCTCCAGTTACCTCCATGCCAGATCCCAACGGGTCAAGATAAACGGTACCCTATCAGCTGCCCTACCTGTTCCCTCAGGTGTCCCCCAGGGTTCTATCCTGGGCCCCACATTGTTCAGTCTCTTTCTAAACACCCTTCCTAGCTCCTGCTCAGGCAGTATGCTACTATATGCCGACAATGCGGTTCTGGTCACCTCCCACCCCAACCCCATCACCCTCCAGAACTCTTTGCAACTCACCTTCAGCCAAGCTGAAAAATGGTTCCTCGACCATCGTTTAGTTCTAATCTCAAGAAGACAAAATCTATGCTTTTTGCCCACCACCAGAGTAATTCCAGATATGCCCCCCTTCTCATCCTCCCCAGCACCCTACATCCCCTTGAACAGGTGTCTGCATACAAATATCTTGGCATCATCCTCGACTCATCTCTCTCTTCTAACTCTCATCTTAATTCCCTGTCTACTGCCGTAAACATCCAGTTTGGACTCCTCTACCACCACAAAGACTGCCTCCCTCTGAATGCCCTCTGGCTGGCTATCACCTCTTCCATCCTGTCATTGGCTGACTATGGGCTCCCTATCTATGCAGCTGCTTACCCCACCTCCCTCACCAAAGTCCAGACCTTGAAAAACAAGGCTTGCAGGCTCCTGACTGGTGCTCCCAGCAGAACACACACATGCAAGCTCTACTCCTCCTTGAACTTACTCACCTTTGATGAGCGCCTGAGCTACCACACCTGTATACTGGCTAAAAAATCACTATTCAGGCTCTCCCCCCCCCGGGGGTTGCTGCATCCCTCAAATTGGCCTCCCACTTGGTCGCCACCTGAAGCGCAACCAAAGCCACCTTCCAGGTCCCGAGAGCTAGGACCTCTCTCACCCAAAGATCATTCCACCACAGAGCCCCCTCTTTGTACAACTCCCTCCCCACTCTTATCACAAACATCCCCTAAATCGGCCCCTTCAAAATCACACTCTGAAACTGCCTCATTGACACTTGGAGCTGTAAATGCCCCTGACTTGCCCATACCTAGAGCTCCACCTGGTCCAATTTACAGACAACGTCCTTCCGGACTGCCTTCTCCCCCAGCAACCACCCCTTCCCTCCCAGGTATTGCTCCCTAGAACCCCTAGCGGTACCTTATTATTTATATATTAGACTAATTGTAACTAACTAAAGCCTTTGTACACCTTTGTATTACTGAAATTGCTTTGTGTGTTCTTTTATTGTATTTCACCTGTATTATTCTCCATTGTTGTACTCCACCACCAATTGTTGTCTACCCTCTCTGCGATGAGGTGCCTTTGTAAATGAGTCTTTGACTCAAAGGTTGTAAATCTGAATTATGAAATAAATAAATAAAATCAATAAATTCCCCTCCCAATGCAGCCCAGCATTCTGTTGGCTTTCAATGATGCCTTCTCACACTGCTTACTAGCCTTCGAGTCATTTGAGAATATGATTCCCAGATCTCGTTCCTGGTTTGAGGCTGCCAGTCTTTCGCCTCCTAGATAATACTCCTTTCCTAGATTTTTCTTTCCTATGTGCATGACCTTGTACTTTTTGGGTTAAATCTCATCTGCCTCATTCCAGACCATTCTTTTAGTTTCTTGAGGTCAGTTTCCATCTTGCTCACTCCTTCTGAGGTGTCCACTCTGTTACATATCTTGGTGTCATAAGTTTAGTGTAGAAATCCAAAAAGGCTCCCATTGGTGATGTTTTTGCACAAGATCTCTTCCATGTGTGCCCAGGTTCCACCGAGCCACACTAGTCTGTTCACACTGTTTTACTCCATAGTGAGCAAATACTTTTTCTAAACCAGCATTTTCAGCAACCTTTTGTTCTGCTTGTTTAGTTTTATTTAAAAATGCTCTCTGAGACTGCTGGAGCAAATGGAACATTGCATGCATGCTTGATGATAGGAACTTGCAAGACCAAAGAGTCAGAGTTGTCTCGAGCGGTTTGTCACATTGCTGCTCCATTTTATACTGCCTCACATCTGCCTTGCTAAATAGCTGGTAAAAGCTTTTAATTAGCCCTATATGACATAGTCCTATTTTATTTTAATCTATAGCTCTGGGATCAGAATTTTATTTTCATTATGAAATGCTGTAAATTGAATGCTGCCTCTCAATGGTCATGCTGGCCATCTGTTAATAGTTGACATTTCAAAAAGATAACTCCTGAAGTGGAGCAAGAAGAAAAAGCTTTGACCTTTGGAAGGGATGTTTATGGATTAAGAGCATTTTTTGACAGAGGTTCTACCCTCTGTTTACAAGCTTTTTTTTTTAAATAAGGCATGCCACTGTTGCCTAAGGGGACAGGGTTATAATACCATCTTAGCTCTACTGAATTTACTGTGCTCAGTGGAGCGTTATTTTTCTTTTTTTTCCAAGGTGACTCTGACATGCTGGAGAGAATTTAGAAGGATCCAGGAGCCATGAAAATTGACAGCAGTTGTTTACAGAGACCTTTAGAGGACTAGCAATACACACATTCTGATCATCAGTGAATTTGTTAAAATATCATGAACCCCTCAGAACAGGAGACAGGAGATAAGTTTGACTTTTCCTTATCAGCTTTCACAAGAACGCTATTTTGGTGAGTAGTGGAAACTCTGTGGGATAAAATTTCCTGGAAAGTTTATTTTAAAACTTTTTTATCCCATGGGTGGCAATTGATAATTGAATTTTCAACTTTTCTTAGTGAACTTATACATTAGTCCTGGAGAGTACAAACACATGTCTGTATTCGTTGAGTTTGAATTTACGGCTCTGTAAAACCAAGTATAAGAAAACTTTCAACTTGGAAGCCCCCTAAATAAGCATAATAGAATTCATGGCACTTTTCCAGTATATTGTTTGAAATAGAAACCTGTGTGAGACGCTTCACTAATTTTTATTTGAATTGCAGGGATGTTTATTCAGTGGGCCTGTTCTGGTGCTCCCTAAATGGCAGGATTCCCTATTAAGATACATTATTTCTTTGATTTATGGCACACTAGCAAATCAAATTGATATGATATGTATTTGGGCAGCTGGGCTCTTCTTGGTGCCGCCGCTATGTGATACTGATTTTTGGATTATGTGGACCCTATGGGGCAACTAGTGCAACTCTATTATAAGGAAAGCAAGTTTTAAACTAACTTTAATAAGCATAAAGCAACTGTGATGTACTTTTTTCAGTAAGATAATTCATGCCTGTTGCTGCCATTTATTCATATACTGTATTTTAATGTTTAAATGTGTACTGAGCCAAGATGTTGGACCTAAGTAATCATGGCAGAGGTTAAATAAGGTTTATATTGGCCCATATAGGGCATATGTACTTACTTCTAATGACTGCACTAAGTTCAAGATTGATCTAAACTCAATAATAAAACAAAGGGTTTGCTCATATTGGTAACCGCCGGACTACCATTAGTTATTGTAATGTTCTCTATTTTAAACATCTTTTTGATGTAGTGCAATTTAAATGCTTTTAGATGTTTTGGATGTTAATGTTGTAATGGTTTGATAACTGAATGACAATAAAACTTTAACTACTAAACACTAGCTAGTCCAGAAAATAAGCTAGAGCACAGCTCTTAAAAATACTAAAAGTGGCTGTTTCACAAATAACAACAGGAAGAGGATTCCATTATTCCATGTCTCAAACAACACTTGCTGCCCCCTTTCTCTCTTTTCCCCTTGATAACTTTTTTGTTCCTCTTCTCCCAGCCCTTCTGTCCTCACCCATCACCTACACTCCTCCTTCCATCTATCTCCATCTCACCGTTAACCCCTTCACCTTATCCAAACCTCCCTCTACACATCTAGCCCTCCTCCATCTGAACTTCCTTCCTCTACCCCCTTCCTCCACTTCCCCAACCCCAAATGACAATGTGTACCAACCCTGTTTCACTGAGCTCAGTTTTTTCCTGTTAATACTGATAGTTTTACTTCAAATGTAGCCGGATAATATCTAGATCAACAATTTATTTTGTACACCTGTGTTTTCCTAACTCTTATTTGATGTATTTTTGCCTGATGTTCTTGACTGTACTGTACAATTGACATGGAACCACTTTAATGAGCTCCTAGCGCAAAGGTTGTAATCTGAGAATGAAATAAAAATAAATAAGTAAATACAAATAAAATTAAAAAAGAGCACTGGCTCAATGCTGTTTGCCTAAGTGGTACCTTTGACAATACATATTTCTTGTGCAATATGTATTATTCAATGGATGACAAAGGTTATGAATACCAGTGGGCAAATGGAACAAGTGTGCTTTATTACTGAGTAATGCCATCTGAAAGGCTACCATGTGACAGATTATAAAAGAGGAGTCAAGAACACATCTGTGGGTCTCATAGTCAAAGTCAAGTGCAAAAGTGCAGGCAAGAGTGAATGTTGCACATACCATCTCAAGTACTGTGTTACTCGCTGAAGAATAAATCATAGTTCCATAATCAATAACTGAGACTATGAGACTCACAACCAAAAGTTATTTCCTTCACTTAAAATTGTGTTTGTTTCAATAAAGCAATCCCAATTGCTGATTACTGCTTTTAACTACTGGATTGACATGAGCAGAAAAAAGACAATAAGAGGTCTAAGTATACTTCTCTATATTTAAAAATCTGGACCTGTTATATCAGTTCTCCATTTGGTGTGGTGACACATGATTCAGGACAATCATTGAGCCCATGTCTACTCCCAAACAATAGAGGTTTCATTTTTTTGGCATTAATAATGACATTTTTCTCCCCAAACAATTGACACACTGAATTAAAGTAATGTTGCAAACTTCTCTCCAATGCAATTGAGTCTTTACTCTTCTTGAAAATTACAGTGTCATCAACATATAATATTGTTCATGCCCCAGACACATAATTTATAAACACCAAAATAAACAATAGGGGCCCCTATATAGATACAAATAAAAAGACTGGTACCAATTCTTCATACAGTGAACACTTTGTTAAGTGGAAAAAATTATGCAAAAACAGCAGTTCACATACTAGCATTTATACCAAGCAAGGCATACTTAGAAAAAACAGGACACCACTGGCTGTACTGGTTTTGCATGTCTATGCTTCCTCTGGAGTCCCAAGTGCAGCTAGTGGAGCTGCTTAAAAGGTGCCTGTTTTAAAGTGATGGTGCTGACAGTGTGAATAATAATAGCAAAAGTTTTGAAAAACAGCTTACAAATTAGATCAATATCTCTAGAGCCCCATTCTGGGGAAAGAACATTATAGAGACAATCAAATTAGAGAAGATATTTTAAAATTTGGTCAGGGCTTAAATGAATAGTTTCCAGTAGCCAGTCTCCTTTTTATGTTGGCATGCTTGCACAGCCAACATCTTGCGGCAGTGGAGATTTGGAGATGCAGTCTATGTTGGGGGAACGCAGGGCATGCATCAGTAGGTGCGTCCTTCATTCTCCAATCAGCCTGCATGCCAGTGCCACACCATGCATACTAATGTGGCAAGCACATCTGAGGAAAGGCCTGCTGCAATCTGAGCAAAGCTCATCAGACACAGCAGACCCTTCCTACGTGTTCGGCCACATTGTATTCATGTCGGGCGGCCGCCCAACTGCCAACTTCGGGGGTGCCCAATCCCCCTGCCAGCTTACTGTGGCCACAAAGTATGTGCTGATGGGGGGAAGCCCACTCCCTGTCAGCATGAAGCAGCCCCCACATTTCTTATATGCTGAGGGGGATGCCCAATCCCCCTTTGGCTCTTGCTCCCCCCCCCACTTTCCTTGTGTTCCAACGAGGGTACCCAATCCTCGTCGGCATAAATTAACCCCCCTTTTATTGTATGCCAACAAGGGTGCCTGATCCCCTCTGGCTGCAGCAACCCCCCAAACAGTTAGGTGGCATGCTGGGAGCCTACCCCAGCGTGCCAAATCCCCTGAGAAAAAAAAACTGTCCTGCAATGTTTTTTTTTTACCCTGTAACACAAAAATGGTCCCTCGTAGTCTCCCTACCCACCACCCGTACCCACCCACTGCTCACCCTGCCTCCCTACACCCCCCTCACCTCATACTTACCTCCGGAGTCCAGTGCGATGATCTTTGGTGGACCAGGAACACGTCTGCACTCTTCAAAGCCAACCGTGAACTGAGGAAATGCCAGTAAGCTGTATAATGGAATAAATAGTGTTTTTTTCAACTTTGATGCATATCTCATGCATTTTTTGGAATTTTGGCACCAAATTTTCAACATGGGTTTTTGGGACCCCTCCTCATGAATTCTTACACTATCATGGCATTATTCAGTCCTGAAAGGTAATTTCGCAGTCACTGTGTGTAATCACCTTTTGGGAGCAAGGAACAAAATGACAGTGCCGGTGTTCATGAGGGGAGCTCTCAAAAAGCCTATGTTGAAAATTTGGTGGGAAAAATAAAAAAAAATTACTGTTTTACAAGCGTGTGTTGCACAGTTATTATGCATGCTTGTAACTTAGTGAATTTGCAATATTTTCATGCCACATATTCAGCACTGGCATTTTTCCATACCTTCTTGTGAACTGTACAGCTGTCATTTTTCACATCTTGCCTGGAATGTGTTTTCGCACTTCTGGCACAGAATAGCGCAGTCGATGTGGGAAATCAGTGTTTGGGACAAATTACAAAAATGACAGTTACACTGTTCATGAGCAGAGGTCCTAAAATGCCTGTGTTGAAAATTTGGTGACGATACTCCATAACATGACTGTGTTATGAGTGTGCGTTGCGCAGTTTGCATGCATGCTCATAAGTTCACGAATTTATAATATTTTCACCCAGATTTTCAACATTGCCATTGTTCTGCACCTCCTTATGAACAGTACAGCTGTCATTTTTCACATACTGACCAAAATGTGTTTTTGCAGTTCCAGCGCAGAATAGCGAAGTCGCTGTGGAAAGTCCATGTTCGAGACACATTATGAAAATGACAGTGACACTGTTCATTAACAGAGGTCCAAAAATGCCTATGTTGAAAATTTGGGTCCGAAAGTCCATAAAATTAGTGATTTAAGAGTGTGCGTTGTGCAGTTTGCACACACGCTCGTGACATCATGCATTTGTAATATTTTCACTCCACATGTTCAAAATTGGCATTTTTCCACACCTCCTTATGAACAGTACAGATGTCATTTTACATATCCTGCCTGATATGTGTTTTCACATGTCCGGCACAGAATCGCACAGTCGCTGTGCAAAATCAGTTTTTGGGTCAGTTTGAGGAAATGACGATGAAACTGTTCATGAGCAGAGGTCCCAAAATGCCTATGTTGAAAATTTGGTGCCGAAAGTCCATAAAATGACTGTGCTGCAAGCATGCCGTGTGCAGTTTCCACGCAGCCTTGTAACTTTGTACATTTGCATATTTTCATGTCAGATTTTCACCACTGGCATTTGTGCACACCTCCTTATCAACAGTACAGCAGCCATTTTTCACAGTTTGCCCAAAATGCGTTCCCACAACTGTGGTGCACAATGGCGTGCTTGCTGTGGGAAATCACCTTTTGGGACACATTAACAAAAACACAGCACCACTGTTCATGAGGGGAGGTCCCAAAATACCTATGTTGAAAATGTGCCTAAAAAACTCCCACAAATAATTGGGGTGCGGAAGTCTGCTGCACAGTTTGTATGCATGTTCATTGCTTCACCAATATTTCATATTGCCACTCCAGATTTTCAGTGTTGCCATTTTTTACACCTCCTCATGAACTATACAGTTGTCATTCTCCACATCCTGCCCCAAACTGTGTTTTCATCCCTTTGTCACCAAATGCCACAGCCGCTGTGCAAAACCACCTTTCAGCTAACAAAGTGATTGTGCCGCTTTTCATGAGGTGGCCTGACAAGCAGCCCATGTTGAACATGTAGAGTGAAACTACCACTACACGCCTACAGTGTTAAGGTTTCCAACTGTAGCACCCCACCTGGTACGGACTGACAGGTGTCAGGGCTGTGACTTGGGATCATCGGATGTAATGCTCATGCCATTCCACCCCCCATGCCCACCCTGCAGTCACTGACAGGCATCATGGTGTGTCTTGCACTGTTCGGCCACAAACTTCACCCCACACTCCTATACTGCACCCACTTCAGCATATTCCCTTATGGAATGGGGTAAGTATAATGCCAAAGACCCCAAAGCACACCATGCCACTTGTCAGTGTCTACAGGTAGGGTGAGGTACAATGGCATGAACATTATAGCTGACAACCCAAAGGCCCACCCCAATGCCTGTCGCTCTCTGGGGTGGGGGTGGGGTTGGCATCCCTTCAATACTTCACTGCAATTCCTATTATGCACCTCTACCTCCACCACTGCCAATGCCAATGCCAGCATGACAACATTTGGAATTGGCAAATGCTTGTTTAATCTGTAATGATAAAAATGAGAATGCCAGACACATGACAGCATTAATGCCTTTTTTCATTATTCGCCATTTTTTTCACTATTGTATAGACTTCTTGGACCTATTTTCTAAGAAATGGTGCAAAAATTCATTGAAGTTATTTATAGCTGGGGTGTGCACTGCCTCCAGGTTAAAATTCCAGAAAGTTTCACATTTCAAGACAAGGGTGTCAATGTCTCCTCCTTTTTTTCCCAACCTGACATGCTTAAGGCCACAGAACTTAAATTAATGATTCCCTCATTCTCAATTTAATTTAGTTTAGTTTTTATTTCACATAAAAACCTTCAGGCAGAGTCTATTTTCAAAGTGTTGAGTCAGGTACAATAAAAGATTACAGTTACAGAGTAAGCTCCAAGTGTGCAATACAGTAAAACTACAATTATATGCTATTAGACATAGGTACTGTAACACAATGTTGCACAATTGGTGCGAGTACAGTACCTAACAGTACATGGGTATCATGGTAAAAAAACTTCCTGATAAAGTGCAGTGTACATATATACATTGTGAGTAATATAGATTGTCAACGGTAGCAATTGCAGGATCCAGTTGGGGTAAGTGAGGCAAACAGTTGAAATTTTAACAGTTCAATAGAGCAATCAGTTTTTAGAGAGTCAGGCAGGTCATTCCATTGCTTTGCAAAAGTGTATGAAAAATGGGATTGACCAAGACAAGTCTACTTCATGAACATCTCCTTACATCATAATTCATATTATCACATCATCCAAATTCCACATATTATTTTCCATCATATTTTATTTACAATTTGTTCTTCATCTGTCTCCCCCAGATCTGGGGTTCTTTTCTTCCTTATTCCCTTTTTCTCTTGGATATGGATGTAGATCTGTTCCCCTCCTTTGTAGCTTCTCTGGGCATAACCGCCAAAGCAGTCTCTCCTTCACCGGCCCTGGTGTACACCCAGGCTGGGTTCCTCCCCCATCCCTTCCAGTTAATTTATTGGCTTTTTTCTTTCCTATTTCCACCAGACCACCATTCACTTGCGCAAGGATGGTGGGCTTCTCTCATGTGACTCCCCTTTTTATACCTTCCTTTGTTCTGCTTTCCAGGCTTCTATTGTCATTGCCACTTCAGCTATAAATAAATAATTGTCTAAACCTGACAGATGCACCTCATCTGACCTGTACAAAAAAGCATTTTTTTCTTTGATGGCAATATGTTTTATCACTGCACCCCCATGCTTTTAAACCTCTCCCCTACTCACTTGTTCATCCTTCTTCTAGCTCCTTCTATAGCCTTGTGCCATCTGGCATACTGCCACAGCCTGTGCGGCACTGTTTCTGACCATACCAACTTAACATTTGGCCACAAGTCTTTTATGTTTTTTGTGTCCTTGATTTGGAAATAAATGTCTAGCCATGGCCTGGTTCTGAGGTTGTTACCCCCAGGAGAATTATTATGAGCTACGTCTCTGGGTTCACTGTCCATGTCTCCTCTAACAGAGGGAGCAACTGTGGCCATCGCATCTCTCACAGGCCTTTCCACAGAATTCATAAGTCATGTTAGTCATAGTACAAATGCCCCCCCCCCAACTTTTAATGACGCTCTGCGCTCCGCCCAATACACATATGAATGCCTGCAGAGCCATGCGTCTAGCCTTCCTTGTGTACCTGGAATCAAACAAAAACAATATGGGTGAGTTGTTTTCTTTTACATGCCCCCACTCCCAATTTACATTCCCCCATTTCTTCCACAGCACCAGCCCTTTTTGGTCGTCCTGAAAAAGAAGATAAACAAATATTAGTAAATCAATTTTCTGATATAGGTTCTGTAACAGTTTAAAGTCCATCTCCCCAACCTTTTTACTTCCTGATCTGACCCTCCTCTCACCGCTGTTTCCAATGCAGTACCTATCCTGAAGGAATTTGATGAGTACTCACTAGGGTCTTCTCCCACTGCAAAAACTCCTTTCTTCAATATTGTGGCCAATTAACTCCCTGTCACCCTGAACCCATCCTTGAGCAAAAACAGAGGCCCAGTTCCTAATGGCCGAATTGCTGCATACACAAACAAGGTCTGCACCAGACAACTAGCCACCTGTGTATGCCTATGTAATGTAATAGTTTTTCTCTGCCTAGTCTGATCTGTTTTTAATTTTTGGAGATACAGGGCAACCATATCACCCTGCCATTGTGTCCCTTCCCACTGCAAACCTTTCTTACCTTGGCCTTCCCCTAGTTCCAATACCTCCCCTTTCCTAAAAGTCCCGTAGAACATAATTGTAAATGTGGCCCTGAATAATGTTGCCTCATTTACTGAATAACATAAGTGTGGCAATACCCCCATGAGTTTTTCCAATAAGGCCTCCGATACTGGATGCCTCTTGTCCGGCTTTCTTCCTCTCACCCTCTGCCACCCTTGCATCATACTTTTCACTAATTGTCCCTTTTTGGGGTTTCCCCATCCTCACAGGTTACTTACCCATCCAATTGCTGTCAAATGCACTCCCAAGGTTGAGTGTGTCACCTCCATCCTCCATCAATTCACCACAAACCTTGCTACCTTAACTTCTGTGACTCTCCCGCTTACCTCCATATTCTGGGTCATGTGAAAAGTCTGGAACACAATCCAAGACTCTTCATATGCTCTAAGGGTCCTGTCTGACTTAGAGTTCCAAAAAAGAAACTCGGCTCCTTTCAACCAATCTCCCTCATGTCGGTTGGAATCCATCTACTGTTCTTGTCTGCCCCTGATGTGATGGCCCGGAACTTGTCCATCTGTAGATGGGAGAGACAGTCAGCCACTGTGTTCAATACCCCATCTATATGTCTAGCCCTAAAGCTCAGGTTCAGATGCAGCCCTCACACTACTAGTTGTCTCAATACCCACATCACTGTCTAATATTGCCCCTCTTTTGTTCAGCATATAGACCACCGCCCTGTTGTCACACCAAAAAGTCACTTTTTGGTGGCAGAGTTGATCCCCACACACTACTATTGTTACCCATATGGGAAAAATCTCCAATAAAGTGATATCCCACATCAATCCCTTCTTCACCTATCCTTCTGGCCAATGTTCTGATACCCATTTTACCTGGAGGTAAGCCCCACTCCTACTTCTCCAGCCACATCTGTATACAGATCTATGTCTGTATTGAATAATCATTCATCCTGCCAAAAAGTCACTCCATTGTAACCCTGTAAGAACTGATCCCAAATGTCAAGATCTTCCCTTACTGCCTTCATGATGTCCACCCAATAGTGGGGTTTTCTGGCCCCTCTCGCTTTTACCAGGTGACGTGTAACTGCACTCCTAGGCGCCATAGCTCTACAAGCAAAATATAGTTGCCCCAGTACTTGCTGTACTTCATGTAATGTCACTCTTCTCTTATCCAGCACCCCTTAGGAAAGCCCTTAATTTCTGTGCCTTTTCCAATGGCATCTTAAACAAACCCTCCTTAGCATCATTCTCTATACCCCAAAACTCCAAACATTGACTGGGGCATTCTGTTTTATCCTCTGCTAACAGAATTCCCAGCCAATCTCACAATTCTTGAAAATCCTTGAGCATCCTGCCCATCCCATCTGCCCCTTCCCCACTAGTAAGAAATCATCTATTTAATTTACAACTGCCCTATACCTGTACCTCTCCTTGAAAACCCATTGCAACCACATGCTGAATGTCTCGAAAGTGGCTCAAGTCAACGAGCACACCATTGGCATGGCCTTATCAAAATATTATAAACCATTAATTTTAAATCCCAGTAATTCCCAGTCTTCTCACTGTACTGGTAGCAGCCGGAATGCTGCTTCCATATCTGTCTTTGCCTGCCATGCCCCTTTCATTGTCCTGATCATTTGCAGTGCCTCTTCTAAGGTTGCATATGTGACCCTGCTGTTCTCTTCACTAATGTAGTCATTCACTGACTCCCCTTCTGGGTAGAACAAGTGGTATATGACCCTTAATTCCCCTAGCTATTTCTTGGGCACTAAATCTAACAGGGATATTCTGAGGTTCTCCAAGGAGGCTCCTTAAATTGTCTTTCCACTCGACCAACCACCTGCTGAATCTTTTCTGTTAAACTCCTCTCCTTACCTTTTACTGAACCTAAGTTTTTTGCATTCTTACTTTCCCTCCACCATATAAAGTGTAAACTAAAACCTGTACTAACTCCCACTCTCAGTGTCTCTGCCACCTTGTAATCTGGGTACCCTTTAACCCTTTCACTTAATATGTCTGCCTTGATTAGTGTCCTTAACAGTGCAATGTCCCTTAACTCAAAAACTTCTATTTCTATCTTATCGCCCACCTTGTGCATAGCCTTGTCCCCCAGAATAGCCTCTCCCTCTCCCCCCACTATCCCCAAAACTCCCCAGGTGGCTTGTATGCCTCACCCAAAAGGACTGTCCTTGATAGCTATCCCCCATTCTCAAAATACATCCTACATTTTTAAGCTGGGTGCAAGCCCCCACATCTGGAGCAGGCATGCTTAAAACTACAGCTGGGTCAGGAGCAGTGTGCCCTGTTGTATCCCCAGCAACATTTTTGGTACCCCCCCCAAGCCCTTTGCCCATTTTGTCTCCTCCCCAGGACCATCACAGTCTCAAACCAAAGAACAGACTGTCTGGTATCCCACCTCACATCTCTATTTGAAGCCATGCTTTGTCTAAATAATTCATCATATTGAATCCAGTTATTTTCCCCTCTCTTTTTGTATATGATCCTAATGATCAGGGAGTATGCAAACAATGGTGTAGTCAATTCTGGCTTCTTCTCCTCTGGTATGGTACTAAAATAAACAAATACTACAGACCAGGAGTCTCATGTTTTCCTTTTGTACCCTTTGTCTCCTTCCCTTTTCCCAACAACACTACTGCTGCCACTGTGTCTTTCTATTCAAAACCCTCTTTATCCTCATATTTTTCTTAAGTTTTCTTATCCACTAAGGTGAATATGTCTACATATTCCCCCTTTACAAATGATTTGGGACAGCGTAGGGGTAGTATAGGGAAAATTCAGGGAGCGGAAGAGGGGCCTCAAACAGATGGCTTGCATGGTGGCTTTTGCCAAGGTGTTATTTGTGTAGAGTTGGGGAGAGGAAGGGACACTCCACACCAGGGAATTTAACAATTTGTTGTAGGCAGGGTGCATGGAGGAGGGCTTCAGCTACATTAAGGACTTTGGGACCAACCTGGGAGGATATGGGCCTTTATAGGGGAGAAGATCTGCATCCTTCTAGGAAAGGGACCACAGTTTTTAGTGGTAGGTTTACATGCTACCTGGACAAGCATTTAAGCTAGATGGGGAGGGGGCTATAAAGTAAAAAAGGCAACAGTTGGTCCCCCTGAGGATGGAGCAGCAGTGAGGGAGGAACCAAGGGGTGTAAACTTCCCTAGGGCATGGGGGCAAGAAGACTAGAGTGTGGATGAGGCAGAGGACAAAGGGGTTACAAATCAGGAAAACAGTAATAAAGGAGTAAAAGAGATAGATAAAAGAGAAGGTAAAAAGGGAAGAGGTGAGTCAGGGGAGCTACAGGGAACAGCACTGTCAGGAAGAGGTGGTAAAGCAGGGAATCTGGTGGGAAGGAGTAAGGTATGGAGAGCAATCTGCACCAATGCAAGGAATCTGGGAAATAAAATTCCAGAACTGGAAACAATCATGGTGGTTGCTAGCTGAGAGCTGGTGGCCATAAGGGAGTCATGGTGCACTGGCCATGACTGGGATATGGCTATACCGGGCTACTGTCTGTTCAGAAGAGAGAGGGCAAGGAGGAGGGGAGGAGAGGTTGTACTATATGTGAGGGAAGGAATCAAGGTCATGGACATACAGGGGCACACAGAGGAAAAGGAAGGGCTTGAAGTGCTGTGGGTCCTCCTTGAGACAGGATCTAGAGCCACTATCCATATAGGGGTAGAATACATACCTCCAGCACATGGAGTAGAGTTGATTAAGTCACTAGGAGAAGCCATCATCAGAAAGTCCAGTAAGAGGAAAGTACTGTTAGTTTCTAACTTCAGTCTGCCAGATGTGGAGTGGAGCCTTCCACTGCAGCTTCAAGGAGGAACAGGGCAATCATTGACTGCCTACAAGAGTCTTTTCTCAGGCAGCTAGTGAAAGAACCCACTAGGAATGGGGTAGTGCTTGACCTGGTTCATACAAACAGCAATAGAAATGCAGATGTGACGTAGAGGTGTGTGAAGCTGGCTAGCTTTGTTTTGTGGATTAATTTGCAACTTTGTTGCAATTTGCAAGGTTAATCCAGCCTAAGAAGTTTCAGTTTGCAGTATAGTGCTAGCTTCGTGAATGGCAAATTTGGTAACTTCTCTGGAAAAGTTTGCCACGCAGGTGATGTTTGCAATGTACCATTGGATTGAAGGTCACATTATATGGAAATTAGCTGTATGCCACGCACGCAGTGCTGTCTTATGAAGAGAGAGTGTTGGAAAGTAGTCTGTCTCTCCTTCTCTGAGCAAAAAACCTTTGAAGCTTCTCCAACAGTGGAATATTTTGAACCAAATGCAGTAGCTCATAAAGAATAACTAGAGTACACTGTGCAGCTAGATTACCACTGTTTATTTATAGCTTTGCATGCTAAACTTTGTAAGTTCATTTGTCCTTCACTATATTGTAACTGTACTCCCCCCCCCCCCGGTTGCACTGGCTCAGTGTGCCTTTATCCATTATCAACTTGTAACATATGGCTAGATCAATTTAATAGTACTGAAAAGCATACAGAAAAAAATCCAATATTGCCATTGGTCCAAAGTGATAATACTATTGATGGAGTGTGATAATACTATCGTTCGGAGTGCTGAATGATAGTGTTATCACATGACCACTGCAGCGTGAGCTCACCAAGTGGCTCGTGCAGAGCGGGTGCCAGCTTTCATTGTAACCATCGTGTATAGTAAAAGTCAACTCGTTGCCCACTGAAAACCAAAACAATCTAACCTGCAGCCAACAGTGGGTCTCTTACTCACTCCGTTCCAGAAAGAATCTTTTTGTTTTATCAACTGCCCAAAAACCTAAGCTACATAAATACAAAAAAAAATAGCACCTCCTCAACCACTCGCTCTGACGAGCTGCCATGTTCCTGAGATAATTATTTATAAAACAAAGCAAGCTCCTATACAAACATATGCTGGGTTCTTCAAAGCGTCATAACATTCTAGCATCTATAGCAACATATGGCAACCAGATCCACCTAAAGAGACTTGCATGCACTCTTAACCACCCTTGGAGCTTTGTACCACATTTCAGGGGAACAGTAGAAACTTCTCAGATCCATATATTGCAAAAAAATAACAGATAGGGGATTTTAATTACTGGTGACCCCATTTATCAAATGGATTACGGTAAGTTTCAAATGCCGTAATAACCTGAAATCGGGTTATTAAGGCATGTCTTAAAACTTGAGCTCACAAGCAGCATCAGTCATTTACAGCAAGTCATTTTATTGGCCCTTAACCTCTGTGTGGGCAGGCTGACCATATCAAAAAACATGGCTGCTACACCTTCTTGTTAGCGACGACCTTAGATAAGTACCAGTCATCTGAATTAACCCTAGCCTGGCTACAGCAAGTTAATTTTTTTAACTATCTGGTTGATCCTGCTTTTCAGGAAAATAAAAAAGCTATTTGGTTTATCTGGCCATTGTTGTGGTGCATGCCTAGTTCGAGGCTTCGGTCCAGCCCAGCACAAACTCAGAAGTAATTGTTTTCACCTTTCCCTCCCAGTTAGCAGTGTCAGCAATAGCATCTTTTTTTCAGAACAAATAAAGAGGAAAAAATGTCCTCCTGGACAGGGAGTGTGTGTGTGTGTGTGTGTGTGTGTGTGTGTGCATGTGCGTGTGTGTGTGTGTGTGTATCAGAGATAGAGAGGGAGTCATGGAGCCTGATTCCAAGACAGCAGGGAGAGCATGGCGCAAAGTACGCCAAAACCCCTGTGACATGCGAGCTGCACCATATTCCAAGAGAATCACCAGATATGATGAAAATTGCTGAATTACGCATATTGCAAGTTATGCCCACAAGATATGGTGTAACCAGCAATAGCGGCATAGCATTGCGCATGTCACAACCTGATGACCATATAAATGTGCGTAAGATGCAGACATGGCATAGCAGCTATGGGAAAGATGGCAGGTAGCAGTGAAGAGGTGGCAAGCGCAAGTAAAAGACAAGAGAGGAATTTCATACAAGAGGAGACGGATGTTCTTCTCAATGAACTGGAGGCCAAACCAGAACTGCTAATGGGCAAGGGAGGGGAACAGAAGCAGTGCCTCGGGTGGAAGTAGGCATGGGAGTAGGTGGCCAAGAAGGTCAATGCCATGGCAAATGCGAGGTGCACCGTGCGCAATGTACAAAAGCGGCTAAGTGACCTCAAGTGCCATACCAAGGTCAAGGAGGCCCAGAACGGTTGGCAGGCGGCTGCCACAGGAGGTGGACCACAGGAGCTGAGACTCCTCAGTGGACACAAAGAGAGGGTGCTGGTATTTATGAGCCAGCACAGCATCCATGGGGACATGGACCTTGACACGTCATAGATGGACAAAGGGATGGGTAAGTGGATGGCCGCACTGCCTACAGTGGGTGGGACAGCACTGCAGGGGTGTGAATGGTGACATGCATGCATACATCCCAACCAGCTGTCTGCCTAATGTGGAACAATGCCCCCACAATGTCGAACAATTGAGCAATATGTGGAACACTTAATCAAACATTCCCAAAGAAGCTCAGGACACTGTAAATGTGTGCTGTATGGTCAGAATGTCTATTAGGAAGTAAAGGAATAATGCTGAACAGCGTTGGTGTTATGCTGGGAGAAGGGATGTCATCGCAGCATAACACCCACCCTGGAGGGCAATAGTCATACAATGGTGTGGTAATGCAGACAAACAACAATAATGTTCAAGAATGTTGTAGACAGTGCATAACAATATTGCTGTGTCCTAATAGATGATGCAAACAATCATCAAGTGGCAACAACAAATGTGGCAACAAATCATCACGGTGATCAGCTGGGATGTCATGCCAGGATAACATCCCTGCTGTGATGGCCAACTGACCAATCAGAAGCCAGGATTCATTCATGCCAGTGTATAATGACAAATATAATATATGCATAGTGTACTATAGAGTGTTGCTGTAGGAGCTTAACAGTGAATGTGGGGCAAAGCCACGCAATGTGGAACAGAGAACAGATGGGAAGTAATATGAGGGACCAGACCCCATAATGTGGGACAGGTGAGAGGTATGCATGCATAGTCAGCAAGACATGGGGGAGGCAGCACTGATGCACTGTTGTTCCCCCCACAGGTGCAGCAGCAGTGGATATAGGGACAGGTAAGCTGATGGCCAGTGCTGCCCTCAGTGCATGGAACAGCGATGCTGGGGTGGGTATGGAGGCATGCACGGCAGGCATGAAATGGTGTTGCAGCACTTATGCACAGTCGTTCCCCCACAGGTGCAGTGCTAGTGGACACCGGGGCAGGTAAGGCTACAGCCAGCGCTGCCCACAGTGCGTGGGACAGTAATGCAGGGATGGGGATGGGGATGGTGGCAGGCATGGTAGGCATGACATGGGAGGTAGCACTGATGCACTGATGTCTCCCCACAGGTGCAGCAGCAGTGGATACAGGGCCCATGGACAGTGATGACACAGATGCAGAGCGGGAACACAGGCAGCCGACCACCCTACAGGACATTGCAATGCACACCCCTGGTGCTGCTGATGTGGCGCAGCAAGACACAGCCTGGACACCAGTGATGAGGGCGCGTGAGGCAACGGAGGAGCAACAGCAGGAGGAGGAGGTGGGGCTAGACTTGAGTGGCTTCCTCAGCTGCTGAAGCCTAGGGGATGAAATTGCACCGGACCTGAGCCCCATATGATACCACAGGCTGGAGGAGGTTCTCGACGGGACCACACCATCCCTGGAGGAGGACCGGCGCAGACACCCACTAACTATGCAGGGTTCTGCCGGACACTTGTAACAGCACATGCTGAACAGGCGGAGAAGCTGGGCTGCATCAGGCTCAGCATGGATGTGCACCATGCTGTGATGGAGGATCACATGAGCACCCTGATAGGGGTGCTTGAGACAGGGACACGCACCATGGAGGCAGCCATAAATCACCTGGTGGATGCCATGGTCACCTTCCAGGCCTGTGCGCAGGCACATACAAGAGCCATCACCCGCCTGGCCATGGCTGAGGAGGGGTTGGTGGCATAGCAGACAAGACAGGCAGACACACTGTCCACCATGCTACAGGGTGCACATGCAGGCCAGCAACTGCGAGGCACAGTTGTGAGGAACGCCACCACACAGGCGCCACAGGTGATTCACCTGCCACCACACCACCACAACTGCCACTGATAGCAGCAGCCAGGGGCATCAGGCCCAGCAGCAGCACCTTCCCCACCACCGCCACCATCATTGGCACCCCTGGAGCAGCAGCACCCACCCCCACCACCAACACCCCCTGATGTGCCAGCACAGGCGACTCCACCACCACCACTGGCACCACCAGCAACACCTGCACCAGAGGCACCATAACTCCCATTGCTGACAACACCCACAGTGCCAGAGCAACGGCATTCAACACTGCCCACAACAACAGCACCCATGACATCACAGGTGGTCAGAGTGTCAGGGCCACAGCAACACCCACCACCATGGCCATGGGGCGGAAGGTGCAGGGCACCAAGTGCAGGACCAGTGCCAGACAACAGGGGTTAACACAGGTTGCGGTGTAACAGCAGGCTGCAGAAGGCAGTGGGCCGCAGAATACGGGACCTGGGACTGTGCCAGGACATGCACCAACCACACCAGGGAGGCGCAGAAGACCCCGGAGGCCAGCAGCACCAGCAGGACCATTGGACAGTGGTGGCTTAGTGGTCATGTGCTAGGAGGCAGGGTGGGCCCAGTGCTACCACTGGGGCAGCAAAGCCCACAACACAGGGTGCAGGACAGGGCATGAGTGCAGCCAAGCGCAAGAGATCTGGGTGGTAGCAGCAGGCGACAGACTGCCAAGCCACTATGGCATGTCGCTGCTATGGGAGATGGGCAGTGGGTGGCATGGCAGTTCAGGAGGGTACTGGGTCCTGATGTGTTGTGGGTGTGTGTGAGCGTATGCATGTGTGTGCATGGGTGCACTGTGTGGGAGGGGTGTGAGCACTGTTTCACAGTACAACATGTGTGTGTGTGTGTGTGTTTGTGTGTGTGTGTGCATTGCATTGTCACTGGGTGTGGGTATGTGTGTGAGACTGTCACAACTGTACTGTTCCACTGCACTGTGTCATGTCCTTTGTCACTACCACTAAGTAAAACACTATGCACTATACATCCATGTGGACTCACTCATTCCAACCACTGTTACAGGACATATCTCATGTATCACACATCAGTGCCTGTTTGAGGTGCATACCCCATGTCATATATGCACAATCTATGCATAGGCCACATGCGTTTATAGGGCACACATGCGGCCCGTGGCTGTATATCTGCAGTGTGCGTCGGTACATGATGCAAATGTGCCGTACCACTCTGCACTGCACGTGTAGCCCGTATGTGTGACATGAGCAAGGCGAGGCATGTAGACAGAACCTAGGCTGCAACGTGCATATGCTGGTGAGACAGGGGAGGATCTGGAAGCAGTGTTACACAGCACATGCCACGTTGGAGCCACAGAGATCCTGACACACTGTAGGCGCAGGTGGGGCACACCGTGCAAAATGATAAGTACTGGGGCAGTGCACTACCTGAACTTATGCTACAGACAGTACAACATACAGTTGCTAATGTTGTGTTACAATCTGTTACTCCAGGAGAGTCACACCCTGACTATAGGTGAGTACTGGACATTGCACTGCCTGCACATATGCAACAGACTACTACATACATTTGCTAATGTTGTGTTCCAATCTGTTTCTCCAGGAGAGACACACCCTGAATGGTGGCAGGTAGTAGGACAGTGCAATACCACTACATATGCAACGGTCACTATTTATACTGGTTGTTAATGCGGTGTTGCCAATTGTTTATCTAGGAGAGACACACAAGGCTGCAGGCCTGCCCACAGGTGTGAACTGGGCGCACAGGGAAGGTAGTTGCTTTGCTCAGATTCACACTATTTGCATGTGGGGGCAGTGGGATTGTAACGCTGGGCACAGGTGTATCGGCGCAGAGCCGTATACCGCTGCGCATGCAGCTACACATCCCAATTGCAGGGTGGTGAGCATGGGTGTCGGTAGCCATTCACACTGAACACAGCTGTGCCATGATGTGCTGTACGACTGTTGGGCAACATGTGCCATGCCGTGTACCATCACATGACAGCCAGGCATCATGCAGCTGGACTAAGCCACTGCACATGGACACAGTGCAGGCCGTTGTCATGTGGGGGATGGCCATGTGCCTAGGCACTCCTGTGCATGGGAATGGCAACAGTCCAGTGCACAGATGAGGAGTGACACCATGGTCACCACACTGCTGTGCACTGACACATGTGCAGTGACATGTTGCCTTGCAGATCAATACCACATGTGTCGTACACCCATGTGCCAGGTGCCACACAGCAGAAAGAGTGCAATGCAGCACAGGCATGAGTTTGAGCAAGAGGGGCCCCCAACCTCAACCCAGTGGAGACAGCATAGCTGGTGAATCTCATCCAGCAGTGGGGGATGACACTACTCCGGCCCGGGTGCATGAGGCACACAGTGGAGGAGTGTACCAGGGCATGGAGGACAATTGGAGAATGCCTAGGTGCTAGCAGCAGCATGCTCCATACTGTGAAACAGCTGCAGCACTGCTGGCAGTACCTGGCATGGAGGGACTCAGGGCTCCTGCAGTGACTGGTGGACATGGTGCACCGGAGGGACGTGGAGATGCGCATGGTCCAGGATGCAGGTGCAGGTGAGTACACCAAGGTATAGCTGCACATTGGTGTTGTGCTGACACACAGGTCATGGCCAGCACTGGTGGACACATGTACCTGTGTTCTCCTTCCCCACAGCTGCAGGACATGGTGACCAGGGACCACAGGGACAGCCAGATGGTGCACGGCAGCATGCAGAGAGCCTGCCACAGGTGGCGAGGTACAGGAGGTCTGGTTAATGCATGCACATTTTGCCATATGTTATGTCCATGCCGTCATGACCTACGGGAGTGGGGGTTGTGACTGTGTGTTGTGTGTTTGTGTGTGTGCCATGTGTCTTGGACCAGCACTGACCACAGCCTTTGCTTCCTTACAGGTGTGCATAGGAGACTGATGCCCCACCAAAGGGGCCCTGCTGCTAGCGATGGTGGATGTGAAGGTGTCGGATGTGGAGGCCTACTGACACCACATCCAGCACTGGCCACAAAGGGTCTAGCTCATCCCGCTGTCATCAGAGGAGGAGGAGGAGGCGGAGGAGGAGGTGGAGGTTCCAGGATGCCATGGACAGTGGGCAGCAGGGGCTGATGGAGCTGCCAGAGGAAGAAGAGAACATGGTGCAGGCCACTGAGTGGCCAGTGGTGGTGGAGGTGCCCACTCTGGAGCTGGTGGTGGAGGTGCAGACGGAGGAGGTGCAGGGGCCAACACAGCCCCCACCTGATGAGCAGGCAGAGGACGTGGCCATTCAGGCCATAGATGGTGACAGACAACAGGCTGGTGGTGGTGGCGTGGACTAGCCACAGCCTGGTGAACTGGATGCCGGCATTGGGTCACCTGGGATTCAGCCTGGGCTGCAGGGTGTGCTGTACCCAGGACAGCCGCAGGTGGGTGTCCTCCATTATGGACGATGTGGTGCACCTCCACGGCTCCCTGGGTGCCCTCCACATGGCACTTCAGAGGCACTAGTGCCACACACAGTGGACTTGACCATAGACAGTGGACCTTACTGCCTTGGGCCCGTTGGCAGCTATGGGCCTGTGGGGGTGTGGGGACAGCCTGTTGTGGGTATGTGGGTTGGGGGGACCGTGGACAGTGTGTGGTATATGGGGGCCATGCCTGGGTGGGGTCCATATGGGCTGGGGCCATCTGCTGGGTGGTCATTTTTTTGGGGCAGGCACTGTACATATGGGGTTGGAGGGCCTTATACATGGGGGCTGTGTACATATGGGGTGGGAGTCCACCTGGGCTGCTGTGGGTGGAGGCTGTACAGGACAGGTGTATTGTGTGGGTGGGATGTGTACATATGGGGTGGGGGGCCCACCTGGGCTGCTGTGGGTGGGCTGTACAGGACAGGTGTATTATGTGGGTGGGGGGGGTTGTTTACGTTCCTGCTGTCGTTGTTGTTAATGCTGATGTTGTTGTTGTTACTGTTTACCATGTATGATACTGTGTTTTACTGTTCATTAAATGTTACTTTTGCACACCTGCTCTGCGCGTCTGTCTCTGATATGCATGGCCCTGTGCATGTGTGTGTCACTGTGCATGTGGGGGTACACATGTGGTGGTCCTACACCATCCCCTGTGCATCCCCACCATGCACATGGTATCTGTGTGCCGGCTGTGCGGCTCACAGCCATGGGCGTGCACCTGTGGTCATGGCTGCATGGTGCCCTGTGTGCTGCAGTGCACCGTGCCTGGTCCAGGCCACATGCCACAACACCGTGCATGTCTTGGCTGTGTGGTGGCCTTGGGCCTGTACAGCTCCCTTCCACCCAGGGGAACAGTGGTCCCTCTGGGTGGCACCAGTGGCACACCACAATTTTGCATCTCAGTGCCAAACATAGGTAGGTCTGTACCACACGGTGCTGTGCCCCTGTTATGGTTGCATTGTTTACATCTATCAGTGGTCATGGCAAGGGCAGTGTGCCTGGTGGCACCATCATCATGGCATTGTTCCTCTGCCCTGTGGGTGTCCTTCACCTCCTGTGTCTCCATGCCCATCATCTGTGTGTGCTGTGGTCCTCTGTGTGTGCCTGTGGTGCTGTCCCACAATCATCATCCTGCCTCATGGCTGCTGTACAACACACATGGGCACTGTTCCAGCTCCAGTGCTGCCACTCATGTTGCAATGCACCTGGTGGCCAGTTTCATCTCCCTTGGTGGCACGGTGGTGTTGGCATGGGTGCCATGCCATTGTCAGGGCTGCGTTGCACCACAGTGTGTTCCCCGCACTGCTGCAGATGCCAGCATGGTGGTGCTGGGGGGGTGATGGTGGTGGTACCTGCTCTCACAGGACTCTGCTATCCCAGTTCAGCTCCTGTTGCTCACTGTGCTGTGTATCCCACTACAGTGCTGTCTGCAGTCCATATCTCTCAACTGTCCAAGTTACATGGCACAGTTCCTCATTGTACTTCCCAACAATTCCCTATTACACATTGCAAAGCCTTGTCCCACATTCAGTGCTAGGCTATTGTTGCACCATGCTATGGTACATGCTGCAGCTCATCTGCAGGCCCTATATGGAGTACTGCATGCAGTACTGGAGGCCACACTTTCACAAGGACATTAACCAAGTTGATGCATTTCAGAGAAGGGCAACCAAAATGGTGCAGGGACTGCATCAGAAACCATATGAGGACAGATTAACGGAACTCAATATGTATACCCTAGAGCAAAGGAGGGAGACAGGTGATATGATTGAAACATTCGATCACCTTAAGAGCATTAACAAGGTGAAAGAGTCTAACATGTTTCAATATAAGAAAAATAGCAGGACAAGAGGACACAGCATGAGATTAGAGGGAGGCCGATTAAGGGGTAATGTAAGGAAGTTCTTTTTCACAGAAAGGGTGGTGGATGCATGGAACGGCCTACCTCAGGAAATGGTGGATATGAATACAGTGCAGGGCTTCAAACAGGCATGGTATAGGCATAAGGGAGCAATACAGATAAGTATGAATAGATAGGCCATTGACAGAGCAAAGGCCGATGGCACACTCATAAGGTAGAAAAATAAATGGGCAGACTGGATGGGCCATGTGGCCCTTATCTGCTGTCAACTTCTATGTTTCTATATATTATTCACTTCCTAATGGCCTGTCTGCCCATGATGTGACCACTTTCACAGTGTCCTGGGCTTCCTAGGGAACATTTGATTGGGTATTCCACAGTTTGCCCGTTTGTTCCACATTACGGGGCCAATCCCGTTGGGAGGTATGCTGCAGTCTGGCTATGTGGGGGGGGGTTCTATGGCATGTGTTCTGCTCATGACAGCTATTCCTTGTTCTAACTTACGTTACCTTCCTCTGGTGTCTTTCTTAATGCCACCTGTTCTGGAATAGCAGTTTCGTGGTGCTGGTGTGTTACGCACATCGCAAGCTGCATTATGCAGTGGCGTAGGCTTTTTTTGTAGTAGCTGTGTCATAACTTGTGTTTGTCATAGCAGTTGTGGGTTGCAGTGTAAGTGTTCTTTTGGAATCGTGTGTGTCGCAAGTCACAGGCGTAACCTGCAATTTGCACCATTGGGATTGGCGTACTGCGTTTACGCCTGGTGTAGCTGTCTTGGAATCAGGCCCACTGGCACTACAACATAACTGCTCTTGGCATTCACTCTCTGCACCAGCAATTATAAAATATGAAAGATAGGCAAGTGTGTGTTTTTGGATTTATTTTACACATCCTTGGTATGTGATGACCTTATTAACCTCGGGCGTGTAAAAAAAATCTGTAACACACTAGCCTATTCATTATTCTTTAAGTAATTGCTCAGCCATAATACCATCTCAAGGCTCTGGGGATATAGGAACCTCTTGATGGCATTATAGTCTTGTAATGCACAGTCCCATATCTATTATTCAAGTTTTAACTAAATACATAAGTAAATAAATAAATTTACTTGAAAGTAGTGGTTGAGAGTTTCTTAGCTAGCAACCAAGGTAGCCTAGTGAGCACTAGTCTAATTTGTTTTCCTCAATCTTTCTTCTTAGTAATTTTTATCTGTAGTCTTCGATTTGTCATTTTATTTCTATAGTACAGTTTTGTGTGGTTAAATGAATTATTAGTCAGTCTGTTTCTATACTGATTATGATTATTTTGTTCAGTTTTTGAATTGGTAGTTTTGCTTACAGTAGCTTGCTTTGAACTACCCCTGTCATGTGTGTCTTGTTGATCCCTGTCTTAAACAAAACAAAAAAAAAACCCTTTGGTGTCTTTACTGTAGCTACTGTTAGCTCAGTAAACTGTTCTGTTCAGATTCAGATTACCCTGCTAATCCCTCTGGTGAGGTGTTGTCTGCTTCTGGTGGTACTTTGTTTTACTGCAGTGTTTATTCTTTTCCTTGCAATATTAAAAATCTAAATATATAAAATGATTGAAAAGAAATGCTCGAGTAAAGGCACAAGTGAGGCAGCCAAGAAGTACATAGGTTCAGAGGGCAAAATCTCTCACTCAGGAACTGTGATCATGGAGGAGGTTACTCCTATTCTCTGTCACAGTTGTGGCGTCCATGTTGGTGGGTGTTTGGGGAGGCAGCAACAAGAGAATCACAAAATCTCTGGCTCAGGAACTGTGGTCGAGGAGGAGGTGGCTGGTGTCCCCATAACTGCTGGTAGTGGGGGCACTGAGCTTGTTCTGGATGATAGGTTACCATCCCCAAACGAGAGTGTTGAACTTGATGGAAAGTTATATCAGGTCTCTGGTACAAATGGAATGATTTTGCTTGCTTGGGAGGGCCAATAAATCTAATGGATCACTGTTTTGCACTAATGTATGGAATGCAAGTGTATATCTGATTGTTTTGCACAAAAATGAATAAACTTTTATTGACAAAAAAAAACATCTCTGCATTCGTTTGAGTAGCATCCATGAATCCCCTGAGTCAAATGCTACCTGACCAGCAGTGCCACTATGCCATATTCAGATGTTTGGTAGCCCAACATCCAGAAAGATCCAGCCTATACCACAGAACATGTTTTTTGAGCATCATGAGCACCAAGCCAAATACCCACCCAATCATGCTGCTGCATGGGAACTGAATACAGTAACCACTGAAGTCCTGCAATTCATCTACTGCCATTCTTTTTTGTGGAGAACATGTGATTTAGAAGATTTATGGTGCATGCCTGTATTAAATGATAAATTCCCTTACAAATGTACTTCTCCACCTCTTCCATTCCTGAATATTAAAGTAGTATGCCATGCATGGTAATTCATGCCCTGCCACATTCACCATCCCAATACATATGTTTCAGTATGGCTATGTGGACCAGTGGCCAAACAGGTGGTAGCCCCTATCTGTGCATTACAGAACATTGAGCATGGGTACCAGGGATAGTAATCGACTCTGGCCAAGGAAACATTGTACTAAGTCCAACAGCACACTCTAAGAATTTGCCAGCATACCGTGCTGGAAATGAAGTGTGCAAGTGAATCACACATGGGATAGAAAATGTTAGAATTGCTTCTGACTTGAGATTGATGAAAGGACGCAGACTATGGTGCTGCCACCATGGGGATGTATGGCACAGGGTTTCAGGCTGCTGTGGAGTGGGGGGAGAGGGAACTGCTGACTTTGAGACATTTGTATATCAGTAACCTCATTTTAACCCAGTTTCACCTTGGTGTACCACAGGGTGAAGTTACATCCAAAGTTGCCAGGTGAAGTTGCCAAAGGCAAACTTCCTATTAAAAAAATGACTTTATTCATGAAGGTGAATTAAATTCACCTTAACCTCCCAAGTTAATTAAAATTTGCAACATCTCTAATGTCACAGTGAGCAGTCTTCTATGTATCTGGAACCACTGCACGGTGTGGTTTAACATTAAAATAAGAACAGAAGTTAACCACAGAGGCTCCTGGACTTTAGGAGAGTGGATTTTAAAGAAATGGAAGACTGCCTTAGAAACTACATCATTGGGGGGGAATTTCCAGGAAGGGATAGAAACACAGTGGGGAAAAATAATGGAGACCATAATTAAGGCAAACAGCCTCTACATGAAGGAAGTGAGTAAAAACAGAACAAAAAAGGCTATTATGGTTCTCTAGGGAAGTGGCCAAGGTGGTAAAAGGAAAAAATGATGACATTCAAGAGGTATAAAGAAATGCAGAGGGAGGAGAACCAGGAGGTGTACCAAGTAAGACTGAGGGAGGTGAGAAAGGTGGTGAGAGGAGGAAAAGTGCAGTCAGAGGAAAGGATATCCAAAGGCGTAGATAAAGGGGCAGAGACGTTCTTCAAGTACTATAAATATGTGAGAAGAGGAAAACAAGGGGAGGGACAGTGAGAATAAGGAGGGTGGCAGGGGGGAAATTGCACAAAAGAGGACCAAGAAAAAGATGCAATCCTGAACAGGTCTTTCTGCTCAGTCTTCACAGTGGAGGGGAAATGGATCACCAGGGAGCAGAAGGAACAGTGGGGAAGGTGGACATAAGTCCATTTTCAGAGGAAAGAGTTCTTAGGTGACTTGCAGCCCTGAAGGTGGACAAGGCTATGGGACTGAGTAGGATACACCCAAGCATACTGAAGGAACTCAGGGAGGTGCTAGCTGCTCTACTGTTAGCCTTATTCAACAGTTCGCTAGAAACTGGCATGGTTCTGGAGGACTAGAGGAGAGTAGATGTGGCCACCTTACATAGGAGTGACAGCAGGGAGGTGGATAGCAACTATAGACCAGTCATACTCACTTCAGTGGTGGCAAATAAGTGGAAACCCTGCTAAAGGTAAAGGTGGTAGAGTGTCTTGAATTCATTGGCTAGAAGACCACAGACAGCATGGATTCTCTGGGGGGATGTCATGCCAGACAAATCTGATTGATTTCCTCAACTAGTTGAACTGGAGAATTGATCAGGGAAAGGCAGTGGATGTGACCTATCTGGACTTAAGCAATGTTTTCAACACTGTGCTACACAGGAGACTGATTAAGAAATTAAGTAGCCTAGGGGTGGGATCCAAAGTGGTCCAGTGGATTAGAAACTGGTTAACCAGCCAGCCTGGTGGTGCTAAGGGCGGAGGTGATGGATGCCACACCGCTCACCACGCCAGCAACCCGGGTTCGGGAGCAAGCCCAGGTCATCTGGGGTTGGCTGGGGGGAGATAGGCTGGAGCATCCGGAGACAGCTCGCGGGGTTAGGGGGACTTCTAGCCAGTGAGCAGCGACTCCTGGCAGAGGCCGGGGGAAGCAATAGCAAGCTGGTGTCCCTGGGGTATGATTGGTTGTGGGCATAGGCCGCCACCCAATCAGCCTAGGGGGCTGCTCCTTCGTGGAAGGGGGTTGGGGGGCACTACAATTGCCAGCAGGTGCCTTGACGCACGCATGTAGCGTCCCATGGGGGAACATGGGAAAAATCCCCTCAGAACTGGGGATGACAGAACGCCGAGCCGGGGACTGATGTGCCAGCACCTGCCTGCAACCCAGGTCCCTGACGAGATTGAAGATTCAGGGGAGTCCCCAACCCTGACCCTGCCCGGGGGGGGGGGTTCTGTGGCTGATGGAGGGACCAGAGGTTGCAGGTAAGGTGCTGGCAAGGGTAGGCTTAATGGGTGTTCCTGAGGGGCATGACTATGTGGGGGAGGAGAAAAAAAGAAATTTCAAAAAAAAGAAATTGGTTAACTGATAGGTGTCAGAAGGTGATGATAAACAGCATTTATTGTAATGCTTGGATAGTGACCAACAGAGTGCTGCAGAGTTGAATAATGGGAACAGTCCTCTTCATTGTCTTCATAAATGACACTGTAGAAGAACTGGAAGGGAAGGTATGCCTTTCTGCAGATGCCAAAATCTGTAATAAGATGGACACTCAAGAGATGGTGGAGAGAAGGCACAGGGATCTTGGGAAACTCAAGGAGTGGTCAAGATCATGGCTGCTGGACTTCAATTCCAAAAAGTGCAAAATCATGAACCTAGGGCATAGGAACCCAGGAGCTAAATACAGAATGGGGGAGGTACTGACAGTCACTGAGCAGGAAAGGGACCTTTATCATAAATAATGACCTCAAAGTGGCAGGACAGTGTGACAAAGTAGTTGGTATGGCCAGTGGAATGCTGGGGTGCATAGGGAGGGGTATCTCCAGCAGGAATAGGGAGGTGGTGTTGCCACTATATCACTCGCTGATGAGACCCCACCTAGGTATGGTGTCCAGTTCTGGATTCAGCTGGGTGAAAATTATCTTCTGCCAGTGAAATGCTGACAAAATTCCACTTTTTCTTCTTCAAAATGTCATGAACTGTCCTTGAAAAGTTCAAAGACTTTTGCCAAAATTGTGATTTCAGTTACTTCCATCTAATTCAAAACCTGTTTAATCCAATTACACCAAATCTGGTATGATGATTTTAACAAGTCTGATACTGAAGTGTATTAAGATACATACCTCTGTCTTTAAAGGTGACTGAGTTTTAGGAATCCAAACTTCAGAAATTTTAAAATTACATTTCACAATGCAGCATTTTAAGCCCTTATAACTTTAAAGCTGCAGAATCATAAGCCACTATGACTTTAAAACTAGAAAGCAGAATATCACCAATTTTGTTAGATTAATTCACCCTAAATATTAGGCTTTGAGGCCACCAATGCAGCCCAACAGTAGAATGTTGCACTGCCATGCTGATGACCCAGTTTCGGAAGTGAGCCCAGGGAGTCATGGCGTGAGGCAGGCCATGGCTGAGACAGCTGCTGCTCAGCAGTGCATTTTGGTTGGGGAAGGTTTGCAGCAGATTCTACAAACACAGTGATCCCTGCAGCTGGGCCAAGGAGCTTTCTCCTGCTGCAGAGGAAGTTGTGGCTGTGTGAGGCTAACTGAGGCACCACCCCAACCAGGGGAGATGAGAGTTGAAAAATGTGGGAGAAAAGCTCAGTAGCCAACTTGAATAATGCCTGGGTTTAGCCTGATCAGGGTATATCCCTATGATCAGAGTATATCCTCTTCACTTCCCTTGCTCGCTCTCGGGAATTATTCATCCTAAGCGACTTCAATATAAATTGGTTGTCACCTAAAACAACCAAAACTAAAAATTAAATTGGAGCCCTAAACCTCTCCCAATGGATCTTCTACCCACCCATCCAAACCACAAGATGCAACAACACTTACTACTTGACTGGGCCCTTGCCTCCTACCCACACTGCATTATCAGCTCTGATGTTTCCCCGATGCTGTAAGTGACCATAACCCAATATTCATAGTTAGGAAAGTCCCCAGAACTAAATCACCACACCGCGCTCTTTCAAGTCTCTTGACCTTGAACCTCTCCTGAGTACCCTTGCCACTTCTGACTAGTCCCCTCCTAACCTCCTTCCCCTTGATTGATAAGGCCCTTGCCTACTTCAAAGAAATCTTTCTTGTAAACTGGAACACCTTTGCCCCACTCAAACAAACCAGAGCAAGAGGTAACCACTTACCCTGGATAATCACTTAACATCTGGCCTGTCTCAGGGTTAAAGATCAAGACTGGAAGCATCATAAAGCTACCCAGTATCCTAGTGACCTCGTGAACTACCGCATGCTCTGAAACGCTTGCACCAGGGCTACAAGGTTAGCCAAGTCTGAATATTTCAAATCAGCCTCCATCACCAACATAAATTCCCCTTCAAAGTTCTGGAAGGTGGTCCATGCCCTATTTACCCCCTCATCTTGCCCACTCCCCCCCAGTACTTAAAGTAAAGAGCTCACTAGTGTCTGACTCACCAGCCGTAGCTGCAGAATTTAACTCCTACTATACCTCCTGTGTCACTGAACTACTGAAATCCCTCCCCTATTACCCATCACCCTCCCCACCCTCTACTGGTGGGCCCCCCTCCACCACCCTCCCACCTCCCCTTCTCGTTTGCTACTGTAACCCCAAATGATGCCCTAAGTGCCCTCCTCACCATCAACCCCTCTAAAGGTGCCACCTCAGATGGCCTCGACCTAAAACTCCTCTCCCGCTCTGCTTCAGCCGTTGCCTACCTCCTCTCATTAATCATAAATCTCTCATTCTCTACTGCCTTGGTCTCCTCTTCATGGAAACATGCAGTGGTCCTCCTTCTACCCAAAGGGGTGACCTCTCATCCCCTGGCAACTATCACCTCATTTCTTTCCTCCCCACCCTTGCCAAGCTTCAAGAACACATTGTCCTCTCCCAACTCACCTCTTTTCTATCTGACACCTCCTTTTTCACCACTTTCCAGTCTGGTTTCAGGAAAAAAGATTCAACCACCACCTCTCTTCTGCAGTTCACAGACTCCATCCTAACTGGGATGGACAATGGCCAAATTACCTCTGCCACTTTTGTCGACCTGGCCAAGGCCTTCTACATTGTCTCTCACTCCCTTCTCCTCGATTCACTCCCAGCAGCTGGCCTATCTTACCCCACCGCAAACTGGTTCAAGGCCTACCTTATTTGCAGAACCCAGTCAGTTAAAATCTTGGATGCCACTTCACCTCCCCTCCCGATTAGCACTGGCATCCCCCAGGGCTCTGTATTCAGGCCCCTCCTATTCTCCATCTTCTTAAATGACCTTCCTTCTGTTTGCTCCGCCCCAGCACTATACATATGTATGCCAATGATACAGTCCTGTATGCATCTGGCTCCTGTCTTGCTGAGATTACAACCAACTTACAGCAAGACTTCAACATGGTTCAGCTCTTTTTGCTAACCATCAACTTTTCCTCAATGCCAAGAAGACTGTCTCAATGACCTTTGGTACAAGACAGAGACTCACTAAGCTTCCCTCCCTACCCACTTTCCACACCCTTGATGGGACTTTACTTGAGGACACATCCTCCTTCAGGTACATAGGTGTTTGGTTGGACCAACACCTAAACTTCTCTGGACATATTGACGCCATCCAGAAAAAACTGCATCTCAAGCTTGGCATCCTGTTCAGGAACCGTAGTTGCATCCCTCCTATGGCTAGTGGTGAACTTGTTCAGAATATGATATTGCCCGTTTTCGACTACCATGACATAGTATGTGGTGCTGCCCCTAAGTCCTATCTGGCCAGACCGGACACCCTCTTCAATTCCTTCTGCCACTTTGCACTGGATGCCCCCCCTCGCACTCATCACTGTGATCTTTATCGTGCCCTATCCTTCCCCTCTCTTACAAATAGGTGACCCTCCCACTGTGCTAAATTCATCTCCAAGCACTGGTTGGGTGAGCTCCCTCCCTACCGCACCTCCTCCTTTATAACAACCCCCCCATCCTCCCATTCTTTTAGATCTACTAATTCCTGCACCTTGGTAGTCCCCCGCAGATCCACCCTAATTAGCCAATCCGCTTACTCTCATAGTTTCCCAAAAATGTGGAATTCACTCCCCCTCAAATATGGCACTCATCCTCTGCCTACTCTGTCAGCTCGGCCCTCAATAATTAACTTGTACCTAGCTGCTCCTACCATGTCCCTCCCTAATTCCCTCCTCTAAGCTCTGGATAAACCCTACCCCTCTACCGTCACATACTTTTAACCCTGTGCATCCCAACCCCACCAGATTTCTAGCTCTCCTCACCTTCCCCCAAACTGCTCCCCCTTACTGGCCTCCCTTGATCTCTCACAGAATGTAAGGGACCCCAAATGCTCTCCATGGGTCCCTCTCCTACCCCCCCCCCAGGGCTTGTATTCCTCATCTACTCCCTTTCCCCACCAACACTCCACCTCACCCCGCCCTCTCCTTTCCCCCTTTTATTTCATGTAAGCACTTGTTTACTTATTAACCAGGCACTTATTATTGTCCACTCTTTCTACATATTGTGTGCAACACTGTTTTAACACTGTTTGTAACACCTGCCTCACAACTGTATGTTAATGTTGATATTGTAACTTGAATGTAACTTAAACATGAATATTCCCCTCCTCCACCTCACCCCTTCCTCTTCTTTATCCCTTTTCTTTCACATAAGCACTTGTTTACTTATTAACCTTGCACTTATTATTGTCCACTCTACTACCTATTATGCACAACACTGTTGTAACACTGCTTGTAACACCTGCCTTACAACTTTATGTTAACGTTGATCTTGTAATTTTAATGTTTAATATTTCACTCCTATTGCACCCCTTCCCACCAGGTCACACCGGGAGATGTGCGACTTGTCACTCAGTGTTCCTTCCTGGTGAAACATTTCAATAAATAAATAAATATTCCTGAGAGAAAGACAACCACACTCCTGAATCAGTACAGTTAATTCACAAAGGCACTTGCACAAGTGTAAATTCCAAAAGCAATCATATTTATTGTATGATTTACAAACGCAGTTAACTCACTGTCCACAAGAGCAACCTCCTCACCTGTTCAGAGGACATCAGCTGGTGACCACCAAGCAAAAGCCCAAAAACCTGCCCTGCTGAGGACCCCTCTATCCAGCAACCTGGGTCCACCACCAAAACCTCAGTTTTGTCAGGGTTCAGCTTCAGCCAGTTGGCACTCATCCAGCCCTGAATATCAGTGAGGCAGTTGTTGAACACCATGATCGCATCATCCTGGTCAGGCACAAAGGACATGTATAGCTGAGTATCATCTGCATAACAGTGAAAACTCAAGCCATACCACCTTACAATGTCTCCCAACAGCAGCATATTCACTGCTAATAACATAGGCAAAAGCACAGAGCCCTGGGGTACCCCACATGGTAGAGAGAATGCATCACAGGAATAAATTCCTGATGCAACTCTCTGAGATCTACCAGTGAGAAATGAATGGAACCATCTAAGGGCTGTCCCTGACAGTCCATAGATAACCTGCAGGTGCTCCAGCAATACACGATGATCCATGGTGTCAAATGCTGCACAGAGATCAAGGAGGAATAAGATGGAATGAGTCCTCCGATCTCTCGCAATCAGGAGATCATTGAGCACCAGGACTGGGGTGGTATCAGTGCTATGCCTCTTCCTAAATCCAGTCTGGAGAGGATCATAGACATCATGGATGGTAACGTGGTAGTCCAACTGCAGCATGACCATTTTCTCAATAATCTTGCCCACAAAGGGCAGGTTAAAGACGGGTCTGTAGCTGGCGAGACAATCCAGGTGGAGAGAAGATTTCTTAAGGAGGGGTGTCACCACTGCCTCCTTCAGGGAATCAGGAAACTCACCTGTCTCAAGCAAACTCTAGACTATCTCTGCCAGAACCAGGCCAATGACATCAATGCACCCCACAATGAGATGAGTTGGGCCTGAGTCCAAACTACAGCAGGTCAGCTGCATACTCTGGACAATCCTTATGACATCCACAATCATTGGCTGGCTAAAAGCCGACAAACCAACCCATAGTTTTGCAACCTCCAACCAATCACCGCCCCACCCATTGGAGTGGGCTAAGCAGATCTCTGCTCTAATGTTGGCAACCTTATCCGCAAAGAAGCGAGCAAACTCATCACACTTATCCTGTGACAATGCTCTCCGAACTTGCAGACAGGCTGGATTGCACAGCCTGTCCACAGTTTGGAAGAGCTGAGCAGGTCTGTTCCTCACAGCTGTGATCTCCCTGGACAGGAACTCTGCCTTCTTACGGGAGATCACCGATTGATAGTCTGAATAATGGATCATAAATCTAAGTTTGTCGGCATCAAGACCAGATTTCCACCAGCATCACTCCATCCTTCACCCCTCTCTCTTCATCTCCCTCAAGGTCCCATCAAAACAAGGGGACAGAGGGTGAAGGGTGAAGAGAGAACACGAACAGGAGCAATGGAGTTCAGAGCCACAGCCACAGCTGTGTTATAAGCTTGCAACAGGTTGTCTGGACCCCTGCTAGCAGTCTGAAATCCTGACAGATCCAGTACTGCCATCAGACTATCCAGGGTTACTCCTCTTAAAGGGCGGTACTGGATCATCTCCACAGTCCTATAAGGGGAAGGGGGCCTGGAAATTGAGCCTGATAGTGTAATGGTCAGACCCACTGAATGGCTCCACCACCAAGTTGGGGGTCTCCATACCCAGGAGGAAGACTAGGTTCAGAGAATGACCAGAACTATGGGTTGCAGAGGCAACTACCTGTGTCACAGGATAAGTGTGATGAGTTTGCTTGCTTCTTTGTGGATAAGGTTGCTGACATTAGATCAGAGATCTGCTTAGCTCACTGCAATGGGTGGGCCTGTGATTGGTCAAAGTTTGCAGAACCATGGTTTGGTTGGTCGACCTTTAGCCAGCCAATGATCATGGATGTCATAAGGATCGTCCAGAGTGCAGCATGTAGCTGACCTGCTGTAGTTTGGACCCGGGCCCAACCCACCTCCTTGTGGGGTGCGTTGATGTAATCAGTCTGGTTTTGGCAGAGGTAGTATAGCGCAGTGGTTTAGGGCTCTGAGCTGTAAACCTGCAGACCTGGATTTGAATCCCACAGCCCCCACCTGTAAACTGTGTGACGCTGAGCAATTCACTTAACTTCCTTGTGATCCCAGGTCACACCTGGAAACAAGCTTCAGCTTAGTGTGCCTTTTCTGGTTAAACAATTTCCCTTTTCCCTTTCCCTTTCCCTGAATCTCAACAAAATCAATAGTTTGATGAACGTTTGACTAAACTGTGAGAGTTCATCATCTTCCCAGGCATTGAAGTCACCCAGCACCAACAATCTGGGCAACTCCAACACCATGTCGACAATAAAGTCCGTGACTTCCTGCAAAAATTGCTTTCTGTCCCTGGGTGGACGGTAGATGAGAACAACTTTGCACCCCACACTTTTACCCAAAATACATTCAAAGGATCTGGTCTCCCCCACTTGCGCATCTATCAGGCCCAATACCATTTTAAATCAAATGGCCACACCCCCTCCCCTATGATCCAATCTCGGGTGGTGTATCAATGAGAAGCAGGCTGGAACCACTGACTCTAGCATCAGGCCAGAATTTCCATCCAGCCAGGTCTTGGTAATGCAAGCCAGGTCCGATGACCCAACAAGATTGGCAATTATTTCTGTCTTATTTTTAATGGACCTGGCATTGCATAACACTGCCCAGGTTGGATGAGACTCCGAGGCTGATTGAGTAAGCTGCCCACTAAAGGTGGAGCCCTTGGGTATGGGGACCAATCAGGGAGAACCCCTGTCCAGTCTCCATTTCACCCCAGGGCGTCTCCTCAACTTCATGGCCCCAATACAGCCACCCAGCACCCCCCCTCACGGTCCAGAGCCCCCCCATGCCTTCTCTTTAGTATCCCTAATGCCTGACAAAGACTGTATACATCAGCATGCAAAGAGGACAGCTAAAGGGATGGAGGCCCTGGAGTGCAGAGGAGGAGTAGCACCTGGCCGGGAGAGCAACCTGCCAACACATAATCGCCAGCCACCCAGAACAGCCACCCCCAAATTATAACTCCACCAATTAAATTAACACAAATAAAACAACCCCCCAAGCAAAAAACAACCACTGTATATCCCCACTTAAGATACTCAAATACTA
The DNA here is from genome assembly GCA_016271365.2 of Neoceratodus forsteri. NCBI lineage: Eukaryota > Metazoa > Chordata > Ceratodontiformes > Ceratodontidae > Neoceratodus > Neoceratodus forsteri. The sequence continues at coordinate 288,225,123 of CM057454.1, forward strand.
ACCTAACATACCCAACAATCCCCTAACCCAAAATAAATACTACAATAAATACAAATGAGGTTCAAGGCTCAGACAGCAGTAGTGACTAAAATTGTCCAGATTGATGTCTCACGCCAGCATACTAAACTGAAATTAGCAAACTTAGTGTCCACAGAGCCATCCACAGCTCTCAAGGAAATTTGTAGTCAGAAAGGAGGGTTCTAGCCAGTCCTCAACCTGCACCACTCCTTCCTGAGTGTACTGTACATTTGTTGCACCTGTATATCCATGAGACAAGCTGCAAGCTGGGAGAAAAAACAATATGGAAAAAAAGAGTCTGTATGTGTTAGCTCTGTAATCTCTTGCTCAATGGCTGGCCAATTTATAAGCAGCCAAACATTCAAAAATAACTTCAGTCATTAAAGTTGAATTTCATGAGCTTTTGTGAAATTGTGGAATGTTGTGATACATTTGTCAAAACCATGTCCATATATTTTGTCCAGTCATACACTTGAGTTGCCATTGTAGAGGAGGGTAGAGGCAGGGTAAAGTAGCAGTTAGGTAGCATTCATAGGAGTCTCCATATTATAAATATAGCAGTCCCAAGTGTCACATCACTATCTGGAGTAATGAACCATGAAGAATAGTCATGGACATCACTGTGCACTAGACTGAATTCTTGCAAAATGCTAGGTAACCACTAGAGCTCATTGGCTTAATGACTTGTGGAAGCACATGCATAAGCAGCATTGTTTCTGTGCGATGCAACCTGCATACTCTTTTAACAACTCTGTAGATAGCAATGTATATTTTTACTATTTGAAAACAGTGGCACCAAGTGAAACCACATCACATGCCTTTCAACTAACTGAAACTTAGGCCATTGTGACAGAAGTATCCAGTTATCTTTAGTCAAAATGGAGCATGATGCTGGACAAACACTGTCACAGGAGTGTTGGATTCCACACAATATAGTGATATTTCATGAATTTTCATTGAATTTCACAACAGTTTCAAGAAATTGGAATTTGCTAATATTGCCCTGCCCTATTTCTGAAGGCCACACCACAGAATGGGTTTTATAGACAGGGGTGGAGGCAGTCCAAAGGAGGGCAACTATTGTGGTGCAGGGTTTGCACCAAAGGCACTATAAGGAGAGAATGAGGGATCACAACATGTGCACTATGAAAGAGAGGAGAGTGAGAGGGGCATGACAGAGAACTACAAGTACTTCACAGGGTGAATGTGGTGCAGGAGGGGAGTCTCTTTCAAATTAGAATAAGCACCAGGACCAGGAGGCTTGTTATGAAGCTGTGGGGGAGTTCAAGAGGGATGTGAGGAAGTACTACTTCTTTGAAAGGGTGGTTGACAGTAGAAACAAACTACCAGTGGAAGTGTGGAGATGAAACCAGTGGGGAGCTTCAAGCATGCATGGGAAAATCACCAAACTAGATCCATTTAAACCTGCCCTAAGGGCTCATATCCTATCCTCACGTCAATGCCAATGTAACCGGTAACCTGTGGATCCTGCACCATGCCGCTAGGCCACGCACCCGCCCTTGGCCAGGCAGTGGAGTGCCCTCACTATTTCTAGCCTACAGGCTCCTCACCTCCCTCGGGTACCATATAGTTGCACTGGACTATGAATGCATTGTATTATATATAAGCCATAGCCTCCCTCAGGCGGCTTACTACCAACTCATATCATGCATTGCTTTAACTACCAGTTGTATAGGTCTTAACCACTCATTAGGTAAATATGTCGATAGCTCTGCCCTGTTTTAGCTACCAAATGTATAGGCATTAACCTGTGATCATTGTACTTATACTCTGTATGATAGCTTATCCACATCTATTCTATGTATGTACTGTATGAATGCTTATGTTTTATTCTGATGTGGAGCCTTTGGAAACAAGTCTATGACTCAAAGGGTTGTAATTCCAATTTCCTAAATAAATAAAAAATAAATAAATAAATAAATCAAGCCCCCACTGCCTCCCAGCATGATTCCTGAAAGGGGGGATTGGGCACGGATGGTCAGTATCACTGCCACTGAACTCTGCTGGTATTGGGAGATCAAAAATTGCGCAAACAAAAAAGGCGGTAGGGAGGGAGGGTCACTGGACACTAGTCATAGTCTGCAGACAAGGACTAGGCAGGGAACATTTGAACAAATGTAGGAGGTCAAAAAGACCTTTTCTGCTGACAAATTCAATGCCTCTATGTTATGAGCTATTAAAACTGCTTTGAAATCATTCCAGATATGTAATATTCTTACTTATGAACATGATCAAGCCAATATTCCTTTATTACCTCTTTGATTAATTAAAATTGAGTGTATTAATAAGTCAATGTTGAAAAAACAATTTCTACACTGGTTTACACTAATCTCCTTGGGCCCGATTCTAGAAGGTTGGTGCAAGTAACCGCCAAATGCAACTTGCGCCAACCACAACTGCAACATTGACCCTGTGCTCTATTCTAGAAGGGGCAGGGTCTCAGCATCAAAGTCCTACAATTTGAGACTTGCGGCCAGGTACGCTGAACAGCAGGTCCTCCTGGCAAGCATGTTGCAAGCCACAACTCAGGTTGCAAGTGCCCCCCATGCCCAGCCAGCCACAATAGGTGCCCTTCAGCCCACACCCCTGCCCCGAATCACACAATAACTTTGCCCATGGTAAGCACCATCCGCCCTGTATCCCACAATACTGCCCCACAGGGCTGGCCCACCATCTGCCCCCGTGTCCCACAATAACTGCCCATGGCTATTTTACCATCCACCCCAAATTCCCCATTGCAAAATGCCCCACAGGGTGGCGCTGTCATCCCCCACCCATGCCCCTACCCGAGTAGCCAGCGCCCAATTGTGGCATACACCCAGACACTTCCTGGTAGTCTAGTGGTGCTCCACCCCCCTACCCAGCTGTGCCAGTCCACCCACCCCCCACTCATCCCCAGCTGGTGACTGTCACAGCCCACCTCTCACCTCCATGCCCAGCTGTCAACTGAGTCATGTAGGAGTGCTACAGTAAGGACGCACTCAGAAATTAATTTCTGAGTTAGTCTTTACAGCAGTGCTCCTATGGATCTCAGTCAGTGTCCAAGCCATGGAGGTGAGAAGTGGGTGTGACACTGCTGGCTGGGGACAGTTGGGAGGTGCTGGTGGACTGGCACTGCTGAGTTGGGAGAGGGCCACTAGACTACCAGGAAGTGTCTAGTGTATGCCGCAATTGCAGCGGGTGACTCTGGGTCTCGCGACAGGTGGTGGATGACAATGCCATCCCTGTGGGGTGTTTTGCAATGGGGATCAGGGGCAGATGGTGTGACCAGCTTGCTGGCTCCTACAGTTAACTTAGGGAGCAGTTTGTATGGGCAGCCTGAGGGGCACATAATGGACACATCGGGGTGGGGGGCACCCACTGGGGTATACTGGGCATGGGGGTTGGGCAACTGTGATATGCTCACTGGACTGCAGGTGGGTCTACAGGACCCCTGGAGGGTGTCTGTAAGTTACAACAGCTAAATGCTGGTGTAACTTATGTTGCCAGTTCTCCTCCGAGGGTTCTAGTAAAATCCTAACCTTGGGGACTTTGATGCTGCCCTTCTGGAGTGGGGCGTAGCTACTGCTGTAAACCCCCTAGTGCCATGTTGCAGTGGGTTTATGGCACAATTGCCAGCATAACAGCTATTCCACGCAAGTGGCCTGTGCCATGTCGCAGGCCACATTGTAGAGTCGCGCATGTCACAACTGCTGGTGTAAGTTGCTACATGCGCCATTCTACTTGGTGCAACTGCTGCCATGCCAGGCGTAAGTGTACTAGAATTGGGCCCCTTGAGTTCAATATAAGGTTAAACCACTGCATGATCTAAGATGTGGACAGGATTAATGTCATTTTTTGTTGACTTAGGGATAAGAGTTTTAATAGAAAATATAGTCAAGTCTGAAAAAAGTCTTATTCCTCCAAACTTCTGGTAGATCGTGTAGTTCAGAAAATGTATTTAGCACATTGGAAACTTAGGTGTTTTCTTTATTGACTTTTGAGGTTTTATCTAAATTTTAGTTCATTAAGGCATTAAAATCTCTATCAAGATGATGTGTTCTGCTTTTTTGGAAAATTAAAGCTTCTGCAATTTTAGCTAAAAATGTGGCATACTTTTCTAGGGGATCATGTACTGAACCAACTGCAATATTGTTACTATTAACTTTTCCTTTTATTATGATGATACGCTCAGCATCGTCATTAAATTTATCTTTAAGTTCAAAAATCATTTTTGTAATAATCACTTTTGCAACCCCTCAGGTCTTTTTTGTTTCTGAGGGAAAAACAATTGTGATAAAAATATTTCCTCTGTGACTTCATTATCTCCACTTTGAGTAGATGGGTTTCTTCTAGACATAGGATCTCAGTTTTTATATCCTCAAATACTGTAAGATAGGTTCCTTGCCTTTTTAATAGGTGAATTAATTCAATTGACATTAAAGCTGATGCAATGCAGACCATTATTTAAGATCACAAGTTATCTACTGTGAAAACTTCATAAATACTCTTAATTTCCACAAAAAGTGAACTGCCTTGTCTTTGCATTTTAGAATTTGCAATATACCCTCCCCCACTGAAATATTCCCATTTCAAAATCTGTTCAGTGTCCTTTAATTAAAGAGGCCAAAATAAAGAATTAACATATACATACCCAATAGCATTCTACGTTCCCCAAAAGTAGAGGAACAAAAGTCCTACAAATTTTTGGACCAACAAAATATCTACTCCAGATTCTTCCCAACCTATCAACGCAAACAGAGTTAAAAATGAGTGTCCTTGTATGATTCATGTTAAGGTCCTCCTTTGCATCTTCTACATCAGTTCCTATAGGGGGGCTTAAACATCTCATTTGGATAATACATATAGATAATCTAAGTGCCCCACAACAAAGGGAAAATAGTATATTGCAGTCGTGTTTTAAACATCTATTTTAAATTTAACTAATACTGTACTTTCAGTAGGGAAATCTTTATTTTTTTATGGAGACTCTAAGTAGGATGTCTCAGTTCTGGATATTAAATACTGTAGTTAAAAGAATGGGTTGAATTCCATTTTTTTAAGAGAAAAGATGTGGAAGTTTCTTTCTGAAATCCTCCTCTGCTTCATTTGGGGATCTGTAGGTCAATCTTTGACCAGCTAACACAATGTTCATTATCTCAGGTATAATTGTAGCTTTCACATTATGTTGTCATAGTTAAGTATGCAAATCGTCAAACTTCCATCTTGCAGTTCAGGATGGATATCATTGTATACTGTGATTTTTTGCTCCCATAATGCTTACTCTTTTCTTTCTGCAAGCTTGTGACATCAGTTTCTCTTTATCCCTTGACCTCAAAAATTTGACAACTTGTTTGTGGGGGACATTATTGTCAGATTTCCATCAAAGGGCTCTATGGGTCCTATCTAATTTAAAATTAAATTTACATTACTTGGATCAGTATTTAGATAAGCAGCAATGACTTTACTAACAATAGTTGATACCGTACAGTCATTATACTACACTTCTAGAACACTGACAATGTGGATCTATTTTCATTGAGCTAGCAATTCAAAGCCAGTTATTTTTTTATTGAAGTTCTGAAATTGTATTGAACATAGAAATTGTTGGCAGACAAGGACTGTCAGGCCCATTCAGTCTGCCCGATGGTCCTGTATATTGTATGTGGCCACTGACCCTATGTGATCAATGGCTTTTCATCACTCTCTCCCCTCTAAAGATTCCCTTGTGCCTGTCTCAGGCATGCTTAAACCCCTCCACTGTGCTTTATAGAATCATAGAATCATAGAATTGTGCCAGCAGAAAAGGACTCAGGCTTCCCCCAATTGAGATTTCAGTTGGACATTCTCAAGGTGCAGTGTGCCAAGCATTGTTTGAAACTGGTAATTGTTTTTCAGGCAGTCTGTAATTATTTTTCCTCTAATGACCAGATTATTAAAAATGTGTTCTCTTGATCATTTAACTGTCTTTGTACTGAGATTAAATTATCCTCAAGCTGGTAAATTTGATTTGTGCTTCCCCCAATTGAGATTTCAGTTGGACATTCTCAAGGTGCAGTGTGCCAAGCATTGTTTGCAGATGGTAATTGTTTTTCCTCTAATGACCAGATCGTTAAAAAGTTGCATTTATACCAGCCATTTCATGCAATATAGTATAAGCCCATCTCTGTATTTGCTTCTCTCCCCATTCATCATTATACTGAGAATTAACAGCAGAGTCTCCATCTTTTTCATATCCTCTTTCTCCTCTGAATAATCAGAATCATTCACTTATTCATTAAAGGTATTTTCCCTTCCTGCTTTGCCCTTCTCTTTTTGAATTCTGACCTGAAAGGGCAATGTTATGCCCTGGATTGCTAAGGGGAATGCTGCAGCTTGGTCTCCTTTTAGCTTGGCAGAACAAGCAGTACCTTATTATAAATTAAGTCTGCACCAACATTGAAATGACTATTGTCCTGGCCTGTTTTTGCATTCTGATCTACCAAAATATCCAAATAAGTGATTGCCTCAGAACCAGTAGTAAGAGGAGAATTTAAATTACATACAGACTGCCTGAATGCCACTTTTCATTATGCTCCTTTTATTCCTTTAGATGTGTGCTTGTGTTATAGCTGAAGCTTATACCTTCTCCTCTTTTACAATAATTGTATCAGTCTTATTATTATGCTTCCAGAGGCTGAATAGGGGGTAGAACCAGGCTCCCAAATAAACATAGAATCAGGTATCACAGTTCATTTGCCAGCACTCTACATATCTTCAGATGAACCTTTTACTGCACAACAATTGGCAGGGGGGAGGAGGGGTAAAGGGTTTACGGCAATCTTGGTTTCTGTCATTGAAAACAGGATAAATCTTTTAATCTGATGTGTTGTGCTCTATTACCAGTAGTGTCTTGTTTAGTATTGCTAACATGTAACATAGAAACATAGATTTTGACGGCAGATAAGGACCACTTGGCCCACCCAGTCTGCCCATTTCCCTACCTACTGGATAAGCTGCAGATTCTAGTTATCCAACAGCCTACTTTCTGCAACCCCACACTATAATTGCCTTATGTCTGTCCAATGCATGTTTGAATTCCCCCACTGTTTTAGACCCAACGACCTCCTCAGGAAGGTGGTTCCATGTATCCACCACTCTCTCCGTGAAAAAAAAATTCCTCACATTACCTCTGAACTATCCCCCCTCTATCTTTAAATTGTGCCCTCTTGTTCTTACACATCTCTTTTTCTGAAAGATCCTACCCTCCTTGACTTTGTTGATTCCCTTGAGGTACTTGAAAGTTTCTATCATGTCCCCCTTGTCCCTCCTTTCATCAAGAGTATACATATTAAGCTCTCTCAATCTCTCTTCATATGGTTTCTGCTGCAGATCCTACACCATTTTAGTTGCCCTCCTCTGGACTGCTTCCATCCTGTCTATGTCCTTGTAGATGAGGGTCTCCAAACTGCACACAGTACTCCAAGTGGGTCTCACCAACTGTCTGTACAGAGATAATCACTTCCCTTTCTCTACTTCTGATGCCTTCCTATGCATCCCAGTATCCCCTGGCTCTCCTTACTGACTTTTCACATTGTTTACCCACCTTTAGGTAATCTGATATGTTCGCCCCCAAGTCCCTTTCCATTGTTGTTGTTGTTAGTACCTCCCCTGCTATTGTGTACTCTTGTCCTGGGTTTTTGTTTCCCAGGTGCATTACTTTGCACTTCTTTGCATTGAATCTAAGTTGCCATATGTCTGACCTTTCCTGCAACCTTGCCAAGTCCCTTCTCATCTTTTCTACCCCCTCTTGTGTATCAACTCTGTTACAGATCTTTGTGTCATCTGCAAAGAGGCATACCTTTCCCTCCAGACCCTCTGCAATGTCACCTATAAAGATGTTAAAGAGGACTGGACCCAGTACTGAGCCCTGAGGTACTCCACTAGTAACACCCCTTTCTTCAGAATGTGTTCCATTCACTATTACCTCTGTGTGTTGTTGTACAGCCAGTTTGCTACTAAGGCTACCACCCTGGGATCCACTCTCAGGCTGGCTAACTTGATTATTAATCTTTTGTGCGGGACTGTGTCAAATGCCTTGCTAAAGTCTAGGTAGGCCATATCCACAGCCCCTCCCTAGTCTATTACAATATTATGTAGCTGCATTGGTACTGGCACCACCTGTCAGGGGCCAAATTGGTTAGTCTTGGAGTAATAAAATGAACAGCACTCTGACTGCCTAGCACCCCTTTACCATCTGCTGCTTCTGTTGTTAGTATGACTGCTGGGTTCAGTAGCAGTATCCTACAGTACATGAAGCATTCACCATTTTAAATGGTGTTTCCCCAGGGTTATCCCTCAGCAAGGTAGGTCCACTAGAAGGGGTAGAAATGTAATTTTGAGTAAATCAGGTGAATTTTCTGATTTATTCTCATTCTCATTTATTTCTTTCACTACATCCCCTTATTGTAATGGTATGGCAGAGGTCAAAGGACCAGTTTTTAGCATTTTCATTAGCTTCTTCATTAGTTGAATTAATTTCCTGATTTATGTTCTGAAAAGCATGATTATTCTTACTCCGTATTACCTTTGAGTCTCTGCTAGGAACTTTGTTCTCAGGATTTACCTTTATTATATGGCCTGCTTGCAATTATTTGCTAGTATGGCTTAATGGAATTGGTCCAGACCCTTATGTTCCAGTGGTGTGGATTTTGGTTTAAAATTGAGAGCTGTTTGCTTCCTGGTAGAAAAAGATGTGTATTTTTGTGCATTACTTTGTGACTTGAAGAGAGGGAGTTGAAGTCTTGCTATATTCTTTTTTCATTTACTTTCATTTTATTTTTCTTTATTTAAACTGGTAAGCAGATTGGCAGAACTGTTATTTTTCACAGTGACACGTGTACATAAAAACATACACCTACTGAAGTTAACAAATATTACTTGAAACATGAGCACTCTGAACCATCCATGAAAAAAAAAATTATGGCGTTTACATTAGAAAACAATCAGTTCTTCACACCCTGAAATGGGTTCTGGTAAACTGTCCCTGGATCCCCACCCAGAAAAGACTGAGGCCACCACTTCTTGCTTTGCATGCTCATTGGCAGTGTTTATTAAAGGTTGTAATTTGTATTTACAACAGATTTCTCCAGTTCATTTTACAAAGTCGATATTTATACAGTGGACATTACAGTCCTATTCCTTCTAGGGCCTAACAGTCCTGTCTTCCCTCTTGTGGTCCTCCTCCAGATTTTCTTCATCTTCCTCCTCCTCTCTTCTTGGGGTCCAGACACCACGATCAGGCCCCACCTTCCAATCACCAACTGGGAAACATGCTTACCTGGACCACTCTCCCCTGCTAGATGCAGACACAGGGATCTACTCACAAGCTCTATATCCCTCCCCTTCCCCCGTTACTTACATGCCTGGGTTCCTTTATCCCCAGCCCATGGTACCTGCCCCCTTTTTCCCTTGCTCCCCAAAAACCCTTCCCCCCTTTTGCTCAGTCCTTCCTGTTCTTCTTCTCCTCCAGCAGGACTCCACCTAGTCCCCTGGACCTGGCCACCCTACTGAGGCACTATCATGCCCATATAGGGCCCCCCCAAGGTCCTAATCAGCCAATCACCTCCTCCTCCCATGCCCCCATTCCACACCCTTTCCTTCTCCATTCTACTCTTGTTGGGAAGGTTTGTGGGAATATTACAGCAAGAAAGGGTATCCCAGAGGGTTGCCTGGTTTTATATACCCCCCTAGAAACCCCTTCCCTGGTCCTTGTTGGCTCCTCCCCCTGGCCAATTGCCATCGAGCGCCCCCCTTCTGTTATGTCATCATAACATACCAGGTTCCCCTTTCCTGCAACCCTCCCCCTCATCTTCCTGTCTCCCCCCTCCCCTCCCAGCCTTCTTCTTGGTTGAGTCCCAGGACAACCTGGCCTGCCTTTTAGGAAAAGCCTAATTATTATAACAGCTAACATCCTTGTATCCAAATGGTCTTTGTCCAAAATCTTTTTTGTGTTCTGGTGAAAAATGTGTTAGCACTTCTAGGAACCATTTCCATTACTGAATTTGGCATTAAATCTAGCACTGTCTTATGCAGAAAATTGATGCTGTGTAGTTGAAATGACCCTTGCAGGACAGATAACATAATTCCCTGTAGAGAGCAACATGGTGAACTGATCTAACTATTCCGGTTGCAGATCTATAAATTGAACTATAAAATGTGTTCAATCTACTAAAAAAGGTTTTCACTCACTGAAAAATAAAAAAATGAAAACAACTTCCATAATCAAATTTAGATAACAATAAGCTAGTAACTAATAATTTATGTGATTCAGATATTAAGAACCGGTTTATCCTGTACAACATACCAAGCCTATTGTGTAATGTTTTAGTTAGCTGGTTTGTATGGGTCTCAGATGTAAAAAAAAAAGTTGTCTAAATGGACACCCAAATAACAAAAATTACCAACCCTTTTAATCATATTGCATATTAAATCAAATATTTGAAAATCCAGGGAATAAGATCTGTTGAAACGAGATGTTTTAAATAGTTTACTGTATATGGCAGAAACCAGTTATGTATATTGCAAAAATAATTTTAAAATGTTGTTTTAGGTTTGAGTACAGTGTTATCAGAACCAAAAATAACTGTGTCATCCACATATAAGATTAACTTAATGGAAGAATCCACCATCGGCATTGTGTTTAGAAACAAAGAAAACAACAAAGGCCCTAAGAAAGACCCCTGGGGTACAGTGAATTTAATCTCTTTATTCTCAGAGCACATACCCTCAATGACTATACAGTGTGTTCTCACTTACACATACCCTTCAAACAAAGACACAGCAGCCTCTGAGAAACTATGTCTAGTCAGAGTGCACAGCAAGAGTTCATGGTCTACTAGGTTGAAGGCCTTGGTGAAGTCCACAAAGACTGATGCCACATGGAGCCCATTATCAAGGGCTCCATGCACAGCCTATGAACCCCATCAGGGCCATCTCCATGTTACACATGGATCTGAAGCTGTGCTGTGTCCTGGTAAGGAGACTGTATTTGTACAAATGTTCATTAAATTGGTCAAAAACAATATTTTCAAATACAGATGCAGCCATAGATGCGTTCAGCTATTTCCAGATAGTTTGCAATATATGTAAAGGTTCTCTCTGTTTGCCCATAGTAGTATTGCAGGCAGACAAATAATTTCTATACAGACATTACAGAAATTTCAGGAACTATCTGTCCATGTTGTTGGCTGCAACTTTCTATTAGATAATGTTGGAAGTAACAGAATAGGACAATAATTTAAAATAATATTAATGGGTCCAGATTTATGAATATCTTTAATGACAAAAAATTTCTAGCTCTTTGGTACTACCCCATACCATAAGGAACAATTCATTAAACAAGTTAGTGGAACAGAAATAGAAACTCAAGACATTTTTTTATCAAACAAAATCATTTAGGTCTGAGCCAATACACAATTTGGGGTTTATTTTTTGAATGTATTCGGTAACCAATGAGGGAGACAAAATCCTAAAATCAAAAGGTAGTGACTGATTATTCAAAATCATTGAAAGGTTAAGAGATTTCCAAGAGGGAATTGATTAGTTCAACATTGTGTTCAGTTACAGCACAGGATATTTATTAATTCTTCCTGCCATTTGAATTAATGTTTGCCATACTTTTTTGAATTTCCTAAATTAGCCCACTTTTTGTTTTTGCAATAATTAATCTTAGCTAATCTACTGTACATGTTTACATTTATTTCTTAACTGTTTATACTCTTCTACAAGTCCACCATCCCGATTTTTCTATGCTTCTTCAACAGTTTATTTCTCCTCCTCCACATCTCTACCAATTTGTTTGTCATCCACTCATTTCTAATATCCTTAACGATGACAGGAAATCATTTCTAATTGGCAGCTGTTTATAAAGATCTTATTCTCAGAAAATATATGTATTCCCCTAAATTATCCGTATTTAACTGTACCTGAATAAAAAGTGACATAAAAATATATTTTGCATTGTTTCATTTCTATGGGCAGCATTCTGTTACAGTTCTCTTCATGGAACCAATAATTTGAAGTTTTGGCTATGCCACAGTTTGTGTACAGAACTCTAAGTATATTTCTGATAGGTCAACAGCTGATAATTAGCATTCTATGCACAAACCATAACACGGTAAAAACTTAAAATTACTGGTTCCAGGAAAAGAACTGTTACTGAATGCTACTCATAAAACAAAACAATGGAAAATACAGTTCTTCGTATAACTTTTTATTGAGATACAGTTAGATATGTAGTACATAAAAATGTTAAATATGGATAATATGGATAATTTAGGGGAATGCAAGCATTTCTGTGTATAAAATCTTTATAAAACAGCTGCCAATGAGCACAAATTTCCTGTCCCCTTTAATCCTCCTACTCCTTTCTGGAAAAACCTTATCACAGATTTCAATAAATACTGAATAAAATTGAGAGTATGCAAATCAATATCTTTAATTGTGTCAAAAAAGGATGAATCTGTATGTAAATTTATTCATTAATCACAACACCCAGCTTCTCACAAATTTCATGACTAGCTACATAAGAGAGAGCCACTTTAGTCTGTTTATAATCCCACCCACACAATAAAATGGGCACTGATCACTCAGTAAATCTGGTAGAACCCCCCCTCCCCCATACGTGATTATCTTGTAAGGCTGGGTGATAACAATCCAGTCCAACATTGTCTCAGAACTTGTTCTGTAGATTGTCTGAGAAGTATCAGCTATAATTTGCTTCATCCCCTAATTTCACAAGATATTCCCTGACAATGATATTACTTTGATCTGCCCCAATATAGTTAAAATATCATAAGATCCTCTATCTGCTTTTTAATGGCAGCATTTTACTGACCTCAGACAGAATACAGAGACATCAAGACGACCTGGGGGATATAAATTGTACTAATAGCCACCTTCTTGTTAATAGTTAAAACTAAACCTATGGAAATACATTGACAAGTTCTACATGGTTGATTAAACATAATTTCCTTAACTGCTAAGGATTTTAAACATAGAGTAAACACTCACCCCCACTTTTCCCAATTCTATCTTTCTTACAAGTCACATAGCCCAGCATCTCAATGTCAGAGTCTTAAATTTTTGGAGATAGCCAGGTCTCAGAGAGGGTAATAATAGATTAATTTCTCTCATAGGCCCATGCTTCAAAGTTAGTTTTTTAGCCATTTTTTGGGGAATCATAATTGCAAATTTGGAAAAAAAAACTTTCACAAGTTGCTTCTCCTTTTTGAGGAGAAATATACAGGAACAAAGTCATTTAGCTGCAGGATTTGACATAAGAAGTATTCTCATATCCAGAAGAGGTTAGAGTGCTGCTCTCCTCAGAGCCTGGCATCTGCCTTCTTAGTTTTTCAGGGACCCTATGCATCTGGTCAATGAACCTTAATATTGACTGTAAGTTTGCCTGTTTCCTGGTGAGTGCCAGCTGATTGTTAGGACTCACCTGTGAATAATTGCTGACACAAAAACGCATATCACATCAGATGACATAAAATAAACAAGGTACAGATTTAAACTGTTACACCGTATAATGCCCTCTTTTGTTCTATGAAACTGTATTTTAAATGTTGCATTTATGAAATTTAATTTGTACCATATTTAAGTGTGTAATTCACAAAGCAGTCAGCAATATCTACAATTTGTGCATATCCTGGCTGCTTCACGCTAAACCTCAATGCCAGTCTGCATATATGGCATGAATGACTGCCACCACTGCATTATGTGGGTACAGTGTTTTGTTACTACTGAAGGTGGAGGATCCTTGGGCTGAGAAAGACCCAGGAGTAGATCTCTGATTGTGGACTGAGAAAAATGTGATATGGCATATGGCAGTCCTCCAAGGACCACAGTTATGTTTTTCAGAACAAAAGTGTAGCACTATAGCAGACAAAAGACAAATTATATAGAAATTATAGTGTAGACTGGCCACTAGTATGACCCCCTCCTCTGTTCCTGCCGCAGACACAGTCATGTGTATGGCTAAGTGGAGGGTTCATGATCAGGTATGGTGGGGGCTTGCATCCTGGGCTCCGGATGCATGGAGGTCTCCAAATGAGTTGAGCTAGACCTCTGCACATCACCAGCCCCAGGATGCTACTCCCATCAGGCACACAAGGCCTCTTGAGACCTTGAATTGGGCTCTTAATATTAAAATGTACAGTACATTGTTTTTTCTCCCTTGCTTTCCAGAAGCTGTTATACTTATTAACACACAGTAAATGATAATTACTTAACATTTACAAAAAGAGATATTATTGAAGTTATTTAATACATATGCAATTATTGTTTTTCAAAACAAAGGTGTAGTGACATAGCTGATTAAAGAGAAGTGATATAGAAATTGTAATGTAGATGCTACTGTAGTCAACAAACCTAATTAAAAGAAAATAAATAGACATCAATACATAGGCATTGACTGCAGAAAAACACTCTTGGCCCATCCAGTCTGCCCATCATACCTAATTACTATATAGTACCATGGCCAAGTAGCAATCCTCCCCATTTACACTGTCCCTCTTTTTCTAATGAAACCCATCTTTCTGTTGCATCCCGCTTTGAAGCTGCTGATTGATTTGGACTGTACCACTTTTTCTTGTACTTTATTCCACTTATTCACCACCTTTCCATGAAGATGTTCTTCTGGATGTCATTTCTGAATCTTCCTCCACCTGCTTTAGTGAATTCTCTCTCATCCCTGTGTTTAAACACAAGGAGAACAGTTCCTTGGCATCTACTCCATTTATCCCATGCAGGTGTTTGTATGTCTCAGTCATGTCACCCCTTTCCCGCCTTTCCTCCAGGCTGTATATGTTTGTCCTGCAGCCTCTCCTCACATTTCAAATCCACAAGGCTATATGCCATCTTAGTGCCCTCCACCCCTTCTACAGCCTCTGTGTGCTAGCTTCTCTATATGATAAATTTATTGATTGATTGATTTACTTTGTTAACCAGGTAAGACATTCTGAGCCAAAGGCCTGTTTTCAGAAGCAAACTGGAGCCACAAACACAAGCAGTTATAAACAATATAAACAAACATGCTCACAATATTCAGTTACCTAATACAACAGAAAAAATTATAAAACTAAATATGATGTAGAAGGAATTTTTGGTAAAAATAATATATCATGCCTCACCAATACTTCCTGGTTAGATGGCTAGGGCATATGTAGTGCATGTGTGTGTCGTATGTTTTTTTATCTTCATGAGAGGTCACAGACATCAAATGAAGATACAAAACATATGACACATACATGCATTACATGTCTGGTTTATACAATGACCGGAATGAAAAATCTAGCCAGACTTGAGTTTTGTTTCATTACCTTTTTGTTGTTTATTCATTATTTTGTGCAAAGATCTTTTTCTCTATCCAATGTCATTCTGCCACCACTTGTAGAGTCTCTGTTGCTCTGCCAATTGCAGCCTAGCAACACTGTTGCTATGGTGTTGGACAGACAGCTAGCAAAATAAAAAAAGACACAGCACTAACACTTCTTTGACAATTTCTGTATTAGACTCACATAAATCATGGAAGGAGTAAAATGCAGTGGCGCCACGTTGGACAGACAGCTGCCATGATTATTCTTCACCCCACGGTGGTTGCTAAGTGATAGTCGTCTTCATGGCCGTTGTCTGTATTATTGAGGAGTTTAATTGGCTAATGTAACATGGGAAAATATTGATGATTGGCTGTTCATCTGATTGCAGGACACCGGCACGTGAGTATGGCTAGTCCAGCAGCGTGGTTAATCATGTGACTCTGATTGTAATACTTTTGTTTAAAAAATTGTTTTTTTTTGCCACTGACTCAGCTTTCATCATCATTTTTTATTATATTTTTCTTTTTGTGTGTTTCTCTTAGTTTGGCTTGCAGAGATAAATGCAGTTGAGTATACCTACTTGTTGCCATGTGAGCAACTGTCTTGTAAATATTTTATCAGTGCATTCTCTGCAGCCCTTTTTTCTACTAACACTCTTCTCTATGACCTCAGAATTATCCTGACATACATTGTCAAGCACCTGCCCATGATAACAGATTGTTATTAAAACTAATTGTTACAGTTTAGCTCATCGATTTAGTAATAGAAAAACTACCCCCTGCCCCCCACATAACTCCCACACACAGTGTCTCTTTCTCCTATGAAGAGTAGCCCCAGTGACACCATCCCAATGCTGCAACGTAAGTCATACTAAGCGATGGTGTGAATTTTGTATATTTTTGCTCGCCAACCTGTAGTTTTACCGAATGTATTCTACAATATTTATTTTGTGTTTGACAGTTTCACTTTCAAGTGCACAGTACTGTAACGAATGGTGCCTTGTGCACATTTGTATGACTCCTGCCTTTGACCACTGGAGTCGATTTAAGTGCTCTCTCAGCTAGGGTTCAATGTTTTTTACAATATGGTGGGATCACTCAAGGGTGCTGCGCAGTGAGCTGGTAGTGTCACTGTTCATTTTTACTGCCACCTCTAATATTTTGCACTCTCACAAGCGATGATGGCATTTACCTTGTGGTAACACTCTGGTCTCTTCTGCCTTTGTCTTTCTTTACAGACTGTCATACAGCTTTGCAATTAGATTGCCATGGTCTGCATCATCCTAACTTAATTACTGCACTGAGTCAGCACTATTGGAAAATACAACACTTTCACTAACTCTCCACATCACCCCCCCAAACACACACACACATACACACACACACACACACACACACACACACACACACACACACACACACATTATACACAAACAACACTGCAAATCTAACTTTTATCAACTTCTTCACTTTAGGGGCACAAAACTATGAAAAGGCTCTAAGCACTGATGTCAGGAGAAAAAACTGCAATACCACACACTCAGTTTTGCAATACTAATTGTGATTTATTGATAGGTAGGAGGAAGTAGGCTGTTGGTTAACTAGGATCTGCAGCTTATCTGTTAAGTAGAGAAATGGGCAGACTAGGTGGGCCAAGCGGTCCTTATCTGCCATCAAATTCTATGTTTCTAGAAAGTTAATTGAGTAAGACTGTTACAGCAGAAGTAAGGAATTATTTACAATTGCAGAACATATGCAACAGTCAGAGTTTCTTTTTTATAAATCTTTTACAAACTGTGTTCAGTCTTGAACGTCAGAAGACGAAAATAAAAAAAAACACATGGTGACTAATTGTGCCTTTTATTGATTCTATTAAAAACATCACTGTAACCTGGGATTACTTTCAAATAAGTGTAGCGTAACAGTGACTTCTTATGTCGATTCTGATAACTAGTTTTTGAATTTAACAGTTCTGCGGCTTTCTCTAATTTACAGTCCTCCAGAACCCCTCTCCAAGCCAGAACTGGCAATTAATTTACTTAAATTTCTCTTCTAGCATTCCATTTCCACAGTTTTACAGGTATATATAAACCATCAATCACATTTTTATACATTACACATTCACAATCCACTTTATCTTGATAATTTATTTCTCAAATTATCATTGTTTTTTCTCTCCTTTATTTCTTATCTTCTTCTTCCCCTAGATATACATCATGGGGGAGGCGTCCTTCTTCATCCTCCTCTGTTCAAAGGGGTATGAGCATATGCACTGTACCCCTGCTTCCTGTTGATTTGGTATTTGTCCTATTTATTATTCTCCCCAGATTTATCCCCCGTATCCTATCCTATCCTCCCCCCTCCCCTATTTTCCTCTCCTTGGTGTAGCTGCCATTCACCTTCGACAGCCTC
Organism: Neoceratodus forsteri; assembly: GCA_016271365.2. Lineage (NCBI taxonomy): Eukaryota > Metazoa > Chordata > Ceratodontiformes > Ceratodontidae > Neoceratodus > Neoceratodus forsteri. The sequence goes on from CM057454.1 coordinate 288,242,914, forward strand.
CCTGTCCCTGCACTCCACCTGTGGCAGTGACCACTGTAAACCACTACCTTCTCAGGGTGGGTGAGTGGGAAAATCTCTTAGAGCAAAAATTGATGAGTTTCCTGGCCTGTGCAAGCCCTTGAGTACTCCAATTGCTCACCTCTCTCTCTCTCTCTCTCTCTCTCACCCCAGCCAATCTCAGCCTTCCACCTCACTCCCTTTCTGTCCTCACCAAAACCCTACCCTTTTGTGACCTCATTACTCCCCCCCCCTTGCCTTCTCTTTTCCATGCCTCTCCCCTAATTCTGGCCCTCCCACACACACTTGTTCTGGGCCTGAGAACAATGGTGTCTGCCCTTTAAGTGGCAACCCTCTTTGTCCCCAGATCCCGCCAAGTAAAGACATGTACAAGTATGTGTGGGTGCTAAGAACTGACAATTAATTTACTTAAATCTCTCTTTTAGTATTCCATTTCCACAATTTTACAGGTATGCATAAACCATCAATCACATTTTTATACATTATACATTCACAATCCACTTTATCACATGATAATTCCTTTCTCAAGTTATCATTGTTTTTTATCTCCTTTATTTTTTATCTTCTTCTCCTCCCAGATGTGCATCATGGGTGGGCCGTCCTTCTTCTTACTCCTCTGTTCGAAGGGGTATGAGAGTGCACACCGTACCCCTGCTTCCTGTTGATTTGGCCTATGTACTATTTATTATTCTCCCCCCTTTTATCCCTCCCTTATCCTATTCTTCCCCTTCCCCTATTTTTCACTAGTCCACCTCCCACTTGCGATGGACGGTGGACTCCCCCCAGCTTTAATCGACACTCTCTCAATGACATCTTCAATCTCAGATTTAAACATTGCTAGACCTAAATAGATAGACCAGATAGGTGTACTCCATCTCTCCTATAGTATTCATAGAACTACTCCAGAATTCCCCGGTGTATAACCTTGCCACCCTAGCTCTCAAATAGTCTACCTTCCCTGGCATCATGCACTTCCAGGCCCTATCCTTAGCCTTATGGTTGATTGCATTTCTCCACACCCTCCATGGAATGATATCTGATCACACCAGAGTAACCTCTAGCCAACACTTTTTTATTTTCTGAACATCCTCCTTTATTTGAAAGAAAATATCGAACCAGGGTCTGGCCCCCAGATCATTTCCTCCTAAGTGAATCATGATCAGATCTGGGCAGCTATGTTCCCTTCTTGTTTCCCTCAGCATCGGTAGTAGCTGTGCCCACTTCATGCCTTGCAAGCCTTTCTAAGTCAACTTGATTGTGATGATGTCCAGCTGCCTAACCCTGAGCCTCCTGGATGCCATTTTTCCACCCAGTGAACAAAGGAATGCCCACATATCCATTCTTCCAACCTCCTTGGCTGTCCTGGAGAAACCATAAATAGAGACAAATTAATGGCCTAGGCTCCATTACACCCCACCCCCATGATAGCCCCACCCCCTTCAATCAATGCTTTCTTCCCATTAGTTAACTCCACAGACCTGCTATGGGGGAGAAAGAAGACAACATTAGTATCAATGTATCATTTATGAACATATCTTTTATAACAGTTCAAAATCCACCTGCCCCTCTGTTTGATGTCCTCTGGCGTGCTCCCTTTTGCCATCATTACAGAGGCCACCCCTATCCTGAATGAGAGGGACTAATATCTTCCTGGGTTTTCCCCTATAAATGCCAACCCCTTCTTTAGGACCAACACTACTTGTGACACCATCAATGGAGACTCATAACCATAAAAAAATATAAGTGGGTTTGCATCCTTTGGGTGCCCAACTGCGTACATGTGTAGGGCCCCTACCAGACATATGGCTGTACTTTGGAGCCAACTTAGCCACACCCTTCTTCCTCTCCCCATCTGGTCAGCCTTGGACCACCTAAGTAGCACAGAAATCCCTTTCCCTGTACACACCATGTCATCTCAGCACAACCATGCAGATGTATCCCTCCTTCTGTGCCCTACCACTTCGCTGACTCTGAAAGTCCCACTATACATAGTGGTGTACAATGCCCTAAACAATGAATGAATCAATCAATCAATCACTTTATTTAACCAGGCATAAACACCATTGAGCAAGCTCATTTTCAAGGTGGTCCTGGGCATAAATGCAATACAGTACACTTCATAAGATTTCAATTATGGTGGACAACGGTGCAAAAAAAAAGAAGAACAAACATTGTGAAGGTGCCGGTCAATATGGGCCTATACAAAGCGGTCAACATAATTAACATGCAAAGGTACATAATGATAAGCTTTACTGAAATGAGAAGAGACAACAATCCCATATAGTCTCCGCTGAGTAAGAGCTCATACCTAAATGATAAAAAATAAGGAGGTATTAAGGAATAGGGTAGAAATTGGGGTGAAAGAGTAGGCAGCCAAAAGGGAGGCCAGAATAGGTAAAAGGTAGAGAATAGTCAGGGTCATCTTGGATTAAGGGAACTAGACTTGTAGGTCCTAGGTTTCTGTTGTTAGGAATCTGGGGTGGATGAGCTACTTAGGCATAGGATTTGAGAGTGGCACCCGAGACTTAGGGGTCATTGGCATCTGAAACAGTTGCATGATTCCTTCAGATAATCCGTTAATAGAGCTTTGAATGTGAAAATGCTTGGAAGTGAGGATAATTTTAATGAGTCTTGCATACTGTTCCAAAGTGATAGAAGTGAGAAGTTGATTGTTGCTGAGCCAAGGGTAGTTTTCACTCTAGGAATCTGGAAGCAGATTAAAGAGAAGTGTCTCAGGCCATAGGAACCTTTAGCCCATTTGAAGATGTTCGAGATGTATGCAGGGAGGTTATCAGATAACGCTCTAAAAAAACAGAGGAGAGCATTCCTTTTTCTTCTAGTTGAGAGTGAGGTCCATCCCGAAAACTGGTATAAGTGACAGTGATGTGTACTATGGGGTAGATTTAAGATAAATCTTAAAGCCCGGTGGTAAAGGGTGTCCAGTTTGTTTAGCATCGTTGATGGCCAATGACTGTAAAGGAAGTCAGCGTAGTCCAGTATAGGTAAGAATGTAGTTTGTACTAGTCTCATTCTGTCTTCTAACGTGAGTAGGTGTTTAATGCGATAGAATAAACATAATCGCTGTCTTAGTTTCTTCAAGGTTTCATTTAACTGGCACAGAAAGTTGAGCTTGTTATCCAGCCAGAACCCTAGGTATTTAAAGGTATCAACTACTTCAAGGGGTTCATCTAAGAGTGTTCGGATCTGTGTGATATGTGGACATCTGGAAGTAGACTTTGGTGAGAGAATCATTGCTTTAGTCTTTTTGACATTGAGGAGGAGCTTATTAGTGAGAAGATTGCATTGGAGGGTGACGAAGTCTTTCTGTAAGTACTCATGGGCCAGATCCAAGGATGAATTTGTGGTATAGAGTACAGTATCATCTGCGAATAAGTGCACATTTGCTGTGCCCAGCTGCGAGTCCAGATTATTGATGTATATTGCAAAGAGGATATGGCCCCAGATGGAGCCTTGTGGGACTCCTCGTAACAAGGATTTTTGTGGGAACAGATCTCCTATGGCTTTGACTTGTTGTAACCTATTGGTTAGGTAGCTGGTGAACCATTTAATGGCAGAACTATCAAGTCCGATGTTACTCAGTGCAGTAAGCATGATGGTATGATCCACAGTATCGAAGGCCTTACTTAAATCAAGGAAGAGGGCAAATACATACTTCTTAGAGTCCAAGGCCATTTGCCAGTCTGTAGTTACTTTGGCAAGAGCCGATATTGTACTGTGTTTGGTTCTGAAGCCGGAATGAGCAGGGTTTAGCAACTTTTGTGAATCCAAATGTTCTCAAAGTTGGATGTTGACAATTTTTTCAAGTAATTTAGAGAGGACGGATAGTATAGAAATAGGCCGTTAATTGTTCAGATCACTCGGATCCCCAGTCTTGAATAATGGTAGGATGTGGGCAGTTTTCCACAAGACAGGTAGCTCACCTTGAATCAGAGAGGTGTTGAACAAGTGTGTAATGGGGGCGGTCAGATAGGTATGGCCAAGTTTTAGGAAGTAAGGAAACAAGACTGCTTCACTACTGGATGTGCATACTTGCTGCGTAACCCCCATGAGCCTCTCAAGCAGCCCTTTCATCAGTGGTCTCCAGCCATCCGGGCTCTCTCGGCCCCTCATAACCACCCTTGCATTATGTGCCTTATCAGATTACTTTTCACTGGGTCCTCCCATCCCCCCAGAGTACACACCCATCCTATCGCGGCCAAATGTACCCTCATTGTTACATGTGCCATGTTATTTGCCATGTTATTCTTCCAGTCTAAAACAATAAATTTTGCTACCTGATTCCTGCCACTATCCCACTTATCTGGCAGCCATTCTGCTCATGAAATGCCTGGAAAACCCTCCAAGATGTTTCCTGTGCTCTCAATGTCCTTGGGGACTAGGAGTTGAAGAACAACTGTTTGGCTCCCCCAATACAATCCTCCAGACGTAGTCTGGAATGTCCATCTGGCTGGGCTCTGCTCCTGGTGCGATGGCCGAAACTTGTCCATCTGCAGGTGGGAGAGGCAGTCAGCAATCACATTGTCCACACCATTAATGTGCCTAGACCTAAATTACAGATTTAATGTCGGTTCCCTTAATACTAGCTGCCTCAACATCCTCATGACCTTTTCTGACATCCCCCCCCCCATTCAAGACGTCCACTGCTGTCCTTTTGTCACTCCAAAATGTGACTTTCTGGTTCCTGAGCTCTGTTCCCCATACCTCCATGGCCATGCAAATGGGGAATATCTCCAAGAAGGTGATATCCCTCATTATGCCGTTCTGAAACCAAGTGCTGGGCCATGCCATGGGGAACCATTTTCCCCTAAAGTAGGATCCCATTCTGATACCCCCTGCCGCATCTGTGTAGAGCTGCAGGTCCACAATAAACACCCATTCCTCCTGCCAGAATGTCCTCCCATTGTAGCTACTGAGAAATGTCTCCCATACATCCTAATATTCCCTGGTTCATATGTTAACATGTACCCAATGGTGTGGCCGCTAGGCGCCTTGCATTGCCCTAGCCAGGCGCCATGTAAACGTGCATCCTGGAGCTATGGCCTTGCAGGCAAAGTTCAGACTCCTTATTAGCTGCTGCACCTGCTATAGCTGTACCCTCCATCTTGTTTTGGCTGCTCCTAACAGTGAGTTTAGTTTTTGTACCTTATCCTCCGGCAACCAAAATAACTCTTTTACTGTGTCTATCTCAATGCCCCAAAATTCTATTGTTCGGCTAGGCCCCTCCATCTTGTCTGGGACAGGGGCACCCCTAACTCCCTACACATTGCCTCAAAATCTCACAACATCCTTTCTGTCTGCTGTTGCCCTTCTCCAATCAACAAAAAGTCATCCAGGTAATGGACCACCGTCTGGTACCCGTACCTGGCCTGAAAAGTCCATTGTAGCCAAATGCTGAACATTTCAAATGTGGTACAAGCCACGGAGCAGCCCCTTGTCTTGGCTTTGTCAATTTAATAGTCCTCCCTACCTGTAAACCTAGTAGGTCCCAATCTTCTGGCAACAGTTGGAAAGCCACTTAAATATCTGTCTTGGCCAGCGACGCCCCCCGAGAGGCCCTAATTAATCTAACCTCCTCATCCAAGGTGGCGTATGTCACCCTGCTGTCCTCTTCACCGATGTGGTCACTGACTGAATCCCCATCAGGATATGACAGGTGATGAATCACCCTATACTCCCTCGGCTGCTTTTTAGGGACCAAACCCAGTAGGGGGATCCTCAAGTCTGGCAATGGTGGGTGGCCAAATGGACCCTCCACCCTGTCGGCTGCTATCTCCTACTGAATTTTACCCACCAACAATGCCTTCCTCCCTTTTACCGACTTCAGGTTCTTTGCCTTTGTCTTTTTTCTTGCTGCCTTAAAGTGTTGACTAAACCCTCCTTTGAAACCTGTCAACAATGTGCAGGCCACTTCCCTGTCTGGGTAAAACCATAACCATTCCTCCAAAATCCCCACTTTAATGGGTGTGCTTGCCAAACTAAAGGCTTTCACTATCCCACATTTAATTGTCCTGCTGCTAATTGTGGAATGTGTGGCCTCTGTTGCCACCTGCCCCTCCCCCCAGTCCCCTCCCCCACTGCTGCCCCCTTAAGCCTGCTTGGTTGCCCCGAAAGGGCTGTTGATATGAGCTGTCGTGGCTGGCAGTGCCCTTATCCCAATTATATCTACATTTTGTTGCTGGGTGAGTGCCCCTGCATTTTGAACATGCTTGCCTAAACCGGCAGTTTGGCCAAGAACAAAAAGCCCGATTGTAGCCCCAACAGCACTTCTGGGCAATTCCCCCTTTTCTGTCCCCTTCCCTGTCACTGCCAGCTGTCCCTGTACAAATTTTCAACCACAGACCAATCTGTCTAGCGTACCACTTGACATCCCTAAAGTGAGTCATTCTCTTCCTGAACTTCTCGTCATATTTCAACCAACTATGTCTTCCTTTTTTATAGGCTATCTTTTTAATGAGTGAATGTGTCAACAGAGAGTGGCCTGCTCCGCCCTCTTCTCTATAACTATGTCCATATAATATGCAAACCCTGTAGACCAAGTGTTCCATGTTTTGCCTTTCAGCTACTTGTCCTCCTCCCCTTTCCCCAATAACAAAACAGCTATTGCCATGTCTTTCTTTTCAAAACTTTCCTTTTCTTGGTATTTCTCCATGTTCTCCATATTGTCCACATTGGCCAGGGCAAATATGTCCACAAATTCCCCCTTCTAAAGTTTTTCTTTCATCGCTAAGGGCATGTGGTCACCAATTCTGACACCTGGTGCCCCGATCTCTGCCCTAATCCCTTTTTCCCACCTGGCCCCCCCGCTGCTCCAACACCTTCCACCTTTTCCTTGTTCCTTAATTCTCCCAATGCTTTTTCTAGCTGGCCCAAACCATTGTCCTCTATAGACTTGAGCACCTGCTTGACATATTTCTTCACACTGCTCTCCAGTGTGACCTCTTTATTACTTTGTTGGGCCTCTGTCTGTGAGATGGGCCCCACCAGTATAGCTGGCTGTGCATTGTCTGGCACCAGAGCTTGGGACTGGGATGCCACCGGGGCCAGAGGATCCAGACCCAAATGAACTGGAGGTTCTGACAGCAGAGCAGGAGCAGGGGCCAGTGCCTGGGTGGGCACCAGAGCAGGAGGAGGTACCAGGATGACCAGCTCCAGGATGGGTTCATATTTGTCCCCTTTCCATCCATGCTGCTGGGTCCCCTTCTGCATCCTGCCCTTGGCCGGGCTGGGTGGGTCTGCAGCCTCAGACAGCTGGTTCGCCTTGGTCACCAGCTCAATCACCGCCTGGTAGACCTCCTTCTTGTTGAGCTTGTTCTTTCTGGGAGCCATAACCAACCTAGAATCCAAAAAGACATAATTTACCATCAGCAATCGTATCATAGCATTGGTGCAACCTCCCTTCCCCTCAGGGAGGTCCCGAGTCCCCCTTGGCTACCTGTTCCACCCTGGCTATGATACAGAGGGCCTGAATGCCCCTTCTTTCCCGTGTCCTTTTTTGTTTTCACTTTATATTCTTTCTTCTTCTTCTTTTTTTTTTTTTACTTCTCTGGGTGGGAGGAGTAAGGGTACTGTTCACCCTTCAGCTCTCTCTTTTCACCTCAAGGTAAAGAATCTGGTATACCCTGCTATGTAATTAGTGAGAACTGCCGGAGACCCACGCAGTCCAAGTTCCCTCTGCTCTTCTCTCTTTGTGGGCCAAAATCCTCTATGTCTATGGAGGCCTGAACCAAAATGGGCCTGCAGCTCTCCCTTAAACCCTTCCTTTGGACCTGTCCCCCCTGTGGGGTTGCCCTCCTGCTTGTTTGCTTTTTTTTTATCCTCCACCCTTTGCCAGTTGCAATTACCCTACCTTGTGGGACAGCCTTCACCTATGAAGCCCATGCCACCAACCTACACCCCGGGCTGACCAGTCGCGTGTCGATGACATCAGACACCATAGCCATGCAGCCTATTCAGTCACCCATGCACTCACATGCCAGTAAAATTTCAAACAAGCACCAACCTTCTTTTTCTTTTCACAACACTGTGAACTTTTATTGTATGATGTCTGAATCCACAAATGACACTTACTGCTCCATATTTTTTATTTTAAAGCCAAAATAAGTGCATCCAACACAAACACTAAATCCCAGCGCTTTGACCACGTGTATACTTACAAATCAATACATATTTAAGACAATGGAGGCAACATTTATTTGCATTTGTGGTGCATATTTTCAATGCACTGCTAGGAATGATATGTGGTGTAGCTTTACAACAACAATTCCCTCTTTGATGTACTATTTATTGTATTAGCCTGTGTTAAAGTTAAATGAGATGTTTTTGCCTTTGAAGTAAGGCTGGTAAAAGTATCCATCCCAGTTACTTGTCATGCTTGCTGATGGCTGGATGTTCATAGAAACTGGCTGCAATGGCTTTGTTTCTGCTTCTATACCTCCAATAAGGTTAGCAATTTCCTGCTGCTGCATCCAATTTAAATGGGAGTAATCATTTATATTTTTGGGATTCTTATGTCCAGTTATTTGCGTAATCTCTGTAGGTAGAATAATACACTCATTCAGCTTCTGGACAACATTTTTTTGAGCACTGTGATTTGTTATTTTTTGAAGGTTTCTATTCCTGCATTTTGTAACATAATTCTTTGAATAGATGACAATTTATTTATTCCCATAGATTGATTTTTATACCATTGTAACTTTTTGAGATATACTGGCTTGTTGTTATTTATTGATGGGAAGAATGGTCTCTCAGGGGTTTTGGTGTAGCTAGGCAGCTCTGCTTTGTACACTTTAAGGTTGGATATGGGGCATCTGCTTTTGTCTGTTTTGTTCTTGTACATCTTAGGACGTATTTTTCGACTTTCCTTTACATTCTGACCAGTCCTGGTTTTCATTTGTTGTTCTTTGCAGTACTCCAGCTATTGATTCCCATTCTCGTCATCTTACCTATGTCACCTTATTTAAGATATCTTACCTCTCTGCACCCACGTATCCCAAAATACATTGTGGGAACAAGCCAAAGACGTGTAATGGACATGGCTGAGTGTGGATCACGCTGCTGTTTGTCATACAGAATGCTTATCATGTCTTCTGTTAGCTCATCTTCAGCATTTGCATTGCAGTCTATGCCCATTGATTTAAGTTGCTTTTGTTTTGAGCTTATGACTTTCCTGGCAAGCTCAAAAGATTTGTCTAGTTATTGGTGCCTCTTCATTTTTTGAATGCAAGTGTCTGCCTAAGCTTTGAAATACAGCTCTCAAGCTAACAGGCTCATATGGTGTGCGATTTTTTTTTGATTTGACTTTCATGAAAATGTCTGCTAGGAGGGTGTTTAGTCTCCTTGGCTCAATGGATTCTATTGCTTTTTTTCCATTGTGGTCTTCACTGAGATAGCTGTCTATGAGGACAGGGTCATATTGCATCTTTCTCATTGTGTTTCAGTTTTCATTAGTCTGTATGAATAAGTTTAGACTGTCATCTGAGAAGCTCATGGTGTTTAATTCTGTGATATTCTGGTCAGTTGTCACAGGTTCAGTGCCTTCTGCTGCCACTATATGGGCAGTAGCTGTGATCTCATTTGAGCTGGTGCCTGCCATTTCCTCTGTATTGGTTACAATAGATGGATTTGCTGGCATCTGTTCTAAACTTGCCAGACTCTCTTCTAATACAGCACTTGTGGGATCTAGTAGTGGCTCCACATCAGCCTCATAGTCTTCCAGCATCTCCTGCAGTTCCATCTCAAAGGTGGCATTCATTTTTTTTGGGGGGGGGACACTTTGAAACTTGTGGGATTTATAGCTGTGAAAGTTAGATGACTTCTGAGAGTTTTTATTGTAAGTACTTTTCAGAGCTGCTGCGAATTTGTTTTTATCGACTCGTTCATCTGCCATGACACAGTGTCTGTGGTAACTGATTTTTATTGTGTGTTATTCAGACTGCCATGTGTTGTACACAGCTGGCATGAAAAACTAATTTTTTTTATTATGTACTTGTAGTAAGTGAAGCCACGCGGCTCTTGCAGCATGAGTGTGCAGCAGTGCAGCAAGCTTTAAGCTTTATTTTTTTTTTTTTTTACTGTGATTGATCATGTTAAGTGAATGGTGCCATTGGAAATAGTCCCGGTACAGCATGACAGTGTTCTTTCAATGTGACATGCTCAACTTTGAGGATAACGGGTGTGACAAACCCAATTCATAAGATAAAACTGCTCTCTTATGCATCAGGTTTCTCATCACCCTAGATAGCGTTTTTATCTTCATTGATTTTTCGTCATGGCCATTGTATAAAATGTTTTATCCACTATCTAATCATACACTTCTTTACTGTAATGAACAGAAGACAAAATAGAAATACATGAGCTTTGGTTAGTTTGTCATCTGGAAAAGCTCCAAGGAAAAGTGTCAATGGTAAATTGTTTATTTATGTGGGTATGTATTTATCTGTATATGTATGTATGTATTGAAATTTTGTCAACAGGAAAATATATTAAGATACAACAGGAATCTCAATTACAGATGGGTTCTGGGGAGGGTGATTACAAGGCACAGAACATGATATTCATCAGTAAAGCAGGCATACATAAACAGTAGTACTGTATATACAATAAATATGCTATGTAGTATTATACCATGTAATAAAACAAATGGGCTCAATTCCTGCAGTCTATTCCTGTGATCACTCCAATTTTTATATACTCAACCAGATTGTCTCAGCCTGGAATATACTGAAATATCTGCATGTGTAAGCTTTTTCCACTGCTTAATCTTTCCAGCATATCATGACTACCTTTTACCATACATTTTTACTATAATAACATCTTTAAAAAAATACACTTTTTAAGGAAAATTCTTGCCAGATTTCTGAGTTTGTGATTCAATGCACATTAGCACACTTCACTTTCCACTCTTCATAAGTGAGTAAGCAATAAAATTACTGTTGCCAATTTATTTGGATAACTCTTGAAGACTGTTAAAGTCTTGAGATCGGGGTGGTATTTTCAAAAGTGCTCAAAAATGATGCAGTTGCATAAAGACACAAACATTTCCATCATGCATATACAACATATAATTGCACCATATTTTCATAATTGTATCAAAACTAACAGTTACTGCGTACTTACATCATAACTGCAGCATATTTGCAGGCTGCATCATAATTGCATCACTTTTGCATCACTGATCTAGATGCAACCAGGGGCACAACAGATTGTGGTGCAATCATCTTTTGATGGTACAGTAGCCTTCTGATGTAGATGTAGTTGTGATTTGTGATGCAAAAGTGATGCAGCTTGCTGTTGCTTCTATCACAGTGCTTTGAAAATATAAGCCAAGATGTCTCATAGCATTCCCTTGTGTAATAGGGACACCTTAGTGCAACTATAGTTAAGGTTGAGAAGGGACTTTCCTACGAAACCCCAATATTTTGCTGCATGTATCGCAACCATTTATTGACATACAGGCATAAAACATGGAGCACACTCTTTCTGGGGAAGGATCTTGGGACTTGGCAATTAGGTGAAATTTGGTGAATTTTCTTTTTTTTTTTGTGCTATGGAGTAGCAAATCCCATATCAAATAGAAACAAAGTCCTTTTTTTGCTCATAACTAAAAATTGGTTGGGATTTGAAATGTGAAACTTACCAGTTTGCTAGATCCTGTCTCTTTTGAAATTCAACATCTTTATTTATTTTATATCATACAGAAACACAAACAATGTACTCACTCCTGTAGTATCTAAATTTAACATGAAGCCATTCTATCTTTGGATAAATTATCTGAATTGTAATAAACCCTTTAACTCAATCCCCGGAATCCCTCCCTCCTACCCTCCCCCTTGACCTTGACCCAGATGACCTTAAGGTTAGCAAGCAATGTGAGAAGGCAGTAGGGAGGGTCGGGGGTATACTGGGATGTATAGGGAGAGGCATCAGCAGCAGAAAACAGGAAGTTGTTATCCCTCTGTACAGACAGTTGGTGAGACCCCATCTGGAATACTGTGTCCAGTTCTGGAGACCCCATCTCCATAAGGACATAGACAGGATAGAGGCAGTCCAGAGAGAGGCAACTAAATGGTGCAGGGTCTGCAAGAGTAGCTTTGATGAGGAGAGACTAAAGGAGCTTAATATGTATACCCTTGAGGAAAGAAGGGAGAGGGGGGACATGATCGAAACTTTCAAGTACATCAAGGGAATCAACAAAGTCCAAAAGGGTAGCATCTTTCAGAAAAAGAGACTTGCAAGAACAAGGGGACACAATTTAAAGATAGAAGGAGGGCGGTTCAGGGGCAATGTGAGGAAGTATTTTTTCACAGAGAGGATAGTGGATGCATGGAACAGCCTTCCTGAGGAGGTTGTGGGGTCTAAAACTGTGGGAGAATTCAAGAATGCATTGGACAGACATAAGGCAATTCTTGTGGGGGGCAGGAAGATATAGGCTGTTGGTTAAATAGGATCTGCGGCCTATCCTGTAGGTAGGGAAATGGGCAGACTAGATGGGCCTAGCGGTCCTTATCTGCCGTCAAAGTCTATGTTTCTATGTTTCCATTAACCCCCCCCCGAGTGTGCCAACCAAACCCAACATTACAGGAAGGTACTAGGAAACAATAAGTAAATTAAATATAGTATACCAATAAAATAAAAAAATGCATACAGAGACATGCAGAAGATGATTGTTAATGCAAGTATAAAGCATATAGTTTACTCCATTTTTTATTGAATGAGTCCATGTTGTTATGGGAGCTAGCAACCAGTCTTTCAGTATTGAAGCAAACTGATAGATCCTTCAACCATTCAGCGTATGTTATGGCCAGTTGATCCATCCAGTGCTTAAGTACCAATTTTTTAACCACTATTGAGATTAATGCCATATGGAATTTGTGTTCTTGGATACCAATGCTGGAAAACATTCCTAAGATACATATCTCTATGGTAAACAGCTTTTCCAATCCTAGTAATGGATCTAGTTTGGATTGAATTGTGTGCCATAGAGGCGCCACCTTTTCACAATGCCAAAATATGTGTATCAGGTTCCCTTCAAATTTACCACACCTAGTACACGTAGAAACAGGAAGCTTGCCCAATGTAGCTAATTTAACTGGTGTATAATACAGGTTATTTAAGATGTGATACTGAGTGAGTCTGAGCCTATCTTGGGTATGGTATTTATGCAAGTCTTTCCAAATTTGGCTCCATATAGGGGTAGTGTCTGGCAGAAGAGAAATCCATACTTTGGATTCTGGAAGGGCGTTTGGAAATTTAAGGCCCAATAGGTAGGAATACATCATTGAGATCCCATGGGGTTTGTTTGCATAATCATGCAATTGTACTAGAAAAGGCCTAACCTAAGACTCCCTAAAAGCAGTACCAAAAATAGAGTTAATGAGATGCCTCAACTGGAAGATTTTAAAAATAAACTTCTGAGGTACCTTAAGTCTAACCATAATTTCGAGAGAAGAAAGAAGAGAGTCTTGAGAATAAAGGTTTTTTATCAGGACTCCTTGTAACTGAGGAAGCCATTCTGAAGAGATCAGTGATCCACCTATTTTAATATTAGGATTTAAGATAAGGGGTTGTGCGGTATCTCTCTTAGGGGAGATTTTGAAGAAATTACAGCATTGGGCTAGGACTTTAAGCGAGGTACCAATAACCAGATTTTGTATTGGGACCGGTAGTGCTGAGTTTGGAAGGAAGAAGATAGTAGACGATTTGAGGTCATGTGAGTCCAATAACCATCTTTCAAGCTGAAACCAAATAGGAGGGTGGTCATTGTCCCTGACCAAACCCACCTCCCCAATTTGGACAGGTGACTAGCCCATTAATACAAAATAAAGTTGGGGAGATGGAGTCCTCCCAACTCTTTGGGAAGACTAAGCTTAAGAAAGGAACAGCTAGGATGTCTGCCTTGCCAAATAAATTTGGAAAGGACAGAGTGAAATAGCTGGAAATAGGATAGTGGGAGCCACAGACTCAATAAATTTAAAGGATAGAAAAGGTGGGGCTGAACATTCATTTTGATATAGATCCTGTCTCAAGAGTGGGCCTTTAGTGCTTTGGAAAGAAACTAAATTAAAATAAAGCAGATATAAAGAAAATAAATTATGGAATTTGAGCATGCTCAGTTTAAAAAAGTCAGATTTAAGTCAAAAAGGCTAAGTTACATGCCACAGAGAAAGTCACATTGCACCTTTGATGCTACACCTGAACAACTGTGGCAATCTTTGTGGAAACCCTGCTTTCATACCTGCAAAAATGTGTATGAGTTGAGTAGGCACCTTACTCCTATTCCTTCTTTAATCCCTTCCAGTTTGGCTTTCAGAAATGTTAGTTAACCCTCCATTCCCTCCTCTGGCTGACTGATTCCACCCTAGCTGTCATGAACAAGGCTGGGTCACCTCCACAATATTTTTTTTTTTCATTTTCCTTTTTATCCCCTCTTACCTACCCTCGGTGTCCACTCCTTCGGGCCATTCATTCCAATCCAGCCCCCCAAACTCAGGATCTGCCCCTAGAGTGCCTCTTCCTCATTCTCCCTTCTACACAGTGGGGTCTGTCCCAGAATTGGTGGTCTGGGTGGCTCAGAATGGTCATCATCTACAACCGCCTTGAGTTTTTCTGCATTTTTCTATGTTCCCATTCCTAGCCCCCCTGAGACATCGGTGCAAGGACGTATGTCCAGAGAGGTGATGTGCTGACACACATCTCTCTCAAGCACCTAACAGTGTCTTCCTTCCCCAACTCCATAGAACGGAGCTGCCAAGCCCTCAAGAGCCCGTGTTCCCACCAGCTCTCTCAGGATGTTGGGTGTAGCAGCACCCCTGGTATCCCACCCCAGAGAGAGGAAAGCATCCATTGGGACACTCAATCCTCCCTCTCCCGGCTGACCCCCACTGACCCGAGTCCATTCCTGAACCCGGGTCACCAGTGTAGCGCGAGGTGCGACACCCAGCACCTCAACCATCAGCACCACTGGGCCAGCTTGATCTCCACAAGATTTGATGACCTAGCCAACTCCTTCAACACTTTTGCCTTCCCTGTTCTCCAGGGCAAGATTAAGGCAGGGGGGTCTCTGCCTCTTCAGTCAGTTGGTTAACTTCCTACCTTGAGGGCAGATCTCAAGCTGTCTGCATTGGAGGTACCCTCTCCCCACCTCACTGCCCATCTACCCAGCTGTCCTCAATTATCTATCCTTGGCCCAGTCTCTTTTCATCTTTCTCAATGATCACCCTGCTGCCTGTTCCTTTACTTCCATTTACATGTGTGCAGACAGTACAATGCTCTATACCTCTGGCACCTCTGTCCCTGACTTCACTGCCTGTATCTAATTGAATTTTGCCAACATCTAGAACCACATCCTAACACAAAATATATTGTCTTAACACCAAGAAAACAGTCACTATGACCATTGGCACCAGACAGAGGCTTGTAAGGTTCATCTCCTCCCCTCCTTTCATACCCTTGATGGCACAGTGATCAGGAATGTCACCTCCTTTAAATACCTTGGGGTATGGCTGGATTGTCACCTCGCCTTGATTTTTCCAATTATATGGGCACCATCTACCAGAAGCTCCACTCTAAGCTTACATTGCACCTTGCTGGACTGTTACTCCCCCGGACATATCCGGAAATGGGCTGCTACTAGCTCAATATGTCTTTCCTGGTAAAACATTTGAAATAAATAAATATATACAAAATTCCAATTTTAACAGCTTATAACTTACACATCTCTTGTCTTACAGCCATAAGATGCAGAAGACACACTTTCTAGGATAGGATCTCAGGACTTGCCAATTTTGGTAACATGTGGTTCTGTGGTATTTGTACTGCAGAGTGGCAAAACACATAAAATATATAAAGTGTGTGTTTTTTACCCATGGATAATTTAAAGAGTAGCCCTTATTCGAAATATAAAATGTGTAGGTTTTTTAGATCCTGTTCCAAGGGTGGTGTTTTTGGTGTTTTGAAAATAAAAACAAAATAAAATGAAGAGGCTATAAACAAAACAAAATACAAATGTTAGCATGCTTAGTTAAGAAAAATAAGCAATATGTCAGGTAAGGCTTGTTCCCCCACCACAAATAAAGTTGATTTTATACCCTGCAACACTATTAAAAAATCCTGCTGTGTCATCTGTATAAACCCCCTTTTGCACTGACAAACTGTGGAAACTCATCTTTTGCTCCTGCAAAACTATAAAAACAAGTTTGCACAGCAGCAAAATGGTGGAAAACTCATTTTCATAAATAATGAAACATAAAGGGCAGGATTTTTAAAATTATTAGATGTAGTTACAGTCACGTGCTGTGCCTCATCTCCATCCACCTAATTGGATCCGAGTGGCCCTGCTGTTACTGAATGTTTCAAAGATGCATTTGCTTGTGACAGAAAGTCTCAAGTAAGCAATAATATCCAACAGGCTGTGTGGCATTAGGCTATACCGGAATGCCCGGGGTGTAATGATGCCCAGCGCTACAAGAAGAGGCCCCTGTAGCCCCTGGAAGGTCCAGTATAGCCCAGTAGAAAATGGGCATAAAAAATAAAGCATTTTGATTGGCTGAAAGCCATGGTCAGGCATGCTTTTATTTTTTGACAACACTCGCTAAATAATTAGTACCAATTCAGAGTGCCTCATTACTTAGCTGATCCTTGGGCCACCGTGAATTTTGAAACCCACCATCTGCCATTTTTTCCCTCGCTTGCTTACTGACATTGACCTCCATGGACACACTGTCACATTACCCAAATGGCTCCAATAATAAGCAACAGTAAGCAAGGATCTCCACTGGGCTCACAGCCCCTTGCCTTTCCACACTCCTCCAACTGACCCCACATGCAAGGAACACCAGGAGCTGCCTCAAATCATCCTATCAGGTGCCAAGATAAAAAACATCGCTGGGACAGCGCTCCTTTATCTACCATGCCCCAGGTTGGCTAAACTCACTCCCACCACACATTGCCGAGGAACCCAAGCTTGGCCACTTTAAATTCCTATTGCACTCCCACCTTCAAGCCTCATGCTTCTGCACCTGTCCCTAACTCCCTCTATACAGGATAACTAATTTGTCCTACCCTCTAGCCTTATTCCCTCTGGTTGAACTATAGATGCCTAGCCCTCCTCCTTCCCTCCTGCTCTCTCTTCTTGCCCATCTTTCTGACAATGGACTCCGTCCAGCCTCTGACTTCCACCTGACCTATGTGCCAACCTACCTTTTTTCTCCACCCATCCCCTAGTCCCTCCCCTGAGCCACCATACAATCCCTGATCTCGGCTCAGGTGCCATGGCTCTAACCATGTCCTGCCCTATGCCCTGCCATCCCTCCCCCAAAATCTGTACCTAAGATAGTACCTAGTGATGCCTCTAATGCTATGATTCTAGACCAGGTTGTTGTATACAATGTAACACAGTCTGCATAAATCTGAACCTATGATCGTACCTAGCAATGCCTCTAATGCTATGATTCTAGACCATGTTGTTGTGTACAATGTAACACAGTCTGCATAAATCTGAACCTATGATAGTACCTAGCAATGCCTCTAATGCTATGATTCTAGACCATGTTGTTGTATACAATGTAACACAATCTGCACAACGTGAAAATGAACTGTACCTGTCTTAAACACCTGTTTCAGTCTGTTTTATGTACTGTGTTCATCTTTGTAATTGATGTGGAGCCTTTGAAAAGGAGTCTGTGACTCAAAGGATTGTAATTACGAACAGCCAAATAAATAAATAAATAAATTTGAAAAAAAAGTAACTCGTCCCCAAACCCTACCTTGTATCTATCATTCAGTATATATAAAAAAAAAACACCAAGATTCTACTGGCGGTTCCTCGCTCTCAGCGCTCCACATACTTAGCGGTATGCCCCTGTTCAGCTACTGCACTAAAAGAACAGTAAATGCTGTCCTTTCTGTTTTTTGTTAAATAATTGACTTCCCTTAACTAAATGCAGTCATGCACTGTGTCATTGGATGGACAGACAGAGGGCTTTTATACTGAGCTGCATACTGCCAGTGCCACATTTCAAAGCACAGAAAGAAAGCTCAGGTACCTGTTTTTAAATTTACATCAGCATGCTACATTGCCATATATTTCCCTGTTTGGATGAACCACTGATCAAAACAACTAAAATTAAGGTTGGGGTGTGTGTGTGTGTGTGTGTGTGTGTGTGTGTGTGTGTGTGTGTGAAACAAGCTCCTTGCAAACAGGAAAAAAACTAGCAGCATCCTCAACTGTTGATTCCAGCAGAATGGGAACTACTTTACTTCAAAAAATATGTTGTTTGGTTTTTTTTATTTATTTTTTTATAGATACATTTTTCTTCTTATATATGTTTTCAAATAAATGGTACCTATATCCCATTTTCTAAGTGCAATAATACCCTCCAGGGTGGAAGTTATGGCATATAATGGACCTTCCAGCGGCTATAAGGCCCTTCTTCTGCAGCGTCAGGCCTCATTACGCCCATGGGCAGTCCATTATATCCCAATAACACCCACCTGTTGGGTATTATTACTTACATACCAACCACCCTGGAGGCTATTATTGCACTTAGAAAATGGGACACTGTATTATTATTTGTTTGAAAAATATATGTTTATCTTTACATGTTAAAACTCATTTGTTTTGTAATAAAATAGTTCCTCCACCTGCATTATGCAATTGTGGTTTTTTTTTTGCTAGGGACTTGTGTCCTAGAGTAGCCTCCATTGTTGTGACTCGGAAATGGTTGTCATGGTTACACCCCCAGTACAGATCGTGAGTTAGACTTCCTCTGTTTCAAAAACTTTACTGTCTCTTCCCCCCATCATCAAACACACAAACACATACAGAGTGTGATCTGTGATCCATTCTTTTTTGTTAGTGTTTATTCACATCTGTCTATCTCCCCCCACCACCGTATGTTCTGTGCAATGCAGCCAAAACTACAAGGCAACGGTAGGAGAGAAGAGGTACCATATCATTTAAGATAAAAAAGTGAAGCTGCTATGTTTTACCCCTTTCATTTTTGTTGCCAGCAGGGAAAACATTGAGGGGAAAGGTGGCAATAGTGCGAGACAATCGCTATTAGGAATGTCCCATACTATGCTGCTGATTTCGTTTGGAACCAAAAAAAGAAAGATTTCTTTGTTTGCTGATTTGATTTTTGTAGCTTAAATAGCTGTTTGCATTTTGTAGTTTACTGGGGCAGTTTGGGTCACATTATAGTGGTTAACGAGGACAATCAGCCCAAGGATTGAATGGGGGAATTGTGCTGAGAGGAGTGGATTTTCCTTACTTTCCCTTCTACGAATTACTATAATGGACAGTTTTTCATGGAACAGGACCCATGACTTGCTGTGTTTATTTACAGTACTCTGCTCTATGTGAAAAGGCTAGACTTGATTTAAAAAAGGTGTGTTTTGTTATGTTGTTGATGGTTTGGGCATACTGGGGGGACACTTACTATTTGGTTAGCAAGGTCTGGTAGCAATTGGAAAAAGTGGAAGGTCTGCAATTTGAAAATTGCCTGTGCCCATTGATACTGGTGATGAGGTCAGGTTTAGACTGGCACTTTTAATACCCAGGGTCTGTTGTCTGAAAGACACCTACCTTGGCAGAGCTATCAGCCAATCAGAGCCTCGAGATTTCTTGGCCCATTTTATAATTTGCAGTAAAATATTGCCATAAATGTATATTGCATCATTTTTGTTTGCCACAAAGGTGTCTTTTTTGGGATGCAAAATTTAGACATTGTTTGACCATCTAATAGCTGGTCTAATAGTTTGGACACATTTTCTCTTTCCCACTAGTGTGTACCAGATCTCAGCTCGATCTTTTCAAAAATCTTGCCTCTTGATACCTGCAAAATTAAGGCAAACTCTGCTTTCACAAATACACATGGTAGTTGTACAAAAGTTGGTCAGGTACCAAGGTGATGCTGAGGTATGCTGAAGCAGAATCATATTACAGCTAATGAAAATTGTAGCTTGAGTGCCTCATTATACCTCAACAAAACCTCAGTACTGATCAACTTTTGTATGGCTACCTCTGTACATTCAGATACAATGTACATGTGAAACTGTGGAAAACCTGCTTTTGCAAATACTTAAATATATATATTTTTTTCAATTGTTTAACCACGTGAGACACACTAAGCTGAAAGCTTGTTTACAGGTGCAACCTGGGAGCACAGGGAAGTAAAGTGACTTGCTCAGGGTCACACAGTATGCAAGCAGGGACTGTGGGATTCAAACCCAGGTCTCCAGATTTGCAGCTCAGAGCCTTAAACCACTGTGCTATACTGCCTCCCCATATAGGCCCGATATTCGAACACTTACTACTGCACTAACTGAGATAGTGCTATGCTAACCATAACTAGCACAGGTGGTCACAGTGAGGGCCATATTCAGAGGCCCCCGGTGTGCCACACTAACCCAACAGCACAACTGTGCAGAATATAGTGCTGCATCTATGCAAATAAGATCTTCCTCATGCATAATCGGGTGCAGTGGTATATTCAAAGATCTTTACAGTGCTTAACAGCTGAAATTGCAGCACTGTTTAATGCTGCCTAAATCCTGCTATTAACATGGCAAAGTGGCTGCACCCCCTGATTTCCCATGTTGTTGAAATCCCTCATATTCCCAGGTGTCTAGAGGACCCTCCCACCCCCCTGATCATTCATACTGTTTAAATTCTTCACATTCACTGTTTTCTTGTGGATCCCCACACCACAGATGATCACTGACCAACCTGCCCCTTTTGAACCCTTTAACCTACACCCTCCCTCACACCGCTCAGCAATCTGACATGGGCAGGGAAGATGGTGGCTGTCACAGCCCTCTGTGCACCTCCACAGTCAGTTGCCACTTGACATTCACTGAGCAACTGCTAGTAGTGTACTACAATGTGTCACTGCATGTGGTCTAGACCCTAGAGAGAAAATCAGTGGAAAAAAAACAACTGCAGATAGATGATGTCCTGATCCCCTGCAGGCCCCACACCAGTGACTGGGCACCTCCAAAGGTCCTATAGCAGAGGACAACCAGAACAAAATGATGAGTGCCAGAGAACCAGATAATAGAGCTGGGGGTATCTAAAGAGGAGGGTGAGATGGCACAACTTCAAAAGGGTCAGTGCACCTCAAGGGTTTGGCTGAACCCTATACATAACATAGATCCCAATATACCCAGTTACACTTGGAGGTGTTATCTTGCACATAAAGGGAGGTTGTGGCTGCTAGATTAAGTAAAAATGCATCTCTCAAAAATCACTGTAATGTCCTTCGGTTGAATTCATTTATTTGGCTCAGCTTCACAAAGCAGCAAAAATTTGTTGTGCTAAATACAAAAGTTGATGCTGTGCAAAAAGTCTAAGGTCAAAAAGTGCAAGGAAAAAGTATGTATTTACCATAAAACACTTAGCAGTAAACCTCCCACCACACTGCTGGAAGGAATTGCCCTGGAACTTTGCCTTGTGAGCTTTGTGGGGGTTTTGCCTAATGGAGTTCCGGGAACTGGTCCAAATGGGGACAGGCCAGGACAGAACAGGAAATAAATTACATAAAAAAAATTCTACCCTGCCACATTCATTTTACATAGGTACCATTCTCTTATTTTACTAAAACCAAAGACCCTCTAAACCGCTTTTCAGACTACCCTTTATTTTTACTCAGTTCTGACATTAAAATCCTAGCTAAAATATTTATCACTTGTCTAGATAATATAATGAATCTCCTCATTCCAAAGGTCCAGTATGGCTTTATTAAGGAGGAAGCTTGGAGATAATGTTAGAAGAACAATTAACACCACCTACAGTGATTCTGCACCAGAAAAGATACTTCTCTTACTTGATGCTGAAAACAAACATTTCATTGTGCAGAATGGGAATATATACAAAGCATATTAGAATTAGCAGGATTAGGTCCAAAATGTCATCATATGGTTAATTATATCTGACCCAATCCAAGTTTAAAACTAATAATTTATTATCTCCCAGTTTCAAACTTAGTAGAGGCACCTACTAAGCTTCACTACATCACTTTTGATTTCCACAATAGCACTAGAATCTCTGGCAGTAGCCACAGTATATGGCAAACTCAAAAATGAATGGAATAACAACTAGCACTTTTGAACACAAAATCAGTTTGTATGTGGTTTACCCATTATTGTTTATAACAAACCCTTATGAATCTTTGATGGAAATTATAAAGGTCACAATATTAATGTTTCAAACTATAGGTACTGTACATGATACACTTCTCAAAAACAAAGATCCTCTTACCTAATCATAAGTCCCAGTTTCAAACACCTTCAAATTGCCCGTGCACAATTGCCTTTAATATGCAATACATGGGTATTAGTATTAAGCTTCCATTAGACACCCCAGTTCAATAAATTAATATCCCATTATTAACTAAAATACAGCAAGATCTCACTAAATGGAACCCTTCACCCTTTACTGTGATAGACAGAGTCAGTACAAATGAAATGAACCTCCTTTCTCAGCACCTATTTCTGTGTTAATCCATCCCCAATAAAGTCCCATATTTTTTCTTTAAGGCAATTCAGAAATCAATATCTCAGTGCCTCTGGAAATCTGGAAAAAAAATGGATTAAACAAAGAGAAACTTGTACTTCCAGGATTTGAGGGTGGACTAGGACTATTAAACTTCTAGTTTTACTATCTGGCTGCTCAAATCCATTCCATTCAAGATTGGTTCAATTCAGATGATACAGTATCATAAAATAACCAAGTGAAATTGAATAGTTTACCCATATATAATACATTAGTTGCAAAAAACATTGTTAATGCATCAGTTAGGGTTCCACTGACAAACACTGGGAAATGTGGTGTTAGGGTTTCCAACCCTAACACCTGACCCCCACCCTGAATGCAGCATCAGGCAACTGGGTTGTGCCTTGAAGTTGTCAAGCCTAATGCTCACCCCATTCTCCTATACTGTACCCATCTCAGCTTATTTACTCATGGAATGGGGTGAGCATTAGGCTTGACAACTCCAAGGCACACCCACACACCTGTTGCTGTGTGCAGGGTCAGGGTGGGGTGTTAGGGTTGGACACCCTAACACCACATTTCCCAACTTTTGTCAGTGGAACCCTAACTGATGCATTACCAAAGTTTTTTGCAACTAATTTCTATACTCTTTGGGATAGCATAATCGCAGCCTTATTTGCTTGTGAGAGTACAGGGTCCTCTGGGCCAAACGCACCCATGCATCCATAATTTTTGAGATATTGTAATTGTATCCTTATTTCTCTATGGGATTGCAGGGCCCTCTGGGCCCTGTCCTCCCATCACTTCATAATGCTATGCCTACTTGCATGTGGGAGTGCAGGGCCCTCCAGGCCCTGCAGGGCCATGCATCCATAAGGCCTGTGCTCCCATCATTCCATAATGGTATTCATATTTGCTTGTCAGAGCGCACATTGCCATCCATCCATGTGACTAAGAAGCAATGGTGTACACCTCATATTACAATGTTATCCTATGGGAAAACAAGCAAAACTGTACCCCCAGAATTCAGAGCAAAGTAATAATTTTTCATGAAAGCAGCAAAAAACACATTGGTTGGGCAAGCCCTTTTTACCCTGAAAGACTCAGAGCAAAATTGCAAACCATTTCTTTTCACAGTGAAGTGACAAAGAAATGACTATGTACACCTCGCATTAATTTTTTTTTATATACCAGGAGAGACATACTAAGCTGAAAGCTTGCTTACAGGTGCAACCTGGGAGCACAAGGAATTTAAATGACTTGCTTAGGGTCACACAGTATGGAAGTGGGGGCTGTGGGATTCAAACCCATGTCTTCAGGTTTGCAGCTCAGAGCCTTAAACCACTGTGCTATACTGCCTCATATGATATCCTAAGGGCAAAGAATCAAAATTTAAACCCCCCAAAACTCCAGAGCAACATAATATTTTTTAACCAAATCAGCAAAAGGCACATCTCTGGGGTAAGCCATTTCTACCATGAAGGTTTCAGACCAAAATCAGAAAGCATTTAGGAACTGTGGCATGACAAATTGTGCTATCCCCCATTGTACTCCATGGGAAAGCAGAATAAGGGATCCTTCTTCACAAAACAGGATTTTAAATCATATTAATCCCATTGTAGTCAATGGGAAAGCATGGTAAAGGATCCTTTTTCACAAAACGGGATCCTATTTTGTGCTAATATCATCTTACTCAATGGTAAAATATATTCCCTGGTAGTCTAGTGGTCCCTCCCTCTCCCCGATGTCAGATCGCTGTTCCTGTATATTATAATACTTTCCTGGTACTGTACTGGTCCCTGCCCACTCCCCTGTTCACCGATTGCCATACCCATTTAAAAAAAATTCCTGGAAGTCTAATGGTCCCTCCCCTCTCTTCTGATATGTGATCATTATCCCAATATAAAAAACAATTCACTGGTAATCTAATGTTCCCTTCCTCATCCCCCAATGTCCATTGCTATGTCTGTATTAAAAAAAAATCCCTGGTAGTGTATTGGTCCATCCTCCCTCCCCGAGGTCAATCTCTGTCCTGTTAATTTAATTTAGATTCCTTTCCTCGTATAACAAAATATTACACTGATAGTCTAATGGATCCTCCCTGATGACCCATTGCAGTCCCAGTAAAAAAATAAATATTTTTCCTGGTAGTCTAGTCATCCCTCCCCCTTTCCCAATGTGCATTCACCATCCTTATAGAATAAAAAATGTCTCTGGTAGTCTAGTGGTCGTTTCCACCTCCCCCAATGTCTGATTGCCGTCCTCACATAAAAAAAAAAATTCCCTGGTAGTCCAGTGGTCCCTTCCTGCTCCCATTCCCCATCCTGTGAAAACCCACTCCCATTTGAGGTTGTCTAGTGGACCCCCCACCCTGTCAGGTAGTCAGCCACCTCCACATTTCCCCCATCCTGAGTCACAGTTGATGACCAGCACAGTCCTCCACTCATCTTCATGGCTAACCACCGACTGAACTATAAATGACTGCGTACTGTCTAGCACACACTCATTCATAGCTCAGTCAGTTGCCAGCTGTGGAGGTGAGAGGAGGGCTGTGCTGATCGCTGACCGGGACTCGCTATGGGTGGGAATGGGGTGGTGGGTGATTACCTGACAGGGTGGGGTGGTTGTCCAGTAGATCACCATGGATGGGAGTGGGTTTTCATGGGATGGGCTCAGGGATAGGAAAGGACCACTAGACTACCAGGGAATCTATTTTCTACAGGAATGGCGATCAGACATCAGGGAAGGGGGGGAGAGACCAGTAGACCACCAGAGACATTTTTTATTATATGGGGATGCCAATCACACATCGAAGGAGGGGGGACCACTTGACTAGCAGAAACTATATTTTTTATATGGGGAAGGTGAAAAGATATTGGGAGGGGGAGAGACCACTAGACTACCAGGGAAAATATTATATTTCATATGGGGAATACCATCAGACATCAGGGGAGGGACTATTAGACTACTGTGAAATATATGCTTTATATGGGGACTGTGATCAGACATCAGGGGAGGGGAGGGACCACTAGACTAACAGGGAATACATTTCTTTTATATGGGACATGATTGGACATCAAGGGAGGGATGAGGGACCACTAAGACTACCAGGGAAATATATTTTTATAAAGGGATGGCCTGCACTCATTCATAGCTCAGTCAGTGGCCAGCTGTGGGGTGTGAGGAGGCCTGTACCAGTTGCTGACCTTGACTCAGGATTGGAGGGCAGTGGGATGGTGGGTGATTACCTGACAGGGGTGGGGGGTGGGGGACAGTAAGCCACCATGTATGGGAGTGAGTTTTCACAGGATGAGGACTGTGGATGGGGAGGAACCACTAAACTGCCAGGGAATTTGTTTTTTATATGGGGATGGTAATTGGACATTGGGAGAGGGGGAAGTGACCACTAGACTGCCATGGAAATATTATATTTTATACGGTGATGGCCATTAGACATCACGGGAGGGGGGAGGAACCACTAGACTACCAGGGAAATATATATTTTTTTATATGGGGACAGAGATCGGACATCAGGAGGGGGGGAGGGTCCACTAGACTACTAGGAAATTATTATGTTTTATATGTGGATGGCCATCAGACATCATGGGGGGGACCACTAGACTACCAGGAAAATATATTTTTTATATTGGGATTGCAATCGGTCATCGGGGAAGGGGGGATAGACCACTAGATTACCAAGAAAATATTATGTTTTATGTGGGTACGGCCATCGGACACTGGGGGAGGGGGAAGTTATCATAATACTACCAGGGAAATCCTTTTCCACACATTGCAACAAAGGATCCTTTTTCAAGATTCCTGTGTCACAATTTGCAGAACACAGCAATCCTTTTTTGCAAATTGTGAAAAAGTATCTTGTTTCGTGGCATTACTTTCCCATGACTTGCAATAAAGAATTTCCTCATGCAAAAAAAAAAAAAAAAAGTGTCAGTAACATATGGAAAAACTATCTCTAGAATCAGATTCCATTGCTCCTGATTAGGTAAAGACAACTGTTGTCTACTAAAGCTGTGTATTTTTCATGTATTTTAACTTTGTTGTCATCGCTAATTGAAAGCAAGATGGCAGCAGCACAGAAAAGGATTACCCATTTGTGGCACAGGATTACCCATTTGCAACAAAGAATCCTGTTTCAAGGCTTACATTTAACTTTTTCCATTGAAAATAATGGGAAACTTTTAAACTTAATAACTTTTGAATGGATTAATATTTTTCATCAAACCTTCAAAAGGCACCACTGTGACCCAAGACATATGTACCCTAAATATTTCAGACGAAAGTTGCATACCATGTTTGTGCAGTGGCATGACAAAGATTTTGAGAAAAAAAATGGTAATTTACATGTTTTCTAACTCTCCATAACTCTGCACCCACACATGTGACTGGAACCCTAACTATAGGGGTGAGACTGCACCCCTATAATAAGCATATCTTAACAGTTAAGTATTACTCTCCAAAAAATCTAATGGATAGAACATTACAAGTCAGACCCTGTAAACTATATGGACTAAATATCATAAAAGACTGACTCAGCAAAGTAATATTATTGTTTTTCTTTGATAGCTCAACACTTACATTTTCCTCCATATGTTGCAGATATAGGATTTGAAAAATGGCAGGTACTGGAATTGACAGAGATTGGACAATTATATATTACCAATACTTTTCCTACATTAAAGGTCCTTCAAGACAAATACAAATTAGCCCTCCATACATTTTTGTTATTAATAGATATTTTTATACAGAAAGCATCAGGACTAAACAACCCTCACCCTATGGAATAATTGAAGATACACTGATTAATCACGTGGCAAAAACAAATTCTATTTCAAAAAGTTATGTGACGTTACTATTTTCAATAAGGTATGATTTATTTTATTTAACGTTAAAATGGAAAAAAATGTAGGCCTCCCTTTTAATTATATTGAACAGAACCATATAATTCATAATGTATTTGATATGATAAAGGCCCCAAAACTGCATAACATACAGCTTAACTGTTTTCACTGTACTTATTACACTACATCTAAACTGAACAAAAATAACTCAGATGTTCCTAATATCTGTCTTACATGCCCCACCACACCTGCCACACTGATTCATTTATTACATTTTTCCTTGTCTTTCCACCTTCTGGAAAAAAATAATTCATAAACTATCAAAGATTATAGGACTTAGGTTGAACAATTGTCCTTCCCTCTCTATTTATGGTCTAATTAAATCAGAAACCTTAATCTCTAACACACACACACACACACACACACACACACACACACACACACACACACACTCAAACTCATTTTGCTCTAATTCAAGCCAAAAATGGAAAGCTAAGGACCCCAAATTATCTTGTGTGGATTCATTTCATGGCAGATATTTATAAATAAGAAAAATACACTACTGCTTCAATAAAAATATTAATACATTTAGCAAAATTTGGGAGCTATTCTATAACTTTCATTAACAGGAACAGGATATTGTACATAATGTTTGACCAGCTGCATACTATTTCACTGTTTTCCACTTGACTTCTATTATATAGTCACAATAAGGTGAGCCCTCAAACTTCCAAATCTCCTCACCTTTTTATACTGATAGGTACTATTTACAATGGCACGTGTCCTCAATCCTTTGACATTCCATCCAAAATAAGATCAAAATAATTTTTTTTCTTTATGGTTATACATACATTTTTTTCCTTTTTTATTACATGTATAAACCCAAATTGTCCTGGATACTACCCATCCCAATGATGACAGACACCCAATTTTTGTGGTGTTCAGATCAGCAATTCATTTATTTTACAATCCATTCATACACATTTCAAAATCTTTATTTCCATTATATCAAAACCATTCAGCATTGTGATTATTCAGCTTTTCACATCCTTTCACATTCTATTCCATTTCTTTATAAATTCTAGCTCATTTATATATCCTCCTTTTCTTTTCCCTCCTTCTTCTTACCACCCAGGTGCAAACCTGGGTGACTTCTTGTTCTTCTCTTCTTTCTGGAAGTAAACAGTGTAGACCTTTACCACTTTTCTCACTTGATGCTGTTGTCTTTCATGTTCAGTTTATGTGACACCCTCCCACACTCCCCACGCCACCCCCCCCCCCGGTCCTTTTTTACATCTAGTTTCTTTCAATAATCCTTTCCATTATACAGTATATGATTCTTGTCCATGCATTCCCTTTTTTGCTTCCATGTTTTCTCAGCCAACCACCCTGGCTGTCCCCAACACATTGTGTTGTGTTTCATAAACTTCTCCTTTTGCTTTTTGTCCCTCACTGCTGTCCACTTTCAGCAGTCCTAGCTTATCCCAATCCCCCCATCTGAAACTTCTTACCCTTTTGCAGGGCTGGTGGGAGGTCAAGAATCTAAAAAGTAGCAGCAAAAAGAGGATGAAGGCCTCTGTGCAGCACCTTAAAAACCCCCAAACCTGACCCTGCCCCTCTTTCCCTTACCCGATCCCTCTCTCAACCTCCCATGTCTTGCCCTCTCCTCATTTGTGATGTCACATCATGACTCACTGCCTCTGTCAGCCCCTCCCCCTATCTTCACCCTCACTTACTGCTTACCCCTGTGAGTAAGCCATTGGGTGGTGCCACCAGGACAACCTGGTCTGCCTCTTAACAGTCAAACTCCATTGTCCTGGATTTTACTCATCCCAGTGATGACAGACACCCAATTTATGTGGTGCTCAGATCAGCAATTAATTTATTTTACAATCCATTCATATACATTTCAGAATCATTATTTCCATTATATCAAAACCATTCAACATTGTGATTATTCAACTTTTCACATCCTTCCACATTCTGTTCAATTTCTTAATAAATTCTAGCTCAATTATATATCCTCCTTTTCTTCTCCCTCCTTATTCTCGCCTCCCAGGTATATACCTGGGTGACTTCTTCTTCTTTTCTTTCTGGAGGTAAACGGTATAGGCTATTACCATTTTTCTCACTTGATGCTGTTGTCTTTCATGTCTGGTTTATTTGACCCCCCTCCCACACTCTCCCCAGCCTTGGAACCTTTTTACATCTATTTTCTTCCCATTGCCTGTTTCCAGCCTGCATTCGATGACAGTCATCCCCCTTTCTTTATTTTCATTCGTGCCTCCTCCAAACCTCTATATAACCCATGATTTCTGTATTGAACATGTGTACCCCAAATCCAACAGATGGACCCCATCCGATCAATAAAAGACATCTACTCTTTCTTCCACTCCCTCAGGATGACCTGCTCCCCCATGGCCCAGAGCAGTGTGCCTACACTCCTGTTAATTTTCTTTCTAGCTCTCTCAATAACTACATGGCGTGCTCATTCTACCATACCCTTCTCAGTATCATACCACACCAACACTACACTGGGCCACAATTGCTTAATCTTTTCAAGATCATGTTTTATTTGCAAGTAAATGTCCAACCAGGGCTTGGACCCAATGTTATTTCCCCAAAGATGTACAATGATCATATCCAGCATGAGGCATATGTTCCTTATCTCCCACAGGGTGGGCAATAGTTGTGCCTATTTCATTCCCTGAATTCCTTTCCATGGCAGCCTACGCTGTCTGACATCCTGATACAGCTGCCTGCCCCCTGCTTTCCTCTCGGCTCTCCTCTCTGCCCAGTAAATATAGGAGTGCCCGCATATCCATATTTCTGTGCACTGGCTGTGTAGGAGTAAGGAGACAAAATTATAAATGAGCAGAGTTCCATCTCTCCCAAAAATTCCTTCCCCTCCAGTGCCCTCCCCCCGCCCCAATGCTCCTTATCTCTTGTATCTTAAAACAACCCTTTTTTTAAAACCTTAACCTGTAAGACAAATGAAAATTGGTTAATAACTTATTCAATCAGGGGTCGTATATATCTCTTATAACATTCAGACTTCCAACATCCAATCTCCTATAGTCGCTCTATGGATCCCCCTTCTGTGGTGGCCTGTGATGCCACCTCAATTCTGAAAGAATGAGATGAGTACTTTGTTGAATCCTCTCCCAGAAAGTTCATGCCTTTTTTCAGGATGACTATGACTCCCTTCCCATCCCCATGAGTAAATAGTTGACCCTGCTTTTTGTGTCTCATTGTGACATAAGCCCACAATGTTTGGACAGGGCATACTATTGGCTTGCTGTGTGGCCTCAGGGTCACTAAACACCCTTTACCCTTTTGGTTCATCTTGGACTGCTTGAGTAATATGTGAATCTGACCCACCCCCCCACATTACATCATCACACTCTAAGCCCCCGGCATCCTTTCTCCTCCAATGCCGCACCACTTTGCTCACTCTCAGGGCTCCAGAAAACATCACCAATTGTATGGCTTGGTATAAAGTGGCATTATCTCTTCTTTTACATATCATGGATAAGATACTCACCAGCCTGCCCAACAGTTGACCCAAAACAGGGTGCCAGTCATCCATTGCCCCCCTGCTTCAGGCATCCCAAGCCCTGTAACATTTGTTTAATGAACATGCTTAGTTGAGTCAGGCCAAACTTTTATGCTGCATACTATGCTGATTGCTGCCAAATGGACTCCCATTGTGGCATGCACTAGGCTCTGTTCCCACTGGTAAACTATGAACTTTCCCATCTGTTCTTCTGTGACGAGCCCACTTACCTCCATGAGGTGCAACTCCCTGAATGTTTGGAATGCCCTCCAGGACCCTTCATATCCAGCCCTTGATCAGGCTTGCTGCTGGTGGAGCCAAGGCTCTCCAAGCTAGCCACCCAAACCACCACTCTCGGACCCGCAAGAGCATCCACTTAAGCTGCATCCAGCCCTTGATCAGGCTCGCTGCAGGTGTGGCTGCAGCTCTCCAAGCTAGCTGCCCCAACCACCACTCTCGGACCCGCAAGAGCATCCAGACAAGCCGGGTAAGCCTTCAGCCCAGGCCGGGGAAGCCATGAGCA
Organism: Neoceratodus forsteri; assembly: GCA_016271365.2. Classification (NCBI taxonomy): domain Eukaryota; kingdom Metazoa; phylum Chordata; order Ceratodontiformes; family Ceratodontidae; genus Neoceratodus; species Neoceratodus forsteri. Next base: position 288,274,380 of record CM057454.1, read on the forward strand.
GCTGTGATTGGCTCCTGCTCTGTGCTTTCTCCCCTGATTGGACTCCTGTTCCTCCTCTGAGCTCCAGATTGGCCCTTCCCTCCTCTGCACCTCACGGTGCCTTTCTGGGCTTCTCCGCTCACCTCAGGCATTGGAAAGTGCCAAAATTTTATGAAGAGTTCAGCAATTGGGGCTTGTTTGTGTAAAATATGCTGATTACTGTAGTGCTGCTAAAGGGTAAACTCCCGCTGTAGCTCGGGGGTGTTTGTATTGCACTGCCATTTTGTATTACTGTTTAAAATTGCTGCTTGCTTTGCCCTCAACTCTAACTCTATACAACTGTTATATTTTATTCCATTTTTCCTCTCTTTCTCACTGAACCTCTCCCTTAGCTGTCTAGCACCTTGCTCACTTGGCACCAGGCAAATTACTGCTGGTGCCAGGCCTGCCTCCCCCTCCCCCTGACTTTATTACCACTAGCTAATTTCTCTCCTGTCTCTTACATGCCCCCCAATTTATTATTTGGCATCATCTCCCTTTTGTTCTCCCTCCTCCCTAACTCTAATCTGTCTGTGCTTTTCCCTTTAGATCCAGCCCTTGATCGGGCTTACTGAAGGTGCAGCCGTGGCTCTCCAAGCTAGCCGCCCCAGCCGCCACTCTTAGACCCGCAAGAGCATCCAGACAAGTTGGGTAAGCCTTCAGCCTGGGCCAGGGAAGCTGTGAGCAGCTGTGATTGGCTCCTGCTCTGCACTTTCTCCCCTGATGGGACTTCTGTTGCTCAACTAAGCTCCCGATTGGACTCTCCCTCCTCTGCACCTCGCGGTGCCTTTCTGGGCTTCTCCACTTACCTCGGGCATTGGAAAGTGCTGAAATTATATGGAGAGTTAAGCAACTGGAGCTTGTTTGTGTAAAATAAGCTGATTGCTGTAGTGCTTTTAAAGGGTAAACTCCCGCTGTAGCTCGGGAGCATTTGTATTGCACTGCCATTTTGTATTACTGTTTAAAATTGCTCCTTGCTTTGCCCTCAACTCTAACTCTATACAACTGTTATATTTTATTTCTTTTTTCCTCTCTTTCTCACTGAACCTCCCCTCTTAGCTGTCTAGCACCTTGCCCCCTTGGCGACAGGACAAATTACTGCTGGTGCCAGGCCTGCCTCCCCCTCCTCCCCGCTTTCTTTCCACTAGCTAATTTCACTCCTGCCACTTACATGCCCCCTGATTTATTATTTGGTGTCATCTCTCCTTTATTCTCCCTCCTCCCTAACTCTAATCTGTCTGTGCTTTGCTCTCTAGATCCAGCCCTTGATCGGGCTCACTGGAGGTGTGGCCGCGGCTCTCCAAGCTAACCGCCCCAACCACCATTCTCGGACCCGCAAGAGCATCCAGACAAGCTGAGTAAGCCTTCAGCCTATGCCAAGGAAGCCGTGAGCAGCTATGATTGGCTCCTGCTCTGCACTTTCTCCACTGATTGGTCTCCTGTTCCTCGCCTGAGCTCCCGATTGACCCTCACCTCCTCTGCACCTCACGGTGCCTTTCTGGGCTTCTCCACTTACCTTGGGCATTAGAAAGTGCCAAGATTTTACTCCCACCCACTACCCCCCTTCCTACCTTTATTAAATAGACCTAAGCACCCCCACCTGTTCTCTGTTCTGCCTTGCCTCTACTTGATTGGATTACCTCCCAGCTATCATACTCCCACTATAGTTCTTTCTAGACCTCCTCCCTCTCTTTTCATTAGCCTCTACAGATCCTCCCTGTCTGGTGCATCACCCCCCTGCACTTGCACTGCGCCCCTCACCTCTCTGACATAACCATGTACCTCTCCCCTAATCTTCTCACTCACCTCTCTATCCTATCCTCCCCGCTGCACCTATCTTACCTTCCTGAATGCTGTTACCCCTCTTCCCCCACTGCTTACCAACTGAAAAATTCTTATCACCATCTAGGCATTCTCCACTCTGAATCATGTTTCATTACACAGCCCCCCCAGCCCCCGACTGGCAGGTCCTGAGTTTTTCCAGACTCAGACTTTGGGCCCGCCTGTCCCCCCTATCATATATGTCAACCCTCTGGGACAAACACCTGCAGCCCTGCCTATGTCACGTCAAGGAAAGCCCACATAACTTATCCTACAAGAAACTCCGTTTGTGCACCTTGAAGCTCCTGCTTCTCCTTCTGCTGATATCTGGTAATGTACACCCTAATCCAGGCCCTACCTCCGCTCGCCAAGCCTGCCATGCTAAACCAGCTGGGGGTCTAACTCTCACATCCCTCAACATCTGCAGCCTATTACCTAAGCTAGATGCTGTTCACATCTTTACAAACCAACACCGTTCTGATATCCTTTCAGTTGTTGAAACTTGGCTGCCACCCAAAATTCCAGATATGGCAATTGAGCTACAAGGATGCAATGTGCACAGACTCGATTGCATCTCCAAAAGAGGAAGGGGTTGTGCTATCTATGTCAAGGACTATCTCATGGGGTTCCCCATCTCTAACCCCCCACGACTCCACAACCCAGATTCTCCCAATAAAAATTCTCCTTGGGGCCCACAATAAAGCCCTCACCATTGTCTCTGTGTACATCCCCCTAAAGACCAAGGGAAAAGCCTCAGTTTCACTCTGAATTTCATCAGAACCCTATCAATGGGCTCTGAGGCAATCATCCTTGTTGACTTTAATATTAACTGGCATGCATCTGATCCCGGGGCTTATAGGGATGCCATCTCAGCTGCAAACCTCACACAAATGGTGCTCCCCCACACAAGAAAAAACTACAAAACAGGCACTAGCACCCTGCTGGACTGGATTCTGACCAGTCATTCATCCCATATCTCAAACACCTCCATACACCCAGATTCTTTTAGTGATCATTCCCCTGTTACTTGTCAATGGTCAAACAAATTGTGCAAACTCAGCCCCTCACCAGCAGAGTTCTCCCTCATGGTCAGCTCATTCACCTTAAATTATGCCTTAATCAGTATGATTGGTCCCCTCATCTACAAAGCCACAGATGTCAACTCAGCTCTCTACTTTGTTTCATCCTTCAATGCTGCCTACGACTCATTTGCCCCCTTCAAAATATAAAAAGTGAAGGCACTAAAAAATCCCTGGCTAAATGATGAGCTCCTGGTGCAGCTAAAATCCAGTGACCACCTCTGGGCCCTTGCTAGGGCCTCTGGTTCTCAAACTGATATTCAAAATTATAAACATGTCCGTAACCTCTGCACGAAATCCATCTGACTGAGGAAATGTATGTACTACAAAGAAGCTCTCACTAATGCCTGGGGTAACAGCAGTGAATTCTGGAAGAACATTCAAGAAGTCACAGAGAAGCAGCCAAAATCCTCTCCAATGATGCTAAAGGTTGATGGGTCCATCACTCTTGAGCCACTGGTCATTGCTACCACATTCAATGATGCCTTCACTGACCTTAGTAGTGCTCTCCCCACAGATTTTTTTCTGAAACCTGACTCCCCTAATCCCTGTAGCTATTCCACCCCATCAAACCCCCCACCTTTCTACTTCCATATTGTAAAGAAGCATGCAGCCCGCAATTATATAAACAAAACATTATCCAAGTCAAGAGCTAGCGGGGCCACGTTCGACCTCAAACTATTATCTCTCACCCTTGATGAGGTCCTTGGTCCACTTACCCATATTTTCAACCTCTCCCTTAGTCTCAGCCAATTCCCAGACCTATGGAAAGCTGCAACTGTTACACCAGTCCACAAAACTGGTGATAAGACAAACCATGGTAACTACCATCCTATCTCCATACTCCCTCCTCTCTCAAAGGCTCTGGAATGCATTGTGGCAGATCAACTTACTGACTTCTTGGAAAAATACAACATCTTATGTCCTCAACAACATGGTTTTAGAAAAGGCCACAGTACATCATCGTCCCTGCAAGAATTCACTGCTGAGCTACACTCAGCTCTGGATAAAGGTCAGATAACCGATGCCATTTTCGTCGATCTGTCAAAAGCGTTTGACACCGTACATCATTGTCTGCTGTTTGAACAGTTCCAGTTGACTGGACTCTCCCCTGATGCTACCGACTGGTTCAGTAGCTACCTAGAAAATCAGACACAAAGAGTGAAAATCAATGGGGTCCTCTTTGATGCCAGACCAGTCTGCTCTGGAGTCCCACGGGGTCAATTCTGGGCCCCTACTATTCTGCCCCTTCTTGAACACCCTTCACCAATCCTGTCATGAGCAATTAATATTTTATGCAGATGATGCAGTAATCTTCACCTCTCTCAAGGAACCTGAACTGCTTCAGCACAATCTTTAGCAAGGCTTTGCCACTGTTGAAAACTGGTTTAGCAAGCACAAGCTTGTCCTAAACCATGAAAAAAAAGGTTATGCCTTCAAAAGCCACTGAAACCAGCACAGACTCCATCCTTTCTCCATTACTACTAGCGGACGGAAGCACCCTTGAGCAGGTTCAGACATTTAAATATCTCGGGACTCATCTGGACCCAAACCTGTCATATGGTTCCCACATTGACTGTGTTGCCAAAGCTGCAAATACTCAGCTAGGCCTGCTTTACCACCACAGACATCAAGTTACATCGGATGCCTTGAGAATCGCTGTCCAGAGTTCGGTGGTCTCCATCATTGATTACAGCCTAATAATCTATGGTTCTCCATCAACCACTGCGCTCTGACGAATATCGACATCTCTCAACAAGGCTTGTAGGCTCATCACTGGTGCCCACCGTCTGACACATACATGTGACCTATATGCACAAACCATATGGCTACAACTCTCCAACTGCATAAGGTATCTAACATGCACTATGGCTAAGAAAGTTACCATGGGCCTTGTACCTCCTGGTGTCCAAGCACTACTGCAACCCTGCCTGAATACTCGTAACACCAGGAAATCTGAAACTCAACTCCTCCAAGTTCTCCATTGCCGCACCACCCAGGGACAAATATCCTTGCCCATAGGGGACCCAACTGGCTAAACGAACTCAGTACAGACATCTCCTCTATGTCAAAACTCTGCCCCTTTCAAAGCCACGCTCCATCGCCATCTCATTGCTACTAGCTCATGTGACTGCTACATATAATCCGGCCCCTTTAGTCCTCCTCAAATTAACACCATGCACTTATTCCCCTGACCACTCCCACTTTGCTGCCCTGCCTGTTCTCACCCTACTCTACACCACACTTTATACCCTACCCCCTTTTTCTATTCTTTTCCCTCTTTCCTTTCCTCCCCCTTCCTTTCCCCCTCCTCCCCATTCCCTACTCTAGCACTTACCCCATACTGCTCCATATATATGTCACCCTCTACACCCCTCTGTATGTCTGACAAATGCCCTCTGGCTGTTCCGCGCTTCTGCGGTATCCACCATCCCCTCTGTGCCACATTCCGCTTTCCCACTTGTGTCCAGCTTATCCACTCATCTTCATTGTAGTTCTCCTTGTTGTATTGTGTTGTACTGTAATTGACTGTAATTGACATGGAACTTTTGTAAAAGAGCCTTGGCTCAAAGGTATTTGTAATCCTAGACTTAAATAAATAAAAATAACTAAAATATGCCCTCAGGGTCTTGGGCACCCAGGAGTTGTGAAACAGCAGTTTTGCTCCTTCTTGCCAATGTCCTGAATGTTCAATGAAATAGGTGTTTTTTTGTTCCTCTGCCTTCCTGGCAATGGCTCAGAATCAATCCTGCTGCAGACAGGAAATTCTGTCAGTTAAGCTGTTCCATATCCCATCAATGTGCCTAGCCCTAAAAGACATGTTCAGGTGTAAACTCCTCAGCATTAACTGATGTAACACCCTCAGTACTGTTTCTGATGTCACCTCTCTATTATTGAGTACATCCATAACCACTCTGTTGTCACACCAGAAGGTCACCTTTTGATTACAGAGCTCTTCATCCCATAACAAGGTGCAAACCCAAATTGGCATGATCTCCAACAGCGTGATGTCCCTTGTCAAGCCCCCCCATGTCCATTCATCTGGCCACATCTCAGAGAACCATTTTCCCTGAAAATATCCCCCAAGCCCAAACCTCCTGCTGCATCCATGTACAACTCTAGATCTGTGTTGTAGACCTATTCATCTTGCCAAAAGGACCTCCCATTGAAGTTCTATGTAAATTTGTCCCATACCCATAAGTCATCTTTCATGCCTCTTGTAATGTTGACCCAGTGGTGTGATCTGGTAGTGCCTCTAGTTGCTCAGGCCAGGCATCTGGTAAATGCTTGCCCTGGGCCAATGGCCCTGCAGGCAAAACTGAGGTGCCCCAACAACTGCTGCACCAGTCTCAACTGCACCCTCCTTCTGTTCAAATGCTTCCCCATGAGTTCCTTCAATCATCCTACTTTGTTGTCATGCAAATGGAACGTCTGTGCTTGTGTGTCAATTTCTGTCCCTCAAAACTCTGCCATTCTGCTGGGTTCCTCCATTTTGTCTGGAACAAGCAACACCCCTAATTCCTGACACAAGTCTTAAAAACAGGAGAGCATGCGTTCTGCTTCCTGTTTTCCATTTCCTATTAGCAGAAAGTCACCCAGATAGTGTATGACCACCCTGTACCCTGTCTTTTGCTGAAAAATCCACTGAAGGCACATGCTAAATAATTAAAAAGTGGCACAGGCCATGGAGCACCCCATAGGCATGGCTTTGTTGAAGTAATACTGCCCATTTATCTTAAAACCTAACAGGTCCCGGTCATCCAGCCATACCAGCAGTAATCTAAATGCTGATTCTGTGGCCATCTTGGCTAACCATGCCTCTAGGTTGGCCATGATAATCTGTACTGCTTCCTCCAGTGTGGCATAAGACACCCTGCTGTCCTTCTCATCAATATAATCATTGACTGAATCCCACTCTGGGAAAGACAGATGATGAATGACCCTGTACTCTCCTGATTGCTTCATGGGGACCAAACCCAATGGGGACACGCTCAAGCCATGTAAGGGAGGGTCCTTGAATGGTTCCTCTATCCTCCCAGCATCCTTCTCTTTTCCTTTTTTTTTATTTAAAGTTTATTTAGAAAATTTTATTATTACATACCCATGGCGGACATACATGTTAATGAACTGGATACATTAACAAAATGAAAACATGAGTCAGCCCCCCCAACCACTCCCCTCACCCTCCTATTTCCCACCCCTCACCCTACCCTTGTTGAGCACAACCAATGTATCATAGAATCTTCATAAGGTTCTCATTACAATCAGCTAAGCCAACAATGTACAAGTTTATCATAAAGCCGGGTCACCCCTAGTGTAAGGAATAAAGGGTGTATAAGGGATCCCAGATTTTCTTAAATTTCTCCAATCTGTTTTGAAGGCAAGCAATAGCCTTTTCCGTACTAAGGTTTGCCAAGAGTTCAGACATCCATTCATTATAAGTTATCTCATGCTGGTCAGTCCAGTGTTTTAAAATGAGCTTTTTCACTGACATAGCTATTAGAGTTATATGGTATTTACGTGCCTGAACTTTGACTCCTGAAAGATCACCCATAATACACACTGCTGGGCTAAATAGGTCACCAAGCCCCAGGAAAGGATCACTTGATTGCTTAATGGATGTCCACAGGGGTGACACTTTGGGGCAGGACCAGAACATGTGAAAAATTGTCCCTTCTTCCAAAGTACATCTGGAACAAATAGGAGCAGGTTTAAGGCCCAGTTTAAATAAACGGGAGGGAGAATAATATGCATTATGCAGGATAAATAATTACGTTAGTCTAAGCCTATCCTGGGTCATGAACTTATGGCAGTTATGCCACAGTTCCTGCCACTCAAAGTTGTGGTCTGGGAGCATAGAGGCCCATAGGTCCATAGGCCCCAAGCAATCAGGAAATTTCCAATTGTGAATGGTATTATAAATTGCTGAGACTGCTCTGGGATGGCCACAAAACTTTAAGAGTTCTTGGCTAAATGGAATGTTTTCTGTCATGCTGGGCACTTTACCTAAAACCTTCATTACAGAATGTCGTAATTGCAGAATCTGGAATCTGTATTTATTAGGAATTTCCAATCTACCAATTAAGTCATTGACCGGGAGCCACTCCCCGTTGCTCGAGACAAGACTAGAGAGTTGTATGTCCTGTCGGCCAGGTATCCAATTGGAGGGAATTAATTTGTCATCTATTTGAAATTGGGGATTCCCCATTACAGGTTGAATAAGATCTCTATCTGGCTCATATCTGAGATACCTACATACCTGGGCATGAATCTTCAATGAAGTTAGGATAGTGGGATTCCTGACACTTGACAGGTGGGATCTCTATTTGGCAAATAATAGACCCTCAGGATCTAAGCCACATGCTCGGATTAAAGCAAGTTCTATCTTAAGCCAGGCAGGAGCTACAAGTACATTATCCGGTATAAGCCATTTTAGGTACTTATTGATATGACTAGCCCAAAAAATATGTAGGAATATGGGGGAGGTGAAGTCCCCCTTTAGCCTTGGGGGTAGTCAATTTATAATAAGCTATGCGCAGGGGCTTATTGCACCAGATAAATTTGGTAATAAGAGATTGGACCTTGTTGAACCATGAGATTGGGAGATGGATATTGAGCATAGAGAGAGGGTAATAAATCAGGGGAAAAACATTCATTTTAATTAAATTTATTCTGCCCCACAGGGATAAAGGGAGGGATGACCAACTATTGAGGTCCTGAGAAATTGTGAGAATTATAGATTCAAAATTTAACCTGATGATAAGACCTGGACTCCTGACTAGCTCAATACCCAGGTATCTCAACGATTCATATTTCCAACTTTAATCCCATGGACAGTATTTTCACTTTAAACACTTTATGATTTAAAGGAAAAATAACAGTCTTATTAATGTTCAGTTTGTAATTGGAAATACTACTGAATTATTTGATAATGTGCAACATAGAGGGTATAGATGTCTTGGGATTCGCGATCTGGAGGAGCAGATCATCTGCATACGCAAGAACTTTTACTTCACACGGGTGGATTGGGATCCCCTGTACTGCCTGACATGCTAACAACTTGCGGATTAAAGGCTCCAAATAAATATTGAACAACAACGGTGACAGGGGCACCTGTCTAGTACCAACTACCTTACAGCGATACCTCTGAGAACTTCCCATTACAGGTCACTCGAGCGGAAGGTGAGTGGTATAAAACTTTAATCCACTCAATGAATTCTGCAGGGAAACTGAACACTTCCAGGGAGAGAAACAAGTAACACCAATCTACCCTGTCAAATGCCTTCTCGGCATCCAAAGATACCAATACAGCCGGATAAGGTGCATCTCTAGCCACCGAGAAGATGTGCGACAGGGTACGCATATTATCCGAGGATAACCTGCCTGGCATAAAACCAGTTTGCTCAGGGCCTACCAACATGTCAATTACTGAGTTAAGGTGGTCTGCCAACACTTTGGACAACATTTTTATGTCAATGTTCATAAGGGAAATAGGTCTATAATTAGAGACCTTATCTGGAGTTTTGTCCGGTTTCGGTATTAAAACTATAAGGGCTTCAAATAAAGATAAATCGACTGATTCCCCAGCCAAGATCTGTTGAAATAGGAGGAGGAGCATCGGGATTAACTGGGTTTTAAACTTTTTGTAAAAGTTTGCAGAAAAGCCGTCAACCCCTGGGGATTTATTCATGGGTAACTTATCCATCACCCTGGAAATTTCATCCGCATAGATGGGAACTAGTAAGTGGATCCTCTGGGTCTCAGACAACTGGGGCAAATTGGCACTGTCCAAATACTGACATATAACCAAGTCCTGAGAGGGGGGATGGCATGGGGCTATATAACTCTTTGTAATAACTAGTGAATTCTTTTAAAATATCGACAGGATGCATTTTAGAGGTGCTATCTAGAGTCGAAGTAATCAATGCCATGTATCGGGATGCCTCCATTTGTTTGATCCTAAGCGCTAGAAGACTCCCAGCCTTTTCCCCTTGGTCAGTATAGGCCGCTCGGGTCTTTAACATGGCGAATATCGCTTTTTCCCCAAAATATCATTATATGCAGATCTGACTTTGATTAGTTCCTGTCTTACTGATTCAGGGGATTGTGGGGAAAGATTCCTCTCTAACTCCCTCATCATAACTAGTAATCGAGACAGCTTTGAAGTAGCCGTCTTCTTCCTGTGGGAAGCCATACTAATTAAGATACCCCTCATGTAAGCTTTAAAGACGAGCAATAGCACGTCAGGTCTCCCCGAGGGGTCATAGTTATTTTTGTAATATCTTTGAATATGCTCCTGAATAAAATTAATGGAGTCCAATTCTGAAAGCAATTGGTCATTTAATCTCCACCTCGACCCTCTGCTAGGCAAAGAAATTAGAGAGAACTGGCATGTGACGATCGAGTGGTCAGATAGAGGACCTGGTAATATTTCAGCTTCGAGCACACCTGGTAATAATACTTGAGACTGAAGGATGTAATCTATTCTGGAGGAAGAGTTGTGGACAGGGGAAGTGTAGGTATAGAGCCTCTCCTGCGGATGTAGAATCCTCCAGATGTCGCAAAGACCTATGTGGTCCATTAGTTCCCTTAATGCCCGTTGGGCAGGTGAAAAGCCTTTTCCCTGCTGATGCATTTTATTGACCAAGGAATCATAAACTAAATTGAAGTTCCCCCCTATAATCATGGGTAAAGAAATAAAGGGCAATAAGACCTGTATCAATTTAGTGAAAAAACTGGGTGTATCCTGATTCGAGCCATAAATAGTACCCAACAGGATCTCCTTATCCTTCTCTTTTTCAGTCTTTTTCCTTAAAATGTCCTCTTTACCACTTACTGAGCCCAAGTTTTTTGCTTCCTTGCCCCTCCTGGGGCCTTGAAATTGCAAACTGAAACCCCTTTTGAACCCCTCTATGATTTATTCTGCTGTTTTCTCATCAAGGTAGGTTTTTAGCAAACTCTCAAAAGCTTCCACCTTGATGGGGGTCTTAGCCCATGGGCAACTGTCTTTTTGCTCTGTACCCATGATGGTCTCCTCTTGACTCACTCTGCCTCCCCCTGTTGTGTTCCCTTTCCCCCATATCCCCTTAGTCCCCTTTCATCCCTGTCCCCCCCTCAGTAGCTCTTTCCTCCCCTCCCACTGTAACCCCTCCCTCTGGACCCTCTATTTCATGATTGGCCCCTGTATCCCAGTGCTCCACCCTGAAAGGACTGATTGACCAAACCTGATACCCCTCTGGGTTGCCCCCCCAGTTCCAATTCATCTGACATTTTTAAGCCGGATGGCTACCTCTGCACTTCGAACAAGCGTGCTGGAATCTGCACTGTGGCGAGGAGCAAAATGCCCTATTATAACTCCAACAACATTTTTGTATTAGGGTGGCCTTCCTGCCCCCATCTCCCACTGGGGTGGCCTGATCTGTGACATAGTCTGTCCACAAATCAAGCTGTTTTCTAGCCCACCTGAAGTCTCCATAGGTTGCCATCCATTGTCTGAAGAATTCATCATAGTACAGTCACCCGAAACCTCCCCTAGCTTTCGCTTTCCATATGATCAGGGAATATGTAATGAGGGGTATCTCCAACTCTGTTTTTTTCCCTCCATGACTATCACTGAGTTACTGGCAAAATCTACAAACCACATATCCCACGTCTTCCCTTTAGCAAACTTATTCTCTTCTTTTTTCCCTAACAGGACTACTGCTGCTGCCATCTCACTCCTACCTATGCTCTCTTTCAAGTCGTATTTGGTCACCGCTTCTCTACTGACCAGTGAAAAGATATTCACATATTCTGCCTTCCATATCTTTTCTTTTGTGGCCACTGGGACATGCTACCCTATCCCCATGCCTGGGATGCCAATTTCACTTGTCCCATCCCCAAGCCCAGCCCCTCTGTGGGTTTCTTCTCTCCCCCTGGCATGACCTGTCCTGCCTTAATGTCAGACAGAGCTTTTTCCAATTGCCTCAAACCCCCCATCCCCAAGGAACTAATCATCTGTTCCATGTAATCTTTTATACTATCCCCAACAGTCACCACCCCTGTTTCTGGGGCTGTTGCCACTGAAGGCACCGGTCCTGGCCTAAGCAGCTTTACTGGGCCCAGGGCTAATGGCCTCTCTGATAGTTACCCTGGCAACTGAGGTTAGGTTAGGGCTGGAGTGGGCAGCAGACTAGGCACTGGAGGAAACACTGGAGTGGGCTCTGGTGCTGGCAAAAGGAGGGTCTCAGGCTGAGGTAGAGTCACAATGGGTGTACTCAGGTGTGGTCAAACTAGACTGGCCAGCTGGGCAGATCCAGCTGGCACTGGAGTGGCCTCTCCAGGCTACTTGGCCTAGTCAGGGGTCATTTTCTCTTTTCCCCTGCCTTTCTCAGCATTATGCTTTTCTCATGTCCTCTTGGGCTCCATACCATCCACCAATTTCCACACTTTGTGTTTTCTGCTAACTCCAGTATTGCACTGTTGGCATCTTCTCTGGTAGGCTTGTTCTTCCTTGACACCATTTCTAACAATGGTCTCTAAAGAAAGACAGGAAAATCTGAAAGAAAGAACAACAGCTAGCATCTTATTCCTTAGTATCATTATTATTATCCCTTTTTTTTACATGCCCCCCATGGGCCATGTGGCCCTCCTCTTCCTCTGTGAATGAGGCCCAAATATCCATGTATCACAGCCCTACTATTCATGGTATTTTGGAAATATTCAGTCTCTACCCAGCCATATAAAGTAGCTATTAATTCTACTGCTAACTTCAGCTTTTTATTTTATTTTATTTTATTTATTGAATACTAGGATTACAATTACCTTTGAACCAGGAGTTCTTTTACAAAGGTTCCATGTCAAATACAGATTATAGACAGGAAGGAAGACAACAATGCACAGTACATAACATCATAACATATTTTAACATCATGGCAAGTCATGGTTCGTCAATCAGTGTGTTCAGAGGTGTGGGGGATACAATGTACTGAATACAAGTTATACAAAAGAAGAATATAGGTGTGCACATAATGAAAGGAGTTAGCAGAGAGTAATAAAGAAGGAGCAGAAAGGATGCAAATTAGAGTTGGGCTATGGGGCAGTCAGAATGACTTTGTCATTTAGTGCTAAGAGCCATGAAGTGCAGCGAAGGGCATGAGGAGAGAGGAAGGCATTAAGGTTGAGGAGGAAGGTGGAGGTGGTAATGGGGATGAAGGAATCAGGGTTGGAGTAAGGGAGTGGAACGAGATAAGGAAGGGAGGTGGTAGTCACAAATGGGAGGGAGGAAGGAGGGCTAAGAAGGATAGAGAGGTCAGAGATGAGAGGGGGGAGAATATAGGATGGAGCAGTGGGAGGGGACTGTTTGCTGTAGGGGGACCAAAGGAGGAACAGCCAGAAAGCTTAAAGGCTACAGTCACACTTGCTGAGATTAGTGATGTCCTGATGCAGTAAGCACTTGAATGGGCCTAGTTTATTCACAGCTGTTACTTCAGGAGGGAGACTATTTACCAAGGTTTGGGCCCTATATTAGAAGGCACATTGAGCCTTGGAGAATCTGCAGAAAGGAACCTGATAATAGGGTTTGAGTGAACTGCGCGTGAGCCGTGTGCCATAGGAAGACTTCATCAGGGCAAAGGTTGCTGGTGGGGTATGGCAAAGTCAAATCTTCTAGGCCAGGAGGCATATCTGATATGCTTGTCTCTCATGTAGATTGAGCCAATTTATGCATTTGTAGAAGTCACAAGTATGTGTACTCCTTCCAGCTCCTGTGACAAGCCCACATCACTCATTCAAAGCAGTAGTGATTCTCTTTAGCGTAGTATCCATGGTAGACCCATAGAAGACTAACCCATAATCAATTATGGACAGTATAGAGCTGGTTACTGCAATGAGCATGGCTTCAGGGGTCAAATAGTGTCAGTGGCAGTAGAGGATCCCTAGCCTTGACTTAATGGCTTTTGAGATGTGGTGAACATGCGAGTTATAGGAAAGTGAACAACTGAGGGTAATACCTAGATATTTAGACTCTTGAACTTGATCAAGTGGTTGCTGCTGCTTGTTGTGACTTGTGAAAGGTTGGCAGTTCTGAGCTTGCTGTGGGAGTTATAAAACAGCATAGTCTTGTTTTTTTGTAAATCATCAGCAGTTTGTGCTGATCAAACCATGATTCATCAAGGCTGAAGTGAGATTGGAGGTCATGGGAGAGAGGGATAGGGTCAGTATGGGGTGAGAAGAGGACAGCATCATGTGCATACAGTATTATATTGTTGTCACAAGCCACTGGGAGGTTGTTAATAAAGAGGCTGAATAGAAGTGGGACAAGGATGGATCCCTTGGAGACACAAGAGTGAACAAGGAGATTACAGGATAGCGTGTCAGTGATCTTAACTCATTGGCTCCTATTCATAAGGTAGCTGCCAAACAATTCTGTGACATCGCATGAGAGGACAAGGGCAGAGAGGGATAACAGGAGATGCTGGTGGTTTACGGTATCTAAGGCCTTTGTCAGGTCAATGCAAACTGCACTTAGAAGTTGTCTCCTGTCCAGGGCCTTATGTATATGGGTGATAAATTCAAGGAGGGCAGTGGCAGTACTGTGAGCTTTATGGAAGCCATGTTGCTGTGGACACTGTAGATTATACTTTTCCAGGTGTTCTGACAATTGATCAGTAACAATTTGCTCAAGCTCCTTGGAGAGTGGAGGTAGAATAGAGATGGGGTGGTAATTGGTATGGAGAGACCTATCCCCACTTTTGTGGACTGGTGTAACAATGGCAGATTTCCACAGCTGAGGGACCTGTTTGGTGGTTAGCAAGAGATTTAGGAGTTTAGTGAGTGGGTGCAGGACAATCTCAAGAGAGAGAGAGAGAGAGAGAGAGAGAGAAAAGTTTAAGATCTAGAGTATCACTGCTGTAACTGGGTTTTCCTAAGACCTTTTGAAGGTATTCTTGGCTTCAGTAATGGATACTGCCCTGAAATAGAAGGGAGGAATATATCTTGAGGGAGTGGTTTTACCCTTGGGACTCAGAATGGTGCCGTCACTGAAGAAGTTGGAAGGAAGGACACTGCTAAGATCTGTGAATGCAACATTAAAGGTGTCAGCAATTACTTTGTGATCCAGAGTAACCTTGCTATTGACTTCGAGCATGGAGGGGAAGAATGTATTGGGTTTCCCCATGAGGCTTTTGACATTGTCCCAGAAGGATTTGCTGTTTCCCCAAAAGTTTGCAAGCTTTTGCTTGTAGTATTCACGTTTGGCCAAGCGTACTGCCTGGGTACATTGGTTCCTAGCAGCTTTGTAGTGCTGCTTGTCACATTGGTGACCTGTGGCCATATTAAGGTGCCAGAGATTATTCCTGTCCTTCATCTTGGTGATAAGCTGAGGGGTAATCCAGGAGTTGGTGGATCCTCTATGTTTCCTTTTCTTAAGGGGGGCATAGATGTTACAGACTTCATTAAACTGGGAGATGAAACAGTTAAGGGCAGGATCAATTTTTCCCATGGTGTCGAGGGGTGACCGGTCAATCTGCACCATGGAGGCAAGGAACTGTGGAAGTCTTCATTTACTTAGGAAATGCTGGTGGCAAAATGAGGCCTTTGACTTAGATGCCTTATTAGACCGTTGGCAGATTACTGGGGAATGATCACTAAGGGTATCTGGAAGTACCTGGGTATTAATGATTCTATTAGGGTGGGTAGTGAGAATCAGGTTGAGCAGTGTGCTAGATCCAGCCTTATACCTGAACCTTGTGGGTGTGGGAACCATTTGGGTTGTATCTATAGCAGCAATGGCATCCTTATATGGGCCGGCCTCAGGTGCAAGCCAGTTCACATTAAAGTCACCTATCACAATTGTCTTACAGCGGTGGGGGTGGCTGTCGAGGAAGTCAGTGATCATTTGGAAACTAGAGGCTTATTCACACTGGGGATATAGATCGATATAATGGTGAGGGATTTGCCTTGTTGGCTGAGAAATATTTTAACAGCCAGCATTTGGGATTTATTGGAAGAGAGAGTTAGTGGAAGAATTTGACCTTTAAGGGTGTCCCTCAGGTATATAGCACAGCCACCATCGCATTTGCCAATGCAGTCTAGTCAGAAAAGGATGTAGCCTGCAATGGGGACAGCATTATCAGGAATCTTAGGGGAGAGCCAGGTTTCATTCAGGGCTATAATATCGGGTTTGTGCTATGACACCCAGACTTGCAGGTCATCGAGCTTGGGAAGCAATCTACATGTATTAATGGAGGCAACAGTGAGGGTCCCTTGTTTACAGTGTATGGTGCTCGATATTGTGGGAGGACCTGGGTTCGTGTGAGCATTCCCAGCAAGGAGTAAGAGGAGTAGTGCAATCCTTGCTATATATTGGGCAGGAAGCTTTGCAGCCTTACGCTGTCTCCCCCTGGTATTTTTTTTAGAGGTATGTTAATACATGGGGAAAGTAACTGCATAAGAATGGGGTAATCAAGTAGGGGCTGGTGCAAATTCTGGGTGTTCGCTAAGTGGGCGTGGGTGGGAGTCAAAGCAAGTGTTGAGTTAAAGTGCATGGTGCTTGAGAGAATGTCTCGACTTTGGTTGTTGAGATTGTGCGCTAAGGTAGGTGCAGTGCTAGGGCAGGTGGGTCCTGTGTCAGGCCATATAAAAGGAAAGAGAGAGAGAGGGAAAATAGCAGAGTGCTAATTATGTTGGCAGTCATGCTGCATGGTAATAAAGGGCAAGAAGCAGGAGTATTTACTTAAGGAAAGGAAGGTGATCTTGGCCAAGGATGAAATGAGTATGGGGATAAAGTGGTTACTAAGGAGTTAGCTCAAGAAAATTAGGCGCAGTAGTTGATGATGCTTACTAGTTGTTTATAATACTCTACTTAAGCAGACACTGGTGTGGTAAGGAGTTAATGGGACCTGAAAGGGAGGAGGCACTTCCAAAATAGTAGCCAATCAGTAAGGGGAAGCAGAGTAGCGCGGAGCACCTTTGGATTTAATACTGGTAGGAAGTGAGGGAGGGTGCACGGGCCAAAAACACAGTAGGCAGAGTCTTTAACAAAGGATCAGTCCTAAAATAACTTGGTCCCAAGAGTGAGGAAATTTCAGCGGAGCCAGGGCAGGTTTAGAAAAGAACCAATCAGGCTGTAGCAGCGCCACGGGATGTCCAATGGGCTGATAGACCAAGGCACAGGAGGCCAATCAGTGCAGGCTGCTTTAGGAGCCCACTGAAATTTTGAAAGTACCTCGTACCTGGTGTTGTGGCAAGCTGGAGGGCCAGGCAGCGAGCATGGCCAACCAGCAGGAGACTCAGCTGTCGTAGCTCAAGGCTAGGAGCCTTGGTAAGAGGCTGATCACTGGTGTTGCGGCAAGCTGGAAAGAAGCTTTTGACAATAGCCCTGTGTTATAGCTGCCCCCTCCTATTGACTGTAAGTGAGCATATGCCCCTCAAATTGCTCATATCTAAAAGGTTGCCATTGTCGTGCTCAGGTGCCAGCATCCTACTTTATTCCCCCCCAAGCCCTGCTTTGCTGTGGGTGACTGCACTCCCCCCATTGTGGCAGCCATGTTGTCCTGCATCTGACAGCCAGCTGCTCAGGTCCCTGTAAAATCCCCCACCATATGGCGCCGGTTCACAACCCCTATAGGTGTCTCCACCACCTTAAACTGCCCATATCATTAATAAAAACAGTAGGCTGAATGTATCGCTTTAAAACAGAGCCTAGACTTTCTCTGCTTTCTTTTTCTGAGTCATCTAATTTGTAAAGCTTCTCCCTTGGGACCAGCATGCTTTACAAAGAAATATTAATACATTCTGCCTCCCATCTAAACAGCAGATACAGGTGTTTTTTATGTCCTCACCAAAATCTCAGTATGCACTTCTGTTTGGACTGTCCTGCTCCCTACCCCCATGACAAAGTACCCATTTTTTTTTATTATTATTCTCCTCATTAACTACCATTGCATTCATCAGCTGGGAAAGGTGGGGACCCACTCTGGTCACTTCCTAGTTAATCCCACAGTGATGACGATGTCCCTTGCATGGCCCGTTCTCGGCATGCCCATGTGACCGAAGCCCTTGGCTCCTTCTTTCTACAACATCCCCCTCCTTTAATTCAGTTCCCTCATCTGTGAACCTTTTACTCCTTTCTTTAATTGACATTGAACCATGAGGAGCAGGAGGAGTGTGGCCAAACCAACAAGGAGCCACTCCTAGCCTGAGAGAAGCAGGCCAGCCTGCCACTGTGTGGACAACCTCTAGGCCCAGTCAGTCTACCGGGCCCTCTCTTTTGTCTGCTTCTTCCTTTTTTCCTTCTAGCTCCCCAATGCCAAGGAAAAAAAAACCTCTGCAAACATCTCATTTTCCTTTTTTTTGTATTCCCCGAGAGACGAGGCAACACAGGAAAGTGCCTAACTTCTATCGGGTCTCCCTTGCATCACTATTCTACCTCCACTGCTGGATTCTCTGTCCGCCCCAACCAGGTCATCCCAGGCTAAACTTCCAGCCTGTAGACACCGCCGGAGTGGCTGGATACCCCAACCCCCACACTGGCTTATGACAAACAAACCTAGCACCAATTGGGCTGCCTCGCCAGTGGCGGCCTGCGCCATCGGATTCCTTGGATCTCCCCCTCCACTGTTTCCAGCATCTACACCTACTGGTCGCAAAAGAAATAGTTTTCTTTTTCCTGGTGACTCATTGGATACTCACCCCATTTTCAGCCTCTGTATCAGCTCTCTTATTCCCATTAATAAGTTTAAATGCCCATCACTTACCTTGCCTTCTCGGTTCCTCCTCTCCAACCGGATCTCCTTGAGGCTTCTCCCTGGTAAGGTCAGCACCAAAAACCCATGTTTGCCTTTGGGAAAATTCACTGTACCAATATGCTATATCCTTGACTAAACTGTGGCTCCTCTGAAACCTACAAATTCCTGTCACTTTTCCAGTAAAAATCTGTTTTTTGTTTTTTTTTAAATCACCAATCTGACGTGCTGTTCCTTTCAAGAATCTAAAGAGTAGCAGCAAAAAGAGGCTGAATAAATCTACAGCACCTTAAAACCCACAAAACCTGACCCCTCCCCACTTTCTCTTGCCCTATGCCTTTCTCAGTCTCTCATGTCTTGTCCCTTCCCCGTTTGTGATGACACACCATGACTCACTGCCTCTATTGGCCCCCTTCCCCCCTCACTTACTGCTTACTTCTGTAAGACATTGGGTGGTTCCACCAGGACAACCTGATCTGCCTCATAACAGGAAAACTACATTAGGATCTTTATTCTTCTATTCAATAACATATTATACTGAATTATGACTTAAATTGTAGTTGAATTCCTCTGTAAAGCAAAATATGTAAAAAAAAAAAGCCTCACTCCAACGTATAACATTTGCAGCCAGGTCCATAAAAATCATATTTATTTCCTCAGTCATCACTTTCTGTTATATGATCATGGATCCCCTTATACTATAACTCACCTGTCTACTCATAACTGAACCTGTATGATCTGGAGTGGCAGACTGTGGTAATAATGTTTTACATATTTTAGCTAGAATAGATATAGTATATTTAAATCTGCCTTCCTGAATTATATGGATGTATAAGATTCATTTCTAGCTTGGTCATTTCCATCTCTTGGCATGTCAGCAATGACAGCCTAAATCATTCCTTCAACATCACCCTGTATTTGATGGTGCTAATATGATGCTGGAAATGTTCTCATAAAACACATTAGCATACTCATCTACACCTAGGATGTCATTATTTTTAATTTTTAATGAGGCTGTGAAGCTTTCCTCTTGTAATTGCTGAGTGCAATTTGTGCTTTACCTCACCAGGAACTCTTGACAAAGGGTCCAGATGCTTTTCTATAACCACTTTACTCATGTCTTCATTTATTCCTTGTGGTCTGTATAGAGGGTTTCATAAAAGGCTTCCAAAATATCATCCATATCTAGAGGATCGGCATTACAATTTCAAGTGTTGGGATGTCTCACTTTTAGAACTTCTATGTTTTTTCAGCCTGTAAACCAGTACAGTAGCTATGCTGCTCTTGCACTGTAGTGATACATGGTTAAAAAAATGTAAGTTTCAATTCTGTTTTACATTTGAGTAAACTGGTGTAGTGGGTTCTAATTCCTTCTGGGGAACCAAGGATGGCAACACTGTTTTCATAGTAACCTAATGTTACTGCAGCACTTGCAGCACTCAGATTATGAATCAACTTCCGGATCTTCTTTTAGATTCTTTCTTTTAGGATGTGTATGAAATCACTTCTCTTTTTCACAATCCTTAAAATCCTGGAATGTTGACCGCAACAATTCTTATCTGTGATTTAATCTGAGAACCTGATCAATCTCTTCATTTGATTTAAAGATAAATTGTGTATTATGCAGTCAGTATGCATTCAGTTACTATTTTCTCCTTTTCTTTTTCATCTCCAGATTTAAAATGGAAAAAAAAAATATGGCATGGCCTGAAACTAATATTTCCAATGTGTGAGTCCATAATTTCATGAAGAGCTGTCTCTATCAATAAGAAATAACTTGTTCTAATGCACATATGGTGTGCATTTGAAAATAATGTGTAATCTCTTACCCTTAAATGCTAGTCTTTGCACACATCCTTTAGGTTCAGATCACAAATGTTACTTTTATTAAAGAAGTACCTTCTTTTGTTAATGATGCCTAATTTATGCTTAATAAATTTTTTTAACTGTCTCCTCCTTTCTACCACCATTCATCAACTTGCCCCAACTGGCATTACTCTCAGTTCTGACAACTATGGCACATCATTGTGGCATAAGGCCTGAGAGTACTGGTGGCCATCACAGAGGTTACAGTCTGTGTTTTATCCCTGTTTCCTTTCCTCTCTTTGCTATTCTCTCCACCTACCTTTGTTATGTCATCCACCAACCATTCCATGCCTCTAGTGGCCCTCTGTAAATGTATCTGCAGATACCATCTCATCGCACCATCAGTAGTGATGGCATCTCCTTGCACCACTGCAAGAGTAACTGTGGGTTTGAGCATAGGGGTGCCCGTCTCTTGCCAGGAAAACATTGCTTAAAATCAGTGGTCAGTAAGTTGTCAATATTTACCTAAAAGCATCAATGTCAATATGAACCCACCATGTCCTAAAAGAACCCTAACATTGTTTTAGGGAATTAGATATTTGCAAATGTTTTCCTGTAGCTTGACATTTCATAATACTCATTGTTTAGAATGTAATTCATTACTGATTGTATGGTAAGCTGAGTCTTTGGTATTCCATGTTTGTTTTTGGTTTTTTTCTGTATCCTGTTTTGTATTTTCTAAGTCATGCATGGTTAAAATGTGTTTTCCCAACCCACCTTCTGGTTAAACAGAAAAAAAGCAGTGGTGCCAGCAGCACTACCAGTTATTGGGCTGCAAGACTGCACATACATGGTCTCATGGAAATCACTTACAGTAGGTGTTCAGTTACCACTGGACCATAAAGGCATCCTCATAATTCACAATTTCTACTAAAGATTTTTATTTGAATATACAGTATCTTTTAATTAAGCAATAAGGCACTCCAGGGTGTGGGTTATTGGGGGATTTACCCACGTCTTGTGTGGTGTGTTACGAGGCACAGCCGGTGACTAACTTCACACAAAGTGATCAAATCCCCACACCTGAATATACCTGAATATATAATGGACCCATGGGTAAAATACATTTTAAATGTGTTTAAGTATTTTTTTTTATAAATGCCATTTCTCAGTCATGGGTTATTACAGGATATACCATGGTCATGTGATGTGTTTTGACCAATGAGGTTACAGGATTTTCATACCCCATTGTATAATGTTTGATTACCCTCCCCTGTTTGGATGTCCTGTGGTATACACTGCCCCTACATTGATCTCACCTTATTCACCCGTGAGAGGTATCTAAAGTTTTCTGTCATGTCCCCCTCTCCTGGTTCCACATCATAACAGTGGATAAGAAACCGCACCAAACAAAAAGCCACTAAAAAAACCTAAAAAACAACACAGCGCATATCACTATAGTGTTACAAAACAGTGCTATTACCTTTGCTTTTTCTTCAGAGGGCTTTGCCATCCGCACCCCCCCAATTTAAAAATAACCCACACTCAGGGGGGATGACACTGAGGAATGGGAAAAACTTGAGGGGGGGCTACTCCCAAGGGGCATTGCAGTTAGCAGGGGGATAACCTTGGGGGCAACCTGCAGGTGGGGAGGAATAAACTTGGGATGGTGGACGGAAAGGGAGGAGAATAAAAAAAAAAGAAATAGGCACAATACACACCTAAAAATATCTCCCACAGCCAGTTCTGAACCCGAGTCAGTAAGCCACACAGGCAGTAACTCTAATCACTACACCAGATGGCCTGCTCAAAACTGGCAGAATACTCCCCATATACTCGACACCATGACTAATCCCTAACAGGTCATTCAAAAACACCTCAAAAACTGCTCGCCTAATGATGTGCTATTAAAAGCACATAGCCCATTACACACTCACTGTTTTCACTCTGCCATTTTTTACTCACTGTAAGAGATGTTGTGAAGTTTTAGTTCGCCGGCAGTATTCTCTGGTGAAGTTGGCAAATTCGCCTCCATGGACCAATCTGCAAAGTTTTGCTATTAGCCTCAAAATTCGCTTATGTGACTTTGACATTTTTTTTTCCAGAATTTCACCCACAAACAGCAGAATTTCACCTGCAAACTGCAAAATTCTGCTGTTCATTTCAAAATTCCACTGTTTGCAGGTGAAATTCTGCACTTTGCAGGTAAAATTCTGCACTTCATAGGTGGAACTTCACACTTCAGGGATCGCTCAGAACTCCACAAATTGCACTAAATTTGCAGATTATTACACAAAGCTAAGTTTCCCAAGTTCACCCATCTCTAGTAACTGTCAATACACAGCCAGTCTATACTCTGCCTCTGGATTTCTGTATCTAAGGTACATGATTCTGCACTCTTTTTGCATTGAAACCAAGGTGATACACCTGTGACTGTTGCTCAAGCTTTTTCAGGTCTCTGTTCATTCTCTCCACCCTCTCCAGATTGCCCACCTTATTGCAGAGCTTGGTGTCTTCTGCAAAGAGATACATCTTCCCCTCCAGTTCTTCTACAGTGCCACTTACAAGGTCACTAATGAGGACTTGACCAAGTACTGAGCTTTGAGAAACCTTACTGATCACTCTCCCTTCTGCAAAGTCAGTGCCATTAACCTACCCACCCAATGAACCACCTTGTTTCCCACTCTCAAGCATCTCAGTTTTTTTTATGAGCCTCCAAGTGGTATGGTGTTGAAAGCCTTGTTCTGTCTCCCAAATGTCTGGCTGCATAGATCTCATATTCTTGTCACGTTTGCCCTAAAGAATCTTGACAGCTCCCAGCCCACTCTTTATTGAGGGAGGCAAAAAAGATGGGTGACATTAGGGGCAAATGTTATTTAAAAAATCAGGACCAAGGGCCCTTCTCTATGGGCTATGATATTAAATGTTAGATTTTCCTTTCAACTCAAGTCCCATTTCAATGTATGGGGCACCCAAGTTGAAAAAATAGATGGGAATATAGAATGCTGTTCTCTTGAAGATATTAATGGAACTTAAGGTAAAGGTTCTGGCTGTTCTTGTGCATGGGGGCCCACTCAGAATGGAAGTAGAAATTGTATATGTATCATAGGGCCCACACAGAACTATCTGACTGAGAACACAAATCCATATATTCCAAGTTATAAAATTATGAAATGGGTAGAAAGAATGCTGGCTCCTGATTGTCAAGAGCAGCTTTCAGCTGGGCCGTTATCCCAACACAATGGCCTAGCTGAAAGTAATATGTTTAAAAAAGGCATATCATTTACTAAAAATGACCCATTTCATAATCACAATAAAACACTCTAGGGGGTGTGTTATGGTGGGCTAACAGCCCTTCTCAGGTGGTGGAATCACTAGGCTATGCCTCATGCTTAAACCCAACCGAGGTGTTCCATTATCCCACCATAACACACCCCTGTCATGCTTTATTGCTTAAATATTATATCCTTATCTTGGATAGTTAAATCAGTCAATCAGCAGTCAAAATTCTGACAAACAGGCTCATTGACTTCAATGCTTAAAACTGAATATGTCTGTCTGTCTATCTATCCTATCCTGTCTGTCTGTCTATCTATCTATCTATCTATCTATCTATCTATCTATCTATCAATCAATCTAGCTATCTACTGTATGTGTCTATGTTATGCACCACACCCAGTAGCACCTGTACAGCATACCATGGTTGAGTATGCACTTTAATGTTAAACCACAAATTAAACCAGTTGCACCTTAACAGCGTGACTCATTCAACTGATTGTCCTGAAATTTGGTAAGCACAGAGTCTGTGCCAGAATCCCTAAATCCTATAAAACACTGTTTAATTAGTTCAATTGCAACAAAGTCATTGAGGATCAAAAACATATACATCCACTAAAATTAATACTTTTTGGCACACCTATAACTTAGAAATGGTTTGGATTTGAAATCTGAACTTTTCAGGTTTGATAGAGTTTGGCTCAAGGTGTGTGCTTTTGTGGTTTTTATTTTTGTAACTTTTTTTGTTTTTGAGATATCTGTGAAAAACTATCACACTGCTCATTCATGCTCAGTAGGAATCAGGAACATTATACTGAATGCTATTTTTGTGAAGCCATAAATATATGTCTTCATTTGCCAAAAATGCGTTTGTAAATATGTAAGTGTTCATTATGTATGAGTTAGTGACAGGAATGTTAAACAAACATTTGTCAATCCAGAATGTTTGCTTGCTGGCATTGGCATTGGTAGTGCAGGAGTTAGAGGGATGCCAGTATAAAGCGCCTTGTGCCACCTCTGGACCTCCCCACTCTGATACATGCCTTGGTGACATCAAGGCTTGACTACTGTAAAACTCTGCCTCTGGGTCATGGAAGGTTCTCTCCGCAGACTGCAGCTGGTGCAGAATGCAGCCACCAGGTTACTTACAGGACAGCCTAAATATTGTCATATTACACTGGTACTGCATGAGTTGCACTGTCTGCTGGTCAGGTGGAGAATTCTCTTTATGGTGGGTCTTCTCACCTATAAGACCTTACATGGCCAGGGCCCTGGTTACCTGATGGACCTTCTTACACCTGCTGTCTCGATCCATCCCCTTCAATCCTCTAGTAGGGGCCACCTGGTGATCCCAGGATGAGGTTAAACAAGGCCAGTGACAGAGCTTTTAGTGTGGCTGGCCCCGTCCTGTGTAATTCACTATCCCTCGGGGTTAGGGAGGCCCCTTCTTTGGAGGTATTCAAGGCCCACCTCAAGGCCATCCTGTTCACCCAGGCTTTCCCCGACCTAGCTTTTTAAGTGAGATCAGTATGCTGAAGTTTTGATCTCAGTTCCCAGCCACCACGTTTTTAAATTTCTCTAGGCAAATTTATCTTATTTTATAATTTATGGAATTTAATGTTTACTAATATTTATTCTGCGTTTTTGGCTGTGTTTATCTGTCTGCTTTATTTGTACGGCATCCAGAGCCTCTAGGATTGGACGTCTTTTTAAAAAAAAATTGCCTTGCCTTGCCTTGATAGAAACATAGCAACATAGACTTTGATAGCAGATAAGGATGCTTGGCCCACCTAGTTTGCCAGTTTCCCTATCTGTTGGACAAGTTGCAGATCCTAGTTAATCAACATCTTATTTCTTTCTACCCCATCAGAATTGCCTTATGCCTGTCCCACATATTCTTGAATTCTCCCACTGTTTTTGACCCAACAACCTCCTCAGGAAGGTGTTTCATGCATCCACCACCCTCTCTGTGAAAAAATACATCTTCACATTGTCCTTGAGCCATCCCCCATCTATCTTCAAATTGTGTCCCCTTGTTCGGGCACATCTCTTTTTCTGAAAGATGCTACCCTCTTGGACTTTGTTGATTCCCTTGTGGTACTTGAAAGTTTCTATCATGTCCCCCTCTCCCTCCTTTCCTCTACGGTATACATGTTAAGCTCCTTTAGTCTCTCTTCATATGGCTTCTGTTGCAGACCCTGCACCATTTTAGTTGGCCTCCTCTGGACTGCCTCCATCCTGTCTATCTCCTTACAGAGATGGGGTCTCCAGAACTGCATGCAGTACTTCAGATGGGGTCTCACCAATTGTCTGTACAGAGGGATAACAACTTCCTGTTTTCTACTGGTGAACACCTCTCCGTATACATCCCAGTATCCCCCCAGCCATCCTTACTGCCTTCTCACATTACTTGCTTACCATTAGGTAATCTGATATGCCTACCCCCAGGTCCCTTTCCATTTTTGTTGTTGTTAATATCACCCCCCATCGTGTATTCTTCCCCTGGGTTTTTGTGTCCCAGGTGCATTACTTTGCACTTCTTTGCATTTAATCTAAGCTGCCATACTTTTGACCATTCCTCTAACATTGCCAAGTCCCCTCTCATCCTTTCCAATGACCTTGTGTATCAACTCTGTTGCAGATCTTTGTGTCGTCTGCAAAGAGGCATACTTTTCCTTCCAGTCCCTCTGCAATGTCACTTATAAAGACATTAAAAAGGACTAGACCCAGTAGTGAACCCTGTGGTACCCCACTAGTAACCCCTCTTTCTTTGGAGTGGACTCCATTTACTATTTCCCTCTGCGTCCTGTTGTCCAGCCATTTTTTTATCCAGGCTACCACCCTGGAACCCACTCCCAGGCTGGCTAATTTGTTTATTAATCTTTTGTGTGGGACTGTGTCAAATGCCTTGCAAAAATCTAGGTAGGCCATGTCCACAGCCCTTCCCTGGTATACTACTTTGGTCACCCAGTCAAAGAAATCTATTAGATTCATCTGACATGACCTTCCCACTGTGAGCCCATGCTGCCTTGGGTCCTGTGCCCCACTGGCCTCTAGGTACTCAACAATTCTTTCCTTCAGAAGTGATTCCATCACTTTACCTACCACAGAGGTCAAACTGACAGGTCTGTAGTTTCTTGCCTCTGCTCGGTTTCCACTTTTGTGAAGGGGGATCACATCTGCCCTCCTCCAGTCCTTAGGTACCACGCCGTCCTCCAATGATTTTTCAAAAAGGGTAGTCAGTGGTGTCACAGGTTCTCCCCTTAGTTCTTTTAGAATTCTGGGGTGAATCCTGTCAGGCCCCATTGCTTTGTCCACCTTTAGTTTTAGGAGTTCTTTCAGAACCCTTTCTTCTGAGAAAGGACTGATATTGACCCCCCTATTCAGAGTGCTTCTATTGATTGAATTCTCCTCCTCTTCTTTGTGAATACTGAGCAGAAGTATTTGTTCAGTATCTCTGCTTTTACACTGTCCCTCTGTGCCCACCCACCCTCCCTTTATTAAGCCTCACTATCCCTCCCTTGGTCTTTCTTTTGCTCCCTAATGTACCTATAAAAGGTTTTATCCTCCTTCTTAACTGAGTTGGCTATCTTATCCTTGGTTTGGACCTTTGCTATTCTGACTGCTTTCCCCACTTTCTTCTGCTTTATCTGGTACAGTTCTCTGTCCTGCTCCTTCTGTGTTTTCTTCTACTTCCTGAATGCTGTCTTTTTCTCCCTAACCTTCCCTGCCACCTCTTTTGAGAACCATAGTGTTTTTTTTCTTTCATTTTGATTTATTTGCTTCACACAAAGGCTTGTTACCTCTATGATGGCAGTTCTGATATTTCCCCATTGTTCCTCCACCCCTCCTTCTTGCCTGCTTGCTAGTGCTTTTCTGAGGCACTCTCCCATTTTGACAAAGTCAGCCCTCCTAATGTCTGGTACCCTCACTTTTGTATGGCTGACTCTGGCTGTGTTTATCATGAACCACACTGTTTGGTGGTCACTTGTTCCCAGATGGCTGCCCACTTCTAGATCTGAGATCCTCTCTCCATCCCCATTTGAGAGTACCAGGTCTAAGATTGCTCCATCCAGAGTGGGTTCAAACACTAGCTGTCTGAGGCATGCCCACTGTAGGGCATTGAGAATGACCCTGCTATTGGATGTGGCTGCAGCAAAGGTGCTCCAGTTAATATCTGGCATATTCAGGTCCCCCATTAACAATATCTCCCCTTTTTCTGCCATCCTAAGGATGCCTTTTATCATTTTCTTGTCCCATTATTCCTCCTGAGATGGGGATCTGTATACAACCCCCATGCAGACTGTGGTGCCATTTCTAGTCTCCAGGGAGGGCTGGGGTGGGGGGACTCGGGAGAGGACGCTGGACGGTTTTCTTTTTTATCATTTAAGAAACAAAAAAATATACTCTGGGAGACTGTTTTCTTTATTTATAGGTTAAAATAAATAAAAAACATTTGGGCACACTGGACTGGGCTCCCAGTGTGCCACGTGAGTTTAGGGGGGCATGATGCCAATGGGGATTGGGCACCCCATTGGCAAGCATGGGGCAGAGGGGAAACATGATGCCAATAGGGATTTGGCACCCCCGTCAGCAAAGAAATTGAGCTTGGGGGTTGGGGGGCATCCAACACCAGGAGTGGGCATCCCAGTGTTGGGAAAAATAAAAAAGATGTCTAGGTACACTGGGGTAGGCTCCCAGTGTGCCACAATGTGGCTGTGGGGGGGAAAATTACATGCCGACATGAGGATTGGGCACCCACGATGTTGGCTTTGTGATAATGTGCTGCTAGTGGCAGGAGCCGTCATTGTGGAAAGGAACAACATGCTGTTTTATTTATTGAAATGTTTCACCAGGAATGGCACACCGAGCAACTGCTCATAAATCAGGCCATGCTCATTACTGTGCTCTGTAATATGTACACCGGAGTCTTCTCATCTGCTGCTGCAGTGATGAAATTGCAGCTGATTGTAGTGGCAAATTTGTTTCAACTCTTTAGCTCTCTTTGAAGTTTGCTGTCATTGCCAGCATGCTCACTGATTGATGGCTGTGGGACGCACCAACTAAATCACCCCCTGCATTGGCCATGGCACTGACACACCTCTTAAATGTGCTACTACCACAAGATGTTTCTTGAACATGTGTGCAAACAAACATAAAAAGGTTAAATCTTTGCTCACTGAGAACAAGAAAATTAGAAGAGAGGTGGTCCATCCTCTGAGTGGCTAACCAAATATTGAAAAAGGAGAATGCTTTCTATTTTTCCTCCAAAAGTCATGTTTTTACAGGAAATTATTTTGTTATAACTTGTGAGTCACAAATGAATAAATAATTTATGTGTCCATGATTTTGGATTCATCTCTTACATTTTTAACAATTGTATGTATATTTTGTGTTCATTTCAGTTTCAAATGGCAAGAAATAATCCTGCATTAAAAATTGTAAAACAGAGTGTATTTAGCTGATGCAGCATGTGTGTTTGACAGGTAAGGTTGTTTTAGGGATTCCTTAGGTTGTAATTCCTGGAATTATGGCCTTCATTTTCAGTAAAATGAATATATTCAAAATCACTTCATAGTAATGCAAAAATAGATTTGTGTATCCTTGAAACAGTGTTCATGCTGTATGTCAGTGCATTCATGAGATACTTTTTATTTTGTGAGTGTTTTGCTACATGGTTTTTAGAGAATATTGTTGTTTGTGGTGTTAGAAGGTGCGTGGCTTACACAACTGCATGATTTTTGTACCAATATGTATTGCTGTCTTCTTGTAGGGGCTGCTTGGGTGCAGAGCATGTATGTATCAAAACAGAAGTGCACTGCCTGTAGTGTTGTGAGAAATTAAAAAATTTCACCCAGTGAAACATTTTGCTTAATCCCTGGATTACGCAAAATATTTCATTGGTGCGAAATGTGAAATACCCCCAGCGAAATGTGGAATTTCACCTGCAAAATGCTAATTTCACCACCTGCAGGTGAGTTTCTACATTTGAGAGCCAGAGAAGAACAGCTTGCAATAAAAAAAAAAAATAAAGTGTTTTCTCTCCTCCCTAAAACTCCACATCCCTGGTATTTAGTGGTCCCATCCCACTGGCCAATTGCCAGTCCACAATAGGAAGAATCCCCCCCCCCCACTGAAATTCAACCCCATTGCCCCATCCACATAATTTGAAATAAAAATAATTTCCCTGGTGTCTAGTGGCCAACCCCCCCCAGCTGATCGCCAGCCAAATGAAGAATAACCTCCCACTCAGAGATTCACACACATCCCTCCCTTTGTTCATAAGTGCTGACATATTCATGTAATTAAACTCCCCCATTGTCTGTGCTCATTCATTGAAAAGGTGCTCACTCAGGCTCATTTTGTAAATGAGCTTAGTTGGGCTGCCGGCCGTTGTGGTGAATGGAGGGCTGTGCTGGTGGTCCACAGGGATGCTAGATGGGGGTGGGGTGGGGTGGGGTGGGGTACTACTATTGGACAGGGTGGGGTGGGGTCCACTTGACACCAGTGAAAGGTCTTTTTATTTTATGAAGATGTTGCCACTTTTGGACAAGGAGGGATGGGTGTGAATCTTGGGTGTGTGGACATACTTAGTTTGGATGGTGATTGGCCGGGGGTGGGACCACTAGACACCAGGGAAATTATTTTTATTTCAAATTATATGGGTGGGGAATGGGGCTGAAGCTCGGTGGGGTTGGGGATTCTTCCTATTGTGTACTGGTAGTTAGCCGGGGGGTGGGACCACTAGACACCAGGGATGTGGGGTCTTTGGGATGGGGAAACATATTTTTTACAGTATACCTACTGTAATGGAATCACAGTTTGTGACCACTTGAATTCAAATGCTGCTACAGTGGCGAAGTGGGATGTGCATTCAATTTTTTGGGGAAAAAAAACTAAGTGCACTGTAACAGTTTGTTGGAGCATTTCTGTTGAGGGTACTATTGCTAATATGGAGTACAATATATTGGAGATTTAGTGAGTGAGTGAGTGGCTTCTCAAATACAATTGCTATTACAGTGGTCTTTCACCATTATGCATATGTAATACAAGTAAGGATATTCATTTTGATTTTTCAGATGGCAAAGGGAAATATACGTCTCTGTAAGAGTGTTTTTATTTTTGAGATTACTGAATACTAACTGAAAGCATGCACTGTACTGACCTAATAGAATTCTTGAGAATATACTGTGCAGTAAATATAATCCACAATGGATGTCGTACTATAACAGATGAATTATTAAGATCAATGATTTCCAGTAAAGCACATTTCTTCCTTATCCCAAAAATGAACTGCTTTTTTATAACCAAGGTTTAGGTTATGCAGTAATAAAGAGATATAAGAAATAAATTTACATATGATAAGAGTTATATTAAGAGTTTCTTACTGACATATTTTTAATTTGTGCTTGATCTGCTTTCTTAACAGAGAAATATATGATAAAAACATTAAAAACACTTGAAAGTAAGTGATTTATTTTATAAAACTGAAATTCATTGGTCAGTGAATGAATATTGTAAGGTACATGTTTCTCAGGTACCAGAAGTGAAGTTATACTTGTTTACTAGAGGTAGAAGGGTATGTGTCACCATTGTGACCGCTAAGTTAAAACAATATATTAATATGCTACATTTGTAAGAATTTATTTTAATTTAAAACATTATACTATATTTCTTCTAAAATAATTGATTTATAATGATTTTATCTGTATTTGATTAGTGTAATACATCTTCAGAATAAGATTTACATTGAACTATACACACTTTAGGAGTGGTATTGACAATGTCAGTTTTTTTTTTTATTTGGAATACGGTAAAGTATTAGCATCTAATAAGCAATGTTGATGCTAAACATACAGGTCACATTTAATAGTTATATATATATATATATATATTTGTATTGGAAGGCCAACATTAATTATATATACAGGAATTGTATTAATGTAATTAAATATATCAATATTTGAAACAAGGAAATGTATGATTTTTTTTCTATTTGGTATGATGCAGTTCATGTTGGTTTAAAACAAATTGTTTATGATTATATGTTTAAATTGTCCTATGAAAGTGAATAACATTTCCCAAAATGTTGCATGAGTTCTGTATCTGGATTTAAATTGAATTAAACAGAAATTCTTAATGACGCTAATGAATGGGTCAGTTATTCTATTTCTCTCAAACTTCTGGTAATGCCCAGTAAGATAATTACGTAACCAGCAGAGAGTCCAGGGACTAATGCCTACTATTGAGATTTTGGCAAGCTGACATCATGGTTGACCAAATCTACTGCTCTGCTGTGGTCTAGGAAAATCACACCACAAAAGAGCTTCTGATCTAGCAAGTTCAATCAATCACTAGGGACTTTGACCAACACTATGGAGGCACTCTGTTTTGCTCTGAAGGCAGATGGGGGTGATGAGGTTATTTTTTATTTTGGCAGTCTTGGAGTTGATGGAGGTTATGACTGGAATATGTTTAGCAACCTCAGCTGGTCTGGTACCTTAGCTTGTCTATTCTTAGTGCACAGGGTGCCAATCATAAATGGCTATGCATGTTATAATACCACTGGCAAGTTTACAGCAAGGGTGAGAGAAGTAAGCAATTGGCAACTTTAGTTTGAACTTGAGTTGAGCTCCATAATTTTGGCTTGACTTCAGTAATTTGGTCAAACCATTTTGACTCCAAATGCATTAATTATCATGGGATATAGCAGACTTCAAATAAGGGGTAAAAAGCCTTGAGGTCAGCAATGCATATTCAGTACTGTAACTTACTTGTGGCAAATGGTGTTGGAATACCATTGCTGGGGCTTGGTGTGTTTGCTGTGGTGTGACAAAGTCTGCAACCCACTAAACCACCCTGGTAGATCAGCCCAGTGCTGATCTTCATTAATAAATAATATTCATTGCAGAGTTCAAAGCTTCTACCCCCATAGTGTCAGTTTAATCTCTCTGCCAATTACATTACCCTTCCTGGCCCCATAGATTTTGAAATTGTATAATAATTCCCTCCAAACAACACTGCATAATATAACCTAAAAACAAATGAAAGGAAATTAAACTTACGGCATTACTTTACCCTTCACAGTATCTAACCATCCACAAATGGAGATTTTTTTTTCCTTTTTTATTTTAAGTTATTTAAGTTTATGTTAATTGAAATTTGTACACAACAGCTGCTTGATAAGGTTGTAGTCAGTAGACTATCTGAAATCAAACTGGAGAATGGGCAGTCACTTAAATCATCACTGTACCACTTGGGTGTGGTGGGGTGATGGGTATTACTGATAATGACTCTGTGTGACTGACATACAGGTTCATAATCAGCTTGTTAGTGATGGCATTGTGAATGTCCTAGTGCCATCAGGAGGAGGATGTGCATCTGAGTTGACCTTGTGCTCCCCTGCTTCTGGGAGTGGTGAAGCAGACTGTGGTGCCAGTTCCAGTGGTTGTTTGGGGATACATGCCAACAGGAGGTGTAGGAGCAGGATTACTTTAGTACTGGAGTAGACATCACTTATTAGACATGTAAATAAGTGAGTGGATATTTAAAGTTTATCCAATGACAGTTGATTTTGAGACAGGATAAGAATTAATGATTCTCTGGATCTAGTCTTGGGCAGGGTGATGAAGCAATATCACCAGTGGCATTAGCATTTCTTTCAGGAACAACTGATGTTGGAGGGCATCTGAGAAAATACAAATCCTCATCAGCTGGCAGTGGTCAAATGACTTGACCATCTCTCCTGAATTTGATTTAATAACTATTTCTGTCAGATAGTTGTTTTCTGCTTAATGAGGTTACATCATGTACCCTGGTGACAAGTCTGAGAGTTCCTCCAGAATTTATTTATTTATTAAAATGTTTCCCCAGGAAGGCACACTGAACAACAAGTTGCTCATCTCCCAGTGAGACCTGAGGGGTGGGGGTAAAATTGGATGAAGAATTAGACATATAGCTTAACATTTACTGTAACATATCCAAGAAATGAAACATTCAATTACATTTGTAACAAGACATACAGTTAAAAAATATAATAAATAATCATACAGTCACGTTTGTGGCATAACATACAATTAAATATATCATACCTGTTGAATATGCATTTAATTACAAGTGCCATATCTGAGGAACATAATACAGAAATTTAATGTAGCCTTGGAGCCAACTCCTTGCAGGAATGGATCATGGTTAATAGGCAGATTATTTAACAATTATTGAATGAATGAGGTCCAGTGGGGGGACATCAAGGAGGGTAGGGGGTAGACAGGGGAAACTAGCTGGGGGAAGGAGAGGATAAAGATGGGGGGAACATTACAGGAGAAAAGTGAGCAAGAAAAATCTGTTGTGAAGGGCAAGTTAACACAGGGCTAGAGCTACCTTGAAGCACCTCAGACAGAACATTGTTTAACCACGAGTAGCACACTAAACTGAAGCTTGTTTCCAGATGTGATCTGAGAGCACAAGAAAGTTAAGCAACTTGCTCAGGATCACACAGTATGCACCTAGGCAGCTGTGGGATTCAAACCTAGATCTCCAGATTTGCAGCTCAGAGCCTTAACCCACTGCACTATACTGCCTCTGCAAAAAGTGCAAATTATTAGCTCAAGTGAACTAATTCCTTTGATTAAGTGTAGGGGTAGAGAGAGGGGCAGGAGAGAGGTAGGGGTAAGGGATAGGGAAGGGAAAGATGAGTCATACCCTGAACTGGCCCCTTCAGAGTGTAGAGATTGCTGCCAGTGGCAGAATGAGGCAAAGGCTTAGAATAAGGGGCAGGAGTAGGCAAGAACAAGTTGGGTAGAGATAGTAGAGGGAATGGTAAAGGGAAGGAGGAGGAGGGGTGGGAGAAACTTGCCTAAGACTGAGCCTCTTCACGATGCTGAGAATCCTGCCAGAGAGCAGGCTCAGGCTAGGATGAGTTAGGTAGAGAGGATGGCAGGGAAAGGGGAGGGAAGGAAGAGTCATTTCCCAGTGTTGGACCCATCCAGGATGCTGAAAACCCTGCCAGGGGGCAGAACTAGGTGAGGATAAGTTTGAAAGAGAAAAAAGAAAGGATGAAGGGAAAGGAGGGAAGAGGAGGGAAAGAAGAAGCTTACCTAAAACTAGGCCACTCCAGGGTGCTGAGAACCCTGCCAGAGTGCAGAATCAGGTGAGGACTAGTTGGGCAGAAAGAATATGGGGAAGGGGGAGTGAAGGAGGAGTAATTACCCAGTGCTGGGCCCCTCCAGGATGCAGAGAACCCTGCCAGGTGATAGACTTAGATAAGGACAAGTTGGGAAGAGGGAATGGGGGATTAGAAGAGGAAAGGAAAAAAGAAGGAGTGAAGGAAGGAAGAAACTTACCTGACAGTAGACATTGCCAGGGTGCTAAGAATCCTAACAGAGGGCAGATTTAGGTGAGGACAAGTTGGTCCAGAATGTCCATGTGGCACTGGCATTTATTATGCAAAAGCTGACAAGTATGCTTGTTTGTCTCAGGAGCATCACTAATCCAAGTCTTCAATGTCACCACACTCATGTCTGACACTGGCACAATTAGAAAAACGTAGAAGAGGAGGGACACTATGACCAGAAGGTTGTGTATTCACATTCTGGTTGGTTTCTTCAAGTTGTCTTTGCTGCTACAACATAAAGGAATGCAAAAGTTTCTCTCTGATAAAGTCTATGAATCAGGGGAATGAACAGACCTGGGATACAGTAATGCTGCCATGACAAAATGTATCCTTGTTCTAATGCAATCTCACCTGCATGAAATCTATGTAAGAAACATCTCTGCCTCTTCTTTAATTTGGAAGGCATTCTGCTGCTGCTGCTATGACTCAAATAAACTAGAGGTGTCACTTCCTCCTCCAGCACTATCATCAATGTCATCATCACCATCACCAGTGCTGCTGCCAAGGCCACCTTTTCCACCAGCTTTGCTTCATTAGGCTGCTGTAGAAGATATTAAATAACAGAATACATGACATTCAAGTAGATTCACCATGAGAAGAAAAATGTCATTGCTTGCTGATTATGCACTGAAATATTTGGTGACCTGTTCATATAGTTACAGAAGCAGAATGAACTTCTGAAAAACACACCACTGCAGCCATAAAATGTATCCACCATAGGCCATATCCTCAAATTCCTTAGTCCAGGAAACATTCCTTTTGCATGAGTTTATCCATAATATAACATACAGAGTTCCACATGTGGAAACATGTTTAATTAAGCAACAATTGTGATAAGTTGCTAATGGTGGAGGAACTCAGCACATTTTGGGGAACAATGCAAATAGCTGGTGATATCCCATACTGTATTAAGTGCTTCTTTTAACTGCGCACGTCAGGCACATGACTCCTGACCAGAATTAGTGCATTTTCAAAATACGCCACATGACAGAAATCCCCATCATCTATCACTTCCAGCAAGTTACTGACATTGCCCATCATAGTTCATGTATACCTTCAGAACATAAGGGTAAATCCAGATGTCTAACAGAGATAAGATGAAATGCAGAATGTTTTCCCGATTGTGCTTTTCCTTCATGACTGACACAATAAATAAGGTGCTTCCTATATTTCTTTGCCTCTGTCTACTTCTTTCTTTATTATTGTTTTTCCATCACTGTCATGTCATCAGCCAAGCTACCACGCAGTCACATTGCCAGTCATGGACCCCATAAGACCCTTACCTAACTGCCCATTGGGGAAAGATTTCCACAAATGTTACTGGTATGAGCTGATAAACTTTAACTTAGAACAGGACGGTGCTGGCAAATTTGCTCTATTGCCCTATACAAGTTCCAAAAAAGAATAATTGCCATACTGCTTTTAACCACTCACTGTAAAAGGCTCACTGTCTTAGCACATACATCCAAATAAAACACTAAGGGCCAAATATTCAAAACTTTGCCCCAGGGCAAAATTAGCACTGCCCAGCTGGCAAACTTAGCCCGGAGCACAGAGCACGCTATATTCAAAAGGAATAGCCCAGGGCAAACAGCTTCCAAATATGGCATGGTAATGAGGCCATGCAAACTGGGCTGGGAGTGCAGGGCAAAAATAGCCCTGGAATAAGACAGCACTGAATAAAGCAACCAGGAAGTGCAACCCACAACAACAACACAGTACACAGCAACATGAGGGCAGGTACAGATGAACTACGTGGCAATATGTGTGTGCCAGCAATGCATGGACTCAGTACAGCTGCAGGAAGCAGCAGATGTGAAGAACAGTGATCAAAACTGTATAATATTCCCCATGCTGTGGCGCCCGCGCTAACACATTAAGCGTAACGATGGCGTGGAGCTAAGCAGTTAGCCTGGAGCAACCACGTTTGCCAGGCTAAAATGTGCCATATTCAAAGTGCCATGCAAATGAGCCTACTTACGTAGTCTCTGGGCAAACAACGGATTAGTATCTCATTATACCCTGATTTGCATGCAGTTTGCCCAGCGTTACTGCAGAGTCCCACAGAGCCACCTGTAGGTCAGTCTGGAAGTACAGGGCTGACCAGGTCAACCGCAGCTCCACCTGTAGGTCAGTCTGGCAGTGCATGAGGATAGCTGCAGGCTACATGTAAACAGTACAGCATAGCATAGCATATTATACCCCAGGGGACAGGACACCATAGGCACAGGTGGTGATGGTGCTGCATGCCACTGTCACATTGTAGGGCATGCTACAGTGCACAGCAGAAACTACAGTAGCAAGTGGGCCAGTAGTGCGTGGACACAGCAATGCCTATGGTGTGTAGGGCAGTGATGATGACTGCACTATACACAGTGAGCGGACCAACCTGTGGATGTTTTCTGACACTGGACATTACTGTTATGCTGTTGTGTGACCCACAGATGCTGCACCTGTGGCATGGATGCTCACAGTGACATGTACATTTCTGGCTTTGTGTGCTATGGCAGTTGTACAGCTGTGAGGTATGTGGCCGGGGGGGCATATATTATCTGAAAGGCACACTGGTGTTGGGGTATTCCAATACTGACCCATGTACACTGCATGATGTGTCCCAGCCTTGTGGCCACACCTGATCTGTAGCACAGCCTCGCCACCTGTATATGCTCCCTCAGCATCCTCCATGCCCACAGTGCTGCATGTGTGCTGGCATCTGTTGGTGTCCATGGAAGTGTGGTCCACAGGTGTGTGCTGTGTGGCCACACTGCCATGCTGTCCACTGGTGGCAGGGTCACCACTTACTGCCTGGCATGACTGGGACTGGTGGCAGATGATGGCATCATTGTGATGCCATCAGTTAACAACATGTGCTTCCTCTATGTTTGGCTTTATCTATGTGTCATATTTATTTGTTAGGGTCATGCAAAGCCAGCGCTAAACCAGCATAAGCGCCCGCGCAAAGCCACAATGCTTAGCTGATTGCCCAGGATTAAGACCAGCTTTTCCTGGGCGAGCAATGCACCGCGCCAAGTGTCGCACTAAGTCGCCAAGAAACCACTAGCGCAGCGCTTAGTTGCTGAATATAGCATTGCGCCTGTATTCATGTCAGTTGGCCCCTTGCATACATTATAATTTTGCCCAGCGCTAATGCAGTTTGCGCGCGCTATTTGGCCTTTTGAATATGGCAGACTCGCGCTAATCCCGCGCTAAACCTGCGCAGATGGTTTTTGCCCAGCGCAAAGTTTTGAATATCTGGCCCTAAATGCATACAGCTTAAATTGTGAAGGCATCATTCCAATAATTTATTCTGGTGCATAATCATATATGATAAAGCAATAGGGACCTGCTATTCAAAAATCTGTGCGGGTGCTAACCGGTGTCTGCCTTTGCAATATAGATTTTGTGCCACAGCCCAATATTCAAAAGGGTCAGTTACATGGGCAAACAAGGTTAGCATCCTTGCAAACCACAGTGTATGCATGTATGGAAATTTAGGGGCTGTGATAGGAATATTTGCACAAGCCAATATTCAGCGGATTTGCACTGCACAAATGGGTTTAGCAAGGTCCTTTTGCGCTCCGCAAATACTACCAAAGAAAAGCTCTTCTTACTCTGTACAATCCTAGCCACTGCCAGGGGTAATGCAGTCAATGAGCCCATCAGCCAATGGGGAGCACACCCACCCCCTATGGTCCTGTGCACCCGCAACCACCAGCCTGGCAGAGCAAACATACCTCCCTCCCTGGTGTCTAATGATGACCCCAATCAGTGGCCCATCAGCAGCATTACTCACTCCCTAGTGCCAACGGTCCCCTCATCCTCCAGCTGCTAGCTGGTAGTATCAGACAAATACCCTCCCGGTATCTAGTGTGCCCCTCTCTGATTGTCTACCCAAGTATGTTACAGAACTGCCCTGTGGATAGTTTATCCCCTCCCTCCAATCACCATCTTGATGACAAGTCAGTACCTCCCTGGTGCCTAGTGACTCCCCCTTCCCTGATCCCAAGCCCATACACAATTCAACACCACCACCCTGGTGGCTATTGCTTCCCCTTCCCCTAGATTGCTGGCACATAAGCAACTCAACACCACCACCACCTTGGTGGCTAGTATTTCCCTTCCCCCTCAGATCACCAGCTCTGAAGCAAAATTACACCACCTCCCTGGTGGCTAATGTCCCCCTCCCCACCCTCCAATCACCAGCACATAATGATGACAAACCCACTGCTGTGATTGCTTGTGTTCCTCTGATTGCCAGGCTAGAATGAGAACAACACCACTTCAAGGCTGCTTAGCGACTCCCCTCTCCCTCCACAGCCATCCAACACCTGAACCTGTCCAACCATAATGACCATAAGGACGCCTGGCAGAGTGGTCCCAACCCCCAAATAACCCATCCCCAGACCCAGTACAGTCACACATGTGCCCTGATGTAAAATGAAGTTGTCAAGTGGTGACCCCCAGGTTAAGTGAGTGACACGTGGCAGCAGGCACAACCCTCTTGCATGACCGGCCACCCCCTGATTCATGTAACTGCAGCTCCACCACAGTTCCTGGTATCTAGTGGCCCCCATCCCAGCCACAGTACTGACTACTCACCAATCCTGACCCATCCCCCTTACCTGTCATTCAGTGCCACGGGACCTGACAATCACCTGCACAGTCCTCCAGTCACCACCTTGGCATCTGAACATGCAAGGAACATGCATTCTATTTATAGTCATTGGACCCAGTTCCTATAAATAGGACATGCATTCTCTGCCTGTTAAGATGGCAACTGGCTGAGTGGTGATGGGCGGGATATTGCCAGTAACCATCAGGTCCTGCGGCAGCAAAT
Source organism: Neoceratodus forsteri (assembly GCA_016271365.2). Lineage (NCBI taxonomy): Eukaryota > Metazoa > Chordata > Ceratodontiformes > Ceratodontidae > Neoceratodus > Neoceratodus forsteri. The sequence goes on from CM057454.1 coordinate 288,314,334, forward strand.
GCCGGAAGTAAGGGCAGAAAATGAGTGGGTTGTTAGTTAGTGCTATGGTTGGAAGAGGTCTGCGGACACCAGGGAACTTTGTGATGCGGCTGCAGTTATGCACATCAGGTGTGTCAGGCCATACAGGAGGGTTTTGCCTGTTACAAACTGTCACTGACTTAGCCCCAGGGCCTGCACTTGACAGTTTCAGTTTACAGCAGGGCACATGTGTCTGTATTGGTTCTGGGGATGCATTCTTGGGGGTTTGGGACCATTCTTCCAGGCATCCTTACAGTTGAATGGGGTTTAGGGGGTGGAGAGCTGTGGGGAGGGAAGGGGGACCGCTAGCCACCAGAGGGGTAGTGTTGTTCTCATTCCTGGCTGGAGACGGGGGGGTCACTAGCCACCAGGGAGGTAGTGTAGTTTTGCTTCAGGGCCAGCAATTCAGGATGGGAAGGGGAACACTAACCATCAGGGCAGTTGAGTTGATTTGCTTACAGGCCAGCAAGCTGGGTTTGAGGGGGAACATTAGTAACCAGGGTGATGGTGTTGTTTTGTATATGGGCTAATGACTGCAGAGAGGGGGAACCACTAGGCACCAGGGAGGTACTGACTTGTAGTCAGGTTGGTGATTGGAGGGAGGGGGTCCACTAGCTACCAGAGAGGTATGTACTTTTAATCAGGCTGGTGATTAGACAGAGGGAAACACTAGCTACCAGGTAGGTACTGACTTGTACTCAGAATGGTGATTGGAGGGGAGGGGACCACTAGGCACTAGGTAGGGTTGTTTTCTGTTAATACGGAACAGCAATTAAAGCGGGGGGGACCACTAGCCATCAGGGAGGTACTTACTTTCATCAAGCTGGCAATTGGACTGGGGTAAACAGTAGCCACCAGGGAGGTTCTTTTTATTTCTTGCAGGTTGGCAACTGATGGGTGCAGGGAACACTAGGCACCAGGAATATCTTCAAAGTTCTGGGACTGGGCTCTTGAGGGGTGGAGGTGGGCTAACCTGCCATGCTCCTGATATAAATGAGTCCATAATGGGCATGCATAAGGCCCCTTAGTGCCTTGCATGTCCAGCGAGCTCATTTGCATGGGTCCCTTTGAAAATTGCAGCTAGCGCTCCAGTGCTATTCATTCCTGATACACACTTCGGGATCTACATTTGGGTGGTGCTACCTGACTTAGTACTGTGCTGACATAATCCTATATTCAGTTGTATAGCACTGGTGTGCTATCTGACTGAATATATCATTTTCAGACCTCTAGGCAGTTGCAAAACACAGTGCAAAACTTTGTGCTGTGGTTTTTGCCTTTCTGAATATCAGGTCCTGTTTCTTTTACTAAGGGCACATTAGCTATGTTCTGCAACTTACAGAATCTATATGCCATATAGGATCTTGGCAGACTTCCATAGCAGTGCTAATTAAAAGGCTGGCCAAATGGTGAACATAACAAAACAGTTCAAGCAAAGTACATAATCAGTGCAGCTATTACTATGAATATAAAAGACAGTAAGCATACCGTGCAGCATTCCATCCTCAAAGGAAGAGCTGGTTAGTTGAAATGCTGGAGAAGGGTTGGCGAGGTGCTACATGGTATGCAAATTGTCTTTTATATTTATAGTAACAGCTGCACTTTTTTCACACTTTGCTTTGACTGTCATCTTATGTTCAGCTGTAATTAGCACTGCTATAGAATCCAGCCAACAGTCTATGAAGTATATAGATTCTGTAAACTGCAGAACATAGCTTCAATGTTTTGTGAATAGTAATAGTGCTTGTGTGTACTTTTAAACTTTGGCCTTTCTCTATTTCCACCCTTGGTAGAGAAGCCACCAGTGTTTAGGGAATAGAGGGCCCAGCACCAAAGGTGAGCAGAGTGCTAGAGGACAAGGAGGAGGAGGAAGGGGAGGGTGGTGGGTATTGAAAAACACACTAAGCATGGGCTGCTGGGAGATGCTACTTTTTGTTTTGTATGTGGGAGGAGCTATTCTCCCACATTGAACCTTGGGCATCAGCCCTCCCATTCAGTGTTTTGTGAATAATAATAGTGCTTGTGTATACTGTTAAGCTTTTGCCTATCAGTATTCCCACCCTTGGTAGAGAAGTGGGGCGGCGTTTAATGAATAGAGGGCCCAAAAAGAGATTACCTCCTCTAACTCATGGAGAGTGTGACCAGTAGCATGCAGGAGAGGAAAAAACCCTTTGTAGGAATCCACTGCGGACCCATACCTACTGACCTGCCCATCCTCTGGGCAAGCTAAGAGGAGATGATTCTAAATGCTTGTCTGATTTCTGCTTCTGGGTTTGGGATGTATGATTCAAAGGATGATGTGGTCCATCTTCCGAGTCTCTTGATGATGTGCAGAGGAATGTTGTTTTGTGATGCCGAAGAAGCCACTCCAGTCTGAAATGAATGTCATGAAAAGGCATTGATTAAGCCCAAGCCACTGAAGAAGAGTTCTGTAAATTCCAGGAACTATTTTGTCTTCGTAGGTGTTTGCTTGTCAGAGGTCAAAAGAGGATATGATGGATCTGAGTATGACTGGAACAGCATAAGTTGGTCTAAATAAGCTAATGGACACCAGTTTTGATAGGTCAGGTAACAGGTTATTTGTACTCCTCTATGTAATCTGTGAGTCTTTGAAGAAGGAAGGAACCGGGTATAATGATCAGCTTGTTTCTATAAATTGGTGACCTTAAGGAATTTAGCAGAGGAAGATGATGTGACAGTGAATTCTCCAGGACACAGGAATGCATAGACGGCTAGACAAATATCAGAAGCGACCATGATATTCAAGATAGTATCAAATGGAACTGAATTCAGGAAGTCCAACAAGTTCTCAGTATGATGCCATCAACAGGGAGACAATGAGGTGTTTTGGTGCTAGTTGATCTTTGGATACTGAGTAGAAGAAGTTTAACTGAGGGATTAGAAAACAGTGAAGGCAAGGATGGAGTAGCTTGTGAAGAAAAGAACTGGCTGCCTGATAGGTATTGCTTAATATTCCCATATGATAATTTCAAGGCTTGGTGGCAAAAAGTTAGGAATGCGATTACGTGATCCATATGGACAGAAGTACCCTGGGTGGATTGCAATATGCATAATGAAGTAAACTTTTTCCATGCTGTAACATAAGTAGCTCAGGTAATTGGAGTTAAGGTGGTCCACATGATAGTGTTGGCTTGCTAGTGATAACATTCAGTGTCCTTATGAGGTTGCAGAATGGAGGAGGTGGAGTCATGACCAAGTCTGCTAAAGGACGGAAGCGATGAATGATCTGAAAGTGGAATTGAGAGAATTAATCAGCTGCTTTGTTTGCATAGCATGGAATGTGAAAACAGTGCAGTGTAAAATTGTATTAGAGAGATAACCAAGTCAGCCTCAGCATGAACAACATGATGGAATGAGACAAAGACCAGCCCTTGCTGATGATATTCATTGTGGGTTGATTGTCAGAAAAGATGGATACTGCCTGGAGAGACCAGTGATGTTCCCATATGAAGGCAGCTGCTACTATTAGATAAAATTGAAAATAGAGGAGATATTATTGAAAAGCCTTGAAGAGCTGTAATGTGTGGAGGCCAAGGAGCAGCAATCCAGGATTGCTCAAAGATAGCAGCACAGCCAAGCATTGGAGATGCATCAGTGTATATTACAAGGTATGAGTCAGGAGAAAGCTTTTAGTAAAACATTGAACAGCCATTCTAGTATTCTAAAGAAATGGGACCACATAGCTAGATCAGATTATGCAGCAACTGTGATTTGGTATGATGGTGCAGCTTGGAAACAGATGATTCCAATGTCAGGAGGTAGGAAATGAAGGATCGACCTTGAGAAATTATCCTCATTGCAAAGTTGAGGATGCCAGGAGGGAAAGAAGTTCACATTTCATGCAAGAGGAGAGAATCAAAAAGGGCTCCACTAAAGCTTGCATCGTGTGAAATTTACAAGGAGGTAACATGGCTTCCATACATTCTGTATCCAATACTATGCCAAGGAATTTGAGGGATGTCACTGGACCTGAAGTTTTCTCTTTAGACAGAGGAACTTCTAGCTCTTGGAACAGCTGAACAAGAGCAGAAATACCAGCTGCTGGAGGAGAATCTGGGGGATCTATCAGGAGAAAGTCATTAAAGTCTGGTTCCCCATATGACGCAGAGGAGAAATGCCAGACCTCACCCAACAACCAACACACTGAAATCTGGCCAATGGAAAATCATGTACACAAAGGCTCTCAGTCTGGGAAACAAGATCCCAGACCTGCAAGCAATAATAACAGAGGGTAAACTGAACATAGCAGCCATTAGCGAGACATGATTCACCAGTAACCACACTTGGGAGGCTTCAATACCTGGCTATGTACTGTTCAGAAGAGACCAAGGTGCAAAAAGGGGGGTGGGGTGGGGTGGAGTGGCCCTTTATGTCAATGAAAATATCAAAGCTACAGAAATTCAGAATACACAAAAGTAGCCAGAAGAACTGTGGATCACCCTGGAAACAGGAAATGGGACAGCCATATGAACTGGGGTTGTGCACAGGCCTGTAGACCAGGGGAGGACATTCACACATTACTGTTAGAAGATATACAGAACATGACAGCTAAAGGGGAGGTTCTGATAATGGGAAGCTTCAACATGCCAGATACAGACTGGTCAATACCAGCAGGAACATCTGCCAGAACTAGACAAATGGTGGATTCCCTGCAGGGGGAGGGCCTCAAACAACTGGTACAACAACCCACAAGAGACAGGGCTATACTAGATCTAGTACTGACTAACAAGAAAAGGATCACAGATCTCCAGGTAGAAGGTCACCCGTGGGCCAGTGACCATCACATGGTATGGTTCAATTTGGCCACTAGAACTAAATCATCCCATTCCAAGGCAAAAATATGGGACTTCAGAGGAGCTGACTTTGATAAGATGGTCAACAGAGTTAAGCTCGCCCATGCAAAAAGAAATATAGGTGAGGGGGTATGGGCAAAGTGGGCAAGCATTAAGGATGCAATACTTGAAGCAACATCCCATTGTGTTAGAGAGAAAATGAAGTGCAAAAGAAGAAGGAAACCACTTTGGTTCTCAAAAACAATAGCAGAAAGGTCAGAGACAAAATGCTGGCCTTCAGAAATGTAATGGAACGCAGTAGGATGAAGCTAGGGAGGCATACCAAACTTCCCCAAGGGAAGCAGAGAAGGCAGTAAGGCAGACAAAGGCCCAAACCAAGGAAACACCAGCACGAACAGTAAAAGAAGGTGGCAAGACTTTCAATAGATACATTAGTGAAATGAGAAAGTCCAGAGGGGGTATTGCTAATATCAAAGGGGATGAGGAGGCATGTGAGGAGGAGGACCATGTAAAAGGATTTATCCTAAATAGATACTTCTGCTCATTATTTACTGAAGAGAAAGTAAAGCAGGGCTGACAGCTCAGCACTATGGACAGGGGAGGAGGGAGGTGTGCACTAGTCCCTTCACAAAAGAAATAGCCCTTCAAGAGCTTGATAAGCTCAGGGTGGACAAGGCAATGGGACCTGATCTCATACATCCCAGGGTACTAAAAGAGCTAAGGGTTGAACTAACAAAGCCATTATCAGAACTATTTAGTGAATCTCTGAGCACAGAAGAGTTCCCAGAAGACTGGAGAAGGGCTCATGTGATCCCGCTCCACAAGAGTGGTAGCAGAGAAGAGGCAGGGAACTACAGACCAGTCAGTCTTACCTGAAAAAGTCATGATTTAGGAGGCACTCCTTAAGGAAAAGATAGTGCAACACTTGGAATTCATAGGAGCACAGGGTCCAAGAGAGCATTGGTTTACAAAAGGAAGGTCCCATCAAAATAATCTCATAGATTTCTTTGACTGGGTAACCAGAGTGGTGGACCAAGGGGGAGCAGTTGATGTCGCCTACCTTGACTTCAGCAAAGCTTTCGATACTGTTACACATAGAAGATTGATTAATAAGCTGGGTAGGCTTGGGTTGGGTCAGAAGTTGGTCAACTGGGTGGCAAACTGGTTGTCGGGTAGAAATCAGAGCATGGTGGTAAATGGTATACAGTCAGAAGAGATGCAAGTCACAAGCGGGTTACCTCAGGGATCAGTCCTGGGGCCAATCCTCTTTAATATCTTCATCAGTGACATTGCTGATGGACTGGAGGGTAAGGTTTGTCTGTTTGCAGATGACACCAAAATCTGCAACAGAGTGGATGATCCAGATGGGGTGGGCATAATGAGAAGAGATCTGGATAAACTAGCAAAATGGTCAGAAGAGTGGCAACTGGGGTTTCACGCAAAGAAGTGCAAGATCATTCACATAGGGAAGAGAAACCCTGAAGCCGCCAATAGGCTGGGAGAGGAGTAGCTGGCAGTCACAAGGGAAGAAAGAGACTTGGGCATCATCATCACCGATGCCCTGAAATCATCCAAGCAGACCACTAAAGCAGTAGATAAGGCTAGGGGAATGTTGGGGTGTATTAGTAGGGGTATCACAAGTCAGAAGCGGGAGGTAATAATCCCTCTTTACAAGACACTGATTAGGCCCCCTCTGGAGTACTGCATGCAGTACTGCAGGCCAAACCTTCACAAGGACATTAACCAAATTGAGGCAGTCCAGAGAAGGGCAACCAAAATGGTGCTGGGACTGCATTAGAAAACATAAGAGGACAGATTAACAGAGCTCAATATGTATAGCCTAAAGCAAAGAAGGGAGAGAGGTGATATGATCGAAACATTCAAACACCTTAAGGGCATTAGCAAGGTGAAAGAGTCTAACATGTTTCAGTATAAGAAAAAATAGCAGGATTTGAGGATACAGCATGAGATTAGAGGGAAGCCTATTAAGGGGTAATGTGAGGAAGTTCTTTTTCACAGAAAGGGTGGTGGATGCATGGAATGGCCTACCTCAGGGAGTGGTGTATATGAATACAGTGCAGGGCTTCAAACAGGCATGGGATAGGCATAAGGGAGCAATACAGATGAGTATGAATAGACAGGCCATTGACAGAGCAAAGTCTGATGGCACATTCATAAGATAGAAAAAAAATGGGCAGACTGGATGGGCCTTGCGGTCCTTATCTGCCATCAACTTCTATGTTTCTATGTAATAGATGAATAATTGCTGGACCATGACAAACATTAAGTAAAGCCCAACAAAGCAATTCAGAGAACATGTTGAAAAACTTTGGTCTGCTTTTGCAGCCAAAGGTCAGACAAACTACAAAGTAATAGTAGTCCTCCCAGAGCATACCATAGAGATGACAAAGAGATGGATGAATGGGTAACAACTTAAATGCGTCTGTGACATCAGCTTTTGAGAACCAGGAGCCAGGACCGTAGCATTTAATAATTGTTATTGCAACGTTGATATGAGCATAGGATAGAGAGTATTTATCAGAGGGAATCAAGGAACTGATACTAGGTGTGGATGAGGACCAAGGTACAGATAAGTGAACAATGAGGTGTTTTTTGTCAGAAAATGTTCTAGTAGCAACACCTATGGGATTAAATTTCAATTTCAATTTTATTTTTTATACTGAAAGGTATGCGAGCAAAAATTCCTGTTTCACAAATGTGCAGTGGTACAGAAATGTGGTGATACAGAGAAAAAGGTAAAAACAATATTTGCTAAATTTTACGGTATTTACAATAGAAACAGTGTATATGACAGGATCATCTAGATTAGAAAAAAAAAAACAGAGCACACAACAAAAGAGCCAAAATGTAGATACATATAAACTGTAAGGTAACTCAAAGATTGGCAGCCATTCAGGGAGGTTGCCTACTGGGGCAGGCACAGATGGTGGATTGGAGGAGGTGGTCCTTGAGGGACGAGGTGAATGAGCCAACTACAGACCTGAAGTTCAGCCGACAGTTTTTGTAAAACTTAGCGCCCTTGTATGTAATGGAGTTCTGTGCATGCTTGGTGTGGTAAAAAGGGGTGTCAAAGATATGACAGGTGATTAATTGGATAGGAAGAAAATAGAGGGTGCTGAAAAGGATCCAGGAGGAATTCCTTTTGAAGTTCTGTTTTTTACAGCTGCTGGACTACTGTAGGATCCTTTACCGCAGATTGAAGATTATAACATTGGAAGATATCTGAGGGGAGCACTGCAATGCCTGTGTGGAATCCTCGAGAGAAGCCAGAAAGTATATACTGCATGACTGGGTGAGAAGGATGAGAAGCTAGAACCTTGGATAGAGCTTGTAAGTTGATTGGAGTAGATGGATGAATAAATTGCCATTGAAGAGGCCAGGGAGCTTTTGGACAGATATGGCAAGCATGGGCATCGCCACAGAAGCTGCAGATATGAAGGATCATGCAGCCAGATCCAGGGCAGCCAGTATCATTAAATTTGTTGCAAATTGGTTTCCATCCAATTAATTGAATGGGCCTGCCTTGAACGTCCAATTGGGCATAAGGAGCTTAAAGATTGGAGATGGTACGAATTAGCCTTGGATAAGGAGCAGAAGTTGAGACTGATGGATGATCATGTCTTTTTGGAATGGTGAATGGGGAGGCATCAGATACTGTTAGAGGACAAAGGGAAGCAAAATGGGTAAATGAGCCACACAGGGAGCACAAGAAAGTGCATGGCCCAGTGAAGTGACAGCAAAAGAGCTAATTGTTGAGAACCACCCAATTCAATTTCATATTGTAATGGGCTAAGGCTGCTGTGGATTTTGGGGAGAAGGATAGACGGTAAATGCAAAAATAGGTTCCTCCATATTGAATACCTAAATCAACAAAGAGACAGACATAAGAGTCTAATTCCTCATGTCTCAAAGGAAATGCAGAGCAGATCACATCACAATAGAGTCTGAATGCCAGGACAAATTCAGGCACAGTCAGTTTCTTTAGGAGTCTGGGATTATTAGACTTCAATATCACAGAAATGTCACCACAGGATACAATTCTGTTTGCATTAGTCTCGTGAGAGGAGATAAGCAGGGATATCAGGTTAAAATGTTTCCCATCAATGATATCCCTGCCGAGGTGACATGGAAAAAGGTGAATAGGACAGATGAGTGGAGAAGATGAGAGAGACATAATACCTGAGTTCCAGAGAGTTGGTGGCTCTGAGGAGGATGGAGTACTTAAACATGGCAGAATACTGGGATGCACAGGGATATCAGGAGCATGGCTGTCAGACTGAAGTACAGGGGGAGCTGATGGGTCAGAGGCTGGAGTAGGCTGAGCAGGGAAATGAGCTTCAATAGCTACCATACAGGATTTTAGGTCAGAAAATGAGCAGGTGAACTGAACCATGAAGTCTCAAATTTTGGGCAAAGATGCAGGTTCCATTTGAGGAATGGGCAGGCTAGGACCAAGACCCAAGGAGGGTTGAGACTTTGAATCTATGAATAAATCATGTAACTCCTGTTTGGGGGTGGAAGCTGAGTGTTGGATACCAAGTTTTTTTCAGTTCGGCCACGAGGCGGGGAAAAGTCCAATCAATAATTGAGCAGTTTGATTTGGAAGTCCATTTATGAGCTGGGGGGGTGCATCAGATGAAATCTGAGGATACCTTGTAGGACGTAATTTGGGGTTGTAGGAACAGAAATCAGTTGACGTAGAAGATGCCATGGTGCCAATACCCAGCTGTGTTTTGCACTGCAAGTATAAGGAGAACTAACCCCAAACTGACCAATCACTGAACACTAATTGAAAGCCACAGTTCCAGTGAAGTGTTTTGCTGGTGGGTTAGAAGGTTCATACAATCACACCTCTGACTAAGGATGGCAAACCCAAATCTTGTGGCATAGGAACTTCTTGAAAGACATCTATACATAAATAGGAGAAGTCACTGAATGAATGAGAGAATAGATTCCCATCTCTGGTTGACAGGGCAAGCCTATCTGCACTCAAATACCTTGATAGGTATGCATTAGGGATGGATACTGTAGAAAACTGCTGGTGATGGCTGCAAGTGAAGAGCAGCTGACTACTGCTTTGATATTAAAAAGGGAAAGAAACACGAAAGTTAATTTAGTAAGCAGGAAAGGACAAAGGAAAAGGGAAAGGAGATGATAGAGAACTAGCAGAGGGGGAGTACACATATATAACGACTGAACAAGACACAGTAGCTGACCAAATAGAAAGGGTCAAGGAGTAAAGTACAGTAAAAGAGGAAAATTGAGGGAGCATGGCTTTAAGATGGGCATGATGGGAGCACATCACAACCCAGAAGTGCTAGCTCAGGAACGGAGCAGAGACTCCGAAGAGTAGCAGGAAAAACCCAAAAAGAAAACCAAAACAGCAAAAACAGCAGAGGGGCAGAGGAAGCACTGAAAATAAAAGGTAGGGTGGGATGTTGGAGGACCGCCAAATGAGAAGCTGGAGCAGGGAAGGGAAATGAGTGGGGGTGGGAGTTAAGTGAACACCAGAAGAGAACAAAGGGAATGGGGGGGCAGGTACAGAGCAAACAGGGAAAAGGAGAGAGCGCAGAAAGGAAAAAGAAACTGAACAGGGAAGGAAAGCAGAGGGACGAGAGGGCACATGAAATGAGATATGACCAGAGAGCCATGGCAGCGGCCAGCAGAGAGACAGATGACACAGAACAAACAGAGAAAAGCAGGTAGCACACAGCTACGAAGACCATGCAGCAGCCCAGAGTGTTGAAAAACACACCAAGTGTAGGATGCTTTAAGAGGCTTCTTCTTGTTTGGTATGTGGGAGAAGCTATTCCCCCATGTTGATCCTTGGGTTTCAGCCCTTCCATAAAGTGCCCATAGTAAAAGTCATATTGTTTAACTATATGTTTATGCACCAGAATAAATTATTGGAATGATGCCATCACGATTTAAGCCATATGTATTTGTTGCTTTATTTGGATGCATGTAGTAAGACAGTGAGACTGGTTAAAAGCAGTTTGGAGTGCAGAAATTACTCCCCATTGGGGAAAGACCCTCTGAGAGTAGTCAAAAGTGAGACAGGACATCCTCATCTGTATCACTCCAGATTCAGTGGTATTGGTGATTCCTCATACAAGGTGGGTGGCGTGGTGCTTAAGTTTGCCAGTGTCATCTTGTGGTGTGCTGGGGGCCTTTTTCCCCCCCTGTTGTACTCCCACATCAGAGATGCTAGGCCATGAACATGTTACACAGTGCACAATGGGCATGCATACCATATGTTCTTTGCATGGTAACTTCCACTGCCATCTCTGTCTGAATTGCTCTACCTACATACTCCTAGGTGGCACTCATGCAGTGTAGAATGGATGAGAATCCACCTGTAGGAGAAGAGCCTCCTCTAGGATGCTCAATCCTCCTCCCCCATCTAGGCGACAATGAACCAGGCCAAGTCTCATTCCCAAACTTAGATCTTCAGCATCATAAGTAGTACCCCTGGTGAGGCTGGCTGCTTTAATATAACTCCTCCAAGGACTTGTTCTGGCAGAGGTTGGGATGTGAATGGGGGACTTCTTGAATTAGACATAACCCAATGGGCTGTGAGATATAAGAAACTTTGGCTTGCACTACTGCTGAAGGTCTCTCTAGTGAAATGGATAGAACACCCCTCTGCCTCCTTCAGAAATATCACCATATGCAGGCGTACTGCCTCATACATAGATGGGAGACATGCTGAGAAAATATAAAGTTTGATGGGATGTTGTATTTCAGATTCACTTCATGCAAAAGTGTTCAAAAGCCTGTGTCTTTTACCATGAAAAAAGACTTAAATCAAAAGCCCTCACCTCTGCAATGAGTTATTTGATTTACATGGAACTTAGGTGAGTAGGTTGCAGTCTAGTGTGGACATGTAATGACCTGGGTCATATAGATTGTTTTGTTTGCAGCAAGTTCAGGAGCAGGCTGGTACAGCATGCACTGGACTTTGCTATGCCTAACAGTGGTTGAACTGCTTGTGAAGCAGTGCTGGTACCTGGGATGCATCAGTTGGGTGCTGTGGCTGCCACTGTGGCCAGCTGACTTAAGCAAACTATCTTGTCCTATCACTTTCCATCCTCAACCATCCCTGCTGCCACTGGCCCTCCTGACCTGATGGGGATTAGGAATACATTTTGCTGTTAGATGCCATTTTCACTTTTCAAATGATAAACCAGAGTACTGGTTCCCAAATTTCTCAAACTGCAGAATGACACTGTCTGATATTTCGGTCAAATTGATTACATATGCATATACAGTATATTATGTACTGCATATTTATTCTGTATTGTTGATATTGGTTACATCTCCAGGTCCCCCCTTGAAAATGGGCATCTAGTGCTGTTGAGTCCTATCTGATTAAAAAACTTAAAAATGAAATAAAAATACAACATGCTTTTTAGTGGATTTGCAGTATTATTTGCAAAATACTCCGACACTGCAGAAGGTCTCTTTGTTTTTGAGCTACACTAGACTGGTTGTGAGGATGTACTTCAGGAGGAACTGGATGGTGGCTGTTACATGATTTCTTTTTTTTCTGTGACAATGGAATGACATACTGTATTTGGGATGGGCAGGCAGGGCAGCAGCAACAGATTGCACAGCAGTAGGAGGCACATCATGCTGTGGGGGCTGGGTGGTGCCTGTCTTAAAATTTCCCTTCCTGAGAAACTTTTGTTACTATTCTATATTTTTTATCTTTTTAAATGTTTCCACATTTTCTTGCGATGGCCTCCACTTCACAGTATCATATTCATCACTTCTTGTCACTGATAGACTTTTAATCTCCTCTTATTCTTCCTCTTTTTCATGTGTTTCCTCATGCCCTTTCTCTCCCGTGTTCTCCCCTTGCTCTTCCTCTCATACAACTTTCTTCTCCTCTTCCACTTGTACTGCTTACCTGTCTTTCACTCCCTCACTCTTTTTCCTCCTCTTGTGCCCCTTTTTCTTTCTGCCCTTACTTCTCTCCTTACATGGATCAAGTGCTTTTCCCTGCCATTTCATCTCCTCTTTTCATGCTGCCACCTCCTTTACCACCTCTGTCTAATGTCCTTGATATGATAAGCTGAACTTCATTATCGTCCTCTCTGGGACTTTCCACTACAACCTGCTTTGGTGGTGGTGCTTCTCATTTGCTTCAATAGAACTGTTGGATAGTTATACCTTGCCTTCCCCCCAAGCGGCCCCCCTGCAAATACCAGTAATTTTGCCTCTGTCAATAAGAACACAGCAGTGTCCATGCCAGACTCTGACTCTGTCACTCTCCTCACCTGATGACTGAGCAGCAAAAGTGGACTGTGTGGTGCTGATTAGAGGTGTGTGAATACCTTATCCCAAATATTTGTCTGAACATTCAATTCAGACCCCCAAATATTAGGGTATTCAGTATTTGTATTCATTTTTTAAAACAAAGATAAAGAAACAGTCCCCCCACCCTCCTCCCTAGCCTAGATAATTTCAAATATACAACCCTGCCCTCCCTCCACAATCAGTTTGAACCTCAGTCCCACCCTCCTCACCTCCAGCACACTCAATTTGATAAAACAACTCCAATGAGGGGTGACCAGCATAACCTGCTCTCTTCCTAAGTCAGCTGCTGTCTTTCAGTGCTTGTTGCCGTAAACAAAATATGTCCCCCACCCCCAACCCCAGCAGCAGAACTCTCCTCCCCCAAACACCAATATCATGAAACATGACTGGATAAAAGAAGCTAGAAGGCCACTGACACAGCCCTCCCTTCTCCATGGCTGTCCACCCTCTAGTGAATGAAAGTGCTCCAACACTTGCTCACATAGTAAAACAGCTGATAGTGTGATCAGCTGTTTTACTATGAAATCAAGGGCTGGAGTGCTTTCATTCACTAGGCGATAGCCAGCCGCGGAGATGGAGGTCTGTGTTGGTGGCTTCTGCTCTTTTTATCCAGTCATGTTTCATGATATGGTGTTGGTGAAGTGCTGCTGCAAGGATGGGGGTGGGGGACATATTTATTTTAGGGTGACAAGTAAGGAAATACAGTGGCATGCTGAGGAGGTGAGTGAGTGGTTCCATCTGCCCCTTACTGGAGGTTTTTTTTTATCAAATTGTATGTGCTGGAGGGGGGAAAGGTGGGCTTGGGATTCAAACTATTGGTTTGAGGAATGGGGCTTGTATATTTTAAAGGATCTAGACTGGGGAGGAGCGTGGTGGGCTCTTTATCTTTAAAAAAAAAAGTATTTCCCAACTAACTAGGCACAAATATTACCACTATTCATTATTCAGGATCTGAATAATGAATAGTGCATTATCTGTGGTATTCAGAAAATAATATTCATTACTCGCTCACCCCTAGTGCTGATGCTAATGCATGACATGGGGTCTGGGAGCTTCATACAATGGATCAAGGTGAACTGGCAGTTGTTGACAATGCCACTGCATAAGTATTTGTGGCAGCTCTTATGGTATCATATGAAATGGATGGGAAGACTTGTCCTTACATTTCAAAATGGATAACTTCCATCCTGGGTAGCAGAAGTAGAAGCAGGTGAAGAAGGAAGAGTGGGGAAACTGGCATGCTTATGGATTGCTCAGGTTAGTTTCATTACCAGATGCAGTAGATGACCAGTTGGAAAGCTTGCTTCCAGTGGGAATGGAAACAGTAAACTCATGGGAACTACTGAGCCACTTTTTTTTGCTAGACATCATGTACCCAGAAATATTCACACATCCTTACAGCTATGACTAGAAGTCCCTGTCCCTCCATGACCACTTCCTTCTCTAGCACCACTGCTTGCTGGACTTGTACTTAATGAAATTAGCATAGTGGAACCTTCCTCTGAGCCATTCCTCCCCCCAACATCCCTCTTAATTAAACTGTAACAGGTTGAAGAGTATAAATACTTAGGGGTATGGATGGATGTTTATTGCAAATAGACAGTACACAAAGATAAGATGGTAAAGAAATTAGGTCAACAACTTGGAATGCTCTATAGGATAAAGAATGAACTCACAAGACAGACTAAGCTGCATGTGATTAATACTGTAATACTTCCAGTAATATATTATGGTGATGTTGTGTATGGTGGCACATCAACAACTGATTTAAGAAAAATTCATACTATGTACAATCGATTGCCAAAATATATACTTGTGCTCATTGGTGTACTCATCATTGTCAACTTTACTGAAAATTAAATTGGTTACATCTAGAGCTCAGAAGGAATTTGCATATATTTAAAATAATGTACAGTAGTCTTAATAAAGCTTTGCCTGAATACATTGCTGATGACATAAAAATTAAACATACAAAACCTAGTTTGAGATCAGATCAGTATTTGGAATTTGAAATGTCAAGTAACAAGACAAAAGCTGGTTATTCTATTATTTCTTACTGTGGTCCAAAGGTGTGGAATAATTTATCTAATTACCTCAGACCACAAGATATTAAAATTAGTTGACAAAACATAAAATCATTGCATCATTCACAAGCTGTTATAAAATTGTTGGTCAGTTTTAGATTTAGGATAAATAGTGATGGAGATTTTCTCTTTTTTTGTCCTAGTATTGTTCTAATGTAGCATTATGCTATAATGTTGTACTGCACTTTAACACATAATCTATTTTAAATCTTTAAATGATGTATTTATATCTGTCTAGTAACTCTGATGTTCTCTTTTAACATTGTGGAACCAGGATGATTGTATGATGTCCCTTGTAAATGAACCTTACACTCAATGGGAATTTTACATATTAATTTATCAAATGAATAAAACTCATTACTACTACTTACTACTGCTTTATTATCCTGTTGTTTTCCTTATCTTTTCTACATGTGTCAATGACACACATAAGAAATGATGACATGACCCAGCTGCCACCAGACACTAACTATGATGACTCATAATCAGATTTATATGTCCTGTGCCACCAGTAGTCAATAAAATAAAAATTATTTGTCAAAAGTAACCTTCAAACATCTCAGACCATACCCCAGTCAAGGTGGCTGTCATAGTGGATAATCAATAATAATCTTCTTAAGCAAAACGATAGAGTGACCTTGATTAGAGAGTTTAATCAACATTTTTTGCAGAGAATAGGGGATGGGTCAAGACAGCAGCCACCTTTTGGTGTGCTTATACATTAAGGCCCAGATATTCAAAAGGGTTGCGCATGGCGCAACAGTGTTGAACCATGTGCTACCCACTGCTGCACCCAGCGTGATATTCAAAAGGGAAAAGTGTGTGGCACAAATCTCAATGCGATGGAGCGCTTCAGTAATGTATGCAGGTGCAGGTGGGGGGGCATGCCCGATATTCAGCCCGGGATGTGCAGAGCCATGGATGTGCAACCCCTACCTGCACCAGCACAAAGCTGATCCAAAAAAAAAAGGAACAATGGATGGTAACCCACAGGTGAGCTGCTGCATTGCAGGGTGCAACACGGCAGCTGCGACCTGTGGGTGGCCACCCGTGCTCCGGCTGCACCTGGTGCCCCCCCATTCCCGATCGCGGGCATTTGTAAAACAAATGCAGAATTCTGTCAAATATTCCTGGTGGTCTAGTGGACCGCTGTGTGCCCGATCGCGAATAATGGTTCCCATTCACATATCTGGAATGTGTAGTATGGTATGGGCTGCATGCCCATTGGCTCACACTGTGGACCAATGGATATACAGCCATACCGGCGATGTCAGTCAGTGGGCAGCAGGGTGGCAGGTGGGTGGGGTGCTGCTGCCCGCTGGCTGACGGGGGGCGGGGTGGTGGGGGCTCAGTGGGCGGGTGGGGGGTACCACTAGACCACCAGGGATATTGGACATATTTTTAGTTTTGATTACAAATGCCTGTGATCGAGCTCACAGCGGTCCACTGGACCACCAAGGAGTTTAGGGATATTATTTACTTATTTATTACAAATGCCCATGATCGGGCAGATAGCGGGTCCACTAGACCCCCAGAGATATTGGACATAGTTCTATTTTTTATACAAATGCCCACAATCAGGCTATGGAGCACATCACCGGCTGCAGGGGGCATTGGTCCCCGATGGCTGCTGCCTGGCAGGGCGCCAGGTGCAAGTCATCGGGATCAGTGCAATTGCATGCAAATGGGGCCATAATGACATGCAAATTGCCCCATTTGCACCTTGCATACATTATGGCCCTATTTGCATGTCAAGTTTTGAATATCGCGGTTGCTGTGCTTAGCGCAATGGAACTTGTGCTAGCGCATCCCCATGCTCCACTCTGGCCACTTGCCCTGGCACAGTGCCACTGCACCATGCACACTGCGGGTGGCCAGAGTGCGATATTCAATGCTGCTGAGCCATGGCGTAGCTCTGTTGAATATTGCCCAGTCCACACCCCCTATGCAGCCAAGTTGAGCTGTGCCCAAGTTTGCGCCACAGCCTGGCGCAGTTTGAATATCTGGGCCCGGTTGTGTGCATTTAGAGGAAAGCTTATTCATCTATCCACCAAGATTCAGAGATAGAGAGAGACAGGCACGGGTAGCCAATTTATTAGCCAAAATACATTAATTCAAAATTTAGATTGCACAAGAGGGTCCCTTCACATTACACCAGACCCTCAGTGAGATCAGGGAGCAATACCATGAGATTAAATGGGAACAAGCCAAATTTGCTCTTTTCAGATCAAAGGTGAACTATGTCCTTCAGGCAGGTAAATTTCTAACTCTCTGCCTAGAAGCTCAAGAGTCCACCAAAACAGTTTGGCAACTTTACCAACCTGCTTTTGCCTCTACTTTAACCAAGTCGAGATACATTGCTGTGGCCTTTCGGGAGTAATATCAGAAACTGCATAACATGACCCAAGACCCGCCCCAGGCTGAACACATTAGGGGTATTTGCAAGACATCTTACTTCATGCATTAGGAATACCATATATACCATTGTAACAGCAATGCTGTTACAGCAAATTCCCCACAGTGATACCAACCCATCAACACCCACAGCATTGAGTGGGTTGTCAGAGTGATTAAAGGTTAATTGACAAAGTTTTGATGACTCTCTCCCAACATCCCCCCACCAGAGTTGGAATCCATAATTCTGAAGGGGTGCAGGGTGCAGAGCCCCATGTATGGGAGGGAGTGTGGGTGGCGCATCCCCCCCCGCATTAACACCGAACAGGTGTCAGTGTGATCCCTGGTCACTGTCGGGACCTGGTAGTGTCAGAAAGGTAGGTGACAATGTGTCATTGTGGGAGAGGTTGGCAAAATTCTTGTCACCATGACTTGGTGGAACCCGGATAGAAGATAAAGAGGTTTTAAAATTACCTTTAACCCAGGGTGAACTAGTAACAGCTGTATAATCTGTGAGTTCCAATAAAGCTCCAGGACCAGATGGATTTGCTATTCATTTTTTTTAGGCCCTCAAGGCAGACCTTTTAAAACTTCTATGGGATGTCTGTATGGAGGCTTTCAACAAGGAAACTTTGGATCCTTTCATGCAACATGCTATAATTTCAGTTTTAGCCAAACCTGGAAAAGATGATAGATATGTAGAGAATTACATACTGGTTTCTTTACTTAATGGTGATTTAAAGATTCTAGTAAAAGCACTAGCCTCTCACCAACAGCAAGTCTGGTTGAAGCTGATAAGGGTAGGCCAGGTTGGATTCATGAGTGGTAGGTACTCTTCCAAACATCTGCAGAAGCTTCAGCTTCTGTATCCCAGTAGGCCATGGATCTGGTGGTCCTGGTCTCCTTGGATGCAGAAAAATCTTTTGATCGGGTTAATTGGCAGTATCTGTTTTATGTTGTAGAGAAATTTAGCATTCTCAGGGAAATTATAAAATGGATTCAACTTCTATATTCCTTCCTAACAGCCAAGATGCAAGTTAAAAAAGTCCTGTCACCCATATTTTAACCTAAAAATAGGACTAGACAAGGATGCTCTCTCTCTCCCCTTTTCTTTTCTGTCCATATAGAGAGACCCTGGTGGTTCACATTAATTCGAACCTAGAGATTCAGGGAGTTCGGTTTGGTCTATGCCGGTACAAACTCTTTGTATTTGCAGACAATCTTTTGATGCATGTTCAGAACCCTGATTCCTCAATCCCTGTGGCTCTTCAAGAACATCAAGATTTCGGGAATGTTTCCTTTTATCAGTTGAATTTGGGAAAAACTAAGCTGTTACCATTGAATCATAAAGCGAGGTGACAGGATCAGGCTTTCTATTGACTGCATTGGTCTAAGGAACCTCTAACATATTTGGGAATTAAAATCTCAGGTTCTATATAGTACATAATAAAATCTAATGTACAGTATATTATCAGCCTCCGGGATGGGCGTCATCTAAATCAAATTTGCCTTGCCTTGCCTTGCCATCAGTTTTGAGTTTTGAAACAGGATTTGGAATGATGGAAGGGCCTCCCCTGAGGTTCACATGATCAAAATAACTGTCTTGCCTAGGATTTTGCATTCTTATACCATGCTCACTTTGACCCTTTCCCCTTTGAGGGTTTAAAAAGCTACTTACTTTGTTGTCTGAATTCTTGTGGGTAGGGAAGTGTCATATTTAAAACTCTCTGCCACTAGGTCTTGTGGAGGGACTTGATCTTTCAGATTTCTTAGCTTATTTTCATGCAGCACAGAGCACAATATAGCTTTGCTAGCATCCATTGGAGGAGCCCCAGTGGGACCCTGTATACTGCAATGGTTGGTTACTGAAGAGTCTCTTTGTCAGCAGTATGGGATTTGTTTACATTCTTTATTATACAGTTCTTTTTCCAAACTATGGGTATCACTGAACAACACACCTATTGGTATCTTTTTACTTGTATTCTCTCAGTAATGTTGAATACTTAAAGGAAAACAGTGGAAAAGGCACAGCTTTACCCAGGCACTACAAAAATGCCTGATAAGTGCTTTCAGACGGTAACAGTTTTTAACAAATAACTCTAATTGATTTTTTAGTGATTTAAACAGTGGCCTTTAACTTTCACTTTCTATTGCTGGGTGCCACCATTTTATGAGTAGCAGAGAGTTTTCTGAGCTCACTTTATGCAAATATGTTCTGTCAACCAATAGCTGAGGTCAAACAGGCATATTAGCATACAGTGAGCTCAGGAAGCTCACTGCTGCTCATGAAATGACTGCTGCCAGCAACAGGAAGTGGAAGTTGTGGGTAGCTGTTCTAAGTCATTAAATAAAGTTGTTACTGTCTGAAAGCACTAATTGAGAGTTTCTGCAGTGTCTGAGGAAAGCTTTGTCTTTTCCATTGTTTCCCTTTAAATTCTCCCCAGCAGAACCTTTATACCAAACTATCTGGAATAATTTAAACTTTAACATAGCTGGGAAGACAGTTTTTTATGAGCACTGACAGAACCTAGGTATTTCTTTGGTCAAACATTGTTGATGTCCTGATGGATGGGTTTCCTTTCAATGTATATAAGACCAGTTTTTGTTAATTATAAAAGATATTTTCACCTTTCTGCAAATAAGAAATCGGTTAACTGCTACCCTAAGAAGACCTGTGCACAGGATTAATCTGCTGCACACCTCGGGAGAGTGGGCTACCATTACCCATAAAAGGCATACAATTTCTTTGCTTTATTCTGCCATCAGAGAGGCCATGCCATATCATTACGGTACATCCTCAACTTACTGGCCACAAGCTTTGCAATCTGAGTTTACGCAACATCAATGGGATGCAATATAGGTGACTGTGCATAGATATTTATAAAATGATAGCTATCATTTGATGCAGTTTAAAATTTTGCAAGATATGAACCACACTCCACAAAAAATCTATAAATGGGGTGTACAAGCATCCCCTCAGTGTACCCATTGTGGCACACAAGAGGGGTTTCTATCCCATCTCTTATGGAACTACCTGAAGTCACAAGCCTTAATGGATGGCAATTCAATAGGCCCTCGACCCCTTATTAGGGTTACAGGGATTTTTCACAAAGGAAAGGTGTTTTTTGGGGATGGATACTCACCAACTGTTGGGTAATTGCTGATACCACTTTGATTCCTTTGGTAACTAAGAGAATTATCCTTCACCACTGGATGGATACAGACCTCCCTTCCTTACTTGAGTGGCAGAAAGAAATCCAAGAGATACTATGCTTGGGAAAAGATGCTTGCCTCTGTGTGACATAACCCAATGGAATATAAAGAAAAGTGGGAATCTCTTGAAGCATTGTTACCTGTTATAGATTGGGTGATGCAGTTTTTGGTATAATTGTACTTGTCCTTCTTTCTTTTGTATATCTGCATGTGCCCTTGATTATACTTTGTACTGTATATTTTGTTCTGTGTGGCAAGTTACCCATGTTTGGCTGGTATAGACTTGTTATCTCTTTCCCTGCTATAATTCTCTAGTTCAGTGGTGGGAGGGGGGTGGAGTGAAGTTACTGTTCTAATGATACTATAATAATCTGAAAGCGTTTTGTCCCATAGAGAAACCCGGTTATATTCGTGGTTATAACCTACAGGTTATAACAGTGAACACACACCAGGTTTCTCTCACACTGAGCATGTGCAGCAACCACTCCATCACTCCTTGGTGCCTGACACCATTCCCCAGCTCTGCATAGTTCGCCACACTCAGAGTCAGCAGCAGTAATTTTTTTTAAAACAACAACCAAATGAGCAGCATTTTTTTTTTACATTATCTAGCTAAGGAAAAAAAAAACGAAAAAAAAAATCAGCAATTATTTTCATCAGGAGCTGTGGACCACATTGAAACCTGACCGGTCTGAGGCTCCGTAGAAATATCTTCATTTTTTATAATTGCTGTGGCAAGAAAACACTCCCCAGCAATTATATAAAATAAAGGCTGGGTAGAGGTGTGTAAAACTCAGATTTTACACACCCCCTCAGGGTGGAATGCCTTAAGAAACCCCTCAAGCTTTGCTCTCGGAGTTTATGTGCCATCCCACCCTTCGGGGGGGGGGGTAAAATCTAGTTGTAACCTCCTACCCAGCCATTATTCTACATATATTGTTCTTTGTTGTTTGTTATTTTTTCAAAATTTTCAATTAAGTATATTAATAAAAAAAGTCAAATATCTCAAAGCCATTTCCTGCATGCTAAAGTCATTGCCCTGTTACATGCCTGTAGCTGCAAAATATCACTTAGACTAAATTATGGTCTCCTCTGCAGCAACAACAGCACGATTTCACTTGTCTGCCTGCCTGAAACTAATGTTCAATGTTGTGAAAACTACCTAACTAGAATGCTAAAGTATGATTCTCTGATGATTTCTGATGAATCCTAACTTTTTCTGATCACAGTTTACTCTTTTTAAGAAGAAATTAACTGCTCACAGGTGCTAGCTCCTTCTCCTCCGAAAAGGAACTGGAAATTGCCCTGAGACATGCACAGTGTGAGAATTTTTCCAACTCTAGTGTCATTGACTGGCTACAGGTCAAGTGACTTGCCAATAACTTGCACATACTCAGTGTGTGCTTCCTGTTAGCATTGATTAATCATGGCACTAAAGTGCCAAAATGTTAAAGGCAACCTGAGTCCCTTAGGATTGGTTTCACTGGTGTACAAAGTGCCAGATTTTGGCACTTCCATTGAATGCCATTTCGGCATCACCTCACCTTTTCTCTGACTATGACCAAATTTTGTTTTAACAATTCTTCTACTAAAACCATTCTTCTTGTTGCATTGTTAATCATATGTCTTCATTTGTTTTTAGCTTTTCCTCAAATGAAGAATCCACACATTTTCTAAATAGCACTGTATTTTCAAAGTGTTAGCATCTCTTTTAATCAGCTGTCAGAAAAATGTCTTCATTATTAAAAATATTACCCCACTAGTACTACTTTCCAGAATTTCATAGTAAAGTCCTCCTTCTGTCCCTAAAGTCAGTGGCCCAGATATTCAAAAGGGTTGCGCATGGCGCAACAGTGTTATGCCATGCACAACCCACTGATGTGCCCCACGATATTCAAAAGGGAAAGTGCGCCGCACAAATCCTGATGCGCCAGAGCACATCAGTAATGTTTGCAGGCACAGGTAGGGGGGGCATGCCCATGCATAACCTGCACAGCCCGATATTCAGCCCGGGATGTGCAGAGTCATGCATGTGCAACCCCTACCTGCACCTGCACAAAGTTAAGCCAAAAAAAAAAGAAACAAGTGATGGCCACCCACAGGTGAGCTGCCGCATTGCAGGGCGCAACACGGCAGCTGCCACCTGTGGGTGGCCACCCGAGTTCCTGCCACACCTGGCGGCACCCCCTCATGCCCCATCATGGGCATCCGTGTAGCGAAATCCCCTCAAGTCCAATATCCCTGGTGGTCCAGTGGACCGCACTGAGCCCGATCACGGGCATCAGTAATAGAACCCCCACCAAGTCCAATATCCCTGGTGGTCCAGTGGACCGATCACTGCCCGATCATGGGCATCAGTACCTCATCAAATACCCTACTACTCTAGTGGTCTAGTGTACCACCGCCCATTGAGCCACCCCTCTCCCCCCCCGTCAGCGGCGGACGGCAGCACCCACCTGCCTGCCAGCCTCCGCCGACTGACAGCTCAGTGGAGGCTGCACATCCATTAGTTCTGCAGCGGGCCAATGGGCATGCAGCCCATACCATACTACTCGGTCCAGATATGTCCAGAATGAATCTATTACATATCTGGACTGAGTAGTATCGGGTATGGGCTGCACGCCCATTGGCTCATGCTGTGAACAAATGGGCATGCAGCCCTACTGAGCTGTCAGTCGGCGGGTGGCGGGGTGGCAGGCAGGTGGAGTGCTGCCGCCCGCCAGCTGACGGTGGAGAGCGGGGTGGTGGGGCTCAGTGGGCAGGTGGGTTGGGGGGTATACTAGACCACCAGGGTAGTAGGGGTATTTGATGAGGTACTGATGCCTGTGATCGGGCAGTGATCGGTCCACTGGACCACCAGGGATATTGGGCTTGGGGGGGGATTCCATTACTGATGCCCGTGATCGGGCTCAGTGTGGTCCACTGGACCACCAGGGATATTGGACTTGGGGGGCATAATCTTCAGGATGAATGCCCATTATTGGGCACATAAAGGTCCACTGGACCACCAGGGATATAGGACATTTTTTTTACACGAATGACCGCGATCGGGCTGTTGGGGGCGTCGGTCCCCGACGGCTGCTGCCTGGCAGGGTGCCAGGTGCAAGTCCTCAGGGATCGGTGCACCTGCATGCTAATGGAATGCAAATGGGGCCATGATGAGATGCAAATTGCTCCCTGTGTGCCTTGCATAAATTATGGCCCATTTGCATGTCCCCTTTTGAATATCGCAGGTGCTGTGCATGGTGCAATGGCACTATTGCTAGTGCATCTCCATGCTCCACTCTGGCCACTTGCACTGGCGCAGTGCCACTGCGCCATGCACAGTGGGTGTGGCCAGAGTGCGATATTCAAAGCTGCTGCGCCATAGCATAGCTCGGTTGAATATCGCCCAGGCCACACCTCTGCCAACAAAGTTAAGCTGCGCCCAGGCTTGTGCCACAGCCTGGTGCAGTTTGAATATCCAGGCCTGTGTGTGCTCTGAATGCAGTTATCATATTACATATATGACATACATATGTGATTTTAACTTCAGTTTAGTAGTAGCACTCTCACCTCTGGGCCAAGATGCTTACACAGTAACATAGTAACATTAGGTTAGAAGGGACTAGGTCTATCATATCTGCCCTCCTGTTTCAAAAGCAGGAACAATAAAGTGAAGAAGTATGCTGTGCAAGTGTGTACTCATGTACTAGTCTTCCTTACATGCTCTTCTTCCCAAGGTATCCAGTGGGTATCCAGTGAGTTCCTTGGTAAGCCAAAATGTGTTCAGGTTTCTCTTCAAAGGTTTGTACTTTCAACTGTTTACTGTCTCAACTGATAGGCACTTCTATAGGTTAACCACCCTTTGTGAGAAGACGTGCTTCCTAATGCTACCCTTGCATTCACCACCTATGGGTTTCAGGTCACATCCCCATTTCTTTCTTGAGATCAGCCCAAGATCTTCACATAAAGAGCAGATGTTTACTTCTGACAAAGTAGACAGCTAATTATTTACTGTATTTTGGTGTGTTATTAATTACTTTATACTTTTACAATAAAATATTTGTTCTGGCAGTGAAACTAGAGGGCTTTTACCTTTTATTTTCACACTGCAAGTAAAAAAGAATTGAGTGGAATCTTGGTATTGTGATGTCAGAAACTGCAAGCTACTTAGGAGTCCAATGTATTTCAATGTGAAATTAAATATATTTTCTATCTTTTTCATGTAGCCCTCCCCAACCTTACCTTAGTTGCCCATTTCTCCCATTGCTGCCACCCAGAGTGCCTCCTTATATACCTGCCAGGTCCACCAAAGTGTCTCCCCACTTCACCATCACAGCTTCAGGTATGCAGATGCTGCAAAGTCCTCTGAGCAGCCCCCAGGGTGGGTTTGGCCCATTTTGGGCTTAAGATGGTAAACCACAATCCCCACCACTTGCGTTTGGCACTCCAGTGCTAGCAGGGGTCATGCATGCACGATTTGCACCTTTGATCTCCTGACCGCTGAATTTGCAGTCATTTGGGAGATGGTTCAGTGGTCCCAGTGCCCCTCCTCTCCTGACTGGGGACCAGTGACTTTAGCAAGGTCCTTGAGAGCCCACCTTTCTTGTTAAATAAAGAGCAGCATAAGTGCTAAGTGAAAGGGGCTCATGAATATTAAAGAGCCTCTCATGAATATTAATGAATGTTCTGTCTGCTGTTGGGAACATGCACATTTTGACAACTGCTGCAGTGTTTTAAATAAATGTAAAATATATGCAGCAGGTGCTGAGGTAAAGAGGACATTGAGAGAAGGGGAAGAATAAATAAAATAAAATGATTCCTGGCTGCACCAGATTTAAAACATTGGGACTCAGTTAAAAGCCTGCCTGCTGCAAAAGGTGGCTCTAAATATCAGCAGCAGTGACAGGCTCAGGACTTAAGTGAGATGCTAAAGCTGGGCAGTGCTTAACAGGACATAAAAGAGACTACTGACCTGTGGAGCAAGAAAACAAGTACAGCAATCACCCTAGCAGTACCAGAACTTTTTTATCTGGCACTGTGTTAGATCTGCAGAGGGACTGTGAGCTAAGCAGCCATTTTAATGCAAATCAGTCAATCGGACAGCCAGGATTTTGACCAGGACTTGTGAGGGGTTTGCCCAGGGCTTATGGGCCATTGCAAAGTGCTTATGGGGAAACTGCAGGGACCTAATTTTAGGCACCAAAACAGGGAGACTATGTGCATCGAGTGAGACTAATGAATATTCATTTTCTGGACTGACAAGCAGGATCAGCCAATTAATGTTAGAGAAACCAATGGTCTCATCCAATAGGGAGCCCCAGATGGACTCCATAAAAGACAGTGTTTTTGAGCTGTGTGAGCAGACTTTGAGCTGGAGCCCCCCACAGGGGTGGGGTCTCAGGCCTTTGCCAAAAGATGGGCCTAGTGATCCAGTACAAGCCCCTTCATGGGGTAGTGGGCATTCTTCTTCCAAGAGACAAGTGGCTGCCAGCAGTTAAACTCGCTAGTCTGAGGGTTGCCAGAGAATGTCCTCCAGGGCTAGCCAGAGCCTTTCCACATTGGGGAAAATGTGGACCAGTAACCAAATGAAGCCAGCTGTGAGATAGCTGAACCTACCTCAATGGTGAGAGTGTTAATGAAAGCCTAAAAACATCAGAGAAAGGAAATTCATTTCTGCAAACAGTCTGAGTGAGTAAATGCTTCTACTGAAAGTACAAGTTCTGAGAAAGTTCTACAAGGGGCAGTGAAGCCAAAAGCCTACCAATAGTGACTGTCTGTTTGCACCCTAAACTTTAACTCAAGTACAGAAAGGGTGGACATTTGCTTAATGACCAAGAGAGGGTCAGTTCTTGTATATGAATGTGTCTGATGTGCTAAGAGCAAATGTGAGAAGCCTGGAAGAAGTAGCAAAGCCTATCATGTACTGATAGCAACTGTTTGTCTGCACCCTAAGTTTTAACTAAAGCGCCAAAAGGGTGGACATTGCCTTATGACTAGAGAAGGGTCCAGTAAAGTATATAAATGTGTCTGATGTGTTTACATGCCTACAGGACTGGAAGGGGAGTAGCCAGAGCATGTGGCTCTTCCTGACATTGCCTGAGAGGTCCAGTATTTTTCTAAGGGAGCTGCAAGTGCTAGCGAGAACCACAAGGGACTGCATGTTGTATTGTTGAGCCTGAGAAAGTTATAGTAAGCAAGTTTACTGCCAAGTGCAAGTGTTTGTTTTGAAAGAGTCTACAGCATCTGTTTGCCAATAAGCAAAGTCTGTAAAATGGTAGTGAGCCAAGCCTCAAGGTCAGTCCAGTGTGGCAATGACTGCTGTGCTTTAAGCTTCAGCTTCGGCTACCAAGGAAAATGAGAGTTTACCTAAGAGATAAGTGCCTTGTCCTGTAATCCATGTGGGAGCCATAACCTGGGCTCTGGCTGCACACCATGTAGGAGTGTGGGTGCTTGTCCCTAAAATGCTTGGGAGTGCTCCATGGTTATAAAGTTCTAGCTGACTGGAAAAAGGGCTATGTCTGTCATGACCTAATGGGACACATGGAAAAGAAACTGTGACTAAACTATAAATGTGCTGAATGCATAAATGTGCTGAATGTAGACTTGAGGAATCTAAATGTGCTGAATGTAAAAGACCAAGTTACCCAGACCTGCTGATCTGCCTTAAGGAGTGATTTTAGCCCAGAAGAAAAGGGCACTTCAACCAGAAGTTAAAATGTAGTTATTCCACCCTGCAAATTTGTAAGATCCTTGCAGTCAATTTCTGGTTGCTGGCTGTAAGCTTGCCTGCATCTTGAGCTCCGGAGTCAGAGTCAGCCTGCTGAAACCAGTCAAACCTGCTTGCACAGACCTATGAAGACAACTAACCACGAGTACACAGGGCCCCTGCCCTGTACAAGTCAAAGGGACTGTAAATAGTTATGAGTTATAGTTCTCCTAAACTAATGTTCCAATCTACTACATCAAGAAAAGAGAAACATGTTTGCCTAATGGTTAAAGCAATAGAGAATAGCCCCTAACCTAATTTTTCCTTAAGGGCCCCAACTAGCCAGCCAAAGTACAGCTGCACTGATCATCAGGCCTTCAACTTGTTAGAACTTTAAAGGACTGGGTACCTAGGTTAAGGTGTGAGATTGCAGGGTCTCATACCATATTGGGGACTAGTATATGTGTGGGCAACCCTTGTAAATATGTTGATACTCATGCAGCTAGCTAGATAGTGAGGGACCTGACTACATCAGAGGTTGGTGGACGGCCACTAGGGCTATATGTGATCAGAATGCAAAATGTTGATTCAAACGAAATCAAACCTAATCAAACCGAGGCAATTACTGTAAATAGCATAATCTCTACTCCAATTTACCCATCCTAACCCTCCCCAAATAAATGAATTTGTTCTTGTTGATTCAGCATAACCCTTTCTCATGAACATATTATCAGTGTAAGTCATTAAATGGAAAAGTGTTGAAATGTGGGGTTTTGTCTATTGGGTCATGCTTGGTTGGCATAAAGGTAACGTGAGTGGATGTAGATTCCCAGAGGGCTGCATTATCTAAAGTGAAGGTCCACTGAAAGGAAAACTCTGCGTCAAGGCACTGTGCAATGTACTAACTTGGGAAAGAACCTGTTTAATGTTTAATATAGGAACCCAGGCCCCTCAACTTTGTTTCAGCCAGCAAGGCAGGTGTAGTAGCCCTTGGCATAATGGTGCCATGGTTACATTCAAAAGAAACAGATACTTCTTTCAGCAACAAACTTTGACTTTTATATGTTTGCACTGCTGTGGTCCATCTGTATGATTTTACAATTTTTAAAACAAAAATTGGCTTCTCTTTTTTCTCCCCAAGTAAAATCTGGTTATGAAGAAAATGTCACCTGCTCTATCATAACAAAAGATCACAGTTTATCAAAAATCACATATTTTGCTGGCCCGCTGGTGCAGCGGTTGGATTTCTGCTTTCGACGCCAATGACCCAGGTTCGGGAATGGACTTGGGAGTTGGAGGACTGGCCAAAGGGAGATGGCTTGAGTATCTAAAGACTGCTTGGCTTCTTCTGGGAAAGAGTAGGGTGCACAGTCCAGCATTTTCTTGCCCCAAGCGGAGGCTGGGGATGTGGCAGAATGTTGGACCTCTCTGTAGGGAGGTAGCATGGTGGATGTCAGCTCACGCCTCAACATCATATGGCATGTCATGCTCCCCAAGGAAACTAAAGTAGCCTTCAGATCAGCCGGATGATGGCCACTGGTCCCTCACCACCATGAAGCCCCGCACAGCCCGGACCGACCACAGCAGCACCAGGACCAGTAGTAAGATATGCCTACTGGAGCTTTTTCACTGGAAGGAGAGGACCAGCCCAGTGAAGGGAAACATCGGGTTACCTGGGGGGCTGCAATATGAGGTGGTAGTTGAAGGTGGGGGAGGAGGACAGCAAGGTGCACCTAGGCAGCCCAAATGAGAGGCCAGTCGGGGGTGCAGGGTAGGTGCAAAAAAAAAATTACATATTTCTATTGAATATATAATATTTGGTAGTAGAAAGTGTTATTTCTCTATAAAAATCTGAAAAAGATGTTCACAGTTTCCCATTGAAATACACTACCAGCCTTGCCAGTAA
Source organism: Neoceratodus forsteri (assembly GCA_016271365.2). Classification (NCBI taxonomy): domain Eukaryota; kingdom Metazoa; phylum Chordata; order Ceratodontiformes; family Ceratodontidae; genus Neoceratodus; species Neoceratodus forsteri. The sequence continues at coordinate 288,343,797 of CM057454.1, forward strand.
AGATTTTCTGACACCACAACACAATAATTCCATTGCATTCTCTTTTGCTAGTAGTTGGCAAAATTAAAATAAAATGATGAAAAGGTAATTGAAGAAACAAATAAAAGCAAACAAAAGGATTACAGAGGTAATTAAAGGCCCCAAACCTTCATTCTTTAAGATATACATCCTTACTAAGCACCTGCTCTTTAAGGAGTCTTTTTTTTTGGCAACCGGGTAAGGACCACTAGACACAAGTGCTTGATTTCAGGGGTGACCCGGGTGCATTGGGAAACTTAATTGACTTGCTCAGAATCACACAGTATACAAGTGGAGGTTGTGGGAATCAAATCCAGGTCTGCAGGCTATACCAAGATCATTAACAGCTTGTTTCTCTATCCCCAGTTCCTGTGACACTGGCGGCCTGAGTTTGGAAATGAGCTTGGGTTGTCAGGGGCTGGCGTGGAGTGGTAGAGGATCAACCATCTGACAGATTGCACTCCTATACTGAGCAGGGATGGCTTGTCAGCCCAGCTTTAGGCTGCAGCCAGGTGGAGGCCTGGAGGCTGCTTCAGTTGTAGGCAGCATGTAGAGAGGTGCAAACATGATGTGCAGCATGTGTGCTTCCACAGACATGCCATCATATTGGACAACAATGGCATGGGGAGAAAATAAAAAAGAGAAGTCAGACAGGCTCCATAAAGCCCCTCCCACTCATTCTCAGCCAACACCACCAGCCATGATTTCCCCAGTTTATTTTTTTAATTATATTTATTTCAGTTGTTGTTAACCAAGTAGGTGCACTATAGAAACAAATGCCTATTTTCAGGCATGTCCCGGGAGAGTACAGTATATAAAACATTACTGAGTGCGAATACAAGGCAATGACAATTCTGATAAGTCAAGTCTGTATTGCAATAAATCAATAAATGGAGAATGAAAAACAGTATAGCAATAACATGAATAAAAGAGATAAGCGTAAGCAAAAATGGAGAGCACACAGGGAGAGATATACTAATAACAAAGATACACAGTCAGGTCTAACTATACAGTAAAAATAGCTACCATAAATATTAGGTTGATAAGAGACTCAGCAAATCATAAAAAAGATCAGAAACAGAGTAATGTGGATTAGGGGCAAGAATACTTAGACATCTTGAGTACTGTAGATAGTCATGGTACCCACTATGAAATGAGGATGTCGAGGACTTTGTCTAATTTCTGCTGGACTGGAATTCCATACAATTGTTACAAAATATCCAAAGAAGGACTTCCCTATCCTAGTTCTAAGTTTTGGGATTTTTAGCAAGGCATTAATTCCAGACCTCAGGGGATAAGTGCTGCAAACTGGCTTGAAGAGGGAGATGAGAGTCAGAGGCATTTGATTTTGAGGCATGTTACAGATGACACCCCCTAGCATGAGATCATGAGCATGGGATGGGGGAAGCCAGCCAAGCCATTCATAGAGGGAGAAGTGATATACTTAATTATGTGATGCCAGGGCAAATCAATAGATATTTTTATAGGCCACATCTAAAGCTGGACAGAACTTGCAAATTCCACTTTCATGGAACTTTTACAAGATTTTGGAAATTTCACAACATTTTCCAAACTTCCACCTATGATGAAATCAGAATCTTCTGAATGTGTTTGGTGATTTTTTGGCCCTGTTCTGCAGAATTTTCCACCTGAATTATGAAATAATACACATGAACTGTGGAATGACAATTCTGAGAAGTTCCATTCTGCAATTTAATACAGTAATCTGCAATGTATGTAATTATTCTGCAGTTCAGTGATCAGTCTTGCAGAATTTATTTTTGCAGTTTAATACATTAATCCATAATTCATACATTCATTCAGTACTTCAGTGACTCACTGAACTGCAGAATGAAGGCATGGATTGCAGATTAATGTATTATTCTGCAGAAAGAAAATTCTGCAGAACTAGCCACAGACAGTGATTTGTTCTACAAAACTTATTTCCACAATTTAGTACATTACTCCATAATTCATTACATTCATTCTGCCATTCTAAGTCAGAATGTTTGCAAATGTTGCCAAAGTGCATTCTGAAATTTCTCAAAAGTGAACTTCTGACTTTCTCCAAAATGCCACCAGCAGAAGTTTAATTTTGCACTGCACTGGCTACACTCCATCTTGAGAGGGCTGTTTTGGAGGCTGATATAAAAATTGAAGCACTATAAAAGAGTTTAGGTAGGAGCATACCTTTGGCAATACCTAATCTGGATTGTGGGGTAAGATTACAGCTGACTTTGTAGGAGACACCAAGCATGGCTTTCTTGGATTTACAGGTACTCATGATATGCAATGAGAAATCAAGGCAGACATCAAGGATAACACTTAAGTAGGTGAAAGAGGTAACTGTGGGGCCTAGCATTCCATCCTGGTAGGCAACAGGTAGGGGGCTATGCACTGTCTAAGTTTATAGGGTGTGCCAATCGGCATATACTGAGTTTTGGACATGTTAAGGACAAGTGTATTAGAGGACAGCCAGTTTTGGACTGATCGCAGGTCAGAGTTGAGGTACTGATTGACGAGGGAGATGTTTTCAGGGCTGGTGTACAGGACTAGATGATCTGCATACAGTATAGCAGAACAGTTGGACAGGCTTCAACTAATTTGATTTATACTGTATGCAAAGCAAAGAATAGGGGGTCCAGAATAGACCCTTTTGGGACCTCCACAAGTACTGAAGCAGATTTAGACTGGGAAGAACCAAAATTAACTCTCTGTGATCTATTGGATAGGTAGTCTTTGAACCACAGGAGTACAGAGGGAAATAAACCCAAGTCACCAATTTTTTCACAAGAGCGGTGACCGATCAACACGGCTGAATGCCTATAATAGGTCAAAAAATAGTGCTCCTGTGAGGCAGCCCCAATACATGTCTGAGGTTATGTGGTTTGTAAGAGAGAGCAGGGCAGTAGTAGTACTATGCCCCTTACAGAAACCATACTGAATGGGCAAGAGAAGGACATGGGTAGTGAGATAGGTGGTGAGCTGGAATGTCACAATTGTCTCTAATATTTTGTTTAATAAAGGGAATATGGCAATGAGTCTGTAGTTGTTGATCAAATTTTAAGCCCACTTTTTAAATATGGGTACAAAATTGGAGCATTTTCAGATATCAGGCACTACGCTGGAGGACAGGGTGAATTATTCGGCACAGGGTCATGTCACCGTATACAAAAACAGAGCAGCAATGTACAGCACTGTAAATACAGCAGATGCATTGCCAGCACTTAAACAGAATCCTGAAAGCAAGTTCAGCAAATAAAAGCAAAGTGGTAGTTAATTTTCTGTTGGGGGCTCTACCATCTGCACCCCCCCCCCCATTATGGGAGGCTGGTTCCCCCGAACCACCCCCTATCAATATAATCAACTCCGGGGGGGGGAGGTTCAACCCAGAGATGAGGGGAAACACCAGTGGGAGAGAATGCACAATGCAGTTTCGCAAAAGTCTGTGACCGGGATCTGAGCCCCAGTCCATGGATGCTTAGCTGCCCTGCACTGCCACGGCTCATCCCACTGAGCCATGGCAGCTGCTTGGCAGACCACCTCCCCAGCAGTGTTCTTGACCTCTGCATCAGTCCTCCCAACCAGCCATGCATGACAGGGTACAAAACCGCTTGCAACATTTGTGCCATGCAGAGTTTTGTACTGTGTCGTGCTAGTGCACTGCGCTTTATGTGGTGTGCGGTTTTGCTTGCGTGGTTCTGTATTCAGCAGAGTGACCCGGTACCAAATTATTCAGTCTTGTAATTCAAGTGGTGAGTTCAAATGCTGAATGCCTGATGAGACGAGGTTCAGTGCCATCGTAACCTGCATGCTTAGAGATGGGAACCTTCAAGAGGTGTTTACGAATTTCAGCAGTACCAACCCTCTTAAAATAGAAAGATGAACAAAAGGAATGTAGGTAGGTATTGGAGGGTGTTCATGTCAGGAGAAGCTGCAGCTACAGCTTGGAAGTGCTTACTATGTGCAGAGAGATCAGTGAAGAAACCATTGAAACACTGGCTATGGTGCTGCTATCCATACAGTTGACACCATTAACATTTCAGAATGGGTGTTACCAGCAGACTTGCCTAGTACTGTATGTGTTAACCTTTCTCCAGTAGAGCATTGGTTTATTGGTGGTGTAGTTGAGAATATGTTTACAATGGGAACTTTCATTTTGCCTAATAGCATTTTTACACTCATTACAGCATTCCCAATATTATTCCAAGTCAGAAATGAAAGAAGAGGACTTAAAAGCGAACCACTTTTTATCCCTGTCCTTAAGCTTAGAGAGGAGTGAGAAACAAAGCCATTTAGTTTTTGGGCCCTCTTACTCTTCGCTGTGTAGCAGGGGCAAATTTATTTTAAAGGCCGGTGAAAGTGGAGGTAAAAAATGACACTGTTGTGTTAATACCTGAGGTTTCATAAGGACAAGTCCAGTCAGTTTGGAGCACCGCTGACATAACCAGTACAGGGTCAAGAAGATTAGAATTGTGAAAGTGGATAGGTCTAAATGCAGGTCTCATTAACTTAGCATACCATGTAGAGAAGACAGGAGAGTCATCACTTACAGCATCAGGGATACCCCAAACATATACGAACATACAAACATATGAAGAAGCCAGCAGAAGAAGTCCATTTGGTCTGTCAAGTCTGCTCATGTTGCAGGGTCCACAGCTTGAGCTACTGTCTCTGCCCCCTCTCCCCACTCCTCCCATCCTCCCTACCCATGACCCTTACCATCCCCCTATACTGTACCTGTCCCAGACTCTCTTAAAGCTGCAAACTATCTTTAACGAGATTACATCTTCTGGCAGTGCATTCCAAGCATCCACCACCTTCTCTGAGAAGAAGTGCTTCCTGACCTCCTTCCTAAACCTCCCACCTTCGAGCTTGAGACTGTGCCCCCTCGTGATATGGTTGCCACTCAGCTTAAAGAAACTCTTCTTATCAACCTTATTTATCCCTTTCAAGTACTTGAAGGTCCCAATCATGTCACCACATGCTCTCCTGTCTTTCAGGGAGTACATGTTCAGTGCCCTCAACCTCTCCTCATGTGCCTTACTCTGCTGACCAGCTATCTTCTTTGTAGCCCTCCTCTGGACCTTCTCCAGCAGGTTAATGTCCTTTTTGAGGTGTGGGCACCAGTACTGAACTCCATACTCTAGATGTGGCCTTACCAGTGACCTGTACAAGGGCAGTATAACCTCCACTCTCCAACTACTGATCCCCCTAGATTCATCCAAGCATCTTCTTTGCCTTTGCTGTTGCTTTCTTGCACTGCATGGAGTGCTTCAGGTCACAAGTGATCATCACTCCCAGGTCCTTCTCCTCTGATGCAGATACTCGGACTCCACCCAGGTAGTACTCTGTCCTAGGATTCTTGGCTCCAGTATGCATAACTTTATATTTCTTGGCATTGAATCCAACCTGCCAGATCCTGGACCACCTCCCTAGCTTTTCCAGATCTTCCTGTAGGTCCTGTATCCCTTCAGTTGTGTCCACTCTCCCACAGAGCTTGGTGTCATCCAGAAATAGGCACATTTTGCCCTTAATGCCATCTCCAATGTCATTGATGAAGTCATTGAACAACACCGGCCCCAACACCGAGCCCTGCAGGACCCCACTGGTTACCTGTCTTGTGCCAGATAACTCTCCCCCCACAATCACGCTCTGGGTTCTGTCCTTCAGTCAGTTTTCCACCCATTTGGCCATCTTTTCCCCAACCCTGGGATCCACCAACTTCCTGATTAACCTTTTGTGGGGCCAGAGTCAAAGGCCTTGCTGAAATTAAGATAGAGGAAGTCTACAACTTGGTCCCTCTCTACTGTCTTAATGTCACAGTCAAAGAAGTCAATCAGATTTGTTTCACACCATCTGCCCCCTATGAACCCATGATGCCTCACATCCTGGAGACCATGATCCTCTAGATATTCCACCAACCTTTCCTTTAGAATAGTCTCAATGAGCTTGCCCACAGTGGAGGTCAGACTGACTGGTCTGTAATTCCCTGGGTCATCCTTTGGACCACTTTTATGGAGTGGCACTACATGTACTGTTCTCCAGTCCTGCAATACTACACCTGTCTCTAGTGAACTATTAAATAGGTCTGATAGTGGTCCTGCCAGCTCCTCAGCCTGCCTGCCTGCCTGCCTGCCTGACCCCAAGAAGGTAAAAAGTTTAACAGAAAAAAAGGAGACTTATGCCAAAGCTTTTTACCCCACTACTTGGGGGAGGGATGCTAACCTGTCGGAAGTGCCATCCTTCAGATGAATAATTAAACTGAAATCTCTTTTTCCCATATTTGAAATTAAAGATATAATTCCACCATTTGAGTATATTTCTTGCCAGAGCTGACTCAGTAAAGAGAGGTTCTGATATGGTTGACTATGGCTAAGTATGCCATATTGTTGATGAAAGAAGCCCATATAATTTGTCTTTCTACTGTCACAGAACTACAAGTATCAAGGACAATCATGGAAATAAGCATTTTCGCAGAAACACATGATATTCACTGACTTCAGCTTTTTAACATTTTTTTCAGAATGACTGTTGCTTGCATTAAAACACATCTTTCAGTCTTTAAGTGCTCTATTTTAACTTCTTTGATTTCCAGGGTCACCCCCTCCCAAAAAAAAAAAAAACTGTGAATAACATGCAGTAGAGCAATAGGATCCCATACTGACTCAAACCATGGAACAGCAAATAGGCAGTATAAGGAAATACACAACAATGCAGTAAATTAAAGAGATGAAGAAAGCCGTACCTACTCTCTAATCTCCATGCTGTGAACCAGTTTCAATGTCTTATTAAGAACAAATACATCCTGCTTAGGAAGAAGGCTCCACATCAAAGGGAATGTACGACCTTAAGAAAAAAATCTCCTTTGGAGGGGGAGAAGGGTGACACTTGTCCAACAGAAGAGTGATGGAAGACATTTTTGCTGCTCCCAAAATGACATAATAATGATTAATAATACACCACAAGTACAGAGGGTATTGGATTCAATAAGATGTCTAATATACTGACTTGATTAGCTTATTTTGGCTAAGAGCCATGTGCTGAGCAATCAAAGTCTTTGCTTGCCCTGAAGCAATGCAAGACCTCTCCCCAAGAGCACTTGTCAATGTTTCTTCATTTAAATTGGGTGATGGTATCCCAGGGAACTCCTGTAAGGTATATGTATCCAGAAACCTGTGACTATTTGCATCCAGCATTTCAGAATTTGACAGTTCATAACCACTCAAGGGGAGGTAGTAGGTTCTAATGCTACGATGTAAAACAGGAGATCACAAGTTCACACATCTAAATCCCGCATGAGCCACATAACTCACTGTGTGTCCTTGAGCAAGTTACTTTTATCCCTCTCTGTGTTTCAGGCATCCCAGCCGTAAAACTGGTTAGAAGCAGGACCACACCTAAAATAAGATACTGTGCCTCAGATGGACTCTGCTGACTAAATTAATTATAAAACAAGTGAAGAATTTTGTAGACGAAAGGAGCAGTAAAGAGGGTGGAAAAATGACCTTACCTTTTCCTTAACTGTTTCATAGTCCCAATATTTTCTAGTTTCACTGGTTGGTAAAATTGTCCAGTTCTATCAGAAATGATGTACTTTATACATGTTTTAAATTACATTTCCCCCCAAGAAAAATGATGGCCACTTCATTTGGCTTAGAAATATAATTTTAAAACTGACAAAAGTTTAGAAAAACAAGCATTTATCAATGCTGAATGTTTGCTTGCTGGCATTGGCATTGGTAGTGTAGGAGATACAGAGCTGCATGATAGGAATGGCAGTGAAGTATCGAACTGAAGCCAACCCCATCACTACCCTGCAGATAGTGACAGGCATTGGGGTGTGCCTTTGGGTCATCAGGCATAACAGCCACACCATTTCACCACACCTTACCCTGCAGACACCGACAAGTGCCACGGTATGCCTTGGGGTCTTTGGCCCTTATGCGTACCGCATTCCATCAGGAAATATGGTGAGATGGGTGCGGTATAGCATAATTGGGTGAACTTTGGGGCCGAATAGTCCAAGGCACATCTTGATGCCTCTCAGTAGCTGCAGATTGTGGGTGGGGTGGAATGGTAAGAGCATTGCTGCGACAGTCCCAAGTCACAGCCCTGATGCCTGTCATTCACTAAAGGGTGGGGCTTTATGGTTGGAAACCCCAACACCTCAGGCATTCATTGGTATTTTCACTCCAAATTTTCAGCATGTTTTTTTTGTGACCCCCACCTCATGAACAGTGGCAATATCAGTTTGTTAGCTGAAAGCTGCTTTTGCACAGCAACTACGGCATTTGTCACCACAGGTCCAAAAACACATTCCAAACAGGATGTGAAAAATGACAGCTGTACTGTTCATGGGGAGGTGTAAAAAATGGCAATGTTGAAAATCTGGAGTGAAAATATTAAAAAAACTGGTGATGTCACGAGCGTGCATAGAAACGGTGCAATGCACACCTGTAATGTAATTAGTTTGGGGATTTTTAACAGCAGATTGTCAACACAGGCATTTTGGGACCTCCAATCATGAGCAGTATGAGTGTGATTTTTTTTATCTCTCCCGATCAATGATTTTCCACAGCTACCACTCATTTCTGTGCTGAAAGTGTGAAAACACTTTTCAGCCATGTTGTGAAAACTGACAGCTGTACTGTTCATAAGGAAGTGTGGAAAAATGCCACTGATGAAAATCTGGACTGAAAATATCACAAATTCATGAACTTCCGAGGGTTCATGGAAACTGTGCAATGCTCACTCATAACACAGTCATTTTATGGACTTTTGTCACCAAATTTTCAACATAGCCATTTTAAGACCTCTGCTCATGACCAATGTCACTGTGATTTTATTAATTTGTCCCAAACATTGCTTTCGCACTCCGGCCTAACCATTGTGCGCTACATGTGCGAAAACACATTTTGGGCAAGATGTGAAAAATGGCAGCTGTACTGCTCATAAGGAAGTGTGGTAAAATGGCAATGTTGGAAATCTGGCATGCAAATATTAAAAATTCGCAAACTTGCGAGCATGCGTATGAACAGCGCAACATGCACTCCTAAAACAGTCATTTTGGGGAATTTTCTCACCAAATTTTCAACATAGCCATTTTAAGACCTCTGCTCATGAACATTGTCACTGTGATTTTCTAAATCTGTCCCAAACATTGATTGCGCACACTGACTGCGCCATTGTGTGCTACATACATGGAAACACATTTTGGGTGACATGTGAAAAATGACAGCTGCACTGCTCATAAGGAGGTGTGGTAAAAATGGCAATGTTGAAATCCAGAGGCAAATATTGAAAATTTGCGAACTTATGAGCGTGCGTAGGAACTGCGCAATGCACGCTCGTAAAACACTCATTTTTAGGAATTTTTTCACCAAATTTTCAACATAACCATTTTAAGACCTCTGCTCATGAACATTGTCACTGTGGTTTTCTTAATATGTCCCAAACATTGATTGCACACACTGATTGCGACATTGTGCGCTACATACACGGAAACACATTTTGGGCGACATGTGAAAAATGACAGCTGTACTGCTCATAAGGAGGTGTGGTAAAATGGCAATGTTGAAAATCTGGAGTGCAAATATTAAAAATTCATGAACTTACGGTTGTGCATAGGAACTGTGCAACGCACGCTCGTGAAACAATCATTTTTAGGAATTTGTTCACCAAATTTGCAACATAGGCTTTCTGAGAGTCCACCTTATGATCACTGGCACTGTCATTTCCTTAATTGGTCCTGAAAGGTGATTTCATGCAGTGACCAACAAATCACCTTTCAGGCCCGATTAACGCCATGACGGTTCAAGAATTCACGAGGAAGGGTCCCAAAAACTACATGTTGCAAGTCTGGTGCCAAAATTCCCAAAAATGTCTGAGATATGCATCAAATTTGAAAAAAGACTATTTATTACATTATACAGCTTACCGGCATTTCCTCAGTTCGCGGTCAGCTTTGAAGAGTGCAGACGTGTTCCCGGTCCACCGAAGATCATCGTGCCGGACTCTAGAGTGAAGTATAGGGTGAGGTGGGGGTGTGGGGAGGCAGAGTGCACAGAGGGGTGGTGTGGGTGGGCAGGAGACCGCTGAGGGAACATTTTTTTTGTTTACAGGTTGTTGTTTTTTAGGAAGACGACACAGGATGTTTACCACACTGGGTTGGGCTCCCAGAGTGGCAGCTGGAAAGCTTTTGAGGGTGTGAAGCCGATGGGGATTGGGCACCCCGTCCGGCCATCATTGTTGGGGAAGCGCAAGAGCACGACTATGCTTGTTTGCATGCATGAGTGTGTTTGTGGGGGGGGGGGAGCACTGCTCACTGAAGCAGACCTCTCCCTTTGAGCTGTACGGCACTGCATTTTGGATGATTACACTATGTTTTTTGCACATACGTGCAAGCAAATATAAAAAGATATAATGACCAAAGTAATAATCATTTGCAAAAGTAGATTTAACATATATGCAATTTTTTTTCCAATTTCTATTTTTGCACCCTGATCTCTGTGCCTGAGCTTCTTTGGGTCCCCCCAGGTGAATATTCTGCCCCCTCTTACCTATCCTTCTCTAGGTGCCATCCCCCACAGAGCTGTGGTTTACCCTCCAGACAGGGATAAGGTGGAGGACTGCACCCTCAGACAGTACTAGTCTTGTCAGAGCAGCAATCTCAGATGCCTAAGGAGGAAGATCATGCAGCACTTTGGAGGGCCTTTATCATCAGGCACAGGGATCAATCAATTTCTGTTTTTCTCCACAGCCCACAGGAGCCACATGTGGGCTGTGGAGAGGCAGTATAGCACAGTGGTCTAAGGCTCTGAGCTGCACATTTGGTGACATCCAGCAGGCCAGACCTAGGTTTGAATCCCACAGCTTCCACTTGCATACTGTGTGACCCCGAGCAAGTCACTTAACCTCCTTGTGCTCCCAGGTCGCTCCTGTAAAAAAGCTTTCAGCTTAGTGTGCTATACCTGGTTAAACAACTAAATAAAAATTAAAAATAAAAATGTGCAAGAGTTGCAAGGGTATGTGCACACTAATGTGAAATCACCTGTAGCCAGCATGGCTCCTCCCACCCCTAGTCTGGCTGGGATCAGCCATCTCCTGTATCCAGGGTGTGGTATGGTGGCAGCAGATGGGACTCTACCTCCTTGAAGAAGGACAGCATCCTCTGGGATGCTCAACCCCTCCGCCTGTGACAACTCCCAATGACCTAGTTTCATTCCCAATTCCTGGTTCCCAGCATCACAAGTTATAGTTCTACTGCTGTACTGATGAGCCTAGCCTTGTATGCTAACAGTTTTATTAACTAAAACTGGAAACCAGGCTTTTTGTAAACCATTTTTCTCTGCACTGCTGCTTTAAACTGTTGGCAAAGCTTGCTGAGCTTGTTGGTGTGCTGTTTCATAAACTGTAGTACACAGTTCTGTCTGGTTTTGCAACAGTAAACATCATAGTTTTGGAAAAGTTCAGAATCAGCTCCTTGCTTTAGGGAAAATCTGCTGAATTCAAATTTCAACGGTGCTAACTAACATTTTGGCTAAGTCTTCAAACTTGACTGAAAAATATCCCCAAATCCTTTCTGCTTATTCCTAGGAAAGTACTGTAGAAAAGTTTCTGATGGTTTTACAGCTCAGGTAGGTTTCTCAAAGCCAGATTGATTGCAACCAGCTGCATGTTCATGGGTGTCAACATGATAGGCAAGTAGCTTGTACTTTGTAGCTTACCTCAGCCTGGAGAGGAGACAGTGAGAAATAAATGGTTCTGGAAGAGAGACATAGCACTCTTTTGTTCATGCTGCTGGAATGGTATTCAGTTGTACCAGAGCTCCACTATCAGTGTGGCCCTGCTTCTATTTCAAGTTTATTTATTTATTTTGATTCTGTTGACCAGGAAAGGAAGGCTAGACAATACTACATGTTTTCAGCCTCGTCTTCAGAAGGGGTATGCAGATGCTAACCAAGTGAAACTGCACCAGATTTAGCTGTTGGTGGTATGTTAGTAAATGGGGAAAATTGTGCCAGAACATCAGAGAAATTTCCCTACTGTTTTCAACAAGTGTCATGGATCTTTAACATCCTCCTGAACAACCATCAAAATAAACAGATATGGCCTAAACTTAATGTGTAATTTGAATGACAGCACACCCCTGAGAGTACAGCATCTCTCTACAACTGCACTCAGGTGCTAGGGGTTTTTGGTATGAATCCAGTTCCAGGAGTGGAACTAGAACTCAAGACCTTCTAGTCCAGAGGTGGACGTGCTACCAGCTAAGCCATGTTGACACAATTTTTACAGATGGGATGCCTAAGACACAGAATAAAAGTAGCAGGTTCAAGGTCACACGATGAGTTATGTGGCACCTGTGGAATTCAAACTTGCCTTTCTATTTGCTACATCCCTTAAAAAGGGTGACCAATTTTGCACTGCAGACCTGCCATTAACATTTTTTTTATACAGTTTATTTACCCAAAATAGTCTAGCTGAGATGCAACAGCTCATTTCCTGTGTGGTCTTGTTTCCACCCATTTCCACAGCTGGACTGATTGCTTACAGTAAACTTAATAAATTATTCCATGCTGATGAGCTTTATAAAAGTCAAAATGTATGTTCTTGGCTTGTGTCTTGATGTTGAAATTTCAGAGCAACTCCTGACTGGCACGCATCATTCCCCATCATTCTCTGTTTTTTTCCAGAAAACGGGTAGACCAGTAGGTCCCCTTACTGGAAAACAGAAGTACTGGGAGGACAAGCCATATCCCACAATTCCCCACTCCACACAAAGTGTAGGATCCAGTTTACTGGTGGTAAGTCAATATGTTTATCAACAGGCCTTGGTATGCATATTCAATATTAGATTGCATGTTTAGTAAGCAGTAAATTCAATAGGGACTGATTTCTGAATGAGAACTTATTTCACAGCTAGAGTACTGACATTTGATAAATGTAAGTGTGCACACTTGCAAACATATGTTACCTAGGCATTAACTGTGAGAACAGTACAATTATTTCTTAGCCACAATATTGTTACAGCGCCAAGTAGTAATGCAAATGAAATATTTTTGAGTACAGGTATATATCAATTCACAGTACTAGACTACATGTTTATTAACCTGTAAGTTCATGAAAAATTGGAATACAGAACATCATTTAAAGAGCTGACATTAAGTGCATTTAACTGTAGCAGACTGAAGCTGTATTGTAATCATATTTTAATTACCATTCTCATTACACTTTAATGTTTTCCTCTGTGATTACCTTTTAAATAAATGTCAAATATACACACATATATATATATATATATATATATATACACACACACAGTTGAAACAGTGCACAAGACCAGCATTCATATGTAGTTACACTTGTATGAACAGATTTAATAATGCCAAAAGTAGTAACATAGCAGTTATGCAATAGATTTGCTGTTACGACTTTCAGTAGCTATTACATGCGTAGTTGCCCTTATAAGACCAAATTACATAATGCTAGAAGAGATACGGTAGTAGTTGCACAAAAGATTTTCTGTTACACTTTGCAACAGCTAATAAATACTGTATGTATTTGTACTTGTCAGAATGAAATGACTTGTGCTGAAAGGGAGACAATATCAATCAATCAATCAACTTTATTTAACCAGGCATTAACACCATTGAGCGAAACTCATTTTCAAAGTGGTCCTGGACATTAATACAATACACTACATTTAGTGCAATACAGTTCAATTCTTAAGTACAGTTACAATGGACAACAGTACAAAGAAAAAATGAAAATACAAATAGAATCTTTTGAAGGTGACAAGCACTAAACTTGACGATCAGCATAATTAACATACAGCAGTACATTATATTAAAACTTATAGGAGTGAGGGTAGATGATAATCCCAGATAGCCTCTGCTAGGTAAATGCTCATACCTTGCTAATAATAAGTAAGGAGGTATTAAGAGAATAGGGTAGTAGTGGGGGTGAAGGAATAGGGAGCCAAAAGAGGAAGGCCAGAAAGAGCTAGTGGTGGGATTATATCAGTGTGACAAAGATTAGGGAGCTACTCTATTGGGTGCCTGATTTCCATAGCTTGGGATGCAAGGTGGGTGAGATACTTGGGCTTTAGGATTAAGGAGCAGCGCCATGGTTTAGGAATCATAGACGTCTAAAACAGTTGCATGATTCCTTCAGATAATCCGTAATTAGAGCTTTGAATTTGGACAAGCTTGGAAGTGAGGATAGTTTTAATGAGCTTTGCATTGTGTTCCAAAGTGAAGGGAGTGTGGAGATGATTGCTGCAGAGCCATAGTTTGTTTTCACTCTAGGAACCTGGAAGAAAATTATGAAGAAATATCTCAGGCAACAGGAACTCTTTGCTCATTTGAAAAGGTGCGAGATGTAAGTAGGGAGGTTATCGGATAATGCTCTAAGGAACCAGAAGAGAGCATTTCTTTTTCTCCTAGATGAGAGCAAGGTCCATGCTGACATGTGGTATAGAAGACAGTGATGTGTACCACGGGGTAGATTATGGATAAATTGTAAGGCTCGGTGATAAAGGGTATCAAGTTTGTTAAGCATCTTTAAGGGGCTGTGACTGTAAAGAAAGTCAGCGTAGTCCAATACAGGGAGGAATGTGGATTGTGCTACTCACCTTTTAGCTTCTAGCATAAGTACATGTTTAATGCGATAGAATAAACTTAAACACTGTCTTAGTTTCTTTGAGATCTCATTTATGTGGCACTGAAAGTTGAGTTTATTGTCCAGCCAGAACCCTAGGTATTTATAGGCATCTACTACTTCTAGGGGTTCATCTAAAAGTGTTCAGATCTGTGGGATATGTGTATATCCAAGAGCAAACTTTGGAGAGAGTCTTTTTAGCATTGAGAAGGAGTTAATGAGTGATGAGGTTGTATTGGAGGGTGGTCAAGTCTTGCTGCAAGTACTCATGGGCCAATTCCAAAGATGAATTTGTGGTGTATAGTACAGTATTATCTGCAAATAAGTGCACATTGGTAGAGCACAGCTGTGAGTCCAGATTATTGATGTATATTGCAAAGAGGATAGGGCCCAGGATGGAACCTTGGGGTACTCTACTTAAGAGGGATTTTTGTGGGGACAAGTCGCCTATAGCTTTGACTAGTTGTAGTCTATTGGTTAGGTAGCTGGTAAACCATTTAATGACAAAGCTATCAAGTCCAATATTAGTCAGTGCAGAAAGCATGAAGGTGCAGAAAGCATGATCCACCATGTCGAAGGCCTTACTTAGATCAAGGAAGAGGGCAAATACATGTTTCTTAGAATCCAAGGCCATTTGCCAGCCAGTAGTCACTTTTGCAAGAGTCGATACTGTGCTGCGTTTGGCTCTGAAACCGGATTGAGCCAGGTTTATCAACTTTTATGAGTCCAGATGTTCTCTAAGCTGGACGTTGACAACTTTTTCCAATAATTTAGAGAGGATAGATAGTATAGAGATAGGCCAGTAATTGTTCAGATCACTTGGATCCCTGGACTTGAATAAGGGTAGGATGTGGGCAGTTTTCCACGATACAGGTAACTCGCCCTGAGTTAAGGAAGTATTGAATAAATGGGTAATGAGGGCGGTCAGGTAGGTATGGCAAGGTTTTAGGAAATAAGGTTCAATATTGTCAGCACTGGCACTCTTTTTAGTATCCAGGGAACGGAGGAGGTCCTCAACTTGTTTGAATGTAACTGTGTGGAAGCTGAAAGGGAAGGGATGCGATCAGTTATGGTTATGGTTATTAGTAGGGTCAACAGTGGAGTCTCCTGCCTGGTTAAGTTTGCTGATAGGTGAAGTGTCAAAGGCAAGCCCTGCAGTGGCAAAGTGATCATTAAATTTCTCTAGTATATCAGCTTTGTCTGTGTAGGTGGTTCCGGCAGACATTATTTTATTTGGGAGGGGTGTGACGGTAGGCTGTCCTTCAACCTCTTTGAAGATGTTCCAAAATTTGGCTGAATTGTTTTTATTGTCTTCTAGTTCTTTTTGGAAGTATCTAGCTTTTTCTGATCTAATTAGCTTGGTACAAGCATTCCTAGAGAAGCGAAATGCTAGCCAATCAGCCTCCAAGTGGGATATCCTCGCTTTTTTCCACCAGTAGTTCCTGTCCCTAAGTGCTTTCTTTAGGGTGAGAGAGAACCATCCGGGAGGTTTATTTTTTGATTTGATCAATCTCAGTGGGGCATGTTTGTTTATTAGCCCCAATAAGAGGTTGTGAAAGATGTTAAATGCCTAATTAAAGGTAGGTGCCATATCGAATTCCTGCCAACGAATGCTGCTTAGATCTTTCAGGAAGGTTTTAAGGCAGAACTTTTTCAATAGTAGTTACATGTGTGTGCAAATTGTGTAACTACGCAACACACAAATGTATAACTAGTTAACAACTACACAACAGTAGAACTGTAGTTACATGTAACAGCACAGTAGTTACACTGCAGTTACAGTATAGTTATACAATAGTTGCAGTGTAGTTAAAAACACTTAAAATAAAGTGTTACCCTAACTTCTAGATAAATATTTATCTTCAGGTTAGATAGCATGATAAAAAATTCTTTAGGGGACATTTATCACCACATGTGTGGTATGAATACATACTATACGTGTATAAAATCATACATGTATTCAAGCATATATACAGTGCATACTTACAGGCAGATAGGCATACGTATGCTTCCACACATGAGGATACATAATTACAGATACAGACAGATGTACATACTGCATACACACACACACACACATTTTTAGCAAAAAACTACATTAATGCTCATTAGGGTTGCTACTGCACAAAATGCAATCCACACAAAGATTGGAAATAAACTATTAGGGTTGTAAACCCAATGCCCATAACATTTGTAAATGCACTATTAGGATTCTTATGTCTAACTCCCACCCACTCTACCACATATCCTACCCTTATGATCCTAGGGTAGTCTAAAGGTACAAGGCCATAGATCCATAGTATGGTACCTACAGTATGGTACCTCATACAGGGACCACATATCAAAATTGATATATAGCAACCCTAATCCCCACTCCTACCCCTCTCCTAACCTCATGACCGAGGGGCAAATACATATCTGGAGTCATGGCAAACAGGTCTGGTATTTCATACAGATTGTAGCTCTCTAATTAGAATACTTTCTGGGTTCATACCTGTGAAAGTGCATGTCCACTTTAACCTGTGCCTTACTTTGCACACAGTATGGTACACCATCCACAAAGCAGCAGAACTATTCCAAATTTGAAAGTAATATACAGACTGCATAATTGTCAGTTTTTGTGGCGCTCCAAAATCACTTCATAGGCAGGTAGTCAGTTGGGCAGTTTGATGAGCTAAGTTTTCTCACCTTGGCCACAAGGATAGGGTAGGGGGTGGGATTTAGGGTTGCTGTATACACTTAAGTATTTTGATCCTATATCCCTTATCTATGGCCTGGTACCTGTAGAATAAACTTGGGTCATGATGGTAGGGGATGTGGTAAGGTGGGTGGGCATTAGAATTCAAAATGTGCCAATACTGAAGTAACAAATCAGGCAAAAATACATAACTTCATCCCTTAATATCTCAAACACAACAAAATCAATAACACAAAAGGGAGACTCAGCAAAACAATCTGAAGTGCACATACCTGGTGGGTAAATTATCAGTGACATAGTCTGTAGCAAAGGCAACAGTGTGGGTCAGCACTTTCCAAATTAAAATATTTTGTCCAAAGTACTTGCAAATAAACCTTTATGAATACTTTATTTTATTACAAAAGTTAAAAATATACCGCTCCCAAATATCACAGAATTCAGCATAAACAGGCCATAACCAAAAGCAGTTTGCAGGCAGGTGTAACATGTCACTCATTGTCATCAAGTCTTGTATACTGCACAGAGAAGCTGTCCATAAATTGCTCCATGAGTCTGGCTGCAAGTAACCTCTGAGCACACTTTAGACAAACAGACCTCACCATGCTGACTCGATCATTCATGAAGCCACACCTTTAAAATTTCACTGTCATACTGATATCTTCATCAAAAGTGGTATGCTGTTTTAGACAACCTACATATAAGTAAACATCTTAAAGACACAGTCCACAATTGCATAGATTTGCCAGCAAAGTTAGTAGCCCCAAACTGGAAAGGGCTCAAGTGAAAATGTGCAGAAATTCCATCTACTAAAACCATGTGCTCAAAGACATATAAAAACATAAAACAGAGACAGGGACAGACAAGAAAACTATACAAGTACTGTATTTTAACCAGTAGGGAAACCATTAATAAACATCTACTCATAAATAACAATAAGTCCACCAAAAAATGTATAAATGATACATTTAAACTTCATAAATAGCAATGCAAAAGAGTCCATCATTAAGTGCACTTGATTGCACAGTCCCCAATGTACATAGTAAGTATGCTTCTCTTTGAAACAGTTTTTTCACATTGCCCCACCCCTTTCAATCCCTACAGCTTCTCTGTGGGATGTTCAAGACTTGTTCATATGGGGAGACCTATAACACCTGCCTGCAAACTGCTTTTGATTATGGACCATTTATTTAGTATGCTGTGAGATTTGGGAGCGGTATGCTTTTAACTTTTGTAGTAAAATAAAGATGCATTCACAAAGGTTTATTTGCAAGTACTTTGGATGAAATATTAAGTTTGGAAGGTACTGACCCACACTTTTGCTTTTGCTACAGACTTTGTCACTACAGAAGCAATCTTCCTAAATATTTTTTTTTTGGGGGGGGTTAAGAAACCCTTTGACTGAGAAGGGGAGTACCACATTTCACAATTTCACAGTCCTAGGATGTATGATGGCTGAGTTACTAGGCTCTGAAAATGGCCATTCTTAATGAAACCCCAACACAGACCTAGTATACAGCTGCTACTGCACCATTATTAGATATTTATCTACTATATATACAGTATTTATATATATATATATATATATATATATATATCAAAAACTTCATTAATGCATGAATTAGAGTTAAACTGACAAATGTTGAATTAGGGTTTCCAACCCTAACACTCCACTTAACCCTACCCTACAGACAGTGATAGGTATGAAGTGTGCCTTGGGCTTGTCAACCCTAACATTCACCCCATTCCATGAGTAAATAAGCTGAGATGGGCACAGTGTAAAAGAATGGGGTGAGCATTAGAACTTATAACCCCAAGGTACACCACAGGCCTGTTGCTGACTGTAGGGTAGGGTGAGGTGTTAGGGTTGGAAACACTAATGCAACATTTGCCTACTGTTGTCACTTTAACCCTCACTGGTGCATTAATGAAGTTTTTTTGTAATGAATTTCCTTACTTTTTGATGCAGTATAATTGCATCCTCATTTGGCTGTGCAGTGTAGTGTAGTACCCTCCAGGCCCTGTGCTCCCATCCATTGATATTTTTTAATATAGTGTTATTCTATCCTTATTTGCCTGTGGGAGCAAAGGGCCCTCAGTGCCCTGCACTACCATCCCTCCATGGATGCTTATATGTACATTGCTGTAGATGTCCTGTGCTTCCAATTTTAGCAAAACCACAACCAAATACTCACCATAGATTTATTATTACCCCACCTGTTGAATCTGGTACTGAAAATTTCCAAATCCCTGCCAAAATAAAATTCTGTGCCACTGCAATGTCATTCCATACCATAGGTGTGAAAAGACAGTTTCATCAGGATTTGAAAAATGACAGCTATCATGTTCATGAGGTGGTATAAAAATATGTATATATTGAACATTTATTGTAAAACTTTTGAAAATTACCAGAGTTATGAGCATTGTAGCAAAATTTTATCGCATGCTCACAACTTTTCCATTTTTACATATTTGGCCCCCAAATTTTCAACAAAGCCTTCTTATGACCCCACCTCATGAACAAGAGCAGTGACATTTTTCAATTCCTGCCCAAAAGGTGAGTTCAGCAAGTGACTGTGAAACTGCCTTTTGTGCCAGATTTGCAGAATTCCATTGACATGGTTCAAGAGGTAGGGTCAAAAAAAGCCATTTTGAAAACTGGTATCAAAATATGCAAAAATGATCTAGTTAGGAATAAAAGTTGAAACCCCCATTGAAATACATTGAAATGTATTTACCCTACTTTCTAATATTGCAGTAGGCAGTTATAGCATCAAGATACATCTTCTATCAGAGAGTGGATCTTCAGCCAGCGAGCTATTCAGGTTAGTGAGGAAGTGTGAGGAGGTTTGGAGGGGTGCGGGGTGGCAGTTGCCCAGTGGGTGGTTGAGGTTAGAGGGACCATTTTATTTTTTACAGGTTTTAACAAAATAAATCAAGGGACCAATTTCTTTATTACAAGTCTAGCAAAAGAGGGAATCAGAGGGTGGGTGTACCACTCGACACCAATGAGGAGTAAAGCAGATATTACAGGGATGGTGATTGGAGTGTGGAGGGTGCTGGACACCAGGGACCATAAAAAAATATATTATGGGGATGAGGATGGCAGAGTGGGAGTCCCAACTAGACAACAGGGAAATAAATAAATAATTATGAGGGCAGTGATCGGAGGTTGGGGGGTGCCACTAGACACCATGGAAATAACCAATAAATACAGAGGTGGAAATTGCACAGTGTGGGAGCCACTAGACACATTGAATAATAAAGAACAAAAATATGGGTAGGGCAATCAGAGGGTGGGGGGTGCCACTACACACCAGGGAACAGATACCAGAAAAAGAAAAACGGTGTTTCCCTCCTGAAAAAGGATCTTTTTTTGTGACTTGAGAAATGAAAAAGAATTCTGTTTTGTATCACAAGTCATGAAAAATGATTTATGATCTTAAAAAATACATGTCTAAGGCATTTCTCCTACAGTAAAGTGCAGAATCCAGCTGAGGGACTCCAGATAAGCAAGCTATATGTGTTGGTAGCTCCGCAGAATGCCACTTTTGAGTTTTTAAAAATTAGAATTTTTAAGGGAAACCAGAAAACAAGATGGTGGCCAAACAAAAAAAAAAACATATGAAAAAACATCCAAAAAAAGGGTTCCCATAGGAAAATCTCATATAGCCATTTTGAAGTGCTGACTGAGCATGCTCAGAACCCAAATTGTTAAAATGTAATAACTTTAGAGTGGATTAATATTTTTCTCTACACCAGTGAAAGGTTCTTCTGTGGGGCAAGCCCTTTATACCCTAAAAATTTCAGACCAAACTCCAAACAATCTGGGTGCAAGGCAATGACAAAAAACCTGCAAAAACAGCAATGTTTTTACTTTTTCTTCTATATGCATCTAGGAATCTGCACATCCAACTGGAATGAAACTTGGCACATCAAAAGATCTACCCTAAGAGACTGCACATTCAACATTTCATGTAAATCCATAGAACAGTTGCAAAGATATTAAAGTGCAAAATACGATGTTTAACATAGAAACCACTGCTCAACCCTAACTATAATGATGATACCACACCACTATAATTAATAGCTTCACCTCAATTGAAGGGAATTGTACTAAATGTTGCATTCATAGTCTGGAGGGCACAGTGTCTTGATTTCCCAGGTTTTGTTCAAGTTAGATGTGAGGATTTCAAGATCCAGATAGTACTTTTTTAGGAAACATTTTTTTTTTGCCTCTATTTTGTCGTCAGCTCCAACCTAAAAGGTTTGGAAATTTGGTCTGACATTTTCATGGCGGAAAGGGTATGCCACAGAATGCTGCCTTTCATTGGTTTGGTGAAAAAATATGAATTGGATCCCAAGTGATAAGCATTGGGAATTTTGGTTCTGAGCATGCTCAGTATGATATCAAACATCTATCCAAAAGACCCTACTGAGCATGCTTAGAACTGAAATTTCAAATCCTTATAACTTGGCAACAGATTGATATTTATTCACCAGACCAGTGAAAGGCACATCTGTGGGCCAAGCCCGTTCCACCCTGAATATTTCAGACCAAATTCCAAATTGTCCGGGTGCTAGATGAGGACACAAACAGCAACACATTGCTATTGTTTTACTTTTTTCGCTATCCAGATCTTAGAATTAGCTCATGCAGCTGAAAGAAAACTTTACAAGTCAAGAGACCTACCTCTGAGACCAAGCATGTAACATTCTGTGCAAGTCCATTGAATGGTTGCAAAGATAATAAAGTTCAAAGATGGCATCTCACGAAAAATATTTTTTTTTCCTCACAAAAAAGAATTGGACCCTCACAATAAACAATCCTTTTTCATGAGATCAGATTATTTTGCCGTTCCTGAAAGCTATCCAAAAAGACTTACCTGTGCATGCTCAGAACTCAAAACTGTAAAATTTAATAACTTTGAAACAAATTAAATATTTCTTCACCAAATCAGTGAAAGGCACATCTGTAAGGCTAGCCCTTTCTACCCTGAACATGTAAGACCAAAAATCCAAACTGGGCACAATGAGACGCTAAAAACATGATTTTTTACATTTTTGTACTATGTGCAGTTCAGAATTTGCAAGTCTGGCAAAAACTAAACTTGGCATGTCAAGAGACCTACTGTACAACACAAGACTGAGATGCAAAATTTTGTGCAAATCTGTTGAACAGTTGCAAAGTTATTAAAGTGCAAAGTCTGAGGGTTAACACTGAAACCTCTGCTCAACCCGAACTATAGTGGCAGTACCGTGCCGCTATAATTATATGGGTGCAGTCAAACCCCTATAGTTAGGGTTGAATGACCACTACTATGTTAAACTCAAATAACTTTGCAACCATTCAACCGATTTGCATGACATTTTGCATGCACCATCTGGGACTAAAGATCTCTTGGTGTGACAAGTTTCATTCTGGTCAGATGTATGGGTGTGGAGACACAGAGTATGAAAAAAATGTGAACATAATTTTTTTTTCATTTCTTTGTCACGCAACAGCGCAAAAACAGTTTAGAATTTTAGTCTGAAATTTTTAGGGTGGAAAGGATATGAGTCACAGATTTGACTTTTGAAGATTTGTTGAAAAATAATAATCCATTCCAAAGTTATTAAATTTTAAGGTTTCCCATTATTTTCAATGGGAATTTCACTCTCCAGTTAGATGTGAACCTCGAAAAAAATCCTTTGTTGCAAATGGGTAATCGTTTTTCACAAATGGGGAATCCAGTGTTGCAAATAGGAACTCTTTTTTTCATGCTGCCACCATCTTGTTTTAAGTTAGCAAGGGAAACAAAATTAAATAACTTAAAAAAATGGTGTTTTTTTAAGTAACCAACACGTGTTCAGTTAATCGGGACCCATTATATCTGATTTTGCTGTTAGTTTTTTTCCTAAATCACTTGGAAATGTGTTTATTAGAGTTGCCAAAATCCCAACACTGTGAGAAATTAAACACAAAAAAGGTTTCTGATTCGCAATTTGTGAAAAATGATTTATAACTCAGCTGTTTCTTGATCACTCCACAGTGAAGAAATGGTATGGAAGTTTGTTCTGAAATTTTCTCTATACAAAGGGCTTGCCCCAGAGATGTGCCTTTAGCTGGTTTTGTGAAAAGACATAACTTTTTTCTGGAGTTCTGTGGGTTTAAATTTTGCTCCATTTCCCATAGGATAACATTGTAATGTGAGGGTTACGCAGTCTGGTCAGGTAAAAAAAATATTACTGGTTTGGTAAAAAAAAAATATTAATTTGGTGTGGTTATACAGATTTGATACTTTGCTTTGTTTCACATAGGATAACATTGTAACTAGGTTTCAATAGTAGCCCCCTCATCCAACCCCCTGAGTCAGTGTCCCCCTTCCTGAACCCCAACCCCCGTAGTCAGCTACAGTATTTAGGCATGGAAGAGCAGGGCCTATCTCGAGGGCCATGAGTTCCCACATGTAAATAAGGAAATAATTATGGAGGGATTTGGAGGGTCCTGCGCTCCCACAGGAAATAAGGATAACAACATACATGTGGATGGACGGGAGTGCAAGGCCCAGAGGGCCCTTCACTCCCACATGAAAATAAGGATTCAATTAGGGAGGGACACCATTATACTATCTTAAAAAGTAAGGACATTCTTTTCAAAAAAACTTCATTAATGCACTAGTTAGGGTTGGTTACAGTGACAAAACTAATGAAATGTGGGTTAGGATTTCCAACCCTAACATCTCTCCCCCACCCTGAAGGCATCAACAAGAACAGAGAATGCCTTGGGGTTCTCAACCCAAATGCTCACCCAGTTCTCATGTACTGTTCCCATCTCAGCTTATTTACTCATAGAATGGGGTGATCATTAAGGTTAAGAACCCCAAGGCACACCCCACCCCTGTTGCTGCCTTCAGGGTGGGGTGTTTGGGTTGGAAACATTAACCCCACATTTCCCTAGTTTTGTCACCGTAACCAACCCTAACTAGTGCATTAACAAAGTTATTTGCAAGGAATATATATATTCATTGCAAAAAAATTGCATTAATACACCAGTTAGGGTTCAAATTAGCAGCATAAAAGTAGGGAATGTAGTGTTAGGGTTTACAACCTACCCCCCCAGCAGCAAAAGGACAAGCCCACACAAGCAACCACAGAGAGTCATTGTCAGGTAAGAAAAATGCCATACAACTGTTTCCAGATGACACAAATACAGTAACACTGATGTGCTACCTTTGTGGATTTGTATCTGTGGTGTGCACACTGCATGATGGACATACTCACTTTTCAGTGCCAAAAGAAATCCAGGATACTCAAATCAAAACACTGTTTCTGTGTGCAGAAGAACAGGCCCCCTACAGCCACAGATACAAATCAACAATACCCAAATTACAAGAGTTCTTTTGTCTGTAGAAGTTCAGACCCATAATGAACCAGTATTTCTGTGGCCTCAGGTGCTCATGCACACTGTAGGACATGCCCACACTTGATGGGTCTGTGCTTCTGCAGCCACATATGTAAGACAGACACACTGACCTCAGACTGCAGAAGCATGGGAGCCACACAATCCATGACACCAAAATTCCAACAATATTTCTGTAAACAGAAGTGCAAACACCTCAGGGGCCTGCATGTCTTCAGCCACAGGTGTAAGACATACACACCAACTTCTGGCTTCAGATGGGTAGGCCCATGTTACAGAGACAGAAGTACTGTTGCAATGTGGGTATCATGGTTTCAGCAGCTGATCTAGAATTCAAGGAGTAGCAAGTTTTCAGATACAAAAATTGAAACAGTACATCAGTGTGCAGAAGCACAGGCTCCTGTGGGGGCTCCTCAGTAAGACATACACACCAACATCTAGCTACAGAAGTGAGGCATGTGTGGGGCCTGCCAATATATGGATGGAAATACTGTCACATTATGTGTATCATGGTTTCAGCAGCAGATCTAGAAACCATTCAAGGGGGTATCAGGTTTTAGTTATGAAGCTGCATATAGAAAACCATGCAGTAGCAGATCATGCTACCTAGGTAGGTACCTTCTACAGTGTGCTTGAGTACCTGTGTATGCAGAGGTGCATGTCCCTGGGGGTTTCTGTCTGCAGAACACACTGTACAAAATAAAGACACTGGTGTAGCTGCAGATATAGACCCATGCAGCATATCAGTGCTACTGCATTTGTGTCACCTGGAAACAGTTGTCTGTTGTTTGTCTTACCTGATGATGACTGTCTGTGGTTGCTTGTCTGTGCTTGTCCTTTTGCTGCTTGGGGGTTTGGGAGTTAGGGTTGAAAACCCTAACACCACATTTACCTACATTTGTGGTGTTAACTTAAACCTCAACTGGTGCATTAGCACAGTTCTTTGCAATGAATGTCCTTTCTTTTTGAGATGGTAGAATCATAACCTCTTTTACACAGGTCCCTTTGGACACACAGGGCATTCTGGATTTGTCCAGCTGCCTGGACAGGTCCCACTGAGTACAGATGTGCAAGTTATATCAAATATGTTTCCCTTTTCAGGACCATCATACAGTACTGCCCCTATTGGTGACTGACTACTAGGGGATGGGAGGGTTCAAGGGGTGCTTATATCCCAGTCAGGTTAAGAGGATAGAAAAGCTAAGATGGATGGATGGATCCCCAGCAAAAAAATAGGCTGCAGATTTATGGCAACAGCAGACTCCCATCCAGGTTTAGCCCACTCACAGCAAGAAACCCCACTCTACATTTTTTAGCAACCCTGGTAGCTAAAGACACAACCAAAATGGCAAAACAATGAAAAACAAACAGATATAAGGGTAGGGTCAAACCAACAGTTTGTTAGGTCCTCACAATTTTCTATGTGGCTCCATATGCAATACTGTAGCTAGTCATGTGAGTGTTGCTATATGGGTATGTTAAACAGCTGCCTAATTTTGTCATGAAGATGGTGTCCCTTGATACTCTCCATTTGATTAGGGTGATCCAGGTCCCCCACACATTCCTGAAGCCAGTTTGCTAGTACTAAGGTTAAGTATTGTTGGTAAGTTTTGAGGAGGAAAATAGGCTGGTTTGAACTTGAAAACCCCAGGTATTGTCAATGTGGAGGCCCTCTATACTAATATTGTGCACAAGGATAGGTTACAGGCTTTGGAATATTATCTTAATAAAAGAGAAGTTCAGCAGCCACCGACTGAGTTTTTGTTGCAATTAGCAACATTTGTTTTGGAATTTAATGCATTCATGTTTCAGGGTAATTTCTTTTCACAGATAAATGGTACAGCAATGGGGGCTACATTAGCCCCCAACTATGCAAATTTATATCTGGGAATGTTGAAGGAAGCCCATATACTGTATATGATTCTGATAAAAATCCCTTTTATGATTCCATAGCAATTTATAAACATTTTATTGATGACTGTTTTTTGATTTGGCAGATCTGGCAGTATAGCCTAGAAGTTAGAGGAACAAGGTGTGAACGAGCTTGGTACATCTAACAGACCAGACCTGAGTTTGATTCTCACAACCTCCACTTGCATACTGTGTGACTCTGAGCAAGTCATTTAACCACCCTGTGCTCCCAGGTCACTCCTGGAAACAGGCACTTGTGCCTAGTGGGCCTTACCCGGTTACCAAAGACTAAAATAAAAATTAAAAATAAAAATTTGGTTGAACACAGAATTGAAGTTAAATTTATTTGTTAAGTATATGGAAAGCATTAACCCTAATTTGAAGTTCACAGTAAAATCTGATATGCAGGAAATTGCTTTTTTGGATATTACAATTTTTTAAAAGACAGACATAATGGTGTAGTTCCTACACTATATCGAAAGGATACAGATAAAATTGTTATCTTGCCAGCTAGCTCCTGCCACTCCAGACATACGGTAAAGGCGATTCAAAAGGGCCAGTTTATTCGTGTGAGACAAAATTGTACTGAATTGGTACAATATGAGAAATGGGCAGGAGACTTGGAAAATAGGTTTGCAATAATGGGATATAAACATAATGAGTTATCTGAGATTAGAAATGAAATGAAAGAAGTTTCTAGGGACACTTTGCTTCTTGAGAAAAATAAGGATGAAAAGAGAAAGAATCAGAAACATACGAGGTTACATTTTGTGACCCCATATGGTGTTAATTCAGTAGAGGTTGAAAAAATAGTTTAAAACATTTGCCAATCCCACAAACAGAGGAAAAGTTAACCCATTATGTTGAGAGTCCTCCCCATATGGTTTTTAAGAGAACAAAAAACCTTGATGATAAACTGACTGCAAGTTATCAAGTGAAAATGACATCAGATGTTCAACTCCAACCAGAGCCAGCTATTTTAGCTTCAGAGTATGCTGTAGACATAGCTGAAAATGTATAGAGTGAATCTTTGATTAATTTGGAAGTGGGTTGTAATGAATATTTGAATGCTAATCCTGCAGGAAGAATTTCAAAAAATGTTAATATTAGAAACTGGTTACCCCCATTACCATTGGGTTGTTTTAGATGTAAAAGGTGTAAATATTGTAGCTGCATAACGGTAGCAAAAACATTTTTAAATCCAACTGATGGAAAAGTGTTGCACATTTATGCATTTATAAATTGTGACACCACTCATGTTGTCTATTTAGCCACATGTAAATGTGGTATGTATTATGTTGGAAGAACAAAACAAAAATTAAAAGAAAGGGTTGGTGAGCTTATGCGAGCAATTGCTAATAATAATTTGGAATATGTTATTGTTCACAAATATACATTTTGCACAAGATAAGAGATAACATGAGTGGAGTTTTATTGGCATTGAGAGGGTGACAACTGGCCTCGGGGGGTAACATTGAAAATAAATTAGGCTGCAGAGAAAATTTATGGATCTTTAAGTTACAAGCAACATGCTTTCTGGGGTTAAATGACAAAATTGAGCTATTGCCACACTTACGATTAAAGGCAAAACAACAGTATTGTTAGTAGTTACAAAATAGTTAATTATTGGAATGAATTTTAGTGTCATTTGTAGTATGTATATACACTGATAAATAACAACAATGTTAAATTATTACTTTAAAAAGTGATTTGCGTATTAAAAGTATAATATTGTATGTTAGAATTGAGTAGTTCTAAATTGATGTTGCACTAATCATTCAGAGGTGTGTAGTATTAATGTTTTACTATTTAATGTGGTGTCCACTATTAGTAATTTATCTTTTGGTATTGCGCAGTGCATCTGCATGATACGTTGAGATTTGTTTGCTGTGTTGGTTTGGCGGATGCACTGTGCGTACTGACGTTTTAATAAAGGACTGAATTTTTTCAAAAGTTCTGGTTTACTTCTGCATGAGCGTGTGCCCAGGTTCCTTTGGTTTCATATTTTCTTTGTTTGTATATAACCAAGATTTGAGACAGGGACCAGGAGGCCAGCCCCCTCTCCCACCCCTGTACCTCTCCACACACCCTGGTGAGAAATAGTGATGGTCTTTCTCTAAAGGGTTTCTGGAACTCTGCCACCATTCCATAGGCACCTGATAATTTTCCTGACTTTAAACTTTTGATAGATTCGTCCATTTCCTCCTGTATCAATATCCAGTTCTACTGCTCCCTGGCCTCCTCTGTTCACTTTCTCATACTGTAGGTCAATGACACATATTTTCTCTCCCCCGTAACTAACACCCAACCCCGAGGTCCGCAGAGATACAGCAATGTATGTGTACTGAGCCAGAATGCCCATCTGAAATTCAATACATCATTGTTTTTGTGAACCTCACAGTTGTTCAAGTTTTTGAAAGATACACCCCTTTGAAACAAAACTGCAATGTGGAATGTTCATCTAAGGGTTGCTAATGGTATTAGAGGGCCAATGGTTTGTTCAGTGGCAGCTGTAGATTAGTGCAGTAGCCAGAGCAGCTTGACCTAGACCCCCACAATTTGCTAGACACACACAGTATTATCTGCTGCATCTGTCATCTTACCCCTTTGTTATTCTGCTTTTTCCTTCACTGCAACATGAAAAAAAGTCCTACTTTATAAATATTAACAGATTTGTGCATACGTTAGTGCTTGGTTGGAATAAATAGCTCAAATGAACATGATACACCCCCTCAAATTCTGCTTCTGCAGAGAAACAGACTGTTAAACTGGATATTATAAACTTTTCTTGTTATTGCACCACTTGGACATGCTGAATTTTAAGACAATAATGTTTTTTTTCTGAAATCAGTGCATTGTTTTGTCTTGTGAGCCTGGGCACTATGCTGAGAGCACTATATCATGTGTCAGCTTCCAAAAATACTTAAAGCAGCATTAGATGGGCAAGACAGGGGATAGACCCTCTCAATCAGGGTGTCATCAATCTGTAGCAAAACTAAACTGCATTTTCATTCAGCAGTATCAGACAATTATTAAAGCTTCTTTCATTGGAAAGCTGCAAAACTCAGCTTTCATCAGCTTAGGGAAACATCATTGGAAGCCCAAGATTGCCTTTATGTTTAAGTTTGCAAACAAACAACAAAAAAACATAAAGACATCTTGGGCAGGATTCTCAAATAAAGCCAAAAATCCCCCAGCTGCGGGGAGAAAGGTCAGCAGCACTGTGGAAATGCAGTTGCATGATATTCTGAAAGAAATGTTGTGCAGGTGCAGAATTCCATAAAATCCCTGCAGTTACATAAAAACATAGAAACATAGAATTTGACGGCAGATAAGGACCGCTTGGCCCACCCAGTCTGCCCATTTCCCTACCTACTGGATAAGCTGCAGATCCTAGTTAACCAGCAGCCTACTTCTTCCTACCAAGAAATTCAGCAGCTGCAGAAACTGAGCAAGTGTTGAAAATCCTCAACTGCGGATCCGCAGCTGTGAAAATGGCTTTGCAGGCACAGCAACAGTGACCCTAATTAGCTGGAGCAGCAGACATTAACATTGCTGCCATAGAATGAAGCTGAAAGCACCCACAATGAAACCAGCACCCAGTCCCCCAACTGGGACCACTGCAGCACCACAGATGCCAGCAATACCATGGCACCACAGTGGCCGACTGGCACTGCTGGTCCTCCCTCCCTGGGGTGTTTCTGTTGCCTGCAGGGGTAGCACTCACTGTAGGCTGGCCATGTTCTACTGCCTGTGGGGCTCTATCATGGGCTGCAATGTGTCTGGTGGTTGTTGCCTGTTGTCACATCATGGCAATGTGTGCTTTTGTTGCTGTAACATCAGCCACTGCTATATTATCTGGGATGCTATTACCTGTGCCTCACCTCCACCTTAATTGATTCCAATTGTTGGGGCACTACTGCAGTTTACTGAGAGAGAATTACATCTCATGCCATTGTATGTAACATTTTTTCCCCAAGTGCAGAAAAAAACTGGTTGTGAATAGCCTTTCAGGGGATGTGTCTTACTTATCTCACACCTTTTTTTCCTCGGGGACTTCCGCAGTTGCACTTTTTTCCACAATCCGTAGTGTCTGTTTCAGCAGCTGTGGAGGGTTTTGTGAACAGCACTCAGTGCAAATTCCCCTTTGTTTCCATAGCTATGGCAGTTTTGAGAACTTAGGGAAGGTTTTGCAGTTTCAGAAAGCTTTGTGAATCCTACCCCTACTCAAGACTTGATCTTGTCACACATGAAACCACCAGTGCATGTCCTCCAAATCTAGCACAAAGAGAGAGAGAAGACAGAGAGACAGGAGGAAAAAAATAGACTATTGATCTTCAAATAACAGTAATTGAAAATATCAATTCAAGAATGTGCTGACTTACCATGCTATGCCTTTTTTAAAGTTGTAGCTTTGCAGAATTTTGGCTCAAAGTATTTGCATTGCAGGTGTCTTTTTTATTTTATTTTTAGCAGACTGATCATATTATTTCCGCAGCCCTTTCTTCCAATGCCTCAGAACTTTTTTCTCTTTCTTTTTTCTTATTAGTGGTACCTAGCTTTTTTTCCCCCTTCTTGCTATAGACTTTAAAAGCCTTCAGCTCAGCCAACCAGCACAAATTGTCTTGCCACCTTGCACAGCTCTGATTCATTTGGCCACTAACTTTGGAAGGCCCTTTACTACTGTATCAAAATTAGCATTGTCGAAACAGTTAATAAATATTAATATTTGTATTTGTCATTGTCATTGAAGCTGGCTTGATGCTGAACTCTAAATCATCCATCAGGGAAAAGATTAAGAACACAAATGTTTCTAACAGGGACAAAATCTGCTAGAATTTATTTTGACAATTTGAAAGAAAAAAAGACACAATATCAGCCATGAGACTGGAGACCAACTTGATACACTTCTAATGAAGAAGAGATTATGTAGTGAGGGAAGGGAGGTACATGCATAATTCAAGCTTACATTTCAGATAGGATGATTGGTTGAGATTCTTAAAAAAAAAAAAAAAGTTAAAAAAAGAAAATTGTTGACCACATGAGTTTTTTGATTGCTGTTCAGATTTTTATTTGTTGCGCTCTGAGTCGAAAAGAGAATTTTATCAGAAACGTGTGTAGAGGAACAGAAAAAGAGCGACTTCACCCCATCGCAGATCATTTTCCCATATCTTTTCTGTGAGATCAGCACAGAAAATTATCTTTAACACCAACTGGATAAGAAGCCATTTCAACCATCCATAACAGCATGCAAAGCATACCACCCAGCTCTGTCTCACCCACTTGATTTTTTTTTGTGGGGGGAGGCGGGATGACTTTTAACTTGCAGAATTCTCTCATCCTCTTTTGAGAGGAGTAGCATCTCACTTCTATCTCCCTATACAAACCTACAGCCATGACTTTACCACCTTCTAAAACCTGAACAGAGATGGCTGATCAGCAACAACCTGAGTTTTCAACTTGCCTTACAAAGCTCGACCTGAGCATTCAAATCCAGACAGTACTGCACATGATATGCAGTGGCAAATACAAAATGGACCTCTCCCAGTTCATGACTTCCTCTGAATTAAAAAATAAAACACTCCTGCAATGTCTTTTTTTCTTAAATCTGTAAAAAATTAAGTACATTGATGAAGTGGGCCCCCTGCCCAACCTCCCACTGAGCACCCACTACCCTGTACCCCCACAAGATCTCCCCACACACTCTCACTCACCTCAACTGGTGGCAGTGTGCTGATCCACTGCTCATATCCAAGCCACTTCTTGCTCCAGGAACTGGTGACTGGTCCATAAGTAGTAAGGTAAGTGCAATGCAATGTATTTCAATAGGATTTTCAACTGCACTTACTTTTTTTTATCATGTAGCAGTTGCTGGTTCCAGCAGCAAGATGTGTCTTTGAAGGGTGAGTAGATCCGCACACTGGGGCCTTTTGAGATGGGTGAGGAAGTATGGGAGGGTCTGGGTGGGTGCGGGATGGTGGGTGCTCATTGGAAGGTCAGTCTGGGTGGGGTGCATCGCAGATGGATTTTTTTGTTTGCAGATTTAAAAAGGTCTAATGTAATGAAGTGTTGTTTATCTTCAAATCTTATAGACTGGTGAGAACCTTGTCTAAAGTAATGTACCCAGTTTCAAACATCTGCCGTTGGGGTCCTTTAAAATGATCATCAATGTCTGGCAACAGCATCCTATTTCCTTAGTGAAGATTAATTTCAATTATTCTTTCAATATGTTAGCCTTCTCTTCATCTTCTTCTACACTTACCGCAATTCTTTTTTTATCCTTTCAATGCTCACCAGTGTCTTTCCCCCAATGTACCAAAAAAATTATTTATAATTTTGCTGGATTCCTTTCATCATCTTAAGTTCCAGGGTCATCACTGTTTCAGCTCTTGAGCAGTTGAACAGCATTGGCCATCCTCCAGCCTATGGGCATAACCATTATTGTTATCAGGGAGCAGTTGAGTGGGTCTGCAAGTGACTCTACTAGGCCCAGCTCAGTTTTCTTAAGAATCTTGAGGTGCATGAATTCAGGCTGGCAGTTTGTTTCTGCTGAAACCATTACAGCTCATAAGACCCCTTTACACCATGATATCCTTGGTCTGCAAACTCTGCCCCATGGTGCCTGTGAAATACAACACACTGCCAGGCCATTGCTGCCTGTCTCCTTTGCAAAGACAGAACTGAAATAACTGCTTAAGATGTTATCCTTTTCTATATCAACCCCCACACCTATCAAAGTCTTTTTAATTTTTTCACTGTCCTCCCTATTTTTCCTTAACACAGATAGCCTTTTATGGTTTACATTAACATGGTGGCCAGCTATGGAGGTGGGTGGGTTGAGCCAGTCACCTCACTCTATATATGTGAGAACTGGGTGCTGGTGGGAGGGTTCCAGGATCAGGTGCTATGTGGGGGGGCATAATTTATACTTTTTTTAATGCATATACAGTAGCACTTTACAGTTTACATTAATGCAATATCCAGCCCTGGAGGCAATATTTTGTACACTTTTATGCACTGACTTTTATCAAATCCAATAAATGTCTTGGACACTTAGCTGAATGAGTGTCTGCTTTGGTGTTGAGTGCAGGGACATATTATTTTATTAAGAGGATGGCAAGTGGTGGGGTGCCACTAGACACCAGGGGCTGGATTCACAAAAAGAAATTAGAGCAGAAAAAAACTTGCAAGTGTCCAAATATTGTGCAGCTCTGGGAAAACACACCTACATGCACTGTGGGGAATTTACAAATCCCCTGCAGGTGTGGGAAAAATATCCTGCGGTTGCGAAAAAAATGCACGTGCGGAGAATATGTTGCGGGGATAAAGTGCCATGATATGCATGCAGCATCCCCTGAAAGGCTATTCAGAACCAGTTTTTTTCCACAGTTGCAGAAAAAATGCTACACACAGTGGAATGAGGTGTAACTCTCCCCTCAGTAAACTGCAGTAGTGCCCCAGCAATTGGAATCAATTAAGGTGGAGGTGAGGCACAGGTAATAGCATCCCAGATAGTATAACAGTGGCTGCTGTTACAACAACAAAAGCACACATTGCCATGATACTGTATTGCATCAGACAACAACCACCAGACACAGTGCAGCCCATGATGGAGCCCCACAGGCAGTAGAGCCTGGCCAGTCTGCAGTGAGTGCTACCCCTGCAGGCAACAGGAACACCCCAGGGAGGGAGGACCAGCAGTGACAGTTGGCCACTGTGGTGCAATTGTATTTCTGGTACCTGTGGTGCTGCAGTGGTCCCAGTTGAGGGACTTGTTGCTGGTCTCTTTGTGAGTGCTTTCAGCTTCATTCTAAGGCAGCCCTGTTAAAGTCTGCTGTTCCAGCTAATTAAGTACACTGTTGCTGTGCCTCCTAAGCTATTTCTGCAACTGTGGATGTGTAGTTGCAGATTTTCAGGACGTGCGCAATTTCCGCAGCTGCAGGGATTTTACGAAATTCTGCACCTGCTCAAAATCTGTTTATGAATATCATGCAACTGTGTTTCTGCAGTGCTGCAGGCCTTTTTTCCGCAGGTGCAGGATTTTGGGCTTTCCTTTGTGAATCCTATCCTACATTTTTTGCAGAGATATTGTGTGGCGCAGTTTACGTTTTGTGGACAGCGTTTTCCATTGTGGTACTGACTTCATATTTATATGGTCACTATCCTTACTGCCATGGATGTACTTTTCAGTTGTTAGGTGCCTAAAATGTAACCAGGTGTGGCAGGAGTGTAGCCAGACATTTCAGATTTGTACACCAACCTGCCACACTGCTACCCCCCCCCTACTGTTATTCATGCCTGCCCCCCCCTACTACTCGAGTCCAAGGTTCCTGGCTCCAAACAGATGATTCCCACACTAGACCATCTGTCTGAGCTGCTAATGTGGTGCTTGCTGCCCACTGGTAGATGCCACTGACTGCACCACAAGTCCAAGACCATAGCAGAAATTTCTTCTCTCTCCCCTACAATTAGGCAGATTCACTCCACTTGCCACTCCACATGAAGTTTTTTTTCTTAAAGCTAGCTCTGAGTCTGTTCTTCCATCTGCTGCTCCTCAGTTTTCTACTGCTTCTGTTGCTCCCAGTACAATTCAACTAATAGTATGGCTTCTAACTTTGCTGCAGCATTTAAACTTGCTGCTCCAGACTGCCACACCCCCTACCAGATGCCACAGCCAATCACTATGCAGTTGGACCATGTGGACCTAATTGAGACCTTCAGCTTTAACATCCATGGTCCACTCTGCCACCCCCAAATCAAAGCTGAAAGAGAAAAGAAAAAGCCTGCAAAGCCAAACAAAGGAATTTAAACATGATGGACTAGTGAGGGCAGAGCAATGCTGGCCAGCTTGTTTGCTACCCCCTGCTACTAAACTTGGTACGCCATGGCTTACTTGGAGTATCAGTAGCTACACCCTTCAGGTGTGGAATTCTGCAAAGCGTGCAAAGTTGGTGGGGCGCGGGCCAGGGCTCATGCTCCCACCAACTGCTGTGTTTACTTTTACATTCTTTCTCAAAATGTAAGGGATTTCTATGCAAAATAACTTCATTAATGCATCTTTTAGGGTTACAACACAAAAAGTAAGGAAATTAAACATTTAGGGTTGCCCCCTCTCCCTCCATGGACCTGCCCATCATCCCGAGATTGACAGCTGATGGAGTATGTCATTGGGGTTTTGAAGCCTAACATTCTTCTTTACTGTGGCTTGTGAATATGATTACACATGGAATGGGGTGAGCTTTAGGCCTCACAACCTCAATAACACTCCCCATCAGCTGTCAATCTCGGGAGATGGGCAGGTCCACGGAGGGGGGAGGGGCAACCCAAAACATTTCATTTCCTTACTTTTTGTGTTGTAACCCTAAATGATGCATTAATGAAGTTTTTGCATAGAATATATATGTATAAATAAATATATATATATATATATAGATATATATATATATATCTATATATATCTATATATATATATATATATATTATAGTGGCACGGTAATGCTGCTATAGTTAGGGTTGAGTACCCCATTTAAGGTTAAATCTGAAATTTTGCAGCTTAATAACTTTGCACTGTATGACAGATTTGCCTGAAATTTTGAATGCACCGTCTGGTACCATAGATCATAAATCTCTGGACCTGCCAAGTTTTGTTATGGTCAAATGTACAGTTGCGGAGCTGCAGAGTACCAAAAAATACATAAATTATGCATTTTTGTGCAGTCTTTGCTCATGCCTACAGCCTGCACGGTTGTGTGACCAGTCCAAAACCTTCAGAGAACATGCAGCCAGGGTTCCTGATGGGCCTTTCAAAATTTTCGTGAAAAAATATTAAACAGTTCAAAAGTTATGCAAAAAACAAGTTTCCCTTTATAGTCAATATGAAAAGTTAACAAAATATGCAAAAGTGTCGTAAATGCACTTTTTACTTTCACAAATTACCCTTGTGGTATCGCAAGTCAGCCATCTAGTTTTCAGTTGGTGGTTACAGAAATGCTTGGCATTTAAATTTGGGACCCTCTAGGGACACAATTCTTGTTGTGTTCATCTAGTCAAGCCCTAAGGAGGCTAGCCATGTCTTTTTTTGGAGGTAAAACACCCAAGAAATATGTTTTTAAAATGTTTGTAAAAAGTAGTGTCGCAAAGTACTTTCGCATATGTGACACTTTTGTGATTTCATTTGCAAAAGTGTCGTGATTTGCAAAAGTACTTTGCGGCACTATGGCCAAAACAATAGGGAATGTTTGCCACCCTGCTGCAAAAGAACGGTTTGGTCTTTTGGGCTGAAATTTGGAGAGAAGAAAGCCAAGATCCCACATATGTGCCTTTTTGTGGTTTGGTAACAAAATATTAGAGGGCTACAAAGTTATGACACTCCATAATTGACAATTTTTCACATACGATAACATTACGGCATCCACCACACCTTTTGAGGTCCATATCTCGAAAACGGTTCAAGATACTGACTTTTCATCAGAAAAATGCTTAGTCCCCCATGAGGGGGCTAAGTACAAAGCTAACGTGGAAAGTCAGAAATAATAGCGCCATTATTATGCATACATTCTTTGTATTCACTGTGCTTCTGAGTACAACTTTTTGGGAAAAAAAGGGTGTGCAATTGTGTTACTGTTACCGTTAGCGTTTCCATTACCATTTGCATTAGAGTTTCTGTTTACATCACCAAGTGCACTACCCTTTGAGTTTGCATTACTGTTACCATTTGCATTTCTGTTACCATTTTTGTTTGCGTTTACTTTTATGTCACTGTTTGCGTTACCATTTGCGTTTGCGTACGTGCCTGCATTTGCGTTTCCATTTGCATTACTGTTTCCTTTGTCATCATCATTGGTGTTATCATAACCTTTTGCATTTCCAATTGCATTACCATTACCATTTGCGTTTGCATTACTGTTTTCTTCCGTGTCACCATTGGCATTAACATTTCCACTTGTGTTTGTGTTACCATTTGCATTTTTGTTATTGTTTGCGTTACCATTTGAATGTGCATTTTCGTTATGTTTCTATTCTTGTTACTGTTACCATTAGCATTGGCGTTACTGTTATTGTTTATGTTCCCATTAGGATTACCGTTACTGCTGCCATTACCACTACTGTTAGTGTTACCGTTACTGTAAGGGTTATTACACAAAATGAGATGCATAGTTGAAGCACAGGGCCCAAAGGGTCCCCTGCTCCCACCACCACATACCATTCACTATTTATAGTGCACATTCTCAAAAAGAAGGGAAATTCATGTCAAAAAACTCCATTTAATGCATCAGTTAGGGTTGTCCCACAGCAACAAACGTGAGAAAATTTGGTGTTAGGGTTGCCAACCCTTGCACCCCACACCCACCCCACCCCCTACCAACAGGCATCAGGGTGTGCATTGGGGTCTTCAGTCATAATTCTGTCCCCATTATCCTATACTGCATCACCTCAGCTTACTTACACATGGAATGGGGTGAGAGTTAGGGTGGATGACTCCAACGCTCACCCCGATGCCTGTTGGTGGGGGTGGGTGGAGTGGGCATGTGTTGCAAGGGTTGGCAACCCTAACACTGAATTTCCTCACTTTTGTTGCTGTGGAACAACCCTAACTGATGCATTAAACAGAGGTTTTTGCCATGAATATATATATATGTTATAGGGTGCAGTTGCATCCCTATAGTTAGGGTTAAATAGTCACTTTAATGTTAAACCTGAAATTTAGCTCTTTTATAAATTTGCAACCCCATTATACAGATCTGCAGGACATTTGGTACAGTACCTTCAGAAAGTATTCCCCCCCCCCTTGGATTTTGTCACATTTTGTTGTGTTACTACCAGAATTTTTAATGCATTGAAATGATTTGTTTTCCCCCTTTATTCACACATCATACTCAACAATTTAGAGGGCCAAAAATATTTTTATTGTGTAACAAAAATGTATGAAACATTAAAAACTGAAATATCTTGTTTACTTAAGTATTCACCACCCTGAGTCAATACTTTGTAGAAGCACCTTTGGCAACAATTACAGCTTTGAGTCTTCTTGGGTATGTCTATATCAGCGTTGCACATCTGGATTTGGGGATTTTCGCCCATTCTTCCTTGCAGATTTGCTCAAGCTCTGTCAAGTTGGATGGGGAGCGTCGGTGAACTGCAATCTTTAAGTCTTTCCACAGATTTTCAATGGGATTCAAGTCTGGGCTTTGGCTGGGCCACTCAAGGACATTCACCTTCTTGTTCTGAAGCCACTCCAGTGTTGCTTTGGCTGTATGCTTGGGGTCGTTGTCCTGTTGGAATGCAAATCTTTGCCCCAGTCCAAGGTCTATTGCAGACTGATGCAGGTTCTCCTCAAGGACGTGCCTGTATTTGGCTCCATTCATTGTTCCCTCTATCCTGACAAGTGCCCCAGTCCCTGCCACTGAAAGGCATCCCCATAACATGATGCTGCTATCACCATGCTTCATGGTAGGGATGGCGTTACATGGGTGCTGAGCTGTGTTCGGTTTGCGCCAGGCATAGCGCTTTGCATTCAGGCCAAAGAGATCAATTTTTGTTTCATCAGACCACAGAATCTTTTGCCACATGGTCTCAGAGTCTGCCACGTGTCTTCTTGCAAACTCCAGGCATGCTATTATTTGGCCTTTTCTCAGGAGTGGCTTCCATCTAGCCACTCTCCCATAGAGGCTGCATCTGTGAAGTGCTGCAGAGATTGTTGTCCTCTGGACAGGTTCTCCCATCTCAGTCATGGAACTCTGTAGTTCTGTCAGGGTGACCATTGGGTTCTTGGTCACTTCCCTGACCAAGGTCCTTCTTGCCCGGTTGCTCAGTTTGGGAGGACGGCCTGCTCTAGGAAGAGTCTGGGTGGTTCTGTAATCTTTCCATTTCCTAATGA
Source organism: Neoceratodus forsteri (assembly GCA_016271365.2). Taxonomy (NCBI): domain Eukaryota; kingdom Metazoa; phylum Chordata; order Ceratodontiformes; family Ceratodontidae; genus Neoceratodus; species Neoceratodus forsteri. Next base: position 288,383,364 of record CM057454.1, read on the forward strand.
TGGACTTGACTGTGCTCCTGGAAACTTTCAACACCCTAGAAATGTTTTTATACTCCTCCCCAGATCTATGCCTCCTCACAATTCTATCACAGAGTTCTACGGACAGCTCCTTGGTCTTCATGGTAGAGTTTCTGCTCTGACATGCACTGTCAACAGTGGGACCTTATATAGACAGGTGTATTTCCTCTGAAATCATGTCAACCATTTGAACTGACCACAGGTGGACTCCATTCAAGTTTTAGAGTGATCTCACAAGGAAATTGGATGCACCTGGGCTCAATTTGGAGTGTCATAGCAAAGGAGGTGAATACTTATCAAATCAAGACATTTCAGGTTTTTATTTTAAATTACATATACAAAAAATTCCAGAACTTTCATTCCACTTTGACATTACAGAGTAATTTGTGTAGATATGTGACAAAAAAATCCCATATAAATGTATTTTAATTTGAGTTTGCAACATCACAAAATGTGACAAAATCCTGGGGGGGGGGGGATACTTTCTGAAGGCACTGTATGTGCTGTCCAGAGGGGTAGATCTCTTTACTTACCACATTTCGTGTTGGTCAGACTGGCGGATTTTGCACTGCCCATTGTGAAAAATGCTAAAATGTGCCTTCTTGGACTGTTTTTTTCCATAATGCACTACTGCCAAAACATTTTAATATTTTGTCTGAAGTTTCAGGATAACAATAAGCCAGTGTTGGTTTGGTAAAAAAATATTAATCCGTTATAAAGTTATTACATTTTGAAAATTTGGGTTATGAGCAGTCTCAGTTCAGTCTTTTGGATAGCTGCATGGAATTAAAAAGGATTTTGGTCTGATGAAAAAGGATTTCAACAGCTTACAAAAAAGGATCCTTAGAATCCTTTTTCGTAAGAAAAAAATCCTTTTTCATTAGAAAAACATCCTTTTTTGTCAGCTGCCATCTTGTTTTTTTTTAGCTCAGACAAACTGTCATACCTCTTCCTAGGGATATCTTCTGCAGACATCCAAGTATGTATCTTGTTAATCAGGACAGCCTTTATTGATTGTACCTTTACTTTAATTTTATGTGGCATCAGATTGCTTATTTTCATATTTTAAGATCCTTTTTCATGACTCACTTACGTTCCTTTTTCATGTGGTGTCAAAATCCTTTTTTGTATCATGAAAAAGGATTAGGACATCTCACAAAAAAATGACTTTCTTAAATCCTTTTTGTGAGATGACCAAATCTTTTTTTGCCAGCAAATTCCTTTTCCATAAGATGACATAATCCTTTTTTGTGACACAAAAAAGGATTAGAACTTCTCTAACCAGATGTCCTTGTCAGTAATCCTTTTATATGAGATGTCATAATCCTTTTTCATGATGTAAAAAAGGATTAGAACACCTCACGAAAATGGAATTCATCTGGTGAAAAAGGAAAACTGGCTGGGCCATCTGGTTGGAGAAGTACTAATCTTTTTTAGCATCACAAAAAAGGATTAAGACATCTCACAAGAATGGAATTTGCTGATGAAAAAGACTTAAGACATCTCATGAAAAATTATGACTTTCTTTAATCCTTTTTCGTGAAATGACCAAATCCTTTTCACCAGCAAATTCTTTTTTTGTGAGATGACATAATCCTTTCTAGTGATGTGAAAAAGGATAAGGACTTCTCCAGCCAGATGACCCTGCCAGTAATCCTTTCTTGTGAGATGTCATACTCATTTTTCATGATGAGAAAAAGGATTTGAACACCTCACAAAAAAGGAATTTGTCTGTTGAAAAAGGATAACTTTGGTCCATAACTTTGCTATCTTTTGAGATTTTGACTCCAAATTATCAACATGGCCTTTTGGATACTCTACAGTACCTTATGAACAAAACAACTGTTATTATGAAACTCTCACCTGAAAGGTGATTTCATGGTTGGTTGGTAAATTCACTTTTTGGGAAGGAGTTGCATAATGCCAGTCATATTGTTCATGGGGTGGGGTCCCCAAAAGGCCATGTTAATAATTTGGAGTCAAAATGTCAAAAGAATGGCAGAGTTATGATGGTTCATTGGACTTACACAACACACTCTCATGACTTTGTCAATTTAAAATATTTAGACCCCTAATTTGGAACATAGAATTCTTATTATCTCACCAAATGTATATCACAACAATAATTTTTCAAATCCTAGCTGAAATGAGTTTTCACTCATGCAGCACAGAAATGGCATTGCAGTTGCACAGAATTACATTTCAGTAGAGATTTGAATTATTTTTACCACTAGGCACATCAGATGGGGAAATAACATTGCTATGATGATAATTGCATCACTCTTGGCCTTTAAAGGGAAGTGCAGGGCCCGGAGGGCCCTAGGCTTCCACCGGTAAGTACATATATGCATCTATGGAGTTCGGGCCCTGCGCTCCTATAGCTGTGTACATACAGTGAAGCTTGCTAGGATCATGCACAGTGTAACAGTTTCCCTGCATGACAAAAAGGATTAACTCCCATTGAAACTGCCTTGTTACTGGCAATACCTCTACTGCAGAAGTAGAAACATAGAAACATAAAAGTTGATGGCAAATAAGGACCGCAAGGCCCATCCATTCTGCCCATTTCATTTTCTACTTTATGAATGTGCCATAGGCCTTTGCTCTGTCAATGGCCTATCTATTCATACTCAACTGTATTGCTCTCTTATGCCTATCCCATGCCTGTTTGAAGCCCTGCACTGTATTCATATCCACCACTTCCTGAGGTAGGCCATTCCATGCATCCACCACCCTTTCTGTGAAAAAGAACTTCCTCACATTACCCCTTAATTGGCCTCCCTCTAATCTCATGCTGTATCCTCTTGTCCTGCTATTTTTCTTATATTGAAACATGTTAGACTCTTTCACCTTGTTAATGCCCTTAAGGTGTTTGAATGTTTCAATCATATCACCTCTCTCCCTCCTTTTCTCTAGGGTATACATATTGAGTTCAGTTAATCTTTCCTCATATGTTTTCTGATGTAGGCCCTGCACCATTTTGGTTGCCCTTCTCTGGACTGCCTCAATGTGGTTAATGTCCTTGTGAAGGTGTGGCCTCCAGTACTGCACACAGTACTCCAGATGGGACCTAATCAGTGTCTTGTAAAGAGGGATAATTACCTCCCTCTTCCAACTTGTGATACCCCTACTAATACACCCCAACATCCCTCTAGCCTTACCTACTACTTTAGAGGTCTGCTTGGATGATTTCAGGTCATCAGTGATGATGACGCCCAAGTCTCTTTCTTCCCTTGTGACTGCCAGCAACTCCCCTCCCAGCCTATAAGTGGCTTCAGGGTTTCTCTTCCCTATGTGCATGATCTTGCATTTCTTTGCATTAAACCCATGTTGCCACTTTTCTGACCATTTTGCTAGTTTATCCAGATTTCTTCTCATTCTGCCCACCCCATCTGGATTATCTACTCTGTTGTAGATCTTGGTGTCATCTGCAAACAGACATACCTTACCCTCCAGTCCATCTGCAATGTCACTGATGAAGATATTGAAGAGGACTGGCTCCAGGACTGATCCATGAGGTACCCCACTTGTGACTTGCATCTCTTCTGAATGTATACCGTTTACCACCACTCTCTGTTTTCTACCCATCAACCAGTTTGCCACCCAGTTGGCCAACGTCTGACCCACCCCGAGCCTACTCAGCTTATTAATCAATCTTCTATGTGGAACAGTATTGAAAGCTTTGCTGAAGTCAAGGTAGGAAACATCAACTGCTCTCCCTTGGTTCACCACTCTAGTTACCCAGTCAAAGAAATCTATGAGATTAGTTTGACAGGACCTTCCTTTTGTAAACCCATGCTGTCTTGGATCCTGTTCTCCTATGGGTTCTAGGTGTTGCACTATCCTTTCTTTAAGGAGTGTCTCCATAATCTTGCCCACTACTGAGGTAAGACTGACTGGTCTGTAGTTCCTGCCTCCTCCCTGCTACCACTCTTGTGGAGCGGGATCACATGAGCCCTTCTCCAGTCTTCTGAGGCCTCTCCTGTGTTCAGAGACTCACTAAACAGTTCTGACAATGGCTCTGCTAGTTCCACCTTTAGCTCCTTTAGTACCCTGGGATGCATGCCATCAGATCCCATTGCCTTGTCCACACTGAGCTTATAGAGCTCTTGTAGGACCCCTTCTTTTGTGAAGGAACTAGTGCAGCCCTCCCTCTGCACAATTGGGCTTGATTCTGGTGAGCTTCACTGTATATGCTTCTATGGAGGAATTGGAGCCCAGGACCAACAAGCACATTAGGATGTGATTACACTAACTCAAAAAGTAAGGAAATAAATTGCAAAAAACTTCACTAATGCATCAGTTATGGTTAAAGCAACAAAAGTAGATAAATGTGGCATTCGGGTTTCCAACTCTAACACCCCCTACCCTTCACAGATGAAGTGGCATCAGGAGGCAGTAATGGGGTCCTCAGCCCTAACACTCATCCCATTCTCCTGTGCTGCACCCACCCAGCCTTGTTTTCTAATGGAATGGGGTGAGTATTAGGGTTGATGACCCAAATGCTGCCCCGATGCCTCTTCATCTGTGAAGGGTGGGGGGATGTTAGGTTAGAACTCAAAGCCACATTTCCTTAGTTTTGTGGCTTTAACCCTAACTGATGCATTAATGATGTTTTTTGCAATAGATAGATAGATAGATAGATAGATAGATAGATAGATAGATAGAAATATATAGTGATAGAAAGAGAGATATAATATAAAAGATGGCAAAGCATGGTGCACAAGGAAATAATATAATTAAGGTGTTGAACATGCCATAAAGCCACAAGCCCAAAGGGTGAATGGCCTTTATGAGCTTGTTCAGCCCCGATATTGTATTATTTCATGAGTATGCCAGACTTTGCCATCTTTTATTTTATATAACAGATTAAGTTTGACACTTTTTGTTGTCCTTTATGTGTTTCCATAGCGTAGGGCTTTTCCATAGTGTACTGATTTTTCATAGTGTAGTGGTAGTTTGTACTGCAGTGATGTGTAATGTATTGGGTATTAATGTGCTATTAAGGTGTTAATAACACATTAATAGTGTACATTATAGTTAGATAATTGTGGTTGTAATACCCTAACCGGCAAACATCATATACTGTATGGTGAAATAAATGATGGCTTTTTCAATAGGGATGAAGGCCCAACCATATATTGTCTGTCTGTCTCTCTGTCTGTCTATGTATCTATGTTTCTGTAGTGGTATGTACCTTTATTTAAATATTTAGTGTATTTCTGTACTGTAGTGGTTTTATTTGGGACTTTACATTTTGTGACCTAGTAGTGTTTTTGTAATGCAGGGGCATCCTATAAAATGAGGTGTGGATTCAGTGGTGGTTCCTTTAGCACGCTGTGGTGCTGGTGATCTGTGTGGCAGTTGATCAGGAGTGGTAGTCAATTAGGAGCAGTGTGTAGTCAGGGCTGAAATGTGGTCTACTGGGGAGCAGCATGGTTTGTGGTCTGGAGTGACACTTTGTACTATGGCACATTGTGAGCCACAGAAGCAGGTTGGGAGCATTGTGGGTCCAGGAGAAAATGCATGGCAGCAGCATGGAGTGAATGCATGACAGTCTTGTAGCTTTAAGGAACAGTATAGCTCAGTGAGTTTGTTGGGAAGGAGGGTGTTGGGAGGGTTTTTAGTGTAGTCTCTGCTATTTTTTTGCAGGTAGATTTGTTGAGGGGTTTAGGGTGATTGTTACATGTGCTATTAAGGAGCTTATTGCATGTGTTATTAAGAGGTATTTTACATGTGTTGATGTTACTGCAGTGATGTGTAATGTATTGGGTATTAATGTGTTATTAAGGTGTTAATAACACATTAATACTATACATTATAGTTAGATAATTGTGGTTGTAGTACCCTAACTGGCTAACATCATATATGGGGAAATAAATAATGGCTTTTTCAATAGGGACGAGAGCACAACCATGTATTGTCTGCCTGTCTGTCTGCCTGTCTTTCTGTCTGTCTGTCTGTCTATGTATCTATGTATCTAGCAATGTATCTATGTATCTACAGTATGTATGTATGTATGTACAGTATGTATGTATGTATATATGTATGTATGTATGTATGTATCTATCTATTTATCTATCTATCTATCTATCTATCTCTCTATCTATCTATCTCTCTATCTCTCTATCTAGGATATGCCATGCCCCTATGAGAAATATCTCTAATATTTCTGAGTGTAGTTTGACTTTATGACATCATGAGTGGAAAAACCACAAGTGATGCCAAATGTCAAAGTGCATCAGGGAAAAATATCAGAGATATTTCTTCTAGAGCTATGGCATATTTGATATATGCAATGCCCTTTGTTTTTAACAAGTACTTATAGTTGTTTTACCTCAGTTATGTGTTCTTGTTTGAGAAAGAGCAGTTTTAGCATTGTTGAGATGGCCGAGCACACAGAACTTGTGGCCACATGGAGGCTGATGCTTTGATGTGCATCATTTGTCCTGCTTGTGTGACTACCCTTGAAGTGAGTTGGTGGCTCTGAGAGGTGAGGTGGTATGGTATAGCAGTGTGGCCTTGAGGACCAGCCTAGTGATGATTGTGTTTGGTCTGTTCATGGTGTTTTTATTGCAGCCAGAGACAAAAGAGATTGGTGGTCCCTGGAGGAGGTGTGGAAGTCAGAGAGGAGTGCTACTTTAAATCTGACCATGAATTTATAGGAGTTTTGGTACACAGAATGATTTATGGTATTCAGTGGGAGAGTTGTTTTTGAGGCCAGTTAGTTTGGCCACTGGGACAGGGATTACTGGGGGACATAGGAGTTCAGAAAGCTGTAAATCTAGCCATATAGAGACAGAAATGGACTAAAACAAAGGAACTCTCACAGCAAGGTACTGTTGAAATAAAAACCAAAAAGTTCTGCTGTTTAAAACATGTTGTGAGCTTCTGCTGTTTAAAATATGCTGTGAGACGTGGCTGAAAGAAAGTTGACCAGACTTTGTTAAAAGTGTTGTTAGGACTCTGTATGAGACTTGGGAAATGGGTCAGCACATTTACTGGGAAGAAAGTGAAATTAATACTAATGGGCAGGTTGGGGGGGTGAAGATGGGATGAAAGTACCAGTGCATTCCTGATGTATGCACATGCCCAGGACAAACTGAATGTGTGCATGCAACCCGAATGTGTATACAAGCAGAACACCATTGAAGAGAATGGGTGCACATTAAAATCAGCAGAGACCTGTTTACAAAATGTAACTCACATGCTCACAAATACACCTAAGCCATCTTAAATACTGTTAAATGTTATTTTAAGCAATATGAGAAATGACAGCCTTTACCATAGCACATCATTTTTATTTTTTGCTAAACTGAATGCTCATTGGTGCTAATCCTCTTCTTTTGCAGCAAGCAAGAGTGAGTGCAGCTTTCAGTGAGTAGCATGAATTTTGAAGTCAGATCCATTGTCACCAGTCTATCACCCTCTGTAAGTTAATAAGAACTGGAGACTATCAGCAATCACTACCACTATGGTGTGGAGGGGGACAGGTTTAACTGGGCACTGGCATTTGTCAGGTGATTAGTGGATTAGCTGTGAGGACAATCTAGTGGCTGCAAAGGAATGACAACTGAATGTAAGTGGGCACCTGCTGGGAAGCTTGTCAAGAAGAAAAAAATGTGCATATAACCAAAACACTGTATGCATGCAAACAAAATAATTAACATTGCTGGTACAGGGAAAGAACTGGGACTTCATTTTTTTTGTGCATACATCCACATGGCATAGAAGTGGAATCCACTGTATGACGTACTAACTACAGTTTGTACATAAATGGAGGATGATGAAGTAACTAACCCTAACATGTTAGAATAGCACTTCCTGAATAGCACCATCTAAACCATGCTGCAGGAACCACACATTCCTGAATAGTGACAGGATTGAAAACCAGCTGTTAAATACCACTACCCCTGTAGCTATCCAGGTACTGTCTGAAGTGGAAGTGGATAAGGGAGTAGAAAATGTAGAAGCTGGCCAAGCTGCTCCCTGGTGGAGAGCAATAATGGAGAAGCAGATTAGGCAGCAGAGAGTGGGAAACCAGGGTTCTGTTCCCGGCCTCCCAATTCATGCCTTTTTTACTTCCACCTCACCCAATGTGTGTGTTGTTTTTTTTTTGAGTGCCCCTAAGACAAATGCCCCCACCTTACCCAAGTTTCTACATTTTAACCCGATCGGCACTCACTCAGAGTTGGTTATAAGATCAATGGGAGGTGGGGGGTAATGTACTGCATATTATTTATGAATTGTAGCAGTTGTAGGTGTGGTGCCTGACCACTACCATTAACATTGTTTTTTACTGTGGCACTTTTTAGTGGTGCTGTATTTGAGAGTGCTGTTTCTACTGTGCTGTTCTTGACATTGCTGTTGCTTGACATCGCTGTTGTAACCTAGTGCCATAACTATGACTCTACAGTTATACATATAGTTAACTCAGATAAATGGATTTATCATACTCCGTGCATGCCCACCCATTCTATAAAGAAGGGATATGCAATGGGGAAGTGTGTGATCAATTATTTTAAGTGCTGTTTGACCTCGAGTAACCTCACAAGTGGTGTATACCATGAGTGAGTTTCCTGAGGGCAAACAGTATGAATACAGATAAATTGTTCATAACACACTTCCTTATCACATATTTCACTTATGCAATAGGGTGAGAACTTGCGTGAGTGTTTACTTTAAAAAAAAGTTGTTGCTTTTTTTTACAAGAATTTGTGGGTTTCTTTTTTGGGGGGGCAGGAAAGATGTCCTCCACCTTTCAGTAGCCCTGTTTCATGGCCACAGTGCCATCACACCACACTGATGATGCAGCATCAGCTCTGATTGATAGAGGTGAGCAGCTTTGAGAAACCTTTGTGCGAAACATGGTGGCATGCATTAGAGAGGTAGTGAGGGAGCTGGCTTGATTTTCAGTGCAGCAGTTGTGGTAGCCATTTTGTATGGCCACTCTGTTTAATGTTTGTGCTTTCACAAAAACAATGTTGGTGTTTTTGCGAGAGTGGGAGGTCACAGGTGAGTGGGTGGGATTTTCAAAGAGAGGTAAGTCTGGAGGTTCTGCAATCCCAAGAAAAAGAATTGAATCATAATGGATGAGAGTAATAATCTGTGACCTGAGAAGAAAAAAGGTAACAAAAAAAATTTTGGAGCAGCATAGCGGGTCGAGGAGAGAGGGCAGCTGTGAGTACTGGCTGTTGGGTAGCAGTTGACCCTTGTTCTAGCAATCAAAGAAGGTTGATTGGTTGCTTTTCCTTTTTTTGGTAGCAAACAAAAAGGATTCTTCTGTAAAATTATTGCTGGTGGATGAGGCTGCTGTTTTGGGGCTGATAGAAGGAACTGATGTAAGTCAAAGGAATGGGACATGTATGTCTGTGTGAGTGCTGTTTGTGGCAGTAAAGCGAAACTACTACTGAGCAAGAAGAAGTCCTGGCAGTAAGGGGACTGATGATGAACCCGCTAGGTGTATTAATCTTCATGATGTAGTTACCATATGTATAAAATTAATTTATAAATTCAATTGCTCAGATAACAAGATTAATCACAGTGCATTTGTCTCCACCACTGTTGCATGAATATATACAGTATCTATCTATCTATCTATCTATCTATCTATCTATCTGTCTGTCTGTCTGTCTGTCTGTCTGTCTGTCTATCTATCTATCTATCTTATGGTTGAGTAGGTTGTCTAATGTTGAACCCTTAAATTTGCACCAGTTTTGGTCCTGTTTCACAAAATCTGCTGAAATTTTGCACGCGTTGTCTAGGAGGCAGGATCTAACTCTGGGGAATGTTTTGTGGTAGCAGTTTGTGTAGTTTCTGAGAACTGCATGTAATTTTTTTGTAGATATCTATTTTTTTTTCCTATACTTCACATGAGATTTTTTTTTTTTTTGCTTTCACCTACAGCCTACATGGAATGGAATGTTTTTCCCCAAGCATTCAGGGTACAGGCAAGATGTCCTAAGGTAGTGCCTTTGAAAGGTTTTGTAAAAAAAAAAAATTTAATGGTTGCAGTATGATAAGGCATTAAAGCTTTGTGTTTTTATTTGTTCTGAGCATGCTCAGTAGGGTTTTTAGGATAATGTTTTGATACAACAGCAAAAATTCAGTGTCACAAGATAATTTCTGGTGACTGAGTCATGTGAGACCTTCTGTTTCCTGTTCCCATTCACCCATTTTAATTCTGCTAATTTTGATCATCTGGACTGATTCTATTTCTACATCTCCAAAGACCCTTCTGGTGACCAGTGCAGCATTTTGTTGTCTGGAGATCCTGCGCAATATGGAAACAGAGATGCATAAAAGCTTACTGCATCATATTGCACCCCAGACACCGGACAAGGCTGCAAAAAAATCCAAGGCTGGTAATGCCTCAGCCGGGCACCCTCCTACCACTTCCCAGGATGCTACTCTGCTTTCGGAAGACAAGTTGCTTCTTGAGCTGCAGCCCATTAAAGAGTCCCCCTTGACTCTTACTATGGAGCTTACCTCCATTTGAAAATATATCGGAGACATCAATCGGAGGGTTGGTGATGTAGAAGCTTGATCAGTCTCGTTAGAAAAATGACGAGATCAGACTGACCCTGAGCTGATCTCCTTGCAACAAAAGCTGCATGAAATTGAATTAAAGATGAAGAATCTAGAGGGCAGGAGCAGAAGGCACAATTTAGTTGTCCTCAGTCTCCCCAAGGATGTAGAAGGGTTCATTCCTATTTTGTTTATTTAAAATCTGTTAGAAAAATTGGCTGTATCATTGCCAAATGGCCCACACTACATTGTAGAACAGGTACATTGGGCCCTTCATCCTAGACCCCACCTGGCTTGCTTACTCTCCCCATTATTTTAAAATTGCTAAGTCACCTGGACAAATAGCACATCTTGTTCAAACTTTGAGATCTTCAATCTGTCACCTTGGTGGGCAACAAGCTTCATATATCATAGGATCTTCCAGCATTAGTGCAGCAGAAAAGAGCAACTTTTCATCCCACAGTCTTCAAACTCATCCCAGCAGGCATTAAGTTTAAAATGCTTTATCTAGCCTGTTTACAAGTCTGCATTCAGGACACTTGGCATTCATTTGAAGACGCAGTCCAGGCTTCAGGAGAGCTTCAGTGACTCCTTCCCGATTATTTTAAATCAGGCTGAACTGATCTCACAATGCTGACTTACTCAACAATTGCTGGGTCCCTAGTTTGGAACTTTTTGCTCTGCCAGTGATGTTTCAATGATTTGCTCCCTTGGGCACTAGTTGTGGCTCCACTAGATTCTGCAGTGGCTGTGGTATGGTGATCTTCATTCAGGCTTAATTTCTATCCCACTTTGACTGTTCAGCCTTATTGTCGGCTCCTGGCTTGCTTTGTGCTATTATTATTAGTTCTCTGGTGGCCTGGATTTTGGTTGGATTGGGGCTGTTCAAATCACTGAGCCCCTTACTACTTACATCATCTAAGGAGCTTGGTGGTTCAATCTAATCATTTAATTGTATCCAAGCTACACATGCCCAAATATTCTGCTCCGATGGAAGACTTTGGTCTGGCGCACTCTGCGGCACCTCTCATCTTCAGCTGTGTCCAGTGTTTGACATTGGTTCCTGCTTCTGAGCCCATGTTAACTGAATGGTCTGGTATAATTTTTTGTTTTCTCTACCATTTTGGTTTTCTGGCTGTACACAGGGACCTTTTTGAGATGGACAGCATTTTTGAACGTGTTCATTTAATCTTTCCCTTTCATGCTGCACTTAAGATTTATGTAGGGAGTTAACCCATAGAGAATATGTTATAGTGCATAATATTTTACACTATGTTTGTTCACTCAAACTTTGTTACTGTAACCTTTTAGTCTTGTGCATATCTGTGGGTGTTCTACACCTTTCTAGCACACCATAAATGGGACTAATATTTCAGCTGTGAGCATTACAGCCCTGCCAGGGCCACTGACTGCTGGATGCAATATATTGCTCTGTTTCTTTTCCTTCTTCCTTATTTCATTATCGTTGATGGCTTATACGTGTTTAGCAGTAGGGGTTAAAGGGTGGTCATCGTTATTTCTTTTTTGTACTTCCAGTTAATGTTATAATACATATATATACTGCATATATATATATATATATATAAACACACATATTTGTTTGGTCTCCTTGTTCTGAGATTTGGGTGGGCGGGTTCTGTGGAATGGTACTTGTCTTTAGCAGCCTCATGAGCCAAATTAATGGGTTTGGTGGTGGGTGTTGGACTGTTATTGATCGAGGGGACTAGGTCATTTTACTATGTCGAAGGTGGAGGGGGACTGTTTTTGAACTGGTTTTGGTTTTGGGTGGAGTTATTATTCTAGGGGGTTCTATTTTTTGCGATTGTCACTTGTTACTGTGTTTCTAGTATGGAGGGAGGAACTGGTTCGGCGGGTGTGCACCACCAGAGACTGGGTTTTTCTGAGGATGTTATGTGTCTTTATCTTCTTTGTTTCCTTGCACATTACCCAGCTTATCTATTACTTTTGGTTACTTCAACATGGCTGTCTATAACTTTTGTACTTGGAACATCAAAGGCACACAATCTCCTACCAAAAGTGCTATAATTTTCTTTACCTACATAAGCTGCAGGCTGATGTGGCTTTTCTGCAGGAGATCCACTTGCCCCCACCCCAGGTTCTCCTTTTTTGTCAATCCTGGGTGGGACAGGCATTTGGGGTGGGGTTTGATTCCCGTAAGAAGGGTGTGGCTATTCTTATAGCCAGAGGAGTGTCCCTTCGATCTCCTCCAGGAAGTTGCAGACTCCCAAGGTAACTATATTATCCTTTGGGCTCTGCTTGGCCTCTTGGAAGAGGTATTGGCTGCTATGTGTGAACCTACCGGTGATGATCCCCCAATTTTTCACCTCCTTGATGTCCATTTTAGCTCTCTGGAGTTCTTTCCTGAATATCCTCACGGGGATTGGAATGTATTTCTTGGTAATGACATAGATAGGTCTACTAATGCCTGACAAGCACTCTCCCCTGCACAATTTGCTCACTGAGATTTAATGGGCTCTTTGGGTTTGGTAGACCCATGGAGGGCCTTGAATCTGGATTGCTGGGAATATTCCTTTCACTCCCTTCCACATAACTCCTTCTCCAGGATTGACTTTTTTATACTTGGAGTGGAACAGCTTCCCGGGGTAATTTCTTGCCACTATTCAGATAAAGTTATTTCAGACCACCACCCCCCCACCTACATTCAGCTTAGTTTCCTTCCCTCCTTACATATAAAGTGTGGAGACCAAACAATCAGTTACTTAAATCGGGGAACTAGTTCTTCATTACTATCTTTATGGAACTCAGCTCTCCTTCCTTGACCAAAGTCTACATTTTATTTGGAACCTTAAAGTGCGCCTTCACTGGGAATTGATTCATTTGGCTGCCATGTGGAAAAAACAGACCTTGGTTGTTTTATCTTCTTTGTTAGACTGTATACAATCCCTCGAGGAGCACGTTTCATCAGTCTCTCTGAAAAGTGCAGGGGACGATGGCCTTGAATCATTTTTCTTGCGGTTAGGCTATGCCCAGCTCACAGCCCCCATCCTTCACATCTTCAACCTCTCTATTACCACAGCCACTGTTCCATCCTACTGGAAATCTGCCCTTATTCTTCCTCTCTTCAAATCAGGAGATCCTTGTGACTTAAACAACTACCGTCCTATCTCTATCTTGCCCGTTCTCTCCAAAGTGCTGGAAAAACTTACATACAACCAACTAAAAATTCACCTCGAAGCGCACTCACTCCTAAACCTGGCCCAATCTGGCTTCAGGTCGAAGCACAGTACCATCTTAGCCTTGGCTAAAGTCTCTAATGACTGGATCCATGCTATGGACACCAAGAAGGTTACTGTTGCAGTCTTTCTAGACCTCAGTAAGGCCTTCGACACTGTAGACCATCACCTCCTAATCATCTGTCTTGCCTACATAGGTGCCACTCCACTTACCTTACAGTGGTTTAACAGTTATCTCACAGGAAGGATACAAAAGTCAAAGCTGATGGCCTACTATCTGCCCCCTTCCAATTGCCAGAGGAGTCCTCAAGGCTCCATCCTAAGACCAACTTTTTTCCTGTACATCAACAACCTTGACTCCCACAGAAAGAACTCTACATTTCTTTGTGGATGATACGGTTTTGTACGCGATCAGGCTCGCCCTTAACTGAAGTCAGGGAAGCACTCCAAGCTGACTTTATCTGGTTAGAAAGCAACCTTATCAATGCCAAGCTTCTCTTAAATGCCAAAAAAAACAAGACAATGATTTTCTCGAGACTTGCCTTGTCTGGTGCCCTACCTACCCCACCTAAAAACTTCATAGTTACCTCCCTAGGTGAACCCTTGGAAGTCGTACCTAAATTTAAATATCTAGGCATGTAGATAGACAACAAGCTTTCCTTCAATGACCACATCGAGGATCTATCAAAGAGGCTTAAACCACGATTGGGTTTCTTCTTTAGAAATAGGACCCTCTTTTCTCTCGCGACCCACAAAAGACTTGTCCAAGCAACATTCCTTCCCTTGCTTGACTACAGAGACATTATCTTTATCTCCTCCCCAACCTTGAGCCTATCTAAACTGGATGTACTCTATCACCGTGCTGTTCGCTTCATTACTAACTCTGTGTACAGGACCCACCACTGTGATCTTTATGCAGCAGTTGGCGGACCTCTCTTGCCACCAGACACCTCCTGCATGCTGGCATTTGGACCCTCAAATTACTACTTCACAAACTCCCTGTCTATTTAATGTCTCTCATACACATCTCGCATAGCGCCTACTCCCTAAAGAAATCCAGCCTTATCCTACTAGATGTTCCCAGGACACATACCACAGCTGGCAAAAGAGCTGTCTCATATGCCCTCCCAAACATTTGGAGCCAACTACAAGCCATGCTGAAGCTAACCAGCATCGTATCAATTAACTCCTACAAAACACTAGCTATCTCTAAATTAAAAGACATATGTAGATGCTACTAGGCTCCCAGCGCCAAGTCAACTTCCTAGGTACCAACTGGCCCTCTACTTATTAAGCTGAAATGTGTTGCATAATTTAAGGCAAGTTTAAAGCTGAAATGTGCTGCATATATAACCTAAGGACTTCTACTGTGTATACCTCTAGTATTATATATTTTTTTTCTTTGTTGTTCAACATTTTATATCTCCTGTCTATGTAATTGTGAACTGTATGTGCATGTGCCTCAGGACCTCCTTGTGAATGAGCTTGCTCAACGTAGTCTTTCCTGCAATAAACTTGAATAAACTTGAGTCAGAGTGGGAGCAGTTGTAACTCATCAGATTTCAATATAACACCTTACTGGGTGAGAAGGCAGAGCATCTAATGTTGCATTCCAAAGTGCAATATTTTGATCAAGGGGAGAAGGCTGGAAAATTACTAGCTCTCCACTTGCATTCTCAAGCTATGGACAGGATTGTCTCCTCTTAAAGTTCTGATTCTGGTCATCTTACTTCCCCACATGACATAGTTGGTGCTTTTAAAATCTTTTATCAACATCTGCATGCTCCGTCATCCTCTCACTTTAGTCCTGATTAGCTTGAAAATTTCCTTAAAGACATTACCCTTCCTAAACTGGCCAACTCCCATGTTGCTATTCTATAGGCCCCTTTGACATTAGCCAAAGTTTCTCATGCAATTGATTCCTTAACCTTGGATAAATCTCCTCTCCTGGATGTGTATACTACCAATTTTTAAAAGCCTTTAAAGACCAACTGGCTCTTATTCTTTTAGATACCTTCAACTATATTTTTAAAGAAGGCCTCTCTGACCGCTCTCTCACTGAGGCTACTATAGTGGTCCTCCCTAAACTGGGTAGAGATCCCCTGCTTGCATCCAATTACAGGCTGATATCTCTTATCAATATGGATTTTAAAATATTTGCAAAAATTTTGGCCTGTAGATTGGGACTAGTTTGGGATTTGCTTATAAGTAGGGAGCAGGTGGCTTCATGAAGGGGAGACTTTCAGCAGATCACCTCAGGAAGTTATCCTATCTTTTTTCTGTGTCCAGGGATTCTCCCATCCCTACAGCCGTGGTATCCCTGAATGCAGAAAAGGCCTTTGATAGGGTCTCATGGGATTACTTGTTTGTCCTATTACTTAAATTCCATATTCCCCAGGATTTCATATGATGGATTAGGGTGCTCTGCTCATCTCTGACAGCCCAGATTCTCTGTAATGGAGTTTTATTGCTGATGTTTTCTCTCCACCAGAGTACCAGGCAGGGGTGTCCCCTCTCCACCTATCTATTCAATCTCTTTCTGGAAACCCTGATCCATAAACTAAATTCTTCCCCGCAAGTCTGTGGCATCCCAATAAACCACACATCTTATAAATTATTAGTATAGGCTGATTATATTTTGTTGCATGTCTCTTCTCCTGCCACGTCATTGCCTGCTGCCCTCCAGATTATTTCTCAGTTTAGTACTATTTCCAATTATAAATTAAATCTTGCTAAAACTGAGGTTATGCTGCTTAATTGTAACACTGTAAGGATGAATGTTGAGCATCTTGACCTTGTATGGAAGAGAGACAAGCTGAAATTCCTCAAGATTTTTCTTAACACCTCACCTCTTAAAATGAAACAATTTAATCTTGATTCAATTGTGACATGTATTAAAGCAGATTTAGAAAGTTGGTCTTCGCTACCCATCACCCTGTGGGGCTGTTTGAACATTTTAAAAAAGGAACGTTCTACTCCCGTTATTGTACCCCTTACAGAAGTATAATTTTGCCCTACCCCAGTCATGGTTTACTGAAGTGCATAGAATTCTTAGATCCTTTTTGTGGCAAGGTAAGATGGCTTGTCGGGCCTACTGCATATTAATGAGCACTAAACAAGATGGAGGCCTACAAACTCCCAATTTCTTTTTATTTTATTTGGCTGTGCATCTTACTAGATTTTCTCACTGATTGGGGCCTTCTGGGGGAGACCTCCTGGAACCTTATGTTCAGTACTGGTTAGACATAGAATGTTCCTTGTGCTCTCATAATGGCCTAGATATCCGGTCACTTTCTTATCACACTAGGAAGAAACTCCCTTGATCATAACGGGGCACTCCTTTGGAAGCTTCCCTCTGTGTCCACTCACAACTATGTGCTCTAGTAAAAAATGTTGCCATACAAAAATACATCCCAACCTTTGTTTAGGAATCCTAATCTTCAAATAGTGGGACAGATGCTTTCTAGAGGGTTTGGACCTGGTATGGGAGAGGATACAGCTGGAGATCTGACTCACAATTAGAAGTTATTATCCTTTCAGGAGGCCCACACACTATATCACAGGCCCCCTTCTTCCTGCTTTTAATACTTTCAATTGTCCCATGTGCTTCTACAATTTTTGGCAATGATCCATGGTTTAGCCCCTAGGTGTTTTTGTTTTTCCCCTCCTTCATAATGCCCCTACCTCTCACCATATCACATAATATTATCCGTTTTTGCAGGATCATCTTGCTGCTAATGAGTGTCTCAGGTTTTACTATTGGGACCAGGCTGTTCTGGTCACCAGTTCCACAAGAAACTGGCCCAACATCAGGAAACACTTATACAAATATATAAAGTGGGATAGGTACTGGTTCATGCAATTACAGATCATTCACAATCTTTATTATACCCCAGTTAAATTGCACAAAATGGGTAGAGTACCCACAGATTTTTGTTCCAGATGTGGTAAAGAACCTGGCACTTTGCTTCATATTTTTGTGATCCTGTAAGAAAGTGGTCCCCTTTTGGAACTCAATTTGAACTCACAAGGACCACCAGTTGGGGTTATCTGATGCTTTCTTTCCTGAGATCTGTATTCTGGGTGAAAACAATGATACCCTGATTGGCAACCAGAAGTCGCATATGGCTTTAATTTTGACATGTGCAAAAAAGGTCATTCTTCATCACTGGCTTGACCAGTGCTCACTTCAGTTTCTTGAATGGTATAGGGAGATACTGTTTGCTTTGCAAGCTAAGCACCTTATAGCTAGTATGTCTAGTAAACTACACAGATATAAATGTATCTGGGAATCACTATATGTTTTATTAACAGTATGTGTGTACCTTACAGCACTCCCAGTTATACCTTCTCATCATGCTGAGTATGCAAAGCAGGGTTTCCTGATTCATATTCTTTTGACGTATTATTTTTGTTAACCTCCAGTAGTGTGGAGGGTTGGTGACATGGAAGGGGGGATGTATTGGGTGGGTTGTGTTTATAATGTAATTTGTATGTCTCCTGGATTTGGTTATGACTTTTCCTTTTTACATTGTACCTCCAGGATTTGGTATGACTTTTGTTTGTGTTACTTACTTCTTGGTTTTAATAAAGTTTATTTAATTTGAAAAAAAAAAGACCAATTTGGTTTCTAACCACTTGCTTTTCACAGCACAAAAGGTTTTTTAGTGACGTGAGAGTTGCCATCTTATTTATTTTCCCCTAGAAATAAAACACATGGACAATACATAAAATGGAGTAATTTAAAAAAAAAAACACCTTAACCTTGCTAAACAGGACATGTTTAGCTACTGTAGATTCTGGTGTCTGTTATTTACAAAATTTGTCAGAAATACCTCTACTGGGCACCCCAAAATCCATGGTGCTCAGCCTAGCCAGAGGAGTCATTGACCTGTGCTCTTTGTATGAGAACAGCAGTATTTTGTTGAGTTCTAAATCCACAGCTGGTGTCCTGTTGTGCGTTGCAGTGAGAGGACTGAGTCACTGATTCCACTTTCTGCCTGTCTCCATCTGTCTACTTGTCTGTCTGTCTGTCTGTCTGTCTATCTATCTATCTATCTATCTATCTATCTACAGTATCTGTCCATCTGTTTGTTTATTAAGCAGACTGGGGTGCCCACCCCATACCGCTTTTTTCTCCTCCACCTCTCCTCTCCCCTCCATGTGTCCAACCCACCCTTCCTAATCTTAATGTGTGTTTGTTTTAATAATATATGTAATTGGACTGGTGTTCCCACCCCCAGTACCACTTCTATGGACCCCCTTCCCTCCAGGTCATCCTGCATCATTTCTTTACATGCTCTGACACTGGGGTGCCCTGTCCCATAGTCGTAGTTTCATAGTTTAACCTGTAATAAAGAAAACCATTCATCTGTGATTTTTTTAACCTACAAAAAAAGGAAAATTTTACCTTGCAGTTCTGACCCACTTCCCACTCAGCACACACCACCCCACACCCCAGTACACCCACCACACACCATAACCCACCTGAAAATGTCCCACAGCATAGATCCACTCTCTGACCGAAGAAACATCTTGCTGCTTGAAGCATTAGTGTTGACAACCATAAGGAAGACTCCAACACTAATTCGCAAAGACTCTGAAGACCTAAACTCTAATGTTATTTCCTTTGCTGCTTGAGGGGAAGAGATGGTGAGTTAGGACTAGAAACCCTAATTCCACCGTCCCATACTTTTGTGGCATTAAGTTACCCTAACTGGTGCATTAACAAAGCTTTTTGCAAATAATTATAGTGGTGCAGTATTGCCAATATTGTTAGGGCTCAGTAAGCACTATAATATTAACCCCCAAATTTTTGCACTTTAATAACTTTGCAACCATTTCATGGATTTACAGAACATGTTGCATGTGTGGTTGCATGGGATAGATCTCATGACGTGCTTAGTTTCATTCTGGTTGAATGTGTGAATTCTGAGACATGGATAGCAAAAAAAAACAAAAACACAGAAAAACACAATTTTTTGCTGCCTTTTTGCCAACACGTAGTGTCCAGATGGTTTTGAACTTTGGCCTAAATTGTCAGGGCGGGAAGGACTTGGCCCTCTAAAAATATTAGTCCATTCCAAAGTTAGTAAATTTTATAAATTTGGGTTTCTGAGCATGCTCAGTCAGCACTTCCAAACAGAGGAAAAATGTTTTATATGGGAACCCTTTTTTGTGAGTTTTTGTATGTGTTTTTTTTTCAGATGACATGATCTTGTTTTCCATTTTTCTCTAAAACTACAAATTTCAAAAAATGCAAAAATGACATTCTGGAGAGTGACTTACATATGTAGATTGCTTATCAGGACCCCCTTAACTGGATTATGCACTTAACTATTGCAGCAATGCCCTTGAAATGTTGTTTTTTAAGATTATACATTTTTTGCTTGACTGGTGATATAAAAAAAATATTCTTTTTCATATCATGAGTTACAAAAAATAGCCTTTTTAATGATAGGAAATTCCTTTTCCCCTATCTGACTGATCAGGAAATAAAGCAATAAAAATAACCAGAAAATTTAAAACAGATCATTACCATGTTGCCACAAAAGCCATTTCAGAAATAGTTAGCAAGTAGTTTAAACATCAGTTGTTATGTATATGACGATTGAATTCAAGGCTAACTGCTGGAAGATTCTAATGGGTTTCTACTGGATCTGCACAAAAGCTAGTCTGAAAAAAGAGCAAGCAAGCTGATAGTTTAAAAACAGTAAATGAGGTAAAATGCTCTCATTCAGGCAGTAGCAAACTGACAGATTATAAACAGTATGCAAAGTTTCAGATGTTTTCATTTAGTAACTGAGATTTACTGGGTATCAAACTGGCTCTATTTTGATCCTGATTATGCCTCCCAAATCAAAGCCCAATGTCAGTCTTATACCCCATGTTTAAAGGCACTGAGAGCTGCAGGACTGCATTTCTACACTCCATTTCCAGTGAAATAATGGGTGCATTATCTGAAAGGATTGTTCCTATACCAGTCAGCTCAAGAAGCAGAGGAAGATCTGAATCAATGTGGTATTCAGCTCACATTCACAAGGACCCTGTGTGTGCAACCAGCTGTCTTTGGTGGTTGATAGACTTGCAAAGGATCACTCAGCTACTGAGGAGAAATCACCTTCTGGAACAGAGACACAATCTACAGCATCCCTACAAACCTTGAAAGATCTTTTAAAACATTTTCAAAGTGTGACACATTGACAGATCACTGTAAACATGGTCAAGCTTGTATTTACTAACTTAGGGACCTTTGGTCAGGGCTTGACCAACCTTATAGTTGAGAGAGAAGCTATAGTGATTTATATCTAGGTTTTATGTTTTGAACTTCATGACATGGCAAGCCCTGCTGGGCATCAGTGAGAGGGTTGTAAGGTAAACATGGTATGTGGAACCCATGTTGAGGTGTTGTTTATATTAACTATAGTACTGTTAATTGCTCAGCTGACCCCCACAGGGACCAAATGTAAGGGGTCTGTCATAAATTGATAAGTGTGGCTCCTCTATACCCCACCTCCACAAGCTCACCAGGATTAAGTTCTGCAGCATTCTGCAGCATGCTGCTGCAGAGTTACTGTGGCAAACAATGTAATTTCAATGGCAACTAGTCCATTTTTGTCATGCAGGAAACCGTGACATCCATTTCATCCTGGAAGTGTCAGTTTCCTGCATGACAAAAGAGATTAATTCCCATTGAAATTACATTGTTTACTGCAGTAACTCTGCTGCTGCATCCTGCAGAATGCTGTAGAAGTGGGTTGAATCCTGATGAGCTTCACTGTAGTTTCTAACACATTTAGCATTGTTACTAAAGATGAAGAACGTGAGGATGGGCTGCTGTAATGTACTAGACACTTCCTCACCATTCTAGTCATGGGCTATTGATTAATGCATGGCCAAATCCTCTGCAGTGATTCTGGATTTAGGTAAAAGTGGATGGGTGGGGGGAACTGATGAAAACATCCCTAGTCGGGGGTGGTGCAGTTGGGCTGCCATAGCCCATGACAAGCAGATAAATCCTGCTGTACCACAGTTATTTTTGAACAGCATGGTAATAGATTTACAAAATGGGAGGGTGGGTCAAGCGGGGATGTTTAACAGAATCAAACAGCAGAGACACAAGTGGGTATATAATACCTTTTGTACTAGGTATTTCCCTGGTGTCTAGTGTCCCTCCCATTTGATTGTCATCCCTGTCATTAAATATATTTCATTGGTGTCTGGTGGCATCCCCCCATCCAAGCACCATCCCTGTCTTTTAAAAAGATACTGACAAGGCATTTGGATTATGCCATAATGCATTGCTACTAGGGTGTCTTAGGAAAGGGGGAACTCAGTATGTACGTTGAGTACTGGTAGTTTTCCCTTGCAAAACTGCTGTGAATGCACTGTACTGCACAGTGTGAATCAATCCTCTAACCTATCATGATGTTAGCAGTACAGCCCTGGGTCCACAGCAGCAGCAGGTTTGCTATAGAAGCTCTGGTACACCCTGCAGTTTTTAGCAGCTCAGAATGCAAAAACTAACTGAAGAGAACAGTAATGAAATGCAATTCCAGAATAAATGCAAGAAGGGGTAATTTATGCATGAAAGTCAAAAGGACTGGGAAAGGGGCTCTTTAATGTTGCAGTCACTTGAATCGAAACCAGAATTTCAAGAATTATATCTCCTCTTCAGGGTATAATGTTGCTGCAAATAGAAACAAAAAGCCAGTACACAGACAATAAACATAAAATGGGGAACTAGTGAGTGGAGCATTCTCATTTTACCTCTAAATTCAATCAATGGTGTGTATGACAGCCTTACTTCTGAAACTCATTTGAACTTTTCATTTTCTATTATTATATGGGCATAGTTGCCATGACAGCATGAAGGGACGTGGATGGAGAACTTAAAACAAACATGATGTTCCTTATATCTAAACAACTGTTCCATTCCATGCAGGAGGGTTGTAAGAGCAGAAAAGGGGATTGCAGCCTTTGGTGGGCAGTTTAACCTGGAGATTGGAAGGGATGAGCTGTGAAGGAGCTGGAGGACATCCAGCAGACCTGAATTTGATTCCCATACTTTCCACTCACATGTTGTGCAACATGGGCAAGCCATTAAATTAAAAAAAAAAGAAAATAGAAGGGGTAAAATTGTTGAAAAAATATACTACTGTTTTTCTCTTTTCTGATGTGTATTCCATGTAGTGTTAGAAAATGTGTAAAGTGATTGTAGTAATCTGATTGGCTCAGACACTTTTCTAGGTGGGCATCTATCAGGCAATAGACACCAACCTATTAAAAGTGCCAGCTTAGTCTGCCCCATCACCAGTATGTTTGTGCTCAGCATGCTCTCCAATTGGCCAAAACCCCTTAGTTGAATTCCAAATGTCAGCCATATGTATGCGTCGCTTACTGGGCAATTAACTGAGCAGCTGACCCATAACAAAGTGGAAAAAAAAAAGAAAACAAACATAGCAAAAAGTAATAAAATAAACAAAAACGCAATGGCTGTCCACACAAAAATGCATTGAAACCAAGAGGAAATGGACATGACTTCTGTATTGTGTACCGTAGCGGTGACACCTCCCTCCTGAGACAAGAGCTGTAAAAAAAATAAATGGCTCCATATACACACCTCCCATTTCCAACTGCCCTAGCACTTAGGTATTTTTTTTTCCTTCAGCGAGTGTGGCAGATACATGTCTTGCTGTGCCCCCCCAGCTTAGCCACCTGATCACTACTAACATAACGGGCTGTAAAAAATGTAAAATGGACAGTAACGGCACAACCTACTGTTCATGCCCCACTGTCCTGATGTTCCCATGTATGTCCTTCACATCACTTGCTTGTCTCCTCTCCTTCAGTCGTGTCTGCAACCAATTTGCGACCTCCACCTGACCTTTTATCTAGTTATTTTGTGACTATAATAAAATAAAAACAAAAGTAAATTCTGTTATCTGATTTATCCCAGAAACAGTCCACATTTGTTTCTATGACGATACAATGAAAGTGGCTGAGTTGTACTTGCAGGCGGCCATCAGCTCTCCATCATTGTACCACTGTCCCAACCAATCAATGGCACCGCGTCCATTTCTCTGTTGCTCTCTGACCCTACTAGACATATTCACCTCCAACTGATTAACAGATAGCAGCAAAAAACAACAACACAAAGCCGGCCAAAAAAATTATTCTGACTTTTGTTTTGTTTTGTTCCTACATCTGGTTATAGCGTTATCAAGGACGCGGGAAGTAACCACTGCATCTTCCTTAAGAAAATGATTGTATGAGATGGATCTTTTGTTTTCAAAATGTTATATCTTAATTTTTCAGTCTGAAGTTGGTGGTCTAGAGGGGTAGGGATAGCTACAAGACAATGGCTGGGAAGGGGGAAACAGATGACACAGAAACAGGGACTACTTTAACAGGCAAACCTTTAAACATCATTGTTAATACATTTTTTCAAATCTTTTTCTTAATTTTTTTTTAAATCCCAAATAAAAATGCCACAGTGACCATTTTCTAAGCGCAATAATACCCTCCAGGGTATTGCCCAATACCGCCCACCCTGTCGGGAATTATTGCTTGCTCATCGCAATTCAAAGCGCATTGTGGGCTTGATGTGATGGCTCAAAATGGAAAAGGACTTGTTTTGGTGGGGATTAAGGGGTAAATGTATTAAACAGAAAGTTAAAAAAAACACTGGTATTTAAATATTGTTAGTTGAATACTTTTAAATCTGTCAGATTAGATGAAGTTTGCCAATTTTATGGATGACGTGTGTGTGTGCGTGTGTGTGTATACTAGTAACTGCTCAACAGGGAGTGCGGAAAGTTGCAATCGCTAAATGGAATACAGTTCTGAAACAGTAATTCTTTAAAAATACCTGTCAAAGTGATGTTAGCACGGTCTCTGAATCCAGTTAGATCTGGCAGCAGACAGCAGGACAAGGTAAGGCAAGGCAAATTTTATTTTTCTGGTGCCCAATCCCAGAGGCTCTGGGCATTGAACAAAAAACACAAACTTTAATTTACACATATAAAAATATATCCTCATACAAATCCCATAACTATATACAACCCTTTTAATTTTAAAAAGGACTGATAGCACTGGTGTCAAACAAAGTCTGAAAAGGCCTGATTAAGCAAATAAAACTTCAGGCGGGTCTTAAAAACCTCCATTGATGGGGCCTCCCTCACCAAAAGCAGGAGCAAATTGAATAAGACAGGACTGGTGACACTGAAATCTCGATCGCTAGATGTTTTTAATCTTGTCCTAGGAATCATCAGGAGGCCCCACGATGAGGACGGGAGGGGACGAACTGAGGCAGCAGCTGTGAGAAGGTCAGCCAGGTAACAAGGGCCCAGTCTGTGCAGGGCCTTATAGGTGAGCAAGCCCACCTTGAAGAGCACCCTCCATTGAACTGGCAGCCAGTGCAGTTCCCACAGCACCGGGGTGACATGGCAGTATTTCGACTGACCTGTCAACAACCTGGCAGCTGCATTCTGCACTTGCTGCAGTCGATGGAGGGTGCCTCCAGAGACCCCAAGGTAGAGCACATTACAGTAATCTAACCTAGATGTGACAAATGCATGTACCAAGGTGGAAAAGTCCAGGGGTGGAATCAGGTGCCTAATCCTGGTGATGTTTCTCAGATGAAAAAAATTCCCTTGACAATGGCAGACACCTGATATTCCATCGTCATACTGCTGTCAAATATCACGCCAAGATTACGTCCCTTTGAGGAAGCCATCAATGGGACAGACCCAAGAACAAGTCCAGAGTCTGCCCCGGGGGTAACCCCAAACGCCTCCTGTTCAACTCCACCACCAGTACCTCCGTTTTATCGGGGTTCAGTCGCAACCAGCTAGAGGCCATCCAGGCATTGATCTCTGCCAGACAGCTGTTTAATACATCCACTGCATTTGATGTTCCAGGGGCAAAGGATAAGTACAGCACTTATTTTCATAGTAGAATGTCTGTAATGCAAATAAAAATGTTGTGTATTAATGTTAGTATAATACATCTTGAATGACACCACAGTTTAGTTTACTTTATTTATGTATGTTTAATACCAAATTCATTCACATTGATAACAGAGAGATATGTACATTTGCCACTGATCTCAATATCATGAAATGTTTTTTATTTGTCCTGAATGCTGTGCCAAGGTCTTTGTAAACAGCATGGAGTCTGCCAATACAGGCGGTACTGGCTCAATAATATTTACTTTCCTAATAAAAATCTCTTTCTGTCTGTTCACACATTCCCAACCTGACTGTCAGTTACCTTTACTTGCTGACTTGGATTGGATGTAGAAAGTTCACCAGAGTACTTGTAGCCATTTCCTAGTCAAGTCGTCTAACTTGCCCAGATAGCCCTATCCCAAGAAAGGGGTATGTGCACAGATCTTGAGGTCTACCATCATCTCTCCATGGCACTTATTAAGGTTGCTGTACCATTTTCTCTATCTCAATCAATGTGCCTGGGTACTGTGTTTCTTAATATGATCAAGAGTAATAAGGAGGAGTGGACTATTTAATGTATGTAGCATTTATGAACTTATTGGGTGGGTAAGAGTCTGCTGTATTTTTATATGCAATAGTATTTATTTCTTCAAGAAATCACAAAAACCCAAAGTGCAGGCATGATCAAAGTAGGAGGAAAAACAAATTGGATTTGCATGAGAAAGAACCAAAAAAAGTTTAGCTTAAGTTTGGGTTTTGTACAGCTAAATTCTGATTTAGGGATGATAGATGTCATTAAAGTAGTATAAAACCTTGAGCTTTTGAATTAATGAGCAAGCACAGCCAGTCCACGTATTTTCATCACCATACCACCCTTTCCAGACTTCATGCATGTTTTGGTAAAGAAATTCACTAGTTTCTGTTACACTATTGGGTTGACTGGTGTACCAATATGAGAGCATGACGTGTGTGTTGCTTGATATACAGTACTAAACATTGTACTCTAATGCACACAGATCTAGATTATACAGTTTTTGGCAGTCAATTTCAAATCCAAAGCCAGTGTCAAGTATGACCTATAAATCATAGCCTTCAAAGATAAAATTGGTGGCAAAACTGGGACATCAGAACATGACAAATGTATTTTTTTATTTATTTATTGAAATGTATTAACCTAATATTTACACAGCAGCTAGATAAAAATAATAGTAGAAAAATACTTAGACAATATTTCAAAATATCATTAATTATACTTCATTTTACAAACATGATGACATTATCGTTCATGGTGCAGATGACAGGGACAAGCCAACAAACAAAAAATACAAATCTACATAGACAAGAAATTCAAAAATGAGACACCCTGCAAATTCGGTTTTGTTATGTTAATCATGCAATTCAATGAATGTTGATTATCTAGCTGCCTCCCTCATGCTCTCTATGTACGCTTGGGGTGACGCCCCCTCTCACCAAATCATACATTTGGATCCTGAATCACTTACAAATTGCAACAGCATACTACATGAGCCATTTATTGTGATGTAAGGATAACATTTATTTGAAAGTGAATCAGACAGCAGGGCAATGAAACCATAAGTCAAGCTCATATAAAAACAGCTTTTTTATGCCTGTTAGATAAAAATAAATCTATATGAAGGGACTTATCAACAACCTCCTGCTGACTAGTCATATTGCAGACTGTACCGAACAACTTTACAGGATGCTATGAACATTTCCTAAGTTAGATTTTTAATACCCCAAAATTTAAGTCACATAGAGATTACAGTGTATTCATACAAACAACGAACCAGCAACAGGTAATCTTCTGCAGCCAGTTAAAATTTAAAGGCATTCTCACCCCCCCCCCCCAAAAAAAAAGAACAGTTTAGGCATCCTATTGTTTGCCATTCAATAACAATAAAATAAACTCAGCCAGACAATCTACATTTATACTGAACCAGAACAAGGTTAGCCTGACAGTAACAAAAAAAAAAATACTGTCTGGTAAACGTATTGCTTTGGCTGTGGAGAGCGAGAGAGAGAATGAGCACTATTCTGTGGGCCATTGCTGCCACAGGATTGATTTGATTACATGGAAGAAAGTTTCCTTTAAAGATCAACAGCAAATGTTTAAAATGTTTTTCTTCTGCTAAAAATCATGATCCCTGAAATATTATTTTAATGTGCTTCTGGTAACCAAAGGGACTCTCCTGTGTTATGTATTTTAACTAGGGCTGCAAAAGGCCATACAAAACTGTTAGAAAATGGGCCTTTAGAATCCTCCTTTCTGATTGGCCATTTCCCTACCCAGAGCCGTGGTCTATCAGGCAACAGAGCCCGGTGTAAAACAAGTGCCAATTCGGGGTGCCCCATTACTTACAGCATCCTTGGGCACCCTGAATTTTCAAAGTCAGAAGCCGCCATTTAATTCCCCACCTGCTTAGCGAGGGAAGTTCCTTTCTTGAGTGGGAAAAAAAACGGAAACTGCCTGGTAACTTATGATTGCAGTAGGCTGTCACAGCACTACCATGCTAGCCTCCCATAACGCTCAACTGTCATTTGAATTTAACTGCCAGTTTTGCCACACTACAAAAAGAAAAAAAAACCTTGCTATTTATATTATTAGCGCTAGCACGTCCCATGCTTAACGTTACCTCTCCATAGCCCTTTATGCTTTCTCTCTGACTCGCCTCGCTCCACACCCAGTGAAATTACAGTTTTCTTATTCCTAAACCTGCAAAGCACTCTGGCTTACATCCATTCTTCTCACCGTCGGCTGTCACATAAACCGCAAATGCAGCTCACTGAGGTATGAGGAGTGCAAACTGATGGGTGGGGCGAGGGTGAGGAGCGAGTGAAACCATATAGTGCCTTTTTGTGTTTTTAACTTAACTCTGCTCCCCTCAACCCCCAGCCACCTGTCCCCTGTCATCACACAGGGGCTTAGAAAAGGTTTTTGTTTTACTTGCCGGCTTTCCACTGCTGCCCATCTCTCTCTTTCCCACTCACACACATTCCTTCTGCTGGCTGCGTTCATCCAAACACTCCAACCAGTAAAGACCTATTGGCAAACAACATATTCGCTGACAAAACAGTTACTGGCCCCAAATAAAAAAAATTAATTATTAAAAGCACTGCTCTCTCTCCGATCTTCACTTCCTGGTTCCATGCAATGCAAGGTCACGAATTTGTGTCTGGCAAAGCGCCCCCGTCCGTCCGTCCGTCTCAGCTCCATGTAGTAAATTAACAGAAATAACGTAAAACAGTTGTCACTGTTAGAAAAGCACCACAGTAATATTACATTTCCTTACTTCAGTTACAAACCGCAACTGCATTTCAGTCACACAAAGTGGATGTCGCACGACCCCCGAAGACATAGAAGTGGTAAACAGTAAGTGTCAAATGCGCTGTATTGATGAAAACATCAAAATCTAAGAGTGGTGCTGGTAACAAATAATAATAAATAACTTAGTTTGTTGCCTTTCAACACCATAACTTCTCTCCTTCCTTGTTTTATAAAGCAGGGTTGTGTACCTGACAGCTGCATCTTTGTACCGAAGGAAAAAAAAAGTCTTGTAAAAGTAAATCTTTTGTTTCTTTCTTTATTAAACATGATGCCCACAGACTACAAAAGGGGGTGTTTCAAAATGTTCCATCTCATATGGAGCTTGTGGTGTTTGGGGGGGTGGATAACAATAAAAGAATGGCTCTGTGGGGGGGGCAACAAGAGATTGAACAGCATAGAAATAGAGGGACTACTTTTCCAATAAAAAGGGGTTCTTTTTTTTTTCTACTCCTATTTTTGAAACTTATTTCATCTCTTATTTTATTACTTATGCAGTTGCCCATTTTCTAAGTGCAATAATACCCTCCAGGGTGGTCGGTATGGGCAATACCGGACCTTCCAGGGGCTATAAGGCCCTCTGCCTGCGGCGTCGGGCCTCATTACACCCCTGGCGGTCCGGTATTGCCCAATACCACCCACCCTGTCGGGTATTATTGCTTACTTAATATGTGTGTGTGTGTGTGTGTTTGTGTGGGTTGGGGCAGAAATCAAACTTAGAATGTCTCTAATTCAGTGTTCTGCACAAAATTTTACAGGAAGCTGTTGTAGCAGATAAACTTTCATCAATGCTCATATAGCCCTCTGGCACATTTCCTGCATTCCTCTAAATGCTATCAGCACTTTTAAATAGTTATAATCAGGATTATATCCCATCATGTCCATCAGATCTGTCCACTAGCAGGCTAATGTTCATATGAATGCAAACTGAAAAGGGCGTCGGCACGTTGCAAGATATGTGACAGAGCAAATACAAGAATTTGTGTGAATTTCAAACACATTCTTTTTTATTTTAAATATTATTTGTGGTTATTTTTCAACTTTTTTTTCTGTTTTAATATAGTGTTCTCAATTAAGTGGAGTTTCTTTAGTTATGCTTTGAACTTTACACTTTATACTGACCCCCATGTCAAACTGGTACGAATCCCACTCACTCCAGCTTCTGGTTCACATCAGCTACCAAGAGCTCTATGTCTCTCACGACTCTGTCATCAACTTTTTATAATCAAGATTGTATTTCATGGCAGTCACTCCTAGCAATCAATGTCTGAATCCCCTCCCCACCTCTCCCTTATCACCTTCTGTTGGAATCTAGTAACCCTAATTGTCCAGTTAGCCCATTTTCTCCCTTTGCAACAAAAACAGATTTTAGGCACTTGCCCTTCCTCCTCAACAGGCCAAGCAAAGGGAACATGGGCAGCTAATCTATATGGTTGCCCTCTGCTGCAGTTTTTTTTTTATTTATATATTTAATTTTGTCTCTTTGCATTTAACCAGGCATAAACTGAAAACCTTTATAACCTATGAGGCTTTACATGTAACCCTACTTTCAGCTGAGAAGGGCTGAAATCCTGATATATGGTTTGATGGCTCCTAATACTCAGAGAGGAGCTCTGTTTTTTTTCTCACCCTAACTATGGGGTAGGGGACAATACATAGCAGTAAAAATGTGTTTTCCAACAGGATCTTAATGACAACCCTTGTCCCACATCCCAAACCCTAAACAAATAAATGGAGGCATTTAGAATACATTGAGAATACAGTCCTCATTTCTTCCACTCCCTCTCCCAACTGCTCCCATATTCACTTTCTCCTGTGCCTGTCCCACCCCCCTTTTGAGCACCCTACTGCCTCAGCACACATGACCTCATCCAAATGTTTTTTCTGGTGTTCCACCCCTCTTTCTGTAAAAAGAGTACTTTCTGACATCCTTTTGAACCTGCATTGTTTAAGCTATATAGCACACAGAAGCATGCAGAAAGAAAATTTTCCTTGCATGCTCAGTCTCAGAATATCATTTTCACAGCAGCCCCCCATATGCAGTTGCAATGTGAGACTATACAGAAGGTTACGATACAATGTAATGTTTCCAAATCAAGTGAACAACAGTCTAAAAAACACAACTGACAGCAGAGGCTTAATTCTTACTTCCTACTGTATGTCTCCTATTCATGTAATATCTTTGGGAATGTCACTGCATCACTATTATACGTGTACTGTGTTACTTTGGACTGTGTATATTCTTCTACATGAAAATATTTCCAAAATGATTTTATGGATACCTAATAGAAATAAAATATATAAAAAAACACTGAGAAAAGAAAACAAAGACATACGACAGGAAAATGTAGGGAAGTGTGTGTGTGGGGGGAGGGGGTTAAAACTCAAGTTGCTAGATGCTATACATATTTCCATTCACATTTATGTCAGGTAGCAAAATGCTCTAATTAGAAAGCATATGACACATACAGTATGACACACAAGGAACAACATGAAGGGAAAGGTGTGAGGAAAGGGAATGCAAGCACATTACAAGACAAAACTCAGCATAACCTTCAACACAGTGCTAAATTCAGTACATCATGACTTGTAAAGAGTGCACTATCTTATCATACTTCACGATATAAGTTACCTTCTACATGTACTAACTCAACAGAGTAAAAATGTATGTACTCATAAACCGCATATCAACAGCTGAATCATCATAAATGGATAAATAAATGTTAGCAATCGATACCGAAAGAGTAATAATAATAATTATAATCATAATAATAATATCACATAAATGGTGGTAGCTGGAAACAGTCATTGGCATCAGAAGGGGTACTTGAATTATGTTTTTACTGCCAAAAGGAATCTCGACTGAGTAACTTCATATCCTGGTCTCCACCCCTTACTGTACATTCTGAAAAAAACGTTCTCTGTTGCTTGAATGACAATGGTCTGATTTCTATCCATCTTAAGAATATGTTGGGCTAAGGCACTGATGCCATCATTCTTATTGTGTGCTTACTAATACAATCACATTATTTGCTTTTGACTTTCCAACACAAAATACTGGACATACTGCACCTCGCAGGTAGCAAGGTAAACAATGATTGCTGTACTACATGTTATGAAATTCTTAATAGTTTAGACTTGATCTGTTACTGTTTGTGTAAATTCAGATCTCTGCTTTACAGAACTATAATAGTTACAATTAACACATCTGTGACATGTCTGCCTCCAGTTAATGTGTTGCATTGTACCCTTTCCAGTACAGGCTATTGACTAAAGTGTCCCATAAATGTTTCCCCTTTTGTAAATCATTTTTATGTTGCTTGCATGCATGTGCAAGAAACATAGTGCCATCATCAGAGATTTCGGAGGTGTGTCACCTCCTCCTCCAATTCAGTCAGCGTGCTGGCAGGCGCGGCCCCTGTAAGCCAATGCATTTTGGAGCTGTCTATGACACGCTCCAAAATGCAGTGGCATACAGTTGAAAGGGGGAGCTATGCTTCAGTGAGCACCAATAAGATATCGGCTGCTCACGAGCAGCTCCCCCGCTCACACTGTATAGCTGACGGGGTGCCCAATCCCCATCGGCTGAGCTGCATCCCCCCCCAGTAGTAGGTGCCGTGCTGGGAACCCACCCCAGCATGGCAAGCAGTCCTTTGGCCGACTGGGGTGTCCAATCCCCCGTCGGCTGAACACCCTTCCCCCCGTCCTTGTGCCACGCTGGGAGCCCACCCCAGAGTGGCAGCAAATACCATGGCCGATGGGGGTGCCCAATCCCCTGTCAGCTGAATGCCCCCATCGTATCCTGCAGTCTGGGAGCCCACCCCAGCTTGGCAAAATGTCCACACGCCTTTTTTTTTTTGAACCTGAAAAACGAAATGGTCCCGTGCACGACTCCCAGCCCCCCACAACCTGCACCCACCCACCGCGCACCCAGCTTCCCCACACCCCCACCCCATACTTACCTCAGACTCCGCGCACGATCTTCGGTGGACCGGGAACACGCCTGCACTCTTCAAAGCCGACCGCGAACTGAGGAAATGCCGGTAAGCTGTATAATGGGCTAGATAGGGGTTTCAACTTTGTTGCATATCTCAGGCATTTTGGAATTTTGCACCAAATTTCAACATGGGGTTTTGGGATCCTTCTCATGAATGATGTCACCATCATGAGCATATTCTAGGTTCGAAGGGTGATTTTGGCGAGTGACTGCAAAATCACCCTTCAGGCCTGAATACCACCATGACAGTGACATCATTCATGAGAAGGGGTCCTAAAACCCCATGTTGAAAATTTGTGCCAAAATTCCAAAATGACTGTTTTACGAGCGTGCGTTGCGCAGTTCCTACGCAGGCTCGTAAGTTCGCAAAATTTCAATATTTTCACTCCAGATTTTCAACATTGCCATTTTACCACACCTTCTTATGAGTAGTATAGCTGTCATTTTTCACATCTCGCCCAAAATGTGTTTCCACCCATGTAGCGCACAATGGCGCAGTCAGTGTGTGAACTCAATGTATGGGACACCTTAAGAAAATCACAGTGACACTGATCATGAGCAGAAATCTTAAAATGGCAATGTTGAAAATTTGGTGAAAAAATTCCTAAAAATGACTGTTTTCCGAGCGTGCGTTGTGCAGTTCCTTCGCACGCTCGGAGTTCGCAAATTTTCAATATTTGCACTCCAATGACTTCCAAATACCTAAACAGCGCATAGAAGCAAGCAACATTCAGCATTGACAAATGCTTGTTAGTGTCTGTTACACAGCTTTGCTCAACTTTTTGACAAGTATTTCAATATGTCTATTCTTTTGTAACACTGGCAAGAGCTGATGCAGCTGGGGAGAGAGAGTAGCAATAAAGCAAGCTAAGCAATCATAAGATATATTTTACGGTACTTGTGTCCTGGGTGTGAGCAATTCCTCCATAGTAATCTAGTTGACTCTATTCTGAGCTTGCAGAATAGTTTGCATATTTTAATCTCTTGATAGGACATTATCGATAAAGTATGTAGCATATACTTCATATCTACCCTTTTGGATGCAAATTCTTTTCAGCCACATAATGTAGTTTGGCCTTCTTGCATGTTTTTTGCAATATGGGGTGGACAGCAATTTGTAAAATGTAATAAAAGAGTTTCTACTAGTTTTGTTTCTATAAAGTTCAGTGTCCAGCTCCCCCTCTGGAGTTATAGAGATAACTAGGTCCAGAGAACTGACAGGAAAAAGGTCACAAGTAGTTGTGAATTTTAGCTTTCCATTTGTATCTTCCAAGTATTGTACAAACTATTGCAGTTCCTCTTTTCCCCTTTACAGATAATTAGCAAGTTGTCAATAAATCACCTGTAGAAATAAATATATGGATTCATATCACTGTCAAATAAAAAGCAATTTTCCAAATGAGCCAGATATACAGTATATTTATATAACTGGGTGCTAGGGCCGCCCCATTGAAGTTAATTTTATCTGGAAGTACATTCTGTCTAAAATATGAAGCCATTGCATTTAAGCACCTTCTCAGTTAACCTGGTAAGAAATTAAAAAAAACAAAACAAAAAATTAAAAAAAACAGAAGAGTAATCAGTGTTTTCATGCAGTTTGTCCCTGGAGGTATCCTCCCCTATGACATCAGGGATCTTAATGTATTGAGACTGGATATCCATGGTAACAAGATTCTAGGGGCCAGATATTCAAAACTTTGCCTTGTGGCTAAATTAGCACTGCCCAGTGGACAAAGTTAGCCCGGAGCACAGAGCAAGCTATATTGAAATGGAAATAGCCCGGTGCTAATCCTGCTGAATATATCAGTCTAAGGAAGCAGGGCAAACTGGTCTCGAAGTGCAGGGCAAACATAGCCCGGGAATAAGACAGCACTGAATATAGCAACAGGAAAGTGCAAACTGCAACTGCAGCTCATTAGGCTCTATAGCAAGCCAGTGTTGCAGGTGGAGAACATTGTGTGTGATTGCACAGAGATGTTTCACATCTACTGTCTGCAAACAACAATGTGAGCCACACACTGCAGAACTGTGCTATGCTGAAGTAAGGTTTGCCCAGCGCTAACCTGATTGCACAGTGCTAACACATTAGCCCGGTGCAAACTGGTTAGCCTGGGCAAACAGGAGCTATATTCAAAGTTCCCATGCAAATGAGCCTACTTTGGTAATCCATGGGCAAACAGGTATATTTGCATCTCATTAGGTGCTGCTTAGCATACATTACCATGCAGTTTTCCCAGTGCTACTGCATGGAGCACAAAGTTCCCTCTTTTTGTCGGAATCGAAGTACAGGCTGGATACTGCAGGTCAAGGCATGCCCACAGCATCCCCTGTTGGTCAGAACAGAAGTACAGGCTGGAAGCAGCAGGAACTGTGTGGTGGCAGGCACAGTCGGAGCATACATACATCTCAACCCCTTGTCTCATGAGAAGGGACACAGCCTCAAAGGATCAGGGGCGAAGACCCATAATCAGGGACACAGTTTAAGAGGTATGCACTCAGAATGCTGATAGAATAAGGGGATTTGTGTTAAGAAGCAGTTTCAGA
The DNA here is from genome assembly GCA_016271365.2 of Neoceratodus forsteri. Classification (NCBI taxonomy): domain Eukaryota; kingdom Metazoa; phylum Chordata; order Ceratodontiformes; family Ceratodontidae; genus Neoceratodus; species Neoceratodus forsteri. The sequence continues at coordinate 288,418,959 of CM057454.1, forward strand.
AGCAGCATCAGTCTGTAACAGTCATGTATGACATGACTGTGTGAGGTTAATCCCCACTGTTCTGTCACAGTAACACATAGTCTGTGAGGGACAGAGAAACATTTGGAGGCAAAATCAGGGACCACCTTGAATAGTAGAGACAGTCAGGAGGTATGAGTGCATACAACACACCCATGCATATGTGTGCTTGATACACACAAGTGACCCTAGTAGTCTACTGGATCCCCCACCCCAAGCATGACTCCTGACCCCCATTCCACCATATAACATTATTTTCCCCTGGTAGTATAGTGCCCTCCCAACCCCCTAGCATGTTTCCCAACCCCGTAGCTTCAGTAATGGTATAATATCCCTGCTGTTCTAGGTGGTCCCCTGCCCAAGCATGATCCCCGACCTACATAGCCACGTTAATTTAATAAATTCCCTGGTGTTCTAGTGGCCCCCAACCCCCCAAGCACGATCCCTGACCCCGTGATGACTGAATCAAACCCATCATGGATGTCTTTTTTTAACTCTGCTTTTAGCTGAGAAAGCATTGTACAGTTCAGCTGCGAGTCCCTGCTGGTTGAAGAAGTTTCCCATCTGTTATGCGCAGTTTCACTGGCAGATCTTTACACTGCATTTTCATTTAGAATAACTGAAGGTGCGGGGCTCACTTTGTCTGTTGGCTCACACTGCTCTGCCTACTCATTACTTTTCTCCCCCTGGCTCTCATTCTGCTCCCTCATATTTCCTTCATTGCAGTTCAGTAATATAGCTGCTGCCTCAGCAGCTGTAATCACATGAGACTGTATTATTTATTTTTATGAAAACATTTGTATGTTCACTCTTGCCTCAGTCTCCATATGAATGGATATTTCTTCCCTATTGGAAGCCATGTCTTTTTCCTCTTCTGCAGTAGTGTATTGCAGATCTTCCATCACTGCTCTTTGGCTGGTGCTGGATTCAATTGACTCCGTGGACTCAAGCTCCAGATCATTATCTTCAGCAGAAAGCAAGTTGTCTGGCTCAGTGGCTTGGTCAATGATTGCAGCAGTTCACAGGTAGGGGAAAGCAGCGGTTTCAAAAGAAATGTGCTGAAGTCCTCAGAGGTAAACCCAGTGTCTGATGAGGTATGGGTCTGGGTCCTTTTACTTTATTTTTGGCTTTTTGAGTGCTTTAACCAGCCCTGCCAGCATTATTGCCAATATCAGTGTCATGAATACCTCAGTCGGCAACCGACCGTGGTGGTGAGAGGAGGGCTGAGCCGGTCGCCGATGCTGTACCTACTCTGTGTACAGGAGGACGGGCGGTGCACTTCCTGGGGGGAAGAACCACTAGACCACCAGGTATTGCTGTCATTTCGGGGCTCGGGGATCATGCTGGGAGATGGGGGGACCACTAGAGCACCAGAGAATTTATTATATTAGCACGGCTACAGGGTCGGGGATTATGCTTGGGGGTGACGGGACCACTAGAACACCAGGGAATTAATTATATGAACGCAGCTATGGGGGTCAGGGATCATGCTTCGGGGTGGTGGGACGACTACAGCACCAGGGAATGTGTTAAATTAACGCATCTACAGGGTCAGGGATTGTGCTGGGGTGGGGGACCACTACAGCACCAGGAATTTATTAAATTACTGCAGCTACAGGGTCAGGGATCATGCTTGGGAGGGTGGAGGGACCACTAGAACACCAGGGAATTCATTATATGAATGCAGCTATGGGGGTCAGGGATCATGCTTCAGGGAGGGGGACCACTAGAGCACCAGAGAATTTATTAATTTAAGGTGGTTACGGGGTCAGGGGTCATGCTTGGCTGGATGGACCATTAGAGCACCAGGGATATTATTTCATTGCCTCGGCTATGGGGTCGGGATCGTGCTTGGGGGTGGGGGACCAGTAGAGCACCAGGATATTATTTCATTACCGTGGCTACGGGGTCAGCGATCATGCTTGGGGGGGGGGGAGCACTGGCACACCAGGGATTAATGTGCTTATTTACGGCTACTGGAGCTCGGGGATCATGCTGGGGGGGCACTGTCACATTACCGCCAGCTTTTTGTCTGCGGTATTTAGCGCCGTGCTACAGGTTGTATTAATGCCTGTAGCACAGCACTATACATTTGAATATGCCATGCAGCCAGCATTCATGGCCACTCCCCTAACTCCAACCCCAGCATATATTTACTTTTAGCGTCAGCTTTTTCACATAATGCCGGCGCTATTAGGACTTCTGAATATTGCAGCCTGGTGCAAATCCAGCGCTACAGTTTTGCGCCAGGCACAATGCTTGGAATATCTGGCTCTAGATCTGTTGTTTACCAGTAGATTCTTGTAAAACCTATGTTAATATATGTATTATGGTTGAAGTACAATGCATAGAAAGAAAGAAAATGAAAAACAAAGATGAATGGTAAACTAGAATTTACTAATTATGCTTTGTTTTCATGAAAGAAAGACATTATTTTTTCCCTGAAGACTTTCAAGAATCAACTGAAAGGCAGAAGCACTGTACAATATATAGAAATACCGGCAATGCATACTGCCAGAAACAGCACTGTTGCAGACCCATAGCCTGTGAGTGAGCATAACCTCCATTTCTCCAGAGCAATAGCATGTAGTTTTAAAAGCTTTTTAACCACAGTTTTGGGAGAAAAACTGTCAATCCTGCTGTCAGCTTCCTTTTCTTATTCTTACAGTTTGAACCTCTTAATCTCTATGGCACCATTGCCGGAAGCCTTGAAGAATGCAAGAGTTTCCTAATCTGCCAAGATGGAGATATAGATATCCTGGGCAAATTTAGAACAATATTATTTCTGCCCATTTTACTCAAAATATTTCACAAGGTTGTTCATCAAGATCCATCTATAGTTTAATAATAATTTAATAATGAAGTTTACGGTTCCATGTGATAACGGTGATCGTGGAATAGGGATCACCATTTGGGCAAGTGTACATCACTGAAAATTAATTTTGGCTATGTAAACTTGAGGTGACCAGTAAGAGTGCACCCAAGATTTAGGATTCTTCGTTTTATTCAGGGGGCTGTGCCGCCCACACTCCCCTACCACAGGATTCTCAACTCGGGGGTTGCATGTTGGGGGTGCAAAACAAAACAAAAAAAACCCGACCCAGTGAAAAAAATATGAGCGCATCCAGAACCGAACCTGGAAACCTCCCAACCCAAGCTTGCCACCAACCCACTATGCCACATGGCCAGCTCAGCAGCCCACCACAGCACTACACCCCACAAACCCTCTATCCCCTTCCAACCATCACCACGGTATGGTCCCTCCACCACCCCACCCCTGCTTGTGTGTATACATAGCGACATCCTATCACTATATTAGCCTACCCCCCATCTAGTCGTCCCCCCTTGCCAGGTAGCCCTGTGCACAGGTGCAATGATTGAGTCACCTTTTTGAAAGCACTCAATCACAGTAGCCCTGTACAAAGGATACCAAGTTTATTATGTTATCTATATGAATAGACTCTCAGTTTGATTTATTAAGAGGTGACCCTGAATCTTTTAGTTTTAATGATAACGATATCTGAGCCTACTATTACTGTATACATGGCAATCTGACATTTTAAACATTCAGGTACATGAAAGGCATTAACAAGGTACAGGCACAGGAACTTTTTCACTTCAAGAAGGGTTCCAGGACCAGGGGACATGACCTTAGACTGAAAGGAGGGAGGTTCTATACCAACACCAGGCAGTCTTTCTTCACAGAAAGAGTGGTGGATGCCTGGAACAGCCTGCCCCAAGAGGTTGTGGGGATCAACACTGTGGAGGGATTCAAGAATTCATGGGATAGACACAAGGGAGCCCTGACTACAAAGGGCAACTAGAGTGTCAAAATAGGTCTAAAACAAATGGGCAGATTAGATGGACCTAGCGGTCTCCTTCTGCCATTATCTTCTATGTTTTTATGACATAAGACCAAAATAACCTCAGAAACACAAAAATAGACTGCCAGAATTTTAAATAGAATAATTAAGGCAGTTTGTTTGTGAGGTTCAATGAGATCAAAATGCACTCTCTCTCTCCCTTCTTATTAAATGACCAGAGGTGTTTTCTGATCCCATGGTAAAATCCCTATCTCCTTTTTTGGTGGGCTGTAACTGGAGATCTTCATCTTGTGCTATTTTTAAGAGCTCATGGTTCTTTACAGAATGTGTAACATTGAAAATAGGCAGCCATGCAGTCTAGCATGCTCACCCAGTGAACAAAATATAAATAAATAAATATTTTTTTTTCTAAAGTAGTGTTTATTTCAGTTTCCACCAAATTTCAGCAAGTGCCGACTACTGCGAAACATGCTGACTGTGGTTGGATGAAAGGTATTATGTTTGGTATAGTTTTCATAAGTAGCATAACATGATTATTAAATAACATTGTTTCAAGACGTATTAAACTTTTACATGTAGTATCTTTTTTGAATTGACACTGTTTCATTTTCCTATTTCACTGCAAACCAATAATTTTGAAGATGCACAGGAGTCGGTATTTATATTGATGAAACGGTTGTAGATTCTCAATGGTGTGACAAAAAGCTTGAATTCAGTGTTATTCATTATTGTCTTATGTTCTGATTACTTTGATGTTTGTTTTTTTAACATAATCATTCACTCATCTTGCAATTTTTTTTCTTAAAGATAAAAGTATTGAATATGTTGTGTTTGCTGTCATTTGTTATTTGTTAGTCTGTGTGAATGGGATAGATTTTTGATTACGCTGTTGGCAATGTGCTGTACTTTTACTTATTTAGGGCATTTCATTTTGTATTAAAATGCTGTTTTTCTTTTTGCAGCTGGTTTGTAACTGGGATGATGTGAATGAGGAAGTTTAATTGAAGACTGTGTTTCTTTTTCAGTGTGGTATTTGTTATGGATTTTTTTTTTTGCCAATATCCCACTTTGCACACAATGGTAAAGTAGTAAGGAAAGGTATATGAAAAATCAAGAAAATATCCATGTACAGTAAAGTCATCAATCACTCCAACATGATTAAACCTGTAATATTTGATAAGGATCTATTGTAACTGCAATTATTTTTTTTTTTTCAAACTGATTTTTCCCCACTCATTATACATTGCTGCAAAATGGACAGGGAAATGAAGACGAGGGTGGGATTTGATGAAAAAGAAAGTGAACGCTTGTGATTATATTTCAGACTACTAGGGGTTCCAAGTTACAGTACAATCATGAATTGCTCTGTTCTCTAAACCTTTTATTTTTTACATACCGTATCATCATATATTTTGTGCTCTCAGCAGTGAGACACAATGAGATTTGTAAAGTTATTTTGGGTCTAGAATCCCCCGCAAAGCAGTAACCAACTAGAAAATGATTTCCAGAATAATGTTAGTTTAATTTATGTGCATTGAAATTCAGATATTTAAATGCCATGCTACATATGCCATTAAAACAAAATTAGAGCCCACTAGATTACAAATAAACCCACTACATATAAATATTTTTGAGGGGTGGTGTGTCAATAGTAAGTTAAAATGCAGCAGTTACTGTATGCTTACAAGTTTGTAATCTGGTGATTGGGAATTAGCAGCATAGTCCGCTGGAAATGCTATAAACTGTATGTTTTAGCAGTCACACACATGACAGCACCCTGGGCATGCTCACATTACAGACAGAGAAAGGAGGAAGTAGTCTGGATCAGACAGTGCAACTGCCATATTGTGAAATTCAATATAAAAAAAACGATGATAAAATAAATTACCACACACAGTTACAGCTTCATTCGATAAGTCACAGACAACATTTTCAAAAGAAAAGCAGGACACATTAATTTCCAGTCTTCTTTAAAGTCTTTGATTTATAAATTCAGCAGGATCTATGGAAATACAATATACAGTAGATTAAGATGGCAAGAAACAGATAGTGATGTACTGGACTGTATCTAATTAGACCAGATACTTAGGGTGAAGCAAACTAATTAGGAACAATGAAAATAATATGGAAGTTGAACTGAATAAATGAACACAGGAATTGGAAGGGGATTTCATGTGCAGCTGGCTAAAAAGCATTACCATTTAATGGTGTAAGAGGCAGAGGCACTCATTCAAGAAAATAAAAACAGAGATATTTCACTACTTAAACATGACTGTGTTTGCATGCAGTGTGATTTTTTTTCCTGAGATGAACCAACTTTAGCTCAGAAAAAGCAGTGCAACATATGTTAATTCATAAAATATGTTGTAGGATTATGGTCAAAAGTGATAAAGCTACTTGCAGTAGTGTGGGTGTTTATATACTAAATGGCACAACTGATTTACAAAACACAATGCCATCTGCCAGTGAATGAATTACCCAATTAAAAAAGCAGACACAATGGCACTCAAGGAAATTAGTCACTGGGGAGGAGTGGTGAGTGCCATCGTGTGGCTACGGCAGGAAGCACATTTAGGTTGCTAGTGTACTGAGAATATAACATGCATTACCACAGTACCACACCACTGCATTTCTGCTGAGCACAATACCACTCATCTTTTCTGTGACTGCCTCTGTAGCCTCTCCATTCTTCCTCCCCCTGCTGTTCTTTACACTTGACCTCCTCCTCCTACTCCTTTGCCTCTGCCTTACATAATTTTCTCTCATCTAACTGCTCCTGCTTTAACCCTCTTTAACCATCCTATACCACTGCTCCTCTCCATGACTCACATCCCCTATTAAACCTTCCTCCCCCTGAGCCTGCTTCACAGCACACTCTCCTCTCACTTCACTGCTTACACCCTCACGTCTACTCCTAACCTTCTTCCATTACCAACTTGCCCCTGCTTAGTTTTGACCTCTGGCAGGGTTATCAGCATCCCGGAGAGATCTAGCAGTGGGCAACCCCCACCTCCTTTCTACCTAATTTATCCTCACCTAAATCTACCCTGTGTGGGGATTCTTAGCACCCTGGCAATGTCTACTCTCAGGTAAGTTTCTTCCCTCCCTCTTTTTTTTTCCTTTCCTCTTGTATCCCCCATTCCCTCTGCCCAACTTGTCCTTACCTTATTCTATCCCCTGGCAGGGTTTTCTGTATCCTGGAGAGGCCCAGCACTGGGTAATTACTCTTCCTTCACTCCCCCTCCCCCTCTATCCTTTCTACCCAGCTAGTCCTCACCTCATTCTTCACTCTGGCAGGGTTGTCAGCATCCTGGGGTGAGTGGCCTCTGTCTTTGCCTTACAGCCCCAGACAGTGTTCCATGTCTCCCTCTGCTTTTCTAGATATACTGCCCTGTCCTCCTCCTTTTGTGTCTCTTTATATTTCCTGAAAGCTAACTTTTCTGCCTTTAGTTTCCCTGCCACAGCCGCCATGGCTGCCATCTCGATGATTCCGTTGCAGTTTGACTGAGATGACCATGTGATTCTTTTCAGTTGCACTGAATGGCCAAGTGGGCTTATTCTCATTTTTTTTCTGTCATGGAACATGATTGTACCCCAGAAGGGTACAACTGTGTTCCATGACCTTTGCACTGTGGTACAACAAGGTTTTGCTTCAGGTAGAAAACCAGGAACAACAACATTCCTATATACTCTATTATTCAGATTGTGAATTTTCCAACCTGAATATCTAATCAGTAGGATTGGGGTCATACCTTAAACACTTTCACCAAGTACTTTGCAAGAATGAATATACTGCACAGACAGATGAGGTGCAGAGTATCCATTTAACATAGAAACATTGAATTTGTCAGCAGAAAAGGACCAGTAGGTCCATCTAATCTGCCCTATTTTCTCTGCCTATAACTACACCCCAGACCTTATTTTGACTCTGATGTTCCTCCCTCTTTTCTTACCTCTACTTTTTATGCCCCTGTGCCTATCCCATGCATGCTTGAAGCTCCCCACTGTCTTTGTCCCTACTTTTTCTGGCTGGCTGTTTCAGGGGTCCTCCACCCTTTCTGTGAAAAAGTATTTCCTCACATCACTCTTAAACTTCTCCCTCTCAAGTTTCACTGCATGCCTCTGTGTTCTGGTGCTCCTCCTCTTCGGAAAGTGACTCCCATCTTGCACCTTGTCAACTCCAGTGAGGTACTTATTCATCTCAATCATGACCCCTCTCACTCTCCTCTCACTCTCCTCTCCTCAAAGGAGTACATGTTGAGCTCTCTCAGCCTCTTCTCATATAATTTCTCATGCAAACATTGAACCATTTTTGCAGCCCTCCTCTTGACTGTTTCCACCCTGTCCATATCCTTGCAGAAGTGTAGCCTCCAGAACCGGACACAGTGCTCCAGGTGGGGTCTTGCCACCAGGTGATACAGTGGTAACACCCCTCATGTCTCCTTATGAAAATCCCCCTTGCTATGCACCCCAGCATCCCACTAACCTTGCCCACTGCCTTGTCACACTGCCCTGCCATGATGAGATAATCAGATATAATTAGCCTAAGGTCTCTTTCTTTTTTGGTGACCATAAGCACCTCCCCCCATCTTATACATGGCCCCAAGTTTCCCTGCCCCATGTGCATGACTTGACACTTTTTGGCATTGAAATCCAACTGCCATAACATAGACCACTCTTATATTTTCCCCAGATCCCATGTCATTCTCTCCACCCTTTTCCTGAGTATCCACCTGTTGCAAACTTGTGTGTCATCTGGAAAGAGACAAACCTTCCCTTACTGTTCCTCAGTAATGCCACTTATGAAGACATCAAAGAGGACAGGACCCAGTACCGATCACTGTGGCACTCTACTTGCCACTCCCCTCCCCACGGAATTGCTGCCAGTATGTTTGAAGTAATTAAGGATCAGCATACAGTAGGTATGAGAAAATTGTTGAGATCATTTTTGCAGCTCTGCAGCATGTTAAAAAATTAATTACTGGGAAAGGCACATTAAGCCAAGGCTCAAACAAAAGGAACAAGTAACAGTTTTATAGCTCACTTCCTGGTAGTGTCTCTCAGTGTATGGAGGAATTATATACGTAGATACATAGACAGTGTCGGCAGATATGGGTCTATGGCCCACCTAGTTTGCCCATTTGAGTTTGTAACTTCAGTTTATGTTTTCCTAGAACTCTGTTGCCCCTTACCCCTGACCTCCAGAATTCCTTTATGTCTATCCCATGCATTCTTAAATACCATGATCGTTTCAGCCCCCAACACTTCCTCAGGCAGGGTGTTCCACTTGTCCACCACCCATTCTGTGAAGAAATTCTTCCTCACATTTCCTCTGACTCATCCTCCCTCCAACTTCATCTCATGCCCTCTAGTCCTGGAACATCTTTTTCGCTTAAAAATAGTGTATTATTGCACCCTTTTCCTCCCTGTAAGATACTTGTATGTCTCTATCATGTCCACTCTCTGTAAGGCTATAATGATATAAGGCGGGTGAGGAGAGGAGAGATGCCAGTTAGTGTTGTGAGGGCTTACTTAATTTTTTTTCTGTACAGCCTTCTTGTTGGGTGGCAGCCAATTCAGTGATTGTGTAGGGGTTTGTGACTTGGGAGGTGAATGGTGAACTCCAGAGAGAAGGCAGAAGGAGAGATCAAGCTGGAAAAGCCAGCACTACCATTGGCAGGAAAGCAGAGCCACATGGCTTCAGGTAGTCAATAGGATGCCTTCAGCCCCTATACATTACCCAGAAGGACATGTGACCCATCATGTGAGTGACCCCAAAGCTTAAGTGCCATGAAACAGGAGTGTGGTGTATGTGAGTAAGTGGCATCTGGGAGCATCGGCAGGGCATCTGCAGGGTGGACCAGAGGCCGCAGGCCATGCTGGGCAAGGCTAGAAAGGTGAGTACACATAAGAGATGGGGTGAGAAGGGTAGGAGGACAATATTGTGGGTCACACCTATGGATGCATTATAAAACAGGGTAAGGTAACAGCAGCAAAACTCTATCTAGGGTCGCCCAAATAGAATAGTCTGAAATATAATAAGCAGCAAGTAAGGGTAGTATTTCTGGTACAAAAAAATATGACACGGGAAAGAACAACATTCACAAGGTGAGGAGGGTACAGACCAAGAGAATGTGGGGGGAAGGGGAAGGCAGAGACAGCAGGATGGAGTGGGGAGGGTTGTGTGCTTCAATAACTGCAGGGTAGCAGTGTTTCTGGGAACCACCTGGAATATAGAGGGCTGTCCAGTATGTGGGAACATAGGACAGTTAAGGGCAGAAATAATGCAGATCAGATGGGAGCTAAGGAGAAAGAAATGGCGGGCTAAAACAGCAAGGCAGTGGGGTGGGAGACAGTGGGAAGGTGCCCAGGGAATGAGGGTATCAGGCTGGGGTATGGCCATGGCAGGAACACCCAGTATTATGGGGTATCCCTTTGTCAGGGGGACAGGGTGCCTACAGAGAGGAGTAGCAGGTGGTAAGGGGAAGCAGTGGGAGCTCAAGCTCAAGAGTTGCAAAAGGGGGAACCCCAGAGGGAGTGTCCATTTCAGACAAGTTTGGCTCTCTCCCTGGAAGAGGGATAGGGGAGGCAACAGGATATGTGGGAGGTCTGGGTAGGAATGCATTGGCAGAGGGAGAGGAAAGGGAGATAGAGACAATGCAGGGAGGTTATGGGAGGCAGGGGAAAAAAACAAAGCCTAGTGGGGGGAATGGTGTAAGGGATAAAAAGGCTAGGTTTAGAGGAAAAGAGGGGATAGTAGGTGTAAACACATCCATGGGGAACGGTAGGGGTACAGAGGGGAATGGAAGCACAGCAGAGAGTCAATGTGGGGATAGCAAAGGGCACTAAACAAGATAATGGTTAAGAATAGCAAAAAGACAGGTTCTGCAACAGTAAGTGTCAGGAGGGAGGAGAACACAACAGAGAGGGTAGAGTAACAGTCATTGGGGACTCCATGATTAAGGGTATCTTGGGAAAGAAGGGGAACATGGTTGCCAAAATGAAAGTAGTTTTGTATGCTAGGAATGACAGCAAGGAGGGTGGGTCCAAAAAATGGGTGTGTGGTAAAAGTCAGAGGGGGAAAACAAGCTTAATGATTCACCTAGGCACTAACAACCAAGAGGGGGAGAAGGTAGATGTGGTAAAAAGTTGGTTCAGGGAATTGGCAGTTATCTGCAGGGAGGTATCATGTTCATTAGCATTCTCAGAGGTGATCCCAGTGTCAAGAGCTAGCACAGTAAGGAAAGCTAGGATAGAGGAATTTAACATGTGGCAGAGGGATTGCTCCAGGGAGGAGGGGTTTGACTTAATAGGAGAATGGGGGAGACATGGTCAGATAAATCTCTACATGCACCTGACAGACTGCACCTCAACAGGGAGGGAATGAGAGTACTAAAGGGCAAGCTATTGGGTATATCACACAGAAGGTACATTTAAACTGCTGGGGGGCAGTTGGGTGGGAGGGTAAAAAGAATAGGGAAGGTGGACATGAATGGACCTACCCCCCATAACAGTAGAGGGGGACTGAAGGGAGAATGGGGGAGTAGCGCAGATTGGAAAGGGGTAAGAGGGAAAGCATATGAAGATGAAGTAAAGCAGCAAGTAAGGAAAAAAGGTGAGGGCTCGGATGTAAAGTAGAAAGTGGTGTCCTTAAACTCATGTAGTTTAGGAAACAAGATGGATGACCTGCAAGTGCTGAAGGGGAAAGTAGATATTGCAGAAATAACAGACTTGGGCCTCACCTAACCATGAATGGGATCTCAGCATTCTGAGACACATGCTTTTCAGGAGAAACAGAGCAGTAGGCAAAGGAGGAGGGGTAGTAGTTTTCACTGTGGAAGGCATAACAAGCACAAGAGAAGAATCTAAGGAAGGGAGGGTTGAAGTGATGTGTGTCCAAATATAGACTAGTAGGGCAAGGAATGTGAGGTTGAGGGTGGATAACAGACCACCCAGTCAGGATGAGGAAGTGGACAAAGAGCTAGGTTCACAAATTCTAAAAGTTGCAGAGAAGGGGGAGGTGGTAATAGGGTATGCTGACTGCACGGCAAAACCCACATGGTGAAATCAATTTTGCCCTTTCACTGACCATCAAGATAACTCCGACTCAGAACTAGGAACCCATAGAAGGGGGGCACGGGGAGTTCAGCCCCCAACATGGGGGTTCGGGGGACGCAGCTCCCTGATAGAAAATACACCGATGTCTGACAGGCAAAATTTTACTTGTTGACATTGGGGATCTCACTATGCTGAACATCAACAAGAGTGTTGTCGATTCAGCATAGGTAAACCAGTAATAGCGGACATCAACTTGCCAAAGGTGGAATGGAGTGTACCGGCAATGACATGTGCCAGGAGTCAGAAAATACTAGAAGTTACTGAGCATGGGTTCCTGACCCAGTGTGTCACTAAACCCACCCAAGAGGGGGCAATCCAGGACCCAGTGCTTATGAATGGAGAGCATGTGCATGACATAACAGTCAGGGAATCACTTGGTGGAAATGATCATTGCTCAGTGTGGTTCAAGCTGGACATGGGCAGCGAAAGTGTCACCACTGAGACCAAAATCCTGGACTTTAGGAGGGCTGACTTTGGGAATATGGGCGAGGTACTAAAAAGACAGATAGTAGAAATCACTGCAACTATGGAAGTGGACCAAAAATGAACTATGATCAAGGAAAAAGTAGGGACTTCAATGGAGGAGTGTGCTAAATAAAAAGGAAGAAATCAAAAATCAAGGCCCCAAGCTGGTTCAGCTCTGAAGTAGCATAGGCAGTGAGAAATAAGGGACTGTCATACAAGAAATTCAAAAAGAACAAGAAGGAGGTGGACAGACCTACCTAGGACAGGCAAGGGAGGCAGGAAGGGTAGTTCAGAGAGCAACGGTGCAGAAGGATTGCAATTAGCAGAAGTGGGGGGGGAGGCTTTTTTTCCACAACATAACAAGAAAATAGACAAGAAAGACAGGATAGTCAGAATAAGACATGGGGATGGGTGGGTGTAGGAGAACAGGGAGAAAGTGCAATTAATGAACAAATACTTCTGCTCTGTCTTCACAAAGTAGAATGATGGACTGGTGCTGATAGGGTGGGAAAGTGGGCAAGGAAGGGGGATAGATGGTGCAATAGAAGTGGAAAGAGTAAAAAAAGGCTGCTAGCTTTGAAGACAGACAAATCTCCAGGCCTGAATGGAGTAAACCCTGGGGTGCTGAAGGAAGTAGCAGAAGAAGTTATGGACCCACAGGTGGACCTGTTCAGTTGTTTTCTGGAGTCAGGCATGGTCCTGCAGGACTGGAGATTGGCACATGTGGTGCCTCTCTAGAAAAGCAACCCCAGGGATGACCCAGGGAGCTGCAGACTGGTCAGTCTCACTTTAATAGTGTGCAAGCTATGGAAACCATACTGAAAGAAAGATTGATAGAACATCTCAATAAATAAGGCCTCCAAGATATAAGGCAGCATGGTTTTATGAGAGGGAGGTTTTGTCAAATGAATTTGATTGACTTATTACCATAACAGTGGAGAGATGCCAAGCAGTAGACATCTTCTACCTGGAGTTCAGTAAGACCTTTGACTCTGTACCACACAAGAGGCTGATCAGGAAATTGGCGGACTTCAAAGTAGGAGTGAAGTTGGTTAGATGGGGTGAAAACTGGCTAGGGAACAGGTCCCACAGGGTGATAATTGGAGGAGAGTTGTCTAATGCCAGGGCAGTCACAGGGGATGGCATCAAGGAGAAAACAAGTCTGTCAGCAGATTACACCAAGTTCTGTGGAAGGGTGGCCTCAACAGGGGGGATGCAGGACCTTATGAAGGATCTAATGAGACTTGAAAGGTGGTCAGGGATCTGCCAGTTGACTTCAATACCAAGGAGTGCAAAGTCATGCAGACTGGAGCCAAAAAACCCAGAACAGAGTACTACCTGGGAGGAGTCTAAGTAACTCCCACTGTGGAGGAAAAAGATCTGGGAGTGATGATATCTTGTGACTTAAAGCACAATGTGCAGTGCAAGAAAACAGTGGCATGGGCAAAAAGGATGTTGGGCTGCACAGCCAGTAGGATTAGCAGTAGGAGACAGGAGGTGGCTCTGCTCTTGTACAAGTCACTGGTGTGGATGCATCTGGAGTATGCAGTGCAGTTCTGAAGCCCTCATCTTAAAAAAGATATAAATCTGATGGAGACAGTCCAGAGGAGGGCTATGATGATGATTGCTGGCAGCAGGGTAGATCGTACAAGGAGAGAATAGAGGGGCCTTGAACATGTACTCTCTAAGGAACAGAAGGGAGCAGGGATATATGAATGAGACCTTGAAGTATTTGAAGGGGTTCAATAGTGTAGGTAGGGAGGGTCTATTCAGGGAATGCTGCAACAAAAATGCAAGGGGGCACAGCCTTAAGCTGGAGGGAGGGGCATTTAGGAGGGAGGGAGGGTAGGAAACACTTCTTCACAGAAAGAGTAGTGACTAAATGGAAAGCACTGCCAGAGGAGGTGATATCAGCAATGACAGTGGGTAGTTTTAAGAGGTGCTGGGATAGATATAGGGGTGGATTAGGATTATGGGATGGGAGGAGTAAAGAGATAATCTAGTCGGGGGGGGCAGGGACATCAGCCTGAACTGAGCTGAAAATCCCACACAATGAAAAGACATGATGGACCAGAAGGCCTAATTCTGCAGGCTAATTCATATGTTCATATGTAACATCAAATTACTGCACAACTCAAGTTACAGAGATAAAGTGCAGACACAGATGCAAAGTATAAAAATTGCAGGTACAGTACATCTTGGAACAGTTTAGCTTGCATATAGGAATACTCGTAACATGCCAAGTGCACATGCAAGATACGGCAAAGATTTTGCCAGAGATATCTGAAACAAGCAGGTAGTGCACTAGGCAGTATGTTTAGATTGGGGGAGAGCCACACCCCATCGCTGCCAGTGTAAGACAGGGAGGATCTCTTAGTGGAAAAAGGAGCATGCAACATGGGAAACATGCTGGCCAAGTACAAAAGCATTTTTGTAAAGTTTTATTCTGTGGCCAACTGCTGCAGCTGCACAAGAATTATTAGTCAAAAGCAAGTAATGAAATGAAATGAAATAACATAAAAAAGGTTGCTTATTGCCCTTGTCTTTTGTTATGGACCGTTTGTGGTAAGTGTAATTAAGATTTGTTTTTACCCATCTTAGCAGACATATTTGTGGTTACTACTGATTACATTCATCTACGTTAGTAACTACATTTGTCTTGGGTAAAGCTTCAATAATTATTTATGAACCACTAGCTTATTCGTGACTTGTATTTATTGTTTAGGGTGTACCTATGTTTGGATCCCCCAAACCCCCTACTTTATATCTATGCTGATCTTTCCCTTTGGAGACAGCACACCCCACACACTAATTCTAATAGTCTGAATGCCTTTCATTTTTCATACAGTAGGATGATTTTCACAGACATAATAAATCATAAAGCTTTTGTTTATGTGGGTAATATTTCTTCTTAACAGGCCACCCGTGTTATGCATAGGGAACAGCAGTCAAAGTAGTACTCTTCCCCAATATATTCATAACAACCAACATTTGAAAACTGCCAGTTCCTAAAGTGGTTAGTTGCAGATGTGTGCCCATCAATGCACACTACAAAAGCCAGAACATGCCCTTGTACTTATTGAAAAGCCTATTCATAGGAATGAAATGCATTCCATTTCCTGGCCCTTGATGACAGCTCCATTTTTTTCTAGTCTGGTTTGAATTACCTGCAGGTCTGCACCCAGAAAGAATTTATCCCTTTCAAGAGACTTCTCCAAGCCTGCAATAAATTCACTTGGGTCATCCCATCAATGTAATGAATTTGCATTATTATTTCATTATGGGAGGAAAAGGAAGAGAATTAGATCTCTTGTGATGGTGGCAAGACCCAATTCAACCTGAGCACATGATTAAAGCTGACATTTATGACCATAACTGTCAAAGAAAACTAATTGTAAACTGAAAGCTGTGGATAATTATGGCCTTAGCTTTTTAACCATTTTTCTACTATTTATCAGAGAACAAAGTGCAGGCATTACCACTGTTTTCTTTTTAGTTCTCTTATTACTGTGAATCCATTTATGTAAATAGGAATTGATCTATGGCATCCATATGGATTGCACTGTATTACATTATACTAGATTACAATTTGCACTGCTGCACTGTGAGACTAAGAAGGGTAAATCCTTCTGACAAACCGGCACTAGCCACAATTCAGAATTCTTCCAATTTTGTTCTAAATAACTATTCCATCCACTTTGCAGTTGGCCATCTGGTTACATTATATAGCTGGGGACCTCTGGGCATACTAATTGAGCACAAGTTACTTTAGAAATGAACATGTTGCTAATGATGCAAAGACCAGCTTGTGCCAATGATACTTTGCCATACAAGTGCGGACTGATAGCGTGTATTATGGAATGCATATGTTTCTACATAATAATGATTTATTTCCTAAAGTGAAGGCTATGGAGGTTAAAGAAAAAAAAAATTTTGTTTTGTTGTTGTATTCTAGGGTTTTTGCATAATTTTCTTGTCCCCTTGAAATTATGCTGCCTTGCACTGCAATAACCATGCTCTTGTAGTTAACTGAAGCAGCAAATGCATTTCCAAAATAAGGTCTGAGCAGTGAACTGTTTTACTGACCTAGAAGAATGCAACACAGAGGGCACAACTTTGAAATACCATTTCTGTTTGAAAGGGAACAGTCAGCACAAAGAGCATCATACTCACATATGGATCTGGACCCAATGAGCAGGATTCACAAAAAGTTACGCATGGGGCAAAGTGACTTGCACCTAACAAAATGGAGCAAGTAGCACTTTGCGCCATGAGTTGTGTCATTTGAGATTCAGCAAAGCAGCCTGTGACATGTCGCAGGCTGCTTGCGCCAAAATGAACTTACGCCACCATTTGCACCATAAACCCCCTGCGACATAGTGCAAGGGAGTTTACGGCAGCAGCTGCACCCTATTCTGGAAGGGTAGCTGCCAAGTGCCCAAGTTGGGTATTCTGAAACAACCCCTGGAGGACATCCATCAAAGTACATTTACACCAGCAATTAACTGGAGTAAGTGTACTGTGTGTCCACCGGGGGTCGCAATGTGCTGCCAGCCCATCCCGCAGTATATGTAACCCCCCCAATGTCTCGATCCCCCAACATATGTATGAAATGTACTGCAGGGCTAGAGGACCCCCAATGCCTTGATCCCCTAACATAAGTAAGAAATGCCTCACAGGGCTATACGACCCCCAGCCCCGGTCCTCCAATGTTCTGTAATGCTCATTCATTGAGCTCATGCTATTTACAGTAGTACACACCCATACAGAGCTCAGTAGAAAGTTGGCCATGGTGGTGAGAGGTGGGCTGTGCCAGTTGCTGGCTGGGTATGGGTGGGTATAGGTGGGGTGTACCAGGTGATCTGGCACTGCCAAGTAGGGGACCACTAGACTACTAGGGTTAATGAGGATCTTTTTTTTGCACAGTCTGCATTAGCACTCAGACTTGGGGTACAGGGATTGGGGCTTGGAGTGGTCCTCCAGCCTGCAGTCCTTTTTTCTGCTGAATCTTTGGGGATTGGGGCATTGGGGGCCATCTAGCCCTGTACGGCTTCTATGGAATATTAGGGAATCAGGGCTAGGGGTCCTCTAGCCCTGCAGGGCATTTCATAATTATGTCAGGGGATTAGGGCATTAGAGGTCCTTTAGCCCTGCTGGCTTCGTTTTATAGAAGTCAGGGGATTGGGGTATTGAGGGTTCTCTAGCCCTGCAGGGCATTTCATACATATATTGGGGATCGGGGCATGGGAGTGGGCTCTTGCACCCTTACACCATGGTTGCCACAGGTTTGCACCAACCTGATCATGCACTCCCTCCCTTTAGTGTACAGTTTGGGTTGGCGCAAGTCATGGGACTTAGCCACGGGGACCTTCCCCAATAGAGAATTTGGAGCAGGGTCCTTGGACCAACGGCATTTGGCACAAGTCGCCTTTGATGCAACCTGAGCCTTCCCTTCGAGAATCCATCCCAATGTGTATTTTATGTGCAAAAACATTTTGGTGTACCTACTGTTTGTAGTATAGCAGATTGTCTCAGACTGAGTTTGGTTAGTTGTAGGCTGACATCTTCTTTTACTCTAAATCCCAGAATCCTCTGCAGCTGACATCAGAGCAGTAGGCAGCAGTGGGAGATTCAACAGTCTGAAGTGCATGTTAGAGTTTATATAAGCTCTGATCTTTTGTTTGCTGGTCCTACAGTTCTCCCCGGGCTAAGTTACAGTCACAGAGGACTGTTCTTAGCCCATTGAGAAAAGTAGACACAGAAACCTTCTGGATATTAGAAAAGCTCTAACATGCACTACAGGATAGTGAATCTTCCACTGCTGCCTTCTGCTCTGATGTCAGCTGCAGGGGATTCTGGGATTTGTAGTAATAGAAGATGTCAGCCTACAACTAAGCAAGTCTGAGGCAATCTACTATATATTGGATAAAGTATGGGTCAGATATAAACTTCAAGTTGAGACACCTGACCTATATTTTATTTTATATAATTGCTGGGTTTCCCTTTTTCACCTCAACAATTATATAAAATTAAAGTAAAGAAGTTCTGGTGCAGTCACCGGCACGGTCACATTTCAGCGTGGAATGTGGCTTACAGATTTTTTTCCTTTACTTGGCAGCCCAGTTTTGCTTTCTTTTTCTTCATGAGTTCTCTGCAGAGTAAGTTACTTACTGCCAATTCTGTCTGGTGGTTTAGTGTCCCAGTGAAAAAGACAATGCGGCAATGGCCTAAGAGGAAGAGCTACTGCGGGCACATGCACAGAGCGAGGGAAACCGTGCACATGTTTGCCATAATAAACACTCATTTGTTATGGCAAATTATGCCATGGTTTCCCTATGAGAAAAAGAGGAAGCTGGTAATTATATTACAGTAAACAGTAAGTAACCCGAAATGTTTTCGCTCAAAGTGCACACTGGGGCCAGTCCCACACAAGAATGTTGGGGGCACTTTGTGCTGAATGTACCCCTTTAAGGTTTTTATTGCTGTTGCTACACCATGTGCAAAATTTGGACATTAAAAAACATTGATAGCAGGTGATATTTTGTCCTTTCTGAGTCAGTGGAGAGAATAGTTCAGTATTTAACTGACCCACCTCTGCTGCCCCAATGTCACAAAATAAAGGTTGCAGAGGTAGCCCATGGTTAACTGCAATGTCCGCTAAAATACAACATGCAAAGAAGTAAGCAATAAGACACAACGGGGTGTGCATTGAACAGATATTACTGCACACCCAGCGGCATAGTAAGGCATGAGGTTGCAGACTGAGTGCCTTCAGCCCCTGGAGGTGAGTAATATCTGTTCAACGAACACCCCAGATTGTCTTATTGTGCTCATAGAATGGGTTTCTTATTTTAAAAAACATTTTTCTCTCTCTAAAAAACTATATTTATGGGTTTAAAACATAAATAAGTGTGATAATTTAAGGAAAAATAGCCCTTCCACTTACTACCTGATGATGTCATTGCATTTTGTTATAGGGGATTTGTTATATTGTGGCATCCATAGTTCATCTCTAATAACAACTTCAACTCCCCCCCCCTACAGGATTTGTGGCAATACAACTACAACTATTACTGCTGCTCATATGTGGGAGATTTTAATTTTGTCTTTTTTTTTACTTCTGTGTGACATGTCCTCCTTTCGTTACTGTGATCAGCATGTCCTGATCAAGAGATTGAGGGAGTTGACAAGTTTGGTGTCAGGTATGTTTCATTATCAATCACTGATTCAGAAAAAACGTCAGTAAGGATTTTTATTTGACTGTGGGAACAGTCAAGTACTTTGAGACATCAGGAAGCATAGTTTTTACTAGCTCAGCTTGGTATGTGCCATGGTCAGCTACACCAACACAGTGACCTACATCCCTGTTGACAAAATTGACAGTTCGCCAGCAGGTTGCTGTGTTGGTGCACTTGAGACAGGGGCACACTGTCTCCCAGTCCTGCAACCCCTCCCTGAATCAACTCTGACTCAGAGTGGATAGGCTATACTACGGGGGTGGGGTGGGGGACAGAGCCCCCCCACATGGGGAGTTTGGTGGGTGAAGCCCCCTGCTGAATAAATGGACCAGGAGACAATTGGGATTTATGTGGACCGCAATTTGCAGTCAACACAAATCCTGTCACTGTGATGCCGGTTGACGAAAGTGTTATCAAACTGGCAACATACAGCTGCACAGCTTACAAGAGCTGCCAGAGTCAGAAAGAAAATAAGTATGCTAACAGAATAATCCCAGTGAATGAACACGTGGCAGGCAGCGAGGGGGGGGGGGGGGACACAAAGTAACTGTCAGCTCCAAGAAGGGCAGGGAAAATAATTGTACAAGATGTGCATTTTCTGAAGAACAATGAATATGGAGTTGATTTGGCAAATGTCATGCTGAGGTTGCAGGTGGGGAGTGGAATGGGCAGTGAGCAGATTCACACATACACACACACACACACACACACAGCACCGAGAGAGAGAGAGAGAGAGAGAGCTGCTGCAAAAAGTGAAAGCTTCACAGTAGGACCGCATTGTGAAAACAAGAAATTAAGAGTCCAGTTAGAACAGTGGAATATCAAATTCCCATGTTTACCCTCTTTCTGACTCCAGCTGCTCTGGCTCTCCCATATTTGAACAATAATTCCCATGATGCTACTCCCCCCCCCCCATCACACCTGTTGCACACAAGCCAGAGTTGGAAAGAGGGTAAAGCGTGGCAGTATAACATGATAAATCATTCACTGTTTAACTGCCGAGAATGTCCATGAAGTCAGAGAAGTGGCAGCGAAATGGAACAAGAAACGGTTCCTATTTATGAGCTGTTGAACATAATAGTTTTTATTTATGTTACATTTTTATGTAAAAACAGTTAACAAATATGCTTAATGAGGGGATATGTCCTGTTAAGTTTTCCTTACTAAGATATTAAAAAAATTGCAGAATTTGAAAATCCAACATTCCAATGGCTCACTCATTTTTTTTTTCAATGATGTCCTGCTTTTGAGTACTTGTTGTTACTGGTGGATCAAATGGATTTGATGCACAGGTGATAACCAATCAGAAAGTAGGATTTTTTCACCCATTTATAATATCCAGTATACCATTATTGGTTTCTGCTGTAATGAGTCCCCAAATTTCGTGGGACTTCTGAACTTCATTTTCAGAATGATAAATGCCATCTTAATCACTATCTTGGGTTCATGGCAGGTTGCATGGCAGAATTATAATCATTTGTCTAAGAAGCAGGCAGTATTGCCCATCGTGAGGACAACAGACATGGCTATTCAATGGCAAACACATACTATGTTTGCAGCCAGCCAAACTGCATTTCCAGTAGTTTAGGCATCCAGCACAAGGTAGACTGCTTCCAAATTAAGGCATCTCATGAGAATCCTGGGTGCTCAGGAAACACATTTATCACTCTGCATAATATGTCACTCACCACCTGGACACTGAGGGAATGGCAGCCTTTGTAGTTTACAGAGCTCTCCTCTTTTCTTACAGGTGGTACTGTTTGTGTATTTCCTCAAGGGTATAATGATACTAAGAGATATATCTCAGTAAATATTTTGATAGATACAGATACAGATATATCACAGTAATGCCCACTGAAATAAATGAAGATTTACTGTGATATATCTACTGCACACACACACACACACACACGCACACACACACACACACATACTGTATATAAATTCCTTGCAAAAAACTCAGTTAATGCTGTACATCAGTTAGGGCTGCTAGTACAGTGACAAAAGTGTGGACATTTGATGTTAGGGTTCCCACCCTACCACCCCACCCCACCCCCACTGTCCACTCACCAAACAGGCATCAGGGTGTGAAATGGGATCATCAGGCCCAACTCTCACCCCATTCCATGTTCAAATATGCTGATGTGGTACAGTATAGGAGAATGGTGTGAGATTTAGGCCTGATGACCCCATGGCACACCCCAATGCCTGTTGGTGTGTGGAGGGTGGGAACCCTAACATCGAATTTCCACACTTTTGTTGCTGTACTAACAACTGTAACTGATGCATTAACAGAGTTTTGAGAAGCCCAAGGCACACCCCACACCTGCTCTCCTGCCTGCTTTGGGGGAGGGGTTAGGATTGTAAACCCAAATGCCACATTTATTAACTTTTGCCACTTTGACCCTAACTGGAGCATTAACAAAGTTTTTTGCAACTTATTTCCTTACTTTTTGAGACAGTATAATTGCATCCATATTTTACTGTGAATCTCCAATGCATTTTGCTGTGGGAGAGCAGGGTTGTTGGGACCCTGCATTCCCAGGCATACATCATTTTGTCAGTGTCTAATGGCACCCCCCCACCCTCACATATCCCCATATTTTTAATAATGTACTACCACATTGGTGGTTAGTGGCACCCCCCACCCTCCCATATCCCCATATATTATAACCCTGGTGTCGAGTGACACCCTCCAATGCCCATATTTATAATAATGTCATGCTTCATTGGTGGTACACCCCTTTATGGTGACACCCCAATGGCAATGGGAAAAAAGACCATTACGGCGACATTCACAGTAATGGTCTTTTTTCCCTGTTTCACCTTCCCCCAGTGTTCTGACCCCTCCCCAGACTAACTCTGACCTGGAGTTGGAATCTTAAAGTCCAGGGGGTACAGTGGGCACAGCCCCCTGCATGTGGGGTGTGGGGGGCACAGCCCCACACAGAAAACACCCACAGAACAGGCGGCACAATACCTGTGGCGGTATTGTGCCATTGCTGTGGGGGAGGTTGGCATTGTCGCTGCCAACATAACTTGGTGCTTCCTTCATTGGTGGTTAGTGGCATCCCCCACCCTCCCATATCCCCATATAGTATAACACTGGTGTCTAGTGTCACCACCCCAATGTCCATATTTATATTAATTAATTACCTTCCTATATCCCCTTATTTATACTTATTTAGTTAATGCATTGGTGGTTAGTGGCATCCCCATTCCTCACCCTCTCATATCCTCATATATTAAAGCCCTGGCATCTAGTGGCACCCCCACCATCTGATGCCCCTGTTTATAAAACATTTACACTTCATTGGTGGTTAGTGGTACCCCTCACCCTCCCATGTACCCATGTAGTAAACCCTGGTGTCTAGTGGCACCTCCCCACCCTTCAATGCTCATATTTATGATAATTGTACATTTCCTTGGTGGTTAGTGGTACCCCCCTACCATCTCATGTACAAGTGAAGCTGCAAATAAGAAACCATTCCTCAATGTCTTTTTTTGAACTAAAAAAAAGTCCTGTGCCGATCACACCTGAACCAACCACCCAAAGTCTCACTGTGCACCCCCCTCCTCACACCCCCTTGACCCCTCCACACACCCTCACTCATCTGAACTGCCAACACAGTGAAGGTTCACTCTCTGATTGAAGATGTGTCTTGCTGCTGGAACCAGCCACTACTGTCTAACAAGTAAGGTAACTGCGGTTGAATGTATTTTATTTATTTATTTAGGAAATCCGAATTACAACCCTTTGAGTCACAGACTCATTTCCAAAGGCTCCATGTCAGAATAGAACATAGACATTCATACAGTGCATACATAGTATAAATGTGGGTGAGCAGTCATACAGAGTATAAGTACAATGAGCACTGGTTAATGCCTACACATTTGGGGTGGGGTATTCAGACTATGTGAGAAAGATGCACAACAGGGGCAGCAGGCACATGACCAGTACGCCATTGCACAACAGGCGCGATATTCAAACCATGTACAGGACAAGGTGTGCCTGTGCAACATGGATGAATATTGCACCAAATGCACCATGGTGCAATGACGGATGCGCCATGTGCAATAGCACCCCTAGGGATGCGCATGGACAAAGACAGAAAGCAGCTGAGCAGCAGCCATGGATGTGCCATGTGCTGAGGAGCATGCACCAGGACAGACAGACTATTCTCCCCAACCCCCAGCCCCCCCGACCAGGGCAAGGCCCCATGAGCAGCACAACCACATGGGTGCAGGATGGATCACTGACCCCTGAAACCCAGTGCTAAACCACCAGAAGATGTGACCCAGTAGTCCCCACCTGTTGGGCACGGCACCCCTGCACTGTCCACTAGCCAACAGGGACCAGAGGCAAATGAAGGCCAAGCTCCACCCATGCTATGGCAGCACACCATTGCTGCCCCACCCCAGTACAGAGCATCCGAGACACTTAGCCCAGAAGCAGAACCAAACAGCGTGTGGCACTGAAGGCAGTCCAGCACCACTGTGCCAAGGCATCCAGTCACCATGGAGTGCAATGCACAAATACCACAACCCCACTGTGACCACCCAACACAGGCGATGACACCATCCACCAACGCCACCAAAACCCACAAAAGGCCCACCAGCATGGCCCACGTGGAGGCACAGCAAGGTGGGTGACCTGGCACCAATACCCAAGGGACCCCGCATGGGACAAGGGCCGCCCTGGATGGCAGCACAAACATGAAGGCACCTGGCATACAGGGCCAGAGCAAGGTCCTCCACCCATGCACCCACCCCACCACAGCACCGGCCCCACCAGGCAACACAGCACCCCCCCCCGTGGTGCATGGAGGCCTGCGCCACACAGGAGGCAACACAGAGCACACACAATGCCCTCCCAGTCACATTGATGCACCTGCAAACAGCCACACAAAGCAGTGCGACAGGCCCTGCTGTCGTGAGGCCCATGGTGCCGTGTAATCTGTGGCCAGCCCACCCCAAGGGGTGCTGTTGAGCCTGAAATGTTGTGGTTGCCCTATGATCCTGGCTGCCCCGATGGCAGGTGCAGGGGCCTGTGACCAGGCCACCACCCGCATGCAGCAGGACCCCATGTGACAGCCACCAGACCACAGGCACCACCCCAGTCACCATGGATTGCATGGAGGGAGAAATCAATAGCACCACCCACAGTGGCAACAAGGACAGACGTGCGAGGTGCCAAAATGCCAGCAGCAAGGACGCCGTGCCTGCAAGGTGACAGGCATGTGCTGCCCCTGAAGGCACGCTGTCATCTGAGCACGCGGTAGTGGGGGCCACAAGACCATTCATACCACAGCCATGTATGGTGGAAGTTTAGCAGCAATGGTCACAGCCACACAGGCAAAGCACACACCGACAGGGGCGGATGGGATACAGCACATGCACCACAGCCAGCTGCACACAGGTGAACGGTGCACAGGGCACACCACACAAGCCCCAGACAAAGCCCATGGCCCCCAGCCACACCAGTGGAGGAGCCCTGACAGGCACACCCATGCCCAAGCCAGCCCCACCCCACAGAAGCCATGCACCCCACTGCAGCAAGGTACCATGTGCCTGCTGCAAATCAGAGACCGACACTGACGTATATATAAACACATGTATTAAAACAGAACAATAACAGCAACAACAGAATCATAACCTATATACAGATACGTACAACAGAGGAGGGATGGGTGGGGATGCTACAAGGGGGGGAGAGGAAACATAGAAACATAGAATTTGCGGCAGATAAGGACCGCTTGGCCCACCCAGTCTGCCCATTTCCCTACCTAACGGATAAGCTGCAGATCCTAGTTAACCAGTAGCCTACTTCTTTCTACCCCAACCCCTAGAATTGCCTTATGGCTGTCCCATGCATGCTTGAATTCAACCACTGTTTTTGACTCCACAACCTCATCCAGAAGGCCATTCCATGCATCCACAACCCTCTCTGTGAAAAAATACTTCCTTACATTACCTTTGAGCTGCCCCTCTATCTTCAAATTGTGCCCCCTTGTTCTTGCACACCTCTTTTTTTGAAAGATGCTACCCTCTTGGACTTTGTTGATTCCCTTGAGGTACTTGAACGTTTCTATCATGTCCCCCCTCTCCCTCCTTTCCTTGAGGCTATACATATTAAACTGCTTTAGTCTCTCTTCATATGCCTTCCAGTGCAGACCCTGCACCATTTTAGTTGCCCTCCTCTGGACAGCTTCCATCTTGTCTATGTCCTTGCGGAGATTGGAAAGAGCAGGGGACAAGGGTAAGGCAAAGGTGGGGGACATGGCGGGGGGGTACAGTCTAGGGAGGGACTGAGTGCCTCCACATGCTTCAGGCGCTACTGGTGGCCCTGGTCCTCTCCTGATACCCTGTGGTGTCGCTGCCTGTCCCCCCTGTCCATCCTCTCCAGCAGCTCCAGTGTCACCCGGGTAACCTGCAGGATCTCCTGGAGGGTCTACTCCATGGCCTCCCAATGACAGACACCTAGGAAAAGGGAACAGAAGCAGTATGAGGGACTGCCCTGACTAATGCAGCCCTTCCGACGTGCATGGCGTGCATCAGTGACTGGCACCCCTGGGATGTCATGCGACCACCCACAGTGAGTGAGCCCACATGAGCTGCCCACCCAGGCAACCATAGCCACGTAAACCACTGCACACCTCCTCCACCCATGCACCGCAAAGCACCTTCCTGGCCATCCAGCGTCATGGTAATGCAGTGGGATGGTAGTGGCACAGCCAGGTGCCTAGTGCACACACAGCCCACCTGCGACACCCACCACATGTGCAAGCCCACAGAACGGTGCAGAGGGTACCGTAGAAAGTGCACAGCTGGAGGGGCAATGTGCAAAGGGGCCATGCCACACCACCACCCATGCAACCCACCCTGTACAGGCGTATAAGGAAACACATTACCCATCTGCATCCTGGTCTGCAGGGTGCTGCCGACCCACAGCAGTAGCACTGTGGCCTGCCCACATGGCTACTCCCCTGGCATGGTCCTGCTGCTCCCTGGCCAACTATGTCCTACGGTACTCCTCCAGGCCTAGGGGGAACATGGAGAGAGTCACATCAGTACACGTCTGACCCATTGGGCCCCACCCCCCCAGGCATCAGCCAGCACAGCCTGTCTGTGTTGCGGTGGCATAGGGTGGACACAATGCCCCCCACACCTGAAATCACAGGTGCTGGCCCCCCCAGAGGCCTGGCCTGCTGATCCCTGTGCCCCAAGGACAGTTGGAGTTGGCTAGTGATAGTCTTGGAGCACCTACCTGGCCATGGCACTGCTTCCCGCCCGGAACACGCCTGCAGGCACTTCAGACAGTCAGGGTCATACTGATGGAGATCACCATAGCGGTGGTGACACTGCTTCCCGGTATGAAGGCCCCCGGTTGCCTCCTCAAGCCCATCAGCCACCTCCTGCCACACCGCAGTGTGGGGCCTCTGGAGGGGCACCTGCCCAAACAGGGCACCAGCATGTGGCTCTACAAGGGCCACCAGGTTGGCCAGCTCAATGGCACTCCACACAGGGGCTCTGGTGCACAGCATGTTCCAGGCTGTCCACAGTGCAAAATGGTGCCCGGTAGTGCACGTGTCCAATGTGCTGTGGCAACACGGTGCTGCGCTGCCAGTCGCATTCGCGCTGGCACAGTACTGCGCAAAAGGGAAGGGGGGGCAGCCATGCAGCTGCATGGTGCCTAGAGGGCAAAGGGCAGCTGCAGGGTCAAGGGTCGGGCCTTGCACGGAGTGCCACTGCACTATTGGGAGTCCTCATATGGTGCACGGTAGGGTGCATGTGTGTGACGCCATGCAGTGGCCTACAGTGCTGGGCACCATGGCACTCATGGTGCAGTGGCACAGTATGGGGGCATGATGGCACTGTGCCATCTGCACCATGTCATGTGTGCCCCATAGGATGAATGGTGCATGAGTGCCACAGGCATAGTAGTGGCTGTGCACTGTACTGCCTCCTGCGCTATGAGTATATGCTGTGCCACTCGCATAATTGTCAGCACCATGTGCATGCATGGTGTGGGTCTGATTGCACACATCACAGTGGTGCGCCATGAGCTGAGCATGCACAACACCATTGCGCAAGGTGCAGCCGTATGATATTCAGCCAGGTTATGCAAATCAGCTCATGATCCATTCTGCAGCTCATCCACTGCATTTGCATCCCATTACAGTTGCGCGTACCCTCATTTGCATGCAATGCACTATAAAGGCGCCATGGAAATGCACAGACCATGGATCAGTTTTGCAGCCTTAGGAGGTAAGTGCCATGCTGTGGAGACCTGGGGACAGTGGTCTGGGAGGACTATATGGGACTGAACAGTCCATGGTAACACCTGTCCATCTCCCCAGGTACAAGCATGACCAAACGTGAGGAGGATGAGGAGCAGGGGAGAGTGCAGAAGCGGAGGCCCAACTTCACCAGGGCCGAATCAGATGCACTGTTCGAGGCCTACCTCGACAGGGAGCCACTCCTCAGTGGCCAAAGAGGCACACCACAGGCCCATGTGGTGGCGTGGGGTGAGGTGCCACATGCGCTCAAGCAGTAGGGCAATCACCAATGTTCCATGCAGGAGTGCAATAAGAAGGTCGGCAGAGACAGGAGGAGGATTAAGGACAAGGTGGCTGCCATCAGGGCAGCATGTGCAGCCACTGGTGGGGGCCAGCAGGACATGCTTCACTTGACGCCACTGGAGGAGCAGGTGGCTGGCAGCATGTGGTGTAGTGCCATTGAGGGTGTGCCCAGTGGAGGCTTCCAGATGGGTGGCAGCCCATCACTACATAGTAGGACTGGTGCTGGCAGTGTGTGGGTGGTGGGGTGGTGGGGTCCAGAGCTCAGGCAGCACCACTAATGGTACTGTGTTCCTTTACAGCTCCTGAGCATCTGCATGGGGCAGCGGTGGTGGGTGTGCCCACCTAGGGGGAGGCCCTGGAACCGGTGAAGCACTCATCCACCTCCATTGGTGTCCGAGGGACTGACCGCCTGCAGCCTTGCACAACTGTCCGGACTGATGCCTATGGTGCGGGTGTGGATGAGGCCCTGGCTGTGTTCCAGTGGGATGCCAGGCACGGTGTCCTGTGGGTTGAGGCACAGATCGGGGCCAACTCCAGTACCGATGATGACGTGACGTACGTCCCAGTCAGTGATGTTGGTGGGTCACAGGGGGATCCCATGACTGGCAGCCACCCAGGCAGCAGCTTGAGCAGCACCGGTGTGGTTGCCTGCCCAACAGCCCTTGTCCTTGTCATGTCTGTGGCATCCAGTGGGGCAGCACTGGTGTTCAGACATGGGAGTGGCGTTGGTGGCACCGATGCAGCCACACTGGTGGTGCCCAGTGCTCAGCAGCTGGATGGGCATTGGCAGCAGTTGGACAGTGATGATGGGGCTACGGGGGCAGGGTGCGGCAACAGTGCACCGTCTGAGGGTGTACCTCAAGAAGGCAATGCCGTGCGGCACCCACCATTGTGGGGCGCTGTGCTGCATGGCCAGGAACAACACGGAGGTCAGCAGGTTGGCCATGCAGATGACCTCCTTGGACGCTCACAGCCATCTGCTCCAGGCCTCTGTGGATCGGCAGGTATGGCTCATGGTAGAGGTGGATGCACTCCATGCGGAGCTGTGCCAGGCAGAGGAGCGGCGCAGCAGGGACCATGCCCTGCTCCAGGCAGAGTTAGCTCAACAGTGGGTGAATGTGACCACAGCCATCGATAGGCACACCATTGTGATGGCGACTGTTATCGCTACACTGGCTGACTGGCTGTGTGCCCGGATGCCGCACACTCCGCAGAGTGCATTGTCCACCCCTCATTCTCGGTGTCGGGCAACCTCTGCCATGTCAATGCCGGGATCGGCTGTGGGCATATCAAGCACTCCTGGTGCGGGCATGCTTGGTGGCCTGCAGACACCTGCATGGACAAGGTCACGTTCACACAGCGTCACCCCTGGGGGACCATCGGTGCCACCCCATGAGGCTACTGATCAGCCGGTTATGGCTGGTAGGTCTCGGTGGGGCTGCCCACACATCCATGGTGGCTGTGCTACTGTGCAGTATGACTTACTCCTCCCCCTCCACGACCGCTGTCTGCTGCTGCCCAGTGTGCACTGTGGAGTTCTGTGTGTGTTGCATGGGTGTGGTGCCCTGTCCTGCACTCACACGGTCCTTGTGCACACCCACCCAGATGCTGGCCACTGTGGTGTGTGCATGATAATGCCAGCATAGCGCTGTCCACCACTGTGTAAAGGTGCTCAGCATCTGAGACACACAGTGCCTGCCACTGGGTGTGGTTATGGTGGGTCATGTGTGGGTGTGGGAGGGTGTATGGGGGTGGGTGTGCATGTATCTCTGTGGGCATGGAATGTGGTGTGTGTGCCTGTGTGTGCATGCTGTGTGCAGCCCTGCTGTTCTCTGCCTTTGTGTGCATGTCTCCGCCCAGTCCTGCACCCCTGCTGCTGAATCTGCACTGGTGTCCGCCCCTGCCCATCTGTCAGCTGTGCCGTTGCCTCTGGTGTTTGCTTGTGGCCCTGTTCACCTACCTGTGTGGTCCATAGTGCTCCTCTGCAATTATGTCCCAGTGCTGCTGGGCCATCCAGGCCAGCCGGGGATCCTATCACCCAGGGGTGGCTGCCCAAAACCAGCTGGTCCGATGTCCTCATCATCTCCACCGCTGTCCCCCTCCTCAACCTCAATGGCTATCCCACAGTTGGTGGCCATGTTGTGCAGGATTCAGCAGACCAGGAATAGCCCGCAGGCCTTTGAGGGGCTGTACTGTAGGGCACCGCCAGAGGTGTGCAGGAAATGGAACCGTGCCTTCAGCAGCCCGAACACCCATTCGATGATATTCTGTGTGGTGGCATGTGCCTCATTATACTTTTACTGCACTGGGGTCGAGAGGTGCTGGTATGGTGTGAGCAGCCAGGGCCATAGCAGGTACCCACTGTCACCTTTGTGTAGAGAGGTATCATTAGCATGGTTGTCTGTGGCACTGTGTCCCTGGCCTTCCAGGCTGCTCCTATGGTGCACCTGCCCTTGCCCCACACCCCCAGCTGCACCCAGCATCTGGCATGCACGGCATACTCTCCTACCAGATGGCCAGTGGGGAATGTCCCCACTCTTGAACTTATGGCACAGTGCAGACCGGTGCCAGATGAAGGCATCATGTGCTCCCCTAGGGTGTGTGGCACGGACATTGATTATGCACTCCCTGGCATCGCACACCACCTGGCAGTTGACACTTGGGTATCCCTTGTGGTTTATATATGCCGCCCCCTCTGGGCCAGGTGGCATGCGGATGCCAACATGGGTGCAGTCGATGGCCCAGAGCATGCTTGGCAACCGTGCTACCCTGTGGAACTCCTGCATGTTTGCTGTGTGCTCTGCTTGTGTGCTGGGGAAAAAGATGTACTCCATAGCATGTGGCAGCAGTGCACTTAGGAATTGTGTGAGTAGGCATGATGCAGCCAACTGGGTTATGTCTGTTGTGTCCCCTGTTGGTCTCTGGAAGGTGTCTGTTTGAGCAGGCACATGACAGCTGTGACCTTTGTCTCCACAGACAGAGCATGGCTCCGTCTTGTGGGTGCCTGCATCTCTTCACTGCACAGCTCACAGAGCTGCCTCAAAATGGCCAGGTTCAGGTGGTACCAGCCCACGATCTTAATGTCACCATACAGCTCAAAGCTGGCATGGGCACGGTACAGCCTGTTCTGGGCGTACTCTCAACAGGCCCTTCCACAGCCATGCCTCCCTGCAGCCTGCCTCCTCACACCACTCATTACGGCCTCCATCTGGAAGGTGGCACTGGCTATGTCCCTGGTTGGTGTTCCCCCCCAGGTGGCTGACTACCTGGTCCTCCCCGGCTGTGTGCTGCTGGTACTGCCCCTGCACCAGGTGCATCCCTGACACCTCACCACTGTATGCCCTGCCTCTGCCCCACTGCTGTCCTTCCTCTGGGGCATGCACAGGCCCTCACGCACACACACACACACACACACACACACACACTCACACACACTTCCAGTGGCCCCATCCACCTCTTGGCCACCCCTGACCACCTGTTTCTTTCCCTGGCTCCCTGCCACTCTGTCTCCATCCTCTTCCGCTATGGCTCCTCTATAGTGCAATCATCTTACCCCTCACTTGCTCCCTTTTATTTTTGCCCATTTCTGCTGTTGCGCAACTTACGCTTGCTCCACTAATGCACATATCACCTGCTGTTGAATATCACACTGCGCACAGTATTCCTGGTTACACCCCCTGCACTTGTGCTTGCATTCATTACCATTGCACTATGGCACATTGGGTTTTGTACTGCTCATCTGATGCCGCTGAATATCGCATTTTGGTGCATCTCTGCTTTTGGGCAGGCACATCCATGTTGCGCATGGCGCAACTGCTCTGAATATCCCACCCTTGGTTGCTAAAACAGGGCAAAGCAATCGACATATTTACCTAATGAGAGGTTAAGACCTATACAATTTGTACAATTTTCAACAGCAGTTACCTTATTTGTTAGACAGCAGGCACCAGTTCCAGCAGCAAGACGCATCTTCAATCAGAAAGTGAATCTTCACTGTGTTTTGCAGTTCAGGTGAGTGAGGACAAGTGTAGGGGTCAAGGGGTGCTGGGATGTGGGTGCACAGTGGGAGGTTGGGTGGGTGGCACCCGTATGATCAGTACTGGACATTTTTTAGGTTAACAAAATACACCAATGGACCATTTTCTTATTTGCAGCTTCACCACTACATGAGAGGGTGGGGGGTACCACTAACCACCAATGAAATGTACAATTATCATAAATATGGGCATCGGAAGTTGGGGGTGCCACTAGACACCAGGGTTTACTATATGGGTACATGGGAGGGTGGGGGTACCACTAACTACCAATGAAGTGTAAAAGTATTATAAATATGGGCATCAGAAGGTGGGGGCTACTAGACACAAGGGTAATAATTTATGAGGATATGAGAGGTTGGGGGTTGCAACTAACCTCCAATGCTCTGAATATCCCACCCTTGGTTGCTAAAACAGGGCAAAGCAATCGACATATTTACCTAATGAGAGGTTAAGACCTATACAATTTGTACAATTTTCAACAGCAGTTACCTTATTTGTTAGACAGCAGGCACCAGTTCCAGCAGCAAGACGCATCTTCAATCAGAAAGTGAATCTTCACTGTGTTTTGCAGTTCAGGTGAGTGAGGACAAGTGTAGGGGTCAAGGGGTGCTGGGATGTGGGTGCACAGTGGGAGGTTGGGTGGTGGCTACCAGTATGATCAGTACTGACATTTTTAGGTTAACAAAATACACCAATGGACCATTTTCTTATTTGCAGCTTCACCACTACATGAGAGGGTGGGGGTACCACTAACCACCAATGAAATGTACAATTATCATAAATATGGGTATCGGAAGTTGGGGGTGCCACTAGACACCAGGGTTTACTATATGGGTACATGGGAGGTGGGGGTACCACTAACTACCAATGAAGTGTAAAAGTATTATAAATATGGGCATCAGAAGGTGGGGGCTACTAGACACAAGGGTAATAATTTATGAGGATATGAGAGGGTGGGGGTTGCAACTAACCTCCAATGTTTTAATAAACAAATCCTTTTTCACCAGCTGATATGTTTTTACATGATGATGAAAAGGGATTCATGAAAAAGGAACTTAGTAAGTCACAAAAAATTATTTAAATAGTTTAAAACAATGTACACATGCCATGGGAGAAATAAAAAACACTAAGTGAAGCTCATCAGCTCTTGATGAGCAAGATACAGTACCTGTATGGATGTAGTAAAATACATCCCTGGACAGAGGTATGACAATTTGTTGTGTGAAGAAACAGAAAACAAGATGGCAGCTCATGAAAAAGGAATTTTTTCTCTTGAAAAAGGATTGGCCCCTCACAAAAAAGAATGTTTTTTCGTGAGACCAAATTTCTTTTTCATTCCATTCCCCTATCATGGAAAGTGATATTGCCATTAAAAATAATGGGAACTTAAAAACTGAATCACTTTGCAACAAATTTATATTTTTTCACCAAACAAATGCAACGCAGTTCTGTGACCCATGCTGTTTCTACGATAAAAAAGTCACACCAGGATTCAACACCACATGGGCACAAGGCAATGAGGAAAAAACTGCAAAAAATCAAAAAAGTTAATGTTTTTGCACTATCTGGATCTCGAGCAAAAAAAAAAACCCTCTGAAGGGTCGTGTGCAGAAAATATCATAACATGTAGAAAACAATATTCATTACGCACTGAATCATTTACATCATTTATTGAAAAAAAAACAGTGTAAAAATGCCAAACACCATAAAGAGCACCTGCTCCACTGAACCTCTACTGGTTTCGCAAGATAGGCGTCATCATGAGGTGCTGTTCGTGGTGTTTGGCGTTTGGCATTTTTATACAGTTTTTTTCAAATAAATGCTGTAAATTGGTTCAGTGCTGTGTGGTGCAGATAGTTGTTTTCTACAAACTATCTGTATCTCAGAATCCACATGTCCAACCAGAACAAAACTTGCCACATCCAGGGATCATCCACACAGGACAGTGCATGCCAAATTGTGTGCAAATACATTGATTGGTTGCAAAGTGATTAAAGTGCAACATTTCTGGTTTAACATTAACGTGCATACCCAACCCTAACTATAGGGGTGTCTGTACCCCTATAATAGAATAAATGATAGGTAAGTGTGGTGTATAGGGATATAATTCCATCAAGGGGTCCTAATGAGGTCAATAAGCTATGATCCCAAAGGTGATTGAATACGCTATGCACCACATTTGCCTATCGTTTGTTTTATATAGTATAGGGGATGATGCCTTTTTTATACATGAAGGTTGTGTTTTTGTCAGGAGGCTTGTTAGATAAGACTTTGCTTTTGTAAGGGGACTTATTATATAAGGCTGTGTTTTTGTCAGTGGGCTTATTAGTTATGCTAATTAGCATAGATATTTCTAAACAGATTCAGCTTGTGTGCTCATTGACATGTTTATTGATTTAATTGGTCATTAAGTTGTTTGCTTTGGTGGTCATTAGGGCTGTGTGAATACCTTTTTTTGAATATGTGGCCTAATATTTGGTATTCAGGGCCAGCACGACCGAATATTCAGTTGAATATTCATATCTGGCAAAAAAATATAAGCCCCCTTCCCCCCTCCCTCAGATAGCACCCAAAAACCCCTCCCCCTCCCCAAGGTCTCAAACCATTATTACAATATTTAAACAAAAAAGGCAACAAATTCTATTTGGAGTGGCAGGCACAACCCCACCTGCCTCCACGGCCGACCACTAGTTTTCATTACCAAATTACCACTACTAAAATAGGAGACTGAACTTCTAAGTAAGAAAAATTCAAGTAAACTTTATAATCTACCAGGAATTCCTAATTGTTGTTTGTAAATCAGCCAATTAACTGCTATACTGCTGTAACCATTACCAAAATAAGAGTATGCTGATTTAACAAAAAATCAACCAATTAGCTGGTATACTGCTGTAACCATTACCAAAATAAGAGTTAGATGATTTAACAAAAAGGGCTACTTTATGTCTAAATTCAGTTACAATGATACATTATAGCGTTTTGAAAGCAGTTTTATGATTTTTTTTTTATTTTACAGTTTTAACAATTTTTCTACATATGTTATGATTTATAATGGAACTCATGAGTAATACAGTGACTGCCATATAGCTGGAAGGAGGGTTCAGTTCTAGCCACGGTAAATGTATAATTTGTAATGTAACTCAAGTGTGATTTAGCAATGACCCTACAGACAGCAGTAGTGAGCATAAATGTTTGCACTTTACTATCTTTGCAACCATTCAACGAATTTGTATAAAATTTTGTATGCATGATTTCGTGAGGGTAGATCCCTTGATGTGGAATGTTTTGTTCCAGTCAGATGTGCAGATTCTGAGATGTAGATAGCAAAAAACAAAACATGAAAAATTGCTGTTTTTTGGTGCTTTTTGCCATCACCTTGTGACCAGATGGTTTAGAATTTTGGTCAGAAATTTTCATG
The DNA here is from genome assembly GCA_016271365.2 of Neoceratodus forsteri. Taxonomy (NCBI): domain Eukaryota; kingdom Metazoa; phylum Chordata; order Ceratodontiformes; family Ceratodontidae; genus Neoceratodus; species Neoceratodus forsteri. Next base: position 288,454,659 of record CM057454.1, read on the forward strand.
GTAGAAGGTTCATGGCCCACAGATGTACCTTTCACTAGTTTGGTGAAAAACATGAATCTGTTCTATAGTTATTATTAGGCGTGTGTAAATCTCACAACAACACACCCCCTGGCTTGCATTACTTGCTTAAATAGAACTTGTGCAGTTCAGTGACTGCCTAAAGTTGGCAAGAGGGATCAGTTCTAGCCAGGTAAGTGTATTATTTATAACAGAACTCATGTGTAATTTAGTGACTGCCATACAGATGGCAGGAGGAATCAGTTCTACCCAGGTAAGTGTATAATTAAAATGGAACGGATGTGTAATTCAGCAACTGCCCTACAGATGGCAGAAGGGATCAGTTCTAGCTGTCTAAAGGTCTAATTTATGATGGAACTCATGTAATTTAATGACTGCCCTGCAGCTGGCAGGAGGGATCAGGTCTAGCCAGGGTAAGTGTATAATTTATAATGGAACACATGAGTAACTCAACAATTGCCCTGCTGATGGCAGTAGTGATTGTTAAATTTTGCACTTTGGTGGTCATTTTGCACTTTAAATTCTTTGCAACTGTTTAATGGATTTGCACCAAAGTTTGCATGCGCAGTCTTGTGGGGTAGGTCTTTTGATGTGACAAGTTTTGTTCTGGTCAGATGTGCAGATTCTGAGACACAGAGAGTGAAAAACATTAAAAATTGCTGTTTTAGGTTGTTTATTTGTCACCAGCTTATGCCCAGAGGATTTGGAATTTTGGTTTGCATTGTTCAGGGTAGAAAGGGCATATCCCACAGAGATACCTTTCACTGATTTGGTGAACAAATATTAATCTGTTCTAATGTTATTAAATGTTGAAATTGTGGGTTCTGAGCTTGCTAAGTAAGTACTTGAAAATAAGTGTATAAAGGGTGTGGCTTGGACACCTAGAGTCACCTCATAGCTCATGAATAATCATGAGAGTATTGGCAAACCCATTTTTTTTTAGCTGAGGGAATTAGAAAAGTCAGGTGAAAACTATAAGCTATCCCTCCTTGGTAAGCTTGGTCTGTTCAAAATCACAAATTCGTTTTGGTTTTATCTCGCCACATAGCAAGAACAGTTCCTCATGTGCTCCACATTTTCAAAACTGTCACTGTAGCCAACCTGGTGGTGCTGAGGGTTGAGGTGCTGGATGCCACAACTTATGCCATGCCGGCACCCCGGGTTCCGGAGCAGACTCCAGTTGCAGGGGTTTGGCAGGGGAGAGGAAGGATTGAGTATCCCACAACTGCTCTCCTACCTCTGGGAAGGGGGGTGAACAGCATCATGCTGCAGTGGCATCTAGAGGAGCCTGGGTGCACTACAGTTGTGTGCACAGCAAGGGGAGGAGTGCAGCAGGCTTCTGCAAAGCTGTGAGATGACGCCATTGCGCATCCGACTCCTAGGGGGAGTAATCTAGATGAAAAATTGTGGGACGATTGCAACAGCTGATGCCATACTCTGCCCCCGAAGACACGAGAGATGCATCCACTGGGTGTCTGTGCTACAGGCCCCAATGGGGGGGATCCTGCTTGCTGGCCAGCCTGTGTGGAAGGGTGAAAATTCACGTGCCAGACCTGGTCCTGGGGTATGGGTGTCAGCGGCTGGGTGTACACTGGGACCACTCCACAGCTGGAGGTGGGTAAAACAGAGTTGAGATAAAAATAAAAAGATGTCACTGTAACCGTAGCTAGTGAATAATCATGAGATTATTTGCATATTTTATTTTTTAACTTGAGGGAATTCGAAAAATCGTATGAAAACTACAAGCTATTCCTCCTTGGGAAGTGTGAATTGTTTTGAAACATGGTAACAAATCAGTATGTTAAATATTAGGGCTATAGAAGGAAAGTAGTCATTTTTTTAATGTATTTTAAAATATACGGAGTATTCATTTTTTTGTTTATGTGAACTAAAAAAGTTTCATACAAGTCAACAGCTTAGTAATATGTGAAGTTTACCAAAAAGGACTTTTGGCAATACAGAGAAACAGGAAAGTATTATTGGCTGTTTTAGTTTGGAAATGCCTTGACATAGGATAAGAGAACATTGACAGAGTGATCTTAAAGAAGGCATTGTAGTGTAGCGGCTAAGGCCTGTGGTTATGACCCTGGACACCTGGGTTTGAATCCCACAGCTGCCAATAAATATGGTTAAAAGTGTTTTTTTTTTTTTTTAGTAACTCATGCTTTTATAAAAAAAAAACTAATTATAGAAAAAGACCCATGCATTTTATAAAAACTAATTAAAGAAAAAGTACTATTTAAAAAAGTAAGGAAATTAATTGCAAAAAAACGTCATTAATGCACTAGTTAGGGTGACATCAACAAAAGTAGGGAATTGTGGCATTAGAGTTTCCAACCCTAACACCCCACCCCCTCCCTGCAGGCAGCAACAGGTGTGGCGTGTGCTTTGGGGTTGTCAACTCTAGTTCTCAACCCCCTCTTTTGTACTGTACCCGTCTCAGCTTACTTACTAATGAAATGGGGTGAGCATTAGGGTTGACAACCTCAAGGCACGCCCCATGCCTGTTGCTGCCTGTAGACTGGTGGTGGGATGTTAGGGTTGGAAACCCTGATGCCACATTTCCCTACTTTTGGCACTTTAACCCTAGCTAATGCATTAATGAAGTTTTCCAGTGAAGATATATATATATATATATATATATATATATATATGAATAGATAGATAGACAGACAGACAGACAGACAGACAGACAGATAGATAGATATAGATACAGATACAGATATAGAAATAAGCCGCCCGTCGGGCGCAGCGGTGGATTTCCGCTGCGGCGCGCGATCCGGCTCGGGAATGGATCCGGGTCGCCTGAGGGCGGCTGGGGAGTAGGATTGAGCGTCCGCGGGCAGCCTCTCCACCGGGAAGGTGTGCGCTATCGGGTGCTGGGGACCCCTGGTGGAGATCAGGAGTTCCCACGCAACCGACGCCTGACGTGGGGAGGGGAGGAGGCCGGGCGGACGCTGGTGTCATTCAGTCGCCCCCGCCTTCCCAGGGTGTAAAAGGCGGAAAAAGGAAGGCGGCAGGACCACCAGAATGAAGCCTCTTCCTGAGAGTTCACATAGCCGCCTGGCTGCTGCGGACCCCGACTAGTTACAGTTCCAGGCCACGGAGGTACTCATGGCCCCTGTTTCCTCCGGGGCAAGCCGGGTGACTGTGGGTCCCCAGCAGCAAATAGACGGCGGTTGAGGTCTCCGGGAGCCGTGACCAGGGCGGATGGCCTGGTGGTCCTGCCAGGATAAAGGTCAAATATAAAAAAAAAAATAAAAAAAAAAACAGATATAGAAATAGATAAAGATATTATACTGGCAAGGTCATGCTAGTATAGTTAGGGTTGCCCAGCCACTTCTATGTTAAACCCCAAATTTTGCACTTTAATAACTTTACAGCCGTATGACCGATATGCCCCAAATGTTTCATGTGCCATTTGATTACTTGGTTTACTTGGTTGCACAGGACAAAAGAAGGATACTGCCCATCGAGATTGTCCCCCACCACATTGGTGGGATAATTATACCTTGAAGTTGTTAGACGCGAGCCAACAATCCAGTGTTTTTTTGAAGACTATATTAGAGCTACTGTCCACTAAGTATTGTGGAAGGAGATTCCATAGTTTGGGTGTTCTTAGTGTAAAGTAGTTTAACCTTTTGTTGTCTTAGCTTTGGATACAAATATCTGTTTATTATGATACCGTGGGAGGTCCAACTGGTAGAGTTATGTGCACAGTGGTGCATTAACTCCTGAGAATTCTGGATTTTATACAATAGGAGAAGGTCACCTCTGGTACGTCTTGTGCATAGTGAGTGTAACCCTGTAACCCTTAATCTTTCCTCGTAGTCAAGTTTGGATAAATAAGGGACCATTTTTGTGGCTCTTCTCTGCACCCTTTCAATTCTGTCGATGTCCTGCCTCAAGTAGGGACGCCAGCAGGGGGATCCATAGTCCAGATGGGGCCTGACATAAGCTCTGTACAAGGGAATTACACATTTCTGTGTCCTAGACACAAATGATCGTTGGATCCGAGTGAGCAAGGCATTAGATTTCCTATCTATCATCCTGCAATGATCACTGGATGATAACTTGTTGTTAATGATTACCCCGAGATCTCGTTCTAATGGTGACTCATGAAGGGCAACACTGTTCAGAAAGTAAGTCTGCCTAGGGTTGTTCTTATCAAAGTGTACAACATGACACTTGTCTGAGTTGAGTGTCATTTTGTTTAAAACTGCCCATTCTTCGATGGATTTTAAGTTGTTCCTCATGGATTCTCTGTTTAATGCTGTAAGAACAGAGCCACACAGCTTGGTGTCATCAGCAAATTTCAAGAGAACATTCTCGGGGCTAGCCTGCAGGTCACTAATAAAGATGTTAAACAGGGTGGGTCCCAACACGGACCCCTGAGGGACCCCGCTGGTCACACTCAGTGAGTGGGAAAGTGTGCCATTAATTCTGACTTGCTGATTTCTTCCATTCAGCCAACCTGACACCCAGTTAATTATGTAGTCAGAGAATCCCATATCATTCATTTTGTCAAGTAGGATGTCATGAGGAACTTTGTTGAATGCTCTACTGTAGTCGAGAAGTATCACATCCACCTGGATGCCATTATCCAATGCCGTACTGACATGATTATAGAAGGAAACTAAGTTTGTAGTACAGGAGTATCCCTATCTAAAGCCATGTTGTGTAGTGTCAGTTAGGTTACCCCCCATAGATTCGTACTGTAGTAGTTTCTTAATAACTTTCTCCATGATCTTGCTTATAACAGAAGTCAGACTTATCGGACGATAATTTTCTGGTCTGGAATGATTACCCTTCTTAAAGATTGGGACCACAGTAGCCATTGTCCAGTCCTGAGTGATAATTCCCTCATATAAAGATTTGTTGAATATAATTGAAAGTGGTTTTGCAATAGCAGCAGCTGTCTCTATTAGAAATTGAGGGCTGATGTTATCAGGGCTGGGACTGGAATTAGGTTTTAGGGATAAAATTGCTTTTAATGCATCATCCTCGGTGATGATGTAAGAGGGGGTACCATTATTTGCATGTTTGAATCGCTTAGGAACCTCTTTCTCGGTAAATACTGAGCAGAATTGTTTGTTAAATGTGTCTGCCATATCTCTGTCTGTAGATATAATTGTGTCATGTATGCATAGGGGCCCCATGTGTCTATTATTTATTTTTTTATTGCTAAGGTAGGAAAATAGTAATTTGTAGTTGTCTTTGGTATAGGCCAGACGAAACTCAAGTTTTTTTTTAGATTGCAGAATGGCTTGTTTGAGTGATTTTAGAGTTTCCTGTAGTGAGTGAACAATATTTTTTGTTGTCTCCTCGTTGTTTTTAACTCTGTAAATAGCCTCTGCTTGTTTTTAATTAAGGCTTTGATAGTATTGTTAAACCACAGCGGTATTTTCCCCTTTTTATTATATTTTTTTGTTATAGGAACATATAATTTTTCTGAGTAGTAAACTGTAGATTTGAAAAAGTCCCAGGATTCTTCCATGGAAAGAGAGGATAGTGTTATATCCCAAGAAATTGAGTTTAATTGATTATTAATAGCATTAAAATTAGCTTTATTATAATTTTTCAATTCAGTACAATTGGAGAAGTGTTGACAAAATGACAGTGTAAGGGAAATGGTGTAGTGATCACTTGATCCTAGTGGGGTACCAATTATAACTTTGGATATTAGATTCCCTATATTTGTAGTAATCAAGTCGAGTATATTGTCACCTCGTGTTGGTTCTGTAACAATTTGTTCAAGGCCCATGTCAACCATGAGTGTAATTAAGTCTTTCTCGGCCTGCGTACTGCCAGTTAAACAATATCAATTTATAGTAGGCAGGTTAAACCCAGTATAAGGATTTTCCCTTTAGAGGCCATACAAGCACCCTTATTGACTGGGTTCTCACAAATCACCCTGACCAGATAAAAAACATTAAAGTCCTCCCTGACTCCCTCAGTGACCACTCCCCAGTGTCCTGTACCTGGTCTAATAAATTTCTCAAGCCACCCCCCAAAGTTATAACAAGCAGAGTATTGCCTTATGGGAATCTTATCAAGTTGAAAACCCATCTCCTACAACAGGACTGGACGCCAATCCTTGAATCAACTGATATTAATACCGCTCCTAGAATACTTATTAAATCTTTCAACTCTGCATGCGACTTATACGCCCAGTAAAAAATGTAAAATCAAAGCGTATCAAATCCATGGATTACTGCCAAACTACTTGCCAAGCTCAAGGTTCGGACCACCTCTGGGCAGTTGCCAGAGACACAGGCTCACCTCATGATACCCTAAAATACAAGCAGGCACAAATAGATGTACCTCTACAAATTAGGCAAATGAAGAGCTCTTTTCAAAATGTCCTTGAATCCACCTAGGGTGATGGAAGAGCTTTTTGGGACAACATCCGAAACATAATGGGTAAACAATCAAAATCGTCACCTACCATTATGAAAGTTGATGGATCCACCACTCTTGACCCAAAGTCTATTTCAGATGCGCTTAATAAGACATTCACAGACCTTAGTGGGGTCCTCCCCCCAGATTTCTTCTCGGACTTACCTGTGCCTAGCCTAGTATCACAAAACACCCCTCGTGACAAACCACAATTTTACTTCAAGAAAATCAAAGTGCACGAAGCACACAAGTACATAAGAAAGGCCTGCTCCAAATCCAGAACAAGTAGTGACACGCTAGATCTAAAAATCCTGTCTCTCACCCTGGATGAAGTAATTTACCCCTTGCAAAATTCTTAATCTGTCACTTTGCAAAGTCAATTTCCCAACAAATGGAAATCTGCATAGTTACGCCAGTGCACAAAGGGGAACAAAACCTCAACAGGAAACTATCGACCAATATCAATACTCCCTCCCTTCCCCTCTCCAAAGCACTTGAACGAATAGTGGCAGACCAACTCTCTGATTACCTGGACAAATACAATCTACTCTGTAATCAACAGCACGGCTTTAGGAAAGAACATAGTACAACAACAGCCTTACTTGATTTCTCTGGAGAAGTCCACTCAGCCCTGGACAAAGGGTGCCAAACAGGTGCAGTCTTTATCGATCTTACAAAAGCTTTCGTCACAGTCCATCATGGCCTACCTACCTCCCTCCCTACTTTCTAGCCTAGGCCTGGCCAAAGGTCCTTGTGCTTGGGTAAAAAGTTACCTGTCCAATCGGTCACAGGCTGTAAAAATCTCTAATGAACTCTCCGACTTCAAACCAGTTCTCTCGGGTGTACCACAGGGATCAATTCTTGGACCGCTCCTCTTTAGCCTGTTCCTTAACTCCCTCCCAGATATTTGCCAGGAGAAAATATTCTTATACGATGATGATGCTGTAATTCTCTCTTCCCACAAGGATCCAAACTCCCTATGAAAAAGCCTGCAACTTGCTTTCTCTAGTGTTGAAAGATGGTTCCTGGATAGTAAACTTGTGCTAAACCACAATAAAACAAAAGCCACGCTCTTCTCCAATCACCAAAACAAAAATAGGCATACTCCACTCACCATACAAACCTCTTTGGGAATTACACTGGACCAAGTAAATACTTTCAAATACCTTGGCATCACTTTTTGACCAAGGGCTCACCTTTGCAACCCACATTGACAACACTGCGAAAACAGTGAACCAACGCTTGGAATACTATTCCAGAATCATTAATTTCTAAATCAAGCGGCATTGAGAATAGCTATACAGAGTTCCATAATCTCAATCATTGACTATGGCCTTATTATTTATGGCTCCAGCTACCTCCACTGCTCTAAGGCGTATCTCAATCACTCTAAATAAGGCCTGCCGGCTCCTCACGGGGGCTCAAAGACTGACTCACACGTGTGATCTGTACTATGAATCAGGCTGGTTGAACCTATCAAATCATCTTATTTATCTCACCTGCACAATGGCAAAAAAATCTATCTTGGGACTGACTCCATTATGCATTCAAAACCTACTCCAACTGAATCCTGGCTCACGACCCTCCACCAGATCGAACGCCAACCTTTCCTGGTTCCGAGATGCCGGACTGCACAGGGACAAAGATCTTTCGCATACAGGGCCCCGACATGGTTCAATGCGCTTAGTCCACCTACTCTATCCTCAACCTCGCTTGAAGCTTTCAAATCCATGCTCTATGCCCACCTCACCACCACTAGCAACTGTGACTCGCTAGATAAAGACTACTACTCCTCATGTCCATCCTCACATCTGGGGCCTCTTCCTCCCTGACTAATGAACCCTCTGGTACCTCTACTACTTCTCCCACCCAAACTCACTTCCCCTTTTTCCTGTCCCCTCACTTACTGTCCCACTCCACCACCTTTCCTCCTCTCTCAGCCTCCTTTGGCGCCTAATGATCTCCCTCCTGGAAGTTTTCAACTCCTAAAATTGTCTACTCGCTGAACCTGTTATAGCTTGTTTTCTATGAAACTTAAAAACGTTACTGCCTTAAACTGTTAATAGCAAATTTATGATGTAACTTTCCTGTCTGGTTTTACCTGTAATGTGTATCGTGCTTTGTTAAATGTTCTTTGTGACGTGGAACCTTCGTAAAAGAGCCCTGGCTCAAAGGTATTAATTCCTAGACTAATAAACTAAACTAAACTAAACTAAATATCTAGGATCTCATTATTTAAACATGTAGAATATTCTTTGTTGGATGTCAGAGGCCTGTAGCATGTCCCTACCAACAGTTGTGGGTAACCCTTAAACTGGATGTTAACCCAGATTGACTCAATGTCACTCGTTGTGGGGATTTGGAATGAGGATATGTCATCTCTAACATAGAGACATACCCCCCCATTTGTCCATGGCGGTCCTTATGATATAGTTTATACCCTGGGATGTGCTGGATCCAAGAAGTATCGGGATCCGTATTTATTCAGTTGACACATAGCTTCTAGTTCAGCTATCTTAACCTGGTTTAACTCATTGCCTCCACAGGCTCACTCTGAGATTACACCACTTGCCTCCTGAATCTCCTGTATACTTTTAACAGTGAATCCTGGGCCTTTCTTAGCAAAAATCAAGCCATAGTCAGCATGTTGCAAACAAATGCTAATAGCTCAATAACGGTACATGGTAGACACAAAGTATGAGTGGCAGAGTTATTCAGCACAAAATTGCCTTTCCAATGGTGGCATGCATGTAATAAGTAATTTTGTTTTTTTTTTCTATGCTGGTCGAAAGAGCAAACTAAATATTTTTTTCACTAAAAAATGGCAACATAAGGCATTTTTTGTTGGAAAATATGTAAAATATCAACACCAAATTAAGCATACAGACATTAGATGGTGTTTAATATTATGTTTGTTAAAAAAAAGATATCTTTTTACTATAAAATGTAATTTTTCCCCATTTTAGTCAAGGTGCTTTGAGATTTGAGGGCTAAATCTCAACCACACACACCATATCATAAACAAATGCGTATAACTCCAAAGGTATACATGATACACACAAAGTATCAGCATGAAAGTTGATGAGCACAAAAATGCCTTTCCAATGGTGCTATGCAACCAGTTGTAATCAATACGGGTTTTATACCTGCTGACGTGCCAAAAAAGTAAATTTTATTCAAGCTGCTTAGATGAATCTTGATGGAAAACATGTCAGCCATACATACCATACCATAAACAAATGCAAATAACTCCTAAAGTATACATGATATACATGAAAACATCAGTGACAAAGTTGTTCAGCATAAAATTATCTTTCCAACGGTGCTATGCAGTCAAATATCTATTATATTGTGTTACACTATATATTAAAATATATAAGTGACTTCTCCAGACGTTGCAAGGGCACACTGGGAGTCAGTAGCAGACTTCTGCAGACGTCCTCAGGACACACCAGTGTTTTTTTACTGACGACTACAGGCGTCTGCTAGGAGACAATGAGTTAAAGATCTGGCATTTAGACTGAGTACCTCACACTCAGAAATGTCCGTAGTAGGCCTCTTTAGAGAACAGGATCTTTTGTCGCTGACCTCACCCCCGGGTTTTAGTTTCCATAGATTCCATAGATCTCTGGATATGGCAAGTTTCATTCCAGTCAGAGCTGCAGTTGTGGAGCTGTGCAGTGCCAAAAAATGTGAAAATTACCATTTAGGTGCAAATTCTTTGCTTGCTCGTAAGTCCTAAACAGTTTGGGGGTCTGGTCTGAAATTGTTAGGGTGTATGGGGTCTGGGTCACAGATGTGCCTTTTGAAGGTTTGGTGAAAAAATATTAATCTGTTCAAAAGTTATTAGTTTCCTATTATATCCAATGGGAAAAATTAGATGTCTGGTGCAAAAGCACTTTTTACTTTCGCAAATGGGTTTAGTAGTGTCATGCTGTCACCATCTTGTTTTCAGTTAGCAATGGGGAAAAATGCTGTAATTCAAAAAATACTGCCCCTTTGTAAACACCAACAGTTGTGTCTACCTAATCGGACCGAGGAACACGATGATTCCAGCATTATTTTTTTTTAAAGTGGCTGGAAATATGATTTTAGCATTTGGCCATTGGTAGTGTCACAAATTTCTGGCACTATTTTGCAAAACTGATGCAAATTTGCAGCACTTTTCACAAAAACTGTCACAAATTTGTGCCACTACTACAGTAAAAAATAACCATTGGACTCTGAAAAAGTAAAAAAAAACAGTTCTGGCCATTACTTTAAAAAAACAACACCAGAATGGATTCCTTGGCTCCCATTTAGGTAAACATCTGTTGGTGTTTACCTAAAAAAACTGTTTTCCCTTTTTAGTGAGTTTAAGGGGAAGGGGGCTGAGGAATATTAATTAATATAAATATATTTAGCCATTAGTGAGGAGTCCAATCCCACTGTCAGCAGTGTAAGACCCCCCCCCAACAGTGTTGGACACTGGGAAGCCTACTCCCAGTGTCCTGAAAAATGTTTACATGAATTTGCCAACAGCAGGTTGCCCAATCCCCCTGTCAGTAATGTAAACCCATCCCCCACCAGTGTGGGACACTGGGAAGCCCACTCCCAGTGTCCCGAAAAATGTTTTTAAGAATTTGCCAGCAGCAGAGTCCCCACTCCTTCTGTTGGCAATGTAAGCCCTCCCCCACCAGTGGGGGCCACTGTGGAGACCACTTCCAGTGTCCCAAAACATGATTTTTTTCATATTTGCTGATAGGGAGTGACCAATCCCCCTGTCAGCAGTATAAGCCCCTCCTGCCAGTGTGGGACACTGGGGAGCAGATCTGCAGTGTCCCCAAACATTGCCAAAATGATACCTGTAAAAAGGAAAAAAGTCCCTGTCTTTTTTGTCTCCTGCAAAAAAGAAAATGGTCCCTCTTCATCTCCCCTGACCACCTCCCCCATGCTGAACCTCCCACTGAGCACCCCCCCATGCTCTACACTTACCAACAGAGGTCAGTGGCTGTCATCTTATGTGGACCAGGACATGTTTGCACTCTTCACAACTTGAACCATGCACTGAAGAATCAAGGTAAGTGCCATATAATGGCTGTCAGTGGTGTTTTGAACATATGTTGATATCTTGGCCATTTTACAGCATTTTTGCACCAGATTTTCAACATGGGCTTTTTGGGACCCCACCTCATAATCACTGTCACTGTTCTTTTGTTAATTAGACCTGTAAGGTGATTTCATGGTTGCCATGTGGAAGCACCTTTCAGAATGAAATGACAGTACCCGTGTTCATGAGGTGAGGTTCCAAAAAGCCCATGTTGAAAATTTGGTGCAAAAATACCCCAAAATGCCTGAGTTACATGCAGTCTTTTTAATTTTCCTATGCAAGCACGTAACTTTGGTAATTTTTAATATTTTCACTGCACAATTTCAACATACTTATTTTTCACAACACCTCATGAACAGTAAAACTTTCATTTTTCACATCCTGCCTGGAATGTGTTTTCGCACATGTGGCATGGTATAGTATGTTCGCTGTGTGAAAGCACCTTTTGGGACTGATTCATGAAATGACAGTGCCAGGGTCCATGAGATGGGATCCCAAAAATTTCATGTTGAAAATTTGGTGAAAAAATTCCTAAAAATGCCCGAGTTATGTGCGTCCATTTAATTTATTCTACGCACGCGCGTAACTTTGGTATTTTTCAATATTTTGCCACCATATTTCAACATAGCCATTTTTCACACCACCTCATAAACAGTACAGCTGTCATTTTTCAAATCCTGCCTGAAATGTGTTTTCACACCTGTGGCACAGAATGGCATTGCAGTTAAACATAGTTATGTTTTGCCTTGCATTTCACAATTTCTCTTTACTGGAGTCTATGAGGTGGGGTAATAAGATGGCCGTGCAGACAATTTGGTCACTGTTGAGGGCCCAGTGCTTCCACATCTACATACATATGAGCATCTACAGAGGGCACTCCCACAGTAAAATAAGGATACTACTATACTATCTCAAAAAGTAAAGAAATTCATTGCACAAATCTCCGTTAGTGCATCAGTTAGGGTTCCTATTCCAGCCACAAAAGAATGGAAATTCAGTGTTAGGGTTCCCAACCCTACCACTGCACCCCACCCCACCTGCCACACACCAACAGGTGTCTGGTTGTGCCTTGGGGTTGTTGGGCCTAACTCTCACCTCAGTCTCCTGTACTGTACCATCTCAGTTTCCTTACACATGGAATGGGGTGATAGTTAGGTCTGATGACCCCAAGGCACATCCCAATGCTTGTTGGTGTGTGGAGGGTGGGGTTGGGGTGGTGGGGTTGGGAACCCTAAGACTGAATTTCCATACTTTTGTTGCTGGAATAGGAACCCTAACTGATGCATTAATGGAGATTTTTGCAATGACGATAGATGATAGATGGATAGATAGATAGACAGATAGATAGATAGATAGATAGATAGATAGATAGATAGATAGATAGATAGATAGATGTATATATACAGTATGTGTATATATATATATATATATATATATATATATATATGGAGAGAGAGAGAGAGAGAGTCAGTGACTCCCAGAATAGAGGAGAAATAAGAAATATCACAAAACTCCATCATGGTCCTCTGCTGCTGCTCCTGGTATGTGGCATAGCGGATGCATAGTAACATGTAGCACTGTGGTTTAGGGCCTCCTCAAAATGGTGCAAGCAATGAAACATGCCTGAGACTACATAGAAACATAGAAATTGTCAGCAGATAAGGACCTCCAGGCCCATCGAGTCTGCCCAAGTGTTCTATCTCCATGATACCCAAGGACCCTAGGTGATCTGGGTAATTCCCCACCCCGCCCCTTCTCCAGAATTTCTTTGTACCTATCCCAAGCAACCTTAAATCCTGTCACTGTTTTGGCCCCCACCACTTCCTCAGGGAGTACATTCCACCCATCCACTACCCTTTCTGTTAAGTAGTGTTTCCTAATGTTTCCCTTGAATATTCCCCCTTCTAGCTTCATGTCATGACCCCCTTGTCCTTGAGAGTCTCTTATTCTGGAATATATTGCTATCCGGGACCTTATTTATACCCTTTTGGTACTTAAAGGTCTCTATCATGTCCCTCCTTTCCTTTCTTTGCTCCAGGGTATGAATGTTGAGGTCATTCAGCCTCTTCTCAGATGTCAAATGGCTGAGTCCTCACACCATTTTCATTGCCGTCCTCTGAATCCTCTCTGCTCTATTCACAGTCCTCCTGAGGTACAGTCTTCAGAAATGGACACCATTTTCAATTTGTGGTCTCATCAGCTGTTTGTACAAGGGCATCACCACTTCTCTACTTCTGCTCATAATACCCCTGCCTTTGCATCACAGAATTCTACTGGCCTTCACTACTGCCCTCTCACATTGCTTAGCCACCTTGAGATTGTTAGATAAGATTATACCAAGGTCCCTCTCCTGTTCTATTGCTTCCAGTATCTGACCACCCATCCTGTACTTTGCTTTTAGATTTCAACTCCCTATTTGCATAACTTTGCATGTTTTGGCATTAAATCATGACTGCCACACTTTTTACCACTCCTCTAGTTTGTGCAAATCCCTACTCATTTGTTCTACCCCATCAGCAGTGTCTACTCTGCTGCAGAGCTTTGTATCATCTGTGAATAGACAGACCTTCCCCAAAAGCCCTTCCACAATGTTCCCTATGAAAATATTGAACAGGATCAGACCCAGTACCAACCCTTGTGGTACCCCACTAGTCACCCTTCCTTCCACTGATGGAACTCCATTAATGATCATCATTTGCCTTCTTCCCTCCAGCCAGTTTTTCACCCATCTGTCTACCTTTGGTCCCACCCCAGAGCTCTCATTTTGTGCAGAAGCCTTCTGTATGGCACAGTGTCAACTGCTTTACAGAATTCTAGGTACACCACATCCACTGCCCCACCCTGATCTATTACTCTGGTCACCCAGTCAAAGAATTCAATTAAGTTTGTGTTGTTGAGGCACAGGTCAGGAAGCCTAGGGAAAACCCAGGAGCAGTTGTAAAAATCATCAAAACTTTATTTATTGTAGCAGTAACATAAAACAAAATACACCTGTTCAGAATAACTATGTACAGAAGCAAAAATAAAATATTTTTTGTAAAAGAAAATCTCCCTTGCAGCTCAGCTTAGCTGTTTTTATAAGCCTTTTTTCAACCCCCATCCTTTGCAACCATCCTGTTTTTTGTAAATTTCAGGAGCTGCTAGAACATTAAAGAACTTCCTGAGGTCCCCATAGCAACTGCAAATGGCTGAGGTATTTGCACCCAAGTAACCTCTAGCTTTTTACAGTTATCTCAAATTATAAATATATACATTTCAACAGTAACACCATATTTTCTAAACAAAGGTGATCCCATTAGCAGTTTCATTTCCATATATTGATTTATACATATTCCACCAAATCTAGATATGCAAGGGAGGAAAAACGGAAAGCAAGAGAAAACAGAGAGACAGTGAGAGGCAAAGGATTGTGAGACTGTTCAGGTTGATCAAGTCTGAAGTCTCACAGGAAAATTTGGTTGTGCAACCAGACAGAAGAAACAGAAAAGACAAGAATACAGAACCTTGCATTTAAACATGTTCTTAAAACAAATGGGACAGGGTCCTATTCTACCCGGTCACAGTTTGTTTGACTTGACCTCCCTTCTGTAAAACCATGTTGTCTGTGATCCTTCGGGTCATTTGAATCAAGCTACTGTACTTGATAATTGTTTCTTTCAGTAATTTCTCCATCAACTTCCCCACCACTTATGTCAGTCTGACTATCCTGTAGCCCTTGCCTCTTCCTTGTTTCCCCATTATGGAGGTGGACTATGTCCACTCCCTTCCAGTCATCTGGAACCACTCCCATCTCTAATGATCTATTGAACAAGCCAGTTAATGGTTCCACTAGCTCCTCCCTCAGTTCCCTTAGTACTCTGGGGTGAATCTCATCAGGTCCTATGGCATTGTCAACCTTTAGACCTGCTAGTTCCTTTAGGACCCCCATAACTTTAAATAAGTTGTGTCCATCCCCTCTCCAGCTTTCCCCCTCTCCCCAATCAGCTCTCCTTCCCCCTCCCCCATCACCATGAACACAGAGCAAAAGTAGCTATTTAGGATATCTGCCTTCTCCTGATCCCCCTCCACCATCTCCCCATCCTTATCCCTCAGTCAAACTATCCCAGCCTTTGTCTTCCTCCTTTTGCACAAATACTGGTAGAAGGTTTTATCCCCTCTCTTAAATGATTGGACTATATTCTCTTCAGTCTTTGCCTTTGCTCTTCTGACCTTAATTTCTGCCTCCTTTTGCCTCTTCTGGTATGCTTCCTTATCTTCCTCCCTCTGTGTCTGTTTGTATCTCTTGAACACTGATCTCTTCATCCTGACCTTTATTACAACCCCTCTACTGAACCAATGAGGTTTCCTTTTTTCCTGTTTTTACTAACCTGTCTGACACAGAGATTTATCGCATCTATTACAGCCTCATTTATTTTTTCCCATTTTTCTTCCACCCCCTCCAGATCTCCCACACCTACAAGTTTTCTTGAGACAGTCTCTCATACTCTCATAGTCCACTCTCCTGAAATCTAGAACTTTCACCTTAGAGTGTTTCCTTTCTGGTGCTGTCCTTAGAGTGGACCATACTGTAAATGATTACTTATGCCTAGGCTTTCCCACATTGAAACCCCTCCCACTCTGTCTCCATTTGTGAAAATCAGGTCCAGTACTGCCCCATTCCTAGTAGGTTTCATGACTAGTCTCAAGAGTGCCCCATGTAGGGAGTCAATGATATCTATACTCCTGGCAGAGGCTGCTGCTGTGGTACTTCACTCCACATCTGGTAGGTTGAAATCCCCCAACAGCAGCACCTCCCCTTTGTTTGCCACCCTCTGTATTTCCTCCATCATAACTTTGCCCACCGCCTTCTTGTGAGGGCAGCCTATATATCACCCCGGGTTGAATAATTTCCACTTTTCCTGTCTCAAAGGTGACCCATAGAGCCTTTGTCCCCCCACTTGCCTAAAACATCAGTAGCCTTTATGTCATCCCTCACACAAAGTGCTACCCCCCCCCCTTTTAGGCTTTCTCTGTTCTTTCTGAAAAAAGCATATCCTGATATGGACATGTCCCAATCCTGTTCCCCATAGCTATACATCTCCATAATAGCCACAGCGTTTAGGTCTGATTCTGCTATGACTGCTCCTAAGTCTGGGACCTTGTTTCCCAGACTCCTGGCATTGGTGCTCATGACCTTCCATACCTCAGATCTACTTCTTTGTCCCTCATCTGTATTTTCCACCATCGTCTCTTGCTAAGGACTTTCTTTTGTTATCCCTCCTTCCTCTCTGTGACCCTATACTCCCTAACTTCCTTACTCCCCCCTCATGTCTGACTGCCACCCAAGTTCCCCTTTATTTCCCCTCTTCTTGATTTGCTATCATCCATCTTCTTGCTTCTTTCCTACTGCTGTCCAACTCCCTTCTCCAGTCATCCTATTTGATTAATGTAAATGCCAAGCTTTTGTGCTAATACACTAACCCCCTTCCTTGTCACGTGGAGACCATCTCCCTTAATAAAACCTCCATTCCCAGAAGTCACCCCAGTTGCCAGTGAAGTGGTACCCCCTTGTCTGGCATCATTCCTTCATCTATACACTAAGTTCCACTATCTCATCTTATCTAATTATGTTCCTCTTCTCTCCCCTCCCACTCACTGGTAGGACCTCCAAGAAGGCCAAGGATGACACCCCCACCTCAAGCCTTCCTGCCGGCTTTACCAGACATTGTTTGACCTCATCAACTGGTTGGTGGGCTATGTCATTTGTACCTACACAAATTTTCAACCTCAGTCCTTCCACTGCATTGTCAACCAATTTTCCTATCTTTTTTGTATCCCATTTAGCAGATGCCCCTGGGAGACATTTGACTGACACCTTCGAATGACTTTCCCCCACCAATTTATCCTCCACCCCTAACCATAGAGTCCCCTACCTCTAATATTTTATTTTCGCTGTTTATCTCATTGACATTTCTCTCATCGGAGGCTGCTTTTTGGCTCCTGCCTACCATGCTGGTTGGACTTTTGTCCTCCTCTTTGAGATGGACAATTAATCCTTTGCCAGTTGCTCATAATGATTCTGCACCAGGGTGCTGATGACTGGAACCTTGCTGCTGCAGCCAACCCCTTTTCTCCCCCATTCCTCCCCACCATCCTTCACCCTCCTTGGCCGATGGGGCTCTGAGGGAGCAGAAGTGTTGGGGGTGAGCCCCAGGCCAGCAGGTGCCACAGCCTGGAAATTTTCCCCCAGGCTGCATCCAGCTGACCCCTGAGCTCATCTGGATTTCAGCATATTGGGCAGCAGCCCACCATCCAGAGGATCTCCCTGAAGATGAGGGCCTCACATCTATTGCAATTTACAAATCTCATGTTTTTATACCTTTTTCCTCACTGCTGATGTGTTTAATGTGGGCTTGAGTAGTACTCTGTGTCTTATCCCTTCTAGTAGTTATGCCTTTCTGAGGGCTGCAAAAGATAAGCTATGTAAAGTATTCTGCAACTATTCCTCTAAGCAGCTTTCAGCAGTATGCTGATAAAGACATATGACTATAGTCGATTTTACTGACTCCTGTTGGTAAATCTGTATGGGGGCAAGGGGGAATGCCCGGAATCGGGAGTGTAATGTCAACACCTATTGGTGAGACTGTATAAGAGCCAAAGTATAATGGTGACATTTGTTGGTGGGACTGTATAAAATGCAAAGGGTAAAACAGGGAAATAGTACTTCAAGCAAAGAGAAAATGCTAGGAGATATGCAGATGACCCCTATAGACAATCCTATAAATGTAAACTCCACCTAGGGTGGGTGGGGCACAGCGCTGCTACCACAGCGCTGGGAAAAGAGCTTCTGCTGTATGTGACTGAGTTCTCTGAGTTGGGGGCTGCTGGTTTGGGTGCCTGGAGCCTGGACACTTTTAGTCAAACCCTGCAACTATCCTTATCTCAATTCAGCTCTTCCCCTTGTACTGTTGGCTGCATAAATAAACTTTTATACCTGCACCTTGCCCATCTACCCGCCTCCTGGATGACACTCCTCCTTTGTGTCCACACTTTGTTAATGGGGGCAGCAAAGATGTACTTCACACATTTGTGCATCCCTAAAGATTAGGAGAAAATTGCTTTTAAAATAAAGCATTGGCTCTTCAGACTTCACACTGACATTAGATTAACTTAGCCTGGCTCCCTCAACATAGATCAAAAAGGGGGTGCATGGAAGCACACAGAAGAAGTCAGTTGCAACATATACTATAGAAAAAGAGGCCAGAAGCTCTTGGAAGTAAGTGAAGAACTGTTCAATATAACAGAGAGAGAAGAAGGAGTATACCAAAATAGTGTTCAGTTCCAAATTGAATACCTTAATATTCTGGGTATTCATGAAAAATATTTGATTCTATGCACACTCCTCACACAGAGAGGGCTGAATAAGTACTTATAAAAGGCACTGAAATTGTCTGGGAATGAGGGGGAGTGAGAGCTACCAGGAGGAAGCTGTGGTACAGAGTGGAGCCTGCCTTTGGATGAGTCTTTTGTGGGTGGACTGGCCAACTATGTGATTGTTTGGGCTGTGGGTATGTGTTAGCCCAACTATTGGCACAGAGTCTGAGCATGCTTTTGAGACTGTTCTCTGCAGAGTCGGCTGTCAGTGATACAAGTGGGCCCATCTCTGTTGGGCAGCCAAACAGCTGGATTTGCTGCTACACAGGGGACCAGGCCCTAGAATGGCCAGTGAATTGACCAACAAGCCTGTAGCTCTCCTAAATCCTCGGGGTCTGACCACAGGTGTGGTTACTCCCCAAGTATTAAGATGGCACAGTAAATATCTCCAGCTGTAGTCATGGGTAAGGGAGTTTGGTGGGCCATGGTGTGTTGCCGATCACTGATCTGAATCTTTGGCCAGTCTCTGCCTGAATTTGACTCTCTATTTGGATTACCTGCACTCCTTGGACTTTTTTCCTGACTTGGCTCTGGATGTGGGATTTATTTTTATCTCATGGACAGTGAGAGTAACCTTTTTCCTGTGGTTTCTCCGGTGGTGAGAGGACCTGGGTGTCCACATTTATTTACTCTGTAAAGAAGATCTTTTGGATATTTAACTGTACTCCTTTATTTTTAAGTTGACCTGGATCTTTAATTGTGGGCAGTGAGAATGCTCTGACTTTCTCCACTCCCAGGCTGTGAGAGGGCCTGGGAGGGGGGACTTATAATTCTTCTGCATGTGCAGTGAGAGGGGACTTCAGGAGATTTTACTCTGATTTGGTTTTATTTACTGTTATCATTTTTTCTTCTATGTGTTCCATGAGATAAGTGCTGGACTAAAGTTTCCATGTAGTGTTGGGAAAGGTTTTAGTTTTTGGGTTTTATTTGTTTAAGGTGGGTATTTTCTTTATCCATTTATTCTGTTTATTTGTTCAGCTTTGAAAATTTTATTATTGTCTGTTCGGGGTCTTTTCCTTGAGTTAGTTGCCTGGGTGTTGTGTGTTTTTTTGGGGGTGGTTTGGTTAGCCTGTAGGATGTGTAGGCCTCCCCCTCCCCAGTCGTGTGCTATTCGTCCTCTGCTCTCCACTTCCTCAGCCCATTTTCCTCCCCCCCATTGATGTTGTCAACTTACCAGCGCTGTCAAGCTCTGGGTATTGTTCATAGTAGGGGTGGTGGGGTCAGGGGGTGCGGACATCAGAGGATGAATGAATGGATCTCTCACATTGGGGTTGTTAGGTCTAGAAGATGCTCTGGAGTAAAAATGGAGTCTGGAGCATGGCGCTCCATGTTTAGTTCCCATACCCAAAGGCACTACCATTTCTGGTGGGCAGGTAGCCGGAGCAGCCCTTGAAACCTGTCCAACTTGAGTGGTGTTATGCAATGCCAGATCTGTTAAGAATAAGATTGCAATTATTGCAGATCTTACTGGAATAACTGATCTGGCATGCATCACAGAGACCTGGCTGGATGAAAATGCTGGCCCCATATTGGAGGCTGCAATTCCGTCTGGGTACTCAGTGATACACTTCTCTAGATTGGACCATGGGGGGGTGGCGGTCTGTTTCAAGACCAAGTTGGGGCCTCACGAGTGTACCAGTTGAGGAGAATGAATCTTTTGAGTGTATTGTGGTGGCAGGTGTAGGTTGTAGGATAGCTCTTGTCTACCGTCCACCCAGTGATGAGAGGCGATTCCTACAGGAAGTAACAGACTTTGTGGTCGACATGGCACTGGAGTTGCCCAGACTGTTAGTTCTGATCGACGATGAACTCTCACAATTTGGACAGCACTTCCTCCAGCTGATGACATCGCTGGGCCTTACACAGATTGTTACCTCTGCCACCCATCAACATGGTCACTCTCCGGATTTGGTTTTCCTCCTGGGGATTGAGGCCTCCGATTTGGGGGTGGAACCCATCAGTTGTTCCAATCATTACACTGTGAGGTTCAACTTTTATGTGCCCCTCCGTAGGCCTGTCCCTATGGAGATGGTCAGTTACCGCCCTTTACAGGAGGTGAGCCCTGAAGGTCTGATGGCAGTGATTGACCTCTCAGAGTTTCCTGTGGCTAGTATGAGTCCAGAGACCTTGGTTTTGGCCTATAATAAGGCCATTTCCATGGCCCTGGACTCGATTGATCCTGTCCGTGTTCATCATCTCTGCCTTTGTCCTCGACCTTGGGCCCCCTTGCTTTGATGGGTCCTTGAGAGAGTTGTGGCAACTAGGACATAGGTTAGAGCAATGTTGGTGGAAATCTGCCCTGGAGGTAGACCACCTTAGATTGGTAGAGCATTATCAGGCCTACCAATCAGTGATCTCCCATAAAAAGGCAGAAATCCTGTCTGGGGAAATTGCTGCTGCTCAGAATCAACCAGCTCAGCTCTTCTGAACTGTGGACAGGTTGTGCAACCCATCCTGTCTGCAGCTCCGAAGACCTTTTTTGCAAGTGGAGTGCAATGAGCTTGTTCGATTCTTTGTGATTAAGGTGGCCGACATCAGGTTGGAGATCCTCTTGACTCGCTCTGTGGGGGGATGCTGGTGATCAGTGCTCAATCACTCCACCTTGTGCTTCCTGGAGTTCCTTTGACCTGCCAGAGTTCATGGATGTCATGAGGATTGTCCAGAGTATGAGCCCTACATGCTGTAGTTTGGACACAGGTCCAACCTCCCTGATTATGGGATGTTACAATATTATTGGCCTGGTCCAGACACAGATAGTCTGGTGCTCCCTTGATTTGGGTGAGTTCCCAAGCTCCCTGAAGGAGGCAGTGGTAACACCCCTCCTGAAGAAAGCTTCGTAGGACCCAGACTCTCTGGCTAACTACAGACTAATCTCAAACTTCCCCTTTATAGGGAAGGTTATTGAGAAAGTAGTGGTGGTACAATTGGAGAACCACTTGACCATCCATAACATCTACGAACCTCTCCAGTCTGGTTTTTGAAAGAGGCATAGTACCGAGACTGCACTGGTTCGGGTGCTCAATGATCTCCTGATGGCGAGAGATCGGAGATGCTGTTCCATCCTGGTGTTTCTTGATCTCTCTCTTCAGCTTTCAACACTGTTGACCATGGGGTATTGCTTGAGCATTTGAGGTCCATCTGTGGCTTGACATGTAAGGTCCTCAGGTGGTTTACATCCTTCCTCACAGCAGAACTCAGAGAGTGGTGTCTGGGATTTTTTCCTCTGACCCATTCTCTCTGTCATGTGGGGTCCCTCGGGGCCCAGTACTGTCCCCATGTTGTTTGCAGTGTATGTGCTGCCCCTCAGAGACATTGTAAGATGTTATGAGCTAAGGTTTCACTGCTATGCTGATGATACCCAGCTCTACCTGTCTTTTGCACCTGACCAGGATAGTGTGGTCTCGGTATTTAACAACTGCCTTGCTGAAATCCAGGACTGGATGAATTCAAGCTGGTTAAAGTTGAACACGGAAAAGACCAAGATGATAGTTGTGGACCCAGGTCATCAGATAGAGGGGTTGAGGACTGGTCAGCCCTCTGGAATTTATCTGGGGGGCACCCAAATCCTTATCTCTGAACGGGTGCAGGGCCTGGGGGTGGTGCTTGATGATGGGCTGACTTTATGATCACAGGTGTCAGCAGTCATCAAGTCATCCTTCTACCATCTTAGGAACATCGCCAGGATCAAGTACCTTGTTCCATCCAGAGACCTTCCTACATTGGTCCACACCTTTGTGACCTGGCACCTTGAGTACTGCAACTCCCTGCACTTAGGGCTTCCTGGGGTTGATATCTGTCTCCTGCAGCTAGTGCAGAATGCGGCAGCACTATTGTTGATGGGAACTTCTCGAAGTTCTCATATTATTCCTGTGCTGTGCACTCTGCTCTGTCTGCCGATTCAGTGGCGGATCACCTTCAAAGTTGGTTTACTGACTTATAAAGCCCTACATGGACTTGGCCCTGACTACTTGAAAGAGCTTCTTGTTCCCTATCACCCTGAGCAACAGCTCTGTTTGGCTGACGAGGGGTCACTGGAGATTCTGAGGGTGTCTTTGAAGTCTTCTGGGGCCTTCGCATTTATGTACGTGGTCCCTACCCTCTGGAACTTTCTACCCCATCGGCTGTGGGAGTGCATGACTGTGGGAGTTTTAAACAGGCGTTAAAGATTTTCTTATGGTGCCAGGCCTTTAATGGTGTAGAATGAATGAACCTCGTCAGACTTTTACTACTATCCTGTACTGTATTTATTGATTTTATTATTCTGGTTTTTATCTTTTATAAAGCGTCTTGGTATTTGAAAGGTGCTTATGTGAAATAAAGATTATTATTATTATTATTATTATTATTATTTTTTGTTGTAATTGATCATTTCTATTCATAACAGAAATCTTTTCAATAACTTTATGTAGGTTGTTATTACTCTCTTGACTCCTTCTGCTGAAT
The DNA here is from genome assembly GCA_016271365.2 of Neoceratodus forsteri. Classification (NCBI taxonomy): domain Eukaryota; kingdom Metazoa; phylum Chordata; order Ceratodontiformes; family Ceratodontidae; genus Neoceratodus; species Neoceratodus forsteri. Next base: position 288,478,021 of record CM057454.1, read on the forward strand.
TCATTTTTCATTTCCTGTATTTTCTCCTTATTGCCTAATTCGTTATTATACACAACCTTTTCAATAAATGGTGAGCTCCTTGATAGAGTATACAGGATGACTTTCATAATGTATTTATCCTTTTTGCCTCCAACAGTAGCCTTCCCATCAGGCTCAGAGCTTGCTCTCTCCTCTACTGCTCTCTACTGCAAACTGATGGCTGTTCCTTCTGTAACCTCATCCCTCACTTCACTGCCCTTGCTCTCTCTCTACACACAACTAACCTTGCTGCTGTGATGCATGACTGGTTGATTTCTGATATCACCTCATTGGATGTCAGTGCCATTGGCAGCCATTCTCAGTCACCATGTCAAGCTAACACACTTCCCTACAGCTCAAACACATATTGTCTTTGATGTGCTGGAAGATGCCCAATCCAGAGATGGCAGTCAGGACCAAGTATTGATTACAGGTTTTCCCCACAGAAGCACAAAATATTGCCACCCATGACGCCAGGCTGGCTAGGATGAAAACTTTTTTTGGTAAAGAGATTTTTATTATCCAAGTCAAGTGACATGATGTACATAATATAAAGGTAAATTACCAAGATTGGTGATTATTCTGAACAAAGTACATACAGTATCGACCTTGAACACCTTTTAGATGTAGTGTGCTGAGGCCTGATTACTTTGCCCCAGTTTCATGTGTGTTTCACTTGGAGGTATCACTTCCCCCAGAGACTTAAATATAAAAGAAATTAGAAAGCAGTACTACTGTACAATGTCGAGGATGGGTTAATATGAATAAAGCTTAGAAATGAAATCGAAAGGAAAACATCATCACAGTGCTCTACTAGTAAACCCTTATGAAGCACGTTATCTTTCTTACAGAACATCTGCTAGCAACATGGTTTTATGGATAAAGGAAAAAAGATTGAGTTAACATACCAGGTGCTACAATAGCTTGTGAAATTGATTTGCTTGACGTGACATTCTTCAAAACCTGAACTAAATGAGTTGTGAGATGTAAAATTTATTTCATATTGTGTATGGTGGAATGTTATTACCACCAGAATTCAGTGTAAATACAGGCTTGTTATGGTATCGTTCTAACATTCCATTGCTGTTAACCACCATAAAACGATACCATAACAAGAAGGAATGTGGCTGAGATTCAACATTCCACCACACCTGCGCTTAGCACACAGCAACAGTCAAAGGGAAATGGCGGTTCCTCAATCCCAGTGATTTTTAGAAATAAAACAAAATGAGCATTCACGATGGTGCCATCAGTTGGCTATAAAAACAAACATCTCCACGTATGTACTTATTTGATTGTTTGTTTCTCCTACAAGGTACCTGAAGCATTTTCCAGTAGTACTTCCCCCCTCATGAACTTTCCCCACAGCATTTCCGGAAGATGCAAAGTTCACATTGATCCATCCTTGACCTCTGCATTCAGGCATTCAGTCACTTCTGAATCAGTTGGGATTTCCTTTTTGTTTTGGGCTAAAAAGCACATGTTGTACTGGTTTCCATACATTATATAAGACAATGTATGGGAAGCAGTTAACAACAAAGGTGAATTTGCATTGAGAGGTTACCATGGTAGCTGTAAACCTCTCGAGCTGTGCTTTCGAGGTTTACAGCCACCATGGAAACCTCTTGATGCAAATACACCTTTGTTGTTAACTGCTTCACATACATTATCCTCTATATCATACTTGCAAGAAGTGTTCTTTGTTTCTACACATATTTATAAAACCCATCACAGGAGCTGCAGATACCCATAGATATTCTCAGTTACATCTGACTTTTTTTGATTCTGCAGAATGTAAGACTGTAGTACATTTACCAGACATTGACTGCAGTTTACAGAATTGTATATGGTTGCTCTTCTGAGTATGTGTGCCCCAGTTTGTCAGAACTCTCTCCTGACATAGATTTACATTTCTTGGATCTCTTGCCATTTCTAAAAGTTGAATAAACCACATTTTTCAATCTGCCTTTCATACACTGATATTTTTAGACTGTATAAGTCTTTGAAGAGTGGTATGTTTGACATGTGTAAAGTGTTTTCTATCAATTATGTCATTTTTTTGCCACTCTTGGTTACTGAAGATGGCAATGTAATGCAAATTGGCTGTTTTTTGCGAAAAATAATATTTCTAGAAGTATTTTCCACAAAAGCTGCATTATTTATAGCTTCACATACAGTATAGTCTGAGAATAATACCCTTCACAGAACAAATGCCTAAATGTGGACAAGTCTTGGTCTTGAAACAGGGTATACAGAGCAAAGAGAATAAGTATGAATGGTTTATATTCATGAACATTTACTCCAGTATTAACAATATTTTACTGTACTTTCCCTTACCAACCCTATTCAATAATAGAGATGGTTGTTTAATCATGTTAAAAGGAGAAAAATGTGATGTTAACAGGGAAATTAATGTTTATGAACAGAGGCCAATGGGCTACATTCATGAAGAGGCCTGCTAACCTCCTGGAACATTGATGGGCATGCTGACATGGTATATGCTGTGTGGCATATGAACACTGAGCATGTATCAGTGCTTGCACCCCCTTGTGACAACTCCCAGGCATGCATGAACAACATCCCCTGATCATCCCATCACCCCTTAATATGCAACATATGATTCTGGCAGTATACAAGTCAGCCAGTAGTTCAAACCAGCCATTACATTGAACTTGAACCTGGCACCCAGGTACAGCTCACATACTGAACTGAATTTTTCAGCTCCTACATTTACAGCATGTGAGATATGCATTTCTTCCACATCAAGGCACTCTTCCTCCTCCTCTACCTCTATCTTTAGTGATGAGTACAGTTTCATGGGTTCACATACAGTACATCTGTGGTCCTCATCCCATGGGTAGCTGGTTTGTGTGTGTAGATGGGGGAGAGATATTCCACTGTATCAAGTTCAGCTTGTCAGGTTCAAATGAAGTGTACAAGTGATAATCATCTGCATAACAGTGAAAATCCAAGTTGTACCATCTACAAATCTCATCCAATGGCAATATGTGCACCACAAAAAACACTGAGGTCAGAAATGAAACTTGAGGAAGTGCATACCTAAGAGCAGTTGGTGCTGAAGAGAATTCTGCCAGCACTGTGTGTTGCTCCATGCTGGATAATAAGGACTCAAAATGGACAAACCTACAGAGTGATTCTTCCATAACACTCATGGTGCTATATGAATATCCAAAGGTTGATGGTGTCAAATGCTGAAGAGAGCTGAGGGATAACAACAATAGATCATCCACTTTTGTTCCCCACCAAAAAGAGATCATTCAGTACACTGGCAAAGAACATCTCAGTGTTGTGCTGAGACCCTAATCCTGACTTGAATGGCTTGTAGATGTCAACACAATCCAGGTGAGTCTTGAGGTGTTATGCCACCACCTTCTCAATCATTTTTCCTAAAAAGGAAAGTTTTAGGGTTAAAATGTGCCAGAAAATCTGGGTTCAAGATGACTTTTAGGGGAAAGTCTAATTAATTTTCTCTTCAGAACAACAGGGTTATTACCCTGTTCCAGTGAACATCTCATGATACCAGCAAGCACTGGACCACTAGCCAGGTTGGTCTCAGATCCAGAATATAGCTGTCTACAGCCCAGCTATAAGTGACAAATCTGTTCACAGGTACTGGCTGGAGCTCTACTAAAGATGGCAAAGTATCTTTAAGGTTATAAGCCAGTCCACTGCTGGACAAAACTTGGCCTCCCATTGGAACTCTGAGCTCAAGTGTTTGACACCCCATCAAGGAAGAACCAGCCTAACGTCTCACACTTTTCTGCATTAACTGATCCTCCCAACCACAGACAATCTGGATGTAGTAAAATATCTATGTTGTAAAACAGCTGAGTTAGTGTGCTACTGGGCTGTTTCCCACAGCAATCACCCCAGACAGATACTCTGCTTTCTTCTCAGTGATTCTCATTTGATCTGATAGTCATGATAGTGAATTCTCAGGGTCAGTTTGTTCACCTTACTCTGGGATCTCATGAGATTTGCTTCATCCTTGGACCATACAGTTTCAACCACCTAAGCTTGGTATTATACCATGGTGAGCTCTGGAAAGCAGTCCATGTATCTGAGTACATTGTTTGTTAAGATAATGTAATCGTGTGATGCCTTGTAACACTTTTGAGTACTATTATATATTTATTATATTTTGCACTGTGATTGAATGCTACTTGTTGCTGATTCCATCCTGGAACCCTTTGAAAAAGGGAGTTATTTTCTCATTAGAACAATTTTGGTGTGAACATTTTAAAATAAATAAGTTAGAAATCAATGTACTGTGTTCTGTGTCTAATTCTGTCACTCTACTGCTGCATTAGCTCATTTGCTAACTACCATGCATTGAGTTTTTACAGAAGTTGTTCTATTGCACTGACTTTGTACAACACTGGAAATGTTTCATGTATTGCATTACATTTTCCATGTTTTAAATGTTGCTATCCTTATTCCCTGCCCCCTCTCCCACAGGATATACCTGGAAATTAGCTTATCAAAGATCAGAGTACTTTACTGGCTAGCAATTCTAAATAAGCAAAATAAACAAATTAGGATGCTTATTGAAACCTAGAACAAATAATATGGTAATGAATAGTCTTCTTTTCTTTTTTGTGTCTATTTTCTTTGTTTCAAAAGTCATGCCTGCTTGTTCAGCAAAGGATGACATGCAGTAATGAATATCTCCAGTTTCTTAAGTAGACAAGGAATATTTGATGCACAACAGCATTTCCTCTTCCCAAGCTACAGTATATGTTGTTTTTGAGATATGGACAAAACTTAATTGGGTACAGTATGCTGATCGGTAAATTAAATTCCTTTCAATTGTGATCTAAACCAGATTTAATCCCATGGGCCCAGAGGTGAAAGGCTACTACATTAACTCATCCCAACATAATTGTAACATGATATTTCTCCTTGTGGCAATCTGTAGGTTATTTGTAGTCTTTATTTTTTAATGTGTTTCAATTATATTTATATTTTGTTCATTTCATTGGATACCTTTTTCTATTTTTACGTCTGAACATATGAGAGTTACTAGTTCAAATCAAAGCATACATTTCATAGAAATTACAGATTTCATTACTGTTTGTAGTACTGTGCTTCTATTGTTGGTTGCAAGCCACAGATAAATATCTTTCTTGAAAACACAACAATGAATGGATTATAGAAGTACAAAGGTTGATTTTAAATACAATGATTTAGATCTGAGAGATCACAAACATTTTCAAAAGAAATATACTGTACTTACAAACAACCAGCAGAAACACTTTAACAGAATATTAAACAAATGCAGGCAATTTCAAACAGCTTCTTTTCAAAGCTTACTTATGTTAATAAATAATCAAGAAAGTGTGGCCATCTCCTTCTTATCATGCTCTCCAATGGCCAGCTGTGACCTCCTATTGGGTTAGCACTCTATCTACTTGTAAATTAGAGTGGAAATAAGCTAGCAAGTAAGCCAAAAAGGATGGCAGCCTAAATGCTAGCTCAGTGCCACTCATTCAGGAATTAATTCATACCTCCAGTGCTGCACTGACTAAAATCACCAAAAATGTCTTAAAACATGGGTACTAATCTCCTGCAATGACTGCTAAAGTTTCAAAATGAAATTTTACTCCCAGCTGGAGTTTTGGGGGAAAACAGTGGTGGCTCTGTGGTAGCATAGCAGGAAACTGGCAGAGCAGATAGAGGTGGCTCTTGGCAATGATACACTGCAATCAAAGTGATGCTGATGCAAGTACTTGTAGAAATGACCTCTTTCAAGTCTTCTGCTGTGGCTCTTTGGGAAAAGGTCTAAGACTTTCAACATAAGGTGAGGAACACCAAAGCATACCTGTCCTACATTGATGATAGGGACAGTCAACATGAGGCCAGAATTCAGGAATTAGAGTGCCTTTTAAGTGTCTTCTGAGAGAGGGCAGAGGAAGCTGAGAATCATAGCCAGAGAAACTATCTCAGGTTCATGGCCTTGCCTGAGAAAGTGGAATTGAGAGACATGTCAGCCTTCCTGCAAAAAGGGTTCCTTGAGTTGCTAAGGAACAGCGAGAAAATGAGGCTACAGATTGACCATGTCCACAGAATGCTTGGCCCAATGCCCAAGAATGGAGATAGTTCCAGACTAATCTTGGCCAGATGCCTTACATTCCTAGACAAAGAGACACTCCTTAATCTGGAAAGGGAGAGATGCCCCCTGACATGGCACAGGCACCATATATACATTTTTTTACTTTTTACAGAGCTGACTCAAAGAAGAAAGGGATATGCTAAAGTGAAAAAAAATATTTCAGGACCAGGGTGTCCAATACAAACTCTTATACCTAGCAAAACTTCAAATTGTGTGGAAAGGGGATGTCCCACACTTTCAACAGCCCAGAGAAACCCTGTGGCTACATTTCTAGACACTGGCCTGCTGTTGCCAAAGGCATGAAAGACACTCTGACTACCCATGGTCAGTGAACATGGAAAAAACACAACAGAGAGCCATCAATACAGCATACATCAGAACTGACTCTGAAACAACTCTCTAATTAAATGGACTGGTAAACAAATATGTCCAAGATGTCTGCACAGGGGGTCAGAGGCAAGAACTGATCAGGACACACAGGTGGCAGAATCCAGAGAAGGGATGACAGTAAGGACTCTGAACACTCTGCTGGCAGCTTGAACTCCAGCAGTGAACCAGCTCCCAAAAGAATGGGCAAGTCCAAATTCCATCCACTAAACATCCCCTTGCCAGAATTGCCAGTAAAGGCACACTCTGCCCCATGCTCCAACAAAAAGAACACTCACAGGCATGGGCTGAGAGGGTTGCAGTGACCCAATGGAGGAGGCAATGCAGAGATGTATTCAGCCACAATAAGCAGGGTGGTATTCCAAAACAGTGGCATCCTGAAGAACTTATGTACAAGAACTATGTACTACTGTAAGTCTGAACTGTTGATAGCATTGATGTGATATGCTGTGTTTATATCCATTTCTGTGGTTGTTCCCAGCAACTAAACTGAGTATTGTTATACCACTATTATGCTATAGCCAATCTAGTGTGTTTTACCTCTTCCCTCTCATCTGTCTTACCAACCCCCTTCTACAGGACACAATTTAGAGTTTGAGGGCTAACAGGATCTGCCTCTCCCATCCCCAGCATCACGACTCCTCAGCTAACCCAGTCTGTTATGTTTTGCCCCTACAAGTGGCACTGGTGTGCAGAGGGCAAAGAGAGGACTGTACAATACTAATGTAATTAACAGAGGTATGGATGTTCTACCCCTCAAGGGAAAATCCCTCCTGCATGCAGAGCCTTCCCTAGATTCACCCTATTGTGCCCTTACCAGTAGCACACACTATTAATTATCTGCCAAATATAACTGGGTTTGCCTTTTTCACATAGGGAAACCATGGCATCATTTGGCATTATAAAGGAGTGTTCATAATGGCAAACACCTGCATGGTTTGCCTCACTTCTAGCATGCGCCAGCTGCAAGTCTTCCAGTTGGACTGCTGGCCGCTCTCCGCTCGGAGACTGAACCGCCACTCAGACTGGGAGGCAGTATAGTGCAGTGGTTTAATGCTCTGAGCTGCAAATCTGGAGACATGTGTTTGAATCCCACAGCCCCCACTTGTATACTGTGTGACCCTGAGCAAGTCACTTAACTTTCCTGTGCTCTCAGGTTGCACCTGTAAACAAGCTTTCAGCTTAGTGTATCTCATCTGGTTAAACAATTGGAAAAAAAAGACTCAGCAGTAAGTAGTTTTAAAAAACAAAATCTTCTGCCACCAGAAAAAAAAATATCTTTTGACTGCTGAATAAATGGAAAAAAAACCCAAAATATTTAAATAAGTAAAGGAGACCACACACTGAACCATAACCGAGCCACAGCCGCACATGAACATCTTTGTATTTTATAAAATTGCTGTGCTGGTAAAGTCAAATCCAGCAATTATATAAAATAAAATAGGGGGTGGTGTGTCTAAACTTAAAGTTTATATACACACTCGATGTTAGATGCTTGCACAACCCCCTTGAGCTTCGCTCTCTGGGTTTATGTAGCATCTAACACCTCAGGTGTGTGTAAACTTCTCATTACACATACCACCCCATACTTTGATCTATATTTTACAGTCTTCCTTTCCCTGCCTATATCATAAGGGGTTCCTGATAGAGAGAGGATGAAGGAGGGGTCTCATTCTTTACCACTGTAATATTTATTCAGGCTATATTTTCATGGGAAGGCAACCTTTTTGTGCCGCTGACAAGGAGCACTGTCTGCCAGTCCTTTCCATCTTTTTCTGTCACTCATGCCTGCTGTACAGTTACAGAGGATCATTCAAGCTGACAGGCTCGAGCTCCCACTCGACCAGTGAAATTCCCTCTCCAGTGCATGATTCTGAGGAACACACTGATAGGCTTCCCCCCCTCCAGTCCTTGGTCAGCTTGATATGTTAACCTGCCCATATCTGAGGAATATGAGTGAACGGCGGCAGCAACAGGAATTAGCAGTGTCATGACGTGGAACCTCTGTAAAAGAACCTTTGGCTCAAAGAACTTTCCAATTTGTTAAATAAATAAATGAAGAAGGACAAGAATCATTTCCCCCTCACTAGTTTGCTGAGATATGACCCTCCTCACACAGTACCCTGCCCTATCTCATATGATCATGCCCTTGAGGCAATGTAGCCTGCAAATCCCCTACCATGTCTAGCTTTAATATAAGGGGATATTGGAGGAGTAAAGATCAGGGAGGATTTTCCAGCTCATGAACAGGACTGTAGACTCCAGTTGCACATTACATGAGAGGGCAGAATTTACTGAGCTACTGACAGAGAATATGTATTCTTGGTCCCTTCCATCATTTTCCAACTGCAACACATGCTCACCGCACTATTGATGGGCAACATTCAAGCTGACAGGCTCAAACCTTCTCACAATGGTGTGAAGCTCCTTTCTTCTTGACTGTGCATCCAGATTGATCCTGGTGTGCAGCATCTAGCCTGCAATGTCAGTCAGCAAGGAGCCTTCCTGCCCATATAATCATGCCAGATTGATCCCTCTCTATCCTCCACAACATCTGTTGTCTCAAAGCCATCCTCGACTACCACACTGTATCTGCTGTAAAAACATTTTTCATTTGAATGAGTAACAGGGCTGTATATAGTTCAAGCTGGGAACTCACGATGAAGGAGTGTCTGGTTCCATTCTCCATGGGGTGGGAGGGGCCAAAGAATGGGTGGATAGGGACCAAGGACAGAACTCTAGTGAACAACTCTGCTGTGTCACTTTGTCACTATCAACATGTTCACCTTCCTCCATCGGGCTGAAAACGCAGGAGGCATTCACAATAAACTAAGTGTAGAGACTCATACACTACATGCTGTCCTTCAGCCACAGCAAATGAACTTACCTGGGAATGGCTGGGCAATCACATGTGTACCACATAGGTACAGATGGTGACTGGGGAGTGCTAAATCCACTGATTGGAGCAAATCCTATAACACACCAACCTGTACCCCTCAAATGGACCCAGATCCTACACCACAGCTCATAGCCCATCCCATCCTCCAGTCCATACAATCAAGGCCCACCCCCCTTCACGCCAGTCTCAAACAGGGAGCGAGGCATCCTGGATTACCACCCCCACACTCACCAGTCACTGGCTGGAGGGGAGGCACACTGGACAGGCATAAATAAGCACAACATACTCAGGGTAGGCCTCGGAGAGTGAACACCCGGTTGTGGAGCCCCCCCTTCAGGACTTTCAGAGGTGGCACAGTAGGGCAACATGGGTGAGATGGGTAAGAGGAGGCAAGATGAGGCAATGATTCAGCTCTCAGAAGGGCAAGCCCTCCCTTCTCCAATGTCATACCTGTACAATCCTGAGCTGCTGGCAGGGAAGTCCAAGGTGCGGTAACTCTGGCACAAAGAGCACAACTCAATGAATCTAGGCACTCTCCACCTCTATGGGACCTAAGCCGTAAGTCAGCACCAACGTTATGCTGGGTGGAATGAAGCAGCCTGATACCTCTGCATTGTGATTATGCAGGGACTAGGGGGCAAGTGATTTGGAGGTTCCTACCCCCCCACCACAGCTCATGCCCTCACATACCCATAATGCAATGCTCATTAAGGACTGTACTCATTCATACTGTACAGTTTGGACACTAATATGTTTGATATGTAACCTAATGTGATTACTAATTTGGTTTTTACCTTCTCTGGGATATCCTTTGTGGGTGTCCTCACCCCAGCAGACAGGTCAAGGTCACTCTCCTCCTGTTCTAAAGGGTACATCAAGTGCAAGAGACCACCTGTACTGATGGCCAGCACTCGGCTGTGGCAGCATTATATCTCTTAGATCCCTTGCTGCCACTTTGAACACCTGGCACTTGGAAGTATTTATCTTTAGCCATAACTCTCTTCTCTGGACCAATTGCAAACATGGCAGGCACACCAGCTAAATTAACTCCCTAGTAAAAAGAAGGAAAATTCTTTATTTTTTAATTTTTTTTATTTTTCTGTTTTATTCGCCACACCGGTCAGCAGCATTTTCAGCCTTGGTCATGGAACCCCTGGCCTCCACCTCCTATATTGCTGGTAGCTCCCACAGTCACCCATGGATTAACCCCCCCCAGAGGGTGGGGTCATGGCACCGCTCCCCAACTGGCACCACAAAACTGGGACTAGTTGGGGAAGCTCAGCTCAGGAGGCTAATCGAGGCCCAGGGCAGGGCTTCACATAGATGGAAAGGCAGCACTTTTTCCCCCCATAGGCTGGGGTGGGGACGTGCAATGACAACCAGCATCTGCCCCACCCCAGAAGTGACACTAGCACCAGAACCATGCGACGAGTCTGGCCTCTGCCAGGTGTCTTGATTGCACTGAGCGTACACCTTCCTTCCCCCCAGGAGAAGGAGAGCAGTCCTAGGGATGCTCAATCCCTCTTCCCCAACCGGCCCTCCGATGAAACATAGAAACACAGAAGTTGATGGCAGCTAAGGACTGCTTGGCCCACCCAGTCTGCCCATTTCCCTACCTACTGGATAAGCTGCAGATCCTAGTTAACCAGCAGCCTACTTCTTCCAACCCCCACCTCCTAGAATTGCCTTATGACTGTCCCATGCATGCTTGAATTCCACCACTGTGTTTGACTCCACAACCTCCTCTGGAAGGCCGTTCCACACATCCACAACCCTCTCTGTGAAAAAATACTTCCTTAAATTACCTCTGAGCCACCCCCCCATCTTCAAATTGTGCCCCCTTGTTCTTGCACACCTCTTTTTTGAAAGATGCTACCCCTCTTGGACTTTGTTGATTCCCTTGAGGTACTTGAAAGTTTCTATCATGTCCCCCCTCTCCTTTCCTCTGAGACTAAGCATATAGCGTTTAAGTCTGTCTTCATATGTCTTCCAGTGCAGACCCTGCACCATTTTAGTTGCCCTACTCTGGACAGCTTCCATCCTGTCTATGTCTTTGTGGAGACTGGGTCTCCAGAACTGCACGAGTACTCAGACGGGTCTCACCAGCTGTCTGTACAGAGGATAGCAACTTCCTGTTTTCTACTGGTGATGCCTCTCCTATGCATCCCAGTATCCCCCAGCCCTCCTTGCTGCCCTCTCACATTGCTTGCCCACCTTTAGGTCATCTGATATGACTACCCCAGGTCCCTTTCCAGTTTTGTTGTTGTTAGTATCTCACCCCCCATTGTGTAGTCTTCCCCTGGGTTTTTGTTTCCCAGGTGCATTACCTTGCACTTCTTAGCATTGAATCTAAGCTTCCATACATTTGACCATTCCTCTAACCTTGCTAAGTCCCTTCTCATCCTTTCCACCCCACCTTGTGCATCAACTCTGTTGCATTTCTTTGTGTCATCTGCAAAGAGACATACTTTTCCTTCCAGTCCCTCTGCAATGTCGCTTATAAAGACATTGAAGAGGACCAGTCCTAATACTGAACCCTGCAGTACCCCATTAGTAACCCCCCTTTCTTCAGAGTGGACTCCATTTACTATTACTCTCTGTGTCCTATTCTCCAGCCAATTCTTTACCCAGGCTGTCATCTTGGGACCCACTGGCTAACTTGTATATTAATCTTTTGTGTGGGGCTGTGTCAAATGCCTTGCTAAAGTCTAGGTAGGCCATGTCCACAGCCCCTCCCTGATCTACTACTTTGGTCACCCAGTCAAAGAAATCTATCGGATTCGTCTGGCATGACCTTCCCACTGTGAATCCATGCTGCCTTGGGTCCTGTGCCCCTCTGGCCTCTAGATACTCGACAATTCTTTCCTTCAGAAGTGATTCCATCATTTTCCCTATCACTGAGGTTAAACTAACAGGTCTGCAGTTTCCTGCTTTTGCCTTGCTCCCACTTTTGTAAAGGGGAATCACATCTGCCCTCCTCCAGTCCTCGGGTACCACCCCATCCTCCCATGATTTGTTAAAGAGGGTAGTCAGTGGTGTCACTAGTTCTACCCTTAGTTCTTTTAGAATTCTGGGATGAATCCCATCAGGTCCCATTGCTTTGTCCACCTTCAGTTTTAAGAGTTCTTTCATAACTCTTTCTTCTGTAAATGGGCTGGTATCAACTTCTGTATCCAGAGTGTTTCTACTGTTTGTTATAGGTACCTCCCCCTCTTCATTTGTAAATACTGAGCAAAAATATTTGTTTAGTATCTGGGCCTTTTCACAGTCACCCTCTGCCCACCCTGCCTCCCCTTTATTAAGCCTCACTATCCCTCCCTTGGTCTTCCTTCGCTCCCTGATGTACCTATAAAAGGTTTTATCCCCCTTCTTAACTGAGTTGGCTATCTTCTCTTCGGTTTGGGCCTTTGCTGTTCTGACTGCCTTCCCAGCTTCCTTTTGCTTTAACTGATACAGTTCTCTGTCCTGCTCCTTCTGTGATTCCTTGTACTTTCTGAATGCTTTCTTTTACTCTTGAACCTTTAGTACCACTTCCTTTGGGAACCATAGTGGTTTCTTACATCGTTTTATTTTGTTTATTTGCTTCACACAAAGGCTTGTTACCTCTGTGATGGCAGTTTTTATTATTCCCTATTGTTTTTCCACCCCTCCTTCTTTCCCATTTGCTAGTGCATTCCTTAGGCACTCACCCATTTTGGCAAAGTCAGCCCTCCTAAAGTCCAGTACTTTTGCCTTTGTATGGCTTGACTCTATTGCTGTGTTTATTGTGAACCATACTGTTCGATGGTCACTAGTTCCCAGATGGCTACCCACTTCTACATCTGTGATCCTCTCTCCATATCCATTTGAGAGAACCAGGTCTAAGATTGCTCCCTCTTGAGTGGGCTCCAATACTAGTTGTCTAAGGCATGCCCCGGTAGGGCATCTAGAATAACCCCACTCTTTGAAGTGGCTGCTGCAACTGCACTCCAGTTAACATCTGGCATATTCAGATCACCCATCAGCAATATCTCCCCTTTTTCTGCCATTCTAAGTATACTTTCTATCATTTCCTTGTCCATTTCCTCCCCCTGAGAAGGGGGTCTGTATACAACCCCTGTGCGGATTGTGGTACCATTGCCTGTCTCCAAATTTACCCACAGTGCTTCTTCTCCTCCCTGTTTACCCTTTTGTTCTGTTGCTTAGATTCCTTCCCTTATATAAAGAGCTACTCCTCCTCCTCTTTTACCCTCCCTGTCCCTCCTGTAGATAGTGTATCCTGGTATGTTTACGTCCCAGTCATGGTTTTGTGTGTACCATGTTTCTGTGACTGCCACGATATCCAGATGTTCCTCCTCCATCAAGGCCACTAATTCAGGAAGCTTGTTACCCAGACTACGGGCATTGGTACTCATTGCTCTCCATTATTTGATGGCTTTACCTTCTGTTGCAGCATCCCCCACTGACCTTTCTACCTCGGTCTTTTTCTCATTTAGTACCCTGTTTTGTAGGGAGAGGCTGGGATTTTCCTGCTGCTTATCAGTGCCTCCCCCCTTGACTAGTTTAAAAGCTTGCCAATGAAGCATTTAAACCAATTGCTCAAAAGACTTGTTCCCTTCCTGGACAGATGCAGACCATCCTGCCAGTATAGGCTTGTGTCCCTCCAGGTGGAACCCCAGTCCCCAATGAAGACAAACCCCTGTGTGTCACACCATTTTTTCAACCATTCATTAAACTGCATGGTGCAAAGTACCCTCACCTCACCCATGCCATTGACAGGCAGCACCACTGGGAAGGATACTGTGTGCGCTACTTGTCTTAGGCCTCTCCCCAACTCTACAAAGTCCTCCTGCACTGCTCTAATATCATGATGAGCCAAGTCATTTGTCCCTAGGTGGACAATGATGTCCAGCTCAGACTCTCGTGCAGCTGTTCTCGTGATCCTGAGGATGTGCTTCCTGTCCCTCCAAGCCATGGCACCAGGCAGGCACCTTACTTCAGTTTTCACTGCTCCCCCAGTTCTATCCCCCTAATAATTGAGTCCCCCACCAGGAGCTGCTTCCTTTCCCTGTGGTGTCCTCTGCCTCCTTCCTGTGGGCCTCCCTTGTGACAGTTGTCCTCAGTCTCCTTGGTCTTCTCTGCAGGTGCATCCATAGGGGAGCTATGCTCCCCCAGAATGCTGTATGGATTGTGGATTGGAACAACTGACCGGGTGTGCCTCTGTTCCACCATCCTCACCCTCTCTGAGCCCACTGTGGTCCAACTGCTGTGCTTTCTTCACAACCTCTGAGGTAGTGGTGGTGGCTCTGGTGCTCCCTGGATGGGGGAGGTTCCCTTCCTACTGTCCAGTGTGGCCTGGTGGAAGGTTCCCTTACTACCTTCCAGTGTGGCCTGAAGATGGGCAACTTCCCCCCTCAAGGCAGAGAGTTGTCTGTAAATAGGGCAGCATCTCAGCCTCCAGAAAGACCCCAAGAAGACTGCTTCCCCACAGCCATTACATTGCACTACTCCCCACATGTTTATCTACATTTGTGTGTGTGTGTGTGTGTGTGTGTGTGTGTGTGATTGGTTTGTTATATAGAAATATATATATATTATACAATGTGTATGCTTATATTGTCAGTGCAGTGTGCTAGAGAGGATATGACAGTGATATGCACCTTGCACTCTTGAGGAAATTATGTCAGAACCCCAGGTATAAAGGAACTATTTCCAGGGGGGGTGGGGTGAGGGGTAGGCAGGGGTTGGGCCTAAACTGTGCCCTCATGAAACAATCAGCTAAAAGCTGTGACCCACCGCTGCGATGAGTGCCTTCCTGTCAGCAAGATGCCCTACACAACAATTTGACAGAGAAAATACCCTGCTAATCAAACAGAGAAAAATCCAGACATCCAAGTCAGACACAGGTAAACCTCCCCAGCCCCAAAACAGCCTGGTGGTTTGTGCTCTGAAAGCAGTCAGCCCCAAAATAAGTCAGCTGTGCTTTAAACTCTGGAAAACTACCCTCAGATGTAAGCAAGAGAGAGAGAGATTTGTTGCAGATATCTAGTCCAATATAGTATAGTATATCCCATGCAGCTTCTCAGTCTGGGTCTGTTCCAGAACTGAGGCCACCAGCGTTGCAAGCGGGAATCCAACTGCTCCGCCAGCAGACCAGCCCAAGAAGAAAAATTCTAGACCACTTCAAGAGGGAGTGGCTGGGATTGCTTTTTTGCAGGAAACCCACTTCACAAACCCAGAGACAAATTTAAATTAAGAATGGATTGAATCTCCTTGGTGTATGGAAACACCTTTTCCTCAAAGAGCAGAGGGGTAGCCATACTCATCAATAAGAACATTCCCTTTACCCAGCATAAAGTAGTAGTGAACACAGACTGTCAGTATGTGCTGGTTCAAGGGACCCAATGGGGTCAAGACTGTTCAACATTTATAGTCCAAGCAAAACAAATCACACCATTTATACCAACTTAATGCAGATAGTATCAAAACACCACAGGGGCCATATAACACTGGGGGTGAGATGCTCAGGTTGTCATGGATGAGTTTTTGGATAGGTCTAGGGCCCCAACATGTCCACCCTCAGCAGTTACTATTGCACTCAACTACTGTAGCTGAGAAAAGACTTTGGGCTCCCAGACATTTGGTGTTTGGTGAACGCAACCAGGAGTGACTACTCCTACTTCTACCCTCCTCAACAGACATATTCCAGAATTGACCTAGAGCTGGTACTTGCACAACTGATCCCTGATGTCCTAGCTGCTTGAATCAGGGCCATGATTATATTGGATTTTGCACCTGTATCTTTCACATGACTTCTGGCTGGCTCACTGGAGCAGCTGCAGAGGCAGTGGAGATTCAGTGTCTCCCTTCTGAAAAATGTGGTGTTTTTGAAGACACTAGAAACTGACATAAATATCTTTCTAATCATTAACTAGAGACATGATACCTCAGCTGCCTCAAGATGGGATGCACTCAAAGCATACATAAGGGTAAGGTTCATAAGTTATGCATCACACCTCCAAAAGATCCACAGAAAGGACTTAGAGGTGCTAACCCAGAAACATAGTATTAGTAGTAGTATTTTATTCATGAAACATAAACAGGTATACAATCCTTTTGAGTCAACACTCATTTACAAGGGACACCTTTATATAAAGACCTGATTTAAAGGGTAAACTTTACAGGAATCAATATAACACAGTGCATACTATACAGTCATGCAGTGCAAATGGTACAATTGAGGTTGTTAACATACAAACAGACACATTCCAAAAAATACCTAATGAGTATTCATAGGGTAGCTATAAAGATCCTTGGGAGAAAATATCACCTGAGGCAAAGCTCAGGCAACATATTTTTGACAAAAAGGCTTGGGATAGGAACCAATATTTATTTTTTTTCTCAGCGGATTTCTGTACCCTGAGATCTCAAGTGTTTTAATAAGTTGTTCCATGCTTGGAGACCTTGGTGAAAGAATGTAGTGCAGCCTATCTTAGATTTTAATGGGTTCCACCATGCTGTGATGACAGAATTCACCAACCTTCAGTACAGGGATGGCACAACACCACCAATTGGTGTTGTGCCATCACTAGAGAAAAGTATGTTTTCTGTGAGGGGCTTGGCCCCCCACACCCACACCCACATGCAGGCACCCCCTGCATTTAGGATTACCAACTCTGACTCTGAGTTGGTTCTGGGAAGGGGTGAACACCCTGGAGGCAGCAGCATCAGGAACCTAGTGGTCCATCACATCGAACTGCTGAAAATGTTGTTGTGATTGTGTTCGCTGTAGTCCCATCGCTGTTGTGACGTGATACCATTTTTATGGGGAATCTAAAATTCTACTGAGGATGATGACTTTAATCCAGTATTTGGGGCATTTCTTTTTACATTCTCACATATATATTCTGGTAGCCTACCTTTATAGCATTTTAAAGTTTGGCTTATTTTATGTAATTGTCTTCTTAGGTTCAGTTGCATCCTCTTTAATCCTCTGTATAAGTCACAATGGTGAGTGTGTCTTGGGACGTAAAGTGCAAACCTAGCAAAGTGATTGCATAACACATCTAGTCTTGCAAAGTTTGTTCCAGAGGCCCTGACATATAGCACATCCCCATTGTCAATGATGGGGTTAATCGTGTTAATTACCTGTGATCTTGATCTTACCAGCAGCTCTATTTTTATCCTATGTAACAGTCCCAGTTTCTTTACAAGTTTTTTTACTTAGTTCCCTACATGGGTTTCCAGCAGCAGTGTTCATCTATCCAAATTCTTAAGTACTCATAGGCTTCCACTTGTTGCAGAGTGGTTTCATCTTGTGTGGCAATGTTTATATGGCCATCATCCAAACTTTTGTTCTTCTTTTTATTTAGCATGACTTTTGACTTGCTGGTATTTAAAATATTTAAAATGTAAGAAGCATTTTAAACATAAAGAGTTGAAAGAACAATACAGTGAGGCTAGCAAGTGGACACTGGCTGTCCTGGCAGAGATTACAGGTATGCATTACAAACACCTCCATCAAAAAATGAATTCATTCCCTTTTGTCGCAGGCAATCCTTTGGGAGGCAGGGGAGAAGACAAGCTGGTTGCTGGCATACCAACTCAAAAAGTTCCAGGAAAGATCCAGGTTACTGGGGATTGGAGCCTGGGCAGGAACATTAAACAAGCTAGGTCGAATGTAGAGAAAATGGATAGAGAAAAGCTCTTATTTAATGACACTCAGGAAAAGAGAATGAGTGAGGAAGAATGAATGTAGCGACAACATATTCTGCACATGCATCAGCTTTTTCTAAGATTATTTCAAAGCATTGGAGTGTTTTAGCAGTAGAGGAAAATCTTCAGAAGGTTGTAACACAGCCACCAAGATTTTCCTATACAAGCACTAATAGTCTTAAGGATACCTTGGTGCATAGTCATTTTATTGACAAAAAGGAACAACAGACATGGTTAGTGAGACCTATTGGATGTTTTAAATGTCAAAATTGTATATATTGTAATGTTGTCACCAAAAGTAAAACCTTTTCCTCACAGGATAATAGAAGAGAATTTTTGATTAGATAGATGATCAATTGTAGTAGAGCAGGTGTGATTTACTTGGCAACCTATAAGTGTGGGTCTTTCTATGTGGAGAAAACAGAAAGAAGTTTTAAGGTAAGAACAGGGGAGCACCAGAGGGTAATAATAAATAAAGATGTGACCTATGCTACTGCAGCACATATTGCTGCAGAGCAGTTTAAAAGTGGAGAACATACGTTCAGTTATTTGGCAGTAGAAAAAGTATGCCCAAATCCAAGAGGTGGAGACTTCAGAAATTTTATTCTGCGAAGGAAAACATTTTGGATTTTAAAGCTGAAAGCCAATGTCAATCCAGGTTTAAATTGGGGTTTTGATATTAAATCATTTTTAGTAAAAAGACGTTGAAGCATTTTGCTTTCATCAAAATTGCAGGCAGAAAATAGCTTTGTACCTGTATAGGATTTTACAAATGAAGTCAATTATTGTTGTTCCTTCCTTGAAACAATAATGCCTCCCCTGCCTTCTGTAGGGATTTTTCCTCAAGTCCTGGGATTGTTAAATGTTTTTAACCAATTTTACACTTTAGAGGTTTGTAACTGAAGTAAATTACTCCTAATTTGAGTTCATTGTTTGTTTGTTTCCTTTCTCTTTCCCCTTCCTTTATCTGCTCATTTTGATTTAATGAATTCCTTTCTTTTTCTCCTGCTTGATTCTATAAAATCAGTGATGTACCATTAGATCTTCTTGTTTATACATTTAAATGTATGAATGTTGTAATTATGCCATGTCTCTTATTGGTCCAATTTTTAATTTGTTAATAAGTAATTGTGATGCTTCAATGTTTTACGGATGTGAAGTTTTAGGCTGCTTTAGTCTTTGAGAAAGGGTCATGACGACCAGAAACACATTAGACAATTACATTATTTTAAAATAAATCTTTTTCTACTTCAATTTACTGCAGCGTCAGTGATTTTTACTGGTGGTGGGTGAGTGCCTGGTTTACAAGTAACTGGATATTGAATTTTACCAAGAGCACCCCCTCCATGTGTGAGCCTTCCCGTGTGTTTGAAGATTTGTTTTTGGGCTTATACGCACAGGTTGCAGGAAAAATTCCTGTGTGAAAACTGCCAGTTATACTAATTTACTGACTTATATTTTGCTGCTATTAGAAAAATAGTTCAGTAGAAGAAGAAAATGTCACTTGAACCAATGTCAAATTGGATTTTTGAAAGTACACAGAGACCTGAAGCTGTGCAAACACTTGATTTTATTAATGACTTATTGACAGCAACTGGAATGGCGAATCCCTTTCTAGCTGACGAAGCAGAAGATACTCCAGTGGGTCCGGCTGCACAGTCTCTTAAAGAATTTTACAAACGTGTAGAAAATTTAACTACAAGACTTAGGAGAATGTATTGGACACGGACGAATATGGAAGCTTATACCCAGGTACAAAGAATTCCACATGGTTTACAGATAGATTTAAGACCAGCTTATGGACTAGAAAATGATACTTTTATGCAAGAATGGGAATCAATTTTAACAGAAGCTAGTTTGAAACTGATTAATTTAATCATCAAGTTTCTGCAGGAACAAGAGACAGTAATGAAAGAAGAGTTAAAAAGTTTTGAAGCAGAAATTTTAAAAGCATGAGTAAATGATACACTGGAATGTGATAGATTAAATAAGAAATTGAAAGACACTATAGCATGGTTGGATGTTGAAATCGAAAGGGTAAAACAAGGTAAATTTATTAGAGACAAGGGGGACTATGAACTT
The DNA here is from genome assembly GCA_016271365.2 of Neoceratodus forsteri. NCBI lineage: Eukaryota > Metazoa > Chordata > Ceratodontiformes > Ceratodontidae > Neoceratodus > Neoceratodus forsteri. The sequence continues at coordinate 288,498,234 of CM057454.1, forward strand.
GGTCGAGTGTATACATGGAAAGTAAAGAAACAGAAGAGTATTTTAAAGAAAAAAGTTTCTTTTGATTTTAGTACAGATAAAAGTGGAATGGACAGTGAAGAAGAAATTAATGTCAATCAGGATCCTTTTTTAGAACAAAGGAAGGAATACAATTATCAAAGTATGCAGCAAGACACACCTCCTCCTCCAGCATTGGAAAATCAAGAATCCCCCTCCCCCATGCCTCAGTACCAGCAGCAACAGCAACTGCACAGAAGTCCACGACTGAACTTTCTGGACAGGGACAATTACAGCTATACAACAACATCAAGGGGAAAAGAAAGAGGGTACAGAGGGGAAGACGGGGTAAGAACAGGTTATTACCAGAACTTCAGATCCAGACAACAGAACAGGAGATGCTTCTGAGGATGGAGGAGGTGGTGAGTATAAATATCGAAGAAAATCTACAAGTGATTAATCTTTCTAAACGTGTACTGACACCAGAGGAAAATAGTTTGCTTTCCAAAGGACTGAATTTTGTACCAACTGTGAAGATTAATAGGGAACAGACTTTTATTGATGTTAGTCTTCTATGCAGGAAATTGCATTTAGCTGTTTTATTTGCAAATTCAGCCTCCATTGAGAATGTTGATAATAATCTTGTAACTAAGTTTAGACCCGATTTGATGTTCTGTCCCCCAAATTGTGAAACGGTGAATATTTTCTGCAGACTTGTGGAACAAGATTTAAATGATTTGTTTGAGCATTTGCCATGTATCCAGTTTGATAATTTAACATGGGAAGAGAGAGGGGCATTAGAAGTTTTAAAAGATGATTCCAGTATTGTGATTAAGCAAGCAGATAAGGGGGGAGCAACAGTTTTACTAAATAAAGAAGATTATGTTAGGGAAGTTCATCGTCAATTGGATAATGTTATTTTTTATGAAAAATTGGTTTATAGTCCTATTTGGGAATTTAAAAGTGCAATTGATGAGCTGCTTAACAAAGTATGTTTAGAGGGTCATATTACCAAACAGTAGAGGGACTTTCTGATCAGAGACACACCAGTAATGGCAACTTTTTATCTATTGCCCAAAGTGCATAAAACTTTGGTGAATCCACCAGGTCATCCGATAATCAGTGGAATAGGATCTCTGACAGAAGGCCTCTCACAATTTTTGGATCATTTTTTGACATCACATGTTTTACAGTTGTTTTCATATTTAACGGATACCATGGATGTTTTACAGCTGTTAACTAATTTTCAAAATAATTCTCTGATGATTTTGGTGACTTTGGATACTGAGGCATTGTATTCTAATGTCCCCCATGAGGGGGCCCTGGATGCAACTTTGTTTTATCTTAATCAGGATGTGGATCCCACAGTGCCCCCGACTGATTTTTTGTTGCAGTTGTTAGAATTTATTTTGAAATTTAATGTTTTTACTTTTCACAAGATTATTTATAAACAAATAAAGGGTACTGCAATGGGGGCAACTTGTGCACCATCAGTGGCTTATCTTTATGTGGATAAGTGGGAACAACAACATATTTTTGAAGCAGCTAACAATCCTTTGAACATATTTTATTATGGAAGAGATTTATTGACAATGCACTTCTTTTTTGGACAGGAGCAGAATTGAATTGAAAAATTTTGTGGAATATCTGCATACTAAAAATTAGAACTTAAGATTCACATATGTAGCTGATTACGAGAGAGTGGTATATTTGGATATACAAATTATGCAAGATACTGAGGGTAGGTTGAGTACAGACATTTATAGAAAACAAGTGGTTGGAAATATAGTATTGATATCATCCAGTTGCCATCCTTCTCACACTATGGCAAATATACCACAGGGGGAATTTTTATGTACAAAAAGGAATTGCAGTAAAGAAGATTCATCATTCCAGGCAGGAGCTAATATTTCAGAACAACATCTTATGGAAAGGGGTTATAGTAAAAAGAACAATAAACAAGCTAGGTCGAATGTACAGAAAATGGATAGAGAAAAGCTTTTATTTAATGATACTCAGGAAAAGAGAGATGAGGGAGGAAGAATGAATGTAGTGACAACATATTCTGCACATGCATAAGCTTTTTCTAAGATTATTTCAAAGCATTGGAGTGTTTTAGCAGTAGAGAAAAATCTTCAGAAGGTTGTAGCACAGCAACCAAGATTTTCCTATACAAGCGCTAATAGCCTTAAGGATACCTTGGTGCATAGTCATTTTATTGACAAAAAGGAACAACAAACATGGTTAGTGAAACCTACTGGATGTTTTAAATGTCAAAATTGTATATATTGTAATGTTGTCACCAAAAGTACAACCTTTTCCTCACAGAATAATAGAAGAGAATTTTTGTTTAGAAAGATGATCAATTGTAGTACAGCAGGTGTGATTTACTTGGCAACCTGTAAGTGTGGGTCTTTCTATGTGGGGAAAACAGAAGTTTTAAGGTAAGAACAAGAGAGCACCAGAGGGCAATAATAAATAAAGATGTGACCTATGCTACTGCAGCACATATTGCTGCAGAGCAGTTTAAAAGTGGAAAACATACGTTCAGTTATTTGGCAATAGAAAAAGTATGCCCAAAACCAAGAAGTGGAGACTTCAGAAATTTTATTCTGTGAACGGAAACATTTCGTATTTTAAAGCTGAAAGCCAATGTCAATCCAGGTTTAAACTGGGGTTTTGATATTAAACCATTTTTAGTAAAAAGACGTTGAAGCACTTTGCTTTCATAAAAATTGCACGTAGCAAATAGCTTTGTGCCTGTATAGTTTTTACAAATGAAGTCAGTTATTGTTGTTCCTTCCTTTAAACAATAATGCCCCCCCCCCTTTTCTGTAAGGATTTTTCCTCAAGTCCTGGGATTGTTAAATGTTTTTAAACTAATTTTGCACTTTAGAGGTTTGTAATTGAAGTAAATTACTCCTAATTTGAGTTTATTGTTTGTTTCCCTTCTCTTCCCCCTTCCTTTATCTGCTCATTTTGATGTAATGAATTCCTTTCTTTTTCTCATGCTTGATTCTATAAAATCAGTGATGTACCATTAGATCTTCTTGCTTATGCATTTAAATGTATGAATGTTGTAATTATGCGGTGTCTCTTATTGGCCCAAGTTTTAATTTGTTAATAAGTAATTGTGATGCTTCAGTGTTTTATGGATGTGAAGCTTTAGGCTGCTTTAGTCTTCGAGAAAGGATCATGGCGACCAGAAACACGTTAGACAGTTATATCATTTTAAAATAAATCTTTTTCTACTTCTATTTACTTCAGCGTCAGTGATTTTTACTGGTGGTGGATGAGTGCCTGGTTTACAAGTAATTGGATATTGAATTTTACCAAGAACACCCCCTCCATGTGCAAGCCTTCCTGTGTGTTTGAAGGTGTGCACTAGTCCCTTCACAAAAGAAAGGGTCCTACAAGAACTTGCTAAACTCAGGGTGGACAAGGCAATGGGACCTGATGGCATACATCCCAGGGTACTGAGGAGCTAAGGGTGGAACTAGCAGAGCCATTATCAGAACTGTTTAGTGAGTCTCTGAGCACAGGAGACGTCCCAGAAGACTGGAGAAGGGTTCATGTGATCCCACTCAACAAGAGTGGTAGAAGGGAGGAGGCAGGGAACTGCAGACCAGTTAGTCTTACCTCAGTAGTGGGCAAGATTATGGAGGCACTCCTTAAGGAAAGAATAGTGCAACACCTAGAATCCATAGGCGCACAGGATCCAAGACAGCATGGATTAACAAAAGGAAGATCCTGTCAAACTAATCTCATAGATTTCTTTGACTGGGTAACCAGAGTGGTGGACCAAGGGGAAGCAGTTGATGTCACCTACCTTGACTTCAGCAAAGCTTTCAATACTGTTCTACACAAAAGATTGATTAATAAGCTGGGTAGGCTTGGGGTGGGTAAGAAGTTGGTCAACTGGGTGGAAAACTGGCTGACAGGCTGAAAACAGAGAGTGGTGGTAAACAGTGGTATACAGTCAGAAGAGAGTCAAGTCACAAGTGGGGTACCTCAGGGATCAGTCCTGGGGCCAGTCCTCTTCAATATCTTCATCAGTGACATTGTCGATGGACTGGAGGGTAAGGTTTGTCTGTCTGCAGATGACACCAAGATCTGCAACAGAGTAGATGATCCAGATGGGGTGGGCAGAATGAGAAGAGATCTGGATAAACTGGCAAAATGGTTGAAGAGTGGCAGCTGGTGTTTAACACAAAGAAGTGCAAGATCCTACACATAGGGAAGAGAAACACTGAAGCCACCTATAGGCTGGGAGGGGAGTTGCTGGCAGTCACAAGGGAAGAAAGAGACTTGGGGATCATCATCACAGATGACCTGAAATCATCCAAGTGGACCACTAAAGCAGTAGGTAAGGCTAGGGGGATGTGGAGGTGTATTAGTAGGGGTATCACAAGTTATAAGAGGGAGGTAATTATCCCAGTTTACAAGACACTGGTTAGGCCCCATCTGGAGTACTGTGTGCAGTACTGGAGGCCACACCTTCACAAGGACATTAACCAAATTGAGGCAGTACAGAGAAGGGCAACCAAAATGGTACAGGGACTGCATCAGAAAATGTATGAGGACAGATTAACGAAGCTCAATTTGTATACTCTAGAGCAAAGGAGGGAAAAGAGGTGTTATGATCAAAACATTCAAACACCTTAAGGGCATTAACAAGGTAAAAGAGTCTAACATGTTTCAATATACGAAAAATAGCAGAACAAGAAGACACAGCATGAGATTAGAGGGAGGCCGATTAAGGGGTAATGTGAGGAAGTTCTTTTTCACAGAAAGGGTGGTGGATGCATGGAACGGCCTACCTCAGGAAGTGGTGGATATAAATACAGAGCAGGGCTTCAAACAGGCATGGGATAGGCATAAGGGAGCAATACAGATGAGTATGAATAGATAGGCCATTGACAGAGCAAAGGCCGATGGCGCATTCATAAGGTAGAAAAAGAAATGGGCAGACTGGATGGGCCATGCAGTCCTTATCTGCCATAAACTTATGTGTTTCTATGTTTCTAAACTTTACATGATTGTCAGAGACTCAAAAAATCATTTAATTCAATTTAAAGTGATACATAATGGCACAGAACACCACAGAAGTTATGCAAATGGGGATTAACCCCCATATATACTTGCTGGAGATGCACGGTGGAGTGGACTTCATTACCCACACATTACTAGGATGCAGGAAGCTACAACACTTCTGGTACAATGTACAGATGGTGTGTGGGGGGAGAGCCTAGACTCATCAGTTAGCCTCACAGTGCCTCTTACCTTGATAGGGCTTCTGTAGGAAGTGGAACACAGGACAATGTTGCCCCTCCAGCTTACAAATTGGTTCCTGGGAACCCTTACAACAACAAAATGGATCATCTTACAGCAGTAGTGGACCCAGCAGGTGCCAGACATTAATGAGTTACTTCTGGAACTGGGAGAAATGGCCAGTTATGAGAGGGTCCACTTCTCACTGATGCATAAACTGGACAAATACATGGCCACATGTAAAGCATATCTCACCTCGTCCTACTACAGGATCACAGATGGGCACTTCATGGCTGACAACCTATCCTCTAGTAAGCCAAGGACCACATGGGGTACACCTTAGTTGCACTGCCCCTACTTACTTATTGACGTTCCTCTCACAAGTGAGGCTGCCTGATAACAATAAAAGTTCTTGCACTTACATATTAGTTTGTTCCTGTAACTGTACTATCACCCAGAAATGAAGACACCCCTCACTTCTCACTGTTTATTGTATACTGTTTAATGTTTATTGCAGATATTATGCCACCTGTATTAGATTCTTTATTCTTTACCTAGCCTACACAGATATTTTGTTATAGGAGTTCTGACACTGAATATCAATCTTGAGAATAGAGTTGTACCTCCATTGGGCAAGGTTTTTAGCCTGGCCTGTTTATTTTTTCTGTCTGTACATATAATGCTAATTTATGTTATATTGCATTTAAGTTGGAAACTCAGTAAACTTTTGATGCTTAAAATGAGTTGGCAAAAGCCAACAATGTTTGCTTGTGGGTTTTTTTGTTGTAGTGTTTATTTTTATAGATAATACTGAGAATACATTGAGGAGAACATAACATTTTAGTTGAAGAGTAATGGATGTGGGGGTCTGTGTGTAACATTGAATGTATGGAGAGGTATGTGGGTAAAACTTAATGTGTTTGGGTGGTCAGTGGGTGAGAGCAAACATATGAGGTGGTTCTGAAGGTGACAGAGCATGTGTACTGGGGTCTGTTGGTGACAGTGTCTGTGTACAGGAATCTGTAGGTGACAGTGAATGTTTATGTGTGTGGGGGGGTGGTCTGAGGGTGACACTGAATAGGTGTGGGGTGCCTGAGGGTGACCGTGTCTGGTACAGGGGTCTGTTGGTAACAGTGAATGTGTGTGTGTCTGTGTTGGGAGGGTAATAGTTAATGTGGGGGTCTGAAGTGACAGTGCATCTGTACAGGTATCTGTGGGTGACAGTAAATGGGCGAGTGTATGTGGAGGGAGTCTGAAGTTGATATTGAATATGTGTGTATGTAGGAGGTCTGAGGTTGACAGTACCTGTATGTGGGTGGTTTAGGAGTGAGAATGCATGTGTTTGAACTCATGAACTCATCTCTAACAGTTAGATGGGATAGTTTTGTGGGATATATAGTTGATGTTTTTTGAGAGAATTTTTTTCTAAAGGCTAATCATAATAAGGTGTGATCTAGTCAGCCTCAAAGTGCTGTTTGCAGATCAGTTTTGCTCCCCGAAGTCTGTTCCCCTTCATATCTCCCCTTCACTTTCAGTTCCGGTCACTTCCCTACAGATCAGTAAGAACTGCTGCCAGGCATATTCAGTGTAAAATTTAAATAAACAAATCCTAGTTAGCTATAAGGCAAAACACATCCATACTGTTTGCAGGTTATTAATCAAAGCAGACCTGATGGTTTTAAAGAGCTAGTAGCATGAGAACAGCACCCATATATTTTTATTTATTTTTCTAAAAGTAGTCAGATCTTACTTTTTTTAAGTTCTAAAATATTTTTCTTTTGCTTATCAGAATGTTTTCTACCTGATAGTATTAGGTATAATGTGATGAGAAGAGCAGTTCATCACCTAGCAGCTCTCATATCGTGTTCTATTCCTTTTCAAACACATTTTCAGCACTGTGTTCCCACTGAGTTTGACATCACAAGTGATTGATCTGACAGCTGTTGGGTAAGGATGAGCTGATGCCCCAGTGTGCCACAATTCTGAGGGGGTATGCCAACATGAGGATTGGGCACCCCAATGTTGGTAAGGCATACAGACAGGTTATGGGGGGCACAGCCAACGTTGGGAGTGGGCATCAAGGTATCAGAAAGGAAAGGAAAGGAAAGGAAAGGAAAGGAAAGGAAAGGGGAAACACTTTAACCAGGAAAGACACACTAAGAGGGGGGATGCCGATACGGGAATTGGGCACCCCGATGTCAGTTTTTTTGGAGAGTGTGGTGGGCAGCAGGAGCCACCATGGTATGGTGTGCCAGATAATGTGTGGGGGGGACATGTCTACACATGGATTGGGCACCCCAATGTCGGCTTTCTGGAGATTGTGTGGCAGATGGCAAGAGCCACCATATTTATTGAAATGTTTCACCAGGAAAGGCACATAATGGAGGCATTTCATCTGCCGCTGCAATGATGAGCCTGTCTCTGATTGCAGTGGCAGATTCATTTTGTCTCTTTGGCTCTCTCTGAAACTGCCCGTCATCGGCAGCATGCTCACTGATTACCGGCTGAGGGATGCACCCACTAAAGCATCCCTTGCATTGGCCAACACTGACACACTTCTGAAATGTGCTACAACCACAAGATGTTGCTTGGACATGCGCGCAAACCAACGTATAAAGCATGTATATCAGTCATACTGCCTGCTATCTCTCTTCTAGAGGTATATAGCTGACAGTAGTAATCATAAAAAGCCTGATTGATCCCCTCTGGATCCAAAATTAGGTCCCTTTTATTTCGAACCCCAGGGATAATTCTAGAATTTTTCAGTTTTTTTAAGCCTGTAGGCCAATAACCTTCCCACTTTCTCACCCCCAGTAGGCTTGCTGTGTTCTATACAAACCAAATTCTGCTTTTTGGGTATTCAGAATATTAAGTTGAAAGCTTAAGACTCAAATGTGTGTTAATAAGGAGGGATCCAGAGAACCCACCTTGTGCTGTTTCTCCAGAGCACCCGACTGTGTTTCTAATGCCCAGACATTTGCTTGACATTCTTTTTTATGTGCTGAGGAATACGCAATCACCCTGCCCTGGATACATGCTCTGAGGCCCTCCCAGACCCATTGAGGAGCTGCGGCACCCGTGTGGTTAGTAATAAAGTGTTTCTGGAGCTTCTTCTGTAACCACTCTCAAAATCGACTATCCCACAAGAAGCTAGTATTACATTTCCAACTTGTCTCCCTATCTTTTCCCTGGCTACTCAGAAACATCCAAATAACAGGGGAGTGGTCTGAAAGTAAGTATAGGTTCTATAGTAACATGGATAGTCTGTTTCAGTAGCACATGAGAGACCAGAAACAAGTCAATTCAGCTATATGTTGGGTGCACTGAGGAATAAAATGTGTAATCCCTAGGGGTTGAAAATACACCACACATCCCACAGTCCTAGGTCCACACGTAATTGGGATAAGGCATTGGAGTCCGGTGTGGATTATATGCAGGGGATACCACTGCAGTCACATACTGGATCTAGGACTTCATTCATGTCCCATCCCACAATTAATTCACCCACACCTTTATCATGAAGCACCTGGGAAAGTTTGTGGAAGAAATCCACACCCTCCATATTCAATCTGTAGACCAAGACCATGTATAGAGGTGGCCATCCAAAGTGCCATATACCAAAAGCCAATGGCCTTGGGGATCCCTTGTCACCTGTTTAGTGACCCTGTTCAGTTCCTTAGCAATTAGGATCATTGTTATCCGTTTCTTAGAAGTAAAGGAGGCTGTAGATAATTGCCTCTTTCCAACTGGCCCGGAGATGATCCACATCTTTAGCCAGTAAATGTGTCTCCTGTAAGAACACAAGTTGGCCCCCAAGTTTCTTTATATGAGCAAGGACCTGCTTGCGCTTAATTGGCCCATTCAAACCCAACACATTCCAGGATATTACTCTATGTCCAATATCACAACTCAAAATGGTACCACCTCTCCATCCCCCAGCACTCCAGCAGCAGCAGGGTCGAATAAAATATGTTACTATCCAGTAGTCAACTAATAACAAACAGGAACTATAGCTACCCACCCCAAATCCCCAACAACTATATAAAAAAGGAACAATGAAATAGTAAAAATACACATTTCCTGATATCACATCCAGGTACTCACTGGGTCACAGTCTCCGCCTCACTATAAGCATCCTGCTGACCCAAACCTACTGCCCCCCCACCACATGCTACCGAAATCACAAACTACCCAAAAGAAAGTCCCCTCCCAGTGTACCCCTGAAATCCTCCATCTATAACCCCAATTAACAATAACTATCCTAACTGACAAACTTATATTAATGCTAAACATCAATGATGCCAAGTTGCTCCCCAAGAAACATATTATTGTCTTCCTTCAGGCACCATTAACCCAACCCCCCAATATTTTGAATATCAACAGTAAATCACACATTAGTGGACGAAAGAAACAGATCGCTTGACCCTCTTGAAGATGAGCACCCAAATGAACTCTGTAACCCCCACATCCCAATACATCAAAGCACTATACATCAAAGAACAGAGACTGCCAAATATAAACTGATAACAATAGATAAAGGGAGGTAGCGACCCCTTAACAAATTCCTTTAATAAAATACAGCATCAGCTGAAAAGCCAGTTTAAATAACTGAAGGTTTTAGAAAAAGGCAGCCCCCCATAACCGGAGGTATGTAAAATGGTCTACCTCAGCCAGTTACCTCCATTGAGCTGTTCCTCAAGTTGGGAGAACAAGCAACCTTCGGTCACAGTTTATCTCTCAGTCCATAGAGTCCTCATCTCTTTGGGGTTCTGGTAAAGTCAGACCCTGAGAAATGGCTTCTTCCTGCTGTTGGGATCGAGTAGGGCCTCCTCTCACTCGTTGAAGCTTGTGATGGGTCTGCAGACTCCGAGGTGGTCACACAGATTTCTCCTGTACGAAACGAGTTCTCTCCATAAGGAGCTGTAAAGCTTCTGTGGGGGAAGAAAACAGTTCAGCTGTTTTGTGGATCACAATTTTGAGTGTAGCATGTGGGATTAGAAAGCACTTCAGTCCCTGCTCTCTAGCAATGTCTGGGGCCCTATCAAAGGCTTTTCTCTGTTCTATAACCCGTTTATGGAAATCTGGATGAAATAAAAAAACAGGCTCCATTCCCATGGATTTCCTTGAGTGATCGGGCATCCCTCAAAATCCTCTCTCAGTTCAGATACCTGAGGAGCTGAAACATTACTGGCCTGAGGTGAGTCATGCTGTCCAATGGGAAGGGGGTCCAGTTGGAACCCTGTGGTCCCATTTGATGTCTACCACCACATCTGAATCCTAGTGCAGCCATATGGGAAGACTGGGAAGACGTGTTTGCAAAACCTCCAGCATATCAGAGCCCCCGGACCACTCTGGCAAGCCAAATAATCTTACATTGCTCCATCTGTGCTGAGACTCTAAAACATCGATCTTTTCCCAAAGCATTCTGATTTCCACTTCTGTCAGCCCCAGTCTGCATTCAGCTGGTTGAGCCCAATACTCCATTTGGCTAATCCATTGTTCAGTTTGTTCCATTCTGTGCCCCAGTGCCTCCACAGAAACATGAACTGCTATCAACTGCACTGTAATGTAGTTTGAATCAGTGTGAATGCCACCCATAAATGTTTTAATTTCTTCCAGTTCTTGAGCAACTAAGCTGGAGTCTGATTCATGCTTGACTTGTGTGTCTGTGCTAGGCCCCAGCTCAGTGTCCGATGGTGGAGGGGATGCTGAAAGTCTATATTTATTTTTAGATAGAGCACCAGACTTATCAGAATCACCTTTGGCTGCCTCTCAGATGTCGAAAGCACCAAATTGGGTAGACAAAAAACCAGTGGAGAGGGTAGAAAATAGCAAATTAAATCCTCTGTGAGATGGAGCTGCAATACTGTGCTGCGCTTAGCTTGGTAGCATCACGTGACCCCCATGAATATTTCAAAATTTGGTGATTTACCTTCAATTTGGCCAAACAGAACTACATGGCCATTTTGGATTATGTCAAGTTTTGGCTAAATCATTGAAAAAATAACATTCATGGCCCTTTCAATGTATCCAGGGCTAGTTCTATGCCTCCCATTCCCCACACCAGTCACTTTCCACCCTCATTGACAGATTTTTTTATACTAAAGAAACTGTGTCTAGGGTCGTGGTTGAACCCCGGCTAAGATGGCAACATAACTCCATTCCTCTCCACACCCAGGGTTCTAAATCCTTACAAAACCTGTATTTTGTCTTGAGCCTACTAGCAGAAAAAGCAGCAAAGGATTGTGCAGAGTTCCAGACATATTTTTTTTTTTCTGGAATTGAACAGAAACCTTTGGAATATATGATTTTCAAGGATCTATCTGCATCCTAAGACTGCATGATGACTGGCTGGAGCCCTAACATGGATTCTGTCTCCATCAATGAAATGTTTAGTGCACTGATGAAGCAGATGGCAGACACGATACAGGCATCAAATAATACTACACTTGCCCTTCACCAACTAGATGTCTGCATTTTTCAAACTGAGCGGTAGCCAGAATACCATGACGCAGTCATCTACAAACTGATGGCCACGGTTTGAGAGCATGCCCATGTCATTGGGGCTTTATAAGATAAGGTCAACAATCTCAAAAAATAGAAGCTGCCACAATTATTTGAGGATTTGTGAAGTTTACGGAGCATGTGGAACAACACAATGCAGCTGATTTCCTTCAGCGTGTCCTCCCCCAGATCACTAACTTGGAAGAGAGAGCTCTGCTCATCATTGAAAGGGCCCACCACACTTTCACCGTCCTCCTAAGCCAGGGGATAAACCCTGGCACATTCTGGCCTGAAACAGAGGTGTAGCTAGACATTTCCATTTTGTGCACACGTTCTCCAACTGCTGCCCTCCTCCCTTTAAAAAAATGTACACATCCTCTCTAAATGTTGCCCCGATAGCAAACAAATCATATTGTTGACAGGCGACTCATCCAATCTCTAAATAGGTGGTACACACATATCTATCTCATAAACAATAACAATTTAAACAGAGACACTGCTCAGTGGCCTACACTAACTTAAATACTACAGATTTTCATGAATAATTTTATCAAAAAGGCATATGATTTGGGAGAGGCACTCAGCATACTGTACCCAAATGTATACAGTGAGTATGTCTGCCTACACCATTGCCCTGAATTTTGCTGACAAAGAAAGGATTCTTTACAGGTCCAGGGAGCTGGGAACTCTAACATGGAGAGGGCACTGTATTCACATCTTTCAGGATTACTGTAAAGAATTATCCATTCAACGCAAGGAGTACACAGAAGTCCACCACGTGCTGCATGCTCTTGGTGTCCCCTTCTTGCTCTGCTACCCAGCAACAATGCAGATAATTGCCAGTGAAGCTATGCTGTTATTTGCCATACCGGAGGCCTTCTTGGATTTTATCCATAGAACCTGGCCATGAGAGGTCCACTCTATGAGGTCTGCTGTTAAACATAATAATCAGCAAGAAATGGACATAGTCCACTCTATGGATGTTCCTCAGAATCATGGCCATGGCCCGAATAGAGAATCCACACAGGGGCATCAGCAAGGATCCTGGGCCATCCCTGCTCAATAAAGGAAGAGACAGCAAAACGTTTGGCACACTTGGAGGGAGCAACCAATATCCAGGGACAGATCCCACAGCCTCAGCAGCTGCCACAATGATGGTGGATAAAGGAGAAATCCTTAGCCCCTATTTTTCCAAGAACAAGTATGCCCCACTCACCTATCTCACCACCACTGCAACTCATCGAGAGGAATCTAGCTCAGCAGACATTGGAGGATCGAACCCATGTCCTGTGGGCCCCACCATGAAATCCTGTGCTGTGGCAATTTTTTCAGAGAACTCCATAGCAGAAAGTGTAGGACTGTAAAAACACTGTGGATTCTAGCTTACTGCAGCAGGCAGCATTGAATATGCCCACCACAGAATAATTGCAACTCCCTCATTTACAGCAGCAGGGCATGGATGAGTAATAGATCAAATAAGTTGTTTCTTTACACTTTTATTTGGAGGGTGAGGCTATGGAGAGGATTATTGGGGAAGGGTTGGGGCTATGACATTGGTTGTGTGACGTCCATCCAGGGAGACACAGCAGAACAATCTCAACTTGGGTACCTGGCTTCATGCCCACCCCATGTCAACCTAGGATGTGCCAAACAAAGCATGTCTCACCTCTCCTGTACCTGGCACTCAGACTAAAAATAAACAACTGGTCAGTATCCTTTTCATCAGCCCCTGGAATGCCCCTGTAGTAGAAGTGAACTTGCCACAGGTACCAATCTTAGGCAGTCTCACATTACTTAGCCAGAGTCAATAATTTTCATGCATGACATTGTAGCTGCAGCTGCATCTACAGAATATTAATATGAATACACAGTACTTGCATAGGTACCTGTTAACTGCAGCTGGCATCAATTACATCATGACAACCTGTGCAAACTCTTTTTATTATTTTTGTGAAGGGTTAGCTAATATGATTAAAAAGTTCAAATTGCCTTGACAACCAATAGGGTAAAAGCACATTTGTTAGTTCTCTGGTTGCTGGTGCTACCCACAGTCCGGGTGCCCAAGCTAAGAATAGAGATGCAGTGAATTTGAATTCTGCCAGCAAATGGCTGGCGAAGTGGCCAAATTCGCCTGGAGGAGCAATTCACAAAATTTTGCTGCCTAAGGCTTAATTTCGCCTAGGCAAGATTTCACCTTTCACGGGCGAATTTCCACCTTCTGTGGCAAAATTCTGCCTTCCTCAATGAAATTTCATCTTCTTAGGGTGACATTACACCTCCTGCAGGTGAAATTTCACCAATGAAGGTGGAATTTCACCACAGAAGGTGGAATTTCACTGCAGAAGGTAAAATTTCACCATTCCGCCAGGCACAATTTTGCCACTCTGCCAGGTGAAATTCCGCATATTACTGAGTGAAATGGGCGTGATTTCATGGATTACTTCATGGAGCAAATTTTGCTAACTTCACCCATCTCTAGCTAAGAATCCAACACATGCTAATTGCTACAGCATATTGATGGTTGAGAAATGTAACTATGTGGTGCTGGAAAAATTGATATCGCCTATATAAGGGAAGAGTCTTGTCTGCAGACCTGCACTTAACTTGATTTGAATATCCTGCTCTGCATTAGATCTTGAAACATTTAATTTTCAGCCTTCGATCACAAGATCCTCCATATGTTCCAGGTGTCTGAGGGTACTCACAGGAATGCCTTCTGGGTGCTGTTTGCTCTTCATATATAAGCGGTGATGTCCCTGTCCAATATGGGGGCTTCATCAGCTTCATGTCCTTCAGGAAAGCCTGGCTGACCAAGTGTGGTACGTCACTACTGGCCCCATGCCTTGGCTATTTCCCAGTGCTTCACACCTGTTCATATGTATTGAATGTTGTTTCTTGGTTTTGGTTTTGATTACAGTGGTACAGTTTTGCAGTAGTCCTAATGTTTAATAGTGATAGCATGAGGAATTGACTGCAATGTGTATTTTGGGTACAATCTAGACTTCTCAGTTTGCTTTATGTCCAAGTGGAGGTAGGAACAATATTTCTGGTAGTGTTCCAGTGTGACATCTCTTCGATCTTAACCAGGAGAGATGTTTGCATTACATATCAGCACATAAGGTTCCTTCTGCTTGACCATGGCTGAAATTAATTTTCATACATGGAATGTCAGGGGTCTTAATACCCCTGTTAAACGAAAGAAAATCATTGCTCATCTCAAGAGGATGCACAAATTAGGTGATTTGATACCTTTTGTTGGACCAACAGAGATTACAGAAAGATCTTAAGCATTTGACCTTAAACAGAGGTTTTCTTCAGAAGAAATGGCAGATATTTAAGAAAATTCACTTTTTAAAGCCCAGAGAAAAAAAACATTTTACACACAATAGTGTGACCATTAGACAATAGTTAAGAAATACAACCATAGATAAGCAAGCATCACTGAGACTAGTAAATCAAATGCCACAGAATGGAATGTTATGTAGTAAATCCTCTGATGTTACAAATCTCACTGAAGCCAAGTTAAAGAAAGTGTGTATGTGTGTGCGTGTGCGTGTGTGTGTGTGTTTTAAAGCATATTAATTAGAAATATGTAAAACATGTAAGTGTGTGTGTGTGTGTGTGTGTGTGTGTTCTAAGCATTTAAAACAGCAGTTTTGCATGTGTAAAACTAAGCTTACCCCCACCCCCTATTTTTTAGTTAAACTCAACCTTATAAACCCAGGAAGCATAATGAGAAATTGTACGGGTCTGGGTGGTGAGCACTTAATGAAATTGCAGACATTCTGCATTAGCAGAAAATGAGACCACACATGATATTTTACATATATTTTCAATGCTGGCACTGTGTAAACATGTTTCTGTCTGTAACAATGTGTTCATTTTCTCAATATTATTTGTGAATATTTAAACTCACACTGTTTAAATGTACAGTCTGCAACTAGTGTTCATTAGTCAATATTGTTTGCAAACATTTAAATTGTAACCTGAAACAGGAAGACCTTGTAAACAGGGCTGTGTTTCACCAATGATGTCAATGTACTCAATATGCCTGTGTAAAACTAAAATCTTTTAATACTAAATAGCAGTTCTACATACGGTATGTGAAACAAAAGCCCTGGGAATCACCACCCACCAGACAGAAACAAACCAATGAATCCACATTTAGATAGAATAAATACAAACATTTTATATTTAAGCATATTAGAACCATGTAAAACAAATAATTGTCCATGTGTTGTAAGTGAAACCAGGGCAAAAACAAAACAGAAGCACTTTAGTGTAGCGTGACAAGAAACTGCTGTCTGTTCTCATGCCATTCTGCACCGTATTCAGAAGAAATCAGTTTCACCTCCATGCTCACCTCCATTGTGTATTTTTTAAATGGCCTTTCAGAACCAGAACTAATACAGTATGTCAGAGATGGAGTGATCGGACTTCAAGAAATGTTTTCCAACAGGCTTTTCAGTCTTCTTCATTTTAATATCATGTCTGTGTGAGTGCATATAGGTTCGAAAAGGTCGTCCAGTCTCCCCCACATAACCTGTTTGTGGACATTTCTTGCATTGAATGTAATAAACAACATTCTGATATGCACATGTATAATTTACCTGTATGCTGAATTGTCTGTTTTGGCGGGGGTGTTGACAAAATGTGAACTGGAAATGTGCCCACAGGTCTTACATCCAGAATGGCTGCAGGGTCTCATGCCAGCAAGTGTTCTGTTGTTCATGTCAGGTATACAGTCGGTTTGCTCCTGACAATCAGGGTTTATTTATTTATTTATGTCTTTGTTAACTGGGTATGTGGGCTAATCCAAAGGACCATTTTCAGCCACGACCCAAGCCACAACATGGCACAAAATATGCAATACATACATAGATAAATAAATTAGGTGGTTGTTTGAAAGACAGTAGAGGTGGTTCTTGGAAGATACATTTCAAGGTGTCATCCTCACAAAATATTGGTTGGAGGTCCTTAATAATTACATGTAGTGGCTCTAGATCTGGGTTGAATGTGACAACCAAGGGTATTCTGGTGTTGGTAGCATTTTCTTTGTATTGAAGTAGTTGTTCTCTTAGTATCTGCATAGCACATTCCACCACTCTATTAATTTCTCTGGAGGAATGCCCCATCCCAATAAATGTTATTTTTCAGTGTGGCCAGGTGTTCATCCCTTTCCCCCTCACTTGAATATATATGGTGGCAATCGAAATACTTGACTGTACATTAAATATGTTTTATTGTGCCTAGGGTGATTGCTGTTTCTGTGCAAGTACCTTTGTTTGTCTGTTGGTTTCCTATAAATACAGGTCTGTAAGGTTTCACCTTTGATGGTAACTGCGGTGTCCAGGAAATTAACATTGGTGTCAGAGTACTCCAAGAAAAGTTTAACGGATGGGTGGAGGTTGTTAAGTTCCAGATGGACTTCTTTGAGTCTGCAGGTACCCTCTGTCCAAAGTATTAAATAAATCATCAGTATAACAGAAATAAAACAAATTGTTTGTGTGTACATTGTTTTAGGAAATCCTCCTCGAAATCCATCATGAAAAGGCTGCATACTGTTGAGCCATCCTGGTGCCCATTGCTGTTCCCATAGTTCGAAAATAATGTTTGCCAAGTTTTTGTGGGTCAGAAAAAATTCAATATGTTTAGCAACAAATCTTGAATGGATGTCGTGGTGCTGTCTTCACTCTTGCAGTTATTTAAGACAGGACAAAATACCATCAGTATGTGTAATATTCCACATCAACCCAAGATTCATTGCAAGACTTATTGAAATCATTCTGACCCACAACTTTAGTTTTAATGGCAAACATTATGTTCAAACTATGGGAACAGGAATGGGCACCAGAATGGCTCCACAGTATGCCAACTTTTTCCCAACGAATTTAGAGGAGGATTTCCTAAAATATTGTACACAAAAAACACTTGGTTATTTTCTTTATAATGATGACCTATTTTTAATTTGGACAGAGGGTACCTGCACACTCAAAGAATTCCATCAGAAACTTAACAATCTCCACCCATCTGTTAAACGTTCATTGGAGTACTCTAACATCAGTGTTCATTTCCTGGACTCCACAGTTACCATCAAAGATGAAACCTTACAGACCTGTATTTACAGGAAACCGCCTGCTAAACAATGGTGCTTGCGTAGAAACAGCAATCACCCTAGGTACGCTAAAAAATCTGTAATGTATAGTAAAGCACTTCAGTACCACTGTATCTGTTCAAGTGAGGAGGAAAGGGCTGAACACCTGGCCACACTTGAAAAAACATTTATTGGGCAGGGGTATTCCTCTATAGAAACTGACAGAGCATTGGAACATGTTATGCAGATACCAAGAGAATAACTACTTCAATACAAGGAAAAGACTACCACCACCAGAATACCCTTGGTTGTCTCATACAATCCAGATCTAGAGCCACTACATATAATTATTAAGGACCTCAGACCAATATTTAGTGGGGATGACACCTTGAAATGTATCTTCCAAGAACCACCTTTCAAACAATTACCTAATCTAACCTGTTTGACTGGAGCAAACTTATACCTGAAATGAACAACAAAACAATAGGTGGCATGAGACCTTGCAATTGTTGTGGATGTAAGACATGTGGACGCATTTCCACTTCACATTTTGTTAACACCCCCAAAACAGACAATTCAGCATACAGGAGAATTGTACATGTGCATCTCAGATTGTTGTTTATTACATTCAGTGCAAGAAATATCCACAAGCAGGTTATGTGGAGGAGACCGGACAACCTCTTCAAACCCATATGAACTCACACAGACGTGATATTATTCATAGATTCATAGACATGGGTTGGCAGAAAAGGACCACGCTGGCCCATCAAGTCTGCCCATTATCCCCCTTCTTGTCCCCCCCCTCAGCAATTCCACCCTTCTTCCCCCGACAGTCCTTTGTGTTTGTCCCAGGCCCACTTGAAACCCTCCACTGTACTGGCACCCACAACCTCCTCTGGCACTCCATTCTAGGGCTCAACCACCCTCTCTGTGAAGTAATACTTCCTAATGGTTCCATTAAACATCCCTCCAATCTCGATCCATGCCCCCAGTTGTTGTATCTACCTTCCCTGTAGACAGAATCTCCCCAACTTTACTGATCCCCTTCCCATACTTGAATGTTTCAATCATGTCCCCTCTCTCTCTTCTTGTCTCCAGAGGACACAGATCCAGCTCCTTCAACCTCTCCTCATATGACTTCCCCCTTAGCCCATGCACCATTTTAGAGGCCCTTCCCTGCACCCTTTCTATGCCAGCTATTTATTTTTGTATATGAGGCCTCCAAAACTGTACCCCATACTCTAAGTGTGGCCTAACCATGCAGCTGTAGAGTGGCATCAGCACCTCCCTCCTTCTGTTGGTTATCCCCCTCCCTATGCATGCCAGCATCCTGCTAGCTTTGCCCATTGTCTTGCTGCACTGGGTCTCCACCCTAAGGTCATTAGTGATTATAACTCCTAGAGCTTTCTCCTGCCTGGTTGTAGTCATCATTTCCCCCCCTAGTGTGTACCTGGCATTTGGATTCCTCCTCCCAAAGTGTATCACTGTGCATTTCCTGGCATTGAATTTTAGCTGCCATGTTTCTGACCACTCTTCCAACAATTTTAGATCTTTCTTCATTGCCTCCACCCCCCCTCCGGGTGTCCACCCTGTTACTGAGTTTCGGATCATCCACAAAAAGGCAGACCTTCCCCTGAAGCCCCTCTGCTATGTCATTGACATAGACATTAAACAGAATGGGCCCCAACACTGACCCCTGGGGGAATCCCACTCACAACCCTTGTCTCCCTAGAGTGCACCCGATTGACCACCACTCTTTGGCTTCTACCAGTCAACCAGCTCTTCACCCATTTTGTTATTTTCTGCCCCACCCCTAGACTCCCCAATGTATTGACCAGTCTTTTGTGGGGCACCATATTGAAGGCCTTCCTGAAGTCCAGAAAGGCCACATCCACTGCCCCACCCTGATCAACCACCCTTGTCACCTCATCAAAGAATTTGATCAGGTTCATCTGATATGACTGACCGTGAGTGAAGTCACGCTGCTGAATGTCTTGTAGCCCCTCTTCCTCCAGATAGCTGACCACCCTTTGCTTCAATACTGTTTCCATTACTTTACCAACCACCAATGTGAGACTATCCAGGGACCAGTTAAATATCCCCACCAATGGTTCTGCCTGTACCCCCTTTAACTCCCTGCGCACCCTAGCGTATAGGTCATCAGGGCCCATGGCCTTGTTCACCCTCAGCTTACCTAATTCCTCCCTTACCTCTTCTGCACTGACTGTGCTAGGATCCACCCCCACTCCCTTTCTTTCCTTTTCCCTCAATGCTGGTCCCCTTCCACCCCCTCTGTTGTAAAAACCAAGTTGAAGTATCCATTCAACACCTCTGCTTTCTTGAAATCTCCTTCCACCTGCTTTCCCCCTCCTCCTTAATCCTTACTATCCCCTGCCTTACCTTCTTTTTTCCCCTGTGTACTTAAAAAGCATTTTGTCCCTGGAGTCATGTGATGCTATGCAAGGGATAGGACATGCTCATTGGAGCTCCGCTCTCCCACCGACCTAAATCACTTCAAACACCCACTTATTTTGATTGTCTTTTCGATTTTATAAAATTAAAGTAATCGGGAAGCGTAGAGATGGTGTTTGGTTAGTACCAGCAGTTGGACATCCCCTGCAACATGTCTACGCAGCAACCAGCCGAGGAGGCCACGCAAGAATCAGAAGCTAAGCACCCTCGCCGTAGTTCCTCTCCGTAAACTCCTCCAGAGGAGCTCTCATCTTCACATATCTACTCAGAGCTAACGACTATTAAAGGGGCTTTGCTGAAGTTAATTGAAGATGTAGAGGACTTTAAGCCAGCGCTTACCCAGCTAGCCCGCAGAGTTACTGATGCAGAAGCCAGAGTAGCCTCTATAGAAAGAAAGCAAGATAAGATGGAGCCTGAGGTGTTGGAAATAAAGAGGAGTTTATCTAAACTGGAAGATCGCTTTGACGACCTGGAGGGAAGAAATAGGAGGAACAATTTGGTGCTGATAGGTCTTCCTGAAGGTGAAGAGGGCCCTAACACGATACAGTTTTTACAACGCTTCTTGAAGAAAACTGTGGGTCCCTCCCCAAATGGCCCAGCGTTTATTAGTGAAAGAGCACATAGATCTTTGAGGGCAAAACCCTCCCCGGCTGACCCACCTAGGCCTATTATCTTTAAATTATTAAATTACCTAGACCGAGAATTCATCCATAAGGAAGCCAGAAAATTATCGGCGATTCTTTGGGAGGGTAAAAAACTGAGGCTGGTGCCAGACTTAATGCTGAAAACTCATCAGTTACGAGCTTCATTTCGTCCCATCACTTCCAAGCTGTGGGCAGCTAGCATAAAGCATTGCCTCTTATATCCAGCTCGTCTGGAAGTCGCTTTATCTGAAGGAGCCAAATGTTTTGATTCTGCGGAAGATGCTACAAAGAATCTGAGGAAAAGTTATCCCAACCTGTTTCCTAAGTGAGGAAGATGTAGTTTAGCTGTATGTGGGATTAAAAATCGGCTCCAAAGAACATTCAAGAAGGACAGAGTATCACTGCATTGTTTAATCACCTCTAAGCAGATCTGTTCTATCAAATGTTTGTGAGAGAGTAACATGTATTTTTCTAACAGAGTAGGCAAAACACATTTATAGAGGCACCATTGTATACTTATATGTCAATTCTAACTATTTGTCCTTATTTACTCTCTGAATGACTTTACTAAGAAGCTCCGGTGAATACCGTTGTTTGGTTTGTCCACTAGATGGTGCCAAATACTTTCTGTTTAAAAGACAAGCGCTTGTTGCCAGATCTTTCAATTGTAGTTGTTTGTTCTTCGGTACCTTTGCCATCTCAGTGTTTTCCTTTTTCAATCCTGATCTATGAAACAGTTCTAGATTTTATCTTTTTTCAGTTGATACACTTCAATGTGTTTCAGGCTTAGTGGGAGAGATGTATAACTCTCCGTTTCTTCAGATTGACAAAGGTACCAAACAGTATTCCTTTGCGAGAGAAACTAGTTTAATTGATGGGAATTCCAGCTGAGACTGTCCAGCCTCATATAGTGCTGCCGTTCTTTTTTTATCGTTTCTCGTTTAGTCCTCTCTTTACCAGACTAGCTAACTATTTTGGCATAATTTACAGCTTGTACAGTCCTTTCGGGAGAACGTTCCACAAATTACGTGGTAGCTTTGGATATGGGCTTAAACTGAGATTGCAGTAGGTCATTGAATACTCTCTGGGTGCCACCTTTACAATGGGAACGGCATGGTTCTCTGTGTGAATTAAGTCCCTATCAGGATCCCAAGCTTTGTTTATAATAGTACTTAAGTTTCTGGAGTTTTTTTTCTTTCCTATTATAGACTGTAGAGCTCCAGGAAATGCCAGATTATACAAATGTCAGCGATTATTTTCGCCGAGTAGTATTTGCCGGTTTTTCATGCTTATTTGAGGGAGTCTAGTTTCCTAGTCAATGTTGGGTGTGGCATATAACATCCTTCCCTTTACACCACTTTTGTTTAGGTGGGGGAGAAATCTATAGGGGTGAGATGATGGTGGGTGTGGTATGTGTTGCTTCTACACTTTTTTCTCGTTCAGAGGTTGGGGAGGTGGTAGAGCGGCACTCTCCCCTTTGTGAGTATCATGGATCTGGAGGCAAGGAGGGGGCTTAGGACCCAGGTAAAGAGATTTGTATATAGTTCAAAGTTTCTGAGTGTTAGCTTAGTTTTAGTATGTTTGGGGGATAATTTTGAGGTAGTTTGTCTGTTTTCTGGGAGGGGGGGTGGCGGCAGAATAGCCCTTCAAACCTTTTCTATTACATGGCACAATCAGGTATTAATCTATGCTAACGGCCTGAATATTTTTTCGTGGAATATCAGTGGGGGGAAAGACAACAAAAAAAAATATATTATTCTAAACCATCTTGCCAAGTACAACCCTTCAATAGTGTTTCTCCAAGAAACGCATATGCTTCCAGAACAGCTAAAGTTCTTTAAAAAGAGCTGGGTAGGCCAAGCTTTTGGAGCGGATTCAGTTCTAGTAAGTGGGGGGTGGCCTTGTTGCTAGCCAAAAAACTACCCTTTACTCTGGTGGATTCTATTAGTGACCCTGAGGGGAGATTTATCTTTGTTGTAGGTAGATTAGGTAGTCTAGATATAGTATTGGGATCAGTTTATGGCCCTAACATGGAAACCCCTTCCTTTTTTACACACTTAGCAATGGTATTGGCCCCCTTTTTTGCAATATCCCATTATAATTGGTGGAGACTGGAACTTAGTTCAAGCAAGTGATCTGGACCGTACCTATCTTAGAGGGATGGGACTATCTTCAGCTCAAAAAGCTTTAGGGAGATTTATCTTGTCTTTGGGTCTTATAGACCCTTGGAGATTACTTAATCCATCAGGAAAAGAGTTTACTTTTTTTCCCCAGTACACAAAATTTACTCACGTATTGATTATTTTTTAGTAAGTCATCAGCTAATATCAGGCATGACCGATTCCAAAATTCTAGCTCGGGTAATTTCTGACCACTCCTTAATATTTGTCCAGATAGAAATGCCCAATGTCTCTATCAGGTCACACACGTGGTCATTAAACAATAGACTATTAAAGGACAAACTAATAATCTCAAAATTCCAACAATTTTTACTGGATTCCATTAAAGTTAACTATAAATCAATCCCTGCTGTGGATCTGGTCTGGGCAGCTTTAAAAGCTACATGGAGGGGGGAACTTAGACGTATCACCACAGTACAAAAAGAGAAAAAGGTTAGTCAAACGAATGACTGTCTACAGAGAATTAAGAGTTTGGAAAATAAGGGGGTGGACGAACTCTCACCTTCAGAAGATCAAGAACTTACTAGGCTAAGAGCACACTATGCAAGTATATTATTAGAAAAAGTAGAGAGGTCAGCTTCTCTAATAAAAGCCTCTTATATTGGCCAGCGTAGTAAAGCAAACAAATTACTTGCTTGGCAATTAAAGCAACAGTCAACATCAAAATGGACTGCAGCTATTAAACACCCCCAATCAGGATCTTTGGTGGTTAGTCCACCGGAGATACTAACTCTCTTCAGAGAGTACTATAAGGCATTGTACCCTCCGGACCCATTGCTGGGTGTCCATTTTGATAAAATGATAGCATTTATAAAGAGAGCTGATTTGCCCACCTTATCGGGAGATAGCCAGGCCTGCTTAGTAGCCCCAATAACCGGGGAGGAAATCTCGACAGTGATCGACTCTTTAAAGCCAGACAAGGCACCAGGCCCAGATGGCTTTACGGGCCTACTTTACAAAACTTTTAAAAAATACCTTATCCCTCTGTTGCTACAGCTGTATATTTACTGGAGTTCCTTCCCAGTCCTAGACCAGTCACTATCTGAAGCAAGAATAATCCTCCTGCCCAAACCAGGGAAGGATCCCACAGTGATTAGCAATTACAGGCCTATTTCCTTGTTGAATATTGATGTTAAAATATATGCAAAAATCTTGGCCAACAGGTTGGAGGGAGTATGGAAAAGTCTATTAAGCCCTGAACAAGCAGGGTTTGTGGCAGGGCGTACCTCATCTGATCATTTTAGGAAATTGTTCCACCTGATTTCTGCATCCAGGGACCCCGAGCTGGAGGCGGCCTTGGTGTCCCTGGATGCAGAAAAAGCATTTGACAGGGTAGAGTGGGTATACCTGTTTGAGGTCCTCTCAAAGTTTGGTATTCCACAGCCTTTGTTGATCAGATTCAGAATTTATATTGATATCCGCCAGCTAGATTGCAGTGCAATAATCACATTTCTGATATCTTCCCACTTTGTCGAGGCACCCGACAGGGTTGCCCTCTTTCCCCTTATTTGTTCAATCTGTACATAGAACCTTTAGCCAGAGTTCTCAATTTAGAACAGGGGATAAGAGGTATATGATTGGAACATTTGGAATTTAAATTATCCTTGTTTGCTGATGATCTACTTTTTCATATTTCGAGCAGCAGACAATCCCTCCCCTGCACCCTCTGAATTATTTCTCAGTTTAGCGAATTCTCAGGTTATAAACTCAATAAAAATAAAACTATGGTATATTCTTTATCTCCTCTCCTTATGAGAGACCTAATTGAAAATATGGGACTCCAATGGGAGAAAGAGTACCTAACCTACCTGGGTATCAAAATCTCTAAAGACACTTCTAGACTTAAGGAACTTAATTTAGAACCACTGTTAAAATCAATTAAAGAAGATCTGGCTAGGTGGAATAATTTACCATTATCCTTCTGGGGGAGGTCTAATGTCCTGAAAATGTCAATTTTGCCCAGATTTTTTTACCCCTTTAGCAACCTTAACATTTATCTCCCTAAATCCTTTTTTTTGTTGCTTCAGAGGATATGTTCAGATTTCCTTTGGAAGGTGAAGGCCTCGCGCAGGGCCTATAGGAAACTCACTCGCCCTAGGGCAATGGGGGGGCTTCAATTACCTGATTTCTATGTTTACTATCTGGCAATTCATGATAATAGATTTTTACATTGGTTTACCTCTACGGCCAGTATTTTGGAGACCCCCTCCTGGTTGCTCTTAGACAACCAACAGGCTTGCTCTTGTAATATGGCCCTAGGGGCTTTGTTGTTTAATCCAAGGTCAAATATTCCACTAAAACTTAGAGATTCTCCTCTCGGGTGGGATGTGAGATCTTTACAACAATTATGCTCTCTGCTTCAAATCTTTACTACAAAAGATCTGAAGCAACCCTTGTTTAATAATCCGAACTTAAAAATAGATAAGAAAACAGTTAAAACCTTTTTTGGAGGATCCCACAATGAGTTATGCTTAGCTGATTTTGTCTCGGTAACTCGGTCCTATCTATTTCTAACTTGCAAATTAAGTTCAAGGTGCCTTTGAAAACCTGGTTTCAGTTATTTCAAATACGTCAGTGTATTAAACATTTTCTGGGCAAACCTCCATGGTCAGACTATGTGGGGGTAGTTTTAAATAACCTTTGGTCAATGGCTAAGGGTCGGAAAGTGATAGCTAAATTGTATAAGAGAATTATAAGCCATGTTGTGTTAAAACTTTCTCCCATAGCTTATTATTGGAAAAACAATTACAACAAGGACTTCTCAGATAAAATATGGGACACGATCTGGACTGACAACTATCTTTTAATTAAGCAAGACTGATTAAGGAACATTCAGTTCAATATTCTCCACAATTTAGATTTTATGCCCGCTAAGTTATATCGGATAGGGAGGTTGGCTTCTGCAGAATGTAAAGAATGTGGCTTTGAATTTGCTACATTACATCACAAATTGTGGTTGTGCCCCAAAATAGTTAAATTCTGGAATACGGTCAAAAGGAGGGTGGCATCTTATCTTAAAATTGCCCCATACTTTAATGAGGACACTTGTCTGTTAGGTATGTATTCATCGTTCCCTTCCTATTTTCAAAAAGTGCAGTTGGCATTGGTGGCTTTGGTCACTAAGTTAGTAATACTTAGACATTGGAAGGAGGAATGGGAACCTTCTTTTACAGAATGGTGGGAGAATTTCTTACAGCTTTAAATGCAGAAAGATGTGTAGCCTGGTTCTCCCACTCTGGAGAGAAGTTCCAGGAATTCTGGGGTGAACTTTTTTCAACTCTTAAGGATAAATTTGGTTACTGAACCAACTCCTACCAGTCCCCTTCTCTTTTCCTCCTATCAAGGCCTAAGACCACTCTTTCATATTTTATTTTGTTAGGTGACTTTCGGTTTAGGGATAGATATATTTCTATGTTTTTATGGGGGGCATAGTATCTTTCAGTATTTCTTTTTCTTTATTTTATTGTTAGAGGCCCTTTTTTTTTCCTCTTTCTTCTTTCCCTCCTTTTCGCTACATTTGATGCTGGATTGGTTAAGGGCTGTGCCATGAATTTGTACTTGAACTCTTCACAGGACTCTTACAAGGGTCTATTTGGTTTAAATAATATCAATTATATGTGCCTCCACCTTAGTTTGTTCTTTCTCACCCTCCTTACGCATTCCTCTGTCACTTTAAGGAACCCTCTTTGATCTTCTTCCAAAGTTCCTCCACCCCTCCCTCTATCCTCTCCCACTCCTCCACTTCTTCCCAGAATATCTCCCTCAACCTGGGGAAATTTGCTCCCCTGAAGTCTAGGACCTTCATGGTGGTTTGACTAGCCTCATACCCTGCTCTGACCTTGAAGCCCACTATGCTATGTGGTCACTATCTCTCAGGCTAGCCCCCACCTTCATCCCCTCCATGCTATCTCCATTAGTTAGGACTACTTCAAGTAAATTTCCCTCGCTTGTGCGCTCCCTGACCAGCTACCAGCTGCTGCAGAAAGGTACCCTGTAATGACCCTAGAATCTCTCTGCTCCTTGTCAGCTTTGCCAGTGGGATATCCCAGTCTATAATGAGAGGTTTAGGTCACCTAACAGCAGAATCTCCCTCTTCCAAGTCATTCTTTGAACCTTCTGCAGCATCTGCATGTCTGCTTCTTTACTCTGCGTGGGGGGTCTGTATAACACCCCTAGTCTTAATGCTGTCCCAACCTTCCTCTCCAGCATGACCAATAAGCTTTCCACTTCACCCTGCTCCTCCTTCCCTTCTGTGACCTTAATTCCCTCCCTAATATACAGGACCATTCCTCCTCCCTTCCTGCCTATTCTATCCCTCCTGAACAACTTGTACCGGGGGACCCCCACCTCCCAGTCTTGATGCTCAGACCACCAGGTCTCCATTACTGTTACAATATCCATTCCCCCCCCCCCCATTAATGCTTCCAAATCTACCATCTTATTTCCCAAGCTTCTGGCATTTGTGGAAAGTCTATTCCACCAATTACCCTCCCCATCCCCCCTACCACTAACCATGTTTTTGCTTAAACTTCCCTCCCTGTCTTGGGAGGCGGAATGCCCCCGACACTCCTGTCTTTTGGCAAGGCATTTGGTGAGCCATTTTCCTTCCCCCCCGTTCAGTTTAAATCATATGTTTGCTCAATGTATTCCCTCAGTTTGCTTCTCAGGACTGCCTTTCCTTCCCTTCCCTGTTTAGGTGCAGCCTTTCCTGGGCACATAAGCCTTCATCATTCCATGTTTTCTCCCAGTCCCCCACTAACCCATACCCCACTGCCTACATCATCCCCATAGCCATTTGTTGAAATTCTTGATCCTTTTTATCCTTTCAGTGCTCACTTTTGGCACAGGCAACACATCTGAAAAAGCGATAGATCAGAAACCCAGGCTGCTACAAAATCTAGCAAGCACTGAGAATCTCGCCTATACTTCCAGCAGGCTATGCCCATCCAAATAATTTGCACCCAGGTGGAAAATCAGGTGTGTTTTCTCATCCTGTGTCTTGCCCCCTGATGGAATATGGTGGATTACCTCTGATGCTGTCATATCTGGCAAGCATGCCACCCAAACTGCACAGCCCCTGCCCCCCCATTTAACTCCTCTTAAAATAGAGTCCCCAGTGAGGAGGACCCTGCCCCCATTTTGCTTATTCTTTGTTACCTTTTACCTCCCTTTTCTCCTCAGCTCCATTGATTCCCTTGCCCCGAGCCCCACCCCGAGTTACTCCCTCCTTACACTCCTCCCTAGTGTTACCTGCTTCTCTTCTCCCCCATTCCTCCCTAACATCTGTCACTATTCAACCTTGCCCCTCTGCTGCCTGTGCTCCCTCATGTTTCCTCTATTAGCTGGTAACCTTCTCATTTACCCCATCTGCTTTGCCCTCTAGACACTTGCTATCTTGATCCACACCCTTTCCTCCTGACTTCCCTTCAGCTTCCCCCACTTTCTTATCCTCCTTTATGCTGCCTCTCACCTCCTCCTGCAAACTCAGTTCCAACTCTTCCTGCATTGCCACTGTCCTCTCCTCTCGGTCCCATCTCTTACTTCTGCTCTGTTTATCCCCTTTTCCTGGGCCATGTCTGTTGCTTCCCCTGGACCTTTTAGCAATCCCTCCCCATGTTTGCCTGCTAAAGGAGCGTACCTGTTGGACACTGTAATACCTTTCCAATTTTGTGGCTTCCTGCCCCCTACTGCTGAGATACGTGGCCTACCTTGAGGTCCCCTTCCCCTAGTCCTCCTTTCTTGCCAGGCATGTCTCTCCTCTCCTCTCCTCCTGGTCTTGGAACCTTATCTCCCTGCCCCCTCTATCTGACCCTAAGTCTCCATGCCCCAAGCCGGACCATGTTGCGAATCTATTTTCACCTATACTGGCCCCTGTGCCCATTGTACCCCTAACTCCTGTCCTGGCACCTCCCTCCAGTGTGGCCTGTTCGCTCCACCTCCTATCCTCTCCTTTGACCTGCCTTCCCTCTCTCCCCATTCAGTTGCCTAGAATGAAGAAGACTGAAAAGCCTGTTGGACATTTCTTGAAGTCCAATCACTCCATTTCTGATGTATATGGCAGGCAATGGCACCACAATACGCACAGGGGTTATATACAGACCCCCTTCTCAGGGGGAGGAAATGGACAGGGAAATGATAGAAAGTATACTTAGAATGGCAGAAAAAGGGGAGATATTGCTGATGGGTGATCTGAATATGCTGGATGTTAACTGGAGTGCAGTTGCAGCTGCCACTTCGAAGAGTGCAGTTATTCTAGATGCCCTACAGGGGGGGCATGCCTTAGACAACTAGTACTGGAGCCCACTCGAGAGGGAGAAATATTAGACTTGATTCTCTCAAATGGAGATGGAGAGAGGATTACAGATGTAGAAGTGGGTAGCCATCTGGGAACTAGTGACCATCGAACAGTATGGTTCACAATAAACACAGCAATAGAGTCAAGCCATACAAAAACAAAAGTACTGGAGTTTAGGAGGGCTGACTTTGCCAAAATGGGTGAGTGCCTAAGGAATGTACTAGCAAATGGTCAGGAAGAAGGGGTGGAAGAACAATGGGGAATAATAAAAAACTGCCATCACAGAGGTAACTAGCCTTTGTGTGAAGCAAATAAACAAAACAAGACGATGTAAGAAACCACTATGGTTCTCAAAGGAAGTGGCAGTGAAGGTTCAAGAGAAAAAGAAAGCATTCAGGAAGTACAAGGAATCGCAGAAGGAGCAGGACAGAGAACTGTATCAGTTAAAGCAAAAGGAAGCTGGGAAGGCAGTCAGAACAGCAAAGGCCCAAACTGAGGAAAAGATAGCCAACTTCAGTTAAGAAGGGGGATAAAACCTTTATAGGTACATCAGGGCGAAGGAAGACCAAGGGAGGGATAGTGAGCTTAAAAGGGTGGGAGGGTGGGCAGAGGAGACTGTGAAAGGCAGAGATACTAAACAAATATTTTGCTCAGTATTTACAAAGGAAGGAGGGCACATAAAACAAACAGTAGTAACACGCTGGATACAGAAGTTGATACTGGCCCATTTACAGAAGAAAGGGTTCTGAAAGAACTCTTAAAACTGAAGGTGGACAAAGCAATGGGGCCTGATGGGATTCATCCCAGAATTCTAAAGAACTAAGGGTAGAACTAGTGACACCACTGACTACCCTTTTAACAAATCATGGAGGATGGGTGGTACCTGAGGACTGGAGGAGGGCAGATGTGATTCTTCACAAAAGTGGGAGCAAGGCAGAAGCAGGAAACTATAGACCTGTTAGTTTAACCTCAGTGATAGGGAAAATGATGGAATCACTTCTAAAGGAAAGAATTGTCAAGTATCTAGAGGCCAGAGGGCACAGGACCCTAGGCAGCATGGATTCACAGTGGGAAGGTCATGCCAGACGAATCTGATAGATTTCTTTGACTGGGTGACCAAAGTAGATCAGGGAGGGCTGTGGACATGGTCTACCTAGACTTTAGCAAGGCATTTGACACAGTCCCACACAAAGATTAATATACAAGTTAGCCAGCCTGGGTGGGTCCCAAGATGACAGCCTGGGTAAAGAATTGGCTGGAGAATAGGACACAGAGGTAATAGAAATGGAGTCCACCAGAAGAAAGGAGGGTTACTAGTGGGTACCGTAGGGTTCAGTATAGGACAGTCCTCTTCAATGTCTTTATAAGCAACATTGCAGAAGGACTGGAAGGAAAGTATGTCTCTTTGCAGATGACACTAAGATCTGCAACAGAGTTGATGCACAGGGTGGGGTGGAAAGGATGAGAAGGGACTTAGTAAGGTTAGAGGAATGGTCAAATGTATGGCAGCTTAGATTCAATGCTAAGAAGTATAATGCCCTTGAAACAAAACCCAGGGAAAAGTACATAATGGGGGTGAGATACTAACAACAACAAAAATGGAGAGGGACCGGGGTAGTCATATCAGATGACCTAAAG
This sequence comes from Neoceratodus forsteri, assembly GCA_016271365.2. Classification (NCBI taxonomy): domain Eukaryota; kingdom Metazoa; phylum Chordata; order Ceratodontiformes; family Ceratodontidae; genus Neoceratodus; species Neoceratodus forsteri. The sequence continues at coordinate 288,529,329 of CM057454.1, forward strand.
ATGGGCAAGCAATGTGAGAGGGCAGCAAGGAGGGCTGGGGAACACTGGGATGCATAGGAGAGGCATCACCAGTAGAAAACAGGAAGTTATTATCCCTCTGTACAGACAGCTGGTGAGACCCCATCTGGAGTACTGTGTGCAGTTCTGGAGACCTAATCTCCGAAAGACATAGACAGGATGGAAGCTGTCCAGAGGAGGGCAACTAAAATGATGCAGAGTCTGCACCGGAAGTCATATGAAGAGAGACTTAGGAGCTTAATATGTATAGCCTCGAGGAAAGGAGGAGAGGGAGGACATGATAGAAACTTTCAAGTACCTCAAGGAATCAACAAAGTCCAAGAGGGTAGCATCTTTCAAAAAGAGGTGTGCAAGAACAAGAGGGCACAATTTGAAGATAGAGGGGGCGGCTCAGAGGTAATTTAAGGAAGCATTTTCACAGAGAGGGTGTGGATGCATGGAATGGCCTTCCAGAGGAGGTTGTGGAGTCAAAATCAGTGGTGGAATTCAAGCATGCATGGGATAGTCATAAGACAGTTCTGGGGGTTGGGGGTAGGAAGAAGTAGGCTGCTGGTTAACTAGGATCTGCAGCTTATCCAGTAGGTAGAGAAATGGGCAGACTGGGTGGGCCAAGCGGTCCTTATCTGCCATCAAATTCTATGTTTCTATGTTTCTATGTATAGGTCCTGGTTATGAAAGGCCATTTGGAAAATACACAACAGAGGCAAGCATGGGAGGTGAAACTGATTTTTCTTTTGAATACAGTGCAAAATGGCATGAACATTGACATCGGTTTTATGCCCACAACAATATTTAAAGTGTTCCTGTTTTGTTTTTGCCCTGGTTTAAGGTACAACACATGGGCAGTTATTTGTTTACATGCTTCTAATATGCTTACATTTTAAAATGGTTTTATTTATTCTATCTAAATGTGGATTCAGAGATTTGTCTCTAACTTGTGGGTGGTGTTTATCATGGCTTTTGTTTCACATATGCAAACTTCTATTTAATAGTAAAAGATTTTAGTTTCATACAGGCATATGGAATACATTGACATTATTAGGGCAACTGAACTCCATTTACAAGGTGGTCCTGTTTCAGGTTACAGTTTACATGTTCGCAAACAATATTGACTAATGAACACTAGTTGCAGACTGCACATATTTTAACAGTGTGAGTTTAAATATTCACAAATAATATTGACAAATGAACACATAGTTACAGACAGAAACATGTTTACATAGTGACAGCATTGAAAATATATGTAAAAAAATCATGTGTAGGCTCATTTTCTGCTAGTGCAGCATGTCTGCAATTTCATTAAGTGCTCAGCACCAAGACACACGCAGTTTCTCATTATGCTTCCTGGGTTTATACGGTTGTGTTTAACTAAAAAAAGGGGGGTAATCTCTTAGTTTTACACATGCAAAACTGCTGTTCTAAATACTTAAAACACACACACACAGAGTTATGTATTTAAAATATTTCTAATTAATATGCTTTAGTGCACATACACACACACACATAAACACAAACACAAATTTTCTTTAACTTGGCTTCAGTGAGACTTGTAACATTGGGAATTTACTCAAGCAATAATGCATGACAGGGTGTGTGTTGTTCTGGGATAATGTCATGCTTGGGGTGACTGGGATGAGGTTGCAGGCCAAGTGCATCCAACACCCCAGAAGTGATGTTATCCCAGCACAACACACACCCTGGAGTGTATTATTGCTATTATAGAATTGCTCCTTTATATTAAAAAAATTTAAAAAGTATTTTTGAAAACTCATTTTGAGTTAATTTATTAATGATGAGGTATATTAAAGGAAAAAAAAAATAGTTCTGTTTTGGCCAGTAGGTGGTGCTGCTGGTAAATGAATGAGCTTGTCTCTGCAAACAGCTCCTCCACACATACACATTTCTCTTTTCCTGTTTGAGATGGTGTGGTAGTCTGTGATGGATGATTCTGATGAAGTTTCTATGGTGGCAGTTTTGAGGGAGACCGGGAGCAGGAGAAACACATGAAGTGTACTGGGTGAGTGTTACAATGTTGTCTGCGCTGCACTTTGGATTATTCTGATTGTGATCGGTATAACTCAAGGAATGGAAAGATGATGGCTGCTCCAGTACTGCAGCCTATTCAAGGATTGATCGGTAAAATGTGTTTGACTGTTCTTTTGTTTGTTTGTTTTTTGCTTTGAGACCTACAAAGAAGTAGCAAGAGTGAGCTGTCTGTCCTGCAAGCAATGAAGGGCGGCTTTTTGAAATTGCCTGCGCTACTGAGGGAGGATCAAAATGCCATCTCAGATGTTGGCTTTTTTTTATTTTAAAGCTTTTTCTGTTCTGAGGAATACTGTGGGGGGGGGCAGTTGGTGTGAGTGTGTGTGCTTGTGGCAGCTGGCAGTGAGGGATTCAGGGTCAGTGAAGGCAGTTGCACCATGAGAATTAATTAAGTGGGCTGCCATGCTGGATCAGTGAAGTGGGCTAAGTGGATTGATTGGCTTTACAGTTGCTGTGATCTTTGGTGTGCTGGGACTAGACCCATGAAGTTGTAGCGGGATAACATCATGGGTCCAGTCCCAGAGTGACCAATCAGAGGCCAGCATTCTTTCTTGCCATTGTATAATATGTAACATTCCATTCCATTCCATTCTGTGACATTTGACAAGATAGTCTTAGGGATGCCTGCATATTTATAGTTGTATTTCTTAACTAATGTCTAATCTGTCACACTCATGTATAAAATATTTTTTTCTCTGGGCTTTAAAATGTGAGTTTTCTTAAATATCTGCCATTTCTCCTGAAGAAGACCTCTGTTTGAGGTCTAAAATGTAAGGTCTTTCTGTAATCTCTGTTGGTCCAATAAAATGTATTAAATCACTTAATTCATGCATCTTGTTGTGCAAGGATCAATACGGCAACAAAAATCTTTTGACATCTCAAGTGGCATACCTGCAGGAAACAAAGCTTACCAAGAGAGATTACTCATTTCTAATCAGAGATTGGGTGGGACAAGAAAATCATGCCAGTACACAGACCAGGAAATGGGGAGTTGTGATCCTTATTCATAAGGCCCTCAAGTGGACAGTGTTAAAGTTTCTTTCAGATCCACAAGTCAGGTAGGTTTTGCCCTTAGTCTCCACCCCTGCTGGTCCTCTCCTTCTGTGTATTATATTTGCACCGAATGAGGATGACCTGCAGTTTTTCATGCCCTAGCTAGCAAAATAGGCTCTTTGGTTTCCACAGATACCCCCATTCTGGTAAGGGGGGATTTTAATCTAATGCTTGCTCCTATGGCAGATAGAAGTACCACTGGAAAAGAGAACCATGTTAAAGAGGTACAGTCCCTACACCATCTGATGCAGGACTTAGGCCTTACAGACATCTGGAGCATGTTTCATCCTAGGTATCGAGACTATGCATACCATTATGAAGTGCATGAGTCTCACAGCAGATTAGATTTTTGGCTTACCTCCACCTTCCTGCCCAGGCATCCCTAAACTCTACCATTCTTTCCTTAGTAATCTCTGACCATGCCCCAGTGTAGTTACACTAGGTCTGGGGTCCTCCTGTGTGTATCTCCCCCTCTTGGAGACAAGATTCCCTTCTACTTCATGACCCAAAATTCCTCCCTTGGGTGAGGAAAGAGAGCTCTCTCTTTTTTCAGGAGAACCCTATGTCTGACACATTGGCTGGAAAGATGCGGAAGACTTTTAAAGCCACTACTAGTGGAAAAAGTATTGGTTATGCTGCCCAGAGGTGTACGTGCAGAGACCAGAGGTTAAGAGATCTGGAAGAAGGGCTGAAATCAGCTGAAGTAGCATACAAGGCCCAACATAACCCCTCCCTGCACTCCAGTTAAGGCTGGAAGGTTCTAGGGCTTAAAATGGAAATTAACTTCCTACATTCCAGAAAGGCTGATATTGCCATCCTTCACCTAGGACATAAATATTTGGAAGGGGGGATAAGGGAGGGAAAATCTTAGCCTGCCAGCTACATAAACAACAGGCAGATAGACACATAGCAGATTGTGAGATCCCCAGGGTAGAGTGTAGATCAATCCACAAGACATAAATAAAACAATGACATCCTTTTATACTACCTTATATACAGCTTCCCACCCTCAAATCCAAACTTTCATGGATAAAGTTGCATTACCCAAGCAAATACCACAGCAGAAACAGCTATTAGATACCCCTCTGAAAGTCAAGGAAGTTAACAAAGCCCTGTTTTCCCTTCAGACAGGCAAATCTCCTGAGGGAGATGGTGTTCCTGTAGAATTCCTACAGGCACTGGCCCCTTGATAACCCCACTCTTATGTCAGGTTTAATCAGTGGCCAAGGAACTGGGTACCTTTCCTCCTGTACTTTGGGAAGCTGAAATCACAGTGCTGCCAAAAAAAGTAAAAGATGCCACCTTAGCTGCCAGCTATAGCAGAATATCCTTCATAAATGTAGACAGCAAAGTCTCCTGCCACCCTTACTACATCCCTCTTAGGCAGGCTTTATACAAAGCAGATTTAGTGCAGATCATATTAGATCACTAATCAATCTTATGCACTCAGCAGAAGGCCTAGTGTCCTCTACAAAGCTATAGCAGTAGAGTTCAAGGAAGCCTTTGATTTGATCAAATGGGACTACCTGCACCTAGTGTTACAACATCTTGGCTTCAAAGACAGATTTCAATCCTGGGTTATGGCTATCTTCTCTTCCCCCAAGGCACGAGTATCAACCAACTCTTTAATCTCTACACCTTTCTCTTTAAAGAGGGGAACTAGACAAGGGTGCCCTCTGCCCCCCTCCTTTTTGTGTTAGCAGTAGAGTCCTCTGCAGCAGCAAGCAAGACAGCATAAATAAATTCAAGGGCTGGCAATTGGAGAGGAGTGTTTCCCCACTCTGATGTATGCAAATGACTTACTAATCCCCCTGTTGGACATAAATCAATCAATAAAGCCCCTCTTAAAGTTACTAAATCTCTTTGCTGAATATTCAGACCTAAGGATGAATCAATCCAAAACTGAAGTACTCCCTCTTTATCAGTATTGACAACCCCATATAATCCATATTTGACAGGGTCAATGAACAACTCGGCACAATGTAGGAAGGCAGCTGCAAAGGCCAACAAAATGCTGGGTTGTATTGCAAGGGGTATATCCTCAAGGAGGGAGGGAGGAGGTGATTCTGCCACTGTATAGGTTATTAGTTAGTCCACACCTGGAGTACTGTGTGCAGTACTGGTGTCCGTATCTGAAGAGGGACATTAAGTTACTGGAGGGGGTGCAGCGCAGGGCGACAAAGAGGATCAAGGGGCTGGGGGACTTATCATACGAGAGGATGTTGAAGGAGTTGAACATGTACTCACTGGAAGAGAGGAGGGACGGGGTGACATGATTGAAACCTTTAAATACATGAAAGGAATAAACAAGACGGGTACAGAGGGGCTGTTCAAAGTAAGGGAGGGGAGGGCCACCAAGGGCCATGATATGAGACTGGAGGGAGGAAGGTTCAGGAGGGAGATGAGGAGATACTTTTTTACAGAGAGGGTGGTGGCTGGGTGGAATGCGTTACCTGCAGAAGTGGTATCCAGTAGAACACTGGACTGCTTAAAAAGGGGATGGGACAGGACAAGGGGGAGGGTTAATGACGGGGAAGGGTGGAAGGGATGGGCAGCTGCAGAATAAGGGGTGCTAGCTGTGCATTCGAGCAGACTTGATAGACCTCTAGGCCTTTATCTGCTGGCAAATTTCATATTTTCGTATATATATGGCCTGAAATGAACACAGTCAGATATTACATATCTAGGAATTAAAACAGTGCCACAAATTGAGCAGATATAAAACATTAACTTACAGCCCTTAGTAAACTCATGTAAAATGGAATTTAACAGGTGGAAACTCCTGAGACTCATTATGGCAGGGAAGAATGCCACAATAAAAATGATCACAGCCCCAAAATATTTTACTTAATGTCACATATCTCCCTTGAACTCTCAGCAAGCTGGCCCCAGAAAATGAATTACTGGTTAATTTTATATGGGAAGGTAAGAAGCCAAGATTCACTCATAATAAGCTAAAATCTTACTAGAAAACGGTGGATGGTGCATTCCATGGATAGAAGATTACAAGTTAGCTTTCCAATCAGCACAAACCATACATTGGTTCAGGCCTTGTTCTGACTCTCCCTGCAATGTATTCACATGGAGCTTTAACAAGGGGGCAGGTAAATATACTTGCATCACTGCTATACTTCACCCTGCATAGGCCCAGGAACTCCCACCATACAATAGGTCCTTTCCATAATGTACTGGCGTCAGCTTCACCAAAGATTGGGCTGCATCCCAATCCTTCCCCAGCATATACCCTTATGCATAACACCACTGTTTTGATTGACAGTCTGCCTATCGTGGGGCCACAATGGGCTACCAAGGGTACTTATTTTCTCGCAGATGTTCTAGACCAAAGAAAAGGTGTGGTGGCTGAATTTCAAACATTAAAAAGTAGATGGGGCCTCTCTTCCACTGACTTACAAATTCAATATGCAGTTATGCTTCTCATTCAATTGCTGGACCAGACAAAGAACTATGTCCCACTCATGGGTTGGTTATCTAAGCCCAAAGGGCTAGTGGGCAGTATATACTCCTTGCTAAGGGAAATTCTACTCAGCCAATCCACAGACTCTAAAGTCAGATGAGACAGAGCAATGAGTATAACTATTACTGACTCATAATAGGAGCAATGCTAGGGCACCACCCACATCATATATAAAGATGCCTGGAGTAGATCTATTCAAAACAACATTTTGCACTCCTGGTATAGAACCTGCATGGTTCTACATGTAGTCAGGCTTATCAGAACAACAAATGCTGGTGATGCCTCCAGTATACACGGGGTCTGTAGCACATCTTATGACCCTGCCATAAAATTCAGACCTCTTGGCAACAGGTATGCCAGCTAGGCTGCAGGGTTCTCCACAACTTAATACCCCGACTGCTCCTTTACTACTGCTAGGTATGAAGCCTGTGGCACAGTTCTTGACTCTGCAGGAGTACAGATGGCTTGTCCTTTTAGTTATGCAAGTAAAGTGATTATCACTCTGCAAGTGGTGTAGCACACTTGAGCCCACTATTGGGGAACTGCTTGCCTCCTTAATGAATCTAGCTGAGCTGGATAGACTATCCCATTCGGCAGCCAATCAGATGTCCCATTTTTACAACTGTTGGCACTTGTATATGGCTTATGTACACATCCAGATGTGTGTTAGTTGACTATGGAAATGTACCTCCCTCCCTCGCCTTGAATATGGAATCTGGGAAAGTGTTACAAGTTTGGTAATTTACCTCCTTATGTTATCTAAACTATGCATATAGTTCTAGTTACAGTTCTTAGTGTTAGCTTTGTATGCTTTATGTTATATTTGCTCTGTTCAAGAATGGGAGGACTCCCCACATCCAGTTCAAACAGGTACTGCCTAACTGATCTTACCAGAAGCCATGATGCTACATGATCTCAATACCCAACTTCCACCCTTTACTTGTCAATTACCCCAACACTGGAATGTATCACACATTTTAAACTATGCTGATTGCTAATATGCCTGTCTCACATGCAGTATTGTTCTTGTATCATTGCCTCTTATTCACTGCAATGTATGTTAATGTGTTTATGGAAAACAATAACAAAGTTTAACAACAAAAAAAACTGTCTTGGCACAGTGCTAGGTGCTGACTGAGTTTTTTTTTTTAAACTGACTGGAGGAATGGTGTAGAATGAAAGAGGTTTGAATTGACTGGAGCGGGTGGGGGGTGGTGGAGGAATGTCTTGTAGCCTTATTTGCATCCTGCAAGACCACGATAACAGATCAATATCTTCCTTGCCTACAGTGTGAGAACAAAGGACTGAATTGTCCCATCACAGTGCTGTTGTACAGTCACGTAGGCATAAGCACCACTGCTTGGTCAAAGTGAGACATCTTTACCAGTTGCTGCTAGTCCTACTTCTAACTAAACAACAAAGTCTCAGGTCACTGGTTTGAGCAGCTGAAGAACTAATGTCACAGCAAGCCTGCAGTAGACACAACTGGCATTCTGCAAACAAGAATGCACACTAGCTACAGATCTGGATCAATGGTGCAAAGGAAAAATAGGGACTATATCCCTCTCTAAACAAAGACAGGAATGTACATGCATGCAAAATACCCCACAGTAAAAATAAAGTACTCAAAATGTTATTTAATTAAGTAATGTTCAAACAGGAGCAAAAGAGCAACTTATAACCTTTTTTGAGCACAGCAAGGAGGAAAGCTCTGATGGTCAGGCTATATCCTCATTGTTTCACTTCTAGGCTGGAGACTTCTACAGGGGATGTTAGTGGTCTGGATGTGACTTTCTTTTATACTCTGAATTTCTTATAGAGACATTACATTATAATAAATTAATTTATTTAAACACATAATACAGTGTTTTAAATTTCAAGTAATGAACTTGGTTAGTTCAAAATAATACCTTGATCTTAGCAGGTATATTTAAGGAAGTACTTTACAGATGTTTATACAGACACACGTCGTGGCCTGAGAAAAATTGTTACTTAAAATTCCCACAACAAAAGGAAATGGAATGCCAAGGCACAGTACAACACAATTTAAAAGATTCATTCTATTTTATACCATGGGAGGGTTGAAAACAGGGCTGAATAAAAATGGATTCATGCTGAGGTCCCTCAGTCTCTCTTTGTGGGGCTTTTGATGCAACTCCTGTACCATTTTAGTTGCCCTTCTCTCGACTGCATTTACACTGTCTACATCCTTTGTGAGGTGTGTCCTCCAAAACTGAACACAATACTCTGTGTGGGGTCTCACAAGTGAGCAATAGAGGCAACACTACCTCCCGCCTTCTGCTGGAGGTACCTTCCCCTATATATCCCAGCATCCCACTGGCCCTACCCACTGCTTTGTCACACTGTCCTGCCACTTTGAGGTCATCAGATATGATAACTCTAAGGTTTCCAGCTCAGTGACTATCAGTACCTCCCTCCCCCATCCTATACTTATCTCCTGGGTTTTATTTATTTATTTATTTGTTTATTACATTTTGGTGACTGGGTAAGCCCACTGGGCCCCGGAGGTCCCTTTTTCAGGGGCGACCTGGGATTACATAGCAATGGTAAATATCACAGTATGAATGACAATTATACAGTATGATACAAGTTATACAGTAATATACAGACAGCTGGTTACATGTGCTGTGAACAGCAGGTTTCTATGCCCCAGGTGCATGATTTTGCTCTTTTTGGTATTGAACCCTAACTGCCATGCTCTTGACCATTCCTCAGGTTTCTAAAGGTCCCTACACATTCTTTCCATCCCTTCTGAGTTTTGCCCTATTACAGATTTTAGTGATATCTACAGATAGACATAGTTTTCCTTATAGTTCTTCTGCAATGCCACTTATGAAGACATTTGAAGAGGACCGGTCCCAGTACCGAGCCATGAGGTGCCCTGCTGGTCACTTGCCCCTAATTAGAGTGAGTACTGTTACCCACCACTCTATGTAGCCTAGCTATTAACCAGTTCTTTACCCAATTCACCAGTTTGGAACTCACTTCTTCACTGCTCAATTTCTTTGTCAGTCTCCTGTGTGGTACAGTGTTGTACACCTTGCTAAGATTCACATATGCTAAGTCCACTGCCCTCCCCTAATCTATTTACCTTGTCACCCAGTGCAAGAAATCAATCAGATTCACATGGCATGACCTCTGCACTGTGAATCAATGCTGCCTTTGTTCTTATAGCCCACTGGATTCAAGGTACCCTACCAAATTTTCCTGCAACAGGGTTTCCATTAATTTCCCTGCCACTGATGCGGGACTGACTGGCCTCTACATTAATTGTCATCCTCCTCCCTACTGTTGTTCTAATGGAGAGGGACCATGTCTGCTCTCCTCCAGTCCTCAGAGACCATGCCTATTTCAAAGGAGCTGTTCAATAAGCCCATCAATGGGGCCATTAGCACCACTATGAGTTCCTTTATTACCCTTGGATGTATCCTGTTCACTCCCATAGCCTTCACCACTTTCAGAGCTGTGAGTCCCCTTTGGGACTCTTTCCTCTAAAAATGGACTTCTGTCGACCTCTCCCCCCTTTGTTGCTGCTGCTCTGTGATAGTTCCCCCCCCTTTCTGGAAATGAGACCTAGGTTTGCCTTAATCCAACAGACTAACTGTAATTTTAGACATTAAAGGCTATCTGTGAATGAATAATGCACTGTGATTCAGTTTTATTTAAAATGTCCTTTTTTTATATTCCTTGAATGAAACTTGTGGCATAACAGCTCCTCACTGAGTTTATGGAATATACCCACCAAAGGAATGCTGAATGGGACCCCCATGAAATTGAGATCAGAATTGCTAAATACATCAAGGTGATACTAAAACATTATTTAATTTTAATTTTATTTAATTTTTATTCAAACTGGTAAGCAGATTAGCAAAAATTGCCATTTTCACAGAGACCAGTACATAAATACAGTACCATTATTAAAAATATTCACAGTTGGAACCCAATAACGTCATATAAAACAAACATGATTTGAATCAAAATGTGTGGACATTTATATAAAAATAGATATTTTGGGGTCTTTGCAATGTAATGAATGCTTTAAAAGTTTTGCAGTTTAAATTATAATTTGAATTTATGGCCATTTGATTATACAGACATAAACTATGTCCAACATAACAATTAATAGTTGTTCATGAAATTTGTTATCAATCTATAAATTCTCATTAGGACTTTGATCCAGAAACAAATGGTTTGATATCTTTTATTGGATCAACATAGATGTTGCAAAAAGAAAACAATGTCTTAGCTTTTGGACCAACCAAGTCCTTCCTTGGAGACTTATGACAATTGTTCAGACAGTCACAATCTCTTAACATCCAGATCATACATAAAAAACAATCCAGAAAAAATTCTCATTGGTTAGAAGTGTCAATACCAAATGCTGTCTTGCTGGCACTGGTATTGGTAGTGCGGGAGTTAGAGAGATGAATAATAGGAATGGCAGTGAAGTATTGAACTGATGCCAACCCCACCCCCACCCTGCAGAGACTGACAGGCATTGAGGTGTGCCTTTGGGTCACTGGCCATAACGCTCATGCCATTTCAACTCACCCTACCCTGCAGACACGACAAGTGTTGTGTTGTGCCTTGGGGTCTTTGAGCTTTATTCTCACCCTATTCTATAAGGAAATACATTGAAATGGGTGCAGTACAGGAGAATGGGGTGAACACTGGGGCCAAAGAGTCCAGGGCACACCTTGATACCTGTCACTGGCTGCAGGGTGGGGATAGGGGTGGAATGGCGTGAGCATTACAGCTGACAGTCCCAAGTCACACCCCTGTCACCTGTCAGTCTCTACAGGGTGGGGTTGGAAACCCTAATGCCCCAGGTTTTTTTTTGTATTTTCACTCCAAATTTTCAACATGGGCTTTTTGTGACCCCACCTCATGAACAGCAGCACTATCAGTTCATTAGCCAAAAGGTGATTTTGCACAGTGACTGTGCCATCTGGCGCCACAGGTGTGAAAACACATTTTGGCCAGCATGAGAAAAATGACAGCTGTACTGTTCATGGGGAGGTGTAAAAAAATGGTCATTTTGAAAATCTGGAGTGAAAATATGAAAAATTGGTGAAGTCACAAGCGTGCATAGAAACTGTGCAATGCATGCACGTAACGCAATCATTTTGGGGATATTTTTAACCAAATTTTCAAAATAAGCATTTTGGGACCTCCACTCATGAACAGTGTCACTGTGATTTTGTTAATCTTTCCCAAGCATTGATTTCCCACAGCGAGCACACCATTGTGCGCCACATGTGCGAAAACACATTTTGGGCAGGATGTGAAAAATGACAGCTGTACTGTTCATAAGGAGGTGGAAAAATGGCAATGTTAAAAATCTGGAGTAAAAATATGAACATTTGGTGAAGTCACAGGCGTACATAGAAACTGCACAACGCATGCCCGTAACGCAATTATTTGGGGGACGTTTTTAACAAAATTTTCAACGTAAGCATTTTGGACCACTGGTCATAAACAGTGTCACTGTGATTTTATTAATCTGTCCCTAACGTTGATCTCCCACAGCAACTGCGTCATTTTGCACCACATGTGCGAAAACAAATTTCAGGCAGGATGTGAAAAATGACAGCTGTACTGTTCATAAGGAGGTGGGAAAAAATGGCAATGTTGAAAATCCATAGTGAAAATATTAAAAATTGTTGAAGTTACAAGCTTACGTGGAAACTGCTTAATGCACTCTCGTAACAGAGTAATTTTTCAGATTTTTTTTCACCAAATTTGCAATGTAGGCTTTTGGGGACCTCACTTCATGAACAGTGGCACTGTCATTTTGTTAATCAGTCCCAAAAGGTGATTCCGTGCAATTACCTCAAAATGACTTTCCAGGACTGAATAATGAGATGACAGTGCATGTTTTTATGAGGTGGAGTCCCAAGAAACCCGTGTTGAAAATTTTGAGCCAAAATTCAAAAAAAACGCCTGAGATATCCATCAAAGTTGAAAACCCCCATTTATGCCATTATACAGCTTACTGGCATTTCTTCATTTTGCAGTTCAGCTTCGAAGAGTGCAGACGTGTTCCTGCTCCACCGAAGATCACAGAGCTGGACCTCCAGAGGCAAGTATGGGGTGACGGGGGTGTGGGGAGGTGGGGTGCGCAGAGGGTGGGTACGGATTGGGGGAGGGGAGGCACCATGGAAAATGGACCATTTTATTTTTTCAGGTACACAAAAAAATAACTGGACCTCACAGGACCATTTTCTTTCTTTACAGGTGAATTAAAACAAATGTTGGGCACACTGGAGTGGGCTCCCAGTGTGCTCCATGACTTTTGGGGGGCCTGATGTTGGCAATACTAGGGTGGGCTCCCAGTGTGCCTACACATGGGGTGGGCTGGGGGAGGAACATGCCGACACAGTCGGCTTTCTCTTAACTGCAGCACATCGGGTGGGCTCCCAGTATGCCACACAATGTGGGGGGGTGGACATTCCGACATGGGGATTGCACCCCCAATGTCAGCCTTCTTTTGGGACTCTGTGGTGGTGGCAGGACCCACCACCGTGTTTATTGAAATGGTTCACCAGCAAAGGCACGTAGGGAGGTGTGTCATCTGTGCCGCCGCATGATGAGCTTGACTGTAGCGGCACATTTGTTTCAAGTTGGTAGCACTTTGCATAAATTTGTGTCAGTGCTAGCATGCTGGCTAATTGGTGAATAAGGAACATACCTTCTAAAGCATGCCCTGCATTCGCCAACACTGACACACCTCTGCATTTCTCCTACTACCACAACATGTTGCTTGCGCACCTGCAAGACAACATAAAAAAATCACAAATTTAAATGGAATGAATAGCATCCCTTTAGCTTGCTGTTACTGATCTTCTTTTCAAGGTCAAACCCATAGATAAGCTAAACACTCATGCAGGCAAAGGCTGTAACTGAAATTATTAATGAATGTGTGTGTTAGGAGAACAGATTCAAAATTAAAAGCAAGACCCTTAGATTTAATACCACAAATATCCAAGTTATAACTTGATAGTATAGTATGATAAAAAAACTATTCAACAGAAATATATGTAGGGTAATGAAAGGGGAAAAAGAAAAATGCACCTTGTATGAACAACTGTTTAAAACATTCATACAAAATTAAACTTATCTGGAGATGTTTTCTAAACTATACTCTCAGTCAGTTAACACACTCCATAAACATTAAAACCTACAGTTTTGTAACAATATTTTTAACAAGATAATATCAATTGTCAGTATTATTGCCAGATAAAAAAATAATAAAAAATAAATCTCACAAGGACCACCAAGAAAATGAGTTCACGCATTCTAAAATGTTCACAGTTCAATAATAAGTCAGTACAGTGTATAATCAATTAATTAAATGTGCAGAAACAGTCATAAGAATTGGTATAAAACCCCCATGGAATTAAACTACCTCCCCATGAAAAGATAACTAGAAACAAAGTGTATATACACTATGTATGTGAGCCAAGAGTCCTAACACCCTGTAGCATAATTACGATATGTATCTGAATATAAGCCTCCTAAATATGTAAGCACAACCCCAATCCCTCCCCCACACACAGCACCCTCCACACAAAAAAAACACCATCCTTCAAACCACTCAAAAAATATACAGAAAATACCCCCCCAAACACACACACAGTAAACTTCCCCCCTTCATACACACTCACACAAGACAACCCAACCTCCCCAACCCCCAAACACACATATGTATATTTGGTGACAAAATACAACATATTGATAACCAGTTAAAAATGACTCTATGAAAATAAAAACAACAACAACAAAAAAAAAGAAAGAAAACACACCTAAGTCCTGTTAAATGTCCATCCTATGGAGTAAAAGTCTGGATAAGTTTAATTGAGGTAGTGTGTCAAGAAACCCAAATCAATATTCATGCCATTTGCTACCATATTGATAAGTAAAATAAGCTTAATCTCAAACGTCCATCTCTGTTGTGTATTTTTTTTAAAACCTTTTAAGACCATTACTGCCATTTCTGAGATTCAGTGGTCATTCTGAGAGAGTGTCACCCCACTGGTTTGTCAGTCATCTTCATATTAATGGTATGGCTGTGTGTGTTCATTCTAGTGTGGAGAGCTTGGCTTGTCTCTCCAACATATCCTGTTTGTGGACATCTCTTGCATTGAATGAAATAAACAACATTACATAATGTACAGGTATAATTCCCCTGTATCCTGAATAGTCTATTTTGTGATGTAACCACACAATCTAAAGTGGAAATGGGCTCACAAGTCCTACATCTGGGTTGATTACAGGGTTGTGTACCATGTAGCGTCATGGTACCCTGTTCTGGTGCAAGTTTACTCCTAACAATCAGGTTGGCTAAATTAGGTGGTTGTTTAAAAAACAGTAGTGGTAGGTCTTGAAAAATACAATTTTGAGTCTGTTCCTCACCAAATATAGGGTGGAGGTCCTTAATAATTTTACTTAGAAGTTCAAGGTCAGGATAGTAAGTGACAACTAAGGGTATTCTGTTGGTAGTGGTCCTTTCCTTATACTGAAGTAGTTGCTCTCTAGGTACCTGTGTGGCACATTCTATTGCGCTGGTCTAATTCTCAGGAAGAGTGTCCCTGCTCCATAAAGGTGTTTTTCAACACAGACAAATGTTTATCTCTGTCTTCCTCATTTGAACAGATACAGTGACACCGAAGTGTTTGACTGTGGTGCAATTAAGTTTAGATTTATGTATGGATAATATCATTTGTTCTGATAATACTGTATTTTTTTAGATGTTATTTATTTATTGTTAGTTAATATTATTCCATTATTGTGTTGCATGGTTTTCTGGTGGCTATAAAATGGGAGCAACTTTAGCTTAAAGTATTTATCAACTGCTGTCTATTTTTCCTTATTGTGATGCAATGTAACTAGAACAAGCTAGTCAATAGACTGTATTTGTCTATAAATAGTATGAAATGTAATGAATGCATTTGTGTCTCATCAACCTTAGTTAATTTTTAATTGTCATGTGTATGAATGTTTGATTGTTAAATTGATTAGAAAGAATATTTAAAAATCACTTGGGCAATGTAAACATTGCACCTTGAGGAATATGTTGGGTAAAGTCCTATTTTTTTTCTGGTGGCTGGCATGATGGTTTAGGGTAGGTTTTGTCTTGTTATATTATAGTATGATATGCATGCAGTAAATACATTTAATATGCCATATGCTATCTAAGTCTGTTTTTGCATTTAATTGACAAACCTCCTTTGTGCTCCTTTTTATTTTGTGTGAATACACAAAAGGTCTCGAAACTTATGTATCCATTTGGATTTCTAGGAAACATATAAAATGGTCAAGATAACTGCCAATATTTGGCAGACTGACACCAAGGGAGGGATATTCAGACTGCGCCAGGCTGTGGCGCAGGCCTGGGCGCAGCGCAACTGGGATGTGCCAGGGCACTGACAGGGTGATATTCAATGGTGATGCGCCATGGCTCAGCACCATTGAATATCACTCTGTGGCCACCTGCATTGAGCATGGCGCAGTGGCACAGCACCAGTGCAAGTGGTCAGAGAGGAGCAGGGGGATGCACTAGCACAAGTGCCATTGCGCTAGGTGCAGCAACCACAATATTCAAAAGTGCACATGCAAATGGGGCCATAATGCATGCAAGATGCAAATGGGGCCATTTGCATGTCATTATGGCCCCATTTGCATGCAGGTGCGCTGATCCCTGGTGACTTGCATCTGGCGGCCTGCCAGGTTGCAGCCGTTGGGGACCGACACCCCCTGCACAAACAGCAAAGTGCCCCACTGCCCGATTGTGGGCATATGTATTGTAAATGAAAGTCCAAATTCCCTGGTGGTCCAGTGGACTGCTCATAGCCTGATCGTAGGCAGAAGTATGAATAAAAGGATTAAATCCCATCCCTGGTGGCCCAGTGGACTGCTCACAGCCCGATTGCGGGCAGAGTTATACAAAAGAGATTAAATCCCATCCCTAGTGGCCAGTGGTACTTCACTCTTTCCACTGGAGCCCGCCACCTCATCTCTCAGTCAGCAGTGGGTGGCAGCTCCCCACCCGCAGCCATCTGGCCGCCCGTTGACTGACTGCGTACAGTACAGCTGTTGCCCATTGGTCAAGCGTGGGCCGATCGTGATGGCTATATTATTACAGTCCAGATATGTGAATGGATTCATTCACATATCTGGACTGTGTAGTACAGTACAGTCTGCATGCCCATTGGCCCATGCTGTGGAGTAATGGGAGTACAACTGTACTGTACGCAGTCAGTCAGTAGGCAGCCAGGTGGCTTGTAGGTGGGGAGCTGCCACCCACCGCTGACAAGGGGGGGAGCGGAGTGGTGAGGCTCAGTGGTAGGGTGGGGAGGGGGTACTGCTGGACCACCAGGGATGGGATTGCATCTCTTTAGTATAACTCTGCCCGCGATTGGGCTGCGAGAGGTCTACTGGACCACCAGGGATGGGATTTAATCCCCTTAATCATACTTCTGCCCACGATTGGGCTGCAAGAGGTCCACTGGACCAGCAGGGAGTTTGGACTGTTTATTGTACTGCATCTGCCCTTGATTGGGCATGGAGGGTTGCTACCCGACGGATGGTGCCACCGGAGCATGGGTGGCCACCCACAGCTGGCAGCTGCCATGTTGCACCCTGCAATACGGCAGCTCAACTGTGGGTGGCCGGCTGTTGTTCCTTTATTTTTTGGAACAACTGCATGTGGCACATATAGGGGTTGCGCTTGCGTGGGCTCCGCACATCCTGGGCTGAATATCGGGATGTGCCGGGTATGCATGGGCTCTCCCCCGTACTTGCGTCGCACACATTACTGATGTGCCCTGGTGCATCGGGATTTGTGCCACCGGTGTATCAGTGGGTTGCACATGGCACAACTGTGTTGGCCATGCACAACCCTTCTGAATATCCCACCCCAATTGTGACTTTTCTCTCTTTCTTTCCCAAGTCAAGCTCTGTGCAGTATTCACTGGAGAGGGAAGAGAGACATTGTAGCTTTCAAAAAGCCCCTTTGCTGGCAGATAAAGGAACACAATATGCAGTTGGAGAATGGCAAGCTGATATTGGAAAAATGTAATGTCTGCTCCTGTAGACTACAGCTATTATGTTGTTGTTGTAGTGGGAGGGAGTTTTGCACTTGGGAAACAGGTAGGGATGCAGCCTGCAAAACAAGTACCTCTCAGAAAACAGTGTGTGTGCTGCTATGGGAGCACTGAGTAGAAGGGGCCCACCTGTACACAATGATTTCATCGTACTGTGAGAGTTAGCAGCTATTCAGTTGCTCTGTTTGGCTCCCAACCACAGTGATTGACAGCCTGACAGACCAACAGACCAATTGACAGCCTGACAGACCAATTGATATGCTGCAGAATGAGCAGCAAGCCTTTTTACTGACTTGAAAGAACAGAAAGGCAGATGGTGATTTCCTTGCTATCTAAATGGCTTGCATATGAGAAAAACTCTTAAAAACAGTATTTCTGTGCATGTGTACTATGTGTATCATATGCCAGGATTTCAAAATAGAATTAAAAAGCTTATTCCAGAGCCGAGGAAGGAAAGTAAAATAGGAACAGTATTTCAAATATTTTAACCTTGGTCCGAGTTCCACTGACTTTTTACAAAACTGACAAAGGATAATTACTCAAGTCAAATTAGTAAAGTTAAAGCAGTCATACCCTCACCCTGACTGAATAAAAGGCACAGGATAAACAGTTCAAGTTGTTGCCTCTATGTTGTATTCAAAATAGTGCTGGAACCAAGTGCAGACAGTGGTACAAGATGATAACAGGCAGACAACATAGTGCCAGCGCATCAACTGAAGTAAACTCTTGCTATATTAGCTTCATCAGAGGTTAATAAGCCATCAGTCTTCTACCATTTAAATACTCCTTACTTACATCAAGTGATTCACAAACATTGTCACATGACTACTATGATAGCTAATTTTCATGCCCAGTAAAACAAAAAGCGCACTGTGAATAAATAAAAAACCTTCACAATTCCCAGCATAAATACACAATTTCATATCATCATATCTCTGAAATTTCAGATTTCTTAAAGTCTTAGTTGGAGTGGTATCCCAGCTCCTATTTGGCTATGTCAGTAATCCAATAATGCAACTTAAATCCAATCCAAAGTGTCTCTGTGGCACAATCGGTTAGTGCATTGGATTCTTAATCGAAAAGTTGGTGGTTCAAGTCCACCTAAGAATAGTTTGGAAGGGCAGGGCCCACAGCTCAGCACCATGGACACAGGGGGGAGGGAGGTAGGCACTAGTCCCTTCACAAAAGAAAAGGTCCTACAAGAGCTCGATAAGCTCAGGGTGGACAAGGCAGTGGGACCTGATGGCATACATAAATGAGCTAAGGGTTTAACTAGCAGAGCCATTATCAGAACTGTTAAGTGAGTCTCTGAGCACAGGAGAAGTACCAGAAGACTGGAGAGGGGCTCATGTGATCCCGCTCCAAAAGAGTGGTAGCAGGGAGGAGGCAGGGAACTACAGACCAGTCAGTCTTACCTCAGTAGTGGGCAAGATTATGGAGACACTTATTAAGGAAAGGATGGTGCTACACCTGGAATCCATAGAAGCACAGGATCCAAGACAGCATGGGTTTACAAAAGGAAGGTCCTGTCAAACTAATCTCATAGATTTCTTTGACTGGGTAACCAGAGTGGTGGACCAAGGGTGAGCAGTTGATGTCGCCTACCTTGACTTCAGCAAAGCTTTCCATACTGTTCCACATAGAAGATTGATTAATAAGCTGGATAGGCTCGGGGTGGGTCAGAAGTTGGTCAACTGGGTAGCAAACTGCTTGACGGGCAGAAAACAGAGAGTGGTTGTAAATGGTATACAGTCAGAAGAGATGCAAGTCACAAGTGGGGTACCTCAGGGATTAGTCCTGGGCCCAGTCCTCTTCAATATCTTCATCAGTGACATTGCTGATGGACTGGAGGGTAAGGTTTGTCTCTTTGCAGATGACACCAAAATCTGTAACAGAGTAGATGATCCAGACGGGGTGGGCAGAATGAGAAAAGATCTGGATGAACTAGCAAAATGGTCAGAAGAGTGGCAACCGGGGTTTAACGCAAAGAAGTGCAAAATCATGCACATAGGGAAGAGAAAGCCTGAAGCCACCTATAGGCTGGGAGGAGAGTTTCTGGCAGTCACAAGGGAAGAAAGAGACTTGGGCATCATCATCACCGATGACCTGAAATCATCTAAGCAGACCACTAAAGCAGTAGATAAGGCTAGGTGGATGTTAGGGTGTATTAGTAGGGGTATCAAAAGTCAGAAGAGGGAGATAATAATCCCTCTTTTCAAGACACTGTTTAGGCCCCATCTGGAGTACTGCATGCAGTACTGAAGGCCACACCTTCACAGGGAAATTAACCAAATTGAGGCAGTCCAGAGAAGGGCAACCAAAATGGTGCAGGGACTGCATCAGAAAGCATATGAGAACAGATTAACGGAGCTCAATATGTATACCCTAGAGCAAAGGAGGGAGAGAGGTGATATGATCGAAACATTCAAACACCTTAAGGGCATTAACAAGGTGAAAGAGTCTAACATGTTTCAATATAAGAAGAATAGCAGGACAAGAGGACACAGCATGAAATTAGAGGAAGGCTGATTAAGGGGTAATGTGAGGAAGTTCTTTTTCTCAGAAAAGGTGGTGGATGCATGAAATGGCCTACCTCAGGAAGTAGTGGATATGAATATAGTGCAGGGCTTCAAACAGGCATGGGATAGGCATAAGGGAGCAATACAGATGAGTATGAAAAGATAGGCCACTGACAGAGCAAAGGCCGATGGCACATTTATAAGGTAGAAAAAGAAATGGGCAGACTGGATGGGCCTTGCGGTCCTTATCTGCCATCAACTTTTATGTTTCTATTTTTCTATCCCAGTAATGGTAGAGTATGTAGAGGGCATTTTATATTCAGATTACAATACCAAGATCATTCATTACCACATCAGCAGGTAGTTCATAATGCATGGGGTTCCCATTTCTTATAAAATCAGTGTACACACACTCTAGCATTAAAGGGATTTAAATTTAGGTTGCTAAATATCTTTATTGACATACAAATTGAGCTGTGATACTGCTCCATTTGGGACTTTAGAAAATCTCCTGAAACTACAGAGATATTGAAAAATTAAAGTGTGAAGGTTTTCAAGTTTATTTACTCACTGTGCACTTTATTTCTGGTTTGCCAAATGTCTGCTCCTACAGCAATACAAAATATATCTCAAGCCCAGTCCCTTTATTGGCCAGACCCTTGGATCAACAATTGTTGTTGGGGCAGTCTGTAGGATATGTCCAGTGCCCTTATTCCCAGAATTGCATTTTTGATAGCACTCCTCTTTCTTCTTGGCACCTCACACCATGATAGGCTATCCAATACCCAGGCAAAAAATTCCTTGTCTTCTCCAACCAGTGGACAGGTATCTGGTAAGGAACCAGCTAAGTAGAGAGCCATACGCCTCCCAAGCATGAAGCAAACACAAGCTTAGCAACTCAACCTTTGCTTATTCACAAATTTTAAATGGATTTTCATTGGGGGTACTGCCACTTAATAGCATACAACAGTTAAAACAGAGAATTCAGTGCACACCCTCTCCTTGTGGTAAATGTTCCAAATATACCATTCTTTCTTCCAGAATTGGCAATTTATTTATCACCCATAGGAATGGTGGTCTTTTTGTGTTAACAACAGGGCCCTGTTATGAAGTTGCTAAGTTACTAATTGTCAGTGTACACCACCCATCAGCTGCGTCACTGTTTCTAAAATATAACTTTTTTGTAAGGAGCAATGCCTAAATTGGCTTCCTTTAATTAAGGTGCATTCTCCAACCAATGGGCAGGTAACTAGTGAAGAGCCAGGTATGAGAGAGCCATACATCTCCCAAGCATGAAATAATTACAAAATCACAAAATTAGCAGCTCAACCCTTGTTCATTCACAAACTTTAAATAGCTTTTTCATTAGGGGGCACTTCCACTTTATGGCATACAACAGTTAAAACAGAGAATCCAGTGCACCCCCCATGGCAAATTCTACAAATATAATACTTTTTCTACCTGAATTGACCACTTGTTTAGTTTATCTCCAACAGAAGTGGGTGTCTTTTGGTGTTCATAACAAGGCCCTGTTGTGAAGTTGTCGAGCCACAGTACAAGTCACATTAAACTGTTCCCTCAACTCACTGGTGTAGCATTGTTCAATGAGTTTCCTAATCTGTGCAGGGTTTAATTCAATGAATTAGCAAAAGTTTAGCATTGGTTTGCATCTAGCTGTTATGAACTATAAGCTTTATTTTCAGTTGAGTGCTTATGGGTTTCGTTTCAGAAGGCAGACTAAGCAACTCTTAAGGAATGCTGTGATATTTATAAACAATGCTCTTAAGGAATGCTGTGATATTTATAAACAATGCTCTTAAGGAATGCTGTGATATTTATAAACAATGCCATGGAAATGCAGATATTGCCATTTCACTAAACAGTTACATGTGAGCTGAATAGGCAGTGAAGGATGGTTGGAAAAGAGTAGAAAGCTTCAAGAGTTTGAGTTGCCAATCCAGTAGCATCACAAGAAAACAGTTCTATACCAATGAGTTGATGGAACAGTTTAATGTGACTTGCACTGTAGCAGTCATCAAGGTAGATCACCCATCAGGTGGGTCCCTAGTCCCTAAAATAAGTAAGTGGCCAATCCAGGCAGAAAGACATGAAGGACCAATGATCATTTTCTGTTGGCTATGTCTATGTTGCTAGTACACTGTTAAGGTGGTGTGAGAGAGTGTGGGCTGTATGTTAAGACGCTGAGGAGTATCAGTAGCAGGAGTCAGTGAAAAGCAATTCAGTTTTTTACTAAAGGTATGCCATCATTGCTAAACTGTGAATTTTAATTTCACTGACCTTTCTGGACTGACTTAGAGCCCACGGTCTTCTGAGCAGTTGGATTGATGTGGTGGTTGCAGGCCTCCAGGTCCCCTTGAAGCGGTGAAGGAGTTCTAGTGGTGGGGTAGCCTGCCATGAGAGGAAGAGCACCTGGTGGAGCCTGTGGAGGCTTAGCAGCCTGCTACGCCAGACTGAGAAGGAGACAGAGAAGGAAGGAAACAATGACTTCCCAGTTGACATGCCACTTAAGGAACCGAAGCAGAAGAATTATATTATTTTTGATCAGTAAATTACAGAAATCCTTGCTTTGTACAAGAGTTTCTGCTGGATTAATTGCCATTCCTTGAGAACGGAGGGAACTGATTGATTGAACTGAATGTTATTTTGAATGTTATTTTCTCCCTTTTTTTTATGTTTTATTTTAAGTGCTCTTTTTTAATAATCTTTTTTTTCATTGGTACTTTTTTCTCCCCTAACCACCAGTCTGCTTACATCTATACATGTCCAGGCATTCTCCTGAGGTTTCTGGCCACCATCCCAAGGACCCTTGGCTCCATATTCGAACCCGCGGCATACCCCTGCATCTTGCCCCCCGTGGTGGGGAGGTGGAGAGCTCCTCTTGCACTCTCACACCAGGACTGGATCCAGTAGAGCCGTTCACCCTCGGTGCCAAGTGAGTCCCTCATGGAGACAGCCATCATGCCACCATGACTGGTGCCCATATTTTTCCTTTTTCTCCCCATGACATCTGTGGCATGCAATGATGCCAAGGGACTGGAGCGCGCATGCTACCACATGTGCCCCTTGCTGGTGTCTACCACAGCACATCCCCCCAAGTCTGCCTATGGCCTGCTGTCACCCCCCAGCCACCACTAGTGGCCAGTAGGACACTGAGGCATCCTGCCTCCCTCCCCGGAGAAGGAGAGCAGTCCTGCGGATGCTCAATCCTTCTCCTCCCCTGCTGACCCCCGATGATCCAGGCTCATTCCCAAACCTGGGTCATCAACGTGGTGTGAGGTGTGAAGTCCAGTGCTTCAACCCTCAGTGCCACCGGGCCAAATTTTAATACTTTTTTAATAATTTAAAAGTGTATGGTATGATGTGATAGGGATATAGTGACTATTGATATACTAGCAGAATACTGATTGGATACTGATTGGCGATCCACTCCAGTTAAAAAAAGAGGGGGTTTAAAGGTGTTTATAATTTAGTACAGATAGTACAGATGGAATCGTTAGGAAATTGTTATTTGTATTTAATACAAATAAAATTTTAAAAGATAATCAGAAACAGATACTGGGAACAGAAAGTAGAGGCTTCATTGGAGCATTATTGCACGTGACATCAGGGCTTATAGAGCATGTGCAGCCATCTTCCAGGAGCTAGCACCCTTTTCAGCCAAGCTAACCATGGAGAAGAACAGATAGAAGGGAGAGCACCATAATTGCATGTAGTAGTGTAGATCATGCAGAACTACAATATTATACTACTTCTAAAACCAGTTGTGGGTTTGGGTTTCTTTTTAATGGCCCAACATTTTATGTATTTGATTTGGAATTTGGAAGCAGGTATTAGATATTAGATAACCCGCTGAGAAACATGGATACATTTTTTGAGAATATTTTGAATGTATATTGACGGCAAACCTAGCAAAGGGTACTAAGGGTCTATTGCTCTATTGCTGTACTGAAACTCCACTGAAGTTGTATTTCCTCAAGAAAGAAAGGAAGGAAGGAAGGAAGGATTTATATCCACGAAGGAAAAAGGAAGATACTGAATTAAACTATACAAATATATTTATATTATAAAGTTGTAGACCCAGATTTAGTGAAACTAGCAGAAACTAGTAAAGAGTTTATTTGTTTCAGCAGGGAACAAGTTAAGTATTATGATTGAAGTGTGGGGGGTAAAACAAAAAAGCAACCTCCAAATTTATAATTTTATGCAATTTGTATGAGCTTTATAAAGCTCTGTAAAATCATTTAAAGCCTTGTAAAGTGTATAACAAGCATACCATCTTCTTCCCATTATAAGAATTTTAATTTAGAATTGCAGTGGAAGGAAGACATTGGAAACACAAAGGCATAGGGGTGTGAAGGAATAAGAAAAATAACTCACCTCAATTTGGATCTAGCATGATCCAAAGACATTTGGTGACATTTAAAAGTGGACAACACAAAAGCGGAATTAGGGACTAACAAGGAACAAGGAACAAGGAAATAGGTATAGAGGACATCTTTTGCACAGAACAATTTTTTGTGAGAGTGGTATGGAATAGTGGAACACTGGAAATTTGATCATCTATACATCTATATATGACTTTGAAACTGTGAGAAAGTGAAATCTTAAAGGGAGAACAGAAAATATTAGAGTTGATAGAAAGAAGGAAAGTGAATTTACGAACACAAAAGAAAACCGAAAGATCTGAGACTAGAAATTGTAACTTGTAGGAAGTGGTGAGACTGCTGCTAATTATAAAAGTTATTAAGGACATTGAAGTCACTGAGATTCTATAAGGACTATCTAAGGAATCTTTGAATAATTTAAAGATCCTTTAAAAGAAAAATAAAGAACAGCAAAATGTTGCTTGGATTATCGGCTGATTGGTGGATTGACTGATTAGTTGAGTGGATCTAATTAGTTGAGTGGATCTAATAAGATATGTTGTGGGTATACTGTGTATTAGGATACTAATTAGAATGCATATTCAGTGTTAAAATATCAGGTGATAATGCCAATTGTACCAAGAATTGGGAAAGAACAAATGGAAAATGGAGGGAATAAAGGAGGTAAGGGGCAGGCGGGGTGGATAATGTAAGAAGAAAAAGATCAAGGAAACTGAAAACAGCTGGATTAAATGAAGAAACCAGAGAGATAAAAGAGGCAAGGCAAGGCAAATTTTATTTAAGAGACACCCATCCCGGAGGATCTGGGTGCCAAACATATTAAAACTTCATACAACAGAAATAATACATACAAAACAACATACTATTAAACATAAATATACAATAGTCCAACAATTAAAACAAGACTTAGTATAAATACTACCCTCAACAGCAGCAATGAAACTCAAAATAGCCAAAGGCTAACTTAAGCATGAGATTCTAAAAAACAGGTAGGGACTATAAAACACAGCCTGGGAAGGCCTGATTATACAAGAATTCCTTGAGGTGGGCTTTAAATACTTCCACAGAAGGGGCTTCCCTGAAGGCTGAAGAAAGTGAATTCTACAGGACGGGGGTGGTGACACTAAATGCTCTGTCTCCAGCTGTTTTTAACCTCATCCTGGGAATCGCGAGGAGGCCCCTAGAGAAGGAGCGGAGGGAGTGGGCCAAGACAGCAGGTGTAAGAAGGTCCATCAGGTAACCAGGGCTCAGGCCCTGTAGGGCCTTAAAGGTGAGCTTACTCACTTAAAGAGGACCCTCCACCTAACTGGCAGCCAGCACAGTTGACACAGCACCAGAGTGATGTGACAATACTTAGGCTGTCCTGTCAACAGCCTCGCTGCTGCATTTTGCACCAGCTGCAGTCAGTGCAGGGTACCCCCAGAGACCCCGAGATAGAATGCATTACAGTAGTCAAGCCTGGATGTCATGAAGACATGCACCAAAGTGGAGAGGTCCAGTGGTGGAACTAGGGGCTTTATCCTGGCGATATTCCTCTGATGATAAAAACTAGTATGGACAATGGAAGCCACCAGAAACTATCAAGAATAATACCCAGATCACGCACCCTAGAGGAGGGCTTCAATGGTACAGAGCCAAGATAAAGCCTTGTCTCTGCACCAGAGGCCAACCCATCATGCCCTCTGTTCAACTCCACCACCAGTACCTCTGTCTTATTGGGGTTCAGTTGCAACCTGCTGGAGGCCATCCAGTCATTGATCTCAGTGAGGCAGCTGTTAAGCACTTCTACTGCGCAAGATGTTCCAGGAGCAAAGGAAAGATACAGCTGGGTATTATTAACATAGCAGTGAAAACCCAGACTGTACTTCCTAATGAGCTCTTCCAGGGGCAGCATATACATGGCAAACAACATCGGTGACAAGACTGAA
Organism: Neoceratodus forsteri; assembly: GCA_016271365.2. Taxonomy (NCBI): domain Eukaryota; kingdom Metazoa; phylum Chordata; order Ceratodontiformes; family Ceratodontidae; genus Neoceratodus; species Neoceratodus forsteri. The sequence goes on from CM057454.1 coordinate 288,555,897, forward strand.
CCCTGGGGAACTCCACATGACAGGTGGCCAGGGGAGGAGGAGAAATTCCACATCACTACACTCTGCCTCCTGTTAGATAGAAAAGACTCAAACCAGCAGAAAACAGTGCCAGTGAGTCTGTAGAATTACCTTAGGTTGTCAAGTAACACTCGATGGTCCACCGTGTCAAATGTTGAAGAGAGATTGAGGAGAACAAGAATTGTCCCCCCCCGATCTCTAGCCCTAAGGAGGTCATTATGCACCCGAACTAGCATAGTTTCTGTGCTATGCCCCACACAAAACCCAGACTGGAGAGGCTTATGCAGATCATGGCCACGAGATGCTGATTAATCTGAAGCACCACCACCTTCTCCACAATCATACCCAGAAATGGAAGATTGGAAATAGGACAGTAATTTGCCTTGATGTCAGGATCCAATGATGTTTTTTTCAGAAGGGGTCTCACCAATGCCTCCTTCAAGACATTGGGGAAGACCTCCTCTGACAAGAAACACTGGGCAAGCAAGGTAAACACTGGGCTAACGGAGTCAGCACGTCTCATTAAGAAATGAGTTGGCACTGGGTCCAGTTCACAAAAGGTGTGCTGAAGCTTGGACACAATCTCAATGATCTCAGCCACCTCCACCAGTCACAACTCACCCCAACCAGGTGGAGTGCTCTCCAGGCACCCATGGTAACCACTTTCGGCCAAACTCTTGCCCACTGGCGGAACCCCCTACCTGATGGCAGACACCCTGTCTGAGAAGAACTGAGCAAACTCCTCACACAATGTGTTCGAAAAGGATACCTTTGACTGTAGACAGGAAGGATGGAGAAGCCAGTCCACAGTTCAAAAGAGCACAGTTGGTCAGTTCCTCCCAGCAGCAATCTCTCTGGACAGGAATTCTGTTTTCTTATGGTTGACTGCCCCCTGGTATGCACCGTAGTGCACACGTAGGACCAGTTTGTCTACCTCCAGACCAGACTTCTGCCAACAGCACTCTAATCTCCAAACCAAAGTCTTCATTGCATTGAGCTCCCCATCATACCAAGGGGACCTCAAGTGAGAAGACCAGGATCGTAAACAGACTGGTGCGAGGGAGTCAAGCTCATCAGATAGTGCCTTATTATAGGCATCCACTGCTGCACACACAGCCCCAATGCATGCACTGTCCACCCTAGATAGGTCAGCCACTACCAAAAAACCCTCAGGGGACAAGCCCCACAAAGGGCAATAGCTGACCATCTCTGCAGGGAGAGGGCTATCAAGGGGGGCCCCAAACAAGAACTTCACCATGCAATGATCAGACCAAATGACCCAGTCAATCCTGAGACTATTTATCTCAAGCCCTAGTGAGAACACCAGATCCAACATGTGGCCACCCTGATGGGTCACGGAGGAAGCTCCTTGCACAAAGCCCAGAGATGACATCATCTGGAGGAATTTGTAACCAAGCCGAGAAGATTCATCCTCAGCCCAAACATTGAAGTCCCCCAGCACTAAAAATCTGGGGGCCTCCAGTGTTTCCCTGATGACAAAATAGGCCACCTCCTGCAAGAAATCTCCCACCACCCAAGAAGGGTGGTAAATCAGGAGACTCAAGCAACCTGCACCCAGAACCCCATGAATGGCCAAACATTCTAATGAATGTGGTGCTCTCACTGGGTGCAGGGTGAAGCCCAGCTCAGATCTAAAACAGATAGCTACCCCCCCACTGCGTTCCACTCTGGGGCAGTGCACTACAGTATACCTGGGTGGGACAGCAGCCTGTAGAACTAGGTCAGCATCATCACTGATCTAGATCTCCATGATGCAGGCCAGAATGGCCAAAGAAACCAAGTCTGCTATAATTGCAGTCTTGTTTCTGACTGATCTGGCATTGCAAACAGGGTATAAAAAAAGAGAAAAAATAAAGAACAAAGGGAACAAGAAAATAACTTCCACCCTGATTAGTAATAATGAAAGAGATAAGAGGAAGAGTCAATTAACAAGCCAGTTAATGAGCTATGATATTTTTAACAGAAATAAGAAAAGATCAAATAAGAATCTGAAGGGCAAAGTAATAAGAAAGATATCAGATAATACAGAAGCTAATACAGAGACTGAAAGATTAATCAGGGCTGAGAAAACAGATGATTACATTATGGACATGGTTAGTATTGTGAATAAAGAAGTAAACAGAATAGTCGAAGACATTAGTGAAACAATACAGACTAATAAATGAATAGAGAAAAAGATTAGGAATATTAAATTAGGTATGATGGGGTCAGTATTTTTAAAGGAAGAGTAATGCAGGAAAGGACAAGAGACTGAGACTGAAGATAAGTGTGGAGGACATCAACTCATTAACTGAGGATATAGAGGAAATCTACAGGCAAACACAGAAAATAACAAATAAGATGATAAATAATGAGGAAATGAGAAAAGATGTGTCAGCAAGAGAAGAGACCTTGTTTATGAGCCCGATGAGCTTAACTGATAAAAAAGCACTACTCACTGAAAAGGTAACAGAAAAAAATATGTATAGTGCTGAGAGACCCTTTTATTGCTAATATAATGATGTATGAACAATTGGAGTCAATTAGAAAGGATCTCTCCTTTGTTAAAGGAGTTTGTTTAGAGAATTGTAGTCACATTAAACAGGTTGCTGACATACAAAAGAAATGGGCTCCTAACCAAAGGAAAGATGAAAGGGGGATTAATAAAAAAAATAGATTATCAAGCAGAAAACTCTCTTTTAACAAATAAAGTAATCTATAGGGAAGAAAAATTTAACTTACAGCATATAGAAGGAGGAAATATGAATAGAGAGACAACAGATTATGAGGATGAAATAATAAATTTAACTGAAGGGACATCTAAGGATGATATATAAATAAAGAGAGACAGAACAGAGTATGAGCTGAAATCTAAGATAAGTATAGAAGAATCAAGAGATTTTGAAAATGAATCAGATTTAATAATGCTCCCAGATGTAAGTTGGAGACAAGACAGTGTGATAAAGGAAATAAGAAAAGGAAATATAACGTTATGGGAAAAATGACTACTGCAAGAAGTGAAACATAAACAAAAGGTAGTACAGAAAGAAGGAAAAGGATGAACAAATAGAGGAAATAAAGGTATGAATAGGAAGAAAGAGAAAAAATAGGGGGACAAAAAGAGAACAAAAATAACAAGGGAATAGAAAAGAAAAAAATGATTTTTTAAAGCTAAAGATATGACAGAAATGGAGAAAAGTGGCATTGCAGAGAATAAGAAAAGAAATAAGGAGGATAAAATAAACAAAAATAATCAGAGAGAAAAAAACAAGAGGAAGGGATTTAGAAAAAGGAAAGAGAATGGTACAGAAACAAAAGGTAAAGGAAATAGAAAATCCAAAAGGAAACAGGAGTCCCTGAGGAAGAAGAAGGAAGACTATATGGGTATAATGCAGATGAGGGACTCACTCTGGTGAATGAACAAAAGTTAGCTCAAGATAAATAAAAAGAGAAAGAACAGAATAACAATGGGGAAAAAGACAAACTAAAGGAAAAGGTTAATGAGAGAAACAAAGCAGAAGAAGAGTTTGGTCTGTTTATGGATAAAACCATTATACAAAGTTGCACATATTCCCAATGAAGCAAATGATAAGCTGTTGACAATGATTAAAAAAACTATTCTTGTCCATAATAGGATGCACACATGTGGTAGATTTTATGATTGTTATTAGACCAATAGCAATTTCAGAATTGGTGCTGATGGTACTGGATCAATTCTTTTTGACTCAGGCATTATTCAATAAAAAAAGGAAATAGAAGGGTTGGATATAGAAATTGGTGAGGTCACTACATTGGATAACTTGTTCCTAGAATATTATACAAATAAGAAAGAGGGAACAAGTAAGAAAAAAATAATAGTATCTATATTTGTCCTAATACAAAAAAGATTGGGAAAATAAAAACAATATACAAGGAATTGTATTGGATAGTTTAAATACAATCCTTAATTACTGTGAGTGCAGCCATAAAATTACAAAGGCTATTAGATGGGAAAATAATGGACAAGTCACTATGTGGTTAAATGATAGAAGAGTATTGGATATATTGATGGCTAAACAAAGACTGCTGGATGAAATGTTTATATATGTATATGAAGAACACGATGATGTAAGGAATCCAAAACCTATATCAGAAGAAGAAAAAAGTGTGCAATGGGAATACGTCATTGAGACTTCAAACAAATATGAAATTTTGACTAATACTGATTTGTGACCATCAGAAATTGACATAATAGCAAGGAAGCTATTTAAAATACAAGAAATAAATAATATGCAAGAAACAATAGAGATAATGAATGACCATTTAGATAAGTCTGCAGTATTAATATCATGGAACATTTCTGGGCTAGGAGACAAACTGGGAGACCCAGAAGTAGTAGGTTATCTTAATAAATTTGATATAATCTGCATCCAAGAGACATGAATTGTTGGGGCTATTTATTTAAATGGTTTTAAAGCTTATTGGAAAAGTGCAATAAAAAAGAGAAAATATGGGAGAAACATACGGGGGTTGGCAATTTTTTGCAAAATAGATAACAACATACAAACAGAAGAAATAAGAATGGATAGTGATAGTATTCTGGTAATTAAAATTACTCGGGATACTATAGATGATATAGACTGGTTAAATCATACAGATTCTATAATAAGAGATATCCAACAAGATTACCCAAAAGGGAAAATCGTGATTACAGGTTCTATGAATATAAGGATAGGCAGACTGCCAGGAGTAACTAAAGATATTAAGTCATATATTGATCAAGGAGACTTGACACAGCTAAAAAGAGAGAGAAAATCAGCAGACCAAGAAGAGTAATAAAGGGACAGAAGTACACTGTAAATTTATAAATAATAGTTTAGTATTATTAAATGGTAGGGTATCAGGAGATACAGAAGGTACATTTACTTTTGTGGGGGGAATCGTTCCTCAGTAATAGATTATATTTGGGCAAATTTTCAGATGTTAAATTCTTGTTTAAAAATGGACATACAACTTAGGCCCAAAAGTCAACACCTTACTTTATAACTTAAAATAAATTACCTGGCCACAAAAAAAAGAATGTTGTATATGGCTCCAATTGAAATTAAAAACAAAACCTGTATAGGATGGGGCATAATTGAGAGTGACAACTTTAAACAATTATTAGAAATCCAAGGGATTCTGGCAGAATTACGAGAATTAGAAGAACAAATAGAGGGTGATGCCCTATTCATTCTTTTTGGTGCAATATTAGGGTCAATCTCCATACTGATAAATAAAAAGATCAATATTTGTAAAATAGAAGAGTATATATGGTATAATGGGAACTGCAAAAAGGTAAAGCAAGTATTAAATTATCAGCTCAGGAGACTGAAAAATAATCCCACTTTAAATAATAACAGAGTAATGAATAAATTAAGGAAAGAATATAGAAAAATTCTAGAAAATAATAGGCTAAAATATATCCAAAAATTATGGACAGACCTAGAGAGGGAGGTTAAAACAGAAGATAGTAAGACCTTTTGGACATTAGTAATTAAGGGAATGAGTAATAATGGAAATTAACTGGAAAATTGTATAGAACCAGATATATGGATAAAACATTTTAGCAAATTATTTTATAGAAGAGATGATCAATATCTCAAAAAAACTCTCTAGCAGTTCAATAAGTAGTTGGCTAGGACCCAAAGTAAGAATAACAGAAGAGGAAGTAGAACAAGCAGTAAATGCCATCAGCAAACATAAAACACCAGGTCCCAATGGTGTACCAATAGAGGTGATCTGGAAGATTAAGACTTTATGGATGCCCGTATTATGTAATCTATTTAATCAGATATGGGATAGTGGGAGAATAATTAATAGCTGGTGTCTAAGTATCATTATACCTATCTTTAAAAAAGGAGAAAGAGATAATCCAGAATGTTACAGACCAATAAGCTTAATTAACAGTACTGCCAAAATATTAACAAAAATCCTGAAAAATAGAATTGGGGTGTGGGTAAAGAAAAAATGAATTCTGGATGAAGCCCAAGCAGGGTTTATAACAGGTTATGGAACAGTCAATCAATGCTTTACACTTGCGCATTTCGTACACTACTACAAGATAGTTAAGAAACAAAAATTATATTGTACTTTTATTGATTTAAAATCAGCCTTCGACCGGGTTAATATGGGTTTATTATGGGAGTGATTAGAACAAAAAGGAATGGAAAGATTGATATTAAACATAATTAAAATATTGTATCAGAATAATTTCTCCAGTATTAGGTATAACACAAAGGAAGAAATGAGTAACTGGTTTGAGACCAATACAGGAGTAAAGCAGGGCTGCACGTTATCTCCCACCTTGTTTAATATATTTTTCAATACCATATTCAAGGCATTATATGAACCAGAATTTCATATGGAGACAAAAGATGCCCTTATTTGGCATAAGCAGATAATGTTGCTTTACTATCAAGCAGTTATTTGGGTAAGAAAAGAATACAAAAAAAATTCCAACAAGAATGCTCTCGAGCAAAGCTAGAAATTAATTATGAAAAAACTAAAGTACTGGTTTTTGGAGGGAATAATAACTGATACAAGTGCATGATAAATAATAATAAAATAGAAGTTGTAAAGGAATTTTGTTACCTAGAAATAATCTTTTCACAAGAGGGCACATGGAGGAAACGTATTTTAAAAATCAAGAATAAAGTAAGAACATTTACTCCCATTACAAATACATTCTCCTATAAATACAGAGGGAGATCAGTAAAAGGGAATATTGATGTAATAAATACAAAAATCAAAAAACAGATTCTTTATGGTGCAAGTCAAGTCAAGTCAAGTTTATTGTTCTTCCAATAAATTAGAAAAATTTCTGGACATTACAATTTTTAAATTTAAAAATACAAAATGTGAAATAAATTAAAAATATGATTAAACAGACTCCTTATCTCATTAGAATAACTCTCATAAGAAAGTATGCTGGTTAAAATTCTTCAGATTGTATAAAAAACAATTCATTTATCTCTGAGCCACTTTCAGTATGCTTTTTTCTTAACACTTATTACAGACATTATAAAATTCCTACCAGTATTGCATCTTGAACAGTCATTGGGTGCATCAATATGAATATCACATCATATGTTAAATTTGCATATTTACTAGGAGTTTTCTCAAATGTTTAAAACGAATATAATTAAATAAAGGCATTGAATTAATACATGCTTTAACGATTCAGTGAATCCTCTATTGCAAGGACATTTATCCTGAGTTGATTCATTTAATTTTAATTTATTAAAGTAAATGTATTTTGATGTAATAAGTTCAAATCTTGCCCAGGTTATTGCTTTACGTATGTATGGTGATAAAGGAAGTCGCAAATATTCTTCCATGTTGGAATCAATTTTGTTTTGAGCAAACCACAGGGCTTGTCTTTGGCTCCTTACTTGATTCTTCTGAATTTGTGTGGCTTTTGTAAAAAGTTTTTTTTTTTAATTAACCTTATAGCTTTCGTGTATTTTTATTTCTGCTTGCCAATCATTCCATAGATGAGTTGACTCTATACTGTGTAATATTTGAAAAAGGGATTTTAACCATAGAGAGGTAAAACCATCTTTATGCCAGAATTCCTTTTCCATTATACAGTTCAATGGCATAACATTATTTATATTATTTATTGATCTCAACCAATATGTGACTATCCTTAGGTTAATAAGGAAATCAAGGTAATCTACCTAATTCTGTTCTAACTATTGATCCAGCCATTGAAGTGGGAACTTGTAAAATATATTTATAATAATATAAAAGAGGGTTTCCAGTTGTGGATAATGATTTATCCCCAGATTTCCGCTCCACATAATAGTAGTGGGTAATTTTTGCCTCCCTGCTTTAATAGCAGGTATTACTGTAAAACTTCCATATTTAAGGTTAAATCTTTGCAAGTGCTTTTTGCTGCATACTTGCCTTATTAATCTGTTCCTTAATATGATGTGCCCAGAAGTTTCTAGAGTGTAATGTTATACCAAGGTACTTATAAGATGTCACTATTTCAATAGGGCAGCATTGTAGAAAATCCTTGGTTTTGATGACCATTTCCAAAGATCATTATTTTTGTTTTGTCTAGGTTTATTCTCAATTCCAATTCTTTACATTTATTCACAAGAGATTTAAATTTTAATTCTAGTCCTTTATGGGTCAGTGATAGTAGAATTAGATCATCTGCATATGCTAGGTTGTGTATGTATTGATCTTTTATTTTGGAGAGTCCCACTGATCATTTAAGTCATAATCTAATAAGGTATCTATATAGATATTGAATAATAGGGGAGCTAGTAAACATCCCTGTTTGATACCTTTAGAGGTTGGGAAATATTCTGTGATATTTCCTCTTTGATCAAATCTCACTGCCGTATAAGTATTAGTATAAAGTAAAACCATAGGGAAGAGTAAAGATGAAGGGAGGCCTCGAATCCTAAGAATTTCCCATAAAGTCTGTCTTATTAATGAATCCAACACAGCGGAGAAATCAACAAATAAAACATAAAGTCTCATTTTCCTAAATAATATGTATTTCTCTAGGAGATGGAATAATATGAAAACATTATCTGTTGTGGAAAATCCATGACGAAATCCAGCTTGAAATTTTGAAAGAGGGCTATTAGTATCTATCCAGATTTGTAGTTTGTTTAACAATATATGAGAGAATATTTTCCCTGCAATGTCTAGTAAACTTATTGGGTGGTAATTACTTGGTTTGTATAACAAACCTTTTTTGTGAATAGGTATTATTATGTTTTTTTGCCATGACAATGGTATTGTACATTCTTTTAAACAAATATTGAATAAGCTGAGTAAAAAAGGAATCCAAAAATTGAGATTTTCTTTATAAATCTCGGCTGGGATTTTATCTGGTCCTGGAGCTTTATTGTTTGTTAATTTTAAGATTGCCATTTGAACATCATCAGAAGTGAAAATTATAGGTGAGTAAGGAAGCAGAGATATCCATTGTAAGGAATTTATTTGATCTCTTTGTAAAATGTTTTTGTTTAATAAAGCTGTATAATAGGTAACCCATGCTTCTTTGGGGATATAAGATGGTAGTGTAGATTGATATAATTTAACCCCTCTTGCAACCATACTCCAAAAGGCCCTACTATCATTGTTCAATATTGTTTGATGGATATATTCCCATCTTTTTTGTGTAAATTCATGTTTTTTTATCTTTAAGAATTTTTTGTATGCTTTCTGGGCATAATTTAATTTTACTTTAGTATGGTTTGATGGATTTTTAAGATGTTCCTAATTATTTTACCTAAATTCTTCTTTGATACTGGCACTGGGAATCAAACCATGTTGTAGAGGATGATGTTTGATCCTTGTATACATATATTTAGCTAGTAATTCTAGATAAAAGATTCTCAAAGTTTCTGATAGTAACTTGGTTAAATTTTCATTTTTAAAACATCTTCAGAATAGATTGGTGTAGAAAAATGATATGTTCAATATTCTTCATTTTGTTATTTTTTAAGGATAGTTTAGCTTTCCCCATGGAGACCAATGAAACAGCATAAATATCTTTCAAAGGAGGCCTTTTTTTATCATTGAAAGTGATCATGCGGCAAGTGAGTGCAGCATGATCACTTTCTGCTCTAAGATTTATTTGAAAATTCTGTACAAAATCAGAAGATTCAGGAGAGATTAATACATAATCTATTAGACTGTTTCCAACTGAAGAAAAGTATGTGTATGCTCCATCTAGATCTCCTGGTCCCCTACCATTAAGGATTAGTAAATTATTCTCAATTATGAATTCTTTAAATTTAATGCCTGCTGAATTAACAAAGGCATCCAATGATTTCCTCTGTTCTAAATCTCCCATATATATATATGGGAGTGCAACATTGGGAGATTATCAAAGGAGGCTATCCAAGCATTGAAATCACCTCCTACTAATATTATATCTATGTGATGTTTAATATACAAAGTATCCATGATCAAGGAGAGCTCTGAACAAAGATCGCCATATGTTGTATTTGGAGTGTTGGGGGGAATATACACATTCACAATCATATAAGTAAACAAGTCCCATTTGACAATATTTATCAATGCAACATTTTTAACCTCAAGATAATCAATTGCATTGATACCAGCTCTAATTTTTATAAAGGTGGTTAACACACCACTCGGCCTTCAAACTTTTCTCCCTCTGTGCTAACAAACTAAATGCTTTGTAACCATTTAAATGAATTTCTCTGGATGCCCATGTCTCCTGAAACAGCAATAGTTCATATTGGAAACCATTTTTTCCAATCGGGGTCAACCAATTTTGTCCCTATGCTCATATGTTCCAAGACAAAAATTATCTAATTTAGAAGATGTTAAGTCTTTATTTGTTAAAGACTCATCCGTATTTGATAAAATGGGGTAGTTATTAGGTAGTCATGATTTGATATTAGTTTCTGTAGTGATTCTTTTTGAAATTTCTTTTGACTGTAAATCAGTTAAGAGTACTTGGATTCTATCCAACTTATACGCATTATGTAATAAGTTCCTGTATAAAGTTTCTGATTTTATTGCCAAGTCAATTTGAGAATCTATTTCATCCTTATGGACTCTTCTGACCTCTTCCAAGTCAGCTTTTGCTATTTCTATATCCAGACATGACTCAAGAAGAGTTCTAACAAGGGAGGGTAATCTATGGCTGTTGTTTCCTTCAAACCTTGCTATTCCAAATAGGGAGAGACAATAAACATCTGGTATTTTATCGAAATTCCAATTAAGCAGTGTTAATGTTGAGATTATAGATTCAATGAGAATCATAGGACCTATTGGAAGATTCCTATTCCCATGAGCAAACATCCATATAGTAGACCAGTTAACTGGAGAAGAGATTAAAATATCAAGTTTATTTAGATGTGTTTGTTTAGCCCAAATTTTCTTAGCTGTATCCATATCAGATAATAATATGTAAACTGACTGATTATCTATCGATTGATCTCTATACGGTGCAGAGATATGGGGTAGTCATTCTCCAATAATGATTGAATCTTGTTTAAATAAATTCTATAAAAAGATATTAGGCTTACCATCTACTGCCCCATCAGCAATGGTTGGGCAGAATTAGGACAGGCTCAGTTGGAATGCCAAATCATACAAAGATTAATAATTTACTGGTTGAGAGTATTTGGTATGGAAACTTATAGGTATACAAGATTATGCCTAGATGAGGCAATTTTGTATTCTAACAGAAAAATATATTTTCCAATTATGTCGACGGTAAAGAAATATATTGGACTATATGGTTTATTAACATGCACCTCAGATACTCTCAGATATACTAATGAATACTTAAACATGGAGGTTAAAAACAGAATAAGAGATGTCTTTGTACAACAGGATTTGGAAAAGTGTAGACAACATAAGGTATGTAATTGGTTAAAACATAACAAAAGAAATAATTGAATGGAGAAATATTTGCACATATTGACAAACTCCAATCTAAGAATAACTTATACATGCTTCAGATTTGAATGTTTTACCAGTCAGTGCAATAGAAATAGGTATGTAAAAACTAAAGAAGAAGTAGAAGGATTATGTAAATGCGGATGTGAGCAGGATAATTTGGTACATCTATTCATATTATGCCCTCTGTATAATGAATATAGGAAGAACTTTATAGGGAATATTATAGGGGATCTGGAGTATGAACTGGTACATCTGACAACCTATCTTTTAAAAACAAGTACTAAAGATATTTTAATACCTTGTGGCTTCCCTACTGAAAGTGATTGAAAGTAAAAAGCTTCATATCTACTAGGGTTGATATTACAGCATTAAATCATTAGAAATATGGGGATTTAATGATATTTATAGAAATGTTTATTGTTTAAATGCATTGAACAGTAAATTTGAGATGTTTTTGTACTATGTATGGATCATTTGTAATAATTTGATATAAGTCGAACAATAAAATATTGAATTGAAAATATATTTCAAAAATTTGCAATGGGGAAGTGCAATGAACTCTCTGTTCCAACTATTGTATGCCATAAAGTGACCACATCCCTAATGAAAATGCCATTTAAAGTTTGTCAATGAGCAAGGATTCAGCTGTTAGTTTGCATTTATTTTGTGCTTGTGAGAGGTATGGCTCTCTCATTAGCTGGTTCCTCACTAGTTACTTGCCCATTAGTTGGAGACTGCACCTTAATTAAAGGAAGCCAGTTCATTCAGTGCAACTTATATAAAAAAAGCCCCACAGACAGCTATATTATAGAACAGGTACCCAGATGATGGGCAGTCTACCTTGACAATTGGCAACTGGGCAACTTCAACTTCACAATGGAGCCGTGATGTGAACACCAAAAGATCCCCACTCCAATTGGAAAAAATAAGTATGTGGCAGCCAACTTAGGCAGAAAGAATATTATATTTGCAAAATGTGCCATGTTGGGGGGAGGGTGTGTACTGAAGTCTCTGTTTTAAGCATTGAATACCGTAACATGGTAGCGCCCTTAATGAAAAAGCCATTTAAAGTTTGTGAATGAGCAAGGATTGAGCTGCTAAGTTTGTGTTTGTTAAAATGTTATTTGACCCCTAACTCCATTTCTCAGCTGTCCAGGTGGCAGGGGTATATATCAAGGCCATGGCCATGTTTATTTACATTTACTCTTTGTCCCATGTTGGTTATTCTTGCTGCAAGCACAACTGTACCAGTGATATGGTTAATGTTGTCTCAGTCCCTTGTCATGGATGACAGGCTAAAATGTAATTCCTCTGTTGTGAAAATGCAATCATGGAAAAGGTATGGTGCCAGCTTCTTGCATTGCCCCTCTCCACTGCAGGCATCTAAATCAGGTGACCACCTGAAAAGTAACTGTTGCTGGCCTGCTGTGCTAAGTGCCCTGCAGATAGTGTAAGCCACTACACAAAAGTGGTGGTTACAAATATAACCTGTTGTAAATATGATTGTATTTCCAAGGTTCATTATGTTGCTACTTTGTATTGGCAAACAAGTCTGCAACCACCCTGTTGCTGTAAATGTGCCCCAGGACCCATTTTGGAAACAGGTGCTACGCCTAAATGAGGCTGTACTGGATTGAAAAATTCTGTATAAATAATTAAAGAGCTAGTGTACTGCCTGGAAACTGCCTGGAATTAATTGTAACTTTCAGATGTAGTCAGCTATCACTTCTTATATCTCAGGTATTTGTTTCTTTTCTGTTTGCTAATTAGAAGATTATCCACCTGGCAGTACTGGGGTGATGTGTGGAGCAGCACTCTGTCTGGAGGGGGAAAAAAGTCAGTTTTGTTCCTCCCACCACATCAACAATGAGACCACACTGACTATGATTTCACTAGCAACCAATGAAAACCATTTCTCAATACCAGGTTTCACTTTCACATGAAGCAGCAGGGACTGGTTCTCTCTGGTTACTAGTGATGTCACAATTTCCTGCATTTTGATTGGTAGCTTGTGAAAGTCACTGCTCAGGCTGCAAGGATTGTGGTGCCTCAAAGTGCTTGGTCTCATTTCTGAGGATGTAGTGAGAGGAACAGAACTGACTTTTTTTTCCCTCCAGACAGAATGCTGCTCAACACATCACCCCAGTACTGCCAGTTGGTATATCCTCTAAATAGCAAACAGAAAATAAAAATATACTTCAGATATTGGAAGTGATAGCTGACTGCATTTGAAAATTACTGTAAATTCCAAGCAGTACACTAGCTCTTTAATTTTGACTAGGTTATTGCAAGCCCTTTTACCGGCTTGACAGAACAGAAAGGCAGATAGTGAATTTCTTCTTATCTATCTGGCTTGCACATCAGGATATCTCTTAAAAACAGTATTTCTGTGCAGTGTACTGCAGTATATGTATCACATGCCAGAATTTTTAAATAGAATTAAAAATCTTTTTTTCTTCCAGGGGCATGGAAGACAACTAAAGCAGGAACATATTTCAAATAGTTTAATCTTGGTCTGCAATTCCACTGACTTTTTACAAAACTGACTATAGATGATCACTCAAGTAAAATTAAGAAGGTTAAAGCAGAAATACCCTCTTCACTGACTGAATACAAGGCACAGGATAAACAGTACAAATTGTTGTCTCTATAATGTATTCATCAAAATAGTGCTGGAACACAGTGCAGACAGTGCTACAAGATTATAGCAGGCAGGCAACATAGTGCCAGAGCACTATTCTATCATTTAAATACTCCTTACGTACATCTAGAGGTGGATGAAGTGCTCTCACTTTGATATGCGGAGCACTTCCTGTATTGTTCCTCAATCTGTGTAGTGCTACGCAACGTGAAGTGTATTACTCCACCTCAAAATAAGGCCCACCAAATTCATTGGTTCAATTGACTTTGTGCTACTTCACCTTGGTTTACTCTCTTCCCCTTAACTTTAATGCCAAGTGCCATTGATTTGATTCACTTTGCTTCGCCTGTTTATTGCTATGTGAGGTGAATTTTACATAGAAACATAGAAACATAGACTTTGATGGCAGATAAGGACCGCTTGGCCCATCTAGTCTGCCCATTTCCCTACCTACAGGATAGGCCGTAGATCCTAGTTAACCAACAGCCTATTTCTTCCTACCCCCCACAAGAATTGCCTTATGTCTGTCCCATGCATTCTTGAATTCTCCCACAGTTTTAGACCCCACAACCTCCTCAGGAAGGCTGTTCCATGCATCCACTACCCTCTCTGTGAAAAAATACTTCCTCACATTGCCCCTGAACCACCTTCCTTCTATCTTTAAATTGTGTCCCCTTGCTCTTGCAAGTCTCTTTTTCTGAAAGATGCTACCCTCTTGGACTTTGTTGATTCCACTGAGGTACTTAAAAGTTTCTATCATGTCCCCCCTCTCCCTTCTTTCCTCAAGGGTATACATATTAAGCTCCTTTAGTCTCTCCTCATACGGCTTCTCTTGCAGACCCTGCACCATTTTAGTTGCCCTCCTCTGGACTACCTCTATCCTGTCTATGTCCTTGCCCGGAGATGGGGTCTCCAGAACTGGACAGGTACTCAGATGGGGTCTCACCAACTGTCTGTACAGAGGGATAACAACTTCCTGTTTTCTGCTGCTGATGCCTCCCTATACATCCCAGTATACCCCCAGCCCTCCCTACTGCCTTCTCACATTGCTTGCTAAGCTTAAGGTCATCTGATATGATTACCCCAGGTCCCTTTCCTTTTTGTTGTTGTTACTACCTCCCACCCATTGTGTATTCTTCCCTGGGTTCTTGTTTCCCAGGTGCATTATTTGCACTTCTTTGCATTGAATCCTAGCTGCCATACTTCGACCATTCCTCCAACCTGCCAAGTCCCTTTTCATCCTTTCCACGCCTCCTTGTATCAACCCTGTTGCAGATCTTTGTGTCATCTGCAAAAGGCATATTTTTCCTTCCAGTCCTGCAATGTCACTGATGAAGACATTAAAAGGACTGGACCCAATACTGAACCCTGTGGTACCCCACTAGTAACCCCTCTTTCTTCAGAGTGGACTCCATTTACAATTACCTTCTGTGTCCTGTTGTGCAGCCAATGTTTTACCCAGGCTACCACCCTGGGACCCACTCCCAGGCTGGTTAATTTGACTATTAATCTTTTGTGTGGGACTGTGTCAAATGCCTTGCTAAAGTCTAGGTAGGCCATGCCCACAGCCCCTCCCTGGTCTACTACTTTGGTCACCTAGTCAAAGAAATCTATTAGATTCATCTGACATGACCTTCCCACTGTGAATCCATGCTGCCTTGGGTCCTGTGCTCCACTGGCCTCTAGGTACTCAACTATTCTTTCCTTCAGAAGTGACTCCATCACTTTCCCTACCACAGAGGTCAGACTGACAGGTCTGTAGTTTCCTGCCTCTGTCTTGGTCCCACTTTGTGAAGGGAATCACATCTGCCTTCCTCCAGTCCTCAGGTACCACACCATCCTCCCATGATTTATTAAAAGAGTAGCCAGTGGTTTCACTAGTTCCTCCCTTAATTTTTTAGAATTCTGGGTGAATTCCATCAGGACCCATTGCTTTGTCCACCTTCAGTTTTAGGAGTTCTTTCAGAACCCTTTCTTCTGTGACAGGACTGGGATCGACACCCCTATCAAGAGTGCTTCTGTTAATTGGATTAGGCACTTCCCCCTCCTCTTTTGTGAATACTGAGCAGAAATCTTCGTTCAGTATCCCTGCTTTTTCACTGTCCCCCTCTGCCCACCCACCGTTCATTCTATTCAGCCTCACTATCCCTCCCTTTGTCTTTCTACGCTCGCTGATGTACCTATAAAAAGTTTTATCCCCCTTCTTAACTGAGTTGGCTATCTTTTCCTCAGTTTGGGCCTTTGCTATTCTGACTTCCCTCCCTGCTTCCTTCTGCCTTAACTGGTACAGCTCTCTGTCCTGCTCCTTCTGTTTCCTTATACTTCTGGAATGCTATCTTTTTCTTCCTGACTTTCACAGCCACCTCTTTTGAGAACCATAGTGGCTTTTTCTTTCATTTTGATTTGTTTATTTGCTTCACACAAAGGCTTGTTGCCTCTGTGATGGCAGTTTTGATGATTTCCATTGTTGCTCCACACCTCCTTCTAGCCTGTTTGCTAGTGCTTTTCTGAGGCACTTTCCCATCTTTCCAAAGTCAGCCCTCCTAAAGTCCAGTACCCTCACTTTTGTATAGCTTGACTCTGTAGCTGAGTTTAACATGAACCACACTGTTTGATGGTCACTTGTCCCCAGATGGCAACCCACTTCTAGATCTGAGATCCTCTCACTGCCCCCGTTTGAGAGTATGAGGTCTAAGATTGCTCCCTCACGAGTGGGTTCTGAAATTTTGCATTGATCCATAGGATCCCTCATGAGTGGGTTCCGAAAGTTTGCATTGATCCATGGGATGGCAGGTCACATGGGCTCTATATTGTCTTGCACAGCCTCAGTTCTGCATAGTGTGTGTAGTGGAAAGCTGGAGCCAGTTTGCTGTCAGAGCTCTGAGAATCAAACCATCGTAGAAGCTTTAAAAAAATCACTTCTGATCCAATTATTTTGAATCAAATTTAGTCCATTGACAATAGGAAACCCTCCTGTGCTTAGATCATTGAATATTGATTGTTTTTGTGTGCAGTTTGAATATTAATTTAGAACATTCAAGCTGTTTACTGACAAACACTGTTGGAGTGTGGTTTGATGGAGGGGCATATCTGTAGTGGAGTGAGATTCACATAAGAAAAACAGTCTTTCTTACTATTTTGTACTAGTGTGTGTCAGTATTTGTGTGTTTATGTATACACAGTAATACTTGAAGTAATTTTTGAAAATTATTTTCTGTTTGTTGTGGTACAGTGCATATTTTCTTTCTGTTTAAAAGATTTGGTTATATAGTGTACTGCACTGTCAAATTTTCTGTGCATTATCTGTAGTGTGTGAGTGTGTGTGCATGCCATTAAGTCAGACACATTTTATTGTGCCACACAGTAATCACCACACTTAGAGTTGGTTATCCATCTGTGGTATTTTTTACTTCTTCCTTCTATCTAGATAGTGAACTGCTACTGCAGCCCCCCCAACCACCAGAAGGTATCATTTATTTTTCCAGTTTTTGATTTGCGTGAACACTGGTTAAGGTGTTTTTGTGCCTGTGTGACTCTATCTTTTTATAGTGTGCAGTCTACATCAGTATGTTTGCATCTGTTTAGTGCCCAATCAGCATCTGTAAGCCACAGTTGTTGTTTTTTGGCTTCCCATCCATCCCAAATTTCAGAAATCTCCATTTTGTTGTGAATTTTCTGTGTAATCCTAAAAAAATGCCTGCAAACTGATGCGCATGCAAAGATGCTTCTGGCCATGGCACTGCTGCCAGTGGCAAGAGTGGCCATGGGCATGGTAGTAGTAAGCAGCAGAAGTGCAGAGTTGATACCAGTTAAGGGATTTCTCTGACTATGTTTTTAACAGCACAATCAGTAGCTTCAATCATGGTTGGAGATGCTATTGTCCCTGCTGGTGGTAGTGAAATTGCTGATTGCATGAGTATTGCCCCAAGTTCAACCCATGACAACAAGTTAACCGGTTTTCCAAATACTGTGGAGTCTAATGCCATGACTGTGAGTCAGAATGTAGTAGATGTCACATTCCCTGATGTCCCCATCCCCATCCCCACATTGGTTGAACATGATTCTAATGCTAATGAAGAGATGTCACAATCTCATGTTTCCAGTACTGCTGATGAGGTCATGTCTGTGCCATCCAACCCTTCAAATGTTGTAGAAAAAATATTGTACGATCATAATGATGCCGTGGTTGATACTTGTTCTCCACAGGACAGCATCCAAGCTGACTTTATGGATGCGGATGAGGAATATGATGTTGATTTTAGTGACCCCAGTTGGGAACCAGAGAAAAAGAAATTAAAGGTGGCTGTGTGTAAACAGTCTGTCTGTCAGTGTTAAATCACCCCCTTCAAAGTTGTGATGTGGCTGTTTCTGTTAATGATGAGGACCTAGTAGTAGTCATCATAGATAGTGATAGGCCGGTAGAGCCCAAGTGTGGCCAGCAACAGAAATTATGTAGTAGTACACCCGCCATGTCATTGTCTAAAAAACTGGTGTCCAATCTGCAGCATCAGAGATCTGTGAAAACTAAAAGTAGGGGATCAAAATCCCTCATTTGGGATTTTTTTGTACAAGATCCAAGTGATGAAGCAGTGGCAATTTGCCAAGCATGTGTCAGACATGGTAAAAATGGTATTCATCTGGGCACTGGGGGCCAGCATATGCATTTGAAGAACTGGCACATGACACTGTGGACTTGGCAGCAGAGGGGAGCTAATGCCATAGTGTGGCATTCACCCTCTTCCACCTTATTAAGCATGTTATCCCCTTCCATGACTATAAGTAGCCCAACTAGTAGCCATGTCTGTAGTAGTGGTGAAATAACAGCTGAGGATTACTATAGGCATGAGGAGGATGATAATTTTGAATTGTTGTCAAGTGGTGGTCAGAGTAGCAGCAGT
Source organism: Neoceratodus forsteri (assembly GCA_016271365.2). Lineage (NCBI taxonomy): Eukaryota > Metazoa > Chordata > Ceratodontiformes > Ceratodontidae > Neoceratodus > Neoceratodus forsteri. The sequence goes on from CM057454.1 coordinate 288,574,884, forward strand.
GACAGTGGTCTATGCAGCAGTATTTCTAGTCCAACATAAACCCCTGTGCTTAAAAAGGGTAAAATAACATAATTTGTGGACTTGTCAGTGTCAACAGTACACCCCTCTTCATCACACAGCAAAAGCACCCCACCCATGGACGTTCACAGAGCTGAGCCATTTGGCACACCACATGCAAAACGGAGAACAACTCAGCCAACACTGCAGAGCCTTTTTGCCCCGAACATGAAATACCCACTGAATCATGTGGTGTCACTGGAACTGAATGCTGCTGTAGCGGAAATGTTCTCAATTCATCTGTTGCCCTTCTTCTTTGTGGAGAAGTCCAGATTCCAGCGTTTCGCGGCATGTGCTTGTCCCAAATGGAAAGTCCCATCCAGGACATACTTTTTCACCCATGCTGTCCTGGAGTTATACCAGACTGTGACAGAGTCTGTAAGACATGCCCTTGAAAATTTCTCCTCACCATTTAGCCATTTAAGAATGGATATGTTGATAAGTGGCAAAATGGTAGGTAGTTCATATTTGTGTATTGCTGCACATTATGTGCAGGTACAGGGGGTTGTCTGTGCTGGCAGTATTGGAAAAGAGTGTAATAAGGTGGACTGTAGCATTAAAAACCTTCCTGGAATTAGACAGCATGCAACGCTTGCAATGTAGTGTAGCCAATTCTCACACTGGTGAACACATGCTAGACTTGCTACTGACTGAAATTGATGAGTGGCTGAACCCCCTGTCCCTGAAAGCTGGCTTTATAGCCAGTGGCAATGGCTCATACATGGTGAAATGTATCATCAATGGTGGCTTTGTTCGGGTTCCATGCATGGCCCAATGCTTGAATCTCATGGTCCAGGAGTTTCTGCAGCACCCTGACATCAAGGAAATGTTGACAGTTGCACACCGTCTCTATGCACACTTTTCACGCTCTGGAAAGGCCAGTGACCAACTTCAGCAGCTGCAGATTCAAAACAGCCTCCCTCAGCACTGCCTCAAGCTGGAAGCTGTCACTCACTGAAACTTGACTCTTTGCATGGTAGAGAGGTTGTATGAACAGTACAAAGCCATCTTGGAATATATAGTCATGCACACTAGCCGTGACACTTCCAGGGCCTTGATGTAGAAACATACAGAAACATAGAAGTTGACAGCAGATAAGGACCGCAAGGCCCATCCAGTCTGCCCATTTCTTTTTCTACCTTATAAATGTGCCATCGGCCTTTGCTCTGTCAGTGGCCTATCTATTCATAGTCATTTGTATTGCTCCCTTATGCCTATCCCATGCCTGTTTGAAGCCCTGCACTGTATTCATAGCCACCACTTCTTGTGGTAAGCCATTCCATGCATCCACCACCCTTTCTGTGAAAAAGAATTTCCTCACATTCCCCCTTAATCGGCCCCCTCTAATCTCATGCTGTGTCCTCTTGTCTGCTATTTTTCTTATATTTAAACATGTTAGACTCTTTCACCTTGCTAATGCCCTTAAGCTGTTTGAATGCCTCGATCATATCACCTCTCTCCCTCCTTTGCTCAAGGGTATACATATTGAGCTCTGTTAAACTGTCCTCATATGTCTTCTGATGCAGTCCCTGCACCATTTTGGTTGCCCTTCTCTGGACTGCCTCAATTTGGTTAATGTCCTTGTAAAGGTGTGGCCTCCAATACTGCATGCAGTACTCCAGATGGGGCCTAACCAGTGTCTTGTAAAGAGGGATTATTACCTCCCACTTACGACTTGTGATACCCCTACTAATACACCCTAACACCCCCCTAGCCTTACCTACTGCTTTAGAGGTCTGCTTGGATGATTTCAGGTCATCAGAGATGATGATACCCAAGTCTCTTTCTTCCTTTGTGACTGCTAGCAGCTCCCCTCCCAGCCTATAGGTGGCTTCAGGGTTTCTCTTCCCTATGTGCATGATTTTGCACTTCTTTGCATTAAATCCCAGTTGCTACTCTTCTGACCATTTTGCTAGTTTATCCAGATCTCTTCTCATTCTGCCCACCCCATCTGGATCATCTACTCTGTTGCAGATCTTGGTGTCATCTGCAAACAGACAAGCCTCTACCTCTAGTCCATCTGCAAGGTCACTAATGAAGATGTTGAAGAGGACTGGCCCCAGGACTGATCCTCGAGGTACCCACTTGTGACTTGCATCTCTTCGGACTGTATACCATTTACCACCACTCTCTGTTTTCTGCCCGTCAACCAGTTTGCCACCCAGTTGACCAACTTCTGACCCACCCCGAGCCTACCCAGCTTATTTATCAATCTTCTATGTGGAACAGTGTCAAAAGCTTTGCTGAAGTCAAGGTAGGTGGCATCAACTGCTCCCCCTTGGTCCACCACTCTGGTTACCCAGTCAAAGAAATCTATGAGATTAGTTTGACAGGACCTTCCTTTTGTAAACCCATGTCTAAGACAACAGAACAGTGGCACATCATGGACTCAGTGAAATCAATTTTGAGGCCCTTTGAACATGCCAAACAGGCAGTGAGTGATGACACTGCCTCCATAAGCCAAGCCATTCCACTGCTGTAGGTGCTGAGGCAGACATTGTTGAAATTGCAGCATAGCCTTGATGCATCCAGAGATTGTTCAAGCAGTGAGTTACTTAAACACATATTGACAGTGTTGGACCGCAGTCAACATGTCACAAGTATTCTGCAAAGTGCTGAATTCGGAATAGCAACAATGCTGGATCCATGATACAAACATGGAATTGCATCCTTACTGGAGTGAGGGCCTGAACAGGTTAAAAATCTCAGTGGACAACTAGTGCAATTGGTTCATAGGGCACAGCAATCACATGCCAAGTTCAGCAAACTACAGTATAACCAGGCTGATGGTCATTGTGGATTACTAGGCACATCCAGTAAGGCGGCTGTGGGTCCAGGTGGGATATCAGCAAAACTGGTTGCCATTAACCCACTTTTGGTGCCTTGTCCCAAGTGGGAATCTGTGACATTGATGAATCCAGTGAACTGGAGGATGAGTCAACAACAGGACTGCGTGCAGCACAGGGAATGGTTGACTGTAAAAGGGAATCTGTCAGCAATTGATGATCCACTGATATACTGGAGTGGAAAGGTGAGTGAATGGCCAGAGCTGACTTCAGTGGCACTGCCGTACCTGACCAGCCCACTCTCCAGTGTAAGTGTGGAGAGGGTATTCAGTTCTGTGGGAGCAATAGTTTATGACTGTCGTACTAACCTCTTGTCAACAAATATCAGAATGCTGACAGTCATAAAAATGAATGAAGGTCACATACCACCTCAAACTACCACATCTGTGTTCGAACCCCATCACGATAATGGTTGTGCTGATGATGATGTGGGAGAAGCAGACCATCCTGGTGGCAGCATCACACGGGCAACCATTGAGGCTGACAATGCAATCATGGACAAATAATTCCCTAGTGGGCACAATTCAGACCTTGATGACTGTGAGGGAAGCTTCCTGTTTGATGAGGATGAGGTGGATGTTGCTGGTATTTAAGTTAATGGTTTGAAAGGCTGTCACATTTTATTAATGGTACATTTTTTGTTTTCATAAAATAAAACCAGTGTTCTTGACTCAGTCTCATTCCATAATTCAGATCTGCATAAATAATGCCCCATCACAATCATTCCATTTTACCTTCCCCTTAGTATATCTTCTGATTCATCTTAAAGAGAAGGTACCCTCTGTCAGGTACCCAGCCCCCCTCACACATATATATTAGCCTAAGCCAACCTGCTCCACTATTGATGGGTATTAAAAATTCCATGCGCTTTCCTCCACCTGCAAAGTTATAGCACCCTGAATGTGCACCCCCATAAAAACAGAGCTGTGCCTGACACGCCACCAGGATTGTACCACCAGACCCCTTTTATGATGTCAGAAAATGAAAGCTGCGTGTGTGCTCCATAGACCTGTATTGGCACCATGTTTTAAATGACTTTTAGTACTTTTTAGAGTTGTCAGCTAGAAAAATAAAAGTGACCACTCCAGTAAACAGTGACAGTTACTACAGCGGCTGCTTTTGTTTTTATACATGGCATCTCTAAATAGTACTAAAACCCACAGCAAATTTTGAATACATACAGATTAATGGAATGCACACTCAGTATTCATTTTATGACATCACAAAAGGGTGCTGGGGGTACATCCCTTGAGTATGTCAGGCATAGCTCTGTTTTTAAGGGGGTGCACATTCAGGGTGCTATAATTTTGTAAGTGGAGGGAAGCGCATGGAATTTTTTATACCACTCGATAGTGGAACAGGTCGGCTATTATATAAGTGTGAGGAGGACTGGGTACCTGACAGTGGGTACCTGCTCTTTAACAGAATGTGTGCTGCCATTAGCAAACACAGTCAGCCTCTTAAACACAACTGTCCATTTGTAGTAGGCAGCAGCCACTTAAATCCTACTGTTTAAAGATATCTGGCTCCTAAATGACACTGAAAGACTGTAAAACACCATATGTAGCCACCCGGCCATTTGACAATGAGCAAGAATGTGTTCCTGTGCCCATGACCAGAGGTAACCCACAGCCAACCAAAGACACCAATCTGTCTAATAGAGAGGGAGAGAGAATGTGTTCCTGTGCCCATGACCATAAGTAACCAGCAGCCAGCCAAAGCCACCAATTTGTCTAATAAGGTGGAAGAGAGAATGTTCCTGTGCCCATGACCATAAGTAACCTGCAGCCAGCCTAAGCCACCAATCTATCTAATAAGGAGCGCGAATGTGTTCCTGTGCCAATGACCAGAAGTAACCACCAGCCAGCCAAAGCCACTAGTTGCTATTACAGTGAGAGTGAATGCGTTCCTGTGACCAGGACCTGCCCGAAGGAGCCTGCATCTAGCCACAGCAACCACGCTCCTTATTATCAGTAGTTTACAGTGAGTATGTACTAATTTGTCATACTATGGAATTTCCTTGAGCTGTGTGAATGCTTCCTTTAACATTTTAGAGATGCACTTGAGAAACATATACAGTCAACTTTTTTTCTATTTTTTACAGGTTTCCAGTTTCAGACAGTATAATGGACTAGAGGACAGGATGACTGCAGTACTATCTACAACCACCTATTGGATATCAGTTTCAGGTAAGTGTATCAATCTTATTTTACCACTTATTTTAGGTATTTCATTTTTTCAAGCTAGTGTAAATCATACAAAGTAGGTGACATGTATGACAGATAATGTATTTTTTGTGCACATTAGTCACTGGCTTACTTCAGCATGCCATGGGGTTGAACAAAGTTTTATCCAGGTCATGACAAGATGTCATGGAATGTAACTTAAGTTAAGACACTGGGCCAGTGCATGTCACACGCACTAAACTTATTATTGGTCTGGGTGTGGCTTACTAATAGCTTGGTATCTGTTAAGCTGGATATAACAGACAGTAAGTGCCTCACTTAGTTACAAGCAAGTTTAAGTAAGTTTATTGATTGGTCATTTGATTTTTTCAATGTAAAAATAAGAAAAATACAAATACCAAATATATAAAAATACAGCACAATAGAAGCAATATTTGATTTACAGATAAATACTATTGCACATATAAGCCAGAACTTTGCATTCATTAAAGGATAAAAATTTTCATGTACAACATGTTATGAATACAGATATATATTTTTTTTAATTTCTTATTCATTGGCCTTTAGCACCTTTAAATTTGAGACAAATTCTTGAGATACACAGTAAGTATTGGACTACTGACCTAATCATTATTTCATCATTAGTAGTAAAAAATATCCTCAGGAGAAGATCTTGATCAGAGGTTTTAATCGTATTACAGAGTGATGTTATCAATTTCCCCTGGGAAACCTATACAAGGGGCACTCAAACATAACATACTTACATTTTTTTGGAAAGGAAGTAGTACAGGTACACAATGTAGCCTGCCTAGAAGGATCTTTTCTATAAATTTCATCTAATACATTACTGGGAAATAGCTCCAACTTATACTTGATATGTTGAATTCTTTGATTTTGATCGACTAGGACATCTAGATAATTCCTGTAATAATGTAAGTTATCATTCAGTCTTGTCCATGGTGAAAGCTTCAACCTAAGATTATTTTCCAGGTCTTTAAGTTTAAAGAATTCTACAATTCTATTAGTGACACATTTTTTATACTTTAAGCTTATAATAACACCTGTATCACTATAGTTCCTTAGATATTCCAGTCCAGTTTCAGATAATATGTGAAAAATTGTAGAATGCTATTCTGAACTTATGTGACCCAAACTGAGCCCCAAATATTCTTTTTTTTTTAGGCAGAGATAGGTAAACCTGGTGTGTTAATGCTGAGACACCTTAATCCAATAATTTACCATCCAGGCCATGAAAAAGGCATCAATACAAGAAATACCTAGATCTGCATGACTCAAAGAAGCAGATACAGTGTTATTTAATCCCAAACAGGGTCATAATAACTTATTTAATGGGACTTCAAGTTTATTTACAAAGTGAGAATTCCAAATTTCTCTGTTAAATGGTGTTTGAGCATTATATTTGCTCTAGTCACTGTTAATAGAGGTTTAATAGAGTTACCTCCGTAGTTCCTATAAAAAATACCCAGAGATATAACTATCTGTTTAAGCTTTGTTAGTAATATATTGGCATGTTTAAGCCATTTACCATCACTGGGTAGAGTTAAACCAAAACAAGTATAGTGCTTAGTTGATTTTATTTTATTAGTCCCTATCCTCCTTGACTTTCTCACAGAGTTTGTCCCAAAAGTCGCAACCTGGCTTTTTTGATCAGTAAACCTTAGGTTGTATCTCTTAGTATAATCATCCAATATATTCAATTTAAGTTGCAACCCAGATTGAGTTAAGGATAATAATACTAGGTCATCGGCATAGGCCAACACAGTACAATAGTTACCCAAAATGTTAGGAGAATCTGACTGTGAGCATTCTAACTCTTCCAAATGTTTGTCTATATAAATACAGAAAAGAACTGGTGAAAGAAAACAGCCTTGCCTAACCCCCATTTTCTTTGGAAAGATAGAGTAGAGCTGACCAGAAGCATCCAGTTTAACTTGGGCCCACGTATTAGTACAGAGTTCCCTGACAATTGCTTTGATCTCATACGTGAAACCTTTATTCTTCATCATATTCCACAGCATATTTCTAGAAATGGTATCAAACGCTGTGCTAAAATCAATAAAGGCTGCATAGACCTTTTGTTTGCGTAGGACTACATATTTTTCATATTGATGTCTGACAACAAAAAAGTTATCTGTAGTACAATAGTCTACCCTAAAGGAGGGGAGAACTGGAGGAGGGAGGTGAGATGGAGGTAAGGTGCCTGCCTGGCACCATGGCTTGGAGAGACAGGGAGAAAATCCTCAGGATCGCAGGAGCAGCTGCATGGGGGAGGGAGATGGATGTCATTGTCCACCTATGGACAAATGATCTGGCTGGGAAAGGGATCAGAGCAGTGCTGAAGGAGTCTGTTGAGTTGGGAAGAGGCCTTAGATAAGTAGCATGCAAAGTAACCTTCTCAGAGGTGCTGCGTGTCTATCACATGGGTGAGGCTAGGGTGCTCTGCACCATGGGATTCAATCAGTGGTTGAAAAACTGGTGCAGAGCTCAGGGTTTTGGCTTTATTGGGGACTGGGGGTCCACCTGGAGGGATGCAGGCCTTTACTGGCACGATGATCTGCAGTTGTCCAGGAGGGGAACCAGGAACCTAGGTGATAGGTTTACATGCTTCATTAGCAAGCATTTAAACTAGCCAATGGGGAGGCAATGAAAAGGAGAAGTGAAATGCTAGCCCCAACCCCTGGAAAAATCAGGGTAGTTAGTGAGGTAAACACTAAGATAGAGAAGTCAATGGGGAGAAGGGCAGGGGCAATTGGAGAAAAAGACAAAGGCAGTAAGGACAGGGATGGGGCAAAAAGGGATAAGGCCATAAAAAAATGGAGGGTAATGAGTACCAATGCCAATAGTCTAGTTAACAAGCTCCCTGAACTGGTGGCCTTGATGGAAGATGGATGCCTGAATATTGTGGTAGTCACAGAAACATGGTACACAGAGAACCATGACTGGGATGTCAACATACCAGGGTACACAATCTACAGCAGGAACAAGGAGGGTAGAAGAGGAGGAGGAGCAGCTCTCTATGTAAGGGAAGGGATCAAAACAATGGAACTAAAGGGTAAACAGGGAGGAGATGAGGCACTGTGGGACACCCTGGAGACTGGAAATGGCAACACAATCCACAATCCATACAGGGGTTGTATACAGACCCCCTTTTCAGGGGAGGAAATGTACAAGGAAATGATAGAAGGCATCCTTAGGATGGCAGAGAAAGGGGAGATATTGCTGATGGGGGACCTGAATATGCCAGATGTTAACTGGAGCACCTTAGCTGCAACCACACCCAAGAGCAGAGCCATTCTCGATGCCTACAGGGAGCATGCCTCAGACAGCTAGTGTTGGAACCCACTCAGGAGGGTGCAGTCTTAGACCCAGTACTCTCAGATGGGAACGGAGAGAGGATCTCAGATTTAGAAGTAGGTAGCCATCTGGGAACAAGTGACCACCAAACAGTGTGGTTCACAATAAACTCAGCCGTAGAGTCAAGCCATACAAAAGTGAAGGTACTGGACTTCAGGAGGGCTGCTTTTGTCAAAATGGGAGAGTGACTCAGAAAAACACTAGCAAACAGGCAAGAAGGAAAGAGAGGAGCAACAATGGGGAAATATCAAAACTGCCATCGCGGAAGCAACAAGCCTTTGTGTGAAGCAAATAAACAAATCAAAGCAAAAGAAAAAAATACTATGGTTCTCAAAAGAGGTGGCGAGGAAGGTTAGGGAGAAAAAGATAGCATTCAGGAAGTATAAGGAAACACAGAAGGAGCAGGACAGAGAACTATACCAGCTCAAGCAGAAGGAAGCAGGGAAGGCGGTCAGAATAGCAAAGGCCCAAACTGTGGAAAAGTTAGCCAACTCAATTAAGATGGCGGATAAAACCTTTTATAGGTACATTAGGAAGAAAAGAAAGACAAAGGGAGGGATACTGAGGCTGAATAAAGAGGTGGGTGGGTAGGCAGAGAGGAAAAGTGAAAAAGCAGGGATACTGAATGAATACTTCTGCTCAGTATTCACAAAAGAAGAGTAGGGGGGAGGTACCCAATCCAGTCAATAGAAGCACTCTGGATATGTGGGTGGACATCAGTCCTTTCATAGAAGAAAGGGTCCTGAAACAACTCCTAAAACTGAAGGTGGATAAAACAATGGGACCTGATGGGATTCATCCCAGAATTCTAAAAGAATTAAGGAGAGAACTAGTAACACCACTGACTACCCTTTTTAACAAATCATGGGAGGATGGTGTGGTACCTGAGGACTGGAGGAGGGAAAGATGGAGTCAAGGAACTACAGACCTTTCAGTTTGACTTCAGTGGTAGGGAAAATGATGGAATCACTTCTGAAGGAAAGAATTGTTGAGTACATAGAGGACAGTGGGGCACAGGACCCAAGGCAGCATGGATTCACAGTGGAAATGTCATGTCAGATGAATCTAAACGATTTCTTTGACTGGGTGACCAAAGTAGTAGACCAGGGAGGGGCTGTGGACATGGCCTACCTAAATTTTAGCAAGGCATTTGACTCAGTCCCACACAAAAGATTAATAAACAAATTAGCCAGCCTTGGAGTGGGTCCCAGGGTGGTAGCCTGGGTAAAATATTGGCTGGACAATGGGATGCAGAGGGTAATAGTAAACAGAGTCCATGCCGAAGAAAGGGGGGTTAGTAGTGGGGTACCACAGGGTTCAGTACTGGGTCAGGTCCTTTTTAATGTCTTTATAAGTGACACTGCACAGGGACTGGAATGAAAAGTATGTCTCTTTGCAGATGACACAAAGATCTGCAACAGGGTTGATACACAAGGTGGGGTGGAAAGGATGAGAAGGGACTTGGCAAGGTTGGAGGAATTGTCAAATGTATGACAGCTTAGAGACAATGCAAAGAAGTGCAAAGTAATGCACCTGGGAAATAAATACCCATGGAAAGAATATACAATGGGGGGTGAGATTCTGACAACAACAAAAATGGAAAGGGACCTGGGGGTAGTTATATCAGATGACCTAAAGGTGGACAAGCAATGTGAGAAGGCAGTAAGGAGGGCTGGGGGGATACTGGGATGCATAGAGAGAGGCATCACCAGTAGAAAACAAGAAGTTGTTATCCCTCTGTACAGACAGTTGGTGAGACCCTATCTGGAGTACTGTGTGCAGTTCTGGAGATCCAATCTCCACAAGGACATAGACAAGATAGAAGCTGTCCAGAGGAGGGCAACTAAAATGGTACAGGGTCTGCACCAGAAGACATACGAAGAGAGACTAAAGGAGCTTAATATGTATAGCCTTGAGGAAAGAAGGGAGAGGGGGGACATAATAGAAACTTTCAAGTACCTCAAGGGAATCGACAAAGTCCAAGAGGGTAGCATCTTTCAGAAAAAGAGATGTGTAGGAACAAGGGAACACAATTTGAAGGTAGAAGGGGATGACTCAGAAGTAATGTGATGAACTATTTTTTCACGGAGAGGGTTGTGGGTGTATAGAACAGCCTTTCTGAGGAGGTCATGGCATCAAAAACAGTGAGGGAATTCAAGAATGCATGGGACAGACCTAAAGCAACTCTAGTGGGGGGTAGGAGGAAGTAGGCTGTTGGTTAACTGGGATCTGCAGCTTATCAATTATGGAGGGAAATGGGCAGAGTAGATAGGCCAAGCGGTCCTTAACTGCCATCAAATTCTATGTTTCTTTGTTTCTGCCTGGGCTTCTGATAGCTTGCCTACTAAACTCAATTGTTTATTTAAGTCTCTCCAAAATTAATTTTGCACAAATGTTCCCCAAGTTGTCAAGTAAAGAAATAGGCCTATAAATGGTTGGATCAGATTTATCCCCCTTTTTAAATACAGAAATTATTAAAGCACCCTTCCAGGAAGATGGAAATTCTAGCCTTTGACAGTACTGATTGAAAAAGATTTTTAGTAAGTCTGCCCATAAGGAGGGAAAGTTCAAGAATACCTCAGACGGAATAAGATCTCGACCAGGTGCCTTTCTAGATTTCAGAGAGACAATAACAATATAAGTTTCAGAAATTGTTAAATGATCCAAATTGTGCCTTACGGACTTGTAGACTAACATTAGGGCCATTATAGTCGACACAAAAAAATTTAGAAGAGTAGAAATGTGTCCATGTCTCCAAAGATATGTAAGTATCAATCAGATATTTTAGATTGTTCGTGCCCTTTCACACTTAGAACAGAATGTGTTAGTGCAATGAATTAGTAATTATTTCTTCTTCATTTGTTTGCAGGTAACATTTCAGTGCTGTGTGCTGCCATCGGTGCTATCTTCTATTTCGAATAAGAACATATGCAACTGGTATGAATCCGAAGGATACACAGAAAACCTGTAAAGAAGTCAAAACAAAACTATTCATGAAACTTGCTTCCAAATGATACCCTCCCCCCCAAAAAAATATTTGCCTTTCCTGGCTTGACAGGTTTCCTACAACAAATTCACCAGCAAGCCAAAAAATGTGCAAGCAAAGTATCACTGGGTGACCTGTGAGAAAAAATAAATAGCAATGAATTATATAGTTAGGGTTGAGGAGCCATTTACATGTTAAACCCCAAATTTTGCACTTTAATAACTTTGCAACCGTTCAACGGACTTACCTGAAATGTGGAATACACAATCAACACCCATACACCTTGGGATCTGCCAAGTGACGCACCAGTTGGATATACGGCTGTGGAGTTATTAAGCGTGATCTGTGCGTGCGTTTATGCTTTTTAGGAATTCTACAGTCGCACCTACAGGTCGCACAGTTTGTGCGACCAGTCCAAAATCTGCAGGGAACATGCAGCCAGGGTCCCCGATGTGCCTTTCGAAGATTTTGTGAAAAAATATTAAACCGTTAAAAAGTTATTCAAAAGACAAGTTCCCATTATAAGTCAATGGGAATAGTTAACAAAAAGTTCGACAGTGTCGCAAATGCAGTTTTCACTTTCGCAAGTGGCCCTTTTACTGTCACAAATCTGCCATTTTATTTTCAGTTGGTGATCAGAAAAATGCTTGGCATTTAAATTTGGAACCCTCTAGTAACCTATTTTTTTTTCTATTCACCTAGTCGGACCCTGAGGATGCTAGCCATGTCTTTATTTTGGGGTAAAACACCCCAGAAGTATGTTTTTCACATTTCTGGAAAAAGTACTTTCGCAAAGTACTTTCGCACTTGCGACACTGTCGAATGAATTTGCAAAAGCTTCCGCAAATTGCGACAGTACTTTTCTAGGCTGTGGGAAACTGACAGCAATTCTTTGGCACCCCGCTGCAAAAGAACAGTTTGGAGTTTTGGGCTGAAATTTTGGGGGAACACAGCCGACATCTCTCAGATGTGCCTTTCATTGTTTCATTGAAAAAATATTACATGGCGGCAAAGTTACGGTACTCCAAAGCTGAGGCTTTTTCCCATAGGATAACGTTATGGCATACGACGCATTGCAGCAATCGTTTGGTGCCCTGCTGCACAATAATGGTTTGGTCTTTTGGGCTGAAATTTGCAGGGGAAGACAGCCAACATCCCACAGATGTGCCTTTCAGTGTTTGGTGAAATAATATTACAGGGAGGCAAAGTTATGGCACTCTGAACTTCTGTTTTTTTCCCATAGGATAACATTACTGCGTTCACCGCACCTCTCAGGGCCTGTATCTCGGAAATGGTGCGAGATACGGACTTTTCATCAGAAAAACACTTAGCCCCCTAATTAGGGCTAAGTACAAAACTAGCCAGGAAAGTGATAATTCATATGACTTTTAAATTTTTTTTCTATGTCATACGGTTCCTGAGATATAAGCAATTTACTATTCCAAGTCCTCATTTTCTGTTCCCGAGAGTCATTATTTTGCATACATTCTCTGTACTCACTGTCTTTCTCTATGCAGCTTTTGGGGAAAACCAGCCTGTGCACTTACATTACTGTTACCATTACTGTTTCCGCTTGCGGTTCCGTAACCGTTTCAGTTACCATTCACGTCTACTCCACCATGTGCGTTACCCTTTGCGTTTTCATTTGCGGTTATGTTTGCATTGTTTTTAACATTTCTGTCTACAGTACTGTTTCTCTTTCTGTTTCACTTTGAGTCGCCATGCGCATTATGATTTGCATTTGTGGGCACAATGTTACTATGTGACAAGACATCACGTGGCGGGAGCGCGGGGCCCAAAGGGCCCTTCACTCCCGCCGCCACATTACATTCACTATTTCTCATTAGCATTCTCAAAGAAGGGAAATTTGAGGCTGGCGACCTCAACGTGCACCCCGATTCCCATTGGGGGTGGGCTGGAGGGGTGCAAAGAGGTTTCAACCTAACATCAAATTTCCTCACTTTTGTCGCTGTAGAACAACCCTAATTGATGCATTAAATGGAGTTTTTGCCTCTAATATATATATATATATATATATAAAACATCTGGTTCTGTGTAAAACATGATCATGCAAGATACAGTAACTTACCAATGGTAGTATGAGTACACACAAACACACCTAGGGCATCATGTGACAGACAGCGCAGCAGACTTTCTGATTGCCATTGCATCATCACATCATTGTTCACACAATGGTCGTCTATGGCTATCATCATTTGGCAAGACACTGTGCATCTGCCCAGTCAGCACAGACAGCAGAAGACAGAAGTACAGGAGCAGCAGCAGGTGCCATAGTTGTTGTGGGAGTGGGTGCAGGCATAAAGCAGTGCATCTCAGGAAATTAATGAAACTTTTCTGAACATTTTATCATGTTAATTTTCTTCATCTGGAGTCTGGCACTTTCAGAACACTGTGACAGCAGTCATATCTGGGGGCATACTTATGCAGAGTGGGTGCAGACATAAAGCAGTACATCTCTAGAAATACTTAAGAATTTTCTGAACATTTTATCATGTTATTTATCTTCATCTGGAGTCTGGCATTTACGGGACACTGTGACAGCAGCCATTTCTCGTGGCTCACTTATGCAGAGTGGGTGCTCGCATAAAGCATTGCATCTCAGGAAATAATTGAGAATTACACAGGATGGAGGTGGTCCAATGGAGGACAAATAAAATGGTACAGGGGCTGCACTGGAACCCATATGAAGAAGACCGACTAAAGGAGATTAATATGTATACCCTTAAGGAAATGAGGGATGGGGGAGCATGAAAGAAACTTAAAAGTACATAAAGGGAATCACTAATGTCCATGAGGGTAGCATATTTCAGAAAAAGAGATGTGCAAGAACAAGGGGACAAAATGTAAAGATGGAAGGGGGGATGGATCAGGGGCAACATCTGGAAGTATTTTGTCATGGAGAGAGTGGTTGATGAATGGACAATCAAAAACTAATGCTCCACGTTATGGTGTGAAAGCAGCAGTTGGAGTGTGGCCATAATTTGGAGCTGATTACCCTCAATGTGCTCCAACCACTGCTTAATGTTTGACACCCTGTTGCTCAGGTGGTCCACCTCATTCCACTGGTCCCTGGCCCAATCACGCCTAACCCCACATGCTGGTGGAGGCCATGCTGCCACCTATTGCTCAGCAAGCACATTCTGCCCCGTTTGGCAACCTTGGCCTCCCACTCTGCATGGTAGTGGTTTGCAAGGTGGATGAGATGCTCACATGTTCCCAGATGACTCCCATTGGGACCATGATGCACAACCACACCACAGATATTACACTTCATGACACTCGGGTCATTAACACCAGGAACTGGACTGAAAAAAGCCCACACAACAGAGATGCGGGAAGTACCGGGCACAGGTGGGGGCCCCCAGGTATGATTTACTGCTGTACAGTTGGGGGGGCAACCTGCTACTGCTCATGAGCCTGCTGCAGCTCATCTATCACTTTCTGCTGCTGCTGAGCCACTGGCACAGGGGCCATGGCAGGTGGTGGTGGGGGGGGCACTAGTAGTAGGTGGTGCCACTTGTGGGGGTGCTTCCATATCATCACTATCTCCTGCATCGGGAAGGGGACCACTTGCATAATATAATATGCTCCTGTTCAGATGCGGGGTGCCACCACATGTCTGTACCCCCACACACTCTCCTCTCCATCCACCAAAGGCACCACTTTCCATTTAATCTCTCTCTCTCTCTCTCACACACACACACACAAATAAGCACAGGCTCAAAAAAGAACAATTAACTACTGTACTGAAAAATGGTGCACAACTTAACTCAAGAAGCAATCAAAATACAAAAAAAAACCAGCTAATTAACAAAAAAAAAAAGTCAAATGGTTAGCAGATTCAAGTAATATATTTCTCTCTCCTCTATCACAAAACCTCTTTCTCCCATACTAGGTAAGGAGAATATGAAAGTCTTTCACTGTCTTACCTTATTAACTTCCTGCCTGAGCCACGTGACCTACAGACTGTAACACAGGTGATCTGCAGGCTGTTTCAATTATGACTCACTTCATGTTACACAGAAAATAATGCAGAGTGAACACGAAGTGAGCATAACACGCAGTCATTATGAGGCAAAGTCACCGTGAGGCGAAGTGTGTGTGTGATTCCATGGGGACTTCACATAGCATCTGACGATGCAGAGTGGGAGACTTCGCCCTAATTTTGCTGACGTAATTAAACTTCGTTGCATCTCTACTTACATCATGGGACTCACAAACATTTTCACATGACTACTATAACTCATTTTCATGCCTAGTAAAACAAAAAGTGCACTGTGAATAAATAAAAACCTTCACAATTCTTGGCATAAATATATAATTTCATATCACCATATCTCTGAAATTTCAGGAGATTTCTTAAAGTCTCAGTTGGTGTAGTATCCCCACTCCTATTTGGCTATGTCAGTAATCCAATAATGCAATTGAAATTCAAATCCCAGTAATGGTAGCATTTGTAAAAAGCATGTTATATTCAGACTACAATACCAAAATCATTCATTGCCACATTATCAGGTAGTTCATAATACATGGTGTTCACACTTCTTATACAATCATTGTACACAGACTATGATTAATGGGATTTAAATTTAGGTTGCCAAATAGGATTACTGACACACAAATAGAGCTAGGGTATTGCTCCCTTTGTGACTTTAAGAAATCTCCTCAAACTGCAGAGATATGGAAAAATGAAACTGGGAAGATTTTCAAGTTTATTTGCTCTCTGTGCACTGTACAGTATGTGTGCTTTACAAAATGTCTGCTCCTTCAGCAATACAAAATATACTTCAGCCCCAGTCCCCATATTGGCCAGACCCTGGGATCAACAATTCTTATTGAGGGCAGTCCGTAGGACATGTCCGGTGCCCTTACTCCCAGAATCCAATTTTTGATTCACTTCCTTTTCTTCATTGCGCCTCACAAAATGATTGGCTATGCAGTACCCAGTCAAAAGATTCCTTGTCTTCTCCAACCAGTGGGCAGGTAAGGAACCAGCTAATGAGAGAGCCACACATTTCCCAAGCATAAAGCAAACACAAAATTAGCAGCTTAACCTTTACGTATTCACAAACATGTAATGGATTTTTCATTAGGGGTGCTACCACATAATAGCATACAACAGTTAAAACAGAGAATTCATTACACACCCTAACCCCAAGGCAAATTTTCCAACTATACCATTCTTTCTGCATGAATTGGCGAGCAATTTACTTATTTATTTCCCGTAGAAATGATGGTATATTGGTGTTCACATCAGGACTCTGCTATAAAGTTGCCCAGCTACCAATTTTTTTTTTTTTATTAACAATTTATTGATATAAACTCTCATAACGACATAGCAGACGAAGGTACAGAGACATCATTTACAAACCCCAGCTACCAATTTGTCAGTGTAGACCCCCCAACAGTTGGGTCCCTGTTTCTAAAATATAACTTCCTGAAATGGCTTTGTTTATATAAGGAGTACTGCCTAAATTGGCTTCATTTAGTTAAGGTGCAGTCTCCAACCAATGGGCAGGTAACTAGTGAAGAGCCAATCAATGAGAGGGCCATACAGCTCCCAAGCATAAACCAATCAACAAATTAGCAGCTCAACCCTTTCTCTTTCATAGACTTTAAATAGCTTTTTCATCAGGGGTGCTACAACTTTATGGCATACAAAAGTTAAAATACAGAATCCAGTGCAACCCCTATGGAACATTCTACAAATATAATATTCTTTCTACCTGAATTGGCCACTTAGTTTATCTCCAACAGAAGTGAGGGTCTTTTGGTGTTCACATCAGTGTGCTGTTATTAAGTTGCCAAGTTACCGATCGTTAAGGTAGATCACACATCAGTTGGGTCCCTAGTCTCTAAAATAAGTAAGATGCCAATTCATTGTAAATGAGCAAGGATTCAGCTGTTAATCTGTGTTTGTTTTGTGCTTGGGAGATTTATGGCTCTTTCATTAGCTGGCTCCTTACTAGTTACTTGACAATTAGTTGGGGACCACACACTAATTAAAGGAAGTCAGTTCAGATAGTGCAATTTATATAAAAGAAGCTCCACAAGCAGTTATATTTTTGAACATGGACCCAGATGATGGGCAGTCTACCTTGACAATAGGTAGTTGGGTAACCAGCTTCACAACATGGCCCTGATGTTAACACCAAAAGACCCCCACTCTGATTCAAAATAAATAAGAAAGTGGCCAATTTAGGCAGAAAGAATATTATATTTGCAAAATTTGCTATGTTGGGGGGAGGATGTGTACTGAAATCTCTGTTTTAAGTATTGTATACCATAACATGCTAGCACCCTTAATGAGAAATCTATTTAAAGTTTATGAATGAACAAGGGTTGAGCTGCTAAGTTTGTGTTTGTTAAAAGGTTCTTTGACCCCTGACTCCATTCACAGTTGTCTAGGGGCCAAGGGTCTACATCATGGCCATGGCCATGTTTATTTACATTTACTCTTTTCCCATGTGATTATTCTGGCTGCAAGCACACATCAGCCAGTGATATGGTTAATATTTAATCAGTCCCTTGTCAGGGATGACAGTCTAAAATGTCATTCCTCTGTCATGTAAATGGAATCAGGGAAGAGGTACGGTGCCAACCTCTTGCACTGCTCCTCTCCACTGCAGGCATCTAAATCAGGGTGCCAGTTGAAAAGTAACTGCTAGTGGCCTGTGGTGCTAGATGCCCTGCAGGTAGGCCCTGCCCCCTACAAAAAAGTGGTGTAAATATGATTGTATTTCCAAGGTTCATTATGTTGCTACTTTTATTAGCAAACAAGTCTGTAACCACCCTGTTACTGTAAATGTCCCCCAGGATCCATTTTGAAAACAGGTGCTACCCCTAAATGAGGCTGTACTGGATCGCAAAATTCTGAGTAAATAATTTTGACTAAGTTATTTCACAGTCTTTTTGCACAGCATGGGGTTCTCCTATAGATGCTGTAAAAGCTAAGGATTTTGAGAACACCAACGGATTATTTCTCTCAGCTCCGTTTCCCACAAATCAGGAACAAAGCTTTGAAAATAATTACAATCAAAGGACCAGTCGCTCATCTTAACAAATGGTAACATCTGTCCAGAAGTTCTGACAGTATGTGGTTTATTGATGGAAGCTTTTCCTGAACGAGAACTGGACTATCCGACATAATTCTATTATTCAAGTTGTGACTTTTGTGTGATAGTACATCCCACTGTAAGACACACAGAGGAAATGTTTCAGTCAAAATCAGAAATCTCCCTGAAAATCAACAAGAGTTAAGAGGTATGCATGCAATACATGTGGGGAATGCAGGGATTTGAAGGCTTGTGTAGCAATTTTCTGATAGTCAAACAACTTTGTTTTGTTCATTTTACCCTTACCAACATGGCACAGCATTCCAACCCAGTTTCTTTTAGGCTGAGTCTAAGGCTTTTAGCTTTTGATACCTTGTACAAGGTAAAGAATGTGAGGGGTTGTGTTGGGCTGAGACTGTAAAGGCCTGTGCTAGACTGAAACTGTGATGCTTGTGTTACAGAAGGCTGAGATTATGATGGCTTTTTCCAGGCTGGGATTGTGAGGGTTTGTCTAGGTTGAGATTGTTTGGGATTGTGTAATTTAGAAATTGTGAGTATCATATACTGCACCTCTCAAAAACTAATTCACTACTCAGAAGCAGGGAATAAAACTCATGGACAATTAGCCAAAACCAGGGGTATAATGCAAAAAATGGCACTGTGGTTGTGACTAAGGAATGGTCAAAATAATTAATGTATTACAAATACAAATTTCTAGAGGAAAAACAAGTCTGTAATCTAAATATACTGTAATTTATTAGGATCTCCAAGAAATGTATCTTATGGTAAAAGAGACTCTGACCCCGAGATCTGGATGACAGGACCACAAAGTAAAACTGAGTGGTTCTGTCTGGACAAACCTAAGGAGGGGAGTGTCTTATACCATAAAGAGACATTCCTCTGAGCCCCTTTTAACTTACTGTGAATCATTCAAGTCTAGCTCAAGTGATTTATAAATTTAGCCTTTTTTTAAATGTTACTGGGCCATCCCCCCTGTTGACATTAAAGTGAAGCACTCCCTCCTAGTACTCCTGCACAAGAGTACACTGCACATGAATAAGAGGTACAGTAGCACTGCATGCAGATTTGTTGAAATCACATTACTGATTTATAATGTTTATAATTTTATTTCTCTAAATCCCTGCTCTTTAATTCATAAAACCTCAGACCCCTTCCATGAATAATACCCTGCCTCCCTCCTAAAAGTGTCACATTTTTCTTCTACTAAAATGTTTACCCTTTGTGAAATCAGCAATCTTCACCCTTTCCAAAAATTGACATTGGAACATAGACGTTGCTGGAAGAAAAAGACCATTGGTCTATCACGTTTGCTCTGCTTTGTTAACCTACCTTACCTCATGACTTATTGTCTCCATGGTGTTTTCACTCTCATCTCTCTGCTTCTTCCCCACAATTCTGCCACCCCACTGTGCAGCTATAAGACCCCTAACTCAGTACCTGTTGTGCTTGAACTCATTAATGTTTATTTCTCCTACCACCTCAGCTGGTAGGCTGTTCAGTAGTGCGCCCCTCCTTGCCAACATCTTAGCCATTTAACCAGGTCATTTGCTGCTCCCATGTCCTCTAACTTCTTTAGCAGTTCTCTTTATGGCACCAAATTTAATGCCTTCCTGACGTCGAAGTAGAGTATATCTACTGCTTGTCCCTTAACTACTACCCTAGTAACCCAGTGTCAGAATACTATCAATTTGGTCTAATGACTTTGCTGCCACAGATCCATGCTTTTTTACTATCCTGAAGCCCATTGCTTTCCAGGTAGGTCACCAGGTCTTTTTTGACTAGTGTCTTCATCAGTTTACCCACAATAGAGGTAACACTGATGGGCCTTTCATTTCCCTAGTCCTCCCTATCCCCTCCTTGTGGAGTGGAACTACATCTGCTATTCTCCAGTCTGTCAGAACCAACCCTGACCACAACAAGCTATTGAATAGCCCTGGCAGTGGATCATCCAGTTTCTACACCAATTCCCTGAGCACCCTCAGGTGCACTCCATCCAGTCCTGGTGCCTTATCTATGGTCAGTGCTGCAAACTCTTTTCTTACTTTTTTCACTCATCACCATCTGCCCCATTTCTTGAATCCCCTCTGCTGCTACCTTTTTGTCACTTTCCAGCAAAGACCTGTTTGCCCAGAATTGTGAATGCTGAGCAGTAGTAGTCATTTAAAGTGGTTGCCTTTTGTTCACCATCCTTTTTTTACCCTTCCCACTCATCTTCCTTTTTTCCGTGATAAACTGGTAGAACTATTTTTCTCCTCCATTGATCTCCACTGCAGTTCACACCTTTGTGCCCTGACCACTTTCTTAGCCTCTTCATCTTGACACGGTACTCTCTCCACTCCTTGTTCCCCTGGTTCTTCTTGTTGCTTATGAATGCCTTTTTGGGGACCCTTACTGTCCCCCTTACCTTCTACAAGAACCAGATCGGTCTCTTGTGTTTTCTACTCTTGGTAATCATTCTCAAGCATGATTCAGTTCTTCAGGTATGGCTCTTTCATCTCTCCATACTTTTCTTCTAATCCCTGGATCTTGTACATTCCTACCAGCTTCCCCCTGACAAAATCCCTTAGCTGATCAAAATCCACTCATATGAAATACTGGACCACAGCTTTTGATGAGGGTATCACTTTACCAAGGCCAGTTCAAACTATATTATATTATGGTAACTGGACCCCAGTGGTCCCCAGTCTGTTCTCTGCCCATCATTGCCAAGTTGTTGAGCACCATGCTTACAATGGCAGTCTGCCTTGAGGGTTCCCTGACCTGACACATCAGGAGGCAGTCCTGCAATGTATCTAGCATGGCCTGACTTCTACTGTTTTTAGTCACTGGAATGCCCCATTCTATTTCTGTGAGATTGAGATCCCCACAACCACTGTCTCCCCCCCTTGTAGCCCCCTTCTCACTTACTTCCACTAGCTCTCTATCCACCTCAACTCCCTGGGTTAGCAGTCTATTGATCACCCCATGTGTAGTCTCTTCCCTAATGCTGGTGCAAGCTGTACCCACAGTGATTCTGTTGTACTGTCCTCTCTCCTAATGGATCTGTCCTCTACAGCCTCCATGCCTTCCCTGACATAGAGGAATAACCTGCCCCCTTTTCTCTTACCACTATTCATCCTATACATAGCATTCTCTAGTAATGCCAGGTCCCAATTATTATTCTTGGTGCCCATATCTCAGTAATGGCCACAAGGTCCAATCCTGCATCCACCATCATCACCTGAAGTTTGCTAATTTTATTTCCTGGGCTCCAGGCATTTGAGCAGACTGGCTTTCAGCTTGTGTACTTCCTCTTCATATTAACATCCCTGCATTTTCCCCCTCCCCTTTCCTCCTAAACATCCTGGTGTTCCTGATCCCTGCTGAATTTTTGAGAACCCCACATTGGCACTTTTTCCTAATCTATTTTGGTCTCCTGCTATGCTTCTTTCACTTTCAATGCTTCTAGCCCTCACATCTTGGGGAGCCCAGCTAGGCTCCCCTTTCCTCTTCCATCGTCTGTGATTCCCCAGCTTAATCTCAACCCTTCTCAGTTTAAATGTCCACTTATGTAAATATCTTGCTCTAGTCATAGTGCACTGGTCTCCTTTCTTGTGAGGTGAGGGTACCCTTTAAGAATCTCCTGTCCCTGATGTCCCACCAGTCTTCTATAAAATGGTACCCTTTCAATCACCCATTAAAAGCCTCAATCCCTTCTTCCTCAATCTATCCTTCCCCTTACCTCACACAGAAATGACCTCAGAAAAGGCCAGAGAAGCTGAGTTTGCTTTCAATCCCCCCCCCAGCCTCCAAAAGGTATGCTGGACTGCTTCCAGAAACTGGTTCACACCCAAACATTCCTCTCCTCTCCTCTCCTCTCCTCTCCTCTCCCTCTACTATCCTTCCAATACTGTCAATATAATGGATGATCGCTGCACCTGGAAGGCATCAGACCATCCACTACCTTTTCATTCTCCTCCACCCACATTCTGCAACCTCTTAAGATAGATAGATAGATAGATAGATAGATAGATAGATAGATAGATAGATAGATACTTTATTTTTAAACACCCTTTTTCTTACACTCTGGGCACTGTACAATAAAACAATACAATTAATCATACTAAAATACAAACATAAAATCTCTTTAGCTGGGTGCAATAAGCTATCTGTGGAATTTAAAATAGTACACTATTAATCAATCAAGAAAAGCAGGGAATCCCCTACTATTAGGAAATTCCTTCTGGCCTTCTTCCTGCTCCCTCCACTTATTATCACCTTGTCATTCTGTTCTGCCCTCTCGAACAGCCCCTCACCCCCAATACTTGTGCCTTCCTCAGTGGTGCAAAGTGATTTGTAGCCATAATTGAGAGCTTGAATAACATTCGTGTGACTATCCTGCCACCTTTTCCCCTTTCTACTACCTTTTATCCTCCTGGGCCAGTGGATCTCTAGGTTGAGTGGTGATGTGGGGTGTGCTTTTGGGCTGGTGCCACAGCAAAGATATCTCTTCCCTTATCACTACCACCTGTAGCTGTAATGCCACAAATCTTTTACATATGGGGCAGTGGCATACCTCCACAGCATAGCCAAGGGAATGACCACCCCACCATTTCCTGCAGCAGTCAAACTCTCTGCTGTACCTGTGCTCCATACTGCCTATAGATTCCCCTCCTGCACTACCTTATATCTCCTCCTTACTGTGCAATACCACCCAACTCTGTATGGGGCTATGCTAACCCTTTTATGTGCAACCTGCCTGAATCCTCTTCAGTTATCAACTATAATTCCCTACGCTAGATAGGATGTTGGCCAAGTCACAGTTGTTTTGCCTCTTCTAGACTTACTGCTTTGCCTTGCTCAGAGCAGAAACCCTAGCAGAACTGAAGATGCAGTTTCAGATGCTGCTAGGCAGATGCTACACTCTTGTCCTGGAGAACTGACATGATGGTCGCTCATGCAATGGGACATACAGTATGGGCAAGCTGGAATCTTTGGCCTCAGACTTGCTTTCTGCCACCCCATGACTGACAATTGCAGTCATGTGACTCTGGCTCCTCCCTCTGAAGTCCTTTTGCCTTCAAGGTGGTTGACCTTCTGTTTCTTGCTGTAAACTCAAAAAGTAATCACAAACAGTTAAAAAATGCTAATTTTTTGTAGGAAACCTGCAATTTAGTGATTTATTGTGCCCATATATGGTGCATTGCCTCACAACTTGTATGCAATTTAGTCTAACATCCTCCTGAATTTATGGCCGTAGCCCTTCTTCCTGCTACCTCAGGATTGCCCTGTTGTGGTCATATGACTCTGGTTTCTCCATTTGAAATTCTTTGACCCTTCAATGTGGCTGACTGCCTGTACTTGGCTGGAAACAAAAAAGTAAGCTGAAACAGTTAAAAATATTTGATTTTGCAGATAAACCATGTGATTCAATTACTTAATATAGCTTTTGCTGGTGTTTTGCACTGCAACCTATGTGCAGTTCAATCTCATGAATTTTTGGGGCTTAGCCTTGCTTCCTGCTGCCCCACAAGCTGCAGGTGATGGTCATGTGACTCTGGTGCCTTCATCTGAAGTCAATCAATCGACATTTAACCAGGTGAAACACCATTGAGAAATACTCATTTAAAAAGTACACCTGGGTGAGCAGTAAGGTACAAACAATGCAATAATGAGAATACTACAATAAAGTAACACATAAAAAAGTCTATACAGGCACATATGTACATAAGTTATTAAAATACTTGCCATTACAACAGCGGGTAAGGTATTACAGCACACAGGGATATAGAGAAAAGAAGGAGAAAACAAGCAAGTGGTGGAAAGGGGAAGATGGGGGAAGGATGAAGGAGAGAGATTAGGTTTTAAAGCACTTACAGGATTCATGTAATAGATTGCTAAGAATCAATTTGAAGGTTGGTAAGTTGAAAAATTTAGAGTTTTAGGGAATTTTGGATAGTGTTCAAAGTGGAAGGGAGTGCATGGCTTAGGGAAGTGGAACCATACCAAGTCCTCTGGCCCTTTGAGATGGCTAACTTCCTGTTCTTGAGAGCAAAACACAAAAATTGAGTACAAGCATGTAAAAAAAATACACTTAGTTTTGCAAGCTGTGCAATTTAGTGATTTACTGTGACCTTAGCTGAGACTTATCCCTGCAGCCTCTGCACAATTCAATTTAGACTTCTCCTGAATTTACAGCTTTAGCCATGTTTCCTGTCACCCAGTGACTGGCCCTTGTGAAAGGGGCACCACTCCCTCCTATTAAGTGGAGGTGGAAATGGGAGTAAAAGAGAATGATGTACTGTAGTTCACACTGAATGTTTTTATATATATTTTATTTGGACTGTTATTTTCTTTCTGACTGGACAAGAAGTAATTTTTTATGTTGGCTCGTGCTTGCGCACGAGTCAACATATAGCAGTAGTATCAGAATTGGAGGTGCAGTCACTGTAGATGAATGCAGGACACACATCAGTAGGTGTGTCCCTCATTCCTCAATAAGGCAGCATGCAGGCACCACACCAGCAATATGGAATGTGGCCACCAGATCTAAGAAAAGGTCCGCTGCAATGAGAAGCAAGCTTCTTATTGCAGTGGCACAATAACATGCCTCCTGAAGTAAACATGGTGGCACTGACTGCCACCGCCCAACTTCAGGGGTGCCCAATAACCCTGTCGCATGCCCTGAGCTGCTTCATTTGTTGATGGGGGAGCCCACTCCCTGTCAGCATAATGACCCCCCCAAAGTGTGTGCCGAGGGGGTGCCCAATCCCCCTCGGCATCATGCACTCCCCACAACAGCCTTTCTTTGCTGATGGGGGGCACAATCCCCATCAGCTACAGTCCCCCTTCCCTGTTTATTTTGCCAATGGGGAGCCCACTCCCCATTGGTATAATGTCCCCCCATCTGTTGTGTGCCGAGGGAGGTGTCCAATCCCCCTCGGCTCTTGCCCCACCTTGTATGTGCCGATGGGGGTGACCAATCCTCCATCTGCTACAGCCCCCCCAAAACAATCAGGTGGTATGCTGGGAGCCCACCCCAGTGTTCCAAATGTCCATGAAAAAAAAACTGTCCCGTGATGTTCCCTTTTTTTTTCACCTGTAAAGCGGAAAATGGCCTTCACGGTCTCCCTGCCCCTTCCCCCAACCCGCGCCCACCCTCTGCGCACCCTGCCTCCTCACACACACCCTCACCCCATATTTACTTCTGGAGTCTGGTGCAACGATCTTTGGTGGACCAGAAACATGTCTGCACTCTTCAAAGCCGACCGCGAACTGAAGAAATGCTGGTAAGCTGTATAATGGCATAAATAGGGTTTTTTCAACTTTGGTGCAAATCTTCAGGCATTTTGGGGAATTTTGACACCAACTTTTCAACATGGGTTTATTGGGACTCCTCCTCATGAATTCTGTCACTGTCATGGTGTTATTTAGTCCGGAAAGGTGATTTCACAGTCACTGTGCAGAATCACGTTTTGGGACCGATTAATGAAATGACAGTGCCACTGTTCATTTTGGGGGCTCTCAAAAAGCCTATGTTGCAAATATGGTGGAAAAATCCCCAAAATGGCTGTTTTATGAGTGTGCATTGTGCAGTTTCCATGCCAGCTCATAACTTTGTGAATTTTTAATATTTTCACTCCAGATTTTTAAAATTGGCATTTTTCCACAGTTCCTTATGAACAGTACAGCTGTCATTTTACATATCCTGGCCGAAATGTGTTTTCGCACGTCCAGAGCAGAATAGTGCGGTTGCTGCACGAATTCAGTTTTCGGGACAGTTTGAGGAAATGATGATGATACTGTTCATGAGCAGAGGTCCTAAAATGCCTATGTTGAAAATTTAGTGGCAAAAGTCTATAAAATGACTGTGTTACAAGTGGGCATTGCACAGTTCCCATGCACCCTTATAACTTTGCAGCTTTGCAATATTTTCATGCCAGATTTTCAACACTGGCATTTTTTCACACCTCCTTATGAACAGTACAGCAGTCATTTTTCACATCTTGCCCAAAATGTGTTTTCACACCTGTGGTGCACAATGGTGTGGTCGCTGTGGGAAATCAACTTTTGAGACAAATTAACAAAATCACACTGCCACTGTGCATGAGGGGAGGTCCCAAAATGCCTATGTTGAAAATGTGGCTAAAAATATCACAAAAATAATTGGGTTACAGACGTGTGTTGCACAGTTTCTACTCATGCTCAAGACTTCGCCGATGTTTCATATTTTCACTCCAGATTTTCAGTGTTGCCATTTTTTTTACACCTCCTCATGAACAATACAGTTGTAATTTTTTACATACTGCCCAAAATGTGTTTTCGGACCTGTGTCGCAAAATGGCATAGCCAATGTGCAAAACCATCTTTCAGCTAACAAACTGATAGCACCACTCTTCATCAGGTGGGGTCACAAAAAGCCCATTTTGAAAATTTGGAGTGAAAATACCAACACATGCCTATGGCATTAGGGTTTCCAACTGTAACACCCCCCCCCCCCGTGCTGACTGACGGGCGTCAGGGGTGTGACTTGGGATCATCAGCTGTAATGTTTCCTATTCCACCCCCACCCCCACCCTGCAGCCAGTGACATACATTGTGGTGTGCCTTGGAGTGTTCAGCCACAAAGTTCAACCCATTCGCCTATACTGTACCCACCTCAGTGTATTTCCTCATGGAATGGGGTAAGTATAATTCCCAAAGACCCCAAAGCACACCACGACACTTGTCAGTGTCTACAGGGTAGGGTGAGGTAAAATGCCATGAGCGTTATAGTTGACCACCCAAAGGCACACCCCAATGCCTGTTGGTCTTTGCAGGATGGGGGTGGGGTTGGCATCACTTCAGTATTTCACTGCCATTCCTATTATGCATCTCTAACTCCTGCACAACCAATGCCAATGCCAGCGAGACAACATTCGGCATTGACAAATGCTTGTTTTACTTTTTTGTGATTATTAAATAATATTATTTTTTGTTCCTTTTGCAGCTTCTTGATGACATCTACCCCACCTCAAAAACAAGGCTGCTCTGACTGCACCTTTACTCCAACTGGGAGAGTATGGGGCAGCTTCCTTCACAGAAAACACTAACACTACTCTTACCTCCTGGCAGAAGATGTATGACTGCTGGAATGGACCATGCCCTCCCTCCTCCCCAGCACACTACCCTCACCTTTGTAAAGTGAATGCCTCAGTGTGGAATTCTGGGACCCCAAATATGAATAGTTGTCTCCGAAGGCCACAATACCATGGGAATGGACCAATTATTTTTAGTTTGTAAGTGAAATTTTTTTTTTCTTATTGTTCACCATGTAGTCATTTTCTAAGTGCAGTAAAACACATCAGGACGTTCAGATCATGCTAACATATTGGGGCTTCCCAGGTGGATGAAGTCATTTGACTTTATGTCATGCCTCACAATACATGGCATGTGCCTCCATATTTCTGCACCATCAGACACCACGATTGTGCCATGTGGTTGCTTACATACAGTAAATGTTTAAAAGTCTAACAATACATACAGCAAAACAATGGATGGAAAACCATGCATTAAAAAACTGATTACATTAACTGATTTCTAGTGACATAATGAACCCTGAGATGGAATCCCACATATCTTTATATACAGTATGTGATTGTCCAAGATTTGTTTCTTATTATACTGTACAGTATGTGGATCTGAGTGAAAATATAAGAGAGAACATTAACTGCATGTGCTGCAAGTCAAAACGTTTTCCTGCTCATGTCCTTCCCACAGTGATAGAGGCTGTTATTTATGAATTCATTAGTTCTGACATTTAATTGCAATCATTACCAAGGATTAGAGTGTTTACATGTCAGTGTATCTTTTTGTTTGGTGCAAACAAATTATGGACCTATAGTTGACCCCTGAAATGGATTAATCCATGGTTGTAGCATTAGCAGCATTATAAATGACTGCTTTTTACGTGTGTAGGATCATTGCTTTGCTGCAAGTATTAAGTACTCTGAGCTATATGTATGAGGCAGTGCAATAATTATGGTTTTAATATGGTATGGTATCATAATGAGTAAGCTGTGCTAAATATTAATAATTATTTTTTTCTACCTTAGGAACCATTTGTGAGACTGATTGATATTCACAGATGTCACCTTTTGTAATTGCAAATTATATCTAAAAACATTATATGTACTCCACCAAAAAATGTGTTGTACTTCATTAGATTTCAGCCAGTTCAATTTTATTCTTCTTTTGCTTTTCAAATGTGGCTCTTTTCTGAAAATCTGAATTCAGAAGTCTGTTTTATACGTCACTAGCATGTTTTTCCTTTAGTACAAATAGAAAGTAATTAGGATTACATACCAAAAATAAGTAGACATAATGAATAACAAATCCTTGGTATTAAGTCAATGCTCTAGATGCAGTCCTTAACCCTTAGGCTGCCGACAGAATTAGAATGTATAGGGATATGGGACTGATATATCAGTCCACGGCCATATAGGGGTTAATACTAAAGATAGAAATAAAAATTAGTAAATAAAAATGCCAACAAAACACTCAGCAAATTGGATGGTGCATACTATTCATAGAAGTGCTTTTAGCAGTCCACTCATTGTGTAGAAGCCTTTTGTGCAACGTACAATACTTACAATACTCACTTTTCTATTTTAACTATTTAACTACACATTTTCTGTGTCCAGCTTGCATGGCAATTTAATTTCACCAGAGATCACTTAGTCTCTCAAGTATTGTTTTAGTACAATGATTTGTAAATCAAAAGGTAAATCAAACACTTGTTTTGCCATCAGGAATGTAATGGTCCTGTTGATATTTAGCAGTCCAGATGTGATTATTTGAAAGACTTTGACTCCCAGGAGGAAGTAACATGTGGAGCTAACTGTCCTACCTGCTGGAGGAGCCTAAATAAAGCCATTTCATGAACTCAGCATATAATATGCTGATCTGTATTCAGAAGGGAGTAGCTGTAGGATGGGCCATTACGCTATAGAACAGGGATTTGATTCCCTATGGTTCTGAACAATTTTACTCACCATTGAAGGCTGGTTAAGTTTGACATGCTTTAAATAACATTTGTGCTGTATAGACAAATGAGTTAATGCAGCTCAGCAAGACAGATCTAAATGAGCGCTGCCTGTTTAACAAAAGCTTCTGTCTTTGGTCTGTTTCATCAGGATTAATTTGTCTGTGCCTACCACTTTCTCTAGCTGATAAAATCCTGCAAGCATATTCTTAATAATAGCAGAAATTCATACAAATCTTGCATCTGTTAAAAGCAGTTATAGTGTGTGTGGTATAAGCAGATGGACTGACACAGAGCAGCTTTCTAGTGGCCATTTTTATTATACACTGGACAAAAGAACAAAAGGTTCCTCCTGTACAAGACAGGAACTCCTGGAAACTACAAATCCTATGGCTAGGAACTACAGCCATAATGGCTTCCTATGTACTTCATATAAGTGTGTGTAAATATATATATATATATATATATAACCCACAGTAGGGTGTGCGGTCACACTCTGATATACACATGCCTTGGTGTGCGTTGTGATACACAAGGCCACAGCCTGAGTGCGTTCAACCATCCAAGGCATGCGAATATTAGACTGTGACTGCACACCCTACAGTGGGTTATCTATCTTATCTACCCCAAAGTGGATGACCCCTCATCCCCTGGCAACTATCGCCCCATTTCTTTCCTCACTACCTTTGCCAAGCTTCAAGAACAAATTGCCCTCTCCCAACTCACCTCTTTTCTATCTGACACCCCGTTTTTCACCCCTTTTCAGTCTGTTTCAGGAAAAAACACTCAACCACCACTTCTCTCCTGTGGCTCACAGACTCCATCCTAACCAGGATGCACAATGACCAAATTACCTCTGCCATTTTTGTCCATCTGGCCAAGGCCTTCAACACCTTTTCTCACTCCCTTCTCCTTGACTCACTCCCGGCAGCGGGACTATCTCCCTCAGCAACAAACTGGTTCAAGGCCTACCTTATTGGCAGAACCCAATCAGTTAAGATCTTGGATGCCACTTCCCATCCCCTCCCAACTGATGTCCCCCAGGACTCGGTATTAGGGCTCCCTTATAGTCTCCATATTCTTAAATGACCTTCCCTCTCTTTGCTCCCCATCCTCCACTGTACATATGTATGCCGATGACAGTCCTGTATGCCTCTGGCTCCTGTCCTGCTGAGCTTACAATCAGGTTACAGCCAGACTTCAACAAGGTTCAGCTCTGATTTGCTGACCATCAACTTTTCCTCAATGCCAAGAAGACTGTCTCCATGACCTTTGGCATAAGGCAGAGACTCTCTAGGCTTCCCTCCCTACCCACTTTCCACACCCTTTATGGGACTTTACTTGAGGACACATCCTCCTTCAAATACCTAGGTGTTTGGTTGGACCAACAACTAAACATCTCTGGGCATATCGACACCATTCAGAAAAAACTGTGCCCCAAGCTTGGTGCCCTGTTCAGGAACCATAGTTGTATCCCTCCTACGGCTAGCCATGAACTTGTTCAGAAGATGATACTGCCCATTTTTGATTACTGTGATGTAGTCTATGGTGCTGCCCCTATGTCCTCCCTGGCCAGACTGGACACCCCTCTTCAGTTCCTTCTGCCACTTTGACCTGGATGCCCCCCTCTCACCTACCACTGCAAACTTTATCATGCCCTATTCTTCCCCTCTTTTACAAATAAGCGAGTCTCCCACTGTGCTAAATTGACCTCCAAACATTGGTTGGGTGAGCTCCCTTCCTACCTCACCTCCTCCTTTATTTTTTTTTTTTTGAAATTCAACATCTTTATTTGTTTTACTGTAAAATTCAACCAAATTACAAGCATGTAACTTGCTAGACATAATCTTTATTTGGATAACCTATACAAAAAGGAATAAACCCTTAACCCCATCCCCTCACCCCACCCATTACCCCCCACAGCCTTCCCTCCTTGGAGTGTGCCAACTGAAATTGGTCTTACTGGTAAAGAAAACAAAAGAAGTATACCATCAACATACAGAATATAAAAAAGGGTGGAGACATAGGAGATCTGACAATTAGTGCAAATATAAAGTGTACAATTTGCCCCATTTTTTATTAAAAGTTTTCATATTGTTACGGGAGCTAGCCACCAATCGTCCAGTCTGGAAGTATGATGATATATCATTTAACCATTCAGTGTATGATATAGTCAGTTGTTCCATCCAGTGTTTAAGAACCAGCTTCTTAACCACAACTGAAATTAAAGCCATGTGAAATTGACGTTCTTGAACAGCAATGTTAGAGAACATACCCAAGATACATATCTCTGTGGTGAAGAGATCTTCCAAACCTAATAAAGGGTCTAGTTTGGCCTTAATTGTTTGCCATAAAGGGACTACTGTTTCACATTGCCAAAATATATGTATTAAGTTCCCTTCATCCACCTCCTCCTTTATAACAACCCTCGCATCCTCCCATTCCCTTACATCAACCGACTCCCACACCCTGGTAGTTCCCCGCTGGTCCACCCTAACTGGCCAATCTGGTTACTCTCACCACCTCTCAAAAATCTGGAATTCCTTCCCCCTTCAAATCCAGTACTCATCCTCCACCTACTCCATCAGCTCTGCCCTCAGTAATTACTTTGCACCTAGCTGCTCCTGCCATGTCCCTCCCCAGGTCGCACCTGAAAATAGGCACTTGGTTGTCTAGTGCGCTTACCTGGTTAACAAAGGCAAATAAATAAATAAATAATTCCCTCATCTGAGCCCTGGATAAACCCTACCCCTCTATCGTCACCTTCATTTTACCCTGTGCACCCCCCCAAATTTCTTGCTCTCCTCCCCTTATACCAAATTGCTCCCCCTTACTGGCCTCCCTTGATCTCTCACAGAATGTAAGGGGACCCCAAATGCTCCCCATGGGTCCATGCATCCTGATGAAATATTGATGAGGCCCCATCCCCTCCAAAGGTGCGAATTCTCTGCCCCTCAAGGGTTCAGTTCTCACTCTGTCCCTCTCCTATCACTCTTTTAATCCCTATCTACTGACCTTCCCCAACCCCCTGACAGGGTACAGTGCATCCTGAAGGGTCCTTTTCTTGGGTTAGGTCCTATTCCCCTTCCTAGCATTTAAGTCACACCTCCTCCTTCTCTTCCTCCTCCATCTTTAATCCCTAAAGCCTTATCCCCCTTTCTCTCTGGGACACTGCCTATCCCTTTCTCTATTGTTCCCCCAGTTGCCTTGCAGGGTTCCTCGCATCCTGAAAGGGTCGACAGAGACACAACTCTTCCCCCTCCCCCACCTCACCCTTTCCTCTCTTTTCCACTTTCTCTTTCACATAAACACTTGTTTACTTATTAACCCAGCACTTATTATTGTCCACTCTTTCTACATATTATGCGTAACACTGTTTTAACACTGTAACACCTGCCTTACAAATGTATGTTAATGTCGATCTTGTAACTTGAATGGAACTGGAACTCAACTCTGCCCCCTTCCCCCACCTCACCCTTTCCTCTCCTTCCCCCCTTTTCTTTCATGTAAGCACTTGTTTACTTATTAACCTGGCACTTATTATTGTCCACTCTTCTGTCTATTATGCACAACATTGTTGTAACACTGCTTGTACAGTAACTCCTGCCTTACAACTGTATGTTAATGTTGATCTTGTAACTTTATTTATTTATACATATCGGAATTACAATACTTTGCATCATGGACTCATTTCCAAAGGCTCCACGTCAAGTAAACAGAGACAATCACAGAATAACATGGTTGCAGAACATATACAGCAACACATTAGGTGCAACATGAGAAGTGTGCAGACAGGGTTGTAATGGCAACAGCAGCCATTCAAGATAATATGTTGGCCTAAACAAAGTGATAGCTAGGAAACTAGAACAGAGCTCAAGCAGTGCACAGGTGTGGTGAGGTGATAGCTGTCTCAGGGGGACATTGTCACAGTGGGAGAAAGACTTATTTCTGACCCAACAAGGTGGGTGAGGCTAACAGGCATGGGAACCCAACCATTATGAACACCTACAGTTGTGGGTGGAAAATATGTGGTTCCTGAGTGCAATTTTAAAAAGATTGATTCTAAGGAGGCTGGTGATAGTGGCAGGGAGGGAGTTGAACCAGGAAGGGGCACTATAGTAGAAGGACCTCTGGGCAAGTGAGGTCCTGACCCTAGGGACAAGGAGGGTGAACTTGAAGGCACTATGGGTGGAGACAATGCGAGTGGCAGAGTGGATGGATGAGGTCACCCCAAAAGGGGAGAGTATGAGGAGTGTTTTTCTAGTCAGAAGGCAGGACTGGTAGAGGAGCCTCTCTTCAAAAGTGA
Organism: Neoceratodus forsteri; assembly: GCA_016271365.2. Classification (NCBI taxonomy): domain Eukaryota; kingdom Metazoa; phylum Chordata; order Ceratodontiformes; family Ceratodontidae; genus Neoceratodus; species Neoceratodus forsteri. The sequence goes on from CM057454.1 coordinate 288,608,739, forward strand.
GCACATTGGTCAAGGAGTACAGTGAGCAGGTATGTGTGCATCTGTCAGCACCGGTCAGGAGCCTGCAGGCCTTATTAATAGACATTTGTATCTTACTGAGCACGGTATTATCTGTGGCTGTAGAGATTGGAAGGCCATAGTCCACAAGGAACAGGACTGAGGAGGTGACAGCCAGCCAGAGCACTTTGGGAGGAAGGCAGTCCTTATGGCAGTAAAGAAGGCCAATCTGTGCATTGGTGGCAGATGAGAGGGTGCTGATGTAGGAGTGAAAGGTGAGGGCAGGATTGAAAGTGATGCCCAGGTATTTGTATGAGAACACTTGTTCAAGGGGGAGTTGAGAGCTGGAAAGTATCTGAAGGGGGGAGTTTCTGGCCCTGCTTTGGTAGAGGGAGAATAGCATTGAGTTTTTTTTTTTTTTAGATTAATGACCAATCTGTTGTCCATAAACCAGTACTCAGTCTGGTTGAAGGAGTGCTAGAGGGAGACCTAGAGGGCGGCGGGGTACGGGTGTGAGGTGAAAAGGACCGTGTCATCCGCATAGAGAAGGACCCTGCCAGCTCAGTAGCTGGGGAGTGAATTAAGGTCAAAGTCAAAACACAAGTTTTTTGAGCGGCACTCAGTTAGCGAGGTGGTGCTCCCAACAGAGTTTGCTAACCTCAAATCAGTACAACAAAAGAAAGGAGCACTCCAAAACGTAGTGAATATATGCTAAGATAGCATTTTATTGTTGCCAAAAATTCCAACAGAAACCCCTCGGCTCCGGCTTTGTGCCTTCAAAGGCGGTATAACTAGCTAGGGATACAAAAGGCTTTTATATATACAGCTGATGACCTCATCAAAGTGAGACCTGAGAAACACTTATATACTACACCTTTGCTTATTTTTAATCATCAAAATCAAAGTGAAACCCAGTTTCTGTCATAACATGCATACAGAATTCCTATTTTTTATCCTATTTCTTTTATATAAAAAATAAATAATTACATCTCACCTTTTCAAACATCAACATATATACACATTCTCTATTTATTATAGTTAGAAAAACATTATTTTTTCTTTTACTGGAAACAGGTCAAAAATCCATTTATAGTATTTAATAAATAATATAGACCAAGTTTCAAAAAGTAAAGAAATGTATTCCAATCACAATAAATTGTTTTCTGGAGACCTATAAAGTCATAAATACAAGGCTTAAGACAACCAAGGGGAACTAGGTGGGGGAAGGGGAGGGAGAAGGGGAAAGGTGAAAAGAAATAGAAGGAAAGAAAAAGGAAAAAGGAGCAGAAAGAAAAAGGAAAGAAAACAAGCAAAGAAGAAGGAAGGGGAGGAAAGGGAGGGGAAGGGGGAGGAAAAGAGGGGAGAGGACTGGGGGAGATGTCTCAATGTGATCACCCTCACATAACTTCCATCCTCAGAATGGGAGTATGGCCTTCCATTTCAGGTGGGGATCTACAGGCATACATTCTCCATTGGACCTATATAGGGAAGAAAGCAAAAGAAAAATATACAGTATATAAGTATTAACAATGCATTTGAAAATAACATCACAAAGTACTTCTACATTTTCTTTTTGTCTTTCAAAAATGGCTTCAGATCCCACTGATCATTAAGTCCATCTGGTTTAACAGTGCCTAGTCTGTAGATCAATTTACTTTCCTGCTTCAGTAGTTCATTGGTTCTATTCCCTCCAAATCTAAGAGGCTGTTACCAGTCTATACCCATAAACTTCATATGTTTCGGGTCACAGTTGTGTTTCTGAAAAAAATGTAGTCCAACTGGAGTATCAGTCCTGGCGTTAATTATGATTCTCACATGCTCCTGTATTCTCTGTTTTAATGCCCTTGTAGTTCTACCTATATAGAGCTAGCCACATGACACCACAGAGTGTAGATCGCAAAAGAGGTGTCACAATTAATAAAATCTTTCATCACATAGTTATTTCCTGTTACAGGATGTACGAATTCAGATCCTGTTTTGCAATGACTACAGATGTTGCAGATTTGACATTTAAAGCTCCCTATGGGTTTGTTGCCCAACCAGGTACTCTTTTTAGGCTTGGTCAGTCTATTATGGACCAGCCTATCTTTCAAATTCTGTCCCTTTGAAAAAGTGATCTGTGGTGTTTCCCCTATTGCATCACCTAGATTTTTGTCTGCATGTAAGATGTGCCAATTTCTATAAATAATGTTTCCAATCTGTCCTTACCAGTTATTAAACTATGTAACAAAAGTTACACATTCGGTAGAATCTGGCATTTTTCTGGGCATTTCCCTTAAAATTTCTTCTCTTTGTAAAGTGTGTACTTTATTCATTGCTTGTGTCAAAACATCATTCCTATATCCCCTCTCTATGAATCTATTCTTCAGTTCCTCAGCTTGTAAAGAAAAATCTTCATCCTCAGTGCAATTCCTACGTAAGCGCAGGAATTGCACATAGGGAATAGAATCTTTCAAGCTTTTAGGATGCGCACTGTCTGCCCTAAGCAAATTGTTTGTTGCTGTTGGTTTCCTATAATTTTTAGTAATTATGTCCTCGCCATGTATTTCAGACCTTTTAATAGTAAGATACAAGAACTCTATGCTAGTAGGGTCTGCTCTGTATGTAAATTTCATGTTAATATCATTTGCATTTAGCCATTCTATAAATGACTCCACCTCTGTTAGGTTACCATCCCAAATACACAAAATGTCATCAATAAAATTTATTGTGGTTGGAATACACTTCTTTACTTTTTGAAACTTGGTCTATATTCCCTTCCCCTCCCCCCACAGGCACTTACCACTGTCTTGCTTCTGTTTTACTCCACTGTCCACCTCCCATTTCATCCCACCTACCCCTCTGTATTGCAATGCACTGTGCCAACCTTGTCCTAGTGCCAGCCTCAAATGCCTGTTATTTCTGGTATTTTTTTTACAGACTCCTCAAATGTCCTTGTATGAACATGGTGCCAACCTCGCTCTAGAGTCAGCCTTGAAATCCTCGTTTACTCCCTATGTAACTTACTCAATCCCTCAGCTGTCCATGAATGTACTCTGTGCCTACTGTCCTCTAGAGCCTCTTGAATTGCCTGTTGTTATGCTATGTATTTCTTTTGATTCCTCAATGGTTTATGTGAAGTTGTCCTCTGTAACTCTCCCAGGTCGCACCTGAAAATAGGCATTTGGCTGTCTAGTGTGCTTACCCGGTTAACAAAAGCAAATAAATAAATAAATAAATATTATATATTAAATACTATAAATGGATTTTTGACCTGTTTCCAGTAAAAGAAAAAATAATGTTTTTCTAACTATAATAAATAGAGAATGTATACATATGGTGATGTTTGAAAAGGTGAGAGGTAATTACTTACTTTTTATATAAAAGAAATAGGATAAAAAATAGTAATTCTGTATGTATGTTATGACAGAAACTGGGTTTCACTTTGATTTTGATGATTAAAACTAAGCACAGGTGTAGTATATAAGTGTTTCTCAGGTCTCACTTTGATGAGGTCATCAGCTGTATATATAAAAGCCTTTTGTATCCCTAGCTAGTTATACCGCCTTTGAAGGCACAAAGCCGAAGCGCAGGAGTTTCTGTTGGAATTTTTGGCAACAATAAAATGCTATCTTAGCATATATTCACTACGTTTTGGAGTGATCCTTTCTTTTGTTGAAGTGAATTAAGGTACAGGCTAAAGATAAGTGGGCCCAGAATGGAGCCCTGGGGAGCACCAGAGTGGACAGGACTGGTGCTGGAGAGGGTACTGTGAATTTTGATGCACTGGGACATGGAGGACAGGAAGCTAGTGAACCAGGAGAGGGGTCCTTGGGAGAAATCGAGTTGAAGAAGAGAGTCAAGCAGGAGGGAGTGACAGACCATGTCAAAGGCTTTGGAGAGGTTGATTTAGACAGCTCCAGCAAGGTGGCCTGAGTCTAGGGCAGAGTGCAGGAGGTTGGAGAACTCCAGGAGAGCCGTGGTGGTGCTGTGGCCTGAGCGGAAGCCATGCTGCTCCATGCACAAGGAACTGTGGGTAGTCAGATATTCTGTGAGCTGATCTGCCACTATTTTTTCTAAGCCTTTTTTAGAGCAGGGGGAGGATGGAGATCGGCCAGTAGTTACCGAGGGAGGAACTGTCTCCCACCTTTGAGTATTGGTGTGATAACCACCATTTTACAGACAAGGGAAAACTGACCACAACACAAACGCAATTGAGCAGATCTGTGAGTGGGGCAACTTGAATGTTTACTGTCTCACTCCTATAGTTCCCCTTCCCCCCAGGTTGCCCCGGGAGACGAGCGACTTGTTACTCAGTGTACCTTATTGGTGAAACATTTCAATCAATCAATAAATAAATACATCTCTTCTCCCCTCTCTTGCCAAGGTCCAAGAATTGCTGGTACTCGCTAAGCTAAATGACTTCCTCTCCACCTCGAACATTCTCTCCCCGGTCCAATCAGGCTTCAGGAAACTCCACTCTACCACCTCCTCCGTCTTTCGATTTACAGACGCCATCCACTCTGCAATGGATCAAGAGCAGATCACCTCGACTATATTCATTGACCTCACCAAAGCCTTTGACTCTGTCTTTCACCCTCTTCTGTTAAATAAACTATGCACCATCGGCCTTTTACCTGCATCTGTCTCCTGGTTCAGCTCCAATTTATCTGGCTGGTCACAGTCAGTAAAAATCAGTAACATCCTGTCTCCCCCCTCCTTATCCTTGCAGGTGTCCCCCAGGGTTCAATCCCTGGACCTCTCCTCTTCTCCCTATTCATCAATGACCTCCCTTCTGCCTTCTGCCATGTCAAGAAACAGATGTACACAGATGATACCATCCTTTTCCTTTCTGGTCCCTCTGCTCAGACTGTCCAAACCCCACAACAACATGATTTTACCACAGTATCCAGTTGGTTCATGGCTAACTGCCTAAAAATGAACACCAAAAAGACGATGGCAGTGACTTTTGGGTCCAAACAAAAGCTTACCAGGCTCCCCATCATTCCAGCTTTCTACACTCTAGCAAACTCTCCCCTCGATAATGTCCCAGCCTACAAATACCTATGTGTGTGGCTAGGTCCCTTGTTTGACTTTATCTCTCACTTCAAGGCCTTGCATTCTGATTTACATCCTAAACTGGGTCTAGTCTACTGCCATACAGGTAGCCTTCCCATCCATGTCCAGCGTGAGCTGCTGGTCAAATGGATACTCCCTGCCTTTGACTACGCTGATGTGGTCTTTTGCACTGCTCCTGCCATGTTTCTCTCCAAACTGGATGTCCTTTTCAATGCCTTCTGTTGTTTTGCCTCTAATTCCATCACACATACACAACACACCACTGTGACCTGTACTATACTCTTCCCCATCCCTCTAATCCCTAGCACAGAGACGCATGTCTCACTGTTCCACCTTCATTTCCAAATTCTGGTTTGGAAATCTTCCTTCCTACCTTGCCTGTCTCCTAAATCCTGCTACTCCCTCCCTCTACAATTCACGTACTAATTGCATTCTTTCCTTCACCCTCCCATGTATATGCACTTCAGCAAGGGAAACTAGCTTTCTCCTATAGACTCCCATCCATCTGGAACAATCTCCCCCCTCAAACCAGTCTCACCCCCTCCTTTACTGCTCTCAAGCACCTCCTCAGGCCCTCCCCTACTACAGCCTGCAACTGTCCAAGGCTCTAATTTCCCACCTCATGCCTGTCCCCCCCCACTGCCTGAATCAGATGCTACCACTTTTTTTTGTTTGCTGCTAGTATTTGTGGGCTCTCCCTCCCCATTGTATCTCTTTCTCGTAACTCTGCATTTTATTCCCATAATGCGTATTTACCTACTCATTGTATTTACTGTTATATACAATACAGTCCTGTATTATCCTGTAAATATTAAGTTGTAAATATTATTCTGTACTACACTTTATCTGTTTGTTGCTCTCCCTTTGTTATATTTGTATCCTCTGTCTCCAGGTCGCACCTGGAAATGAGCTTCTGCTCTGTGTGCCTTTCCTGGTTATCAAATTTTAAATAAATAAATAAACTAACTTGTTTTTCTTTCTATTAGGTACCCTTGGGATCCGTCTTCTTTAGAGGTTTCCCTGCTGCTTACTCCAGTTTGTAGGGGGGGAGTTTCTGTCTCCCTACTTCCTTCTGCCACCCCCTTCAGCAAGTTTAAATGCTCGCCAATGTAACATTTAAACCATTCACTGAGAACTGACATCCCCTTCCTAGAAGGATGCAGACCATCTCTCCTGTACAGGCCTTTTATCTTCTCCAGGTGTGACCACAGTCCCCAGTGTCACTAAACCCCTCCTCTCTGCACTATTCCATCAACAACTTGTTGAAACTCCTGGTACAGAGTACCCTATCCTCCCCCCATAGCAGACAGCAATACCTCAGAAAAGGCCACTGAGCTTGCTATCTGCCTAAAACCCCTCTCACACTCCATGAACTCCTCCAGTACTGTCTCCTGCCCTCCCTAGCCAGGTCAAAAGTCCCCATGTGGACAATGACATCCAGCTCTTCTTCTCATCCTGCCGCCCTAACTATCCTCAGGATCCACTCCCCATCCCTCCGAACTGTGGTGCCAGGCAGGCACCTAACCTCGCTAACCCCCTCCATTCCTGTCCCCAAATTTATCCCTCTCACAATTGAGTCCCCCACCAGGAGTTGCTTCCTTCTCCTCTGGGACCCTCTGCCGCCCACCTTGGGGTATCCACTATAGAGGACCCCAACATCCTCCCTGGTCACTGCTTTGGGTGCCTCCATGGGACAGTCCTGCCCTGCCAGAGTGATGTAGGAGTTGTGTAGTGTTCCTGGATGGGGGATGGGCCTCTGTCCCACTGCCCTCACATTCCCCGAGCCTACTATAGTCCAGCCACTCATCCTCCTAGGCATCCTTTGAGTTAGGGTGGCAGACTTAGTGGTCCCTGGGTGAGGAATGAGGTTTCCTGAATCCTAGTCAACTCGGCCTGGAGTCTAGCAACCTCCCTCCTCAGCCCAGAGAGGTGCATACAGGTGGGTCAATACTGCAGTCTCCAGAAGGCCTCCCTGAAAACTGCCACCCCACAGCCACTGCACTGCACTGCACAATTCCCATCATGCTTACCTTCTACTCTGCTTGTTTTACTTTCTTGATTTGAAACCCTTTTTGTTTCCTTACCCTATTTAGGGTGTTTCATCTATTCCCAATGTTTTGTGTTTTTGAAGCCTTTATTTTCCTTACTCTATATACTGTAGGTGTTTCACCTACTCCCAAGTTTCTGTGTACCCCTAACTCTCTTCACTCCCTTGCAATGAGTAGGCTAGAACAGGAGTTAATCCTGACTTTTCTGTGATATTGCTAATTGTATTTGTGCCGATTTTCTATTGTGGCCTCACCCTTGCATACTTGTGTATCCCCTTGAAACACTCTATCTAGGTGGCCCACTTATTCCACTTCATCTTATAGCTTGCTAGACTTAACAGGGGTTCATTTCCCTGCTCTGTTTGCTGGTGATGTATGTGTTAATAGTGTTCTAATTTGAGTAAATTTATTTTAAATGTCTAGAGGAATATGTGTTTAAAATACAGTCTGCCATATCCCACCAAACCGATGTAAATTGGGCCCCTTATCTCCTATTCCCCAAAAGAATTGAGTATTTATGGCCTATTTCACAGAAGTCACTTCTGTATGGTTTCAGACCATGTGTTACTGCCTATTGAGAGTAAATGCCCCCTAGTTAGTGTAACCCCAAGGTGGAGCTATCCAAAAGGGCTACTACCCCTGCCTGCATGGCTAGTTGCAGGTCCTGGGTACTGAAACGGGTGCCTCCACCCAGAGGGCAGGGTTGTTAGTAACAAGGCTAACCTGGGTACAGCCCTCCAGGACATTGTATCCCCCCCTTTCCCCTCTAGTGGCCTAGAAAATATGCAGGAAACACTTTCACAGTAGCCCATATTCAGCATACAAATTCCAACACTGTTTGCACTTACCACCAAGGCTGGTTCCACCAGTTTGACCCTGTAGACCCCCTGGAAAACATGGTTAGGCACAGCAAACAACAACAGTACAGTGCATTTGGTACAAACTGGAACCACAGTCAGATTAAATGCAAAAAGAGTTAGATCTGATTTATTCAGGGGAATTGAGCAAGGGAGCGGCGCAATCAGGTTGTTTGATTCTAAAACTGATCTAGTCAGGCAATTATGCATTCACGTTTAGTCCCTGCACAGTCACACACTCTTGGTACCCAGTTGGAAGTAAGGTGGGCTAGCCTAGAACATTGCCCGGGGTAGGCTGGTGTTGCAGATGGTTGGGGCCCTATAATGAAAAGAAAAGGCATGAACAACCACACACAATTTGTAATCCAGAGCCTTAAGGCTCATTTCATGAAAGGGAAAACAACAATGCAATCAGATGACAACTCTTGAGATTTAACTGCTGTTGCAGGGAACTACCCTGATTGTTATTCATGCTACCCAATACGAGACACAGGCTAGATGAAATGGAGACTGCAGTTTGATGACAGGTTTGCTAGGAGAAGCAGAGCCCACATGAGTCACCGAGGTGTCGTTCCTGTTCGAGATGGTTGAGCAGGGGGCTGATCCCCAGGCGAGTCTCTCATCGATGATGGTTTCTGTGCCTGAAATAGCTGGCTGGGCCAGGTGGCAAGGCCCAGGCCGGGTAGAACAGTTTGGATTTCAAGTCTGGTAGTGCTGGATGCAGCGTTCAGCAAGCGTGGCACATTTACATAGTGGAGAACCAAATTACGACCCACTAACAGCACACAGCACATTTGTAGTAAAGCAATCACCATACTACAATGAGGATGGCAGTCTGGCCGCAATATCAGTTTCTCTGAGCAAAACCTGGAATTCTGTGGTAAATGGATGCCCTGACAGGCTGATCGCATACAGCAAATCTTTAGTCTTCTTCAAGTTTAAATCTAGTCACTCTTCAGTGGCTTTATCACACTCCAGTTCAGATACAGTCCGATTGCTAAGCCTTTCAAAGGATTCCCTCTTGAGGGACAGCAGGCAGACAGACCAAATTCAGCCTTTCCACCAATTTCCCATGCAAACTATGCAGGAGCTGTTGCTTGATTCACTTGAGCTGTTTACTCTCCAAACTCTAACTCCAGACTGACTCACTGCAGCAGGCAGCTTGGGAATTTCCCTTCGGTCCAAAAGGTTCTGGCTGGCTGATCCATCAGTCTGACAAATCAAGGGCTCCCCCTCTAGATGCATTTAGGCGCCAAAGTCTCAAAACTACAATTCCTACAGAAATTCACTCCCATGAGACCCCTGGGGACAGACTATATTTTAGGGTCCCCAAAGGTACCGATTGGCCCATTCTGGCAGTCCAGGACCAAGATGGTGGTGATAAACAGAACCGTCCATGCTGCAAAGAAGGCAGGTTAGACAAACTACAGTATCATTACTATTCTAATAGACAGTCAGCAAATAAGTACAGCTTCTAATAGTGCTCCCTCTGTGTAAATAGCAATGGCAGAACAGAGCGGTTATCTGGCAGCCCGGGAGGGACTCGAGCATAGAAACACTCAGCCCTCTCCCAGATTAAATAAGCACCACTTTATAGGCAGCTCTTAAAGAGACAGAACATAGAGGCATTAAGGCACTCTCACACAACACTTTTAAAACACTAAGAAACATAGAAGTTGATGGCAGATAAGGACCGCAAGTCCCATCCAGTCTGCCCATTTCTTTTTCTGCCGGATGAATGTGCCATTGGCCTTTGCTCTGTCAATGACCTATCTATTCATACTCATCTGTAATGCTCCCTTATGCCTATCCCATGCCTGTATGAAGCCTTGCACTGTATTCATATCCACTACTTCCTGAGGTAGGCCGTTCCATGCATCCACCACCCTTTCTGTGAAAAAGAACTTCCTCACATTACCCCTTAATCGACCTCCCTCTAATCTCATGCTGTGTCTTCTTGTCCTGCTATTTTTCTTATATTGAAACATGTTAGACCCTTTCACCTTGTTAATGCCCTTAAGGTGTTTGAATGTTTCAATCATATCACCTCTCTCCCTCCTTTGCTCTAGGGTATACATATTGAGCTCAGTTAATCTGTCCTCATAAGTTTTCTGATGCACTCCCTGCACCATTTTGGTTGCCCTTCTCTGGACTGCCTCAATTTGATTAATCTCCTTGTGAAGGTGTGGCCTCCAGTACTGCATGCTGCACTCCAGATGGGGCCTAACCAGTGTCTTGTAAAGAGGGATTATTACCTCCCTCTTCCAACTTGTGATACTCCTGCTAATACACCCCAGCATCCCTCTAGCCTTACCTACTGCTTTAGTGGTCTGCTTGGATGATTTCAGGTCATTGGTGATGATGACACCCAAGTCTCTTTCTTCCCTTGTGACTGCCAGCAACTCCTCTCCCAGTCTATAGGTGGCTTCAGGGTTTGTCTTCCCTATGTGCATGATCTTGCACTTCTTTGCGTTAAACCCCAGTTGCCACTCTTCTGACCATTTTACTAGTTTATCCAGATCTCTTCTCATTCTGCCCACCCCATCTGGATCATCTACTGTGTTGCAGATTTTGGTGTCATCTGCAAACAGAAAACCTTACCCATCAGTCAATCTGCAATGTCACTGATGAAGATATTGAAGAAGACTGGCCCCAGGACTGATCCCTGAGGTACCCCACTTGTGACCTGCATCTCTTCTGACTGTATACCATTTACCACCACTCTCTGTTTTAAGCCCGTCAACCAGTTTGCCACCCAGATGTCCAACGTCTAACCCACCCCGAGCCTATCCAGCTTATTAATCAACCTTCTATGTGGAACAGTATCGAAAGCTTTGCTGAAGTCAAGGTAGGCAACATCAACTGCTCCCCCTTGGTCCACCACTCTGGTTACCCAGTCAAAGAAATCTTTGAGACTAATTTGACAGGATCTTCCTTTTGTAAATCCATGCTGTCTTGGATCCTGTGCTACTATGAATTCCAGGTGTTGCACTATTCTTTCCTTAAGGAGTGTCTCCATAATCTTGCCCACTACTGAGGTAAGACTGACTGGTTTGGAGTTCCCTGCCTCCTCCCTGCTACCACTCTTGTGGAGCAGGATCACATGAGCCCTTCTCCAGTCTTCTGGGACCTCTCCTGTGCTCAGAGACTCACTAAACATTTCTGATAATGGCTCTGCTTGTTCCATCCATAGCTCCTTTAGTACCCTGGGATGTATGCCATCAGGTCCCATTACCTTGTCCACCCTGAGCTTATCGAGCTCTTGTAGGACCCTTTCTTTTGTGAAGGGACTAGTGCACACTTCCCTCCTTCCTGTGTCCATGGTGCTGAGCTGTGGGCCCTGCCCTACCTTCTCTTCAGTAAATACTGAGCAGAAGTGTCTATTTTGGATAGATGCTTTTACATGGTCCTCCTCCTCATACAGCCCCTTATCCCCTTTCATCTTAACAATATCCCCTCTGGACTTTCTCCTTTCACTAATGTATCTAAAGAAGTATTGTCACCTTCTTTTACTGTTCATGCTAGTGTTTCCTTGGTTTCAGCCTTTGCCTGCCTTACTGCCTTCCCTGCTTCCCTTAGGGAAGTTTGGTATACCTCCCATCTTCATCCTGCTACATTTCCTTACATTTCCTGAAGGCCAGCCTTTTGGCTCTGACCTTTTCTGCTACTGTATTTGAGAACCAAAGTGGTTTCCTTCTTCTTTTGCACTTCCTTTTCTCACTAGCACAATGGGATGTTGCTTCAAGTATTGAATCTTTAATGCTTGCCCACTTTGCCTGTACCCCCTCACTTGTATTTCTTTTTGCCAGTGCTAGCTTAACTCTGTTGGCCATCTTATCAAAGTCAGCTCCTCTGAAGTCCTATATTTTTGCCTTGGAATGGGATGATTTTGTTCTAGTGGACAAATTGAACCATACCATGTGATGGTCAATGGCACCCAGGTGACCTTCTACCTGGAGATCTACGATCCTTTCCCTATTAGTCAGTACTAGATCTAGGATAGCCCTGTCTCTTGTGGGTTGTTGTACCAGTTGTTTGAGGCCCTCCCTCTGCAGGGAATCCACCATGTGTCTAGTTCTGGCAGATGTCCCTGCTGGTATTGACCAATCTGTATCTGGCATGTTGAAGTCTCCCATTATCAGAACCTCACATTTAGCAGTCATTTTTTGATCTTCTAACAGTAATGTGTCTATGTTCGCCCCCAGTCTGGAAGCCTGCATACAACCCCAGTTCGTATTGATGTCCTATTTCCAGGGTGACCCACACTTCTTCTGGCTCCTTATGTGTATTCTGAATTTTTGTAGCTTTGATATTTTCATTGACATAAAGGGCCACTCCACCCCCCCCCCCTTTTTGCACCTCGGTCTCTTCTGAACAGTACATAGCCAGGTACTGAAGTCTCCCAAGTGTGGTTACTGGTAAACCACGTCTTGCTAATGGCTACTATGTCCAGTTTAGCCTCTATCATTATTGCCTGCAGGTCTGGGATCTTGTTTCACAAACTGTGAGCATTTGTGTACATGATTTTCCATTGGCCAGATTTCAGTGCGTTAGTTGTTGGGCAAGGGCCGGCGTTTCCCCTCTGCATCGTATGGGGATACCAGCCTGGCAGTGGGCATTTAGACAAGCCCAAGGAAGACTTTAGGGAACCCCCATTTGTGGGAGGAGGGGTTACACCAGTAACTGGTTATACAGAGATCTACTAGAATCTGCACTACTTGTTGCAGGAGATGTTGAAATCAATCCAGGCCACCCTTTATTCTCCCACTCTGCTCTCATGTTGTCTAACTCCAGAGTATTTAAAGTTGCCCACATGAACATTGGGAGTCTTAAGTAAAAGCTTACAGACTTGGAAGCTTGGTGTGAAGTTTATAGATCTGATGGCCTAACAGTCATAGAAACCTGGGCTCAAACCTCAGAACCCTACCCATGAAGTGACCATCCCTGGGGAAAAAGGGGGGTGGAGTTGTGTAGGTAAAGGCCTCATCCAGTGTAAGTGAAATCCCTGTGTCCTCCCAAAACCACTCTTCCTGTAAGTACTTGGTCATAACGGTGCTGCTGGAAGGCATCAAGGCCCTTATAATTGGCTGTAGCCACAATCCAACCTCTCTAGCACAGCCAGCACTTGAAGAATTGCTTGTCTGTCTTGCTTAGATTCAAAAAGGAGAAGTGATTTCACAAGGGGATTTTTTTCTAAATTGGTTAGATGATAATACAGGTAAACTTAAATCAGCTATGGTGAAGGCTCTGCTTACTCAGATTAGCACTGAGCTTACTCACCTCAATGTAAAATCAGGTAATTGCTCTCTTCTAGACTAGATACTAGTCAGTAGGAGTGATAGGGTCAAGGGAGTTGGCAATCTGGCCAATGCATTGAGTGACCACTCATCTACCTACTGTGTTTCGAGAAATTGTTTTGTGAGACCCCTTCACAGTCTATCCTCATATGAAATTATTCATGACTTAATTGTGATGCCTTACTTAATGACCTGGCCTCAGTGCAATAGTACAGTAACGTAAATGTGGCATTATTATTTCTCATCAATAACTTCCTGAGTGTTGCTAATTACCATGTACCCCTGGTTCAAAGGTGTGTCAAGGGGGTTTGGTCAATGTGGATTACCTTTGCTCTGCATCAGATGATGAAACAAAGTGACCAAGGCTGGGGCAGGTAGGATAGGATAGGATAGGATAGGATATAGGATATAGGATATAATAGGACAGGATAGGATAGAATAGGATAGGAATGGAACTTTATTTTTATAGCACTCCTTCTCAGAGGCTTGAAGTGCTTTACAGTAATACATAATATACATTTTCAAAAATAACATAACATATAAAGCAGAGACTAATCTTTCTGTGTATCCCACACTAAACAATTTAAAATAATAAAAACAGAATTTCAAACACAAAATACCAGTCAGCAGTGGAATAAATTTATAAGTCTGCAGGCAATGGTAATTATTATCAAACCAGATTATACGCCCGCTCAGAGCGCAATGTTTTTAGGCCCCTTTTAAAGGCTTCCACTGAGGGTGCCCCACTCAGATATCTGGGAAATGAGTTCCACAGGGTTGGCGCGGCAACTGAGAATGCCCCATCCCCCGACTGCCACATCCTTGCCCTAGGAACCACCAGGAGGCAACCCTCGGAGGAACAGACAGCCCAAGATGGGTGGTAAGGAGTCAGAAGGTCTTGCAGGTGGGCTGGTCCCCCTCCATGCAGGGCTTTGTAGGTCAGTAACCCAATCTTGAAAGCAGTCCTCCACCTTACTAGTAGCCAGTGCAGCTCACGAAGGAGAGGTGTGACATGGTCAAATTTTGAAATACCAGTCAACAATCTTGCTGCTGTATTCTGCACCAGCTGTAGCCAGCAAAGGTTGTCTCCAGACAGCCCCTGGTACAGTGCATTGCAGTAATCCAACCTGGATGTGATGAAGGCATGTACCAGGTTGGGTAGGTCATCAGATGATATCAAGGCTTGGATCTGGGCAATGTTCCTCAAGTGGTAGAAACCACTCTGTATGATGGCTGACACCTGATTCTCAAGTGTCAATCCATCATCTAGGACCACACCCAGATCCTTCACCAGACTGGAGGTATAGAGTCTCTGGTCAGGTACAGGACTAGATGCAATATCATTCTCTGAGAGACACTTGCAAAGGGATCATCAACATTATTAAGGTGAAATTAATCAGATGCCTGCAGTATGAAAACCTGCATGACCCCAAGAAGTTCAGGTCACAAGTCAAGTAAGGTAAGAACTGGGCCCCCTCAGGTGACATCCTTGCTGCTGAAAAACTTTTAGTGACCCTACCCTGGCAGCTGAAGCCTTCAACAAGTTCTACATGGACTTGAATAGCTTCAAGTCCACCCTGACTATCCCCTTCCAGTAGTCCCCTGGCTCCTGTACCCCACTCAGCTGACCTCAGTTTCACTTCAAATTGGTCATAAAGAAGGATGTATTATCTCTTTTACAAAGTATAAAATTTGACAGTTTGACAGGACATGATAACCTGAAACCCAGGCTCCTTAGAGTTAGTGCCCTAGTTCCATAACAGATCTTTTCAATGTGTTCCTCCTCCAGGGTGACATACCTACTATGTGGAAATGTCACATGTTGATCCAGTGCATAAAGGGGGTACTAAAGAGCTGGTTGAACACTATTAGCCTATTTCACTGTTGTGCACCATTGCTAAATTACAAGAAACACTGATCTATAATCAGGTAAATCCTATCTAGAGTTACATTCCATTTTAACTGAACCCCAACATGGCTTTAGAAAACAGCATGGCACTGACACTACCAATGTGTACCTCATGACTGACCTGCTAAATGCTATGCATGCTGAGCAGGCCATAGGAGCAGTCCTTATGAACCTAACCTAACCTTGTTAATCATGACCTTCTGGTGCACACATTAAGTGGCCTGGGCTTTGATCACCTCTTGTGTAGTTGGTTCTGCAATTACATCTTGGGGCACATTCAACTTGTTAAAAGGAGGGGCAGCTGGTTCTCCCTGAGGGCAATCACCGATGGTGTTCCCCAGGGTTTAATTGTGGTCCCTATCTTATTTTCATTTTTTAATAAATATTTGCCTAGTAACTGTGGTGACCAAAAATTCTGTCATATGCTGATGATGTGGTTCTATATAGATCTAACACCAACCTATCTCAGATTCAGTCTGATCTACAGGTGGACTTTGTCTCAGTTGAGTCCTGGTTTTGATCAAACTTGCTTAGTTTGAATTCCAAAAATGAAGGCCATGCTGTTTGGTACCTATAAGCTGGGCCATGATGACAAAATATATTCAATATTACTCTGTTGGGAGCACACATAGATACATGACACAATGGCTTCAGTAAAGTATCTGAGAATCCAGCTGGACCAAGAACTTTCCCTCAGGCTTCATGTAGAATTTCAGTGATTAAAACTCCAAAATGAAAAACTGGGCCTGTTGTAGAGGCTGTACCCCTACTTTACTAAAGAGGCCAGGCACTTGATCCCCAACAGTGTCCTTCTTCCCACTAGCACCAGGGACACCACTTCTATCATCACTCAAGGAAACTGAACTCGCCAAACTGAAATTTACCTACCACTGAACGGCCCATTTTGCTGGTGGGGTCTGCAGCCAGGAACATCTTCACCCCCGTCTTTTCTATGGCACAAAAACTCCTTTACTCCCCCATCCCCAAAAAGATCAGGCTGACATCATGGACTTCAAACAATGATCTTCTGGACAGAAACTTGCTACCATGCTAAGGGCATTCTCTGCTACTGGTCAGTGATCTTTTGCAACTAGTGCACTAAGGCTATGGAACAATCTCTCCCTAAAGACCAAGAATGCCTTACCTTTGCATCCTTCAAATCCACCATGAAGGTGTATCTATTTTTTAATGGACCCTGTGCTTGCTTTAGCTAGCTTATCTGTTAATCTGACTCACTGTATTTGTCTATGAATAGTGTCCATGTTCTATAGAACCCAGTGCCTCTGAGAACTTATCTGTATCCTGTATCGAACCCGTGAATACCAGGGAAACTAAAAGATTAAGATGTTTGGTAATATTTAATGCATGTTAGAAACTCTGTGTCCCGGTAATAGGGTAAAATGCAGTCTAGGACTATGGATGGCTCGCAAGGCAGTGTCTGGTGCCAGAGAATGCCAATGACAGGTATCCGATTTGGACTGAAAATGGATGGTGTATGAAGCTCCATAAGGATTTCACACTACGGTGCATTATTATGTGAGCTTCTATTCTTCTACAGGTATGCTAACCTTGCCTAGGGCTACGGGTACTGAACTCCATGGATATATATGATTTACCGCACTCAGAGAGTGATTTTATTTTTCTTGCAGGTATACATACAAAACCTGGACACTGGCAAAAGGAAAATTAGTAAATGCAGGAGAAATGACAAAAATGGCAAGGCTACTGAAGCCTGACATGCCTGAATACCAAGAAATTTGAGTTATTAACAGGAGTATGGGAGAATGGCCCACTTCCCTGGTCCAAGGAATGGGAGAAGTATTTGCTTAATTAATGATTTGGTAGCAGTGGGTTTTTTCACTGGTTCATATAATGTTGTCGACTCAGTGAAGGTGGAAACTCATTTACAAGCCAGCTTTCTCCAAAAAGGTAATGTTTTATTTTCAGTTCTTGATTAAAGAGCATAGATTAACTAATGAAAAGACATTTCAGAGCTTTTGGCATGGTTAAAAAGATGAATCCCTCGGAGTTAGATTGCGGAGCTCAACTCTTGGCTAACATTTAATTTTTCTAAGTTTTTACTGCTGGGCTCCTTTTAAAAATCTATTAAGACACTGTGTAGCGAATAATGGAGACGGATTATGGGGCTCGGTACTCCTGCTGACCTGTATTGGGGTAGGGAGATGTGTTTGTGTCTCTACAAGTGAACTGGGTCAGACAGCTTCATCACGGTTTTACATAACTCACTTATTGAGCCAGAACTCTTATTATGGAGTCTAAACTCTTGAAATATGTCTCATCATTTTAAAGTTTACACAACTGGTTTTCTTTCTGAGCTGAGTTTCTGTGGCTCCTCTTACAAAAACACTGTGCTAGTGAATAGTGGAATTTGGTAGTGGGGAAGAAATTCCCTTTAGAGGGTAACCTTGATGGAAAACCTAAAAATCTGTATACTGAACCTATTGAACTAGCTCTATGTTTAAAAGTGGATTTGAATTTCATGTACTTTATGAATGTTTCCAAGAACACTTCTCATTTGGACATTATATTCATGATGGAGTGGGAATACATTTAACATGATTTTACTTAATTTTTATTATAAATTTTCAGTTTTATTTGTGTTGTCTATGTATCTTAATGGTGAGTTGCCCTAATTAAGGAGACACCACTTTGGTCATCTATTGCAGGTGGCAAGATTTTATCAAGCAAGAATCTGTTACATTAAGCATATATCTACTAGATGGTAAATGTGCCTGTACCAGCTAAAATAGTGTCATAAGTCCTTATTCTCTATGATGCTCTTTTTATTGAGGGGGACTCTATGATATTAAGGGTATATATTGGTTGTAAATTATGTGAAGAAGCATGAAGTTATTAAAACCTGTATGTGTTATCAGGTTTTGATAAAGTAGGCCCCTGTTTTGATGCAAGGAACAAAACAATTAATTGTCTAAATTTAATTGGACCACTGGGTGACTGATTTTGATGTAACCCTGTCATACTTTTCCTCTACTTTATGAGGTCTGCATTAAAGTGATTCAATAATGTTGCTGGTAACAATGGTAGGTATTGCTCAGATGTTACTGCTAGTTACATTCATGTTTACTAAGTATGGGAATTCTGGGCTGACAAGTACTAGTGACCCAGATGTGTGCACTGGGAAAGGACCAATGATATCCCACACTTTGCTGGCATAATGGTTTCTTAGGACCCTAATTTCAAAAATGAGGTTTACATGGACCATGTTTGGTTTAAATGGGATGTCAACCCAGGCTATGCAGCCAGGGCAGATGAGTACTCAATACCTACATGGTGTAAAAATGCCTTGTGATAAAAGGGAATCCACAGAAATATTGCCTTTGCCAATATATAGTGGGATTAATTTGGGTGGCATCCCTGTAGAGTGCATTAGGACTATAGGACATAGTAAAGCATAAATAATACCTGTAAGGTGTTGTGTGTAATTGATGACAAGCAATGGGTCTGATAGAGAGCTCAGCACTTGGAAAGTGGGAATCTTGTTGTACTATCCTCCTTGTTCTGATGGTCTGCTCCTGTTAGACAGTGTTAGAAGCTACTGTAGAATGGGTTCATTTATTTATTTATTGTATATCATTGAATGTGCTTCCCATGGGAATATAATTCATAGACTGTGAATAGCTTAGTGCACATAGTTTAAAAGTACAAATTAGAATTATATTGTAAATGAGCAATTAACCTGAATGTAATTTAGGAAATGCTGAACTGATTCTTGCTGGATACAATTTAGTTGATACTTATTTAACTTCTGTTTGATATGGACTGTATTGTGGTGTTTTTTCCCATGTACTATTTTTATTATAACATGCCTTTTTCTGTTTATTCCAAGTATTTCTTCTATGTGCTTTTCTTCTTTTGGTAAATTGTGATGACCTAAGGTTGATCAATAAACATAAATGTGACTGCATCCTGTATCTAACTACTGACTTGTTGCTCATAATTTTCTTTTGGAATGTACTGTGTATTCATGGTTTTCACTGTATTTTGTCATTTACTTATGAATTGTGTGCTATTATTATCTGCAAGCATTGTTTCTATTACATGTAATTCAATTCTGGGTCACTCCTTAAAAAGGGCCAGCTTGTCTCAGTGAGTCTACGTAGTTGCCAAAATCATGTAAATAAATAAAATGGTGGGCAACACATCCACCAAATTCACCAGTTTGAGTAGAAGGAATACAAGAAGTCAGTTGAGAGGGGTGGAGGTGGTAGCACTGTTAGTGGTTCTTCTGTGCCACAGGAGGTGCAGCACAGCAAGCCAAGGCAAGGTACACAGTGGCTGGAAGGGATCACTGATGATGGAAGTGGGACCTGAAGCTGGACTCAGGGGTTGTGGCTAGGGAGAGAAACTGAGACCCCAACTGCAGATCCTTTTCCTTCTAAGTTAAGAGATGAAGCTGCACAACTACACATTGAGGTGAGGGAGCTCAGATGCTGAGGAGTGTCCAGGGAGTCCACATATGCTGCTGTCAAACCAGCAGACTCCCCTTGAGGCAAAGGTTGAACTCCATGGCGGGGGTGCCCCCTTTGTCACACCTGCTGTAGGTCATAGCAATGATGCATTCTGTAAGAGAGTTGGGTAGGACCCTGTCCCATTTGTTGTGCAGAGAGAGTTAAAAGCAATTATCTATTTTGTCCTCTCCTATTCTGACACTTGTCTGTTTCTTGTCTGTCTAATTGTGCAGTCAAATTTTTCTTGTGGCAGCTAGGAACTGGTCACACTGATGGTTCCACAATCTCCTCCTGTATCTCCCTTCCTGCACTTGCTGTTTCTATTCTTTCTTTATCCCCTTTCTTCTCTGTGGTTAAAAAATATATGTGGGCCGGCCCGGTGGTGCTGAGGGTTGAGGTACTGGATGCCACACCTCATGCTACACCAGCAACCTGGGTTCAGGAGTGAGCCTGGGTGCTGGGGGTTGGCAGGGGAGGGAGGTGGATCAAGTGTCTGTAGGAAAGTTCTCCTCACCCTGGGGAGGGATCTAGTGGTCTTCCCAGTGCAGTAGCGACCCCTGGTGGAGACCGGGGGTACTACTTGCATAGGAACAAGTATCGGGGATGAGTGAGGTGAGCATCTACAGGGCAGCCGCATGCTGATGCCAGTGCATGGCTGAACTCAGGGGAAAAAACTATGAAAAAGGCCTTCTAGACCACCGGAGAGATGATGGTAGCCCCAGGAGAACACCCACATCCCAATCGCCAGCTCAGACATGCCCAGATTTCTCTCCATGACCAACCTGTTGGCCACAGGTAAGAAACCTCACGCTTAGGAGTTGACCACCAGGGAAGGGCAGAACCAGCCCCAGAGGTGATACCAGGGGTCGGGCCTGCCTGAGGTCATTCAGGGGAAGAGATCCTGGGAGATGCGGGGGTTCAAGCTAGTAGTTAGGGCTGTATCCAAGTGGGCACTCCTAAAGGATGCCCGGGGTCTAGGAATACAAATAGAATTAAAAAATATATATATGTGAATCGTTATGTGAAACTGGGATCCCTTGGTGTGCAAATGCATACAATTATATTGTTGAAATAATTGCAGAAAGATATTTGGGTTTACAGTATTGGAAAAGATATCAGTCTTGAACACAAGGGGCTGCCCTTGAGATGTAGTTTGACCTCCTCAAATCTGTTTAAACAATTGTTAACTGGAGACCAGCTCTGGGATAAAATTTATTATTTGTTGCACCTGCTAAGTCTAGATATGTTCTTCAGACTGGCCTCAGGAAGGAAAATGGCAATGTTGTGGTAGTTTTGTGAAAGACAGGCGATGTAACTTTTGGGAACAGGATGCAGAGTTTGAACTGCCAGGCAAAAATATCTTATATAATGAGAGTAATGTTTTAGCAGATGAAGGACTTTATTCTTTGTACTGGCTTTATAAAGAGCTATACTGTACAGCCTCATTTTTTTTAATTATTTTTATTTATTATAATAAAATGCTACTTGCAAGTTTTATGACTTCTTCTGGTCTGCTTATGTTTCCTGGCCTGTGTTTCTACTACACATTCTATATGAAATTCTTATTTGCCACATTTTCTCAAGTCTCAGAAATTATATGTGCTATATGCTGCTGTGCTCCATCAGTCTCCAACCACAGGAACTCTCTTTAGGTACTTTAGTGGACAGAAACTCAAGATTGGAAGACAGAAGAGACCTGTGAAGACAAAAGTGAAATTATTTAGATTCTAATCCACTCCCTGTTGTATTGCACCTGTGAAAGCAAAATTAAAATAAAAAAGTATAAGACGAAAACAGACTTTTGGAAATTAAACTTATCATCACACTGATGATGGTAATTCTGTGAAAAAGAACAATAGTGCCATAGACAGAGAAGGTGGAGGAAGAGGAGACTTGCATGCTAGAGAAGGAAGCAGCAGGACAGTAGACCTATGAAGACAGGAGAAAATTATTTAGACTCTATCTAGCAGCCACTGTGATGGCATCTTGCATGGTATAGGTGTTGTTCATTCCCAGTTTTACTGTTACACTGTCCCCTGTCAAGACAAGACTAAAATTATTGTTCCCCAGTTGTCCACTGTGGTGACCACCCACACAGTATAGCCATTGCCACTCCCAGTCTTACTGTTCCATTGTCACCTTTCAAGACAATATTTAAATTATTGTACTCTAGTTGTCCACTGTGGTGGCCACCCACACAGTATATCTGTTGTCCCCTCCCAGTCTTACTGTTCTGCTGTCACCTGTAAAGACAAGACTGAAATTATTGTTCCCCAGTTGTCCACTGTGGTGGCCACCAGTACGATATATCTATTGTCCACACCCAGTCTTAATGTTCTGCTGACACTCAAAACAAGACTAAATGTATTTATTTATTTGAAAAGTTTCACCAGGAAAGGCACACGGAGCTGCAATAGCTTGTCCCCTGGTGCATCCTGGAGGAGAGGGAAAATGGCGGTAGCAACAATAATTACAGAAATAGTACAAATTAACAAGGAAGTGGCAGCAGAATAATGGACTGCATATAATTCACAATGAGTCAGTACATATCAGTATTGGTATACATACATCACATCACTAAAGAGCAGGCTAGGTACTAAACAATAGACATATATATATGCTAATCACAATTTTGCAATTTTATAAAATATGTACGGCCTTATTATATTCACTATAAGAGCTGAGGTGAAAGCTTGAGTATAATTATAGGAGAGACTAACAAAGGTGAAAAGGAGAAATGGGATAATGGGTCATCCCACCCTTTCGGGATGCATGCACCCCACAAAGTGGAAGGCCGGTGGGTTGTATGGGAAGAAGGGAGGTGGAATCAAGTAAGGAAACAGGGGAGGATGAAGAGATAGGAAAGGGTAGGTAGAAAAATAAAGTCATGGAGAGTGGAAGAAAACAAGAAAGTAGAACAGGTAGAGTACAGAAGGACGCAGTGAGATTAAAAAAAGAGTTAGTAAACTGGAAGAGAAGGTAGAGGGAGTTGCTGCAATTGCAGGAGGGGGAAGTGTGAAGACATACTGTAGGAGGTGGGATAGTGAACTGGGTGACAGGGCAGAATGAATATATAAATGAAGGGAATTCTAAATATGGGGTAAACAATAGGAAAAGGCAGATCTTCCAGCAGTGGAAGAGTGGGGAAGGGGGCAAATGTCCTTAGGGTGGAGTATAGTCAATCAATCAATCAAGTATTTATTTATAAAAATCTCAGTTCCATATATTCAAAGCACTTGTTCAATATAAGACATAAAATCTTAAATACAAACAGAATCATAATTAAAAACAATATAATTATTTAAAACCCATATCAATAGATCTAAAAGTAGTCAGAAAAGGCAAGACCAAATAAATAAGTCTTAAGAGCGGTCCTAATGCTCTCTATGGTCAGGCACTCTCTCACCTGATGAGGTAGAGAGTTCCATGGGGTAGGAGCCACAAAAGCAAAGGAGTGGGCCTCTGAGGTCTTAAGATGAACCCTGGGAACCTCTATCAATCCCTCATTGGAGGAGCAGGTGGAGGGAGTGATAGGGATAAAGGAGATCTTGCAAGTACCAGGGTCCCCGACCATGTAGGAGTTTCTTGGTCAGTAACCTGATCTTGAAGGTGATCTGCCACTGTTCTGGCAGTCAGTGCAGGTCACAGAGCACAGGCGTGATGTGGCAAGATCTTAATAAGCCAGTCAACAGCATTCTGCACCAGCTGCAAGTGGTGAATTTGTAACCCCTGGAAGATCTAGGTAGAGGGCATTGCAGTAGTCAAGGCAGGAGGTCAAGAAGGCATGGACCAGAGCTGGAACATTGTTGGGCAGGACCAGATGTTTTATCTGAGTGATATGCCTCAGATGGTAAAAATACACCTTGACAATAGCCGACACCTGGGATTTAAGTGTCAGACTGTCATCAAAAATAATGCCCAGAATTTGCACCCTGTCAGAGGTCAGCAGTTGGAAGCCCCCGAGCCAAAGCCCTGAAGGCTGTCCCACTGGTGATCCCATACCCTGATGACCTGAGTCCACCACCAACACCTCAGTTTTATCTGGGTTCAATTGCAGCCAGCTGGCACTCATCCAGTCCTGGATCTCGGAGAGGCAGTTGTTAAAGACCAAGATAGCTCCACCCTGTTTAGGCACAAAAGACATGTATAGCTAAGAATCATATGCATAGCAGTGAAAATTCAATACATACCACCTAATAATGTCTCCTTATGGCAGCATATGCACTGTGAACAACATGGGTGACAAAATGGAGCAGGATAGGGGGAGATGGGCCAAGGAATAAATCCCCAACACCACTCTCTGAGTCCTTCCCATGAGGAAAGAACAAAACCAGCTGAGGACTGTACCTGACAGTCCACAGATCAGCCTCAGGAGCTCCAGTAACACACCATGGTCCACAGTGTCAAATGCTGCGGTGAGATCAAGGAGGACCATGATCAAGCTGGTCCTCTGATCACTCGCTAAAAGGAGATCATTAAGTACCCGAACAAGTGCCATCTCGGTAGTATGCCTCTTCCTAAATCTGGACTGAAGATGATCATAGACATCTTGGGTGGTCAAATCATCATCCAGCTGCAACGCAATCACCTTCACAATAACCTACCCACAAAGGGTAGCTTAGAGGTGGGTCTGTAGTTAGCCAAACAGTCCCGGTCAAGGGATGTTTTTTTAAGGAGAGGTCCCGCAGCTGCCTCCTTCAGGGGGTCAGGGAACACCCCTACCTCCAATGACCTCCAGACTATCTCAGCTAGGACCAGGCTGGTCCAAACTACAGTAGGTTGGTCACAATGTTTGGATGATCCTCATGATGCCAGTGATTGCCAGCTGGCCAAAGCCAGGCCAGGTAAACTGGGTGCATGCAACCTTCAGCTGACCTCCACTGCACCCAAAAGAGGCGGCAAGACAGGTTCTTGATCTGATGGTGACAACCTTATCTGTAAAAAAGTGAGCAAACTCACCAAACTTATTTTGTGAAAATGCTTCCCCAGTCTGAAGACAGATTGGATTTCACAGCCTGTCGACAATCCGGAAGAGCTGAGCCAGTCAATTTTGTACAGCAGCAACCTCCCTGGACAGGAACTCTGCCTTCTTACAGGAGACTGCTGATTGATAGTCTTTATAATGATCCATTAATCAAAGTCTGTCATCAGTCAGGCCTGTTTTCTGCCAGCACTTCTCTAACCTTTGCCCCACTCTCCTCAACTCCTTAAAGGTCCCAGCAAATGAGGGGAAACTTGGGAAAAGGGTGAGGGGGTGAACATGGACAGGAGGTATGGAATCCAGGGCCACCATCACTGCCTTATTATAGGCATGTAACAGATCCCCTGGTTCCAGCTTTCAGTGATGGTCTGACCCTTCACCATATAGTGGGGAGTAAGAAGGAGAGAGAGAGAGAGGAGAGAAATGAGGTAGGGTGGCAGGAAGGCAAGCCAGAATTTGCCAATCAGAGAAACATTGTGAGCAAGGCATCTAGCACTAAGAGAAGGGAAGGTGAGAGAGGAGTAGAGGTAACAGTGGTGAGTAAGAGGTGGACAGTAAAGTGAGAAGTGGCTGAAGGAGATAAAGAGAGTATCCAGTCTGGTAAGGGTGGAGTTAGGGGCAGAACTGTATACAATGTCTCCAAAATCAAAAATAGGGAGGATCATCTTTTGGACGATCTCCCGATGGGCAGGAAGGGGAAGGCAGCTGCGGTGTCCATACAGAGCACCAAGTTTGGGGAGTAGCTTTACATGGATAACATCCACATTCACAGCAAGGCTGAGGTTCTTGTCAAGCCATAAGCCAAGATATTTGAAGGAGGGGACGTCTTCAAGAGTGGAACCATCAAGGGTGTGGAAAGAGGAGGTAGTAGCAAGTCTGACAAGCCTTTGCCTGGCACCAAAGGTCATAGAGACCATCTTTTTGGCATTCAGTGAGAGTTGGTTGTCATGAAACCAGCACTGGACATTGTTAAAATTTAGTTGAAGCCTAGTCTCGACATCTGAAGGGGAAGTACCGGAGACAAATAAGAATGTGTCATCCTCTTACATATGGATATAAGCAGATGAAAAAGTGTTTGGAAGATCATTGAGGAAAATTGAAAATAGTATTGGGCCGAGTATGAAATCATGATGGACACCAGTGTTTATGGGAGGGGGGAAGATGGAGTTACCAACCCTGACTGATTGGGACCTACTCTTGAATAGGTGGTAGAATCAGATAGGTCAGCTGCCAGAAGTTTGCACAGGAGAAGGGAGTGGGCAACAGTGTCAAAAGCCTTGGCAAGATTGACAAAGATGGTAGAGGTGATGCATCCCTATTCCATGCAAGACCGAATGTAGCCAGTGAGCTGGAGTAGGGAGGTGGTGGTGGAATGGATTTTCTGGAAAACAGAATGGAAGGGGGTGAAAAAAGAGTAGGAGTCAAGGAAAGAGGAGAGCTGTGCCAGAGCCAAGTGCTCCTGTAATTTATCAAGGATAGGGAGTAGTGATATTGGGCGGTAGTTGCCAGGTTTGGAAGAGTTACTGCTCTTAGGAAGGGGGATGACAGTAGCATGCTTCCAGGCTTTAGGGACTGAGGCTAGAGAGTAGGACAGGTGCAGGAGAATGGAGAGAGGGTGGGCAATAGCAGGGGTAGAGAGATGCAGTAGCTGAGGGTCAAGATCATTGGGACTTTTACCTTTGTGGGGGTTAAGGGCTAATAGAGCTTAAAGGGTGTCAGCAGGGATAACAGGTTGGAAGGAGAAGTAGAAGGAGGAGGAGGAGGAATGAGCAGATGGAACTAGGGGAGGAGGAGGAGGAGGGGGGAGAAAGACAAGAAGATTGGCAGCACATGTGGAGAACGAGTTGCTGAATTCCTTTGTGACAGCCAGGGGGTTGGAGATGTTGAGGTTTCCAACCTTGAGGATGGGGGGGCAATTGGGCAGGGGGAACAGGGCATGTACAACCATCCAGAATTTGGAGGGGTTGTTAATATTTTCCTGGAAGGTAAAGCTGAAGTATTCAGCTTTAGCAAGATCAATCAATCAATCAATCAATCAATCAATCAATATCTTTATTTATCCAGGCGGGCACCATTGAGCAAGGTCATTTACAAGGTGGACCTGCGGTCCTACAGTAATAATACAGAAAAAGACAAGTTACAATAGTACAAACAGTAAAAATAGCTGCTATTATAGTAAAAATGCACATTTACAGGTAATATGCATTTAACATAGAACTACAAGGAGTCATGGATAATGAACTTGTGCTGGATCCAAGCCCAAAAACTGTGCATTTTGTAGTGGGAAATGTTAGGGAGAGGGTAGACATACCAGATAGAAGATATCAAGCGCATAATGCAGGGAGAGGTGGGGAATAGGGGCGCAAGTGAAGAGGACCCAATTGTTAGAGCAGAGTGAGGGATTGGGAGGGCGGAGGACCATACGAAAGGCGATGAAGCGATATTTGCCCCAAAACATGGTGACATATGGAGGAGAAAAGCTGCCATTGTACTAAGTGCAAGAGGAGGAATATAGTAGCAGGGGCATAACTGGGAGGGTCCTGGAGGTTGGGGCAGAGGGAGGTATTGGATGGATGAGGGACTGAATATTTTTTGGGGTGAAAGACGATAATTATCCCCAAGTGCGGTAGCATGTGCTAGAATCAGGCTGCAGCTGTTCAGAGCATCAAAGAATAAGATATGGGAGTTTGGCAATGATGAAGCGTATAGCTCTGTGGTAGAGCGTATCCAATTTTCCTAGATAGGACGCTGCAGAGCTGCTGTATATGAAGTCTGCGTAGTCAATTAAGGACAGGAACATGGCTTGGGACTAGTCGTTTCTTTGCGTCTGCTGTAAGAAGTCTTTTTATCCTGTAAAAAAGGCGAAGTCTTTGTCTTAATTTTTTCAGCAAGTCTTCCAGGTGGTCAGTGAAGGAGAGTTTATAGTTGATCCAGACTCCAAGATATCTGAATTTCGGAACATACTATAAGCACTCTCCCAGCATCGTGTTTATTGGGGGGAGGGAGTCAGTAGCGCTTGTGTAGTTTGTGGGGGAAAATAACATGGCTTTAGTTTTCTTAGCATTTAATAGCATTTTTTATTGATTAGTTGGAGTTGCAGGAGGTTGAAACCTTTTTTGTAGGTCAGTACAAGCTTCTTTTGGTGAGGGACGACTCAGGTACAGCACTGTGTCATCCTTGAATAAGTGAATACTTGCATCCTTGATTCCCTCATCAATGTTGTTGATATACACTGCGAAGAGGAGGGGACCTAATATGGATCCCTGAGGGACACCTCTTTGTAAGAGTTTTAGGGCAGATAGTTCGCCATCCACTTTCACCTGCTGGTATCTGTCTGTCAGATATTCAGAGAACCAGTTTAGAGAAGTAACATCCAATCCTAGTGTTTTTAGCGAGTCGAGGAGCAGGTCGTGGTCGACTGTGTTGAATGCCTTGCTGAGGTCAAAAAATACAGCCCATACTTACTTTTTATGCTCCAAGTCCAGTTGCCAGTCATTGGTTACTTTAGCTAATGCCAAGACTCTACTATGGTTGGCTCTGAATCCGGATTGAAGGGGGTTTAGTAATTTTTCTCTGTCGATGAAAGATTTTAGTTGGCCATTTACTATTTTTTCCAGTAGCCTCGAGAGTGTGGGTAGGAGAGAAATTGGCCTATAGTTATTAAGGTCGCAAGGGTCTCCAGATTTAAATAGTGGGATAACATGTGCGATCTTCCATATTTGAGGGAGGGTACCTTGTGTTAGGGGCAGGTTGAATAAATGAGTAATAGGCACTGCCAATACGTGGCATGCTATCTTTAGGAAATATGGTTCAAGTGCAGCTGCGCTGGTACTTTTCTTAGTATCCACGTGGAGAATCAAGTCTTCCACTTCCTTGAGGGAAACCAATGAGAATGAGAAATGTTGACTAATGGAGCCAACATTTGGTGGGGTCATGCCAAGTTGGGTGCGCAGGCTACATGCAGGCGAGTTATCGAAGGCTAAGCCTGCTGTGGCAAAGTGCGTGTTAAATGCCTGCAGTATCTCTTTTTTGTCATTGATTATTGTATTGTCAGAGGGAATTTTTGTAGGGAACATATTTTGTGATGTAGCTCCCGCCAGTTCTTTGATTGTGGCCCAGAATTTGGAGGGACAATTGGATGCAGTATTTAGTTCTGCTTGGTAATAGCAGGCTTTAGCTTCCCTAATCAGTTTGGTGCAGCGATTTCTGGCTGTTCTAAAGAGGCACCAATCTTCCTCTTTTTGGGATTTGTGGGCAGTTTTCCATAGTTTATCCCTGGATAGAAGTGCAGCCTTGAGATCTTGAGTGAACCAATGGCATTTCCTAGCCTTTATGTGTATTTTTGGCAGAGGCGCATGTACATTCATGGCGTAGGTAATGATTTCATGTAGTATAGAATATGCAGTTTCCACTGTTTTAGCAAGGTAAAAACTCTGCCACAAGGGGGAGTTTTTTAGGTCAAGTAGGTATGCCTTTGAATCGAATGACCTGGTTGACCTTTTGGTGGAAAATTTGGCTGTAATTGGCACTTTGTTGGCTGCCCAAACTCCAGCTATTTGGCAATGGTCACTAATATCCACGTCAAAGGTTCCAATGTGGGAGAAGGAATGGGGTTTAGTCACAAGCAGGACATCCAGAAGGGTATGTTTGGCTGTATTCTTTTTGTTGATATGGGTGGGCTCTTCGTTGAGTAGGGTGAAACCAAGGGAGTCGCAGAAAGGTTTAAGTGGGTGAACAGCTTCCGACATCCAATAATAGTTTAGATCCCTGAGGATAATTGTTTCCAGGGGGCTAGTGTCCAATATAGTTGCAAGATAGGACAAGAGCTGAGTACCAGCAGATGGTGGTCTATAGCATTCTATGACTCAGAGTGCTAACGATGGGGATAGGTTGATTTTTATGTCTAGGCACTCAGATCCCACTACCAGTGAGTTAGAATTAGGTGTTGATGCCACAAATCTATCTTTGATGTAGATCATGACCCCATCTCCTCTGGATTGCCTATCGCATCTAAAGATCTGGTAGTTAGGTATATTAATCATGCTATTTGGCATACAGGGCCGTAGCCAGGATTCTGAGATAACAAGCACATCTGGCATTGTATGGGCGATCCAAGACTGGAAAAGGATGAATTTTTTCAGCAGGCTGCACACATTAATGTGCATAAAACTAATACCTTTAAGAGATAGTGACTCAGAAGGGGAGGTAAATTTATTTACGGGCCCTGGATTAAGCTTGACATTGCCAGAGCAGTGTAAGAGGAGGAGTAGCAATTTTTTCAGGGATTCAAGTGAAAGGCATTGAGCTCAAGGCTTTTTCCGGCTTGGCATGGAGGAGGAACCGGGGTGCCAAGCTTTGTTTTTTAATTTATGCAAGCCTAAGGACACTGAGGCTAATACTCTGGCTGTGTAACACCAGTGGGAGTAACTCAAATTAATTAGAGATAAGGAAGGAGGCGTAGACAAACCTGCAATAGTTGCTCTTCGAGGAAGGTTGTCCACCTGGATCAGTTGGCAAGGAGTTTTGGCATAACATGTGATGTGTAGAGTCAGATTGGGCGAGCAGTCTTCAGGATGAGGATGTGTGTACCCCCAGTCTCAAATTTTTTGGATAATAAGGGGTATGATACACAGTGTAGTCAGGAGAAGGAATTGCCATGAGGCTGCCATAATTGCAGTTGTTGGGTAAATGAGGGAATTTTGATAACAAGGGTAGCTCACCGGCTGCTGGTTGCAGGATTCCCCTGGCGGAACCCTGGCAGTAACAAATTGTTTTAGTAAGAGAGGCAAGGCAGGAGATTCATCAGGAATGGGAGTGGGTGGTGCTAACAGGTGTATATAATAGCACACAGGAGGGGGACATGAGTGGGTGGGTGAAAAATTATGGCTTTGCCATACCTCTCAAGCGGTGGAGTCTGATGAGGAGGTCTCGGGCAGTGGCTTTGGAAGTGCTGACCGCCCAGTGTCCACGGTCCATGCAGAGGGCTTCTGAGCTGGGATTCCTAGTGGGTTCTCAGCTAGAGAAAGGAGAGAGGAGCTCGAATTACTAGTGGGGCAACACAAAGGCTAGCAGTCTGAGCAAAAACAGCTCAATTAGCAACTGAAAATCCAGAGATTTCCTTGGCACCTTGCAGTCTGGAGATAGCTACAAAGTCACAAAGAGGCTGTAACACTTGGTTGCTGGGAACATTTTTAGACAATAAAAACAGTTTTTTGGCAAATCAGTCACAGTTCAATAATTTGTAGTACAATTTTCAAGTAAACAGTGCCTTAGAAAGACAGGATATGATAGTCAGAAAAACAGAATATGCTAGTCAGCAATAAGCAAACCTAAAGTACCAAAATGGTATGCCTCAGCAAGACAGAATGAGATAAAGCTGCTAGAAGGCTTAGTTGCAAAAAAGGGGATGGGAGGAATTGCAGTTGCTGACAGTAAGTAACCAATAAATTGAAACATCAGATAGCAGTGGGCGGAAACTGTGTGCATTTTTTTTTATTTATTTAGTTGTTTAACCAGGTATAGCACACTAAGCTGAGAGCTTTTTCACAGGAGTGACCTGGGAGCACAAGGAGGTTAAGTGACTTGCTCAGGGTCACACAGTATTCAAGTGGAAGCTGTGGGATTCAAACCAAGGTCTGGTCTGCTGGATGTCACCAAATTTGCAGCTCAGAGCCTTAAAGGATGCATGGCGGGTAGGACAAAAAAATCAAGGGGAAGTTTGCAGAGCTAGCACTGAATCAGTGCACATACAGTTGGAGAGAAACTGCAGTGGGGGGAATGGTAAGTTACTTTACACAGGCTGAGCAGAACAGGCTAAATTAAAATATATAAATTAGAAGCCAAGTACAGGGATGCAAGCTTACATTAAGCCACACGTCTCGGGTGCTCCTGTCTCAGGTGAGTGAGACCAGCCAAACAAGGAGCTCTACACAGATGTGGAGCCAATAGCACTACCCTGAGAAGGAGCTGAAATTGAAAACAGCAAATTGCAAGTGATGATCCAGTTCAGCATTCATACAGCCCAGAGAAATCGTGGCAATTTTTCAAGCATTGTAACTTATCTATCTCTTTGGGGGGGGGGTAGGTGGGTCAGGCTCCTTGCACCATAGAGGTGCTATGGCTGGATCGTGACTGCTGCCTGAGGGGGCAAGTGGCACCTTATCTATCTCTTTGGGGGTTAGGTGGAACAATCTCCTTGCACCATAGAGGTGCTATGGCTGGATCATGACCGCTGCCCAAGGGGACAAGAGGTATAGCCCTGATGCGGGAGTTCCAGAGGGAGCAATATGTAATTAAGTCCCTGGGGGGTACCAGATACTTTGTAGGCCAACCATGCTAGGTTACAAGCAAGCTGGCATGCCAGGAGCTCAGCTGATACCCAATGGAGGTGAGAGCCATGGACTTTGGTCTTTCTAAGAGGGGCATGCCTGTCCTAGGCATTTAGGAACTGATCATTAAAGTAGGACAGGGTGGAATCAATATAGGGGGGCACTGGCCATGGGGGCCCAATTAGTTTGCGTTAGTTCATTGTGCAAGGAGGATAAATCTAGAGATCCAAAGGTGTGGAGGTAGAGTAGGTTAGGATGAGCAGTTGGCCTGTGAATTTTTCTCACACAGTAGACCATATACTGGTCACTGAGAGCATCTGGGAGCTTCTATTGTTCCGAAGTTGTCCACTGTGGTAGCCACCTGCACACTATGTCCGTTGTCCATTCCCAATCTTACTGTTCCACTGACACCTGTCAAGACAAGACTGAAATTATTGTTCCACAGTTGGCCCATGCCATGGACTCATGGTGTACCTGTGAAAGGAGGACTGAAAAGAAAAAAGAAGAAAAATCTTGGAATGATACTTACCATAAAATTAGTGATGACCAGGCTGTGTAATTGCACAATGGTGCCACAGAGAGGGAAGAGGAGCAGGCTTGTAGGCTTCTGAGGATGAAGCAGCAGGAGAGCAGACCTGTGAACACAAGAGTGAAAATATTTAGTGTCAAGCCCACTCACAGTATTTTGTACCTGTAAACATTAGAGATAGCCATGATGCGTAATGGCACAATTGTTCCCAGAGGTGGAGGAGGAGGAGTAGGTATCTTGGTGACTGAAGGTGGCAACAGGACAACAGAAGCAGGTTCACACAGTAGTCAATGTCCAGGTTTTACTGAATGCATGCATGATATAGAGGAGGAGGCCCATGTTGTTCCTGGGTGAAGAGGACTGGAGGAAGCCAGAGTGCAGTGCATCATTTGTGGGGGTCGGCATGGCAGTAGGTTCATATTAGGCTGGTGTTTGGCACTTATGCTGGGTTAAGAGTCCAGGTTTTTCTGGAGGCATGTAAGAGATGGAGGAGGAGGAGGAGGAGAACCATATTTGTTCCTAGATGAGGAACACTGGAGGAGGCCAGAGTGCTAATATACATTCCCCTTCTTCTTACTGCTCCTCATTCCCCACAATGAGAACCCCTATGCATCCTCAATATCTGAATTTTCATCACATGGAAATTCTGCATCCATTAAGTCCATATCTGCCTCTATGGTGGGTGATCATTAGTGGTACTCACATTGATATACTTCTGTCTGGAGAAATATGTGCACTATTCATTCTAATGAATGTCAACATAGCAACATTTCTGGAGGATAGGTTTGTACATTGAATCTGTGATGATTACCCCTGCTGCAATGAACACATGTTCTCAACTAATACTAGCACTAGAGGGTGGGCAGCTTAAATGCCATATTTAAAGCCACATCTGCCAGTGCAGACCACTCCTTAACTTTTTTGTTCCAATACAGCAGGGCTTCATCATCAGCTCCAAGGTGGTTGGGGTCGGCCATATATGCCACAACAGATTTAGCAGCTGCCTTTATTCTGGCATTTTCTGATGGTTCCTCCTCCTTCTCCTCACAATCTGCAATACCAACCTGTGCAAGAACTGCTCATAGAGGATTTGATTGTGAAGGTGGTTTTCTGCTTGTCTTACTGGTAGATGTCGAAGCTGGATCTCCACTTCTCTTACTTTCCTTACTGACTGTTGGCGAGGGAGACACAGTGGATCACATTTCATGTTGCTGTATTTTTCAGCATTTACAAACCATGCACATGATTAATCAGTCTTTGCAGATGCTCAACTTTCTGACTACCACCATCAGTTATGGCTGAAAGCCCCCATTTGTACCATGTTGCAGTTCTGAAATCCACCGATGTCAGGATAACATTCAGGTGTATGTTATGGTCCAATAAATTAAGCATGTGTTCAGACAATGCACAGCTTACTGAGACACCTGTTACCTCAAACTGCTGCTGCACATTGCAGATGGCCTGCCTCAGCACCTGGAGCAGTGGAATGGCCTGGCTAATAGAGGCAAAGTCCCCCACTCACTGCTTGTATGGCATTACCTAAAGGCTTCAGGATCAAAATCAACTCATCCATAAACCTCCACTGTTCTTTCATGAGCAACATAGAAGCTCCAGAACTGTCATGAAACTATAATTTGATAAGGCCTTATAGCGTTCATACATCCACTTCAGAATATACAGGATCAAACTGCATCTTGTGACAACCTCCTGCTTTATTCGGTGCTGAGGTGGGCATTTTTTAATTACACTGCACATAATTGGCCCCTTGCCTTTCTGGTGTGTGCAAAATGGTCACAAATTTGATGGCACAGAGTAAGCACTTCTTTAATATCACATTGTGACCATGTAGGGCTGTAGTTTAAAATTAGGCAGAGAAAAAATGAGTGGACTAGATATGCCAGGTGGTCCTTTTCTGCCATCACCCTCTGTGAATCTATGAAATTGTAACAACTCTTGCAAAACCAGGTTTAAACAGCATGCAAAAGCAGGGTCCTCTAATAAAACCCTTATGACTAATAGCCTTGACAATGTCTGCACCATTGTTACTCAATATAAAGCCTGCTTTTGAGGATAGTGGATTCAAAATAGTGTAAATCTTCTCCAATGTTAATGATAAAATGTTTTCTCCAGTGTATAGAAACATACAAGCTGATGGCAGATAAGGACTACAAGGCCCATCCAGTCTGTCCATTTCTTTTTCTACCTTTTAAATGTGCCATTGGCCTTTGCTCTGTCAATTGCCTATCTACCAAGCACTCTCTTCATAGCCAGTGTTGCATGCTTGTGAGTTTCAAACATGTAGCTTCCATTACACCTAGGTCACTTGAATTTGCTGCCACTGTAATGACCAGCTCCCTTCAATTCTATCCAATGTGCTGTTAATAAATGAACTAGCTGCTGTTGGCCCACTGCTCCACATATCTGTGGTAATATGGATGTATGAACTGGAGGAATGCTGCAGGGTATGTGACACTTCTTTTTCAACAACATCCTTTGTTCTGGAATTGCCCACTGTGAAAAGTATGTCCTGGATGGCATGTTACACTTGGATAATGCTTTGGACATAAAGCAAAAGAAAATCAATGTTTTCAGCAAAAGAAAATGGGAAATGATCAATATCGATTATCTCTGCTATGGCAGCATTTAATTCCCTGGCCACTGAATGATTAGTGAGAAATTTACATTGCTTAGATAGAATGCCACTAATATTTGGCTAGATCATTTCAGGTGGGTGCTTTTTGGAACACTGTTGCTTGGATGAAACAGATGGAGAAAGTGTCAAGAAACTTGCAACTATACAGGAGGGACAGGGTAATCAGGAAGGAAGGAGGGGTGGCAGTTTACATCAGGGAGAGAATAACCTGCATGATGGAGGAGTCAGTGGAAGAGAAGGTGGAGCCATTATTGGATCAGTTACGGTTCACCAGAGGGAAAAAGGTGAGGCTGGGGTGGTTTACAGACCACCCAACCAGGATGAGGAGGGGGACAGGGGACTGAGCTCACAAATATTGGAAACTGCAGGGAAAGGAGAGGTGGTAATTGTGGGGAACTTCAACCTTCCCAAGGTGGTTGGAAGAGTACCATCCACAACAAGTGCTAGGAGTTAGGTGATCCTGGAAGGACTGCAGAGTTGGTTCCTAACTCAGGGCATCACAGAACCAGCAAGAGTAGAAGCAGTTCTTGATCTGGTGCTCACAAATGGGGAGCATGTACAGGAAATAATGGTCAGGGAGCCCCTGGGTATGAGTAACCATTGCATAGTGTGGTTCCAGTTGGATATGGGCAGGAAAAGCATCCTGACAAAGACCAAAATCTTGGATTTTAGGAGAGCAGACTTCAGGAAGATAGGTGAAGTGCTAAGGAGCCACCAGGCAGACATCAGAGCAGATATGGGGGAGGACAAAGGTGGTTCTTCATTAAGGAAGGAATACTGGTTGCCACAGAGGAGCGTATTAGGCTCAGGGTGGAGAACACAAGGGCCAAAGTACCCAGCTGGTTCAGTTCTGGGGTCTCCTAGGCAGTAAGGGAACCAAGGTTAGCCTATAGGAAATTCAGGAAGACCAAGAGAGAAATGGATAGGGAAAATTACCAAAGGTTGACTAGTGAGGCAAATAAGGATGTCTGGCAAACTAAAGCACAGAAGGAGCTGCAAAAAGCAGAAGGAATTAAGAAGGGGGAGGAAGCCTTCTTTCACAATATACAGTAAGTGAGAAAAGGAACAAGAAGGATGGGATTGTTAGGCTTAAGAAAGGAGAGGAGTTGGTGGAGGATAACAAGGGAAAGCAGAGAAATGTATTTATTTATTGAAAAGTTTCACCAGAAAAGGCACACTGAACAATATAAAATTTCTCATCTCACAGAGTGTCCTGGGGGAGGGGAACAATGGGAGTACAATAACCAGTAACACTGCTATGAGAAGACATTTACATCTGGTGCCTTTGTAAATGAGTCTCTGACTCAAAGGTTGTAAACCTGATTTGTAATGAATAAATAAATAAAAAAATACAGGAACAGGAAAAACAGTAGATCAGGTATACAATACGTCAGTTAACAGCTTTAGGTAAACATAGGGTTAGATGTAAAGGAGGCAACACTATACAAACAAAGTAGACAAAATAAATACATATAAATACAATTTCAGGTGAAGAAGTGCAATAAAACAATGTCATAGTTTCAGCTCTCATTTAGTGCTAGATAGGCAATGAAGGGGCGGGGTAGCCAGAGGGGAAGGATTGGGGCAGTTGCAGGTGGGGTAGAGGAAGTTGTGGAGGGATGAAGAGAGGGACAACAGGGAGGAGGAGTGCTTGATTTGGTGTGGCATGGAGTTCCAGAGCTTCGGGAACTTATAGGAGAATGATGATTGGCTTATGGTGGTGGTACATCGTGGGACAGCTAGGTGCGGGAGTTGCTGGATCTGAGGGAGAGAGGGGTGGGAGGGTGGGAGGACAGTGCAGTACCGAGGTATGGGGCAGCTTACCTAGCCAGAATTTAGAGATTAATTTTATGCAGTGGGCTAGGCTGTGTTTTTCTAGAAAAGGTAAGGCTAGTGAGCAGTACAAATCGCAGTGGTGGGTGAAAGAAGGGGCGTCCAGAGCGAAGCAACAGAAAGCATGGAAAAGGGTGTTCAATCTGATTAGGGATGACTTTGGTGTAGCACTATAGACTACGTCACATTATTAAAAAATTGGGGAGTATCAATTTCTGGACGAGCACTCGCCTGGCCTGTAGAGGTAGACAGCTTTGGTTCCTATAAAGGGTGCCTAGTTTGGGGCGCAGCCTTTTTAGGATGGAGTCTATATGTCCAGAGAAGGTGAGGTGCTGGTCTAGCCAGACCCTGAGATACCTAAAGGAGGAAGTGTTCTCAAGAGTAAAGCCATTGAGGGTGTGGAAAGAGAGTAAATTAGAAGAATGAATACTTCTGTTCCATCTTCACCAGAGAGAAGGATGGACCAGTGCCTTCAGGAGGGAGAAGAGGAGCAGGAGGGGAGAGGAACACAGATGTAGTGATAGAGGAGGATAGAGTGAGGGAGGGGCTGCTAGCATTAAAGGTGAGCAAATCACCAGGCGCAGACAGAGTACATCCAAGGATAATAAGAGAACTGGCTGAGGAGCTCAAAGGGCCACTGTCAGGCCTATTTAATAGTTTCCTGGAGTCAGACATAGTACCACAGGACTGGAGAACAGCACATATGGTGCCCCTTTACAAATGCAGTCCCATGGATGACCTAGGGAATTACAGACCAGCCATTCTGACCTCAATCATGTGAAAGCTCATGGAGACCATACTTAAGTAAAGGTTGGTAGAATATCTAGAGGAGCACTGTCTCCAGGATGTGAGGCAGCAATGATTCTTTGGGGGGATCATGTCAAATTAATCTGATTGACTTCTTTGACTGAGTCATTAAGACAGTAGACAGGGGCCAAGTGGTAGACATTCTCTATCTGGATTTTAGCAAAGCCTTTGACTCTGTGCCCCACAAAGGGTTGCTCAGGAAGTTGGCGAATCTTGGGGTTGGGGAGAAGATGATCTCCTCAACCATTTTTTCCTCCTCATTATCCTCCTCCTCATCTCTACCTCCCAAACCATTTGCATACACTTTCCAATGATGTGCTTGCCACCTAGCCATATGTTTGACTTTAAAATGGGTATGCTGCCCCCTGTGCCAACATGAGACCCTATAATGCCATGGCTTACTTGGGCCTGTCAAAGCTGGTATATTGCAACAATGACACCTTTTGGATCAGTAATAAAAAAAGTCCCACTCAAGGAACTTTGAAGGATGCACAAATTTATGTGAAGCACCAGCTGTCATGGCCAACACACCTGCACTTGTTTCTGTTCTGGGATATGTATCATCTTATTTAATCTCTTGTGGCAGAGGCTGCCTACCCTTCAAATTTGACACACTTGTACACTTTGCCATCACTCTTTGCTTTTTCACTTTTTAGGCTCTCATGAAAGACCAATGACAGTGTCATCCTCACATTTACCCTACATTTCCTTCTATGCCTCCTTTCCCAGGTCCTCCTCCTCCTCCTCATTTTCCTGAGGTGGCAGTGGTATCCACAACTTTTCCATTGCATCATCCTCAGACTCAAGTCCAGCACTACTAATGACTGGGGAATTTTTTTGATGTTTTCCATCACCACCTTGTTTACTCACTGGTGCTGATGGGGCTAAGGAAATTTCAGGTAACAGATCTTGACTCTGGCTGCTGCCTCTAACAACTGAGAGAGCAGTCAAATCAAGTGCTGTAAGCATTTTCACAGCTCCACAACCAGCACACACTGCAGATACACTACAACCTCCTTCATCCATACTACACTGTTGTCCACCTGAACCCATGGTTACCACTGCCACCGTCCCTGTCTTTCCTCCCTGTCTATCCTTTCCTTTCCCTCTGGTGCTCATTCTAATATGGTAATATATTGCAGAACAATTAGTGTTAACAGTAATTAACATACTGCAAATAGCAAAATAGTTACAATCAAATGAAACTAATATTTCTAAAGTATTACAAAAAAGAATCAAAAATCTTAAAATAGTAAAGTTCAACAGCTACCTGCCAGAGCCCTGGACAGATGTTAGCATTTTAGCAGCACTGGTACACCAAGCACATACAGGACTTGGCAGAAAAAAAAAATTCTGAGTATGACAGTAAAAAATGCACTGAAACTAAAGCTGTTGTTGACTGTAGACAAAAAGCTTCCCCGCACACACAGCACTCATCCAGCACAGCAGCCCCACATGGAAAGAGAAGGGGAAAAAAAAATAACCGTAGACAAAAATTGTCAGAATTAAGCCTGCAGATGCAGAATACCAAGGAGAAAATGATGTTTTTATGTTTATTTTATGCAATGAACAGCAGTACAAACTGAGTCAAAACTGAGCTCCAAGTCCAGTGCAGAGCTTATCTCCTGAACACACTTCCTTGAAATGCACATAGCACAGCTCAGTTAAGCTCTTCTGGGGCTGGATTTTCAGCTCACCAGGGACTTAGTCCCACTTTGCAGACAGCTGATACAAATCGATTTCGCTGCACCTGCTGACTTTGCTATTTTCAGCCTGCACAGCTGCAGGAGATGTTACACCTGGTCCCTCCAGGTGTGACATTTAGGTGCAGTTACACTGAAAAAAATGTCCACATGCTGCCATAAATCAGTAAGCCAGTCATAAACTGGCTTCTACTTTGAAAATGCAGTGCATGTGGGGAAAACTGCTGCTCAACAAATGAAGTCCCACTTGTGGCAGTTTTTCTCTGTACCTGTGCCGATTTGGTGGGGGTGTGAAAATTTAGCCCCTAGACTGTTTCCTTTTGCAATGTAGCCATGTGATCTGCACTTGAATGACCCAGACATTTAGCCCTGAAATTAATTTTCACCTGGAATTATTATGTCCTTTGTTATTTGCTTATTTCTCGTTCTTCTTTTACCATCCCTTTCATCCCCCCTTCCCTCCCTACCTACTCCATTTCCACTTTTCTGGGTTGACTATGTAAAAGGAATTTTCATAAATGTACTGTACTCTGACATTTTCTGTTATCTAGAATGTTGATGTGTTTATCTGTTTATCACTTTTTTGTCTGCCCCTCCCCTAGCCTCATTCTTTATTGATGTTTTCACAACGTTAATCTACTTGTTGTTTTCTTTTGCAAAGAAAATGTATAGTGCTGTGCAGAATGTTGAATTCTGCAGGCAGAATTAGCTCAGAATGGCCATTCCATCAGCAGATTTTCCACTGGAATTTCACTGGTTGTTCAGTGGAATTCTGCCTACTGTGCTCCAGGAATATTATTCTATGGAACAGCATTTTTTTCCGTAGAAAATCATTTCACAACTATTTTCTACTGCAGAATTTCACCATTGCATTTGTGGCAACATTCAGCAGAATTTTGGTGGAATTTTGAAAATTCTGCAGAATTTCATTCCACTGGAATTTGAAAATTCTGTACAGCACTAAAAATTTACCATAAATATTTCTGAGTTAATGCTGACCAGAGCAAAGAGATTCTTTTCAAATGTAATGGATTTGACATGTTTAGTCTTCTAGCTTTTTGATATCACTTGCATTTTTTTGTTTGTTCTTCTCCTCTTCATTAACTCCACTTTTTTTCTTTTTTTCTCTATTGTTCTCCTTTTCCCACCCCCTTGTTCCTGTTCTTGTTCAACCTCCCTTGGTTTTCACTTTCTTCATCCTGGTGTTCATTCCAATATTTAAAGCAAATCTGTATCATTTACTATCATCACTTGCTGCCCCCTCTCGTTACAGTTAGGTGTTGGTGTTTCTGTAACCTGCCACTTGCACATAGCTCTGAAAATCAGCATTTCCTGGTCCCTCAGTGCCTCACTACCTGAAGGCAAAGATCATTTGCTTGTAGAGCACCTCTTTGGTTTAACTCACTGCACAAATATATCTCTGCCGAAGTAAAATCGGGCCCATTCAAACATAAGCTCTATCAACACCTCACAGCTAACAGCAGATGTGACTGTTTCCCCTAGCTGTCCCCAATACTCTGTGTTAATTTCTCCTAGTACTTTAATCCTGCCCTAACCAGGAAGCCTTGACCTCACCCCTCCCTCTCATCTTTATCTCACTTCTTCTCTGACCACTACTTCTATCTTCCCCCTTTCCCCTCCACTGCCCTCTCCCTTTCACCCTCCCTTATGCTCTTTCTCTTCCCCTTCCCTCTCCCTCCTGTACCTAGCACTCCCTTTTATCTATTCTGCCACTCTTGACAACTCCTAGTATGTTGAGTCTCGTAATGTGTTAATTTGTTTATCTCCCCATACTGAAACACTGAGTGCATACTTATGTAGATATTCCACTTACAAGTCCAGTCAAATCTTAACATGTTGTCTCCCGTAATCTTTGTTTAATCCTGGTATTCTGTTTAGCTTTGATGTCTGTGCCATAATCTAATGACGTGGAACCTTTGTAAAAGAGTCTTATTGCTCAAAGGTGTTGTAATCCAAGACTTAATAATGAATAATAAAATAAATAAAGAAATAGTTAATCACTATTGGGCTGTTTTACAATAATTTCCATTGGTGCGATGACAGGCATTGTTTATCAGTGCTAAGAGAACCTGTTTATACAGTACATGCACCATAAACATACTGTTATTTTGAAGCTGTGCATTTTAGAGCTGCATATAAAAAGGACATCTGTAACATGTTGTCTCCACTGCCCAACAAAGAACCGTAATGATTTGAAGTGCTGGGGCTCTGCTAACTGTCCATTCTCACTTGGAATAAAAATGCACCTGCATTTGTCTAAATGCCTGCCTTTCACTTTATTCTACTGGATTATTTGCTGGAAAGGCTTACTGTTAGGAAAACTAAGATAAGTTTATGGAACTCTAGTTCCTCTGAATTTTTAGTTACTAAGGTTAAAGCACAGAGGACCACCCATCATATTAGTTACCTGGTGCCCTACACTTGGAATACATTGAACCCCACCCCACCCCCGAACTAAGAATTCTAGACTATCAGCAATAAAATTAATACAAACATGAAATCCCTATGGCCACAAGCAAATTGGGGGTCTTTTTCCAGTGGTGTTACTTTAATATATTCTGGTTTATATAGCATAATTCTTTAAATTTTATGTCTGTTTTAGCTTTCCTTGCTGTTCTTAGTACATTTTTATTATTATCATTATTGTGCATCTTATGTGTATTTATACTTGTATATGAAGCTTATGTAATGTGTCTTGGGTCACCGTTGTAAATGAGCTTGCTTAATGGTTAGTCCCTAAAACAAATTAAATGGAATTCTGTGAGGCACTGCAGTTTTGGTGGTTTCCTGTGTCTGAATGCTCCTGCTTGCATTTTGGACCTTGACAACCCTTTTTTTGATGATGTAGGGCAGGAATTTCAAGTGCATCCATTTTGGATTCTTCTACTCATAATTTCAATGTTGGCTGTCTGTCTGACCTGGCAAACCATCAACAAGATGGTGTTCAGAAATATAAACTCTGGATGCAGTGACATACAAGACATGCCACGAACGCATACAAAAATGATGCACATCTTAATTTGCCGTTTTTTTTTTTTAAATGCAAAACCTGCAGGTCATGATTTTGTGTCACAAATCAAAAAAGCCCTTTATAAATAGGGCAGGTGGGACAGGATGGACGCAGTCAGGTGCAGATGCAAGAATAGCATCTGCAATCAACCCATTTCAAAATCCTGCCCATAGGCTCCTTATTATGCCTATGCTATGTTTATCAGCAAAATGCAGAACATAGAGCTAACTCTCCAACTAACAAGAATTACACATAGTCATTCCTTTAGTCTAAACTTTTTCAATAGGAAGGACTCCATTTAAATGCAAATTTTGACATTCTGCCAGTAAAGGCTTTCTACAGGAAAGGCTAGGACAAATTAAACTTTAAATCATGACTTCTCCAGAGTTTAGAGGTCTTCCATAGTCATCTTTGCTGCCACTTTCGCAAGGGTGCCTGCACTTTCAAATGATGATAGAGTTACCTTGATTTCCGAACATTAAAAATTAAAAGATGCATTATCACCTTCTTCTCTGATATAAAATCTATTTTAAATGATCAAAGACTTTCCTCAGAGGCAGAGAGCTTTACGTTCAATACCTCTGATTGTGCAAGTCTGTAACCGAGTGTTTCATTCACATGCACTTCTAACATTTAATGTTCTAAAAAGTGTTAAATGTAAAGGTCCATCTTTGAAGTTTACATTTTCATTTTTTCCGAATTTGTTTACCAAGGATAGTACTGCTCAGATGCAACACCTCATTTTTGGTAGGGTCCATCTCTTACATATTTTCCATCTGGGCAGGTTGAAGAACAGAGAAAAGACTTACTCCAGGTAATAAGGCATGTGAGGTGATCTTGTGTGATTTGAGCCTGGGTCTTGTGCCTCCTGGTTCCCAACCCTGTGTTCTAACCATTAGAAAATTATGTCTTTCCATTACTTTTTGGTTGCATAGGCAAGAAAAAAAAAAGTTTCCAGAGCTGTTGGCATTAGTTTCAAGTCATGCCTCCCCACCCCCACACACACGCATACACTTTGAAATAGGATTCTGCTCTTTGCTGGAGCAAAGAGGACCTGTAAACATTCTGGTCAAATGTTCAAACAGTGTGTGTGTGTGTGTGTATGTGAAGATTATGATCAATGTGTGCATGTGTGCAGAGTATGGTCAAGACTCTGAGGCTCAGAGTCTGGGCCTTTGTTTGGCATATACCACCATCATAAAAATAGCTTTATTATTGCTATCATCACCTTAAAGGAATAAAAAAAAAGCACAATGAGATTTTCCCACAGCAGCTTCTTTTCTGATTTCTGCTCACAAAGAACAAGAACAGAGCACTGTCTGGAGGGAACATCTGTGTGTGCAGGTCTCTGTTCCTCTGACCCTGTGACTTACTAAGGCTGTGATGAAATTATCAGAACCAAATGCTCCAGCTGATGATTGGGGAAGGCAATTAATTTCAGTCTCTTTTCAAGTTGATTGCTTTTTCTTAAAACAACTTTGCTTACAGTACATGTCAAGTGCCTGTTCTGTAGAATTTTCATTCTGACAGTTGCTATCCAGAGAGATGAAGACAGGCCAGTTCATTCAGATGTCCTTCTATAGCTTAGCAACATATGGTAACATGTGCCATACACACAAAATGTACAGAAAACAGACAGTGCAGTTGTGCAGATGTCAGATTTATTAAAGTGCTAATTATTTAAAGCAGGTAAAGATGGCACAGTATTTATAGAACAGCAACACTGTGCCTTTTCTTTGTCTTTTTTCAAACTTCTGTAAGTCACAAAAGGCAAAACTAGTAATTCTAGAATGCTTCATAAGCAGCAGAGCTTGTGAAATACATTTATGAGATCTGGCAGCTTGTTTCAGCTTTCTTCTGAATGGCAAATAAATCAGCTTTTCTCTTTATAACCAAAGTGCAGTGCTTTCATGTAACACAGTGATTTCCATGTTCTTTCGGTGTGCTGCTACAGTTTGTTG
The DNA here is from genome assembly GCA_016271365.2 of Neoceratodus forsteri. Lineage (NCBI taxonomy): Eukaryota > Metazoa > Chordata > Ceratodontiformes > Ceratodontidae > Neoceratodus > Neoceratodus forsteri. The sequence continues at coordinate 288,653,221 of CM057454.1, forward strand.
AATTAAATTCCTTCACAAATGTGGGCTTCTGTAATAGTTAAGCCTTTTTGTCTCAGACAAAGTAAATGGGCTTAGAATGTTAAAACATCTTATGAGAAGTAATGCAAAATGTAAGAACCACTAGCAATGAAAAGATTTTCTTATTTCAGAAACAAGGGTGTATACTCCTTCCTAAGGTTAAACTTGAAAAGCATGTAACATTTCTGCAGTCTGTGTCCAGATTCTGATTTGCTAGGTTCCATAATTGCATCTAATTTAAATAAGCAAGTTATTATGGTCATCTATCTTCTATAAATGTAACATGTTGCTGTAATAAGCCTTTAAGATTTTATGAACACTCTTAAATTGGATTTTTATGCCATCATGTCTTTATTGGACTTCTTTCTCTTCGTTCACCACTGGAAAAAAACAAGTTATGTGCTTTGCTTTGTCTTACACTGGTTCAAAAGTGCTATACTTTGATTCTTGGCTGCACATGTGGCTACAAAGTGTCCACCAAGATCTCTTTTTACCCAATCTAAGTTTGCAACCTGTTTGAATCATGTTTAACAGGGTCAACAACCCTTCATGTGGATCTTCAGAGTAATTATGGAGCACCCTGGAGTAGGACAAGGGCTGCAGCATTCAAACAGCTTTGCATCACTCACAGTTATGCAATAAGGTATGCCTAAGTGTTATGTTAATGGACTGTTAATTACACCCTGGAGGTGTAATGTGGCCCAAGGTGCAGCCAAGTGCCACATGCCCCAGGGTTTGAATAACTGGCTATTGACATAACCCTCAGACGAACCTTATTGCTATTATAAAAAAGAATCTTGTTTTGTAATCTATATTATATTCAGGAAAAAAAAACAAGCTGAAACAGTCCTTCCACCTGAGCCTACCCCAGTGTGCAAAAAAATACTTCTTTGATGTTTCTGACACTGGGATGCCCACTCCCGGTGTTGGATGCATGCCCCCCCCATGACCCTATGTTCTCAGCTGACCTCAGGGTGCCCAATCCCTGGATCAACATTGATCCCCCTCTCCAGTACTCTGGCACACTGGCAGCACACCGCAGTTTGCCGAAATCTGTTTTGTTAATATTTCACCTGTAAAAAAGAAAACAGTCCCACAACGCCTTTTTTTTAAATCTGAAAAAAAAAAAGAAAATGGTCCCTCATTGTTCCCGCCAGCCCCCTTCCCCAACCCGCACCCTCCCTCTGTGCACCCTAACTCCACGCACCTCCCCCACCCATACTTACCTCCAGAGGCCGGGAGCAGTGATCTTCTGTGGACCGGGAACACATCTGCACTCCTCAAAGACCAACCGTGCACTGAAGAAATAATGCTAAGCCCTATAATGGCAGTCAATGGGGGGTATTCAAATTGGGTTGCTATCTTAGCCAATTTTTGGAGTTTTGGTCCCAAATTTTCAGCATGGGGTTCTTGGGACCCCACCTCATGAACACTGTCACTGTCATTTAATTTCTCGGCCCTGAAAGGTGATTTTGCGGTCACTGCCCAGAATCACCTTTCAGGACCAATTAACAAAATGACAGTGCCACTGTTCATGAGGTGGGCTCCCAAAAAGCCCTTGTTGCAAATCTGGTGAAAAATTAAAAAAATGGCTGTGCAGTTTCTATGCACACTCGTAACTTCATCAATTTCTAATATTGTCACTCCAAATATCCAACACTGACTTTTTTTCACACCCCTTAGGAACAGTATAGCTGCCATTTTTTGCATCCTTCTCGAACTATGTTTTTGCACCTGTGGTGCAGAATGGCATGGTTGATGTATGAAATCAACTTTTGGAACAGATTAATGAAATTGCAGTGCCACTGTTCATGGGGGAGATCCCAAAAAGGCCATGTTGAGAATTTGGTGAAAACATTCCAAAAAATGACTGCATTATGAGCGTGCTTTGCACAGTTTCTATGCACACTCATAACTTGGCCACTTTTTCATATTTTCACTCCAGATTTTCAACATTGCCATTTCCTCATACCTCCTCATGAACAGTATAGCTGTCATTTTTCACATCCTGGCCAAAATGTGTTTTAACACTTGTGGTGCTGAATGCCACACTCACAGTGCAAAATCACCTTTTGGGATTGAGTAACAAAATGATGCTGCAACTGTTCATGAGATGGTGTCCCAAAAGCCCATGTTGAACATTTAGAGCAAAAATACCAACAAATGCAAAGGGTATTAGGGTTTCAAACCATAATGCCCACCCTGTACACAGTGACAGGTGTTGGGGGTGTGACTTGGGGTCGTCGGCTATAATGCTTATGCCATTCCACCCCCAGCCCCACCCTACAGCCACTGACAGGCATTGAGGTTTGCCTTGGAGTCTTCATCCCTAACATTCACTCCATTCATCTATATTGCACCCATCTCAGCTGATTTCATTATGGAATGGGGTAAGCATAAGGGACACAGACCTCAAGGCACACTGCAACACCTGACAGGGTGGGGTGAGGTGGAATGGCATGAGTGTTATGGCTGATGACCCAGAGGCACACCTCCAATGCCTGTCAGTCTCTGCAGGGCGGGGTTGGGGGTTGGCGTTACTTCAATACTTCACTGCCATTCCTGTTATTCATCTCTCAAACTCCTGCACTACCAATGCCAATACCAGCAAGCAAACATTTGGCATTGACAAATACTTGTTATAATTTGAGTTACAGGCTGCAATAGTCTCACTGAGTTATGCTCTGATACTCAGCTAAAACCGAGGTCCCATCTGCCTGGATTGGTGGTAGTTCAGGTGGATGTTAAAGATCACATGGAACTTATTGAAAAGAGTAGGGGAACTTTTATTAAAATCTTATAATACATAATAACTTATAAAAAATAAACATCCAATATAAGCATTAATGTAAACAGAAAAAAGGAAAACTATGAACTCAATAATCTGAAAAAGGGACTGTCCTGTGCCCGAACATAAAAATACAGTCCTCAAAAAGGAAATGGAAGAAAAAAAAAAAAAGGTCCACACAATAATCACTGTATAACTTAAAGGTAAAGGAAAATTCAAAAACCACATGTGAGCACAACACCCCATATCGAAAAGATGTAGAAACATATCATAGAATGAAGAACACAGTGTTTACAAGGGCAAAAGGCAGTATTTTCGCCATACCGGTAGTCTCATCCAAAAATCCTAAAACCCAAATGTTACCAAAAAACCCAATACCTTTCCCAAATGTTCCTTTTTAAGATTTTCCTTTCACCTTCACGAATACGCTTGATGTTGCTTCTAATTCTGTCATATAAATCACCCGGAGATATATATTTTTGTTGAAATAAAAAGCAACACCGAACTTGCCATATGCAATACAAAATAATCACTGCAATCAAATTTAGAGTACTAGGGTTATATCAGCCCCATGTAGGAGGGAAAATACCAAAAAACAATGATTTAGCATCCCATGAATTCCATAAATGAGCCCAATGCCTCCGCCTCCAAATGAACCAAAATTCAATAGCAAATGGATATTCAAAATATAAATGATTCACTGTTTCAGTGTTCTGAGGACAGGACTCACGAAAACAAAATCTGTCTACTAACTTTTTATGCTTGTGATTCCCTCTAGTATTAATTTTCTCATGTACTCCCAGCCAAGCAATATACCACGTTGCAATGGGTATCCATTTATTAAGTAAACAATCACCAATGTGTTGTTTTTCCAGGTCCATAAATGCCGGAAAAGCATTTTCTGAAAAAAAGGTATCCAGAATTACCAGGTACAATTTTTTTCCTTTGAAATTCTGGAACCATCTGCCATGTAATTTTCCAATTTTTAATTAAATCAAAAGCTAAAGACCAGTCGGACGATAAATCATATTTCCTCGCATTTTTATGAATAAAAGAATTTCTCTGCCTTTCCTGCAAAATATTCCTCAATTGAGATAAAACCAATCCTACCCATTCATTATCTCTCTGTTGACAAATTGGTTAACATTCGAATATAAAAAAATCGAAAAAAGAAGACAATTGGCTGAAGCATCCGAACACCCCCATATTTGTAATCTAAATACAAAATGTTCCGTTGACTGGGTTCAACCGACTCCCCCAGAAGCATGAGAAAAAAATACTTAACAGGGGCACAAAACATTTTTTTGGAAGGGGAAATATATGACTGACATAAAGAAATAAGGGTAGAAGAAAAGTTTTAATTAAATACACCTTTTTTTCTTCACCATGGACCACTTATTCCATTTACTAACCCTTTCCCTACCTTTATTAATTTGAATTTCCCAATTATAGAGTGCCGTATTCTATACTCCAAAATATAACCCCAAAATCTTATGCAGAGAATCTACCATTCGGACACCCCCCCGAGGTAAGTATCATCGTCCTTAAACCCCTGCAAATTAAAGCAAATACTTTTATGGAAGTTCAAACAAGAACCAATACACCTCAAAAAATCCAGTAAGACTAGACATAACAAGTGACCAATTCATTTAGATGGGACCGCTACACACAGATCATCTGCATAACAGATCGTCTTAATTCTAAGCAATCCTACCCTCCCTACACCTGCTAGAAGTTGGGATCTCTGAATCACACCAATAATGGGATCTAGGCTTAAAACAAACGATAAAGGACTTAATGGGCAACCTTGTCTAACCCCTCTTCATATATGACAGGGTTTCCCTAGCCATCCATTGACCAAAGGTCTAACAAAAGCCAAGGAATAGCACATACAAAGCCAGTTGATAAATATGCTTGGAAGACCATATGCTTGTAAGGCTAGCCAAATAAACTCCTGTGAAACATAATCAAAAGCCTTAGTCTGATCAAAGCTAAATAAATATCCTTTACACTTTTCTTGTTGCTCTTGAAAAGATAACTCACAGATCAAAATCAAGGCATCCTGAATTGATCTATCTGGGACCGAACAATATTGAGAGGAATGAATTAAGGAAGGTAATAAAGTTTTTATCCTATTTCCTAATAATTTCATAAAAATCTTAAAATCAGAATTCAATAAGGTGATAGGCCTCCAATTGTTCAAATCCTCCTTATCACCTTTTTTAAACAAAAAAATCATCATACCCTCATACATACATTCTGTAAACTGATCCTCCTCTAAAGAGGCATTAAAAACCGATAACTGTTCGGGAATCAAGCCCCACAATTTTTTATAAATTTCAGGAGGTAATCCATCAACCCCGGGTGCAATCATATCTTTAAGATCTGCTATCACTAGTTTCATTTCCTCTAATGAAAAGGGTTTCAACAAGTTCAGTTGTTGCACTTGGGTCACCTTAGACAAAGCAGCTACCTGTAATAATAATGACATATCCCGAGTGTTCATAACAAGGATCTCGACGGTACATGTAATATAGTCTGCTATACAAATCAGAATGTCTGAAGTTCCTCTAATGGTCCGGCCTTGCTCATTTACAAGGTTATCTATTTGATTATTGTGCATTCTATTTTTACAATTTTCATATGGATTAACTCGATGTTTGTTTCCAACCACTCCAAATTTTTGTTCAAAATCCAATGATTTTTATCTATTATATTGAAGTTTGGTTAATTCCTATTTGAGTTCCCTGATACGATCCCCATAATCACCCTGTGAATCATGCGTCCTAGAAAATAAGTAATATAATCCTTGTCTGAGACAATCAGCTTGATGATACTGTTTATCAGACAGAAATCTAGAAAATGTTGAAAAATAATTACGAATGCATTCTTTTGTATCCACCCACTAGTCTATCAAAGAATCATAAAGAAAACACACAGTACTCCTATCCTCAATCAATTCTGAAAATCCTTCATTGAAACCCTCATGCTCGAATAACTGTACATTGGCTCGCCACACATCCGGACCATGTAAAGGAAAGGGAGATGGATTAATATGTAAACCAATCAGGTTATGGTCAGACGATTCAACAGGTAGCACTCTGCCTGTAAATAGCCGAATAGATTCGGAACATAAAAAAATAATCAATCTGAGATGTTAAGTTCCCTTTTGAAAAGGTATACCGTGGATTCCGTGAAAAAAAATCCACCAAATCAGCATCCTGAACTATTTGCTGCATTTTATGTACATCATAGTATATTTTTTTGTTCGGTTTGTGTACCAGATCAATGTTAAAATCCCCCCTCCCAGATAACAAGTCGAGAAATAAACAAATATGGCTTAATTTTTGTCAGTAATGCTACCCTTGTGGCTTTTTGCTGTGGAGCATAAATATTTATAAATCTATACCTAATCTCCTGCCAAACCACATCTAGCAACATTACCCTACCAGGTTCTACATCCACCACTTTCTGGAGAACAACCCCTTGTATTTGAAAGCAGAAACCAAGACCAGAACATTTCTCCTGACCCAAAGACCAAAAGGAGGGCCCCACCAACCACTCCTTTGAGGCCTGTTCAAGATCATGAATAGTATACATCCGGACATCCTGTAAAAAATACACATCATACGGCAGAGATTTTAAAGTCAGAAAAGTCGCCTTCCTTTTAAAAGCTGATCTAATGCTATTAACGTTAAGGCTAGCTAACGAAAAGGAAGTCATAATCAGAGTTCAATGAAGGAAGGAGGTGAACAACAAAAAAAATAGAGTGCAAAAGTAAATCAATAATTTTTTTTTCCGAGAACGAGTGCTTCTTCTTTTAACCCCCCCCCCGAACTAAGGAATCCACTACTTGAGAGGGGGTTGCCACTGAATCAGCCTGGGAAAAAGGGACCGGTAGTTCCAGGTCATCACCGTCCATAATGTCTCCCCTACTTTGCAGAGGTTCATATGGGTTCTCCAAGGAAACTGGCTGTACTGGTTTTTCCTTTATACAAGTATTGGATTTTGTTTTGGGCGTGACTGGTTGGAAGTCAGATTCCAAATCTTCCCCAATTTTCTCAATCTTCACCACTTGAGAAGTGGGTGGAATAACTGGGGCTACAGGAGAAGGAATGGTTGGATGTGAAGATCCGGGGGAAGGGCATCGGAGGTTCCTGTGGCTGAAAGACTTCACCACTTGAGCCCTGAAGATCAGGCGCAGGCTGTTGGAAAGACTAAGCAGTACCCCTATCGGTCTCCAGGGACCGAAAATTTGTGGCTGTCTCATGTTTCTCCCCTGATGCTTTAGTCTTGGCAGATTTAGAGATGTATAAATCATGTTCCATAAAGTCTGCAGAATTGTGGACAACCCAAGGACGAGTAGTAAACACATGGGAATCATCACCACACAGATTGCAGGAAGGGGGGACAGTACAAGTCATGACTGAATGCCCCAGTGTACCGCAGGCAGCAGACTTAAGCTGGTCACAGTCCGAGTTCAAGTGTTTCAGGGAACCATATTGATAACATGATCGGGGTTGACCGGGATAAAACAAAATCCCTCTATCCCTCCCAATGTAAAAACAATTAGGAAGGTGGTGGATACCATCTTCTGACATTTTCAGCTGAATTGTAAATTTCCAACCCCAGTCCAAAAGCCATTATCATCAATTAAGGCATGTGGAATGTTATTCACAGTGCAGCGTTTCTCTAGCCAATAGATAATTTCTAAAACAGTTACCCCTTCATTCCTAAACAAAATGGCAATAACTTTTGTTGTAGGTCTAGTAATAGAAATGACCACAAAGGGTTTCCAGATCAGATGCAATCGCACTTCATAATATACCACCCAAAATGTGTCCAACATACCAGCAGAGCGGAAAGAAACGTCAAAGTTATGGTTCCCTGAAGTATGAATAAAAGCATACACATCCGAAGGTTTAAAGTGCAAAGAATCAATAATAAGGCATTTGCCTACATAATTACAGCCTGGTGGTAGTTCTAAACCCCCTTGGTAATAAATCCTGGCCACAAAGCGTTTTCTAGCAGGTTCAGCAGGCTTTTTAAATAACGACGCATAGCTAGCTTGTTGTTTGTTCATACCCACACTTATGCCAGGAAGATCAGAAGATTGCTTGGAAACCCCTTGAGCAGAGGTGGAGGGGCATACCAGAGGGTGGCAACTGATATTCAGGGTTAGAGTCAGAAAGCACTGACTGTATATGGTTTACCTTAGAAGTACTGTCTAAAGACACACTAGGCAGTGTACCTGGCCTCCCCATGCTGGCGTCTGGCGCATTTCTCTGTTCTGTAGCAACCACACCCTGAAACTCCTCCATGACCACGGAATACCGTACTCCAGATATTACCTCCTGGACCATCTGATTCATGTCCTAGACATCAGGTAAATCCTCTCTCCATAGAGAATCCATGCCACCTGGCAAAGCAAGTCTCGGGTCCGGCACTCACTCCTTCTGATCCCTAACCCATCCCATGCTCTCCAGCGTCAACTCGGGTGACCACGAAGAGTCATGCACTTTAAACAGGAAAGGAAATGAGTCAGTAACTCCCTCCATAACCGCAGGCTCTGACTGTTCCAGCAGTACACCTTCTGAAATGTCCAGCAAACTTTTCTTAACAGTACCATCCCGTGTCAGTGGACTGCATGCAGTTCGCTTTCTCTTTTTATCACCCTCAGTAATACCATCCATAAGGTCAACACTTGCCTCCATTAGAGGCTGCTCCTCATCCTGTATTGTTGCCTTACTTCCATCAGGAATCAACAAGCTTACTGAAGTAGCCACACATTGTTGATCCAAACCAGGTTCTCCAGACTGCTGCAACACTACATCCTCACTCTCCCCAACCTGGGGCATACTGAGACCTCACAGACTGTCTCAGGGCCCCCTACTGATGAGAGTAGGGGAATTTCCCCCGGTGTCCTGGCCAAATTTCCCTCATTTACTAAAAATATCACCAACAGCTTAATCTGATTCAAGGTCAGTTGACATTCATCTGTATTCCCTTCCCCCGGATCATGTCTGAAAATAGGCAGGATTTGTCTAGTGCACTTACCCGGGCAACAAAAATTAAATAAATAAAACCAGGTGACAAGTCATTGCAACTGCATACAACCATGTCAACATGGGGGTGGGAGGACTGGAAATCAGGGATGTCACAGATTGATGGGTTACATCACAAAAGAGCGAACTTCCATTCTTAACTGGGAGTTTCACATAGGAAACTAGATGGAATGCATCCGAAAATAGGGGGACTTGCATTGGCAACACAGAGATTGAGTCAATAGCTGAGGAAGATTACATTAGTAATTCAAGAAGATGTGGATCGGGTGATTAGGAGATGGCATTGTATGATTGTGCACTGAAATATGTGATTTGGGGTATTGCATTAGGTTACTGGGGGGTCTGTATCTGGTGATACTGAGGTCTACATCTGGTGATAGGGTGAACTGCATCAGGTGATCATAGAGGTGATACCACTAACTGAGCAATGACGCAACTCATTTTAACTTGCAGAGTATTGTTTGTAGCCATACTGGTACTCGTAAAAAAAGCTGAACAAAATAGATTATGTGGTGCCTTTTACTGGGCCAGCATGTAATTTACATACACAAGCTTTTAGGCTTTCATGTAGCCCTTCTTCAGGTGATGGCAATTTCTACAGAAAGTATTATTTTTATACAGTTGATAGCGCTTCCTACAGTACTTTCAAAAGTTACCATAATGTACACAGAGAAAAGGAAGGCTGCTTGAAGGTGTTAGAAGTAACACAGAAACATAGATGATGATGGCAGAAAAAGACCACTAGTCCATTCGGTCTGCCGGAGTACCCTATCTATCCCTGTGACCTTCAGTCCATCCAGATTCCTAGCCCTCCCTTTCCTCTTCCCTATTTTCCCTCCCATTTTTTTCACCCTGAGTTACTATTATACCATTCGCTCTGTCCCAACCATGCTTGAAACCATCAGCTTTTTAAGTGCTCACCACTTCAGCTGGAAGACTGTTCCACTGCTCCACTACCCTTTCTGTAACATAATACTTTCTTATTTCCCTCCTGAACTTCTTTCCTGTCAGTTTCCACCCATGCCCTCATGACCTTGAACTAGCATTCAAGCTAAATAGTTACTCACAGTTCTCTTCAGAAGCAAATGATTTGATACATTTTAATGGACCAACATAGATGTAGCAACAAGAACAAAGTGCTTTAGCTTTTGGATCAATCAGTCCTTCTTCAGAAGCCTAATGGCAGTTGTTTAAAAAAAACAATACTTTTAACAGCTAGATCATGCAGAAAAAAAACAGAAAAAAATCCCCATTGGTTTAAAATACTCATTTGAAAAATACTGAAAATTGTGTCAGAGAAGTTTAACAGCACCATAATAACTTCAGCCAGGAGAGTCCCAGGGTTAAAGGTGCTTGGTGGAACACACATACAAAGAATCCTACTGCATATAAATTTAATTGAAATAAGATAACACTGCTGGAGCAGATGACTCCTAAATCAAGCTATGGGTGTCACAGTGTGTATAAGGATGTGATTACTGAAAAGCAGCCTCCACCCAGATTAAAGACCTACTAAAATTGTCTTAGGACTCCCAAGAAGTTTAAATGCATGCATTATAGGCAAGGAATTACCAGTAGGGTTGTCTTAAAAAGATCAGTGCACACTCTATGATGTGTAAAACTTAGCTGGACCCGTCACCCTGCTGTACTCTCCAGCTAGATATCGTGCCCCATAAATTTCAAAAACCTCTAGTGTAGTGAGAGGACTTTATAAATGATAATTTAAATATAAATTGACAGTATTAGTGTCAAACAAAAAACTCTAGTTGTGGACCTCCAAGGAATTAAGTCCATGTAGCCTGATATGTACTGATGTCAATCTACACTGAGCATGTAACAACTTGATGTATCAGAAGTGTCTAAGGAATCTGAAAAAGAGACAACAATGTAATTTCTCCCCTACTCCTCTTCACACAAACAATAAACCCTACCCCACCCCACATCCGCATAATGTGTGTGGGGGGAGGGGGTTAACTAGCTTTAATGAGATGCTCACACACACACACACACACACACACACATATTTCCACGGATTCTGGATGCAACTACAATGAAATAAACCTGTTATATCATGTACCTCACAACACATACCCACACACATGCAACCACATCCCACACAAGCTGAAGTCCTATAATATGCCAGTCTGAAGAAGAAGAGGTCTGGGGGTGCGTGTGTGTATGTATGAGTGTGGGTATGTGTTGTAAGGTATGTGATATAACAGGTGTGGGGCCTGCTGTCACATTGAGGTAGGCCTCTATTTAGATACATGGAGCTACAGTGTGTTACTACTCTTACTTCACACACATAATTAATATTAATTCCTCCTTACTTTTTATCTCTGCCTGAGAGTGAGGTGGATTCTGTTACACCATATTCAGATTACCTAGCTTGTTACTGTACATACAGGAGTGTTATCATAGACTGTGACATACATATTTTTTTTACTCTGTACATATTGGGGTGCAAGATCTCATTTGCATGGGCGTCCTGGACAGATCTTTGTACATTAGGCTACTGTTGTAGTGTACTCTCACATATCCTACTGCCTCTGAGTTGGGACATGGGGTCATAATGTCTCAGACGCCACCGCACACACCATAACTGCACAGCAGTAAACAGTGTAAAAGCATGCTCCACTGTTTTCCATTTGCTTTGTGCAGGGGCTTCACCCTCTGCACTCCCACACCCCCTGAACTTATTATAATCAACTCTGAGGGGGTGTGGACTTAGGGGCAAGAAAAAAAAACAGTAAAAGAGTCCAGAGTCAGGATTGAAACCCCATTCCCCAACCCCATTCACTGCAGGACTGGGTGCTCTAGCCACTCCAGCATGGTAACGGCTAGACTGAGCACCCGACCGGCAGTATTCATAAACACTTCTTCCTTCATGGTGAGCATCAGTGGGTAGCGATACTTTCATATTGCTGTAATTCCTCTGATGCTTGAAAGGCATACGTGCTACTCTCAGCACAGTTGTGCTGTGCGTGGTTTCTCCATGTGGATATCACCCAGTACCTGAGGGCATAAGTACCACATTGAAGATGGCAGACTGCCTGATAGGTTCATTAACTAGCTGCACTAGGAGACAGATCTGGAGTGCATCCAGCAAGGCCTGATTTCTTGAACTCCTGGCCACTGAAACATACTAAACTAATCAATATCTGGCAGGTTCAGATCTCCCTCTAATAGTACTTCCATTTTACTACCACCCTTTCAAGTTCTCGTGCAAGCTCTCTGTCCCTCACTTTCCCTTGCCCCAGAGGTCTATTGAGCACCTCAACCATAGTTTCTTGCCCGAGGCTGCTGTGAGTTGTGCTCAAAGTGACTCTAACTCCCCATTTTGACTCCTGATGCCCCCATGCTCTACCACCTCAATGCCATCCCTGATATAGAGGGATTCTCCTCCCCCTCTAGCTTGCCACTTATCCAATCTGAACAGTGAGTACCCAGGAATTGTCAGCTCCCAGTTGTTATTTTCCAGAGCCCACATTTCCGTGATGGTCGTAAGGTCTACCTCAGTGTCTGCCATCAGCACCTGAAGCTCACTGATTTTGTTACCCAGGCTTCTGGCATTTAAGCAAACCCTCTTCAATCTGATCCCTGAAGTCACTTTGATATTCTTCTGTGTAGGGCTCTCGTGTTTCCCATGTTTTCCTAGCCTCCTGTTTATCTTGTGCTTGCACGCTTTGTGCTCCCCCACTCTAATGTCCTCTCACTTGACCCAGATGGCACCTCATCCCTCTTTATACTCCCTAAGCTACTACTAGTCCCAGATGTTGGGGTATATAATCAATTTGCCGAAACAAAAACACACTGTCAGAAACCATATGGGATTAAAATTTCGTGCAGTCCCAGAGTTGGTATATATAATCTGTCATGGTTTCAGACCACGCTTAGATTATGGGACCACGCCCCAAGGTTTTTGCCAGCATTGTTTTGTGTTTTGGCAAATTGACCCCCTGCCAGATGTGGGGGAGTACTAGCTATGATCCTCTTCATCTCACCTGTCGCCATGGCTCCCCTAGCCTCAGTCTCCCCTACAGTTCTTTCAGATGTATGATATAGATGTCAAATGTCTACCCCAGCACACAGGCCCCTTCTTTTGTCAGGTGGAGACCATCAGCATTGAAGAGCCTCCTGTCTCAGATGTCCCCCAGTCCCCCACAAAGTGGTACCCCTTCTCCTGACACCGTGCCTTAGGCCACGTATTAAGCCCATCTATCTCAACCTTCTTAATTCTGTCAGTCTTCTCCTCCCTGCCCCACACAGGGAGGACCTTAGGAAAGGCCAGGTAGACAGATTGTGCTTCCAGTCTGTCCACCAGTCGACAAAAGTTCTGATTCACCATATCCACCCACTGGTTCACCAAATCATTGTTACCCAGGTGTACCATCATGTTCAGCTCCCTCCCTCCCCACCATCCTCCTTATCCTGTCTAAATCCCAGATGGCTGATGAACCAGGAAGATACCTGCCCCTCCCACCACCCTCTCTACATCCCTAATCAAAGAGTCCTCAACCACCAAGACTTTCATACTAGACTGATGTATCAGTGGGCAGCCATCTAGGGACCAGTGATAACCATACAGCGTGGTTTAAGGTGAAGAAAGTAGCAGAGTCGAGCCACTCAAAATTAAAGGTCCTGGACTTCAAGAGGGCAGAGTCTGCAAAATTGGGGGAACACCTCTGAAAAATCCTGGCAAAGAGGGAGGGAGGGGGAGGAGTAGAGGAACAGTGGCAGAAACTTAAAGGATCCATAGCAGAGACAACAGTCCTCTGTGTTAAGCTAATAAACAAAGCAAAAAGAAAGAAAAAAATCGCTATGGTTTTCAAAAGAAGTAGCAGGGGAGGTTAGGTAAAAAAGAACAGATGTTCAGAAAGTACAAGGAAACACGGGGGGGCAGGGAAGTGTACCAGGCAAAACAGAAGGAGATGGGGAAAGCAGTCAGGTGCACAAAGGTGCAAACTGAAGAAAGGATGGCAAAATCAGTAAAAGAAAGTAACAAAATCTTCTTCAGGTATATCAGGGAAAGGAAGAAGACAAATGGAGAGACTGTGACGTTGAATATGCGGGGCTTTGCAGAGGGGGACCTAGAAAAAGCAGAAATTATAAATGAATACTTCTGGCCAGCCTGGTGGCGCTGAGGGTGGAGGCACTGGATGCCACGTCGGCAACCTGAGTTTGGGAACGAGCCAGGGCCGCCGGAGGTCAGCAGGGGTAAGGAAGGATTGAGCATCCAGAGGACAGCTCTCCTTCCTCGGGGGGGATCCAGGGACTATACCAGGCCTCCGGTGGAGACCAGAGGTACTGCAACACTACAGGGCTTGGCTAAAGGGCTGTGGAGCCACAACAAGACGTTCCCTGGTGTCTTAGCACATTGCAGCTCCACCTGGGGGTCTGGGGTAAGGGTGGAATGAGGAAAAATATGGAGAAAAAACCCTCCACCTCCTGATAGGTGATGGGGGGTCAATCCACCATGCCCAGAGTCGAGCCTTCCTCTCGCCTCCTGTGTGCTTCCATTCGCCATGCTCCACCAGACTAGATTCATAGATAAAGCACCAGGAGGAGTTCATCTGGTGGTCCTGCCTTGAGGAACTCAGAGCTGGGGGGCCAGGCGGCAGCAGTGGTAGATGGAAGGGGTGAGAGGGACTTCAGATGGGTGGGAAAAGGACCAGGACCCCATGTGACCACTCCTGAAAGAGTTCAGGTAAGTGGAGTGAGAAAGAAAGATGTAAAAAAAATAAATGAATACTTCTACACAGTATTCACAAAAGAAGGAGAATGAGAGGGATCGCATTTAAGGGGTAGAAACACAAACGGGAGGAAGTGGACACCACTCCATTCATGGAGGACAGAGTCCTAAAGGAACTCTCAAAACTAAAAGTGGAAAAGGCAATGGGGCAAGATGGGTTGCATCCCAGGTTACTGAAAGAAATCAGGGAGGTACTAGGGGCACCACTGACAGGTCTATTTAACAAATCACTGCAGGAGGGAGTGGTGCTGGAGGACTGGAGGAGGGTGAATGTGGTACCACTACACAAAACTGGGAGCAAGGTGGAGGTTGGAAATTACTGGCCAGTCAGCTTGACCTCAGTGGTGGGCAAAATCATGGAATTCATGTCAAAGGAAATGATTGTGGTATATCTGGAGGCAAGTGGAGCACAAGACCAAAGCCAAGATGGATTCACAGCAGGGAGATCTTGTCAAACAAATCTGATGGATTTCTTTGACTGGGTAACCAAGGTGGTAGATCAGGGAGGGGTGATGGATATGGCCTACCTAGATTTTAACAAGGCATTTAACACTGTCCCACACAGGTGGCTAGAAAACAAGTTGTGCAGTCTGGAAGTAGGTCCCAAGGTGGTACAATTGGTCAGAAATTGACTGAGCAACAGGACACAGAGGGAAGTGGTGAATAGAGTTCTTCAATCCCAGGAGAGGGAGGTGACCAGTGGGATGCCACGAGGTTCCATTCTGGAGCCGGTCCCCTTCAATGGCTTCATTAATTACATTGCGGAGGGGCTGGAAGGGAAGGTGTGCCTCTTTGCAGATGACACCAAGATCTGCAATAGGGTAGACACTCCAGACAGGGTGGAAAAAAATCAGAAGAGAGACCTAGGCAAATTGGAGGGGTGGTCAAGAGAGTGGCAGTTTAAATTCAATGCAAAAAAGTGCAAAGTCATGCAACTGGGCCACAGGAATCCTGGAGAGGACTTAGACATGTATGGGGAGGTACTAACAACAACAAAACTGGAAAGGGACCTGGGGATAAACATAACAGATGACTTGAAGGTGGCTAAATAATCTGGAAAGGCAGTGGGGAGAGCTAGAGGGATGCTGTGGTGCATAGGGAGGGGCATCACCTGTAGAAAACAGGAGGTGGTGATGTCACTGTACAGACAATTGGATAGGCCACATCTGGAACACTGTGTTCAGTTCTGGAGACTGCGGGCAGGATTCACAAATCTCCCAGAACATTCCTCAGTTGTGGGTAAACCTCGTGCACAAGTGGGTTGCCACTTGAGGATCCGCAGGTTACCTGCAGCTGTGGGTATTCACAAAGGTGGAGCTGGATTATGACCGGCTCCACAGATTATGGCAGCATTCGGGCGCTGTTGCCAGGGACAGCACCACAGCTGCGGGAGGCTGCTATGGACAGTGGGACCTGCCGTAACACCCTCTGCAGCTGCTGTGGCTATGTATCTGGCGCTCTGCAGCTGCGGTGATTTTGGAGCGCCACTGGGGTTGCGGAATGGAACTTAGTCCCAAACCGTTTTGTGAATTCTGCCCCACATCTCTGGAAGGACATTGACAGAAAAAAGGCAGTCCAGAGAAAGGCAACAAAAATGGTGAAAGGATTGCAATTGAAAACATATGAGGAAAGACTGAAATACCTCAATATGTATACCCTGGAGGAAAGGAGGGAGAGGGGGGATATGATAGAGACATCCAAGTATCTCAGGGAACTCAACAAGGTCCAGGAGAGCAGCATCTTTCGAAAAAAGAGATGTGCAAAACAAGGGGTCACAATATGAGGTGGGGGGGAGACTCAGGAGAAATATGAGGAAGTATTTTTTCACAGAGAGGACGGTGGATGCATGGAACAGCCTCCCAGCAGAGATTGTGCAGGCTAAAACAATTGCTGAGTTCAAGAATGCATGGGATAGACAGAATGCAACCCTAGAGGTAGAAAAGAGAGGGTAAGCTGCTGATCATTTAGGATCGGGAGTAAAGTAGGTAGGGGAAATGGGCAGACTAGGTGGGCCAGGCAGTCCTTATCTGCCATCTAAATCTATGTTTCGATGTTTCTATGACTTGCTTCTGCTTGTCCCCTTGGGTGCCACTGTGATGATCTGTCCCACACTGTTGAATGACCAAGAGTTCCTCACCCCAGTGGAGTCAGGTATCCCAGCCTCTTCTAGGAGGTACAAAAGGAGTTGCCATCTGGATGGTACTGGGTTGGATGACCTCTTTGTGGCTAACCCTGTGTCCCATCCCTACCCCCACCTAACAACTCTTCACTCCCCTGGGCCAGTGGACCTTTATGGAACTGGAGGGGTTGAGAGTGTTCTCTAACTGAGCTGAAAACAAAGCTGAAATATTTCTTCTCTTGCTGCATGTACAGTATTGACATGTGACATAATCCCAGACACATGAATCAGTACTAGACATATGCCCCAATGTCTTCTGTTACTCACCCCAATGACTATTTTTTTTTTTTTTTTATTTTATTTATTAAACTCTAGGATTACAAGTACCTTTGAGCAGGAACTGCTCATTTACAAAGGTTCCATGTCAAAGGAAGGGGGAACATACTCACACAGGTTGGCAATGGTATACAGTCATAACAAGTCAAGACTATGGAGCAGTTACCCCACAACTTGAGGCATCTGCCCCATTGACTTTTAGGCTGTCACCCTAATCCTAACTTGGCCTTCAAATTATCGGTTTTACACCCCTCAAGGGCTTAATTCTATCTTGGGCTTTGTCTCTCATGGCCTGAGCTCCAATGTTTTCACTCTTGTGTCTTGGACTCAGAAGAGAGCAACAGGGCAACCAGTTCAAAAGCATTACTGTATCTAAACATCATCAAGTACTTCCTCATCATTATCTATATGAATTTAGTGGCCTGCACTTCTTAACCTTCTGGGCTCTCCTCCCTCGAACTCAATGAACTTCAAGACTTCCTCACTTCTACTAATAAGGGTATCAGCACTACTCATATTACAAGGGTAAGCACCCTCAAACTTCAGTGGCTCAGTCAATTTTATTCCAATCTGCATTTTATAAAGTTGAATGCTATACCCTACAGTCTCTTTGCATACAGTAGTCAACAGTCTAACTAAACCTTGAATCTCAGAAAAGTTGGAAAGGATTTAACTAAAGTACACTGTTTCAGTACTGAGGACTATACATACATACTAAAGACTACCTGCCTCCATAAAGAAAATTCTTCCAGCATCAATGCCCAAAGGACTTCAGCCCACATTGAACATATACTGTGCCTTGAACTCAGTGTGTCTTATGGAAACTATTGATAATATTAACAAGTTTAACCTAGAGGGATGGCAACTGAAGGGTTTGAATCCCCAGAATTTATTTCCACATTGGTGTTATTCTCCCCTCCATGCCAAAGGTCATAAAATTTTGCCACTGTCTGAGACCTGGATAATTTCATGCTCAATACAAGACAGGCAATTTCTTATGTGAATTTTTATGTCTATTTGCAGAGGAGTTGAACACTCGGGAAAACAGATCAGAAAGTAGACAAGGCAAAAATTGAAAAAGTAAGAGAGTTACACTAGAATCAAGAGGGAAATATGAGGGTGTGACAAAACTGCCTGCAGCAGCTCTAATGTTATGTTTTCTGGTCTGGGCAGTATAAGTTAAAGGGTTCCAGTAAACAAACAGGACTGAGTGATAGGAACAGGTAGGTGAGTAAAAATATTTAAAAAAGATGATTGGAAAGCTTGAATTAACATTTTTATGTGCTTGGCATTATTTACCCAGCAGGTAGTGGACCCAAGTTTAAACAAAATGCATACCAATAGCATATATTATGGTGGGTCTTGCTTTCTAACTTGGTTGTTGAATAATTTTGATATAGCAGAAGGAGAATGATTAGCTGTTAAAAGTATTGCATGTTTTAAAGGATTTATAATGTTTTTAATGTGTGAAGAAATATCAAGTGGTGAGTCACGACCCTAATCAATACATTAATAGGCATAATGGCTCCTATACATGAAGGGGCGGTTGATGCATGCTGGAGGCGGATACACCGCCAGCGCAGCTCCACACCCATGGGAGATCTGCAGGTGGTCGGGTGCAGAGCCATGGACCTGGGCGGGCAGCCAATCAGCCGCCTGACCCAGATCCCTCAGTGGATCACCTGCTCCCATGTGCGCCAGGCATGGAGCTGGCGCATACAGTGCCACATACGATGTGGGGGCAGGTGCTTGGATGCCACCCGCAGGTCTCCCAGTGGGCCCCACATCCTGAGGTTTCCTTGGTAGGGGTGTAATGGACCCTGCCTCCCAGCCACAGACCACAGCTGTCATGCTTGGGGGCGCCGCGTAACAGGCCCCCCACCTTTACTGCTGCCCCAACCTGACAGGGGCACCGACACCTGCACCCGGCACTCTGCACATTTGTGCACCTTGCGGAGTGCTGGAATGCCCCCTGTGCATCCCCCGGTCTTCCCCCCCCACACATAGGGTCACATGCTGCAGGAGATTCAGTGCGGGGGGGAGGACATCCTGTAATGCCTGCACAGGGAGCATAGTGGGCATGGGCAGGTGCAGTGTGGGCTATACACCAGGGATACGTGGTGCATACCTGCTCCACACTTTTGTGCTTGGGACCCAATAAGCTGGAAGTATGTACACTGACATAGTAAGCTCATCATATTAAAATCTTATCAATTATGCTTCAATCCACTGATCCTTGCATTGTGAATTTTCTGTACCTAGAATAAGGACTACCACTGATCAAAAAACTATTTTTTTATAAACTGCCTTCATTTTACAAATCATTCATTACCAGTTCCAATAACCAGTGTTAATACCTCTGTATCCTGTTTTAGACTTGCACCAAAAAATTATATTCTTGCAAACTGTCAATGTAAATGTTTTCATATTGAGAATTTAGCCTTTGCTTGATTTAGTTTGATTATCGTTCAATTTGTATTACTCTTTGTATGTTCTAATGTTACCCTATTTATTCTGGTCGCTAATGAAAACAGGTCATTGGCCCATGAACTCACCAAGATTTTAAATAAACAAAACAAACAAACAAACAAAAACAAGCTTAGAAATGTAGTACAAGGAGTAGCATATAGTGTTTGTGTCAAATATGGGGTCTATGATGGTATATATTTAAAGACCCCAAGGCCCTCCTCCAGCTGCCTCCTCATCCAATCAGAGGCAGCATTTGAGCTCAGGAAGAGCCCTTTGTTTTCTCCATGACCACCAGGGCTCAAAACACCACTAGGCACGTGGCGGATGCTATTTCTGGGACTGCACAGGGGATTGAGAGAGGGCTCTGCTTGCTCACTAACCCCCACCCCCTACTGATCTCCTTGAGAAACACAGTTTTGCTGGACTGAATCTTACTCTAAAATTGAGCTCTGAAAAGACCCCAAGGCCGTCCCCCAGCTGCCTCTTGATCCAATCAGAGGGCAACATTTGAATTCAGAAAAAGCTCTTTGTTGTCTCCATGGTCACCTAACTCAAAATGTCGCTAACCACATGATGGAAGCGATTTCTGGGACTGCACAGAGGTCAACAGGAGGCTCTGCTTGCTCACTAACCATCTCCCTCCCGGTCAATCACTGTGGGAAACACAGTTTTGCTGGACTGAACTTTGCTCCAATTGTGGCTCTGAAAAAACCCAAGACCCTCCTCCGCTGCCTCCTGATCCTATCACAGGACAGCATTTGAATTCAGGAAGAACTCTTTGTTTTCTCCATGGCCACTGGGTTCAAACCACCTCTAGCCACACAGCGGACACCATTTCTGGGACTGCACAGGTGTGAGAGTGGGCTCTGATTGCTCAGTAACCCCCTCCACCTCAACAATCACCACAGGAAACACAGTTTTACTGGACTGAACTCTTGCTCCAATTGGAGCCCTAAAAAGACTCCAAGGCCCTCTTCCAGCTGCCACCTGATCCAACTGGAGAGCAGCATTTGAATTCAGGAGCTGACCTTTGTTTCTCCTTGTACCTGCATGAGGTTACATGTTGGATACTTAATCCTAGTCCCAGCAAGTGGTCCTCCACGCAAGAGGTCCACAGCACTTTGGGCCAGAGAGACAAGGGTGTCACACTGTGGGTGTTGAGAGGCAAGTGTGTCACACTGTGGTTGTCAGGTGTGGTGTCAGCCATTGGCCAGCCACTCTGCCCCATGGATCACCCAGAATACTCCGGACAACAGTTGATGCATGGTAAATGAAAAGGCATAAAGTATAGTAGTCATATGGACCTTTTTTCATTAGTCTTTACCCATATGTATTAACACAAACATAATCTAGAACTAGAAGGTGCAGATAGAGATATATATATTTAGTGGCCTATGATCTGGCATTCACTGCATTAGCCTGTTAATGCTGTTATCTATATTTAGTATAGGCATATATTACACATACTAACTCAGTCCTAGCTGAATATAGAAGCTGCCTCAATATTGCTTTATTCTGACTGCAACTAAACTCCTTATGTAGGTTCAGGCAATATTTCTATCTTATTGCCCTGTATTCCCCAGAAACAGTATCAAAGCAGAACTTACATGCTTATAAGCAAGTAGTTCTTAATTGTTAATTCTAGGCTAGGCTGCACAGAAGGGAGTGGTGCACCAAAAAAGGTGCTACGGTGTTAATGGAAAGTCAAAAGTACTAGTGGCAGTTCATAAAGCACCCATAGCAACAGGAACAGACAGACTCCATCCAGATATAGTAAAAAAGTCCTTTTAATTGTAGTGCAGAAATACACACACAGCACAAATGCAGCAAATAGTAGGTACGGCTAAGCCACTGAAAACACTAATGTTTCACTTGGCCACTGCCAAATTTCCTCACAGTGATCTAAATTTTATGTCAGATGTGCCAAACATTTATAGTAGTGACAGGTGAAATTCAAATACTCTCCACCAATCAGGAACCTCCTCATCATGGAGGTGATGTGTCATTAACTATCTAAATTACAAACAAACTTGGATGAGCACCAATGTTATATGCTAGTGATTAGTGTACCGTATTGCATAATATATTGCACAACTAAGCAGTTAAACATGTACATTTTACTGATGTTCCATATGTTTACTGAAAATATGCTACACATCCAAGCCTAATGAAGTGCTATAATCATACGAACATGGGAACATATGAACCTACGAAGAAGCCAGCAGATGAAGGCCATTTGGTCTATTAAGTCGCTCATATTGCAGGGTCCACAACTTGAGCCAATGTCCCTGCCCTCCCTCCCCACTCCTCCCATCCTCCCTACCCATGATCCTTACTTTCTCCCTATGCCTATCACAGCGTCTCTTAAAGCTGCCGACTGTCTCCAATGAGATGACCTCCTCCAGCAGTGCATTCCAAGTGTCCACCACCCTCTCTGTGAAGAAGTGCTTCCTGACCTCCCCCTAAGCCTCCCACCTTCCAGCTTAAGACTGTGCCCCCTAGTGTTATGGTTTCCACTCAGCTTAAAGAGACTCTCCTTGTCAACCTTATTTATACCTTTCAAGTACTGGAAGGTCCCAATCATGTCCCCTCTCTATCTCTCTCTCTCTCTCTCTCTCTCTCCCTGTCTTCCAGGGAGTACATGTTCAGTGACCTCAACCTCTCCTCTTATCTCTTACCCTGCTGACCCACTGTCATCTTTGTAGCCCTCCACTGGACCTTCTCCAGCAGTTTAAAGTCCTTCTTGAGGTGAGGGCACTAATACTGAACTACATACTCTAGATGCGGCCTTACCAGTGACCTGTACAAGGGCAGTATAACCTCCTCTCTCCTACTACTGATCCCCCTAGATATGCATCCCAGCATCTTGTTTGCCTTTGCTGCTTCTTTCTTGCACTGCATGGAGTGCTTCAGGTCACTAGTGATCATCACTCCCAGGTCCTTCTCTTCCTCTGATGCAGATACTTGGACTCCACCCAGGCAGTACTCTGTCCTGGGATTCTTGGCTCCAATGTGCATAAGTTTGCATTTCTTGGCATTGAAGCCAAGCTGCCAGATCCTGGACCACCTCCCCATCTTTTCCAGATCTTCCTGTAGGTCCTGAATCCCT
Organism: Neoceratodus forsteri; assembly: GCA_016271365.2. Taxonomy (NCBI): domain Eukaryota; kingdom Metazoa; phylum Chordata; order Ceratodontiformes; family Ceratodontidae; genus Neoceratodus; species Neoceratodus forsteri. The sequence goes on from CM057454.1 coordinate 288,675,877, forward strand.
TCAGCTGTGTCCACTCTCCAGCAGAGCTTGGTGTCATCCACAAATAAGCACATTTTGCCCTTAATGCCATCCCCAATGTCATTGATGAAAACATTGAACAACACCGGCCCCAGCACAGAGCCCTGTGGGACCCCACTGGTTACCTATCTGGTACCAGATAACTCTCCTCCCACAACCACCCTCTGGGTTCTGTCCCTCAGCCAGTTTTCCACTCATCTAGCCATCTTTTTCCCAACCCCAAGATCCACCAACTTCCTGATCAACCTTTTGTGGGACACAGAGTCAAAGGACTTGCTGAAATCAAGAGAGAGAGGATGTCTACTGCTTGAACTACTGTCTTAGTGACACAGTCAAAGAAGTCAATCAAATTTGTTTGACATGATCCCCCCCCCCCCCATGAACCCAATCCAGGCACACTCTTACATGCTTACAAAACCACTACTGGTGACAGTATATACAAAACTCCCCCTGCTTGCCTAGTAGAAGGTAGTTATTAACATTCTTCTTCTTTAGCATCTGAACTTTTTCAGGAAAGCTGCCAGATCAATACAGTCATCGAGCCACTCTGCCTTTCAGGCTCCAAACTCAAAAATCCAGAAACTTTCTCTTAGTCTAATTATTTTTCAATGCCCTCCCCCAGTCCCACAGTTACCTGTTCAATGTCAATGAAACTAATGTTATGTGCTTGACCGGGAGTTCTTAATATGTAACTATAGCATAACTATCATACTCTGTGTATGGCCTTAACATGTTCACCAACGTGCAACTTAGAGTGGTGTGTGGTATGGCCAACATAGAAGGCTCCACAACTGCACTTGAGTAAATAAACCACACCCAAACTATTGCAATTAATAAACAGTCTTAAGATAATTTGTTTCTCTGTTCTAGGATGCTGAAAGGATTTGTGTGGATGAATAAATGTACAATACATACATTTCCCACATCTGTGGGTACCTAGTGTGAGGGGAATGGAGTCTAACTGTCTCAGGTCCTGGTATGACATTACTCATGACCATGTCTTTGATAGTTTTACACCATCTAAAAACTACATTGAGGCCTTTTCTCACAACATCCTGTAACTTAGTTTCAAACTGCAAAATAAGCCAGTTGCCCACAATAATTTCTTTAAGCTTGTCTGCTGTTTTGGAGTAGGTAGTTACAAATGGGGACAACTATTGTGAGTCTTTCTTACGATTTGTATAGGTGAGTGTATTAACCCTGTCTATGCCTTTAACTGTTTCGACAACAGTTAGAATGATGTGGGTGCTGTAGCCCCTCTCCCTAAAATGTTTGACCTGCATATTATGTTTGCCACATACTTACGTTGTTCAGTACAATTTCTCAGAGTTTGTACTAGCTGGTCCTTAGGTTTATTAAACCTTACATATCGAGGAGTATGGTAACTCTCATATCTGAGTAAGCTGTTTCAGTCAATGGGCTTTTGGAATACTGTGGTACAAATGTTTACATGGGCACTGCAATAAATCTTAAGGTCATCCTGCTCTACTGTGCTCTATGCAGAAGACTCAGTGCTCTACAATGCTTCTAAATACCATGCTGACCTCAACACAACCCTTACCTCTTATTTTTGCAAACTTCACTCCTGGCTTCCCCATAACAAGCTATTACTAAATGCCAGCAAAACCCACCCCATGTTATTTTTTAGATCAGAACTGGGCCTTATGGAGGTGCCAGTGGAATGCACCAGATCCTTTGAGTGTATCATTGGTGCTGGTGTCAGGTGCAGGATACTCCTCATCTACCGTCCACCCGGAGATGGGAAAGAGTTTCAGCAGGAAGTAGCAGATTTTATTGTCGACAGTGTTGGTATCCCCCAGATGGTTAATTCTGAGGTATTTCAATGCTTGGGTCGATGATGAACACTCGCAATTTGGTTGTGACCTCCTCCAACTGGCACGGGGTCATAATGTCACAAGACATTATGCCGCATGGCTAAATCGCTCTGTTAATACAGAATACAGCACGATTTATGCCATGCGACGTAACTCTTTTTTCTATTAAGCACACTAATAAGCGTATGACATTATGACCCAGTAGGCCTCCAACTAATGACTTTGTTGGGCCTCACACAGGTTGTTACCTCTGCAACCCACATCAGGGGTCACTCATTGGATCTGGTGTTCTTCCTGGGGATGGCGATATCTGACTTGGTGGTGGAACCAGTCGGATGGTCTGACCATCACACCATAGGGTTCAGTGTTGCAGCTCCCTCTAATAGGCCTGCCCCTAAGGAGGTGGTCCAGTACCGCCCTTTGTGGGGAATAACCCTGGATGGCCTAATGGTGATGCTGGATCTATCGAGCATGCCAAGGGAGTGCATGGATCCATGGGGACCTGGTGCTTGTCTATAGTATGGCAGTAATGGTGGCCCTGGATTCTATTGTTCCTGTTTGTGTTGGCCACCTCACTCTCTGTTCAAGGTCTCCATGGTTCAATGGGACATTGAAGGAGTTAAAGAGAGTGGGGCAAAGGCTGGAGAGGTCCTGGCAGAAATTGGGCCTGGTGAGCAACAGGCTTAGATTGATGGAACATTATAAGATCTATTAATCGGCAATCACTCATAAGAAGGCAGAATTCCTGTCCAGGGAGATTGCCACTGTACAAAATCAACCTGCTCAGCTCTTCTGGACTGTGGACAGACTGTACAATTCAGTCTGTCTTCAGTCTGTAGGAGCTTTTTCACAAGAGAAGTGTGACAAGCTTGCTCGAGTTTTTGCAGATAAGGTTGTTGCCATCAGGTCCGAGATCGACCAGACCACTTCCATGGGGTGTTGCGGTGGTCAGCCTGAGGTCACAAGTGTCCAGTTTGTCTGGACAAACTTTAGCTGGTCAGAATTCATGGACATTGTGAGGATCATCCAGATTCTGTGGCCAACTAGCTGTAGTTTGGAGCCAGGCCCCACGCGACTCCTAGTGGGCTGCATGGATGAAACTGGCCCGATCATTGCAGAGATAGTCTGGAGTTCATTGGAGAGCGAAATCTTTCCTGATTCACTAGAGGAAGCAGTCATTCAACCGCTCCTGAAAAAACCCTCCCTTTACCCAGAATGTCCTGATAAATACAGACCCTTCTCTAACCTGCCCATTGTGGGTAAGATTATTGAGAAGATAGTTGCGTTGCAGCTGGATGACCATGTTACCATCCACAATGTCTATGACTTTCTCAAGTCCAGATTTAGGAAGAGACATAGTACTGAGACATCTCTTGTCCTGGTGCTAAATGATCTCCTAATACTGAGAGATCGGAGGTCTCATTCCATCTTGGTCCTCCTTGATCTCTCTGTGGCATTTGACACTGTGGATCATGTAGTGCTGTTGGAGAGCCTGCAGCTCATGGGTGGACTATCCGGTATGGTCCTCAGATGGTTTAGCTCTTTCCTCCAAGGTAGGATTCAGAGAGTGGTCACTGGGATTTATTCCACTGATGCTCTCCCCCTATCCTGTGGGGTCCTGCAGGGCTCCATTTTGGCACCTATGTTATTTGCAGTGTATATGCTGCCATTAGGAGACATTTTTATGTGGTATGGTTTGAGTTTTCACTGCTATGCAGATGATACTCAGTTGTACCTGGGCAGGAGGATGTCATCTCAGTATTTAACAACTGTCTCTCTGAGATTCAGGACTGGATGAGTGCCAGCTGGCTGATGCTCAATCTGGATAAGACTGAGGTGCTGATGATGGACCCAGATCATTGGGCAGCTGTTGTGCTGGCTGGGAAATCTTCAGAGCTATTGCTCGGAGATGCTCACTGGCTACCTCAAATCAGGTGCGTAATCTGGCCGTTATTCTTGACAATGAGCTGACCCTGAAATCTCAGGTGTCATTGGTTGTCAAGACCTCATTTTTTCATCTGAGAAATATCGCCCAGGTGAAGTACCTGGTTCCTCCCAGTGATCTTTCTACCTTGGTCCATGCCTTTGTGACCACTCACCTTGACTACTGCAACACCCTGTACCTAGGGCTTCCTGGGGTTGATATCTACTGCTTGCAGCCAGTGCAGAATGCGGCAGCCAGGCTTGTGACTGGTACCTCTGGAACCAGTCACATTACACCTGTGCTCTGTTGTCTGCACTAGTTGCCTGTACAGTAGTGGATCACCTTTAAGGTCAGCTTACTGACCTACAAAGCCCTACATGAACAAGGACACTGCTACCTGAAAGATCTCCTTTGCCCCTACTGCCCCTCCCATCTGCTCCGATTCACTGATGAGGGATTGCTAGAGATTCCCAGGGTGTGCTTGGAGACCTCTGGGGCTTGTTCTTTTGCCTTTGCAGCCCCTACCCTGTGGAATTCTCTAACTCATCCAGTGAGGGAGTGCCTGACCATCCAAAGTTTTAAGACAGCTCTTAAGACCTATTTATTTAGGCTAGCCTTCCCTGACAGTGTTGGCTGATAATTCCCAGTTATTCATTCATGCTAATGTTATTTATACTATGGGATATTGATTTTAATCTGATTTTATGGAATGTATTGGTGTAATTTGTAAGTGTTTTAATTTTTATGTTCAGCGTCTTGGTCTTTTTGGAAATGTGCTTTATAAATAAAGTTATTATTATTTGCCTCTGCCCCTAGATTAAGAAAGTGTGTTGTGCATTTATCTATCTTCAGTAGTGATGGCTCCCTCCTTGAAAATGTAACTAGCTTCAAATACCTTGGAATTACCCTTCAGCCTTCTCTGGACTTTGCCCTACACCTCTATAATGCTTGTAAAGTTGTTAATTCCATACTCAGCCTAGCCTTTAAAACAAGATATGCCCTTACATCCTCTGACAGAACTACCATTGCTCAGTGCATCCTTCTTTCCACCCTCACCTATGGCTCTGCTATTTTAACAAGTGCTGCCAAAGCCAAACACCACAAACAGGACACCAAGTACAATAATATTTGTCATTTCTCTCTAGCATCAAATTGTCTTACCCATTTCTGTCAGCTTTACAGAAGTCTAAACTTGCTATCTCCTGAAGGTAGGTGCTCCTATGCCCTTGGCTCCATAACTGATAAAATTATTAGAACTGGAGTTCCTTCCTCCTTAGCTAGTATGCTGACTCCTCTAAACCTCCCTAACCCCCTTTGATCTAGTGACTAGTTCCTACTATCTGCTCCTAGGTGTATGACCACTATGGGATCCTGGGCCTTCTCCCACTTTGCCCCTAATTTTTAGAACTCCCTGCCTGTGCCTATTTGACTCTCCCCTTTTCATGACTGCTTCAAAAGGGAGCTATTGTATACCAGTATCTCTTAGTCTCTGAGCACTGTCCCTCCTTTATCACCCTATCTATGCCACCTGACTAGTGATTGTCTTTACTGTTTAATTTTCTTCACTTATAAGAACATAAGAGTTTGCTGGCAGAAGGAGATCATGTGATCTATCTAGTCTGCTCGGATTTTCTACCACCCACTATCAATTTGTCTTGCTAAGGTGACTATCCTGTCTATCCCATACCTGTTTGAATTCACTGATCATCTTGGCTGCCACACCTCTGGTGGCAGGCTGTTCCAAGGGTCCACCACCCTCTCTGTGAAAAAGTACAGACATTTGTTTTGAATTTACCTCCCACTAGGCGCATGTTGTGTCCTCTAGTATGTGTAGCTCTATTTTCCAGGAAGAAGTCCCTGTTTTTTACTGTGTTGATCCCTTTTAAATGTCTCAATCATGTCTCCTCTGTTCCTTCTCTGCTTGAGGGAGAAAAAAATGTACCTGTCTGAGCCTAGCTTCATATATTTCATGATGCAGAACCTGCACCATTTTGGTGGCACATCTCTGCATGGTTTCCAAGTGGTCTATGTCTCCTTTTAGGTGAGGTCTCTAGAACTTCACACAGTACTCCAAGTGAGGTTTCACCAGGGACCTGTACAACAGGGCGATTACATCATGCTTCCTACTGCTAATACCCCTACCATTACATCCGAGGTTGCTGCTTGCCTTTAGTGCTGTTTGTTCACATTGCTTCCCTACTTTTAAATCGATTGAGGACATGACACCAAGATCCCATTCCAGCTTTGTTTCTTCTAGTAGCTGCCCATCCAGGACATACTTCAAGCATGGGTTGCTTCTACCTAGTGCATGACTTTACATTTTTTAGCATTGAATCTCAGCTGCCACTTTCTGGACCGTTGTTCTAGCATCCTGATATCTGCCTCCATTTCCACGATCCCTTCCTGTGTGTTCACCCTGTTGCAAATCTTCATATCATCTGCAAAGAGGCAGACATTCTTGTTCAGTTCTTCAGCGATGTTGCTGATTAATATGTTGAAATGGATTGGGCCTGGTACTAACCCCTGAGGAATGCCACTTGAAACCTTCCCTTCTTGGGACAATGTGTCATTTACCATAACCCTCTGTGTCCTGCCTTGCAGCCAGCTTGTGATGCATTTAACTGCTTTGTGACCAGTGCCAGCTTGCTCCAGTTTGTTGGCTAGCCTTCTGTGTTTGATTGTATCAAAGTCCAGATACATCTCGTCCACTGCTGCCCCCTGGTCTACTTATGTGTTATGTATGATGTTTCTGTCTCTTTTAAATTTATTTAGCCACACTGCTTTATTGCATTCTCTTGTTTTGATGCTATTGTACTGATTTCTCCTTGTTGCAATTTATTTATTTACTCTCGGTATTACTCTCGGTTTTTAAAAGTGGAAGCAGGCACTAGGCCCATCGGGACCACTTTCCCCACAATAGTGGGGGAAATTACTTTAAACTTCCCAGCAATAACCTGTCTAATTTCACTTTAAACTGTTTCCAGGATGTCTGTTCAACTATATGCTGTGGCAAAGAATTCCTAAGTACTGCGGTTCTCACTGTAAAAAAATATTTCCTTTTGTTGGTAATTGCCTTTTGTACTTTAATTTGCCTGTTATTACATCTTAATCCATATATTTTATCCAAATAGATTAATCCACTTAATTCCATAAGATATTCATCATTCAAAATATTAAACAATAACAACAAATCCCCTCTATCACGTCTTGTTTGTAAATCATATAATCCCAGGGATTTAACCCTATCTTGATATGGTAAGGATTTTATTTCTGGAATTAATTTGGTCATTCTTCTCTGTAAACTTTCTATCATTTTTTCATCTTTTTCCAGATATGGTACCCAAAAGGAAACTGCAAAATCAGTGTGTGGTCTAATGTATGATTTATACAATTGTGTTACACATTCTTTATTTCGCGTTATAAATGATTTTTTAATTGCATTAATAATACAATTACCTGTTTGAATCACTTTGATACATTGGTTACTCCAATCAAATTTATTATTTACTATTACACCCAAGTCTTGTTCATGAGTTCCCATCCTAATTTGGTTCCCACAGAGTATATAATCAACACTGGGGTTCTTTTTGCCCAGATGCATGACCATGCACTTGTCAATGTTGAACCACATATCATTATCTTTTGCCCATTTTTCAATAATCATTAAATCTTTTTTTAATAGATTAATTTTTATTTCTGAATCCACTTCTGCTGATATTTTACTGTCATCTGCAAATTTGCTGATCTGACTATTAACTCCCAATTGCAGGTCCCCAATAAATATACTAAACAATGTAGGGCCCAGAACAGAACCCTGAGGTACTCCACTTGTCACCGGGATACTAGTAGAAGTTATATTCCCTATTCTTACACTCTGGCTTCTATCTTTCAACCATTCTTCAACCCATTTAACAGTATAACCATTAAATCCCAACTTGATCAGTTTCATAACTAAGAGTTCATGTGAAACTTTGTCAAATGCCTTTTTAAAATCCAGAAACACAACATCCACTGGAATACCATTATCCAAGCTGATACTTATGCTCTCATAAAAAGTAACAAGATTTGTAGTACATGATCTTCCTTTACAAAATCCATGTTGTGTAGTGTCCTGTATACCCTTAGTTATGTAAGCAATAATACCCAACAGGGAGGGCGGTATTGTGCTATACCGGACCGCCCAGAGGCATAATGAGGCCCGACGCCGCAGGCGGAGGGCCTTATAGCCCCTGGAAGGTCCGGTATAGCACAATACCGCCTTCCCTGGAGGGTATTATTGTGCTTAGAAAATGGGCACTGTAAAAGAAAATAAGTTTTATAAAAAGTGTAAATAAAAAAATAGTTTAAAATACATTTTTTAAATAAAATAGTTCCTCCGTCTGCATTACAATATATGTGTGTGTGTATGTGTGTGTTTTTGTTTTTTTAGATAGAGACTTTCCTTGTATAAGTTAAACACACTGTATTTGAGGGCTTTTCCTTCTCACTAATGAGCACCTACCTCGGAGCTGCTTTCGTGTCTCCCCCCCCCATCGCGATCGCATGACAAAAGTGCTCTTTTACAAAGCCAAATTGAAATATTGACGGTGGTTTCTGCTTTGAGCTCATAAGGGATGGGAAGCACTGAGCACGATATTCTCACTAGAGTTAGCGTTGGACTTTAGCACGCATCGGGTAGAGCAACTGATGGAAACTGAATCCACAGACGCGTGTTAAAAAAGTAACTGCACAAGGCAAATTTCTTCACCCCTGCAGGTGGGAAGCAATAGGAAGTAAAGAGACCCCACCTGTGTTGCATGTCCTGCCATCCCATCCAGAAGCAGTGTACCCTTCTGTAATTTCACCTTACAACACAGAGAGCCACCAGCTCGGGAACAAGCAGCCAGAGTACTCCATGGACATTTTTTTTTTAATTGAAGATGTAAGATGCAGAGCCCGTACAGTGAGACCTTTAAGTATGCCAGGAGTAACCTAGTTTGATCGCTTAATGAAAAAAATAAACACACACTCACAGAGAGACCATGGTGCTCACTATCTCCTCATCCTTTTCACTGTGCCTGTATGATCTTTCAAATTGTCGCTGGCAGCAGGAGGTGCATTAACCGCATTTGATCGCTATAGGGGCAGTTGGGATAAGTGAAGAAGCGATTGCTATCAGAAACTAAGCCAACTCCTGAAGAGAACATCAACAGTATGATTTATGATTTTTATTAGTAACTCTGCATTTATATATGAGTTTCATTTCACCCGTGACAGTTTGAGCAGGCAAGGTTCTCTCACTCGCTAAGGGAGAAAAAAAACATGGCAGATTTTTTTTTTAAACATTCTATGGCACAGTAATCATGGAACAAAATGAGGCAAACAGAAACTGGGACTCCTTCTTTCCCAGTCTCTGTTGCCTCATACCCGACCGGCTGGTTGGTGCTTTCATCCAATCAGAATGTCCATTTCAGACTGCCCATTTTCTAATAATTCTTGATCCATCTTTTGTTTCAATATCCTTTCCATAATTTTACATACAACTCATGTTAAACTAATAGGTCTATAATTATCAACTTTATTCTTGTTTCCCTTCTTATGTATTGGTATTACCATAGCCAGCCTCCAGTCATGAGGAATTTCTCCGTTCTTATATGATTTGTTAAAAATCATATATAGTGGGAACAAAAGTGCATCCAACATTTGTTTAATGAAGTATGTATTTCTATTATCTGGCCCTGGAGATGAAGTTTCTTTTAGAATTCCAATTGCCCCTTTTATTTCCCTCATAGTAATTTCTTCATATGGACTAGAATAATTATATTCTGAATCATTTATGGGTTCTTTATTTAAGAACACCGACCCAAAATACTTATTAAATATATTACTTACATCTAATCCATTTTCAACGACTATCCCTTCATTAACAATAGCAGATATTGGTGAATTAGAATTTTTATTTTTATTTATATACACATAAAAAGTTTTCGGATTATATTCCAATGTTGGCAATTTAAATTCAATCTGTTTCCTTTCATTTTTAATAAGGGATTTAGTGATTTTAAGTTCTTTTTTATACTTAATTCTATTTTCTACACTAGGGTCGACTTTTAGTTTATTATATGCTTTTATTTTTACCTGTTTTTGTATTTTTGGAGTCAACCATACTGGGATTTTGCCTTTATGATTATTTATTTTAATCTTAGGAATGAATTTTTGTTCTAGGTCATGTATCATTCCCTTAAGAAGATGCCAACACTCATCTACACTCTTGTCTTTATATAATATTTTCCAGTTGATTTTAAGCAATACTTCCTTGATTTCTTTATAGTTACCCTTATAATAATTAAACCGATATTTATTTTCCTACAACTATTTTTAATTCCATTATAGAGAATATAACTGCGTTATGATCGCTAGATCCTAATGGTTCAACTATTTCTATACTATTAGTTTATCCAGAATATTGGTCAAAACAAGATCCAAGATGTTTTTTTCATGAGTAGGTTCCATAACCATTTGTTCTAAACCTAGATTGATGAATGTTCCCAAATAGTTATATTCAGTATTTGTAGATGCAGTGAGTTTTTGCCAATCAATACCTGGCAGATTCAAATCTCCCAAAATGATAATATCAGATGCCTTTGAAAATTGTATGTCTGTACTTGTACCATTGTACCTTTGCCTGTATTATGTTAACTAAACTGACCTATTTTGTACTGTAATTGTGTCTCCCGGGTCGTGCCTGAAAATAGTCACCTGTCGGCTAGTGCACCTACCCGGTTAACAAAAACTAAATAAATAAAGATGATTCAGAATGTTCTACTAAAAGTTGTATTTCTGTGTCTGTAACTAGTTCACACTTTACATTTTATATTTTTACTGCTTTTGTACTATATTTCATTATTACTGTGTAGACTTCATCTTCTAATGTTCTATTTATCTGTAACTAGTTTGCCCTTTATATTGAATGTTATTGTTTCTTTGCACCATGTTTTATGATTGTTTCTGTGACCTGTACTCTCCAGGTTTATGCCTAAAAATAGGAATATTTATTGTCTCATGCAGGGGTTTTCAACCTCTTTGTCTCCAGGGCTCCCCCTGACAAAATGCCAGCAGTGTCGGGGATCCTCTACTTGCTGCGGCGTATAGATTCTGGGGTGGCGTGCAGAAAGGTACCAATGTAAGTACCAATGTAAAACAAAATAATGAAAAACGAAATGCCACACCACTATAAACCAATATAGAACATGCTTTTATTGTAATTTTAATGCAACTGTCTTTAAAGTGAGTAAAAAAAATTATTAAAAATAATGCATTACTACAATCAGCTCTTACATCCAGGGCTGGGGAGGGCACAGCTAACCTGCCATTATTATGAAGCAACACTGAGCAGCAGTGAATCAAACTGCTAACCTGCCTTGCTGACCTGCCATATTCTTAAACGGGGGGGGGGCACAGCAAAACTATTAACCTGTCACTTATTTTTCATTCTCTTAATAGTTGTTTCTGCAGTTGAGGTTACCTAACGCAGGTATCACAGCAGTATTCCAAGTTGAAATTGAACACAAGGGAGATGCAGTTCTTGGAAATAGCACAATAGAGTAGCACCAGGGCTAATCACCAAAGCGAGCAGCAGAATGGAGCAAAATGGAACCACAGTACTTGGGTTACTGGTACTATACTTTCCGTGGTCACAGAGCACCTGATTTGACCAAACTGAGCTGCAGTATTTGTGGCAATAATTGTGAACAGTACACTAAAGTAGTAATAGGGCTGATTAACAAAGCAAACAGCCAAATGGAGAAAAACAGAATAGCAATAATTGGGCTACAACCTCACACTGAAGTAGCAGCAGAGTGGGATTTAAAAAGCAGCCAGACTGAGCAAAAGGGAGCTCTGCGTGGATGGAATTGACACAAAATGAATGAATGAATGAATCATTGACAGCCAAGCAACAGTTCATTAGCAGCTAACTGCCATCCAAGCTGTGTCATAGTTACAGTTAAAGTTGATCAGAGCCATTAAGACCTCATTACCGAAAGGGAAAGACTTGAATGTGGTCAGGCAAAACTTTTAAACTGAAACTGCAGCTTTAAATTACTTTTGGTCCTGTACAATTTTAGCACAGTAGCTATTTTCAGTAGGTGATATGTGGACCCCCAGGAGTTGATCACGAACCCCCTGGGGTACACAGACCCCCAGTTGAAAAAACATGGAGCATGTTTCTCAAAGAACAGCAAAAATCCTGCAGCTGCGGGAAAAAGGCTTGCAGCACTGTAGAACCCAGCTGTGCCTTATTCTGAAAGAAAAGTTGTGCAGTTGCAGAAATCCACAAAAAGGCCCACAGACGAGGGATTTTAGCAGCTGCAGAAATTCCACAAATGCAGCAAATCCACAGTTGTGGATCTGCAGCTGTGGAAATGGCTGAGGAGGCACATCAATAGTATATCCAAGTAGTTGAAGCAGCAGACATTAACATTGTTGCCATAGTATGAGGCTGACAGCACCCATATATATACCAGCAACCAGTCCCCCAACTGGGATCACTGCAGCATCACAGGTACCAGCACTACCATGGCACCACAGTGGCTGACTGTCACTGCTGGTTGTCCCTCCCTGGGTCATTCCTGTCACCTGCAGGGGTAGCACTCACTGCAGGCTGGTCAGGCTCTACTGCCTGTGGGGCTCCATCATGGGCTGCACTGGGTCTGGTGGTTGTTGCCTGTTGCCATATCATGGCAATGTGCGCTTTTGTTGCTGTAACATCAGCCACTGCTATACTATCTGGGATGCTATTACCTGTGCCTCACCTCCACCTTAATTGATTCCAATTGTTGGGGCACTACTGCAGTTTGTTGAGGGAGAGTTACACCTCATTCCACTGTGTGTAACATTTTTTCTGCAACTGCGGAAAAATACTGGCTGAGAATAGCCTTTCAGGGGCTGTGCCCTACTTACCTCACACCTTTTTTTCCCTCAGGGACTTCCACAGCTGCATTTTTTTCCACAGTCCTTAGTTTTTTTTTCTGCAGCTGTGGAGGTTTTTTTGAATAACACTTAGAGCAATCTCCCCTTTGTTTCCATAGCTACAGCAGTTTTGGTGACTTAGGGAAAGTTTTGCACCTTCTAAAAGCTTTCTGAACCCAGCCCCTGGTCTAGTGCACTTACCCGGTCATCAAAAACCAAATAAATATTTGTCAGCAGTCTTAGGCACTAGGACTGCAACATGTAACATACATAGTCTTTGTCCCAGTGACTAATTTATTGGCATGTTTCGTAAAAAGCTTTTGGGTTTGCTAAAACGTTATTAATTATTGAAATTACATAAACAGTCCCAAATGATGACTTTTTTAAACCAAATACTGAAAAAAGAGACAATGTTTTAAATTATATAAAAACAACAAGTTTGTTAGAGCTTGGCCCAATATAGGGTCTATTCATGGCAGCTTACTGTACATCTACTTTCTCAAAAAGTGAGAAAATTAATTCCAGAAAACTGTTTTTTTTTTTTATTTATTTATTGAAATGTTTCACCAGGAAGGCACACTGAACAACAAGTTGCTCGTCTCCCAGTGTGACCTGGGGGGAGGGGAACATGAGGATATGACAGATACAGGGTGTACATTCATTGAATTGATAGAGAACAGTTACAAATTGCATAAGAGTGAAGACAGCGTAATGCAGCAGTAATACAATGCAGGCAATAAGGTTTATGATATTACAACAAAGGAATTAAACAGTATAGGAAACAATAAAACAGGTGATACAATATAAACTAACAGAACAATTGTAGTGCTAAGAAATACCAAGAGAGGGCTCAAGGTAGGGCACAAGCGCTGTAAGTAAGAGACGAGGAAAGATGGGTGTGGAAGGGGGGATGGGGGGTTGGCTGCTAACTCCAAATTAACCCTCCAGGATGTTATGAACTCTACTGGGGTGAGGGAGTTGGCATATGGGAACTAAGTACAGGAGTTAAGGGGGGATATAGCAGGAGCATCAGGGAGCGAGGAAATTGTGACGGGCAGTGCCAAGGGAACAGGTGGAGGAGGAATGCCTTAATTAAGGGAGGAAGGGAGTTCCAGGTTTTAGGGAATCGACAGGAAAAGCCGGTCTGCCCGATAAGGGAAGAGCAGCGTGGGACCACCAATGTGTGTGTGTGTGTATCACTAGATCTGAGGGAAAGGGAGGAGACATGAGGAGGAATGGCGAGAGACGATGAGAGGTAGAGAAGGAGTTAATCAAGCCAGAATTCTGAGGTTAGTTTGGCACAGTGGGAGAGACGCCTGTTTGACAGTGATGGAAGGCAAGGGAATGATAGAGTTCACAGTGATGGGTTTGAGGAGGGAGTCAAGAGCAAAGTGGCAGAAGGAGTTAAAGAGAGTGTCCAATTTGGTCAAGAAAGATTTGGGAGCAGCACCATAGACTACATCACAGTAGTCAAAGATGGGGAGCATCATCTTCTGGACAAGTTCAGACCTCACAGCCGGTGGGATGCAACTGCAATTCCTGTAAAGAGCACCAAGCTTGGGGCGCAGTTTTTTCAGGATGGCATCAATGTGCACAGAGAAGTTTAGGTTTTGGTCCAACCAAACTCCAAGATACCTAAAAGAGGATGTGTCCTCGATGGGTGTCACATCAAGGGTGTGGACGGAGGTCAGAGTGGACAGCCTGAAGAGTCTCTGCCTGGTGCCAAAGGTCATAGAAGCTGACTTTTTGGCATTAGGAAGAGCTGGTGGGAAACAAACCAGAGTTGAACTTGGGTGAAGTCATACTGTAAGATGGATTCCACGGCAGCAGGGTTTTTGCCGGAACTGTACAAGACAGTGTCATTGGTGTACATGTGGATGGAGGAGGTCTGTCAGGCTGAGGGAAGCCTGTTAAGGAAGATGGAGAAAAGTAGGGGTCTGAGTACTGAGCCCTGCTATGTCAATATATACATTAGAGTTACAAAGCCACAAAAGGGGTACATCTAGCATTATGTTTATTAACCCTTATGCTCAGCACCTACCAGTATGACCCAAAGCCAAGCTATGGTTCTGAGCCATGCCCCTTGGGTCTCCTACTTCAAGCTACTGGTCTGGGGCCCTGTATGAAGAAAATTATGATTGATCTCATGTTTGGGGACCCTGCATGAAGAATGTTAAGAATGATTCCACAATTTGCCCTAGGTCTGAAGGGCCCTGCAGAAAGAAAGTTATGACTGATCTCATAATTCACACAGGGCCCTGCAGAAGGAAAGTTAGAATGGATCTCTTGCCTCACACAGACCCCTGCAGAATGACAGTTACGACTGATCCTGTGGGCCCTACAAGAAGAAGCAGAGTTAAGGATCATGGCTATGGACCTGTACCTCGAAGCAACTGACACATGGGGCATAGCCTCAGACCCATAGCTTGGCCCTGTGTTATGAGGCCTGGGGAGAGGGTGGACACTAATGCCATATTTCCCCCCTCCTTTTGTAAATCTGTAGCCCTAATGTTAGCATTAATATTGTTTTTTTATTTTAGAAATGAAGATATTGGGGATATGCAATGGGGGGGCCATGGGATAAAGGATTTATTTTCATGACTGCCTCAGTGACCTTGGGTAACCTCATGAGTAGTGGAGCATAGTGGAGCCACAAGTGATTTACCCAAGGTCACTGGGACACGAGTGAATATAAAACCTTTATCCCATGCCCCCCTCATCGCATGTCCAATTTAGGCAATAGAGAAGTATTTTTTTGTGTAGTTATTGTTTTTTTTTGTTTCATGTGTTTTTCTTTAAATAAAACTGGGATTATTTTGTACTTACTGTGTGGAAAGAGCAAGCTGTCAGGGAGTTCAGTGTGGTTTCTAGGAATGGCACATTGCTATGTTTAGAGCGCAACTTCTAATTGGCTGTGAAGTGTGTGGGTGGCTCAGAGAGTTTTAAAAACTTGGTGTCCATTTCTCGGTTAGTGAGAGTCATGGGTTGTAGCAATAGTTTTGGTTGTATTTGTATGATTTTTTAATTACAATGAGGTGGCTGTATTTTAATTATCTGGCTGATCCTGCCTTTTTGTAGTCTGCTTTTTTTTTAATGTGTCAGTAAGTGAGCAAGTGTGCATGTGTCTGGTCACATGTGAAGCATCATGAGGGAAACTATGCTAGTAGTGCTGGTAATGCATGGCTTGCGAGTTAGTTTTAAAAAAAGTGTTTTATTTGTTGTGCAGGACAGTTTTCTGTGAAGAAGAAACAGCAATGGAGAAGCTGAATGGGTGTGGTAGTGTACTTGGGAGCAAGCACAAGCAGGATGAGAGGCTGGCAGAGAGGGATCATCGTGTATGGTATTCCAATGAGGAGCGGCACGGAGAGGAGAGAAGAAAAAAGGTATATAAAAATAAAGATCAAGAACATTGGATTGTGGGCAAACTGTTAGAAGAGAAGAGTCGGGTGGTGCAAGCAGTGTTGTAGTGCAGTAGTTTGCTTTTTTATGTTGTCTTGCGTGCGCGGCGCAAGCAACATTTTGTGGCAGCTTATTGGAGTAGCAGGTTGTGGAGGTGCGGCAGTGTTGTGGCCAATGGCGTTACTGCTTTTTTGGGCTAGTCTCCATGGCACCAATGAATAAGCATGCTGTCTATGACAGCAGGTCAGAAGCATGCCACCAACTTGAAAGAAATTCATCGCCACAATGAGGGAGTGCCCCGTCAATGCAGGGCATGCGTTGCCTGCTGAAACATTTCAATAAACATGGTGGCAGCTGCTCCCATCCTCCTCTCACAGTCCCTAGAAAGCTGATGTCAGGGGTGCCCAATCCCTCTGTTGGCATGCCCCTTCCCCAGTTTGTTTACCGAAGGGGGAGCCCAATCCTCGTTAGCATAATGTTCCCCCTTGTTTTATTTTTGTCTGCCAAGGGGGGGTGCCCATTCCCCCTCCGTATCATGCCCCCCCAAATACAGACATGCTTTCTTTGCTGACTGGGGGGACCAATCCCCATCAACTTCAGTACCTTGTCCCCAAAAAAGACAGGTGGCACACTGGGAGCCCACCCGAGTCCCCAAAACAAACCTATAAAAAAACCTACCCATGACATCCTTTTTTTTTTGTTTGTAACACAGAAAATGGTCCCTCATGGTCACAATGCCCCTTCCCTCAACCCACACCCACTCTCTGCTCACCTCACCTCACATCCCTGCATCCCCCCTCACCCCATATTTACCTCTGGAGCCAGGCATGATGATCTTCGGTAGAGCGGGAGACGTCTGAACTCTTTCAAAGCTGACCGCAAACTGAAGAAAATCATGGCAAGCTATATAATGGCATCATTGGGGGGGGTTCAACTTAGGTGGATATCTCAGCCATTTTTGTGACTTTTGGCTCCACATTTTCAACATGGGATTCTTGGGATCCCACCTCATGAAGTCAGTCACTGTCATTTCGTTATTTGGTCCCAAACAGTGATTTTGTGGTCACTGCGCAGAATTGCCTTTTGGAGCTGATTAATGAAATGACAGTGTCACTGTTCATGAGGTGGACTCCCAAAAAGCCTACGTTGCAAATTTGGTGAAAAAGTTACAATAAATGACTGTGTTATGAGCATGCATTGCACAGTTTCCATGCATGCTCATAAGTTCGAGAATTTTTAATATTTTCACTCCAGATTTTCAGTATCACCATTTCTTCACACCTCCTTAAGAATGGCACAGCTGTCATTTTTCACATCCTGCCTGAAATGTGTTTTCACACATCTGGCACACAATGGCGTGGTCACTGTGGGAAATCAATGTTCTGGACAGTTATGGAAATCACTGTGACACTGTTCATGAGCAGAGCTCTCAAAATGCCTATGTTGAAAATTTGGTGAAAAAATTCCACAAAATGTCTGTGTTACAAGTGTGCATTGTGCAGATTCCACACACGCTAATAAGTTCAAGAATTTTTATTATTTTCACTCCAGATTTTCAGCATTGCCATTTCTTCACACCTCCTTATGAATGGCACAGCTGTCATTTTTCACATCCTGCCCAAAATGTGTTTTCACAGTCTGGCGCAGAATGGAGCAGTAGCTGTAGGAAATCAATGTTCAAGACAGATTAACAAAATCACAGTGCCTATGTTCATGAGTGGAGGTCCCAAATGCTTGCTTGAAGTGGGGTCAGAAAAAGCCCATGTTGAAAATTTGGAGTGCAAATACCAACAAACGCCTGGGGAGTTAGGGTTTCTAACCATAACGTCCCACCCTGTAGAGACTGACAGGCATCAGGGTGTGACTTTATATTGTCAGCTGTAATGCTCATGCCATTCCACCCCCACCCTGCAGCCAGTGACAGGCATCAAGGTGTGCCTTGGACTCTTCAGCTCCAAAGTTCACCTCAATCTCCTATACTGCACCCATCTCAACATATTTCCTTATGGAATGGGGTGAGCGTAAAGCCCGATGACCCCAAGGCACAACGCAATGCTTGTTGGAGTCTGCAGGGTAGGGTGAGGTGAAATGGCATGAGCATTATGGCTGATTACCCAAATGCACACTTCAATGCCAGTCAGTCTCTGCAGGGAGGGATGGGGTTGGCATCAGTTCCATACTTTGCTGCCATTCCTATTATGCATCTCTCTAACTCCTGCACTACCAGTGCCAATGCCTGCAAGACAACATTCGGCATTGACAAATGCTTGTTTATAAAATGTTGAAACTTGTTTCCATGGTGAGCTGAGCTAAGCTAGAGATGTTACTGTGTGTGGTGTGTGTGTGTGAAAGCTGGAAATAGTGCTGGCGGGGGAGAGGGGAGTTGATTGACAAGCTGCATTTATCCCACATATGTGGGAAAAATTTAGGGTGCTTAGATTTATCCCACATATGTGGAGATAAATGAATTTATGCAATGGGGTTTGGCTCCACACCTATTGCTGAATGTCTGGAACAGTCTCCTAGCAGAGGTGGTGGGTACTGAAATGGTAACAGGTTTCAAACATGCATGAGATAGATGCAAGGGGACCTTGGTAACAGGTCTGGCCAGAGATCAGTTAGGGTCTATAGTAGTAAAGTAGGTAGGGACCTTAGGGCAGACTAGACGTAGGTCCTTTTCTGCAGACAGCTTCTATCTTTCTATGTTTCCATGTAATAACATAAGTATTCTGATGGGTAATAGGAGCAGTGGGGTTAACATGAATCAAGCAGCACGGGCTGTGATAGAAAGGTGTTTGAGGGTTTAGAGTTAGTGAAATGAGGCAAAATGGAAATAAAATCAACAAAACATGCATTTCAGTAAACATACTGTAAAGTACTTGTACATGCACATCTACACCATATATCCACATTTCAGAAAACTTTTGTTTTAGAAAAAAAATTGAAATAAATAAAAAATGTGCCATCAAGTTGTCACAACTCCTTTCACCAACAAACCCAAAACATTTGATGAATCCATATTCTATTCTAGCACCAGCAGGCATAAATTTCCCTGAATCACAGATTCAAATCCCACAGCACCCAGCTTCTGAATACATTCAACTACTGTAGCACCAGTAGACAACTGC
Organism: Neoceratodus forsteri; assembly: GCA_016271365.2. Taxonomy (NCBI): domain Eukaryota; kingdom Metazoa; phylum Chordata; order Ceratodontiformes; family Ceratodontidae; genus Neoceratodus; species Neoceratodus forsteri. The sequence continues at coordinate 288,695,130 of CM057454.1, forward strand.
ATGAATATAATATAGTTGTATTAATATACAATGATCCCATAGTTGACTTGAGCATCACCATCCATTCAGGGACCAGAGCATACAACCCACTTATGATCAGTTGAATAGTAAAGAGATAGATTGTACTGCTGGTTAAAATAAAGGATATTCATCAGTTTGAATTTGCAGCTTAACATTTTCACACTAGGAAATCATAAGCTATGCAAGCCGTCAGAAGTTTATATACAGAAGCAATGTTTTTGTTAAGAAACATATAAGATGACAGCAGATAAGGACCATGTGGGCCACCTAGTCTGCCCCTTGTCCCTACCTAATGCTATACCACAGACCCTAGTTGATCTATGGCCCACCCTCTCTTCCCTATTGCAAGAGTAATCTTATGTCTATCTCATGCATTCTTGAATTCCCCTACCGTTTTGCCCTCATCACCTCCACAGGGAGGCTGTTCCAAACTTCCACTTCTCTTTCTGTGAAAAAGTACCTCCTCATGTTGCCCCAGAGCCTAACCCCCTCCAGCATCATATCATGCCCCCTTGTTCTTGTACACTTTCTTTTCTGAAAAATTCTACCCTCCTAAACCTTGATTATACCCCTGAGGTGCTTGAATTGCTCTATCTTATCCCCCTTTCACTCCTCTCCTCCATGCAATACATATTGAGGTCCTCTAGTCTTTCCTCAAATGACTTTTGGTGCAATCCTTCCACTAATTTTGTTGCCCTTCTCTGGACTGTCTTTATTTTGTCTACGTCCTTGAAGAGATGCAGCTTCCAGAACTGGGCACAATACTCCAGATAAGGGCTCAACTAGTGATCTGTTGGTGATAACTCTCCCTGTGCACCCCAGCATCCCACTGGCTCTCCCAACAGCCTTCTCAAATTGTTTGGTTACCTTTAGGACATCAGATATGATTATCCCCAGGTCTCTTTCTTGGTTGGTGGCTGTCAGTACCTCTTCCCTCATCTTGTTCTCCTCCCTTGGATTTCTGTGCCCCAAATGGATGATTTTGCACTTCTTTGCATTGAATCTTAGCTGCCACACTCTCCAGCACTCCTCAAGCATGTTGGTTCCATGTGATTATGGTGACTGCCCAAAGGTGATCGCCATTATCACAAAATCAGAGTAGAGAAAACATTTTCAGCCCTCTGACACCCCCGGCACATGGAACAACAGTGCCAGGGGCTTAGATTTTCATGCTTCTTGTGGGAGGGGCTGTGCCACCCCACTCCCCCAGTGGGGGGGGATTTGCCCCCACACCCCCTACTAAAGGATTCTCAACTCCAGGGGTTTGAATGTCGGGGGGGTGAAAGCATGAAAAATAAAGGTTCAGGCTGAGTGCAATAAAATCACACCAGCGCCTGGACTTGAACCCTGTACCTCACCCACCCCAGCTGCTGGCCAACTCCCGATGCCACGGTACAGCTCGGCAACTCACCGCAGCGCCACCCTCTACATCCCCTCCGCCCCCTCCCAGCCCATGCTTGCCATGCTCACCCCCCGTACATGTTTACATATAGAGACATCTTGTTGCCCAATTCACCCACCCCCCCACATCTGGTCACCCTACCCTCCCCATCTCCACTCAGGATTTCACCCTGAAGGCATCACCATTATGGATGGCACCCTTCTCCATGTACCCACATCACAGGCTACCAGCACATTTAGGTCCTTTCTCATTTTTTCCAAACCCAATCCCCCTCCTGGAGTGTTGACCCTGTTGCAGATCTTGGTGTCATCTGCAAAGATGCATACCTTCCCCTCCAGCCCCTCTGCAATGTCACTTATGAAGACATTAAAGAGGACTGGACCCAGCAAGGATCCCTGTAGCACCCCACTGGTCACCCCTTCTCCTCAGATTGAACACCATTTACCATCACCCTCTGTGTTCTGTCACTCAACCAGTTTCTGACCCAGATTACCACCTTGGGGCCCACTCCCAGGCTACCCAATGCATTTACCAACCTCCTACTATAGGTGGTAGGGTGTCAATGGCCTTGCTAAAATCTAGGTAGGCAATATCCACTGTCCCTCCCTGATCTACCTCCCTGGTCACCCAGTCAAAGAAATCTATTACTAACTGCATCAGACAAAATGATCTGAATCTCTCATTCTCATCATGTATTCAGCAACAGCACATTACAGGATTTATCTAGCGTATTTTTTACTTTATAATAAAAAAAAACATGCTTGTCATAAATATGTCATCACAAGAAGACAAGTTGTACAGACATCAACAGTAACCCACACCACATTTAATAGACCTAAAGGAATGGCTGGTAACTGTTTTATTTTAAAACATGTATTCTTTGTCATGTGAATACACATGGCCATTTCTAAGTTCATGTACTAACAAAAAAAGGCATGCTTCATTTCCCATGGAAAATCGAATGCTTCTTTCTCAAGGCATACCATACTGACAGCTTCTATGTAATCCACATGCTTCAGCAAAAAATTGGAAACAATATTTAAAATATGACTTACAGTTTCAGTGCAGTGCTCCTTTAGGATCAACAACTAGTACAGGATCCCACTGAAAACAAGATAGAATCTGAGCTGACTAAAGGCAATAACAAATGTGTCAAAACAGAATCCCATTGAAAAATATATTTTTCTCAGCTGGATTATCATTGGCAAATGTACTGCAAAACTTTGTAAAACACATAGCCCTACAGCAGAGCCCCACCAAAAGGAGCAGCTTAATCTAAAATGATCTGTTCTAGAAAAATGCATTATAAAACCAGGACCACAATAAAATCGAGATGCTGCATTTCACCTGTACTGTACCAGCTAAATGCAGTATAAAACTGTGCAAAATAAAGAGGCCATTGCAAATGACATATTTCAGTGATGTGCAAAGTTGGTAAAATCCACTCTGCAAATTATTTTGCAAATTGCCCTCAATTCTCGAAAGTGCAATTTACAAAATTTGCCAATTCATGGAGTGGGGATTATCTGCAAAGTGAGGAATTTCATGGGTGAAATTGCACACTTCATGCAGCATTTACTTTGTTTTAAATCCCTGGAGTCTAGTGGTCTCCCCTGCTGCTGATTGTGGCCACAATAAATCCCTGGTGTCTAGTGGTCTCCCCCTGCTGCTGATCAACTGTCAACAGTCCTTAAATCCCTGGTGTCTACTGGTACCCCCCACTGCTGATCACTGTCAACAACATAAAAAAAACATTTCATTAAGGTCCTGGTGTCTAATGCCCCCACCAATGATTGCCAGCCACTATGTAAATACCATTAAATCACTGGTGTACTGTCTAGTGGGTAATGGTCTCCCCCCAAGCTGCCAGTTGCCAGTCACAATGTAAAAATGTATTTTGTTTCCATTAAATCCCTGGTGTCTAATGGACCTCCCACCCCCACCCCATTAGGGAGTGCCTCACCACCCCACTCCACCCCACCCTGACACTGTGTGGGCCCTGGCACAGCCCTTCACTCACCTCCATGGCTGGCAGCCTGACTGAGCTCTCAATGAATGAGTGCATGCGATTGTGCATGCATTCATTGACAGCTCAGTCATGCTGCTGTGATTAATGGATGCAAATGTGGTGATTTCACCTGCAATTTGCCTGTGAAGTAAAACTTCACTGCATCTCTAGACATATGACATCACATCTGGTCTATCTTAGGTTAATCTGTAGTAAAATGCATACAAGCAGGACCTTGTACAACAGCAATTCAAGCCATGAACATTCATCATTGACAAATGTTTGTTTTCATATCTGTTTTTGTGACTCTCAAATAGTATGTCTTGTTTCATGAAGTTGCCTAAAGTGAGCAGGGCAAGCGTTTCATGATTTCTTCATTCTTCTAAAGAAAAAGGCTATTTCTGGAGGTACTTGGATGATTTATAAAGGTTTAATAGGAGGTTGTCAGTTTGTTTTACCACCCTTTTGGCTCAGTAGACCAATTTGCAATGTTATCTTCTATTAAATGGCTGGCTGGGTCTCTAATGAAAGTAAGTCAGTGTGTGTGTGTGCTTGAAAGATCACTGTTTACTTTTGAGTTAGTGTGTGTGTGTGTGTGTGTGTGTGTGTGTGTGTATGCGTGTGTGTCAGCTTGAAAGATTACTATTTATTGTTGATGCTCTTTTAAAAGGGACTTATGTTTCTCTTGGTGACATCTCCCACTTCACACCCAGCTCAGGCAGCAGATCTGTTGAATGTGGAGGGATTCCACTCACTCCTAACAACACACAACTGGGGGAAGGAGGGGGGAGGAAACACAGTTTAGATAATACAGAAAACAAGGATGTGACTTCATTCTTCTCCTGCATAACAACAAAGGCATGCTGCATTAGCAATCCAGACCCCACTTTTTTGATGACAGCAATGTGTCTGCATGTCTCTGTCCATGCAGACATAAAATCAAGCATTTGTCAATGCTGGATGTTTGCTTGAATGTTGTGTTTGGTAGGTTTTTGTTGGATTATAGAGAAGGATGAAGGCAGAGTAGCATTGCAGTAAGAGTTTGTAATGAAGTAAGTGAGTAGTAATGTTTTTCTTATCTACAGTATTTTCATTTCTGAAACAAGATAAAGGATTATGAAGGTTTAAAAGTTCCCAGTCTTGTATCATGTGGTCTAATTTATTTTATTTTATATGCCTCAAAGGAATCCACTTCCAAAAACTCCCTTTGCTGTGACTTCCAAAGTGGAACACATATCTGGGTAAAAAAACTTCTTCTGGAATTACTCCTACGGTATGATAACATTAACTGAAAAGCATGCCTTCTCAATGTTAGGGCCCTATTATTAAAAACAAGTCCCAAGTCTGACATCAGCTTACTATCTTTTGAGATCTTAAACATCATTAGTAGGTCACTCCTTGTCCTATGTAATTCCAAGGGTGATAATTTTAGCTCTCTTAATTCTTGTCATCCTTCTCTGTATAGCCTTGAGTCTAAAGATATCTCTACAGTGCTATGGTATTTACCATTACAAATATGTTATAACATCATCCTACTACATCCAGAGTATGAATTGAGACACATATATTGAACAGGTAAGCTCAAGGGAAGAGATTTTTAGAAATTACAAGTAGTGGTCATGTTTCTTGGCTTGAGTAATTAATTAAAAATTAGGCTATAACATGCTAAGCAACCCCTTATTAGGGGAATGCTCCTTGGCCCATCACAAGGTGTCAACTGTATGTATGTTGCAAAATAAAATTTTACCAGCAAAACTGCCGCAAACTCAGCAATTTTGCCACGCAAAATATTTCATGAAATTGTGCCATTCTGTGAAATATTTTGCTGGATGTGAACTTGTGTAATTTCACTACAAAATATAAAATTTTACAATTTTTGGTTGAAATTTTGCCATTTGGGGTGAAATTTCACATTTTGGGGTGAAGGTTTGCCATTTTTTGGTGAAAGTTCGCATTTTGTGTCAAATGTCACAATTTTCATATGAAATTTCAGTTTCTAGACAAGATTTTGAAATTATTTGGTGAAATTTTGAAATGTTCGAGTGAAATTTCTCATTTTGCAAAATATTTAATGAAACGCGCAAATTTGACGAAATATATCACATAATGAAATTTGTCAATTTTGCAACACTAACACTGAACAGTACCTTCCCTGCCTCAGAGTGGTGGTGCCTGATAGTTTTGGCCTCAATCCTTGGGCTGCACAACTGGCTCCTCGAGCTGGTCCCCAACCTTGAGGCATCAGAATGGACCACAACACATTACGCACTGGGCCAGTGGGTGGTACTGCACATATTTCTTCATAACTTTTTTTGACATTTTGACCACAGGATTTTTAACATAGTCTTTTAAGATCACACTTTCTCCAAAAGACAGGTGTCGTTTATAAAATGAAACATCATTTGACACCACAACCATGAAAACACATTTTAGGCATGATTTGAAAAAACAACACCTCTCATTTTCATGAGGTGGTGTGAAAAATGGGTATGTTGAAAATGTGGGGTCAAAATATTAAAAATGAATGAAGTTGCTGGCCCATTTGCACAGTGGTTGGATTTCCACTTACGATGCTGGCAACCTGGGTTCAGGAATGGACTTGGGGTGCTGAAGGGCCAGCTGGGGCAAGAAGGCTTGAGCATCAGCAGACTGCTCACCTTCTCTTGGGAGTAGGGTGGGAAGGGGACCCAGTGCCTGCCAACTCCTGGCGGAGGCCAGAGGTACAGCAGTGTGCTGGGTCCAATTGACTCAAGAGGTGCGGTGGACATTGGCGTGTGCCCAGACCTTAGTGGCATGTTGTGCCTCCAGGGAAAAACAGAAATAGTGCTTCATGTTGACCAGATGATGGTTGCTGGCTTCCACTGCCATGGAAACCTTGTACAAGCCTATGGGCTACCTCAACAGCACCCAGACCAAGACATTGTGAGCTGGCCTCCCCACTGGCACCTTCCCACTTGAAGGAGGGAGATCCATCCAGCGAAGGGTTACAGCAGGTTACTGGGGGGCTGTGATGTAGGGTGGTGATGGCTGTTGGGACATGGTGGTGACAGGGCCTAGACAGCCTAAAGGAGTGGCTGGCCAAGACCCGGGCAGGTGCAAAAAAAAAACATTAACCAAGTTGTGAGTGAACATTGAAAAATGTTAACATATCTTAAGAACTTGTTTTTTTCTTGCTTTTTTTAAGAGTTTGACTCATTCTGCCCCAAAACTGATTTTTGTGGAGCAACTACAAAATTGCAATTTGGGTCAGATTTAAAAAAATTCACATACCTTGTTCATGAGGTTCAGTCCCAAAAAGGCCATGTTTGAAAGTTTGCAGGAAAATTATCGAAAAATTGAGAAATTATGAGTGAACCATGAAATATTTCAACATCCACTTATAACTCAGACATTTTAACATATTTTTTCATTACGTTTTCAACATAGTCTTCTTATTACCCCACTTCATGAACTCGGTTAGTGAAAATTTTCAAAATCCACCTGGAAGGTGATTTCACAGAGTGACTCTGAAATTACCTTTTGGCTCAGATTTGAAAAAAATTTACTTACTTTGTTAATGAGTTGGGGTCCAAAAAAAGAGTATGTTGAAAATTTGGTGACTAAATAATAAATGATGATGTTAAGAGTACAAGTTCAAAATGCATTAAAAATATAATGACCATACTTACCTCCTTTCTTCAGTTCCTGGCCTGCATTGAAGGAGAAAGATGTGTTTTGTATCAGAGTGGTGGTGGGATATTTTGAGGTGAGTGAGGGTGTGTGTGTGTGTGGTGCTGAGCGGGGGTTGGGGTGAGGTGGGTGGTGGGTCAGGTAGAGATGCAGCAAGTTCCCAATGGCAAAGTTGCTGCAAAGGTGCAAAACTTTGACTTCATGAAGCTTCTTGAATCATCACCAAATTTGACTTTACTGACTTTGTAGCACTTCTTAAGGCAAAGTGGCAGTTTTGTCCGTGACGTTGTAACTTTGTGAGTGAAGTTTGTGCACTTCACTGGAGAAAGTGCCACTTTGCCTTGCAAAAAACACTGCAAAGTCAGCACTTTGAACTTCAAGAAGTTGGCCGATTTCAGGAAGTTTTGTTGAAGTGAAGTTTTCTCAACTTTGCACATTGTTAGGGTCAGGGGGCTGGGGTCATTCACAAGACATCTGTTGATGGTCTTCTACTTTTCAGGGTAAAATCTGAATAAAAAAAGACTTTAAAGGACCATTTTTTTGTATCATAGCAAAGGAGGCACCAGAGTTTGGCCATCCTAGTGTCACAGATGTTTGGAGGCACTGAGGGTGGGTACTCCAGTGTCTGCTCAATTTAAGGGGATTGGGGTACAATACATTGGTGGGGGGTTTACATGAAAAAGGGGGAGAGAAGAAGTGTGTGCTGTGTGATCCCTGCTCACAGACGGTGCTTAGATTCACTGCTGCATGTTCGGTGGGTGGGAGGAGCTAGCTGAGCATGGTGCTGCTCTGCTGCTGGCTGGGCAGTGTCATGCAAATAAAAGGATCGAGCCACTCTGTGGTAAGAGCATCTGGCCCCTTCAACTGCATTATGTTTCTGCCTACAAGCAGTAGAACACCATCTTGATCTGCCTTGCTGATCATAGGCCTGTTGCTGTAGAATGCCCTGCAGCTTGGGCTGCATTGGGTACAACACTGACACACTTCTGAAAGCTGCTTCTGTAACAATATGTTCACTTTGTGCATGCATAAAAGCAAACATAAAAAAAAAAACAGCTATCCCACTATTCCCTTCTGGCACACACTCCATATGATTATCCCCCTTCACATACCATAGACAAAAATATTTAAACAATCAGCTGTATATGTACAGGATCAGTCAGATAATGAATTATTCAATGAAAAAGAATGTAAAATTAATGCATAGACTCAACATACTTGGGCTTGCTAAGCAAAAAGAAGAGCTGCCATGTTTTTTCCCTTGAACAGCCTGCACAACCCCTTCCACACACATTTTTCAACCAATAGGAATGCACACTAATGAATGTAGGGATGTTGCATCCCTAGCAACATATACAGCATCCCTAATGGCCAGTACAGCAATGCAAAGCAACCCTAACAAGAACACAAGAAAACACCTACTATTTAACATTTTAAAATCAAACCAAAGTATTAACATATATATATATATATATATATATATATATATATATATATATATATGGACAGTATTCAAGAGACTTGGGTGTGCACTTAAAATAAGGTCTGTATTTTATTCATAATTTATTAAAAATACAGAATCTGTGCTCTGTACTATTGCCAATATGGTCAAGAGATAGTGTGCACAAAAAAAAGGGTGTATGTATTTTTATTTTATTGTGGCAACATTTTAATAATGAAAATAGCCTTTAAAAAGGCAACCATTTTGTGACATGGCTGTGCTACACATCTTGGTGACCATTGAATTGACTATTTAAAGCAGAATTCTAAAGTTTTCTATTTTAGTGGACAGGGTGGATGTGTAACTGTCTGCCAGTGATCATTGATTTTATGTAGATGTAATTACATTTACATGACACCACATGTAATTTATTACTTTCATGCATTACTGTGGTGTCTTATATAGCTGCATAATTTCTTTTGTGTATTCTGCCTTTATGCTTTGAGGTTTTTTTCAGGGTCAATTCACATTGTTTAATGTGTTTCCCCCACACAAATCTGCAATCTTAATGCTGTAGTACATAAAGTCTGCTAGGAGCAGCAGCATCAAAAGCTGTGGCTCTTGCTATCATGTCCATGTTACCCCCATGGATGATGATGATGCTGGTATTGGTACAAATAGCTGGGACCTGAAGGTGTCATCAAGCATTCAGTTTTGGTACTCTGGCTCTAAGCAAAACTGTTCTCTTCCCACTGCTTCTCCCATTTACCATTCTTAAAAACAGGTAGAATGAAGTGTCGTCCATTTTAAATCTGGTGTGCTGCACAGGAGTTTGGATGGATCTCAAAGGTCTCCAGTCACTAGAAAACATGATCTTCAGCATTCTGCTACAAAACAGCGAGTTAAAATTCTGGAGGTATATTAAATAGTAACTGGTTAAAGTGCAACAGTTATTCTGTGTCATTTTGCAGACAGAAAAAGTAAAGTATTCACCTTAAGACTTCATGGTCCTGCTGTTTGTGAAGGGCCCTTCTTCAAAATAGAGGTTGGTTGGATTAGTGGGCTGTGTAGCACAATGAGTATATTTTAAAGTTCTGTTTGGGAAGTATATCAGCAGAAATTTCCTCTGGTTCTAGCACTGTGTAAATGGGGCATATTAAATAGTATAGTTTAAAGTTGTGTATGGGAAGTATATCAGCAGAACTTTCTGCTGTTGTGGTTAGTGTTTAAATGGGGCATATTAAATAATACATTTTAAAGATTTGTTTGAGAAGTATATCAGCTGAACTTTCCTCGGGTGATGGCACTGTTTAAATAGGGTATATTGAATACTATCTGGCTATAGTGCAGCAGTTGTGTTCCATCATCTTTGGGGGCAGAAAAGTTAAATTTGTTTGTTCTCTCATGGCCCAGCTGTTTGTGAAGGGCCCCTCTTCAAAATGGGGCTGTGCATATATGTGACCAGTTTAATCAAATAGAGTTTTGTTTGAGATTTATAGTTTTTTGTTTACAATCCATCCAGCGGGTTTTCATTGTATAATTAGTTTTTTTCAGAATATTGCTAATATTGGTGAACGTTCCCCTACTAATGATGTTAATCATGTTTAAATGGGGAAAAAACAACACCTGTGGGGTTCCTACTGGTAAATTCTAAGAACGTGCATTTGTCGAATGAATGCTGCACCTGTTAATGTGATGATGGCTCTATTTTAGAAGTGTGTATGTGGAATGAATATAAAAGCTGCACTCTTAAAATGTTTTAAATAAAAATAAATGCAATTTGTGAGAAATGCTTGTAATTTTTGGAAAGAAGGGTTGATGCTGGCTCTGGTTAAGGTAGGGGTGTGTGTGTGCGTGTGTATGTGTGTGCGTGTGTGTGTGTATGTGTGTGTGTGGGGGTTGTTATTTTAAAATGATAAAGTTGCCTTTCTTGATGTAAGATTATAAAGGAGCATCATTGTATTGACACACTGAACTAGGGGATCAGGTGTGGGTGATGGCATAATACATCGGAACTGTTTGAAATAAAAAAAACCTACAGCAATGGGGCCTGCCTCAAAATGCTTTGTATGGCATTGGTCAGTTCATTCGAGGATATGGGAGGTTACCACATGTAGGAATGAGACTGCTTCTAAACTAGATATCAAGTGGTGGCATAATATGTTGGAATTGTTTAAGAATAAAAGAATACAGCACTTGGGCCTACCTCAAAATGGCTGCTCATGGCATGGAGGGGTACCATGTGTAATAACTAGATTACTGCCTGGGTGTACTAGTGCCTGTAGGGCAACATCATTGTTTTGTATTCCTCTGGCAAAAACATTTTCCTGATTTATTTATAAGACTGTTTCTAAATTAGATGTCAAGTGATGGCACAATATGTTGGAACTGTTTAAAAATAAAAAAAAATACAGCACTTGGGCTTACCTCAGAAAGGCTGTTCTTGGCATTGCTTAGTACATTCAGGTATGGGAGGGATACCATGTGTAGTACTGGAATCTGGTCATTGCCTGGGTGTACTAGTGCCTGTTGGGCACTATCAGTGGTTTGGATTCATCTGGCAAAAATATTTATCAGATTTATTTATAATGAGACTGCCTATAAATTAAATGTCAAGTGTTGGCATAATATCTTGGAACTGTTTGAAAATAAAAAATACATCACCTGGGCCTGACTCAAGCAGTTTGGATGTGGCATTCCATGTGCAGTACAAGAACCCTGCAGCAGTGGTGTCCCTGTGATGCACATGGAGGTGAGCACAGGGTAGGCCTGTGTGATATTTTGGCATCACTTTCCCCATAATGTCTGGCACTGGGTTGCCAGGGGATGCCATGCAGTGCTTGCATCTACAATTATCAACACCAAACATATTGCCTGGGTGCTTTCTGGTTAGTAACTGTGGTTGAGCCTGCCCTCAGTTTGACACTGTGGAGGTACAGTGATGTCAAAATGACCCCGATATGGCTCAGGCCCACTGTGTAACATCCAGCTGTATCTTGCCTTGCCTTTGCTTGTTCATGGTGAACTTTGGTGTATTGTTTTGACTTGTAGAGTAGTTTGGATGTGGCATTCCACATGCAGAACAAGAACCCTGCTGCAGCAGCATCCCTGTGATGCACGTGGTGGTGAGCTTAGGGTTGGCCTGTGTGACATTTTGGTATCATTTTCCCCTCAAAAGCTGGCATGGAGTTGCCAGGGAGCATCATGTGGCACCCTCATGTATAGTTATCAGTACCAAAGAGCTTGCCTGGGTGCTTTCTGGTTGTTAACTGTGGTTGAGCCTCTCCTCAATCTGGCTCTGCAGAGCTACAGTGATGTCAAAATGGCCCCTGATGTGACATGGTACTTATCAATGTGTATTGGCTGTTTGATTGATAATAAGCCATTAATAAAAGTTGTACCATGTATCTGACATGTTGCATTGCTAATGTGGTGTCCACATTACCCACAGCAGTTTTATGCAACAGAGATGGTCACATAATAAATCAAGTACAACTAAGTGATTTTTTCATGTTTATCTTTCTAGTTAATGTCCAGCTTAAGTGTGAAAGGCATGTAGACTGGCATAAACAGTATAAGCATGAAGTAATGAAACTTTGGTAACCTCCTGTTTGTATTTTTAGCGCTGTCTACATTGGAGGATAGATAGCAACACATACGTATGGAAGAACATCAAATCATTAGATGTTGCAAATGAATACACAAATAGAAGACAGAGACACTGCATTTGAAAATGTTATTTATTACTAGAAATGGGAAATAATGCATAATGGACACTGAGTTACCCACAAAAGTAGTTTACATGTCATAAATAACTGTGCCATTTTCCAAACTTAGAAATACAGAACTATCTTTATATTTCGTATTATGCAACTACCACATATACACATTAAAATTAAGGTTGAGTCATGCCTAATTATAAAACCTTTTTTGAGTGTATGACGTCACACTTTGTCTCTCGAATACTGTCCACACAGCTATATATATATATATATATATATGATATATATATATATATATATATATATATATATATATATATATATATATATATATATGTATGTATAATACATAAGTTGCAAAAAAAAGTTGTTAATGCTCCTAACCCACCCCACAAACCGCCAAAGCCACATACCCCATGAACCCCCCAAAATACAGACCTCAACAGGATTTGACCAAGAGTTCAACATGCCCCATCTCACAAAGTTGGTTCTGCACTTAAGAAGTACAGCTTCCCACCAGTATTTTGGCAGATATGTAGGTGATGAGATCCAACTATCACCTTTATTCATTTAATTCAAAAGCTTGAAAAAAATTGTAAGGCAAATTATCTATAGTCAGCAGGGAGATCCAAACCCCCAGCCCATTAAACTGGAGATGGGAGTAGTCCTCACACTATTCCCTGCTTCCTGTGTGAGTGAGGTCTGCGCACAGGAGCTATAAAAATCAATACAAAGAAAGAAAAACATTGGACTGAAATATGTCCTTGTGGTTCAGGTGGACATCAGACAATTCCATGGAGCTATAACCCAATAGGTTTAGGTAATGACATTTGAGTGTTGCCCCCACAGTCCTACACCAAAGGGAAATGAGGACTTGCAGAGGAGAGCATAGATGGAAGAAAAACTTAAGAGTGAGGGCCCTGTCAGCGCAGGTGACATCATTAATATGGTATTCAAGTGTGTGCCTAACTGACGCTCAGTTGGATTTAATTATGAACACCCAAAATGTTCGGTTTTATGTGCACTCAGTAGAAGAAAAACATAATTCAAACTCATTCTCATAAATGCCACTAAGAGTTTGCATTTATTTTTGAGAATTGCCAATGCTTTTTATTTTTATTTTTAAAGCATTTAAACACCCAGTTCAATCAATGTTCACTGTCTCACTCCCCACACGGACCTGACCAGGCCAAAATAACATGCTTCTTCGAGCTTTTGTCCTTCTAAATGCAGTGCTTGTTCAAGCTGTTGCCCTTCTTATTTTATACACTATTTCAGGCAAGTTAAAGTACTTATCTGGGCAGTTGCCCGTCATGCTTTTTCTTCGTGGCTTATTTGCCCAAATCCAATGGCTTTAATGCTGGTCTCCTGTAGCTTCTTCTCTGACAAGGTAAACAGTGAAGCCTTCACCAGGTTAATACTACACCAATACTTTGTTCACCTTTTTCACGCTAATCCCTTCAAGCAGCCATAGCATACACACATTCTTGCTTCCTTGGTGCTTGTACTGACCTGCATCTACCTCTGTCAGGTGTGAAGTGTGCAACTGATATGCTGATGTTTCAGATTAACTCTTCCTCTATCACAGAGCGAAGGAGGAATTACACCTTTGTGCCTTTTATCTTTTTCAGCAAGCATATCAATGTTGACCTATGACCTTCTTGTTCATTTACTCACATAATGCTGTTTTGCTCATTTGTCTGTTCACACCCATGATGACCATCTCCACCTTCAAGATTTTTGCTTTTGTTCAAGACATTCTCCTGAGTTTCCCCATTCTAACACTACTGTTGACATAGTTTCTCTTTTTCTGATGTCCTATCCAATTCCAATTTCTTTTACAAATAGCTGCTATAGCCATTATCTTCATTTAGGCCTTTTGGCCATCCCCATAACGTGTCCATTTCAAAAATCCAGAAAGCTTCCCTTTGCAGCAAAAAGTCCTTACTATTCCCTCCATGTTCTAGGATTTTAACTGCCTGTAGCCCTACATGTACCAGAGATGCTGCTGATCCATGATGTGCTACACGGTAGTGCTTTTCCATGGCATACTTCAGGTTTTGACTTCTCATAGCTGTTTTATGTTTCCCTATCCGTATTTTCAGGGGTCTTTTTGTTTGGCCTATGTATGCCAGGCCACATAGACATGATAACATGTAAATAACTTTCTCTGTATTACATGTAATAAAACCCTGTATGTTGTATTCTTCCCTGACCTAGGGTGATTGATTGCTTTTGTCTTCCTTGTACTGTTACATTGAGTGCAGTTCCCACACCTGTAGTTTCCTGATTGAGATGATTGTAACCATTGTGTTTTAATTTCTATTTTTCCCTCTTTGAACTGCATATTTACCAAAATGTCTTTTAAACATTTTCCTTTTGTGTAGCTCAGTAACAGCCCTGTCAGCACTGGTGACATCATTAACCTGGTATTCAACTGTGTGCATAACTGACATTCAGTTGGATTTGCCAGTTTGTGTGAACAGAACTAGGAGACTCTGTTAGCTGGTAGGTTTGTACGTTTTTGAAATTGTCTTAGGTTGTACTTTAACTGCCGATTAAGTGGTTATGTGAGGAAGTTCTTTTCACAGAAAGGGTGGTGGATGCATGGAACAGCCTACCTCAGGAAGTGGGGGATATGAATACAGTGCAGGGCTTCAAACAGGTATGGGACAGGCATGAGGGAGCAATACAGATGAGTATGAACAGATAAGCCATTGACAGAGCAAAGGCCTATGGCACATTCGTAAGGTAGAAAAAGAAATGGGCAGACTGAATGGGCCTTGCAGTCCTTATCTGCCATCAACTTCTATGTTTCTACATGTCAACAGGGGTTTAGGGAGGGCTGATATTCAAGTGTGTGCCTAATTGACATTCAGTTGGATTTGCCAGTTTGTATGAGCACAACTAGGAGACTCTGTTTGCTGGTAGGTTTGCAAGTTTTTGAAATTGACTCAGGTTGTACTTTAACTGCAAGTATCACATTTCAACAGGGGATTAGGGAGGGTTGATATTCAAGTGTGTGCCTAACTGATATTCTGTTGGATTTGCCAGTTTGTGTGAGCAGAACTAGGAGAATCTGTCTGCTGGTAGGTTTGTGAGTTTTTGCCCTGTAGTTTACAGAAAACTGTCTTTTTTTACCTGATTGTTTTGTAGATACAGAGTATCAAAGGAACAGCCCCCACCCACCCCATTCCCCAACCACCTCTATGTGCTCTGCATTTATATGGAATGCCAAGCCACACCTCCTTAAAGTGGCAGGAAACAGTTAGGCAGCACAGCACGAGCAATAGTGTAGCTGATATATAAGCAGAATTGCAAAGAGTGTAGCTAGCAACTAGGTCCAAAAAGCACATACAAGAGGAGGACAGAGAAGATGTTAGTCCCTACAGAAGGAGAGAGTAAGAGTTTTACGGCACTACTACAGGTTTAGAGCTCTTATAGAAATACAGATGCAATAGTAAAGAGCTGTGTAATATTTGGAAACTAAAAGAGACAGGGGGGATGTGGAGGCCAGGGCAAGGAGGTAGGTGGATGTTTGGGGGGGTGGGAGGTAGGGATGACTGGAGTTGGGGGCACAGGGTGTCCAGGAGGGTTGTGAGCTGCAATGGGTGTGGGGCAGCACTGTTTCTGGGGACCTGGTGGAATGTGGGGGGGTGTCCAGTGTGCAGGATGTTTGGACAGCTTACTCTAGAGATGGAGAGCATGAGATGCAAACTGAGGAGAAAGGACAGGTAAGAGGGGGTGAAGTGGAAATGGGGCAGATGGGCAGGGAGGGCTCCATCGCAGAATAGACCAGGCTGCCTTGGGCCAGAAGAGTGCACTCAGCCAGGGGGGACAAGTTCATAGGTCCTTGCAGTGCCAAAAGCAGGTGTTGGCAGGTGGTAGGGAATGCACGTAAACAGAGAGGAAGTATTAAAGAGGTTCAGGGTAAGTAGAGGCAGGAAGAGATTTCAGGGGAGGGCAAGAGCAAGAGGTTGGAGACAACAAACAGGTACACAGTACTGGTTAATGAAACAGATCCTGGAGTTGGGGAAGGCACCATAGAATAAGAGTCAGGAGACCAGGATGGGGGAGAGGAAATACAGGGTACAAGGAGAAAGGGAACACTGGGTAGTTAAAGTGGGGTGCAATCCAGGGTCAGTGGAAGGATGTAAAAGTAGTGGAGAGGGAGTGGTTGTGGAAGGGAGTGAGCACAGAAAGGATGAAGGAGAAGGAAAGCAGGTGGAGGTGCAACTGAAGGAGAAGGGAAGGGGAAAAGGGCAGTGTATGAAAGGAGAGGACACTGAGGAAAAGGGGCTAATAGGAGGGCGAATCATGGGGGAAGTGCAAGGGATGGGGCAAGTACTTGTCTTAGGGGATTCTATGCTCAGGGGGGTGAGATGGGGAGATAAGGGAGCAAGGGAAAGCTGAATCTGGGTGGAGTGTATGCCAGGTATGACAGTGGGGAGAGTAGGGCAGTGCATTCAGAAATGTGTGGAGAAGGTTGGAGGGAAGCCTCATATCATTGTGCCCCTTGGAACAAATGACCTAGAGGGCAGTACAGTGGAAGAAGTGCAGGAGAGGTTCAGGGAAGTGGGTGATATCTGCAATCAGGTGGGAAGCTCAGTGACATTCTCTGAGATACTTTTGGTACCAAGGGCAAGCATGGCGAGAAAGCTAAGAATAAAGGAGTTTAATGGGTGGCTGAAGGGGTGGTGTGCAGAAATGGGGTATGGGGTAGTAGGGGAGTGGGGTGTGACATGGAACAATAAGGGGCTTTATGCCATGGATAGGCTACATTTCAGCATTGAGGGTACAAGAGCATTGGGTCAGGGGATGAAGAAGTACATTAAAAACAACCTAGATTTAAACTGAGAAGGTGGGGTGGCTGAGTAGGATAGCAGGGAGGAGGCACCTTCCGGGGAGACCAGAAGGCCTCACTCCCAGAGAGAGAGGAGGAGAAAGAGGGGAAGTTACCAAGACAAATGTGGAAGGGGGGAAGACAGGAAGAGGAGGGTGAGGACACAAGGTGGATTGTAGTATCCTTGAATGCAAGGAGCATAACAAACAAGGTGGCAGTGTTCCAGGCAATGATGATAGAGGGAGAGGTAGATATTGTTGCCATCTCAGAGACCTGGGCCACCCAATACCACGACTGGGATCTCATGATCCCGGGATACAAGGTGTTCCACAGGGACCGGGAGGGGGGAAGGGGGAGGGGTGACTATTTATGTCAGGGAGGGGATACTGTGTAACAGGGAAGAGGAGGAGGAGGATGAGAGGAACCAGAAGCCATATGGATATTGCTCCAAAGCCATAAAGGTAAGATGTTCAGGATGGGGGTGGTGTACAGGCCACCCTCACAGAGTGAGAAGGTGGATAGGGAGCTGGGGGAGCAAATCAGAAGGTCAGTGGCAAAGGGAATACAGTTATAGTGGGAGACTTCAACCTACCTGGGGTTGACTGGCAGACAGTGACTATAGCACATGCCAGGGAACAGGTGCTGCTGAATGCTAAGACAGCTACCTAGTGCACGGAGTGATGGATCCTACTAGGGATGGGAACATACTGGACTTGGTGCTAACAAATGGGGATCAAGTCCAGGATGTTGTAGTACAGGACCCTCTAGCAAGAAGTGACCACCGCTCAGTGTTGTTCCTCCCCAACACAGGGAGGGAGTCGGCTAAGATGAGCAAAAGAGTGTTGGACTTCAGGAAGGTAGATTTTGGCAGAATGGGCAGCATCCTACAGGGTTATTTAGTTAAAATTAACCAAGGGATTGATACTGAACAGAAGTGGGCAATCATTAGAAAGGGGCTAAATGAGGCCATGAGCATGTGTGCCAAATCTCAGAGTAAGCAGTCCAGGTCAAAAAAACCTAGCTGGCTCAGCAAGGAGGTGGAGGGGCAGGTGAGGAAAATCGGGGCATGAGGACAATAGAGAGGTGTTCATAAAAGCATCTAGGAAGGTGACAAGGACAGTCAGGGCAGCCAAGGCAGCAAAGGAGCTGAAGTTGGCTCAGGGGATCAGAGAGGGGCAAAAGGGGTTCTTTAAATACATAAGGGAGAAGAGGAGTTGTAGGGATGACATTGTTAGAATCAAGAAAGAAAGGGGGGATGGGCGGAACAAGGGGAAGATCAGGCAGAGGCACTCAATGAGTATTTCTACTCAGTGTTCATGAAAGAAAGGGTTGGCCCAATACCAAAGGGGAACGGGGCAAGGGAGGAGCGGGGAGGAGAGATAACAGATGGGGTCATCCAAGAGAATAGAGTTCTGAGGGGCCTTAAAGCCTTGTGGGTGGACAAGGCACCAGGACCGGATAGTGTACACCCAAGGGTCCTGAAGGAACTGGCAGAGGTGTTGGCAGGCCTTCTAATGGACCTGTACTACACCTCATTGGAGATGGGGAATGTACCCAGGGACTGGAGAATGGCTCATGTAGTGCGGTGGGCACAAGGACTTACTGGGCAACTACAGGCCAGTGAGCTTGACTTCCATAGTGGGGAAGTTGATGGAGACAATTCTGAAGGAGAGATTGATAACCTTTCTCGATAGCAATGGTCTGCAGGATGAGAGACAGCATGGGTTTGTCACTGGAAGATCTTGACAAACTAACCTGATCGACTTCTTCTACTGGGTCACTAGGGCGGTTAATGAAGGCCATGCAGTGGATGTCCTGTATCTGGACATCAGCAAGACTTTGGCTCAGTGCTGCACAGGATCTTAATGAACAGGCTGTGGGACATGGGGGCAGGGGAAAAACTGGAGGGGTGGGTGGAGAGCTGGCTGCAGGGCAGACAGCAAAAAGTAGTTGTAAGGGGAGAGACATCCAAGCCAAGGCCAGTAATGAGTGGGGTACCGCAGGGGTCAGTGCTCGGCCCTGTTTTGTTCAATACCTTTATTGGAGACATTGCAGAGGGGGGTCAAGAGTAAGATCAGCCTGTTGGCAGACAACACTAAGATTTGTGCAAAAGTGGACAATGAAGAAGGGAGGCAGGCATTCAAAGAGGATCTAGCTAAACTCAAACACTGGTCTAGGGAGTTGCAGATGGAGTTTAATGCTAAGAAGTGCAAAGTCATGCACCTCAGAGCCAGAAATCCCAGGAACAGCTGTTGGCTTGGGGAGTGCAGATAACGGCTTCAGAGGAGGAAAGAGACCTGGAAGCAATAGTTACAGGGGACATGAAGGTATCAGCAAAGTGTAGGAGGGTAGCAGTAAGGGCAAATAGGATGCTGAGATGCATTGCCAGAGGGATCACCTCTAGAAAGGGGGAGGCCATCCTGCCATTGTACAGATCACTGGTGAGGCCACACTTGGAGTACTGTGTACAGTACTGGTGCCCATACCTCAAAAAGGATGGGAGATTACTGGAGGGGGTGCAGTGTAGGGCCACAAAAATTATCATGGGACTAGGGGAGTTGTCGCATGAGGAAAGGTTGAAGGAGCTCAACATGTACTAGCTGGAAGAGAGAAGGGAAAGGGGGGACATGACAGAGACCTTTAAGTCTTGAAAGGCATAAACAAAGTCAGGGAGGCAGGAGTGTTCCACTTAAAGGGGGGAAGGGTCACTATGGGGCTCAGTTGAAGTTGGAAGGGGGAAGGTTTAGGAGATAGATGTGGAGACACTACTTCACAGAGAGAGTGGTGGCAGGTTGGAAGGCACTGCTGGAGGAGTTAATCGCTCAAAGGACAGTGGATAGCTTTAAGCAGGATTGGGATCAAGCCAAGGGCAGGGTTAATACAGACAAGAACACAAAGTGGGGGAAGGACTGGGAAAGAGAATGAAGGGAGGGGTTTGGAGAGGGTGGGGCTGCTGTAGTGATATGAAACTAAGAGATGCATAATCTGGCAGACTTGATAGACCTGTGGGCCTTTTTCTGCTTGCAATTTTGTATGCTCATATGTAGGCATTTGGCCGCTCTCAGGGTGGATGGAGGGGCTCCCCAATAAAAGAATAGAGGGCAATAGGATGCAAGATGACAACATAGAAACATAGACCTTGATGGCAGATAAGGACCACTTGGCCCATCTAGTCTGCCCATTTCCCTACCTACAGGATAGGCCGCAGATCCTAGTTAACCAACAGCCTATTTCTTCCAACCCCCCACAAGACTTGCCTTATGTCTGTCTCCATGCATTCTTGAATTCTCCTACAGTTTTAGACCCCACAACCTCCTCAGGAAGGCTGTTCCATGCATCCACTACCCTCTCTGTGAAATAATGCTTCCTCACATTGCCCCTGAACCCCCCTTCTATCTTTAAATTGTGTCCCTTGTTCTTGCCGTCTCTTTTCTGAAAGATGCTACCCTCTTGGACTTTGTTGATTCCACTGAGGTACTTAAAGTTTCTATCATGTCCCTCTCTCCTTCTTTCTTCAGGGTATACATATTAAGCTCCTTTAGTCTCTCCTCATACGGCTTCTCTTGCAGACCCGCACCATTTAGTTGCCCTCCTCTGGACTGCCTCTATCCTGTCTATGTCCTTGCGGAGATGGGGTCTCCAGAACTGGGCATGAGTACTCCAGATGGGGTCTCACCAACTGTCTGTACAGAGGGATAACAACTTCCTGTTTTCTGCTGCTGATGCCTCTCCTATGCATCCCAGTATACCCCAGCCCTCCCTACTGCCTTCTCACATTGCTTGCTAACCTTAAGGTCATCTGATATGATTACCCCAGGTTCCTTTCTTTTTGTTGTTGTTACTACCTCCCCATTGTGTATTCTTCCCTGGGTTCTTGTTTCCCAGGTGCATTATTTTGCATTTCTTTGCATTGAATCCTAGCTGCCATACTTCTGACCATTCCTCCAACCTTGCCAAGTCCCTTCTCATCCTTTCCACTCCTCCTTGTGTATCAACCCTGTTGCAGATCTTTGTGTCTTCTGCAAAGAGGTATACTTTTCCTTCCAGTCCCTCTGCAATGTCACTAATGAAGACATTAAAAAGGACTGGACCCAATACTGAACCCTGCGGTACCCCACTAGTAACCCCTCTTTCTTCAGAGTGGACTTCATTTACAATTACCTTCTGTATCCTATTGTGCAGCCAATGTTTTACCCAGGCTACCACCCTGGGACCCACTCCCAGGCTGGTCAATTTGACTATTAATCTTTTGTGTGGGACTGTGTCAAATGCCTTGCTAAAGTCTAGGTAGGCCATGTCCACAGCCCTCCTGGTCTACTACTTTGGTCACCTAGTCAAAGAAATCTATTAGATTCGTCTGACATTACCTTCCGCTGTGAACCCATGCTGCCTTGGGTCCTGTGCCCCACTGGCCTCTAGGTACTCAACTATTCTTTCCTTCAGAAGTGACTCCATCACTTTCCCTACCACAGAGGTCAGACTGACAGGTCTGTAGTTTCCTGCCTCTGTCTTGGTGCCACTTTTGTGAAGGGGAATCACATCCGCCTTCCTCCAGTCCTCGGGTACCACACCATCCTCCCATGATTTATTAAAAAGAGTAGCCAGTGCTTTCACTAGTTCTTCCCTTAATTCTTTTAGAATTCTGGGGTGAATTCCATCAGGAGCCATTGCTTTGTCCACCATCAGTTTTAGGAGTTCTTTCAGAACCCTTTCTTCTGTGAAAGGACTGGGATCACCCCCCCCCCATCAAGAGTGCTTCTGTTAATTGGATTAGGCACTTCCCCCTCCTCTTTTGTGAATACTGAGCAGAAATATTTGTTCAGTATCCCTGCTTTTCACTGTCCCCCTCTGCCCACCCACCGTTCATTCTATTCAGCCTCACTATCCCTCCCTTTGTCTTTCTACACTCGCTGATGTACCTATAAAAGGTTTTATCCCCCTTCTTAACCGAGTTGGCTATCTTTTCCTCAGTTTGGGCCTTTGCTATTCTGACTTCCTCCTGCTTCCTTCTGCCTTAACTGGTACAGCTCTCTGTCCTGCTCCTTCTCTGTTTCCTTATACTTCCGGAATGCTATCTTTTTTTCCTGACTTTCACAGCCACCTCTTTGAGAACCATAGTGGCTTTTCCTTTCATTTGATTTGTTTATTTGCTTCACACAAGGCTTGTTGCCTCTGTGATGGCAGTTTGATGATTCCCCATTGTTGCTCCACACCTCCTTCTAGCCTGTTTGCTAGTTCTTTTCTGAGGCACTCTCCCATCTTGCCAAAGTCAGCCCTCCTAAAGTCCCCCCTCACTTTTGTATGGCTTGACTCTGTAGCTGAGTTTAACGTGAACCACACTGTTTGATGGTCACTTGTTCCCAGATGGCAACCCACTTCTAGATCTGAGATTCTCTCACTGCCCCCATTTGAGAGTATGAGGTCTAAGATTGCTCCCTCATGAGTGGGTTCCGAAACTATCTGTCTGAGGCCTGCCACCTGTAGGGCATCAAGAATGGCCCTGCTCTTGGATGTGGCTTCAGCAAATGTGCTCCAGTTAACATCTGGCATATTCAGGCCTCCCATCAACAGTATCTCCCCTTTCTCTGCCATTCTAAGAATGCCTTCTATCATATCCTTGTCCATTCCTCCCCTGACATGGGGGTCTGTACATAACCCTGTGTGGATTGTGGTGCCCTTTCCAGTCTCCAAGGTGACCCACAGTGCCTCCTCTCCTCCTGTTTACTCTTTTGTTCAGTTGCTTTTATCCCTTCCTTTACATAGAGAGCGACTCCTCCCCCCTTCTCCCCTGCCTGTCTCTCCTGTACATTATGCACCCTGGTATGTTAACATCCCAGTCATGGTTCTCTGTGTACCATGTTTCTGTGACTGCTATGATATCCAGGCATCCCTCTTCCATCAAGGCCACCAGCTCAGGGAGCTTGTTGCCCAGACTACGGGCATTGGTACTCATTACCCTCCATTTTCTGATGGCCTTACTCCTTTTTGCCCTATCCCTGTCCTTCTTGCCTTTGTCACTTTCTCCATTTACCCCTGCCCTTCTCCCTATCGACACCTCTATGTTGGTGTTTACCGCACTTACTACTGTGATTGTTTGGGGGCTAGGATTTCCCTGCTCCTTTCCAGTGCCTCCCCCCTTGGCTAGTTTAAATGCTTGCCAATGAAGCATTTAAACCTATCACCTAGGATCCTGGTTCCCGTCCTGGACAGATGCAGCCCATCACGCCAGTATAGGCTTGCATCACTCCAGGTGGACCCCCAGTCCCCAATGAAGCCAAATCCCTGAGCTCCACACCAGTTTTTCAACCACTGATTGAATCCCAAGGTGCGGAACACCCTAGCCTCTCCTACACCATAGATGGGCAGCTCTCCGAGAAGGTTACCGTGCGTGCTACTTGTCTAAGGCCCCTCCCCAATTCCACAAACTCTTCCTGCACTTCTCTAATCTCTTTCTTAGCCAGGTCATTTGTCCCTAGGTGGACAATGACATCCAGCTCCTTCCCCTGTGCAGCTGCTCTGGCAATCCTGAGGATTCACTCCTTGTCCCTCCAAGCCATGGTGCCAGGCAGGCACCTTACCTCCCTCTCCCCTTCCTCCCCCAGTTCTACCTTCCTAACAATGGAGTCCCCCACCAGGAGTTGTTTCCTTCCCCTGCGGGTCCTCTGCCACCCTCCTGTGGGTCTCTTTTGTGGAGGTTCCCAGCATCCTCCTTAGTCTCCACTGCGGGTACCTCCATAGAGGAATCATACTTTGCCAGAATGGCATAGGAATTGTGGAGAGGTACAACTGGAGGGCTGCGCCTCTGTTCCACCACCCTCACCCTCCCTGAGCCCATTGTGGTCCAACCGCTTCTCTTTCTTGGCAACCTCTGAGGCAACGGAAGTGGCACTGGTGGTCTCTGGATGGAAGAGGTGGTCCCACAAATCCTGGCCAACTCAGCCTGGAGATGAGCAACCTCCTCCCTCAGCCCAGAGAGGTGCCTGCAGATGGGACAACACCACATCCTCCAGAATGTCTCCTGGAAGACTGCTGCTCCACAGCCACTGCACTGCACCACTCCAATCATGTCAGGAAATATAAATCCAATGCCTAAGTCCCTTCCTGGTGTCCTGATATGCCCTTCACATCCCATATAAAAAATGACATTCCAACAGCCAGTAATACATTGTAATAAAACTGATGAGGATAAACATTAAAATGCAGGGTATATCTTCCAAGACTTTTTAGTTTACTAGAAGGGTAAGCAGATTCAATACAGTCTATCCCTCCGTGTTGGTACTTATAGCCCCAGCCACAGTCCGAGGGGAAGTGCAGGAAGTCAAACATGCACTGTCATTCTTCTTTCTTCATTCATGGTTGTGATCATCTCCAAGGGAAATAGAGCAAATTGTCCATAGCCAAGTGCTTTAGATAGTAATTCCAACATGAGAGTGAGAGCAATTTGTGTAATTCAATGCTGTCTGCACTGGCATTGATTCTCTGCGGCATGTTCAATAGTTCAGTCTTGTCATAATCACACTGACAACACCCGCAGTGACAGATATAAGATGTAAGTTGCCTAGGTCATGTAGATCACTTTTTTTGAGAGGGAGACTGCAAGCAGACCATATGGGACCCCCCATCCCATTTGGCATAGGTAACCATGATTAATCAAGCTCTGACAGGGAAGAAAAAAAGTTTGTTAATATCTGTCAGTGACTATTATTTAAGCCACTATTCACACAGCAGCATATGCTATAGTTTGTCAGCAATTCCTCTGTCTGTCAACTTAAATACTATTTTAATTTGTGCTCCATCCACATAAGGGCCCCCCATCCTCTCTCCATCTATTACCTGACCAATAACATAAAATGTTATCCATGGCAAATAGTTTTAACATCTTTTTCCCCTCTCTGCCCCAGAGCAACATTGTTGAACAGACAGGACCCCCAAAAGTCTCACAATCTACCATCAGGCAGTTGAATCCCAAAAGGTTTAGGTGGTGGCAATAGAATACCACCCCCTATGGTCCTCCCTGAAGGAAAATAAGGACTTTAAGGGGAAAGCATAGACTGAGGTAAATCTAAAGAGCAAGGGCTCTGCCAACACAGATGCCACCATTAACCTGTCCGGGCATCTGGCCTCTTTCAGGGTGGACAGAGGGGTTCCCAATAAAAGAATAGAGGGCAGTAGAGTGTATGATGGCAAAAGCAGGAAATATTCATTCAATGCCTATGTCCTTTCCTGGTGACCTGATATGCCCTGCACAACCCATATAAATAAAATGACATTCAAAAAGCCAGTAGTGCATTTTAATAAAACTGATGAGGAAAATCATTAAAATGCAGGGTATATGCTCCCAGAGTGTTTAGTAAACTGACAGGATAAACAGATGCAATACAGGCCCCCACCTTGCCAGTACCTGCAGCCCAAGCCACAGTCAGAGGGGAAGTGGTGGGAGTCAAACATCCACCACCATTCTTGTATCCCTGTTCGTGGTCTTGTTCAACTCCAAAGGAAAGAAAGTAAATTATCCACAACCAAGAGCATTAAACAGTAAATCAAAAATGAGAGTGACAGCAGCTTGTGTAACTTAAATCCTGTCTGTGCAATCAATAATTATCAGCAGCATATTCAGTAGTTTGATCTCTTCATAGATGCTCTGCCAACTCCCACAGTGACAAATACATGATGCAGGTTGCCAAGGTAATGTACTGTAGATTGCAGTGTTGAGTGTGAGTCCCAGTCCTCATGGTAGACCATACAGGGCCTCCCATCCCAGTTGGCATGAGCAACAATGAGCAGTAAATCAATCAAAATTTATTGTATAACAAGTTATGTTGTTACAATTTAAATACACACATTATACAGATACAAAAGTCATCTTACACATATATATTTGTACATGAACATAACGATTGTCAGTTTAAAAAGTTATATATTGCCCTGTGTTGCTTAACATTGAATTATTTTCCTTGAGTGTTTTGCATTGCCCTCCTTATTGCACTGTCCAATTATTTATTTATGCACATTTCATAATTATGCTAATTGTCATCCTGTACTTTATATACATTTCAACTCATTAATATGTCTAATGAAAGTCCACTGCCTGCTTACATCTCCTAAGGGATTGTTAATATCTTGTTTTCAATTCCACATTCCCTTTCTTGATGTTCGCATTCAATCTTCTTCTTCCTTTTCATGCAATTTGTGATGTTCAACAATCTTTAAAAAGGATACAACAGTTTCTAAAATTTTAGTTGAGTCTGTGTTTAACAGATTCATTATCAGTATTTGGGGTTTCCTTCCATTTGTCCCAAAATTGGCCCCAGCATTTTTATTCTTATCTTATGATAGAGAGGGCATATGACCAATAGATGGACAATGTCATCCTTTCCTTGATTACACTTACAGTTTCTATTGGACTTTGTTGGTATGCATTTTAACCTTTCACTGTTATAATATTCAAATCTATGTTTTATAAATAGATTTCTTCTATATGGGTTTTTTTATTTTAATTAGGTACTTTTCAAATTTAAAAATGTGTTTATTGGTAGGAAGCCATCTACTGATTTTATACTCAGAACATCTTTCCATGTCTTTTTGTTTAAATGTATCCCTTCTCCTGGTTTTTATGTCTATAGTGATTTTTTTTCCTTCAGTTTTCTGTATGTGTCCATTATGGGGGATAAGTCCATATGGTTTGATCCATTTTTTAGGATGTCAATTATAGGGAACTTGAATTTCTCATCATGGTAGACTATGGCCTCCTCCAAACACTGTTGTGGCAATCTATAGTATGGCATTCTATATATTCTGAAAAAGTATACAATTATTCTTTCTTGTATCAAGCATTCTATTGGTGCTTGTCCCAATTCAGCTCTAATTAATGCAACTGGGGCCACTAATGCAAACCTAACATTTTCCTATAATATGCATTTATTATCTTCTCTATTTTGTTATTTATTCTCCGGTCCCAAATTTCTGCCCCACATAGTATCTGTGATCTAACTTTGGCATTGATTACCTTTAATATCCCTTTAACTGAGCTGCCTCCATATTTATAATAAAAACTCATTATAGCTGGCAATATTTTTTTATTTTTATTTCACTTTCAAGTATATGATTCCTTCATGACATATTTCCATTCATGTTGATACCTAAATATTTAAAGTCTCTTACTTGTTCTAGTAGACAATTTTCATGTTTTGTATAATATTTTTTCCCTCCTTTATTCCCAAAGACCATTTTTTTTGTCTTGTCCACATTTAATTTTAATTGTGCCTTATCACATTCTGTTTTGAATATTTGATATAACTGTTAAGCTCCTAAATTGCTTGTTAATATCAGTACAATATTGTTGGCAAAAGCCAAACATGTGCAGTGTTGTTCCCCTATTTTTGGCATATGGTGTTCTGCGTTATACAATTTAACCAGAATTCTATTTATAAAAAGATTAAATAATATTGGGGACAACACACACCCTTGTTTGACCCCTCTGTTCCCTTCAAAATCTTCTGTGTATTCTCCTTCCTTGCTATATCTTATTTTAATAAAATTATCTTGACTTTGCCAAAATGGGTGAGTGCCTAAGGAATGCACTAGCAAATGGGCAGGAAGGAGGGGTGGAAGAACTATGGGGAATAATAAAAACTGCCATCACAGAGGTAACACGCCTTTGTGTGAAGCAAATAAACAAAACAAAACGATGTAAGAAACCACTATGGTTCTCAAATTAAGTAGCAGTGAAGGTTCAAGAGAAAAGGAAAGCATTCAGGAAGTGCAAGGAATCACAGAAGGAGCAGGACAGAGAACTGTATCCTTTAAAGCAAAAGAAAGCTAGGAAGGCAGTCAGAACAGCAAAGGCCCAAACCGAGGAAAAGATAGCCAACTCAGTTAAGAAGGGGGATAAAACCTTTTATAGGTACATCAGGGAGTGAAGGAAGACAAAGGGAGGGATAGTGAGGCTTAATGAAGGGAGGGAGGGTGGGCAGAGGGTGACTGAAAAGGCAGAGATACTAAACAAATATTTTTGCTCAGTATTTACAAAGGAAGAGGGAGGTACCTAAAACAAACAGTAGAAACACTCTGGATACAGAAGTTGATACCAACCCGTTTACAGAAGAAAGGGTTCTGAAAGAACTCTTAAAACTGAAGGTGGACAAAGCAATGGGGCCTGATGGGATTCATCCCAGAATTCTAAAGAACTAAGGGTAGAACTAGTGACACCACTGACTACCCTCTTTAACAAATCATGGGAGGATGGGGTGGTACCGAGGACTGGAGGAGGGTAGATGTGATTCCCCTTCACAAAAGTGGGGCAAGGCAGAAGCAGGAAACTACAGACCTGTTAGTTTAACCTCAGTGGTAGGGAAAATGATGGAATCACTTCTGAAGGAAAGAATTGTCAAGTATCTAAAGGCCAGAGGGGCACAGGACCCAAGGCAGCATGGATTCACAGCGGAAGGTCATGCCAGACAAATCTGATAGATTTCTTTGACTGGGTGACCAAAGTAGTAGATCAGGAGAGGCTGTGGACATGGCCTACCTAGACTTTAGCAAGGCATTTGACACAGTCCCACACAAAAGATTAATATACAAGTTAGCCAGCCTGGAGTGGGTCCCAAGATGACAGCCTAGGTAAAGAATTGGCTGGAGAATAGGACACAGAGAGTAATAGTAAATGGAGTCCACTCTGAAGAAAGGGGGGTTACTAGTGGGGTACCGCAGGGTTCAGTATTAGGACCGGTCCCCTTCAATGTCTTTATAAGCGACATTGAAGAGGGACTGGAAGGAAAAGTATGTCTCTTTGCAGATGGCACAAAGATCTGCAACAGAGTTGATGCACAAGGTGGGGTGGAAAGGATGAGAAGGGACTTGGCAAGGCTAGAGGAATGGTCAAATGTATGGCAGCTTAGATTTAATGCAAAAGTGCAAGGTAATGCACCTGAAACAAAACCAGGGAAGAGTACACAATGGGGGTGAGATACTAACAACAACAAAAATGGAAAGGGACCTGGGGTAGTTATATCAGATGACCTAAAGGTGGGCAAGCAATGTGAGAGGGCAGCAAGGAGGGCTGGGGGATACTGGGATGCATAGGAGAGGCATCACCAGTAGAAAACAGGAAGTTATTATCCTCTGTACAGACAGCTGGTCAGACCCCATCTGAGTACTGTGTGCAGTTCTGGAGACCCAATCTCCATAAAGACATAGACAGGATGGAAGCTGTCCAGAGGCGAGCAACAAAATGGTGCAGGGCCTGCACTGGAAGACATATGAAGAGACTTAAGGAGCTTAATATGTTAGCCTCGAGGAAAGGAGGGAGGGGGGACATGATAGAAACTTTCAAGTACCTCAAGGGAATCAACAAAGTCCAAGAGGTAGCATCTTTCAAAAAGAGGTGTGCAAGAACAAGGGCACAATTTGAAGATAGAGGTGGGCGGCTCAGAGGTAATTTAAGGAGTATTTTTTCACAGAGAGGGTTGTGGATGCATGGAATGGCCTTCTGGAGGAGGTTGTGGAGTCAAAAACAGTGGTGGAATTCAAGCATGCATGGGACAGTCATAAGGCAATTCTAGGGGGTGGTGGTAGGAAGAAGTAGGCTGCTGGTTATCTAGGATCTGCAGCTTATCCATTAGGTAGGGAAATGGGCAGACTGGGTGGGCCAAGTGGTCTTTATCTGCCATCAAATTCTATGTTTCTGAGCTTCTATGTTTATAATGTGTCTTTATTATATTTAATATTGGTGTCTCTATTCCTAATTCCTCTAAACACTCCCATAGTATATTCTGTTAATACTATCAAATGCCATTTTTAGATCTATATAGGTACGGAATAACTTCTGTTTTTTAACTGAAATGTATTTATGTACTAAGTGACTTAGTATGAAGCAATGCTCAATCGTTGAGTGTTTTTCTATGAACCCAACCTGGGCTTTATCTATTAGTTTGTTCTTCTCTATCCATTCTATTGCTCTATTGTTGATAACATAGAAACATAGACTTTTGACGGCAGATAACCCTAGTAAGTATCTTTTGAGTGTTATCCAGTAAACGTATAGGTCTATAGCAGGTTGGATTTGCTAGTTCTCCCTTTTTATAAATTGGATTATTGTTGATTTGGTGCAGATTTTAGGTATTTTACAGGTTTTTTTCCAATATTGGTATCCATAGATCTAAACGGTTAATTATAGCATCTATCAGGATACCATCAGGTCCCAGTGCTTTATGTCTTTTAAACTTCTTTACTGTGTTATATTTTTCCCCTTCTTCTATTCTCTATTTAAGTGGTATCCATTCCTGTTTTGCTTGTTCCTGCATCTTTATAATGTTATTATCCTGAAAAATGCTTTTAAAATGCTGTATCCATTCATGCAGTTCTGTGTATCTATCTATTTCTCCTCTCGTTTCCCCTAGCCCCTTTGCTACTAGTATCCAAACTTTTCATGTGTCTTTCTCATACACTGTACTTTTGAGTTGATTCCATAACTCCTGTGTATGTTATTCCTTTTTTTTCTTGATTACTTTATTAAATTCCTTTCTGGTTTTATTCAACTCCTTTCTATTCTCTTTGGTATGTTTTTTTTTTAATTCTTCCTGTTTGTATATTCAACTTTCTTTTAGCCTCAGTATAGTCCCTCTTGTACCATATTGCCCCTGGGTTCTTTGGGTAGCATTCAATCTCCTTTAGTACCAGGGTTTTCAAACTCTGGATTATCCTCTTATAACTTGGTATAGTTTCCTCCTCCTCCCCTGTTTCTTTAAATGTATTCATTTTGGAAATTATCCCTCTCATTTCCATTGTTGATCTAAAATTGTTGTGATTTATTTCTAACACACTCCCTTTCTTGTTTGCCTTATGTTTGGTCCTAAATCATTTTTTCCCATTCTTGTTTTATTCTGTCTTGTATTTATCTGTATTTCAAGTGGAAAATGTTCACTTTCCCCTCTATCCTTTATATTTAAGTCTATTTTATTTATGTATTGTTTATGTATTGCAATTGTTTCACCAGGAAAGGCACACTGAGCAACAAGATGCTCGTCTCCTGGTGCAACCTGGGGAGGGGGGTACACATGGATATGATAACATGCAGGTTATCAAGTGAACAGTTAACAGAAGGAAATAAAAAGCAGCATAAGGATACACAATTGCATGAATATACAAGCAACGCACATTGAATGCTTAGGATATTATAGTATAAAATAATTTTTGGGACAAGAAGCAGCAGACAAGGTAAATTAGCACAGTAGTAACAGCTGTAAACAACAATAAAATGTTTAATCATGTTTATACTTATCAAAACCATATCAATTATTCAATTATTGAGGCCCCTCTGGAATTCATGAAAGTAAAACCTCCCTCAGTATCAGAGATAGTTCTTCCATTAACTAAAAGGAAGTTTCTGTCTCTGAACATTTTATATATTCTTTGTCCTTTGTCATTGCATTTGTTGTATTTTGTGCCTCTGGTCTTTTTCAGTCTTGAATTATTGCATATTGTTGTAAATTCTGCCACATCATTTGTGATTGTTGATTGATTGCCTATTCTGTCATTCAAATCGCCTAATACCATTATTCTAGCCAATGGGTTATTAGCTATTTCTTTATCGATGATACTTTCCAGTTATTCTATGATTTTATCACTAGAATTGTTTTGATTAATAGGAGGTATTTAAATAGTCAACAGGATTATTTTCAATTTCTTGATCTGGATCCTTACTCCCAGATTGTTCTCACTTTTAATTTCCAGTTCTGAAGATATTTGATTGATATATGTTTTACTCCATATTGCCAGACCTCCACTGTGTCTTCCCCATTTCTGGAACCTTTTTGCAAGCTTATTATATGATTTATAACTATTTATTTGTAACTCTACACTTGCCAAAGTTTCTTGTATGCAGATCATATCAAATCCATTAAAATATTTAATCACCTCCTTGTCCACTAGTTTGTTTTTCATGCCAGAGGCATTCCATGACAACATCCTTAATGACATATATTCTAGTTTTTCCTTGTTGCCTCCTTCCATTTCTTGTCAGGCTTCAATTGAGGTTTCCAGTGCTGTGAATCTGTTAGTGTTTTCTAACATTTTTTCTCATTCTGTTTTTACCTCACATAATTTTCCTTTGTCAAGTAATTCATTATTCTCATATAGAAATATTTCCAACCGGTCAATCTCGCAGATTTTTTTGTGCCAGCTGTTCATAAACCCTTTCTTGTTCTATCCATATAGTTATCTGCCCCTTTTCTTCTCATCTCACTGCCTTCTTGATGTACTTTCTAAGCCATTGTATTTTTGTCAGTGGTTCCAAAAGATCTCCTATTTTTATTTTAAAATTATTATATGTTTCATTGGTAAACTGGTGTAATCTAAAAATGGACACTGAGAAGTTATTATTTAGCAAGTTACAACTTTTCCTTCCTTCTCCATCTTTCCTTTTTTCATAGTATTCCAGAAACAGTTGTCCAAGACTTGTGACATTTCTACAATGAATACTTGCTTGTTGTAATCTTGTTTTATTGTACTCTATAGTCTTCAAGATATAGAATTTATTGGTTATCAATATAACCGACTCATTATCTTCAAATGTCTTATTACACTTAGGTTGAATGCCAGTGTCTGATCATTTCCCAAAACGGGAAGGACCAGACTCTTAACATTCTCCCCCCAGGATTTTTTAATTTTCCTTTAGCAAGACTTCAGCATCAAACAGTGGAAGGACAAAGTCTGATTCCTTTGTTTTCCCCATGAAGTTAGTAAACCTACTGCTTAAATCATATCTATATCCTCTTGCCTTATGTACATCTTCTAATCCCTTCTCATCCCTCTCTTCCACTTTCACTTTTGATCTTTCTTTTTTCCTCTAGTATCTAGTTTAGTCAATAACTGTTGGCTTTGTTTATCTGCTTGAGTTATTCCTATTGTACAATCTTGCTTATTTGCATCCTGGGGCTTAATTTCATTATGTTTCTTTGTTCCCTTCACTTTCTTTTTCTTTTCTCCATTTGCTTTGTTTATTTCATTCAGTTTTACCAAGGTTTCTTCCATTAGAGAATGACTTCTGGTACTTTTCCTGCCCTGTGCCATTCTTTCTGGCTCTCTTCTGTTCTTTACTTTTATCTTTTCTCTTTCTTTTTTTCTTTTTTCCCCTCTCAGCACCTTTCTGCCAAAGTTCTTTATGTCTTCCTGTTAATTCCTCACATATACTATTATATCTTGCCCCAGGAGTGGGTAGCATGATCAATTCCATAGAAAGTTCTTGACTCAGAGATTCAACTTCCAACCTCTGGGCCTTACTATCAAGGCTATTTTCCCTTTTCACATAACTTTGGAGCTGGTATATTGCTCTTTCATTTTCTATTACAATTCATTTGGTTACATTCAAGTCCTGTGTTATTTTAACCATTTGTTCATATATTAGAATGTTAGCCAAATATTGATATTTCAATGAAATTGCTAAATCTTTGGTTATTCTTTCAATATCAGGAATAAAAGTTCCTTCCTGGCTCATAAATAGTGTATTCTTCTCCTCCAATCTACTCTCATTTCTGATATATGACTCATGTAGGTCAGGTTTAATGTTTTCCCTCTCTTTGCCCACTTCTCCCCATTTGTTCAATAATGATTTTAATCCTTGAGTGATCTGGAATAAATGTTGCTTACTTTGCTAATGTTTTGTGGTAACTCGCTATTTTGGGCAGGAGTCTCCAACTCCTTATTTCATTTTGCTGTCACTGTCTGTTTTTGGTTCATTGGCTTTATCATATTTCCCCATTCTGGGTTGTCTTTATCCTTCTCTCCTTTACCACTTTTTTTGTCACTCTTTCTCTTCATTATCTATTTTTATTTTGGGGTAGATGTCTGGAAGATATTCTCTTCTTCTCATTCCCCTTTCCCTTCGTGAATCTCCTTTACCTTGTTATTTACTTTACATGTGTAGGCCATCATTTTTACTTGTTGTAAATTATCCTCCACCTCTTCCCCCTTGTTCCCACTCTTAACTCTAGATTGTTTCTCTCTTTCCACTCCTCTTTAATTTTTTTCTTTCTTGCCTACCAAATATTTTTGCTCCTTTCCCCCTACTGTTCTCTTCCATTTTTTCTTTGTGTTACTTTTCATATCTGTGTGACTTCTTGTCTTTACTGGCATTTTATTCATGTTTACTTGTACCACTTAATCATGTGGGTTTATTTAAAAATAGATCCTCTGTGTATAAAACACTCTAATCTTGATACCAATCTCTTCTGAACAAATGTGTGATCAATCAGTTATATGCTTTGGCAGTACAATTCTATTTTGTTCTATTCTAGTGATACACACTTTTAAAATTACTCATTCTTCATACTATAACAAAGCACAATACAATACAGTACACAAATAATTAATATATCAATTGTAGGCTAAAAAAAGAGCACAGAGTATTGTTGCACTCATATTGTACTTGTAGGCCCTGCTATTCAGACTGTGCCAGGCAATGGCGCAGGTGGGAGCTCAGTGCAACTGAGCTGCGCAGGGACCAGCACAGGGTGATATACAACAGTGATGTGCCATGGCTAAATATGGCATAGAATGTGCATTGAGCAAGTATAATGCGCCAGCACATTCCCCAGGCAGGGAGGACTGGGAATGCTCCAGTACAAATGTAGTCGTGCTGAGTGCAGGACCGCAATATTCAGAAGTGGGCATGCAAATGGGGCCATAATATATGCATGGCACAAATGGAGCCATTTGCATGTCATTATGGCCCCATTTGCATGCCTTGCACAGGGCAGCCTAGTGAAATGCACTTGGCACCCTGCATGGCTGCGTGCAGTAGGTGACATGTCCCTGGTGGACTAGTGTACCCCCTTCCCTTCCCATATGCCCGATTGCGGAAAAGTAACACAGTAAATAACCCTGGTAACCTAGTGGACCCCCCTCCCCCGAATGCCCGATCATGGGCAGTGCAATACAAAACCCTCTGTGGTGGTCCAGCAGTCCACCCACCCATATGCCTGACTGTGGACTCCCATAGTAGATACTGATACCTGGGGTTCAGCAGTTCCCCCTCCCCACCCACTCACAGAGGACCCCGGCCACCCAGCTCCCCCCTGTCATTGGCAGGCAGCTGTACCCCACCTGCATACCACCCTGGCAGCCCACTGAATGACACGTACAGTATGAGCTGTATGCTTATTGGTTCACAGTGGACCAATGGGCCACAGACCATACTGTACTACACTGCACAAATATGTGACTGAACACAGTCATTCACATGTTTTGTGCCTGTGTGGTATGGTATGGTCTGTGGCCCATTGGTCCACACTGTGGACCAATGAGGCCTACAGCTCATACTGTATGCTGTCATTTGGTGGGTGGCCGGTGGTATGTGGGTGGGCTACAGCCACCCGCCCGATGACAGGGGGAGCTGGGTGGCTGGGGTCTTCTGTGGGTGGGAGGGAGGGGGACTGCTGAACCTCAGATATCAGCATCTACTACAGGATCCCATGATAGGGCATATGGGTGGGTGGGGGGATGACTGGACCACCAGGTAGGGTTTTCTATTGCAATGTCTGTGATCAGGCATACAGGGGTGAGTCCACTAGACAAACAGGAAGGGTTGTTATTGCTAACATGTCCATGATCGAGCACACAGGTGGGGGAGGGGGACCACTAGACTAAAAGGGTTGTTTTATGTGTGTCACCTTTCTGCGATGGGGCATACGGGAGGGGAGGAGGGTATACTGGACCACCGGGTCAGATTTGGGTGCATGTGGATGGTGTACCAGCTGGGTGTGTGGCCACCCAGGGCCAGTGGCTGCTGTGTTGTGCCTTACTATACAGCCACTCACCTGTGGGTGGCCAGCAGTTGCTCCAGGATTTTCTGGTTCAACTTTGTGTCCAGGTATGTGGTGCATCTGGGGGTTGTGCCAGCAGCTTCGCTGCACTTCCCGGGCTGAATATCAGGTTTTCCCACATATGCATGGGCATGCCTCCTTCAGATGCACCACATACATTAGCAATGCACTCTGGTGCATCAGTACTTGTGCTGCATGAGTGCTCCATTTGAATATCACGCTGGGGCGTATTGCGGGGTTGCGCCATGTGCATCTCTGTTGAGCCAGGTGCAACCCCTTTGAATATCCGGGCCATAAAGTGCAAGAAAAAAAAGTTTTCACCATTAATCTTCAGTTAAAACCATGGCTGCTGCTAAGCTGTGCATGAAATATCCTTGTCACCAGGTAAACTTAACGTATATTATTTATTATTGAAATGTCCCAAGACTACTTTCCTACTTCCCTTCTTCACATTCTTCTTGGTGTACTTGCACATTATTCTCATTTCTAAATGGACTAGTTGTTCCCATCATGGACCGGTAAAAATATAACTCCTGCAACTTGTAACATAGAAACATAGAAACATAGACTTTGATGGCAGATAAGGACCGCCTGGCAGATCTAGTCTGCCCATTTCCCTACCTACGGGATAGGCTGCAGATCCTAGTTAACCAACAGCCTATTTCTTCCTAGCCCCCACAAGAATTGCCTTATGTCTGTCCCATGCATTCTTGAATTCTCCCACAGTTTTAGACCCCACAACCTCCTCGGGAAGGCTGTTCCATGCATCCACTACCATCTCTGTGAAATAATACTTCCTCACATTGCCCCTGAACCGCTCCCCCCATCTTTAAATTGTGTCCCCTTGTTCTTGCATGTCTCTTTTTCTGAAAGATGCTACCCTCTTGGACTTCGTTGATTCCACTGAGGTACTTAAAAGTTTCTATCATGTCCCCCCTCTCCTTCCTTCCTCAAGGGTATACATATTAAGCTCCTTTAGTCTCTCCTCATACGGCTTCTCTTGCAGACCCTGCACCATTTCAGTTGCCCCCCTCTGGACTGCCTCTATTCTGTCTCTGTCCTTGCGGAGATGGGGTCTCCAGAACTAGACGCAGTATTCCAGATGGGGTCTCACCAACTATCTGTACAGAGGATAAAAACTTCCTGTTTTCTGCTGCTGATGCCTCTCCCTATGCATCCCAGTGTACCCCAGCCCTCCCTACTGCCTTCTCACATTGCTTGCTAACCTTAAGGTCATCTGATATAATTACCCCCAAGTCCCTTCCCTTTTTTGTCGTTGTTACTACCTCCCCCCCCCATTGTGTATTCTTCCCCTGGGTTCTTGTTTCCCAGGTGCATTATTTTGCACTTCTTTGCATTGAATCCTAGCTGCCATACTTCTGACCATTCCTCCAACCTTGCCAAGTCCCTTCTCATCCTTTCCACTCCTCCTTGTGTATCAACCCTGTTGCAGATCTATGTGTCTTCTGCAAAGAGGTATACTTTTCCTTCCAGTCCCTCTGCAATGTCACTAATGAAGACATTAAAAAGGACTGGACCCAATACTGAACCCTGCGGTACCCCACTAGTAACCCCTCTTTCTTCAGAGTGGACTCCATTTACAATTACCTTCTGTGTCCTGTTGTCCAGGCAATGTTTTACTCAGGCTACCACCCTGGGACCCACTCCCAGGCTGGTTAATTTGACTATTAATCTTTGTGTGGGACTGTGTCAAATGCCTTGCTAAAGTCTTGGTAGGCCATGTCCACAGCCCCTCCCTGGTCTACTGCTTTGGTCACCCAGTCAAAGAAATCTATTAGATTCATCTGACATGACCTTCCCGCTGTGATCCTATGCTGCCTTGGGTCCTGTGCCCCACTGGCCTCTAGGTACTCAACTATTCTTTCCTTCAGAAGTGACTCCATCACTTTCCCTATCACAGAGGTCAAACTGACAGGTCTGTAGTTTCCTGCCTCTGTTTTGGTGTCACTTTTGTGAAGGGGAATCACATCCACCTTCCTCCAGTCCTCGGGTACCACACCATCCTCCCATGATTTATTAAAAAGAGTAGCCAGTGGTTTCACTAGTTCCCCCCTTAATTCTCTTAGAATTCTGGGGTGAATTCCATCAGGCCCCATTGCTTTGTAGGGACCTCAATGTTCCTTTCAACTGTAGTTGGAACTCCCAAAGGGCCACTTCAGTCCCCTGGAACCTTAAACAGTGCAAAAATTGAAAATAAAAATTAAAACAAAATATCCCACCCCAATACCTCTTTGTACCCCCCAGCAGTTTTGTATACCTGTTCCTTGATGCCTTTGTGAATGCCCTATTATATCCTTATATATGTACTTGGGCCCTTAAATCATTAAACCTTTGTGCCTTTCTTGTTGATAATTAGTAGTACCAACTTTAAAATGGAAACAGGCACGCCAACATAAAACAAACAAAACACTATTTTAAAAGTAGATCATAATTTTAAAACTCTAAAATCAAGAGGTCAGGAGCGTGAATTCAGAAGCGTAAATTCACTTGTATTTATATGCTATTTATTTTCTAAGATTCTCACTCCTATATGTTAGACCACTTATACTAAACCAAATATAAAACACGGAAATTAAAAGTGATACTAGGTTATGATTCTCAGTATGGTATAAAATACATGAACTATACAGTGCTTTCTATGTAATATTAATATCAAATATACTCGCAAGACTTGCGAAACTTACATCAGCATCTTTAAATCAGGGAGCCTGGAGCACTTTTATAGCAGGTAGTGTCCTTTTTCCCTCTCAGATGAGCGGTTATACAACTATACTGCCTCTCGCGCTTGCTCTTGCTTTCGCTTTTATTCTCATGCACCTGCACTCATTTTAATATTTAACCTTTAAACAGTATTACAACTGTTGTCTAGAGTGCTTTTAAAAGCCGGTGCACCTAACACTCTTTATGATCCTCTGCAATCCTCTGTAACTCGATAAGAACCTCTGAAAATGGAGATTCAAAACTGCATGCAATACTGAGGGTCTAAGGTTCTACAGTTTCTACAGGATGTTTTAAACTCACTACCTCCTCGTGTGCTCCCTGGTCTGGAATGGTGAATCTAACCTGCACCATGTCACGTATCCACTTTAGACACTTAGACCACATGAGTGCAGTGCACCTATCAGGGCTGGGGACTCAGTGAACAGCACAAAAATTTGAAAGAGAAAAAAAACCCTCTAAAATCCCCTTGAAAAATGTCTAAGCTTCCTCAATAATATCTAAGGTGTCCAAACTGTCAGTATTGGTACTAGTGTTATTTGTGGTGGTCTTAACACAAACATAAACACAAACACAAAGAATGAGTGCAAATGCAATCGTGAACACCAACGTTTGCACGTTTGTGCATTTACACGTTTATGCAATACGGTCTATCTCATTTTAAAATAATTAGAACTATATAAGTTCTTTAGTCAAAAATCTTCACTTCCTTCTATTTTCTTCTATTTATCTCCAAAATTCTCTCAGGTACTCCTTCCAATCTTTTCTGATCCTCACCTCCTCTCCTTTACTGCTTCTCTCCACTTAATTATCTCCACGGTCATCTTGGGATTAAGCCTTTCCGAAGGGCCCCTCTTTTCTCCATTGTCCAGTCCCACCTCTGACTCTCTTCCTGTGAAGAAAAGAGAACACCTAAGATGGCACACCAGCCAGCACACAGCACAAGATTTTCTGGTGAGTTCCACTATACAAACAGTGGTGGCATACCTTTTATAAGATAATTTGAAGCATATAGTGAAGCCTGCTATCTGTGTTCACTCCTCAGTACAGCAGTGTGTGGCTGTGTGGCAGGCTCAGTATAGAGCAGTAAAGGTCTGACAGGCAAGGAACTTTGTTAATAACTGTCACCAACCATCATTTAAACAACAATTACACAGCAGCATATGTAATAGCTTGTCAAATGTTCCTCCAGCTCCAGCTTTTAATAAAAATAAAAAAATGTATGAGTACTCCAGGCTCAAAGGGTCCCCCCATCCCCCCAACCCCCCAAACATCCTGATCAGTAACATAAAGTTTGATCCAGGGCACCCGGGACATATGCTTTTAACATTTTTCACCTGTGTCTGCTCCAGAGCCATATTGTATATCAGACAAAAGAAAACCCATGGAAGTGCCACAGCCTACTATCAGACAGTCAAAGCCTCACCTCAGAGTGAATCTTGTTAGGCACCATCAAGCAGGCTGATTATTATGGACTTGGGATCTGCCTTCTTTAGCTGCTTCCAACACTCTAACAAATAGTGAAGTGCAAAGCTGACATATTTAGCCCTGCAAAAACCTTTTGCGAAATTCAAACATTTCACAAAATGTTTCACTGGGCATGTCAATTTTGCTTATGGGCCTATCACACCAGTTGGACCACTTAAATATGTCTCCTTCTCTTTTCCCCAGTGGTCTAGTGAACCCCCCTTCCTATACCAATCAATCCCCTTTCCAATTTCAAGATCCACACAGAATTTTTTTTTATGTATAATTTTCCCTGGTGGTCTAGTGAACCTCCTCCTTCCCTACTATCCCCAAACCAATTGATTCCCCACCCCAGTATGTTTTTGTAACATATTCCCTGGTAGTCTAGTAGCCCCAGCCCCCCCACCCCAACATCTGTGTACTCAGCTCCTCCCCATCCTGAAACAGAGCAGGCCACTGGCACAGCCCTCCACTTTCCTCCATATCCGGCAGCCTGCTGAGATGTGAATGAATGAGTGCATGTGCGCACACTCATTCCTTCACATCTCAGCGGTCTACCAGCTGTGGAGGAGAGTGGTGGGCTGCCAGTGGCCCACTCTGTTTCCAGGATGGGGAGGAAGCAGGTGGGGACAGCTGCCAGGGTGGGGAGGCCACTAGAAACACTCAAGGAATATGTTAAAATAGCATACTGGGATGGGGATCGATCGGGGTAGTAAGGGAGGAGGGGTTCTCTAGACCACCAGGGAAAATTATTTAAACAAAAAAAAAATACCGGGTGGGTCTAGGGGTTTGCTAAGGGATAGATTGGGATAGGGATGGAGTGGGGGGGTTCACTAGACCACCAGGGAAAATTATTTAAAAATTAAAAAAACATACTGGGTGGGTCTGGGATTGGGAAGGGGATTGATCGGGGATGGAGGAATTCACTAGACCACCAGGAAAATTATTAAACAAAAATTTAAAAACATTCTGGGTGGGTCTGGGGATTGGGAAGGGGATTGTCTGGGGAGCCAGGTGGTGGGGGTGTATGCCACTTGCCAGGGCAATGGTGTAATTCCACCATTTGAGGGGGGAAATTCCACCATTCTGGGCAGAATATTGCATTTCGTGGATGAAATTCTCACAGTTTCGCACCCACAAAATGTTTGTGTAATGATCTGTTTCTGCTAAATTTGTCAAGTAGCAAAACTGCCAATTTCACAGGAATTTTGTCCCCCCAAAAAAACTTCAACATATCTCTAATGACAAATTTCTTGGCTTCCAGTGGTTTTTTTGAAGTATTTTGAAGGTCATGCCAAGCAGGTTATATGGAGTTTCATAGGATGCATGAGTGCAAATTCCCATCCTAAGCAGAAGCACTTTGTCTTTACCCCTGCAAAATTCTGGCACTTCAGCAGGAGCTCCAGGCTATAATCTTTAAAGATAAAGACTTTTATCCCATTAATGTCCAGAGGTCCATGCCTTAGAACAGCCTGCAGCATATTTTCCTTGTCTGGAAATCTTAAATATTTGATTAAGAAGTGCTGGGGTCTGTCTCCGTCTTTAGGTTTAAGTCCAATTTGATGGGCCCGCTGGATCTCATAATCTGCAGCCACAGGCTGCATGCCCAGTTTTCAACCAGAATGCACTGAACTGCCCTGCCACCTTCCTTGACCTCAGTTCCATGTGATAATGGTGATCACAAAATAGCAATCGCCGTTACGAGTGTACATCGACGAAAAACAAAAACAGTAATGTACACTCCCAGCGAGACAAGTAGGGCAAAAATAAATGTTTATCTTATTATTTAAGTGGGGGATGCACTCTATGTACCCCCCTTAATAATGATTATCAACTGGGGAGGGTGCATGTTGGGGAGGGGGAGAACCTTGAAAAAAAAATAAACTCCCGCTTGCAAAAGGCAAAAAATATTGTGCTCCTCCCCAGGCCTGAACCCTGCTCCCTCCCAACTGTAGCCAGCCGCCCTCATCATCACACCACATAGCCAGCTCAGCAGCCTCTCATTACACTACCTCCCACATACCTTCCCTCATTTTTCATTCCTGTCCTGTGGTTCTGGTAACCTTCCTGTTAGCCGGTCGCTACCCTTTCAGGGTAGTTCACATAACAAGCACTGAACATGAGTTGCTCATATCTGAGTCGTTAAAGTTCAGTCACCGTTATGACTGTATTCCCTTACCCTCAATATTCTCCAGGAGACTAATTAGCCTGATGATGGAGTACCAGCCCTGATTCTCTTAACCATCAACTCACTTGGACAACTGCTGAATTTTTCCATAACAATGCTCAGGTCCCTATTGAGATCCATTATATCGTCAGGCTCTCGCATCCTTCCTCAGCCTCATCAGGGAGCCGGGTATGGGTTGCTGAAATCTCTGCCAATCCAATAACTGCTGACTGTAAATGGATTATTTGGGCAGTGACAGTCATGAAACCTACTCAGCCCTAATGCTGTACATTTAGGAGCTGGTTTGTTATGGCAGTGTAGTATCCATTTTTCTCCTTCCCCTTTCCTGCCTCTGCTGCCATGCTCCGGGCTGTAGTAGAGGAATCACTGGATGAGTCAACGGCTTTAAGTTTGGGTTCTAAAGTAATAGTGGACTGTTTCTTACCATTATGTCCTATTGCCATTGATGTACTCTGTATTCATCATCTGCTATAATTAGCTCCCGACGCTTTAAATAGTTTTGCTGTTTTTTCTTTGCAAAAATTATTCGGTGCTTTTCAGACCCACGCTTAACTACAACTGCCATGTCTGATGCCAAGTCATGGCCCCTGTTCTGCAGGATCATGCAGGGAACTTTGTAACAAATCAGGATAAGATTAGGGAGTTAGTAGAACAACAGTTGGAAAAGGATACTATTTGCACAAGTGAAAAGGCCACAAAAATGTATTAAAGTTGTCAAGACAAGTTTAAAAGGAAAAATGACCAATAAAATGGGATTTAAACAATTTATTTTAAAAGCAAAAACACATTTTAGCCATGTAAAAGTTTTTTTTACACAAATTATTGCTAATGTATTTTAAAAGACAAAAACACATTTTAGTCATGTAAAACTTTTTTTTTACACAAATTATTACTAATGTATTTTAGAAGACAAAAAATAATTTTAGTCATACAAAAGATTACTTTGACACAAATTATTAATAAGGCTCATTATTTAAAGAATGTTGGCCTTGTGGTTTGTATTGATAAATGCACAGATTATTCATTGACACAAAAGTTTTGAATACCATATTCATTATATTAGTAGCCAGGTATACTATTGCACACCATGGTACTAGCAAAACACTAATATCAAATGGACTCCCTCTGAGCGATGGGCAATTTGACAGTATATATGTGCGTCTAGCCTTTTTCAATATATTTGTCATATGCTACATGTCTAAGTCTGAATCATCTGTAGTATCAGACTCATCTGGATCCACACTGGCAACTTTTTGAGGATTATAACAGTCCTCACCACCAGTACCCACGCAAGCCTGTGTGACGCCAGGATCTGCCTGGAACAACTGTAGTTGCACTCACACTTGGCTTTTTTACTGCCACATGTAGTGAGTTCCAGGAGTGCTTTTGGGTCAGGTGTCTGTGTCATTAGTGTTGGAGAAATGTGTCCACCCTTGTCGTGATGCCTGAAATTTTCAGTTGGGGATGGGATGTCAGACTGAGCCTCCAGGGCATGGTTTCAGATAAGGGAATGGTGATTTGTGTGCTTGGTATGTTGCAGAAGACTATCAGAAGTTAGGGGGAGGGCTTGTTCCAGGCCTGTTTGCAACATAAAAGCTTATATTGCACAACATTTATATCCGCTGAGTTAGAAGTTGGGTCAGAGAGAAGTGTTATGAGATGTTCTACAGATTTCAACTGTGCAGAAGGTATATCCACTGCAGTGCAAACTTGGTAAGGCTTCCAAATTTGTATGGAATCTTTTTGACAAGCTTACATGGCTTTAGTTTGCCAACACTTGCAAGACTACTGATTGAATCACACCGTCAGTGTGGGTACTATTGGCCACATTCTGTTAGTCATTTGTCAAGTTCAGCTGCTATGGTGTGGGTTGGTATAATCCTAGCTTTATCCTTCACATCAGTATGAAACAAAGCTCTTGAGTTGCTTCCAACTTGTGAATAAAATGTACACAGAGAACTGCAATGTTAGTATCTGGAGACCACACCACTGCACGAGGATATTCTTGAGCAGCATGTGCAACATGAAGTAGAAGCTAAGTATCTGCTTCTTCGTGTGATGAGAATAAATC
This sequence comes from Neoceratodus forsteri, assembly GCA_016271365.2. Taxonomy (NCBI): domain Eukaryota; kingdom Metazoa; phylum Chordata; order Ceratodontiformes; family Ceratodontidae; genus Neoceratodus; species Neoceratodus forsteri. The sequence continues at coordinate 288,739,519 of CM057454.1, forward strand.
TTCTTGATCTACAACTCCACTTGAAGCGACCATGTGAGCAATGAGGCTATCCTTGAATCCACCTATAATAACCATTTTCAGATCTGGACCAATTAAAGTTTCTACTATATCACACCATGACTCTCACAGGAATTTTACTAGATGTTCTTTATTCCCGGGATTTCCAATTAATTTACTCCACTGTGTTGTGATGGGTGATTTGAGACCATGGATTTTGACTTCATTGCTTTGCGAGGATTACCTTCATGCACTCTTAAAAGCTTTAATTGAATCTTTGACATCATATTGATCAAAGACAATATCTACTCTTTTGCAGCTCTCATAACTCTGTAGAGGCTGGCATACTATTCTGAAGACCAGTTCAGCAAGTTCTCCAAATCTAGTTGCACCTCCTTGCTGGACAATTTGTAAAACAGCCATACTATCCAATATCCAAGCTGTGGGCATGTTTGTTGCTGGCAGTTGATACTTTGACTCTGCTTATTTTTATAATTCAGGCAATAGCTTACTCTTTCAGCCTTGTTCAGGATACTATCAGAGTGTGCTAGAGCTTAAGGAACTGTGGAAAGCTCATGGATGAAAACTCAGACCAATCTCTATTGCTTGTGCAGCTAATACAGGACTGCTAAACAACACCTTGTCTGCATTGATAGTCACAGTCTTATCACTACTAACTTTCGATTTAATCTTCTTGCTTAGAGAGGCAAATGCCTTGATGTTGAGCTTGTGCAGTGGTTTAAAGCATCCAGTGGTATTTGAATTTAGTCTGTTTTCTGCAAACTGTTTCATTGCTTTGATTCCTGTATCATTTGCAGTAACAAGCTTTGTAGCAACCTCTGCAGGTGCAACAATGCCAGTTGCAATGTTGGTGAGTGCTATCAAGTCCAGCATTCAAATCAAATGGCTTTATCATGGAGTCAGTGATTGCGTTAACAATCTTATTTACATCTTCTTCATTTTGTTGCATGTGCTGTGGTGCAGCCTCCTTGTGTTTTCATTGTGAAATGTCTGAGTCTACCATATCACACATTAACTTCATGGAAGTTGTGATAGCTGAGTGGTGATGAGCAGTGATGAACCATCTAGCCAAGGCTCCTAGTTTTAAAGTGAAACCCACTTATACCCCCATTTACTTTACTATCACAGTTTACTGTTTGTTCAAGTGTCATTATGTCCAGACTTTGCTGAATTTATTTCTAGACTGAGCTACAGCATGATTTCCTTGCACAAACTGCTCATGAACTTCTGGGGAACAATCTGGCTGAAGCTTCATATCAGTGATGTACAGAGATTCCCAGCAGGCATAGTTGATGTGGTCAAAGGCAAAAAAAAGTGGTAGCATCTCTACAAACACCGTAAGATGTAGGTCCCAGTTACTTTCACGTTCTGCTCTAATAAACTGCATTAGGATGTTAACCATTTCAATGTAATCATCCCAGAATGCAAATGATTGGAAAGTTGCTTTTCCAAAATTGTGGAATCTGTGCAATGCATCCTTTATATTCTGAGGGCAACACTCAGCTGGGAAAGTGTTGCTACTTGGCTTGTTGCATCATTGTTTGATACCACATTTTGAAATTCCTGGAGCTTGCTGTTGATGAGGTCTGCGTCACAATCAATCTCATTATCTTGTACCCAGTTACAAAATGCTTGCCGCTTCAGTCTGGACAGAACCTCCATTACAAGCTTGTGAGCCCTCACTCCACGGTTGTATGATTTGCTTTTAAGTAGATTGCTTGCTGTGTTGGTACCATACACCTGAGATTTTATGAGTATGTCTTCCAGACCACTCTCTTCATACATCTTTCCAATTACAGCTTGAAATGTCTGCACTGCATGGAAACCACCTATTCTCAAGATTGTTTTCTGAAATTCCTCTGGGCTCCTCCACTAAATCTCTTTGGCCTTAAAATATATATCTTCGTCAAATGTCAAGACAGTGTAATCTTGGCCAAGAGTCCTAGACATCTTGCAGATGTTCTTCATTACAGTGAAAACTCCTTTCCTGTATTCTGTACTCCTATAGCCTGTATCCTGTAACATCCTGCACTCCATTCAGTAGGTGATGCTGGCAGCATTGGACAGTTTCCAATAGATGTTACTGTTGGTAAGGTAGATGAAATCATCACATTAAAAGCTGTCAATCCTGATACTTGCTGAGTATTCTTCTTTTCAAACTCAACCTCAGATAGCTTAGTTGGGCAGCATCTTAGAATTAGCCATTGCAGATCAAAGATGATGGCTTGTCGGCAAGCCTCAACATCAGTATAACAGTTACTTTTTACTTTTCCCACAAGATTTGTTGTAGGGCATCAGCCATGAGGATTGTTATCCAGAATGGCTTGACACGTTTCAGGAGTTTCAAGTGATCATGTTCATAGTGCTTTTTTCTTTGAGCCTGAGCTGCCACTGTGCCAAAGCTGCCTTCCAGAATTATGGGAGTCTGATGCTGATATACTACCATAGTTGTGGCATGGGTTGTGTGCTTTCCATTTTATGTTTCCTCATTTAGATTGTCAGCAGCAAACTGAACAAGCTCCCCATGCTGTATGTTTAATGGAAATATGATAGTATCCCTGGCAGATTTTTCATGATGCTCCATTGCAATAGCTGTGTCAGTTCTCTCTCTAGGGTTTCATAACTGACACAGTGTGCTAGCTTGTGCACCATTGTTACTACATGTTTAGAGCCAGTCATATGGTGTATGGACATTGCAAACCCAACATATTTAGGTGTATGCTTTGCACCTCTGGATACTATATGAATGAAGTCCTGACTAACTGATAATATCTGTCTGTGGAAGGTCTTGTTAGTGGCTGTTACTAAAGGACTGCCATCTTCAATAGGTTCATCACCGACATCCCCTTGGAATACCCATTTCAGGAACCTACAGTATACACATTGTCAGGAATCATTTTTAATGCTTGTTCTAAACTGATAATGGATTATCTATTGGATTAACATCCAGATCCTCACACATTTTGAGTTCACTATGGAGGACCTGTGCTGCAGGAAACAGCATAGATGAGGTTGAATATTTATCTTTATTTTCAGAAGTAGGGAGAGGGTTTTCCTTTTCATACTGTTGCTTTGAATGCAACCGGGAAGCTATGTTGATGACATCTTCCAAAGACACAGCACTACTATAAGCAAGCTCTGTTTTACTTGTGTTATGCTGCCTTTAAAAAATGATTTGGTCACCAAAATAATTTGTTAGTCTCGTCTTTAGTTTCTCACTTCAGTAACTCTCACTGCTAGGAACTGTGCCTTTCAGAATATCCTGGTATCTCTCTAACAGGTAAGGCATGGACAAGGCGTTTCTGCTGATAATGAGGTCATTATTAATTTTAGAAATCAGTTCACTGAAACATGCTTAATACATAGACTCATCTTCATTGTCACTGCATAGTGAAGATTTTGACTGTACGTTTCTTTTGCTGGTGAAAGTACTATGGCAGTCTTTGTGGTACTTTGCTACGAATACATTTAAGTCTAGGCCAGCTATTCACTTTAAGACTGTGTTGTCTTCTTTGGCTTCAGCTGCATCAAGCAGAGTTTCTTGCCCTCTGAAGGTTACAACCTCTGATAGATTTTTATCTTTTTTGTCATACACCTTCTGGCATATTATACCCAAATTACAGTCAACAGGCTGGTGAATTGATTGTCTACTTCTCTGAGCTTGAACACAGATCAGTAATAGCAGAAGAGCCAGGAATTGAGCTTCTTCTTCGAACCTTCAAAATGCTTCAGGTTTGTTTTGCTGGTGTAGGACTGATGGTAGTGTGCATGATAATGAACTGCAGGCAAAACTAATAATGCATCAATGTCTAATGGTTACACTATCTGATAAACATGGCCTTTTCTAAAAAGGCATGCATTATAAAATGCCTTTAGTCTTCCAGGGGTTGCAGTCCTCAGGTTTTCCTGTGTTGTTATTTGGCAGATGATACACTTGGACCAGTCACTAGTCATTTTTTTTTTGTGAGGAGGGTCAAAGTCTCAGCAGGGTCTTCAGACATTTTGCTGCCTCTCAGTTATTGTTATTCCCCCAAAAAATAGAAATGCCATTAGAAATATGTTCATTAGTATATTATTCATCTTGTAAAATTATAAAAAGAAAACACCATTTGTCCATATTTTATAGCTCTAAAACATGATGTTGAAATAAGCTATTTTCTTTATAAATTATATAGTGTAAGCGACTCATAAATTACACATACTATATAGACACAACAACAAGCAGAGAACATTTTTAAGTAACTTTGCCATAATTAAATGAGTATAGGATGAAAATACTATAAAATTATACATATGTTAAAAAAGAGTTATTATTTTGACTTTTTCAAGAAATTCGTGAAGCCAATTTGACATTTTAGGAAAGCATTCATCTTTCTCAAAGTTACCACTGTATAATACCACATCCACCCTAAAATCACTCTTAATGGTTTTATCTCTTCATAAAAAAGTGTTAAACCTTTTTTGACGGGGGGGGTGCTTCCAATTTCAAATGTAGGTGGGGGCTTTCCATTTGGGCCCCCAGACTATAATGTGACGGGAGAGATAAGGAAGATATACAAAAGTTTTTGGGGACTGTGAGGTGTAAGGTAACCAAGGCAGACAAAAATAATTTTGTATCTCACATTATAGTACAAGATGTGGATACAGTAATAAAATCTTTAAAAATAGGCTTATCCCCTGGATGGAATGAGATACCTACTGAGTTCTAAAAATTTTTTAGGGAACAGAAGGCTAACTTTTTGACAAAAGGTTTTTCTTACTTTTTGTCTCAGGCTCAAGCCCCATCTACCTTCACAAAAGTTTTAATTATTTTCTCATAAAAGCATGGGGACAGGACGTTACTTCAAAATTGGAGGCCTATTTGTCTCCTAAACTCAGATTTTAAAATTCTATCTAAAATATGACATAGTAGATTAAGAGAAACAGCAAAGTATTTCATTAATCCAGTACAGAATTGTACATTACCTAATAGAAATATACAAGATAACCTTTTTTTAATAGGGGAGGTATGGGAATATAATGCAAGGAACAACTATTCTGTTCTTCTTTTGTCTCTAGACCAAAGTAAAGTATTTGTCAGAATTAATCATGATTTTCTTTTGCACGTATCATTGAAATATGGTATCCTTGAAGGAGTTGTGAAATGGTTACAAGGTTTATATGAAAATATATTGGGGGTACCTCTGGAAACACTGAAGGAGCAGGACAGGGAACTGTACCATTTAAAGCAGAAGGAAGTGGGGAAGGCAGTAAGAATAGTAAAGGCCCAAACTGAGGAAAAGATAACCAACTCAGTTAAGAAGTGGGATAAAGCTTTTTAAAGATACATTAGGGAGCCAAGAAAGACCAAGAGAGGGATAATGAAACTTAGTAAAGGGGAGGGGAGTGGGTAGAGGGTGACAGTGAAAAAGCAGAGCTACAGAATGAATACTTCTGCTCAGTACTCACAAAAGAAGAGGGGAAGGTACCTAAACCAAACAATAGAAGTACCCTTAATAGGGGGTAGATACCAGTCCATTCACAGAAGAAAGAGTTCTGAAAGAACTCCTAAAACTGAAGGTGGACAAAGCAGTGGGGCCTGATTGGATTCACCCTAGAATTCTAAATGAACTAAGGGGAGAACTAGTGAAATTACTGACTACCCTTTTTAACAAATCATGGAAGGATGATGTGGTACCTGAGGACTGGAGGAGGGCAGATGGGATTCCTCTTCACAAAAGCAGGAGCAAGACAGAGGCAGGAAACAATAGACCTATTAGTTTGACCTCAGTGGTAGGGAAAATAATGGAATCATTTCTGAAAGAAAGAATTGTTGAGTACCTAGATGCCAGCAGGGCACAGGACCCAAGGCAGCATGGATTCACAGCAGAAAGGTCATGTCAGATGAATTTAATAGATTTCTTTGACTGGGTAACCAAAGTAGTAGACCTCGGTGGGGCTGTGGACATGGTCTACCTTGACTTTATCAAGGCATTTGACACAGTCCCACACAAAAGATTAATAAACAAGTTAGCCAGCCTGGGAGTTGGTCCTGGGGTGGTAACCAGGATCAAAAATTGGCTGGACAACAGGACGCAGAGGGCAATAGTAAATGGAGTCCACTCTGAAGAAAGGGGGATTACTAGTGGGGTGCCAGAGGGTTCACTACAGGGACCGGTCCTCTTTGATGTCATTATAGGTGACATTGCAGAGGGACTGGAAGGAAATGTATGCCTCTTTGCAGACAACACAAAGATCTGGGTTGATACACAAGGGGGTGGAAAGGAGAAGAAGGGACTTGGCAAGGCTGGAAGAATGGTCAGAACTATGGCAGCTAAGATTCAGTGCAATGAAGTGCAAAGTAATGCATCTGGAAAACAAAAACTCAGAGGAAGAGTACACAATGGGGGGTACTAACAACAACCAAAATTGAAAGGGACATGGGGGTAGTCATATCAGGTGAACTAAAGGTAGGCAATCAATGTAAAAAGGCAGTAAGGAGGGCTAGGGAGATACTGGGATGCATAAGGAGAGGCATCACCAGTAGAAAACAGGAAGTTGTTATCCCTCTGTACAGACAGTTTGTGAGGCACCATGTGGAGTACTGTGTGCAGTTCTGGAGACCCCATCTCCACAAGGACATAGACAGGATGGAGACAGTCTAGAGGAGGGCAACTAAAATGGTGCTGGGTCTGCATCAGAAGCCATATGAAGAGAGACTAAAAGAGTTTAATAATGTATACCCTTGAGGGGAGGAACAGTATAGAAACTTTCAAGTACCTCAAGGGAATCAACAAAGTCCAAGAAGGTTGCTTCTTTCTGAAAAAGAGATGTGCAAGAACAAGGGAGCACAATTTGAAGATAGAGGAGGGACAGCTCAGGAGCAACATGAGGAAATATTTTTTCATGCAGAGGGTGGTGTACACATGGAATGGCCTTTCTGATGAGGTCACTGGGTAAAAACAGTGGGGAAATTCAAGAATGCATGGGACAGACATAAGACAATTCTATTGGGGGTAGGAGGAAGTAGTCTGTTGATTAACTAGTATCTGCAGCTTATCTAATAGGTAGGGAAATGGGCAGACTGGGTGGGCCAAGCAGTCCTTATCTGCCATCAAAGTCTATGGGTCCGATTCCAAGTCACGTGACGGTTAGCGCTTAGGCAATTTCGCCATACCATATGGTGCAAATCGCAACTTACACCATGAGTAATGCGAGTTGCAATTCCAAGTTGCAGCTTGTGCCATGCCACATGCGGATTGCTCCAAGAATGGGCTATGCCACCCACTATGCCCGCAACCCACTGCGGTGTGGTGCAAGGGTGGTTTACAGCAGCACCTGCACTCTATTCTGAAAGGGTGGCTGCCATAACCCAGATCCACTAGTCTAGGTCCCGTAATCATGCAGCGGTTAGATCAACATGAAAGTGGTCTAAGGGGCATCTGTCCTGGTAAAACAATGGATGCTCCCCTTGCAGTACCACAGAACAAACATTGCTATGCCCCGTGGACCCCCCAGCACAGTGTTGCCCCCAACCCCCTGTATCTCTGCGTTCCTCGGGTCTGTTATGTGCCGTGCCCTCCCTTGCACCTGTGCCATCCAGCCTACCCCAACAAGGCCCCCAGAGGAGGGTGGCATGTTCCATAGTGGGAAGGCTCCAGGGGGGCAGTTACATGTGGTCTGCAACTTGAGGTACCCAGGTCCATTGTGCCATTCCTGTGGTGCAAGCCTGCAGCTGCCATAAGTCATGGGTTGTAGGTGCTGGGGACCCTGCCTGTCTAGGAATAGGTTGCAGGGTCCCCGGCGTAGAGGCGTATGGTGCAACTCGCATATGCCCGCGAATTGCATCATGCGTTCTGGAATTGGGCCCTATGTTTCTATGTTTCAGTGTTTATGTGTTGAAACACTAAAAGCAGAAACTAATCAATTATTGTTTGTGCATTTAAAACCTGAATTTTAATGCATTAATTTACAATTAAAAGAACTGTAAGCAACTTCATTAATGTTAATGAAAATACACAATTATAGCACTGTGTAGTCTCTGGGACCCAGTTCAAGCTCAGCATCTTCAAGGTGTATTACAGGCAAACTGTCATCGCTGAAATTGTCTCTGTCAGGGAACAAATCCATTGATGTCTCTGATGGGGTAGATGTATAGGGAGCTTAATCCATTGTTGAAGATGTGCCTCGTGTCGCTTTAAAGAAGTTGGTGATCCTGCTGTGTTTTGCCTCTTGGACCACGTGTTTGGTTATGTCATCACTGATTTCTATCAAGTGCTCCCAGCAGTACACTTGTCCTCTTTGTTGGCACCTCTTCAGCTCCACTGATAAACTGGACAGTACTTCTGATGTGGACACTTAGTAAAGCTCATACTGGCTATCACTTTTATCTTCATTGTACATCTCTCCTGCAGGTGACTTTTTTGTGGCACTGATAACTTCGGCATTTGTCAGCTTGCCGACTGTGGGCTCATCATTGTCCATTTCAACAAAAGCTGCGAAAGCACCAGCATCCTTGCATGCAGGGACACGGACATTATCTAGTGCAGAGGATGATGTTGATGTTGATCCTGCTTGCCCTGCCAGCTCTGTGTTGCCACAGAAAGAAAAAACAGCTTTACAGTAACAGTTCTTTATGGTGGCTGTCATTTCAGACCTCCATGCTTTGTGCAGCATGTACAGAGCATCCAATAAATTAACGTTTCATGCAATCTCTCCTGCAAGATCACCCTGTCCATCATCAATTGTTTTAACAATTTTACTGGCAGCAAGGTACCTATAGTGGCCTTTCAGATTTTTGATTATACCCATGTCCAGTGGCTGCAAAATGCTTGTTATGTTGGGGGAAGGGGAAACATCAATTTTATGTGCCACAGCCTCTGGGTGAGTTCATGGGGTTGTTTGTTGCAGTTGTTGACCAGAAGAAAGATCTTGAGGTGGCTTCATCTTAGCTCTGACTCCCAGCCAAGTAGCCAATCCTGGAAAATTGAGGAGGTCATCCATGCATTACAGGATGATGTGTAGGCTACCGAGATGCATTTAAAATCTTTAGGCAAGCAATCGTGTTTCTTGATCTTGCCTGTGATTAACAACTTTTTCTTTTCTGTGTCCGATGCATTTGCACAGCAGAGGACTGAAATGGGGTCCTTAGCTTTCTTTCCCCCCATGATCTCCTGGTTTCACATGGCATGACCACAAGCAGGAAAGCCACTGTAAAAAGGAGTGGTCTCATCGGCATTAAAGACATCATTTGGACTGTAAGTGGCAAGTAAGCCCAGAAGAATCTCATTTACCCAGTACTGTGAGGCAGCAGAAATGGCATCTTGCTTCTGGCCATGTTCACGCTTAAAAACAATCTGGTGGTGGAGATTCAAGCAAGAATGCCACCCATCCACGGCTTCAAAGTCAGTGTGCCCCATTTGTGCTGGCAGTGCCTGTGCTTTGGTTTTCAGCATTAGCCCTGAGATACAGGCTCTCTTGCTCAGGGCATGCTGAAACCAAACCAAAACAGCATCTCCCATGATGCTGTCTTTGCCTTCATGTTTCCTTTTCCTTTGAGGAATGGCTTTTGACCACCACTCAGAAAGGATAGCATCTATATTTTTGCTAATCCTCCCAGCCTGGCTTTTTGAGATGTGAAACTGAGCAGCAACAGATGACAGTGAAGTTGTCGGGTTCTGTAAGGCTTCCAGAACCTTTACACAATCAGCGATTGAAAGCTCATTATCAGACTGAGACATTACTGCGCTCTGTGAGAGGAAACACTAATCTGATACAGCAAGCATTTGCCACAAAAAAAGGTAAGACTCTTACCTCAAATAAACTCCTCCCCCCACAGGAAGGAGCAGTCACAATAAAGGATAATAGGGTCAAAAGACCACCAAAAAAACAGAAATCCTACAAAGTGAAGCAGGGGGACGAAAACAGATAATGGAACAAAAAGATAAAAGGGAACATGGGGGAGTAAGGAGACAGGGAACTAAACGTGGAAAGCATTATGCATAAATGCTTGCAGCCTGGGAAACAAAATTCTGGATCTGGAGGCATTAATGGGGGAAGTAGACCTGTACATAGTGGCAGTTACAGAAATGTGGTACACGGAAAACCATGAATGGGATGTAGCCATATCAGGATACATGCTTTTCAGAAAAGACAGGGAGGGAAGAAAGGGAGGAGCTGTGGCCATGTACATGAGGGAGGGAATCAAAGCAACCAAGGTTCAGGGGCTGCAGAAGGGAGCAGAGGCACTGTGGGTCATCCTGCAGACAGGAAGTAGAACCTGCATTAGAATAGGGGTGATCTACAGACCTCTGGCACAGGGGGAAGAATCAGATGAAGCACTAGTGGAAACCATCCACAAAATGGCAACCAAAGGGGAAATACTGCTGCTGGGGGACTTCAACCTGCTGGATGTAGATTGGAGCACCCAGACAGCAAGTACAGCCAAAAGTAGGAACATACTGACAGCACTGCAGGGGGCAAGCCTCAGACAGTTAGTCACTGAACCCACCCACGAGGGGGTTATACTAGACCTGGTGCTCACCAATGGGGAAAGGGATAAGGAGGTTAAAGTAGGCAGCCATATAGGAACCAGTGACCACAAGACAGTGTGGTTTAAAGTAACTATGATGGAGGATGCAAACCACACTAAAGTCAAGGTCCTGGACTTCAAGAGGGCCAACTTCAGCAAAATGACAGAGTGTCTAAGTGAAGCCCTGGCAAAAGAGGACATGGGGATGTACTGGGAAAAACAGTGGTCGATCCTCAAGTGGGCCTTAACAAAAGTAAATAACCTCTGTGTGAAACAACAAAGCAACAGTAAGTGAAATAAATTACCACTTTGATTCTCGAGAGAAGTGTCCAGAAATGTGAGGGATAAAAGAAATGCATTTAGGAGATAGAAAGAAACACACAGGGAAGAGGACAGGGAGCAGTATCTGGAGAAGCGGAGGGAGGCAGGAAAGGCAATCAGAAGTGCAAAGGTGCAAACATAGCTAAATATAGCACAGGCCATAAAGAAAGGGGATAAGACCTTCTTCAGATATATCGGAGAGGAAGAAGGAGAGGGTTGGGATTGTCAGTATAATGGAAGAGGGAGGAGGGTGTACAGAGGAGGACTCAGAAAAGACAAATATACTGAACAAATACTTTTGCTCAGTTTTCACGAAGGAAGGGGAAGGCAAAGGCCCACAGCTCAGATGAAAAAATGGACATGGAGGGGAGCTTGACACCACTCCGTTCACAGTTGAAAGAGTCCTGGAGGAACTCAGGAACCTGAAAACAGGCAAAGCAATGGAGTTGGATGGGATCCACCCCAGGATATTAAAGGAGCTCAGAGAGGTGCTGGCAACCCTGCTGACCATCCTATTCAACAAATCGCTGGAGACAGAGGAGGTCCCAGAAGATTGGAGAAGGGCAAATGTGGTCCCACTTTACAAAAGTGGGAGCTGGGAGGAGGCAGAAAACTACAGACCAGTCAGCCTGACTTCAGTGGTGGGGAAACTTATGGAGACACTGCTGAAGGAGAGGATTGTGTCATTCTTTGCAGCTGGGGGAGCACAGTATCCAAGGCAGCATGGATTCACAGCAAGAAGGTCATGCCAAACAAATCTAATAGATTTGTTTGACTTGGTGACCAGGGAGGTGGATCAGAAATGTAGTCTGCTTAGATTTTAGAAAGGCCTTTGACACCGTCCTACATAGAAGGTTGGCAAACAAGTTAGATAGCATTGGGGTGGGCCCCAAGGTAGTAAACTGGGTCAGTAATTGGTTAAAGTATTATGTACTAATATAAATCCTATGCATAATAAGGACAGGGGACATAATTTAAGAATGAATAGCCTAGATATTCAAGCCATCAGAACATATAACAGGTTCAGAGATGCAATGTTACAATTTTCTATTTCCAGAACTTGGAACAAGTTGTTGAATGAATTAGAGAGCATCTCAACTCATAGTACCTTCCAAAAAGCTCTGAAACAGTACCTATATCACACTTGCACCTGTTCTTGAAAATTAAGCACTTACTGCTGTAACTGGTTTTATGTTTTATATTAGTACATCTTCTTGTTTTAGATGTTTTTTACAGGATATTGTTGCAAATAGGGTTTTACCCTAACAATCTATTACCTGTATAAAAATAAACTTTTATTCATTCATTCATTCATTCATTCAAAGTGTAGGACACAGAGGTTACTGGTAAATGGTGTTCATTCTGAGGAGTGGGAGGTGACCAGTGGGGTGCCACAGGGATCTGTCCTGGGACTGGTCATCTTCAATGTCTTTATAAGTGGCATTGCAGAAGGGCTGGAGGGGAAAGTATGTTTTTTTGCAAACAGCACCAAGATCTGCAACAGGATTGACACTTTGGAGGAGATAGAAAAAATGAGGAGGGACCTGGCCAGGTTGGAGTAGTGGTCAGAAACGTGGCAGCTTTGATTCAAGGCCAAGAAGTGCAGTCTTGCACTAAGGGAGCAGAAACTCTAAAGAGGTGTACAAAATGGGGAGGGGGTACTGGCAGCCACCAGGCAGGAATGAACCCTGGGGATACTCATATTAGATGACCTGAAGGCAACCAAGCAGTACTAGAAGGCTGTGGGGAAAGCCAGTATGATGGTGGGGAGCATTGGGAGGGGTGTCACCAGCAGAAAGAAGGAGGTGGTTATGCCACTGTACAGATCGCTGGTGAGACCACAGCTGGAGTACTGTGTCCAGTTCTGGAGACCACATCTCTGGAAGGACATAGACAGACTGGAGGCAGTCCAGAGGAGGGCTACAAAGATGATGGATGGCATGCATGGAAAGTCCTATGAAGTAAGGCTAGGGGTACTCAATATATATTCCCTGAAAGAGAGGAGAGAGAGGGGGGTATGTTTACTACCTTGTGCCCCATGCCCATGCTACCCATCTTGTTAACCAGCCTTTTATGCAGGATGGTGTTGAAGGCCTTTCTGAAGTTGAGGTAGGCGACGTCAACCCCCCCAATTTACTTCATTGGTCACCCAGTCAAAAAAACCTATCAGATTTGTCTGAAATGACCTCATTTCTATGAATCCATGTTGCTTTGGATCCAGGGCAGCACTGGATTCCAAGTGTGCCATCATACCTCTCAGCTGTACCACATTATGAGGAATGTTCCTCATTTTACCTCACAAAAGCTCCATGTTCCACATTGTGAGGACTTGTTCCACATTCAAAGTCAACATTTTAAAGCACAAAATCCATAGTAAATGATACAAAATATATATTATTCAATTAGCAACAGAGTTTCTGAACATAAATGCAACATTTTAACAGTGTTTTGAGCTTCTTAGGTAAAGATTTGATTAAGTGTTCCACATTTTGCCCATTTGTTCCACATTTTGACAGGCAATGTTCCACATTTGGGGGACAAAAGGTTGAGAGGTATGTGTGCCACTATTTTTTTTTAAGCAGTGCTTCCATGATCTTACCCACTACTGAGGTGAGGCTGACCAGCCTATAGTTCCCTGCCTCTTCTCTACTTCCACAATTGGACAGAGGGTCTACATGTGCCCTCCTCCAGTCCTCTGGAAAAACTCCTGTGTTGAGTGACTCAGTGAACAGGGCTGCCAGAGGTGCTGCTATCTCTCTCCGCAGCTCCCTTAATATCCTTGGGTATATGCCATCCAGCCCCATTTCTTTGTCCACCTTCCACTTTGTAAGCTCTTCCAGGACTCTCTCCACTGTGAATGGACTTGTGTTTAACTCTCTCCCCCCACCTTCGTATCTGTTAACCGCTGTGGTCTCAGACCCTTCCCCTCTTTAATGAATACTGAAGAGAAGTATTTGTTCAGTATTTCTGCCTTCTCCAGGTCCCCCTCCTTACATTCACCTGTATCCTCTCAGAGCCTTTCAATGCCTCCCCTGGTTTCCTTTTTCGCTGATGTATCTATGGAATGTCTTGTCCTCTTTCTTCACTTACTGTGCTAATCTTTCTTCAGTCTGCACCTTTGCACTCCTTACAGCCTTCCCTGCTTCTCTCAGATTCTTTATGTACACCTCCCTGTCTTCCTCCAGCTGAGTCTCCTTATACTTCCTGAAACCTGCCCTTTTGCCCCTTTCCTTATCTGCCACATCCCTTGAGAACCATAGTGGTTTCCTCCTTCTCTTGCCTTTTTTACCATGTTGATACATTGGCTCGTCACCTCATCCATGGCCCTCTTCAGGTACTCCCACTGCTCCTTGACTCCTCCTCCTTTCTCCCTCCTCGCAAGGGCCTCTTTGATACACCTTCTCATATTAGCAAAGTCCACCATCCTAAAATCTAAGCCCTTTAACTTTATGTGCCTAGCTTTCGTCTCTGTCCCAATACTGAAGCACACTATGTGGTGGTCACTGGATCCCAGCTGACCTTCCACGAGGATGTCTGTGATTCTGTCCTGACTGGTCAGTATGAGGTCCAGAATCACCCTGTCTATAGTGAGATCAATCACCAGCTGTCTGAGGCCTACCTCCTGTAGGGAATTCAGGATGTTTAAAATCAACCCTACAATCTGTAATAGAATAGAATGACAAGCCAGGAACCTCCCCACAAATGTTATGGGACACGATCAAAATGGTCTTCCAGTGGAGGATAATCTCTATTGCCACAAAAAACAAAAGAGAACAGCAGAAACAACTGTCAGAGCTCACTATTACATTACAAGATCTGGAATCTAAACAAAAAGCAGAAATGGGACAAACCACTAGACACTGAGATTGAACAAATAAAACTTAAGCTTCAAGACTTACAGATAGAGAAAATAGAGATGGATAAGGATGGGAGAAGTGGGGAGGGAGGGCAGGGATATTAGCTCAAGCTGTGGACCCTGCAATAGGAGCAGGCTTGATAGACCAAATGGCCTTCTTCTGCTGGCTTCTTCATATGTTCATATGTAGAAAGCCCTCCACTATTTGAAACAGAAATATTATGATGGGGGGTCCAGAGCAATTACATTTTTGGCATACCAGCTCAGGCAACAGGGTGCCAGACCAGCTATCATTAAAATACACCACCACACAGAGGACAGATGGTCTACAGGAGCGAACACATCTCCAATGTCTTCATCACCTACTATGTATCCCTCTATAGCCCACAACAAGAAATAACTTTACTGGCCAAGCGCAACTTTCTCCAAGTATTAAATCTCCCCACATTGACACCCAAACAGGACACTAAACTGAGAACCCCTATAACTCACATAGAAATAGTAATAACAATCAGAGACCTGAAAACTGGAAAGTGCCCTGATCTGGACAGCTTCAGTGGAGAATTTTATAAAGCATTTCTTAAAGACATAACCCCTTTACTGAGGCAGGTTTTCAATGAGGTGTGGGGAGAGCCCTGCCACCCACCTGGAACTACGCCACCATAGCAGTTATATCAAAAGTCAAAAAGGACCTGACTCTGTGCAGTTCTTACAGGCCTATATCCCTCTTTAAGATAGACTGAAAAATATTCATCTCTATAATAGTGAAGAGACTCAATCCCCTGTTTCCCAACATCATTAATCTAGACCCGACAGGCTTTAGCATTGGCAGACAGGCTCTGGATAACATCAGATGTTCCATAAACATAATAGAGAATGTTAGATACAATCAGACCTCAGCATGTGTCATGAGCCTTGATGCTGAAAAATCCTTTGATAAAGTAGTATGGCTCTTTATTTTCCTTACCTTAGAAAATCTTGGCTTACCAAAGACATTCATAAAGGGAATACAGACCCTCTATGCCTCCCCCCAGGCTTATGTCCACACTAATGGGGGCATTTCCCCTAGATTTAATTTACATTGAGACATGAGGTAAGGCTGCCCCATCTCAACCCTATTATTCGCTATATACATTGAGCCCCTTGTGAATAGTATTCAATACAACATAGAGGGAATAAAGGTTGGTGGTTTTGTTGAAGAAAGATCCATATACACAGACAATGTATTATTATATCTGGCCTGCCCTGAGACCTCCATACCAGAGGTTTAGTCAGTCCTTGAAACATTTTGACATCATGCAGGGTACTCTCTTAATAAAACAGAAAAACGAAAGTCTTAAAAATTTTTTACAAACCCTTGGATCACATACTTAAGCTGCTTCCCCTAAACTGGATAGGGATGCAGATTAAGTACCTAAGGGTACATCTCACCCAAAATGTGACCAGACTGTTTGAGGCAAATGTTGTGCCACTAACCAAGAAGGTAAAGACAGACTTAAACCACTGGGCCCTGCTCAACTTTCCAATGTACTCCAGAATTCACTCACTAATTATGAATGTTCTTCCCATGTACTGTACTTGTACTTGTTTCAAAGCATTCCCTTCATAATAACCAGAAAACACTTCTAAAAATGGCAGCAACTTTTCTCTAAGTTTATCTGGGCCTCAAAACACCCTAGAACAAAATATAAACTTGTATAAGCCAGCAAACCCTCCAGGTAATCAGTCCAACTCTGACCACTTTCAGTATCTTCAAATCTGGACACATATACTGAAAAGAAGCAATACAACACCAGACAACCCCTTAGCTAAACCCTTACTAGATACCATAGAAGTGACCTTGAAACAAGAAACTATAAAAGGGCATAGTTCATCCCTCTATAAAGTCATTAGACCCCTACATGGCAACTATGCCACTCAAATAAAACAGAACTGGTCACAAGAAAATGACTTAGATCTCTCAGACAAGGACTGGATCAGTGTTTTTCAGTCAGAAATGAAAACTAAGAGCTCCCCATTATGGCATGTTTTTGCCTGGAAGATCAGAACCCACTTCTTTTTTTTTTTATTCAATATGCTTTATTGTTTGCTTTTTTTGTTTTTCCATACAAACATACAATCACGGGTATACAGGCATATAGGCGGGCAGTTCAGGTGGAATATCCATGACACAACACAAAAACATCTAACCAATACAGAAAGTAAATAACAGGAACTATTTACAACAATCCCCCCCCTCCAAAAACTAAACCCTTCCCCAAGCCAAGCAAGGTTGCTCAACATATGAACAAGAGATGGTCTGTTAATTTCGTAATTGAGGTAATTAAAATATGGGCTTCCATATAGCTAGTGAAGCATCCAAGGGACCCCAATTAGCACAGTAACTAATTTCTCCGTTTGCCATTGAGGCAATGTGTTTTTCCAACTGGAATGCCTGTAAGATTTCTTTATGCCATTCCGTGATCGATGGCAAGGGCTGGTGATTGAAGGGAGGGGCAACTAGTCACCAAAGAATTTTTGCTGTCACTTGTGCCAAGTACAGAGGATGGGGGTTCACTACTCATCCTTCCAGTGTCTCATGATTAATAATTTAACTGTGGCAGCAATTAAAGCCATATGCATTTTCTTCATTTTGGGGGTGGCAGGTGGGAAGCTATTTAATAAACATACCTCCGGGGTGAACACAGTGTCAAGCCCAAGAAGTGGGTCTAATCTTCCTCTAATGGATTGCCAGAAACTCTGAATTTTAGAACAAGTCCACAGCATGTGATATAGGGATCCTGGATAATCAGTGCATCTTGGGCACATAGGAGATAGGAGTCTACCAATTTGGTAAAATCTGACTGGAGTAAAATATAAATTGTGCATTATATTAAATTGAACAAGGCGTAGTCTATCCAGCTTCACTAATCTGTACATGCACTGCCAGATGCTTTGCCAAAAGTTGAATCTGGTACAAGAGATAGCTCTTGGGTCCAATAATAACAGACCCCTTGGGAAAGATGAGGATATATATCCCTCAAGACTTTGTATAACTTGGAAACCACATGGGGCTGGTTCACTACTTCAATGATTGAAAACAAAGAGACCCTTGGTGTTTGCATGTCCCATTCCTTGCCCAAGAAACTTAGCAGTGCATTTTTAAACTGCATATATTTAAACATCAGGCAATCTTGGCCCATAAAGCACTGCTGATATGCTAGTAATGTTATAATACCATCTGTAGTGTATATATCAGAGAGTCCTTTATCAATTAAATGAGGCCAATTCAAGGCCTGCATTGGTTTAGACCCAATGTTAGAGTGAGGATTGCCCAAAATGGCTGATCCAGGGATATATGCCAATTGATTGAAATATGGGTCTGCAATTGATGCAAAGCTCTACTGGACCAACCAATTGGAGTATTCCATAGCGATCTAGGGAGTGATTTAGGTGTATTGTATATCAAAGATACGAGGGAACAGCAATTCTGTTCCGCTAGATGTTTCTCTATAGGAAACCAAAGAGGAGTATAAGCATGAGGGTCACCAGAAGCTGCTTCACTTATCCAGTAGGCCATTTTACTGAGATGATGGGCACAATAATAGATGAAGAACGAGGGGGCTGCCAGTCTGCCATGGGACTTGGGGGCAGTAAGTTTGGCATAGGCATGGCAAACACCCTCCCCCACAAATAAAGGAATTGAGCTTTTTTGAAGTTTGAGGAACCATATTTTAGGAAAAAAGAAACCTAGCATGCCCAATGGGTACAAAAGGCAGGGGAGTACATTCATCTTGATAATATTGACTCTCTCCCACAGTGTGAGGGGAATTGCACTCCATCAGTCAAAATCTTTGCTTAAGGGTGTTCAGCAGGTCTGAGAAGTTAAGTTTTAACATCGTGGGTAAGTTTCTGGAGATTCAGATCACTAAATAAATCAGGGTCTCATGTTCCCATGAGAGGTTGTACATTGCCGCATCATGGTGGGAAACATGCATTTTTAGGGGAAATACCTTGGTTTTTGAAAGGTTAAGCTTATAGTGAGCCACCTTAGAGAATGTCTCCACTTCTAGTAAAAGCACTGGGATACTGTCCCGTGGTTCCACAACATGCAGTAGTAAGTCATCTGCATAGGCCGAGAGGGCATATCGACAGTCTCCAACTTGAATACCTTTTAAATTTGAGTGTGAAATGAGTCTTCTAATCAGGGGTTCAAGATAAAGGTTAAATAACAGGGGAGAAAGTGGGCATCCCTGCCTGGTGCCCCGACTTAACGAAAAAGGAGCTGAGAGGATACCATTGCACCAAATTTGTGCCACTGGGGAAGAATATAGAATTTTAACCTATGTCAAGAAAGCTTCAGGAAAACCAAAATAATTAAGGGATGTAAATAGGAAGTCCCAGGAGTCCCTATCAAAAGCCTTCTCTGCATCAAGGGACACAAAAGCCCCAGAGATATCCGAGTACCTCGCCACTGAGAGGAGATGCAAGAGTTTCCGCATGTAATCTCCCAAGGATCTTCCATTCATGAAGCCTATTTGTTCCTGACTAATAAGACATCCCATAAGGGGCTTTAACCTATTGGCAATTACTTTAGCCAAAATATTGACATCTGAGTTAAGGAGGGAGATTGGCCGATAGTTCTCCGGATGTTGGGGTTCCTTACCTGGTTTAGGTATTAGAGTAATAAGGGCATTCAGGAAATTTGCCTGTGATAGACCCTTCTCAAACCAGTAATTATAAACTTCTGTAAGTAGGGGAGCAAGGTCAGAGAGACAGGATTTATACAAATTATTAGGGAAACCAATGGGTCCAGGAGACTTAACAAGTGGGAGTTGTTCGATTGCCTGCTCCACTTCCTGGATTGTGACTGGGTTTTGTAAGCTCACTGCTTTATTAGGGGGTAGCTTAGGGAGGTCAACAGCAGCCAGATATGCAGCAATGTCCCTATCAGTGGGGCGTTCAGCTATGTTTTCAGAATATAGAGCACTAAAGAATTGCCAGAGGCCTTTTACTATATCTTCAGGGGCTGTGACTAAGAGACTTTTTTTTATCATACTTTAATCCTAGAATGAAGCAGGAGGTTCTAGCCTGTTTTAACCTGATTGCTAGTAGCTTGCTCACTTTTTCCCCTGAGTTCATATATTTCATTTTAACACGCTTCAGGGAGAGTTCTTCCCTACTATACATCAACTCAGAATATTGAGCTTGTAGACGAGGTAGTCTGAGCCACTCCATTTCTGGGGACTGAGGACCAAGTGAGGTTTCTATCCATCTGATTGATCTGAGTAGCAGTTCTGATTGCTTTTGTGCTTGCTGAAATTTAATGATAGCAAGATGTAAACATTCTCCCCTTAGGGCACATTTCAAGGCAGCCCAGAGTATGTCAACTTTCGGGACAGACCCCTTGTTAATCTCCAAAAACCAGGATATAAAATATTTGACCTATAATAGGGAGTTTTGCTTTTGGAGGAGCTGCGTGTTTAGGCACCATAAACTATTTCTTCGAATGCCTGGCCCAAGTATGAAAGTCACATAAACAGGCGAGTGATCAGATATAATCCTCCCACAATGGCCTATCTGCCTGCATACCCCCTTCCCTCTCACCTGCAGTGCTTATATCTAAGATTGCCCTTGGATGGTATGTCATGCTACCTAACATTTGGCACATTTTTAATTACTGGAATTTCCTAAGCCTCAGTCTCTTACTTCTTTTTATTGTGTAACTATGTATTATTATGTTGACTTTTGTATGTATGTATACCCCCATTCCTTCAATGTGGAACCTCTGTAAATGAGCAGTTCCTGCTCAAAGGTATTTGTAATCCTAGATTTCAATAAAATAAAAAAAATAAAAACCCTCGCATGTATCCCTGCATCAATGATACTAGGCAGTACAAACGAGCTTATTAGGATAAAATCTATTCTGAAGTATGTTTTATGGGGGGGCGGGGTGAAAAATAGGAATATTGGCGTACTTCAGGGTTTAATACCCTCCAGATATCTATCAGGTTTGCCCCAGTCATAAGATCTTTTAGTGCTAGTTGGGCAGGGGACAAGCCAACTTTTTCGAGGCCCTGATTTATCTTTATTTGGCTGCAAAGTGATATTCCAGTCACCTCCAAGAACTGTTAATTTGGGAGAATTTGAAATTATCTGGTTGAGTAGGTGAGTGAAGAATCGAGGAGTATCTAATTTTGGGCCATAGATTGTTCCCAGGAGGAGTGACTGGGATTCTAGTATCCTTTGAAGCAGTATATATCGTCCCTCAGGGTCCCAAACCTCCTGTTCCAGTTTAGAGGGGGGATTTGCTTGTAAATCAATATAACTACACCTCCACTATTTGAGGACACTCCAGAACCATAGGCATGTCCCACACAGTTTTTATGAAATAGGAGGGCATCCTCTCTCCGAAGATATGTTTCCTGCAAGCGGGCAATTCCTGCCTTTAAAGAGAATAGATATTTTGAGTATCACTTGCCTCTTGCATTTGTCCTGAGTTCCCCTTACATTCCAGCTTATAATTCTATAAGGGCTACTCATTAACTATTTACTGGAGGGAGTGGTATTTGAAAAACACAGACTTTTAACCCCAGGTTGAGGGCTTTAAGATTACCCATATCAGCCTTGCTAATATCGTAGGCAGGATTGAACCTACTCCATCTAAATCTAAAGCTTGGCTTGACCCCCACAGAACAACCAAATAAATGTTAGCTTATGCAATGGAGATAATATGTTGGCAATCCCTCCCTCCCTCCCTCCATCCATAACAATTTGGAACTTAAATCAAATACACCTTCTCCCCACCCAAAAAAAAACACAACACGGGAAAAGGGTAACCCCAGTTCTATCTAACTGCTCTGGCGTAACCCTCACCATCAGGTGATTTTACTTTCTGATTCGAGGCCACAAAACCTCCCACCACCCCCCTTCCTGCTTTGTTTCTACTTAAATGCAAGACACAGCGATAATTAACAATAACGATCTAGACCATAGTAACCAACTCTATATCAAGCATATAAACAGTTTAACGTGCATTCCAAAGTATAATAATGTTCTTTACAGTCCGAAAGAAAAGAAAGGTAAAAAAACAGTGTAAATTAACTATGTCCTCTAAAGGATCGTTCGAATGTTTTCCCTTCAGATCTTGAATGGAATCCCTTATTTGTCCTGAGAGAGCAAACAGACATTATTAGGTGATTCAATCACAAAGTCTGAGTGTCAGAGTGCCAGAAATTGATGAACGTAGCTTCTACCAGTCATGGGACAGCTATACTAAGATTGTGGCCATGTCTGTGGTAACCCTTAAAAATATCTCCGGGTTAATATTTAGTCTCATAGGTCTGGTTTTCATAGGGTAACAGAAAGTTCGCTCAAAGCTGGGAACACACAAAATTCACTCAAAGCTGGGAACACAAAGTTCGCTTAAGGCTGGTGTAAATAACGATAACTGCTCGCTTTTGCACTCGGCTTTAAAAGTTCCTCACATTCAGACCAAGCGATCTCATTTAAACAAATCCGGGAAGAAGGCTTTCAAATCCTGAACCGCTTGTTCTTTAGATTCAAACGAGAGCCATTGATCTCCTTTTTTAACCTGGGTATTCGTTTGGTATCTCATATGAAAGGGCATTCCAGCAGCTATTAATTTGGATACCAGCGGGTGCATTTCTTGATGTTTTATATGAACTGACTGAGGGAGATCCTGAGTTATGCATAGCCTACGTCCATCTCATTGCACCTCCTGCAGTTCCTTAATTTTCACAAGGATATGCTGCTTATCCAAAAAGTTGAGAAATTTGCAGATTAGGAGACGAGGTGGAGAGCCAGGCTGTGGAGGAGGAAGTAGAGCCTGATGCGCTCTTTCTACTATGTAAGTCGCCCCGTTTGGCGACGGACCTGCAATTTTTTCAAATAGCTTCTGTACAAACAGGATCGGTGCATTACCTTCTTCCCGTTCTGGCACCCCAATAATTAGAAGGTTGTTCCTTCTACTCCTCCCTTCAAAGTCTTCCAATTTGTCCTCCAGCTTCTTAATTCTCTGACCCAGAGTGGTTTGGTAATGTTCAGCCCTAGAATGCTGTTTCTCCAGTGACACGAGATGAGCTTCTGAAAAACACAATGTTACCGTCAAATCCTAGAAAGCATTTTCAATAAATACTGTGTTATTTTGCCATATTCTAAACCTGCATGGTCTGTATATGAATTATAGTCTTATATAAAGTGTTGACTGCTGATACCATCAAAACTGTTCTACTACAATGAACTCTGTACCCAAGTTGTTCAATAAAGGTGAATAAAAAAAAGAGAAGGCCCCTTCTGCCTACCAAACTGCAGGGGCTGCTTCTGTGGAGAAACAAATATCAAGAATGCCTGTGGCTAGCTGGTGCACTGAGCTTGGATAAATGGCCAATTGGGACTTCAGATTGTGAAGACAAGTGTAGCTTCATGCACTTTAGTGATCTCAGTCTCAGAGTTTGTTTTTATAGATGTGAAGTTCTGCATATAACTGTAAATTCTAAGAAATAAAAAATTCAGAAAGATACATTATTATAAGCAGATGGTACATTTGAGTTTTAGTTCCGAGCACTGACTTTGCCATAATGAGAATTGACATGACGTTTGTGCCTCTAATACATGGCAAGGCAAGGTCAAGGCAAATTTTATTGTAAGACTCCCAATCCCTGGGGCTCCCTGGGGCTCTGGGTGCTGTACACAAGAATGCAACCAAAGAATAAATAAAAACAACACATAAATAAATAAAACAGTATTAGACAATTATGATAGAATAAAATCAGAAAGATAAATAGATAAATAAATAGGTAGCATGGGTCAGAAGTTGTTTCACAATATGTCAGTACCAAGGCAGTATTTAAAAGACAGGGTCCAAGAAAGCTTGATTAAATAAGAAGTCCTTGAGGTGAGCCTTGAATACCTCTACTGAAGGGGCCTCCCTTATAGCTGGAGGTAACAAATTCCACAGGACTGGGCCAGTGACACTAGAAGCTCTGTCATTGGTTACTTTTAACCTCATCCTGAGGCTCACAAGGAGGCCCCCGGAGAAGGAACGGAGGGAGCAGTCTGAAGCAGCAGAAGTAAGAAGATCTGCCAGATAACCAGGGCCCAGGCCATGTAGGGTCTTGAAGGTGAGCAAGCCCACCTTAAAGAGGACCCTACACCTGACTGGCAGCCAGTGCAGTTCATGCAGCACCAGGATGATGTGGCAGTACTTAGGCTGCCCCGTCAACAACCTGGCAGCTGTATTCTTCACCAGCTGTAGCTGAGACCCCGAGGTGGAGCGCATTGTAATAGTCAAGCCTCGACATCAAGAAGTCATACACCAAGGTAGAGAGGTCCAGGGGTGGAACTAGAGGCTTGATACTGGCGATATTCCTCAGATGTTAGAAACTGGTACAGACAACGGACAACACCCAGGATTCAAATGTCAGTCCACTGTCCAGGGTAACGCCAAGGTCACGCCCTCTGTTTGGCTCCACTAGCAGTACCTCTGTCTTATCATGGTTCAGTTGCAACCAGCTGGAAGCCATCCAGTCATTGATCTCAGCAAGGCAATTATGTAGCATGTCTCAAGGGCAAAGAAAAAGTACAGCTGGGTATCATTGGCATTGCGATGAAAAGCCGGACTGTACTTCCTAATGAGCTCTCCCAGGGGCAGCATGTACATGGCGAACAACATCGGCAACAAGACCGAACCCAGAGGTACTCCACAGGACAAGAGGCTAGGGAAGGAGGAGATATTCCCCATCACTACCCTTTGCCTTCTGTTCATGAGATAGGACTCAAACCAGCAGATGACAGTGATAACCAGTCCACAAAATTCCCTCAGGCAGTTGAGTAACACACAATGGTCCACCATGTCAAAAGCTGAGGTGAGATCGAGGAGAACAAGACTTGTCCCTTCCCCTCGATCTCTCACCCTGAGGAGGTCATTATGCACCCAAATTAATGCAGTTTCTGTGCTATGCCTCACACGAAACATAGACTGGAGAGGCTCATATAGATCATGGGCCATGAGGTGCTCCTCAATCTGAAGCACCACAACCTTCTTGACAACCTTAACCAGAAATGGAAAGTTGGAGACAGGATGGTAATTTGCCTTGATGTCAGGGTCTAAGGATGGTTTCTTCAGAAGGGGTCTCACCAGTGCTTCCCTCAAAGGCATCTGGGAAGACCCCCTCTGAATGCGAGTACTGGACAATGAAGGCAAACACTGGGCCTACGGAGTCGACACATCCCATCAAGAACCGTGTCGGCACCTGGTCGAATTCACATTATGTGTGACTCAGCTTGGAAACAACCTCAATGATCTTGGTCACCTCCACTGGTCTAAACTCACCGCAACTAGATACAGTGCTCTCTGGGCACCAAAGGGGACCACTGTCAGGCACAATTTGGCTCACACTGGTGGAATTCCTTGCCGGATGGTGAACACTCTTTCTGAGAAGAATCGAGCAAACTGTTTGCATAAAGCATCAGAAATGGCCTTGTTTGGCTGTGATAAGGTCTATGCCAATCACCATATCTGAGCTGTGGAATGGGCAATTCAGGTAAGCGGGGGTTGGCAGAGTGGGTGGTCGGTGCCGTGCAGTGCGGGGTGGGGGCATTACATGCCAGGGAATGCTTATGTTGTTACAGGGATGGGGATCGGTGGGTGGGAGGTACCACTAGGTCAGAAGGCATATGAGTTATTTTGTTAGTATTTCATTATTTATTGACCACTTCTGGGAGTGTCTCTAGTTATCTTGAGTGCTTTCCTACAGGGCTGACGATTGATGGGCAGGGAGACCACCAGATGCCAGGAACATAATTTCAGATATATGGACTGGCGATTGAAGGGATGGGCAACTAGGCACCAGATAATTTTTGCTGTCACTTGTGCCAAGTACAGAGGATGGGGGTTCACCACTGGCTAGCAAGGCATATGGGTGTTCTTGCAAGGTGAGGGTGCCACTGGACAGCAGGATATTTACAACTTTAATAGGGCTGGGGTTCAGAGACTGGGGAGACCACTACATGCCAGGGAGACTTTCACTTATCAGGTCAATGACTGGAGACTGGAGGGACCACTGGATGCCAGGGAGGGATATTTCACATAATGGGAAAGTGATCTGAGACTGGGAGGGAATACTGAATGCCAGGGAGAGGAATTTCATAGATCAGGTTGGTGATCGGGGAACTGGGGAAACATTTGGTTGTCAGGGAGGAGATGTTCACTTATCAGAATGATGATCAATGGGTAGGGGGGGCCACAGACCACCAGGGAAATGAGTTTTACAGTAGGGAATGGTGACTGGAGGATGCGAGGCACCACTAGTTGGCAGAAGGCAGGTGTGTTCCCCAACCTGCCAACATGCTTGTTGGCTGCACTTGCTGCAGTGGCCACTAGGGTTGCCTGGAGAAAATTAAGGTTTTGCATGTGGTAATAGCACTGTGCAAAGTGGCCTGCCCAATGTCATTTATGCAGCGTTACCACGCTGAATACTGGGTTATGCTGGTATTCCTGTCCCAACCCCTCCCTTTGCCCAAACGAATACATTATTTTTTGCATGCATGCTATCCCTTTTAGCATGCATGACTACCTCTTTTGAATATTGTGCTGTGGCCAGCCCTTTGGCACAGTGGTTGGATTTTCACTTGTGATGCCGGCAACCCTGGTTCGGAAGCAGACCTGGGTCGTCAGAGGGCCGGCCCGGGGGAAATGGATTGAGCATCCCACAGACTGCTCTCCTTCTCTGGGGGAGGGTGTGGTGTTTCGCCAGTACATGGGGGACCCCTGCCAGAGGCTGGGGGTGCCACAGCAGACTGCGCCAATGAAGATCTGAGGGGGCAGGATGGATGCTGGCATCATTGCACGTTCCCACCCCCGCACACAAAAACAGAGGGGAAAAAAGCCTGCCCACTGCCTCCATGATGCCTACCCCACAGCAATTGGCTCCCCAGGCCAACTCCTGCCCTATCCCGACATTCATGGCACCTTGGGCCAGGTGCCATGACCCCACCCTAGGGGGAAATCAAGGGGGTCCCGGGAGGGCAACTAATGTTGGTAGCCACAGCCGAAGGAGTCCGTGACCTGGCGGATGTCCCGGCAGTGGGGCGGACACTAAAAAAAAAATGAATATTGTGCTCTGATGCAAACCCTAGCCAAGTGGGTTGCAATCACTTTGCCCACTGGACAAAGTTCTGCGTATCAGGCCCAAAGAGTCTCTAACCCATCAGGTCCCCATTCATGTGGCTGCCTTCAGTACTCAATGGCTGTTTTCAATGTGGGCAATGTAAATACTGTGATACCATTACCAGTGCTAAAAGTTTAACTAACCCTTGTGTTGATAGCATCATTTACATAAAGAGGTTAATTAATTGCGACACCACTCAGGTTATATACAGGGCATCCTGTAGCTGTGGTTGCTACAATTTTGAAGGAATGAAATACATTTATGAGAGAATGGGTGATCACATAAGGGCTGACTTGAACAAAACTTAGGAGTATGTCTTGTCTGCATATATTCTTAAATTGAATAATTCAAACCAGCAGAAGAATACTTTTCGTTTGGTATGAAAAAGTTGTTAGGGAATCTTGAGGGGAATGTTGAAATGCATTTGGCTAGAAGAGAATGCTTTTGTATTTTTAAAAGTAATGTCCTGGTCTTAACGGAAGATTGAAATTGCTCCTTGTCTATAAATTAATTAGTGCAATTCGTCAGTTAGTCTGACAGATAATGTAAATGTGACATATAAACAATATGAATTATCTTTACAATAATGTTTATCATTAAATAATTTGCATGTTTTTTTTCCAAATGATCTGAAAATCATGCTGTATGCCCATATTTCAACACTGTGGTTTTTTGAAGCAATAATGTGTCTGTGAAACTACAACCTGTTATTTTTAGTTGTTCTTTTTTATTGTGCATTTATCTGTTTCTGGCACTTTTGTTCTTTGGTCCCACGTTATTGCATTCTCAAGCTTCCTCTTGATGTTGCCCCCGAAACTGTACAGTATAAAACTAGGCCTCCAGAGTGGGCTTTTGATACTTGACAAGGCATTTGGTTCTCAGTGCGAAACACTGGGGTTGCTTGTGCTCAACGGTGCACATTATTTTAAACTAATGAAATATTTAGAAGAGGCTCTTAGCATTTGTTCACCTTTTATTCTGAAGTCCGTGGGAGCATGGCCTATTCTCTTTGTTTATAGTCTGTCTGTTTTGCTAAGTTTTCTTAGCAAAAACACAGCTCATTCCTTGAATGGCCATTTTATGTTTTTCCTGCCTATTTTGGTGAGCTAATTGGAATTACAGAAAAACTAGCCAAGATAAGTCTGCCCTTTCTCTGCTCCCACTCCTCATAAGTTTGAAAGCAAGGCCTTTAGTTCTGCTTCTGCTACTGAACTGAAAAATATATGTAAACTCTGCACTGTCTATCCCCTTTCAGATTTTGCAAGACATGATGATGCCCCCCTTTCACTTTTCTCATTTCCAGGCTAAAAAATTTGAGCAAGTCCAATCTCTTCTCTTTTCTCTGAATATCTAAGCCACAGATTGGCTTAGTGTCCTGTGGTGGAGCCTTCAAAATCTTTTCTGCGCTGTAGCGACCAAAACTGGGTGCTGTTCTCCAGATGTGGTAAAACTAAGGCCCTTTCAGGGAAGGATCACCTCCTTCGACTTGCTGTTCAACCCCCATTCCTACCACACCAATTCACGTCAACACTGTATTTGTTTTTTTGACTGTGGGATCATACTGCCTCTCTGGCTTCAGTTTACTGTTCACAATGAATCCTAGATCATTTTCTTTGTTGTGTGTGTGTGTGTGTGTGTGTGTGTGTGTAAAACACAGATTCTCTGCAACTAGGTATACAGTAGTACCTTATATTTCCTATATTAAATCTTGGCTTTACACTCTGAGTTCATGTACATAAACCCTTCTGGTCACTGTCTGCACCCTTTCAGTCACTTCAATACCTTTGTTATACTACAGTGAACAAAACTGAGCACAATATTATAAGGATACACAAGAGTGCCACAAGGATTTAAATTTTGCTATCATTCTTATCATAGTACTTTCAAATTTAGTGTTAGTCAGATACTTAAGAGATCCATACCCAATTATGTGTCTGTGTCTCTTTGTTGTCACAGTGTCATCTTAGTAACAGTCCCTACTCTTGTGCCCCATGGTGTATGCACAGTGCCCTGCCCTGCATGATCAGCTGACTGTGAAGGGAAGCTAGAAAAGTTCATCCTGCAAATGCCTCATGGGGCCATGCTCAAAGCATAGCAAGCCCTGTAAAACCAATCACAGAGTTTTGTGACACCCTCTGCCTGCAGAACTGCTGAAAGCAAGTGGTAGGGGTGTCACAAAATAGCAATGGGTTATGGGAGAGCCAGCAATGGAAGGAGTCTGTTGTGCTACTTTGCAAGAAATGGCAATGCACAGAGGAACAGAGCTAAGGAGAGGCATTCCTCAGGAAGTCAGTGATTGGGTTCAGGCAGGGGCATAGGTAGAGGGGAGACATAGGTAATGTCAGTGCCACAGTCCAGCAGGTTAGTGGGTGCAAAACCCATTCATGTACGTCAACATCTGGTTGCCCCTTTTGCATTGTGATCCTCCTTCTCCAAACATTTATTAATGGCAACAATTGGTGTTAGCACAATAGGGTTCTTATTTACACTTCATTTTTGTACTGCCATGAATTTGACTGTGATTTGGGCCCTCACAGTTTATACATTATAAAACAGTGGAACTGCCTCCACTAATCTGAGGACAGCACTACTGTACCTCTTATGCAGCGTACAGTTGCTGCCTCGCGCTCCCTTGACCAGCTAAATTCCATTGCAGTGACTTTGACTTTTGTCTCCCACTCAGTCTCACCCACCTGACAGAGGTCCAGTGGCATGCAACAGCACAGCACACATTCTGCCCCTATTACTGTATTTCACAGCTGGTCACCAGATGGAGCAGAGAACAGAGTGTAGCAAGTGTAGCAAAGCGAGGTGTAGGCATCCTTCACACAGTGTACAGTCAGACAGCAGTTAGGAGCAATGCTCTGATGTGGACTTGCTCCAAAGAGAGAGAGGGAGGAAGAGAGATGTGACCACATAAGGGAGAAACTGTATTAGTATATTATGAAGCCCAAAACAACAGTTTAGAATATTTTTGCTGAGAATACTCAAAGGACCATAGCAGTGTAATGGCCCCTCATGGAATATACCACTACCGTGTCTAAAGAGCAGGGGAGGCCAGCCTTCAGATTTCAACTAAATCAAACATTATCAGCAACATTATATTCTAAACTGTTGTTTTGAGCTGGAGGCAGTTCCACTGTTTCATAATATATTGATAAGTATAGTTATGGTTGTCTCTTATGGGGTAAGACGGTTATCTCATGCTGGTTTGGGCTGACAGAACCACTCAGCTTCACTTTGCAGTCCTCTTGCCCAAACCAGCATGAGATAATCTTCTTATCTTGTAAGAGACAACCGTAACTACACATATTAATATATAGTAACTGCATGTTTAGTTTAAACCTAAACCTAATACAGTCAATGGAAAAAGATTGGAAGACAACCAAAACAAGGAACTATTTATTTGTTATTAAGCACTGTATGTGTGTGTTCATGCTGGAACAAATGATATACAATGTACATGCCATAATCAACTAAAACAAGATTATATTGCACTTAACAACTTACTCTTTGATAAAGGCTGTACAGTTTGTTTCTCAGCGATCTTACCTTTTCCTAACGTTACTCAGTTCTTCACTACAAGGATTAAACAAACAAATGAATGGTTATGTAAATGGTGCATTAAACAAAACATCCCCTGTATAACACACTGGGAAAACTTTGTAGACAACTCCATTTATTCAGCTGGGATGGTCTGCACCTTAATAGAAGAGGCAGTACCATGCTGGGGAAATCCTTACTAAACATCATCAACAGCCATTTAAACTTAATATGAAGGGGGAGAATGGGAACATTCTCATGTCTCTTGCATCACCTACTAACCAGCCTGGAAAGGCATGTACAATACTGTCACTGAATGCATGATCCCTGAATTTGCCCGAGCTGATGGAGTTGGAGGCTAAAAGCAAATTGTTAAATCAGGGTATTATAGGAATTACCACTTTAGAAATTAAAACTAAGGGTGCTGTGCTAAAGAAATAAGGTGTCATTTATTTTTAGTCTGCTCTGCCACTTTATACTGTACTGTGCTAAAGTAATGAGCTATGAACTACGCAGCTCCAGCCAGCCAGTAATTGTTATCTGAAACTGGAGTCAGTCAGCCAGTAACAGTTACCTGAAACCAGAGACAGTCTGTAAGCAGCTGCACACCCCGCCCTTCCAGCTTTAAATCCTTACCTGCTGTTTTATCTCCCACAGCTGTAGATCCAGGGTCCCTCGGAGGTTGTGAGGGCTCACAGTGGAGTCACCATCCCCCCCGAAAATCAAGGTCCGGAAGTGATTTAGACAGACATAGGAGCTCCATGCCCTCCTTGCTTCTGGAACAGGCTGAGAATTTGCCCTGCCTACTCTCGGTGTCGGCTCCCCACCACCCCCACCACCACCCTTGGTGAACTCCTCCTTATATAGGGGGACTGGGCTGTGTTTAAACCAATCAGCCCACTTCTCCACTAGCAGCCTATACTTGCTTGCCACTAGAGGCTGATTTGCGGCTTTCTGTCTTCAACTTCTAGCTCTTCCGCTGTTCTCAGCCCCCCCCAACCTAACTACTATGAATTGGTATGTCATCCCCATGCTCTGTCTGCTCTTCCCAATACTGACTCCTCCACCTCCACTTTCCTGAATATCAGCCCTCCTGTGAATATAACGTCCTACTGCCTGTCTGGCTGCCCCCCATGCAACTTATCCCACAGCACTGCGAGGGGTCTAGTGCCTTGCCCACCTCTTCATGCAGCACTCTGCCATTACCAGGAGTGGAAGCACTACCTTCTGCACCTCCCAGACCCCTCGCTCACCACCCACAATCCTGTCATTCCCCCCCTCACTGCAGCTGCTGACCCTGGGGTCCCCCCATTTACTTAACCTCCCAATTCCCACATTCTTTAATCTTAATGGAACCCAAGCATGCATATCTCACTACATGAAAAATCTGTCCTGGAATCCCATCCTCAGGCATCTGCTCCTCCTTCTCCTTGTGTCTGGCAATGTACACCCTAACCCTGGACCTCTTGCCACCCCCACGCCCACACACTCTGCAGGTGGGTTGCCTATTGCCACCCTTAATGTTCCTAGCTTATTAAAAATGGGACTCATTCCAGGGGTGGGTCTGGCAACACCATCCCGATATCATTGCCCTGGGTGAAACATGGCTTTCATCCCATATCCCTGATTCATTGATGACCCTCTCTGGATATAAAATTTTCCAGGCTGACTGACAGGGAAAGCGGGGAAGTGGCTGTGCCATTTACACTAAGGACATGTTAACTGTTCAACTCCTCCCCCCATCTCATATCCGGATCCCAGGCACTCTTACTCAAACTTTCCCTTGGATGATCCCTTACCCCTCTGTTCATCACCACTATCTATGTTCCCCCCAGGGACCAGAAGGCAGCCTTCCACTCTATCATGTCCTACCTTGACACCTTACCATCCCACACAGACAAAATGGTCCTCAGGGACTTCAGTATCAACTGGCAATCAAACCTCACCACCCCATTCATTGATGAAGCCTCAGCCCATGACCTCACACAAATAGTCACCTCACCCACCTGTCTGCACCAGCGCACAGGGTCTTCTTCCCTCCTGGATCTAGTGTTCACAAACCACCATCAAAAAATCCTTATCACTACTATACTCCCAGATGCTATTAGTGACCACTCCCCTGTCCTCTGCGCCTGGACCAGTAAGGCCCCAAAGTCACCTCCAAAAATGATCCTAAAACGTAAACTTGGTCCTGATAAACTTACACTCCTAAAAGCCCACCTCAACATGCTCAACTGGTCATTCATAACAAACACCCTTAACCCAGACAGAGCCCTAGATCTCTTCATCCATTCCTTTAACTCTATCTGTGACATGTTTGCTCCTCTTACTAAATGGATGGTCAAAGGCAACCAAGCGCCCTGGATCTCTGACCACCTACTGACTATCATGCAGTCCTGAGATTCCCTATGGCACCTTGCTAATGAGACTGGCCTACCTACAGACAGACAGAAGTGCAGGGAGGCCCAGAACCAATGCACATGGTCTCTATGTAAAGGCAAGGCAGAGTATTGCAAATCTGCCTTAACCTCTACCTGGGGCTCAGGGCACAAATTCTGGAACAATATTAAGGACATCTGTGGCAAAGTCTCCAACCCTGCCCCCACACAAATCTTGGTTGAAGGGAGCCTGACTTCGGATCCTGCTCGGATAGCCACTGCATTTAACAACACCTTCTCCAACCTCAGCCACATCCTCCCTTACCACTTCTCCAATCCACCGCCTGTCTCTGACACCACCTCACACCCAGCGAACCCTCCATTTCACCTACAATGCATGTCCCCCAGGTCTACTGAGCCTTACCTCAAAAAGGCCATAAGCCACTCCCAATACGGTAGTGACTCCTTAGACCTGAGACTACTCTGACTCATTCTTCACGAGGTGCTAACCCCTCTCACCCACATTATAAACCAGTCTTCATGTCTTGGAAAATTCCCCTTGTGCTGGAAATCCACCTCTATTATTCCGATATTTAGGAGTGGGGACCCTACTTCCACCAATAAACTACTGCCCCATCTCAATTCTCCCTCCCCTATCTAAGGCACTCAAGCGTATCATCACTGATCAGCTCACTGACCACCTCAACAAACACAATATACTTTGCAGCCAGCAACATGGCTTCCACAAAGGACATAGCACAACTACCGCCCTACTTGAATTCACCACCACCTACACGCCCTTGACAGTGGTCATCTCTGTGTGGTGGTCTTCAGCGACCCACTAAAGTGTTTGACACAGTCAGCCACCCTCTCTTCTAGCTACTCTATCCAAACTCGGTCTCTCTCAAGATGCCTTCGGCTGGTTCACTGACTACCTGGCTGAACGCTTCCAGTAAGTCAAAATTGGCACTACCTTTTCCAGCAGGCTGCCTGTCCACTCTGGTGTCCCACAGGGGTCCATTCTCGGTCCCCTATTAGTCACTCTCTTCCTTAAGTCCCTCCCCCTATCCTGTCCAGGCAACATCCTACTCTTCACAGACAACGCTGTCCTTTTCTTCTCCAATCCTGACCCCACCCTGCTTCACCTCTCCCTCCAATCTGCCTTCAGCGAGGCTGAAAAATGGTTCACCACACAGCGCCTCATCCTAAACTATAAAAAAAGCAAAGTCATGTACTTCTCACAGCCACTAAACTCTAGGAAGGACCACTGCCTGCCACTCCTAACTATGAACCAGACCCCTCTCGAATAAGTGGACTCCTTTAAGTACCTGGGCCTCACACTTGACCAGGGCCTCAACTTCCACCAACACATCCACCAACTGTCCACAGCCCTCAACATCTGAATTGGCATCCTTTACCGGGTCAAACACTGTCTCACTCCTGATGCCCTTCATTTAGTGGTCTCTTCCTCAGTCTTCTCCCTCCTAGACTATGGCATACTAATCTACAGTGCTGCCAGCTCCTCAGCCTTATCCAGGCTCTGGCTGTCCCCCAACAAAGCCGATCGCCTCATCCTGGGCTGTGATCGTCTAACCCACACATGCTCGCTCTACAATGCCACAAACTGGCTTAACCTTGATAACAGAATCAAGTTTCATACCTGCCTCATGGCCAATAAGATTACCCTTGGTCTCTCCCCCACTGGTCTCTCACTTCTAATTCAACAGACCCCATCATGGCATTGCACCCGTAGCTCTCGAAGGCAACTCCTCTTGGTCCCTCATTGTCACACCTCCCAGTTCCAAAGGTCCTTTAGCTACCAAGCCCCTTCCTGGGTAAATAACCTGCCTAATGATCTCACCAATGTGTACAGAATCGGCCTGTACAAAGCCTACCTTAGGGACCACCTTCAGTCCTCCAATCCCTGTGACTGCCACTGACACTCAATGTGCCCGTTTATCCTTCGACTAAGACCTCTGGCTGGCTACTCCCCTACCCCCCCACCTGAAAATCTCAGAAATAGCTCATTTGGAGCTTTTGTATATAGTCTGTTCTTTAGTCAAATTTACTGTAATTCCTGTATCATGAAAGTTTGCTTGTGTTCCATCACTGTATTTGCTCTATGCCATGTTTTACCTGTATTGACATGGAACCTTTGAAAAGGAGTCTTAGACTGAAAGGTATTTTCTGAATCCTCAATAAATAAAAAATAAATAACAGAAACCTGGTGGGATTCCAATTCATTGTGGAATCAACAAATTAAGGGTTACAAACTATATCATAAAAATAGAACTGATAAAAAAGGTGGGGGTGGGTTGTCTACAAGTAAGATAAGATATCCCCTCCTATGAAATCCCATCCCAAAATACCACTGAAACTGTATGGGTATCAGTGCAGCTGAATGGACTTTCACAAATAATCATAGGCAACTGTTATAACCCCCCAACTTCTGATTCAACCAATAAAGCAGATTTGCTGATGGACATTGCCCATTTCTCTAATCAGAAAGATGTAATAATTCTGGGAGATTTTAACATGCCCCATATAGATTGGCCCTCACTTAAAAGTAGCAGTAAATATGTTACAGAATTCTTGTCTACATTAACAGATAATGGTCTATCACAACATATTACCGCACCCACTAGAGGCAGCAACATTATTGACCTTCTTATTACAAATATGAGCCAAAAACTCATTAATATACAGATTTTAGATCCATTAGGGAATAGTGACTACTATTCTGTCCTTCTTGAACCATTAGAAGAATATCACAGTCTAAAAAAAGACAACATATAAGAACTATGATGGTGCCAACTTCAAAAACATTATTAAAATAATCAATAACACCCCATGGGAAAAGGCCCTCTATTCAATCTCAATGAATGAGTCATGGAATAAATTAAAAACTATAATCCATAAGTTAGAAGAAATCCATGTACCCATAAAAAATAAATAAAATAAAAAGTGCAGGATACCAAAATGGCTAAACAAATCCATTAGGACGCAAATGAAACAGAAGAAAAACCTTTTTATAAAACTTAAGTTAGCCTATGGACAAAACGTCTGCTTACATTAAGTACAAAAAAGCATTACACATGTTAAAAAATGTTAAAAAATATGATTAAACAAGCCAAAATGAAAAAAAGAATTTAAACTAGCACACACCAAGGATGGATATAAAGCACTTTTTTCCTACCTAAATAACAAAAAGGGAAACTCTAGGAAAATGGAGCCAATTACACATAATGGTAATATTTTGCAGTCAGACATAGACACAGCCAATCTTTTTAATACCTACTTTTGTTCGGTCTTTTCAAAAAAGACACCCATGCCTTCCAAGTTGATCCAAGTGTAAACTCCAAATTTAGACATTCCTATAATATCACTTCTTCTGATTTTACTTCACTTCCCAAAT
The DNA here is from genome assembly GCA_016271365.2 of Neoceratodus forsteri. NCBI lineage: Eukaryota > Metazoa > Chordata > Ceratodontiformes > Ceratodontidae > Neoceratodus > Neoceratodus forsteri. The sequence goes on from CM057454.1 coordinate 288,775,730, forward strand.
CATTAAAAAAATCTACCAGTCCAAGGCCTGATCAAATTAATGCTAGATGTCTAATTGAAACAGCAGAAGCAATAACAATAACAAATCCATTAAGAATAATATTTAACAAATCTCTACAAGAAGCAGAAATTTCATTAGATTGGTTAACAGCATCAGTCACCCCCATACATATGAAAGGAAACAGATCAAATGTTCAGAATTACCGTCCCATAAGCCTATCATCTGTAAAACTATGGAAAAAATAATTAAATCATTACTTTGTATTAAAGTTTTTGATTGTTTTTCAATATATAAAAATAAAACAGCAGTACAAAATTGAGTAAGTTCATGTAAAATGAGCTACACCAAAGAGAAGGGTACTTTGCCATGTACAGTGAATATGCTTACTGCAATGGGGGGAGGAGGGTTATGGAAGGAATGAAGGGAAACAAAAACTTTACTTACTTATAACAGAGATTACACATGGTTACAAGGTGTGTCTCGTACTATCACTCTAGAATTGTACAGTATAATTGGATAGATTGAATATTGCATGTCATTATAAATTAGTGGCTCCTAATCCTCAGCAGAGAATCAGTTTTTGAAGGAAGTATAACCCATGACAGCCCTCATTTAGAGGTATAATTCCTGTTGGATCTCAGGCCTGTGGGAGGGGAGGGTGCACAGGGGAGTAGGGGGAGAGTTGTCCTGGAGGATTTCAACAAGCAGGGGAGGGGCTCAGGGTTCATCTGTTTCTGCCCACCATCCAGTGAGGGAAAAGTGAGAGTGAGAACCAATCAGTCCAGTGGTTTAGTAGAAACTCACCCCACACCCTGAGGGGGTGGCATGTTGAAGGTAGGGAGCCCAACATTTCTGGAATTTTGCCAGTTGATAGGTACGGAGGTGGGCACACCTATCCAGTGCTGCCAAGGAGGAAAGGGAAGCCATCATCTCACATAGAGAAGGGATAATGGTTGCACGCCATTTACATAGCAGGGCCCATTTGGTTTGAATAGCGAGTAGTGCCAACCACCTGCACTCGAGCCATGAGAGTGTTGGCATGTCAGCTTGGATCCCCAGGATAAAGAACTTAGTGTCTGAGGGATTAGTTTCTGCAATACCTTTGTGGACATTACACTTACCTCCTTCCACAACTTCTGTATTTTGGGGCAGGACCAGAGTATATGGGCCAAATCTGCACCCTTCCCCTGACATCTCCAACAATCATCTGCATCCATGAGTTTAGCTTTATGCAACACTACAGGGGTTTTATACCATTAGTGTGATATTTTATTCTGGATTAACTGTGACCTAGCATCCTGGTACCACCAGTGGCCATCTTTCCAGGCCTGACCCCATTGTTCAGTGGATATAGAGCATTGTAGCATATTCTCCCATTTAGTTTTGGAGTCTTCACTTTGAGAAGGGAGAGTGTCTCTTAGTTGGCCATATAGTCTCCCCACTAGGCCCTTGGGGTTGTCTATCCAGTACTGGAGGACTCCAGATTTGGTGCCACCTCTCTGGGACTCCAGAAGGGGCTTAAGAGTTGCCCTGATCTGGAGATACTTCCAAAAGTCTGCCATAGGGAGAGTCCAGTGCTGCTGGAGTGTTTGAAAGGAGGCAATTGTGTGCGTATCTGACTCACAGAGGTCCCCCACTGTTCAGATCCCCTTCTTGTACCACTGTGTCCAGAGCCACCTCCTGTTATCTATGGTAATCTTTGGATTCTGCCATAGCGGGGTAATTTAAAGAGGGGATGGGTCAAAGGCAAGCCTAGAGTGGACATATTGCCAGCACTTCCTGGAGACTTCTACCATGGGGGGCAACATTGCCATGGAGGGGAGAGATGTGGACAGGGGCACAGGCCTCTCAGGTGGAAACAGTAGGAAGGGTGGGTATACGGTGTTTGTCATGTGTTATTCAATATGAACCCATTGTGGAGTATGAGGGGGGTGTGTCTGAAACCATTGCACAGTTTGTGCAACTTGGAAGGCCCATTTGTATACCTCCATCCAAGGTAGGTTCCATCCTCCATTACTCCAATGAGCCCTAAGTTTAGCATGACTGAATTGGGGCTTAGCTCCTTCCCACAGGAAGTCTCCAATCAGCTTATCAATGGGTTGAAACCACAGCTTGGGGAGGGAGATAGGAATATGGGGCAAAAGATAGTGGAATTTAGGAGCAGAGACCATCTTTATGACAGCTATTTTTCCTGCCAGTGTAAGTTTGAGCTTCTGCCATCTATCAAATTCAGTCTTGGTTGATAGAAGTAAGGGTTGAATATTTAGATTCCACAAGTTTTAAATTTTGGGGTAATGCAAATGCCTAGATAGGTGATGCCAGCTGGGGCCCACAGCAGTCTGGAGGTCTGTAAAATATGTTGGAGGCAGTGTTCATTAAGGACAAGCATCTCAGTCTTAGCTTGAGTAAGTTTCAGGCCAGAGTACCTAGCAAAGTCTTCGAGTAGGGTCAGTAAGTGAGGCACTGAGAGCTGGGCATCAGCCAGGGGGAGAAGAAGATCATCAGCATACATAAGCATGGGGCAAGTTGAGTCACCCACAGGGATCCCAGCAATGTGTGGGTGCTGATGGACAGCTGGTGCCAGTTGTTTCACTGCAAGAACAAATAGGAGGGGTGATAGGGGGCAGCCCTGTCTCATCCCCCATTCCAGGAGAAAATAGGGGAAAGCAAGGAATTTGTGGTGACTCGGGCTGTCAGAGTGGCATAGATCACCTGCACTCTCTTTTTGAATCTGTCTCCCACCCCTAGGTGGGACAATACTGTATACAGGTAGACCAAATCTAGAGAGTCAAAAGCCTTTTCAAAATCGACAGCTATAGCTGCTGCTGGGGTGGGGATGTGATGAGCAACGTAAATTAAGTCAATCAGAGTTCTAAGATGGTCAGTGCTGTGTTTTCCAGGTACAAAGCCAACCTGAGAGGGGTAGATGAGGCAGGAGAGGAAAGGGCTTGTAAGAGGTCTAAACCTCACCTTCAGGTTCTTGGCAATATTGGAGATGCAAATAATCACAAGTAAGTTGCTTTCGAGTAATAAACAAGTTTATTACTACAAAAAGGGATAAATCACAGTTTCCCTAAGCAGTTCTTACCAATATGAACCGGGAGCCAGTGCTAAGCGTTCCCTACACCTCGAGGTTTCTTTGTAGTCTCTTGGGATCTCTCGGGTCTCAAGGTGTAAAGCCTGTGCATAACATTATATACCTATGATAATTACTATGGTTACTAAAAGATAGAAACATTTCTAGTTACAGAGATGAGCCCTATTGGCTAAATTAGAGGTGGCTCCATGGTCCAAGATAACATTATATAATTTGGTAAAGTCATCAGTTTTAGAACAAAGATGTTCTTATACAAAGTCTTACATAACAAGGTGAAGTGGTGTCCATCACCGAAAGATGGCAGTATTGCCTTACACATTATAATTACTTCAAGGACAGGTGTCTTGGCATCTGACAAGTAAGAAATAGACAGAAAATACATGGTATAATGTGTGTGCATTAGCAAGCAAAGTGAGTTACAATAATATGTATTCATATCCTGACATCTACTCTTGTACGGTAGATGCCCTTAGTCCTATATATTAGTATAGCCTATGCCTAAACATTAGCTGTCTACGGTCTACCCCTGAGGGTATCAATTAGGGTGCAGGGACCTCGTGTAACAGGCTCAATCTAGTGGCCATAATCCTGGCATACTGTAGATTTTACTGTCTAAATTGATCAGAGATATGGGCCGATAATTGGCTGGGTTTGTGGGATCTTTGCCCTTTTTGGGGATGACCACTATCATGGCCTCCCTGAGGGTGGGTGGGAGAATCCCCTTAAGTTCAGCTTCCTGAAAACGTCAGTCAGAAGTGGGGCAAGCAAAGGGGCCAATTCTTTGTAAAAATCTGCCGTGTATCCATCACTATCTGGGGAATTCCTCTCAGGGATGGTGTTGATGGCAAAGAGCACCTCCTGCTGTGTAAACGGGGCCTTAATTCAAGGGTTTGTTGATGTGACAGTTTGGGAAGCTGCAGCCCTTCCAGGAAGGGTTGAGTATCTGCTATGGTCTTTAGGTGTGTGGGAGAGTATAATTTCCCATAGAAGTTACCCATGATTTTGTTAATGGCCTGCAGCGATGATGTCACAGCCTCCTGTGCATCTTTCAGTCCTGAGATGTGCCTACTAGTCTGTTGGTGCCATAGTTGGTATGCCAGGACCTTCCCTCCCTTATTCCTTCCTTCCCAGAAGGTGTGCCAAAGATGGAGGATAGCCACCTCTGCCTTCTGGTTTAATAATTGGTTAATTTGGAAGCATAGGTCCAGTACAGACCTACTGAGGGGGGAGCTAGGATGGGGGAGGAAAGGGCTTTGAAGGAACTTTCAGCTTGTGCCAGCTGCTTCTCCAAGCTGCAGAGCTCTCGCTAGTGTTCTTTCCATTTTACTGCAGCATACCCCATAATGTTACCCCTCATGGTGGCCTTAAATGCCTCCCAAGTATTCCCTGGTGTTGTGTTCGCAGATGGGTTAGCACTTAAAAATAATAAGGCTTCATTTTTAGCCCAGGGGATAAAGTCTGGGTCTCTCATAAGGAGGGGGTCTAATTTCCATTGGGGAAGGGGAGGGAGAGGATTGCCCCATTGTAACAGGAGTTGGACAGGAGCATGGTCTGAAATTATCTGAGGAAGATTAACTACCTCAAGGGCATTACGGAGGATAAGTGGGGATGCAAGCCAATAGTCCAATCTCCTGTAGGAGGAATTAGGCTCGGAGTGGTGGGTGTAATCTCTCACACAAGGGTGAAAGAGCCTCCAAATATCCGTGAGACCCAGGTCATCCATGAGCTGAAGAAGGGCTCTTGTACCTCTAATATGGGTTTCTCTACCCTTATTATTCCTGTCTAAGACGGGAACTAAGGCAAGATTAAAGTCCTGTCCAGCCAGGAGAGGACAGTTAGGGAGCAGAAAGGTTGTTATGTTATCAGCCAAATTGTGGAAAAAGTGTAGGTCATCTGAATTGGGAGCATAAACATTGCACAATACTAGGGGGCCTGTGGGTGTGTTGTACCATGTTAGCACCCATCTACCATCTTGATCAGCAGCTGAGTCCAGCAGGGTCCAGTGCAAAGACTTGTGAAGCAGAATCATCACTCCATGTTTTTTGGTGGGGGCACTTGAGTGAACCTCCTGCCCCACCCAGTCTTTCGCATCATAGAGGTGTTGGAATGGGTTAATTTGGTCTCCTGTAGGAAAGCCACTCTGGACTTTAACAGCTTGAGATGGGCAAGAGTCTTTTCCTTTTGATGGGTGAGATAAGCCCATTGACATTCCAAGTATGGAAGGGGATCTCAGCCATTCTGAAGAGGAGAAAAAAAAGGGGGTATTACTATCCCATAGCATTCAGCTAGTCATCCAGTGTTGGTTTACTCCTGTCTATTCTCGACTTGGTCCAAAACTGGCCATCACAGCCCCTGAACAGTTATAGAGTTGCACCCTAAGCTGCGAGTTCTCTGGTGTAGGGATAGGAATAGACGGAATATAAGTATACACACAACACACTAATAATAACTGTCAGGTATAACCAGGTAAACGTATGCCAACTGGCAAAATTAAAATCAGAGTAATGACTCTACTGTACTCAGCCGGCTGGAACTCCAGCCAATGGCAAGCTCAGTAGCACCTGTGGGGGGTATCTAGCTTAAAGAACATCAGTCATAGCAGCCCCTCCTAACAAGTGACCTTGTTTATTATTAATATTCACCCTTAACACAGGGTAATGAACAAAACACACAAATTAAACTTTTCAGTGGTAAGGCTGCAAACCAGAACAACGGAATGCCCCAGCTACCCCATGGAGCTCCCAGGGCCGGGGTCGGGTGGGGTCCAATCTCTTGTACCAGTTTCTGGGAGAAATGGGAACATGGAAATGAGTCCAGTGCAGTTGTTCCTGTAGGATCCCCAAAGGGGTAGAGAGTTGAGTGAAGCTTCTCAGGAGAAGCACTCTCTGGGGGGGGGGGTGTAACCTGGGAGTAGTACAGACAGTAGAGTGTAACCACACCAGTTAATTCTTCCCCCTTCATGCAGCAGGGGAGGCACCACCATAACATTTTAACATTTGCTTCAAGTCTACAAATAACCTTTTTATGAGCATATTAATAGATGGGTGGATGAGGGGAATAGTGTGGACATAGTAATGCTGGACTTTAGACTGGCTTTTGACGTGGTCCTACATGATAAAATAATTGAAAAGATGATCAATTTGGGGATTGATTATTGTATAGTAAATTGGGGATCCCAGTAGTTGAGAAATAGGAAACAACAAGTCAGGATCAGGGGATATCTGTCGGAACCACAAAAGGTGGGGAGTTGAATTCCACAGGGGTCGGTGGTGGGACCTCTGTTGTTCAGAATATTTATAGGTGATTTGATTATTGATAGTTGGAATAAAATGGTTAAATTCACAGATGATATTAAGATAGTGGGGTTGTGAATACATTCAATGATAGAATGCTGTTTGGCAAAGATCTGATAAAAGTTATGGAATGGGTGGAAAATAACAGCATGGAATTTAACAGTGAAAAGTGTGTTATAATGCATCTGGAAAAGCACAATGTATGTCAGGGTTATTACTTAAAGAGTTTACAATTCAAGACATCAGTATCAGACAAAGATCTGGGGGTTTACATCCAGAGTGATTTAAGAAAAAAATTACTCACCTTAGTAATTATGTTTCTTCTAAGGGAGTCTTGCTGTATTCTGACTATTGCAGTTAGCCCCAGCACTCAAACTGCCCCAGAGAGAAGAGGGTTAATTTTCTATGCAGAGCATAGAACGTTGAGCTCGAGCTTGGTTCAAACCTCTGTCTGCTGCACTCAGAAGCACAACTGTCAGATTTTTACGAGATAATACTAACTAACTACTATGTGGAAATTGTAAAGTTTTTACTAGCCAAAATGGCAACCAAATATTTTGGATCCCCACAAGACTCAAGTCAAGAAATCCAAAATCAAAAACCAGGTAGTGAACAACTTAAGACTGTTAAATTAATAATATGACCCACTCCCCCTCTCTAAAAGGCTAAAAGGAGGGAGTGCCCAAATGCACCCTTGGGGTGCAACACTGCACCTGTCGGCCCACTTCCCAAAAACAGGTTCTGAGAGGGGAGGCAGGGAGGGAGGTCAGAATACAGCAAGACTCAATTAGAAGAAACATAATTACTAAGGTGAGTAATTTTTTCTTCAAACCACATGAAGGCTTGCTGTATTCTAACTATTGCAGACTACCAAGCAGTACCTCCATGGAGGAGGGAATCGAACCTACCTTGGGAATAGGTTCTGCAGTACTGCTGTACCAAACTGAGCATCACTCCTAGCCTGGATGTCCAGGGAGTAATGTTTGGTAAATGTATGGACTGTTTTCCAGGTTGCTGCTTTACATATCTCTAGCAAAGGAATATCCCTGGCTGCAGCCAGGGAAGAGGCTGTACCTCCAGTCGAATGAGCCCTCAGACCTGAGGGAGGTATTTTGCCTAGCTTCTCATAGCAGAATTGAATACAAGAGACCATCCACCTGGCAATAGTTCTCTTAGTGGCAGGTTTGCCCTTCCCCATAAGTAAGAAACAACTGGAGGGGGTCAAACCTGTGAGCCTTAGTACGCTCAATGCAGTAACTAAGGGTTCTTTTTAACATCCAAACTGTGTAAACTTCTTTCTCCTGAAGAAGAATGATCAGTGAAGAACACGGGGAGAGACATAGATTGATTCAGATGAAAATCTGAAACCGTTTTAACTAAAAACCTCCTGTTAGTTCTAAGGACCACCTTATATCCATGGAATGCGATAAAATCAGGCTCCACTGACAGAGCTTGCAATTCACTGATATGCCTGGCAAAGGTAATAGCTACCAGGAACACAGTTTTACAAGTCAAGTACTTAAGCTCTGCTGAAGACAAAGGCTCAAAAGGGGGTTGCATAAGCTGAGCAATGCAAACATTAAGATCCTAAGCAGAGGTAGGATCCCTAAAGGGGTGACTGGTATGAAGCAATCCCTTGATAAATTTACAGAATACCAGATGAGATGACAGTGAGGAAGGCTTTCCCACTGACAAAAAAACAGAAACAGCTGTCAAATGTACTTTGAGAGTAGCTGGTCTGAGGCCTAGGAATTAAGATGAACCATATAATCCAGAACTGTAGACAATTCAGCAGTGTCTGGGGATATATGCTTCTTGGAACACCAAATGCTGAATCTTTTCCATTTGGAGTTATAAGTTTTTCTGGTGGTAGGCTTTCAAGAGGCTTTGAGAATATCCAGAACCCCTTGGGATAGATGCAAATCTGTATACTCTAACTCTTCAAGAGCCATGCCTTGAGACTGAGAGACCGAAGATTGGGGTACCAAATCCTCCCCTGATAGGAGGTTAACAGGTTGTAATTCCTGGGAGGAGACAGGGGAAGATGGACTGCTAGGGATAGCAACAGGGGGGTACCAAGGCTGCCTGGCCCAGTCTGGAGCAATCAGAGTCACTTTGGAGGGTTGTGACCTTATCTTGTTCAGAACCTTGAACAGTAGAGGAAAAGGAGGGAAGGCATATAGAAATTTCCCCTCCCAGTTCAAGATCAGAGCATCCAGAGGAACTGAGACCAAGACTGGGGGTCTGCAACAAAACAGAGGAAGTTGATGATTGTCTGGGACTGGGAAGAAATCTATCTCTGGAGTGCTCCACCTTGAAAAAATCACTTTCAACACCGGAGGGTACAGGGACCATTTGTGATGGGCCTGGGAGATCCTGCTTAATGCATCTGCTAGCACATTGTCCATCCTTGGAAGATGGACTGCTCTCAGAGAGGTCTGCAGATAATAAACTAGGGACTACAATTTCATGGCTTCCATGCACAAGGCCATGGACCGAGTGCCTCCCTGTTTGTTGATGTATCACATGGTGGTGGTGTTGTCTGTCCTGACCTGAATCACCTTGTTCTGCACTGACTGAGAAAAAGCTTGCAAGGCCAGAAAGACCACCCTGAGTTACAAGAGATTGATATGAAGAAGGGATTCCTTAGGGGACCACAGTCCCTGGGCTGTGAAAGCCCCCAGATGGGCTCCCCTCCCCAATAGAGAAGCAACCGTGGTGAAGACCACAGAGTGAGACTGAGTGATGAATGGGACTCCTTGTCTGAGGTTGCCCTGATCCTGCCACCATTGGAGAGCCTGGATCAGAGTCTGAGTCACTGGAACTAGTTTGGTTAAAAAATCTTTCTTCTGAGACCAAAAGGCCCTCAGGTGAAACTGAATGTCCCTCATCTGAAATCTTGCCCCTTGGACCACTGCTGCAGAAGCTGCCATGTGGCACAGAAACTGAAGGAAATGCCTTGCTGGTTGAGAGGCCAGAAGGTGGAATGAAGAAGCCAGCTATACAATAGCCCTTGCCCTTTCCAGGGGAAGAAAAGCTCTTGCTTTGACTGGATTCAACTCTGCACCTATGAAGGTGAGGAGCCGTACAGGCTCAAGAACTGACTTGGGAAGATTGAGAAGGAATCCTAGGCAAGTGAGCACTTGCTGAGTCACTAGCAGGTCTAACTTGACTTGGTCTGGGGACTGACCCACAATGAGCCAGTAGTCCAGGTATGGAAATATGGAAATATTCTTCCTTCTTAAAAAGGCCACTACTACTGCTAGGCATTTTGTGAATACCCTTGGAGCCGATGTCAGGCCGAAGGGCATAGCTTTGAACTGATAATGGCCTGAAGGCAATTCGAACCTGAGGTACTTTCTGTGGGAGCACCTGATGGGAATGTGAAAGTAGGCATCTTTTAAGCACAGGGAGGCTAACCAGTCCCCTGGCCTTAGAGAGGGAAGGATTATTCCCAGAATAACCATTTTGAATTTTGATTTTAAAAGATGCTTGTTCAGGTATCTTAAGTCCAGGATGGGTCACCACCCCCCCCTGTCTTTTTGGGGTAAGAAAGTACCTGGAGTACACACCTTTGCCGCTGTGCAATGTAGGAACTCTCTCTATAGCCTTTAGAGCCAGTAGAAATGAAACCTCTGCCTCTAAGGCAATGGTTTCGGAGATGCTTGCAAGTGGAAAAGATCTGGCCCTCAGCTTTGAAAATTTCTTGAAGCTGAGAACCAGCCCCAGGCTTACCACCTCCAGGATCCACTTGTCTGAGGTAACAAACATCAAGTCCTGGATGAAGTAAGCCAGCCTGCCTCCTACAGGAATGAGGGAGTCAACCCGGGCTGACACATCAGGGTATCTGCATGGCAGAAGCCCTAGGTTGAGGGGTGGATGCAGCCCTGCTCATCCCCCTTCTGCCTCTCCCTCTGAAGAAACCCCTGTGAGGAAAAGGAGAAGAGGCCTGTGCTTGGTAGAAAGGCCTATGAAAAGGCCTGCCCCTGACCCTAGCTTGCTGCCTTTGAGGAGTTTTCTGCATTTCCTTGGCCTGTGCACTCCTATAGGTGGTCCTACACTCATCCATCTTTTTCATGTAATTCTCTGTCTGCTCCCCAAACAGAGAATTACACACCACAGGGAAATACATTGCTTAACCTGGGTGTCCTGTGAGAGACTAGTATATCTGAGCCAAGCCATTCTCCGAAGAGCCACCGATGTAGCCACGACTGTAGATGACACATCATTGGAGTCCACAGCATAATGGAACTGTACCTTAGATGCCTCAGTCCCATCAGCAGCCAACCCCTCCAGCTCCAAGACTAGCTGGGGGAGGCCTGATTAGCTAGTGCCAGTACAGTGTCCCATCTGGACTTCTGGTACCTGGCTGCATAGGCCATATAATTAGCCTGCCTGAGTCCCAAGGCGGATGCCATGTACAGTTTCTTTGCCATGGCATCCAGCTTCCTAGAGTCTTTATCTGTGGGGTGTGAAGCCAAGAGTATATTAGCCTTATCACAGGCTGTAGCCTGCACAACCCCAACATGGCTGCATTGTTGCTACAAGTACTCTGTACCTGAACCTGATAAGGTGTACCTTTTGTCCATCCTTCTGTCGACAGGAGGTACAGAATTTGGAGTTTTTAAAATCTTTTGTGTCTGCTTCCCAAAAGACTTATGAAGGGGAATAGACAGTCTCTTGGACTCTGGGATGTCCATCATCTCCACATAATCAGGTTCCTCTTGTTCCTCTATGGCTTTCTGCACAGGGAGCTGGAGGGTTTCTGCCACTTTCCTGTAAAACATGTAGTGGGAAGGGGACTCAGAAAGCCTAGGAGGGGAAACAACAGAAGGCCGTCTGGGGAGATGACCGGTTCAATGTGCTCATCCAGACCTTCCCCACCATCGTCATCATCATCATCATCATTATCATCATAATCTTCATCTCCCTCCAAATCCAGTTCATAAAAATCTTCAGAGGCATAACCTTGAACCGGAGGAACCGACCGAACCGAGCGCCTGCCAGAAGGTGCCGGATCAGATGGAACCGGGCAAAGCAATTCTACAATCCTTATCGCTTTGGTAATCTCTTCGGTGGTCAGAAAATGGGTCTCTGGTTCCAAACCTGCTGATTTTTCTTTTCTTTGTCTTTTTGTAGGAACCAATCCCTCAGGATCGACTCTCCTCTTGCTCGAAGAAGTAACGCCCTGGTCAGAGGGCACTCCTTCAGGTTTGGTCAGAACCAAACCGTGCTGGCCATCTGGGTCAGCGGACTTCACGGCCTCCTTATCCCTAAGCCTACCTAATCTTTTTTCCAGGGTAGACTTAGGGAAATTTTTACAGATTTGGCAGTCTGAATCGAGGTGGTCAAACCCCAGACAATAAACACAGGTGGTGTGGGGATCAGCCTTAGCAAAGACCTCACCTCACACACTGCAGTGTTGAACCCCAGTGGGCCCGATTTTTATTTTGGGTTTCTCAGACATAGCCATCCTAACCACAAACTTACCCTTTTTATGGCAAACAACCAGGCAAGACACCCTTATCGGTTTCTAAGCGTGTCACAGGTTTTGGAAAAAAAACACAAAAAAATGTGTTTTCTTTTAAACCAATAAGGACCAGTAACCACACTCTAAGTTTAGAAACAAAGACAGAATATGTGATTCACTAAATGGCCGGTTCAGCCGAACCGGTAGAAAATCAATTTTTACAATTTCCACAAGTTCACTATGTCTAGTTCACTACCTAGTACTTACTGTACCACAGACAGAGATCTGTATCGAAACTTGCGAAAAAATAATTGGTAAAACTGAAGACTTTAACCGACTTTCGAACTGTGAGCATAGGTGAAATCTCTGGAGCAACTGTTCAGTTAGGTGGAGTAAAGAATCTGATGGCTGTACTTCTAAGTGCAGCAGACAGAGGTTTGAACCGAGCTCGAACTCAACATTCTATGTTCTGCATAGAAAATTAACCCTCTTCTCTGCGGGGCAGTTTGAGTGCTGGGGTTAACTGCAATAGTCAGAATATAGCAAGACTTCATGTGGTTTTAAAAAGTAGTTCACATTGTAGAAACATGTCAAATAGAGCCATGTTCTGGTGAACAGTGTTAGAAGGAGTTTTCATCCAAGAGAAAGTGAGGTGCTGATGCCATTATATGACATTGGTCAGGCCCATGTTGGATTACTGTTCCACTGTATGGAGTCCATTCTTAGTTAAGGATGTAAAGTTAGTAGAGAAACCACAGAGGTCTTACACCAAACTGATATCAGGTTGTAGGGATTTAAATTATGAGGAAAGGTTGGCAAAACTGAGTTTGAGGTCCTTGAAAGATAAGAGAGTTAGAGGGGACTTACTGAGTTTATATAACATAATAAAAAACAATAGTATGTTTAAGGAAATTAAATTGGAATTCAGAGACAATCCATATCAGCTGACATAGAAACATAGAAACATAGAATTTGATGGCAGATAAGGACCGCTTGGCCCACCCAGTCTGCCCATTTCCCTACCTGATCGATAAGCTGCAGATTCTAGTTAATCAACAGCTTACTTCCTCCTGCCCCTAACTAGAATTGCCTTATGCCTGACCCATGCATTCTTGAATTCTCCCACTGTTCCTGACTCCACAACCTCCTCAAGAAGGCTGTTCCATGCATCCACAACTCTCTCTGTGAAAAAAATACTTTCTAACATTACCTCTGAGCTGTCCCTCCTCTACCTTCAAATAGTGCCCCCTTGTTCTTGCACATTTCTTCTTCTGAAAGATACTACCTTCTTGTACTTTGTTAATTCCCTTGAGACACTTGAAAGTTTCTGTCATGTTCCCCCTCTCCCTCCTTTCCTCAAGGGTATACATATTAAGCTGCTTTAGTCTCTCCTCGTATGTCTTCTGGTGCAGACCTTGCACCATCTTGGTTGCCCTCCACTGAAGACCCTCCACTCTGTCTATGTCTTTGCGGAGATGGGGTCTCCAGAATTGCATGCAGTACTCCAGATGGGGTCTCACTAACTGTCTGTAGAGAGGAATAACATCTTCCTGTTTTCTACTGTTGATGCCTCTCCCTATGCATCCCAGTATCCCCCCAGCCGTCCTTACTGACTTCTCACATTGCTTGCCCACCTTTAGGTCATCTGATATAATTACTCCTAGGTCTCTTTCGATTTTTGTTGTTGTTATTAAGTCACCCCTCATTGTGCACTCTTCCCCTGGGTTTTTGTTTCCCAGATGCATTACCTTGCACTTCTTTGCATTGAATCTGAGCTGTCACATATTTGACCATTCCTCCAACCTTGTCAAGTCCCTTTCCATTCTTTCTACCCCACCTTGTGTAGCAACCCTGTTGCAGATCTTTGTGTCATCTGCAAAGAGGCATACCTTTCCTTCCAGGTACTCTCCAATGTCACTTATAAAGATATTAAAGAGGACCAGTCCCAGTACCGAACCCTGGGGTACCCCGCTAGTTACCCTCCTTTCTTCACTGTGGACTCCATTTACTATTACCTTTTGTGTCCTTTTGTCCGGCCAGTTTTTTATCCAGGCTACTACCTTGGGACCCACTCCCAGGCTGGCTAACTTGTATATTAATATTTTGTGTGAGACTGTGTCGAATGCCTTGGTAAAATCTAGGTAGGCCATATCCATAGCCCCTCCCTGGTCTACTACTTTGGTGACCCAGTCAAAGAAATCTATTAGGTTCGTCTGACATGACCTTCCTGCTGTGAAACCATGCTCCTTGGGTCATGTGCCCCACTGGCCTCTAGGTACTCAACAATTATTTCCTTCAGAAATGATTCCATCATTCCCTACCACTGAGTCAAACTAACTGGTCATAGTTTCCTGCCTCTGCCCTGCTCCCACTTTTGTGAAGTGGAATCTCATTTCCCTCCTCCAGTCCTCAGGTTCACTCCATCCTCCCATGATTTGTTAAAGAGAGTAGTCAGTGGTGTTACTAGTTCTGCCCTTAGTTCTTTTAGTATTCTTGGGTGAATCCCATCAGGCCCTATTGCTTTGTCCACCCTCAGTTTCAAGAGTTCTTTCAAAACCCTTTCTTCTGTGAATGGACTGGTATCGACCCCCCCATTCAGAGATTCTCCCTTGTTTGGTTTAGTCACCTCCCCCTCCTCATCAGTTGTGAATACTAAGCAGAAATATTCATTCAGTATCCCTGCTTTTTCACTGTCACCCTCTGCCCACATTCCCTCCCCTTTATTAAGTCTCTGTATCCCTCCCTTGGTCTTTCTTCGCTCCCCAATGTACCTATAAAAGGTTTTATCCCCATTCTTAACAGAGTGGCTATCTTTTCCTCAGTTTATGCCTTTGCTATTCTGACTGCCTTCCCTGCCTCCTTCTGCTTTAACTGATAAAGTTCTCTGTCCTGCTCCTTCTATGTTTCCTTATATTTCCTGAATGCTATCCTTTTCTCCTTAACCGTCCCTGCCACCTCTTTTGAGAACCATATTGTTTTTTTCCTTCATTTTGTTTTATTGATTTGCTTCACATAAAGGCTTGTTGCCTCTGCAATGGCTGTTTTGATTATTCCCCATTGTTCCTCCACCCCTCCTTCTTGCCCATTTGCTAGTGCTTTTCTAAGGCACTCTCTCATTTTCCCAAAGTTAGCCTTCCTAAAGTCCAATACTCTTGTTTTTGTATGGCTTGACTCTATGGCTGTGTTTATTGTGAACCACACTGTTTGGTGGTCACTTGTTCCCAGATTGCTACCCACTTCTAAATCTGAGATCCTTTCTCCTTCCCCATTTGAGAGTACCAGGTCTAAGATTGCTCCCTCCCGAGTGGGTTCCAACACTAGCTGTCTGAGGCATGCCCCCTGTAGGGCATCAAGAATGACCCTGCTCTTGGAAGTGCCTGCAGCAAAGGTACTCCAGTTAACATCTGGCATATTCAGGTCCCCCATCAACAATATTTCCCCTTTTTCTGCCATTTTAAGGATGCCTTCTATCATTTCCTTGTCCATTTCCTCCCCCTGAGATGGGGGTCTGTACACAACCCCCATGCAAATTGTGGTGCCATTTCCTGTCTCCAGGGTGACCCATAGTGACTCATAAACTTCCTGTTTACTCTTTAGTTCTGTTGCTTTAATCCCTTCCCTTATATAGAGAGCAACTCCTCCTCCTCTTTTTCCCACCCTGTCCCTCCTGTAGACTGTGTATCCTGGTATGTTGACTTCCCACTCATGGTTTTCTGTGTACCATGTTTCAGTGACTGCCAAAATATCCAGGCATCCCTCTTCCATTAAGACCACTAGTTCAGGGAGCTTGTTGCACAGACTACGGGCATTGGTACTCATCACCTTCCATTTATTTTTTATGGGCTTACCCCTTTTAGCCCCATCCCTGTCCTTAACACCTTTTTCTGCATTTATCCCTGTCCTGCTCCCTACTGACTTCTCTGCCTTGGTGTTTACCTCTCTAACTACTGCGCTTTGTGGGAGGAGGCTGGGATTTCCCTGCTCCTTTTCAGTGCCCCCCCACCTTGGCTAGTTTAAATGCTTGCCAATGAAGCATTTAAACCTGTCACCTAGGATCCTGGATCCCCCCCTGGACAGATGCAGACCATCACATCAGTATAAGCCTGTATCCCTCCAGGTTGCTCCCCAGTCCCCAATGAATCCAAAACCCTGAGCTCCACACCAGTTTTTCAACCATTCATTGACTCCCATGGTGCAGAATACCCTAGCATCATCCTTTCCATAGACAGGCAGCACCTCCAAGAAGGTTACTATACATGCTACTTGTCTAAGGCCCCTCCCCAACTCCACAAACTCCTCTTGCACTGCTCTGATCCCATTTACAGCCAGGTCATTTGTCCCTAGGTGGACAATGACATCCAGCTCCCTCCCTCGTGCAGCTACTCCCATGATCCTGAGGATTCGCTTCCTGTCCCTCCAAGCCGCAGTGCCAGGCAGGCACCTTACCTCCCTATCCCCTTCTTTACCCACGTCTACCCCCCAATGATTGAGTCCACCACCAGGAGTTATTTCCTTCCCCTGTGGGGTCTCGTGCCACCCTCCTGTGGGCCTCCTTTGTGGAGGTTTCCAGCATCCTCCTTGGTCTCCACTGCAGGTGCCTCCATAGAGGAACCACTCTGTGCCAGAACAGCATATGAACTGTGGAGAGCTACAACTGGAGGGATGCACCTCTGTTTCACCACCTTCTCCTTCCCTGAGCCCACCTTGGTCCAATTGCTCCCCTTTCTTGGCAATCTCTGAGGTAATGGTGGTGGCCCTGGTGGTCCCTGGGTGGGGGAACAGGTTTCACGAATCATAGCCAGGTCAGCCTTGGAACAGGCAACCTCCTCCCTCAGACCAGAGAGGTGCCTGCAAGCAGGGCAGCATTGCAGCCTCCAAGGGACATGACAGACGGTTGAAGGAAACCAAAAGTAGGACAGAAATAAGAAGAAATAGTTTTATATGCAGAACAATAAAATTGTGGAATGGACTGCCTCAGGATGTGGTGGAGGTGGATAGTGTAGGTAAATTTAAAGAAAAACTAGACAGATATCCTACTGAAGTTGGTAACTTTGGTTATCACCACTGAGTAGTGGGGAAATCTGTATGGGCTATGTCTTTTTGACTTCCTAGTTTCCAGTATGAAACCTATCTGGAAAAGCATCTGGTGGGGGGCATGTAAGTACGCTGCCCATCTTAGGACTAAGTGCACCTGCTATAACACCGGTGGGTACCAATTCCCTTTTTACTCCCCTTATCCTACCCCCATTACTCCCCAGTAGACACTTATGCCCAGTAGATACTTATCTGTATGAACTGTCAACCAAGGGTGTCTCGTTGAGTCATCCTGTCTCTCAATTTCCCAAGTGGTTGCTGCTCTGCTCCAACTGCTGGGCCAGAAGCCTCGGGTACTGGTCTCATTTCTTCCAGTGGCAGTGTGTCCTCTGCGGCCTCTGCCCATGACATGTGTGGGTCTTCTAGGTCATTTTCCGGGTCTGGTGGAGCTGATAAGTTCATTTCAGCCAACAGTTCATCCGATGTGGATTGGTTGTAAGGAGCGATCGGAGAGAACTAGTTTTCATTAATGAACTGGCTGATATAGGATGCTTCATGTGGTGCCTCTTTCATGTGCTGCTCTGCGTTGTTTTCAGATAGCACGTCCTTCTTTGGAAGGATGGTCTCGTTTAGAGTGAGGAGTGGAGGGGGGTCTCTTACAGGTTCTAGGAGTCCTTGGTTCAAAATCCTTACCAGGCCTCTTGGTTGAGTCAGTTCCTCCAAGTGCAACATATTGATCAGCCATAGTCCACCCTCTATGACCTGAGTGTTCTGCCTGCATGGGCCCAGAGGCAGGCTGGGTGGGGAGGACTGGGGGAACTTGTATTCAAGTGGGGCCAGATAGCATTTATAAAGTCTAATGTGGCCTCTGGGGAGAAGAACTGATGTGGGGTCCCATTATAAGTTATTTTGAGAGTCGCTAGGTATCTAAGGCTTAAAGGAATGTGCAACTCATGCAGGCATATGCGCGTATCAGTGTAGGCCTTTCTTCTGTCTGCCAATCCCTTCGAGTAGTCCTGAAAAATGATAATGCGATGACCCCTCCAGTTTAGGTTATTAAGCTCCCTTGCTCTGGCTTGTATGGCTTCCTTCTCAGCAAAGTTAAGGAATTTAGCCAAAATGGGCCTGGGCCGGTCCCCCAGTGCAGGTCTCTGTTGCAAGGACTGGTGTGCCCATTCTACTGTCAGTCTGGTAGCAGGTGGTAGTTGTAGAAGCTCTGGTAAAACCTGCAACAGAAAATTAACAACTCTTCCCCCCTCACTGCCCTCCAGGAATCCAAGAAATCCTAAATTGTCATGGTGGCTCCAGTTTTCAATATCACAGAGTTTTTCTTGTAAAAGTTGAATTTCAGCTGCCGGGGCTCCCAGTGTGGAGCAGTGACCCTGGAGGACTTCTTCATGGGCATCAACTTTTTGCTCCATTTGCCCTTGCCGAGCATCCAATTGCTGAAGTGCCCTGGTCGCATTGCTGGTTGCAAGGGTTAATGCATCCATATGATGCATTATCATTTGGAACATCTCCTGTATTGAGAGCTCCTCGCTCTCCTTGGTTCTGTGTGCCATGCAGACAGGAGGCACTGCGTGTGCAGGATATGAAGCAGGGTTGTGTACATGGCTCGCTGAACAAAAGACTTAGTTTTTGCACCAATGATTAGAGAAACAGTTCCAGTGGTAAAGTGACTTATTAGGCAGTGCTTTTCTCCCCCGGGATGGATAAACAACAGATATTTAGCTCTGTTTCGGCAGCTCATCTCGAGTTAAGGCACCATCTTGGTTTTTGGCTTAGCCATGCCCCATTAAATCATTACTTGAAAAAGAAATGAGAGAATTAAACATCAGAGGCAATACTCAGCACGGGTTCAGATCAGGGCACTCGTACACAACTAACTTATTATCCTTCTATAATAACATCATTCAGGCCTGGGTAATAAAAAACAAATGGATGTCATCTTACTTGATTATAGCAAGGCCTTTGACAAGGTCCCTCATGGTTATCTCATCAAAAAATTAGAATCTTTAGGTTTCTCCAGTTATCTAGTCAACTGGGTAAATGCATGGTTGACAAACAGGACCCAGAGAGTTGCCATAAATAACAGTTTTTCCAACCTGGGTTCAGTCACAAGTGGGGTTCCACAGGGCTCTGTGCTCAGCCTAATGCTATTCAATATCTGCATTAGTGACATGCAAATAAGCACCCAAAATTGGTTATCTAAATTTGCAGATGATTCTAAACTTGGGGGACTGGTGGATAATCAATACAATCTTGATTCACTTCAATCATATTTAAAAAATATTGAAAAGTGGGCCCAAGAAAATGAAATGAAATTCAACACGGACAAATGTGTGGTCTTGCCTTTTGGGATACGTAACCCAAAAAACACATACAATATAAATAACATTCAGCTTAAAGCCACTAACAAAGAAAGGGATTTGGGCATATTGGTAAATACCAAGCTTACATCCTTTGACCATTGCTCAAAAGTGGCTAACATGACAAATGGGCTACTCAGACAGATAAAGCGTTCCTTTGTCTCGAGATCTGGACAGTGTCTGATCCCACTTTTCAGGGCATGTGTCAGACCACTTATTGACTATGGGTCACCATTCTGGAACCCACATCTCAAGGGAGATATTGATAGACTAGAGAGGATCCAGAGATAGGCAACTAAGATGGTCCTGAGATTATCAACAAAAGACCTGTCAGTCTAGACTTCAATTAACAGGCTTAAATTCTCTGCAAAATAGGAGAATTAGAGGGGATCTACTTTTCCTTTATAAGTTGTTGAAATCCCCATGTTTGTAAAAAAAAGAGAAATGTGGTAGCTGTGTTAGTCCAGTCAACAATGTAGAGAAAAAATACAACAAATATGTTGCAGGTGATACCTTTTATTGCACTAACAAAATTATTTTTAAGACTAGCTTTCAAGAGGTGAAACTCTCTTCCTCAGGTCAAAAGTGAAAACACCTGAGCAGTATGACAGATATAAAGGTTGGATGTGGATTCAGAGGCTAGACCAGCAGGTTACAGATCAAAGCATTGCAGTCAATTTGCATCTCTTACAAACAGGAAGACTGATTTTCACTGGAGTGTGTCTGTTGGAGAGATTAATTTATAGATCAAAAGGCTGCCTAATTTTACTCTGACTCTGGACCATTAATTAACATTTCTAAAAAGTCAAGGCATAAAGAAAATACATACCATTGCCTTAAGAAGGTACATGTTAAAACAGCCAGAGGGTGCTGATGTGAGGGTTTAAAAAGAAACTCAGAAGCACTGCTTTAAGCATAATTACTGGTAGTGTATTAAAAAACTAACATCTTTATTAAGTCCCTTTTCTTTAGTGTCAAAATATTGTATCATTTTTATTTCAAATGTTTGCTGATCCTGGTTGTTTTTGAAGTTCCCTTTTAACACTCTGACAGTAAAATCACTGGTGGAGTGATCTGGTCTAGAAAAATGTTCCCCTACTGGTGCATTTTCATTTTTATGGATAACTGTAAATCTGTTGTGATTCATTCTTGTTTTGAGTTCCTATCTGGTTTCACCAATATAGCAGCCTTCCTCACATTTTCTGCATTGTATTATGTATACTACATTGCTAGAAGAACAGGTACACGAATTTTGGATTGTAAATATTTTTCCATTGTGGCTGACACATCTCAGGAGAGATATGTGTACATAGTTTGCAGTGAGGTGCTTTGCATGGTTTTGTACCTTTGTCACCTAGTTGTTGCTCAGAGGGAAGTTTGCTTCGCACCAGTTTCTGTTTCAGGTTTGGTGGCTGGCGGAAGGCAAGCACTGGTGGAGTGGGAAATATATTTTTTAGAGTTTCATCTTCAGGCAGTAGTGGCTGTAGATCTTTAATTATTTTCCGTAGTTTTTCCATTTCTGGGTTGTAGGTTACTACCAGAGGTGTGCGATCAGATGTTCTCTGTGGCTTGTACCATAGTAGCTCTTCCCTAGGCCTTCGTAGTGCAGAATGGATATTCCTGTCAATGGAACTGGTTTTATATCCCTTCTGTCTGAAAGATTCTTTTAGTGTAATAAGGTGTCTGACTCTGTCGTCTTGATTAGAGTAAATGCAGTGTTACCAGATGGCCTGGCTGTGTATAATGGATGTCTTGGTATGAGAGGGATGGTAGCTTGAGCTGTGCAGGTAATTGCATCTGTCTGTAGGTTTTCTGTACACAGATGTTTGCAGTGTTCCATTTTTTTAGTGTGACTCTGGTATCCAGGAAATGCACACACTTAGAGTAATTTATCTGGAATTTAATGGAAGGATGGAAGTTATTGAAGCTGTCAAAAAATTGTTTTAAGTTTTCCTCTCCTGCTGTCCATATGATAAAGATATCATCAATATATCTATAGTGTTTTAGTGGTTTATGTTGTTGCCTGCTGAGGAATTTTTCTTCTAGATGTGCCATGAACAGATTGGCGTACTGTGGTGCCATCCTGGTGCCCGTAGCCATTTCCATATTTTGAAGGTAAATGTCGGTGTTGAAGCTGAAATAATTGTGTGTAATGATGTATTCCATAAGTTTGGCTATCATATCTGGTGGATATTTGCTCTCTGTGATGGCTTTTTGCAGGTATTCATAACATGCCATTATGCCATCTCTGTGAGGGATGTTGCTGTATAAGGATTCAACATCCACTGTGACCAAAGCAGTGTCAGGTGGTAACTGGTCTATACTGTGCAGTTTGTTTAGAAAGTCTGTAGTATCCTGTATGAATCTGTTTGTGTTTTGCACCAGTGGTTTGAGTATACCTTCTATGAGTCCAGAAATCCCCTCAGTTAATGTATCAATTCCAGATATAATTGGTCTGCCAGGGTTTTCAGATGTGTGAATGTTTGGTAATGTGTAGAAGGTTCCTAGTGCTGGCCTTTTTGGTATCAAATTTTTCAGTTCCTTATGTGTATGTTCTGGAAATGTGCTGATTAGTTGTTTCAGTTCTTTCATGAATTTCTTTGTGGGGTCTGCAGTTAGCTTCCTGTAGTAGGTGTTGTCCGAAAGTTGTCTGTAGCCTTCCTGTATGTAGTTGGTTGTATCCATGATCACAACTGCACCCCCCTTATCAGCAGGTTTAATGGTGATGCTTTTATTGTTTTGTAGGCTATCAATTGCTTTTCTTCCCAAAGGTGAGAGGTTGTATAGAATTTTCCTCTGTTTGCTGGAGATTTGTAATTGTACCCTGTGTCTAAAGCTGTCTATATAGTTGTCCAGTTTAGGTTTACGTCCACTCAGTGGAGTAAAATGGGAGTGCTTTTTTTTGTGGTTATAACTCCTATCAGATGAGCCCTCTTGATCGTGGATGAATTCTCTCAGTCATAGCCTTCTGAAGAATTCCTTTAGGTCTGACTACAGTTGTATTTCATCAAGTTTTGAAGAGGGACAGAATGTCAGACCTTTAGAGAGAACTGACATTTTTGACTGTGATAGCCAATGGCTACAGTGGTTAATTATTCCATTGGACATGATCATCCAATTGTCAGTCCTAGTGGGCTCTGATTCAGTGTCCATTGTGAACCCATATCTGGGGTGTATATTCACTTCCATTTGGCAACTGGTTTGTTGCAAGGTAGGGACCTCTGTGTGCCGTATAGTTTTAATTCCAAGAGGTTGAATATCTAAGGTTCCCTCTGAGGCTGACGGTTGTGTGCACTGTGAGCTGAACTCCTCTGTAGTCTGTGTTGTATTGGAAGCAGTGCACAGGAAGGTAAGGTCCTCAGTTTCTATATGACTGTCATTGTGAGACATGGAACCATCATGCTCCTTCTGTAGGAGAATCTGTTGTTTCCTTTGTTTCCTTTTAATTGCAGCTCGTTGTTCTCTGATGTAGAGGCACTGGAGTTCCTTTTCTAATTCTTCTGTTCTTCTTCTATTTTGCTGTCATAGGTTTTGAAGTATTAGGCTAGTTTGTGATTTTACCATTTTCTTTTTTCTGTACAGTTGGTGTATAAGTCCATTTAGCAGTGTTTCACTTGTACGCTTGCAGAGTCATTGTGCATACCATGAGTTGTGTGTAGTGGCCAGTGGGTTTTTGATGAAAAGACCTCTTGGAGTAATATTCCTTTTCTTGCAGGTTGAGAGGAAGAATATGTCACTATTGAGTTTGGTTTCCTTCTTTGTCAGCTTGCTCAGTTTCCACTTTTTACAGCTAAATGTGGTATGTTCCATGTTCATAAAAAAAAGAGAAATGTGGTAGCCGTGTTAGTCCAGTCAACAATGTAGAGAAAACATACAACAAATATGTTGCAGGTGATACCTTTTATTGGACTAACAAAATTAATTTAAAGACTAGCTTTTGAGAGGTGAAACTCTCTTCCACAGGTCAAAAGTGAAAACAGCTGAGCAGTATGACAGATATAAAGGTTGGATGTGGATTCAAAGCCTAGACTAGCGGGTTACAGATCAAAGCATCGCAGTCAATTTGCACCTCTTACAAACAGGAAGATTACTTTTCACTGGAGTGTGTCTGTTGGAGAGATCAATTTGTAAGATCAAAAGGCTGCCTAATTTTACTCTGACTCTGGACCATTAATTAACATTTCTATAAAGTCAAGGCATAAAGAAAATACATACCATTATCTTAAGAAGGTAACTGTTAAAACAGCCAGAGGGTGCTGATGTGAGGGTTTAAAAAGAAACTCAGAAGCACTGCTTTAAGCATAATTACTGATAGTGTATTAAAAAAACCAACATCTTTATTAAGTCCTTTTTCTTTAGTGTCAAAATATTGTATCATTTTTATTTCAAATGTTTGTCAATCCTGGTTGTTTTTGAAGTTCCCTTTTAACACTCTGACAGTAAAATCCCTGGTGGAGTGATCTGGTCTAGAAAAATATTCCCCTACTGGCGTATTTTCATTTTTATGGTTAACTGTGAATCTGTGGTGATTCATTCTTGTTTTAAGATCCTGTCCAGTTTCACCAATATAGCAGCCTTCCTCACATTTTCTGCATTGTATCATGTATACTACGTTGCTAGAAGAACAGGTATACAAGTTTTAGAAAGAAAAAGGACTTAATAAAGATGTTGTTTTTTTTAATACACTATCAGTAATTATGCTTAAAGCAGTGCTTCTGAGTTTCTTTTTAAACCCTCACATCAGCACCCTCTGGTTGTTTTAACAGGTACCTTCTTAAGACAATGGTACATGTTTTCTTTATGCCTTGTCTTTTTAGAAATGTCAATTAATGGTCCAGAGACAGAGTAAAATTAGGCAGCCTTTTGATCTTACAAGTTGATCTCTCCAACAGACACACTGCAGTGAAAATTAATCTTCCTGTTAGTAAAAGATGCAAATTGACTGCAATGCTTTGATCTGTAGCCTGCTAGTCTAGGCTTCAAATCCACATTTAACCTTTATATCTGTCATACTGCTCAGCTGTTTTCACTTTTGACCTGAGGAAGAGAGTTTCACCTCTTGAAAGCCAGTCTTAAAAATAATTTTGTTAGTCCAATAAAAGGTATCACCCACAACATATTTGTTGTACTTTTTCTCGACATTGAAATCCCCAGACCTCATGAATAAATGTGAACTTACCTTCACTACCAGTTGAATTGTTCCTAGAAGTCACACTAACCAACTTATAGTCCCCAGAGCCAGGACTAATCTCAGACTAAATTTTTTCTCAGTAAGGGCACCAAAACTCTGGAATATATTACCACAGGAATAGGTTGACTATGGTAATTTTGAATCATTCAGAAAGGGTTTTGATTGTTAGTTAAACCAAAATCAAACAACATAAATTGCCCACACTATTGTGGGGGAAAATCTAGATGGGCCTCTGCCTTCTTTTTTCCTATAAATACCTAGTAAACCTAGTAAACTGCATGAGACATCAAGCATGGCACTTTAAAAGTTCAGTGCCCCATGAAAATACTGACTGGAGGATTTCCCCTTATCTTCTTTCCCCAGTTTTATGGAATTCTCTTCTCTGGAAGGTAAGGAGTGCCCCATTGGCTGTCACATTTAACAAACAGACTCAAAGAAGCTAGGGGGCTTCATCCAGGCTCATAGATGGTGCTGAGACCAAGTGCCATTGGGTGGTTGCTGGCCCCCTAATATACACAACCAAACCAAAAGGTCGGCACACTCAGAGACAGCTGGTCCTGTCTATAAAACTCCAATAATTAGTCCAAACATCATGCCTAGATCCAAATTCTGGCTAATTTATTTTCCCATTAAAATAAAGCAGCACATAGGGTTTACTTATGCACTGTTTAGGTGCCCTGGTGCTTTGCTCAGTCAAACTTCATCAGGGGCAGGTTCCAAGGCAATACCACCACCTCTTATACCCTACTCACAGTCACTGGACAAATGTGATTGGTAGTTGAGCTTACTGAATTCAGTTACTGTGGCAAGTGGACATATTGGGCTCTGTACCCATAACACCTAGGGAAATAAATATTTTACAAAAATAAACTTAGTGGATTTTATATGTTACTTATTATACAAGGTATTAGAAGGTTAAAAAAATCACATTCAAAAATACTGGTTCTGGAGAAAGAAAGCATTTTGTTCAGAGCTGATTAGGTACTTCACACAAAATGATATATGAATGTAACATCCATAAAGTAGTTGGCATACTAGTCCACTGTTGCCATCATCCTGTTTAACCTGTGAATCATGTTTTTAGAGGATCAGCTGCTTAATTTCAAATTGCCAGTGTCACGGGACCTAAACAAATAACAATAGCAATGTTTTTAGTATTCTTATTTTGTTTGCTACAACTTAATGCATGTTATAGACGAAGTGTATCATTAAATGTTTGAGGCTATCTCTTTTATTTACACATATACACATTTTAACACATTTGAATTAATGTATTTATAAAACAGTACCCAATAGTGACATTCCTATATTTCATAGTTGCACTTATTTATGGACTGCAATTTAATGCATAGATATCAAAGGAGGTGCATTATTGGATCATCAGAGCTTCATCATTTAATATACTGTACATTTATATACAAACATTCTTTGCAAAAACTACATTAATGCACTACTTGGAGTTGAAGCCAAAAAAATAGGGAAATGTTGCATTAAGGTTTCTAACCTTAACACCCCACCCCAACTATGCAAGCAGCAAATCTGGTGTGGTGTGTGCCTTGGGGCTGTCAAGCCTAACACTCACTCAGTTCTCATTCACTGTACACATCTGAGCTAATTTAGTGGTGGAATAGGGTGAGCATTAAGCTTAACAACCCCAAGCCACACCCCATGCCTGATTTGTTGCCTGCAGGATGGGGGTGGTGTGTCAGGGTTGGAAACCCTAACACCACATTTCCCTATCTTTGTGGTTTCAGCCCTAACTAGTGCATTGACAAAGTTTTTGCAAAGAATTTTCTTACTTTTGGAGATAGTATAAGTGTATCCTCATTTGTCTGTGGGAGCACAGGGCTCTCCAGGTCCTGCAGGGCTCCCATCCCTCCTTAGATGCATACATATATGTTGCTGTGGAAGTACAGGGCTTGGCTTGCATTTGTAGCAAAACAGGAATGAAATTCTCAGCATACAGTAGCTTTCTTATTACCCCACCTCATGGACCCAGTAATGAAAATGTTGAAATCCCCTCCCAAGCATGATTCCACACCACTGCAATGCCATTGCATACCACAGGTGCAAAAATACAGTTTGGCCAGGGTTTTAAAAATGACAGCTGTCATATTCATGAGGTGGTGTAAAAAGAAGGTTATGTTGAAAATTTTGAGTAAAAATATTTAAAATTGTCAATGTTATGAGGGAACATAGCAAAATGTCAATGTATGCACATAACTTTGCCATTGTTACATATTTTGACCCAGACATTTCAATATAGCCTTCTTATGACACCACCTGATGAACAATGACAGTGAAAATGTTTAAATCTCACTGGAAAGGGATTTCATCAAGTGACTGCAAAATCGCCCTTTCAGATGTATTTGCAAAATTCCACTGACATTGTTCCTAAGGTGGGGTCCCAAAAAGGCTATGTTGGAAATGTGATTTCAAAATATGCAAAAATGGCAAAGTAATGCCACAAACTTGAAAATCCCTTTGAAATACATTGAACTGCAGTTACCTTACTTTCTCATATAGCAGTTGGCATTTCCAGCAGCAAGTCGTGTCTTCAATCAGAGAGTGGATCTTCAACCTGGAACCTGTTCAGGTGAGTGAGGGTATATGGGGGGTGCAAAAATTCTATCTCAAAGGGTCTTAAAAATAAAAGGGCATTCCATTGTGTGCTGTGCTGTTGTGCATGGTTAAACAGTTTATGCTGAATGTTGTGGTGCTGGCAGTATAGCCTAGAGGTTAAAGTAATGAGTTGTGAATGAGCTTGGTACATCCAGCAGACCTGGGTTTGATTCCTAGAACCTCCACTTGCATACTGTGCATACTGTGTGACTCTGAGCAAGTCACATAGCCTCCCCAGTGCTCCCCAGATCACCCCTGAAAACAGGCACTTGTGCCTAGTGGGCCTTATCCAGTTTCCAAAGACTAAAACAAAATAAAGAAATTTTATGATATTCAAAGAATCTTGCCATGTCTTGTGTAAAGGCCCGTGCTGGGATAAGCATGCACGGTCAGCAGCAGTCAGCTCAAATGAAATCACAAAGCTATTTCCAATGCCATAGGAAATCATACGATATTATAATCAATAAGGTTAAATGCAATAACATATTAAATTCTAATTACAGTGCATACTGTTTCTGTGCAGTTGAGGTATGTCATTAGAGCCTGTATTGTTTATTTTCCAGGGATTGTTTGTACATGGCTTCTACAGTAGTTACTGGTATGTCTGACACATGCTGCGCATGCTCAGAAGCATACATTTTAAAATGTAATAAGTTAGGATCTGATTATTTTTTCACCAAACTAGCAAAAGGCACATCTGTGAGGTAGCCCCTTTCTACCCTGACAATATTAGAGCAAAATTCCAAACCCTCACAACACTACATCTCTTAAAGAAAACAACAAAAAGACACAGAGGTATTTGCTCCTACAAAACATTTTGTATGAACGTCAAATGAAACAAGTGGAAGCAAGTGACTAAAAAGGATTTAAACAAAAAACACACACACATGTTTTGATTCCTTTGTCCAGGAGTTAACTGCAGAATAGACCTAACAGAGTCCAGATGAGCAATATCCACTTGTTGATCTGCCTCCAGCATATCATTTTTTATGGGTTTTAAAATTTAAATTTTTAGGAAAAACAGACAAAAAGATGGCAGCAAATGAAACAATAATTTTCCCCTCATGAAAAAGATGGACCCTATACAAAAAAAGATTGTTTCTTTCATTTCATACAGCTATTTTGAAGAACTTATTGAACAGGCTTAGAACCATTTTTTTTTATTTAAAAATTAAATAACTTTGGAACGGATGAATATTTTTTTATCAAATAAACAAAAAGCACACCTGTGGACCAGCCCCCATTCTACTGTTAAATTTTCAGAAATGGTTTCCCACAAGACTTTCCAGGTTCCTGTTCTGAATGCTGCAGTCATTTTTCCACCTTTCTCATAATGGACGTATTGTTTTTCCCACTTATATTTTGGGGAACTCACACCAGTGTACATAGATTATGAAGTTAGTGAAACAATTAATACATTTCCTAATTTCAACCTTTTTTGTGGTGCTTGCATTCAAAATTCTTTTTTTGGACACTGTTGGGACTTATACTACAGTGACCCCATCTAAGCATGCCTGCGGGGCATACTGGTAGCCAGTTGAGGTAGTCTGGCCTGTTAAGTGGGGTTTTGTACTGGCTATGTACTAAATTATCCTTTAGGCTAGATGTTGTCTTGAACAGCAACAGTGGTCTCTCCCCTACTGCACTTGCCAAAACAGGGTCACCCTTGAGAATTGGCCAGTACTGCCTAACAATACTATATTTTATTCCAGATATTTGACTATAAGTGGTAACAAGGCAGACCTTATCATTTTACTCTTTTTTCTTTCCCTTAGATATCAGTTCACATCTCTTTGCCACATTTGTTTTTTTTTAGTGTAAGATCAAGTATTTATCTGTTGTATCCCCTATTTAGTAATCAAGTCCTACATTCTGCCTGAGTTCAAAATCTTGCCGAGCAAAGCAGTTTCTATGGATACTTAAAAATTATCCTTAGAAGACAGAGTTTAATGAACTCTTCAGGTGACCATTGTTCGCACTCAACAATGTGTGGATCACTGTGCGTTTTCTGTATCTTTTGTTGGAAACAAAGCTGTCATCTACACTTAAAACTAGGCCAAGGTAATTGAGACGCTTTTACTCATAATGCTGGTAAAACATAGGTTGAAAGTGTTCAACCAGGCTATACATTCTGTGACTTCCTCTTCTGTCCCATCCCACACATAGACCACATCAATAATAAAACAGTGCCATTTTCCGATATTGTCTGTGTGTGGATCATATTCAGAACTGAGTATGACCTCTTCTCAGTATCCCAGGAAAAGATTTGCGAAGGATGGTGCCATAGAGGGACCCATTGTAGTGCTGCACACCTGCTGACAGAACTCTCCATCAAACTCAATATAATTGTGAGTCAAAACAAAATATTGGTGCTTGCAAAATAAATGAGATGGGGAATTCTTCTCTAATGCTATTTCCATGAAAATGTATTCAGAAGCTTGTACACTTAGGTCATGATCTATACAATTATAGAGTGATTCTAATTATATTCCTAGAAAAATGTACAGTAGTTGTAGTCCTATCTGAAATGTTCAGACTTCCACAAGGTGTGCATGCTATATCTCAAATGAGATTCCAGGCTTTCAACATTTTTTAAGAAAACGATCAATGAACTTACTCAGACTATCTGTCAGTGATCCCACAATACTATGGGTCTGCTGGGTGGATTGGTAATACTTTTATGAATTGTGGGTATTGCATAGATCACAGACACTACAAGATCACTGGTCCAAATAAATCTGAGTTCCTCATCAGTTACTTCTTCTTCATCTTTACCTTTTCACAGGCAGTCCAACAATCATTTTTGAAATGACAAGGTGGGATCTGAGTTCAATTTCTCTATCTGGATAACATATCAACGACATACTGCTTATAAAAATGTGGTGCTAGCAACACAATATTCCCTCCTATGTCTGCAGGCTTTATTGTAACATTTAGTAGCTTTCAAATTTTTTCCAAGGCATTTCTGTCTGCTATACTTAAATTCCTGCAGACAAATTTTGTGTCATTTTCAAACAACTTATCAATTTCCTTCACAACCCCCTTCTGATATGTTTTAATTACTGGATTGGTGCTTAAAGGATCAAACACTGATTTGATTTTAAATATTTTCTTAATATTCTAAATTCCCTACCTGAGACATCATATATGGAGAATTCAGTCATTTGTGAAGTTACTGTAATGTATATAGTTAAGATAAAGTTTGCCCATAACCCTCTGGTTTTCCAGATCTTGCTTTGTCCATTGAATGACCTCCTCTATTGTGTCACCTTCATCTTGGTTGTATTTTGCTGATATACCAGAAAAAAACAAAACTCTTTGTATAAATGGCCCATCCAGTGAATCCATGCCAGACCCCACATTTGGTAATTTTTCTGGATTTTTAATGTGGCAGTCCCTCAAATGTAGTTTTTGAAACAGTCTGTAGATGTCAATTTTGTTTTGAAATCCATCCAGTGGGGATTGAGGCACAAATGAAAGGTCATTAGAACACAAATCTGTGCTTCAGCTACTGTAAGATTTATTATTTTGTTGTATCCTTGGCTTGTTCCTTACATTATAATGGCTTTCTCCTGCCACTTCTACCCCTTCTAATCATTCATGTTCTCTTTTTCTCTCTGTCCTTTTCCTGTATAATATTTGTTTTTCCCTTCAATAAAAAGGTATACTTTTAGTGAATCTTGTGCATGGTTGTTCATCTGCAGACCTTTCTGGTGATTCACTCATATTATTTTGTCCTATTTTACCCTGTGTTTTTATGAGGTTTCTTAACCCTTGAGTTAGAGCGTCCTCTCAAGATGGTCTTTGTCTCCTTCCCCAGTGATATACTTTTCCTTCAGTACAATCTAAATTGTCTCTTTCTAGCTTGTGTTGTTTTCTTTTGAGCATTTTTCTGCTTCATATTTTATTTTTTATTCTTTGTGTTCTTTGTGTTTGTTACTGAAGCAATCTCTTCAGCTAGTTCTTCATACTTTGCTGTGTCCTCCTTAAAGGGACACTGTCAACCTGTTTTTATCATATTATTTCTAGTTAAAAACCTAAATTTTATGATTGCTTACCTTCTCTAAAATTTATTGGTATTGCTGTTTGCTTTGTCTGTCTCCCTTTTTAGTAGAACTGAAATGCATGCTAATGTATAATTATAAACAACCTTGTTTTGTTTACAATCCTGGATCTGTTCTTACTGCATACTTCCTGAGCATTAGAAACACCCCCAAACAGTGCAGTCTCTTATGATTCAATTGGTGCCTTTCCTCCCAATGCATCATGAGGGGCTAGACTGTGTTGTGGGTGTTCCCAAGACCAGGAAAGGTGCAGTTAGAGCTGACCAAGGAATGTAAACAAACCTGTTTTTGTGTGGTAACACCAGTATGCTGGGCAGTTTGTTTTTTGTTTCAAGAAAAAAAAAAGAATCAGAATCAAACTACCAGCTGCATCAGTAATCTTTACAGAATGTTGGCAATCTTAAAATGTGTTTTTAAAACTATGGACACTTTGAGACCTAAGGGGGTTGACAGTGTCCCTTTAATTTGCAACTCAATATATTTTCTTGAGCTGGCCCAGTGATGCTGAAGGTTGAGGTGCTGGATGCCACACCTAGCACCACATCAGTGACCCATGTTCAGTAGTGAGCATGGGTACTGGGGGTTGGCAGGGAAGGGGGAGGGAGAGGATTGAGCATCCAAAGGACTGCTGTCCTCTCCCAGGGGGAGGGCCAGGGGTTGTCTGGCATCTCAGTGACCCCCAGTGGAGAGCAGAGGTGCTGCAGGATGCAGGCCACACATAGGGGTGAGCGTGGCAGATGTTGAAAGGGTTGCCATGTGCCAGGACATCAGGGTATGTCATGCTCAGGAGGGAGGAGGGAGTTCAGGGATTTATTAAGAAAAACCCCTCCAGCCTGGAGACGTGACAGCCCTCCTGGTAATGCCTTGCCACATGTCCAATGCTGGTTCCTTGCCTCTGCCCCTTTGGTCTCCTCAGGCCCATAGCTGCCCGGGGGTCAGGGAGAAAGTAACATCTCTTGAAGAGGCAGGGTCCACAGTGGGAATAGAGCAAGATCAGGTGAGTGGTGTGGCCAGAGAGAGTTCTGGTGCTGGGGTGCAGAAAATAAGTTGTAAAAAATATATATATATATATACATATTTTCTCTTGAATGCTCTGAAGAGGCTTGCTCCCAACCCTCCCTGTATCAGAATTCCTGTAAGCCACCGGAGGGTAATTTATTCACTGGGGACCTTCTTTACACATCAGTTTTGCACTGCCACTAATTCAACTTTGACTTGGGCCCTCACAGTTTATAATTGCATGTTTTGGTTTAAACCTCATTTTAACCCTAATACAGTCAAAGTAAAAAGACTGGATGACAACCAAAACAATGACCTATTTATTTGTTATTAGGCACTATATGTATGTGTAAACTGCATGTGACACCAAACAGGGCACTTAAAAAGTTTAAAGCACCATCAAAACACTGAGTGGAGGTTTTCCCCATACCTTCTTTCCCAACTTTTATGGAATGCTCTTCTGTGGGAGATAAGAATTGCCCAATTGGTTGCCATGTTTAAGAGTAGACTTCACTGGTGTCTCTGGTCTCAGGCATTTCCTGATTGATTCTGACTTTCCATCGGCTATCTTAGATTGTCTGCTCTTACATTGGTATGTCTTTCTAACTGTATTGTTATTGCTGCTACTGAGTTGTTTGCCTTCCGTTGTTTCTTTTTATTTTTTTGTTTGCAAGGTGCCCCCTTCCTCCGCCTGAACTCCTGATCCCCACCCCGCTCCCTCGGACTTACTGTCCCCAGCAGATACCCCCTGGCTTACCCATAGGGTGGGGCCACATCACCAGGAGGACCTGTCAGAGACAGGACAAGGTGTTGGCACGGGGCACCCACCAACATTGCCTCCCTGGCTCCCCTCCAATGGAGGGGTTCAAGTCTGGCTGGAGCCTCAGTTACTGGAATTGGTCAGTGGAGGTAGAGCTGGAGAGAGTGATCTGGACTAGGGATTTGCATCATTATGGGTGGCCTGTGATTTTATTATTTTTTCCCCTGGGGGCAGGAACATGCAATGATATCCTTCATCCACCCCACCCCGCACAGATAATGGCACTGGCATGGAGCTACCCCCAGCCTCCACCAGGGATCAGTTGTGCCAGACATTCTATCCCTCTCCCCCTGAAGAAGGAGAGCTGTCCCTGGGATGCTCAATCCTTCTACCTCAGCCGGCCCTCTGATGTCCCAAGTCCGTTCTTGAACCTGGGTCATCAGTGTCGCAGATGGGCGCCCTGCCACTGCATTGGCGGGCCGGCTAATTTGTTTTTATTTATTGTAAAGGACTAAAAGGTTTGGAAGGGATGCTGTAGTAAATAAAGATCTACTACTACCACTACTTCTATTGACTGTTCTTGTGTCTTCCCTGCAATAAATAAAGCTTTATCATAAAAAATGATACCACTCTAGAAACATGTCTTATGCACAATATTGTATTGTTTGTACTACCCACATACTATTGTAACTGATCATCCTTTACAACCCTATGTAACCCTTCCCCCCAGGTTGCACCATAAGATGAGCAACTTGTTGTTCAGTGTGCCCTCCTGGTGAAACATTTCAATAAATAAAAAAAATAAAACATTACTGCAGCACTCAATACAGGTGCTTAAGTGGGTCAATTGTAATATTATAGTAGAAGCACTTTGAAGCATACTGTGCTATACTTTAATCAATTGTGTCATCTGTAAAGTATATCAGTGTGCAGTGTTAATGTAATGGGTTTACTAATGTATTTTATTCATTTGTGAATTTTCACTAAAATTGTATCCCATTTTACATAGCAGTTCTGTTAAATTTTGTTCTGGCAAGTATAGGGTTACAATCTGCTGCCCCCTGGTGGCCATTTTGTGAAACATCTGCACTGACTGCAGCCTGCAGCAGACTAATGGAGGCATGGTGCAGGTAAGCAGGGTGTTTGTTTTCTCCTCTACTTAAAAAAGTTGATTAAGATATCACAGATGTAAACAGATGAATACATGTTTAAAACAGATACATTTTACCAGTCAACAAGTGTATGTGCATTTTAAGTCGCTGGTTTGGTAGTTTTAAAAAACAGTTTAAAGTATTTTTCTGAGCATGTGGTAGACTGAAGTAACTGTGTTAGGAAGTATGAACATAATGTCTTTCTGAGCCATAATTTCCTTGCATACTGGTAACTTTATATTTTGTGGTGCCAGGAATACACTACTGTTCTGTGCAACATGTTTTTTGTTTGATTTTACAAGTATGTGTTTATGGCTTTATTTACAGTGTACTGAACTGAAAGTATTTTGCTGTCGTTTGTATTGAAGTTAGAAAGAGAAAAGAAATACAGTGAATCTGCTGTGATATATATTTTTATTCTGAACTGATCATTTGGATATTATAGGTCTGATTTTAAAAGGGACTTCTTTGTCTCAAGGTGCCCGCACCAAATGGGTATGAGGCAAGTGGCACCTTGCATCAAAGGTTGTGGCAATCCCAGTTTTGGAATGCAGGCTGTGGCAACATCAGGATGACTTGTGTCCAAGATGTCCATGCCACCCTTGTGGCAAAAGCACCATTGCACCAGGTTTCAAGGGAGTTGGTGCCATGGTGGGGCTGCACCATCCACTTTTTGGAATTTTGCAAGCCCTGCCATGGACACAACATAGTGGTCTGTTAGACCCACCAGGAGGTGGTCTAAGAGCCATGTGGCACTTTTGGACACTGTGGTGATTGAGGAAGGGGACCTGATAGGAGGGGGCCAGTGCCAAAATGAGCATAGGGTGCCTTGGGGACATTGAGACTACAACAGAAATGATAGGGTGTTGAGGTGGCAGTCCATGGTGGTGCCACTGACAATGGCGGACAGCTAATTGGACCTATTAGTGGGGGGTTGGCACAGTCAGACCATGACGTAGTCCCATGTGGGCGGAACCCCAGCACCCACCCCATAGGTGCCAAAATCCTACATTATGTGGGTGGGAAGTAGTGACTTGAGGTTGAGGGCAGCCAGTGGTGGTGAGAAATATTCTCTGGGCACCACAACAGTTCCCTGGTATTGTGCTCCCCCTGCATTGTGGCAGGCTGCTTCCTGCCTACATGATGTGGAATTTTGGCACCTACAGGGCAGGTGCAAGGGCTGTGACACCAAATACATATGAATTAACAGAAAATAAAATAGGCAAAGCAAGCCAAGGTAAGTTTATTTATATGATGCCCAATCTCTGGGGCTCTGGACACCTTACAGTCAAAACAACAGAAACATGAATATCAAACAATATCTTATATTTATTATTCATTTATTTTATTTGAATTTTGGTAACCAGGTAAACCCACTGAGGCAAAAAGTCCCTTTTTCAGGGGCGACCCAGAGGAGGGTATAAGGGGAGGTACAGAGAATACAAAATAAAGCAAGATAAGTATGCAAAGACACTTGAACACTAGAATGTGGAGCACAATATATGTACAAAAAGGCATATATAAATAATACAAGACATATACATTATATAGAGGATAATGTATGGTCCTCTATCCATAACAAGTTTGTAAACTCTTCAAGAGGCTGTCATGGCGACGTTTGGAACCTCGAGAGTGTAGCTCGAGAGGTTCAGTTGCCATGGCAACCTCGAGAAGAGTTTTCAAATTTGTTATGGATAGAGGACCATACATTATCTTTTATAGTGTATGGTCACCTATCTGTTGCAGTTCAAATAAAAAATCACAATCAATCGACTGCTGTCACAGAAACGATTAGTCGGTTCAGTTGTTGAGAGAAATATTTACTCACATTTGATGAGTACATCGGAAGCCAGCATCGATAGTGGCACATTGCAAAAAAAAACAGGCATAGAGGAACGTCACACTTTTTTAACTTAGCCGTTTTAACTATCAGTCTCTTGGTATGGATGATCTGTGTGGAAGTGTTGGCCTGACCTCTGGAACTGAAAACGTAACCTCGATTAACTGTATGCTGTTTAGTGTGCAGCTCACGCTGACAAGAGTTTCTTTCAAGATTCTAATCTGTTATGCTGCAGTAGTTACATACCTGGTGCAGCATAACAGCAAGCTACTGCAGCATAACAACATTTTAGCTGGTATGGATTTCCAGTCATAACCACATTCTACCATACATTATACACAATTATACCACATACATAAATCAGCAGCCAATCACACAAGCAGACTGGCACCTCAGCCCTGTTGTAAATCATATGATAATCACTGGCAAAGGTGCCAGCCTGCCACATCCTCGCGCTACCATAACTGAATCAGTCCGAGCCCCCCAACATCGCAAAACCGCCATTTTTCCTCTCGCTAACAGTAACTACTATGCCTTGCATAGTAAAACAGATTAAAAAAATGGATCCTCGTTTGAACTCATCGACCAAACTGAACTCAATAAACTATTCAGCCTTCAAAGCGATGCAGTATATTCTCCTGGAAGTAAATGTACCTCAGCCAAACACGGTAGTACCGTACAGCGCTCCGGCCCCACAGTCAAAATCACGATCTCAGTCCACAGACACTCAGGTGATGTAGTCGGCTGCAGGGCGACTGGCGGCCTAGGTGGTTTCGACCTGTGGGGCCGGGCTGAACCGTTACTACTGTGTTTGCTGGTAGCCACCGAAGAATATATGCTGGATTTTGAGAAAAACTTTCAGCTCAGACTGCTCCGGTCGGTTGGTCGATGGTCAGCGGCATCAACTGTTTACTATGCAGGTAATGAATTACTGATAGCGAAAAATTTCGATGAGAATTCGAACTCGGTCGCGATGCTTAGCACCATACCGTGATATCATACGATTACAACGGGCTGGTACCAATCTGCAATAATGATAGCCAGCTCGATAAAAAACATGGACTGTTTTTTTTCACGGAAGGATATCTCTAGTCATTTTTTCCACAGGAAAAAGAAAATTAAACAATTTAAACTTTCATCCATGACAAAATGTGTTGGTATAATCGCAATAAGCCACTCTGGGGTGTGGGTTATCAGGGGATTTACCACGGCTGGCGAGGATTTGCCCACGAGGCGTATCCCCCGATAACCCACACCCCCTCGTGGCTTATTGCTTAAATAATACAGTGAGTGCAGATGCTGCAAAACAAGTGATGCAGACAAATATAAGTTGCTTAGGCAAGGTTATACAAATATACATAATTATATAAGTGCAGAAAGTAGTTCTAACAGTGCAAAATTGTCAGAAACTGATTCAAGCAGAACAGGGGACTAGGGCAAGGAAGTAGTCAGTTAACAGAGTAGGACACAATGCAACTAGAGTAACCCAATGAACAACTCATGTGAAGGCTGCAAGGCTGAGTGAGGAAGGGAGAGGGGAAGGGAGCAGGATGAGGCAATGGAGGGGGAGGAAGTGAGTTGGATGGTAGTGGTGGGAAACTATTAGTTACAGGTGCAGACCTGGG
Organism: Neoceratodus forsteri; assembly: GCA_016271365.2. Lineage (NCBI taxonomy): Eukaryota > Metazoa > Chordata > Ceratodontiformes > Ceratodontidae > Neoceratodus > Neoceratodus forsteri. The sequence continues at coordinate 288,813,245 of CM057454.1, forward strand.
GGACAATGTGGGGGGTTAAGAGAATTCTTGAAGGAGTAAAGAGAGGTACAAGTCAGAACAGTAGAGGGTAGTGCATGCCAGAGGAAGGGTGCAGAAAAGGTGAAGGCACACCAGTCCACTGCTAGGCAGGGTTTCGAGACGGAGAGTAGAAGTAGGTCAGTTAACCTTGAGGATCTAGTAGGGTTCCATGTAATAATGACGATGGCAGAATAGCGATCACTGTTTGGGCGAGTACATCACCAAAATGAATTTCAGTGATGAACACTATGTTAACTGCAAGAGGGTGCCTGAAATCTGTCGATTTCTTCATGTGGGCCAGCTCGCACCCCCCTACCAAAGCATTCTCAGCTCCAGGGGTGTAAGTGTCAGGAGGTGAAAATATGAAAAAAACAGACCCAGTGCAAAAACATGATCGCACCCAGAACTGAACCTGGCATCCTCCCAACCCCAGCCTGCCACCAACCCACCATGCCGCAAGGCCAGCTCAGCAGCCCAATGCTGCACTACATCCCACAAACCCTCCCTCCCCTTCTGCCCATCACACGGCGTGCTCCCCCCCATGCGTGTGTATACATAGTGACATCCCGTCGCTACATTCACCTACCTCCATATCCTGTTGCTACCCTGCCAGTTAGCCCCATGCACAAGCACCATAATTGAGCTACCCTTTTTGAAAGTGCTCAGTTGCAGTTGCCTTGTACATGGGATACCACCTAGTAGAGGTTTTACTTTGGATGATGTGTAAGAAGCAGGGAGGAGTGAAGATATGGACAAGCTTGTAGGTCAGGCAAAGGGTAGGGCATCAAAGTCTGGCTTCAAAGGATGGCCAACCAAGGGAATCAAGGACAGAATGGTTGTGCATTCTGGCATTAGCTCCCAGGGTGAAGTGAGCAACACTGTGGTAAGCTTGCTTAATTTTGACAAGATGGGAGATTTGAGCAGAGTAGAGAATAGGGGCACTATAGATGATGAGCGGGAACAATGAGGACATTATGGCAAGTCAGGATGGGAATGTAAGGCAGGGTAAGAGGCGGTACAGAAGCCCAAGCTTTTGGTGGCTGGTCTTGATCATGGTTGAAACATGTGAGGTGAAGAATAGGTGGGAGTCCAGTGTGATGCCAAGATATTTAAAAGATTGAACCTGATCTAGGGGGTCCACTAGAGAGGAACTGATAACCAAAAGAGGCGGGGGGTAAACTTAGGGGTCCGGTGGTAGAAGAGTATAGCATTGTAAAATAATATAAAGATGATCAATAGACAGTGCCAGACCCCAAACTCAAAGTAAACAGGTAAGTTTTGATATACGATTTACAAATGTCAAGTGCATGGGCTTCTCTTACATCCAGTGGGAGGGCATTCCACAAAATCAGAGCAGCAACACTGAACATCTAATCCCCCAAAGACTTCAGCCTTGATCTGGGTATCATGAAGAAACTTGCATCTTCTGACCAAAATGGGTGGCTAGGAACATATGGAATAAGGAGGTATTTTAGGTAGCCCATACTCATACCATGCAGGGCCTTGTAGGTTAACAAGTATACCTTGAAGTTGATGTGCAACTGAACAGGCAACCAATGCAGAGCACTGAGAACTGCCATGATATGCTTGAACTGGGAGGTTCCAGCAACCAGCTGAGTTGCCACATTTTTGGACCAGCAGCAAGTAGTTCACCAACCTCATGGATAATCCTAGATAAACAGCATTACAGTAAAGCAGTCTAGATGTAACCAGGATGTGCATCAGTGTCACCAAGTCAGCAGATTCAAGAAATGGCTTGATCCAAGAAATGTTCCAAAGATGATAAAAGCCACTGTGAAAATCAGCTAACACCCTATCCACAGCTCCAAGTGTAATGCCATCTAAGGATGGAAGGACAGCATCACTGCTTATCACTGCTGAACCATACTGACCTGGTTCCACCAGTAACATCTCTATCTTCAGTGGATTAAGTCTAAGCCAGCTGGCAGCCATCCAGTATTTTGAACATATGACACCGCCAGCAGAATAAGGTCATTAGGTATATTGGGTCTGCTTGTATTGAACAGTCCTCAGCATCAGCTATTGACCCTGCCACCTCCCCAATCATCCCTTCCCCTACGTTCACCCCCTCTTGACCCTTAGTTTACCCTTAACTCTATCCCAGACTATCCTGAAGTTCCCTGTTTTCAGCAAAACTGCCTCTTCACAAAGCCTATTCCACCCTGCCACAACATTGTCTATGAAGAAGTGCCTCCTAGTATCTTTCTGAAACCTACCTCCACATCTTGAGACTGTGTTTTCTTGTGTTTCAGTTCCCACTGAGCTTGAAGAGACACTCCATGTCCACCCTATGTATTCCTTTCAAATATTTGAAGGTCTCCATCATGTTCTCTCTCTCTCTCTCTCTCTCTCTCTCTCTCTCTCTCTCTCTCTTTCCTCTCCTCTCCTCCAGGAGTACATTTTCAGGGCCTCCAACCTCTCCTCATACATCCTACTCTTCTAGTCCATGATCCTACAGTGACTGGTATAGCTCTCTCTCCCCTCTGCAGCCAGCTACCATAGGAGCTGCAGTGAGCATGTGTACAGTGTACAGTATACTGTATGCATGGTGACTGCAGCTCATATGTCTTATACAGTGGCTGGTCATGGAGGTGAGTGGAGGGCTGTGCCAGTCACCTTAGAGAGATGCACTGCATGGTCATGTCCTGCTTGGTAAGGGGGGTGGAGTCGCTGCTGTGATGAGTGCAAGCACAGTGGTTGGGGGGTTGTGGAACCACCACTGTTTGGTGGTCTGTGTGGCAACCAGTGGTCTGGGGTACCACTGGATGCCAGGGATAGGCTCAGGTACATGGTCTGGTAGATGGGGGGATGCCATTGGACATCTGAGGGTCAGGGAACAATATAGACTGGGATATCAGTGTGAGGGGGTCCGCTAGCCACCAAGAAATCAATGGTACCACTGGGATGGGTGCTCGGCAGGTGGGGGTACCACTGGACACCAGTAGCTAGATAAGCATTTTGGAGGACAGGTGTTTGGGGGTTAGGGGTGTCACTAGACACCAGGAACTGTAGTGCAGGCACTGTGATGGATGATTGGAGGGTAGGGGGGGCCACTGGACACCAGAGACATGGGATTGTGTACTGGATGGGTGATCAGAGGGTGGCGATGCCACTGGATAGCTGGTACATGGGACTACATATGGAATGGGGAATCATATGTTGAGGGTGCCACCACACACCAGGGACTATGGCACCAGGATGGGTGTTCAGACAGTGGGGGGGTGCCACTAGACACCAGGGGCATTGTACCATCAGTGAGACAGGTGTGTGGGAGGGCCACTGGACACCAGGAATTTTAGTGCAACCAGTGGGCTGGATGTTGAGGGTTGGGAATGCCACTGGACAACAGGGCACCATTTATATCAACAGGGATGGGGGTTCAATGGGGAGGGTGCCACTGGACAACAGAGTATACTTGAAATGTCCTGGGAAGGGTGGTCAAAGAGTTAGTGGTGCTTGAAGACAGCAGGATATGGGCTGCGCATTGGCAGAATGGGTGTTTTGGTGTGGTGGGTGCTGCTAGCCACCAGGTATGATATCAGGTCGGGAGCAACCAGGCTTCTGATTCCAAAGCAAATGAGCTTATTATAATGGGCATGCTAATGGCCCCTTAGCACCTTGCATGCCCAATGTGTTCAGTTAAATTTTACAGCTGAATATCGCACACGACTTTCAGCACTATCTGGTCTGTGGGTGCAGTTTCCTATGGGCTGGATACAGCCCAGGTCCATGTTGAGGCAGCACAACTTGACTTAGTCCTGTGCTGACACAGACTGTTATTCAGTTGGATAGTGCCTGTTCACTATCTGACTGATTATAGCAACATTCGGGTTGGGCACAAGAACAAAGCAAACTTTTGTGCTCCACTTTTGCACCATTGAGAATATCTAACCCTCTTCTTTAATTAACCTCATGAGATTCTGTTAGACAGTTAGCAGAAAACCTGAGGCCAAATATTTTGTAGATATAATATAGATTGTCCTGAGTAAGGAGTTCAATAGTGTGCCGCACAAAGAACTAGTATTAAGACTAGTAGATCTGGGTGCACAGGGAAACATTGTTAGATGGATTAAAAACTGTCAAACAAAAAGGACATAATCAGTTAAAATAAATGGATTTACCTCATCAGCTGGTAGGGTAACCAGTGTGGTGCTCCAGGGGTCGGTGCAGGGCCTGATCTATTTTGATGTATTTGTCAGTAACATGCAGGCCAACATGAATGCTTGGCTAACCAAGTTCATTGATGACACTAAGATCAGTCAGGTGGTAGACACAGAGAAACAGGGAAAAGAACTGCAGGATAATCTTAACAAACTGTCTGCATGGTCTAGATGAGCCAAAATGCAATTCATTGCAGAAAAATGCAGTGTAATGAACTTAGATTCCCAGAATCAAAAGCAAAAATGTTACCTTGAGGGCCTGGATGTAAAGAAGTGAAGCTAAGAGAGATCTGGGGACTGGGGATACAGCACAAATACTTTAAAAGTTTGGAACACTGAGACATGATCACTTAAAAGTGCAATAGAATCATGAGCTGAATTAGAAGGAATATCTTTGGCAGAGATAAAAGGGTGATACTAGCACTGTGTTGAGCATCAGTGAGACTGCATGTGGAATACTTACCTCAAAGGAGATATGAAACTTGAGGGAGTACAGCAAATACAGTATATACTAAGATGATCAGTGTTGGAGGAGACTGCATACATGGACAGGTTAAAAAACCTAAACATGTTCTTGGAGTATCGTAGACCAAAGGGAGACAGGGTTATGGTCTTCAAGGCACTTCAAACAGATGTTGTTATTAACAGTAGTCTACATCTTATAGTAAAGTAAGTGGTATCATGCACTAGAAGTTCTAATTACCAGTTACTGTAAAGCATAGTATGATGTAATTTCCTTTACTGTAAGAGGTAGAGGCACCATGCACTAGAAGTCATAATTACCAGTTAAAGTGCAGTATTGCTAGAAGCAATTTTAAGTATAACTTTTTAACTCAAAGGGTATTGGCCATGTGGAATAGTTTACCAATGCCAGGTGTGAGCATTCAGTATCAACCTTTCAATCAAAATTGGATAAGCACTTAGCAGAACAGGGGATACTATTATATTACCACTGATTGTAGCAGATAGACTTGCTACAGCTGGCAGTATAGCCTAGAGATTACAGCAACAAGCTGTGAATGAGCTTGGTACATCAAGCAGACTTGGATTTGGTTCCCACAACCTCCACTTGCATACTGTGTAACCCTAAGCAACTCAATTAACCACCCCAGTGTTCCCGGGTCTGTCCTGAAAACAGGCACTTGTGCCTAGTAGGCCTTACCCTGTTACCAAAAGAATAATTAACAAAAACAAAGTATGGTCTATTTCCAACTGTATATTCCAATGTTCCTACTGTATGTTCCTAGGTTGATCCAGAGGCAGCAGTGCTCTGCACTGCTGCTTTGCAGACTGGATTTGAGTGCCCTACTCAGTGACCATCAACTGGTAAGCTGTGTTGTGAAGGCTCAGTGCTCCACTCTAAGGGAAGGAGGGATAGACTGTCAACCATTCCAACACTGTCTGCTACCTGATCACATAGCCACATTGGTCCCAGCTGTAAAAGCATATTTTTGCCCACCATCCAGACCAAAGGAACAGGTATGGGTTCAGAAACCAAGACTACTGTACTTTGATGAGGGACATGGCAAAAATGGGTAATAAAGGGAATTAGACAACCAAAAAATATCTACTGTAGTGACACACATCATGTTTCCTTTTTTAGGACATGACCTGAAAGGCATTGTGGAATGTGAGTTGATACAGTACTAGCCATACTTATCTGTAACAATATCCAGCCATATCCAACTATGTCCTTAATTTTCTGCCATTGAACTAAATCGCTATGTGTAGTCATATTTATGGATATTATTACAGATGTCAGTAACTACTGCTGTATTTCCAGTTGCCATAATTTTCAATAAAAATAACATCTTCCAGTTTCCAACAGCTGATACAACATAAGACAGCATGATGTTCTTCATGGCATGTCAGTTCTGTGACTGACATGTGTCAGTAGGTACTGTACCATGAAAAATTGCAAAATGCTTCTTAAATAACATTCATTTTAAAACATCACAAACTCCTGAATCTATATGACTAACATGTAATTGCTAAAGCAATTTTGTTTTCTGAAATGTCGTTTTCTGGGACTACATGTCATTTTTAAACAACAAATACCAACATCACGTAAATGTCAAATGTCATTTTATGCAGTGGTGTGTATACAAACTATTTCTGATCTTTAGATGGGTTATGTAGGCATGGTGTTTATAGTTTGGATTATTTGAATTCTGAATCACAGACTTCTACACAATGTAACAGTTAACCAATTGTATTCCAATGCAGTATGATGTCATGCAATGCCATTTGTCATATTTATGGTGTAATCCATCAGAATATAGTCATATAACATATGGGGAGCCCTTATTACTGTAGAAAGCAGCAAGATTATTTCTTTGTAATCCCATTGCTATGATGTCAGTGGTTGTTAACCCCCCCTTCAGTCCATAATAGCGATGGGATTACAGCTGGAGCTGATCTGTGCATGTGCACACGTTTTATAGCACTTAGCCAATGGCCTCCCAGAAACAGCTGCAGTGGTGAGTGCATGACCCAAAACGGCCATGGCAGTGACTGAAACTACAACCGTAAGAAGCCTGCTTCTTTGTGACACTTGTTCTGGGACCATACATTATTTAATATAATGTATGGTCCCTCTATCAGTAACCAGTTTGATTAACCATCTCGAGATTGCCATGGCGATGTAAATCTCTCAAGATTCACTCTAGAGGTTTACTTGTTCACCCTGGCAACCTCTTGATGGTTAACAACCCAGTTACCGATAGAGGACCATGCATAATCCTCTGTTTTGTGCCAAACACTGAAGCCCTCTATTTATCCATGGGCAATTTGTGTAGATGGGCCCTGCACAGGTCCACACTGCTGCATTAAGTGCAACTTGGTACTAACCTGGCAAGAGTGAATCTCTAGAAGAAAGGCTAATGTGGTCAACATGCTCATTCAACCACTGGGCCTTTTTCAGTTAAGACAACAAAAAAAGGCAAACTGTGATTGGTGGTTTTGTGATAAAAAATCTTGACCACTAGGAACTGTGCAGATGAAGACCACCAAACCATTTTGTTTGTTTGTTGCTGAATTTTGTTGACCCCATAAGCACACTGGACCTAGAAGTCTCTTTTTGAGGGCTGACCAGGAAGGGGAGGGGGATACAAGTGGTAAGCAACTGACCTTGAACCAGATTAAGCTGTTGGTGGTATTTTTAGTGAATGAGGGCAATTTGGCCAGGACACCAGGGAAGTTCCCCTACCCTTGCTGCAGAGGGTGCTGAAGCGCTGCAGGAGAGTTGGTGAAGCTCTGTATGTCACAAACCATGGATGGGGAAGGTCAGGTTCTTGGAGCTCCAGAGGAGATACATATCTAGTCTGAGGAGAGGATTCCAGTAGCTATGAATCCCTTACCAGAAGTTATATTGAAGAATCTTGTTGTTCTACCCCTTATGCCTGAAGCTGCTGGTGACCTGAATACTGAGGAAATTAAACTACAGGAGGAGTTAGAAGTAAAGAAGAATCAGTTATTGGATCTGATTTCTAATGCAGAACAGGAATATAATCTCAGTAGATCTAGATTGAAGAAGGAAAGGAAAAAATGGAAAAGGTCAGTAGCTAGTCCCATATTAGGTACTAGCAAGCGTTAACTTTTAAATGTCGCTTCTACTCCAGATAAAAATTTGGATTTGGGTAACGATTGCGACGTCCAGCCAGATGATACTTTCTTGCCAGTTGACTCAGAGGATTGGTCTCTGGAGGATGCTTTGCAGAGAGCGGGATGGCTCTATCATGATAAGCGCTGGGTTCTGGATCCACAGATACTGATTCTGGGTTCTCCGGGAAACTCTGGTTCTGGTATGATGAATACAGAGCTGGTCAGCATAGAAAAGGTAAACAGTCAAGATCCCAAGTCCCCACTTGCTTCCACTGCAACTGTGCATTTCAATAATGAAGCTGTAGTTTTTTCTGCTACGTCAGACGTGGTTCTTTTCCCGTTGGATCTCCAGGATCTTGGTGATCAAAACATTTGTTCTCAGCAAGAGAACGTTCAGGAGGACCTCCCTGTTACAGTTACGGGAGAGGTAGGAGAGGAGGGGGAATGTTCAGAAGAAAGGTCTATGCAGGAAAGAGATATGAGTTCTTCTAGAGAGGCGTTGCCCTCTGTGCAAGATCGGGAAAGACCTACATCTTATGCTAGGCTTTTTCATTAGCCTGAAGAAGCAGCAAAAATGAGATTTCTGGTTTGTCTCCGATATGTAGGGAAGGCCCCGATTCCTCCCCCCCCGATAGACTTTTGGTGGGGAAAACTCTTATTAAAGATTTGATGGGTTTCACTCCTATTGATGTGTATGCTTTTATACATGCACCTGGGGATAGAAATTATGATGTCTGTTTCTGTCAGATGGTTATTTTGGACAAATTCTGGAAATTATATTGTGAACAGAAAGATATAGAAGAATGGAACAAGTTTCTAGTAATCCCCATTACTAAACCTACTTTCAAAGCTTTAACTCAGGAATGAGGGGGTAGATGTAAATAATATTGTATTTGGGTTAGAAAAATGATGTACAATTTTTGAACATCCTATGCCAATCATGGACCGGAATGGATTTTGGAATGGAGGATGGAAATTTTGGGTCCAATTAAAACAAACAGATGTGGGGATTCAGCACTTACCAAGTTCTTTTTTTTGGGAAGGAACAGGGGAATATTATTTTATGCAGGCCAGCCAAAAAGCTGTTACCGATGTGGAGCTTTGACTCACTTGAATAATGACTGTGATAGCATTAAAGTGTTTTCACTGTGGGGTACTAGGACATTCGGCAGCACAATGTACAGCCCCCCCCCAATTTGTAATCTCTGTGGGGATGAAGACCATGGGTTTCAGGAATGTCCATGGGTGGTCCACAATTCTGATGAGATATCAGATCATGTGGTTTTTCTATCCCAAGCTCAGAAGCCTTATAGGCATGGTACAGTACATGATATGGTACATCCTCCTCTGCTCTGGCGTAGAGGTAGGGGTAGAGGCAATGTCTCTACTCTTGGAGGGGGTGGGGAGAGGTCTCACTTGGGTAGACAGGGCATAGTTGTTCCCCCTTTACCTCATGTTAGCAATGTTGATAAAGATAGTCCTTGTGTGGAGGCAGTAGAAACCCCTTTTGTAGCCCCCCAAGGATCACCTCGACGTGTTCCTGTTCAGTCAAATTTACGCTTTCAGGAGCAAGTGGAAGTAGTTGACTTACAGGATGGCACTCTTCAAGGGAGCCCAGTGGTCCCTTCCCTTAAGTCCATTGAGAGTGGACTGTTCTGATTTGGGACATTCAATGGTACCTTTATCACCCTTACCCCTTTCCAATAGATTTTCTGCTTTCACTTCATGGGGGGAGCAGGTGGATAGGGAAGACCCTGTGGAGGAAGGTTCACAGACTTTGAGCCAAGCTTCTGGTTTATTACCAACCCTGGATACTGAGGTTCAGAACTCACAGGTGGTTGTTTTACAAATAAAGGGTTACAAGGTCAAGTAAAAAAGATATAAATAAACCTCCCTGAAGCTATTAGTTTATGGGTGGCATGTTTAAATGTCAATAGCATTAAATCAGATTACAAAAGAAAAACTACTTTGGCATTCTACAAAATTTAGATTTTGATGTGTTTATGTTGCAGGATACTAGACTTTACACATTAGCTGAAATTTTGCAAGCAACTAGAGAATGGTGGTGGGGTTCTTCGTATTGGTCAATAGGAATGGAAACTTGTTGTGGGGTGGGTTTTTGTTTCCTTTCTTCTACGGTTAAGGTTTTGCATCTAGTGGATATTGATCTTGGTAGAGCATTATTATTAGATGTAATTATTAATTCTTTTTCTTGTAGATTTATTACAGTTTATGGTCTCAAACAAAAGCTTTGAGAATTGAATTAACAAAAATATAGCCTTATTTGTTTACTTGCAGACAGATTTTTCTGCAGGGTGATTTAAATATAAATTTTCAATTTCATAATTTAAAAGTGTAGCAATATTGTGATAAGACATTTTGGAATAAATTGATGCTTCAGGCAGGATTGAAAGATTTTCAGGGGAGTGGTACAGGATTTGGCAAGGCCACCTTTTTTAAAGGTAACCTTTCCTCCCACATTGATTTTTAATTTATGAAATAATTGTTGGAGGTTTCTGATACTTTTATTCTGCCTATAGAAACTTCGGACCATCTGTTGATAGGGGTGAATAATACAATCCCTCCGGTAAGGAAGACCGGGTTAGGGTTTTGGAGACTGAATATGTCTTTATTAGAGAATCAAGTAATTGTGTCTGCTTTTAAAAAACTAATACAGGACAAAGTATCTACAATATTACTATTTGATAATATAGGATTATGATGGGAGGATTTAAAAATTCTTATAGTAGAGTTTTCTAAGATTCATGGGCGATCTCAAGCAGTGTCAAAATATAAAGAATATTAAGTTCTTAGACATGATTTAGGTGTGTTGCTGTCAAAGCAGTGTGAGGAAGGGGTGGACCTCAGAGATGAGATTGCTTCAGTTAAACTTAATATGAGATCATACCAATATGATCAGCTTTGTTTCCTACAGAAAGAACAAACTTTTAGTACTCAGGGGAAAGCTGAAAGTATAAATCCCTTTGTTAGCTGCCAAAATGTAGAGAGAAGAAACTGATTAAGGGTTTAAAATCACCACCAGGTTCATTAGTAACAGATAATGTTTCTATTATGGGGTTAATCACACAATATGTAAAAAAAATGTTTGGTTCCCCAGTGGAATTTTTTCAATTTACTCCTCAAATCTTGCAGGCAGCAGCACTACCTCAACTTGCTGAGGAATTTCAAGATATTTTGATATCCCCTTTCTCAAACTTAGAAATGGACAGGGTAATTAAGAGTAAGGAGATTTCACCAGGTTCAGATGGTCTGCCTAATGAAATATATATATATTGTTATGGGAGATTGTTCCAACAGAAATGGTGACTGTGTATAGATTTTTTCAAGAAGAATGTTATTTGCCTTACAAAATGCATGAGGGTCTTTTTTTGTTTGTTTCTTTAAATCCAGGGATCCTACGGACTTGGTTAACTGGCATCCTATCACTTTATTAAATATTGACTTTAAGGTTTTCACTAAATTATTGGGGAATAGATTAGCCATGGTTATGGAAGATCTGATTAATCCAATGCAATATTGTTCAGTACCAGGAAGGAAAATAACTGACACCTTGTTGTTACTTAGGGAGGTGGCAGAAGGGGATGGAGGGAATGGTTTGGGGAAGAATTCTGGATTTTTGGTTAGTTCAGATCAGGCCAAAGTGTTTGATAGGGTATCTCATTCCTTTTTATGGGATTGTTTGCTTGCGTATGGGATTCCGAAGGAATTTGTGGGTTGGTTGGAAGTTTGTTATGGGTTAGCTTTTGTAGTCCCTCATGATAACGGTATCATGGGTCCTAAAATTCAGGTGTTGAGAGCGGTGCATCAAGGTTGTCCCTTGAGCCCCCTCCTTTATGTGTTTATGATTGATCCAATTATGAGGCTTCTTCAGCAATCCCCTAGAATTCTGGGTTTGACTGGGGGTTATTCTTCTGCTTGTAAAGTATTGGAGTATGCCGATGATTTGTGCTTATTGATTCAGGATCATCAGTCCCTGATTATTGCTTTGGATCTTATTCAGGTTGTAGAGAAAGCTTCAGGGGCTACTTTGAATACCGAGAAAACAAAATGTATTGATCTGAAGGGTTTTCAGGATTCTCCAAGGGAGGCTGGAGGTTGTATGGTGGCTACGAATCCGTGTACAATTTTAGGAGTTTATTTTGGGGGTAGTGGAATATAATTGGTCTCGATTATTATCTGTAGGGAACAAGATGGTGAGCAGATGGAATAGATGGAAGCTGGGAAAAGGAAAAGGGTATTTCTGATTAGGTCCTTTTTAACTCCAATTTTTTTGTATACCATAGCGTTTTTAATGCTACCTAAAAAGTTGGAAGTTTCATTATCCAGTTGTTTTTTTACTTGTTTTTGGGGTAGTTGATTAAATCCCATTAAACAGAATATATTATATAAAAATATTAAAGATGGAGGGGTGAATATGTTGAACATTATTTTATTTTTTTTTACAGTAATTTTATATGTGAATTTACTGCCCTTGATAAGAGGTACCACTCAGTTGTGGAGTATTAGGGGTTTTTCTTTATTTAAAGGGATTTTGTTAGAATGGGAAAAGGGCAATTTTTTTCATAAAAATAAAAGGAGTCCTCATTTGGTAAAAAGGTGGGAGGGGTTTTTTGATTGGATTATCTAATGGGATGTGAAATATACTATGGTACAAGCCTTCTCGAGGAAGCATTTGTACAGGGAGTTATTGGTAGTTTATTTTCAGGAACATCTTTTGAGTTTTTCATGATTTCAACAGGATTTAATATCAGAATATACAGTGGCGTGAAAAAGTATTTGCCCCCTTCCTGATTTTCTCTATTATTGCATATTTGTCACACTGGATGTTTTCAGGTCTTTAGACAAAATATAATATTAGATAAAGGGAACCTGAGTGAACAAATAACACTTTTTTTTTTTACTTATTTCATTTATTTAATGAAAAAAGTTAACCAACACCAACGGGCACTGTGTGAAAAAGTAATTGCCCCCTAGTTAAATCAATCCAATTAAAGGGATAATTAGAGTCAGCTGCTTGAACACAGCCAGGCTTGATTACAGCCAGCCCTGCTCAATATAAATCTCACTTATTTTGACCCTTACCATCAGAGTCACGTTGCCAGCACAAAGATTCAACAAGCACATTATGCCATGATCAAAGGAAGTTCCTGAAAAGATCAGAAAAAAATTTGTTGCCCTCTATCAGTCTGGAAAGGGTTACAAAGCTATTTCTAAGGCTCTGGGACTCCATCGAACCACAGTGAGAGCCGTAATCTCAAATGGAGAACACTTGGAACAGTAGTGAATCTTCCCAGGAGGGCGGCCTGCCAAAATTACTCCAAGGCGCAGCGTAAAATCATTCAGGAAGTCTCAAAGGATCCTAAAACAACATCCAAAGAACTGCAGGCTTCTCTTGCCTCAGCTAAGGTCAGTGTTCACGACTCCACAATCAGAAAAGACTGGGCAAAATGGGCTTCATGTGAGAGTAGCAAGGCGGGCTGACTGCTAACGAAGAACATAAATGCTCAGTCTCATTTATGAAGCACCTGGATGATCCACAAGCCTTTTGGGAAAATGTTCTATGGACAGATGAGTCAAAGTGGAACTTTTGGATGACATGGATCCCATAATGTCTCGTCAAAGCAAACACAGCATGCCACAGTAAGAACACCATACCAACAGTCAAACATGGTGGTGGTAGTGTGATGGTGTGGGGATGTTTGCTGCCTAAGGACCTGGATGACTTGCCATAATTAAAGGAACCATGAATTCTGCTCTGTACCAGAAAATTCTTAAGGAAATGTCCGGTCATCCTTCCGTCAGCTGAAGCTGAAGCGTAGTTGGGCCATGCACAAGACAGTGATCCAAAACACAAAAGCAAGTCCACATCAGAATGGCTAAAAGAAGTAAAATTAAAGTTTTGGAGTGGCCTAGTCAAAGTCCAGACTTAAACCCAATAGAGATGCTGTGGCAGGACCTGAAACGAGCAGGTCATGCTCAAAACCTACCAAATGTTACTGAATTAAAGCAGTTCTGCAAGGAAGAGTGGGTTAAAATTCCTCCACAGCGATGTGAAAGACTGATATTGAATTATAGGAAGTGTTTGGTTGCAGTCATTGCAGCTAAATGTGGCATAACCAGTTATTAAGTGTAAGGGGAATTACTTTTCACACAGGCCAGTTTGTGTTGGTTAACTTTTTTTCATTAAATAAGTGAAATTAAAAAAAAAACAAGTGTTATTTGTTCACTCAGGTTCCCTTTAGCTAATATTACATTTTCTCTAAAGACCTGAAAACATCCAGTGTGACAAATATGCAATAATAGAGAAAATCAGGAAGGGGGCAAATACTTTTTCACGCCACTGTATTATGGATCCTCAGATCCCTGAGCAAATGTGGGATACAGTGTGGTTGGGGGGTCATCAGAAAATAAATGTTAATGGGAATCAGAAACATAAAGCTTTGCAAGACAGATATTGCCCTAGAGTTTGTTTTACAGAAGTAATAGAAACCGTAGACCATCTATATTATTCTTGTCCATATATTGTCCAGTTTTGGGATACCATTAAAAACAGATGGAAAGATATGCTACCTATACCTCTGGCCTCTACATTACTGTTTTTTGGTATCCCTCATACGTGAAGTAAACAGCCTAATATAGATACGGTTAGAATTTTGTTTGCCCATTTTTTATATTGGATATGGATTTACCGATGTCTAGTATTGCAACAACACGACATTGCTGCCTTAGATCTTTATTTTATTATAGTACGGAAAATGAAAAAAATGGAAGTCTGATGAATTGTTGAAGGGAAGTACAGGGAAATGTTTGGAGGAGTGGGCATATTTTGATTTCCTGTAAGGAATGGGTTAAAAGGAATAGGTTTCAGAAATATAGATTTACTATGTTAGTCAAAAAAAGGTATAATGTGGTATTAGGGCTGTTATTCTGTATTCTAATTATGATAATATTGCTTTATGGTTATAATTGAGTTCAAATTTTGTTTTTTTTTCTCTCTTCTTGAAATGAATACCATGTATATATTTTGGGAAAAAAGTGGGAAGGGAAGGGGTGGGTTAAAATTGTTTCTTTTTTCATATATTAGGTTTGTTATATGAATTAATACTTATTTCTGGTTTTATTTTTATTCTTTGTATGATTCTGTATGATGGAATACTGATTTGTATATATTTTTGTTTTGATTTTGTTTTGAATTTAATAAAAATTCCCCTACTCTTTTCTGTAAGTGCAATGGATCTTTAACATTCACCTGAACTACTACCAATCCAGGCAGATGGGACCTCGGTTTAACATCTCATCTGAAAGACGGCACCTCAGAAGTGCAGCACCCCTCTCACGCTGAACTACAGTGTCAGTACTGGTGTATTAACCCAAGTGCCACATGTGGGAACTGAACCCACAGCCCTCTGATCTCCTGCCCACAGATGCAAGTGTGCTACCTACTGAGCCAGTGACACTGAATTTTGGTTTTGGAAGTTTTGAACATTTTAGCTACTGAAATGAGTCAAAACTTAAACTGAGGTTACCAGCAGTGAAAGGCTAGTTTGTAAATCACTATATTTACCCACTTATTGCAAAGTGTTGTAATATGATGTGTTAATCTTTTAGTTTCCCAGTGCAACTTTACCATTCTATGTGGTCCTAAGGTGCTCCGTGGTATGTCAGTTGTAATTTCTGTGGTTGGGCTCCTCCATCTGTTTCAGAATATACTAATTTCTGCAGCATATTTTGTTTCCTTCTGTGACAGAATATTCTTCAGCCATTAGCTAAGACACTGCATGGTGCCTTTGATGCCATTAGATGCTGAGCATAAAAGTGGGTCATCAGGTTTAACAACAAGTGAAAGAGTCCCAACCACTATGGACAAAAAAAGTATGTTTTACAGAAATGTCACAAAAATAGTGACTTTTGCAGCACTGTAGCAATTCCACAACATGTACAGTCTGTGGGTGGTGCTGCATGCAGAATTCCAATGGCCATGACCATGCACTCATGAATTTCTATCACCCTTTTCTCATTCCCTTGTCATAGGTACCCCTATGGCTACATCTGTCATCCAGTTGGTAGGTGGGATACGTGTCTCTTTTCTGCCAGTCCCAATAGAGTTTCATAACTGTCTAGCTACTTGTGCTTGTGCACCTGCTTCCACAGATTTCATATATTACTGTACTTATGGAATGTACCTAACTCCACTTGTGGATGACCTGAGAGCCTATAGCCACTCATGAACCTCAGGCTGTCAGGTGGCAGCACCACCCTTAGTCTCCTAGGTAGTAGCACTGGATGCTTTTTACCACACATCCAGCTGGGTTTTCAACTTTTGTTTTTTAAAAGTATTAGGTTTGGAATTGTAATCCACCCTGCTGGTAGGTTGGGGTTATTGAATTCTCAGGCTCACATTTTCTTCTCAGGAAGATATGTGAGTAGAGGATGTTTGAAGTTTTGCAACAGTGTACTCAAGGAACCCACAGCAGCGAATGTGTTGCTATATTCAGCGAGGTCTGGATAATAAAGAGAGAAGGTTTTAATTTTTTTCCAGCATCATAAGAGAGAGCTAATTTCCACTCTCATGACTTTAGCTGTCAAGGGATATTGGCCAGGCTTAGGGAGAGGCACTATGGGTCCCAGGTCTGTGATGTTGCATCAGTCTCCTGTCTGGTCAAATCACCAGTTCCCTGCAGTTAAGTGAAAACATCACAAGGATGAATATGACCTGTATTGGATGTTCTTCCCTCAAGGCATTTTTAAGTTCATCATGCACACATGCACAGCAAACTTCTTGCTATAAGTGCCTTTTAAAGGGTGTAACACTGTCTGTCCAATGCAGAGTGCTCTGCAAGAGGCTCAACGGTGCAACACCAATCATCATGCAGTCTAATTGTGATGATGTTTTTTTTTTTATGGGTGGAAATGTCCTCTACTTATGAAGAAAAAGCTGTACCAATCATATGACAGCTTTTTCTTTGATGTGTGGGATGAACACTACACAGCAAACAGCTGATCAGTGACATCCAAATGTTCTCCTTGCTTGCTTTTGTGCTCCCCCACCACCCACTATTATATAGCCCATTGGGGCTCATCTGTAGCTGCTGTGTATCTCCTCAATCATTTCTCCCCCCTCGGAGTGTTCTGCCCTTGCCTGCAGACCTGCAGGCTTCATTTTCTTCCCAGTACTGTGGGACACTGGGGAGCCAACTCCCAGTTTCACAAAATTTGTAATTTTTTTATTGTTTATTTCCAACACCGAGATCCCCACCCTCCAGTGTCAGGTGCCCCCCACCCCCCAAAGCCCATTGCAAATATTGTCTGCTGACTTCAGGGTGCCCAATCCCTGTGTCAGCATGTACTCCTTCCCCACCACACCACAGTGTGTGACACTGGAGAGCCAACCCCCAGTGTCCTGAAGTACTTAATTTTGTTTAATGTTTTCTTTCCGACATTTGCCAACATCTGGGTTCCCAATCTCTGTGTCAGAATTATTTACACACACCACAATGGGACACTGTGAAGCCCACTCCCAGTGTCCTGAAATAAAAAAAATGTTTATCCTGTAAAATAAATTTGTTCTTAGACGTCTTTTAAGCCTGTCAAAAGGAAACAGTCCTCATCATCTTCCTATCCCTCCCCATCCCGACCCTCCCACTGAGCAACCCACCACCACACACCCATCCTTGCCCTATAATTACCATCCAAAGTCTTGCTATCATCTTCTGTGGAATGAACACATCTGCACTCTTCAAAGCCGAACTGCAAACTGAAGAATCAAGGAAAGCACCACATATTGACTGTCAATGGTGTTTTCAACTTATGTTGATATCTCATCCATTTTTTTATATTTTTGCACCAAATTTTCAACACAGGGTTTTTAGGACCAACTAATGAACACTGGCACTGTCATTTTGTTTCTTGGTTCTGAAAGGTGATTTCCCAGTCACTGTGCGGAACCACCTTTTGGGACCGAGAAACAAAATGACAGTGCCAGTGCTCATGATGTGGGGTCCCAAAAAGCCCATGTTGAAAATTTGGTGCAAAAACACCAAAAATGCCCAAGTTACGTGCTGTCATTGAAATTTTTCTACACACACTCTTAACTTCTGCAATTTTTTTATATTTTCACTCCAAATGTATAACATTGCAATTTTTTCACATCCTCTCATGAACAGTACAGCTATCATTCTTCACATCCTACCCGAAATGTGTTTTCACACATGTGGCATAGTTGCTGTGCGAAATCACCTTTCAGGACCAATGAATGAAATGACAGTGGCACTCTTCATGAGGTAGGGTATCAAAAAGGCCATCTTGGAAATGTGGTGAAAAAACTCCCAAAAAAGGCTGTCACATGTGGTCATTCAAGATGTTCTACTCACACATGTAACTTTGGTCATTTTCAATATTTTCACTCCAAATTTTCAGTATAGCTATTTTATCACACCATCTCATTAACAGTACAGCTGTCATTTTTCAGATCCTACCCAAAATGTGTTTTCACACCTGTAGCATGGAATGCCATTTTTCCATGGATTTGAAAATGTTCACCTACGGGGTTCATGAGGTGGGGGTGCTAAGAAGACTACGTTCAACATTTTGGGTCAAAATATGAAAAAATTACAAAGTTATGCCCATTCGTTGGAGTTTCCATATGTACAGTTGTATCTGCTGAAATCTTACATATTTGCATCCCAGATTTTCAATATAGCCTTCTTACTACCCGAGCGTCTGTATATTATAACTGTCATTTTTCAAATGCTGTCCAAAATCTGTGTTTGCTCCTGTGGTGTGGAATGGCATTCTGCTTTGCACAACAAATTTAACAGTCCCATAAATCCCAAATAAAAGTTGATTTTTTTCCTAACTTCAGTGAGGCAGTGGGTACAGGGCAAGGGCAGGCTGGCAAAACAAATCTTTCACTTGTGCCATCCAGAAGAGACAGTGAGACAGAGAGATTGTGGGGGCCCAAGAGAAATTTAACAGTCCCAGAAATCCTCCCCAAAATGTTCTTTTTCTTGCTAGCTTCAGTGTGGCTCTGTGTACAGAGTAACTGTAGGCTGGCAAAATAAACCTTTCTCTTGTGCCATCCAGAGGAGAAAGAGAGAGAGAGAGAGAAAGATTGCACAGTGTGGCTATGTGTATGGGGTAAGGGCAGGCAGGCAAAATACATTTTTGACTTGTGTCATCCAGGGGGGTAGAGGCAGAGAGACTCACACTATGGGGCCGGGGGGCATGAACAATGTATTAGTCCCAGAAATCCCAAATAAAATGTTCTTTATTTTCCTGGCTTCAATGTGACTGTGTGTACAGGACAATGGCAGGCTGGCAAAATAAATCTTTGACTTGTGCCATCCAGAGGGGAGAGAGAGAGACAGAGAAACAGAGACTGCACAGTGTGGCTGTGTGTATAGGGCAAGGGCAGGCTGGCAAAAAAAATAATTTTTTTTTAGTTTTTGTTGACCAGGTAAGTGCACTAGATCAATTCTGCCTATTTTCAGGCATAATCTTGGAGAGGGGGGATACAGATGAATGCCTACTGATCTTGAACCAGATTATGCTGTTGGTGGTATTTTTAGTGTATGGAGGGAAATTTGGCCAGGGCACTGGGGGAATTCCTCTACTCACCAATAGGGGAACCTTGACATCCTGGCACTCTGCCAAGATGGCTGTCCCTGGATTGACTGGAGAGAGGAGGAAGGGGAGAGGGTTTCTTCCCCTGTCTTGGCACTGCTAGAGGCCCTGCAAGATGAGGTAGATGTTGTTAAAAATCATGATGTACAGCAGATGGATTTTGTATCACATGAACCTGAGCTACCACAGGAAAATGAAGGTATGAGAAATTAAATCTTAGAATACCAGGAGGAAACTCCTAAGTCTGATACTGGTCACTCAAGAGAAGGAAATATGGCCCAAAATGTGGAAAAAGAAAAAGTACAAATGTTATTAGAACTAGAAGAGCAATGTTCTTTACAATGAAGAAATGAACTTACAGCACGGTTAAAAATGACTCAGTTGGGATCCCCACAGGCACCGGGTGACTCATCGCAGCTGATTGTCAATACAGTTTTCATATTTTCATTTTGTCACAGCATAAATGGCTTATAGTGGTTCAGTTATGTTCCCCCTGCACATTTTATTTCATTTTTTAAATTGAGAGGTCCTTCTTTCTATAACCATCAGTCTCCCCAACCATTTGGAATGCAGAATTTTCCAGTGTATTATTTATCCTTCATTATTTTCCATTTTAAAAATATTTGCACACATTGATTTAACTAATCTTTTTTTACAAGAAAAGTCAGGCATTGTTTTGCAGGTTATCAAAAAGTACATGTCTTTATAACATGCTATTTAGTGTATTCTAATATTTATTTTATGTAAAACTGTAACAACATGTTTTTCTTAAATGTGCATGTCTTGAAATATTGTCTTTTTAATTACTTTATTTCAAGAGCTGAATTTAAATCTCACGTCGTGGTGGTCTAGGGTGCATATGACATTATGTTCGAAATTTATCAATTGAAGTTATCTGTTATGCCATGTGAGACACAATGCTCTACACTGTTGCTTGGGCTTATGTTGGGTGAAACTTGTTGTATCCAAACTGATAGGAGATGACTCCTGACTAGTTTAAACTTTTGCCACTTTATCTAGAACTTCAAGTTAAAGTCTTCGTCTCTTCATGAGAATAACAACTCTGCTGTCTTAAGATAATCCTCAGGACTATTTGACCATTAGAGTGGTCACACACACACTCACAAGCACACACACACTTATGTCTGGAATACTGTGACCAGCTGAATTATGAGCATCTCCAGCACATGTCAATTATTTTAGATTTGTAGCTGCAGTTATTACAATCATAAGTAATAAAATGTTATAATGAAAGTGTCTCTTTGTTAAACAGCAGGCATGGTTATTCTAAAATTAGTCTATACAACGAACCCCTACTGTAAAGGTTTTTAATGGTATAAACACACACACATAAGTTTGTGATTTAACATTTGTAAATATGTGTTGTATCATATCATAATTTTATTTCTGGTTCTTAAATAATTAAGTTTCAGAACAACCCCTCCAAATGTTTTTTTTTTCCAATTTAAAACAAAGACCCCATTCATTTCAATGGAAGGGAGTTTGAATTATTTCATCTGCTTCTGTTTTACTTAGTTTGTGCTTCAACATTTGTAAATATGTGTTGTATGATATCATAGTTTTATTTCAGATCATAACTGTTTTAAACCATTTCCATCTAAATATATATTTGTGCTTCTACTGGCCAAGACCACCCCTAAGCATTTAAATGTAATGATTACTAATTAATCTTCTAGGCCATCATTGGTCTATGTTAGACTGGTTCTTAGTCTCTGCCCTGTTTGGGGGGTGTTCAGACCCTTTGTACCTCATAAAATTCAACACATTAGCACACAACAGTCTATTTACAGCCAGCGAACCAGGGGTCAGTAAGACTTTTAAATAGTTTCAAGTTCTTAAAAACGGTTGTGGCCTAGACTTTAAAATGGCTAACTGTCTTGAGAAACAGTTTTCTCAGGTTGGCTTTCATGATCTTGTTTTAGAATCAAAAGGCTCACAGAGGGATGAAGCTAAGTGCACTTAATTTTATTGTTTTTATTATTTGGAGTGGGTAAAATGAAGCTTATAAAACTATAACCTAACTTTTTATAATTTAGGTTTGCTGGCATTGTCTATATCAAGCAATCATCCTGCAGTGCCTGATACAGTTTCACACGATATGCCAAATTAAGTTTATCAGAAATGTTATTGTCATTTGAAAGTTGTAATTGTGTGTATAGTAATACATTTACTTTAAAATGTTTTGCTGCTCATCATGCAGAGAACCATAGTCTAATTTATAGATGTGAACAGGACTAGCAATAAGATGTTATGTTTTATCTTTTGTGCATTTATAACTATCACTGTATACTGAGAGCCAGGGTTTTAAACCTCTAACAAACTGGTTTATTAATAGTCTGAACTTTGTAAAAATATGCTTTAAATTTTGCTGCTAAAGCATGAAAAACTGCTAAAGTCTGCTCTATAATATGTAAAACTGTACAATAGAATAACAGCAGTATGTACAGTAGTTAGTGCTGACTTAAAAACTGTTTTTATTTTTCTAATAGAAATGGGGCCATCATCCAAAACTATAATGCTAAGAAATGAGAACCAAAAAGTAGGTATGTTGTAGTTAAAGTAGCCAGATATTTGATACTACATTACCAGAAGTGTTTACAGTTTATTATACAGTACAATTGCAAGAAAGAATCTTGGACAGTGATTTTTTCAGTTTGGGACTGGACCCATGGCGTTATCCCAGCACGATGCCACAGGTCTAGTCTCAGCAATGTGAACCCATGTAGATGAGCATTTGATGGATTGTTTGATTGAGCTTGTGATTGATTGTTTTATCTTCTCTTAAAAACACAAAGTATTTTTCCACACAAAAACATTTTTAAAATTATTTTTTTTATTCTGTATAACAATGAGCCATTGTATAATAGGAATAATGCACTCCAGGGTGTGTGTTGTTTGGGATAACGCCACACCTGGGGCATTGGACACACTCGGCCTGCGGCCTCGTGCCCAACCCCCTAGGCGTGGCGTTATCCCAGCATGACACACACCCTGTCTGCATTATTCCTTTATTACAATGCAGGTTAATAATGGAGCAGAGGTGTTGAAGACTGTAAATTAGCCACTGTGCTTTTCTCTTTTTTGAATTTAGTATGCTTACTTGTAAGAAAAATTATACTATATAGCCATATGTTTCTAAAGTATACATTAAGAAGTTCTGGTGTGGCAATGCCTCCCCCTTTCCTAATTTTTGTAGTTTTAAATTCTGGGTGGTCTAATGCAGCAAATTATATAATATGCTGACATTTTGCATGTTTTTATTGAGGGTACCAATCAACTAAAACAGATCAAAATACAATAAAGGAAATGTATATCTGACATGAAATATACCTAATATAATAATCAGTCTGCAAAAGAAAAACAGCACTATTATAAAGCAGTATGCATTACATGGACTATATATTTATGTATTTTTGTATTTAATGTTTCCTAGATGATATCGATGTTAAGCCTCTAGAAGCAGTATTTCCAAAGCATGCAAGAGACCACCACACACATTCAAAGTTATCCAGACAGAGTCTTCCTGACAAGACAAGACCACTGCTACCTTCAGTGCCAGCACCC
Source organism: Neoceratodus forsteri (assembly GCA_016271365.2). NCBI lineage: Eukaryota > Metazoa > Chordata > Ceratodontiformes > Ceratodontidae > Neoceratodus > Neoceratodus forsteri. The sequence goes on from CM057454.1 coordinate 288,836,275, forward strand.
CCAACAGCAAACAAAAGGGATGAGGGCTGCATGTACATTTCTTCAGCCTACCCAGAGAATCTTTATGGACTGACCAACCACCCCCCACAAACAGAAGTGAAAAACGTGAATACCATTGCCGTATAGGTATTGGGGGTAAGAGTTGCTGCAAACATAACAATAAGCAAATGCAAACACCTGTAGCATTAACTTGTGTCCCTGATAGTGTATCTGCAGAGTTCTCACACATTAAATCACCTGCTGTGTGTGTGTGTGTGTAAAACTGACCTTGTAATTACTCCTGCAACTTTGACACCCCAAAAAGTGTCACCACATGAGAAAAACTCAACCGGCAGCACCCTTGTATATACATACAGTTATAATTTAGATCCTTTCTGCATATCTGTGGAGGTTTCTTCACATGTGACGATGCCCCCTGATTGCAAACTAACATTTGAATTTTTTAATAACACATTTAAGGGCATCAGCTTCACAAAAACAAAGCCATCATAATATAAGATTTAAAACTGTAAATATACATTTTGGCAGTTGGTTAAATGCCAGAAATGATGAGCACTAGATAACTAATTAAAAAATTAGCCTGTAGTGGTGCAAACATTTCTACTATACAAAATGACTGTGACAAAATGATTGATAAAATTATACAATGCGGGCGGATCATTAGAAGCACTAGGTGTAATATAGTGAATCAGTATATTAGGTATATAATTAGAAAGCCTAAAAAAATATTGGCTACCCATAACAGAATGCAGCAGCATCAGGCACCATTGCGAAAACACAGGGCACCACCACGTTACATATCTGGGTCTGCCACACCATGCTGTGTGTGTGATTGTTGTGCGAGTTCCCAATTTCAGAAATATCCCGAGTGTCAAAGTAGCGAGTGTGAAACTGTGTGTTGCATGTGTGAACAATGTGGGTGGGGGCAATGTGATCATTCTGATGTGCACACAGATCTGACAGACAGTGAATATTTTATGAGTCCTGCATAAAATAACACCCCTGAAGACATGCAGATAGGGGGCGGTGCCACACAAAGCCATGAAGAAGACATTTGTAGTCAGGAGGATCAGCAGTTAATGGAAGATGGTCTAGTGGAACCTGTCTATTTAGAATTAATAAATGAATATGAAGTACCCAGAAATAATTTCAATGGTGTTGAGTATTACCAGCAGTTTCACTTTGCCAGTCTAGACAGTATAACATCCATAGGTCAGCACTATTCTGCCATCCATACAGTTGTGCAGCACTTGGACAGAATAAGGCCTACTTTGGGTAGTAATGATGTTGTACAGCTACACTTGGATTATGATAGTTTAAATGACCCTGTGTTTTCATTACATAGAAACCTCCAAGAGTTAAATGCTGATGAATTTTTAGAGCATATTGCAAATTCATTTAAAAGCAAGATGGAGGTGTGTGCTAATGAGATATTAATGTTGGTAGTCACTGTTGTGAGAAATGTACATGGGGGAGTTTCCAGAGATGTTATAGGTGTTTTATCTAGCCATATTGTCAAACAGAAAACAAGGCATCTAGTTAATTTGGTGAATTAAAATAATGCATTATGCTTTTCCAGGAGCTTAGTGGCTTTGCTATACCCTCAGTTAGTTGACCAACAGATATTAACAAAAGCTAGAGATTTACAGAACAGGATAGGGATGTCAGAACAAATAATGGTAGATTTGAGCCATATACATCTATTTGTGGCAGAGCTAGATGTGACTTTTTTTTAAGAACAAAGATGGTGCATGGCAGAGGTTTCTTGTATCTTCTAATAAATGGGTAGAACCTGTATTCATCCTGTTACATTAAAATCATTATTATGGTATTAAAAATCTTGAAGGTTGTTTGGGGTCCAGAAATGTATGTGAGCATTGTAACTCCCTTGTCTGCATACAAAGGTTCTCACACACATACTCTAACATGTGCTATGCATGTATATCATTTGGCTGTAGTAAACTACAAAGTGAGGTGGTACAGTGTCCTGATTGTTGTAAAATACACTAAAAATACCACCAACAGCTTCATCTGATTCAAGGTCAGTTGGCATTCATCTGTATCTCCCTCCCTTGGGTTGTGCCTGAAAATAGACAGGATTTGTCTAGTGTACTTACCCGGTCAACAAAAACTAATTAAATAAATAAATAAATAAATACTGTAGCCCAGCAGCCTGCTATAGATGGCATAAACTGACTTACCCCTACTGTCATTTATCGAAATTGTGCGCATCATGCGGAAAACCTCAGGGTGAGAAACATATTTGTTTTTAGCTAAAGTGCCATAACTGTCTTACAGCTGTACACCCTTCTGAAACTCACTTATGCTACATCCAGCCCTTAAAGTCACCACCTTATTCAGCCAGTTATATATTTTATGATTTTGAATGCATGCAAGATGTCAGCCCAGGCTACTCCAGACATATTCCAAATCATATCTATGCCCTTGAAAGAGGTCGAAAGTGGGAGTTTGAAGGCACTGACTGTGCTGCCCAATTTGTAAAAAGTTTATCCAGAATGGGTTTCAGGGGTACACTTTCATAGCTCATAATTTAAAGGGGTATGACAGCCATTTCATCTTAAACTAGCTTGTAAAAGAAAAAATGGAAATGGAGTTATTGACTCAGGGAAGTAAATTGATGTCCATAACTGTAAAATGGTTAAATATCTGATTTATAGACAGCTTAAATTTCCTTCCAGTGAGGCTCACAGCGGTACCACGGGCTCTGGGTTTTAAGAGAGTAAAAGCACACATTTTTAACAAACCAGAAAATCAAAATTATGTAGGGCCTATGCCGCATCATGAAGATTATGGTGTAGACTACATGATGGCTGATGAAAAAAGTATGTTTTTGGAGTCTTATGAAATGCATAAAGATGATGTATTTGAATTTAAAAAGGAATTGCATCATTACTGTATTACTGTAAGTCAAATGTGGAGATTCTAAAGCAGGCCTGTGAAATGTTTCAAGATGATGTTGAGCAGATGTTTCAAGATGGTGCAGAGGAAAGGGGCCAAATTGACCCCTTTCAGTACATCATTGTAGCATCAGTTTGCATGGCAATGTTTTGGTTTAAATTTCTAGAGTCAGATACCATAGGGATTATACCCACTGAAAACTATCACCGCCAGTGCAAGTGTTACTCCACACTGACCATACAGTGGTTGATGTGCATTAGTAAACAAGAAAACATTTCCATACAGCATGCAATGAATGAGGAGGAAATATAGCTAGGTCCTTATTTTCTTGATGGTTATTCTGTAATAGACGGTGTCCCCACAGCCTTTGAGTTTTTAGGCTGCATTTATCACGGCTGCCAGGTGTATTACTTTGAAAACCTGTTGAACCCGGTGCTTAACACAACTTACAGACATTTATATTACCTAACCATCAAGAAATTAAACTATCTCAGACATGAAAAAGGTATGCATGTTAGGGTTATGTGGGAGCATGAATGAAAACAGCTGGTGTGTGACAATCCACGGGTGCATGCTTTTTAGAAAGCAACCAGCTTTCCAGAGCCAATGGACCGCTGTGAATCACTTTATGGGGGGGGGCTGCAAAAATGCTCTGCATTTATATTAACATGTGCAGCCTGATGAGAAAATCTATTATTATGATTTTACCAGTTTGTAACCATATGTGAACAAGACAAAGACATATTCCGTAGGGCACTCTCTGGTCATATATCAGAATTTTAGGGATCTCAGACATTATTTTGGACTTGTCAAAGCTAAAGTGTATCCACCCCATGGTCTCTTTTTGCCCATACTGCCCAGCAGAATAGGTGGAAATCTGATGTTTACACTGTGTCACATGTGCTGAGACAGTGCAACAGTCACAGTCTTGTACCCATTTAGATGATCAGTGATCTCTGGAGGCTACATGGTGTTCTGAGGAATTAAATCTGGCTTTAGAGAGAGGGGATACAAGGTGGCAGAGGTGTATGAAGTATGGCACTACCCAGAGATATCTGACAGTCTTTTCACAGAGTATATTAAATTACACCTAAAGGGGAAGCAGGAAGCTTCAGGGTATCCATCTTGGTGTACTACTGATGTAGAACGTAAAGCATATATCGATCAGTATTATGCTTAGGAGGGTGTTGTTTTAGAGTCAGAAAATATAGCATACAACCCTGCACAAAGACAGATTTCAAAGCTGTTTCTGAATTCATTGTGGGGAAAATTTGGTCAGCGCCACAATTTGATGAATGCTGCCATTATCAAGGATAGTAAAGAACTCTTTCAGTATCTTATTCACAGATTGCTACCACGTATCTGGTCTATATTTTATCAGTGATGATACAGCATCAGTACACTGGAAATACACTGAAAAACACTATGCTAATGCTATCAACATTAATGTTGTTATAGCGGCCTTTACCACAGCCTGTACCATGACACAGACTCTGTCATATTTGTTAGCAGGCCAGGTGATTGGGATTCACCACTGGGTGACTACTTGGGTGATCTGACCAGTGAACTACCACCTGATGAACACACTATGGAGTTTGTATCAGGTGGTCCTAAAACCTACGGTTACAATCTAACTAATGGCAAAATTTGTATGAAGTGTAAAGGAATTAGCGCTTCATGTGACAAAGAATGAAAAGGCTAATTACAGCTGTCTCAAATCACTAGTTGACCATTTTGTCAAGGACGGAGGTGCGAATGAAGGTGTTGGGAGTACAATGAAAGAACAGTCACTCAGAGTAGGGTTGAAAAAAATTGTGCAGAACAAAAAAAGCATGACCACTAAAAACAAGCCAGAAAAAAAACAACTTTGGGGGTTGTATACAACAAAAGGGTTTTAACTGAGGATTTTAAAACACTGCCTTATAGCTACTGACAGTGGTATGGATATATACTTGGAGCACCCATTTTTCTGTATTTTGGTGGGGCCATCTTTTCTTTTCTTTTTCTTTTTAGTCTTTTGGTAACTGGGTAAGGTCCACTAGGCACATGTGTCTGTTTTCAGGGGTGACCTGGGAGCACTGGGCGGTTAAGTCATTTGCTGAGAGTCACACAGTATGCAAGTGGAGGTTATGAGAATCAAACTCAGATCTGGTCTGGTCTACTGGATGTACCAAGCTCGTTCAAACCTCATTCCTCTGACCACTAGGCTATACTGCCAACCATCTAACTATGGAAAAAGTTACTTTATTAAAAGCATGCTGGATGTAGGTCTCAATGCTTTGACCAAATTTCCAGAAAATATTATCTGGTGTTATAGTTGCTGGTGACCTTTGTATACAGACTTATGCTGCAAATTTCCTCAGTTGAAATTGATAGAGGGTGTTCCTTGCACTCTACAAGATGATGAACTATTACCTCCTCCAAAAGTAAATCTTTTAATTATAGATGACTTAATGGAAACAGCATCTGAGAACTGTGAAATTCAAAAAGGTTTCACTCAGTACCGCCATCACAGAAATGTTAGTATCATGTATGTCACACAAAATTTATTTGTCCAGGGTAAAAAAGAGCCGGACCATAAATTTAAATGCAAAATTATATAGTATTATTTAAGAATCCCGGAGATAAGCTATAGGTTAGTACACTGGCTCGCCAGATATATCTTGGAAAGATCAAATTGTTTGGAGAGGCCTTTGAGGATGCGACTCACAAGGCCTATGTTTATCTTTTGGTTGACTCAAAAGCCTCAACACCTGAATCTTACCACTTAGGGTCTGGCTTGTTTTTCCCTGATTTACGTGTTGCATACATCATGAAAAAAGAGCCCCATGAAAATAAGAGATGTGACAATTGTTCATTGTAACCAGATGCTCATAGTACTGAGACATGTCAGCATGTCTGAAAAGAAACATTGCATTGCTTAAGTTGCTGGGGAAGGGACACCACAGCAAAGAAAATCTATACAGTGTTCAGCCTCTGATTATTTAATAGTGACAATTGCTGAGGTGGCACTCAATGCTATTAAAGGGACTATACCTCTCATAGCTTACCAGATTAAGATGCTGAAGAGGAGATGCAACATTATCAACAAATTAAGTAATAAAAAGCTGTCTGTAAAACATAAACAAAAATTGTAACATAGTCTGGGGGATTTATAGGCACCTTGCTTAGCATTGCATCTACCCTTTTTAACCAGGATTCTAACAAGCAGGTGAATAGACATGGCTTATGCAGAAAAAATGTATTCAGTACTACAACAACAGCTGGACTTGCTAAGAAGTCATCCTCCCCCTGAAGAGCCACCGAGAAAGGTTGCAGAACGATGGCTAGATGCTGAAATATGGGATGTTCTACAAAGGATTGACCTCTTTGAATATGAGAAGGCTAAAGCATATGGGAGTGTGTTGCAATGCTACCTCACAGTTGTATGCCAAGTTGAAAAAGATGTAGCAAACTTGTCATTGTCTTTGACACCACATGAGCTAATGCAACCACAAGATAGCACAGCACAGCCACCTGGCACCAACAATAGTTACAATTACATATTACAAGGTGTTTTGGTGCATGTCAAAAACACACTTAAATATTGTTAAACAAACTGAAAAGGTCTGTCGGTGTTACAGACTGGAATGATCATGGTGAATTTAAATATCATAGCATGCCTGTTAAAGGGCGTCATATGTATGACTTAGTTAAGGTTGTTACTTCACAAAGACACACATCTGATGCTAAAAAACCTAGGGGTTGGGAACATTTTATCAGAGCTTTAGCAGAAATTAATGCTCCTGAATCAGTGGTGCCCAACATCCAAAACAGGTCTTTGATTCAGAGTGCTAAGAACAACCTCTCAGAGTTTCTGATAGGTGTTTCTACAGTACTAATACCTGAAACCCACACACCGTCACCTGTGGCTAAAATAAAAAGAGCCCCTTTTGAAAAAAAACAGCATGGTTGATAGTGTAACATCTTGGATAGGACACCACACATTTCTGGTAATATTGCGTTTTTGTACATTTCCTTTATAAATTATGTGCATGTTGGCTTTGATTTTGCTGTCACATTGTAAAAATAAACACACAGTTTGATGCATTGTTCAGACGGTTGTGTTTTATTGTCGCCTTACAATAAGTACATTTAGTAATTATATGCTATAAAAGTAAACTACATTTGTTAGCTATAGCATACAGCATGCCTTATTTCTATATCTACCAGCAGTAATAGTGCTGGTTTTAATCACAACGTGAAATTACTGACTGTGGACTAAAAGAAAAAGAAGGCTTTAACCTTTTAACAATTCTCCATTGATTGACAAATGCATAAACTTTTCGATCATTTGACATTAAATTATCAGAATGCAACCTAACTACATCATTAAAGATTGCACCTTTGCATCTATGATGAAGAAAAATATACAATGATGGCCACAGGTCATAGATGTTACATCTTGAACCTGTTTAGGGTTAAACAGTGTTTATGTCACATTCTTCCACAAAAACTTAACAATTGCTGGTGGAAAAAATTTGAAGTCTAGAGGAAAGCTATAAGAGTCAAAAAAATCCCCGGTAGTAAAATCAGGAAGATAAATAGCTAACCAATGTTCACCAGGCATAGAATGAGCTGTGTATTCACTACTAAAGAGGCTGGCACACACTTTAGTCTCTCTGAAGGTAGTTGATCACTTGCAACCTTCCCCCCCCAAAAAAAATGTCTCTGGTAAAAGAGACTGCCTGGAGAAAGGTGTCCAGTTGTTGAGTGTTCATATTTAATTGAAGTCAAAGACGTTTCATCTTTGATTAATTTCTACTACATTATCAAAGACTGCATACACCAGCATATTCATGGAGCTGGTAGATGGTCAGCAATATGTATTTCAGCTCTCAAATTGCCAGAGTGGATTAGTGAACAATGGTCACCACAACTTTGGTCAGGGCTTAGGTCAAAAGCAAATAATGTGTACCCCTGACAAAAACCTACACGGTCTATCAGCAGCGGGCTATCTTTCATATGTTTATCCACTAGCGTGAACCAGATTGATATATTCTTTGATGGCCTTAATATTTGTAAAGTTAGGTTGCAGTGGTTTAGCAGGAATTTGTTCACCATCCATATACAGGGCTATAAAGTTAATGTCAAAATGTTTAAAATTGAATGGATTTTTATTGTACACACCACTGAAAGCATCATTATCAACAAACCCTATCACCAACAATTTTGGTATCTGCTCCAGAAACAGATTATCTTGGTTACATACTTGGCTGCCGCCAGATATACTGAACACTTTCGTGCTAAACACTATCAATAGGGTACTTTGCATTAGAAGCTTGTAAAGCCTGAGCATGTCCAATACATACAGCTGGTGACATTTTACTTTTACATAAATAGATGCAGATTTAATTTGTAGTTTATCATCTTCATCTGCATCACCACCAATTAAACAACATTTTTTTTTTTTTTGTGGGGGTCCTCTGTCCTCCTTCAGCCTGGTCACGGCCCCCAGAGCTTCCACCGCCTGCCCATTTGCCGCCCCTCCCAGTCACCCCTGGCTTTCCCGCCGGAGGGTGGGGCCATGACACCAGACCCCTCAACTCCAGTGCCGTGGAACCAATATCTGGTTGGGAGTGCGGTGGCAGGGGTGCATTGAAGCCTCCGGGGAGGCTTCACCTAGATGGAGGACCTCCCCCTCCTTCTTTTTCCTCCTCAGTTTCCTCCCTCCCAGAGGCGGGGATGTGCAATGACGCCTAGCGTCCGCCCCGCCTCCTCCCTGACGTAAGCGCAGCAGCGTGAGTGCCCCCAGCCTCCGCCAGGGGTCCCCATCGCTCCGGATGCTGCCTCGACCCTCCCCCCGGAGAAGGAGAGAAGTCCATAGGACGCTCAATCCTTCTCCCCCCCGGCCAACCCTCCAAACGACTGGGTCCGTTCCCGAATCAGTGCTTGCCCATAGCCAAATCCCACCGCTGGGCCGACGGGCCGGCCAATTAAACAAAATTTGTTCTTGCTACAAACAAGTTTAATTATAACATCCATGTCATTCAGGAGCAGCTTTTCCTGGAAGAAGATGTCTGCATGAATTATTCCAAGCAGTTCTACACTGTGACTCTGTGCTGTAAAAGTTGCATGCTTATCAAAACCCTCATTGGGATCATTAAGAGTGGTGTTCTCATGCTGCCCTGGTGTATCCTTATAAAATAATCCAGATGAAAATTGTGTAGGCAGGGTGTCATTGCTACAATTAAGCAGTGACTCGATGATTGCTCTGTAGGGCTAGCAGCTATTACTCTAGCTAATCAGCTAGTCAGGGGGTAGTTAATTAAACTTACTCTAGCTACATCAACAGTATTGCTACCATCAGCCTTAGTGATCTTGAACAAAACGTATAACAAGGTGTTGTTTAGGTTGATGTAACCTTCACTGTTACCAGCCACATAAAATTACAAGGGTGCATTATCACTTATAGCTGACAATGGTTGGATTTCAATATACAGGTTTTTCTCTATACTGGTTTGGGTTGGTGGTAACATGAAAAGGTTTAATTCTGACTTTCCACATTCTTGAAACAAGCAGTGTACCAGAGCCATGACTTAAAATAAGTCTCTTTGACTGTTAGTTTTACAAGGTTTTCTCTTCTTGCGCTTACATTTCACAACTGTTCTTTTCTTTTGAACAGGCCACCTTTTAATAACACTTTCACGGGCCCCTGGTAGGACCATTCTCCTCATCTTATTGGGTCTCTTGTAAACAACCATTCCTGCTCCATCTTGCTGCTGTCCTGGATCTGGAGTCATGAAGGAACTCACAACATTTCCCACAACATCTTTTACAATATTTTTAGCAGCTGTTTAAAGGTGTGGTTTTACTGTCTGGAAGCCTTTTTGTAATAGTGGTACAGCTTTTCTAAATAAAGTTCTAAATATACCGCCTATACTGGCACCATACATATTAGGGTCACCATGTAAACCAGATAAGCCACAATTGGCTTGTGCTTTATTATAGGCTACATGAAGTTTGGGTTACCGTACAACTTCTGTGACATGGTTGTCATTCAGAAGGCTCCTCTAACAGGCAGGAAATGAAGCTTCACAATCACCTTGCCAAACAAGAATAACACATTTTTGTCTTGATCATTCTTTATCACAATAGTTATGATGTCAAACTGTTGTTTGATGATTGCTATATAATCTGTCTTATCATAGTGGATGGTTACGATTGCATTATTCTTACCAGACATTTCCACATAATGGAGTAGGGGCACGTGACTATCACCGACTCTTTGGTATTCAATGATGTCTGTATACACACACAGTGTGCAAACCCCCCCTTTGATGTCAGTATAATATGATCCTGTGCTTGCTTTTTTTTTTGCTGTATACTTTATTTCCTCTGCGGCTGGGGGGGTGTTGCCTATGGTTCCCCCCTAGTTCGGCCCAACATCCCTGCCCCTGCTCTGCCCCCACATCCCAAGCTCTACCCCTTACCTCTGGTTCTGCACAGCGATACACCATGGTAGGTACTGTATGTAACCACCACCATGGGATCGGGGGGGGCCAGAACTGGGGGAGCATTCAGGGTTGAAGCCGGGATGTGCCACTTGGCCAGCCATCAGATAGCATGCCAAGGTTTTTTTTCTTTCCTGTTTTTCCCCCATACATCTGTGGAGAGCAATGATGCCAAGGGACAGGAGCGCACATGCTACCATGTGCTCACCGTCCCGACATCTACCACAGCACATCCCTCCAAGTCTGCCCATGACCTGCTATCACCCCCAGCCACCACTAGAGGCCACTAGGCCAGCTAGGCATCCGGCCCTCTCCCCGGAGAAGGGCAGCAGTCCTACGGACGCTCGATCCTTCTCCTCCCATGCCAATGCCTGATGACCCAGGCTCATTCCCAAACCCGGGTCGCTGGCGTGGTGCAAGGTGCAGTGTCTAGCACCTCAACACTTGGTGCCACCGGGCTGGCCTTGTGCTTGCTTTTAGTTGTGGTATACCATGTGGTACCCCCAAAATACAAGCCAAAGTATGGTGAGCAATAAAGGCTACACCACTAATGTTGTGGAATTTTGTTTTCTGTTCCCAACTGTCATATTCTAAAAACATGCCTAGTGGTACCTATTCCAGTGCCTCATTAATGGCTGCCATGACATCACCAACATTGTGATAACCTCTGGGAATTGATAATGGTAGTAATGGCTTAGAAGTTTCACCTGCTTGAAATCTCCCATCTTGTTGTATAATATTGTCTCAAGTCCTTGGGTATTGTATTTCTGACAAGCTGACTTCCTACACCCCTACTAAACTGATAGGTTTCACCAGCTTCACAGTATATTCTGAAATAGTATTTTTGGGAAACATTTCAAAAGATACATTGCTGGGCAATGTAACATAAAACCGATTGTCCCTGGATCTCCACCCAGAAATAACTCAGTCCACTCCTTGTTAAATTGTTGGATGCTAGCTGGCAGTAAGTATTTATTTATAAAAAGGCACAGTTATATTCATACTTTACATCCCATTTTCATGTCTAACAATCCATGTTTACATTCTGGACATAACAGTCCCAAATCTCTTCTAGACATAACAGTTCCATCCTCCTTCTCGTGTGATTCTTCTTCTTGGTCTTTTCCTCTTTCGCCACTGCTTCTCAGGGTCTAGACACTGTGATGATCTGGTCCCCCCTTTCCATCATCATAACCGGGTACCACACTTACCTGGACCACTCCACCCCACCGCTAGGTGCGGACATGGCTGATCCATCCCCTAGCTCTATATCCCTCCCCTTCCCCTCATTACTCCCATGCCTAGGTTCTTTGTCCCCAGCCCATGGAACCTACCCCTCCCTCCTCTCCATGCCCCCCTTTTTCTTCTTGCTGCCACCCTTTCCCCCCAACAACCTACTCCCCTGTCTCAATGAGACCACCGAGGGCTCCATCTAGCCCTCCCAGCCCCCGGCCACCCATCCGCAGCCACCACCTGGCCCCTGCTGGGCCCCATTAGAGGCACCTCACCTGTACCTCTGCCTTATTGTGATATCCTTTGCTTCTACTCCTCTTTCTTGCAGGGTGGGTGAGTGGGAAATTACAGCAAGAAAGAGGGCTGCATGAGCCTTGCATGCCCTTAAATAGCCCATAAGGTCCCCAGCTCAGGACCCCTACTGGCCCCTCTCCTTGGCCAATAGTCAGTGAGCTCCCCATACCTGTCATATGACCCACACTTGAGGTCATCACCCCTCCCCTTTCCACTGCTGACCCTGCCCCCTCCCTCCTTCCTATTATCATTTCTGGCTGGTTCCCAGGACAACCTGGCCTGTCTTTAAATGGGCAAGCCTCATTGTCCATGGATCCCCACCCAGAAATAGCTCAGACCACTCCTTGTTAAACTTTTGGATGCTCGCTAGCATTAAGTATTTATTTATAAAAGGGACAGTTATATTCGTACATTACATTCGATTTTCTTGTCTAACAATCCATATTTACATCTTGGACATAACAGTCCCAAATCTCTTCGAGGACATAACTGTCCCATCCTCCTTCTCATGTGATTCTTCTTCTTGGTCTTTTCCTCTTTTGCCACTGCTTCTTGGGGTTCAGACACTGTGATTCAACCCCCCTTTCCTCACCATAACTGGGTAACACACTTACCCTGACCACTCACTCCCACTAGGTGTGGACATTGCTGATCCACCCCCAAGCTCTATATCCCTCCACCCATTACTCCCATCCCTGGGTTCTTTGTCCCCAGCCAATGGAACCTACCCCCTCTCCCTGCCCCCCCTTTTTCTTCTTGCTCCCACCATTTCCACTGACCCATCTCCAGATTGTGATGGAAGAAGGGGTTCCCCCCTGGTGGGCTACCCCCTCATACCTTTCTTGTTAATCTCCCAACCAAATCCCCAAAAGGGCGAAGGAACAGGCCCATGCTGAACTCGGTCAGATGGGCCTTGTCCCCTTGGTACACTGCCTCCTGATCATACAAGATATTCCTATGGTGAATGTGGACCCCCCATCTCAATCACTGCCCTGGATACTTTCCTGTTCAGCTACTTGCATGCCATCTCTATCACCTTCGGCCCCTTCGCTCCCCTCCATACCCTTCTGGAGGTGATCTCCGACCAACCAATGACCACCCTGGGCCACCAGCTCTTCACTTTTTCAAAGTCCATAATTATGTCCTTCATCAGGGCCCCCCAGGGCCATGTCCCCAAGTCATTGCCATCTGCATGCACTATCACACAGTCTGGCCAGCCCCACTGGACCCGCAGTTCTCCCAGCTGGGGGAGCAACTGCGACCACCTCATGCCTCTCAGGCCCTTCCATCACACTCTGGTGTGCTCGGCTCCCTCGCCCAGCTGCATCCCTATCCTTATGGTGGCTGTGACTCTCTCTGCCCAGTATATGAACATGTGCCCCATGATTCTTACTTGCCACTTGGAACCTGCTGCAGGGAGAGAAGGGGACACTCATTGACCATTGTCAACACCTCACATATCTCTTGTAGAAGTTAGACTTCCACCTCCCCACCCACTTGACCTGGGCTTCCCCTGCCCCAGCAGCTGCCAGCTCCATTGCTGCTCCAATCTAGAAAGAGTGAGGGGCAAACAAGGCTGGATTCTCCCCTACAAATGCCAGCACCTTTTTCAGCACTGCCCCCACCTGGTACCCCATCAATAGGGACCTGTCCTCATGCACGAATCAGGCCCCACTCAAATACCCAAGTATTCTACTATATTTGGTCATGGCCTGGACTGCACATGCCCCCCCATCTGTTTGCCTACCCAATTCCACATTGGTGATCCCACCCCGCTGGTCCATTTTGGACCTTGGGAGATGAATGACAACCCTGTTCACCTCCACCCGCATGTTATGCTGTTGCAGCCCCACTGAGACAGACCCTCTTTGGGGAACCACCTTCTCCCCAACCTGAAATGCACCTCTTGCCATTACAGCAAAGATGGCCAGGAACTAACATGCCTCCTTTGCGGAATGACAGACCTGGTCTAGTGCTCCTAACACTCTCACAAGTAGGGGACCCTCAAGGGGTCTTCTCCCATGCTTCCCCTTGCCCTGTTCCCCCTGCCATCCCATGACCATCCGCTTGACTGTCCAACTGCTTGCTATCTCCACCCACCTCTGGTCCTGTCAATTCCAGCTGATCCCTGCTAACTGTATAGCCATGGTGGTGTGGGCCAATCCTTCCTCCCATCTTTTTACTACATACTTCATGACTTGTTCTTCCTGTACTGGCTCCCCTGTCCCCCAACCTGACCTGGCTCAGAATGCCTGGAAGCTCTCCCATGCTTTCTCATAGGCCTTCAAGGTATTGGCTGCCCACGACCCCTATACAGTGCTCTGGCTTTTCCCTTCCAACCTCCCACATCCAGGCCAGGACCCTGGTCCAAGTAGGTGCTGCCTGGGGAGCCAACTCCCAGAATTGATCTATCTATAAATAAGAAAGACAGTCAGCCACCTCATTTCTTGTCCCCTCAATGTGCTGCAGCCTAAAGGACAAGTTAAGCACAACCCCAACAACACCATCCTCCTCAGCACCCGGCCCACCGAGTCTGTGGGGCCACTGTTCCTGTTGATAACTTCCACTACTCCTTTGTTATCACAGAAAAGAAAATCCACTGCCCTGCCATTCACTCTCCCCAAATTTCCAGAGCCACCCAAATGGGGAAAATCTAGAGAAATGTGATATCCTTGGTCCATCCCCATTCTCTCCATTGGTCTGGTCATGCCTCCGATACCCATTCCCCTTGAAAATAGGCCCCCAAACCCAAGCCCCCAGCAACGTCTGTGTACAGCTCGAGGTCTGCATTATTGGCCCACTCCTCCTGCCAGAACGTTACTCCACTGTATGACTCCAGGAAAGTCTCCCACTCTTGTAAGTCCTCCTTCACACCTTTATTGATGTCCACCCGGTGATGGGGCTACTTGGAATTGCTTGTGACCCTCCCCAACTGTGGTGTGAAAGCTCTGTCTGGTCTTATGGCCTTCCAGGTGAAATTAAGGTACTCCAATAGCTGTTGTACCTGTACCAGCAGCACACTCCTCCTCCCCCGACCAGTGCCAGCAACCTCTTCAAGCGTGACACCTTGTCTCACAGAAGATGAAAACACTTCTCCTCAGTATCTACCTAGATCTCCAGGAACACCAGCTTGCAGGCCGGGACTTCCATCTTGCCTGACACCAAAGGAATCCCTATATGCCTGTGCAAGTCCTGAAAGTCATTCATCATCTCCCGCACTTCTTTCTGGCTATCCCCTATCAATAGAAAATCATCCAAATAGTGGACCACCCTCCTGTGCTTGTACCATTACCCAAACACCCACTGCAACCACAAACTGAATGCCTCGAATGTTGAGCATGCCACGGAGCACCCCATGGGCATAGCCTTGTCAAAATACAGCCCCCCCTTGAATTGGAAAGCTAGTAAATCCCAGTCTGCTGGGCTGACCGGTAACAGCCAGAATGCGGACTCGATGTCCTTCTTTGCCAGCCAGGCCCCATCGGCTGCCCATATCAGTTCCACTGCCTGATTCAGGGATGTGCAAGAGACCATGCTCAGACCTGCTGGAATGCCTGCATTCACCGACTCCCCCTCTAGATATGACAGGTGATGTATAAGCCAGAACTCCCCTGCTTGCTTCTATGGCACCACCCTCAGGAGTGACTCCCTGAACTGCCTGCAGGGGGGACTCATCCAGTGGCCCCTCTACCCTCCCCACCCTGACTTCTTTCCCAATTTTTCCCTGGACTATGTCTTCCTTCCCCTCACCAAACCCAAATTTTTCACCTGCATACTTACCCGCACCCCCTCGTACCCAATGGAAAACCCTCTCTGAATCCCACCCTAAGCAAGTCCACACTTTTCTTGTCCAGGTACCCCTCCATCCATGCCTCCACCACCTTCAGCTTAATTGGGGTGCAGGTGAGGGCATAGCCCCACCACCCGCTGTCTCCTCCTGTCTTAGTTTCAACCATAGCTGGGGGTGTATCTCCCCCCGCCAGGACCTCCTCGTCCTCTACCGGACCCCCCATGGCCACCCTGAAAGTGCTGTTCTAGCTGCTGTCCCTGGCCTGACTCCCCTTTTCACCCTCTTGCTTGCATGTCATCACTGGGTGCCCACTACCACACCGTGAACAGGCATGCTGAAACTTGCAACTCGGCCATGAGCATGAAGACCTGTTAAAGACCCAACATGCCTTAATCACTGGGGCCAGGGCTACATGTTTGACCTGCTCTGACATGGGCCCCCCCATTGCACCTGAGAGTGTCCTGACCCACAATTCAGCATGGGTACAATCCCATCTCAGGTCACCTTTCACCGCCATTCTTCTCTGGAATGCCTCATTGTATTTTAGCCACCCAAAACAAAGCTTAGCCCGGTATGCATCCCTGATAATTGTCATGTATGTCAGTAGTAGGACTGCCAGGTCCGGCTGCTTCTCCAGAACCAGCACGCTAAAAATTATGAACGCTGCTTGCCAGGTATCTATGCTCTTCCCCTTAAACCTGGCTTCCTCTGCTTTGTGCCCTACCACTGCCAATGCCACCATCATTTCTGACTTGCCGACCAACTCCTTCTGTTTGTATTTTCTTGGCAGTCTCTTTGTCTACCAGACCAAAGATATCTACATACTCCCCCTTCTATATGTTTTATTTTATTGAGGCTGGGACGTGGTCCCCCAGTGTAAAACCGGGCGGCCCCTCATACAGCCTCTGCGCACCTCCTGTGGTGCCCATGCCCTCCTTCCCTGGCTGACCTTGTTCCTTGATGGCTTTTAATGCCTGTTCCAGCTTTGAAACCCCATCATCTCCCATGTCCCCCAACAATCTTTCAATATACTCTTTCAGATCTGCCTCATTATTCATATCCACTTTGTCCCTACCCTCGATGCCTGCCCAGGGCTCCATGGGTGGGCTGGGCCCCACCCACTTCAGTCTCTTGCTCCCCTTCCCTGTGCCTGGCCTCTCTTCCCACTCCAACCTTTTCTTCTGGGCTTCCTCCTGTGCTTCTCCCCTCTTTGCAGCCTCCACCAACTCCGTCATCTGTGCCATTAGCTTTGCCGCCTCTGCCATCATGGTCGCACTTGATGCTGGGGCTTTCTAAGGTGCCATTCTGTCCTTTGGGCCTGAGTTGCATGACAAAATCAAATAGTTACACAACCATAAATCCCATGCATCTTCCCTTCTTAAGCCCCTTGGCCACGGCTGCCTGTCTGTCTCCGTGCACCTTGCTGTGCTGGACCCCAGTGCTCCATCTGGGCCCTCTTTTTACTGCTGCTGGCCTCCATAAAAGGCATGACTTGTGCATCTTGCCCTTGCACCCACAGCGGGGTTCCCATGCCCTGTCCCTGAGCCCCATCCCCTGGACTTGCTGCCCTCCCACCCATGTCAGCGCCCTCAGTCTCTTGGCCCTGCTCCAGCCTGTGGGCCCTGGTGGCCCTCTGGTTGCCCACCAGCCCCATTGCTTGCTTGTGCAGCTGCCACTGTCTGCCATCCCCAATGGCATACCCACCAGTTCCCTTCCACCTTGGGCTGAGCAGGGCCCCCGCCCTCGTGTCCCCACCCCACGTCTTGAACACTTTTCAGCCAACTGCCTCAGAGCCTCTTGATGTTGCCTAGGCCTCTCCGGCCTCTTGCATATTGTTTCAGTCCTGGCCTCTTGCCCCCATGATGCACGCGGTCCCACACACTGCTCTCTGCCTGAGGAGGTGAGTAGGACCTCTTCAGTACCACCTTCCAGCCAAAAATAGTGCCTAAAATTGCTGCTGGGCTGTGGTGCCCTCAATCTGCTACCCAGTTTTCCATGTTCCTTCTCCCTGTGGGGTCTCCCATGCAGGATGTGCAGCCTGCGGATTCCTTGTCCCGGTCCTTGAATGATCCACGCCCCTCCCTGGTTTGGTGGCTGCCCTCCTTGGTGTCACCCAGCCTCATTCACCCACTCGCTACCTCCCTCTTTTCCATCAAGCTGGATTCCCTATTTGGCCCCTCCTTTCCATGTGGTGTCCCCATGCCGTTCAGCCTTCCAGGCCAATTCCAGGCCCTACCACACCAAAACCATTGAAATCTGACCATGCTGCTTGCACACGTCATCACCCTTTGTTTTTATGCCCCTTGTCTCTCCTAGGCCACGTGACCTAGCAATCCACACCTTGCTGTTGCCCATTAAGCACTCCCTGTGGGATGTGCACTGGCCTCGCAGGCCTTCCTGCTGCCAGCTCACTGGCTGTCCCAAGAGATGAAACACAAACCACTGTATGTACTCTTGTCCTGGTGATGTAGCACAACCTCTATCCCTGAGCTACCACCACAATACAGCAGAGGAGGCCTTAGTCTGAATTAAATGCACATTTCTTCCACCCTCTGGGCTTCTGAGCTGTGGAACAAACATCCAGACAACTGCGCTACAACATGAGTGCAACAGAGCAGGGCCATATTCTGAATCGAATGCGCATTTTCCAGCTCTCACGCTCTTGAGCTTACCATGCCATGACCGACCCACTTCCCCCTTGTCCTTCTCCTGTGATCTTGACGCTCACACTAATGTATCTGCCAGGCCTCAAAGCCACCTCCCTCGACTGATTCTTGGCCACACTGTTCCCTTATGCCCTCTGGCCTTAGGTTACCATGCCACTGCTAAATAGCCCAGTGAACCCTTAGGCCACCTTGCCGGCTGACCCCCGCCAAGTGGTGTGGCGATCCACTTCCCACTCCCCTGGCCCACTACCAAGCCAACCCTCACACATCACCCAGGCCTTCGGGCCATGTGGGCCATCACTCGCTCCCTATTCTTGCATCCTTTGCATTCCCTGATTCAGCGGCCTTCCTGACCTCATCTCAGAACCAAATCGCACCTCTATTCACATTGTTCTGTCTTCAGGTTCGCAGCCCTGCCTCGCAAACTGCTGCCTCGCTTATTTCCCTTCACCACTGAAACCTTTCCTTTTCTTTTGGGCATGTTGATTGCGCACTCCAGCACCAGGCCACCATGAGCCATCACCACCATGCCCACTGCCACAAACACTGTAAATCAGTCTGCTATAATGCCAGTCCTGTGGGGGAATGCTCTATCCCCTTCTCCTTCCTTCCTTCTTTTTTTTTTTAAATTACATCCCCATTTTTGCCCTGCTTCCATCCGGGGTACTCAGCAATTCACAATGCAACAACTACAAATAAGCAAATATCCTTGAGCTAAACAAAACACCTCAGTCTGTTGCCTTAGTAGCTTAGTAGCAGGCCCCAACCTTCAGTACCTTACCTTGTATGACCCACACCTGAGGTCATCACCCTTCCCCTTGCCACTGCTGACCCCGCCCCCATCCCTCCTTCTTATTATCTTTTCTGGCTGGTTCCCAGGACAACCTGGCCTGCCTTTAAATGGGAAAGCCTCATTCTCAGACATTATTTTACCAATAATGTCTTCTGTCATCTGATGTCATGCAAAACATGGGAGTACCCTTATAATTTAAAAATTTTCAGCTGTTTGGATTCTTCCCAGCTGTTAAATTTTGATGGCCAGCCTAAGTATTTCACTAAAACCTGTTTTTTTCCCTTGTCTTTTCTGTGACACTATTTTTTCAACCCTGTATACACGGTTTGCGGTATCTTTGACTTTTACCAATTCTTGCTCATAAAAAAGTACCTCTTATTTCTTCTCCATCATAATCTTTTAATTTGTAAACTGGTATAGGTTTAGGTATACATTCAGAAATAATAAATATCTCATTTGTGAAGTTTTGCTCATAACCTTTTTCAAATGTTTTCTTAACTCTAGAATCCAGCACATGATCACCCCCATGAAATTTAAAAGGCATTTTAACTCTGAGTGTAAGATCAAAAGACAGAATTTTTCAGATATCTAAAAAATTGGCTGCTGTCACATTGGAGAGCCTCATTTTGATGGACAGGTGATAGCTCTGATTATAGGCCATTGTTAAAGCTTGTAATACATCCATGTTCCTATATGTGTTAAATGCTGTAAAATATCTTCACATTTTTGGTTTCAATGTGCGGCTAAATCTTTCCACTATACAAGCCTTAACATCATTAGATGTCATAAAATGAAGTATGTTTTGATCTTGTAAAAATAATTGAAAATTAGCATTAAGAAATTCAGTCCCTTCATCTGTCTGTAATATTTTAGGCTTGTAGCCCTCTCTGAGTATCATTTTGAAAGTCTTTTTCACATCTCTTCCAGATTCTTTTTTAGTGCTTTGATCCATGCGTATTTTGATAGGACATCAATAACTGTTAGAATAAACCAGAAGCCATTATTGTCTTTGGAAAGACTACACATATTGATCAAATCACTGGCAGTATAGCCTTGGGCTGGCAGTATAGCCTAGAGGTTAGAGGAATGAGGCGTGAACAAGCTTGATGCAGACCAGACCTGAGTTTGATTCTCACAACCTCCACTTGCATACTGTGTGACTCTGAGCAAGTTACCTAACCACCCAGTGCTCCCAGGTCACCCCTGAAAAAAAAGGCACTTGTGCCTATTGGGCCATACCCAGTTACTAAAATAAATCAGCCTGCCATTGTGCATCAATGTTGTTTTTTTTTTTTATACTTGCTGCTCCCATGGCTTTCAGAGGAGGCCTAGTACCTCCTCCTACTCCATCCACCAATGCAATCCCCAAGGTGTCCCATCCCCTAGCCTCATCTTGCCTCGTAGGGCTGGGGTGTTTTACATTTTTCCATGATTTTCTCCCTTAGTTCCCAGCCCCCTTAGGATGCCAGCGCCTTTAGGACTTACGTGCTGAGAGGTGACGTGCAGATGCACATCATCCTCTCATGCGCCATACAATGTCCCCCCCTCCCCGACTCCGACAAATCAGAGCCACCATTCCCCTTCAAGGGCCGGTGCTTCCACTGGCACTCTCTACAGGAGTGTTGGATGCTACTGCATCCCTGTTAACCCACCCCTAAGGGAGGAGAGCATCTACTGGGATGTGCGATCCTCCCTCCCCCTGACAACCCACGGCAACCTGAGTCTGTTCCTGAACCCAGGTCACTGGCATAGTGTGAGGTGTGGTGTCCAGGCATCAATGTTGTTAACAACCACTCTATTTCTAAGAAATTGTTTCCTCACAAGTTTGTGCATAGTGCAGGCATCTTGTAAAGACAGCCATTGTGATACCTGAGTGTGAGTAATTTTTGTTCCCTGTTTTGTAGCAGCACCATGTAGTCTCTGAACATCTCCTAAGCTGCCAGGTATATGAAGGTCATAATACATTTTTTTCAATGATTTCTTAACCATGACCGCTGTTTAGTAATATGGCTGAGACACAGGTGTTTTTTCAGATGTCACCATTTTATTATGAAAGGCCACACAATGTATGCACCTAATTATATAACAACACAGAGCATGTGTGAGCTATTAGGATAAATTGATGCTATACTGCATTATAAATATTACAACAAGAAATGACAGGCCTTATTTTGCTGTGTAACAAGAAAATTGGATATAAATCCAGTCACATTGCTAACATCTTCCTGTCTTTGATATTTTAAAATGTAACAAAAAATATCAACAATGTAGATCACAGTTACCAATACTCGGCAATAAGAAGCAACATCCATTTTTTCAAATATTATTGGTAGCACATTTTGAACAGTTTCTAACACATCATTGTTTAGGCACCTGCTCATGTTCGTTATTTCACACCAGCATGCATCTTTTTTAATGTCACTCATTAAAATCTGTATAAAGTGAAGTTTTTCACAGTTAGGAAGTAGGCTGTTGGTTAACTAGGATCTGCAGCTTATCCATCAGGTAGGGGAAAGAGCAGACTAGGTGTGCCAAGCGGTCCTTATCTGCCATCAAATTCTATGTTTCTATGTTTACAGGGTTACATGGCGTTTGGGCAGCATGGTTTGAAATTTGCATGGTTATCAAAGTCTGTAAAAGATTTTCTATTTTCTGCTTTTCAAACATTTGATGATTTTCCCATAGGTTACCCATCTTAATAGCTCTCACCATGCAGCACTGTGTTCCTCATTAGAACTCCCAATATCACACAAGTACATATAATATGGCACAAAGTTTCCTTTTTGCAGTGAGCTTTTAAAATATTTTTTATGACTTCCTGATGAAACCGCTTCTTCAACAACTTTCTGTAGTGTTACACTCAACTGTTCATACAGTGTATCAAGTCCCTTAGTAATACATGGCATCACTTTTATAAGCCCCTGACCCCTGCCTTTTTGCAAATGACAGGTGGTATGCTGTTGAAGCTGACAGCAGTACCAGGTGGGGGACTGGGTTCAGGGAGGACTAGGTTACACGGCACAAGGGCTAGGTTTGGCTACTCTGCACAGGGGCACCCAAGTAAATCCGAACACAGGAAGCAATAACTGTAATGTCCAATACCAGGAATGGGATTCTAAAGTGTGGCTTTTATTCTCATCCAACCTGAACAAACAAAGCATAGACGGACCCCCATGGGGCTACATTCCTGGTAATGCAGATTAAGAATCAGAACACTTCTTCAACACTTCAGCCCTCAGGCTCTGGACCCACCAGGCACACAGCCCAGACTTGCACACTGCTTTGGGTACACAGCCCAACTTGTACACTATTTGGGAATTTCCCTGGCTTGGCTCCCCTGCCGGACACTCAAACACCTTCCATTTGACATGGACACATCTTCCGGTGGCTCCTTAAACCACCTTAGAGCCTTTGACTCCATAAGGGAAATTTCCTTTCAATCCCATGTCTGGGTACTTTCCTCAGCACTGGCCAAGTGCCTGAGGCAAAGTAAACGGGTCACAGAGCAAATCCATAGAGGTGAATTTGGTTACTACTGATTTGGGGGGGGTCTCCCACCTGTAGCTTCCACAATTCATACCCGGCCATTTCTATGGACATTAAACATCTCTTTCTGAACAGCTTGGCAGTGTAGATTAAAGGGTAAATGCATAGCACATTTCCTCTACATGTCTTGGCTTTCCCTTTGTGCTGGACTTGAACATACTTTTACTTGGCTTAGCCTATTCCTCTAGGCCTCCCGCTGATTAAGCAGTCCAATCCCCACTTTACAACAGTTCAGGTGAAACATAGGCCCTATGTAAGAGCAGACTCACCCTTTGGTTACAGGTGCCCCACAGGTGATTCTTGACAGCTTCTGGTGCCACAGTACAACTTGAAAAATAAGGCAGCTTCTTCCCTAGCCAGAACCAGGAGGGTTGCCCCTGGAATGACAGGCAAACCTTTTCACCCCATCCCCTCAGGGATGGGGCACAGAGACCAGTAACAGCAGTCTCCACCACTTCACGAGCAGCTTACTGTGTTTCTCTTTTGGTGGAAACACACACCTCTCCCTTAAAGTAGCTCTATATCAGAGCTTTAGGCTCCAAGAGCCTGTGCACAGACTGCTGTGCTCCTCTCTTCAAGACTGCTCACACACAACTCCCTCACACACTGTTCAAAAATTCCCCAACATTCTAACCTAACTCCCAACTGCAGATTCCAATGTGGCTCATGCAGCTGTGAAAGTTCTATGGTGATGTCATCTCTCAGTCTCAGCTGAGACTGAGAATAGAGTGAGACAGTGTGAAATCCATTTAACTGGAGTTTAACAAGCTGCCATCCCTGCCTACCGGGTAACAGGGGGTTACACTTTAAATTCTGACAAAGTGTCATTTATAGCTTGTATTGTATCAACATAGGATGTTGTGCACCTGAGTTTCCATGCTGTTGATTCAACTAGTACAGTAGCTTGATCTGACGTGGGCTCAACCTCTCATAGACTTCAGGAAAAGCATGCTCCCAATACACCTCCTCTGGTTCATATAAACAACTATGTCTTATTTGTGAGGGGTGTTCTATGGTACATCCCTCACAGTTTATCTTCAAGTTCTGAGCCATCAAGTCTTGCAGTAGCTGTATTAGAATACCCTTTATAAAGTCCAACATAATATTCTTTTAAGGCGGCACTTGAATTGCTGTCATGGCCACATCAGACTTTTCATTAGGGCATTTCTGAACATCTGGTTCTTCCCCATGTTCATCCATATTAACACACTCATGATTATCATGCAAACCAATTCTCAAGAATGATTCAATCAAGCCAGTCATACTAGAATCCTCTGATGTGGCACTAGCAGATGTTGCAGAACAAAATTGGCTAGGTTGATCCATTTTGCTGTTTTCCTCAGGCAATCCACACACACAGGAGCAGAACATAAACCAGATACACTGTGGAGGCACAGTGATAAATGTTTTTATCAGCATCATGTCTACTTTTAACTGCTGTGACATGTCCTGGGCAAACCTAAACATGCCAACTTTCACTCCACCCATAGCAGTGTAACAATATGGCAGAGGGGGGATGTGTCACAAGGGTGAGGAAAGGGGTTGGAGGAGCATCATATCTGTCGCACATGGAAGGGGCAGGACATTGTATCATTTCTGGCATGCACAAGAAGTGAAGGGGTGGGACATTGCATCATTTCCAGCACACATGGGAGGCAGAAGGGGTGGGACATTATGTCATATCCAGCAGTCAATCATACATCTTTTCCGGAAATCAAATTTTGACAGTTACTATACATGTATACTACTAAAGATTAACAAAAATAACTCAACAAGTAATCTTGGGTGCTCAGTCCTGCTCTATACCTGGCCACAGTATATCTGATCACCTGATCTTACTGCATGAGTTAGTGGAGAGAGGAAATAATGAGCAACTTTCAGGATTTTTAATATCTCTGGATCAGAAGCAGGCATTTGATTCAGTAAATCATGAGTTTTTATGGCATACACTAGCAAGGTACCAACTTCCAGATATTACTATTAAATGGATAAAAAGGATGTATTCTACAGCTACAGTTGTCCCTATTACAAACAGATGGAAGAGACCAATGATTAGTATTAAAAGAGGAGTATGGCAGGGGTGCCCCCTGAGCCTCATTTAATATGAATTTTTTCCTAGATCCACTGTTATGACATACAAATGCATCTCAGAATATACATCCCCTCACAACCTCAGTAAATATCACACCATATAATATACTGGCATATGCGGATGATATGAGTTTAATAGTAACCAATAAATTTTCAGTTGGGGAAGTGGTCAGTCAGTGTAATGAGTCTGGCAGCATCTCAAGAGTATCTCTTAATCTATCAAAGTGCATGGGAAGACAGTTAGGAAATTACCCCCACACAGTCTCACAGATTGCAGAAATAGATATTAGTACAGAGCCAATCTCAGTCTTAGGTACAGAGAAGTATGATGAAGCAGTGTAGTGCAGTGGGTTAAGGCTCTGAGCTGCAGATCTGGAGAATTGGGTTTGAATCCCACAGCTGCCTAGGTGCATACTGTGTGATCCTGAGCAAGTCACTTAAATTCCTTGTGCACCCAGGACGCACCTGTAAAGAAGCTTTCAGCTTAGTGTGTCTCTCCTGGTTAAACAAAAAAAAATCAGTTTGGAGATGGACAATTAGGTGTACTAAACTGAAGTCCAAAAATGTAATTAGGCCAAAAGAAAATAACACAGTGAAATAAATGGAAGTTGGGAAAGAAAAAAGAGTATACTTGATAAAAACATATTTAATTTTTGTTTTATTATACCTCAGCTACATCTTTTCACCTCCAACAGTATTGGAAACCAGGTTTTTAGTATATTTTTCCAGGCAATATGGGGGAGCCGTCTTAACCTCATACAAGGAGATATTACATATTTACCCATCTCAAAAGGAGAGTTAACCATGGTTCACCCTTTGTTCTTTTATAATAGTATCTTCTTTATAGCAAACTTAAAACCATTACTTATCAGTACAGGTAAAGGGTGGGAACCCTGGTGTTTTGAAACTTGCAAATCATGGTTTAGACAATGGGAACTGAATACTCTGAGAATAGTAAAGAATGCCCCACTTATCCCAAGATATGTAAGGGAAACATTTGTGAGATGTAAGCAATGGTATATCATTAGCAATATACTTATAGCCTTACATAGGAAAAACATTAATGCACAATTAATGGAAAAAATGTGTAATGTACCAGTATTTCTTTATAAATGCCCAAGTGAATATAGAAATGCTTTATTAAAACTAGTACAAACTCCTAGAATACCCCCCACATATGTGGGACTTACATTGGCTTAGTTGCCATGAAAGTATTAATATTAAATCCAGCTTCAAAAATCAGGGTAGTTAGTGAGGTAAACTCCAAGATAGAGCAGTCAATAGGGAGAAGAGCATGGGTAAATGGAGAAAAAGACAATGGCAGTAAGGACAGGGATGCAGCAAAAAGAAATAAAGCCATAACAAAATGGATGGTAATGAGTACCAATGCTCATAGTCTAGGTAAAAAGCTCCCTGAAATGGTGGCCTTTATGGAAGAGGGATGCCTGGATATCATGGCAGTCACAGAAACATGGTACACGGAGAACCATGACTGGGATGTCAACATACCAGGGTACACAATCTACAGGAGGGACGAGGGGGAAGAAGAAGAGGAGGAGGAGTAGCTCTCTATGTAAGGGAAGGGATCAAAGCAAAAGAACTAAAAGGTAAACAGGGAGGAGAGGAGGCACTGTTGGTCACCCTGGAGACTGGAAATGGCATCACAATCCGCACAGGGACTGTATACAGACCCCCATCTCAGAGGGAGGAAATGGACAAAGAAATGATAGAAGGCATCCTTGGGATGACAGAGAAAGGGGAGATATTGCTGATGGGGAACCTGAATATGGCAGATGTTAACTGGAGCACTTTTGCTGCAGCGACATCCAAGAGCAGGGCCATTCTTGATGACCTACAGGGGGCATGCCTCAGACAGCTAGTTTTGGAACCCACTCGGGAGGGAGCAATCTTAGACCCGATACTCTGAAATGGGAACGGAGAGAGGATCTTCGATCTAGAAGTGGGAAGCCATCTGGGAACAAATGACCACCAATTAGAAATGCAGTGAGTTTTTAATCTGCTGGTGAAGTGAACGCGAAGTGGCCACTTCGCGGTGGCAGAGCACAACATGAAGTGGGCACTGCAAAGTGCTCACTTCATGTTATTATTATTACTTTGCATTACCATTATGCCTTAAAGTGAAGAAAGGTGAAGTAGAAGTAAATAGGCAGCCCCCCACATATCACATGGCTTACAGTACTGTAAGTCACATGCTTTAGCTGGGCAGGAAGGAAGTGAGTCAGAGAAGTGGTTTCACTTTCTTCTTACATAGATACATAGATACATAGATACATAGACAGTGTCGGCAGATAAGGGCCTATGGCCCACCTAGTCTGCCCATTTGAGCTTGTAAGTTCAGTTTGTTTTCCTAGAAGTCTATTTCCCCTTACCCCTGACCTCTAGAATTCCTTTATGTCTATCCCATGCATTCTTAAATCCCGTGATTGTTTCAGCCCCCACCACTTCTCTGGCAGGGTGTTCCACTTGTCCACCACCCGTTCTGTGAAGAAATTCTTTCTCATGTTTCCTCTGAATCGCCCTCCTCCTCCAACTTCATCCCATGCCCTCTAGTCCTGAAACATCTTTTTCGCTTAAAAATAGTGTTTTCCTGCACCCTGTTCCTCCCTGTAAGATACTTGTATATCTCTATCATATCCCTCTCTCCTTCTCTCCTCCAGGAGTACATGTTCAGTTCCTTCAACCTGTCTTCATAGGACTTGTGATGCAACCCATGCACCATCTTTGTTGCCCTCCTCTGAACCTTCTCTACCCTGTCTATGTCCTTACGTAGGTATGGTCTCCAGAACTGTACACTGTACTCAGGTGGGCCTCACTAGTGTCTTGTATAGCGGAATTATGACCTCCTTTTCCTGCTGGTGATGCCCTGCCTATACATCCCAGCATCCTATTTGCTTTACCTGATGCCTTGTCACACTGTTTCCCTACTCTTGAGGTCATCAGAGATGACAACCCCAAGATCCCTTTCCTGCTTGGTGCATGCTATATCCTCACCCCCAACTGATATATTGTGCCAGGGTTTTGTGCCCCATATGCATTATCTTGCACTTCTTTGCATTGAATTTCAACTGCCAAACCCTTGACCATTCTTCAAGTTTCTGCAGGTCCCTTCTCATTCTGTCTACACCCTCTGGTGTGTCTACTCTGTTACAGAGCTTTGTGTCATCAGCAAACAGTGAAATTCTGCCTTCTATATCCTGTGCAATGTCACTGATGAAGATGTTGAATAGGACCGGTCCCAGCACTGATCCCTGTGGTACCCCACTGGTCACTCTTCCCTCTGTGGAGTGACAGCCATTTACCACCACCCTCTGTGTCCTGCCACCCAGCCAGTTACCTACCCACCACACTACTGTCCTGCCCACACCCATATTCCCCAGTTTGTGTAATAGTCTTCTATGTGGCACAGTGTCAAAGGCCTTGCTGAAGTCCAGATAGGCCATGTCCACTGCCCTCGCCTGATCCACCTCCCAGTCACCCAGTCAAAAATTCAATGAGGTTGGTCTGACATGACCTCCGCCTGGTGAAACCATGCTGCCTTGGGTCCTGTAGTCCATTGACAACCAGATGTTCCACCAATCTCTCCTTCAGTAGTGCTTCCATGATCTTTCCCACTCACCGAGGTGATGCTGACTGGTCTGTAGTTCCCTGCTTCCTCTTTGTTCCCACTTTGTATAAGGGGACTACATCTGCTGTCCTCCAGTCTTTGGGTACCTCCTGTTTCCAGTGATTGGCTGAACAGGATAGCCAGAGGTTCAGCCACCACCTCTCTTAGTTCTTAAGGACCCTGGGTGCACCCCATCTGGCCCCATTGCTTTATCAGCTCTTATTACTTCCAGTTCCTTCAGGACCCTTTCTCGTGTAAGGGACTTGTGTCCATTTCTGCACCATTCTCACCCTTGTACTCCCTTCAGACCCATTACCCCTCTTCCTAGTAAAGACTGAGCAGAAATACCTGTTCAATATGTCAGCTTTACTGTTGTCATCCTCCACGGCTCCCATCTTCCCCTTCAGTCTCACTATCCCTCCCTTTGTCCTTCTTTTTCACTTATGTACCTGTAAAGGTTTTGTCCCTTTAACCACTGATTTTGCAATGTGTTCTTCTCTCTGAGCTTTGGCTTCCCTTACTGACTTCCCTGCCTCCCTTTGTTTCTCCTGGTACTTCCTCATCCCCTTCTGCCTGTGTCTTTTGTATTGCCTGAATGCAATCTTTTGGCTTTCACTTTTTTGCTACCTCTTTGGAAAACCATAATGGTCTCCTCTTTCTTTTTCCTGGTTAACCTGCTTAATGCATAATTTGTTGTTCTTATAATCCCATTTTAAATACTGCCCACTGTTCCTCAATCCCTGATTCCTGTTCCATTCCCCTCAATGCCTCTTTCAAGCATCTCCCATTTTTCCAAAGTCTGCCCCTAAAATCCAGGATACGTGTTTTGTGTGGTTTGGTTCTGCTCTTTCTGTGATTTCAAACCACAATGACTGGTGGTCACTGTTACCCAGGTGCTCCCCCACTGTTACCCCCATCACACTGTCCCTGTTTGTGAGCACAAGGTCCAGTATTGCCTTCTGCCGAGTTGGTTCCATGACCAGTTGCTTGAGGAAGGCACCCTTCTTTGTACTCATAGAGGGAGAAGGCATTGTGTAGAGGAGAGTAGTAGTGACTGAAAGTGCTTGATTGCTGCTTTGAGTGAAGAAAACCAACAGCTTTTTTAAAAGCTATATCTTTATTTAGTTTTTGTATTGTGTTTGTGATTTTTTGTTAGTGAATTTTTTTGTATAAGTTTTGTTTTGTTTTGTTTTGTTTTGTGTGTGTGTGTGACTGTGTGTGTCAGTGTCAGTGTGTGTCTGTGTGTGTGTTGGCTCCAGGGACTTGTGTCAGTTTGAAGGTAGGATGGACCCTGGAGAAGGCAAGTCGCTGGCCCATGGGCACGGTCAGAGGAGGGAAGTGCGGACACGTGGGGGTGGTCATGTCATGCTGGACCACTCTGGACTCCTGGGTGTTGCTTCCCCCCATGTGGAAGCAACAGCAGCAGCAGCAGCTCCAGTGCCACCGGTGGCTGCTGTGCATCCATCTTCTCTGCCACTACCACTACTACCGATAGCAGCTGTAGGGGCTCTAGCAGCACCCCATCTACCACCTCCACAGCCACAGGAGGTGCCCCTGGAAAATCTGGGTGGTGCAAGGACTGTGTCTGGTCCCTCCACAGCTCCCCAGTGTGGGAGTTTTTTAACCCTGTGGGGGAGATGGCACAGTCATGGTGTGCCATCTGTGTGGTGTGCTAGTGTGCTGTGGCTCCTGGGGAACACATTTGGGGACCAGTGGCCAGTGTACCCACATGCTCAACCACCACAAGGCAGAGTGGCAGGCTGCCATGGAAGGGGCCAGGCATCCACCTGCTGGCCCTTCTGTGGCAGTGGCCGAGGGTGTTGCTGGGATCAAAGTTGTGCCTCACAGTCACCACTGCAGCAGGAGGAGGGCCAGTACAGCAGCTGCTTCACCACCACCACCACTGCCACCACAGCAACCAGCACCACCCTCTCCACCACCACACCCACTACCTAGATTTCCACCTGCAGTGGACCACTTAACAGTCCCTGCAACAGAAGCTGACCTTGCCTTGGTGTGGGAGGCTCTGGAAGAGAATAATCAGAGAGTCAGTGCTTTGCAGTAGTAGGTCAACACAATACAAGAACAGCAGCAGCAGCAAATAGTTACAATGCTGCACCTGCTGCTGGACCCAACGGCATCCCACGGCCACAGTAAGGGATTGTTTTCTGGACCTCCACCCCACTACTGTGTTGTACTGCTTTTGTGTGTTTTTTCTTTGTTGTTGTTTAATAATACACATTTTCCCTTCCAGGGGAATCTTTCTTGCGTCACATAGTGCAATACATTTCTGTGAAAAACGCCCATAATTTCATTACAGTGTGTCACGTGATGGAGGAATTCCCATTCTGAAAAGCTGCCCACATTCTGCCTTCCTTCTCAGCAACGTTAGGACATGATGCCAGGGAGAGCGTGGGTGCATGCTCTATTACAATGAATATCCGATTATCCAGCAGCTTTCCGAATGTTTCTTTATGTTATAACGGTCAGTTTGTGGTGAAACGTATGGGCACGTTTCCAGTAAGAAGAGCCTTGTTAGTAGAAATGTTTCCACATTTCACCACAAAGTGAACCTTATAACATAATGAAACATTGGTATAGCTGCCGGACATTCACTATAATGGAGCATGTACCTGCACTCCCCTGGCATCACTTCCTAACGTTGCTGAGAAAGGAAGGCAGAATGTGGGAGGCTTTTCTGAACGGTAATTTCTCCATCTTATGACACTCTGTAATAAAATTGCAGCCAGTTTTCACAGAAATATATTGCACTCTGTGGAGCAAGAAATATTCCAGTATAAGTGCATCACCATAACTATGTAATGTGGTGAATCTCTGTAAAGCAGCAGCGCAACAATCTGTTGAGAACTCTGGCCTATATTTTTTAATGCTATGTTACAACTTCCTTTGCTTACATCCTGACTGACTGGAGTGATACAAGAATTTGTAGTAGTTTAGTCTGCTGTACTACTTTTTTTCATGTGTGAAATAATGAAAGGAGCATTCCTTTTAAATTGGTGCTGACCAGGTCTTTGTCATTGTTTTCCGCTGATATTCTCCATCACATCAGTTAGCTGTTATATGTCACTTCTGTTGTTAACAGTTATGCAGCAGGCAGTGTTTTATGACACCACAGAACAATATTTATTGTAAAGCAGCTGCAAATAAATACAAACCTGGTCAGAACAATACTGGAAGGCATGCTCATTTTGTTTTTCATACATGAAAAAAGTAGTCAACTAAGTAAAGCAGACATAAATTGTGAAAAGAAGCGTATCATTTAAGTCATGACTCGAAGGTAACTAGTGGCTTTAGCAATATAAAGTAGCATAAAAATGTACAGTTCAAAATTGTCATGACATTCTTGCAATGCTGCTTTAATTGTAATGTCAGTATGACATCATGAGCTCACAACAATTACACAACACACACAAGTGGCACAGAGTCCCCAGATTTTTTCTGCAGGCCTCAAATGCATCCTCCTTCTGTGCAGAAAATTGACAAGTGTTAACACAGTGAAATGGGAGTGTTTTAGCACACACAAAGTCCCCCAGAATTAATGGTGCACTCAGTCATGTGCACAGTGGTGGCACAGAGTCCCAGATGTTTTCTGCAGGCCCAAAATGCATCCTCCTTGTGTGCAGAAAATTGACAAGTGGCAGCACAGTGAAATGGGAGTGTTTCAGCACACACAAAGTCCCCCAGAATTAATGGCGCACACAGTCATGTGCACAGTGGTGGCACAGAGTCGCCAGATTTTTTCTGCAGGCCCAAACTGCATCCTCCTTGTGTGCAGAAAATTGACAAGTGTTAACACAGTGAAATGGAAGTGTTTTAGCATACACAAAGTCCCCCAGAGTTAATGGCACACTAAGTCATGCACATAGTGGTGGCACAGAGTCCCCAGGTTTTTTCTGCAGGCCCAAAATGTATCCTCCTTGTGTGCAGAAAATTGACAAGTGGTAACAGAGAAATGAGACTGTTTCAGCACATAGAAAGTACCCCAGTATAAAATGATGACCGTGAGCTTCCTGTTGTTGGTCCAATGTGTTCTGTGAGGCGATTCAAGCAAATGCAATGTGATCATCTCAACTAGATTGAAGGGTGCCCTTTGGCTGTACACTAATAGTAGCCTTGCTGAGTAGAGATATATATATATATAGATAGATATATGTTTTTGTATATTGTAGGTGAGGGGGGGGATGACATGGACATGTACTCATGGTATTGTTCTGCATCACAGGTCACATAAACTGTTGATGTGCACATTCCAGTGCTCAATGAGAATTTTTGCGTTGAAATTGGAAATGGATAACTCTCAAGCACATGAAGGTAAGTATTTTTTTTTGGTTTGTCTGTAATGGTTTCTTATGTTGTTACTTCTTCACAGATTTCATCTGCATCCTTCTGGAGTCCAGTTGTTGTTAATGATGGTCATGGTCATCTAATGAAATGACTTCTGCATGTTGCATGTGTGCCCAAGCCTGGGGGAGGGGTGCCTGATGTTGAAGAACTTTTTTGGATAAGGCCACTTAGACAGAACAACAAAGTATATGGAAGTTTCCTATAAAAAAAAATGAATGACTTCTTACAACTTAATTGTTATTTGTCCCTCCATGGTTCTGAATCTCAAGTCAAGTTACATTGAAACCCACATCTTGTCAACTAACACAGCTTGTGTGCAATATTTGCTGCAGTCTTTCCAAAATAATGCAATGGATTAATAAAATCTTCATACTTACCAGAATGGATTTCACATGGATATTCCATCGGTTCCTCTCTGTACGGGACAGCTGCAGTACCATTCCTACCAAGTTTTAGCGATGGAGACTTTTTTTGTTAACCTGTAAAAGAAACAAAATAAGTGTACCATATGTGTTTTACCATTGCTAGCTCTGAAAAGCTACAGAAAACAAAACATACAACTAAAGGAAGAGAAGCAGCCTAACAAGCATGAGTACACATACTCACTTTAAGGTTTAAATATTAAGAAGTTTTGTATCTCTGGCTGATGGATGTGGTGGTCTGGATAGACTCAGACTCAGTGGTGGCAGTGGCTAACATCAGTCCCAGTGGTGGTGGTCTGGGGGGTGGACAGACTCAGGCTCAGTGGTGGAAGTGGCTAACATCAGTCCCAGTGGTGGTGGTCTGGGGGGTGGACAGACTCAGGTTCAGTGGAGGCAGTGGCTAACAGCAGTCCTGGTGGTGGTGGTCCAGGGTGGCACACAGCCTTTTACCAACTTCAGTTAAAACCTGCGAACATTAACCACATCATCATCCTCATAAAGAAAGCTGCCCTCACAGTCATCTATGTCTGAAGTCTGACCAGTGGGAAATTCTTTCTCCATTGTTTCATCATCTACATCAGAGGTGTGCCGTTTCAGGCAGCTACTGCCAGTGCCACCAGGATGGTCCATTTCCACATCACCAAAACCACCATGACTAGGCCAGGGTAGAATACCTAGGTTGCAGTCTGTGCTGGTATATGCCTCTCATTCATTTAATGAATGTTAGCAAACTAACATTTGCAGGAGACAGGTTTGTCCGACAATCCCTGACTATTGCATCTGCTGAGCTGAATACCCTCTCAACACTTACACTCGAGGGTGGGCATGTGAGGTACTTCAGTGTCATTGCAGTCAGCTCTGGCCATTCACTGACCTTTATACTCCAGTACAAAAGAGGATCTTCAGTTATTGTCAGATGCCTGTTTTCAGACAAATATGACTCAACCATTCTCTGTGACGCACTAAGTCCAGTTGGTGATGCATCATCCCGTTCTCCTGAATCATTTATTTCACAAATACCCACTTGGGACAAAGCCTCCCAAAGCGGGTTGACGCCAGCCACTTTGGATGACAGACCACCGGAAACTGCAGTTCTCGTCCCTTTACAGGATATGCTTGATTGTCCTCCAGGTACACCTTCAGCTGGATTATGCTGCTGAGGTTTGCTGACCTCGGCATGTGACTTCTGTGCAGCATGAACCAAGCGCACCAGTTGACCACTGATATTTTTTACCTGTCCAGGCCCTCGCTCCAGTACTGATGCAATTCCACATTTGTATCATGGGTCCAGCATTGTTGCTATAGCAAAGTTGTCACTAGACTGAATTCTCACAATGTGATGATTCTGGTTGAATACTGTCAGCATGTGTTGAAGCAACATACTGTTACCACCATCTCTGGCAACATCAAGGCTATGCTGTACATTCACCAATGTCTGCCTCAGTACCCACAGCAGTGGAATTGATTGGCTAATGGAGGCAGATTCACCACTCACTGCCTGTGTGGCATGTTCAAAAGGCCACAAAATTGTTATTACAGAGTCCATGAGGCACCACTGTTCAGTCATCATAGACATGGGGGCCCTGGAACTGTCACAGCTAGTGTGCATCACAAGATATTCTGAGATGTCTTTGTATTGTTTACACAACCTCTCTGCCATGTATCAAGTGGAGTTCCATCGGGTGACAACTTCCAGCTTCAAGCGGTGCTGAGGCAGGCTGTTTTGTATCTGAAACTGCCACAGTTGGTCACGGACCATTCCAGATTTCAAAAAGTGAAAACAGATACATCATGCAACAGTCAGCATTTCCTTTACATCAGGGTGCTGCAGAAACTCCTGCATCACAAGATTTAAACTGTGGGCCATGCAAGGAACATGAAAAAAAAACACAATTCGTGATGCATTTCACCATATTTGACCCATTGTCACTTTCTGTGAACCCAGCTCTCAGGGATAGAGGGTTTAAACATTTGTCAGTTTCAGTCAGTACCACATCCAACATGTCCTCACCAGTGAGTGAACAGTCACATTGCACATAGCAATCGTTGCATGTTGTCGAATTCCGGGAAGGTTGCTACCATGACAATCCACTTTACTGCACTGATTATTCACACTACCAACATCACAAACAACCGCCGGCACCTGCACCCAATGAGCAGGTATACACAGATATGAACTCCCCGCTGTTTTGCTACTTGTCCACATATCCATACTTAAATGGATGAATGGAGAGGAGGAATGTTAAAGGGCATGTCTTACTGAGTCAGACACAGTGCAGAACAACTCAGGGACAGCAGGGGTAGAAAAGTATGTCCTGGATGGGACTTTCAATTTTGGACAGGCACATGCAGCAAACCACCGGAACCCAGAATTCTCCACAAAGGAAAAGGGCAAAAGATCAATTGCTAGCATTTCTGCTACAGCAGCATTAAGTTCACGTGACACTGTATGATTCGGGGGGTACTTCAGCTTATGCACAAAAACACTCTGTGATGTGGGCTGACTTAAACATTTTACATGGGGTGTGATGACAAATGGTTGTGCTCTGTGATGAATGGCATTGGCAGGGGGTGGAGTGTGGACATTTGATGAAGACAGTTGCACAGATGATGATGACAAACCCAGAAATGCAGTTATTTTGCCAGATTTGCCAATTGGGGTTGATGTACCACTTGCACTAGACATACTGCATTCACCACCACCACCACCACCACAAAAACTGTTTCTGTCACCAGCACTGGACAACATTTTAAAGTCATTATGGTCCTCTACCTCATCATGCCTGTAGTAATCCTCTGCTGTTATTACCTCACTACTGCATGCCTTTAATTTACTACTGGACTTAACAGTCATGGAAGGGGATAAAATGCTCACTATGGTTGCCAGTGATGAGAGTGAATGCCCCACTGTGGTATTAGCTGCCAGCTTGTGCTGGGTCCACAGTGCCAAGTGCCTATTCTTAAGATGCGCATGCTGTCTTCCTGTGCCCAGATGGCTCCCCTTTTCACCTCGACTCACACGTACATGGCAAACCTGGCAGATTGCAACTGACTCATCATTTGCATCTTGAACAAAAAAATTTCAAACATGGGATTGTGATGCTCTGCTTTTAACATCTCCATGATGTGGCTTATTTAAGTAATTATTTTAAACACTGAAGTGGGGCCGGGGCATGTGATGTTTCAGGCAATGCACACATGGACTGCAACTGACCACCACAACTACCTACCATATTTATTACTGGGTCATCATCATCAGCTAAAACCAGTAGATCACAAGTTTTTACAGGGTGTGGCATTCCTGCAAACAGACTCAGACACAGCCACTTTGAATTTCTTTTTCTCCAGTTCCCAACTGGGGTCAATTATATCATCATCATATTCATCAACGTCACACACATCCACATCTTCTGCTTGGATGCTAGCATATGGACTGCATGTTGCAACAACAGCAACATCATTGTCATCATCACATTCATCATCCGCATCTACACCACCATCACCTGATATTTTTTCACCACACTGTGAATCACTGCATGGAAAATGTGTGACATTAACTGCCACGGTGGATGGAATATCACATTGTATGCTGTCATTGACATGATTATCAGAATCCTCAGGTTCGGTTACTGGGATGTTACTGGGAAGTATGACATCATCTATGCTGCCACTTACTTGCACTGCTTCACACTTAATATTTTTGGATACGGTACACTGGTCAGAATTAGAACTTGACACAACAATACTAATACTACCACCACCACTAGCACCAGTAACACTAACATCATAGGCAGGGAAAACATAATTTCTTCCAACTATGAGTAAAGCTACTTACTGGGCTGTAAAAAACATTGCAGGAGAAATACTTTTCCTCACATCAGCAATGCACTTCTGTGTCTGTGTACTACTACCATGCCCACAGACTATCTTACTGCCAGCATTGCCATGGCGAGAAACAGTTTTGCTTGCACATCTCTTTGCAGGTGTTTGGGGGGATCAATCACAATATTATAACCAAATTCAGATTTTGATAATTTCACTCTCTGATTGGGAGGACGCTGGATGTGAAGCCAAAAAAACAACTGTAGCTTCAGCAACAGATAAGAGACTAGTCTGTCACGCAATGAAAACAACTTCAGTAACCAGTGGTGCTGATGAGGTCACAAAAACAATCTAATCTGGTAAAAAATTTCTTTCGCACATGGGAGTGGGGGGAGGAGCACTGACTGCAGTGCAGATTTTTACAGCAGTACAAGCAGCAAACAAAGAACAGATACCACGATCGCAGTACAAAATCAGGCAGCTGCAGTGAATAGCAAGTTCACACTGCTGCACCTGCAATTACACTACTCTGTGGCACAATAAAAGGTGTATTATTTGGTGTCACGCAACACCGCACACACACTCACACACACGCACACACACACACAGAACAGTTTGTCTATAATGCTGAACGAGTAATGCATAGCAAATGCAAAAGTTCACTACTATGCCACGTATTGTAATGTAAACAACCTGAAATTATGAACTGCTACACCAGATCCAAACAAGAAACAGCAAGAAAATTTCAACTATTACTGACAATATTACTGTGTGTACATTAACACAGTCATATAACAAACATATAACCAAAAAACAAAGAAATCACTATTTCTCCAACTTAAATCTACCTACACCACAGATATGCCCCCTCCCCAAAGCACACTTTCACTGTCTTTCACTACACACACTCAATGTTGTATATTAACATTCAAAATCCACACATAAACAAAAATGCTCGATGATATGAGAACAGGAGGGTTTCCTACAATCAATGAACTAAAGTTGGAGCCCCCCCAAAAAATGCTTTTTTAGCATCTTTTAGAAGATTTCAATCACAGATAGCTATCAGAGCCCAGGATGGTAGCCTGGGTAAAACACAGGCTGGACAACAGGACACAGCGGGTGATAGTAAATGGAGTCCACAGTGAAGAAAGGGGGGTTACTAGTGGGGTACCGCAGGGTTCAGTACTGGGGCCAGTCCTTTTTAATGTCTTTATAAGTGACATTGCAGAGGGACTGGAAGGGAAAGTATGTCTCTTTGCAGATGACACAAAGATCTGCAACAGATTTTATATGCTAGGTGGAGTGAAAAGGATGAAAAGGATTTGGCAAGGTTGGAGGAATGGTCAAATGTATGGCAACTTAGATTCAATGCAAAGAAGTGTAAAGTAATGCCCCTGGGAAATAAAAACCCAGGGGAAGAGTACACAATGTGGGGTAAGATACTGACAACAACAAAAATGGAAAGGGACTTGGGGGGTAGTCATATCAGGCTACCTAAAGGTGGGCCAGAATTATGAGAAGGCAGAAAGGAGGGGTGGGAAGGACACTGGGATGCATAGGGAGAGGCATCATGAGAAGAAAACAGGAAGTTGTTGGCCCTCTGTACAGACAGTTCGTAAAACCACCTGTGGTGTACTGTGTACAGTTCTGGAGACCCCATTTCCACAAAGACATAGACAGGGTGGAGGTTGTCCAGAGGAGGGCAACCAAAATGGTGTGGTGTCTGCACCAGAAGACATATGAAGAAAGACTAAAGGAGCTTAAGATGTATAGCCTTGAAGAAAGGGAGGGGGAAGGGGGACATGATAGAAACTTTTAAATACCTCAAGGGAATCAACAAAATCCAAGAGGGTAGCATCTTTCAGAAACAGAGATGTGCAAGAACAAGGGGACACAATTTGAAGATCGAGGGGGGACGGCTGAGATGTGAGGAAGTATGTCTTCACAGAGAGGGTTGTAGATGCATAGAATAGCCTTCCTGAGGAGGTCGTAGAGTCAAAAACAGTGGGGGCATTCAAGAATGCATGGCACAGACATAAGGCTAGTGGGGGTTAGGAGGAAGGAGGCTGCTGGTTAACTAGGATCTGCAGCTTATCCATTAGGTAGGGAAATGGGCAGACTAGGTGGGCCAAGCGGGCCTTATCTGCCATCAAATTCTATGTTTCTACGTTATGTTTAACCAGAAAGATAAACCTATGTTAGAAAGGCAATGCAGTAGGCTGGAATGTATTCAACAATTAGAAACCACTGAACATTTATGTTTTTTGTGTTCATATATACAAGACTTTTGAATTTTTGCTGAAGACAGCTGGAATGCACCACTCTTTGCCTCAGTTTCTTATATGAATTTAATGTATGGAGTCTTTTCAGATATATGGAAAAAATTGCACACAGGCACCTTGAATGTTATATTTACTGGACAACAAGATGTCTCTTTACTTTACAGCAAAATCATATGTCTCACCAAGAACTTTTGGGGAAAACTGAATA
Organism: Neoceratodus forsteri; assembly: GCA_016271365.2. Classification (NCBI taxonomy): domain Eukaryota; kingdom Metazoa; phylum Chordata; order Ceratodontiformes; family Ceratodontidae; genus Neoceratodus; species Neoceratodus forsteri. The sequence continues at coordinate 288,875,827 of CM057454.1, forward strand.
TGACATAAAAGGTGTTTATGTTTCAGAAGCAAAATTTGTGCAAAGACAACTGTTAATAGAGAACTGGTGAGGCCTTCCATGGATAATACTCAGATTTCCCTATTACTTAAATCCATCTGTACTTTGTGGTTTTGAAATTATATTTGTATATAGATGTATATTTTTGTGATTGTATGTACAGTCTTCTTTGAATAAAAGTTTCCCTACTCTTTTTGAGAAGTGCCATGGGATCTTTAAAATCCACCTGAACTACCACCAGAATAGGCAGATGGGACCTTGGTTTAATGTCTCATCCAAAAGATGGCACCTCAGGAGTGCAGCACCCCCCCCCTCATGCTGCACTATAGTGTCAGTATTGGGATTTAACCCAAGTGCCTGGTGTGGGGATAGAACCCACGGCCTTCTGATTTCCAAGATGAGTGTGCTACCTGCTGAGCCACTGACACTGACTAGATCTAAAACTAGAACTAAATCTTTGTCATGTGCCATCCAAAAGGGAGAGAGGCAGACTTCTGGGGGGGGGGGGGGCATGAGAAATTTAACAGTCCCAGAAATCTGAAATAAAAGTTTATTTTTTTCCTGGCTGCACTGTGGCTTTGTCTACAGGGCAAGGGCAGGCTGGGAAACTAAATCTTTGACTTCTGCCATTCAGAAAAGAGAGAGAGAGAGACAGTGAGAGATGATGGGGGAGCAGGGGGCTTTACTTGCTAATAATTAGTTGTTCTATTATATTTTCATGCCTTCTGTGTAAGAGGGAGTAGCACAACAGGAGAGAAATGCTGTCTCATCTACCTTTTTTTAAATGAACCCCTCACTCCTCTTTCTCCAGCTCAACATGTCAGGTTGGCTGTCAGTTATGTTGATATTATTATGTGTGATGAGGACTGAACAGTGTTGCAGAGCAAGAATGTGGTCAGGCTGAGCAGTGACAAAGTGGAGCAGGCCTTGCTTGGGGTCCAAACATGGTTGTGGGATTCATAATCCTGATCACAGTAACCAGAGCAGGGAGAACATAACAAACACTGCATGTACACCAGCAAAACACAGCAGCCCAGATATTCAAAAGAGTTGTGCATGGAGCATGCGCAACCCACTGATGCACCCCAGTGCGATATTCAGAAGGGAAAAGTGCGTGGCACAACTCCCGATGTGCTGGAACGCATCAGTAATGTATGCAGGCGCAGGTGGGGGGGCGTGCCCATGCATACCCTGCAGAGCCCGATATTCAGCCCAGGATGTGCAGAGCCATGCATGCATAACCCCTACCTGAGCCAGCACAAAGTTGATCAAAAAAAAAAAAAGGAAAATGGATGGCCACCCACAGGTGAGCTGCCGCATTACAGGGCACAACATGACAGCTGCCACCTGTGGGTGGCCACCTGAGCTCCTGCTGCACCTGGCGGCGCCCCACCATGCCCAATCGTAGGCATTTGTTAAAAATAGAACTACGTCCAATATCCCTGGTGGTCCAGTGGACCGCTGCCTGCCTGATTGCGGGCATCAGTATAAATACAGTAATAAGTCCAATATCCCTGGTGGTCCAGTGGACTGCTATCTGCCCAATTGCGGGCATCTGTAGAAGTAACAAAATAAGTCCGATATCCCTGGTGGTCCAGTGGACAGCTATCTGCCCGATCACTGGCATTGTAATTAGAATAGACAGATGTCCTATCCTTGCCCTTGGTCCCTTCCCTCTCGCCCACTGAGTTTCACCGCCTGCTCCCTCAGTCAGCCAGCGGGTGGCAGCAACCACTCGCGTCGCCTGCTGCCTCACCGACGCGACACTCAGTAGGCTGTACCCATTGGTTCACAGCGCGAGCCAATGGGCGCAGGCCATACCGCGTTGTACATTCCAGATATGTGAATCATTCACATATCTGGTATGTGTAGTACGGTATGGGCTGCACGCCCATTGGCTCATGCTGTGAACCAATGGGTGTACAGACCTACCGATGGTGTCAGTCGGTGGGCAGCAGGGCAGAAGGTGGATGGGGTGCTGCCACCTGCTGGCTGACCGGGGGGAGCGGGGCAGTAGGGCTCAGTGGGCAGTTGGGGAGGGGGGTACCCTACACCACCAGGGATATAGGACATCTGCCTATTGTTAATTACAAATGCCCATGATCAGGCAGATAGCGGTCCACTGGACCACTAGGGATATTGGACTTATTTTGTTACTTATACAGATGCCCACGATTTGGCAGATAGTGGTCCACTGGACCACCAGGGATATTGGACTTATTTAGTTACTTATACAGATGCCCGCGATTAGGCAGGCAGTGATCCACTGGACCACCAGGGATAGTGGACGGAATTCTACTTTTTTATACAGATGCCTGTGATTGGGCAGACAGTGGTCCACTGGACCACCAGGGATAGTGGACAGAATTCTACTTTTTTATACAGATGCCCGTGATTGAGTTGTGAAGCACATTGCTGGCTGCAGGGGCATCGGTCCCGGACGGCTCCTGCCTGGCAGGGTGCCAGGTGCAAGTCATCGGGGATCAGTGCACCTGCATGCAAATGGGGCCATAATGACATGCAAATGGCCCCATTTGCACCTTGCATACATTATGGCCCCATTTGCATGTCAAGTTTTGAATATCATGGTTGCTGTGCATGGCACAATGGAACTTGAGCTAGTGCATCCCCATGCTCCACTCCGGCCACTTGCGCTGGTGCAGTGCCACTGCACCATGCACACTGTGGGTGGCCGGGGTGCAATATTCAACGCTGCTGAGGCATGGCACAGCTCTGTTGAATATCACCCAGTCCACACCCCTGTGCAGCCAAGTTGAGCTATGCCCAAGCTTGCGCCACAGCCTGGTGCAGTTTGAATATCTGGGCCCTTATGTACAACTGCAATACCAATGGGAGAAATTTCGGTAGTGATAAATGCTTGTTCCATATGGCTTTACCCATGACAACATGTAACACTCCACAATGTAGCAGTTTGCCTTGTCAGTGAGCAGAGTAGATTTACATTAAATTTATGGACTGAGCACCCAAAGAGTGAGTTGAGCACTTTCATTACTGGCCAGATGTTATTATTAGCTACAGTATATTTTAGTCCACAGGGTTGTGGTACCACAGTCAATGTCTGGACATGAAAACTGGTGGGTTATCACAATGAGTTGATGGTACAAGTTCAATTATTTGATGTCAGTAGAGCATTTTTTTTCCCTCAGCTTGATAGGACAATGCTGTGGGTTGCCATGGAAGAATACTCTCAAATGGGGGCAGTGAGAGGACCTCAGATCTAGAAGTGGGTTGCCATCTGGGGACAAGTGACCATCAAACAGTGTGGTTCACGTTAAACTCAGCTACAGAGTCAAGCCATACAAAAGTGAGGGTACTGGACTTTAGGAGGGCTGACTTTGGCAAGATGGGAGAGTAACTCAGAAAAGCACTAGCAAACAGGCTAGAAGGAGGTGTGGAGCAACAATGGGGAATCATCAAAACTGCCATCACAGAGGCAACAGGCCTTGTGTGAAGCAAATAAACAAATAATGAAAGAAAAGCCACTATGGTTCTCAAAAGAGGTGGCTGTGAAGTCAAGAAGAAAAAGAGATTCCAGAAGTATAAGGAAACACAGAAGGAGCAAGACAGAGAGCTGTACCAGTTAAGGCAGAAGGAAGCAGGGAGGAAAGTCAGAAGAGCAAAGGCCCAAACTGAGGAAAAGATAGCCAACTCAGTTAAGAAGGGATAAAACCTTTATGGGTACATCAGCGAGCGAGAAAAGACAAAGGAGGGATAGTGAGGCTGAATAGAATGAACAGTGGATGGGCAGAGGGGATAGTGAAAAACAGGGATACTGAACGAATATTTCTGCTCAGTATTCACAAAAGAGGAGGGGGAAGTGCCTAATCCAATTAACAGAAGCATTCTTGATAGGGGGATCGATCCCAGTCCTTTCACAGAAGAAATGGTTCTGCAAGAACTCCTAAAACTGAAGGTGGACAAAGCAATGGGTCCTGATGGAATTCATCCAAGAATTCTAAAAGAATTAAGTGAGAAACTAGTGAAACCACTGGCTATTCTTTTTAATAAATCATGGGAGGATGGTGTGGTACCTGAGGACTGGAGGAAGGCGGATGTGATTCCCGTTCACAAAAGTGGGACCAAGACAGAGGCAGGAAACTACAGACCTGTCAGTCTGACCTCTGTGGTAGGGAAAGTGATGGAGTCACTTCTGAAGGAAAGAATAGTTGAGTACCTAGAGGCCAGTGGGGCACAGGACCCAAGGCAGCATGGGTTCACAGCAGGAAGGTCATGTCAGATGAATCTAATAGATTTCTTTGACTAGGTGACCAAAGCAGTAGACCAGGGAGGGGCTATGGACATGGCCTACCTAGACTTTAGCAAGGCATTTGACACAGTCCCTCACAAAAGATTAATAGTCAAATTAACCAGCCTGGGAGTGGGTCCCAGGGTGGTAGCCTGGGTAAAACATTGGCTGCACAACAGGACACAGAAGGTAATTCTAAATGGAGTCCACTCTGAAGAGAGAGGGGTTACTACTGGGGTACCGGAGGGTTCAGTATTGGGTCCAGTCCTTTTTAATGTCTTCATCAGTGACACTGCAGAGGGACTAGAAGGAAAAGTATGCCTTTTTGCAGATGACACAAAGATCTGCAACAGGGTTGATACACAAGGAGGTGTGGAAAGGATGAAAAGGGACTTGGCAAGGTTGGAGGAATGGTCAGAAGTATGGCAGCTAGGATTCAATGCAAAGAAGTGCAAAATAATGCACCTGGGAAACAAGAACCCAGGGGAAGAATACACAATGGGGGGGAGGTATTAACAACAACAAAAAAGGAAAGGAACCTGGGAGTAATCATATCAGATGACCTTAAGGTTAGCAAGGTGATGGAGAAGGCAGTAGGGAGGGCTGGGGGTATACTGGGATGTATAGGGAGAGGCATCAGCAGCAGAAAACAGGAAGTTATTATCCCTCTGTACAGACAGTTGGTGAGACCCCATCTGAGTACTGCATCCAGTTCTGGAGACCCCATCTCTGCAAGGACATAGACAGGATAGAGGCAGTCCAGAGGAGGGCAACTAAAATGGTGCAGGGTCTGCAAGAGAAGCCATATGAGGAGAGACTAAAGGACCTAATATGTATACCCTTGAGGAAAGAAGGGAGGGGGGGGACATGATAGAAACTTATAAGTACCTCAGTGGAGTCAACAAAGTCCAAGAGGGTAGCATCTTCAGAAAAAGAGACGTGCAAGAACAAGGGGACACAATTTAAAAGATAGAAAGGGGCAGTTCAGGGGCAATGTGAGAAGTATTATTTCACAGAGAGGGAGTGGATGCATGGAACAGCTTTCCTGAGGAGGTTGTGGGGTCTAAAACTGTGGGAGAATTCAAGAATGCATGGGACAGACATAAGGCAATTCTTGTGGGGGGGGGTAGGAAGAAATAGGCTGTTGGTTAACTAGGATCTGCGACCTATCCTGTAGGTAGGGAAATGGGCAGACTAGATGGGCCAAGCGGTCCTTATCTGCCGTCAAAGTCTATGTAATATGTCCCATGTACTGTAGGGTGGCCCAGGGTGTCTGACCAAAAGAACCATTGGGACAGTGACCTGAAAAGCAATGAAAACACTGAGGGTCTGGTGCCTTCTTCTGGATAAAGTGAGAATTTCAGTGGGCCCTTGGTTGTACCTAGTAGACTGAGTTTCATTAGACAGGTTTAGGTGGCCCCTCCAGTGGTCATGCATTGCAGTCTAAAACTACCAGCTATTAAAGATACTTTGGGTTAAGACTAGAAGTGTGAGACATAGATCAAAGTTTCATTCAAGTCAAAAATCTGTGTCCTGGTAAGTGAAGCATCTATGAGATAAATGCAAACTTGCCAGGATAAACATTTGGCAGGTATGGATCCTGAGGACATGTAATGCAGAAACATAGAAACATAGACATTGATGGTCGATAAGGACCTCTTGGCCCACCTAGGTTGCCCATTATCCCTATCTACTGTAATACTACAGACCCTATTTGATCTCCAGCTTTATCTACTCTTTCCTAACCACTAAAATTCCCTTATGCCTATACCACGTATTTGTGAATGCCCAAGAGACAGTCCCAATGTACAGAATAACATCCACTCCTGACAGAAGAACTATAGTGTAAAGAGAGTGAAGATTTTAGCTGACTACTGAGAAGAAGTAAGAGCCAAGTGCCTTTAGCACAAAGAGGTAAAATGTCAAACATAATACTGTAGTAGTTTCTCCTTCAGTGTGTCACCTGAATGGCATCACTGTTGTCTAAGTCTAAAGATTACCTAGTACATTGATAGAGTAGAGGTGGGTCACATAAGGGTGATAAAAATGTTGCAGGGGCTGTACCAAAAGTCATATGAGGACAGACTGGAGGATCACAATATGTATTCCCTGGAGGAGGGGTGGGTATGATAGAGACAAATACTTCAAGGGTGTAAATAAGGGACAAAAGATGTTCAAGAACAAGGGGCCATGACATGAAAATAGAGAGGTAGACGTAAAGGTAATGGGAGAAAGTATTTTTTTATGGAAAGGGTGCTGGGTCCATGGAACATCCTCACAGCAGAGGTTGTAGGGGTAAAAATGGCAGGGGAATTCAAAAATGCATGGGACAGATATAAAGGATCTCTTACAATAGGAAAGAGTGGGTAAGCCACAGATCATTTAGGATCTGCAGTATATGAAACAGGTAAGGAAAATGGGCAGGCTAAGTGAGCCAAGCAGTCCTTATCTGCCATTAAATTCTATTATGCTTCTATAGTTTGCCTGTGAACAACATCCGCCAGCCACCTGGGGAAAGGAAATAAAGGAAGTGTGAACCAGTGGTATGGGGAGGTCCAGTACTGGGCGCTATTAGTGTTGTATAACAGTGCTCCAAGAGACAGAGAAGGGTTCACATTCAGTCCTGCCTGTGAGTGAATGTGCAGAAGTATAAGAACTCTGCAGAGCTAGTGTTAATTATTGAGTGCCCAGAATCTTCTACTCAGACCCATCTAAACTGTTTCCAGTCTGCTGCATGGAGGGGAAATTCAACTAGTCATATGTTGATAATGGAGGTAGAGAGACACTTATCGAGTGTATCCTGCTGTCCCCACATGGACTGAGGTATTCATCATAGAAGATGTGAGTCCTAGCCAATAACATGTAGGGATGATTCCCCAGAGTCAAATGTTCTTTCATATTGCTCCATGAATGGAGAGAATAACCTCACTACAAAGTTGCAGTATGTGTTGACTTGTTATCATATGAAGAGTAACTTGATATAAAGGCCTGTGTATACAAAATGTAAATAAAGTTGGTATTGTTTGACTACAACCTAAAGAGTGCATACCTACTTTATATCTGCCTAATGTGGTGCACAATGATTTGATAGTGTTAAGAAAACCTCTGAAGAGTACAAGTGTAACTGGGAACTGTTGTTAAATAAAGGTTTGAGCTAGCTGCCATAAGCATACAGACTGCCCAGCCATCAAAGCTATTGCTTAGCTTGTATCAATGATCCCCCCCCCCCCCGGAAAAGGAAGGATCAAGTGTCATTGTACCACCTTACATTTCTGCATAGCAGCTCCTACAAGTATGCCTTGGAAGAAGTCACCTTGGGCAAAGGTACAACACCATTGGAAACAATCTTTTAGCACTGCGAGCTTGTGATATCTGCCCAAAGGATACACTTTCTAAGCTTCTTGTGTCACACCTTATCCAATCCTTGTGGATGGTGGTCACATAAGAAATAATACATTGGTGTGTACAAACCAGATGTACTACATGTAATGATTTTTCTTTTAATATGGGAAGACCTGGAGACTGGTTAGGCATTTAGAACAAAATAATATTAGTGTAGATATGTTCCAATTTGGAATACAGTTCTGTATAGGCTGATAATCATGCAATATCAGCTGCAGTGTATTGATGAGCTATTTTTCACCTGTACTTAGTTGCTTGCTTCTCTGTTTTGCAAATCTTTTTCAAGAAATATAGAACCAGTTGTATACTGTAACTTCAGTGAGTACTCTAGGTTAAAGTAAAAAGGCTAATGTACTGTATTTAGTGCTTCAAAGAGATTGGCAGCACTTCTGTAATGTGATTGTAAAAATGTTGGATGTATCCACTGTTTCCTTTTAATTTACTTTGAGTTTTTGTTTAATTAAAATATGCAATGTTACCGGCCCCTGTACTGAAGAGCTGAAGTTCAGTACATAGCAATGGTCAGATAGTAGTATGCTGATGGTATAGTTTAAATGCGGCCTTTAGTTACATGTTCATTGGCACTAACAATAAAGTATAGGGGGATTTATTTTTTCCTAGGTGATTTAGGGCAGTGGCTCAGAGATATCTCCACTTAACCTTTTTTTTTTTTTGCAGCCCACATTCTGGTGCAGTGCTCCATCTGTTTTGTTTTTCTATCACATAGGATAGGATGGCATTGCTTGGGGAGTCATGTATAGGGTTACAGCTAGACAGCCTTGTCTTGCAAGACAGAAACAGATGGAATTTCCTAAATGCCACTGGAACTGAAACTGCATAATAGGTGGTATTTTTGGCCATTTGTAATGAAGAAACAGTGATGATCTTCATTGCTTAATGATACAATTCATCAGCCACATAATGCTGTTGCTTGTTGAATTAAAGTAAAATATTGTGTTCTTGAGCAATTGTGCCTCCCAATGCCTCCCAAAGTGGGATGGGAATTTAAGGGAAGAGCTGTCTTGTATCACCATAGTGATGACATGTATTTATTCATCTTTATTTATGCTGAGCCTTATACACAAGTGCTGTAGATTGAACTGAATATTTTGACATTCATAGAGCTCCACCTGCAAGAGGCAAGGCATAGATCATCTTTTGACAAGCAACTGCACCCAATGCAATATTCAGGTCAATTGCATGCTCCCCAGTTGTTAATCTCCTCTGCCATCTGCATCTACCATAAATTACTGTGTTATTAGTCAAATATTTTTACCAGCTCAGAGTTCATAAATTTTAATTAGTAACCCAATTTTCTTTAAATCAGCATCAACTAGTAAATTAGCAGTCATTAGTACTGCTGCGTACAAATAGATCTCTATTTTCTCACCATTTCCTTAATCCTCAGTCAATTCTAAGATTACCTACTCACTTAATTTCCACAGTCAGAGAAAGCTTACAGTCACCTCAGAACTTCTGAGACATTCTTTGTATGGATTCTAGAGCAGAGTGTCCTATGGTTTGCCGAGGAGAAAGGATTACAGAATCTCTTCTGTCCTTCTGCTGACTTGCAGGATGATAGTTACATTGGAACACTAGATTTTGAGGTGTGTTTGTAAAATCAGTTATTAAAACCAAGATATAAATATTGCTATGTTAAAATGGAATATATTTAAGGAAATGAGATGCAAAGCAAAACTAGAAATTGCACCTTCCTCACAGGTAAATTATTAGTTAACTCAGTATTCTATCAGCATCTCAGTCGATGCTTTTCACCCAATTATGTGAGGCCAAATCTGCTTTGAAATAAAAGGGTTTATAAAACCCCAAGGAGACTTAAACTATTAGCAGACTTTTCCCCAGAGAAAATAGTTGTGCTATTATATTCTATATACAGCAGAGCCAAATATATAATAGCACACAGCATAAAGCAGCTGCAGACAAATCTTCATTATTAGATCATTTTTCTGGAGTCACTGATGTTGCCAGGAAATGTAATATTACACTCAAAGTTACTACTGCTTCCCTCTATCATTCTCTCTTCACACTAATATGAAGTTTATTTTCAATAGTTTAACACTTTTTGTGGGTTTAATAGTTACATACAATGGTTTGAATGAGCATGCCCTTTTACAAATATTGTTTAAAATTACAAAACAAGTGAGACTCAATAATCTTTCTAATGTAATGTCTGTCTTGTTGTCTATGTATGTGTTCAGGTTCCTCATCTTAAAGACAATGCTGTCTCCAGTGAACTAACCTATTTAAATAATAATATATAAATGTGTGGGATAGGAAAACCAAAAATCCCCGTAGTTCAAGAAGGAAAGAAAATTCAAACTCAAAGAATAACAAATTCAGATCCCCCCCCCCATAGTGCCCTATGATAGGTGGTGAGTTCATAATAGGCCTTGGCCTCCTGAACTCATAATATCACTATGAAACTATAGTCAGAACTAACCCAGTGGGAAATAAAAGACAAAACAAAATATTACGGTGATGAACAAAATGATAACTGCTCTTATGATAAACAAAATCCTTAGTCAGTAGCAATATCCAAATTGTCCCAGTGAGAACAGAAAGTGACGTACAGTAAGTCCAGTTAGACAGCCCTGTAGACATCAGGTTAGCAACCATATTAGGCATGGCACGCCATGCATAGATGCTGGGAGACAACAGGCTGGGGGTAGTAAGTCTAGTGGAGGTTAGAGGAGCCCAAAAAGGAGAAAGAGTAGAAGGAGTAAAGGAAGAACATACAAAGGAAAGGGCAAAGAGAGAAAGGGAGAGCTCCAGGTACATGCAGGCGGGGGGGGGGGAGTGAGACCACATGGCAGGTACCATTTTGATTAAAAGGACATGAGACAAAATGGCGGCCAGCGATTCAGTGGGGGGTGAGAGCTATGCTACAAAAGGAATAGTACAAGGTGTGACAAAACCCTAAAAGGGGAAGTCCTTCCACTGTGATGAGTACCTTCCTGTCCAGGTAGGACTGAATCTGCCTCAGGAGCATTCCAAGGGAGATGAGCACATACAGAGATGGGAGAGATGCAGTGCAGAGCATATAAAGTACAAAAAAAAATAAAGAATATGGGGGGAGAAAGTCTGCAACAGGAAATCAGAAATGGAATAAGCTACAAGCATGCAGGCATCAAGGGGGGCAACAGAGGCAGCAAAAAAAAAAGGAGAAGAGAACATGTATGAGCAGTAGTGAAAAAAGGAAAGTTGTGATGAACAGCACTGTTTTGTGATTTAGTCTGATTTACAGGATGACCACGTGAAAGCAAAATGCTAATCCCAAGGATGATCAGGTTGAGCAGGTGATGGCCATGATGCAGGGAGGTCCTTGCCATGTTGGAGGCAGCCAAGAATAAGGAGGAACCACAAGGCAAAGGGGGAATAGGAAGGCTACAGAAGTGAAGTAAAGGGGTCAAAGAAGATGCCTAAAAAAGTGGATAAGAAATGAGAGGATCCCTGAAGTCAAGAATGCCACCATTGACCTTACATTGTATGGGAGTTTGAGGTAGTATGTGGAGGAAATTTGGGGGGGCTACAGTTGAAGAGGGTTTAGGGGAACTACTAACATTGTTGCAGGACTTTAGAGACCAGCAGAGTGAGGGGCAGCATAATGGGTAGGGCAAGAGGTACGATGGGTGGGGGGGGGTGAAAGGTAGGAGGTGGGAACACCTGAAGTTGCACTAGGGGATCATGTACCATTCGTTTTGGAAGAGAAGATCTGGAAGGGTGAGAATGTGGATATATTTGCCCTAGTAGATAAAGAAGAGGCAAAGAAATATGAAGAGAAGGAGAAGATGGAAAAAATTAAATGGCAGCAGTATTAGCCATCCTCGGTAAGACCCAGAGAACGAGACTTTAAAAGGGAAAACTATGGATGCTTGGATGATGGGGTACATATACATTAGTGCGATTATGCTGCAAAAACAGCTGGCACTAGTGACTCTTTGCTAGTTTATTCATTGATAGTATGCAATGCATACAGGTTGGGGGGGTACAGCTGGCTTTAGTATGATAAGTTCCAGCAGAAGATGGCATTGCATGGGGATATTCATTGAGACACCAGGCATCCAGACATATGGTTTGAGACCATGATGGTCTAGTCAGGGGAAGGGTGGAAAGGGGGGAAGATTGAAGGCAGGAGCCAGCAGATGTTATGCTGAAGCTTTAACAGGACTCAGTGCAACTGATCAAACTGTAGATTCAAGCATACATGCTCAAAATGTGTGGGACTACATCCACTGTCCTGGTGGACAGGGGGTGGTGACAGATTTGGGGGAGAACTTGGGGGGGGCAGCCATTTCGGGGAGGTTTTGGGATCACAGCAGGGATGTGTGGAGTCAGTGGGGCTGGGGAAAGTGTTTTGGTTTTCAGAGGTGTGGAGGAGCGGGAGTGGCTGGGAGATAAATGGCAGGTGGGAAAAAGATAGAAGAGGGATTTTGGAATTGTGAGGGCACTGATTAAGGTGGAGGTCCTGGAGGTATGGCTGGCAGGATACCATGAGGTGGAAGCAGCCAGAATATTGAGGAAAGGTTTTACGGGGGGGGTTTACAGTATACAGGATGGAGGACAGGTATGAGGGCAGAGAACTTGGGGTCAGTAAAAAGGAAGGAGGATGTGTTAGCTAAGAAAATCAAGAAGGACATAGATGCAGATAGGATGGAAAGTCTGTTCAAGGCACTGCCCTTTCAAAATTTTAGGGTATCCCCTTTGGGGATGGTGCTGAAGAAATAGCCGAGAGAATATTAGGTGATCCATCATCTTTCATACCCAGAGGGGAGCTCAGTTAATGATTTCATTAGTGAGGAGCAGAGTGTGGTATCATACGCAAGACTGGACCAGTTGGTCCAGATAATCAGGGCAGTAGAGGGAGTGTGACTGGTCAAAACAGACACTGAGTCAGCTCTCCTGCTGCTTCCGGTCTGGGTGGAGGACTGGGACCTGCTGGGTTTCAAGATAGGAGAAGGGTTTTATTTTGATAAGGCAATGCTGATGGGATGCTCAGTAGTGTTCGCCGGTAGCACATGAAAAAGACAAAAACAAATAGGTTACTTAATAACGGCGATGGCAAAATAGCAAAAAGACTAACAGTGACTGCTAATAAATGGTGACAGGAAGGAAATGGCAACTATGCTGCCATAACTTACCCTGGTGTCAAGGAGTGCCTCAGAGTAGGATAATTAGAAATAGCAGGGGGTATGGGGGCATCATTATCACAGATGACCTGAAATCATCCAAGCAGACCACCAAAGCAGTAGGTAAGGCTTGGAGGATGATGGGGTATATTAGTATGGGTATCAGAAGTTGGAAGAGGGAGATAATAATCTCTCTTTGTTAGGCCCCATCTGGAGTACTGCATGCAGTACTGGAGGCCACACCTTCACAAGGACATTAACCAAATTGAGGCAGTCCAGAGAATGGCAACCAAAATGGTGCAGGGACAGCATCAGAAAACATATGAAGACAGATTAACGGAGCTCAATATGTATACCCTAGAGAAAAGGAGGGAGAGATGTGATACCATCAAAACATTCAAACACCATAAGGGCATTAACAAGGTGAAAGAGTCTAACATTTCAATATAAGAAAACTAGCAGAACAAAAGGACACAGCATAATATTAGAGGTAGGCCGATTAAGGGGTAGTGTGAGGAAGTTCTTTTTCACAGAAAGGGTGGTGGATGCATGGAACGGCCTACCTCAGGAAGTGGTGGATATGAATACAGTGCAGGACTTCAAACAGACATGAGATAGGCATAAGAGAGCAATACAGATAAGTATGACTAGATAGGCCATTGACAGAGCAAAGGCCGATGGCACATTCATAAGGTAGAAAAAGAAATGAGCAGACTGGATGGGTCTTGTAATTATCTGCTGTCAACTTCTATGTTTCTATGTTTCTGTTGTGCTGCAGAAGTGCAAAAACATATTTCGGGCAGGATGTGAAAAATGACAGCTGTACTGTTCATAAGGAGGTGTGAAAAAATGGCAATGTCAAAAATCTGGAGTGAAAATATTAAAAATTCTTGCAGTTATGAGTGTGTGTGTGGAAACTGTGCAACTCACGCTTGTAAGACAATAATTTTTGGAATTTTTCCACCAAATTTGCAACATAGGCTTTTTGGGAGCCCACCTCATGAACAGTGACACTGTCGTTTCATGAAAGGTGATGCTGTGCAGTGACTGCAAAATCACCTTTTGGGACCGAATAATGGAATAACAAAGACTGAGTTCATGAGGTGGGGCCCCAAGAACCCCATGTTGAAAATTTGGAGCCAAAAGGTGCAAAAATGGCCAAGGTATCCACCTAAGTTGAAACCCACTATTGATGCCATTATACAGCTTACTGTGATTTTCTTCAGTTCGCGGTCGGCTTTTAAAGAGCTCAGATGTCTCCCGCTCCACCTAAGACCATTGCGCCAGGCCCGGAGGTAAATATGGGGTGAGGGGGGGTGTGGGTACATGGGGTGCACAGAGGGTGGTGTGGGTTGGGGGAGGGGGGCATTATGACCACGAAAGACCATTTTCTGTTTTACAGTGAACAAAAAAAAAGGACACAGCAGGAAGTTTTTTTTATTTATGGGTTTGCTTTCAGCACACTTGGGTGGGCTCCCAGTATCCCACCTGTGATTTTTTTGGAAGGGTGGAATGAAGATAATGGGTATTGGGCCCCCGGTTGGCAAAGAAAGCATGTGTGTTTGTGGGAAGGCATGATGCCGAGGGGGGGTGGTGTATTGGTACTGGCCTCATTACCTGGAACATTTCCAGAAATTTTTATTAGAAAATAGCCCATGACATTGCTGCAAATGGTTAATAGTGTACAATTAATTTTTGGTTTAGTGTTAAACTGTTGGATATTTTAGGTCATGCTGTACTGAAAAATACAGTGTTCATTCTCCTACTTTCTTATTTACTTATTACTTTTCAGCAGATACAGGCCACGTGGTCTATTAAGTCTGCTCGAGTGTACAGCTAGCACCCAACTTTGCAGCTGCCCCTTCCCCCTCACAACTACCACAACTACCCCCACACAGATGCATGCCAAGTGAGATTGAATCAGATTAAACTGTACTGTGAAATGTCTTTACGTATTCATCTTTTCATCTTATGCTTAGGGGTTTTCAAATGTCATGCACATTTTTTTAGCTGAATAAAGTATATTTAAACAAAAACAGGATATCTTTCCCTTCGATTTCATCTTTTAACATTGCCATAAAGTCATAATCCTTTAATTTTAGGTTAATACTTTGGTTTGACAGATATAAGACAATGAGGTCTATTATGAATGTTTCCCTGCCTTTCAGCAGGTTCTACCATTGTGATTTGCATCGATGTATTTATCTAACTTGTATTACAATTTATCCAAAAGTCTGTCCTTCCACAACCTCAGCTGGAAAACTATTCACTGTTTTCACCACTCTAAAGTATGCCACTCGAAAGCTTTTTGTTTTAATCTACTATGTATGCCCCTCAGTATTCACTGACTTACTGGTTGAATGTGGAGCACTTTCATTCTCTTGTTGCTAATCTGATGTCATCTGGTCATGTGATCAGCTCAGCTCATTACTGGTAAACTGATGGTGAACTGCAGTGCTGCCAAGGAAAAAAAAAATTATATAAAAATGCTGCTTTGAACATTTTCAAGTTCACAGCACTGTACAAAACATGTATGAGTATAAAGGATTGCTATTCTTAATAAAGAAATACAGAGCCTGTTTATGTTCCCTTTAATGCATCAGTTAGGGGTTTTATTAAAGCACCAAAAGCTGGGAAATCCAATGTTAGGGTTACCAACCTTACCACCCCACCCCAGCCCTCAACCCTCCTCACACCAACAGGTGTCGGGGTGTGCCTTGGGGTTGTTGGGCCTAACTCTCATCCCATTCCATGTGTAAACAAGATGAGATGGTACAGTATAGGAGAATGGGTGAGAGTAAGGCCCATTGACCCCAAGACACAACCTGATGACTGTTAGTGTGTGGGGATGGGGCGGTAGGGTTGGTAACCCTAATGTTGAATTTCCCAGCTTTAAATGCTTTAATAGAAACCCTAACTGATGCATTAAAGTAGTTTTTTTGCAATGGATTTCCCTTCTTTTTGAGAAAGTGTAGTGTAACTGGTATGCAGTTGTGGGAGTGCGGGCCCTCTAGGCCCTGCGCTCTCATCGCTCTAACCATTGCTGCATAATGATAAGCATGAGTAGGAGTGCACACTTACACATAAGTACGGACATACTGCATCCCTATAGTCATGAAAAGCAACCTTTTGAAACACTAATTTGGCAATATTTCAGTAACCGTAGCAACTATGGAATAAATTCCACTGCAATTGTAATCATGACTTCAAAACCTCCAAGGGTGCTTAGTCCACCTAAAGGGATTAAGCTGAAGAGAGCGAAAAATCCATATCTCTAATTGTTTTCAAGATACGGGCACCAAAAGGCACCACGGGTGCCACAATTCAATGAACGCACATAACTCATGCTTTTTCAGGATTTTTTTCACACAGTTTTCAACATGGCTTTTTAGAGACCCCACCTGATGGACAGTGTCACTGTCATTTTGTTAATCTGTCCCAAAAGTTGAGTTCGCACAGCGAATGTGCCATTCTGCACCACAGGTGCAAAATCATGTTTTGGGCAGGAAGTGGAAAATGACAGCTGTACTGTTCATGAGGAGGTTTAAAACAATGGCAATGTTGAAAATCAGAAGTGAAAATATTAAAATTGGTAAAATTACAAGCATGCATAAAAACTGTGCAACGCATGCCTGTAACACGGCTGTTTCCTGGTTTTGCACCAGATTTTCAACATGGGATTTTTGGAACCCCCCTTCATGAACACTGGGCCTGTCATTTTGTTAATCAGTCCAAAAAGGTGATTCTGCACAGCGACCACAAATCACCTTTCAGGACTGTGCAATGAGATGACAGTGATATTGTTCATGAGGTGGGGCCCCAAAAACCCCATGTTAAAAAATTTGGTGCTAAAATCTAAAAAAATGGTTGCGATATCAACATAAGTTGAAACTCCCCCATTGACTCCCATTATACAGCTTATCTTGATTCCTCACATCATAGTTCAGCTCTGAAGAGTGCAGACATGTCCCTGGTCCAGAGATGATCACTGCTTCTGGTCTCCGGAGGTAAGTATGGGTTAAGGGAGGGGTGTGGGGAGCTGGGTGCTCAGTGGGAGGGTGGGGATGGTGGAGGGGGAAGGGGGGACTGGGAAGATGATGAGGGACCATTTTCTTTTAGCATGGAAAAAATAGAAATCGGGGATAGTTTTCTTAATTTGCAAGTTAATTAAAAAAACATTTGGCACACTTGGGTGGGCTCCCAATGTGTCACACTAGTGGGGGTGGACACAACCCAATGTGGGGATTGGGCAACCCGATGTCAGGATAAAAAAATGGGCATTGGGGGAGTGCATCCAACACTTGCAGGGGGGCATCCCAGTGTCAGAAATATTTCATATAAAAATGGCACACTGTGGTGGGCTTCCAGTGTGCCACACTAGTGGGTGGGACACAACTGGAATCAGGGATTGGGCACTCAATTGCTGGACTTTCAGCATAAAAAAAACAGGCTTGGGGGAGATCATCCAACACTGGGAGGGGGAGCATCCTGGTGTCAGAAACATTTAATGTAAAATTGGCATACTGGGGTTGGCTTCCAGTGTGCCACATTAATATGGGGGGAATACATGCTATCACAGGGACTGGGCACCCTGATATCAGCCAAAAAGCTGGCAAGCTACTTCAACGCAGGATCCTGCATTGAAAAGTTCAATGCAGGATTCTGCATCAAAGTAAATAAATGGGGCAACACTGGCATCAGAACACTGGGAGTGGGCTATCCAGTGTCCCACACTGAAGGAGATGTGGTGGAGCTACTGCAAACAAGGGGAATGTGTACCCCCATGTTGGAAAATATATCAATGCACTGTCATGCATCAAGTCATGCACCATCCTGTATCGAACTGCCATGCTGTTCAACAAAGCATGGCAGTTCAATGCAGGATGTAGCATCGCACCTGAGGCACGTCAGGGGACTCACAAAAAAAAAAAAAAATCTCAGAATCATGTTCCTCGGGCCTCCATTAGGTAAACACAACTTTTAGTGTTTACCTAGGGGGCATTGTTTTTTAAAATATTTCAGTTCGAGCCTTGCTAACTGAAAACAAGATGATGGCAATTGGCACTAAAAACTGTGAGCACAGACAGTAAAGTGAAAATGGTAAATGCCTTTTACCATTCAAACATTTACTGTTTGAAAGGTAAATGGCATTTATCTTTCACACATTTACCATTCGAACAATAAATTGCAAATGGTAAATGTAATTTACCATTCACAATTTACTGTTTGAATGGTAAATGCTATTTACTTTGCAAACTGCCTGTCTTGCATCTATCACAGAAAACATTTTAATTCAAAAATGGTTATACTGTATATGTTTTCACCAAACCATCCAATGGAACACACTTGGCATACACTCCATCAGCCCTGAAAGTATCAAGGTCAAATTTAATTCCATGTGTGCTGTATATGAGAGCAAAAAATCCCATGTTAGCCTATGGGAAAAAATGTTCTTTTTTGTGTTTTTGATCACTTTTATCTCTAAAACCATAACAGCTACCCTCATGAAACTTTCAACATCTTGGGACACTGTTAACGTGGCAGCACATACCAGTTTTTGGATTATTTGCTTGAAAAAATGACAAAGTTATTAAGGTGCAAAAATTGAGATTTAAAATTGAAAGGCTGTACCAACCCTAACTATAGGGGCGCTATTGTGACCCTGTTATTCAATATATATATATATATATATATATATACACACATACATATATAGATATACATATATATATATATATATATATATATTCATTATGAAACATTCCATTAATGCATCAGTTAAGTATATCACACCTACAAAAGTTGGGAAATACAGTGTTGGTTGTACCGCCCCATCCACCCACCTCCACACCACCAGGGGTAGAGGCATGTTGAGTCATCATGCCTAACTCTAACCCTATTCCATTTGTAAACAAGCTGAGGTGTTGCAGTATAGGAGAATGGGGTGAGAGTTAGACACCTCGATCCCAAGGCACACCTCGACACCTGGTGGTGTGTGGAGGGTGGGGATATGGGATGTGGTGGTAGTGGCTGACAACCCTAACACTGTATTTTCCAACTTTTGTAGGTGTGATATTAACCCTAACTGATGCATTAAGGGAGTTTTTTGTATGAATTTCACTTCTTTTTGAGAAAGTGTAATATAAATAGTGCATGGTATGTCATTGCGGGAGTCTGTAAGTTTTAGCATCGTGATATGTGCATGTAGGAGCGTGGGCCCTCCGGGCCCTGCACTCTCACTTACACGTAAGTATGGGGCCATAATACTGGCCTATAGACATGAAAATGAACCCTTGGAACACTAATATGGCAATATCCCAGCAACTGTAGTAGGTAGGAAAAAAAATGTCACTTGTCTGGTATTTGAGACTTTCTAACCTCCATCAGTGTTAAGTAAGGCGAAGCGAAAAATCCGTATCTCACACTGTTTTTGAGATACAGATGTTGAAAGGTGCCATGGGGCACTGCAATATTATCCTATGGGAAATTTTGCAAGAAATTGTGCAACGGACACTTGAAATGCAGTGATTGTTTTGGATTTTTTAAACAAATTTTCAACATAGCCTTTTTGGGACCCCCCTTCATGAACAGTGCACTGTGATTTTGTTAATCCATCCTGAAAGTTGATTTTGCAGAGCGACCTTGCCATTCTGTGCCACAGGTATGAAAACACATTCAGGGCAGGATGTTCAAAATGACAGCTGTATTCTTCATAAGGAGGTGTGAAAAAATGACAATGTTGAAAATCTGGTGTGAAATATTAAAAATTTGTCGAAGTTATGAGCATGCATAGAAATTGTGCAATGCATGCTTGTAATGCAGTTATTTTGGGGAATTTTTTTCACCAAATTTGCAACGTGGACTTTTTGGGACCCCACCTTATGGACAGTGGTACTGTCGTTTTGTAGCCCAGTCCCAAAAGGTGATTCCATGCAGTGACCACAAAATCACCTTTCAGGAGCAAGAAACGAAATGTCAGTGTCAGTGTTCACCAGGCTTGGTCCTAAGGACCCCATGTTGAAAATTTGAGGCCAGGATTCCTAAAACTGGCCAAGATATCAAGATAAGTTGAAACTCCCCCATTGACTACCATAATACAGCACTTACTCGATTCCTCCGTTTGCCGGTCGACATTGAAGAGTGCAGACGTGTCCCAATGCAGAGAAGATCACTGATCCTGACCTTTGGAGGGTAAGTATGGGTGAGGGGGGTGCAGGGAGGTGGGTTCTCAGTGAGAGGGGGGACTGGGAATACGATGGTCGACCATTTTCTTTTTTTGCAAATTAAAAAAAGGACATCGGGGGACAGTTTCCTTATTTTACAGGTAATTATTTCCTACAAAAAAAAAACAAACATTTAGCACACTGGGATGGGCTCCCAGTGTGCCACACTAATGGAGGGTACACAGTCCAACTAGGGGATTGGTCACCCCATGTCGGAATAAAAATAAAGGGCTTTGGGAGGAGGGCATCCAACACTGGGAGGGGGGTATCAAGGTGTTAGAAATAATTTGCAACAATTACAGCACACTGGGGTGGGCTCCCAGTATGCCAGGTTAGTACAGTGGGAACACATGCTAGCACAGTGATTGGGCACTCCGATGCCAGCAAAAAACATATTGCAGTGGCTAAGCTGCATTGATGCAGGATCCTGAATTTAAAATCTCAAGGCAGGATTCTACATCAAGGAAGAGACGTCAGGGGACAGTTTTCTCTTTTTTACAGGTTATATGTTTTAATTTACCTTATTTTTGCACACTGGGGTGGGATCCCAGTATACCACACAAGAAGGTGGGGTGACACAACCCGACTCGAGGATTTGGAACACCGATGTAGGGGTAAAAACAATGGGCTTGTAGTGGAGGGCAT
Organism: Neoceratodus forsteri; assembly: GCA_016271365.2. Lineage (NCBI taxonomy): Eukaryota > Metazoa > Chordata > Ceratodontiformes > Ceratodontidae > Neoceratodus > Neoceratodus forsteri. Next base: position 288,896,529 of record CM057454.1, read on the forward strand.
CCGACACTGGCAGGAGGGCATCACAATGTCAGAAGCATTTAATAATCAGGGGATGTGGAGGAGCTACTGCCGACATGGGGAATGGGCACCCCATGTTGGAAAATGATGCACCATCATGCACTGAACTGCCGTACTCCTGTTTGATAAAGCATGGCAGTTTGATGCAGGATGATGCATCGCTCCCGTGCTGTAGGGGGTCTGTAAATTTAAAAAAATGTAAGGAGCATGTGTCTTGGGCCCCCATTAGGTAAACACAACTGTTAGTGTTTACCAAGGGGCTATATTTTTAAAATGTTTTAACATTTAAAGCCTAGCTAAAAAAAACAAGATGGCAGAAAATCAAAACCAAAATCTGAACTGCAACCAGTAAAGTGCAAATGGTAAATGGCTTGCATCTATCTGAAAAATCATTCTAATTCAAAAATGCCAATATATTGTTACACAACACCATCTAAAGGCACATCCATAGCAAACTCCCTATCATACCTGTATATATCAGAGGCAACTTTAATTATGTGTGTGCTGTACAGGACAGCAAAAAATCCCATGTTATCCTATGGAAAAAAAACACATTCCTTTTAGCGTTTTTGACCACTTTATATTTCTGAAACTGTAAAAGCTGCTGTCTTGAAACTTTCCAAATCTTAGGACACTGTTAACACAACAGCACATACCAATGTTTAGGTTATTTGCTTGAAAAATGACAACGTTATTAAGGTGCAAAAATTGAGACGTAACATTGAAAGGCTGTATCAAACCTAACTATAGGGGCACTACTGCTCACCTATAATTTATATATATTGCACCCCTATAATGTATATATATATATATATATATACACATTATAGTGGTGCGGTCGCACCCCTGTAGTTAGGGTTGAGCGGTCAGTTACATACTAAAGTCAAAAGTTTGGGCGTTAATAACTTTTGACCTGTTCAATGGATTTGCCTGAAATTTGGTACATGCATTGGGGCATGGGAGATCTCTTAACTTGCCAAATTGCATTTTGGTCGGAGTGCCAGTCTTTGTGTATGAAAGCACTGAAAAATGCAAAATTATCCATTTTTGGAGGCACCTTTTGGCATTCTGAATGTGGTTCTGCACGGCCGTTGTGTGGCATGCTGGTCTTCAAGGTGGCTCGTTTGAAAGAGTTTTGGTGGCCGAACATGCCACTTATTTTGGTGAAAAAATATTAAGGCATTCAAAAGTAATGGCACTTTTAAGTTCCCATTATAAGTCAATGGTGAAATTTATATGTGTATCTTGCGATCAAAGAATGGGGTTCTGGCCATCTCGTCCCACCTGGCGATCAAAGAATTTGCAGCCTCACGGTTCAGGAATCTTTTTCCCCAAGGAATTTCAAAGATTCGTTGACCGTGAGGTCCGCCATCTTTTTTCAGTTTTCTTATTGCACAAAGACAAATATCTCGGCTCAGGGGTCATTTCTGAAGTACAACTTCGATGGGTTTTACTCAGGGGACCCTGATCTATCAAGCCATGACTTTGGTTCCATCCAAATCATTCCAAAATTAGAGTTGTTAGCATTTACATTCTTCATTCGTGGCTCGCTAACGATCTTTGATCACAAGCCGACAAATTTTTTGATTGCGAGAATCTTTGATCGAGATCATGCATTGCAAGTGAGGGATGAGATGGCCAGATTTTAAAATCAATTTCTGTAGCCCAGGGGTGCCCTATTAAGTAAAATAAAGGTGGGTTTTGCTCAGGGTGCTTCCTCTTCCACAGCTGAATAAAAAAGTGTAGTTTTTATTATCCCTGGTAGTCTAGAGGCCCCTTCCCCATCATGGTAATGTAGATAATGATTTATGGTATCCCTGGTAGTCTAGTGGTCCCCCCAAATGAGTATCATATTAATATCTTTCTTTATTATCCATGGTAATCTAGTGGCCACCCCATGTGTCTTTATGTATACTGTTTTGTAATTATATCCTTGGTAGTCTAGTGCCCCCACCCAAGATCTGTAGTTCTTAATAATTAATATTCCTATCCCTTGTAGTCTAGTGGACCCCCCTCCCATCATAATAAAATGTATTTCAATTTAGCAATACCTAGTAGTCTAGTGACCACCCACTCATGCCTGCCAGCCCACCCAGCACCTCCCCACCCTTCCTAGCCAGCGACTGACATAGCTTTCCACCACCTCCATGGCCAGTTGATGACTGTGTAGACATTAGTGGCACTGAAACAGGTGCTAGAAAATGATTTCTGAGCACCTGTTTCAATTGCCGCTGAAAAATAACATTGTCAGCAGCTAGCTGTGGAGGTGAGAGTGCATCGTGCCAGTCGCCAGATGGGGAAGGGTGGTGGGTGCTGATGGGCTGGCAGGGCTGGTGGGGGGAGTGGGGCTACTAGACTACCAGGTACTGCTAAATTGAAATACATTTTATTGTGATGGGAGGGGGGGACTGCTAGACTACCAGGGATATAATTACAAAAAGTATACATAAAGACACATGGGGGCCACTAGATTACCATGGATAATAAAGAAAGATATTAATAAGATACTCATTCGGGGGGGCCACTAGACTAACAGGGATAACATAAATCATAATCTACATTGCCATGATGGGGACAGGGCTGCTAGACTACCAGGGATAATAAAAACTACACTTTTTTATTCAGATGTGGAAGAGGGAAGCCCTCTGAGCAAAACCCACACTTATTTTACTTTATAGGGCACCTCTGGGCTACAGAAATCGATTTTAAAATCTGGCCATCTTGTCCCTTGCTCTTTGTTCATGACTGAGCAATTTCTTTGACCACCGGCAGGCAAATTCTTTGATTGCAGGATTCTTTGATCGTGATCGTGCATCACGAGCGAGGGATGAGATGGCCAGATAAAAAAATTAATTTTCTCAGCTCAGGGGTGTCCTAGCAAGACGAATGAGGACGGGTTTCACTCAGGGGGCTTTGTTCTGATGAACCATGGTGGTGGATTACCGCAATTGTGAAAATTGTGTTAATTACACTAGTTTTTATTCTTTGGTCATGACCATGCAAATTCTTTGATCACGAGCCTGCAAATTCTTTGATTGTGAGATTCTTTGATCGTGATTGTGCATCGTGAGGGTAGGACGAGATGGCCAGATTAAAAAATCTATTTTCTCAGCCCAGGGGTGCACTAGGATGTCAAATGAGGGTGGGTTTTGCTCAGGGGCCTCCGTTCTGTCAAACCATGGTGGTGGTTTACCGCGATTCTTTCAATTTTGTAAATTATTAGTTTTTATTCTTTGTTCATGAGCCTGCAAATTCTTTGATCGTGAGTTTGCAAATTCTTTGATCATGAGATTCTTTGATCGTCATCTTTGATCGTGAGGACAGGACAAGATGGCCAGATTTTTTATAATGGATTAGATAGGGAAATGTTACCAAACTTTAAGATTTAATAACTTGGAAACGGTTTGCTCTTTTTACTTGAAATTTGAAGGGTGTTTATGGCATGTCCTGTAGATGTGAATTATGGTGCTTACATGTCGGACAAAATTTATTTTGTGGAGATATTGCATGACACACGTTTCGTGTTGCAGACAGTGTTTTGCTTGCGGTGGTGGCTTGAAATTGATAGGATACCAAGCCTTAGTGCCATGGATGTAGTTTTCAGTCATTGTGTGTGTTAAATGTCAACAGGTGTGGAACTGTGCCACTCTGATGAATGAAAATTAAAAATTTTGACATGTCACATCTTGGACACAGTTTGGTCTTTTTACTTGAAATTTGGAGGGCGTTGACGGCATGTCCTGTAGTTGTTAATAGAGGTGTTTACGTGTCAGACAATATATTTTTTGCGGACATATTGTGTGGCAAAATTTACATTTTGTGGACAGTGTTTTCTATTGTTCTTCTAGATTAACATTTGCTTGGTAGCTGGCCTTGCTGTTGTGACTTTACTTTTTAGTCACTGGGCATGTAATGTGGCCTGACACTTACAGGTTGGTGGGAACGGGCCTCGCACTCCCACCAACTTGTGCAACTTTCTACTTTTCTATTCTTTCTTAAAAAGTAACAAAATTCTATGCAAAAAACTTTGTTAATGCATCAGTTAGGGCTATTCTACAGCAAAAAAAGCAAGGAAATTCACCTTTTAGGTTCCTGCCTTGCACCCTGAATTCCCCCAGCCCACCCCTTGACCAAGAGGCATTGGGGTGTGTTAGTCCTTGCCCTAACTCTCACCCCATTCTCCAACACTGCACCACCTCAGCTTGTTTACACATAGGATGGGGTGAGAGTTAGGTCAAGACCCCAAGGCACACCCCGATGCCTCTGGTGGGGTGGGCTGGGTGGGGTGCAAGGGTGGGAAACCAAAATCAAATTTCCTCACTTTTTCGCTGTAGAAGAACTGTAACTGATGCATTAACACAGTTTTTTGTATAGAATATATATATATATATATATATATATATATATATATATATATATATTATGGTAGCACAGTAGTGCTACCATAGTTAGGGTTGAGGAGCCATTTACTGTACGTTAAACCCAAAATTTGCACCTTAATAACTTTTCAACCGTTAAATGGATTTGCCTGAAATTTGGAATACACGATCAAGACCCATACACCTTGGGACTTGCCAACTTTTGTACCAGTCAGATACACAGCTGTGGAGTTATTAAGCATGATCTGCGCGTGCGTTTACGCTTTTTCTGGAATTCTACGGTCGCGCCTACAGGTCGCATGGTTTGCGCGACTGGCCCCAAATCTTCAGGGAAAGTGTGTCCAGGGTCCCTGATGTGCCTTTCGAAGATTTCGTGAAAAAATATTAAACAGTTCAAAAGTTATTCAAAAAACAATTTCCCATTATAAGTCAATGGGAAAAGTTAACAAAAAGTTCGACAGTGTCGCAAATGCATTTTTACTTTCGCAAATGGCCCTGTTACTTTCGCAAATCTGCCATTTTGTTTTCAGTTAGTGATCAGAAAAATGCTTGGCATTTAAAATTGAGACCCTCTAGCAACCTAATTCTTTTTGTATTCACCTAGTCGGAGCCTGAGAATGCTAGCCATGTCTTTATTTTGGGGTAAACACCCCAGAAATATGTTTTCAAATTTCTGAAAAGTATTTCACAAAGTAGTGTCGAACTCACTAAGTGTCGCAATTTTATGAAGTCATGAATTGCGTACACTACTTTTAAGGTACTATGCCAAAAGTAACAGTAATTCTTTGGCACTCCGTTGCAAAAAAATGGTTTGGAGTTTTGGGCTGAAATTTGAAGAGAACACAGCCGACATCTCACAGCTGTGCCTTTCAGTGTTTTGTTGACAAAATATTACATGGCGGCAAAGTTACAGTACTCCAAAGTTGATGCTTTTTCCCATAGGATAACAATATGGCGTATGGCGCATTGCAGCAATCGTTTAGCGCCCTGCTGCAACATAACGGTTTGGTCTTTTGGGCTGAAATTTGCAGGAAGACAGCCAACATCCCACAGATGTGCCTTTCAGTGGTTTGGTGAAAAATATTACAGGAAGCAAAGTTATGGCACTGAACTTCTGTTTTTTCCCATTGATAACATTACGGCATTCACCGCGCTTTCAGGGCCCGTATCTCGAAAACGGTGCGATACAGACTTTTTGTTGAAAATTTCTTAGCCTCCTCAGGGGCTAAGTTCAAAACTAGCCAGGAAAGTGATAATTCATATGACTTTTAAATTTTTTCTGTGTCATATGGTTACTGAGATATAAGCAATTTACTATTCCAAGTCCTCATTTTTGTGTTCCAGAGTCATTATTTTGCATACATTCTTTATACTCACTGTCTTCTCTATACAGCTTTTGGGTAAAACCAGCCTGTGTGCTTACATTACTGTTACCATTACCATTTCTGCTTCTGTTCCGTACCCGTTTCACTTACCATTCACGCTACGCCACCATGTGTGCATTACCTTCATGCTTTCATTTTATGTGTCATGCTTTTGTTGTTCTTAACATTTCTGTCTACAGTACTGTTCTCTCTGTTTTGCTTTAAGGCCACCATGCTATTACGATTTGTGTTTGCAGCACAATGTTACTATGTGACAAGACATCACTCCAGGGACCGCTGCATTATATTCACTATTTCTCATTATCATTCTCAAAAATAAGGGAAATTAGAGGCAAAAAAATCTGTTTAATGCATCAGTTAGGGTTGTTCCACAGCAACAAAAGTGAGGAAATTCGATGTTAGGGTTGAAACCCCCTTTGCACCCCTCCAGCCCACCGCCACAAATGGAATTGGGGTGTGCATTGGAGTCATCGGTCCTAACTGTCACCCCATTCTCCTATTCCTCAGCTTCTTTCCACATGTGATGGGGTGACATTTAGGGCTGATGACCCCAATGCACACCTTGATTCCATTTGTGGGGGTGGGCTGGAGGGGTGCAAAGGGGGTTTCAACCCTAACATCGAATTTCCTCGCTGTTGTCGCTATGGAACAACCCTAACTGATGCACTAAAAGGAGTTTTATAGACTACATTCTGTAAATATACAGTATACTTAATGCATTTTTCTCTACATATCTTCATATAGCAAAAGTATGTATACAGGCAAAAAAGGCAGCTCCAAAATATAATGGTGCTCACAACATAAATGTAAATGGCACTCACGTAAAAGTTAGGCACATGCACACATACACCAGATCAGGAACTCCAGAAGACATTTCAGAGATTTTCCACCACAAAGTTTATTTGTACGAAAAATAAAATGTTGTAAAACCAAAGCCAAAAGGTAGCTATTTTAAAAATCAGACCTCCCCACAGGATTGACATTTTGTGCTGTTCTTGTGCTTTTTCAAGAAGAGGTCAAAATGTCGGTCCTGTGAGAGGTCTGTTTTTTACTGTTGCTTCTTTTAGCTTTAGTTTTACGATTTTTTCTTAACTGATGGAAAATCCAAAATCCAAGAAGTGCCTTCAAGAGCTCCTGGTCTGGTGTGTGTGTGTGCCTTACTTCTGCTGTAAGCAAAATATGTATCTTGTTTGCTTGCAAGATACAGTATGTTTAGAATATATGCAGAATATGTATTTGTATATATATCAAATATAGTTTTGCAAATGCCTGCTGTAGTACTGTGTACATACTTGCATAACTAATTTGCAAATTTCAAAAGTACAGTTAATCCATCAAATCATGGTAATTTGTATTTTTAAAATAGTTTGTCTCCACAGGCAGTCAGAATCAGCAGAGGTTCTCCTCCAGGTTCATTGAAGCTGTTATGCATTACATAGATACATAGATGCATAGACAGCGTCGGCAGATAAGGGCCTATGGCCCACCTAGTCTGCCCATTTGAGTTTGTAACTTCAGTTTATGTTTTCCTAGAACTCTGTTACCCCTTACCCCGACCTCCAGAATTCCTTTATGTCTGTCCCATTCATTCTTAAATCCCGTGATTGTTTCAGCCCCCACCACTTCCTCAGGCAGGGTGTTCCACTTGTCCACCACCCGTTCTGTGAAGAAATTCTTCCTCACATTTCCTCTGAATCATCCTCCCTCCAACTTCATCCCATTCCCTCTAGTCCTGGAACATCTTTTTCACTTAAAAATGGTGTATTCTTGCACCCTGTTCCTCCCTGTAAGATACTTGTATGTCTCTATCATGTCCCCTCTCTCCCTCCTCTCCTCCAGAGAGTACATATTCATTTCCTTCAACCTGTCCTCATAGGACTTGTGATGCAATCCATGCACCATCTTTGTTGCTGTCCTCTGAACCTTCTGTACCCTGTCTATGTTCTTACGTAGGTAAGGTCTCCAGAACTGTACACTGTACTCCAGGTGGGGCCTCACTAGTGCCTTGTATAGTGGAATCATGACCTCCCTTTTCCTGCTGTTGATGCCCCTGCCTATGCATACCAGCATCCTATTTGTTTTACCTGCTGCCTTGTCACACTGTTTTCCTACCTTGAGGTCATCAGAGATGATAACCCCAAGATCCCTTTCCTGCTTGGTACATGCTATATCCTCACCCCTTAAGTGATATATTGTGCCAGGGTCTTTGTGCCCCATATGCATTATCTTGCAATTCTTTGCATTGAATTTCAACTGCCAAACCCCTGACCATTCTTCAAGTTTCTGCAGGTCCCTTCTCATTCTGTTTACACCCTCTGGTGTGTCTTCTCTGTTACAGAGCTTTGTGTCACCAGCGAACAGTGGAATTCTGCCTGCTAGGTCCTGTGCAATGTCACTGATGAAGATGTTGAATAGGACTCGTCCCAGCACTGATCCCTGTGGTACCCCACCGGTCACTCTTTCCTCTGTGGAGTGACAGCCATTTACCACCACCCTCTGTGTCCTGCCACAGTTACCTATGCATCACACTACTGTCCTGCTCACACCCATATTCCCTAGTTTGTGCACTAGTCTTCTAAGAGGCACAGTGTCAAAGGCCTTGCTGAAGTCCAGATAGGCCATGTCCACTGCCTCCCCGATCCACCTCCCTAGTCACCCAGTCAAAAAATTCAATGAGGTTGGTCTGACATGACCTCCCCCTGGTGAAACCATGCTGCCTTGAACCCTGCAGTCCATTGACAACCAGATGTTCCACCAATCTCTCCTTCAGTAGTGCTTCCATGATCTTCCCCACTACCAAGTTGAGGCTGACTGGTCTGTAGTTCCCCACTTCCTCTTTGTTCCCACTTTTGTATAAGGGGACTACATCTGCTGTCTTCCAGTCTTTGGGTACCTCCCCTATTTCCAGTGATCAGCTAAACAGGATAGTCAGAGGTTCAGCCACCACCTCTCTGAGTTCTTTAAGGACCCTGGGGTTCACCCCATCTGGCCCCATTGCATTATCTGGCCATCGGACCTCACTCCCCACCGCAGGCAGTCAGATTCAGCAGAAGGCCTGCTCCATGCTGCTTGAAGCCGGCCTGCATTCTCCAACCCATCGGACCCCCTCCCCACAGCAGGTACGTGCATTACAATCGAAGGTCCTGCACTGATTGAATTTCTGCTCTCCATTTCTCCATTTAACACACAAAGCATTTTAACCTGCCATGGAGTTACTTTAAGAACCTGAGTGCTGCAGTTGTTGAATTTATATCCTGCTAGTCACTGCAGAGCTTTATTACGTGTATTAGCCTGCTAGTCACTGCTTAGTGTCTGGTGCTTGTTCTACTGGCTTGGCGAACTGCAAGATTGTGTGCTCCTACTGTGCCTAATAACTATTTTTGTGGTAGTTATTTTCTTACCTGTTTTGCTCACTTTGGGCACTTCGTACCATCTGCTCCTTTGTCTCTGACACCCGTTCCCCCCACTTTTCCACACTGACCTCTGGTGCACCTTTTGTTTTACTGTGACCTCTTAGTCCCCTCCTGCATCTTAATCCTCCTTATTTGTCTCCACAGGCAGTCGGAATCAGCAGCTGGCCTCCTCCAGGCTCCTTGAAGCTGTCTGTATTATCCCAGCCATCAGACCCCCCCCTTCCCCACTGCATGCACTTGCATTACAGTCAGAGGTCCTGCTGAGCCCACTGCTGCTTGCACGGCGTCTGCCCTCCTGCCCACCCTGGGCAGGCATTACCCCTATAGGGTACCCTCTACCACATGGTTTATCACGTGGCCTATCAACCCAGTTTTCCATTTGTTTCTCATACAGCTTGGCCACTAGAGGGCCCTGCTACCCATCCCGCACCACCTATCAACTCTAACATAATTTTCTTTACCTCCTCTTTAACTCCTCTCTGAAGTTCTAGTAGTCCTGTCCCCTCCCCCTGTCATTTCCCCAACTTCTCCACTCATTGCTAATTTCCCCTCATCCTAACCTTCTTCACCCTCTGCAGATTTCAGACCTCTGGACCCTTGAGCCTGCCTCACTGCAGCCCACAGCCCTGATCACTAAGCTATTTTCTCAATAACATTTGATCACTGCTGCTCAACCTATTCTTCATTACCTCCTCCTTACTGTGTCCATAATACAATACACAATCTTCTTTTCACTGCTACAATACTATTTAATCATTCATAAATTTAATCTTCTCCTCCAAAATTACACTCTTGGAAAACTACTACCTCCTCTGGATTTTGAACCCGTGTTCTTGGGTAACTTCACCATACTGTCTGCAGCCCTAATCATCTAGGCCATTCCAGCTGTAACAATTGTTCCTAGCTGTTCACTCTACTTAGCTCCACAGCTCCCCCCTCCCCCCAGCTCCTTGTTACATCCCTCTGCTCAGTTTCCACTCAGTCCTCCCCTGGCATTTCTTGGTGCATCCCTCCGGTCAGATTGGCCTTGCCTTCCTCTAACTTCTCAAGGCACCGCCTCTGCCCTGCTCCTCCCTTCTAGCTCCTCTCTTGTTTTCTTCCCTTCCACTCTCAATCCTTACTTGCTAATTCTCATCATGCACACTGCTTCTGTACTCTTACTCCTGTCCTTCCTCTCCTGAGTTCTTTCCTCCACCCCTACCCTTTCCAGCTACTTCAATCTGACCCCCTTCCAGCCCCCACCTCACCCCTCTACCACAGACATCAACTTACACCCTCCCCACCAACACCTCAACCCCATCTATGCCCTCCATTCATGTGATTTCCCCTACCATCTTACCACCTCAGCTGACCACCTGCATCACCCTTATATGATGCTCCAGATACACATCCTCTACCCTCAACACTACAAAAGGATGGAAACTCACGGCCATCTTCTCTGTGTTTCTGCTCACCTTGCTCATTGCTGGTGGCATAGAACAGAACCCTGTTATAATGTTGTAATGTATATTGTGAAGTTGTCCAGAGCTTTGGAAGGACACCTCATACAAATTAAATTTTAATTTACTTTACTTTACTTACTGTTCCTCCTTCTTCTCAACAAAATCCAACCTCCCACAAAGGCCTAAAAGTCATGCTTATCAACATTAGGAGTCTTCTGCCCAAACTGGACCTTTTGAGCTGTTGGCTAACCCAAAATTCCCCAGACATCATTTGCCTCTTGGGAACTTGGTTATGGGCCAAGACCACTGACTCATCCCTGTTGTTTCCCGGTTACTCAATCATCTGATAAGACTGTGGTAAAAGAGGGAGCAGAGTCGCAATGCTCATAAAGAAACCCCCGTCATGTACACTAATGAAAAGAGAATCCTGTCACAGATCACATGAACCACCAATCCTGTCACAGATCACATGAACCATTCTTAGCCCAAATTTCTATGCCCTACACTCTCCCCATTTCCATTCAGGTGGTATATGCCTCCGCTCAGCTTGGGCAAGATGTACTAGGAGATTGCATCTCTACTCTTCTGCCCTTAGCTAACACTGGCAAACTACTACTGCTACAGGACTACAACCTCAATTGGCTCTCTCCCTCCTCCAAGCTCACCACTCCAAAATTAAATCCTACAACCTCACCCAGCTAATCACAGAACCCACCCATTACAATACCCACTCCACAAATCACTCCCTTATTGATTGGGTTCTCTCTTCCCATCACTACAGAAAATCCACTGCCAGAGTCCTTGATCTTGCCCTAAGTGATCATTGCATCACGTATTGCATTAGAAAAACCCAACTGCCCAAGTCCACCCAAAATACGTAAAATTTCACCCCCTAAATTCATTCGACAACAATTCCCTCCTGTCTGACTTACACTATGCAAATTGGGAATCAGTATACTCCACTACAGATGTTGACACTGTCCATAACCTAGTTCCTAAGCATTTTAACAAGTGTCTGGAACTTCCACACCCCATTTAAAAAAATGTTGTAGGTGCCGTATTGGTCCTTTTAAAAACAGAGCCAGAAACAAATGATTTGATACCTTTTATTGGACCAACATGGATGTTACAGAAAAGAACAAAGTGCTTTAGCTTTCGAACCAACCAGGTCCTTCTTCAGAAGCTTTGTGGCAGTTTTTCCAAAATATCCCATACTATTAACACCAGGTTATATAGAAAAGCAGAAATAATTCTCATTGGTTTAACATATACATTTAAAACATAATAGAAGATTAAGTCAGAGAAGCTAATTAACACCAGTATGCCTTTATCCGAGGAGCCTCAGAAGGGCAAAGGTTATCAAGAATTCTCTACAGCCAAAGAGTTCTTGTCACATAAATTTTAAAATGTCTCAGTATGCCAAGAAAGCATTCTAGTGATAAAAAAAACCTTGGAGTGGCATTCTCTCTAATACATGTAAGATGAGCTCACAACTTACATTCCAATTGTCCTGGTATATTAAAGGACAGATAATGAGAGAAAAATCCTGAAATTAGGTATAACTGCAAGTTGAAATCAAGCCTCAAATTAACCTACACATATAAACATGATGCATGAAAGTATCACTTAGTGTAAGTGCAAAAAAAAAAAAAACTTGTCAATGGCCCCCAAGAAAACGAGACCATGAGCCTGATAAATGCAGATTTCAACACAGTCTGTGTATAACAAAAATGCACAGAATCAGTCTAAGCAATCTAAATGAAAACCCAAAGGAATTACACCTTTAATGAACCCCCAAGTAAATGAGATATGCATCTTAATATGAGCAGTTAAAGATGTGACAGTGTGAAATCCACCCACTGACAACTAATAGAAGGAAATAAATGCACACTATGTGAAAATTAAGTGTTCTAGCCACATAACAACTGCCCCATGCCACGCTCCACCCACACATATGTGTGTACATACCACACCACACCCCCCCACACACACACACCTGCACACCCCACACAACAAATACAGCAAACACATTCCACACACACCACACCACGCACAACAAACAACACACATACACACCATACCCACAACACACAAAAAACACACAAAACACACACATACATACATACATCAGTATACACACACACACACACTCAAACACACTCACCACAGTGTTAAGGTGAAAAGTCAACAATATAGATAACCATAAACTTACAAAATCAAAGGCCCGTTGAAGAACTAAACTGTTCATGTCCATCTTTTAAAGTAAAGGTCTGTGTAAGTTTATGGAATAATGTGTCATGTACCCAACATCAATGTTCAATCCATCTGCCACCATATTGAGAAGTAAATAAGTCTAATTTCAGAAGCCCATCTCTGTTGTGTACTGTTGAAATGTCCTTTTAAGACCATCACAGACATATCTGAGATTGAGTGGTCATCCTGGGAGAAGTGCTGGGCTACTGGTTTCTCAATCATCTTGTGATTAATAGAATGTCTGTGTGAATTCATTCTAGTGCAGAGTTGTTGGCTTGTCTCCCCCACATAACCTGTGCGAGGACATTTCTTGCATTGGATACACCCCATTTAAAAAAGCCAGGGTCAAGAAACATCACCATCCTTAGATTATTGCCCCAACTGTGGCCCTCTGCAAAGCCTGTGACAAGGCCTGGTCTGTATTCAAAGCCTCCCTAACCCACACTCTAGACAAGTCTGCAATGGCTCCAGAAAAACATGCACTAAGGCCAGAAGGTGTGCCAAAGCTGACTACTTTAAAAACTGTCTCAGCACAGCACACCCCTCCTCTTTCTGGAATATAGTCCACACCATTGTTGACCCACCACCTCAAACCAGCACCCCCACTCTTAAGCACAACAGCATTATTATAACTAGCCCCTCAAAATTGTAAATAACCTCAACATGTTTTTCACCACTTGCACCCTCCCTGACCAACCCACACTCCCTCCTACCGCCAGCAAAAAAAAAACAGACATAACATGCCTCACAACTTCCTGCTCGACCCTGCTTCTGCCGAACAGGTACTGGATGCACTCCTATCCCTCAACCCATCAAAATATAGTCTGGACAGCATTCATCCAGTCTACTGCATCTCTCTGCAACAGCCGTTGCCCTCCCTCTCACCTTTTTACTGAACCTATCCTTCTCTTCAGGCACTGTCCCCAAAGCCTGGAAATTGGTCTGTGTCATCCCTCTCAACGAGGGCAGTGATCCTTCAACATCCAGTAACTTCTGACAAATCTCCCTCCTCCCTGCTGTATCCAAATTGCAGAAATCGCTAGTGCAATCCAGGTTGACTGAATTCCTCACCTCCACAAATTTCCTCTCCTCTTACCAATCCAGTTTTAGAAAACACCACTCCACCATATCCTCCCTTCTCCGTGTTACATCTCACATCCATCCCATTGCAGATCAAGGCCACCTCATCGCCACTATCTTCATTGACCTGGCAAAGGCCTTCAACTCTGCATCCCACCAACTGCTTCTAAATACCCTCGAGGGTGCAGAGCTCACCCCCCACCATACAGTTGTTTAACTCATACCTCATAAACAGATGTCAATCAGTTAAGATGGCCAACTCCTCATCCCCCTCCCTGCTGATTTTAGAGGACATCCCCCAAGGTTCAATGCCCATTCACTTTTCCCTTTTCGTAAACAACCTCCTTTCTGTCTGCTCCAACTCCCTCATCCACATATATGAGGATGATATCATCCTGTTCACCTCTGGCCCTGACCTACAAAATCCATGATCAAATCCACCCTACAACAAGATTTCCACTCTGTACAGTCTTGGTTCCAGGCAAACAAACTCTAAATAAACACATCAAAAACTGTTGTTATGACATTTGGTACCTCTCAAAGACTAGGCAAGGCTCCCCAACCCACCTATCACTTCTCTAGATGGCATTCCTTTTAGTGAGGTCTCATCCTATAAATTTCTAGGCTTCTGACTAGCCCCACAACTAAATTTCTCAAACTACATTGACTCCATATCGTCAAAACTGCACCATAAGCTTGGCATCCTCTACCACAACTGGGATTTTCTCCCTCACCCTGTACATCATGAACTGCTGGCTAAAATGATAATGCCCATTTTTGACTATACTAACATAGTCTACTGCACCGTGCCCACCTCCTCACTTGATAGACTTTACTCTATCTTCTATGTCTTCTGCCGCTTAGCCTCAAACTTTCCCCTTAGAATGCACCACTGCTCTCTTCTCTCTTCCCTGGATCTCTCACCTCTTTCTTATTGACTTCTCATCCACTCTATCTCTCTCATCTCCAAATTCTGGTTCAACCTGCTCCACTCCCACCTCTCCATCAACCTCATCCCTTTTCTCTCCTCACCCTACTCCCTACATTCTAGGGACTTTTGGTCTTTATCCCTTCCTAAACAATCCTCTAATGTGGAAAAATCTTCCTACTCCTATAGACTCCCCTCACTTTGAAACACTCAATCTCCTCTCCTTCAAAATTCGCTCTCACACAACCTCTATCAAATCACAGCTGCACTGCCTGCCCCCATCTGTTCCCACAACATCTCATAGTATTTTCCCCTGATCCAAAACAACATTTAGCACTTCTCTTGCCTCTTCACCTCATTTCACTCATCCCCCCTCTCTCTCTACTAAGAATATATTTGAAATCCCAAAACTTGGTCTCTCAAACTCTACAAGCCTGAGTCTGGGAGACCAAATTTCAGAAGATGGAAAGGGTCTTACATGCAATGCAGGGGATTTGCCCCCAGACACCTTGCAACTAAAATAACCAACTCCAAGGGGGAGGGTACCTTGGAGTAAAAAAAAAGTTACAGGGGGCAGAATGGCAGGGATCAAAAGTTTCTGCAACTGGGAACAGAACCTGGGTCCATGTGACAATGCTGGCCGAGCTGCCAGTAACCAAGCTCTCCATGCCATGGGAGTAGCTTGGCCAGCTCCTGCATTCAGGGGTATGTTGTGATGCCTGATGTGGGGTAGAGTAGCAGTTTGTCACATCCCCTACCTTACCCCTGTTTGCATTGTACTTCCTCTTTTCAGGCAAGTGTGTGTCGGGATACCAAACTTGATCCCATGAGTTTTGGGATTCTGAATTTAAGTATGCTAAACAGATACCCTCTGCTATTTCTACCATCAGTAGCCCCTTCTTTCCTTCCAACTAGTTTCCAATCCAACTTTATCTCTCCAGGCTCTCATCCATCCGAGTTTATGTATCTGGCAAAGTCAGGGTTCCTCAACTTAGCACTATACCACCTACATGCCAATCCTATTTTTTTACCCTTTCCATATGCTTATATCAATTCATGAGTTTGCCTCTACCTTCTTGTTTATAGGACTGCATTATAATCACCTATTGTTTGCAGAGGTAGTATTTATACCTTCAATGCCAGTGACCTGGGTTTGAATCCAGACTCGGGTTATTAGAGGGCCAGATGGGGGGAAGGATTAAGCATCCCATGGACTGCTCTCCTCCTCTGAGGAAAGGGGTGTGTGACTGACTGTCCAGTGCAAATGTGCAGACTCCTGGTGGAGGCTGGAGGATCAGATGTGACCGGTGCCTGATATGTGAGGAAATTAGCATCCACAAAAAATGCTGCCTGTCCCAGGGATGATGCCACCCCCTCTTGGTACCACAGCACTCCAAGTATCCATCCCTGACCAGGACCATGTTCCACTGGATGGCCCACCTCTGCAGACCCACCTGGGGGGTAAGCCTAGGGAGCCCTGCCAGTCATGGTGATGTGGCTGATAACCTTGACCTGTCTCCATGGGGTGGGGTCATCTCAATGGCCCTGCCTTGGGGGTAAGCCAGGGTGAATCAGGGATTGGTTACAGGGGGGCGGTGTGTCCAGGAGGTAGGGCTGAAAATATGGGACAAGGCAGCACCAAAAAAAAAATAATAATTACCTATGGCTTACATCGCATGTGCCTCCTACCTAATTGTAGGATGCCTTTATGAAGCTTTATTATGCTTTTTATTGTATCCTGTATACTTCTACCTCCTACCTAATTGTATGCTGCTTTTATGACGCTTTGCATTGTATCCTGCATACTTTTTATTCCATGTCCCTATCCCTGGGTTGCACCTGGAAATGAGCCCCAGTTCAGTGTGTGCCTTTCCTGGTTTCCAAATGTTTAAATAAAATAAAACAATAAAGCAGTTTTGATTTGACAGCATTAACTTATAGACCAGAGGAAAAGGGAAAGCGTAAAAAACAAGTACATATATGAACTCATCCCAACATAAAAGAGAACAAAACAGGGTGGTATAAATAACAATTTGAGCCTTTATAAATTGTGAGATCAAGAGGTAATTCCTATGTGTAAGTGAAAATGTGTAATCTGTAAGTCTGTGGTAATGGTGCATCATTAAATGATAATTCTACTATAGATATTTAAACGGTTACTAATAAGAGGAATTCTAGATGTATTGTTAAAGATATGTTATATCAAGAATAATCTGTTGTCTGGGTATTTTAAGATAGTTTTACAATGCATATATTTTAAAGATATTTTAGATATATGTAAACTACAAAAAATGCATATAAATATATATATATATATATATTAAATATTCAAAATATATAAGAAGATATATGATGTATATAAACCATAAAAAAACAAAATCCATGCTTTTCTCAAGTCCACAAAACAAGAAAAGGCAAACACCACTCACCATTAACACATCCTTGGGATCCACTCTTGAACAGGTGGCTACTTTCAAATATCTTGGAATCACTTTTGATCAGGGCCTCACCTTTGCAACTCATATCGACAGTACAGCCAAAACTATCAATCAGCGGCTCGGGATACTGTACCGGAACAGACAGCTTCTCACCCTACCAGCAGTGAAGCTAGCTATTCAATCCTCAATCATCTCAATTGTTGACTATGGCCTAATTGTATATGGGTCTGCCTCTACTAGCACACTTAAACGTATTACAACCTCCCTTATCAAGGCCTGTCGGCTGCTTACTGGCGCTCATCAACATACTCACACCTGCGAGCTGTATGCTGAAACTGGATGGCTACAACTCTCAAACCGCCTAAAGTACCTTACCTGCCTTATGGCTAAAAAATCCATCATGGGCCTCACTCCACCTTGCATTCAAGACCTGATATGCCAGAACACAAGTGTTCGACCCACCAGAAGATCAGAAAATCAGCCCCTTCAGGTCCCCCGTTGCCAGACTTCCCAGGGCCAGAGATCATTTGCCTATCGTACCCCCTCCTGGCTAAATGCACTTAGCACCTCTATTACCTCCTCTACCTCTTTAGGTGCATTTAAATCTAGCCTATTCTCTCACCTTGCCACCTCCAACTCCTGTGACTGCCTTGACTAATTCCTCTCTATTTAAGTTGTTTCTCTTCCAGCCCTCTTTACCTGACAAAGGCCTGGTAGATGATTCCTTTCCACTACCTGTGGTTGGCTCCTCCCTCCTTTCATGTATATGCCCTGTCTCTCACATTACTTTCCTGCCTCCCCCCCCCCCATTTGATTGCTTATTGAATTTAATGTGTTTCACCTGGTAATTACTTATCCGTGCACTAATGTTTTTGATATTTGTTCTGTCTATGTTTATAGCATTCCATAATGTACTTTACTTGTGTCATTCATTGTAACCTTATTGCTTGTACCTAATTTGACACGGAACCTTTGTAAAAAGAGCCTTGGCTCAAAGGTATTAATTCCTAGTATTTAATAAACCAATAAACCAATATATCATGCACTTATAATAAATATATCAATGACATATATGTATGATATAGCTTACATATACAGTATCTGTCACATATATTCTGCAAATAAATCAGATATTTCAAAACCAGCCAATTTCAGATATTTTACATATACTTCATTCTTATGATCAAACATATATTTGAAATATACTTTTATAAATATATCTAAAATATATTTATTTTCCATATGGGTGTGCTGGGCCCTACATTATTTTAATTGTTTATCTCTGATTTAGGTGACCATATGGCTAATTTCAAAAGGTTAGTTATTTGTTTGCTCTTCCCTTTTCTAAATTGTTTAATTATTCACTTTGCTATGGTGCCTTTCCAACCAAATGGAAATGTGTCATAGTCAATCCTATATATATATAAATCTGGTCCAAAATCCAATGTAAGTAATTTTCATCCGATTTCTCTGCTGGCTCCACTTTCAAAGATCTTAGAGAATTCACATGACTGTTTGGCTTATTCTTTATGTTTAGCCTCTACATGAGTGGGTGAATAGATATAGTTGGGGGTGGGAGAAGCCTAGGCAGTTTCTGTGGTGTGTTGGGGGGGGGACAGAGTGTGTGACTCATTGAGTACCTGAAGGCTATTTCTGCTATTATTTTTCTTCTTTGTTCTTTAGAGAGAGAGGACCTTGTTGGTGGAGGGAGATGGGGAGGTTCATATTTTTCTAGTATGTTGGGGGGATTTTATTTTATTTTTTTATAACAGACTGCCTTACTAGAAGAGTGTTTTAGATGTCTGCCTGTTGGGGGCAAGGGGGCAAGTGAGGGATGGGGGAAGTATGGGGGGGTATGTCAGGGGTTAAGTTGATCTCATGGAACGTGCAGCGTATGAACAGACCAGTCAAGAGGAGAAGCTTCTCAGCCATATGAAGAAGTTGAAGGGAAAAATTGTTCTTCTACAGGAAATCCACTTATTGACTAAAAAAGTGGAGCACTTGAAGACTAGCTGGAAAATGCAGTTTTATTGTGCCTCGTATATGTCTAAAAAATTGGGGGTGCTTGTTCTTATTGGTAGAGGCCTTCATTGGGTAACAAGACTGGTTGCAAGGGACCCGGGTGGTCATTGGATGTTGGTAACAGGTACCTTGGATGGGCAGCTGTGCACTGTTGCATCGGTCTATGCCCTTAATGAGGATAATGCTAATTTCTTCAATAGGTTTTCACAAGTATTACAGGATAAGAGTGAAGGAAGCCTGACAGTGGAAGGGGACATGAATGAGGTCCTAGATTCTGTTTGTGATCAAAGTGGTAAACCCAACACATTTTCCACTCAGGGGTCAAGGGCATTAACTCAGTTGCAGAAAACACAGGGGCTCTGGAATATTTGCCAGGTCCACAATCCGAAGAGTAGGGATTATACTTGTTTCTCCCTGATGCACCAGACATATAGCCAGATAGACATGATACTGGTCTCACAACCTCTTTTAAGACAATCTTTGTGGGTGGCAATAGAGCCTATGGTGATCTCCAATGATGCTCCGGTGATGTGGATGTTTGTTGGCATTACACAGCAGGGCACTACTTCCAGGTAGAGGTGTAATGTCAGCTTTCTCTCTGTCTGGTCCTTTCTGGAATGGTTGAAAAAGGAAATCTTGCTGTATTTATAGACAAACCATAAGGATCAAATGGCTCCTCACTGGATCTGGGAAGGGCTTAAGGCTTTCATGCGGGGAAGGCTCATATTATACTCAGTAGCACATAAAGAAGACAGGGAGGCCTGGGTTAAGGACTTAATGCCACAGTTACAGGTGTTAGAAGTGCAGCATAAGTCTGGTGCTCTAGACCCTACCTCATTACAGTGGATTAGGAACATGCATTTTCAACTGAATCTTTTGAATACTCAGAGTGCGGAGTTAGGACTATACCAAACTAGATAAGCCTTCTGG
Organism: Neoceratodus forsteri; assembly: GCA_016271365.2. Lineage (NCBI taxonomy): Eukaryota > Metazoa > Chordata > Ceratodontiformes > Ceratodontidae > Neoceratodus > Neoceratodus forsteri. The sequence continues at coordinate 288,916,817 of CM057454.1, forward strand.
GAGGGAGGGAGGCGAGAAAGTGGGATGCCTGTTAGCATACAGGTTATGGAAACTGGAGAGTGAAAGAGTGATTCTGGGGATTAGGAAAGATATGGGGACAGTCCTTGATCCAGAGGTGACTAATGATGAATTTTTTAACTTCTATATCCAGTTGTACACTTTGAAGTATGGGACTGAAGGGGCTTTGAAAATACAGGATTGTTTTGACTCTGTAACATTCCCTGGAGGAGCACCAGCAATGGTTAGAATCTCCTACTATGGAGGGGGGGATGTGGTGGGCTATTACCCAGTTACAGGGAGGGAACAGTCCAAGGCCTAATGGGTTTGTGACTGAATTTTATAAAGTGGTGGTAGATCTGATTTGCCCTTTATTTATGGAGGTTATAGGAGCAGCATGGCAGAGGGGTGGATCTCCCACCTATGATGTATGACACATTCATCTCTGTCCTTCCGAAGAAAGGTAAGGACCCCATTTATGTACAAACTACAGACTCGTGTCATTGCTTAATGTGGACTATAAAGTCCTTGCAAAGGTGCTAGCAAATTGTTTGATCTGGTTCTTGGAACACTCATACATCCAGATCAAGTAGTATTTATAGGAGGTAGAGGTGGGGTTGATCACATTAGCTGGTTGGTTGACCTTTTCTGTATGCCCCTTACCTCTCTGAGTACATCAGCGGTGGTGGGGTTGGATGCAGAAAAGGCCTTTGATTCCGTGAAATGGTCATACCTTCTTGCAATATTAGATAAATTTAGTTGTGGGCCTCATTTCAGTAGATGGATTTGGGTTACTTATTCTTCTACCTGGGTGTCAGTTTTGATCAATGGAAGGCTGTCCCCATCCTTTTCTTTGGTGAGGGGTACTTGTCAAAGCTGTCCCCTGTCCCCGACCCTCTTTTTGTTGGCAATCGAGCCATTGGCCCAGAAGATTAGGGACTCACCAGATATTGAAGGAATGCAGGTGGGTTTCAAGATATACAAGACAATGTTATTTGCCTACAATATTTTGTTTACTCTACGGGATTTGGAACTGTGTCTTGCTAGACTAGTTCAGCTCCTAGATTGGTTTGTGGCCATTTATGGCCTTCAAAATATTGGAGTAAGACAACCATTATTGCATTAGGATCGAAGGGGAGAAAGTCACAGAATTTGCCACTGGGCTTTGAATGGGCAAAGGGACCGATGAAGTATTTAGGGATTTACATTTCCCCGGTGCTAGCGGAGTGGCCCTTTGAATTTTGATCCTCTTTTACAGACATAGACAAGGGACATAGGAAGGTGGAGGACATCTTTAGCTTGCGTTGTGGGGAAAAATACAAGCAATTAGGATGATCTTTTTGCCTTAGCTGCTTTATGTATTCCGTTATCTGCCGTTAAAGATATCAGATGTCTGGTGGGAGCAGTTTAGACGAGTGATATCATTTTTTTATTGGGGGGCAAGGGATATAGGTTGGCTCTAGCTAGATTGATAGCACCATATAGTAAAGGGGGCTTTGCTGCCCCATGGCTACAGGGATATTATATTGCAATGGGGCTCCATCAGATCTGGATGTGGTTCCATGTGGAGTGTTGGAAAGACTCAGCTAAATGGTTAGATTTAGAAAGAGATTGGTGTCTCCCCCTCCTTCCTGAATGTTCATTATTGGAATGCAGGGGTCCAATACCCCTTCTGACCACTCAAATATATGCTGGCCATATCAGGAACCTGACCCAGAAGTATGTGGGCTTGGGGTGGTCTATACCTCTCTCTCTCTCTCTCTCTCTCTCTCTCTCTCTATGGCCTATTTGGAACAATCCTCCAGTAACTATTGGGGGGAAAGTATTTTATTGGAGACTATGAGAGAAGGGGGGAGTGCAATGAATTGGGATTTGTTTTCCCCTCATTTTGGTTATTTTAAGTCTTTTCAGGATCTCCAACAGAAGGCCTCTTTGCCCAGTACCAAACATTGGTGGTGTTTGCAGTTGAGGCAATTAATCTGCTCTACATTGGTAAAAGGTTCTCAAGCTCCACCTATAGGACTGTGGAAAAGGGTATTTGGTAAGCAGCAGGATTTACAAACCCTACCTAGGATCCCAAAGTTGGGTATGATATATGTGCCTTAAGGGACTACAGGGCTCTGGACATGGGGAAAATACAACAAAAATGGGAAAAGGTGTTAGGTAGCATTATACGGAACAATGAATAGAAAACTATATGGGCAAATGCATTTGACCAAATTAGGGATACGGGGGGTAAGTTAATGCATACTAAATCTCTCTTACACTGGTATCAAACACTTTGACTTTGTACTCTTGTGACTGGCCTCCCTCCTGAGGTGTTGGAATTGCAATACACATGAGGATATGCTACTACATGTCTTGTGGGATTGTCCTTTGTTATCAACTTGGTGGTAAGGGGTGTGATGCATTATGGCATGGGAGTTGGGTAGAGAGATAGTGGCAGATACCACCTTGTTCATCCTGGGGAATACTGAAAGGCAGGGGCGGATCGAGGCTGGCAGTCAGGCATGGTTTATGACAGCCATTATGGAAGCTAAACAACTTCTGCTGAGGCAGTGGGAGTCAACAGATATCTCGACTATAGAGGAATGGACAAACTGCATGTTGAGAGTAGCAGGCTAAGAACAGTTGGCCTATATAGCTCAGAATGAGTATGTCCTTTTTATTAAGGTTTGGAAACCATTTCTAGACTGTTTAAAGGTACCCATCCTGAGAGGCCAAGTTTGGCTACCTCTTCGCACTAGTTCCAGGTGACAATATATAGTAAGGGAAGCCCCTAGTGATTAGGAGGGTTAGGTGGGGGTAGAGTGGGGGAGGGCTGGGGCTAATTGTGGTGCCTGGTTCTGATTTGTAAGCTGGTGTTTTAATATTTTGGTTGTAGCTCCAGACTATCACTCTTTCCATAGGGGCACTGGAAGCATTAGTGGGTTCCCACTGCCCCCTCTAGCATCAGTCTTCCCCCCAGGGTCCCCTTCCTTCTTTTCTCATGGAGGGGGGCAGTTTTGTGGCAGACGGAAGAATGGTAGTGGGCTTTCTACCTTCACTTTTTGTATTTGAATGTTCAGGCAGACTGTTTAAGTTATGTACATTAGTTTAAGTTATGTATATTAGTTAGAGTAGGAATATGTCCCAGTTTGTGTATTTTATACCTCTTATTGCTTCTGTCTCTTTTTTTAATGGGGGGATAGATTAAGGGCAGTTTACTTAGTGTTATTCATTATCTGTTAGGTGCCCTTAGTTTACTAATCTATGGAGTGTATATGTCTGCAATCTGTTTTTAAATTTTTTTGCAATTTGACGTCATGGTTAAATGTAAAAATTATTAATAAAAAAAGATCTTAGAGAAAAATGATTCTGACCAAATTAATACAGAGGATAATGGATAGTGATCGGACAGTAACCACGTGGTTATTACTTCAAGAGGTTTCCATGGCAACATGGTAAACCTTGAGAGCGTAGCTCGAGAGGTTTACAGTTGTGATGGAAACCTCGAGAAGTAATAACAGTGAGGTTACTGTCCGATCGTAATCCATTATATTTTATAGTGTATGGCACATAGTTTAAAAGGATGTGTTCTTACTTTTGTTTATCTTACTTTGCGCCTTTAGTTTCTGTTTCTCTTTGCCTCGGCTTTAGTCCATGAAATACCCATGCGCGAGTGGTCCCGCAAACTGCGCTCCTCCTGAATAGCTGCAACAGTGTACGCAAGAGATCACTGCCATTAAAACTTCAAGAGTTCTGTGTCGCTGCCTATATGGACAGATCTGCCGTAAGTAACGAGGAGGAGAAAAAAAGATTTTTAGCCAGAAAAAAAAATCTGGAAAAGGGGACACGCGTGCGCAAAGGAGTTAAAGCTGTTATGGTATCGTTGTGACGTATCCAAGAGGGGTTAACAACCTCTTGACTACACAACAATACCATAACAACATTATAAACTTGCCAATTTCAGACAATAATCATGCTCTCCCATACACTATAAACATCTTGTTAAGTATAATCATTGGTCAGATTCACAACATGGCTTAGAGCTAATTGTAATACCAGAACTGCCTTGGTGAGGGTCACTAGCCAAGATGTTAAAGCATTTAAAGAAGGGAACTATGTTGCTTTGGCTTTCATGGACCTCGCCAAGGTATTTGACTTGGATGACCATACTATGCTTCTAAAGTTATTAACAAAAGTTCACTTCTCAACAGAAGTTATTAAATGGGTTGAACATTATCTTTACAATTGAAAACAAAGATAATTCATGGTTTTTCATCAACTGATTCCCCTTTAAAATGTGGGGTTCCACAGGATCCATTGTTGGACCCCTCCTTTTTTTCCTTTTTGTTAATTCATTATCTGATGTTTTCATTCATACCAAATTTTTTTTATATGCAGACAATGCAGTTCTTTTCTGTGCAGGGAAAAAGATCAAACAACTTCAAGAAACACTACAATAGGGTTTCAGTTTATTACATGTTTGGTTTGATTCACATAATGTGGTTCTCAATTCTTCAAAAACAAAATGTATTATTTTTAATAGTTCTTGGAAAGCCTCTATTGATGATTTTTTTCAGTGATAACAATGGAAATAATATTGAATGAGTTACATATTTTAAACATCTAGGCTTAATTCTTGATCAGCATCTTACTTTTGAATCTCATATCACTGATTTAATAAATAGACTCCACAAGAGATTAGGTTGATTGTATCGTATTAATAATAGTCTTACTCCTGAAAATAGAAATATTCTTACACACAATTTTTTTGCTTTCATTGATTAATTATGGTGCTATCATATATTCTTTTTCCCTGGAAAGAATTTGTGCTAAACTTCGGACCAGCTTTAATAGGATTATATATTTTGCTACAGGATTACCAAGACATACTCACCATTGTCAACTTTATAAGTCTTTTGGATGTCTGCACATAACTGAAACTTTTCATTTTAGATCTCAAATTTTTCTGCATAATCTTCAGTTAGGTCTATTATTGGAATATATCACAAGACTCTTCCCTAATTGTTTTGGCCACACAAGGATACAAAGTAAAAATCCCTTTAAGATTCTTCTTTTTTGTACTATCTTTTCTCAAAATTTTATAAATTTTGTGGCTATAAAATTGTACAATGGTTTACCTACACCTCTTATTGGTAGTGCTGCATTGTCTGTGTTTAAGAATTCCCTTAAAAGTTATTTAGCAGATATTTATGTATGTAAGTGTCCTAATTGATTTGATATGTAAGTGCCCTGATTTGTCAATTTTATATGGTTGATGTAAGTTATTTGTCAACCACTGTTTTATAAAGTTTTTGTAGGTATATTATGTATTGTCCTATTTAAAACTGAATGTCTGTGAAAATGGGCATTTATGCCCACAGACCATTCAGTATAAAATAAAAATGAAATGAAAAGAAAATCATAAAATATGCTGATGACACCAAGCTGGGGGCTAATTTAGTAACCCTGCCCAAATCACTGGCATCCAGAATGACTTGACCATCATAAGTAATTGAACATACAAATGGGGTATGTCTTTCAACTTGGAGAAATGCCATGCTCTTCATTCTGGAAGAAATAACATACAATACCTATTTGTGTTAAGAAACCAAATCAACTTCCATAGAAAGAGATTTGGAAATTAGGAGTATTTTCATTTCATTTCATGTTTATTTTATACTGAACTGCTTCCACAGGTGAGCTACATATCCTTGGGGATTTCAATTTTAATTGGCTCACCAATGCAAGCTTCAAGCTTTGAAGTAAGATAAAAGCCCTAAACCTCACCCAGCAAATCTCCCATCCAACCTGCCTAAACCACAAATCGCAGAACCATTCTCTTTTAGACTGGGCCCTCACCTCTCACCCCCACCGGATAACTGAAGTAGGCCTTCTTCCCAACTCTTTAAGTGACCACCACATGATTTACATGATCAGGAGGGTCCATAGGCCCAAAGCTCCACCCCCAAGATCGCTGATCACTAGATCATACAAAACTCTAGATCAAGCGGCAGTCTTAAATGACCTAGATCGTATCGACTGGTCCTTTATCCCTAAATCACACTCCATCAATGCCACACTAGATCTCTTTAAATCCTGTTTTCTAGCAGTATGGGATTCCCATGCACCCTTCAGTAGGACACGGGTCAGAGGTGCCCACTTCCCCTGGGTGTCCGCCTCTCTCATTGACAAATTCCATGCCAGACACCAGGCTTGGAAAACATACAAAGCTACAGGTGCCCAGGGATCACTTGAATTGTACCGTACACTCCGAAACTCCTGCACTAGATTTCTCCAAGGCCAAAGCTAAGTGCTTCAAGACCATTTTTAGCTCAGATCTCAACCACCCAATGAAATTCTGGCAAATAATCAAATCTCTTCCCCCACTCAACCACCCACCCCGAAGGCTCCACTGTCTCGGACCTTGCTGATGTGGCATCTGTTTTCAACACTTTCTTCACTAGTTGTGCAGCTACTCTTTTATCCAACCTACCTCGCCCCCCCATGCACAACTCAGCTGACACCTCCCTGACCCCCAGCTTCTCATTCCAACTGGTCACAGGCCTGGATGCAAAAATGCTTTACCTGTCGGCACCAGCCATCGCCACCCCACTAACTGCTCTCTTCAACCTTTCTTTTACACTTGCTGACATCCCAACTAAAAGGAAGGATGCCATAGTCATACCACTCCCTAAGGGGGGGGCAATCCTTCTTCACCAGGTAAGTACCGGCCCATCTCCCTTCTCCCCATTCTGGCTAAACTACAGGAGCATCTCGTACTAGCCCAACTCACCTCCTTTCTTGACTCCTCTGCCTTCTTCTCCCCTTACCAGTCTGGTTTTTGGAAGTCACACTCAACAATTATCTCCCTTCTAAGGCTCACTGATGCCATCCTCTCTGGCATGGACAAGGGGAACACCACCTCAGCCATTTTCATTGACCTTGCAAAGGCCTTCGACACTGTCTCCCACCCTCTACTTGTATCCAAACTTAGATCAGCTGGTCTCTCCAATGCTGCCACCAACTGGTTTGACTCATACCTGTCTAGCAGATCTTAGTTGGTAACAACTGGACCACATACATCTAATTCCCTTCTGGTCAATACCGGCATCCCCCAAGGTTCGGTCCTAGAACCGGTGCTCTTCTCCATTTTTCTGAATGACCTACCCTCTGCATGCCCACGTACCTCCATTCACATGTATGTGGATGACACTGTCCTGTATGCCTCAGGCCCTTCCCCTGCTATAGTGGCCTCTACACTCCAGGAGGACTTCAACACCATTCAGCTCTGGTTCTGTGCAAACCAGCTGTTTCTCAATACTAAAAAAAATGGTCTTCTTCACCTTCGGCTCACGTCAGAGACGCTCCCGTCTCCCCTTGCCCCCCACCTTCCTCACCCTCGATGGGACCCCCCCCCGGAGGCTTGCACTTCCTTCAGATACATAGGTGTCTGGTGTCTGGCTTGACCAGCACCTTGATTTCTGTATACACATTGACTCCATCAATAAGAAACTCATCCAAAATTAGGAGCCTTATATCGCAACAAGGACTGTATCCCCACACCAACCCGAAAGGAAATTGTTCAGAAGATGATCCTCCCTTTACTTGACTATGGTGATGTGGTCTATGGCATGGCCCCCACATCCTCCCTCTCCAGTCTGGACACACTCTTCCACTCCTTCTGTCGCTTCATCTTGGAATGCCACCCCCACAACTCATCACTGCAACCTCTACAGGTCCCTTGATCTGCCCTCACTCCACGATCACAGGCAGCTGCACTGCACCAGAGCCATAGCAAAATATTGGGCACAGTCCCTTCCACCCTAACTTGAATCCACCCTCTCCACCCAATCACTGCCTGTCTACTCCCTCAGAAGCACTGACACCAGACTGTTTCTTGTCCCACATATGGGGTCAGCTAAAGGACAAGCAGCTTTCAGTTACCACATGCCCAAACTTTGGAATGCATTGCCAAAAGACATCAGACTCACTGGAAACTCTCAGCAGCTCAACCACCACCTAAAAACACACCTCTCTTCCATGTGTTCTTGTTCAAGTTCAAGTTCAAGTTTATTGCAGGAAAGACTCCGTTGGGCAAGCTCATTCACAAGGAGGTCCTGAGGCACATACACATACAGTTTGCAATTACATAGACAGGAGATATAAAATGTAGAACAACAAAGAAAACATATATAATACAAGAGGTATACACAATAGAAGTTCTTATGCTATATATGCAGTACATTCCAGCTTTAACCTTGTCCTAAATTATGCAACACATTTCAGCGTAATAAGTTGAGGGCCAGTTGGTACCTAGGAAGTTGACTTGGCATTGGGGGCCTAGTAGCACCTACATATGTCTTTTAATTTAGAGATACCTAGTGTTTTGTAGGAGTTAATTGATACGATGCTGGTCAGCTTTAGCATGGCTTGTAGTTGGTTCCAAATGTTTGGGAGGACATATGAGACAGCTCTTTGGCCAGCTGTGGTACGTGTCCTGGGAACATCTAGTAGGATAAGGTCAGATTTCCTTAGGGAGTAGGCGCTATGCGAGATGTGTATGAGAGATGTTAAATAGACAGATAGTTTGTGGAGTAGTAATTTGAGGGTCCAAATGCCAGCATGCAGGAGGTGTCTGGTGGCAAGAGAGGTCCATCCAACTGCTGCATAAAGATCACAGTGGTGGGTCCTGTATGCAGAGTTAGTAATGAAGTGAAGAGAACGGTGATAGAGTACGTCCAGTTTAGATAGGCTCAAGGTTGGGGTGGAGATAAAGATAATGTCTCTATAGTCAAGCAAGGGAAGGAATGTTGCTTGGACAAGTCTTTTGCAGGTCACTAGAGAAAAGAGAGTCCTATTTCTAAGGAAGAAAACCAAGCGTGCTTTAAGCCTCTTTGATAGATCCTCGATGTAGTCATTGAAGGAAAGCTTGTTGTCTATCCACATACCTAGATATTTAAATTTAGGTATGACTTCCAAGGGTTCACCTAGGGAGGTAACTATGAACTTTTTAGGTGGGGCAGGTAGGGCACCAGACAAGGCAAGTCTCGAGAAAATCATTGTCTTGGTTTTTGGTTTTAAGAAGCTTGGCATTAATAAGGTTGCTTTCTAACTGGATAAAGTCAGCTTGGTGCTTCCTTGGCTTCAGTTAAGGACGAACCTGATGCGTACAAAACCGTATCGTCTGCAAAGAAATGTATGCTAGAGTTCTTTATGTGGGAGTCAAGATTGTTGATGTACAGGGAAAAAAGGATTGGTCCTAGGATGGAGCCTTGAGGGACTCCTCTGGCAATTGGAAGGGGGCAGATTATCCTTCCTGTGAGATAACTGTTAAACCACTGTAAGGTAAGTGGAGTGGCACCTATGTAGGCAAGACAGGTGATTAGGAGGTGATGGTCTACAGTGTCGAAAGCCTTACTGAGGTCCAGAAAGACTGCACCAGTAACCTTCTTGGTGTCCATAGCATGGATCCAGTCATTAGAGACTTTAGCCAAGGCTGAGATGGTACTGTGCTTTGACCTGAAGCCAGATTGGGCTGGGTTTAGGAGTGAGTGTGCTTCAAGGTGATTTTTTAGCTGGTTGTATATAAGTTTTTCCAGCACTTTGGAGAGAATGGGCAAGATAGAGATAGGACAGTAGTTGTTTAAGTCACAAGGATCTCCTGATTTGAAGAGAGGAATAACATGGGCAGATTTCCAGCAGGATGGAACACTGGCTGTGGTAATAGAGAGGCTGAAGATGTGAAGGATGGGGGCTGTGAGCTGGGCATAGCCTAACCGCAAGAAAAATGATTCAAGGTCATCAGCCCCTGCACTTTTCTTGGTGTCAAGGCTAAGAATTATGTCTTCGACTTCTTTGTAGCTAAACAGGCACAACTGGAAGGGATGAGGTGGAGTAGCATGTGTAGAATCTGGGCTAGTGTTGCTATTCACTCGGCAAGCATATGGGGAGGAGTCGAATGCCAACCTGGCAGTGGCAAAGTGAAGATTAAGTTCTTCGAGGATTCGTAGTTTATTTTCAACCATCCCATCTTTGGCCAGAATCTTGGTGGGAAGGGAGGAAGCAGCAGGATGGCCTTCAATGGATCTCAGTGTCTTCCAGATTTTTTGGGAGTTCCCTTTGGCCTGCTCCACAGTGGAGATGTAGAAGTTTGCTTTAGTAGCATGTACACTTTTAACACAGGCATTTCTGGCAGTTCTAAATGCCTGCGAGTATGCTGGGTTCTTTGTGTGCCTGGCCCTAGCCCATAGCTTGTCTCTATTGGTAAGTGCAGATTTGAGCTCTTGGGTGAACCATGGATGTGAGATTTTCTGAACCCTCATTTTAATAAGAGGAGCATGCTTGTTAATTAGGGTGGTGAGGTTGTCATTTAGGACAGAGACTGTGGCATCAGCAGATTTGGCAAGATATAGGTCTTGCCACCTGATCGTAGCTAGATCGGTTAGGAAGTTTACTGAGTTGAATTTATGGAATGAGCGTTTGATTCTGGATTTAGGGTACTGCTGGGTTTTAGATTGGAATCGTGTACATACAACGATACTGTGGTCACTCATGTTGTTATGGAAAACTGCAGAATGTGAGATTTTATGGGGATATGAAGTTAAGATGACATCTAAGAGTGAACTGTTGGCAGAGTTAGAAGCATTGATTCTTGTGGGTTCAGTTACTATCTGTGTAAGACCCAGCTCATTACAGATGGCTTTTAGGGAGTGGGATTTAGCAGTGAGCCAATCCATATTGAAGTCCCCTAAGATTATTGTTTCTGTGTTAGCAGCCAAAGTTATGGATTTCAACACATTAAGAATTTCTGTGCCTCCTGACGGGGGTCTATAGCCACCAATGATTGTGATGCACTCTGAGGATGGAAGGTGAAGTTTAAGTGAGACAATCTCATATTCCTTAGGCTTAGTTTTACAGGAAATGCTGCTAACATCAAATTTTGATTTGGTGTATACAACCACCCCCCTCGAATCCCTATTAGCCCTAAAGAGCATGAAGCCTGGTATAGTAATTTGCGGATCAGTGTTGGTCTTTTTTAGCCATGACTCGGTAATTATAATCAGATCTGGGTCAGTGTGGGCTGCCCAGACTTGAAGATGATCAAGTTTTTTGAGCAGGCTTAGAATATTGACCATCATTAGTTTCATCCCAGAAGCAGCTGCAAACTCTGACGGAGAAGTGATTTGAGTTGGGGGACCTGGATTTAGTTTGAAATTGCTTGAACAGAAAAGGAGAATTAGAAACATTTTCTTGAGGGCATTTATCAGGTAGAAGTGGGCTCTTCTTGTATGGGTTCTGGTGTGGTGTTCAGTCATTGAGGTACATCTTGCCAGGGCATAGGAGATGCTGACATGGACATTCAAGGCTAGCAGAGGAAGTGCACGGAAAGACATTGGTGAAGGGAGGAGGGCCAGAGGAGAGGGATGAGAATTAACATGAAAACCTGACAGATTAAGAGAAGGGAAGCAATATGAAGATGCAGCAGGAACTATGATTGTGGGTTCCCAGGCTGGGATGACTTCTGACTTAGCATGGATCAGTGCTTTATGAGTCATACTTTTTGCCAGGATTAGAAGTAGAATGATAATGCAGGCCATATTGCCCACGATTGAGTACAGTGATTTGTGTAGAAAGACCAAGAATCCTTCTGGTGGCAGGTCTGTATAACCTGCTAATGGAAAACTAGCCACTTAAAAAAACAAAATAAAAAAAAAAATCTAGGGACATCTAGAGGTGCGCCCAATGCCATACAGCTAACCAGCCTCACTTAGCAGGTCCTTCACATCCATTTGCTGTGCACACAACCTTGAACATGGGCTAGGCATCCACCAAACCCTCCCGCTGCTGGCCTCACCACAGTTATATAGTCATCCTGAACAGCATTTAGGGTTCAGTTATCATAGGTGCCTCAGCAATACCACATTGTCTACTGTATAACCGTTGTTACTTCTAGTTACTTGTTAAGCTTACCTGGGGCTCTCATTCCTGGGAGCCCTGTTAATTCTATTGTTAATCTACTGTTAATTTACTGTCATATGATCTACGTCCTTGAGACAATCCTATAATCTTGTATGCTCCAAGCACAATTCTGTACACTGGAATATTATTATTTATTGTCTGTATTCCACTCCTCTTCCCCCTTCCCCCAGGACACATCTGGAATCGAGCGGTATCTCCACTCAGTATGCCTTCCTGATGAAATGCTTAAATAAATAAATAAATAAATAAATAAATAATATTGACAATTCACTGAACCTTAAGCAACAGTATATTAATGCTGTGTCTAATTCAAATAAAACATTGGGGGCCATTAAAAGAAACATTAAATGTCACAAAGCAGAGATTATAGTTCCACTGTATAGATCATACATTTCATATCACTTAGACTACACTAGTTAACTTTGGTGCCCCTTCAGGAAATCTGACGTGAGAATGATTGAGAAGGTGTAACAATGTGCAAAAAGAATTTTGGTAGAAATTAAGGATTATTCATATACCCAAAAACTGAATATATTAAATCTCTAATCTCTAGAACAGCATAGGAAGAGAGGGGGCTTGCTTCTCTTCTACAATGTAATGCATGATCCATATCTGATGGAGCAGTTGATTTTCAGTATGAAGCCCAATAAACAAAATACAAAAGACCATATGCTGCAGGTTAAGGCCAGAAGATTCAAAGAAAACAAAATGAAGTATTTTTTTCATAGTAAGGGTCATTAATCTGTGGAATAATCTACCTGAATTTGTAGTCACAAGTGAGAACAAAGAGATCTTTAAAAAACAGATTAGACAAATACATGGTTGCTGGTTGGAAGCTCTTTTTTTACTCTTGAGTTAAAGGAGCACTTTTGGACTATAGCCTTATCAGGTCTTTACTGCCATTAGTATAATTAGTGTTATTTGATAATCATATTATCTTACTAGTTTACGTAGATGATATAGTATAATTGTCTACTTCCTTGCTGGGACTCCGGAGGAAATTGAATATTTTTGTTAGATTATGTTTCAGAAAATGCTTTAACTGTAAATAAAGATAAGACTAAACTAGTGATCTTTGGGAACAGAACAAAGAAACCAAAAATTGTATATAAAACTCCTCTATTGAAACAAGTGGCTATTATGATTACCTAGCAGTGAGATTTGCAGAAAATGTTCTATGGAACAAATGTATTGAGTTAATAGAAATGAAAATGAAAAATGCCTTCAGTGCTTTCAAGAAATGTATTCATAAACCAGGGAATGGTTCAGTCAAAGGCATTTTAAGAGTATTAAACATGAAATTAATATTAGTTCAGCCTGGTACATGATTGACCTCTAGCAGCAGCTGGCGGCTCGGCAAGTCTAGATGCCTTGATCGGGGGCAGAGCATGATAGACACCGACGTAAGCCATGGCATCATGTGCACATCACTTCCATGGGGGGCACACATCCAGAAAAACACTGGCCGGTACGACACTGACAAGGGGGTCAATAGGCCCTTACCTCTGTTGGAACAATGCTCAAGGAGGATTCTGACAGGATTGAAAGTATGAGAGACTGGGGAGTGGCTGGAAGAGGGAAATGGCACCAGTTACTGCTCTGTCCTTACCTGGGGGGCAAACCACAGTGCAATGGAGGGTCCCTCTGAGCCTGCCCTGTCTGGGGGTTACTCAGGTGACAGTGCAGGGCCGAGGGGGATAAATAGAGATTAAAAAAAAGAAATTAAAATCGGGAACCTTATATGCAGCAGACGTTTGGGGCTCTTCGAATATTAGATCTCTAGAAATTATTCTAAACAAAATATTCCAATACATCCTATTACTGTACTTCCAAATTAAGTTCCTGCTGAAATACTGAGAGCAGAGATGGGACATTTTTCTTTTTCTTCTCTGGTAAGAGAGAGACATCTAATATTTGCATTGGACCTCTTCTTCTTTCCAGAGGAGCTACTGTCCAGGCAGTGCCTGGAAGAACAAATCAGTTACGCACATCGGGGCTTTATTTTTCCAATTATTAAAAAAATTAGGGAACAATTGTTACCAATGGAATTAGGTAACTTGTTATATGCAATTTATTTCCATCCCAGAAACAATATGGGCAAGATTAACAAAAGAGATGCGCCAGGTGCAAATGAGATGTGCCAGCGCAAAGAGGATGCAACCACCAAACACAGAGAGATCCACAAAGGAAGGCACCATGGGATGCACCATTCACAACCCCACAGTGAATCATGTGGAAATGGCAGGGTGCAAGTGGAGATGCGCCAGTCCAACTGGGATGTGCAAAACCACCCAGGGGGAGCAACACAGTGAATATGGAGCAAGTCAGCAGGGCATGTGGGAGCAACAGGGGGCCAAGGAGAGAGTAACACAAGACCAATGGGACACACAACAGAGGCCAAGGGCACAACAGTGGCCACAACAGGCACATAATTGAGACAGGGAACAGAGAACAACACATAGAGCCCCAGGCCACAACCCACACAGGCCCATGGCAGGCACACAGAACAGGCACACTACAGCTGGCATGGTGCCACAAAACAGTGTGCAGATACAAAGAGCAAGGTGGAGGCCACTGGACAAGGCCAACGCCACAGGTGGCCATGACTGTGGCCAAGTGGGAGGGATACACAGGGCAACACAATGCCAAACAGTGACTGGAATATCACACCACCACTGTGCCATATACAGCCAGGCCACATCCCCAACCACAGGACACCACACACATGTCCACAGAGCAATAGTGCAGGAGTGCAATTTATGTAGGCCACAAGCAGTGTGGACACAGAGACCAGGGGCAGGGGCATGAGCAGCAGGACATGAGACCCACACACATGCTACAGGCAACAGTGGGGCCGCATGTAGGGCGGCTAGCAGGGGGGATGGAGACCACACATAGCAGGGGGCACACAGAGCCATAACAGGAAGGGGACAGGGAAGAGCTTCTGACAGTACACAAACCCAGGAATGTGGAACAGTGAATGACCACAGACACCATGTCAAATATTCAAAAGATATATATAAAAAACAAACTGAACAGTAAGCAATATAAACAGAAGAAACAGCAGAAACTATGTACACAGTGTAATCCAAGAGGGAAGGGGAGTGAGGGACCATATACAAGTACATGTGTGCAAAAGGGGGGAGGGAGCAGGGACAGCAACATAGGTATGGAGGAGGTGGGAAACAGCAGGCTATATTCATCAAAGAAAGGTCTGCACAAAGAAGGGGGCTACAGGCATGGCTCTGCACCTCTGTGCCCCAACCCCAGATGGCCATGTGGTGGCAACAGAGGACTGCCCCAATGGTTTGATTCAGGTGCCCAAGCATCTGTCAGATGGGCCTGAGTGACCCCTGGATGGCCCGTGCAACTCTCCTGTCCAGGTCCTGTAGCTGGTCCATGGCACCTCCACCTCTAGCTGCTGCATGACGATCCTGGTGTCCTACATCAAGGACACAGAGAACACATACTAAGGACCATGGCAGACTCACAGTCCCCACTGAGCAGTAGCCCACCCCACCAGACAGACAGACAAAGCACACAGAAAGGTGCCATCTACCTGCTCCCAGATGGTCACCATTATGATCCCCAGCAGCAGGCCCCTGAAGCCTCACCTCAGCAGCCTACATGGCCTGCTACCTGGCCTCTGGCCCTGCAAGACACAACAGAGAGATGCCACCATGAGTAGACACATCAGTCCACAAACCCACCCCCAACACCAGTGTGGGCATGCAGTGTAGGTGTACACAGCCAGTGCAACACTGGTGACCATCCATGCAGACCACAGCTGCTCACAGCAGCTGTGCCTGAATCCCCAGAGTGCCCTCCTGTGGATATGCACTGCACACGGTGGTCCCACTCCATGTGTGACACAATATACCCATCCCACACACACCACTGCATAGTGCCCACCTCATGTCACAGGCATGACAGAACACCACAGGGTAGATGCAGCCACAGCCGTGTGTGTGTGTGTAACATAGAAACTTGGACTTTGACGGCAGATAAGGACCACTTGGCCCACCCAGTCTGCCCATTTCCCTACCTACTGGATAAGCTGCAGATTCTAGTTAACCAACAGCCTATTTCCTGCAACCCCCCACTATAAATGCCTTATGTCTGTCCCATGCATGTTTGAATTCCTCCACTGTTTTAGACCCCACAACCTCTCCAGGAAGGTGGTTCCATCGCGTCTACCACTCTCTCCGTGAAAAAAATTTCCTCACATTACCCCTGAGCCGTCCCCTCTAACTTTAAATTGTGCCCACTTGTTCTTACACATCTCTTTTTCTGAAAGATGCTACCCTCCTGGACTTTGTTGATTCCCTTGAGGTACTTAAAAGTTTCTATCATATCCCCCTGTCCCTCCTTTCATCAAGGGTATACATATTAAGCTCTCTCAGTCTCTCTTCATATGGTTTCTGATGTAGACCCTGCACCATTTTAGTTGCCCTCCTCTGGACTGCTTCCATCCTGTCTATGTCCTTGTAGATGAGGTCTCCAAAACTGCACACAGTACTCCAGATGGGGTCTCACCAACTGTCTGTATAGAGGGATAACCACTTCCCTTTTTCTACTTGTGATGCCCCTCCCTATGCATCCCAGTATCCCCCTGGCTTTCCCTACTGACTTCTCACATTGCATACCCACCTTTAGGTCATCTGATATGACTACACCCAGATCCCTTTCCATTATTGTTGTTGTTAGTACCTCCCCTGCTATTGTGTACTCTTCTCCTGGATTTTTATTTCCCAGGTGCATTACTTTGCACTTCTTTGCATTGAATCTAAGTTGCCATATGTCTGACCATTCCTCCAACCTTGCCAAGTCCCTTCTCATCCTTTCTACCCCCTCTTGTGTATCAACTCTGTTACAGATTTTTGTGTCATCATCAAAGAGGCATACCTTTCCTTCCAGACCCTCTGCAATGTCACCTATAAAGACGTTAAAGAGGACTGGACCCAGTACTGAGCCCTGAGGTACTCCACTAGTAACCCCCCTTTCTTCAGAATGTGTTCCATTCACTATTACCTTCTGTGTCCTGTTGTGCAGTCAGTTTCATACCCAGGCTACCACCCTGGGACCCACTCCCAGGCTGGCTAACTTGATTATTAATCTTTTGTGCAAGACTGTGTCAAATGCCTTGCTAAAGTCTAGGTAGGCCATATCCACAGCCCCTCCCTGGTCTATTACTTTGGTCACCCAGTCAAAGAAATCAATCAAATTTGTCTGACATGACCTTTCTGCTGTGAATCCATGCTGCTTTGGGTCCAGTGCCCTTTGTCTCTAGGTACTCAACAATTCTTTCTTTCAGTGATTCCATCATTTCCCCACCACTGAGGTCAAACTAACAGGTCTGTAGTTTCCTGCTTCTGCCTTGCTTCCACTTTGTGAGGGGAATACATCTGCCCTCCTCCAGTCCTCAGGTACCACCCATCTTCCCATGATTTGTTAAAAGTGTGGTTAGTGGTGTCACTAGGTCCTCCTTAGCTCTTTTAGGATTCTAGGTGAACTCAGTCAGGCCCCATTGCTTTGTCCACCTTGAGTTTTAGAAGTTCTTTCAGTACTCTTTCTTCTTTAAAGGGACTGGTATCAACCCCACTATCCAGAGTGCTTCTACTGTTTGGTTTAGGTAACTCCTCCTCTTCTTCTTTTATGAATACTGAGCAAAAGTATTCATTCATTATCTCTGCCTTTTCACTGTCTCCTCTGCCCACCTCCCTCTCCTTTATTAATTCCTATCCCTCCCTTAACCTTTCTATGTTTCCTAATGTACCTATAAAGGTTTTATCCCCTTCTTAACTGAGGTGGGCTATCCTTTCCTCGGTTTGGGCCTTTGCTTTTCTGACTGCCTTCCCCACTTCTTTCTGCTTTAATTGATACAGTTCCCTGTCATGCTCTGTCTGTGATTCCTTATACTTTTGAGATGCAGCCTTTTCTCCTTAACCTTCCTGACACTTCTTTTGGAGCCATAGTGGTTTTTTATTCCGCTTTGTTTTCTTTATTTGTTTCACACAAAGGCTTGTTGCCTCCATGATGGCAGTTTTGATTTTTCTCCATTGTTCTTCCACCCCTCCTTTCTGGCCATTTGCTAATGCATTCCTCAGGTATTCACCCATTTGCCAAAGTCAGCCCTTCTAAAGTCCAGTATCCTTGTATTTGTATGGCTTGTCTCCATGGTTGTGTTTATTGTGAAGCACACTGTGCAGTGGTCGCTTGTTCCCAGGTGTCTACTGACTTCTAAGTTTGTGATCCTCTCACCATTTGAGGGTACCAGGTCTAATATTGCTCCCTCCCGAGTGGGTTCCACCACTAGCTGTCTAAAGCATGCTCCCTGTAGGGCATCGAGAATGACCCTGCTCTTGGATGTGGCTGCAGTCCATGTTGCCCAGTTAACATCTGGCATATTCAGGTCCCTCATCAACAGTATCTCCCCTTTTTCAGCCATTTTGACAATGCCCTCTATCATTTTCTTGTCCATTTCCTCCCCTTGAGAAGGGGGTCTGTATACAACCCCTGTGCGGATTGTGATGCCATTCCCTGTCTCCAATGTGACCCAGAGTTCTTCTTGTCCTCCCTTTACCTTTTAGTTCTGTTACTTTGATCCCTTCCCTTATGTGAGAGTACTCCACCTCTCTTTGCCCTCCCTGTCCCTTCTGTAGATTGTGTACTCCAGGTATGTTGACATCCCAGTCATGGTTCTCCGTGTACCATGTTTCTGTGACTGCCACAATATCCAAGTGTTCCACTTCCATCAGGGCTACTAGCTCTGGAAGCTTGTTTCAAGACTACGGGCATTGGTACTCATTGCCCTCCATTTAATGTTGGCTTTATCCTTTTTTACCCCATCCCTGCTCTTATTGCCCTTGTCCATTTTTCCATTTACTCCTGTCCTGCCCTCTGTCAAGCTCTGTACCTCAGTGATTACCCTACTACCTGCCATGCTTTGCGGGGGGAGGCTTGAACTTTCATGTTTCCAATCAGCACCTCCCCCCTTGGCTAGTTTAAAAGCTTGCCAAGGAAGCCTTTAAACCTGTCACCTAGGAGCGTGTTTCCCTTCCTGGACAGATGCAGACCATCATGCCAGTATAGACCTTCATCTCTCCAGGTGGACCCTTGGTCCCCAATGAAGCCAAAGCCCTGTGCTCTGCACCAGTTTTGCAACCATTCATTAAACCGCATGGTGTGCAGTACCCTAGCCTCACCCCTGCCATGGACTGGCAGCACCTCTGAGAAGGTTACCGTGCTTGCTACCTGTCTGAGGCCACTCCCCAACTCCACAAATTCATCCTGCACTGCACTGATCTCATGCCTAGCTAGGTCATTTGTCCCCAGGTGGACAATGATATCTAGTTTCCTCTCCTGTGATGCTGCTTCTCCAATCCTGAGGATTCACTTCCTGTCCCTCCAAGCCATGGCACCAGGCAGGCACCTTACTTCCCTCTCCTCTCCCTCCCAGTTCTACACCCCTAACAATTGAGTCCCCTATCAGAAGCTGTTTCTTTCCTTTGTGTTGTCCCTTGCCACTCTTTTGTGGGTCGCCTTGTGGATGTCCCAGCATTCTTTCTTGGTCTCCAATGAGGGTGTCATCATAGAGGAACCTTGATTTGCCAGACCAACATATGATTTGTGTAGAGGTGCAACTCTGGGGCTATGCCTCTGTTCCACCACCTCACCCTCCCAGAACCTACTGTGGTCCATCTGCTCTTCACACATGGCAACCTCTGAGGCAGTGGTTGTGGAACTGGTGCTCTTTGGGTGGGGGAGTCCTCCTTAGTCCTTGCCAGTTCAGCCTGGAGGTGGACAACCTCCTCCCTCAGAGCTGACAGTTGCCTGCAAATAGGGCAGCAACGCAGGTTCCAGAATGTTTACTGGAAAATTGCTGCCCCACAGCCAGTGCATTGCATCACTCCCCACATGTCCCTCTTCCTTATAATATACAGTGAGTAATATACAAAATATATATTTTTTTTTTGGTGTGTGTATATTTACGCTTTATGCACTGTGCTGGGTAAGAATATGACAGTTCTGCTCCAAGACCTGTTGAGGAAGTGATGTCAGAACCTTAGCTATAAAGGAAATGCCACAACCACTGGTGACTGTTAGAAACAATCAATTACACCACTGCTCCACCACCCTGGTGAGTACTGCCCTTTATGGTAAGTCAACCAACACCACAATGTACTAGACCACTGCTCCTACACAAACCACTCTACTGAGTCCAGAGATAAAAACAAACTCACTGTTCAGCCCGCAGGACACTTCCAAAATATTGCACAAATAGCCTTCCAAATCCTATGTGTCTAGCACAGAAATAAAGCAACTTCAGTTGTATTACAACCCCTCTGGTTATAAAATTACTACACTTTAATGGAATCCTGCAATTCTTAATGCCAATAAGAAAATAATGAAACTTTCTGTAGAAAGTGTAGCTTACCTTCCTAGTCCCTACAATATTATGTTTTACCAAGTTACCAGTTCCTCAAATGCGTTCTAGTTTGTTCTCTGTATAGCCAATTTCTCAGCTTCCAAAAGGAACAGGCAGGTCCTCTGACTGACTTTACTCTGTGTAGTATGCCTAAACAGAACAGTGATACAAGCCCCACCCAGAATCAATTGATTGACTAGTGACACCTGTGATGTAAGCAGGCATTTCAGTGAAGACAATTTGCTATGTCTGCTTCTAATACACACACAAACCCTTTATCTGAAACCAGGGATAAACTCACTGCTTAACCAGCAGGACACTTCCAAAATATTGCACAAATATCCTTCCAAATCCTATGCGTCTAGCACAGAAATCAAGCAACTTCAATTGTATTACAACCCCTCTGGTTATAAAATTACTATACTTTAATGGAATCCTGCGATTCTTAATGCCAATAAGAAAATAATGAAACTTTCTGTAGAAAGTGTAGCTTCCCTTCCTAGTCCCCTACAATATTATGTTTTACCAAGTTACCAGTTCCTCAAATGCGTTCTAGTTTGTTCTCTGCAGTATAGCCAATTTCTCAGCTTCCAAAAGGAACAGACAGTTCCTGTGACTGTGTGGTGTGGAGTGCCCATGTGAGTATAATGTTGTGATGTGATGTGACCCATCCCAACCCCGCATTTACCTGTGCTGTACAGGGATGAGCGCAACCTACCTGGCCTTGGAAGTGCACCCCTGCATGCATGGCTATGCAGCCACTGAAGACAGGCCCCGTCTCTCCGGCTAAGGTCACCATAACAGTCCTTGCACTGTTCCTCAGTGTGGGGAACCCCTGTGTGCCTCACCAGCAACTGGGCAATGGTGGCCCACACCTATGACTTGGGCACCTGCAGATCCTCACTCCCAAACAGCTGCCTTCCACATGCAGCACCAGGGTGACCAGGTGAAGCAACTCCAGCTCAGACAAATTAATGGCCCTTAGCCCAGTCCTTCCTGCCTTAGGCATCCCAACATCAGAAACAGCACACTGTTGCAAGCACAGTATGTGCAGCAGAAATCCATAATGGCGCTACATGTGCCAGTAGGCTATGTGCATAGCACCGTGCACAGCAACGTGAAGTGAGATTGATCCATCATACACCCATAGGCACATGAGCAATGCACAATGTTATGGTGGGAATGTGGGGCATGGGTCATGACCAGGTTGGGCATGTGTGAAGCTTATGCTGCCGCCATGTTAGTAGCACACTGTTGCACAATGGTACGTAATGCACGATCCGCATACAACACCATCAACCAGCACAATGAGCACCACACAGGGGGCATGCAATGTGCGGACAGACTGCACCACACAACAGGAACCATATGCATGTCCTCGATGCAAGCGACAGTATAGCCACGCACCTGCAGTGTTGCACCATGGGTACATTGCACAGTGCATGCATGCAGCATGAACCGCAACATATGTGCCCAATTCAGGAAGATGCTCTGAATGCAATGTGCATGCACGGGCAGTGAGCCATGTAGAGATGTGCTCAAATCAGCAGTTACGCCGTGCTGATTGAGATGAGCTTAGGGAAATTATGCAATTCACAGACAATGCTCCCAAATCAGTTTAATAACATATTCAGAGGCAACTCAGCTGTTTAGCATCTCCTTAATACTTTCCCAGATCTCATTTGCATGCCCTGATCCACAAAATGCTCCCAACTCAGCCCACACTGAGAATAGGTGCCTGAGAGGATTCACAGCCTTGAAGATGAGTACTTTGTTATTTCTACATGTAATACAGCAGGTTTTGTGAACTGGTATGTGCTGAAGTAAACCTCTGCCTAGAATCAGGCACAGCTCAGGGGAAGGGGATACAGCAGTCTGTAACAGGAATGTATTATAGAGACATCTGCTTGTGTACAGGCCCAGTATCAGTGTAGCCAAGCCACATGTTGAACCTGGCTGTGCACAGCCTGTTGCCAGGCAGCCATGTGCAGGGACACCTGTTGGGTGACATGGTGTGCCACACACTGTCCCACAGGCTGCACCAGTGGGGATGGGAGCATGGCACCAATATGCCTGCACCAACACCATGACATACATAGTGTGTGTCATGGGCAGACAGCTGCATGTGTAGCTGGACATGTGTCACAGGCGGCAAGGCCATGGCCTTGCAGCTGTCCATGGCATGTTCAATGTATATGCCGGACGCAGACAAGACCACCACGACACACCGTGCACCCGACACATGTGCACTGCCTGCAGGCCCTGTCTGACAGGTGCTGGTGTGTCCAAATGCAACCACTGTCGGTTGGTACTGGGTGCACGGGAATCTACATGAGCATGGCTAATGTCTGTCTGTCTGTACACTCCCACAGAAACCATGATGTCAGGAGGCAACAGTGCCACCAGCATAAGGCAGCCAAACTTCATGAAAGATGAGGATCAGGCCCTCATCGAGATATACCATCTCCGGTGTGATATACTGACGGGCAGGGGTGGCAGCCGTACAGCATGGGAGGAGGGTTGGTAGGTGGTGGCCCACCATGTGAATGCCATAGGGATATACAACAGAAACCCCCTTGGAGTGCAGGAAGCATCTGATTGATGGGAAATGGAGAGCAAAGGAGAAGGTGGCCCACATAGAGGCCTCCCTGTGGTGGACAGAAGGAGTCCTGCAGGCGGATGTCCACCTGATCCTCAATGAACAGCTACTCACAGCAACCATTGCCAGAGCCACTGTGGAGGGTGTCCCAGGTGAGGGGTTCCAGACTGGTGGAAGCCCATCACAGCCATGACACATGTTTGGCCACGTGTGTGCCCTGGAAGCCATGCCTGTCCCAGTGTGCTGTGCAGTGTGACTGTGTACCTAGGGGCTGTACCATGTGTGGGGGTGGTGCGTGTGTATCCCATGCTGTGCTGCACTGTGTCACAATGCCCATGCCTGTGGTGGTGCATGTGTGGTGCCACTGCCAGTCAGGCCAGTGTGACACACACACACACACACACACACTTACTTTTGGGTGTGTCTGTCATACCATTGCCACACATGGTGCCATGTGGCTACAGCCTGTCACCACACAGTACCGGTCACAGCAGGTGCATGGCTGAAGTGGTGTGGTAGGCACTGCACAGCTGTGCCACAGACTGTCATGCACACCCATGACACTACACTGTGACACACTGTACATGTCTGTCTGTTTGCATGTATGTATGTCACTGTATATTCTAGTGCACTAACCATGTTCTCCTATCTTCTTTTCACAGCTCCATCACACCTCACAGGTGCAGCAATGGGCATGGCTGTGAAGGACACCCTAGCAGGCGATGATGCAGGCCCGTCACCCAGGGCTGTGGTCACTGCATTGGATGGTGCCATCCCTGCACCATCCACTGCACCAACCCCACCAGACACAGCCCCAGTGGTAGTGGGCCATCAGACCCCTTGTCCAATGCCGGCAGGGTGGCCCACGATGACACCACATGGCTGGGGTGTCTGCTGGGTTTGTCTGATGATGACCCTGCAGATGTAGCAGACATCTCCAATGCTTTCCTTGTGCTTGCATCTGGCACAGAGGGGCCGTACAGTGATGTCACTGCAGATGATGATGCCACACAGAGTGAGGGGGACACGGCCAACAGTGGGACACACAGCACACAGGTACCTATGCGGGTGGCCCCAGATGCTATAGATGGCCCAGCTGTATGTGGTGCAGTTGCAGTGGCTGCACAGCTGCCCACATCAGTGGGTGCTGTGCCCCCTGCATCTGGGCCAGGTGCGGAGGCAGGGCCATCAGGGGCATCCGGTCCAGGTGCTGCAGGGAACATGCATGTACTATTGGAGCATGATGACACCAGCCTTGGATGTGTAGTGGCTGAGCATGGCCAAGGCCCACCCATGCCGCAGCCTGCCATGGCACAACTGCCACCCGTGGATGCCCCGGGGCAGGCTGTATCACCTCCCGCTCATCAGCAATGCCACCATGACTCTTCACCCACCGACAACATGAGGGCTATGTCCACCTCCTGCGTGACAACATGGAGGGGCAGGCGACCCCCCGTGTGAAGTTCAGGAGCCACAGGACAATGATGGTCCTGGAGCATGAGTCTGCAGCTGCATGGCATACCCAGAAGTTGACAAAGGCACACCTTCTGCAGGTGGGTATGACAGCAGCATTGGAGCAGGTTGCAGCTTCTGCAGAGGTGGCATGTGCATCTGTTGCACTCCACGGCCATCGGACACCCAGGAGCACCTCCCGCACACCCAGGCAGTGGCTTCTAAACATAGAAACATAGAAACATAGAATGTGACGGCAGATAAGGACCGCTTGGCCCACTCAGTCTGCCAATTTCCCTACCTAATGGATAAGCTGCAGATCCTAGTTAACCAGCAACCTACTTCTTCCTACCCCAACCCCCTAGAATTGCCTTATGACTGTCCCATGCATGCTTGAATTCCACCACTGTTTTTGACTCCACAACCTCCTCCGAAGGCCGTTCCATGCATCCACAACCCTCTCTGTGAAAAATACTTCCTTAAATTACCTCTGAGCTGCCCCCTTCAAATTGTGCCCCTTGTTCTTGCACACCTCTTTTTTGAAAGATGCTACCCTCTTGTGCTTTGTTGATTCCTTGAGAGCTTCAGCGTTTCTATCATGTCCCCCTCTCCCTCCTTTCCTCGAGGCTATACATATTAAGCTCCTTAAGTCTCTCTTCATATGTCTTCCGGTGCAGACCCTGCACCATTTGAGTGCCCTCCTCTGGACAGCTTCCATCGTGTCTATGTCTTTGGAGTGGGTCTCCAGAACTGCATGCAGTACTCAGATGGGGTCTGACCAGCTGTCTGTACAGAGGGATAATAACTTCCTGTTTTCTACTGGTGATGCTCTCCCTATGCATCCCAGTATCCCCCAACCCTCCTTGCTGCCCTCTCACATTGCTTGCCCACCTTTAGGTCATCTGATATGACTACCCCCAGGTCCCTTTCCATTTTTGTTGTTGTTAGTATCTCACCCCCCATTGTGTACTCTTCCCCTGGGTTTTTGTTTCCCAGGTGCATTACCTTGCACTTCTTAGCATTGAATCTAAGCTGCCATACATTTGACCATTCCTCTAACCTTGCCAAGTCCCTTTTCATCCTTTCCACCCCACCCTGTGCATCAACTCTGTTGCAGATCTTTGTGTCATCTGCAAAGAGACATACTTTTCCTTCCAGTCCCTCTGCAATGTCGCTTATAAAGACATTGAAGAAGACCAGTCCTAATACTGAACCCTGCGGTACCTCACTAATAACCCCTTTCTTCAGAGTGGACTCCATTTACTATTACTCTCTGTGTCCTATTCTCCAGCCAATTCTTTACCCAGGCTGTCATCTTGGGATCCACTCCCAGGCTGGCTAACTTGTATATTAATCTTTTGTGTGGGACTGTGTCAAATGCCTTGCTAAAGTCTAGGTAGGCCATGTCCACAGCCCCTCCCTGATCTACTTTGGTCACCTAGTCAAAGAAATCTATCAGATTCATCTGGCATGACCTTCCCGCTGTGAATCCATGCTGCCTTGGGTCCTGTGCCCCTTTGGTCTCTAGATACTCGACAATTCTTTCCTTCAGAAGTAATTCCATCATTTTCCCTATCACTGAGGTTAAACTAACAGGTCTGTAGTTTCCTGCTTCTGCCGTGCTCCCACTTTTGTGAAGGGGAATCACATCTGCCCTCCTCCAGTCCTCGGGTACCACCCCATCCTCCCATGATTTGTTAAAGAGGGTAGTCAGTGGTGTCACTAGTTCTACCCTTAGTTCTTTTACAATTCTGGGATGAATCCCATCAGGCCCCATTGCTTTGTCCACTTTCAGTTTTAGAGTTCTTTCAGAACCTTTTTCTGTAAATGGACTGGTATCAACTTCTGTATCCAGAGTGTTTCTACTGTTTGTTTTAGGTACCTCCCCTCTTCATTTGTAAATACTGAGCAAAAATATTTGTTTAGTATCTCTGCCTTTTCACAGTCACCCTCTGCCCACCCTCCCTCCCTTTATTAAGCCTCACTGTCCCTCCCTTGGTCTTCCTTCACTCCCTGATGTACCTATAAAGGTTTCTCCCCTTCTTAACTGAGTTGGCTATCTTTTCCTTGGTTTGGGCCTTTGCTGTTCTGACTGCCTTCCAGCTTCCTTTTGCTTTAACTGATACAGTTCTCTGTCCTGCTCCTTCTGTGATTCCTTGTACTTCCTGAATGCTTTCTTTTCTCTTGAACCTTCACTGCCACTTCCTTTGAGAACCATAGTGGTTTCTTACATCGTTCATTTTGTTTATTTGCTTCACACAAGGCTTGTTACCTCTGTGATGGCAGTTTTTATTATTCCCCATTGTTCTTCCACCCCTCCTTCCTGCCCATTTGCTAGTGCATTCCTTAGGCACTCACCTATTTTGGCAAAGTCAGCCTTCCTAAAGTCCAGTACTTTTGCCTTTGTATGGCTTGACTCTATTGCTATGTTTATTGTGAACCATACTGTTCGATGGTCACTAGTTCCCAGATGGATACCCACTTCTACATCTGTGATCCTCTCTCCATCTCTATTTGAGAGAACCAGGTCTAAGATTGCTCCCTCTCGAGTGGGCTCCAATACTATTTGTCTAAGGCATGCCCCTTGTAGGGCATCTAGAATAACCCCACTCTTCGAAGTGGCTGCTGCAACTACACTCCAGTTAACATCTGGCATATTCAGATCACCCATCAGCAATATCTCACCTTTTTCTGTCATTCTAAGTATACTTTCTATCATTTCCTTGTCCATTTCCTCCCCCTGAGAAGGGGGTCTGTATACAACCCCTGTGCCAATTGTGGTGCCATTGCCTGACTCCAAATTTACTCACAGTGCTTCTTCTCCTCCCTGTTTACCCTTTTGTTCTGTTGCTTTGATTCCTTCCCTTATGTAAAGAACTACTCCTCCTCCTCTTTTACCCTCCCTGTCCCTCCTGTAGATAGTGTATCCTGGTATGTTTACGTCCCAGTCATGGTTTTGTGTGTACCATGTTTCTGTGACTGCCACGATATCCAGATGTTCCTCTTCCATCAAGGCCACTAATTCAGGAAGCTTGTTACTCAGACTACAGGCATTGGTACTCATTGCTCTCCATTTTTTGATGGCTTTACCTTCTGTTGCAGCATCCCCCACTGACCTTTCTACCTCGGTCTTTTTCTCATTTAGTACCCTGTTTTGTAGGGAGATGCTGGGATTTTCCTGCTGCTTATCAGTGCCTCCCCCCTTGACTAGTTTAAAAGCTTGCCAATGAAGCATTTAAACCGATTGCTCGAAAGACTTGTTCCCTTCCTGGACAGATGCAGACCATCCTGCCAGTATAGGCTGGTGTCCTCCAGGTGGAACCCCAGTCCCCAATGAAGCCAAACCCCTGTGCTCCACACCATTTTTTCAACCATTCATTAAACTGCATGGTGCAAAGTACCCTCGCCTCACCCATGCCATTGACAGGCAGCACCTCTGAGAAGGATACTGTATGTGCTACTTGACTTAGCCCCCTCCCCAACTCTACAAAGTCCTCCTGCACTGCTCTAATCTCATGATGAGCCAAGTCATTTGTCCCTAGGTGGACAATGATGTCCAGCTCAGACTCCTGTGCGGCTGTTCTCGTGATCCTGAGGATGCGCTTCCTGTCCCTCCAAGCCATGGCACCAGGCAGGCACCTTACTTCAGTTTTCCCTGCTCCCCCCAGTTCTATCCCCCTAATAATTGAGTCCCCCACCAGGAGCTGCTTCCTTTCCCTGTGGTGTCCTCTGCCTCCTTCCTGTGGGCCTCCCTTGTGACAGTTGTCCTCAGCCTCCTTAGTCTCCTCTGTGGGTGCATCCATAGGGGAGCTATGCTCCCCCAGAATGGTGTATGGATTGTGGAGTAGAACAACTGACTGGGTGTGCCTCTGTTCCACCATCCTCACCCTCCCTGAGCCCACTGTGGTCTAACTGCTGTGCTTTCTTCGCAACCTCTGAGGTAGTGGTGGTGGCTCTGGTACTCCCTGGATGGGGGAGGTTCCCTTCCTACTGTCCAGTGTGGCCTGGGGGAAGGTTCCCTTACTACTGTCCAGTGTGGCCTGAAGATGGGCAACTTCCTCCCTCAGGGCAGAGAGTTGTCTGCAAATAGGGCAGCATCTCAGCCTCCAGAAAGACTCCCGGAAGACTGCTGCCCCACAGCCATTACATTGCACTACTCCCCACATGTTTATCTACTTTTTGTGTGTGTGTGTGTGTGTGTGTGTGATTGGTTTGTTATATAGAAATATATATATTATACAATTGTATGTATGCTTATATTGTCAGTGCAGTGTGCTAGAGAGGATATGACAGTGATATGACCTTGCACTCTTGAGAAATGATGTCAGAACCCCAGGTATAAAGGAACTATTTCCAGAGGTGGGTGGGGTGAGGGGGGGAGGGTTGGGCCTAAACTGTGCCCTCATGAAACAATCAGCTAAAAGCTCTGACCCACGGCTGAGATGAGTGCCTTCCTGTCAGCAAGATGCCCTACACAGCAATTCGACAGAGAAAATACCCTGCTAATCAAACAGAGAAAAATCCAGACATCCAAGTCAGACACAGGTAAACCTCCCCAGCCCCAAAACAGCCTGGTGGTTTGTGCTCTGAAAGCAGTCAGCTCCAAAATAAGTCAGCTGTGCTTTAAACTCTTCCTGCACTGAAAATCTTAAGAATTGTAACAAAAGTAAAGCTAGATCCACCTCCCTCTGTTGCTTGAAAGACTGTCTTTTCCTGATAATTCTAAGTTCCTTATTTCACCTTTCAGTTAGAAGTAGCCTCCACCTGCAGGATATCTGCTACAAACCAAAGACAATTGTAAGGTTCACCTCCCTCTGTTGTGAGCACCTGTTTTCTTGCAAATCCTATGTTCAGTATTGCAGCTTCTGGTGGAGCTTTTGCTGCTGATGCCGTTGCCACACATCACAATGCCCAGGGTCCCCAGAACAGACATGGCTTGTGGGGTCACCACACCGGTGAGCACCCATTCATGGTCTCATTGTAGAACCTCTACAAGGATATTGGCTACACCCCCTGTGGCTGGTGGTGCAGCAGCTGCATCCACCAGTCATGGAAGACACTGGCCACATGTCCATGGCAGCCATGGTGCCACCCTGTGACATCCAGGTCACTGTTCCAATGGCAACTGCACATTCCACCACTGTGTCCTGCATGCCTGGATGATGATGCCTGAGGTGGCATGTGTGGCAGGCACCTGCCTCAGTGCACCGACACTGTGGGACCCCCGTGCAGTTCCACCTGTGTGTCTGTGTGTACCACTATTGTGCCATATGGCATGGGCATGATGAGTGCAGTCCAGTGTCTGCTGCACCTGTGTACCAGCTGCAGTGTACACTGATCCATACCATCCCTGGCATAGTCATGGTGGCAAATGTATGTGTTGTGAGATGTGTGTGTGTGCATGCATGCACCTGTGTAGGGCTGTCTGTGTGCTGTCCTGTATCCATCATGCAATTCACAGCTCTGTGACTACCTGTTGTCAACAATGTGCACCTCCAAGATACATACCTCCGATACTCACCTGCAGTTCCTGAAATGCTTCTCCACCAGCCTGCATCTGTACTGCCTCACTCGTGCTGCCAGCCATGGGTCCCAGCGGCCCATTGGTGGTCCAGTGTTGGGGTTCTGTGTCACTGCTTCATCCTCCCCACCCTCCTCCTTCTCCTCCCCAGAACTGTCACCCTCACTCATCTAGACAGGTATTCCACAGTCAATGGCCTTGTTGTGTAGCATACAACAGGGCAGGATTATGCCACACACCTTCTCAGGGCTATGCTGTAGGGCCTGAACTGACCTACAAAGGCACCAAAAACGCATCTTCAACATGCCAAAGATGCGCTCTGATGGCGCGCATAGCAATGTGTGGTTCATTATACCACTTTTCAGCCTCTGTTCTGGGTCATCAGATGGGGGTGAGGAGCCAGGGCCTCAGTGGGTATGCAGCATCACCTGTGAGGGGGGAGGGTGGCTGTTAGTATACTGGTCTCATGTGTGGCATGCCCCCATTCTCTTCTCCATTCTGCACTGGTGCGTGTGCCAGGTGTCCACCACTGCCTGTGCCTGTCCCTTCCCTGCATTCTTACCCCCTGACACCAATGGCTGTTGCTGGGTCTGAGCCCTTTGTTGGCCCCAGGCCACCAATGCCATTGGGGTCACATGTGCCATGCCCATCATTGCCCCGCCAGTGTGCTTTCTGATGCTGGCAGTTGTATGCTTGTGTTGTGCATGTCCCTGCCACACATGCCCCCCATGGCACTGCACCACACTTTCTGTGCATTGCACATGTGCCTCCCATACCTGCTGGTGTCTGCCTGTGTACCCTTGCACACTTCCACTGTCCCACGGCTGCTGTGCATTATGTGCAATCTGCATGGTGCTCTCTGCACACCCCCCCATCCTGGCTTTGGTGCCCTGTCTTGCAGCTGGTTGCCATGTCCCATGCACCTACTAGATTGCCACCTGGTATGTCCCTTGCCTGGAATCTCTGGTAGAGGGCCGACTATTGCCATATGAAGGCACCATATGTGCTCCCAGGGTGTGTGGCACAGATGTTGCTGATGCACCCTGTGGCATTGCACACCACCTGGCAGGTGACTGAGTGGTATCCCTTGTGGTTGATGTATGTGATGGCATCATCGCCGGGTGGTGCGTGGGTTGCCACATGGGTGAAGTCAATGGCCCCTATGACACCTGGCATGTGTGCCACCCTGTAGAACCACTGCATGGCTTCTGTCCACTCTGCCTGTGTGCTGGGGAAATGGATGTATTCCAAAGCATGTGGTAGCAGTGCAGTGAAGAACAGTGTGAGGAGGTGGGAAGTGGAGGCCTGTGATACACCAGTGGTGTCCCCAGCTGGCCTCTGGTAGGTTCCCATGATGAGCAAACACATTACTGTTGCCACCTTGGTCTCCATTGATATGGCATGACAACATGCAGTGGGTGCCTGCATTTCTTCATGGCACAGCTCACAGAGCTGCATCAGAATGTTCCTGTTCAGGTGATATCAGCATATTGTCTCCATATCTGTCAGCTGCTCAAAGGACAGCATGTCACAATATCACCATGGGGCAGGCTGTCTACGGTGCCTTCCACCTCCCCATCTTCTCATCCTCATTAGTACTCTGACCATTGTGAATGGTGCTGCATCCATGCTGGTGGTGGTGTGCTCTCTCTCTCTCTCTTTGTCTCTATCTCTTTCTGTCTCTCTCTCTCTCTCTCTCTCTTCCTCTCTGTCTGCCACCATGCTGGTGCTGCTGTTCTGCCGCAGACCTGCTGGTGGCTTGCACTTAAGTCTGCTTCTTTTATACTTATTTTTTCATGGAGCATTTGGAACTTGTGCCGGGTTTACTATCTCATTGTGACTTCATTTTGCACTGTGAATCACTTTGAACTGTGTATGCTTGTGTACTCCCCCTCTAGATGCACTGCATAACATTATTATGTGTCTACAGTGTATCAGGTTTGGCGTGATGCATTGGGGATGCACCAGCAATTCCACCCTATCTGTGAATCACTTCATGGTGCATTTGTGGTTTGTGCAGGCACATCTCATTTGCACTCGGTACATCTCTTTTGTGAATCCTGCCCAGAGAAGTTAAAACTAAGTGCAGGGACATGGCAATTACCATGGACCGAACTAGAATTAACAGTCTGAAGTTATATCAATGATGCAGAAGTAGTAAAATACATCATAGACTTGAATTTTATTTATCCCATCTCTCAAATCCTCATGAGTGGGACATTATAATTAGGTTTAGATTGGAGATTTACAAATCAAATTATATATATTTTAAACAATAAAAACAGAGTTCTGAAAATGTGGGCTGAAAGTACATGAAGATTTGACACATGGGGAGCCAATCAAGTAGAGGAGTGCTGCTTTTTAGCAGGAGGCTGGGCCTTAAATACCCCAGCCAACTGCTCTGATCAGGAAGCAGGAGGGAGCAGAGGGGCAAGATTGCAGGCACAAGCTTATGCCGGGGATCAGGTTGAGGACCAGGAAGGACAAGAAGATGGGCGAGGAAGGATCACGACATTAGCCAACAGAGGAAAGTGGAAATGAACAGCAAGACAGGACTTACCTCTGGGCAGTTCGCCTGGCAAACTGAGGTAGGAGCTGCTGTCAGGTTGCTGCTTGACACTGGACTTGTGCTCAGCCAGCATTGTTGCTTGATTTTTCTGCTGGGTTCCCAGGATACCAATTGTGAAGGGGGACCCAGCCTCAATAAGGAAATGGCTTGGCACTGATGTGGCTCCTAGGGGAGCCAATCGAGTGGAGGAGCACCTCTTTTAAATGGGGGCCAACCTTAAATACCCCATGTCACCACTCTGATCAGGATTCAGGAGGGAGCAGAGGTGCAAGCTTGCAGCCACAAGCTTGTGCCAGGGATTGGGCAGAGCAGTGGGAGGGATGAGAAGAAGGGTGAGGAAGGACCATGGCATTAGCCAATGAGGAAAAGTGGGAAAAGGACAGCAAGAGAGGACTTACCTCTGGGCAGTTGGCCCTGCAAACTGAGGGATGAGCTGCTGTCAGGCTGCTGCTTGGTGCTGGACTTGCACTCAGCCAGCATTGTTGCTTGATTTTTTTCCCACCATCCCACTCCTTACCACCACCTTATTAAATGCTCAGGAAAAACCACTCCCTGGAGTGATTGGCCAACCGGATGCTGAGGAGGGGGAGCTAGTAGTGTTTGTAAATAAATTATTCTTATCTGTTGCTTGGGGGCTCTCTAGATGCTGCTTGTAAAGTGCACTATAGGAAGGACATGCAACTGAACTAAGGGTCAGATGGAGGTAGGTATAAGCAAGGGATACAGGAATTGTGAGGGTAGTGTGAAATATAGCAGACTAATAACTAGGTCAGGTGGAGAAGAAAAAAAAGATCTGCGGGTGGGAGAATGGAACAGAGGGAGCATAGAGGGGTGGGGCAAAGGATCCAAGGTGGCAGACTGGGAAAGACAGTGGAAGAACAGGGTGGGGGCAGGCCTGAAAGAGGATTGGGGCAGAATGAGGGAGAAAGGGACCAGGGAAGGGGGAGCAGAAGACATAGAGGAGAAAGGATCATGGGTTGCAATATCTGTGGGGTGGCCATATTTATGGACACCCTGAGGTGAATGGGGGGTGCCCAGTCTGTCTAAGGCTGTGATGGTTAGAGAACAAAATCTTAAGGCTAAGGGAGGAAGTTTCACAGTTGATGAGAAGACAGGTTCAAATCAGAAAGAGAAGGGAGAGGGGAGGCACAGTGCGCAACCAGAAGAAGATAAAAGATGTGGAGGATGGGGGAAAGCTAGGATGGGAGATCACAGTGGTGGCACAAGTACAGGAGAAAAGGGTGGAAGAAGATTAGGAACAGAAATACAGGTTGTAGGTAACATAGCAGGCTCAAACGGGAATGGCCACTGGTAAGGTATTCAAAAGGAGGGAAGGGGGATGGGGACAATGTCCATTGGAATATTGAATGGCTCAGCTAGGGGAAGGGGGAGTAATAGGAGCAGCAAATGAAGAGGGGTAGGTAGGGCTGAGTACAGGGGAGAGTGCTGGGGAAGGAGAAACAGAGACAAAAGGTGGGAGCAATGTACAGGAGGATGAAGGAGTGGAGAAGGGGAAGGGAGGAAGAGAAGAAGGAGGTGTTTTGATATTAGGGGACTTGATACTAAGAGGCATCAGGTGGGGCAGCAGAGGGGAGAGACAGAGCAGAATCTGGGTGGAAGTGATGCCAGGAATGAAGGCGGAAAGGGTAGGGCAATCAGTGGAAAGGTATGCAAGCAGAGGAAGGGACAGATCTCACCCAGTAATACTCCTGGAGATGAATGACCTGGCTGATGGGACAGTAGAGGATGTAAAGGGGAGGTCTGAGGAACTGGGACCTCTTTGCGAAGAAGCAGGAAGGTCAGTCGCCTTCTCGGAGGTATTACTGTTCCTAGGGCTAGTATACCAAGAAAAAAGAGAATACAGGAGTTTAATGAATGGCTGGGAACCTAGTTTTGGGAAGAGGGGTACAGGCTGGTAGGAGAGTGGGGGGAACCTGGGAGAATTGTAGACTTTATGCAAAGGAAAGATTGCACCTAAATGGAAAAGATAAAAATGTAATGAAGGAAAGGATAGAGGAGCACATAGAGACACATTTAAACTAGGTGGGGCGATAGCAAGATGGATAGAGGAGCAGAGGCCTAGAGTTGTGAGACCAAATGGGTTTACCCTCCCCCATAATAGTTTGGCAACATGAGAAGGAAATACTAAGGGATCAGACATAATGGGAGTGGGGCAAGGGGAGTCAGGGACAAGGGCTGGAGGGTGGTAACACTAAATGTAAGGAGTCTGGGGAATAAGGAGGTGGAACTATAGGCCCTCATGGTGCAGGGGAGTGTGGACTTGGTGGCTATAACCAAAACATGGGCCACCCAAATCCATGACTGAGACATAACCATTCCGAAGTACAGGCTATACCGAAAGGATATGAAGAAGGGGAGGGGGTAGTGCTATACATAAAGGATGGATTAAAGTGTGTACGGGAAGAGGGTGAGGAGGGGGTTGCTGAGGCTCTGTGGGTACAACTCCAGGATTCCCAAAAAAGATCACTGATGTTGGAGGTGGTATACAGGCCACCATCCCAATCTGAAGGGGAGGACAGGGTACTGGCAGAGCAGATCAGGAGGAACTGTGGAAAGAGGGAAGTGGTGATGGTAGGGGATTTCAGCCTGCCAGGAGCAGAGTGGGAAATGCCTACCACAATATGTAGAAAGGAGCGGGTAATGCTGGAAGCATTTCAAGATAACTTTCTGGTACAGTTGGTCAGCAAACCAACTAGGGAAGGGAACACCCTGGACCTCATGCTGATGAATGGGGAATGGGTTAGGGACATGAAGGTGGAGGAACCACTCGGGGGGAGTGACCACAGGACAGCCTGGTTCCAGTTGCAGTTGGCTAAAGAGAAAGGTGCATCTGACACAAAGGTGCTGGACTTCATGAACTCAAACTTTAGGAGGATGGAGGTGGTGGTGCAGGGGTTTCTGGACAGGATTCAGCTAAATATGGACACACATCAAAGGTGGGACCTGATAAAATGGGGGTTAATGGAGGCAACGGATATCTGCTGCAGGGTCCAGACTAAAAGGGCCAGGGGGAAGAAACCCAGCTGGATAAACAAAGGAGTGTTAGATGGGGTGAGGAGGAAAAGGGAAGCATATAAAGAGATTCAGAAAATCAGTAAGAGAAGAGGATATGGAGGTGTATCTGAGAGAAGTGAAGGAAGTGACCAAAGTGGTAATGGCAGCAAAGGCATTAAGGGAACTCAGACTGGTGCAAGGCATTAAAAAAGGGGAGAAGGACTTCTTTAGGTACATCAGGGAGAAAAGAAGTTGCAAGGACCAAATTGTGAGAATTTAGAAGGAAGGGAGATGGGCGGAAGAGGGGGGTGAAAAGGCAGAGGTGCTTAATGACTACTTCTATACAGTCTTTATGAAGGAGAAGTACCCATAGTAGGAGGCGGGATTGACAAAGATAGGGCTGGGGTGATGGATGGAGAAATCATGGTGGAGAGGGTGTGGGAGGGGTTAAGGGCATTGAAGGTAGACAAGTCACCGGGACTGGATGGGGTGCATCCAAGGGTACTGAAGGAGCTTGCAGAGGTCCTGGCTGGCTCCTTGGCAGACTTAATTAATACATCTCTAGATTCAGGGTGTGTACCACAGGATTGGAGACTGGCTCATGTGGTTTCCCTCTGCAAGGGGGATCCAAGGACAAACCCCGGAACTATAGGCCAGTAAGTTTGACGTCCATGGAAGCTAATGGAGACCATCCTAAAGGAGAGGCTAGTGGAACTACTGGAGGTCAGTGAGGTGCAGGACAGGAGGCAGAATGGCTTCATCAAGGACAAATCATGCCAGACCAACCTAGTGGACTACTATGACTGGGTGACTAGGCAGATTGGGCCATGTAGTGGATATCCTGTACCTTGACTTCAGTAAGGCCTTTGATTTGGTACCACATGGGAGACTAGGAAGTAAACTACAGGGTAGAGGGACAGGAGTAAAACTAGTGAAGTGGGTGGAGAACTGGCTAAGGGATAGGCAGCAGTGGATGGTGGTAGGAGAATAGTTCTCATTCCCCAAACCTGTGACTAGTGAGGTCCCACAGGGGTCAGTGTTGGGTCTGGTGCTGTTGGGCATATTTATTGCAGACATCTCAGTGGGCATCAGCAGCAAGATCAGTCTGTTTGCAGATGACAACAAGATGGGAGCTGTGGTGGATGACCAGGAGGGGTGGTGGGGGGCTACAGGAGGATCTGGCATGGCTTGAGGGATAATCAGGCAGAAGGCATCTCAGGTTCAATGCAAAGAAATGCAAGGTGATGCACCTCAGAACAAAAAATTTGAGGAAAAGCTGCCATCTAGGGGATGTGAGGTTAGAAGTCACAAAGGAGGAGAAGGATCTGGGGGTGCTCATCATGGGGGCTATGAACAATTCTACACAATGCAGGAGGGCAGCAGCAAAGGCCGACAAAATGTTGGTATGCATAGTAAGGGACATAACCTCGAGAAGAAGGGAGGTAATTCTGCCTTTATACAGATCATTGGTTAGACCTTACCTGGGGTACTGCATACAGTATTGGTACCCATACCTACAAAAGGACATTAGGCTGCCAGAGAGGATGCAGCATAGGGCAAAAAAAAATGTTTCAGGGTCTGGGAGAGTTGCCATACGAAGACAGACTGAGGGAGCTGAACATGTACTCTCTGGAGGAAAGGAGGGATGGGGGATATGATTGAGACCTTCAAATACATGACAGGGATAATCAGGACAGACATAGGGGTTCTACTCAGAAGGAGGGTGGGGAGGGACACTAAGGGACTTGACATGAGATTGGGGGGTAGATTCAGGAGGGAAATGAGGAGCCATTTCTTCATGAAAAGGGTGGTGGCAGCATGGAATGGACTACCAGCAGAGGTGGTGACATGTAACACTGTGGAATGATTCAAGAAGGGGTGTGACTTGGCAAAGGGGAGGGCAAGGGGGAGGGACAGCTGCTGAGTAGGGGAGCTAGCTACAGACTCGAGCAGACGTCTATGTCCTTTATACTGCAGCAGAAGAGAGTTTTAGATTGTGCCTGTACTGGCCATTGTGCCTGTACTGGCCAATTTGTGTCTTCCTTCTAACCAAATAATCAATGTATTGTTTGATTCAAGTGATGTAGACACATTGCACCATTTATTTACATTTTTGAGTACTTTCAACTTATAATGATTCAATTAAATTCAATAATTTTTTATTGTTTGGCTTATTAGGCCTTTACAAAATCTAAAAACATATCTAAAATAATTGACAGAACAAAGAAAACAAGTACACATTAAAGGTTGCAAGGGAATACACATTAAAGGTGTCAAGTGCAAAAAGTCACATAGCATATATTATTTCTTTACATATTTCAAAGTTAGAACAATATTGCACAATTCATGTTATCCCAGATCACTCTAATAATTAAGGATAAGGATGTCCTACATAAATACAACCTGTTAAACTCAACATAAGAATGAGATTGAATCAATTACTTAACCATATTATTCTGTTAAAGAAGTATATTAAATATCCTTTTCAATTGCACCATCATTCCCCTAACCATGTCTTGACTTTACATAGAAACATAGAAACATAGAAACATAGAAACATAGAAGTTGACGGCAGATAAGGACCGCAAGGCCCATCCAGTCTGCCCATTTCTTTTTCTACCTTATAAATGTGCCATCGGCCTTTGCTCTGTCAGTGACCTATCTATTCATAGTCATTTGTATTGCTCCCTTATGCCTATCCCATGC
This sequence comes from Neoceratodus forsteri, assembly GCA_016271365.2. Lineage (NCBI taxonomy): Eukaryota > Metazoa > Chordata > Ceratodontiformes > Ceratodontidae > Neoceratodus > Neoceratodus forsteri. The sequence continues at coordinate 288,955,071 of CM057454.1, forward strand.
CTGTTTGAAGCCCTGCACTGTATTCATAGCCACCACTTCTTGTGGTAAGCCATTCCATGCATCTACCACCCTTTCTGTGAAAAAGAATTTCCTCACATTCCCCTTAATCGGCCTCCTCTAATCTCATGCTGTGTCCTCTTGTCCTGCTATTTTCTTATATTTAAACATGTTAGACTCTTTCACCTTGTTTATGCCTTAAGGTGTTTAAATGTCTCGATCATATCACCTCTCTCCTCCTTTGCTCAAGGGTATACATATTGAGCTCCGTTAATCTGTCCTCATATGTCTTCTGATGCAGTCCCTGCACCATTTTGGTTGCCCTTCTCTGGACTGCCTCAATTTGGTTAATGTCCTTGTGAAGGTGTGGCTCCAATACTGCACGTAGTACTCCAGATGGGGCCTAACTTAATGTCTTGTACAGAGGGATTATTACCTCCCTCTTTACGACTTGTGATACTCCTACTAATACATCCTAACACCCCTAGCCCTACCTACTGCTTTAGAGGTCTGCTTGATGATTTTAGGTCATCAGTGATGATGATGCCCAAGTCTCTTTCTTCCTTTGTGACTGCTAGCAACTCCCTCCCAGCCTATAAGTGGCTTCAGGGTTCTCTTCCCTATGTGCATGATTTTGCACTTCTTTGCATTAAATCCCAGTTGCCACTCTTCTGACCATTCTGCTAGTTTATCCAGATCTCTTCTCATTCTGCCCACCCCATCTGGATCATCTACTCTGTTGCAGATCTTGGTGTCATCTGCAAACAGACAAGCCTTACCCTCTAGTCCATCTGCGAGGTCACTAATGAAGATGTTGAATAGGACTGGCCCCAGGACTGATCCCTGAGGTACCCTACTTGTGACTTGCATCTCTTCTGACTGTATACCATTTACCACCACTCTCTGTTTTCTGCCAGTCAACCAGTTTGCCACCCAGTTGACCAACTTCTGACCCACCCAGAGCCTACCTAGCTTATTTATCAATCTTCTATGTGGAACAGTGTCAAAAGCTTTGCTGAAGTCAAGGTAGGCGACATCAACTGCTCCCCTTGGTCCACCACTCTGGTTACCCAGTCAAAGAAATCTATGAGATTAGTTTGACGGACCTTCCTTTGTAAACCCATGCTGTCTTGGATCCTGTGCCCTATGGATTCCAGGTGTTGCACTATCCTTTCCTTAAGGTGCCTCCATAATCTTGCCCACTACTGAGAGTGAAGACTGACCGGTCTGTAGTTCCCGCCTCCTCCTGCTACCACTCTTGTGGGTGGGATCACATGAGCCTTCTCCAGTCTTCTGGGACTCTCCTGTGCTCAGAGACTCACTAAACAATTCTGCTAAAAGCTCTTAGTTCCTCCTTTAGCTCTTAAAATTTCCCCTGGGATGTATGCCATCAGGTCCCATTGCCTTATCCACCCTGAGCTAGCAAGCTCTTGTAGGACCCTTTTGTGAAGGGAGTAGTGCTCACCTCCTCCCCGCTGTGTCCATGATGCTGAGCTGTGGGTCTGCCTACCTTCTCTTCAGTAAATACTGAGCAAAAGTATCCTATTTAGGATAGATGCCTTTAGGGTCCTCCTCCTCACATGCTCCCTTTTCTCCATTAAGCTTAGCAATACCCCCTCTGGACTTTCTCCTTTCACTAATGTATCTATAGAAAGTCTTGTCACCTTCTTTTACTGTCCGTGCTAGTGTTTCCCTCAGTTTGGGACTTTGCCTGCCTTACACATACTACTTCCCTTAGGGCGGTTGGTATGCCTCCTATCTTCATCCGCTGTGTTCCCTTTATATTTTCTGAAGGCCAGCCTTTTTGGCTCTGACCTTTTCTGCTACTGTATTTGAGAACCAAAGTGGTTTCTCTTCTTTACACTTCCTTTTCTGTCTAACACAATGGGATGTTGCTTCAAGTATTGTATCCTTAATGCTTGCCCACTTTGCCTGTACCTCACCTGTGTTTCTTTTTGCCAGGGCTAGCTTTAACTCTGTTGGCCATCTTATCAAAGTCAGCTCCTCTGAAGTCCCATATTTTTGCCTTGGAATGGGATGATTTAGATGTAGTAGCCAAATTGAACCATACCATGTGATGGTCACTGGCCCCAGGTGACCTTCTACCTGGAGATCTGTGATCCCTTCTTTGTTAGTCAGTACTAGATCTAGGATAGCCCTGTCTCTTGTGGGTTGCTGTACCAGTTGTTTGAGGCCCTCCCCTGCAGGAATCCACTATGTGTCTAGTTCTGGCCGATGTTCCTGCTGGTATTGACCAATCTGTATCTGGCATGTTGAAGTCTCCCATTATCAGAACCTCCCTTTAGCTGTCATGTTTTGTATATCTTCTAACAGTAATGTGTCTATGTCCTCCCTCTGGTCTGGGGCCTGTAGACAACCCCAGTTCTTATGGCTGTCCCATTTCCTGTTTCCAGGGTGACCCACAGTTCTTCTGGCTCATTATTGTATTCTGAATTTCTGTAGCTTTGATATTTTCATTAACATGCCAGGCCATCCTCCCCTTTTTGCACCTCGGTCTCTTCTGAACAATACATAGCCAGGTACTGAAGTCTCCCAAGTGTGGTTACTGGTAAACCACGTCTCACTAATTGCTACTATGTCCAGTTTAGCCTCTGACATTATTGCCTGCAGGTCTGGGATCTTATTTCCCAGGCTGTGAGCATTTGTGTACATGATTTTCCATTGGCCAGATTTTGGTGTGTTAGTTGTTGGGTGAAGTTTGGCATTACCCCTGTGCATCGTATGGGGAGACAAACCTTTTTTCTTACCTGGTGATGCAAATGAATGGCAAACACGCTGAATTCCTGTTTGACCACTAGCTGAGGGGGGAGGGGTGTTCTTTCCATTCGACGTATGGGGTGCTGCACCCCTCTCCCCATTTGCTAGTTTAAATATTCTGCAAAGACGTCAAACTTCTGCCCCAATGCACTGACTCCCTCCTTAGTCAGATGCAGTCCATCAAATTTAAAGAACTTTCGCTCCCAGAACTGTTGCCAGTTCCCTACAAATCTGTGACTTTGAGGATTCATTAGAAGCCTCAGGAGTTCTTCTCTCGTAAAGCCTTCAGGTAATGTAAATTGAGACATGATCTGGCTTGAGAAGTCCCTAAACTTAGGGCAATATAACATAGTATGCACTAATGTTTCATAATCTCCTGAACCACAGTCAAAACAGAAATCATGCATTTGGTCTATATTCTTTGCAAAAATAAAATTCAAGTATTTAGAAGAATATAACTCCAGACGAAATTTTGTAAAGATTTGTTTTTCTTTATTATCATTAATAAGTGTTAAATAGTGTTCTAATACATGATTTATTTTATTTATTGAGAACCATTTATGTCGTTTTTATTTTTATTGCAGTCAAATCATCTGGAATTGATAGAAGCTTAATTTTATTGTTCACTATTTTTGCATCATCTTGTGAGATTTTAATATCTCTTAATGAGTCAGTCCAAAGGTGCATAGTATTAGTTTTATTCAAAACATCCAGAAGATCAAGAAGCCAAGATGAAATGTATCCCTTATTATGCCATTCTATTTTTTCTTTTAAGACAATAGTTGTCAATTTTAAATCAGTTTGTCATAATAGTTTAATCCAATAAGTGATTTTAGCTGCCTTCACAAGATAATCTATTTGGATTCTTCCCAATTCTGATCTAATGATGCTAGATGATATATTTTTTGGAACTTGTAATTTAGTTCTGTATAAATATGAAAGATATCTCTCAAGAGTTCCACATTTATTAGTATACCAAACTTCACTAAAATATAACGCAATTGGGGAAATTTTTGCTTCAATAGCTGTTAATATAGGCAATACAGAAAACCCACCATACTGGGAGTTAAACCTCAGTATGGCATTTTTAGATGGTATCATTTTTTTCTACATACATTAAATGAGTATTACTTTTAAAGAAATGGGCAGACTGGATGGGCCTTGCGGTCCTTATCTGCAGTCAGCTTCTATGTTTCTATGTATTACATGAGAAATTATATTCTAAACAGCAGAATGTCTTTACTATGTCAATAGTATTATTATCTATTTTCCAAGTTGTCTTATTTATTCATTTTCCAATAGTCATAATTTTTGTTTTGGAGATATTAATTATCATTTGATTCCTTATAGGATATTCTTGCAACACCTGCAGACATTTTTTAAGGCAATAGGTGAGATTGAAATTAAGGCTAAATCATCTGCATAAAGCAATAAGGGGATAGCTACACCATTAACTGTTGGAGAGTGTGTATTCATTTTTATAAATTGATCTGGTAAATCATTTATAAACAAATTAAATAATGGTGCTAGGATACAGTCTTGCTTAACTCCTAAGTTAGAAGTAAAAGGCTTGGTTAAGTTCCCTTTTAAATTATATCTAATTTTAGCCCAACTTTCAGTATATAGATTCATTATAATTCTTAAGATCTTTGGATGCATATGTAACTTATATAATTTTTTTCCACTGGAGGTTTCTATTGATTTTATCAAAAGTCCCTTTAAAATCGATAAAGCCGATATAAATAGGGATCTTTTTCTTAATATAATATTTCTCAATGATATGATGTAAAACAAATATCTGGTCAATGGATGAGAAACCTCTTCTGAAACCAGCTTGAAATCTATTTAATAAATTTGTATCTTCCAACCAAATATCCAACCTACTGTATGTAAAATAGTTTTAGTGAACATTTTGCTTATACAATCTGTTAGGCATATTGGCCTATAATTTTCTGGGGATGTTAAGCTGCCTTTTTTATGTATTGAAATAATGATATTACCTTTCCAACTTTCTGGGATATAGTTTTCCATAATCAGTTTGTTGAACAAAATAGCAAACAAGTTACATCACCAAGTGATTTCTACCTTGTATATTCCTGCAGGAATCTTATCTGGGCCAGAAGCCTTATTAGATTTTGTACTTTTAATTGCTTTTTCAGTTCCTGATATCGTTATATTTATAACAGAAAAAAAATTATCTTTCTGGTAGGGAGAATCTTGAGTTTTCTGAATCCTCACTGAAAATTATTTTTTTGATAATATTCAATCCAATTTACGAGAGATATATACACATCAATATTTGGACTCCTTTTGCAACAAACTGCCAGAATTTTTTTTCATCTTTTGATCTAATTACCTCCAATATCTTTTCCAAGTTCTTCATTTTGTACATGTATTGTTTATTTTTTATGAATTTTTTATATTCTTTTCTGATTTTGTTAATGTATTTATGGCCTTTTGTACTTGGGATGTTCCTTACTTTCCTTATTGTTTTATAAAAACATAATTTGAATGTTTTGCATTCTTTGTCGAACCAAGTTTCTGGAGTAAAGTTTTTGTGTGGAGTATAGATTATTGGAATTATTTATTGACCTATCTAATAAATTTGATTAATTACTGCACTAGCTTGATGCTGTTGAGAGAACATATACAGGTTTAAATGAGTTTCCCAATGTAAGATATTTTTACTTATTTCATCTTCTATCTTACTACAGTACAAATCACATTAAACTGTTCCACAAATGAGTTGGTTTATCATTCTTTTTTACAGTTGGTAATGCACTGGCAATTCATACTGCATTGCTTTTCATTGTTTAACCAGCTCAAGAGCAATGTTTGTAAAATGCTTTTGCCTCTCAATTGGAATGCATTGGCAGTCCAGTCACAATACAATTGAAAACTGAGTTTGGACTCTTAACAAACAGTTTGTACAGGGCTTTGTGCTGGATCCAGCAACACTTATGCAACTCAGTCAGAAATGCTAAAGCAACTCGTTGGAGGAACAGTTTAATGTGACTTTTACTGTAGATATTATTATTCTTTTTTGATTGCATACTTCAATATTAGGCAAATGAATCAATTATTTTCTTGCTACTTCTTGTGTTTTTATATCTTTATTTAAGAGAAGCTGGACAGGATAATGATCTGGTCTCAAGATAACGTTAAATTCTTTAAAGTAACTAATTGCCATGGAAAAACACAAATAAAGTCTACAGTACTGGTACCTGTCCCTGCCATAAATGTAAAATAATTGGAATTATGTCCTTCTAAAGTCCCACTAAGGATTATTAGGCTAAATCTTTTCAGTAAATTTAGAAAATGTTTTCCTTGTGTATTTGTTACTTTATCCATAAGGGTTTGAAGAACTTAAAATTCTGGGTTGATACATGATCCATTTTTACCAATGCGGGCATTAAAGTCACCCAATAATAAAATCCCAATATTAAGAAAAATAGAAACATAGAAACATAGACTTTGACAGCAAATAAGGACCGCTTGGTGAACCCAGTTTGCCCATTTCCCTACCTACAAGATAAGCTGCAGATCCTAGTTAACCAACAGCCTATTTCTTCCTACCCACCACAAAAATTGCCTTATGTCTGTCCCATGCATTCTTGAATTCTCCCACAGTTTTAGACCCCACAACCTCCTCAGGAAGGCTGTTCCATGCATCCACCACCCTCTCTGTGAAAAAATACTTCCTCACATTGCCCCTGAACCACCCCCCCATCTTCAAACTGTGTCCCCTTGGTCTTGCACATCTTTTTTTCTGAAAGATGCTACCCTCTTGGACTTTGTTGATTCCACTGAGGTACTTAAAAGTTTCTATCATGTCCCCCCTTTCCCTCCTTTCCTCAAGGGTATACATATTAAGCTCCTTTAGTCTCACCTCGTATGGCTTATCTTGAAGACCCTGCACCATTTTAGTTGCCCTCTTCTGGACTGCCTCTATCCTGTCTATGTCCTTGTGGAAATGGGGTCTCCAGAACTGGATGCAGTACTCCAGATGGGGTCTCACCAACTGTCTGTACAGAGGGATAACAACTTCCTGTTTTCTGCTGGTGATGCCTCTCCCTATACATCCCAGTATCCCCCAGCCCTCCCTACTGCCTTCTCACATTGCTTGCTAACCTTAAGGTCATCTGATATGATTACCCCCATGTCCCTTTCCATTTTTGTTGTTGTTACTACCTCTCCCTCCATTGTGTAATCTTCCCATGGGTTTTTGTTTCCCAGATGCATTATTTTGCACTTCTTTGCATTGAATCCAAGCTGCCCTACTTCTGACCATTCCTCCAACCTTGCCAAGTCCCTTCTTATCCTTTCCACACCTCCTTGTGTATCAACCCTGCTGCAGAATTTTGTGTCATCTGTAAGGAGGCATACATTTCCTTCCAGTCCATCTGCAATGTCACTTATAAAGACATTAAAAAAGTACTGGACCCAGTACTGAACCCTGTGGTACCCCACTAGTAACCTCTCTTTCTTCAGAGTGGACTCCATTTACAATTACCTTCTGTGTCTTGTTGTCCAGCCAATGTTTTACCCAGGCTACAACCCTGGGACCCACTCCCAGGTTGGTTAACTTGACTATTAATCTTTTGTGTGGGACTGTGTCAAATGCCTTGCTAAAGTCTAGGTAGGCCATGTCCACAGCCAATCCCTGGTCTACTAAATTTCTTTTGTAATGCATCCTCAATTACACATTCTATGACAGACCAGACTTCAGTTAAATAATAATTAGAATTAGCAGGAGGGATATAACAATTTATTAATAAAATCAATTCTGAGTTCAATAAAATGGTGATACAGATGAAAAATGGGTATAATAAAGCGACATTTACAACACTGATATTATGTCTAACTTTTACAAGCATTGTAATACCAGCCTGAGCTCTTTCCAGTTAGGACATCTATTTGTACATGGGGAGAGGCTTATGTATCCTTCTAAACACAAAGCATCTCTTGCCAAGATTTCTTGTAAGCATATAATGTCATGTTGTAACAAAAAAATTCTCACTTATGTATCAGCCATATTTTTACCAAAACCTGCAATATTCCATGAAATTATACTATCAATTGTACCATCAATTTTTTCATCATCCTTATCTATTTGAGTATTCAGGTATTTAACATAATAAATAATGCTCTCAATACTCTTAACACTTTTCTGATTAGTGAGATTTGTATTATTGCATGAGAGTCAGTAATCAATACTGTCCAAACACTGAAATCTATTAGATAATGGCACATCAGGAACAAAGATTACTTGACTATTTAGTCCATTTTTTCTGTATGTTTGCACCACGCCAAAACTCATTATCATATGGGATATACGATGCAATAGGAAATGAAAATAAGTCAGGAAGGACAGGCCACTCACATAGCAATATTCCTAACTCGTCCAATTTATGGGCCTCTTTCAAAATCCATTTATATAAAACATCATCTCTAACTTCTAATGATATCTGACATTTTGGTTAATAACACCATGTTCCTTTTTGACCCATTTTACACCATTGTACCCAAGTTTTAAACCAAGGTGATTTTTAAGAGTATAACATACCAATTGCATCAAAGATTCCTGGGTTTCCTCTGGACTCTGCTGGATCCCATGCATGGTAAGCAAATATCTGTTGGAATGACTGAGCTTTGGCATGATAGTCCTTGTGGTGTTAACCAAACACAAATCTAAAACATCGATTGGAAAAATTTCCCTTGTTGAAAGCTCATTTTTAGTTCATTTAAAAAGACTGGAAGAGAAATTGAGGATTCAGCATAAAGTCCTAAATAGAATTAATTATGATTTTTCTCCATATCTCTTTTGCAAACTCCAAATTATTGACTACCAAATGGACTGCACCCTGGACAATTTTTGTGTTCCTAGACATGTCAATAATATTATTCCTACATCTGAAAAGTTCTGGATCCATTATTAAGAAATAATCAATCTTTGATAATATGTTCTCAGCTAGTTCAATTTCATTCTGATTTGTGCTGGTTATGGTAATAATACCTTCAGTACCTGTTAGACAATAACCTTTGTCAGTTTCTGTTTTCTTTATGTGGTGATTCCGTATAAGGGTCCAACTTCACATAGTTAGATTCACTAGCGCTATGAGATGGTAAATTAATATTAAAACTGGGCCCTTTAAGATTATTGTCTATTCCTGGTACCATAACAAATGTTTCAGTACTAGAGTCCAACACAGTGGGGCTATTAACTATTTTGGTTTGTCATTCCAACAATAGTGTTGATTTTACTTGCTCTTAAGAAACAGAAGCATCATTAGGTGTCTTCTGAATCTAAATCTGTTTCTGATCCTGATTAGCAACCCAGCAAATTTATTTTTTGTTTCTGCTGTACAGATTTAACCTCTTTTTGTTTATTAATTAAATTATTTTTCTTGTCTACTATTTTTGTGCACATCCTGATTTAAAGTTTTGTCAACTATTTTATTTGTTTTCTTATTATTTCTCTTTTGATCATCTTTTTTTTTTCGTTAATTTTAGAGTCCAGTTTAGACAAAATGATGTCCTCCTTTTGTACCTGTGCTTGTAAATTAGGTACAATTACATCTGAATTTTCAATAAATACCAGAATACTTTAATCCAATGCTATGCTTAAGTCTGCTTTTGCAGAATCTTTAAAGAGTTTCCTAATAAAATTTTCCTGATATGCCATATTTGTTTTCATACTTGTCAGTTCATCTCTAATAATGCAGAGCTGTTCAAATAATAAGACATGTGACATATGTGGCTCATTCATTGCATCTATTAAGTGAGGTGTAAAAGAGGTAGGATACTTTCTGACTCTTTCTAACCATTATCCCTCTCTAATGACTTCCTTTTCCTGCTGCAAAATAGATGCTTGGGCTGCTATTATATCTAGAGTTTTCTCAATAAAATAAGCAGAAGATTTCTCATGAGATTCTTCCAGTGAAGTCTTAGCTACATCAATTCTGGTAACAGGTTCTGGGTGAATGAATCACAGTACCAGTATTATCTACATACCTGACTGGAATTGTTCAGTCACAGTAGGCTCCTACGTCTATTCATCAATACTGTAAATTACTAGATGTTTAAGAAGGAGAAATGTCCTTTTTGCCTTAGTTGGCTCTTTTTCAAAACTGACATAGTTTCTTGGAATATTGAGATTACAGGCCATAGCCACAGTATCTGGGATGGGGGTGTAGGTAACCAGACCAGAACCCAGATGATTCCTGTTTACTGCTGTAAATTTGCAGGATTTCTTATTTTTTTAATATTGCTGTTTCTCTCCAGGTGGGTCTGGCAGGCAGGTTTTAGCCCCCTCTCAGAGGGCTTCTTTCACTCGGACACCCTGTTTCTGATACAGCTTCCCTGGGTGATTCACCAATAGATTTCCCCCATGGTGGGGCCGGAAACAGGAGGGCTTGCTCCCCCCAGACCACAGTCTAGAAGCCCAGCAGTTGCTTGAATTGGTGATTACTGAAGGGACTTTCATGGAGCCTGCCATCCCCATTTTTTGTTTTCTTCCATCCTCAGTTGTGGACATGCATGTATACACATGGAGGTATGCCCACGCTGCAGTCCTGCAACACTTTCCCTTCATGTATGTTGCCCTCAGTCCCAGACTACCCTACTGGCCTCCACCTGGTGGCAGTCTTTCATCAGAAGTGACAACCCACCCACCCTTTGAGAGGAGAGCAGTCCTCTGGATGCATGATCAGCTCACTTCCCTGGATGAACCCTGGTAATCCATGCTCATTCTGAAATCCAGGTTGATGGCATGACATGAGGTGTGGTGTCCAGCACCTCAACCTTCAGATCCACTGAGCCAATTTTCAGGACTTCTAAGGACATTTTCCTCTTGAACACTTCTTATTTTTAGAACTATATAATGACAAAAATGCATTGGCATATTAATCACTCATCATTATTTTAACTTTGTCCTGGAATCTATTATAGAGAGGTGTGCTCTAATTAATAATGTAAGCTGTTGATTTTTTATCATGTTTGCATTTTCTTATTATCATACTGTTTTATATTGACTTGATGTCAAGCAATACACATGAACTTGAACTGGAATGCCGTGTTTCCTGTTGGCATATAATATAATGATCAGCAATACATTTTAACCAATCTGCATCTGGGAACTTATTGTCAAAGTGTGCCATATTCCATGCAATGATAGTCATATGTGCATTATTTGGATCTTGATGTATAGTATTTGTGCTTTGGGTATCTCTTGGTCTCACAGGCAAGCAGTTCACTAGTAACTTCCCATATCCACTAAGTACAAGAATTTATTTGATATAGGTATAGATTGTACCTGCTTTCCAAAACAATCTCTAATTTTGGATGGCTCTATCTGCATTGTGTTGGGGTCCTTTTCTTGTATTCTACCCTCACAAACCTAACTGTATACCAGATATAGGCTAAACAGATCCAGCTAGTTGGTTTTAGACAATATCCTCTCTGCAACTATCCTGTTATTAACAATAATATCAATCTGATCACTTTCACACATGGCTTCCCTGTGTTCTACTCTAAGGATACTACTTCTGTCAAGTTGGATCTGAAGGGTAGTTTTTAATGAAGTTCACAAGTGAATGTATTAATTTATAGTTGTTTTCCCTTTCTAATCTTTGCATTTCAAACAAGCTCAAGGTTAAAGGATTCTTAGTTTAATTACATGAGCAAGCAGCAATCAGATTAAAATGTACTCTTTTAGGAAATTTCACCCCATGCCTATATTTTGCAAAGTCTGAGCATTTACCCACACATAATTTGCAAGTATTGATGACATAAAAGTTACTTCTAGGGCATTTTTAGCTTTTCCACATATAGTTAGCATTACAGTTGCTATCTCTTATTTCAAAACATTAAGACCCATATCTGCCCTAATAAGGTTCATAGTCTGCACCTTAATTTCCATGTTGGATAAATGCACCCATTTCTCTACACCACATAATCACAGTATGGGCTTAATTGTTTCCACTTCATTATTTTATTTAGTTTTTGTTGACTGGGAAGGAAGACTAAACATTTTTTTTGCCTATTTTCAGCCTCGTCCGGGGATGGGGGGGGGGAGGATATAGATGGATGCCAACTGAAATTCAATCAGATTTTAAGCAGTTGGTGGTATTTTTACTGAATGGGGGAAATCTGGCCAGGATACCGGGGAAATTCCCCTACTCTTTTCGAGAAGTACCATGGGGTCTTTAACATCGGATCTATGATCAGTCATCAACAAACATTTTGTCGACTGACCAAACAGTGAAACCTTTATGTCCGCCACTTTTGCAGTCGGCATAAAAAATCTCACTGCCTATCATGTTTTCTTCAGGGGGCTTCACCCCCAAACCCCCCCCCACAGGGGGCTGTGCCCCACACACACCCCCACTAAAAATGATTAACTCTGAGTTGGAGCTGATTAGGGGAGGTGGTGCAAGACCACCAGAAAACAGTGCTGGGATCTAGCGCTGACACTACAGTAACCTGTAGTGTCAGTCGATGTTGAGGTTTCCACAATGAGGTGGTATGCTTTTAAGATCCACCTGAACAACCACCAGAACAGGCAGATAGGACTTCACTTTAATGACTCATCCAAAAGTTGGATGCAATCCTCTATTTTTATTTATACACCCCTTGCCTGCTATCGTTTTCCACTGAGGTACAGTATATTTATTAGCAGTAGTTGATGCTTAAGTTGTTGGTATTTTCCTATCTACATTCAGACTATCCCTGCCACTATGGGAGCTGGCATTAAGAAATGTCCTGTTTCAGCTTCTACCTTGTTCTATGTGATATTAATAGTATTTGGCTCATTTTACCTTTGTACTTTCCCCTGTTTGCATCTTATTTGTAAATTAATCCTATTGTTTTCTTAGATCTGGCACTTCATTTTACATTTCTATAAGGTCTACCAAAAAAAATGGCTGCTGTATAGTCTGATGTTTGATTACTTCAAGTAAGATAGTAAGACCTTTATCCAGTATAGGTACCTCCTCAATACTTATGCAAGATTCCTGCATCTCTCCAGTACCTGAACTATCCTTTTCTGTTGTTTGCCACCATTTTAATTAATATACTTAGGACCCCATATTAAGAGCCAGCTGGCTGCATGCACAAACAGGCGTGCTACTCATAAAAATAGAGCTGTCCGGCTCTGGCAAAATATTCAAACAGATAGCATGATCCAAACTGACCATGCTATCCATCTAAGTATGGGGCCATAGTAGTGTGGGATATGGCAAGCAGTCACCATGCATTGTGCTGTGCTACCAGAGCACTGGTCTACAGACCGCCCATATGGGTAATGTGCAGCACACACTGGTTAGTGCCATGGCTCCCATGGGTGTCATTCTGCACAAACATGCAGATGAACCCACTGGGCATTCATGGCACTAAGGGGCCATTTGAATGCCTATTATGGACTCATCTGCATGACAGCATGGCAGCTTAGTGAGCCCAGCCAGGTATCCCACCCAGCCCTGATCCCAATCCAAGTATCACAAAAATGAAACAGTGGTGGTCCAGTGGCCCCTCCCTAGCCAGATCCCTGTCCATATAAAACATAGAAATTAATCATTGGTAGTCCAGCGGTCCCTCCCCAGCCCCAATCCCTGTCCATATAAAACATAGAAATAAATCATTGGTAGTCCAGCGGTCCCTCCCTAGCCCCAATCTCTGTCCATATAAGACATAGAAATAAATCATTGGTAGTCCAGCGGTCCCTCCCTAGCCAGGTCCATGTCCATATAAAAGATGGAAATAAATCATTGGTAGTCCAGCGGTCCCTCCCTAGCCAGATCCCTGTCCATATAAAACATAGAAATAAATCATTGGTAGTCCAGCTGTCCCTCTCTAGCTAGATCCCTGTCCATAGAAAACATAGAAATAAATCATTGATAGTCCAGCTGTCCCTCCTTAGCCAGATCCCTGTCCATATAAAACATAGAAATAAATCATTGGTAGTCCAGCGGTCCCTCCCTAGCCAGATCCCTGTCCATATAAAAGATGGAAATAAATCACTGGTCTTCCAGTGGTCCCTCACCAGTCCCAGTCCCTGTCCATATAAAAGACGGAAATAAATCACTGGTCTTCCAGTGGTCCCTCACCACTCCCAATCCATGTCTATATAAAATAAAAAGAAATCATTGATGGCCCAGTGGACACTCCCTAGCCCCAGTCCCCATCCATATAAAACATAGAAGGAAATCGTTGGTGGTCCAGTGATCCCTCCCTAGCACCAGGCCCTATCCATATAAAAATAGAAATAAATCATTGGTGGTCCAGCAGTCCATTCCCAGTCACTGTCCCTGTCCAAGTATAATAAAAATGAAATAGTGGTGGTTCACTGGTCCCTCTCCAGCCCTGAACCCCCTGGTAAAATAAAACTAACTAAAGTCCTGGTGGTCTAGCAGTGCCCTCTTCCCCCATTCTCTGATCACTGCCCTGACAAAATATGACAGTTCTTTGGCAGTTGTGTGGTCCCTCCCTCTTCTCTGATCACCATACAAATGAAAAAATTACTTCCTGGTAGTCTAGTGGCCCCCCCACCCAAGCAGGTAGTGACTCACCTCCAAACTCCCCCCCAACATGACCCAAATGATTACCAACATAGACCCACCTCACACCACCATGGCTGGCCACCAACTAGACTATCAATGAGCATATATAGTATACAGTACACACTCATTGGTTGACAGGTCAACCAATCAGCATGTACTGTATACTGTATGTGCTCACTGACATTCCAGTCGGTGGCTGGCCATTGCAGTGTGATGTGGGCTATGCTGGTCACCAGCTTGGGTTGGGTTGTGGGGGAGCAGGGTTGTGGGTCGCTACCTGCTGGGGTGGAAGGGTGGGGGGCACTAGACTACTAGAAAATGTATTTTTCATTGGGATGGCATTCAGAGAAGGAGGAGGGGGGAGGGACCACTAGACCATTAGGACATTGGTTAGTTTTATTATACCAGGGGTAAGGCTGGGGAGGGACAATTATACCAACACTGCTTCAATTTTTTATACTTGGACAGGGACTGTGACTGGGGAGGGATCATCAGACCACCAATGATTTCTTTCTATTTTTCATTTGGATGGAGATCAGGGCTGGGTAGGGACATATGCCTGGTTATATTATATACTGTAGAGGTGGAAAAACATTTTTATTGGGTGATATTACTATATTATTAACTATATCTTTTTATTTAATTTTCACGTCATTGACTCACTTCAGGTTTTGCATGATGTCATGGGTTGGCTACAAAATAGTACATTTAAAAAGGCTGCATGATCAGTTCACTCAGATCAGTCAGAACAGCACAAGTTCCTGATCTCAGCCAAGTTGATTACCAAACTGATGGGAGTCACAGCACTTTTTTTTTTTGTGTTATTTCTTTATCCTCCTTCTTGCCTCCTGGTCTACTACTCCTTCCGGCTGCTCATGCCTCCCGTGACCCCCTCACCCTGACCCCCTTCCCCACACCCCAGATCGCAGTCGACCCAGGGGTGGCCCAGCGTATCCCTTCACCGGGTGGGTCCCCCTCCTCCGAGGGGGAAGGCACCGGGCGGGGGAACCAGCGCACTAGGCATCAGTCCCTGAGTGCTGCTGAGGTGGGTTTGGAGGCGTCAGGGCATCTCAGGCCGACAGACGCATGGCAGCCATCATCTGGCAGACCAGGAGGCCGGATTTTCCGTTTTCTCCCCGGGGCGTGGTGTGGCGTGCCACTAACATCTAGGCAGAGCCAACGTTCACCACACCCCCATGTGCGTTGAGGCTCCGCTGCTGGTCTCCCCGGCCTCCGCCAGGGGGTACCAGACTGCGAGCCGCATCCCCTCCCTCCCCGCTGGAGTAGGCGAGCAGTTGTGGGACGCTTGAGCCTACTCCCCCCGGCCGGCTCTCCAGCGACCCGAGTCCATTCCCGAACCCGGGTCGCTGGCGTCGCAAGCGGAAATCCAACCACTGCACCAATGAGCCGGCTCTGTCACAGCACTTTAACATTTCTTTGAGGTTGCACTTTAACATCTATTGACCGTAGTTCATTCAGCAGATATTTCTCACCATTATCTGTGATACTTCTCCTTTTATCACGTGAAATTGTTAACTTTGGCAAACCACACATTGTAAGTATTGTCAGTTTTTAGCAAACTGTGTGCATTCATATTTAGATAACTGTATGGTTAAAGTTAACTTGTAGAAAATCTTGCAAGTACTGTACTGCTGCTGTTGACTAATGCTTCATTTGAGAATATATAAGTTTACTTTAAAATATATATTTTTTTATTTTTAAGAAGGTTACCTGTAGAGGGATTCCTGAGAAAATCAGGACACAGTACAAGAATAAAGCCCACAAGACTGCATTATACTTGCAAAAGGAGATCTCAACTGCCTGTGTGTAGTCCTTGTATGACAGATAGTGAACATTGATATATGAAAGGAAAGGAAATCTGATTCAGGCTTAGAACAGATCTTGATTCCGGCACAGAAACAATTACTGAATTGAATAGTGTGAGCATGTTTTACGATTTGTAATTATGCTTCTAAATGGCAACTTACATTTATAACTTGGAACATTTCAATTACTGTGAGATAAATAATTAACACTGAATTGAATTTTGATTTCCCAAGGCCAGCACCTTGGTGATACTAGGAGTGTCTTGGCCGTAATAGACTATTGGTGAGAACAAGGGTGACATATTTAAATAAGGCATAATTTCCAGAGATATATTTTAAAAAATCTCTATCTTTTATTTATATATTGTGATATAGGGATAACATTTTTATCTGTTTGTACATAAGAGCAAGTAGCTTTTGCATGTGTCTAGCTATTTGTTTTTAACAGAGAAGGCTGGAAGTCAATTACACTCCTCTGAAATACTACATATATTATTCCTATTGTAAGGTAATTGTCTGCTATAGTGCTTTTATAGCATTTTAAAAGCTAATAGTGTGTAAGTTAGAAGGCTGATTATTTCTGACATAATTACTGTATAAGTATGTCAGCAAAGTTTCTGTATCCTTGGTGGCTGTGCAATATGATTAGTACTAAGAAACAAAAGCTGCTAACATGTTCTCTAATGCTGTTTATGGAGGCAATGGTTTAAAACAAATAATAAGAACAAGCACAAAAAGAAAGATGGAATTCCTCTGGAAAAAAAAAAAACATCAGTCTAAAACGACTGATCACTCAAGGTATGGAACCCCAGGAATGCTGAACATAGAGAATAATTTAGGTAGAATGTCTATACCTAAGCTGAAGGATGATAGAGTTACAATGATACATTTGGTCTCCCAACCTTGAAAGGAATAACTGGGTTAAGAAGGAAATGGTAGTCAACAAGACTCTGGAAAAATCTCCAGATCTTCTAATTAACCTGGACTATGAAACTGGATTGGTGCATAGGAGCCATAATCTCCTTGAAAATAGTTCCTCACATTACCAACTACAGGAATTGAGAAAAGGGAACTGGGTAGTCAATTAGTGTATACTCAAGATAATACCATATATGTCTCAAAAAGATAAGATAACCAAAGTTACGGTAGATCTGCAATATAACACAGAGGTGCTGAAAGAGTACGAGAAAAGTAGTAAAAGTGGTGTAATGGGCTCTAATAGAAAACAGTGAAAATACTAATAATAACTAACAGGGTAGGCTGCATTGGGTAATACCAGACTGCTAAGGGCATAATGAGGCCTGATGCTGCAGGTGGAGGACCTTATAGCCCCTGTAAAGTCCAGTATTGCCCATACCGCCTACCCAGAAAGGTATTATTGTGCTTAGAAAATGGGCTGTAAGAAAACTTTTTTTAATAAAATTAAATGAAAAATTAAAAACATATCAAATAAATATTAAGAAAGGAATAAAAATGATTTCCTTGTAAAGTAGTTTCTCTCTTGGTACACTTGCCAGTAGAGGGCATTGTTGTTTAGAAGAGCTTGATTCTATAGCTTACATGTCTTTCCCAGTCAATTTTGTTTACTACTGCCTGAACACCTCCAATACTGAGGTAAATGTCTAGCCTCTCATGATAAACTGGGCTGAGAAGAGAGGTATGGATTTTTTCCCAATTTTCTTTTTATGTCCAGTTTTGTTCAGTATGTTCCATAAATCCATAGCAGAAGATGAACAGATTAACTACTGGAGTCGGAACAAGAGTCCATGGATTGGTAAGCAGCTGTATTTTAAGTACTGACATTTCTTTGTTAGGTGGAACTGTTTATTAAAAGTAAACTGCTCAGTTGAGAAAACCGAGTGGGTGGCAGAGCAGGAGTCGCTCACTAAGGAACAGAGCCAGCTGCTGTCTGAAGAAGGGTGCGCTAGAGCAGGGTCAGGAGAGCGCTGCCATTGGTAATGAGCGCAGTTGGGAAAAATGCTCATTTCTCATTCTCCCTGACCACAGAATAAAAAACTGCAGTGTTTCATTCTGCTTATTTTTTATTTTAAACATACCCCGTTACATTTATTGGGCATTCAGTTGTCAGAGGACTGCATGCAAGTGGTACATGACAGTGAGAGGCATTAGAAGTGGTGCCAGTGATCAGTGTGGCACAATGTAAGGTATGCACCACAACTGACTTTCATTTGCAGAGACAATTTTTTTCTTTTTTTGTTAAACTCATTGCTTGTTTAACTTTTGTTAAACTACTGTAGGTGACTACTATGGCTGCCGTTGTGCATGGTGGTGGTGGAGGTTACTCACTCACTACCTGACCTAAAAAAATGGTGAAGATTTCAAATTCAGTGCTCAGTTTGGCCAATGGGGAAGCAGGATGGCCACAAGGATACTTGAGTGGGTGAAGGGGCACCTGGGCTGGTACTTCTTATTTCCTAGGCATCTATTGTAAGTTAATGTGCCCCCCAGCAATGATACTAGCCATTTAGGTGACAGGAAATAAAAAGCCCATATTCTAAAGCCAGATTAGACGATGTCAACAGGAAATGACACAAAATGGATTAATCTTCCATTGAAGACAGTAATTTAGTAAATCAAAAACTGATGGCAAGACCTTACTTTAGTAGTATCCTTATCCCAATATCACCAGAATTGAATACCAAGAGTGACAGTACTCTAAAAAAGGGAAAAAAACCCACAAAGTTTAGTAAGTGATAAAAACAAGCAGAAGACAATAAAGATTAAGGGCCCCATTTTCAAAAGGTTAGAGTGGCACAAACTGGGTTAGCGCAGCCCTAACATGAAATAGCGCTGGCTGTCAGGGGTGTGCTCATATTCAAAGGACACTTTTCCATGGTGCACCCCTGACAGTGCCATTGTGCATAATATTGTGCTGCTATTATGCAAATGAAGGACCCCTCACGCATATGCGGCACAGCACAATATTGAAAAGTTTCAGAAGTGCTAAACAGCTGCCAGTGTGGTGCAGTTTAAATTTTCTGAAAACCAGCCATTAACAGTGCACAGAGGGGGTGGATGCCCCACACACCACCAATGCAGTCAATGGCTGGGTACCCTCCCCAGTCCCAATCCCCGTCCATATAAAAAATAGAAATACATCATAGGTGGCCAAAGGGTCCTTACCTAGCCCTACTCCTGGTCCAAGCCAAAAATAGAAATACATCATAGGTGGCCAAAGGGTCCTTACCTAGCCCTACTCCTGGTCCAAGCCAAAAATAGAAATACATCATAGGTGGCCAAAGGGTCCTTACCTAGCCCTACTCCTGGTCCAAGCCAAAAATAGAAATACATCATAGGTGGCCAAAGGGTCCTTACCTAGCCCTACTCCTGGTCCAAGCCAAAAATAGAAATACATCATAGGTGGCCAAAGGGTCCTTACCTAGCCCTACTCCTGGTCCAAGCCAAAAATAGAAATACATCATAGGTGGCCAAAGGGTCCTTACCTAGCCCTACTCCTGGTCCAAGCCAAAATAGAAATACATCATAGGTGGCCAAAGGGTCCTTACCTAGCCCTACTCCTGGTCCAAGCCAAAAATAGAAATACATCATAGGTGGCCAAAGGTCCTTACCTAGCCCTACTCCTGGTCCAAGCCAAAATAGAAATACATCATAGGTGGCCAAAGGGTCCTTACCTAGCCCTACTCCTGGTCCAAGCCAAAATAGAAATACATCATAGGTGGCCAAAGGGTCCTTACCTAGCCCTACTCCTGGTCCAAGCCAAAAATAGAAATACATCATAGGTGGCCAAAGGGTCCTTACCTAGCCCTACTCCTGGTCCAAGCCAAAATAGAAATACATCATAGGTGGCCAAAGGGTCCTTACCTAGCCCTACTCCTGGTCCAAGCCAAAAATAGAAATACATCATAGGTGGCCAAAGGGTCCTTACCTAGCCCTACTCCTGGTCCAAGCCAAAAATAGAAATACATCATAGGTGGCCAAAGGGTCCTTACTAGCCCTACTCCTGGTCCAAGCCAAAATAGAAATACATCATAGGTGGCCAAAGGGTCCTTACCTAGCCCTACTCCTGGTCCAAGCCAAAAATAGAAATACATCATAGGTGGCCAAAGGGTCCTTACCTAGCCCTACTCCTGGTCCAAGCCAAAAATAGAAATACATCATAGGTGGCCAAAGGGTCCTTACCTAGCCCTACTCCTGGTCCAAGCCAAAAATAGAAATACATCATAGGTGGCCAAAGGGTCCTTACCTAGCCCTACTCCTGGTCCAAGCCAAAAATAGAAATACATCATAGGTGGCCAAAGGGTCCTTACCTAGCCCTACTCCTGGTCCAAGCCAAAAATAGAAATACATCATAGGTGGCCAAAGGGTCCTTACCTAGCCCTACTCCTGGTCCAAGCCAAAAATAGAAATACATCATAGGTGGCCAAAGGGTCCTTACCTAGCCCTACTCCTGGTCCAAGCCAAAATAGAAATACATCATAGGTGGCCAAAGGGTCCTTACCTAGCCCTACTCCTGGTCCAAGCCAAAAATAGAAATACATCATAGGTGCCAAAGGGTCCTTACCTAGCCCTACTCCTGGTCCAAGCCAAAATAGAAATACATCATAGGTGGCCAAAGGGTCCTTACCTAGCCCTACTCCTGGTCCAAGCCAAATAGAAATACATCATAGGTGGCCAAAGGGTCCTTACCTAGCCCTACTCCTGGTCCAAGCCAAAATAGAAATACATCATAGGTGGCCAAAGGGTCCTTACCTAGCCCTACTCCTGGTCCAAGCCAAAAATAGAAATACATCATAGGTGGCCAAAGGGTCCTTACCTAGCCCTACTCCTGGTCCAAGCCAAAATAGAAATACATCATAGGTGGCCAAAGGGTCCTTACCTAGCCCTACTCCTGGTCCAAGCCAAAATAGAAATACATCATAGGTGGCCAAAGGGTCCTTACTCTAGCCCTACTCCTGGTCCAAGCCAAAATAGAAATACATCATAGGTGGCCAAAGGGTCCTTACCTAGCCCTACTCTGGTCCAAGCCAAAATAGAAATACATCATAGGTGGCCAAAGGGTCCTTACCTAGCCCTACTCCTGGTCCAAGCCAAAAATAGAAATACATCATAGGTGGCCAAAGGGTCCTTACCTAGCCCTACTCCTGGTCCAAGCCAAAAATAGAAATACATCATAGGTGGCCAAAGGGTCCTTACCTAGCCCTACTCTGGTCCAAGCCAAAAATAGAAATACATCATAGGTGGCCAAAGGGTCCTTACCTAGCCCTACTCCTGGTCCAAGCCAAAAATAAAAATAAATCATTGGTGGCCCAACAGTCCCTCCCTAGTCATGGTCCTTGTCCAGTGGCTCCTTCCAAGCCAGATCCCCTGGCATATTAAAACTAACCAAAGTCCTAGTGATCTAGTGGTTCCCCTCTCCATTCTCTGATTGCCATCCTGATTAAATATGAGAGTTCCATGGTAGTGTGCGAGCTGTTTCTTTGTGCCCTATCTGAATGATTGCACAAACCTGGCAGTATGAGAATATATGTTTTTAAAGTCCCATGGCTATGGGTAGTTCACTGATAGAGAAGGACATGCACCATCAGGTGGGTGCACGAGTGTGGCAATGTTTTTCATTGTGACACCATGGCAAAAGATTAGTGCATTCCTGTGCAGATGTGGAGGGTGCATCCTTCTCCCCAAGTCAGCTAGACATAGCTATGGGAGTTAAAAAATACTCTTACCCTGTTTATGCAATCATTCACTTTGATTGAAGTAAATGACTAAATCAACTTTAATGTTGGTGGTACATAACATTTATGGTGTGGCACAGCTTAAATGACAGTTTTGTGGGTATCACATAAGCAGTGTATTTGTGAGCTTATTTTATTGATTGATTGACTTAAAAGTTTTACATGGAAAAGTACAACGAGCAGTATTGTTCATTTCCAGATGCATCTTGTGGGGTAAGGGAAGGGGACCAAGCAAAAAATTCATAGTAGCAATCAACAGTACACCATCCAAACAAGACAAAGTACAGTATAACAGGATTACAAGTGAAATGCACATCATTGCATTGAAAACTCAATTTTATGCACCTATTATTATCTTCTGTAAGGGTGGCTAGACTCAAAGCAAGACATTAAGGACTGTTTTATTAGACAAACCATCAAATGGTTCCAAATTAAATATTTTCTCTTCCTAAATCTAAGGGTATAGCTACAAAGTCTAATAGCTCCTGCTGATTTACCAGTTTTTAACCTAAACATCCACCAGGCAAGATGTTGACACGCTAAGCTGCTACTGTGTAGAGGACGAAGCTACTAACAAATTGTTAGACTTGATGATATTTTTGCGCAGGTATGCCCCTTGAGCCAATGGGAATAAATACTTGACTCTGAGCTTTTTAATGTTTTCTGAGATCTCTACCTCTACCTTCAATTGAGGATTTTTTTTAGTCTTACAGGAACACAGGTTATTCATAAGAAGCCTCAGTGGAAATGGTGGTTCTGAGGTCCCATGAAACCCTTGAAAAAGAAAGAGAGAAAAAGAGTACAGTGAGTGAGAATATGGAGAGTGGAATATTGAGTGTCACTGCACAAAAGAGCATGGTCCGGTGATATACTAAAGATGGGAGACAAAAGTCATAAGCCCAAAAATCAAAGGGACAGAGAGGGAGAAAGGAAGAAAAGAGAGACAGAGACATGCTGTGCCATTTTTTGCAAGTTCGGAGACAGGCTGTGTCAGAGTGGAAAGAGAAGAGATTCATTGTTGAATGGGGGCACCTTTGGGCCCAATTTTCAAAAGGTTATGTCTGGCATAACTTGACTTGCACCAAAGAAAATGGTGCAAGTAGCAAGTTACGCCAGCAGTTGCGACATATGTTTTTTTGCAAAGCAGCCTGTGACATGCTACAGGCTGCTTGTGCCAAAGTGTACTTAAGCTATCAGTTACACTGTGAACCCCCTTTGACAGGGTGCTAAGGGGTTTACGGCAGCAGTTGCACCCTATTCTGGAAGGGCAGCAGCAAAGTTCACCAGGGCGCTATTCTCCAACAACCCCAAGGGAAAACTATCAATGAAAGTTACACCAGAATATAGCTGGAGTAACTGTACTTACACCCCAGGAGGTTTATTTATTTATTTATTTGCTTTTGTTAACCGGGTAAGCACACTAGACAGCCAAGTGCCTATTTTCAGGTGCAACCCGGGAGATTACAAGGTACGTTACAAGGTACATACATGAACATCAGGCAAATACAAGTGGAGGATTACATTACATAGAATTAGCACAACAGGGACTTTACAAGTATCAGATTTCATCAGGCAAATAGTAGTGAAGAGTTAATATAAAGTGACCAGAACACAGGGACATTGTAAGACAACAATACCAAAAACAGGTATTACAATACAGTATTAAACATTGCAGTCAGTAGGAAGAAGTACAGTGTGAATTCATCACTCAGGCAGCAAGTTGTAAGGCTAGCAGTTAGAATAAGGAGGAGTCACAGCTGGGATAGAGTGGACCCAGTGCGAGAGAAAGGAGTGCACAGTTATAGTGCTCACCCTGTTTTGCCGGTGGGCCTAAATGGTCCATTTTTATATATGCTGTGAGAACAGGAGGAGTATGAGCACAGTTGTGCTCTGCCCAAGTCGTAATGTTTAGGTAGCATCTCAGTTAGTTGGGGCATCTCAGGCTGAGAGGGTTTGCCAGCATGTGCAGCCCACCCATCTCCCCAATGGTATTCCACCTTCCCCCTCAACACTGCTCTGACCCTAAAACACAAAAGCCCCTCAGGGCTAATTCTGTCCCCCCATGCTATGACCCAGAAACAACATAGTAATGCCCTCAATACTAAAATGCCCCGCAGGGCTGCAGCATGCCCCCGATCTCCAGTACTTGACAAATAGCCTCACAGGACTGCTGCATGCCCCCGATCCCCAGTACTTGAAAATTAGCCCCACGGGGCTGCTGCATGACCCCGACTCCCAGTACTTGAAAATTAGCCCCACAGGGCTACTGCATACCCCAACCCCCAGTACTTGTAAATTAGCCCTACAGGGCTACACACAACCCCTAAGCCCTGATCCCCGATGCCAGCTGTCCCCAAATGACACATCCTGTAAAAAGTAGAAAAAAATATACAAAACCCTAACTCATAATCCCTGGTAGTCTAGTGGCCCCCATCCCCCACTCAGCATTGCCAGACCATCCCACAACCCCCCTATCCAGCCGATGACTGGCACAGCCAAACTCTCACTACTGCAGCCAGCTGCCTACTGAGCTCCGTTTGAGCATGTACTGTATATACATGCTCAATGAATGAATGACAGTTCATTCATTGTGTATATACAGTATGCACTCAGATGTTGGTGAGAGGTGGGCTGTGTCAGTCACCAGCTGGGTAGGGGTGGGGGAGTGCGAGGCAGTCTGGCAATGCTGGGTGGAAGGGCCACTAGACTACCAGGGATTATGGGTTAGGGTTTTGTATATTCTTTTCTATTTTTACAGGATGTGCCATGTGCAGGTGGCTGGCAGCAAAGATTGGGGATTGGGGAGGTCTTGAGTAGCTGTACATAACGCAATGCAGGGATTGGGGATGGGGGGGGCACTTGCACTCTTCATGTGTGGGGTTGTGGCTTGTGACAAGCCCTTCTGATATGCCCTTCATTTGGCATACATGTGGGTTTGTTGTAAGGCATGGGACTTATCAACGGGGACCCTGCCCCTTACAGAATCTGGTGCAGGGTCCATGTCACATCTGCACCCCTCGCATGTCGCAACTTGTGACATGCATATGGGTGCTTATAGAATCAGGCCCTCTGTCTGTAGTACAGTAGTATTGTGTAAAAGTGAAATAAAGCATGTGCATTGCAATTCATTTACACACAATATGCAGCAAATAAGTAAATCAACAAAACAGTTTGACTATTTTAAATACTGGCTTAAGTTTTATACTGATCATACTGAGTGTGCTATTATTTTTAGTTTTTAATGATGCAATGGTGTGCATTGCTCTTGTAATCCTGTTATACTGTACTTTGCCTTGTTTGGATTGTGTATTGTTAATTGCTACTATGTATTCTTTGCTTGGTCCCTTCCCCTTATCCCCCGGATGCATTTTGAAATGAGCAGTGCTGCTTGGTATGCTTTTCCTAGTGAAATTTTTAAATCGAGAAATAAATAAATAAAATAAGCTCACAAATACACTGCTAACTTGACAGCCATGAAAATGTTATTTAAGCTGTGCCACACCAGGACTCATAAATGTTACATACCACCAGCATTAAAGTTGATTTATTCATTCCATCTCATCAAGGTGAATGATTGCATAAACAGAGTAAGAATATATTTTTTAACTCCTATAGCTATGTCTAGTTTAATTGGGGAGAAGGATGCGCCCTCCACATCTGCAGAGGAATGTGCTAACTATTTGCCATGGTGTCACAATGAAAAACATTACCATACTCATGCACCCACCTGATGGTGCATGTCCGGTAGCCCATGAGGAGGGCTCATGGGGAAGGGCACCACATCCATAAAGGCGACTCATTTCCCTGCTAAAACCTTCATGGAAATGGGAGGGTAGGGAGACCAGATGGAGGGGGGGGGTGAAATGGGCAACAGGATGTTACTATATGTACGCGTGTGGGGGGAGCGAGCATGGTGAGCATGGCCTGGGGGGGGGATGGAGGAGCTGTAGGGGTTGGTGCTGCAGTGGGTGGCTGAGTTGCATTGTGGCATCAGGGGTTGGCCTGTGGTTGAGATGGCTGAGGTACTGGGTTTGGGTTTGGACTCTAGTGCAATTTTATTGCACTCGGCCAGAACCTTTAATTTTACATGTTTTCACACACCCCGACATGCACCATCCTGGAGCTGAGAATCCCATAGTAGGGGGGTGAGAGGGGTATGGGGGGGCACAACCCCCCCCTCAGAGAAAGCATTGAAATGTATGTCCCCGGCACCATTGTCCTGTGCGCCAGGGTGTCAGTAGTACCGAAAATATTTTCGGCACTTTGACTGCATGATAACGGTGATTGCCTTTTGGCTTTCATCATTATCACATAGAACTGCATGTCCTTCTGTCCCGGTAAGCTACTAATAGCCATGGGACTTTAAAAACATATATTCTTACTCTGCCAGGTTTGAGGAATCATTCAGATAGGGCATAATGAAACAGGCACACAGCAAAGCTCAAAGCAGTTGTTTTTTATTTTGTTAGTCCCAGAACCGTGCCATATGCTCAGCTAGCAGCCCCTATGTATCACTTTATGAAAAGAGCTTCATCATTTTGCCCTGGACAAATAAGTACAGACAACCCCAAGTGAATAGAAGAATATAAGCAAGGAAGGAATTTATTTTTACTGAAATGAGATGTTGTTTGGCTGAAATGAAAACATCTTTTAATGAATTATAAAGAGGCATGAAAGACATTGAAGTACATTATTAAAAGGGGAGAACTGAGAGAGTGAGAATAAACAAAAGGATAGGGCAAACAGAAGATTGCTCAAACAACTCAGCAAATACAATCACATATTTACTACAGTCAGAGAGACAGACAGACAGACACAACAGGCCTCAAAATGAGATTATGTGAACAACAGATCTCTCAAAATGTTTACCAGCATCATACAGTAAGCACAACCAGCCAATCAAAGGCAGATTAGGTAGATAAATATATGGCTGAGAATACGGTATATGGCAGAGTGTTTGGATTAAGGGGAACTTCAAGCCTGTGGTAGCTTGTACAGATGGCATATGCTACAGTTAAACAGAAATGATTCCAGCTTCTTTGCTCAATAGGTGCAGAGTCTGCAAAAAAATAAGTTCTAACTTCACATAACTGGGAGAAGGCTGCTGGTGATGGTGCCAGTTAGCTGAGAGAAACTCGCACCTGACACAGTGCATTGCTCCACATTTGATTCCAAGCTAGGGCTGAAGTTGCATCTGCCCAAGTACAGGTGTCAGTCATACCACTGGGAAGCAGGATGGAATGCTTTCTCCTAGAAAAGGGGTATGTAGTGTTGTAGATGAGAAAATGCAGTCTGTGACAAAGCAAAGCCATCTAGTGGTCAAAGGTGTGAATAACTATCAAACACAACACAACCAGTCAGTAGTTGTCTATGGGAGAGAAACCATGAAAGTCAAAAGGGAGCTCTAACATCCCAACTTGGAGGACTTTCCCTTTAATTTACTGGCTTGTGTTTCTACCTTGGAACTCAGGGTGCCAGGTTTTACTCCCAGCATAAAGTAGAGGTGAATATTGACTGTGTTATTGTTTCATCAATTTTATTATTCACGTCACACTCACAGGTAAAGAGTTTCATGGCCATGCCACCTCATCAGGCACACCATGTTGTTTTGCTGAATATATATTATGCTGGCACAGTAGTGCTGGTATAGTTAGGGTTGAGGGATGAATTCTATGTTAAAGCCCAGTTTTTCTACTTTGATAATTTTGTAATGCTTCAACATAGTTGCATGACATTCTGCATGCATAATCTCATTGGGAAGTTTTGTTGATGTAGCAATTTTCATTTCAATCAGTTGTGTGGTTTCAGAGATACAGAGACTCAAAAATTGTAAAATGTACATGTTGTTGGCTGTTTCATTGTCCACCTGTATCTCAGAAACTGATTTAAACTGTGATCTGAAATTTTCATGGTAGAAAGCCTTTGCCTCACAGATGTGTCTTTTGATGGGTTGGTGAAAAAATATTAATCTGTTCCAACGTAATTACATTTTGAAGTTCTCATTATTTTCAAAGGGAACTTATAGAAGTTCAGCTCAAAAAAGGATCCTGTGTCACAGAAACATAATCCCTTTTAGCAGATAGGTCATCCTCTGTCACAGGTGGGAAATCCTTTTTCCTGGGTCTACCATTTTGTTATTTCAGTAAATGAGATGAAACAGAAGTACGTAATTCCAAATAAAAAATATATTTATTCATAACTAACACATGTGTCCTGGTTATTGGGAACCCCCTAAAATGGATTATGTAGTTAGGGGTGGAAGAGATGTCCTTTAATTTGTTTTTGTTAAAGTTTAGAAATCTTTTACCATGACTTGTGATGTGAAGAAAGATTCTGTCGCCTATCATGAATCATGATAAAGGATCGTTTTCTTGCAGACAAATCTGTTTCCCTGGTATCTAGTGGCACTTACCACCCTCAGATTGCTGTCTCCCTATGAAATATTGACTCCCTGGTGTCTAGTGTCACACCCCACCCTTCCGATCACTGTCCCTGTATGAAATATTAAATCCCTGGGGCTCAATTCTCAAAGCCCTGAGTCTGACGGAAGGTGCCTGCACCAAACATAAATGGCGCAAGTGGCACTTTGTGTCAAACACTGCCCTCTGAGCTATTTACAAAAGTAGCCAGTGTCAACCACAGGCTGCTTGCCACAAATGGAACTTGTGTTACCCATGCACCCAAGAATGGGCTGCCATATGGTGCTAGGGGGCATGTGGCAGACACAATTTGCTACATCCCTGAATGGGATATTCACAGACCTTTCTCAGAGGGAGAAATTTTAAACACCCTTAGACCAGCCAAGACTGGTCTTAGGGTACTTAGAAATGTCTCCTCTGGGAGAGGTGCCTGTTTGCAACAATGTGCCTTGGTCCCCAATCCTCAATGATGCCAGAACAAACAGTACTCATCAGTTCCCCTACCTGAAAAACCCTGATGGTGCCAGTAATAATAGTGAAACAATATTACTCTTGCAGTCTTCCCTGAACCCTGATGGTGCCAGTAATAATAGTGAAACAATATTATCCCGGCCACCCTCCCTGAACCCCAATGGTGCCACTAATAACAGTGTAATAATATTATCCCTGCTGCCTTCCCCAAACCCTGATGGTGCCGGTAATGACAGTAAAAAAAATATTTCCCCTATTGTCCTTCCCGAACCCTGATGGTGCCAGTACTGATAGAAATTAATATTATCCCAGCCCAGGGATACAGCCATTGAGCATGCTGTAATGTGTATACAGTATGCTCAATGACTGTTCAGTCAGCATCCAGCTGTAGAGGTGTGAGGTGGGCTGTGCTGGTCGCTGATTCGCTCTGGGATCGGGGGTGGTGTAGCATGGTTGAAACTGCCTGCTGGGGTGAGAGGGGGCCACTATACCACCAGGACTGTGGTAATATTAATTACTATCAATACTGGCACAATTGGGGTTCGGGGAGGATGGCAGGGGTAATATTGTGTCACTATTATTACTGGCACCATCGGGTTTGGGGAAGGTGGCAGGGGTAATATTAATTCACTATTATTACTGGCACCATCAGAGTTCGGGAAGGAGGCCACTATACCACCAGGGTCTAGAGCAGTGCACAGCTGCCTTGCAGCTTGCAGCCAACACTCCCAGTGCACCATCTGTTTGGCGCCCTATCACTGTTGCTGCAAGCCATGGGACTTTGCCACCAGGACCCTCCCATGCTTTGGTGCAAGTTGCTGTTTGCTGCAGCTTGCACCACACTAAGCCCTCAATGAGAATTGAGCACCTGGTGTCTAGTGGCACACCCCACCCTTCAGATTTCTGTCTCAATTTTAAAATTATCACCTGGTGTCTAGTGGCAGCCCCCCACCCTTCTGTTCATGATCGCCATTTTAAAATGATTCCCTGGTGTCTAGTGGCACCCTTTCCAGTCGCTATCCCTGTATTAAATAAAATATTGCCTGGTGTCTATTGCACCCCTACCCTTTCAATCACTGTCCCTTTTAAAATTATTCCTGGTGTCAAGTGGCACCCCCACTGTTCTGATTGCTGTCCCTGTTGCTCTTCAGTTGCTGAAACAAAGAAACCATCCCAATGTTGTTGTTTTTTTATCTGCGAAAAAAGACACAGATACCTCACTGATCAGACCCCACCCACTCTCACCTCCCACTGTGCACCCACCACCCCACACCTCCAGTACACCCTCACACCCTCACTTATCTGAACAGGTCCCAGGTTCAAGATCCACCCTCCGACTAAAGATACGTCTTGCTGCTGGAACCGCCTACTGCAATATGAGAACTAAGGTAAATGCAGTTCAACGTATTTCAATGGGGGTTTCAATTTTTATGCATAACTCAGCCAGTTTTTCATATTTTTACACCAAATTCTCAACATGGCCTTTTGGAGACCCCACCTCATGAACAATATGACTGTCATTATGTGACTCTTGCCCGAAAAGAATGGACTCCATTTACAATTACCTTCTGTGTCCTGTTGTTCAGCCAATGTTTTACCCAGGCTACCACCCTGGTACCCACTCTCTGGCTGGTTAATTTGACTACTAATCTTTTGTGTGGGACTGTGTCAAATGCCTTGCTAAAGTATAGGTAGGCCATGTCTACAGCCCTTCCCTGGTCTACTACTTTGGTCACCCAGTCAAAGAAATGAATTAGATTTGTCTGACATGACCTTCCCACTGTGAACCCATGCTGCCTTGGGGCCTGTGCCCCACTGGCCTCTAGGTACTCAACAATTCTTTCCTTCAGAAGTGATTCCATCACTTTCCCTACCACAGAGGACAAGCTGACAGGTCTGTAGTTTCCTGCCTCTGTCTCGGTCCCACTTTTGTGAAGGGGAATCACCTCCGCCTTCTCCCAGTCCTCAGGTACCACACCATCCTCCCAAGATTTGTTAAAAATGGTAGTCAGTGGTGTCACTAGTTCTCTGCTTAATTCTTTTAGAATTCTGGGGTGAATTCCATCTGGCCCCATTGCTTTGTCCACCTTTAGTTTTAGGAGTTCTTTCAGAACCCTTTCTTCTGTGAAAGGACTGGGATCGACCCCCTCTCAGAGTGCGTCTGTTAATTGGATTAGGCACCTCCCCCACTTCCTCTTTTGTGAATACTGAACAGAAGTATTCATTCAGCATCCCTGCTTTTTCACTGTCACTCTCTGCCCACCCACCATCCATTCTATTCAGCCTCATTATCCCTTCCTTTGTCTTTTCACGGCTCCTGATATACCTATAAAAGGTTTTATCCCCTTCTTAACGTTAGCTATCTTTTCTCAGTTTGTGCATTTGCTATTCTGACTACCTCCTACTTCCTTCTGCCTTAACTGATACAATTCTCTGTCCTGCTCCTTCTGTGTTTCCTTATACTTCCTAAATGCTATCTTTTTCTCCTAACCTTCACCGCCAATTTTTGAGAACCGTGAGTGGCTTTTTCTTTCATTTTGATTTATTTGCTTTACACAAAGGCTTGTTGCCTCTGTGATGGCAGTTTTGATATTTCCCCATTGTTGCTCCACCCCTCCTTCTAGCCTGTTTGCTAGTGCTTTTCTTAAGCACTCTCCCATCTTGCCAAAGTCAGCCCTCCTAAAGTCCAGAACCCTCACTTTTGTATGGCTTGACTCTGTAGCTGAGTTTATCATGAACCACACTGTTTGGTGGTCACTTGTTCCCAAATGGCTACCCACTTCTAGATATGAGATCCTCTCACTGTCCCCATTTGAGAGTATGAGGTCTAAGATTGCTCCCTCATGAGTAGGTTCCAAAACTAGCTGTTTGAGGCATGCCACCTGAAGGGCATCAAGAATGGCCATGCTTTTGGATGTGGCTGCGCAAAGGTGCTCCAGTTAACATCTGGCATGTTAAGGTCCCCCATCAACAGTATTTCCCCTTTCTCTGCCATCCTAAATATGCCTTCTATCATATCCTTGTCCATTCCCTCCCACTGACATGGGGGTCTATATACAACCCCTGTGTGGATTGTGGTGCCATTTCCAGTCTCTAAGGTGACCCACAGTGCCTCCTCTCCTCCCTGTTTACTCTTTTGTTCAGTTGCTTTTATCCCTTCCCTTACATAGAGATCTACCCCCCCCTTCTGCCCTCCCTGTCTTTCCTGCAGGTTGTGTACCCTGGTATGTTAACATCCCAGTCATGGTTCTCTGTGTACCATGTTTCTGTGACTGCTACAATATCCAGGCATCCCTCTTCCATCAAGGCCACCAGTTCAAGGAGCTTGTTGCCCAGACTATGGGCGCTGGTACTGATTACCCTCCATTTCTTGATGGCCTTACCCCTTTTTGCCGCATCCCTGTCCTTATTGCATTTGTCACTTTCTCCATTTACTCCTGCACTTCTCCCTATCGACATCTCTATGTTGGTGTCTACCTCACTTAGTACCCTGATATTTTGGGGGGGCTAGGATTTCCCTGCTCCTTTCCAGTGCCTCCCCCATTGGCTTGTTTAAATGCTTGTCAAAGAAGTATTTAAACCTATCACCTAAGATCCTGGTTCCCCTCCTGGACAGATGCAGACAATCATGCCAGTATAGTTTGTGTAACGTCTCGAAGTTGCCACAGCAACATAATCCTCTCTAACTTTGCTCTTGAGGTTTACATGATCGCTTTGGCAACCTCTCGATGGTTAACAAACCAGTCAACACTAGAGGACCATACATTATCCTCTATGTTTCCCATTTCTTATGGTATAAACTGCTGAGTGACAACTAGCTCATGCAATCTGCAGATGACACCAAATTGGGAAGATCAGTTAGAAAATTACATGAAGAACTTAAGTTACAGAATGACTTAAAACACACAGCAATGTGGACTTGCTCTAACAACTTACAGTTCAATATTGAAAAATGTACAGTTCTACACATTGGAAGCACTACCAAATGCAAAGAATATTCTATAAATGGCATCATGATCAATCGCTCTAATCAAATAGTTGACCTGGGAAGTCACATTAGTGATTCATGTAAACCGCACATTCACTGTAGACAGGTTGCTTCAAAATCAAACTACTTGATTAACTGTGTAAAACAGAGTTTTTTGTGCAGACGTCCTGCAATACTTGTGACCATATATAGAAGAAGAAGAAGAATCAGCATTTATATAGAGCATTTCATACACTATGTATCTCAAAGCTCTTTACAAGCAATGCTTGACTGGTAGTGAAGTGACTAAATGTGAAGTGGCTGCCATATCACACATCAGCACCCACACACAGCCTTGACAATTGCATAAACTAGTTCTCATGGGAAGTGGAATATTGGCCAAGACACCGGGAATGTCCCCTGCTCTTTGCGAAGAATGCCTTTTACTTCCACCTGGACACCCACCAGGACAGTGCCAGATGGGTAGAAGGGACCTTGGTTTAACATCTCATCCAAAGGATGGCACACCCCAACAGTACAGCACCCTCAATACTGCACTCGGGTGCGAGCATTTTTAGGTATGAGTCCAATCCTGTTGTGGGAAGAGAACCCATTACCTTCTGGTCCAGAGGTGGATGTGCTACCAACCGAGTCACATGGACACCTAGAACTTACATACATCCACACCTTGATTTCGACTCGCAGATATGGAACCCCTATCTTAAAAAAAGATATTAAATTGGTAGAGGCCCCCAGGGTATGTTCACCAAACTTATTGACTGTCACAGGTACAAATTCTGTGATGATAGGCAGAAAAGCTTAGGACTATTTACACTGTCAGTCAGGCACTTGGGAGGAGACTTATTATTATTATTCAATATAATCCAAAATAAGCAATTGTTTGAGACCTGGGCTTGCCATTCAAAAAACTAGTTTATAGTTTAAGAGGGTATCAACTCCGGCTTGTTGAAAACAAATCCAACTGAAATATCAGAAGTTATGCCTTTATCTTCAGGACAGTTAGACTGTGGAATAGGTTACCAGATGATATTGTAACATTTAACAGCCTTATTAGTTTTAAAATTAAACTGGACAAATATATAGTGAACTGCTACTTATGAAGCCAAGACCACTGAGAAGTGGGGGGGCAATTTATAATGGGCTCTTGGCCTACTATTGCCTTATAACCTGAGTGAAAACCTGAATATATTTAATAGAACTTTCATGGGGAAGAAAAAGTACTCACTCCACATTTCTGGATAGTGTGTTTGCCAGCCGACTCCTTCAATGAACAGGAGTGGCCACCGTCGCGCATGCTCGGTATATATACGGCAACACTGTAGGGGGACTGATGTCACAGATTATGTCTACAGTATCTCCACAGCACAATGTTGCCAAGGAGCCTGTGAATCACAGGTAAAAGGAGGAGCTATGTGGTGCAGGTGGTTAGAAGAATTAAGGAACACTGCTTCTGCAGCAGTGCCCCACCCCTCACCTGGCTAATAGCCAGTACCTTTTTTCTCTTTTAAATCCACTCTAATTGTTTAGACTATGAAAACCATATATTGAAAAAAAAGTTTAGCAGATATTTTTGTTTTGATAATATAAGTATTAAGACCCTGAAGGAGTCAATTGTGAAAAACTCTTTGGGTGCAAAACAAAGCAACCAACAGCAGGTTTATGTATTTAATTAAATTCTTCAGTTAATTCAAACATGCAAAATCCTCAATGAAATTTTTCACATTAATAAAGAACCCCCCTCCCATTTTTCTTAAAGAAGCATGTCCTTGATTAACCCAAAGATTAACCCCAAGAGAGACCCTGGTCGAAACTCCAGTGGGAATCTTACCTGTACATATCCATTTCACATTCTTCATTTAGTCCCGCAGTAGGATTGAGGCAGTCCAACATGAAAATCCAAAAAAACTTCTCTTTTGAACAACAATGTATCCCAGTTCACTCCTTTCTTTGTTGGTTTTTGTACATGTTCATGGCCCCAAAACCTAAGGGAGGATATCGATGACCCACAGTATTAAAGTGTCTCACCACTGATGAATTCTTGTCCTTTAAATGTATGCCACTCTTGTGCTCTTCCATCTGCATTTTTAGTTCCCTCTTGGCTGTGCCCACGTAGAGTTTGTCACAAGGACATTAGAGTAAATAAATCACATGGTATGTATTGCAGTTCAAATTCTGTTTAATCTGAAATATTTTGTTGGTGCATGGAGGCTCAAAGAAGGTTATTTTACTTGCATTGTCACACTTGAAAGTGTCCACACAGAAAACTGCTGTTGGACTGTGGTCCCAACAAGAGTTGTTTTGACTGAATTTTGGGTTTACAATGTGCAGTATGGACCAACTTTTCTTTAATTGTGTGGTTCTTTTTAGAGGTGACTAATGAAGGGTTTCTGAAGCATGGATTACTTGTATTCCTGGCCTGTAAAATGTGCCAGTTCCCAATTACTACCCTTCTAACTTCCCCACTTAGATGGCTATATGCCATAGACAATATTATTTTGTCACCGACATCCTTCTTTGGTTTAGTTTTTATCAATTAAGTCCTAGAAATCTGTGAAACTTCCTGAACTGTTTATTGAACCAGTGAGCTGTTACACCTTCTCAAAATGAACCTAGTGGTCATCACCACTGAATTCCCTTTCCCCATTACAGTTTTGTCATGTTGCAATCATTTGTGCTTTTGATATCCTTCTCTTAAAATCTGGATCATGATAACTGGCATTGTGTAAGGTGGTGTTTCTATCCATTTCCTTTCTGAAAAGGTTAGTCACTAATTTACCTTTTCTATGTATATTAGCGAGTCCCAAAAAGGAATTCTTTCACTGTCTGCTGTCATGGTGACAACCAAATTTTGGTTCCAACTATTCAAGTACTCAGAAACACTATCTAAATCGGTCCTGGTTCCCTTCCAGATCATGATGATGTAATCTATAAAGTGATTTCAAATCAGAATATTCTGAAAAAAATGGATTTACACTTGGCTCTAACACACATGTTTGCTCAAAATCCCACAAGAAAATGTTTGCATATGATGGGGCCGTCATACGCCTCGTGATTGTGCCTTTCATTTGGAGGTAAAACTGATCCTCGAACATAAAATAATTCCTGGTAAGGACCATTTCAACCATTTGATGTAAAAACTCCATGGGTGAACAAGAATCCTCCCTGTTGTGTATAGCCTTCAATGAGTCCAGTCCTTTTTCATGGCTGATACTGGTGTACGGGTCCTTAATGTGAAAGCTAGCTATCCATGTTCCCTGCAAGTCTATCCCTTCTTTATTGATGTCACCTATTAACTCTATAATGTGTCCTGAGTCCCTGATATCGGTCCCCATCTTACTAACTTCTGATTGGATATGAAAATTCTCATACTTTGAGAGGTTCCAATATGGAATCCATTCCCCGAGGCTTTTGGTTACCCAATTTTTGGGGGATTCCTGTGAATCTTTGGTAGAACATAGAAAATGGGAACTCATGGATTCCCCTGTGTGAGCATTTCTTTCTCATCTTCAGAGCTTCACCCCATGTCTACTCCATTTGTCAATAGACCCTCTATATCTTGGTGGCGCTCCCCCATGTGATCTCTATCCAAGGCCATATACCTGTCTTCATCTTTCAATTGTTGCATGCATTCCACCCTGTATTTGTTGAAATTCCATAGCACTATGCACCTCCCTTGTCTGTGGGTTTGATAAACACTTATTTATCATTCTCAAAACTTCTTAAAGTCTCCCTTTCAATCCCTGTATAGGCATTATACCTAGGTGTCAAGACTCTTCCATTTATCAGCTCTCAATTTCTTTTTCCACTTTTATGTACCTTTCCACCATGTCTGTACCCTTCTGTTGGTTAAAGGTGGATTTAACACCCAAAGATTATTGTAGGGAGAAGAAAGGACTTGGAGGCAGGCATTGGAGATCAGGTTGCAGGAGGGGTAATCTTTTACAAGATCATGGTCATCTGTAACATAGACTTGCTTCTACCTGCTTGTAGTGATACTTGACAATGCTCCTCTGGAAGTGCTGAGTTTTGTATTTTATTGTTAATTTCTCTGTGTACCTTGTCCTTGACATGGAACCTTTGTAAAAGAGCACTTCTACTCAAAGGTTTATTTCCAAATGAATGAATAAATAAATAAAAGTCTTTTTGAAGCTGTTGTTTCCTTGTTACTGGTTCGGGCAGTCTGTTGTAAAAATAGTCCACCAGTCTAACCTTTGTGTCAAATTTTTGTAGGTCAACTGCTAAGTAAAATGTGTTCAGACTTTTCGTTGGTGAAAAAGAAAGCCCTTTTTCAGTACCCTTTCCTCTATTACTGTGATTTCTCTTCCATTCAGGTTAAAAACTACTGTTAGCTTCTTTGTCGTCCTGTGTTGCCTCTCTCTTTTCCTTCTCTTCCACCTCCTCTACAATCCCTTCCTCTCTGGTTTGAAACACTCCCCTGTGTGATCCATTCCTTTGACATCCCCTGATTCTCAGGTCATAACTTTGTTCGAATCTCAGATCATGTGGGCTGGATCCATGACACCAGCATGACAACCCCAACTGTGATGTCCTCTACAGTGCCAGGAACCTCTCGACACCCCCAAGTGTGACACGACCCCGAACTGACCAGCAACATTATGACTCACAATGCAGGGAGGCTGCACCCCCCCATACCACCCTTACTATAGTTATCTAATTCCATGTCACACAGACAGTCAAGTTAGATATTTACCCCCTGTCATCCTAAGGTGTCTCAAAGCAAACCCCCTGTCACTGCTGATATAGGCACGGTGAGGGGTTCACTGTGGGGGGTTCAGTGTACTGGTGCTGCTGTAGCAATGGTATACTATGTCGGCCCACTATACCCCTGGTCCATTGTGGATCCTGAATGGATCATGTTCCCCTTGTTGCTGTCTTAGAGCTCTGTATGATGTTTTAGCAAAACTGTCCCCACTGTCAGAATCTGATTGGTATCCTTGTTGTTGTGTATAATAAGTGTTAGTACTAGGTCCACACAGATTCGAAAACCATGTGTAAATATTATTCTCTTTATAATTAATGGGCTTCCCTTTTTCCCATTGGGAAACCATGGTGTAATTTATCCTTATAAAGTAGCTTTTATAACGGCAAACATGCGCACAGTTTTCCCCACACTGCGCATGCTCAAACTTCTCGCTCGCTGTGTCCTTCCCGAAACAGGAAACCATTCCCCTATGCAAACCCACCATGGAGAGAAACTGCCATGGACACTTGGCAGTAAGTAATTTTTAAAATTACTTCAGATGTTCCACACGGCTACCGGATGGACCCCCACGACAATATTTTAAATAAAGTGAAAGCGGACCTCGTGGGCCGAGGTAATCTGACAGCACCGGCACAGCAGTCTTTTTTTTATTTTCTATAATTGCTGAGGCAAAAAAGAGAAGCCCAACAATTATATAAAATAAAATATGGGTCCCGGTGTGTAAACTTGAATTTACACACACCCTCGGGGTTTGATGCTATGCATAAACCCCTCGAGCTTCGCTATTGGGGTTTATGTAGCATGAAACCCCTCAGGTGTGAATAAATTCTCGTTACACACCGAGACCCATACTTTATCCAATACGTAATCAACTACAGTATGTCACGTTTAAATTTCTTTAATTTCTGATATTTGATGAAATCATTGTATTCTGCTAGCTCCTTTTTTTATCATTTCTAGTGTTGTTAGCCTGTTCATGTCCTTCACTATGGCTTCCATTAATGCCAGCATAAAGTCTGTAGAACACTTATTCTTGATACCTGTCCATTTCTCATGTAACTCAGTTGTCATAAACCCCAAATTAGGTTCAACAAGGACCCTCAAAACTCTTCAGATTTTTCACATACTCTCCCAATGAGAGTGCATACCACTTTAGTTTAACATCTCTCTGTTCTAAATGCTGGATTTTATTACAAAGTGCTTTGTCACTTGTAGTTTCTAAGTTCTGTTTTGCTGCAATAAACCCAAAACCTGTTCTTGTTCATCTGTTGTAAAATTGTATGACAAAAAGGTGCTTTCCACTCCATGTTGAATCTCCTGAAATGGTGCTACTCTAGAATGTGATGTATTATGACCCTGTCATGGATCAGTACCCGTGATATTATTCTCATTCAAATACACTTAAAATGCATCAGTCATAG
Source organism: Neoceratodus forsteri (assembly GCA_016271365.2). NCBI lineage: Eukaryota > Metazoa > Chordata > Ceratodontiformes > Ceratodontidae > Neoceratodus > Neoceratodus forsteri. The sequence goes on from CM057454.1 coordinate 288,993,966, forward strand.
AATATCCAACTGGAGGTGAATGGTGATGACTGTGTGTGGCGAGTATAGGGTAATTATGTGTACATGTGTTATCAAGCTCCTAGAGCTGAAGTATGGGACCACTGAACAAATGGTTTGTCACACCACAAGTAGCTCCAGATGAGGTTCAATCTGCCCTTACTCTTTCCAGAGTTCTGTATCAAAATCTTGGGTCTTCCCAAAACAACCAGTTCAAATATCACAGATAACAGGATGAACAGAACTGTAAGATTGTTTCATCAGTTTTATTATTCACTTCACATTTACAGGGCAACAGTTTTACGGCCACACCACTTCATCAAGCCCACTGTGTTTTTCTGTTGAAAAATATATACACATTTAAATTGTCATTCTATTAACATTTTATATCACTTACCACCATAATGTCCCCATCACCAAATGCATCATTTTAACTTTCAAAATGTTCATAATTTTACAAAACATAACACCGTGGTAACACTACACCACTACAATGTCCTATTAAAAATCATATTTTTCTTCCATAATGATGATAGATGTACCAATTACACTTCAAAACCCCCCATTGACATATCTATAGCCCTTAAAAAAGGCAATTTAATAACACTAATAACTCACTTCATTCATTTTTTGTACACCTTTTCTTATATGCCTGTGAGGTCCTTTAAAGTACAGCTGACACTTTCTGGAGAACTTTAACAAAATATAACACTTAGACAGAGTTCAGCTTGTATTTCACTTTAGTTTTGTGTTCCTACTTCCCATTATGTATTACTGAGGTCATCTGCATAAAAACAGGATCTTTGCTCCTGAAGGGTCCATCTCTTCCTTTTGCTTTCTCCCTACCAGGGGTCATAATGCCCTGCTTATGACATCATAGTTACTCCCATGGCAACAGACTGTGATGTCACAATAGACGATTATGATGTGAAGTAAGGAATGAGCTACAGAGGAAGATGAACTCTAAGGGAAATCTAAGGGATAAAAATCACATACTCATGCAAATTTACTTAGTAATAAATAATGAGGAAGAGAAATATATAGAATACACTTGGAATGCAAGCTGAATTGTACCTAATTATTATGTTTATGCAAGCTGAATTGTACCTAATTATTATGTTTTTCAAAGTTATCATTGAGGCATCAGTAGCTCTTCAAATCAGTGTTTCATTCCAAGATATCTAAAATTAATATATTGCTATTTTAGACATTTTCCTGATATACATAAAATTCAAATGGTGTACAGTGTTCTGAACAAGTTTTATTCAGCATCTTTATTTGAGCAACTCAATAAAACTGCTCAGAACAATAGCAACTGTGAAAGAATGCCAAGCTCTAAGGGTGTAGCAGTAAGCTGCACTAGCTTGAAGAGGATATTGTGCTTTGTTTGGCCATGCCCTGCTGAGCTGGCCATTTGGCATAGTGGCTAGAGCCACTGCCTGCAAAGCTTGAGGAACGGAGTTTGGGTTCTGGTATAGAAGGTGATTTTTTTTTTTCCTGGGTTGTTGTATTATTTTCTGAGTTAGCCCTCCCTGGAGTTAAGAATCAGTAAGTTGGGGGGGTGCAGGGGGCTTGCCCCGACAAATGGTGGTGCAGGGGGGCACATAAAAAAGTTATTTTTTCATATGGTAACATGAGGTTTTTTGTGACCATCATGGTCACTTTTACATGGCTCGCTGTGATGTGTTCGGGCATTATTTTGGTCGCCATTATTGATCGGCAACATAAAAAACTCACCCATATCACATAAAATCAATTCAAACTGATTCCATTCTACTTATTGTTAATTAACCTATTTAATCTGGGCATGTCACCTTTTACCTTTGCTTTTATACTTGTTGCTGGCCCTACATTTTATTCTTTTAATTTTTAAACTTTTCCTCCTTTGCCTACAAAACTTACTAAAACAATTTGTGGTTTCCCATCCCTTAAGATATATTCAGTGGAGCTTTTCTGGGGGCAGGAAAAAGTAGTCACTCAGTATTTCTGGATAGCACATTTGTGAGCCAGCTCATTCAATGAACAGGAGTGGCTGCTGACTGTGCATGCCCTGTATATATACAGCAATGTGTTTGGGGAACCGACATCATGGATGATGTCAACAGTTTGTCCACAACACAGTGTAGCCTAGGAGACTGTGAATCACGGGCAAAAGGAGGAAATTAATAGTGTAGGTGGCTAGATGAACTGTGGCGCTTCCTCACCAGGAACACAACCTCTCCAGCAGCAATTCAGCCTCAACCCTTGACTAATAGCCAATACCTTTGTTTTCTCCTTTAAATCCAACCTAATTATTAGAATATGAAAACCATATATTGAAAGAAACTTTAGTAGATTGCTTGTGTTTTGATAGTGTAAATATATATTTTTTAACATTGAATGCGGAATGCCCAGCAGGACTCCAGAGCCCAGAACTTTAGTGTGTCCCCTGGGATAGTATCAGGGTCGAGAGGGCTGGTGTAGGATACCCTCTCCACACACACAGAACACTCAACTGGACTCTGGAGCCCAGAACTTTGCTGTGTTCCCCTGGACAGTAGCAGGGTTGAGAAGGCAGGTGTTGGATGCCCTCCTCACACCCAGAGCACTCAGAAGGACTCTGGAGCACAGAACTTAGCTGCATCCCCCTGGATGGCAACAGGGTTGAGAGGGCAGGTGTAGGACACCCTACCCTTTAGCAGAATGCTCAGTAGGACTCTGGAGCCCAGAATTTCACCAGGTTCCCCTGGTAGGTAACAGGGTTGAGAGGGCAGGTGTAGGATACCCTCCCCACAAGCAGAATACTCAGCAGGCCATCAGAGCACAGAGGTTAGCTGGGTTCCCCTGGACAGTAATAGGGTTGGGAGGCAGGTGTAGGATGCCCTCCCCACATGAAGAACACTCAGCAGGACTTAGGGGTCCAGAACTTTGATGGATCCCCCGGATGATAACAGGGATGAGAGGGCAGATGAAGGACAGTCTCCCCACATGCAGTATACTCAGCAGGACTCCGGAGCCCAGAACTTCTCCAGGTCCCCCTGGATGGTTACAGGGTCAAGAGGGCAGGTGTTGGATGCCCACCCCACATGCAGAACACTCAGCAGGACTAAGGAGCTCAGGTACCATAGAAGAACCAAAAACGGCATGGATGCACACTGAAACAGCCCATGTCCAACACAGCAAAGTGGCATTTTGGCACCAAAAGACATGGCCTGTACTTTGTGTTGTTTTAGACTCTTTCAGGCTTAAAGGCAATTTTTTTTGTGCTCTTCTAACAGCAACTGATAACATTTTTCCACTGTTAAATTGTGTAATTTGCAAAGATTTCCTGTATGCAGTTTGCATAGTCTGTCCATTAATAATAATAATAATAATAATAATAATAATAATAATAAAAATAACAGGATGGTGTTTCCATAGTAGCTACAGGATTTTCTGCACAGTGATTGTTTCAATAGTTAATAAAGGGTTTACTGCTCTATGTTCATGTATCTCTAACTCTACCCCATCTCACTCCCATCCCATCTCTGCACAAGTCCCCTCCTTTACCATTTTAACTTACTGTTGTCACCTTCTCCCTGCACAGCTTCACCAGGTCCCCCAGATTGTAACAGGGTTGAGGGAGAAGGTGTAGGACACCCTCCTGATGTGCAGAATGCTCAGCAGGACTCTGGAGCCCAGAACTCTGCTGTGTCCCCTTGGATGGTAGCAGGGTCAAGAGTGCAGGTGTAGGATGCCCTCCCATACTCTGAACACTCAGAAGGACTCTGGAGCCCAGAACATAGCTGCATACCTGTGGATGGTAACAGGGTTGTGAGGGCAGGTGTAGGACACCCTCCCCCCAAGCAGAATGCTCAGCAGAACTTCAGAGTCCAGAATTTTTCTGGGTCCCCCGGATGGTAACAGGGTCAAGAGGGCAGGTGTAAGATGCCCTCCACACATTCAGGGCACTCAGCAGGACTCCAGAGCTCAGAACTTCACCAGATCCCTTGTATAGTTACTGGGTTGAGAGGGCTTGTGTAGGATGTCCTCTCCACAAGCAGAATGCTCAGAAGGAGTCCAGAGCCCCGAACATTGCCAGGTCCCCCTGGATGGTAACAGGGTCAGGAGGGCAGGTGTAGGATGCCCTACCAACATGCAGAATGCTCAGAAGGACTCCAGAGTTCAGAACTTTGCCAGGTCCCACAGGCGGATAACAGGGTTGAGAGGGCAGGTGTAGGACACCCACCACACATGCAGAACACTCAGCAGGACTCCAGAACCCAGAACTTTGCTGGGTTCCTGGATGATAACAGGGTCAGGAGGGAAGGTGTAGGATGCCTTCCCCAGGACTCTTGAGCCCAGGTTATGTAGAGGAGTCAAAAACAGCATGGCTGCACACTGAGACAGCTATGTCTGACACAGCAAAGTTATGTTTTGGAGGGGTTCCTCCTGCCCTCCCCAGACACCCTCCCACCCTAAAGTGTTGTTCCATTTATAGGGATAGCTGCTGGTCTGAGCCAATTAGTGAAGTTTCACACTCCCACTGTAAGGCTACTTGATATGTGCCACCCACCATCTCGTCATCGCACACTTGATATCATCTAGCCCTAGAACATTTGACCTTATCAGTTAGACCAGCTGAGAACAGCACTATACAGCACTGCAGCACATATTCTGCTATTGCATCTCAATACAAACTAAACTAATAGGTATTTGCATGGCACTATCTGAGTACCCTGAACAGTGCTTTGTTGATTCTCCTCACAAGCCATATTTGACATTACCAGCTCTGTAATATAAATGAATCCAGAGCAGAACAACACAGTGCAGGGTCTTCCTTTGCTTCTTTGTTACATGCTGCCATCCACATACTACTCACCCAGCCACCCCCTCCTTTCCACCTAAGTTCTGTAACTATATTTATTGCCTTCATCCTAATTAAATTTGCATTTCTGTGAAGGCTTACACCTGCCCTAAATTAGTTCATGAGGCATAGCTCGCTAATCAGGAACCCTTTTACTCATGACCCAGGACAATCACCTTTAACTCCACCTTAATCATGGATCAGTTTTGCCTGACAATTACTCTTCTCACTGCCCTGACTGCAATACTAATTATCAAGGACACAGTTCCCATCAATCTGAGTAACAATGACAAGATACCATACCTCACAGACTTCTTCCTACCCAACACCCTAGTCATCCCCATTAAATCCCCTAACAACTTGCAACCTTTAATCCAAAAGCAATTGTATTTTATCACACACTATGTGACCAAACATTGTAAATGTTGCTTTTTTGCAAGGAGATGCCTCATATTGGTAGCCTTCATCCTCCTTGCTCTCTCTTTCTTTTACTGGTAGGTGATGGATGGCATAGAGCTAATCCCAGGTCCAACCTGTTCCCTCAACTCTTTTTCCCTCCCTCCATGGAAAAGGGTTAAAGGTCTAATAGTCATGCACCTAAATATCAGAAGTCTTCCTAAAAATAAAGATAAGCTCACTGTATGGGTTGTTCACTACCAGCCTAACATTCTTTGTGCAACCAAAACATGGCTATGTGTCAACATACCCGATAACCTATGTGACATTCCTGGCTACAGGTTCTTAAGATGCGACTGAGCTCCCCTAAGAGAGAGAGGGAGGGCACTATGATCTATTTCATGGATCACCTCAATGTGTCTGCCCCAGCTCCCCCCCCCCACTGGCCCCTATTTGAATTGTATCATGCTGTCCTCACCTTCGGTTATGCTAAACACAGCACATTCTCTGCATCTACTTACCACCTTTGAAGAGCTATCAAGCACTCCCATCCCTGTTAGAAGCCATAGACCTACTAGTGCATGGTAATGAATTTCTAATACTTGGGGAGTTTAATATAGACTGGTTAAAGTGTAACACTCACTCTGTCTCATTATCTTTAAATACAGTAAATTGCTCTTATCCCAGATTATTACTCTAGCTACTAGATGCTCAAATAATGGGAAATGTGTCACACTGATTGACTGGATACTGGTTCCCTATACAAACAGTATACTCTGCTAAGGGGTTCTACCAGACCTTATAAGCAACCACTTCCTGGTATACTGTTGCTGGAGAGCAAAGACTCTTAGCCCCCCACTCTCACTTCCATGATTGCTACTACCTAAATCCCTACCAATTTAAATCTGACATTGCTCTTGCTGACTGGTCCTTCATCTGGTCAACAGAAGATGTTAACCAGGTGGTGTCTTACGTCAACATCACTTTCAATCTTATCCAGGACAAACATGCCCCTGTAACCACAAGAAGAGTCCATGGTTTATTTAACAACTGCTTGGATTGTCCCCTACTTGCACTCTTAAAGGAAAGAGACAAAAGCTGGGCTTCATTTAAGGCAACTAACTCCAAAGTTGACTAGACAACTTAGAGGAACCTCAGAAACAAATGCAAAAAGGCCATTTGACAGAAAAAGTGCTAGTTTTATAATGCACATCTTAACTCCAACTGCAGTAACCCTCAACAGTTCTGAAACACCATTAAAAAATCCACGGGAACGAATGTAGCCCCTACTCCTACTGACATCGAGGTTGATGATGTAAACAGCAATGATTCCATGTGATAACAGCTAAATCACAAAGCTGACTACAACTACAGTGAGTTCAAATCACCAAAAATTATAATGGAGATCAGAACTACACCGAACAGAAACAATAGCAAACACCCTCCACTGTGTCTACAGGGGGTGTTCTAAATTTACTTTTTATGCAGGGGCTATGCCCCCCACACCACCCTTTGTGGAAGGCAAGCCCCCTACAACCCTCATGTCTAATATGATCAACTCCAAGGGCAGCTGACATTGGTAGAAAGGGGAAACTCAGGAAGAAGGCTGCTCTATGCATGCAGGATACTAGCGTGCAGTTGGAGAACATTGGGGGTGCAACCTGTGGGTGGAGGAAACATCATCGGGGGAAGGGGAGGTCATTAGCAAAAGAAAAAAATAGTAAAGCAAGCCATGCTCAGTCCCTATTGCCTTTCAAGGTGGTGACAGTAACCATCATGCCAAACAGCCAGCTGGAAACTCACTTCCTCAACAAACCCCTATAATGTGATATTGCTAGCTCTGCCTCGCTATCTCCACCCTCAACATTCATTACTTTCGCTATTCAGAACCACTCACTATAAAGTGATGGTAGCTGTTTCTTCAAGCACTCAAATTGACTCTCTAAATTTGAGTTGCTCAAAACACTTCTCCCATATCACAGGACACCAACTGCAATAACCCATCCACTATCTCCAATGCATTCAATGCATTCTTCACTGACCTCTCAGCCTTCCCTCCCTCTATGCCTACTTAACTACATGCCCTCAATGCAGACCCCAGACAACACCCCCCTTTCTACTTCAAATGGGTAAAAGTCTTGGAGATCTTTAAACTCCTAAAAAAACATCCCAGAGTCCAAATCTGCAGGCTTGGATGACATAGAGCCTGTACTTTTAAAATCAGCAGCCAGGGAGTTGTCCATACCCATTGCCAGAGTCATGAACCTATCCCTCACAACTTACCTAGTGCCTACAATCTGGAAAATGTCAATTATTGTTCCAGTACCCAAGAAAGGCAATAGCAAAATCATAAAAAACTATAGACCCATAGCTATTCTATCTGCTCTTAATAAGATCCTCAAACAAATTGTGCAAATGCAACATTCAAGCTGTCTCCCAACCTACAATCTACTTTTCCCAGTCCAGCATGGCTTTTGTCAACATCATAGTATCACCACAACCTTGCACTCTTTAACCAACAGTATTGCTAACTCACTCGATAATGGAGGAATCACTGGGTTGTTTTTATTGACCTAACAAAGGCCTTTGATACGGTCGACCACACCTTTGTCTGTAATAAACTCAAGTACCTAGGAATCTCTGACTCCACTCTCCCTGGTTCAATAATTATCTGTCTAGTAGACAGCAGCTTGTATGCTTTGGCTCATCCTTGTCTGCTCCCACCTATGTCAATATTGGTGTCCATCAGGGCTCCATATTAGGACCTCTGTTCTTCTCCCTCCATGTCAACACGGTCCAACACTGCTTTACTAACTGTACACCCTTCACGTATGCAGACAACCTAGTCTTCTATAAAAGTGCCAATATAGAAACATAGAAACATAGACTTTTATGGCAGATAAGAATTGATAGGCCCACCCAGTCTGCCCGTTTTCCCACCTGTTGGATAAGCTGCAGATCCTAGTTAACCAACAGCCAACTTTCTCCTACCCCCCACTATATATGGCCTTATATCTGTCTCATGCATTCTTGAATTCCCCCACTGTTTTTGACCCCATGTCCTCCTCAGAAAGGCTGTTCCATGCATCCACCACCCTCTTTGTGAAAAAATACTTTCTCATGTTGCCCCCGAGCCGTCCCCTCTCTATCTTCAAACTGTACCCCCTTGTTCTTGCATATCTCTTTTTCTGAAAGATGCTACCCTCTTGGACTTTACTGATTCCCTTGAGGTACTTGAAAGTTTCTATCATGTCTCCCTCTCCCTCCTTTCTTCGAAAGTTTACATATTAAGCTTCTTTATTCTTTAGTCTATAATGACACTGCTGTCCTTCATAGAACACCACTGACCTTTATTGAAAATTGACTGCTGACCTAAAGAGTGTCCAGTCTTGGCTCCAGCTGAACAAAATAATAGTTAACACACTCAAATCCCAGACCATGCAATGTGGTATCCCTTCTCACCAAAGGAACATCTAGGTACCACTGCAGGTGATTAGCACTAATGACACCCTTCTAGACACCATCCAGTCATTCAAATACTTGGGTATCACCTTGGACCCTTCCATAGAATTCTCCTTCCACCTGACCAATATTCTGTTAGGAAGTCAATATCAGATTAGAATTAACTTACCGAGCTAGTTGGAATCTCAACCCCTTTGCCCATATGTCAGTGGCCAGGAGTATTCTGCTTCCCAAACTATCCTATGGCTTTCCTGTCTTTTCAAACACCTCTTGCAACAACCTACACAAATGGAACGTGGCCTATAACAACATCTGTCGATTTGCACTATCTAGCAGTCGATTTGCACTATCTAGCAGTGGATTGGTCTACCACTGTACTTTATATTTGAAGCTAGGATGGCTACCCCTGCTGGTTAGTGAGATTTCTCCCTTGAGAATATCATCTACAGTGTACTGAACAATCATACCCCCAATTCCTCCCCTCTCACCTGGTGCCACATAAAACTGCCTACCCTCTCAGGTCTGCAGACCAGGACCTGCTCTCCATTCCTAGAGTTAAAACCAAATTTGGATCAACATGCTTTGCAGTATACATCCTAAAACTGTGGAAGAAGGTCCTCCCTAACATCAGACAGTGCACTGCTGCTGGCACCTTTTGGAAACAGCTCTGAATTTACCTCCTACAATCATACGCATGTTCCTGTACCTGGGTCCTATTACTGTGGACTTACAGCACTGTGTAATGTTATAAAGGAGTAACTGTGTCCTGCATTCATACCCTATTTTGAGCTGCCACACTGCTCATCAGGGGAAGGGGAGGTCATTAGCAAAAGAAAAAAACAGTAAAGCAAGCCATGCTCAGTCCCAAACGTGGGTCTATTGCCTTTCAAGGTGGTGACAGTAACCATCATGCCAAACGGCCAACTGGAAACTCACTTCCTCAACAAACCCCTATAATGTGATATCGCTATCTCTGCCTCGCTATCTCCAACCTCAACATTTATTACATTCGCTCTTCACAACCACTCTCTATAAAGTGACGGTAGCTGTTTCTTCAAGCGCTCAAATTGACTCCCTAAATTTGAGTCGCTGTGTAATGTTATAAAGGAGTAACTGTGTCCTGCCTTATACCCTACTTTGAGCTGCCACATTGCTTACTGTATGTATATAATATTGCTGACTTGGGTCATATTTTAAATGTTATGACTTGCCTCTTTGTTTATTGTATGTTTGTAAACCTTGAATCTCACTGTTGACTTGGATTGTATTTTAAAATGTTATGTACATACTTCTCCTTGGTCGTGCCTGAAAATAGGCATCTGCTTGTCTAGTGCACCTTAGCCGGTAAATAAAAACTTAAATAAATAAACTTTTTATTGAGGTAAATGGAATAAACAAAAGTACACATAGGTACACAGTTAATGTGGGAGCAAATGACATAGAAGAGGAGCAAAGCAATATACATTAAACAAAACTAACAACAGAGAGGAACAAGAAATTCTAATTCAAAACATTAACAATAACAACTGACATTAAGGACTGGTCAAAATGAGTGAGAGGACCAAATGAGCAAACCGTTCACAAAAGACTGAAGGAGATGTAACATCAGAGGTAGATGAACTATGAGAGGGCTGACAAATGTGGGACATTGTGAGTATAAATGGATATCTTTAGGGCCATTGGGGACTGAGAGGTAAGCATAAAGGAGTGAAAGAAATACAAATGTGCCTAATCCCTTACAGTAATATTGAGAGCCGAGGAGAATATTGGGGGGAGGGGGGATAAGAGGATTGGGCATCTAGATAGGCGAAGAAGGGGTTCCAGATGTCATGATAGGTAGACATTTTGGAGAGAGATAGATGAGATAGGTGCTTCTGCAATGAGAGCTGCCCTATGACAAGCAGCCATTCTTTTAAGGAGGGAATGTCAGGAGACTGCCATCTATGGAGGATAAGCTGCTTGGAAATAAGCATGGCAGCTAGAGCCCACTGTACATAAAGGTCAGAGCAGGGTACACTAGGGGATGAAAGGCTCAGCAACATAGACGGTGAGTCAAGGCAGACATAAATAGAGAGGATGGTCTTGCAGACTTGAAGGATCTGATCCCAGATGGGACATAAGAGAGGGCAGAACCACAGTAGGTGGGAAAGGGATCCTTCCTGTAGGTTGCAGCACCACCATCTGTTATGATACAGGATACCCCAGGCATGCAGCAGTTGTGGAGTTCTGTAACACTGGTGTAAAATCATTATTTGGATCAGCTGGGCTTTGAGATCTCTACATGCTGTATGGACTCGGGTCCAGCAGATATCCCAGACTTGCTGGGAAATAGGAATGTAAAGCTCCACAGCCCATTTGTCTTTAGTGGTAGCAGTGGGATCAGAGCCTGAATCATGAAGGGAGGTGTAAAATTTGTGGACCTTATCTCTAGATATTTCAAGAGAAGAGGGAGGGAGGACTTTATTCAAAGGCAGGAGAGTGGAACGGAGTTGGAGGTATTTCCAAAACTCCTATTGGTGAAGTTGGAATTTGTCCTTGATAGCCTCGAATAAAAGTAGGGTAGTGATGTTAGGGGAGCAGAGTAAATGGAGCTGGAATATACCAGCTTGTTTCAATGCTAACCAACTAACAGGTGTATGACCAATGAGTATGCTGGCAATATTCCAGATAGGGGTATAGGTGACAGGGAGAGGATTCATGTTAGTCATTGAGGTGAAAGATCTCCAGTACTTGAGAGAGATGCAAAGAGTTTGGTGTTGCTAGGGTAGTGACTGCCTGGGTAAGTAGAAAGCACAGAATGAAGAGGGGTCCTTAAGAGAACAGCTTTCTAAGTCAACCCAGATGGGAGCAGAGGGGTGATTAAAATGGAATCAATGGAGAACTTGGGCAGAGATAAAAGATAGATGGTAGTTCTCTTTTTTTAACTTCCTATTTATGCCCCCTCTGTCACCGTGTCTGCCCTGAGACCAGGGCTTTTGTAATTTAGAGTGACTAATTTTGTGTACCATCCCTTCCCAGATAAACTGGCCCCTCAGGCAGTTGAGTTTGGTGAAGTATGACTCAGGGATAGTAATAGGGAGATGGGAGAGGAGATGCAAAACCTTGGGGGCAAATATAATTTTAAGGGCATTGATTTTCCTGGAGAAAGATATGTTAAGAGTTTTCCTTTGAGCTATGACTGTAGTGAGGGTTTCCAATAGGGGATTGAAATTGGCTTGGCAAATGTGTTTGAGGGATGGGGTAATATGGATGCCCAGGTGAGTGATGACCTCTGCTGTCCATTTCCATTCCGCGCATGCAAAGTGAGAGCAGAGGCAGAGATGATTGAGGGGAATAATTTTTGATTTGGTGTGATTTACTTGAAAACAGGAGAGGGTGGAAAAAGATTCTAAGGTAGTTTGCAACAGGGTGATGGAAAAATGAGCATTTGAAAGGAGAACTATCAGGTCATCAGAATTTAGGAGGCATTTATACTCCAAAATGGAAGATTTGAAGGAAGAGATTACAGGGAAGGAACTTAGGCAAATGGGTAGGAGTTCAATGGCCAAGAGGAAACATAAGGGTGAGAGAGGATGGCTCTGATGAGTGCCCTAAAACAGTGACAATGGTGGAAGAGAAGACTGTTACTTAAGATACAGGCAGACGGGCTATTATACAGGGTTTGTATGGCTGACTAGAAGTATGGGCCAAACCCCATGCACCTTAAGACTTCAAAAAGGAAGGGCCATTCTATTGAATCAAAGGCCTTCTAGAAGTTGATGGTAAAGGTGGTGGCAGGTGTGGGTAGAGACCTGGCCATGTGATGGATATTGAAAAGGCTGCAGAGATGATCTGAGCTGATGTCACCTTTGACAAAGCTGGCTTGTGAAGGATGGATAAGGGAGGGAAGAAGTTTCTCCAAGTGTAGGAAGATTATTTTAGCATCAGCATTAATTAAGGATATGGCCCTATAACTGCTGGGGGATAGGAGGTATTTAACCTTTTTGTGCAAGACGGAGATGGTAGCAACCCTGGATGTAGTTGGTAAGCATTGATGTTGTACAGCATGAGCAACAGTGTGAAGGAGGATAGGAGGGTATAAAGAAAGAATTGGTACAATATAATGGAGAGACCATCCCCACTAGGGGATTTGTTCTTCTATAAAGCCATAACAGCAGACAAGATCTCTTCACTAGTAATGGGCTGCTCCAAGGAAAGCTGTTAGGAGGGAGAAAGGAGGGGTAGCTCTTGGGGGTCAAAGAAGGAGGCTAGCTGATCAGGAGTGGGGTGGACCTGTGAGAAACAGAGACTGGCTTAAAACTGCCACACTGTAGTATTGATTTGAGTGGGATTGGTGTGGGTTTGGCCAGCTGAGTTATATAGGCTGGAAATATAGGTTTTGGCTTGCTGCTTGTGCAGCCTATAAGCTAGGATCTTACTAGACCTTTCCCTACCCTCCCAGTATTTGTTGTTAGTGCACATAAGGGCAAGTTCTGCTTTGCACATGTAAAGGCAGTTGAGGGTCATGTGGTCTTAATCAGTTCACAAGTGTACTTAGAAGGGTTTGTTTCAGTTGAGCTTCCAGTTTGACAAGCTTGGATTAAAGATCTTTTACTTCCTTATCTCTGACCTTACTCCTGTGGGCGAAAAAGCTAATTATACAGCCCCTAAAGTATGCCTTTAAGGTGTCCCACAAACATAATCATGGACTGACCCTTCATTTTTGGTTTGCAGGAAAAAAAATGTTATTTCCTGTCTGACCCAGGGAACAAAGGAGGGGGTCTTTAAGAAGAAGTTGGTCAGGTCTCCAGGATGAGGTGCAAGGGGTGTGGAGGAACCAGAGAAGGGGAAGAAAGATAAAGGGGCATGGTCACAGATTAATATGTGATGTATGTGGTTTGATATGGTACTTTGAGATAGTTGAGATGAAATGAGTCAAAGGCCAATACTATTTAACAAGTGGTGGACAGGGGAGAAGAAGGTATAATCTTTAACAGATGGGGAGAATAGGCACCAAATGTCTGTAAGAGAAAACTCTTGCAGTAAGGAGTGGAGGGCAGATTATGCTTTGTCATTGGGCTCATGGGAGTATAGGATCTATCCAGGGAAGGGCTGAGGGTTAGATTCAAATCTCCACCTATTGGGGGGGTGATTATTGAAGTAGGAGATTTATTCAAATAGCCTAGTAAAAAATGTAAGGTGTTCTGAGTTAGGTGCATACAGGTTGACCAGGGTTATGGGGCATTTCAGAGAGTAGAGATTATCAAAGTCTGTATTATTTGTGAATTTCACGGACTTTGCGAAGTGTGGATTCACTAAATATGCAAAATTCATGGATTGTTAAGTGCGGAAATTCACCATGAAGTGCAGAATTTCACCCACAAATTCCATACTACGTGTGCGAAATGCCACACTTCGTGGCAAAAACTTTGCTATACGGGAAAAGTCAAAGTTTCCCAGGTATAGGGAAGCCTTGTTAGGCTCTGCGAAGTGCGAATTTTTGGCACTTCGCCCGAACTTCACCTGCCAAGATTTACTTCGCAACATCACTGTTGGAGAGTTGTGTCCTAAATGTATTGTTCTTACATTAAGTGTACCCATTCACTGTCACATTCATCTCATAATATCTGTGTTTTATTGGCTTGGCTTGTAATGGATGTATTTGTTTTGTACACTGCTCTTTATTGTTTGGTTTTTGCTCTTCCCCTTATGTAACCACCCACCCTTGCTCGACACTTATATTTATAATCAACCACCAGTCACCTGATTGGTATTTTTTTATCTACCCAATCCCCCATTGGCTCCTTATATTTCTCTATCACTAAAGGGATCTGCTAGTAGCTTTCCCCTGCACAAGATGCTTCTTACTAACTCTATACATCCCCCTCCAGTTTTCTCTCACCCTCTCTTGCTTGCATTATGGAGTCCTGGCTGACTTCTAAATTATGGTACCTACCTCGGGTGCTGTCTCTATTAATACTTCTTTCACTCTGCACTGAAGTGCCAGGGGGCCAACCCAGTCTGCTAGTGCCACTGATGGTGGATAACAGCTCAGTCTGCCCCACTGGAACATTGCACCACCTGGTTGCAACATTCCTCCCTCACTGCCCTGCGCTCCCTTGTGCTACTATCACCTCAGTGTCCATTCAGATCTTTACCCTCCTTAAGATAGTATCCTCTCCTATCATTCCGTCGCTCCCCCCTAAAACTGCTAAACGATTACTCTATAGCTCATCCAAGGGAAGCAGGCTACTCCAGCTCCTTATTCTCTTGCTCCTTGCAAAGCAATGGGGCCTGATGGGATTCATTCCAGAATTCTAAAAGAACTAAGGGTAGAACTAGTGATACCACTGACTACCCTCTTTAATAAATCATGAGAGGATAGGATGGTACCTGAGGACTGGAAGATGGCAGATGTTATTCCACTTCACAAAAGTGGGAGCAGGGTAGAAACAGGAATCTACAGACCTGTTAGTTTAACCTCAATGATTGGGAAAATGATGGAATCTCTTCTGAAGGAAAGAATTGTTGAGTACCTAGAGGCCAGAGGAGCACAGGACCCAAGGCAGCATGGATTCACAGTGGGAAGGTCATGTCAGACAAATCTAATAGATTTCTTTGACTGGGTGACCAAAGTAGTAGATCAGAGAGGGGCTGTGGACATGACCTACCTAGAATTTAGCAAGGCATTTGACACAGTCCCACACAAAATATTAATATACAAGTTGGCCAACCTGGGAGTGGGTCCCAAAATGGTAGCCTTGGTAAAGAATTGGCTGGAGAACAGGACACAGAGGGTAATAGTAAATGGAGTCCACTCTGAAGAAAGGGGAGTTACTAGTGGGGGTCCACTTCTCTGGGCAGCATCAACTAGGAGAAGATTTATCCTGGACTCCCTTCAGGGTGCCTTCCTCTAGCAACTGGTCATGGAACCAACTCAGCAGAAGGCAATACTGGACCTTGTGCTCTCAAACTGGGACAGTGTGATGGGGGTAACAGTGGGGGAGCACCTGGGGAACAGTGACCACCAGTCATTGTGGTTTGAAATCACAGAAAAAGCAGAACCACACCACACAAAAACACGTATCCTGGATTTTAGGGGCAGACTTTGGGAAAATGGGGGAGATACTTGAAAGAGGCATTAAGGGTAATGGGGCAGGAATCAGGGGTTGAGAAACAGTGGGCAGTATTTAAAATGGGGATTACAAGAGCAACAGAATTATGCATTAAGCAGGTTAGCAAGAGGAAAAGGAAGAGGAGACCATTGTGGTTTTCCAAAGAGGTAGCAAAGAAAGTGAAAGCCAAAAAGATTGCATTCAGGCAATACAAAAAGACACATGCAGAAGGGGATAGGGAGAAGTACCAGGAGAAGCAAAGGGAGGCAGGGAGGTGAGTAAGGGAAGCCAAAGCTCAGACAGAAGAACACCTTGCATAATCAGTGGGTAGAGGGGACAAAACCTTTTACAGGTACATGAATAAAAAAAGAAAGGCAAAGGGAGGGATAGTGAGACTGAAGGAGGAGGATGGGGTCCACGTGGAGGATGACAACAGTAAAGCTGACATATTGAACAGGTATTTCTGCTCAGTCTTTACTGAGGAAGAGGAGGGTAATGGGTCTGAAGGGAGTACAAGGGGTGAGAATGGTGCAGAAATGGACACAAGTCCCTTTACATGAGAAAGGGTCCTGAAGGAACTGGAAGTAATAAGAGTTGAAAAAGCTGTAGGGCCAGATAGGGTGCACCCTAGGGTCCTTAAAGAACTAAGAGAGGTGGTGGCTGAACCTCTGGCTATCCTGTTTAGCCGATCACTGGAAACAGGGGAGGTACCCAAAGACTGGAGGATAGCAGATGTAGTCCCCTTATACAAAAGTGGGAACAAAGAGGAATCAGGGAACTACAGACCAGTCAGCCTCACCTCGGTAGTGGGGAAGATCATGGAAGCACTACTGAAGGAGAGATTGGTGGAACATCTGGTTTACAATGGACTACAGGATCCAAGGCAGCATGGTTTCACCAGGGGGATGTCATGTCAGACCAACCTCATTGAATTTTTTGACTGGGTGATTAGGGCGGTGGATCAGGGAAGGGCAGTGCACATGGTCTATCTGGACTTCAGCAAGGCCTTTGACACTGTGCCACATAGAAGACTATTACACAAACTGGGGGATATGGGTGTGGGCAGGACAGTAGTGTGGTGTGTAGGTAACTGGCTGGGTGGCAGGACACAGAGGGTGGTGGTAAATGGCTGTCACTCCACGAGGGAAGAGTGACCAGTGGGGTACCACAGGATCAGGTGCTGGGACCGGTCCTATTCAACATCTTCATCTGTGACATTGCGAGGACCTAGAAGGCAGAATTTCACTGTTCGTTGATGACACAAAGCTCTGTAACAGAGTAGACACACCAGAGGTTGTAGACAGAATGAGAAGGGACCTGCAGAAACTTGAAGAATGGTCAGGGGTTTGGCAGTTGAAATTCAATGCAAAGAAGTGCAAGATAATGCATATGGGGCACAAAAACCCTGGAACAATATATCAGTTGGGGAGTGAGGATATAGCATGCATCAAACAGGAAAGAGATCTTGGGGTTATCATCTCTGATGACCTTAAGGTAGGGAAACAGTATGACAAGGCAGCAGGTAAAGCAAATAGGATGCTGGGATGCATAGGCAGGGGCATCACCAGCAGGAAAAGGGAGGTCATAATTCCACTATACAAGACACTAGTGAGGCCCCACCTGGAGTACAGTGTACAGTTCTGGAGATCTTACCTACGTAAGGACATAGACAGGGTAGAGAAGGTTCAGAGGAGGGCAACAAAGATTGTGCATGGATTACATCACAAGTCCTATGAGGACAGGTTGAAGGAACTGAACATGTACTCCCTGCAGGAGAGGAAGGAGAGAGGGAATGTGATAGAGACATACAAGTATCTTACAGGGGAGGAACAGGGTGCAGGAATACACTATTTTTAAGTGAAAAAGATGTTCCAGGACTAGAGGGCATGGGATGAAGTTGGAGGGAGGACGATTCAGAGTAAACGTGAGGAAAAATTTTTTCACAGAATGGTTGGTGGACAAGTGGAACACCCTGCCAGAGGAAGTGGTGGGGGATGAAACAATCACAGGATTTAAGAATGCATGGGATAGACATAAAGGAATTCTGAAGGT
Source organism: Neoceratodus forsteri (assembly GCA_016271365.2). Lineage (NCBI taxonomy): Eukaryota > Metazoa > Chordata > Ceratodontiformes > Ceratodontidae > Neoceratodus > Neoceratodus forsteri. The sequence goes on from CM057454.1 coordinate 289,011,792, forward strand.
CAGAGGTAAGGGGCAACAGACTTCTAGGAAAACATAAACTGAACTTACAAGCTCAAATGGGCAGACTGGGTGGGCCATAGGCCCTTATCTGCCGACACTGTCTATGTATCTATGTACTGCAGGGTTCAGTGCTAGGACCGGTCCTCTTTAATGTCTTTAGAAGGGGACATTGCAGAGGGACTGGAAGGAAAAGCATGTCTCTTTGCAGACGACACCAAGATCTGCAACAGAGTTGATACACAAGGTGGGGTGGAAAGGATGAGAAGGGACTTGGCAAGGTTGGAGGAATGGTCAAATGCAGGCGGCTTAGATTCAGTGCTAAGAAGTACAAAGTAATGCACCTGGGAAACAAAAACCCAGGGGAAGAGTACACAATGGGGGGTGAGATACTAACAACAACAAAAATGGAAAGGGACCTGGGGTTAACCATATCAGATGACCAAAAGATGAGCAAGCAATGTGAGAGGGTAGTTAGGAGGGCAGGGGGGATACTGGGATGCATAAGGAGAGGCATCACCAGTAGAAAACAGAAAGTTGTTATCCCTCTGTACAGACAGCTGGTGAGACCCCATCTGGAGTACTGCATGCAGTTTTGGAGACTCAGTCTCCACAAAGACATAGACAGGATGAAGGCAGTCCAGTGGAGGACAACTAAAATGGTGCAGGTTCTGCACCAGAAGACATATCAAGAGAGACTTAAGAAGCTTAATATGTATAGCCTCGAGGAGAGAAGGGAGAGGGGGGACATGATAGAAATATTTAAGTACCTTAAGGGAATCAACAAAGTCTAAGAGGGTAGCATCTTTCAGAAATAGAGCTGTTCAAGAACAAGGGGGCACAATTTGAAGCTAGAGGGGGGACAACTCAGAGATAATGTAAGGAAGTATTTTTCACAGACAGGGTTGTGGATGCATGGAACAGCCTTCCTGAGGAGGTTGTGGACAGTGGTGGAATTCAAGAATGCATGGGACAGGCATAAGGCAATTCTAGGGGGTGGAGGTAGGAAGAAGTAGGCTCTTGGTTAGCTAGGATCTGCAGCTTATCCATTAAGTAGGGAAATGGGCAGACTGAGTGGGCCAAACGGTCCTTATCTGCTATCAAATTCTATGTTTCTGTTTCTATGTTTCTAGTATTTGGCGATATCCACCCAAACCCTGGCACTGAATTTGCCCATCCACCAGTCGGTGCCCACCCAGATACTATTCCACTCTCACTACCAAATGGCCTTAAAATCATCCACGTAAACATAAGAAGGCTTGTTCCCAAAATCTCTCTATTGCAACCCATGGTACATGCCTATGCCCCTGACATCATTGTAATCTCTGAAACTTGGCTGTCTAAAAACATTCCAGACCATGCTATCTCTATCCCTGGCTTCACAATATCAAGACAGGACAGGATTAGGAGAGTTGGAGGCGTGGCTATCTATACCTCCTCTTTCCTCCAGTTCACTCCTTCTTTCACAACCTCTGTGCAGTCATCCCACAAGGCTCTCCTTTTAAAAATCTCCTATCCCCACACTGTCCCCATCTTCATCACTGGAGTTTACTGTTGCCCTGGACAGCCACATTCTAATGTCACTGACTTGGTCACAAAGCTCTCCTTCGTTGCCAGCGGTGGTGAATTATTCATCCTGGAAGACCTAAATCTAAACTGGCTGGCCCCATCTCTGGCTAATACTCATTCCACCATCGAAGCCTTAAACCTCCGACAACTGATATTGGAACCCACTCATCTAAAACTTTAAAGCACTAAACCACTCCCTGCTTGACCTTGTCTTCACCTCCCATCCCCATCAAGTAATGGCCACCGGGCTACTACCAGACTCTATCAGTGACCACCACATGACCTTTGTTATGTGTAAAATACATAGGACTGAACACCCAGAAAATACTATTTTCACTAGACCCTTTGCATCACTTGACCAGCAATTATTGCTCCACAACCTCTCACAAACTGACTGATCCTCCCTTTCTACAGCAACCTCAGCTGACAAGGCCCTTGCCTACTTCACCTCTAAATTTCTTCAGATTTGGAATTCTCGAGCCCCGTCTCATGAAGTCAGGGTCCATGGCAGGCACCTTCCCTGGGTCATTCCTGAGCTTCTGGCCTACCAATGAGCTTGTGACCTTGCTTGGCATAAGGCCAAAAAGTCTACAACTGCCCTAGTGATCCCAAACAATATGGTGAACTTCAGAATGGCTGCACTTAAGCAATCCACTTTGCCAAAGCCGAGCACTTCAAGTCTAACTTCCAAACTAATACAAACAACCCATCTAAATTCTGGAAGGTCGTCCACTCCCTCTTCTCACCATCCTCAAATCCTCTGCCACCTATCCTCAGGCACAATCACTCTGTCCTTTCAGAACCAATAGCCATTGCCGAATGCTTCAACTCCCACTTCGCTACCTGTGCCTCTTCTCTGCTAGGCACCCTTCCAAATCCCTCCCTTGCTCCGGGTGGCCCCTTCTCACACCCTGGATCACCCTCCACTGCTCCTCCACCCACCTTCATTTCATCCCCACAATCTGTCCCCACCCCAATCTCCTCCTGTGCCCCTTCCTCCTCCTCCTCCAAACCTCTCACCCCCCCAGTTCTCCTTCTCTCCTTCTCTCCTTCTCTCCTGTCTCTCCTGACACTACCCTTCTAGCTTTCCTGGCACTAAACACTACCAAAGGCTCCTCGCCTGATGGCCTTGACCCTAGGCTCCTCTCTCTCTCTCTGCTCCTGCCATTGCCTACCCTCTCTCTCTCTCATACTAAACCTATCCTTTGAGTCTGCCACTATTCCCTCAGTTTGGAAACATACAGTAGTCCTCCCCCTCCTGAAGGGTGGTTACTCCTCCTCACCAGGGAACTACAGACCTATCTCTCTCTCTTGCCAACCTTAGCTAAACTACAAGAACACATAGCCCTCAACCAACTCTTCTCATTCCTCTCTGACTCAGCTTTCTTCACTCCCTTCCATTCTGGCTTCAGGAAATCCCACTCTACCACCACCTCTCTGCTAAGGCTAACAGAGACCATCTCCTCAGGCTTTGACAAAGGACACATTACTTCGGCTATCTTTGTTGACCTGGCCAAAGCCTTCGGCACTGTTTTGCACCCCATCCTCCTGTACAGCCTTTCAGCAGCTGGACTATCCCCTTCTGCCACTAGCTGGTTCAGTGGCTACCTGTCCAACAGGTCGCAATCAGTCAGAACTGCTGATACTATCTTTCCCCTCCCCTTGCCTATAACCACTGGAGTCCCCAAGGGCTCAGTGCTAAGCCCCATTCTGTTCTCCGTCTTTTTAAATGACCTCCCACTGGTTTGCTCTGCATCCAGCATCTACATGTATGCTGATGATACAGTGTTGTTTACCTCTGGCAATTCTGTCTCTGATGTAACTACCAGGCTCCAATCCGACTTCACTAAAGACCAACTCTGGTTTAGTTCTCATCAAAGTTTTATAAATGCCAAGAAGACAGTCTCCATGTCCTTTGGCACAAGGCAGAGACTCACTAGGCTAAGTCACCTCCCCACCTTTCACACCCTTGATGGGACTGTTCTTGAGAACTCCCCCTCATTCAGGTCTCTCGGCATCTGGCAGGACACATACCTTGACTTCTTTGTACTTATAGGTGCCGTTCTGAAAAAAATAAGGCCCAAGATCAGGGCCCTTTACAGAAACTGCAGGTGCATCCTGCTCACCACCAGGTGTGAGCTGGTACAGAAGATGATCATGCCCATTTTTGACTACTGCAACATAGTCTACGGTGCTGCCCCACAGTCCTACTTATCCAGACTGGACTCTCTCTTCAATTCCTTCTATCGTTTTGCTCTTGATGCCCCTCCCCACACCCATCATTGTGATCTTTACCACTCCCTCAACTTCCTTCCCCTCCACTCCCGGCATGCGCTACGTGGTGCTAAGTTCATCTCTAAATTCTGGCTTGGATCTCTCCCTTCATATATCTCCTCCTCTCTTGGCACCCCTACTCACTCCCTTTATTCCCTGAGATCCCAGGCTGACACACGTACCGTCTCAGTGTCCTGCAGAGTTACATCTTCTGGCCAAAAAGCCTTCTCTTACCACCTGCTTAAAATGTGGAATGCACTTCCTCCACAAATCATCTCTTCCTCCTCCCTATATTCTCTTACCTCTGCTCTGCACAGTTACCTTACACCTAGTTGCACCTGCTCATGACATCCTCCTTGCCCACCTGCCTCCCCCTATTTCTCTTTCTCTCTCCCTCATCTCTTCTTTCTCTATCCCCTACCCCATCTGCACTTATACTGCCCTATATAGCCTAGCTCTTAAAAAGATGTCTGTTCTTATGTTTTCACCCTTGCAGCTTCTGCATCACCTGATAACTGCCTGTAATGTATCTGTATGCATTTGTCTACTTTGAATCCTATGCTATTGACTCTGTACTGATTTTGTATGTAGGTATGTATGCATCTCCTAAGAACTGCCTATAATGTAACTGTTGCAATTACCTACCAATGCCTTGAACCTGTTTTGAAATTGTATGCATGTACTGTATGTATTCACCCTCTATAATGTATGTACAGTATCTATGAATTCTCACTATGTACATCCCTCGACCTCTCCCCATTTCCCCCAGGACATACCGTGAGACGGGCATTGAGTTGCTCAGTGAATCTTTCCTGGTGAAACAATTCAATAAATTAATAAATAAAATTACCCCCATTCTCCCCAGACACTTCTGGAAATGATCTGTTCACAGCTCATGTTGTCTTTCCTGATGAAACTTTTCTAAATAAAAAATAAAGAGTTAAATTTGACCATAACCCATCTGCCTTCGGTATCAGCCTGGGATGCAGTACAGGACCATTTCAGGTATTTTTGCACTAAAGCAGAGACCCCCTTTTGGCAAAGGGAGCAGTACTGTGAATCTCCCAATCAACCCATTCCTGCTAAAGCATAGAAGCCTCAGTAGCAGAGAATTTGGTATCCTACAAAATGCCACCTGCAAATGCAATTTTCTAAGAAGGGACAAAACATTTTTGCCTTTGATGGGGGAATTGAGTCCTTTAACATTCCAGGACACACAATGGAGATAAGCCATTAGATATATGGGGAAAAGGGCATATGGGTGAAGAAAGAAAAATGAAGGAAAAAGGGAGGGGGGCAGGCACACATCCCAACTGAAGCTGGAAGGCTCAAAGTGAATGAAAACAGGAGGCAGTATCCGCAGAGAGACCAAACTTAGAGGCAAAGGTTGACCAGCACTACAACAAATTGCAATGAACAGCATAACAGCAGTATATAGTTAGACCAGCAATAACAGCAATAAACATGGCTAACAGACAAACTATTAACTGTAACAAGGAGCTACAATAGCAAGTAAGAAAAATAAGCAACTCTTCTGATGGACTGAGTCCCTTTAGGCCTGGAGATGGCAAAAAAGCCATCTAAGTAGCAGGGAGTGGACCAGGATGTGTAATCCTTGAGCACTCTTCCCCAGAGAAAATATCCATGAGAGTAAGATAGAAGGTATATAGGAGGTAAAGAGGAGAGACAGAGGAAGGGGTCATCAAGAGAAGGAGCAGAAAACCAGGGAGGCTCACCTGGAGTGTAAAGGAGAAGGGGTGCGATATAAACAATGGAGACAGTAGTCAGGATTTCAGATGAAACATAGATAAATATAGAGAGGAGAAGGTGAAGAAGAAAACTGATTTAAAGGAGGTCAACAGAGTTCCAGATGAGGGGTAAAGGTACAGACAACAGGAAGGAAAGGCACTGGCCAGGCATGTAAATGAAGGCAAAGGAGGCCAGGATTGGGGGGGTAAGATATTCCAAGGGGAGGGATAGGTAAGATGTGGAAGGACCATGATGACATAAAGCAGGCTGATGGGGAACAGGGGGGTAGGATGGAGGAGACATATAGCTTGGAGAAGCTTCATATAGATACTACATGAAGGCAAAGGTTACAGGGGGTCGGAGGAAAGGAGCGAGAGAAAGTATGGTGGGATTAAGGAAACAAGCAGGAGAAGTGTTAAGTAGGGGCCAGCGTAAGAAAGGAAAATTAGTTAATAGGATACCATATATAAAGGTGCAAACATGAGCATTATCATTTAAGAGGGAAACAGCATGATTGATTGGAAGTTATGGTTGCATATAGCAGATTTGTGACATTCAGGAAGGTAAGAGGGATCACAAATCAGTGTTAACAGAATTCCAGCGGATTAGCCAACCATGAGGAAGAGTGCTAATACTTAGTCCATTAAAAGTTTTCTCATAATAGCTACTTCAGCTGGCATTCAAGGGTGGATCTGAAGTTGGTGGTGAGGAAGTGATGGCTGCTACATAGAAGCAGGGCTGGCAATCGTCTGCATCGGAGGAAGTACTGGCAGGCAGCGGGGTTTCAACAGCAGTATGGTGAGTCCAGCGATCAGCAGAGGATGATACTGTGGGATGATGCTATTTGATGTGAAGGGTCAAGCTCCGAGCCGGGGGGGGGGTGGAGAATGAGACAGTCTGTGCAAGAGGGAGAACCTGTTGTTTGCAAGAAGGCCCTGGAGCTATCTCATGGAAAGCCACTGTCCTTGCTGTGGCTCTGGCTATAATACTGAAGAGGTGATTGGCTGGATATCTATTAGTTCTGACCCCATTGTTTACCGGAACCTCTGCCAAGCCTCTGGGGCTGTGGAATCAGAGCCTTATTTGGGGGTAGCTTCATAGGCCTGAGGTGGGCCTGAAAGATCCTTGGACTTTCGCACAGGTTGCTGATGGGAAGTGTCCATGTCTAGGGTGTCACCAGGGGTCAGGAGTTTTGTTGAATGCTATGAGTAGCAAATAAAATCTTCTGTTGCTTTGGGGGAATAAAAAGAGTGTGGAGCCCTATTGCAGTATATGTTCAGGGTGGACCGGTATAGTAGATTGTACTGTACATTCAGTTCCTGAAGAGCATGTCTGGTGGTGGAGAAGCCCTAACAGCACTCTGATAGGGCTGGGGAATATTCCAGGAAAATTTGGATTTTATCGCCTTGCCAGATCAGGGGTCTGTGCTTGTGGACCACAGTGTGGATCTGCTCCTTCACTTGTAAGCAAAGAAGCTTAGCTACTATGGTTCAGGGTCACTAGCTTGGCTTTGAAGGAGGTGCTAATGATCAGTAGGACCACTCAGTTTCCAGAGGACCTGAACACTGCTATTTGAGGATAATCAGTAGGTCTTGCTGGAGAAGGCAATAGTGTTACAGCCTTCAAACCCATTCAGGAAAGCCCACAAAATAAAGGTTATTTCACCAACTCTGGCTTTCCAAATCTTTGGTGTGGCCCCAGAGTACTGTAGCTTAAGGGCTCTTTCCTGCTTTCAGATATGGGCATCAAGTCCATAAGTTGAAGTGTTATGGGCATCTGTTTTTTGCTCCACAAAGGAAAGGTGCAGGGATGTGAGACAATTGATTTATTTTTGTATCAGCTGTTTCCAATTCTCCAATTTTTGCTAAAAGATGTGAAAACATTCCATTGATTTCTTGCCGGCTGTCCGATGAGACTTAAGAGGACAGAAGAGAGGAGACGGGAAGTGCCTTGTCTACTAGGCCTCACCACGATGTAGTGCCAGAACTGAAGCTGTTGAGAGGTAATAAGTGCAGCTGTAGAGTTCAACAAGAAAGGCAGGTGAGCGATCCTGGGCAGTAGCAGGTGAGCCTAGATGACCAACGATGTTGAAGTGATAGCAATTAATGCATGGATGAGGCAGGATCTCTCCAGGGGAAAGAGGAGCTGGTGAGACTAAGCTGCCGGTGTGATAATGTAAATATTAAGATTCTGAATGAGTCAATTGGTAAAAACTCTTGGGATGCAAAACAGAGCAACCAACATCAGGTTTATGTGTCTAATTAATTTCCTCAGTTAATTTAAATATTCAAAAACCTTATGACAATATTCACATTAATAGAGAAGCCCCCCCTCCCATTTCTCTTAAAGAAGAATATCCTTGATTAACCCAAAGATTAACCCCAAGAGAGACCATGGTCAAGACCCCAGTGGGACTCTAACCTGTACAGATCCCAATCACATTTTTCATTGAGTCCCACGGTAGGATTGATTCAGTCCAACATGAAAGTTATATATGGCTGTGCCACTAATAAAATACTCAAGAGGTTAACTGTTACCCTTAATAAAGCCTGCCGCCTAGTCACAGACCCCCACCTTCACACTCACACCTGTGACCTGCACGCCTCAGTGAACTGGTTGAATCTTCAGGGCAGTATCTCCTACCAAACCTGCCTTTTTGTGAAGAATATTAGCCTTGGACTAGCCCCACCCATGCTGTTGCAGCTCCTCAACAGGACAAATAACCGCCATCACACTAGAAGAATGTCCAACCCCATTTTAAGTCCCTTTCTGTTGCACTGCATAGGTTCAGTGATCCTTAAAGTACAGAGCACCTTCATGGCTAAATAACCTTCCACCAGACCTCCTATCAGACACCAAAACTGGGTCCTTCATAACCAAACTTCGGCAGCATCTAATGAAATGCAGTATCTGTGAATGCCCATCCTACTTCTTTTTTCATCCTTTAATCCTTGCTCTTGAGTCATTGGCATGGATGACATCAGCGCACTCTACCTGCTCTCAGCCTTACTCTGAACATGTCCTATAACTACCCTACTCTCGTACTCCTTGTATCCTCAACCTCTGAGGTTCACTGACAAGGTCAATCCCTCTAACCACTCATTCTAAGTGCAAAATAACTATAACTCTGTAACCCATGTAACCAAGCAGCACTTATTATGCACTTGCCCTGTATTATATGTTATTTGTAGGTATTATGTTTTGTTTGTAATTTTTTTTTTTAGTTTTCTTTATTTTACGTCCTCGGCTTGGGGGGTTGTGCCTTTGTTTCCTCCTCCCCCATTCAGCCAACCTTCACGGCTGCTGTCCCTGTCATGGACAGAGCTCAAATCTCCCTGTCACATCCCCTCCAGCCACATTGCAGTGGGTACTTACCCCACCACAGTGGAGACCTGGAGGGTGGATCCAGGAAGGAGCTAACTTGTGCATGACCGTGGCAGTGCCGTTGGGGCAGCCTTCATGCTGCCAAGACATTTCTTGTGGTTGTCCCCTGCAGGGAGGGGTGAGCAGTTCATGATGCTGTCAGTGAGTATGGCAGTTTTGAACCATGCTCATGCTTGCAGCACCAGGGAACTGAGAAGCCTCTGTTATGGCTTCCTTTTAGTTTTGACTACAGAGTGAGAAGAAAGAAATAAAGTAAGGGGGATATGTGTCATGCTTAGAATGAGGGAAACAGCATTTGTGAATTGTCATGGCTGGCAGGGGAATATGAAGCTTAAGTGGGCAGGGAGGCACACACTGTATAACACTACTTTAATCTAGCACTAATAGGCAGAATGACTATTTTATGTTAAAAGGACAGATTCACTTACATTTTTACTTGTTTAAAAATGTGTTTCAAAATAAAAAAACTGCTTCTAAAAATAATGGGCCATTTTATAAGAGCAATAAGACACTCTGGGGTTGTGCATTACAGTGTGATAACCACACTTATAGGGATGATTGGCACTCAGCCTCTGGCCTCGTGCCTAACTACTCCCCTAGGAGTGCGGTTATCACACCGTAATACACACTCCATTATGTCTTATTGCTTACATGCATCTATGTTTTTTTGAATATGAATGAAAAATGTGTAATAATAATAAAATTCTATTAAAATAAAAAAACACATACAGCAACAAGTCCTTATAAACAAGAAACATTCATTATCACAGTCCATGTACAAGCCATGTACACAGTCCATGTACAAGCACGAAATGCCTGCACAAAAGCCATACAGCTAATGAAATCCACCTATTACAAAGACGCTCTCACCAATACATGGGGAAATGGTTGTGCTTTCTGGGACAATATCAAGGATAAACAAACAAAATACACAGCACTAACACTTCTTAAGGAAATATTACTGTATTAGACTCACATGGAAAAAAGTGAAATACAGTGGCACCAAACAAGGTGACAACAGCTCCCAGAACACAAACAGCCCGACCGGTTTCACGCCAAAAGCGCCTCCTCACTTAAGAAGTGTTAGTGCTGTGTTTTTTGTTTGTTTGGCTATTAATTTACACTGGCTCAACTTTAGCTGGAGCCACTTTTCTTTGTGTTACACAGTATCAAGGATGTCACAGGGAAGGAGCCAAAAACCTCTCCAGCCATGTTAGTGGTTGATGGATCCTCAACCCTCGACGCCAAGGTGATCGCAAACATCTTTAGCACTGCTTTTTCAGACCTTAGTGCTGGTCTACCCCATGGCTTTTTCGAAAACAGGGCCTACTCCCCAAATACCTCAGCCCCTCAGTCTAACCATCCCCTCTTCTACTTCAGGGAGGTAAGGCTGAATGAAGCTCGCCACTATATTACTGCAGCTATCTCTAAATCTAGATCTAGAAGTGACACCCTGGACCTTAAGCTTCTGTTGCTCACCCTCGATGAGGTAATTCATCCATTAACAAAAATCCTAAACCTCTCTCTCAGCTGTGGAAAATTCCCGGACCTATGGAAAACAGCCACCGTGACACCTGTCCATAAAAGTGGGGATAAGACAAATCACTCAAATTATCGCCCTATCTCCATACTGCCCCCTGTCTCTAAGGCACTCGAGCGCATCGTGGCTGATCAACCTACCGACCACTTGGATAAATACAATATACCTTGTCCACAACAACACGGCTTCTGGAAAGGTCACAGTACCACCACAGCCCTTCTTGAGTTCACTGGAGCTTTGCACAATTCCCTTGACAATGGCCTTCTCACAGGGGCCGTTTTCGTTGACCTCTCCAAGGCCTTCGATACAGTACACCATGGTCTACTAATACACCAACTACTGAATGCCGGGCTATCACCTGACCCTTCTCTCTGGTTTAAAAGCTACTTAGAAAACCGGTCGCAGAGAATAAAATTTGCACTCTTTCTGACACCCTGCCTGTTCGCTCAGGTGTTCCACAGGGACCCATATTGGGCCCCCTCCTTTTTAGCCTTTTCTTAAACTCCCTCCCTTACCGCTGCTCTGAGCAGATCATACTATATGCCAATGATGCTGTTGTATTCTCCACTCACAAAGATCCTGCAACTCTTCAACACAACCTTCAACTTGGTTTCAGTTCTGTAGAGACATGGTTTCTTAATCATAAACTAGTCCTCAATAACAAGAAAACCAAATCTATGCTCTTCTGCAGCTCTCAAAACCCACACAAGCTACACCACTTGGCTATCTCTACCACCCAGGGGAACACTGTAGATCAGGTGGGGCCCTTCAAATACTTAGGGATACAGCTTGACCCTAATCTCTCCTATGGACTGTATGTAGATAATGTAGCTAGAGCTGCTAATACACGGCTTGGTCTCCTCTACAAACACAGACCATACCTCATGCCAGAAGCTTTGAAGGTTGCAGTCCTGAGCTCTGTGATCTCTGAAACAGACTATGGTCTCATCATTTATGGCCCGGCCACAACCACAACCCTTAGATGCCTCTCAGCTGCCTTAAATAAGGCATGTCGGCTTGTCACTGGTGCTCACTGTCTCACCAACACATGTGACCTGTACACTCAGACCAGCTGGCTCCAACTATCAAACCACATAAAGTTTCTCACCTGCTCCATGGAAAAAAATCTACCTTGGCCTTGCACCTTCTGAGGTCTAAACTCTGTTGCAACACCAAATTAACAAATGGTGCCTTAGGAGATCCACGCTACAGCTACTGAAAGTCCCCCACTGTCACACTTCACAGGGACAGCGCTCTTTTGCTTATCGAGCGCCACTCTGGTTCAATGGCCTCAGCCCAACCATCTCCTCTGCCCCAACAATTGGTATATTTAAAACTAGGCTCCGGGACTATCTCATTACCAACAGCTCCTGTGACTGCCCAACTTAACCTTGTTCTCCACTTCCCTTCCTGCTCTAGTGGTCTCCCCTTCCCCTCCTCACTGGATTCTACCCTTACATCTTGGTATACCCAATGCTGCACTTTTCACCCTCTCCCACCCTTCCTACATTCCTTCCCCCTTCCCCTCTCCTATGACTCTGGCACTTCTTATCTGTTGTCTATTTTCTCTGACAAATGCTGCTGGCTGCCTTGTTACAATGCTACCCTTGAATTGTATTAATCTGTACTCTGTTTGCAATGTCCACATTGTTGTAATGTCTGTCTTGATGTTCCCCATAATTTGTATTTCTCTGATATGGAATCTTCGTAAAAGAGCCAAGGCTCAAAGGTATTTGTAATCCTAGACTTGATAAATAAATAAATAAATGTTGCATTGTCATATAAATAAAACACTACATAAACATGAATATAACAGATGTTTATATTATGCAACTATCATAAACATATTACTACTTATGATCTAATATATGAAACATATAACACAAAATATAATTATAAAATGTTATGGCACTGGAAGGGAGTATATAGTAATTGGCATAGGGAGACTCAGACATGAAAGGGATTATGTACCTGGAGGTCAGCAGTGAAAACTAACTATTACAGTTGCTCACATTGAGCAATGCCATTCTCAGTGGTTTATGCAGACTCTGTCAAAACAACAACCTGTAATCCACAGCATATGCATGCCAACAGTGCTTTCCAACACTAAGCTAAAGTAATCCATATTCATTGCTGACCTTGACAGGCATCCCCCGCTAATTGTAGTCTTGTTTTACCCTATACAAATTACTGCATTGGGAATCAAAATGATTCAGCTGAACTGAAGAAGTTTAACTGCATTTTGAATCCCTCAGTTCGAAGCCAAAACAAAGTTGCCTCAGTTCCTTCTCTTACCCTTACCAGAACTGCACACTGAACTCAATTTGGTGACTGATCAGTAATCTGTACAGGGGCATTACAGTATCTCCTGATCTGCTTACAAAATGTTTCTTCATTCATGCCACCCATGAGTTTATTTGGTTTGCTAGATGCTGTACCATACTGTTACCCACTCCCATTTAAAATTATTTCTAAGCATAACCCCAAGGTCTTTTACTAGTCTGTGTTGTTCAGATAGTACTCTGCTTGCATAATTTTTTGACATAGAGTGATCACTTTACATTTTTAAATGTTTAAGTTCTTCTCATTTTTCTGCCATTTCCTATGGTTGTCCGGGTTCTCTGGATTTCATTGACCATTTTCTTGTATGTACTACTCATATTATGTTGTGGTCATCAGAGAACTTAGCTAAACAGGCAATGCACTCTATTTAAGAGAAGCCACTGCCGGCATTTCAGATCTGGGGAAGTAGGGACCAAACACTAGGGTCCCACCTTGACGATTTGTGGTTTGGCTTGCTCACATTGGAATTCCAATCTGATAACTAAGAGGATTCCTTTTTCATGGAGTTTAAAGTAAGAAAAGTCAATTCAGTCCATTAATATGTTTAACTTCTCAGATTTGTCATGTGGGGGGGTGCACTGGATCCTGTTTGTCTGTTGCATGCCACAAACTAGTAGCACCCCTCAGTAGAAATGTGAATTATATTTTGTGAGGAATGCAAAGGTTAGAGTATGCTAGTTCTGGAATGTGTTTAGAGTTTTGGGAGTTGTGATTCTCCTTTTAGCATGTTCCCTTTGATCACCTGTGAAATTTCCTGGGTGAAAGCATTTCATTAAAAAGGAGCCAATTAGGCAATGCACTCTGTTTTGGAGTTTAAAGTAAGAAAAGCCAATTCAGGCAGTTAATATATTTAATTTCTCAGATTTGCCATGGGGGTGCACTGGTTCCTGTGTGTTTAACTTAGCTAAATAGCAGGTGGTGCTCTCCTTCAGATCACTTATTAATACTGTATATTAAACATTGTTGGCCACAGAACTGAACCTTACAGGACTCCTCTGATCACTTGTATTGATATGGATAGAGTACCATATTAAATGCCTTCATTCCCTGCCTTGTATGCAGAGTCTTGCCTATTACATTACAAGGCCAGTGATGCCAATGTTCTCCATTTTATGAGCCAGTGTCTGGTGAGACTCAGTGTCAACGATTTTGCTGAAATTCAGGTACATAACATCTACAGGTTTCCTCTTATCAAGCTCCTTGGTGGCATTATCAAAAGATGCAAGATGTAAAAGATGAAAGATGCAAGTATGTTTTTGCCAACTTCATATTTGGCAATGGTGGTATGTTGCAATTTGTATAAGTGTTAAACAATTCAGTTTCTTCTGATTGCTTCAAGCATATTCCCTGATTTTGATAACTTTCTTACTGGCCTATAGTTGCCAAGCTCACCCCTAGAGCCTTTTCTGAATATTGGTAATGTGTGGGCCACCCTTCTGCCATCAGACACATATGCACTACTCCAACCCAATGAATAATATTACCAATGGGATGGGTAGTTCCTTGATTAATTACTTCATGATTGCTGAATGCATTCATTGGGCCATACTGCCTATCCTGATGATTACCATCTCAGCATTGTTTTGAACACTTCTGGCATCTCACACATGGCCATTAGCATATCTGCTTGCTCCCCATGAGCATTCTTTCATTATCCAATATCATTACAGCTCTTTCTTCCATGATCACTAGTGCAAAATACTCATGTGAGCAATTTACTTTCTGTTCTAGCTTGGTTATTTTGTTACTACTTTTCTTATCCTTCAGTGGCCAAAAGTCTTTGCCATTTTCCTCTTCTTAGTGACATAGCTGAAGAACTTTGTGTTGTTGGATTTGGTATCATGTATCATGCATCATCTGCTCTTCAGTCATTTGTTTTTTACTCCTGATTCTGCATTTGCACTCTTTGAGCTATCCTTTTTAGATCTACATATTTTCACTGGTGTCTTGCAATTTACTCACTGTATATGACTCATTTTCTTCACTGATTTTATACTGAATACTTCCTTCACCATCAGCATAGGTTTATGTCTTTTTTTTGCTTCTTCCTGATAGCCTTGTCCCCCCCATCTGACTAACACCCCCCAGCCCTATCTCACGGTATCTCATGGTCTTGCCTGCATTCTCTTGTCTGCCTTCATGGGTTCCTCCCATGGCAGGGTGTGGTAGAACTGCCACTACATTGGATCCAGTTCTGGCGAAGCTTGCCATATCGATGGTGCAAAGCTTGTGAGGGGTCAGTTCATCACTCTGTCCCTGACCTACCATTTTTCCTCCTTTTCTCTATTGTTCCTTGAGACATTGACCTGGGGAGTGATGCAAGCATACACCCAAGCATGATGCCCATCAGGCACCACCATCTCTCCTCCCACTGAGCAACTGTCAGGTGTACTGCCACCTGCAGTCACCCAGATGGCAGTCATGCACCGGAGATGGCTGCCATTCCTGCCCAGGAGAGGAGAGCATCCTCTAGGATGCTTGCTCCTCCACTACCTCCCGGCAATTCGGATTCACTTCTGAACCTGGATCACTGGTGTTGTGAACAGTAGCATTATCACTGTGCCAATGGGCTGGCCATAGGTTTACATCTTCTATTATTTTTTTCCATTATGGGATACATTCTTGTTTCACACTGCACTATCTGTATGGATTATTGTACTGTCCAGATGTGAAGCACTTCTTCCCATGAGTTTGCTTTTCAAAGGTACCTGTGCTATGAACTGTCTTTTCCAAAATGTGTATTGCACAGAACCATGGTATACATACTGCACTTCATTTTTTCCCTATTCTTTACTATGGGAATCTTCCAATGTTTCATAACTTTCCATGTCACAGACCACATCATCCATATTTCTAAAGTCATGTCTAGTGTGGATCAGATACATGTGGATTCCATTTTTTAGGCATTGCCTACATTTCGAAATATCTGGCACATGATCCACGAAGTGACAAATTTATTATCAGCAGTTTAGCCATCCTGAGACTTGTGTTTGCATCATAATTCTCTGATAGTAGTTTCTTCTTTGCAGCCTTTGAAACTGATAAGAAACAAGACTGCATGCTTGATTTTTTCATTCTTCCTGAAATGATTGTTATACCACTTGTTACATTTTTACATTACTTATATTGTGAATGTCTTATTCACTTAAAAGCTCTAACCTCTGACACTGTGGATTTCATATCAGTTTCTATATGCAAGCCAAAATTATCTCAGGCAAGAGCTTCTTTTATATTGTCATTTCAATGCAGAATTCTATTCCCAGGTACATCAGTGAGTCCCCAAGACAGTCATGTGCTCCAAACAGGCATAACAAGGTATTTATTTAAATAATCTTAATGTGCCCTGGTATTTCATTACATTTTCAGTACTTGTCTTATTATTGCTTGTAAAGGTGTTACAGTACATATTGTAAAATAGACAATAAAAATGGGCAAAAAGTCCTAGAACCTGATTTGTCAGTCTGGGGCTTTACCCATGTATAAATCTCACAATGTACATACTATATAAGTAAAGTACAAGATGACCTCCACACATAATATTCATACACACATTAAAAATTCCAACAGCTACCATTTTTTTGTTTTGAAACTACCTCATCTGTTTTACAATCTTGTTCAACTACTGCTCTCATGCACCTCTGTTTCTGTCACAGGCCATTATGATTACATTTTTTTTCTCCCACATCACCTTCTGGTATTGATACATTGAATGAGGGCACTTTCTTTGCCCATTCTCACCCCCAGCACTAGCACATAACAGATTGTTTGAGTCAGGCCAGAGGAAAACAAAGGCACGACATGAACAGCAACATCTGCAGCTACAAAGTATTGCCCAAAGTGGACAGAACTGATGACAGCTCACCATTCTCATTCACCTCTCTCACTCAAAGGTCAGCTCATTAAGACTGCCTTCCTGTTTCCCACACCACTCCCTCTCTTCCAGTGCTGGTGAAGTAAAACATGCTGCTTCTATGTCTCTCCATTTTTCTCCTGCCTGCTCTCACTCCTGGCACTAACAGTTAATAGAGGAAAATGTAGGAAGAAGGAACTATGCACGGGGGATGCAGACACAGTCACAAAACAGTGTGTATGTGTGTGTGTTTTACAAACAGACAGGAAGATGTTGGTGAGTGTGTGTGTGTTTGTGTGAGTGTGGGGTCAGGCAGTTGTGGGAAAGCATTATACTATTAGGCACATACATCACAAAAGAAATGTAATTATTTTGATGGATTTTTTTACTTTTAATTTGGGACAGCTACATGAATCATTTTTTTATAAGGGTCTATTTTATAATCACGATAATACACATCAGAGCACAAGTAGCTGTGGGATTTATTAATTTTTTGTTTGCCTTTTAGCACTCAGTCTGTGGCCTAATATCACTCCTGATGAAGCATGAGTAAATTCCTATAGCAACTCATGCCTTGTCATGCATTATTGCATAATTATGTGGCTTCAGTTGTTAGCAACATATAGTCTCTCAATTGTTTACCAATAAATGGAGTGATTGATTGATCATGCTGTGCAGTGCTTTGATATTTCAGAAATATCCTTTAAAAATAAAATAATAATAATTGCATTAACCCCATCAATCAGGTTATCACCAGAGAGGAACAACCATGTGAAATTAGAAAGGCTACAGACAAGGTACAGGTGAATTCATGTCTTCTGGATCATAATGTCACACTCTCTACAGCACACGACATGACCCCGAGGTAGGAACAGCATGGTAAGTAAGAGTGAGAGGGTGCAAAACTGTGAAAAGAAGTATGCACGGCAGTGCACCCTCTCACTCTTCCCAGTGCAGGATAAGAATCCTGCTGGGAGAGAGGTCTGCCAAGCAGATGCCGTGGCTCAATGGGATGAGCCAGAGGCAGCAAGGGAGACAAGTAGTGTGTTTGGGGACCGAGTTTCTATTCCCAGTCCCAGAAGCTTGGAATTTCTATTTGCACTTTGTGCAATACTAGGTGTGATCCCCACCTGGAGTTAGTTAAATTAGTTCAGGGGGTTCGAGGGCACAACCCCCCACAACGGGGGGTGCAGGAGCAGAGCCCTCATACAAAAATGAGCGGTGTTCCACAGGGCTCAGTGTTGGGACCAGTGTTGTTTGGGATATTCATTGCAGAAATATCATTGGACATCAAGAGCAAGATCAGTTTGTTTGCTAATGATGCCATCGCAGTAGCGGTGGTGGATGACCTAGCGGGATGGCAGGGATTGCAGGATGATCTTGCAAAGCTTGAAACCTGGTCAGACACTTGGCAACTGGTGCAAGTGCAAGGTGCTGCATTTTGGGATGAAGAATCCAAGGAGGAGTTATCAGCTGGGGGGAGTGCAGCTAGCCCAGACAGAGGAGGAGAAGGGTCTGAGGGGTGCTAATTACAGGGACAAAGAACAACTTGGCACAATGTGGGAAGGCAGCTGCAAAGGCCAACAAAATGCTGGGTTGTATTACAAGGGGTATATCCTCGAGGAGGGAGGAGGTGAGTCTGCCACTGTATAGGTCATTAGTTAGACCACACCTGGAGTACTGCGTACAGTACTGGCACCCATATCTGAAGAGGGACATTAAGTTACTGGAGGGAGTACAGCGCAGGGCAACAAAGATGATCAAGGGACTGGGGGACTTATCATATGAGAGGAGGCTGAGGGAGTTGAACATGTACTCACTGAAGGAGAGGAGGGATGGGGGGACATGATTGAACCCTTTAAGTACATGAAAGGAATAAACAAGACAGGTACAGAAGGGCTGTTCAAAGTAAGGGAGGGGAGGAACACCAGGGGCCATGATATGAGACTTGAGGGAGGAAGGTTCAGGAGGGAGATGAGGAGACACTTTTTTACAGAGAGGGTGGTGGCTGGGTGGGTGGAATGCATTACCTGCAGAAGTGGTATCCAGTAGAACAGTGGACTGCTTCAAAAGGGGATGGGACAGGACAAGGAAGAGGGCAAATGAAGGGGAAGGGTGGAAAGGAGGGGCAGCTGCAGAATAAGGGGTGCTAGCTGCACATTCGAGAAGACTTGATAGACCTCTAGGCCTTTATCTGCTGGCAAATTTCGTATGTTCGTAAAAACAAGAATGATGCCATACTCAATATATTACTCTGTATTGGCAGCGCGGTATATTGCTATGGCATAATATCTTGCAACATTATGACCCAGTGCCAAATTCATGGAGGCTTTTACCTTGGGACATGTAGTAATATGGCTTGATGAGTTGAAAACCAATCAGTGACCTCATAAATCTTGTAAATACTGTACCAGCTCTGTTCTACGGCTTTTTTTTTTGGGGGGGGGGTACTAAGAAGGAAAATCTACTAGATTTAATATTAGCTAGTAAAATAAAACATAATAGATGTAGAGTTGGCATGAAATTAAGGACTAGTGATTATAGCCTAAGTATGTTCTGCATTGCTATGGAAGAGAAAACTGGGATAATGAAGAGTCTGGATGTTAACATTTAGTCAGTGAGCTCTGGTGTGTAATTTACTTTATTAATACCACAAAGTGAGTGGGTAGAGGGTTCAAAATATCACACTCAGTTGGGAGAATCTTTATGTATTTTATGTTACTGTCACAGTATAATCATACCTCAACAGTAACTTTCTGATAAAATCATTACTAACATATCCCTTACAGAAATAATTATAAGAAATGTTTTCATGCTGCACACATAAAACTACCAATGTGGTATGCATGCTGCAAGCATGATTTAGATGTTAAATCGGAACTGTTTGCAAGCATGCAGCATGCGTGCAGCAAGCAATTGTGGAAAGTTTGCTTTTTATGTTAAATTGTGACAGATTGCATGCATGTGGCTGCGTGCAAAAAGCAAGTAGTCGCTGATAACTGCACACATAAAAGTTAAGTGAGTTTCTCAGGACTACATCACATACAAGTGGGGGTTAATGAGATTCAAACCCTGGTCTTCAGGTCTCTAAGTGTCCTGGTTTGTAGTTTAGTGCCTTTAACCAGTAAGCTAGAATGCCTGCACACATATGGCTCGCTTGTACTTCAATACAAATCTGCATACCTCTGCACGTATGCAGCATGCTTCTAGCCACTGTTATACTTTTTAGTTTTCTTGTCCCCTCTCATCTCAGCTGCAGAGATGAACTGTAGCACACATACCAATGGAAACACATGTGGTTCTTCCCACCCTCAATACACATAGTTAGCCACAAAACTACTTAATTACAATACTGCCATCTGACCTTTACTCCTACTATTTTCTCCCCATAGTTTTGAATGCTTCCATGCAAATAGACTTTAAGTGGCAAACACAAAAGTAGCAAAAAATCAGTACCCACCCAAATGGCCATCCCCCATGCACACACACACACTGCAGCAGGTGCAGCCATCTACTGCAGACAACCCACTAAGTATAGATATAAGTCGGAGAGTCTCTTACCCGTTTACTAGGAAGCCAGATGAAGGAGTCTTTAAGACATGATGTCTATGGGTCAAAGAGCTGGAGCACACCCCCTTTGAAATGAATGGAGTTATTTTTTATTGCTATTTTATACATTACAATGGTGAGTTGGAGAATAATGAAAGACACTGTTCTACTAACAACGCCCTTGTTAGTCGAGTGGTGGCCTTCATTAATCTTCAACTCTCCGTCAATAATATATAAAATAGTAATAAAAAAATGCCCCCATTCATTTCAATGGTGCACGACCCTGCAGTCTCCATTGCCCTATGTCATAATGTGCTTGGGAGTGGGGATGTGGAGGTCAGCTTTACTGGGAGGGGGGGGGGCATAAGCCTGACTATAGTGGGGCTCCAATAGTCTGTGCATACCATACCACTCATAATTGTGGATACCCTTAATTCTGCCTTCTCTGATGTCAGCAGTGTCCTTCCCCCAAAATGTTTTGGACCTGGCCCCGAGCTGCCCCCAATCCCCCCATACTACAACCACCCCCACCTTCAGGCTCTGTGTACTCTCCCCACATGAGGCAAGACCTTACCTTACCAAATATCTGAGCAAATCATGCTTTAGCAGTGACTCACTGGACCTCAAACTTGTCCTGCACACTTTAGACACTATAATCACCTCCCTCATGTACTCTCTGCCTTGGACAATTCCCAACATTCTGGAAATCACCCATCACCCCAATCCTTAAAAGCAGGGACCATACCTACCCTGGCAACTACCTCCCCATCTCAATCCCTTCCCCATCTCCAAGGCTTTCAAAAAAATAGTGTCAGACCAACTCACTGACTATCTCACCAAATATGACCTGCTCTGTCCTGAACAACATGACTTCAGGAGGTGGTACAGTACTACTACTGCACTTCTTGAGTACACCACCTTCATCAACAAAGCCCTTGAACAAGAACACTTGGTTGGCTCATCCTATATTGATTTAACCAAAGCTTTCAACTCTGTCAGCCACTTGCTTCTCCTACAATCCCTGCCCCTCTTGGGGCTATCTCTGGAAGTCACAGCCCAGTTTAAAAGCTATCTGAGTAATAGAACCCAGAGGGTCAAGTTAAAAACCACACTCTCACCCAGTAAACCAGTTCACTCTGGAGTCCCCCGGGGCTCTATATTGGGCCCCCTTCTGTTTAGCATGTTCTTGAACACCTTCCCCAAAGCCTGCTTGAGTTGGCTGCTTCTCTATGCCGATGATGTGGCTTATTTTGACAGTCAGCCTGACCCCTTCTTCAAGCTTCCCGCAGTGCTCCTCACTGAGGCTGAAGCTTGTCTTGATCACTACCTTTGTCATGAACTACAAAAAGACCAAGGCCATGCTTTTCACCGACAGAAAAAACAAACATAAAAACTTTCCCCTCACCATCCTCAACTCCAATGGCTCCCCACTTGACCTTGTACCCACCTTTAAATACCTAGGCATTACCCTTGACTCCTCTCTCACTTTTCACGAACACATCAATCTCCTCTGCTTCACTGTCAATGCTAGAATAGGGCTCTTGTATAGGTATAGGGGTTGCCTACCCCCAAACACCCTAAGCCTTGCTGTGACATCTTCAGTGATCTCACTTATTGACTATGGGATTGTTGTCTACAGCTCCACTGACCCCATCACCCTACACCATATTAAGGTCTCCCTAAATAAAGCCTGCAGACTTGTCACAGGATGTGACTGGTGAACCCATAACCGTGAGCTCTACTGTCACACCAGCTGGCTTAACTTTGATGGATGGCTCAGATATTAGACCTGTCTCCTTGCCAGGAAGCTATCACTCTGCTCCTTCCCCCGGGGCTTCGCCATCTTGTGGAGCACTCCACCCAACCCCAGACAACTCAAAGCTCTCTGTCTGCTCCTCTCTTAGTACACCATTGCAGGACTTCCCTGGGCCAACACTCCTTTTTCCACATGGCCCCCCTCTGGTTTAATGAACAACCTCCTGCTGTCTCTCTGGAGCAGTGTCTAGGCCCATTTAAATCCTGACTCTACTCAGAAATTCTCTCCCATTCCTGCTGTGACTGCACCTAGTCCCTATCTGTAATGCAGACACAAGTCACCCACCACTCTCACCAACTTCCCCTTTGATCTGGGGTCTGCCTCTACTGCTTGATCCTGCAGAAATTGTAACCAGACTATAGTTTATTGATCACTGTCTTTTGATACAGTAACTGTTGTTTACTTGTCCTCTTTTCAACATTGTAATATTGCTCTGTTGTCTTTCTTGTACCCTGTTATGTTATTTCATTTTTGATGTGGAGCCTTTGCAAAGGATCCTTGACTCAAAGGTTGTAATTCTGATTCCTTCAATAAAAAAATAAAAAAATAAAATATGTGCTGTGAAGAAACCCAAAGGCCCAGAAATGTGAAAAATACATCAATATTTCAGTCCTTCCTCTTTCCCCAGTTCCCCTTTAAAATAAATTCTTTACTTTTACTTACCCACCAATCTGGCCAGAATCTGCAGGTGCCATTCAGTCTGGGCTGTGCATACTATACCACTCAACTGTCCCCGAGTGCAAGGGGCAGCTCTCATTTTACCTACCAAAACTACTCTGCCCCTCATCCATCCCTCATGGAAAACTTGCTGCTTACGCAGATAATGTCTTGTAAATTTTGAGTTTATGGCAGGGGCACCATTTCAGATTTCAGCAGGGGGGTGCAACAATCTGTTAAGCCAAAGTGCTAGTTACCCCTAGATAGCAAATTCTGGAATGTCCTGAACATTTCTAAAAGGTAAAACTTATTTGTTGTGACAAAAAAGTGATATGCAAATCAGGAAAAATTCAAATGTATAAGATTCATCTGTCTCTATCCCAGAGCAATGCATCAGATTTGAGCTTGAACTCATTCAGTTGCTGGCCACGTGGTGCTGAGGGTTGAGGTGCTGGATGCCATACCTCGTGCCATGCTGGTGACCCGGATTTGGGAATGAGCCAGGGCCACCAGAGGTCGGCAGGGAAGGGAAGGGATCAAGCATCTGGAGGATGGCTCTCCCTTCCCTGGGGAGGGTTCTGGGGTTCACTACTCTGGAGCAGCACCTGGTGATGATCAGGTGCAGTGCAAGCAGCAGTGGCACATACAGCAGGGAAAAGCTTGCTGGGCAACGGCATGCTGTGCCCAGCCGCCATTGCATGTCCAAGCTCCTCGGGGACCAACAAGCGGAAACATCCTTACCACATCTGTGGAGATGATGGGGGTCCCAGGGATGCAGCCCACATCCCAAAGCCAGCCCTTTGCTCGGGGGACTCCACAGCCAACCTGCCATCCAGGTAAAGCCTCTCTAATCCCAGAAAAGCCATCACGGGAGGATGGGCCCATCCCAGGGGGTGATTCTGGGGGCTAGATCTGCCTGGGCAGATGGAGGAGTCCCTCTGAGGGATGCTGGGTTCAGGCCAGGAGGAGAGGCTGCCATCAAGTTAACAACCTGGAGGGATACCCAGGTATGGAGGTGAAGAAATAGAATTTGAAAAAAAAAAGAAACAACTCATCCAGTTACTATTCAGTATTTTTTCTGGCTGAACCTCTGAACCCCCCAAAAAAAAAAAAAAACTTTGTCCCAATTTCTCTCCCCAACTCTATTCCATTCAATTCCCATTCCATATGGGTTGTGAAGCCTCCAAAGGTGCAGAAATGTAAAAAAAAACATGTCAATCTTTCAGTCCTTCCTCCTTACTTTCTATTTATCCAGCCATCTGATAAGAACTTGCAGCCTAGCCCAGTGTGCCACCAGCCCAGTTTTCAGTCTGCTCTTCCTCCATCCTTCTGCCAGAAGCTGGATGCTAGATTAGACCATCCCAGGTCCCCAACATGGTTTGTGACCAAGTCACCTCACCAACCTAACCCACCCAACCTATGTTTTATTTATTTATTTTTATTTATTTATTACAAGTTGGGTTTACAACCTTTGAGTCAGAGACTCATTTACAGAGGTACCTTGTCATAGGGAGGGCAGACAACACGACAGTTAAAACAGTGCAGATTACAGCAGTGGATAACATTACAGGTGCAGTAAGGAACATTTAGCATTGATACTCTTAGGTTACATAAATTGCAGTTTGCGTGTTACTTAGGTTACATAATGTTTCATGTTGAAGTTACAGCCATGAATATAGAAAGTCTGCAGAGAAGACAGTGGGTTACATCCCTATTTGGACCTAGTGGGGAAGGAGTGGGTCTGGAGAGAGGGTAAGGCAGTCCAGTAGACGTTGTCATGCAAGGGGCAAGGCAGGTGGGTACAGCAGGTTGCAACAGGGGGTGAGTTGCACCTGTAACAGTGGGTATTAAAGATGTGATTCTGAAGGGCTGTTTTGAAGGGTCTGATTTTGTGCAAGTTGGAGATGCAGCTAGGGAGGCAGTTGAACAAGGTGGGGGCTTGGTAGAGGAAAGATCTCTGGGCAAGAGAGGTTTTGGTTCTGGGCACCTGGAAGATGGCCTTAACAGAGTTACAGGTGGTGATGGATGATGATGACCACTGTAGGGAGGTGGAGACCCCTTGGGGAGAGAGTCCGAGCAGGGAGTAAGCAGGTCTGGTAGAGTAGTAGCTCCTCAAAGTTGAGCAGATTGGTGGTAAAATGGAGTAGGCAGGTGTGAGTGTGACTGGAGGCAGCAGTCAGGAGCCTGCAGGCCTTATTGATGGAGATATGGATTTTGGAGAGTGCAGTGTTATCAGCAGTGGCATAGATGGGCAAGCCATAGTCCACGAGGTACAAGGCGGAGGAGGTGATGTCCAGCCTGAGGTCAACTGGAGGCAGGCAGTCCCTGTGTCAGTATAGCAGGCCAATCCAAGAGTTAATGGTGGCTGACAGGGCATTAATGTAGGTGTGGAAGGAGAAGGCAGTATCGAAAGTGTTGCCTAGGTATTTGTATGTGGTTACTTGCTTTAGTGGGTGCAGAGTGCTGGGGATAATCAAGAGAAGGGTATTTTTAGCTTTATTTTGGTGGTGGGAGAAAAGCATTGATTTGGTTTTCTTCAGGTTAATGACCAGTCTGCGGTTGCTGAACCACCTTTTGGCTTGGGTGTAAGCTTGCTGGAGGGATAATTGAAGGGAGGTGGGATTGGGATGAGAGGCAAAGAGGACTAGATCATCAGTGTAGAGGAGTATCTAACTGGTACAGGAGCTGGGAAGGGTGTTGAGGAAGAGACTAAAAAAGACTGGACCCAGGATGGAGCCCCGGGGGACCCTGGAGTGAACGGGAAGCATGCTGGAGAGGGAGCCACTGATTTTAACACTTTGGGATCTAGCAGAGAGGTAGCTAGAGAACCAAGAAATGGGACTGTCAGTGAAGCCAAGTTGGTGAAGAGAGTCGAGTAGGAGGGGGTGACAGACAGTGTCAAAAGCCTTGGAAAGGTCAATGAACACTGCTCCTGTAAGGCTGCCAGAGTCAAAGGCAGTGTGCAGGTGTTGGAAGAATTCCAGGAGAGCCGTGGTTGTACTGTGTCTTGATGGAAACTATCCTGTTCAGGACACATTATGTTGTACTTGGTTAAGTATTCAGTGAGCTGGATGGATACCACTTTTTCAAGGGCTTTAGAGAGTAGGGGGAAGATGGAGATCGGCCGGTAATTATTGGGGATGGACCGGTCACCACTGTTATGTATGGGTGTAATTTCAGCCATTTTCCAAGCACTTTGAAACTGACCTAGGCATAGAGACTGGTTAAGAAGGTCAGTCAGGGGGACTAGGACTTCGTCCAAGTTCATATGGATGATCCTGGAGTCGAGGTGATCACTGCTGGGGTTACTGCTGCTCAGAGCTTTTAGGGGGTGTGGCCTGGATTCTTGGGGGGATAGGGTGCAGAGGTAGAATGGTGGACAAAGCAGGATCGATGGGAGAGAGGTGGGGACTGGGTCAAAGAAGTTGCTTGGGAGGACCAAGCTTAGGTTGGAGAAGGCAGTGTTAAGGCAGTTGGCTATAATGAGTGGATCTGAGGTGGGGGTGCCATCAATGGAGAGCTGGGATGCTGGAGGGAAGTGGGACTTTCCATTTAGCTCTTTTATATTATCCCAGAATGTCCAGGCTGAACCCCAAGTGGAAGCAGGAGTGGTCTGGTAGTGCTCTGCCTTGGCCCACCTAATGGCTCAAGTGCACTTATTGTGTTCTGCATTGTAGGCTTGTTTATCAGATGCCTTTCCAGATTCTACAGCAATGTGCCAGAGGTTATCTCTGTTTTTAAGTCTCTGGAGGAGGGGTGGGGTGATCCATGGGGCATTGTGTTTCTTGGAAAGGGTCCTGGTGTGGGGGTGAAGAGGTCACAGGCCTTATAGAAGGCATTTGTGAAGTGGTCTAGTGCTGAGTCAATGTCAGGAGCACTCTGAATAGGGGACCAGTTGAGCTGGGTTAGGTATTGTTTTAATTTTCTGAGGCTGCTGAGGCATAAGCGCTGGTGCAGAGTTGCCTGGGACACTGGCTTCAGAGTGGAGGATGGCCAGAGACTGAGGACTGGGGAGTGGTCACTAAGAGAGTTGGGGAGGACAGTGACATCCTGGATTTTGTGGGGGCAGTTAGATATAACAACATCTAGGAGGGTGCTGGTGCCAGTAGAGTGGTTGAATCTAGTGGGCTGGGTGACCAACTGGGTCATATCCAGGGCAGCAAAGGAGTCCCTTATGTGAGAGTCAGCGGAGGCAAGCCAGTTAACATTGAGATACCCTACGATGACTTGTTCCACTTTGTCGGGGAGGGATGTGAAGTAGTCAATGAGGGACTGGACCACTTGGTTTTGATTCCTCTGGGGTACGTAGGAGACTGTAAGGAAGAGAGGGCCTCTGGTGGGTTCAGGTGTGATTTTTAAGGTGAGGGCTTGGGCTCCATAGTCAAGTTTGGGAGCAGGGAGTGCCTGACCTCTAAGGGAGTCCCGTACGAGTAGTGCGCAACCACCGCCGTGTTTGCCTACACGGTCTTCCCTGTAGATGGTATATCCAGGGAAGGTGACAGTGGAGTCAGGGGTGATTTTGGAGAGCCAAGTCTCCAGCAATGCAAGTATGTTAAGTTGATGTTGAATGACCCAGCACTGGAAGGCAGCAAATTTCTTTAGGAGACTGCAAATGTTTAAGGATGTAAAATGGAGGCTGGTTGTAGTACAGGGTTTGGGAGGGCTGGAAGCCAAAGGTCCTGGGTTTGGGTGTACATTTCCAGATAATTGTAATAGCAGTGTGATTATTCTGATTAGTGGCCAGTGGTGATGGAGACCCTTGGGTCGACACCCAGCTGAGGACTTTACAATGAGGGTGCATGGGATGGACAAAGCGTGAAGAGAAGGAATGGCTGTGAAATGCTGGGTCCAGGTCGAGCCCGGGAGGGTGGAGGGAATGGGGGTATTTGCAGGGTGGGGGTGCTGGAGATCAGGGATGCATCTAGGGTGGGGGGGGCCAAGTCACTGTGGGGTAGACTGAGGGTGGGCTGCCTAGTGTGGTGGATGGGTGTACTGGTCAGTGAGAGGTCTGTGCCAAAAGGGTGAGGGAGAGAAGACATAGTAATTGAGTGTAGAAACCCATATTTGTATACTTATAGCAGACAATAAGGGTGTTGGCTGACCTACAGTGAGGGTGGCTGTCACGAATGGAACAGCAGTAGTGCTGCCGACTTTGGTGCAGAGGGTACTAGGGTCAAATACCCTGGTGGGGGGGTGACATAGAGCCTAGCAGGGAGGCTGTCTGGGGTTGCCGAGAGGGCTGGGGAGTGCTAGGTTGGCAGTGAAAAAGGGGTGGAAATAGTGACTCCTAGTGATCATGGGGGAGTAGTTTAGGGGGTGGTCATGGGGGTGTGGTCATCTGGGGATTGGGTAGGGAGATTAAGTACTGAGCAGAGTATGGTAGTGGGGGAGGTGCAGTGAGAATTTTCCAGGCAGGGGACTGAGCAGCTGAGAAGTAGAGGAAGCTGAGTCCCAGAGTAGTAGAGTGTAAGGAGATGTACAGCAGCTTTGGGATGGTTGGAGTAAACCCCTCTAGTGGGCAAAGAGTATAAGCTTCAAATGGGGAAATGGGACTTAGTTTCAGGAGGAGCAGGAAGTCATGTGACAGGATATGACAATAAATTTAGGGTCGGTCTTGGATGGCTGGGGCAGTCGACATGAAGCGTTGATGAGCTAACACCCCTACAAAAACAAGCTGGAAGATGGAGGTAGCCGTTTCCCTCTTAAGGCTCTCTGTGGTGCTTCCTGCCCCTATCAAAGCATGCTGTGATGTAGTTCTGCTGGGGGGGGGTGTATGTGAGGTCTATAAGGGGAAGAGAACAAAATAATTAAATTAATATGCAGCAGGAGGCTTAGGAGGCCCTGTGGTCCTTACTGCACATGCGCCAAGTCTTAGCCTGCATATCGGGACAGGGTCCCCAGTGCGCATGTGTGAGAATCCTGATCCAAAATGGTGATTGAACACCAGGAGTACAAGCCTAGCAGGTAGGAAAACAGTCTTGATGCAACAGTATTCTGCCATAAGTCCCCTGAACAACCCCAATTACACAGTATAACTAGAATATGCTCTAAGACTACCCGGAATGCAAGACTAGGCAGAATAACAATAATTGTTGTAACAGGCATGCAGTCATTAAACACCCTAACCCCAGAAAGCAGTACTGAGTATCAGACAATCGAAGCAATACAGTCACAGGAGGGTCCTGAAATGGGGCTGATTGAGACCCTTAAAGAAACCCTGGGATTCTAGCAGAATCCCAGCTGAGAGGTCCATTCCACTGGTGCTGCAGAATCAATCAGTAGCAATGTGAGGACATACACTAAAACACCCCTACGAAAACAAGCTGGCAGAGGGAGGTAGCTGTTTGCCTCTTAAGGTGCTCTGTGGTGCTCTCTGCCCATTTTGGAGTGTGCTGTGCTGCAATGTGTTTCTGCTGGGTGGGGAGGATGTACCTCAGGTGTCTTAAGGCACTCTGTGGTGCTCCTTGCTCCTGTCGGAGCGTGCTGTGCTGTGATGTGGTTCTGCTGGGGGGTATGTACCTGAGGTCTCTTAAGGCACTCTGTGGTGCTCCCTGCCCCTCTCAGACCGTGCTGTGCTGTGACGTGGTTCTGCTGGGGGTGATGTACCTAAGGCCTCTTAAGGTGCTCTGTGGTGTTCCCTGCCCCTGTCAGAGTGTGTTGTGCTGCAATGTGGTTCTGCAGGGGGGGATGCACCTGAAGCCTTTTAAAGCACTCTGTGTGGTGCTCCCTGTCCCTGTCAGTGTGTGCTGTGCTGTGATCTGGTTCTGCTGGGGGGGAATGTACCTGAGGCCTCTTAAGGCACTCTCTGGTGCTCCCTGCTCCTGTCAGAGTGTGCTGTGCTGCGATGTGGTTCTGCTGGGGGTGGAATGTACCTGAGGCCTATTAATGCACTTTGTGGAGCTCCCTGCCCCTGTTGGAGCATGCTGTGCTGTGATGTGGTTCTGCTGGGAGGGGATGTACCTGAGGCCTCTTAAGGTACTCTGTGGTGCTCCCTGCCCCATTGGAGCTTGCTGTGCTGTGATGTGGTTCTGCTGGAGGGGGGGGTGCACCTGAGGCCTCATAAGGTGCTCTGTGGTGCTTCTTGCCCCTATCGGAGTATGCTGTGCTGCGATGTGTTGCTTGCTTCTTGTTTGCTGCTGCCATGGCTGCTGCTACACTGCACTGATTAAGGCTTATGAAAGCCACCCAGACTGCTGTCACTGCTGCTGTGAGGCCTAGCTTGCTGATACGGGGGATCCATGATGTTTTTTTTGTGAGGCAAGCCTAGTAGAGTAAGTAGGTAGCCTAGTCTTGAGTTAGCTTCTACCTCACCACCAGCCCCTTCAGCCATCAAGGGAGATGAAGACTCACTAAGTAGATCAACAAAAATATGCCACCACAACACTGCTATTGAGAGTTCAGTGCTCACCAACTTCTCCAAGTGGTAGTGTTCAGCCTGTCTGGTATCCCGTAAAAATAGCGACTAAACAATCCCAATTGAAATATAAGCTACAGCAAAATAGCGAAGTATTTAATGGCGACCAGACAGTATTGCTTACTGACCATAACAGTGAAAACCACTGCCATTTATGCTACAACAATCGCGACTACAGAATCAGCGAATTAGGGCAGAAATAGTATGACTGAGTGCTCACTCATGCTAGCTCACTCATTTTTACTTACTCAAGAGACAACTAGGGAGACAACTTTGACAAGCTTGCAATTTAAGAAATATGCCAGAAATAGTTCAGTTCGGTGCTCACTCATGCTACAGTGACCTAATACCTCCTTTCAATTATAAAATATACAAACATACCTCATTTTTACTGACTCAGGAGACAATTCGTGCAACTTGTCACAACCGGTCGCAGCATACCGCGTCATAACTTGGCGTACTTGAGCAACCAAGTAACCAGCGTAACCCTAGCAACCTTAAAAAGCCGCAACCATACCGCAGCCATGACAACCATAGCAACCCTTGCAAGATGTCAAAACAGCGACTTTCTGCTTTGCTGCTATTCAGTGCTATTCAGCACTTAATCCTTTATTTCAATAATATGTAGAGCATTTGATTTCTAAACTTGGAACTGGAAATTGTAGGCCAGTCTGCGAAGATAATCATACTGACTCCTGTGTGAGTATTCAGTTACGATTGAGCATACCCTCACATTCATGTCCTTGTATTTCTTTTTTTTTTTGGACACAGTTGAAGCCCCAGACACCATTTGCTCTATTTGCATCTCAGTTAGTCACTGTTCTTCTTTGAGGCACTGGATAAGTTTCCACATACTGGGGTGACTAGCACCAATTCGACAATTTAATCCTCTGTGCCACCCCTCAACAACATTGTTAGTTCTGGCAAGCCCCCTCGCAGTTGAATCAAAACAATTCCATTGTTCTGGTGGGAAGATTGCAGTTCGTCTTCTAGACCTTCACCTGCATTTTTCAACCTACGTTGATTCATAATATTCAATCAGTGGTTTTAGTAGCTCTGCATTACTACAAAAAAAAATCCCAGTCGAGCTTTGCATCGAAGGTAGCAACCACATCTTCAGTAGGAACAAATGCAAGTGATGATAACATAGGCGAGTGCAAGGAGAAATCAGGGTCTGTGCAATACCTCTCTTTAACCACAGAGTATTTCTGAATATTGCACCAGATCGCTTCGGCAAAATGAAAGAAGCAGCCCCTAACATCACTATCTGGGAAAGCAGAGCTAAATGCACACCATGCGGACTTCTCAAAGTCCATTAATGCTGTTTCTGGTCTCAAAGTTGGACATAATTCAGTGAGCTGTGTAAACAAATGGTTGTATGTTGTGGTTGTTCTGCTTACAATGCATTTTGGGTACCAGGAAGTAATTTCAAGTAAAAGATATACGAGGAACAGTACGATGAACAAGCTGATTTCAACTGCCTTCTTTTTATAGTAAGTCACTGCTAAGTACCACCAGGTACTATTTTGACATTTTAGCTATATTTGAATTGCTGTTATGCACGGTTGCTAACTTGCCAGTCGCCGTTTTGCAATCGTGGTTTTGTCAGGTGCTATTTTGCGGTAGCGATTTTAACATGGAACCGCCTGTCTACTCTGTGGCATGAAAGATGGTGTGCCACTCGTATGACTCATGTGGTCTTGCTTTGCTGGAGCTCCTCCACATCATGTGTGATGGTGCCACCATTAATAGGTGGAGAGAGTGGACAATGCAATACAGATACAGTCAAGTCAGGAGTGCACCTGCAGCATGAGCTCAACACAAGCCAGTGGGGGAAATTATTGTGCAAAAGATTAAATCCAAATTTAATGCTGTTATTGCCACACCATAAGAACAACCTAGGCACAAATGTGGGGGGAGGGGGCAACTGCCCCCTCTGTCCGACCTAAATGGCACCCTGCTTTATGGTACAAATTAAGTCTCAGAAGCTAGCATCAATACAAGTAAATACAATGGTTTCCACTGTGTTATGAAGTACTGTATCTCCATGTTTCAGGATGTGTCCTCAAGTGCCCATGTCCTTCATTTCAGTAAAGAATTGTGAGGTATGGGGCATGCATTCAAGACCCTACTTAGCACAAAGAGTGCTGAGCATGGCCATAATGTCTATGCTCCATACAGAATGAAAAAGAGAAAGTAAGTGGCTGAAACCATCATGGAGAAACACATTTGTAGCACTATATATGAATAAGGGGATTTGAATGGCCTAAAACAGAAAAGTCAAGCTTCACTACACAGAGACCCCTCTTCGCACATCTGGAATGGGGAATGTTGGCTGACTATATCCTAGGCATTTAATGCAGTAAGCAAATAGTACTTTACAAATTAATGGCAATTTAATAACAAAAATCAAAAGCCAATAAACAACTTGCAAAAGGATCAGAATTAATGAGTTTACGTAATTTTAATGGGAAATCAATGAACAGGGCATTTTCATGGCTCTAATTGCTAGCAGTAGTATAAGAAATAGAAACTGACATGCTGAATGGTTGCAAGAATTTTTGTTGAATATTAACACAGAAAGATGATTGGTAGCATCTTTCATTGGGGTAAAAACCACGAAGCCGTATGGGACAAACTATACACATTATACACATTGTGACCCTTAGAACTCTAGCTATAGGGTGGAGCTCTCACAGCTCACCACCGTAATGTGTCTTAGACTGGTGCAAAGGGGGGGGGAGTGGTGGAGAGTTATAGGAGGGAGGAGGGTGGGGTGGGGTAGACATTGAAATTTAGTCTGCAAGTATTTCGTCTGTTTCTTGTATGCTTATCTTTGAAAATTAATAAACTTTGAATTAAAAAAAAAGAAATAGAAACCAATGTGTTTTTTAGATGAAATTTGTACCAGCTTAGTTGCTGCAAAAATGGCACACATGTAACACTTGAACCTGATGTGATTTTTAGAAGATGTTCACACCAGCTTACCTACTGCACACATGTCAAGCTTGCAGCATGCAAACCTGATGAGCCTTTTAGACCTGGTTCATATAGGTTCACTTTGTGTATACGAACCACATGCAAGCATTGCTCAATTAGGCATGTGGCATGCATGCTATACGTACTCAGCACACTTACATTTCTGAAGACAAGGACATTAGTCACTTGACAATTATCACAATGTCACATGTTGTTTTAGATATAAATGTAACTGAAAACACCAATAAATAGTCAACACTTGAAACATCTTCAAAGTCAAACGTTTATTCTTGTAGTCACTGCTTATAAATTTATAAGACATAAACCTAACTATATTTAATTTTTTACATTTCACATTAAATTGTTTTCAAAATGTTTCAGCACTGATAAACCAATATACAGTACTCCATCAATTCTAAGTTATTTTGTAAATGTAGTGTTGTAATGTCAGCCACTCAAATGTTCTACTCTTCTTCATCCTCATTTGACAACATCTTAAAACTTATCTTTAAAGTCTGCCTCTTTTTCTGTTTGCCACATGTTTTCAATTTGCCCAACTCAGATCACTTCAAACATTAGAAAGCTGCAGTATGGCCAACCAGACACTTTACATGTCCTTTCACACTTGCATTATAATAAAGCTTGCCATTAAAAGGCAAGCCAATTTGTCCCTTGGCCCAGCCAGAAAGAGTGTCGGGGGGAAGGGAAGGGGAGAAGGGGGAGGGGGTTAGTGAGTTCACAGAAGGGCGGGGAGAGAGGCTATGACAGGGGACAGGGTTTCACTGGCCATTGGCCAAGGGGTGGGGCCACTAGGAGTCCTGACAAGGGTCCTTAGGTACTATTTAAGGGCTAGCAGCCTTAAGCAAGCCCTCTTTCTTTCTGAAATAATTCAGCACATCGCTGGCACTGAGATGTTAGGCACTGCAGGGGAAGCCTAGGCTTTTTGGGCCACATGGAACCCCTGAATTAAATTATTTTGATCATACTATTCCTGATAGTAGGGGATAGTAAGGAATGTTATGATTGAAGGGCTATGGTAGGATGTAATTTTGCTGTGGGAAGTATGGGCCAAGAAATTTATCAGGTTTGGCCATCTGAAGCAGGAGGTTTTGTTGGATAAGTGGTTGCAATCAAAAAAAAAAGAGGAGAGGAGAAGGGGGATGGAAGCAGCCAGCATAGCCTTGTGGCTAGGGCACAGTACTGCAAGCCTAGAGATCAGGATTTGAAGGCAATTCCCCAGAATTTCCAAAATAGAGGTGAGGCAGCTCTCCAGACTACCATTAGTAGCATTATTTCAGTTGGGCATCAGCCAAAGAAAGTGGTCAGGCGGGCTTTCAGAGCAGTGCTGTTGTTTATCCAGATGGCGGATCGCAGGCTCCTTGGGGTGGGAGATGGAGAGTAATGATGACACAGGCGGCTCCTGCCAGAGCCAAGCATGGGTACATTTGGGAGTTCCATTCTGGAAGTGGCTTGTGAGCAGGCAGGGGTGGTGAAGGCACTGTGGCAGAAAACTGAGCTTGGCGAGGCCTACCGCAAGGCCGAGGGGTGAGGGACCACCAAGATGTTTTTGGGTGCTGCAGGCAGTGATATTTGGTATCCATGGGGATGGGTCTGAGCATCAATGGGCAGAGGCAGCCAGTGTGGTCTCCCATGTGATCACAAGTGCCAGGTGCGTGGGGGTGATGCAGGAGTGCTCTACTGGGATGCGGGTCACAGGCCTAAGATTGGCGACATGCAGGGCAGCACGAGGGTCCAGAAAAGGAGGCCTGGAAGGAAGAAGGGTCCAGAGGAGCTTGCCACATGACTCGGCCTCCATGTGGGGGTAGGGCGTACACGGGGAGCATGCTTGGAGTGCATGGGTAGGCCCATGGCAGACAAGGAGAGGGGGCTGCAGGTAGGGCTGTCCTGGAGTTGTGGGGGGGGGGCAATAGCATGATGGCATGCCTAAGGATGCACACAGCTTAGCAGGAGGTACACTGGGGGATAGGGCAGAAAAGGCAAAATGGCTGGCACACTCTTCCTCTGGTGGAGGATCATTTCGAGGGGAGAGGGAAGCAAAGCAAGGGGGTTGGTGTGCTCATCTGCTGGATTGAGAGGCACAGCCACGTGACATGGTTACCATTTTGTGGAAGACCACAACCGTGCCTGTGGAGGGCAGAGGAAAGGTAGAGGGTTGATGCGGTTGCTGGGAGCAGGCATGCCAGGAAGCCCAACCATGTGGGCACGGAGGCCTCGAGTGTCAATCGGGGGTGGTGAGTGCTTGCCAGCAATGGGCAGTGGTTTAACATGGAGCAGTCTGGTGCTTGGTAGGTTACGTGGCGCTGACATGAGTGGCACAGGGGGGTTATTTAGCTTGGAGCAGATGTTTTCTGGTGGAAGGGACACATCAAGACTTACTACAGGAGAAGCCAGTTTGTGGGTGGAATAGACTGATTTTACCACAGCAGTTGGTAAGCTATTTCTTGTGCAGATGGTATTTTCCCCATCCTGAAGTAAAATTTCTCATTCATGGAGAAGCGGCAGTGACTGAATAGTGGCTCTGGGAGCAAAAGTGAGCATGATCTATTATGAGCTGCTGTGATGTGTCACCATGACTGTGCGCGGAAGGGGAGGACATGAGGTAGCAGGCCGCAATAGGCAGAAGAGTCAGCAGAGGTCAAGACAATCACATGCAGCTCGTTAAAAGAGAGGATTTCATACATGGGAGCCCAGGCAGGACCCCAGGAGACTGTAAGCAAGTGAGGACTGCAGGAGCTTGGCAGGCCCAGCTAGCACTCAGTGTGGACTACGTGTCAAGAGCCCAGGAGGAATATGGTGGCAGGCAGCATGAGAAAGGGGCCCAGACATAGAAGCCATGCAGTATGTGGCCGGGGGGGTAGTGGGTGTGTAAAAAAAAAAGGTATAGATTATATGCATTGATACAGGCTGAAATGGGCATATGTATGTATATGTATACCTCATACAAGAAAGCTGCAAAGGGGGAAGGGGATTCAGGGACACAGTATCAAGGTACGGGGGACAGATGCCCCCTCGTTACCAGTGGGTTAGCAAACAGTTCTTGATTTAGACCAATGAGGTTCTTCCGTGGGGCATTGTGATGAGTGGGGGAGTACAGGTTTAAGGGGAACAGGGTGCTGGAACCAGGCCACATCTGGTCGGCTGATTGGGGGGGCTGGGGTGGTGGGCCATGGGTAGCCAGCTTCTGGGACACAGGTGGCCAGGGGCCAAATAAGGCAAAGAGTGAGGGGTTGGTCAGTGACCCAGTACTCCAGATGGCATTAGCTTTAGGGTGGTTGGGGGGGCCCCAGAGAGTACACAGGGCTAAGAGGCCTGGCTGAAGCAGGGGGCTGTGAGGTTGTGGGTGGTACCCCACCTCAGGGATACACAGTGGGGCTGGATCCCCTCTGCCTGAGTTCACATTCAACGGTGGCACCCAGTGGTGGCACCCAGAGTAGAGCCAGGTCTGGAACACCTGCAGGTGGAGGTGCTGGCAGACGAGGGGCAGTGGGGGGCAGCCACATACAGGGGGCAGTAGAGCTTTCCAGTTGGGGGAACAGAAGCCACTCTGCTCATGAAGGAGGCCAGGTGGTGGGGGCAGCATGCCCTGTTACCGCCTATAGGCCACCACTCCAGGTAAGGTCCTGGAATGGTGGAAAACCAATGGTGGTCTGCATGGTCTATGAGGGCACAGTGTCAACATAGGGAGGTTGGAAGCAGTGGATCAGGGCAGGGGCAGTTTTGGTGGCTGCCCGTTTCAGGGACAAAGGACCGTTGCACACATGGGGGGGCTAAGATGGGAAGGGGCTTGCTGGGGGAAGAGTTTGGTAGTTGGTGGTAGTATGAACTAGAGGGGAGGGCTGCTTGTGCTGAAGGGGTGGAGAGGTGCCCCAAAGGGGGTCCCTATGCCAGCTAGCCAGAACTGTACTCCCCCCAAGCCTGCAACAGCCCCAAGGAACCGAACACAGGAGGGGGCCGGAGCAAGAGGTTGTAAAAGAGGGTGGCCTCGGGTATGTGCCAGACCTTAGTGGGGATGTGGGTTGTAAATGTGGCAGGATACTTTCAGCTGATGGGCATAACCAGGGGTAACGGTTTTGCAGCTATGACTGCAGCTGAGCAAGGAGTGGGGAGGTCGAGGATGCCCAGCCATAGATGTTAGGGTCACCGAGGCACAGGGATCCAATAAGAAATGGGTGGATGTATTACGTTAAGCAGAAGGAAGAACAATGGATTGGTCTGATGTCTAGGAGGCACTCCCAGGAGGGCAGCATGCCGGATGGCTGGATGGGATGGCTTACATGACTTTGAGGAAGCGGTGGCTGGTCAGTGCTAGACGGTTTTCACACTGCGGAGTTTCAGTGCAGGTCTACAGGGATGCAGACAGCTGGAGCCCATAGGTTTGGGCATGGGTCAGCTCCAGTCTTACAGCATGTAAGTCAAGTTGGTAGGGGAGGGCAACAAAAAGGGGTGACAGGATCCAAAGGAGTCCCTGCAGGCAGAAAGGGGGCAAAGATTGTAGGGGACTGGGGACCCCCACCACTATGGAGGAAAGACAGGGGACCAGAATGGAGGTGGGCGTTGTGGGGGGGCATGTTTTATCCAGTTACCCAGGGATACATGGCCAGGCCCAAGAGTCTGAGTACAAGGTTAGGGGCAAGAATGCAGGAAGCTGGTGGTAGTGGGTGGCAGCACAGGGGCATCAGAATGTGCAGGGGAATAAGGGGTTCAAGAACATGGGCATCTTCGGTTGGACCAGCTTGAGACATGGATTGCGAAGGAACTACCGTTAGCAGGAGAAGGGCACCATTAAGGGAGTGCTGGGGGCCCAGCAGGTGGGCACCCCATCAGGAGGGGGCACAACTTGGGTACAGGAAGGGGATTTGCATCAAGCTCACAGCAGGTTTTGAGCCATTCCAGAATTAATCTCAGCTTGGAAAACTTCTGCGCAGATTGATCCGGTATATGCACAGGCTGCCTCAACGATCTGGAACCAAAGGCAGTGAAATTGGTACCATGACAGGGAAGGAAACAGGTATTCCTGAAATTAAATACAGTCATAATGTCATGTAACTGCTAGTCACAGTTCAAAGGGTGGGAAGCTGCACAGACTTGGGTCCGGGCACGGTGGCCTGTGGTGCATGCAGCATAAGGGTAGGGCTGTTGGGGCAGCCGGATCTGGGCCTCCAGTTGGGGCTGGGGGAGGCACAGGGAAGGGGCTGCAGTTGTGGGGGAGGTGGCTCAGCAGTAGGGCATCAAGGTTATGAGCGTGCAGGAGGCAGGTGAGGCCTATCTTGCTAAAGCACCATAAAGCGGCGGTGGGTCTTATCAACAAGTGACAGAGGCCAACAAAGATGGGGGCAGGGCCCCCAAATGGGCATCGGTCCATTCTCAGTTAGAAATACAGATGAATCAGATGGAGGCAGCAGATGGATTGCGGGGCCTTTCCACGGATCAGCTTCTGGTCTTTGGCTTCATGAGCAGCCATCTATGGGGCCTGTGCACCAGACGGGAGGGGCGACAAGATGAAAGGAGCAGGAAGACAGTAGCAGAACCTGGTGTCACCAGCAGATAGACATGGGAAGGAGTTGTGGGGGACCTGCCAGGCAGGAGGGCCTCGGGCAGCAGGTTGTGGCGAGGCAGGCATGCCAGTAACAGGGTACAAGGTAAGGCATGGCAAGGCCTGATATGGGAAAAGGGGTGGGATCAACCCCGCATGGGGGATTCGTACCTAGCAAGGTTAAGCAAGGTGATACTGGGGCAGAATGAGCCCAACCCAGTCCAGGGCAGGACAACAGTGCAGTGATGTCTGCAGGAAGGTGTGGCAGGGAGGACAGCAAGGGCTGGAGGCAGGACCATGGCCTAATGCTGGACAGCACACAAGGGCTAGGAGTCAGGGCTGACTGCAGAGGAGAGGGAAAGAGGTTTTGCTTGGGAACCCCGCTGGAAGAGGGTCAGGGACACATAAGTGGCATGGACAAGGGGAAGGGACTCGTGGTGGAGGTGATGAGTCGGGTCTCACAGGTTAAGTTGGGGTGTTGATCCCAGGTGGGAATGCATATTTGCAATGCAGCTGAAGCAGGGGAATAGAGGTGAATTTGGTGTTGGTACCCATCTGAGGGACAGCAGACAAGAGATGGCATTCAGGCCTGGGGGCACCTCAGGCAGGCTGGAAGTTGGGGGGGAAAGGATACTTTTGTCAGAGGAATGTATGGTCAATGCGGCCTGGTTGTGGACTGCATTATTGTCCACCTTTGGGGGCAATGACCTGGGGAGGTCCTGTGGGGTCCCTGTTAAGGGACATTGGTATGGGACCTGGAGAAGAAAATGCACTGGGGGCTGCAGGGAGTGATCAGCTGGGCGAGATCACCCAAAGTAGGATGGCGAGGAGCAAACAGGGGTAAAAGTGAGAGAAGTGGTGAGGGAGTACCAAAAATTGGGAGGTAGTTACATGGGTCTAACCTTTCGGCCCTTCAGGGACCTGGGGAAGGAGAAGAATAGGAAAGACTCAGAGACCTTAGCCAGCAAGGTGGGAGCCCCATCTTTCATCTCAAGCTGGAGATGGGTAAGGGAAAAAAGGGTGGTACGGGGGAAGGGGGCAAGAAAAGGGTGGAGGTGGGTAGGCTCCATGGGCTGGGGACAAAGGAACCCAGCAGTGGGAGTAAAGGGGGAGGGGGAGGGAGATAGAGCTAGGGAACGGATCGCTGTATCCACACCAAGCGGGAAAGGAGTCCGGGTAAGGATGGTACCCAGTTATGGTGAGAGAAGGGGAGCAGGAGGGGAAAAGGAATGGAATGGAAGACGTATGTGTGGACTGTTATGTCCATAATGAAGAAAATAGGCCGATATGGCTGATTAAATGCTGAATATTGTGATTACAGAATTATTGGAATATAATTACTGGCAACCCCCTTTAACAGACGGTTTTCAAGCACCTTAAAATGCCGTAATAACTCAAAAACGAGTTATTACGGCATTTTCAAAACCACCTGTCTCCTTTGTGTGTCACTCATCTGTATTCTGTCTTTTCATTGGTTCGCGCTCTGTGAGTGGGCGGGCTGAATAGCTTTGAAAAATGGCGGCTCGCTTTTCCTCGCTGTCATTTGTTTCATTTTTATTTACTACCCTCCCATCTGTATTTGATTTTTAAATGTTTATCTGGTTGATCCCACCTTCCAAATAGAAAAGGACTATCTGGTTGATCCTCGCGGTTCCAGATCGGAGATGCTGTCGCTGAAAAAAAGGTCGGTCTGAAAGAGAAAGTGTGTGTGTGTGTGTGTGTGTGTGTGTGTGAGAGAGAAAGACAGCGTGTGTGTGTGAGAGAGAGAGAGAGACACAGTGTGTGTGTGTGTGTGTGAAAGACAGCGTGTGTGTGTGTGTGTGTGAGAGAGAGAGAGAGAGACGGACAGTGTGTGTGTGTGAGAGAGAGTGTGTGTGTGTTTGTAAATAGCAGATACTCTGCATTTTTTATAAAGGGGGTTGCCAGTAATTATAAAAATAAAAATAACAATCAGTGTATGTGATTTTTAACACACCCTTGGTGTGTGATTACTTCATAAACCTCTCGAGCTTCGCTCTCGAGGTTTATGGGTTATCACACACCTTGGGTGTGTAAAAAAAATCCATAACACACAGTTGCCTATCTATTATTCTCTATGTAATGTTATAAGGTGTGCCTTTAAAATAAATAATGCCAGTGAGGATCCAAAGGTCAGTAGTTGTGGAAGTGAATTATTTCTTGGGGGGGGGTCAGGGACAATAAAGCTTGCCATTAAAAGGCAAACCAATTTGTCCTTTGGCCCAGACAGAAAGAGTGGCAGAGGGAGAGGGGGAAGGGGATGGAAGGGGAGAAGGAGGGGGAGAAGGGGATTAGTGAGATCACAGAAGGGTGGGGAGATAGGCTATGACAAGGGACAGGGTCTCACTGGCCATTGGCCAAGGGACAGGGCCACTAGGGGTCCTGACAAGGGTCCTTAGGTACTATTTAAGGGCTAGCAGCCTTAAGCAAGCCCTCTTTCTTGCTGAAAAAATTACCACCCACCCTCTCTTTGCTAGAAAGAGGAGAGAATAAAGGGATGGCAAACAGAGAAGGAGGCAGATCATTGTAGGATGATTGTCTAGGTGAGCCCTGTTAGGGGCCAGTGGGAGCTGCAGAAGGGAAGAAGGTGGTCTGGAGGCTAGGTGGAAACCCGCTGGGGTTGCAGAAGGACAGCCGGTGGGCCAGAGGGCTATATGGAGCCTCACTGGAGCTGCAGAAGGGCAGCAGATGGGTCAGGGGGCTGGGCAGAGCCCCAAGAGCAGGGTGACAAAAGGTGGGAGAGTGTTGAAAAGGGCAAGGAACAAGGGTGGTACCCGGGGGAAGGAGGGCAGGAAAAGGGGGGGAGGGGGTAGGCACCCACAGGCTGGGGACAACGGAACCCAGTTGTGGGAGTAAAGGGGGGAGGGGGAGGGAGATAGAGCTAGAGGGTAGATCGCTGTGTCCTAACCAATTGGAGAAGGAGTCTGGGTAAGGATAGTAGCCAGTTATGGTGAGAGAAGGGGAGCCAGATCATAGGGTCCAGACCCCAAAGAGCAATCAGGATCACAGTGTCTGGACCCAGAAGAGCAATACTGAAGGAGAAGGGCCAGGAGGGGAAGAGGAATGGAATGACAGATGTGTGTGTGGACTGTTATGTCCATAATGAAGAAAATAGACTGATATGGCTGATTAAATGCTGAATATTGTGATTACAGAATTATTGGAATATAATAACTGGTCAGCAATTTTTTACATTGCCTGACCAAGTTATAATTCCCCATTATAACTCGCGAGTTATAACGGGGAACACTTGCTGAGTCAGTCAACAACAACCATTCTGTGATTAGT
Organism: Neoceratodus forsteri; assembly: GCA_016271365.2. Lineage (NCBI taxonomy): Eukaryota > Metazoa > Chordata > Ceratodontiformes > Ceratodontidae > Neoceratodus > Neoceratodus forsteri. Next base: position 289,053,773 of record CM057454.1, read on the forward strand.
TGTTAATGTCCTACTGGGCGGGCTTCCACTCATGAGCAAACATGGCGGCTCCTTATCCGCATAGCGAGGAGCCGCCAGACCGAAAGTCCTCATCATGTTTTTTTAAAATAAAAATAAAACAACAGTCATGTGAACTATATTTCAAAAATATCTGGTTGATCGCGACATTCAAAAGCCATAGAGGACAACTGCCATGAACAACGGCTCAGGCCTCGCTCCTTGAGGTAAGACGATCGCAATTGCAACACAGAACTTTGGTCAAACTAAAAAACAAAAATAAAACAGCAACTGTTAAAAAGGAAACTGGGATAAAAAAAAAGACGAATGGGAAGACAGACTGGGTGTTTGTGTGTGAGACAGAGAGAGAGAGTGTGCGTGTGTGTGTGTATGTGAGACAGAGAGTCAGAGTGTGTGTGTGAGAGAGATGCAGACACAGGGCTGGAAAAAATTGCTGTCCAGCACTTATAAATAATAAAGTATGGGAAAGTGTGCTTACATTGAAATGAATGGTTGCCCTCAGTGTGGGATGCTTTAATAAACCCCTTGGGCTTCGCCCTCGGGGTTTATGTAGCATCCCACACCTCGGCAACCATTAATTTCTCACACACTTTCCCATACATTATTGTATAATGTTATAGGAGAATGCCTTTAAAATAAATAATACCAGCGAGCATCCAAAGGTCAGTAGTTGTGGAAGTGAATTATTTCTGGGGGGGGGGGGATCAGGGACAATAATTGCAAGACAGTCTCTAGTGTTAGAATGCTGTTCATCAAGTCACTTTAAAGACTTTCTGCATAGTTACAGTAGTTTTTTCTCTACACTAGCCTTAACCAACAGCACATGGAATATTGGAAGATTTCCCAATGCATTATTTCTAGATAACAGCCTGATAGTTGACATAATGGTAAAGCTATCAGTTCAATTAGCAAATTGTGTGAATAAATATTACCCTTTTTGGGACAGAAGAGTTTGTTCATTAACTCACTGTTGCCATCAGCTGTTTCGTTGAAGCTAAACATATGATACATATGGGACATGATGACTGGAACTTTTAATTAACCTGAGGAAGTAAGACCCAATAATGCTCCATCTGCTTGAATAAATCTTTGGGCAAGTTATCAGATTTAATCATTTTTACAGAAGTGATTTATTTTTTCAGCAGCAGCAGCAGGTCATTTACTGTATCAGATCCAGTGAATGTGTATTTCCCAAATAGAGCTGCCCAAATACTGTACAGTAGCTGTCCTTGTATACCTGACAACATTTTAGATACCTGTACATTTTATGTATTTGCCCTACTTTGCTGATGCATTTGTAATGCAATTTCAACACTAAAGTCACTCGCAAGAGACATGTATCTGTGTTTTCTGACACAATGAGAACTGAATCATAGCCAGACTTTGATATATGTGTTGTGGGAAAGAAGACTGGAGGAAGTGCTTCCTCCTGTGTACATTTCAGCTCCACTGCTTCCTCAGTGCAGTTCTAAGTAATTGTTGGGTAGACATCTCCACAGTAACTAACTTAAGTTTTCCACATATAGTGGCATACCTCTGAGGTAAGGTTGTTTGCACTCTGTTCAGTAATTTGATGAGATTTTCCGTTGTTGTTAGTTTGCTAGGATTGTCTTGAAAGTTGTACTTTATGATCTATGGCTTTTTTCTTGAACAACTAACCTGGTTCTGAGTCAACTGTTAAATCCCACTGTGTTTCCATGAGATCCTTCACTATGTATATATATATATACATATATATATCTTTTTACTACTTGATCCTTCTTTCAAAACACCTAGATCTACAAATGTTATATGATTTTCTTTCAACTCTGAACAAGGCTTATTGCATCAAATATTAAGGCAAATTGCTAAATAAATAACTCTGCAGCACAGACATTCGTTGAAAGATTATAGATTGAGGGAGTGTTCCCAACCAATCAGAGCACTCCTTTACTCTGCATTTGAGACACACTTATTCTATCAGGAGTGTCTCACATGCAGCTGCCCTGGAAATGGGCCTGTTCAGGTTAGGTTTTTTTAAAATGTAATATAGTATTGACCAAGCTTGATCAATGCTATAGTAATATGGGCTATGAGACCACCCTTACCGTTGTAAGAGTAGCCTCACATCCTAAGTGTATCAGAACTGCTCACCTTTGGTATGTGGCATTCATACCTTAAGAATGTGCATCAGACCACTCTTACGACCATAAGCGTGATCTTGTGAACCATATTAATGTACAGCTAACAAGTTGGTTTTCTGTACCTATCATCCATGGTTTTGGCATCACTAGATGTATTTGCATATCTCTAATTTTGTTCACCTGTTTTATGTAACAGTAATCATATATGCAAAGAAAATTAAATACATTTTTAAAATGACCTCTTTGCAAGATTTTCTTTTCCTTTCTTGCATTACGTCATTGCATCATGAAAAATTTTATGTAGATGGCTGCATTAAAATCTTTGATTATACTTCTTTACTGAATTACAGATTATTGTTTTGCCACATACTTTCATGCACAACAGTAGTCTGCTAGTCAGTGTGTGTGTGTAACCTAACTACTTTGGGCCTGATCCACCAAACTTTACCCTGGCACAGATCTGGTTTTATGCTAGCAAACTGGGTTTTGCGCTGAGCTGCAATTCACAAAAGCCCATATTGCGGGCACAAAGCCTTGCCAAGACAAGGTGTGGAGGAGGCTGCATTGCAAAAGAGGGAAGGGGACCTGCATATTGGCACAGTGCAATACACAAAGTAGTTTCTCAACACAAGGGCCTATTGTGGGTTTTCCTGGTGTGGAGCAAATACTGCCGACAGAGATGTTGCTTTAATCCCATGCAACCCTAGTGGTTGTGGAAGTACTGCTGCACACACACACACCTATCCCTGGTTCAGGCATGAAAAATAAGTGTTCCTTTGTTGCTAGTTGCCCCTCATCCTGCTGTTTGCTAGCTTGAGTATGAAAAATAAGCTTTTCTTGGTGCTAGTGGCCCCCACCATGATCTTGTATCACCTGCCTGAGTAATAAAACAATTCTCCCTGGTGCTAGATGTTCCCCCATGATCACCAATCACTGGCCTCTGATTAGAATACACTTTTCTCTGGTACCAGTGCCCCCCCCAAGACTGCCAATCACCGGCCCATAGTTAAAATACACTTTTCCCTGGTGCCAGTGGTCCCCCCCATGACTGAAAATTGCTGGCCCATAGTAAAAATATAGCTTTCCTGATGCCAGTGGTCCCTGTGATCACTGATCAATGGCCCAAAATGAAAAATTACAGTTTCCCTGATGTCCAGTGGTCCCTCCCCCACCTGATCCCTTGCCTGATATATCTACAGATATATTCCCTGGTGATATACAAATATATTCCTCAATGTCCAGTGGTCCATCCCCTACCCAATCCCTAACCCAACATACAGTTTGCAAATTAATTCTCTGGTGTCAATTAGTCCATCCCCCCCACCTGATCACTCACCCGACATATACAGATATATTCCCCTTTGTCCAGTGGTCCCTCCCCCCACCTTATCCCTTGCCCAGCATATACAAATATATTCCCAGGTTTCAGTGGTCCCTCCCCCACACCCCCACTCAGCCCCATTCCCCTGTATGAGGAAATAAAAACATTCTCTGGTGTCTAGCAGACTTCTTCTGATGCCCTGTGCAATACATTTACTTGTGTGAAACATGGGGTAGAGCTAGTATTGTGGATGACTTTTGGCATGGTGGCCACTAAATATATGCAGTAATCATGGGTGATATACTGTAGATCAGAAAGAACAGCAATGAATTTCAGAAGTGTAATTAAAATGAATGTAATAGGTGAAAACTATGAGAAACAGCAGGCAAACATATTTTATAATTGTTGTCTACTGCCTTACGCAATTTATTAAAACATGTAGTCAAATTTCCATGTCATGTGAATATGAAATCAGGAAAAACAAGAAGGAAATAACTATATTTACTGTGCAATTATTTTATCTATTGTTTGTATTATATTGTGGCTGACCAGTATTACCTCAACCAAATTTACATTTTTAGTTTTATCTTGATAAATGCCATTCTTATGTTTCAACATCATATATCATATTCAACACAACATGCTACAGACAAAGAAAACAAACAAAAACACATGCAACACGACACGTGTAACTGCTGAGTGCAGTTAATCAAAAAACTGTTTTTTGTTTTCCTTTGAGTTGAAATAATGATGTATCAATTTCATCTACAAATACCTGATTTGGATACAACTGATAATTTTAATGTATAACCTCAACAATAATTATAGACTGTTGACAGTATTATTTTTTCCTGAACCTATCACAGAATGTGTAACCGATGTAGGCAGATATTGAAGATGCAATCTACCTGGCATACATAGTATCAGCATGTTAAGCAAGGTTTGACAGCATAATGTTCTACTAGATTGCAACAAACAAAAAGGGTAGGAACATTTGGTTGGTCAATGCAAAATGAAGAACCATAACAAAAATTCAGATAAATACAAAAAAAAAAAAGAAAACTTACAGAACAAATGTATGCATGGAGTTATAATCAAAATGCACATGTCCTTGTCTGAGTGTGACTATGAAATTATATTTATGGTGGTTTCAGCTTACAAAATGGTGAGTAGTAAATACTAATAATTCCTGCTTATGGTAAAACAAAAGCTTATACAGGAAAAAAAAAATTATACTATACATAGGAACTGTTTAAGGCTGTCAATGTCAGCTCCAACAAAACAGTGGGTGAAATTGACAAAATGCACCAGTGCCTCTGCATAAAAATGGTACTGCTTTTGTTTTCCAGCCATGATACTGCTCTTTTTTTAACTCCATTGATGAAATGAAATGAAGTAATCTACTGTACATCTTTGGAAATTTCATCAACTCATCCTGCTCAGTGTTATGTACATACTGTATGTGTACCTCTGATTTTATAAACTTAATAGCCACTATAGAACCAGACTAGTTATCCTCACCAGTATTGCAGGTTAACTGATATACAGAGTCTGTATCTTTTATTGGGGAAAGCCATGTGCTCATGAAGGAGTGGGTTATGCAAATTAACATATCAATAATAGTGGAAAAAATGATAATCTAATATGTATTTCATGAGAAGAGTATTTTAAGTATGTGTTATGGACAATGAACAACTAACAGTTCTTTTTCATTTCCTTTTTTAATTAGTGAAGTGAGCTTCGGTGAGCAGGGATATGGGATCACCTACATGCTAAACAAAAATAAATGAAGTTAAGAGTATTCCCTTTGGCAGGGAGTGACCATGCCATGGTCTGGTTCTGCCTGGACCTAGGAGGGGTAGAAGGCTGCACAAAGACGGAGGTAACTGACTTCAGGGGGTGGATTTTAAGGAAATGGGAAGGATCCTTAAGGAGCATTTGGATGGGATTGGGTCAGACATGGACGCTGATAGTATGTGGGAAATCATCAGGAGAGGGGTGCAGGATGCTACCAGCACCTGTGCAAGAGTAAGATGAAAATGCGGTAGGGCCGGAAAACCCTGCTGGTGGACCAGGGAGGTCCATGAGGTGGTGCGGGGAAAGAAGGCAGCCTATAGGCAATTCAAGTGCTCAAGGAGTGAAAGGGATCGAGGGGAGTACGAGCTGATAGCTAGAAGGGCCACTAGGGTGGTGAGGGTGGCTAAGGCAAGGAAGGAGCAGAACCTGGCCAGGGAAATTAGGAGAGGGAACAAGGTGTTCTTTAGATACATTGGGGAAAAACGAAGGGTGAAGGGGCAGATTAGCAGGATTAAAACAGGGGAGAGATGGGCACAAGACCCAGGGGAGCAGGCTGAGGTACTAAATGAGTACTTCACCTCTGTTTTCACCAAGGAAAATGGGGGTGCTGCATCATACATGGGAGAAGACAGTGATACTGAGGAAGGGGGGACCCATACTGACCGGTGGGTCTGGGGAGAGGGGGAGGTATCACTGGCAGGAGGGAGGAAGGTTAAGCAAGGAGAAGAGGTAGCGGAAGTGGAAATCACAGCAGAGAGAGTGAGGGAAGCCCTTAGGTCCCTTAAGATGGAGAAAGCACCAGGGCCAGATAAATTACATCCCAGAGTGCTGAAGGAACTTGCGGATGTCCTGGCGAAACCCCTGGTGGAGCTTTTCACCATCTCTCTGAGGATGGGGTGGGTGCCCCAGGACTGGAAGGTGGATGCATAGTGCTTATCCACAAGGGGAATCAAGGGAGGTGGCAGGGAACTACAGGCCTGTCAGCCTGACATCGGTGGTGGGCAAGGTGATAGAGGGCATTGTCAAGGAGAGGCTAGGGGGGGACCTGGAAAAGTCAGGGTGCCTGGACGATAGACAGCATGGATTCATCCCAGGGAAATTGTGTCAGACAAACCTTGTGGAGTTCTATGACTGGGTGACGAGTGCCTTGGACCTGGGTAGACCAGTGGACATCCTCTTTCTAGACTTCAGCAAGGCATTTGACTCTGTTCCTCACATGGGCCTGTTGGATAAGTTGGGAGAAATGGGGGTGGAGAACCAGTTGATCAGATTGATAGGCAATTGGCTCCAGGACCGAACCCAGAGGGTCGTAGTTGGCAGGATAGTCTCATCCCCAAGGAGGGTCATTAGTGGGGTCCCACAGGGATCAGTACTTGGACCCCTCCTGTTCAATGCCTACGTCTCTGACATAAGGACAGGTATCAGGAGTGAGATGAGTCTCTTTTCGGATGACTCAAAGCTGGGGGCGGTGTTGGATGGGGAGGAGGGGAGGGTGGCCCTACAGGGGGACCTGGAGGCTCTGGAAAGATGATCTAGAAAGTGGAAGCTGAGGTTCAATGCAGGGAAATGCAAGGTACTGCCCTTGGGGGCCAGAAACCCAGGCCAAGTGTACACCCTGGGTGGGGGGCAAATGCTACAAGTCTCAATGGCTGAGAAGGACCTGGGGGTGGTGGCGGATGTCAAGATGAACAACTCAGAGACTTGTAGAAGGGCAGCAGCCAAGGTCAACAGGATGCTGGGATGCATCACTAGGGGGATCACCTCCAGAAGGAGGGAAGTGATACTCCCTCTGTATAACTGCTTGGTGAGGCCGCACCTCAAGTACTGCGTGCAGTTTTGGAGGCCACACTTAAAGAGGGACATTAAACTCCTGGAGAGGGTCCAGAGGAGGGCAACCAAAATGATTTGGGGCTTGGGGGACAGGAACTATGAGGAAAGGTTCGAAGAGCTAAATATGTACACATTGGAAAAGAGAAGGGACTGGGGGGACATGATAGAGGTCTTCAGGTACATTAAGGGGGTAAATAGGGGAGGAACAGTCAGGGTGCTTTGAAGGAAGGAGGAGGGGGCCACTAGAGGGCATGGGTGGAAGCTGGAAGGGGGAAGATTCAGGGGAGAAAGGAGGAGGTGCTACTTCACTGAGAGGGTAATGGAGCCATGGAATGTGCTGCCTAGGGGGCTGGTGGAGGCAGATACAGTGGAGGGGTTCAAGAGGGTGTGGGACAGGTACAGGGGAAGGGTTCTGGAAGCAAAATCCAATGCAGCGAGAATATCCGGAACTGGGAAGGGAGAAGCCAGAGAAGGCGAGGGGGACAGCAAGGTCAGCTCCCAGGGTGGGGGCTGACCAAACAAGCAGAAGCGAAAGATCGTTAGGCCTATTCTGCTGGCATTTTAGTATGTTAGTATTCTTATAAATCACATATTCAGGTCATGTCATATTCAGGTGTTTAGATCAGAGTAGGGTTACATGTATGCAGCAATTATTATCAAGTGCACACAATCAGATTGAGCCATACCTTGATGAGTAATATGTCACATACGATCTTCCGTGCTGTGAAATCACTGCCACATGGGTTGCAACGTCATCACTGCCACATGCTGTAGAGTAATTGACTGTGAACTGTAGCGGGGCTAAGCAATCAACGAAGTTAAAAAAATCACAGTGTTAGTTTGATAAACAAAACCAAAACAAGTTACACCCACATTGTTAGGCCCACACAGTGACATCATTATGACAACTAATACAAAAACGTGTTTTAATTTCACCTTTAAACCTGACTTATAATGCAGAAAAGAGTGCACTTGATGACAACAGGTGCTTACAAGTGAAGCTTGTTGATGTCTAAAAAGAAAAACTGATTATTAAGCAAGAAGTAGTTGTTGGGCTGTATAAATTGCACACTCACATACCTTTCAGCCTCCTCCTTTTTCCTGATTCTTTTTTTCATTTGAAAAGATCCTTTTTCATATGGCTGAATTATATTTTTGTAAGACCATACAAAGAAAGCTAAAACAAGTCATGAAAAAAATTACTTTAAAATGCAAGAAAAAGACATTTGGGGTGATTTTAGTAACTGTGAAGTGCAGAATACACCTAAGGGGTCCTGATGAGCAGAATACATGTGTTGGTGTGTCTGGAGAAGGTCATTTTTGTGAGTTTGAGCATAAATAGATCAGAAGGAGAACCAGAGGTAGGCTTGGGCTGAAGGGATCAGTGGACCTGCTCGACTATGTAGGTCGGACCACTGGGGAAGGGACCAGCCACTCTCTCTAAGAGCTTCTGCTCAAACTGTTGAATTTTTTGGACAAGCAGTTTGTTCTGCAAAAAAAACTGTTACTTAAATGACATCCTATGGGAGGGGAAGAGACTTTGTTTGGCACAAGACCCACCAGTGGGAGTCCAGCAAAAGACAGCCTCATTTCATCCAGTTGTGGAGAAGATCATAGCAGCAGGACTTAAATTTCGCATGCAGTACGCAGCTCAGCTACAAGTTTATATCAACAACGCCTGGCATTCCTATAATACAGTTGATTCGGCCATCCAGAGCCTCAAGTATCTTTTGTCAGACTTGTTTAAACACTCCTGACTCGATATTGGTTTCTGGAATCGGGTGAAGTGTTTCCTCTGACTGGGAGAAATGGCGGGTGTTGGACTGGTTTTCTTTTTCAGTAGTTTTTTACTCTTCGCAACCTATTTGTGATGTCTATTTCATACTTATTGTAAGGCAGTTTAGAGTGGGATAAATTCCATTTGCTATTCTTTGTTTACTATCATGACAGGCATGTTTTGTAATACTCTGTGTAGTCAGGAGGTGTCACACTGCCTGTGATTATGTGCCACAGAGTTGGTATCTGACTCCCTTCAGTTCAGCTTTAGCCTGTGTTAAGGACAGGTTCACTGGAGGGTACATATGGTTGGGAATGGGCAAGATATCTATCGAGTTATATACCTAAAAACTGGGGTCCCTAACCTAATTACTGACCTAGCTACCTGTTGAAATGGTAAGTTTATTGTTTCTCTGCTCCTGAGGTTTGAGCGACCCATGTTGCAGATATTGCATTTGCTTTGCCCAGATATCATGGAGATGAGCCTTAGTATAAGTGAACACTTTACCCCACTTGTTTTAAAAGGGGGGACCACTAGTATGCTGTGCTTTCTGCTCTTTAAGGGGCTTTCCTGTCTCCCCTCAGGTTGCGGTTTCACCAGACCAGGCTTTTGGAGAGTCCTCGGCTGTCCCACAGCCTATAGTCAGTAAAACTGAGCATAAAGGACCTTGCTTTTTTTGGGCCACTATTGGGCTTTCCTCAAAATGGGGCAAGTTTATTCAGTCCATTAGTTTTTGCCTTGTTTCTTTATCCTGCCTCACTCTTCCCTCTAAGAGGTCATTAGAGGATTGGAGCACTTTTAGTCTTATTTGTTTCAAAGCCCACTCATTTTTGCAGGAGCTAATGGGGACAGATTAATAGAAGATGGGCACACCTCAGGATTATATATTGTGTTTAGTGTTAAGAAATTATTTCTTCTAAAGCATGGAAGGTTTTCATGGTGTTCTTTACACAATTAGTATAGTTTGGTGGGGGGGGCAGCAAGAATTCTATAATTGGTTTGAGCCTCATGAGCCCGATAGCTGGTTGGGGGAGGGGGGTTGGAGGGTAGGAGGTTGTGTGGGAACTTACCTCAGTTTTTTGGGATATACTTTTTGGACTGTTTGTATTATTCTTGGGATGTTTGAGGACCATTGTTTGTTTGCAAGAAATTAATAATCCTGGAAATTGGGGTCCTCAGGAGGAAGGGATTTGTGGGGTGGGGTTTTATAGGTTAGTGACAGATAAGTCTCATTTGCAGGATTCGGGGGGGGGGGGGGGGTGTGAGTGCCACAGGAGTAGTGGTCTTGTTACTGTTACTCTTAAATTTTTGTCATTTGAAGGTTTTATTGCATATGTATCTTTCTTTCAGGGTTTTTTTTCCACCTTGTTTAAGGTACTGTATAATGACAGCATATCATTTCTGCTCATGGAATGTTACAGGCACACAGTCTCCCCACAAAAGCTCAACAATTCTTCTCCACTTACATAAGCTTCAAGTAGATATTGCCTTCTTACAGGAGCCTGTTTAGGAGATCCTGGGTAGGACAGGTATTTGGTACTGGTCTGGATTCCTGTAAGAGAGGAATTATTGTTTTGATTTCCAGGAGAGTTCCTTTCTGCCTCCTTTAGGAAGTGACGTACTTGCAAGGCCGATACACCATGATCAGGGCCCTTTTAGGACATCTAGATTTTTTTACTAACCTGAGGTCTCTCCTGGCCCCCTGGTTAAGTCTCCCTATAATCTTAGGGGGGATTGGAATTTGGTTCGATGGTAACACGCTTGACAAAACAGGCTTATCCTGTATTATTTCTGCTCCCTACAATGCTCAACTGGATTGGTAGATCTCTGGAGAGTCTTGTACCATTCTGGCCAGGATTATTCCTTTCATTCCCTCCCTCACAACACCTTTTCCAAAATAGATTATTTTCTGATTGGGATTAATCAACTTTCAGGTGCATTGTCCTGTCAATACCTGGCCAAAGTAATCTCTGACTACCATCCTTGTTTTTCTTCAATTAACATTATCCCCCTCCTTAATCATGGATAAAGTATGGATTTTAAATAGTCAACTACCCAAATCCAAGGACTTATTGGAGCATCTCCAATCTTTTATTTCAAATTTTCTTTTAACCAACTCCCCTGCTATGTCTAAACTGGACATGTTATGGGGGGCCCTGAGATGTTCTGTTAGAGGAGAATTGATTTGTACTGTGGCTTGATGAAAAAAACAAGCAATGGTTAATCTCACTGCTTTATTGAACCAAATAAGACTCCTGGAAGAACATATATTAGCTTCCTGCCCTCAAGCAGATTGGAAACAGTTGGAGCAATGAAGGTTTCAGTATAATACTTTACTAGGCAAGAGGGCTGAGCACATGATCTTACACTCCAAGGTAAAATACTTTGATCAAGGAGAAAAGGCGGGTACACTTTTAGCCCTCCATCTTCATTCCCAAGAGATGGACAGGATTGTGCCTTTAATAAAGGGGGATTCTGGCCACCTTCTTACTTCACTCCAGGATATTGTTCATGTTTTTAAACTGTATTATCAGAAGTTATATGCCCCACCTTGTTCCATTCAATCAATCTCTCTTTGATTCTTTTCTTCTAGATGTTGCCCTCCCTAAGATGAACGATCATCACTCAGCCAGCCTGCATGCACCATTGTCATTGTCAGAAGTGGTACAAGCGATAGAGGCTTTACCAGTAGACAAGACCCCAGGTCCAGATGGATTTACTAAGAATTTCTAGAAGGCCTTGAAAGACCAGATAGCTCCTACTCTTCTCAATACATATAAATATAAATATGAAATGGGACTGTCCTGTTCTTTCTTCATGGCAGCAACTATAGCAGTTCTTCTTAAACCAGACAAAGATTCATTAGGGATCTCTAATTACAGGCCAATATCTCTTATCAACATAGATCTCAAAATACTTTCTAAAATTTTGGCCAATAGACGGGCAAGTCTGGTATTTGTTGATTAGTAAGGAGCAGTTGGGGTTCATTAAGGGTCAGCTCTCAGCAGACCATCTCAGAAAACTGGCGTACCTCTTCTTGGTGTCCTGGGACCTCCCCTTCTCTGTTGCTGTGGTATCCCTGGATGCCGAGAAGGCTTTCGACAGAGTTTCATGTTTGCATTTCTGCCTAAATATAACATCCCACAAACATTTATACGGTGGATTAAAATACTCTATACATCTCCAACTGCTCGTGTCTTGTGTAACAGACTGTTATCCCATTCCTTTTCATTGCATCAGGGCACGAGACAAGGTTGCCCCATTCCCCTTTTTTATTATTCTTTTTCTAGAGACCCTTATCTGCAAACTTAATTCCTCTTCTTTTATCAAAGGGGTATCCCATGATGAGGGTGCTGGGGAAAGGACACCGACTGTAATGGTGACCCACTCCCCTGGGAATCCCTTACGGAGATGGGAGGGTAGGGTGGCCAGATGGGGGGGTTGGTGAGTATAGTGACAGGATGTCGCTATATGTACTCGCATGGAGGGGGGAGCGAGCAAGCACAGTGAGGGGTTGTGCCACAGAGGTCACCAAGCTGAACCCATCGTGAAGTGGGTGGGTTACTGGTGCTGGTCCATGAGGTACGGAGTTCAGGGCCAGGTGCTGGTGCAATCTTATTGCACCCAGCCTGAACCTTCTAATGTTTTTAATGTTTTCACCCCTCAACATGCACCCCCTGAAGTTGAAAATCCTTTAGTAGGGGGTGTGGAGGGGAAGCCCCCATGTGGGATGGTGTGGGGGTGCAGCCCCCACATAAAACATTAAAAAGTAAGTCCCTAGTGGTGTTTTGCTGTGTGCCAGGGTGTCAGAGTGCCAAAAATGTTTTCAGCACTCTAGACTTCTTGATAACAGTGATCGCATTTAGGCTTTCACCGCTATCACATGCAACCTATGATAGGTTGGAGGGGAGCTGCATGGGTGCTGCAATATAATGATGGGGTGGAGGGGTGGGGTATCCACTAGGCATCAGGGAGTGGAGGGTGAATTTTGTTATTTTTTAAATAAAACAAAAGGAGGGGACAGGGTAACTTTGGGGGGCTTTATTTAATGCAGTTACGGCCAGTGATCGGCTGGGGGGCCACTAGACAGCAGGGAGTGGAGGGTGAATTTGTTAATTTTTTTAAATAAAACAAATGGAGGGCCAGGGTAACTTTGGTGGGTGCTTAATAAATGCAATTTCAGCTGGTGATTGGCTGGGGGGGAACCACGGGACAACAGAGAAAAAATATTCAGCCAGTGAGTGGCCGGGGGTGGGGTGACCACTAGACACCAGGGAGAACTTTGGCCAGTGGCCAGATCATTTTGCTGTGGGAGGGGAAATTACTGCTGCTGGTAGGAAATTTCACCCACGAGTGAAATTTTGCCAGATGGGGACAAAATTTCATGAGTGTCTATGGGTGAAATTTTGCATTTCACCCAGCTAAATATTTCACAAAATGTGCTAATTACACAAAATATTTCACTGGGTGAAATTTTCCAACTTCGTGCAGTGGCTCAGTAGGTAGCACACTCACCTCTGAGGCCAGGAGATCAGAGGGCTGTAGGTTCAGTTCCCACATCTGGCACTTGGGTTAATATCCCAATACTGACACTGTAGTGCAGCATGAGGGGGGTGCTGCACTACTGAGGTGCCATCTTTCGGATGAGATGTTAAACCGAAGCCCCATCTGCCTGGATTGGTGGTAGTTCAGGTGGATGTTAAAGATCCCATGGCACTTATCAAAAAGAGTAGGGGGATTTTTATTGAAAAAGAGGACTACAGTACAAAGAAAATCAAGTGACAATTAATAAGGCATGCAAAACAACAGCAGCAACAAAAAGAACATGATATACAAAAAAAGGTCAAATGTCCACTACCCAATGTTCACAATTAACCCACAAATATCTCCCGCTCACCATACCCTGATTCTTAAAGTCCATATTCTTAATACTTTGCAGTGTTTTTTGCACATTGCCCAGTAATGCATCACACAATATCAGTTTTTGTTGCAGAACCCATGAACATCGAGAATGCCAAATATGATATCAAAGAATAGAAAAAACAAACAATAAGGTATCACCACAAAATTTGGACCATTCCCTGTTATGGACTCCATACATTAATATACAATAACCCAGAGATGCAAACAGGGGTTCATTCCATTTTGCTGACAGATATACCCAAAAATTCTGAACATAAGAACAGTCCAAAAAAAGGTGTTTCTGAGTTTCTAAAACAGCAACACAAAATTCCCGAGAACAAAACCTATCACTAAGCTGTTTATGTTTATAATTGTAACCCACTGGTAATCTATCATAGTTACTCAGCCACACACAATCCCAAACAAAATTGGGCCATCGTCTATTAGAGAGGAATTTGAGGACCACAACCATGGAGTCATGTGGACATTCCGGAAAAAATGTAACTTCCGAAAAATCAGAACACACAATATGACTGTACAATTTTTTCCGATCCATACTTTCTAAATTAGATATAGTAACTCCCCATTTCAAGAGGTTTTTAAAAGTTTCCAATCCATATTTCAGAAAAAATAGAAGTTTTGACGATCGGGAAGGCTTATTTTCTCTCAAAATAGACAACCCCATGGAGAAACAAGCCCACACAAAAGGATGCCAATTCTTCCCCAGGCCATAAAAGAGGACTCAAGTTGTAGGCCACAAAAATACTAACATAAAAAGCAATAGGATATACCATAGCTATACCACCATCCCGGATACTTTTATATGTGTATCCCCTCTTAATGGGGTTCAACCTGCTCCCCCAAAAAGCTTGAAAAAAACACTAAATAAAGCTATATATAAAGAAACAGGGGGAAGAAACACATAGCTAATATATAAAAGTATGGGAACTAATATAGACTTAATCAACAAAACCCTTTTATGTTTAGCAATCTGTCTCCCTTTCCATCTTGCCACCAAATGCTGGGCCTTATCAAGCCCCATAGTCCAGTTAGCACAAGCCATATTATCAGAACCAAACTGTACCCCAAGAATGGTAAGGGGATTTCTATTAATTGCAATACCTGCAATACATCCCTGTTCCGGCACAGGGGTGTCCCCCAAAGGGACACCTCTGCCTTTAGCATACTTAATCTTGGAACCTGAACAAGTAGAAAACAAAGACAAAACATCTCTTACAAATGGCCCTTCCTGAATATTAGAAAGACAAAGTACTAAGTCATCAGCATAGACCAGAATTTTTACCAGTGGAATAGCAAAATCTATGCATAACCCAACTATACATGCATGGTTAACTATCAATCAATTCCATTTCAACAGCTCGATGCCACTCCCCATTATTGGAATACTGTTTTCAGGGACCCAGGGAGGGACTGGACCGCAATCTGGCTGCATACCTATAGGTACATATCTCAGAATAGGCTGAGAGTTATGCAATTTTAATTTTTAAATAACATGTTCTGAACCCCACAAAAATTGCATAAGATCGGTCATATTTCTGATCCAAAGTGCAATTATTGCCGTCAGCAGGACGGGACACTACTTCATATTTTCTGGGAATGTCCTAGGGTCAAATCATTGTGGGATAAGATTACAGAATGAGCAGACCCCTTGCTGGGGCTTGATCACCTATTTAGTCCCGAGGTTTGTTTATTGGGGGACTACTCTGGAATTAAGATTAAAGCCAGATGGTATTATATGGCCATCATTTCAGCGTCACTCAAGAAGGTAGTCTTGAAACATTGGGTGGACGCAGATATAACCACTTACACAGAGTGGTTACAGGAGTTGCTTTTTAATTTGAATATGGAGAAATTCAGTGTGAATCGAAAGAATTGTTTGTCAAAGTATGGTAACGTTTGGGAAAAGCTACATGAGTTGTATCTACTTCAGACGGGTGCTTATTTCCCTTGATTACCTAATTTCGTGCTAAGGATGTTTAATGATGTGGTGCATCACTATATGGTCCTGTCTGCTTGGGGTTGGGGCGGAAGGAGGGAGGGAAGGAAGGGAATTGAAGGAAAGGTGCTTCTGATAATGTACCTGGATATGTTCATATTGTCATGAGTTTGTATTGATGCTTGGAATGTCCTGTTTTGTTGCATCTTGCTCTGTAATGGGAGAAAACTTTAATAAACTTGAATTTCAAAAAAAACTATCAATTGATTCAAAATATCTATTGATAAGACATACAGAAGAGAGCTCAGGGAACAACCCTGCCTCACACCACGTTTCACCAATATGGGATTACCAATCCAGCCATTAACATTAGGTAATAAAGATGCCGATTAATAAATAGTTCATATCCAGCCCACAAATCCATCTGGAATACCATAAGCCTTTAGAACAGAAAATAGAAACATATGCGAAACCTGATCAAATGCCTTTTCCTGATCCAGACTCAGGGCAAAACCTTCTATTTTTCCATCTCATGCAATATTAAAAATTTCCCTCAACACCAATAAATTATCATATTGAGTTCTACCTGGAACAGAGCAAGTTTGTTCTGGGCTGATCAAACTATGTGCAACTGCTGACAATCTATTAAGCAAAACCTTACTCAACACCTTTAAGTCTGTATTTAACAAACTAAGCATCCTCCAATTCTTCAAATTCTCTTTAGGTCCCTTCTTCAATTCATCGAATCAGCCAATGATGAATTAGAAAGCATATCATTAAGAACCTGTGTAAAAACAGGAACTAGGTCATCCTGAAATGACTGATAAAAACCAGCACCCAAACCATCAGTGCCATGGGCAGAGTCAGGATTCAAGAATAAAATAGCAGTACGTACTTCATCCATTGAGATGTCAGCTAACAATTGTTGTTTAGACAAATCATCAACCTTAGGCAAGTGCAAGGCATCAAAATTAATAGCCGTAACATCAAGACCAGTGTCCTCCTGAAAGAGAGAACACAAATAGTGCTCTACCACATGTACTAATTCCTCTGGAGAAGTGATCATTTCTCCCGTCTCAGTTACCAACTGTGTAATAATCCTATGATTAATTCGATCACTACAATCCTGAAAAGGATCTAAAGAGCCTTTACATAATTTTAAGCCAAATTGTTGTTCATGCTCCAAAGATTTTGCCCTGTTATATTGATAGTCAAACATTTTCTGTTTAACAATGTGGAGTTGGGCACTATAATCGTGTTTTTCAGTCTCAGTTAAGGAAATCAATTTCTGTAACTGACTCCTAAGACTTAGATATTCAAAGTATCGATCAGTGGCTAAACATCAAGACTGGGACTGGAAAAAAATTTTCCAATCAGATTTTGTATCGTCCCACCATGAGGCAAGATCATCATACATATCAATGACTGAGAGCCGTGCTACCCATTCCCTTTTCCATGCTTTTTGGAACCCCTCCTCATTCAGCAGAGTGTTATTAAGCCACCATAGATTTTTTTACTCCTAGGTACCTTACCCCAGGCAATTTGAACAGTAATGGATCTATGGACGGTAAATTCCCAAGCATTCAAGGTGACCAAAGAAGCATGTAAAATTGCAGAAAGTAAAACAAAGTCAATTCTAGTAGATAGTGACGTTTTAAAAAAGGTACTTCCTCCAGAGGAATAAATACGTCTGAATGCATCAATCAACTTTGCAGTACGGATGATATGAAAGAGCTTATGGGAATCACAAAATAACTTTGAAGTTTTCAACCCCTTATCAGAGGAACGCAGTGCACAATTAAAATCACCAGCCCAAACAATCAGATGAGAAGTATAAAGAAAAGGCTGGACATTTGACAGTAAATGCAACCCTTTGAGCCTTGGTTTGTGGGGCATATAAAGTTATCAGTCGAAACCGTTCACCTCTAAAATTAATGTCCAATAATAAGGCCCTGCTGGGGTAAATATCAACCAGCCAAGAGACTTTCAACTCAGAATTAGCAAACAATATCCCAACCCCATCACAAGTAGATTCCCCAAGAGACCAGAAGGTGGCACCGTTAGACCATAGGTTATCTGCTAGCTTAACATCAAGAGTCGTTTTCAGCTTAATGTCATGAAGGCAAATTATATCACTCTGTATTTGTTTCAAAAGGGTCAATGTAGTCACCAGTTTCTTATGACTCTTTATACTATTAACGTTAAGTGTAGTAATGGTCAAGGATGCCATAAATGAAAAAGGGGAAAAATAGCAAACCTAAAAAAAAATTAAAAAAAATCAAGCAACTTTAACCATCCGTCTACGCCTAGTCCTACGTAGAGTAGATTCCACACTCTTGATTTCACCCTCCTCACCTTCTGAAGTAAAATCAATAACAGATGAGGCTTTGGAAGAGTGGTCAGACTCTTCACCTTCAGACTCATCTCTAGGGGTCAATATTTCAAACTTATTACCAGATTTCCAGGAATCAGGGTTTTCCTGGCCAGTACAGGACAAAGGGGAAGATTTAGATGAAGCAGTCTTCCCTAAACTATTACGTTTTTTAGACAAAACGTTCTTAAAAGTCTGCTGAGAATCAGGAGGGGGGGCGTATCTGATATACCAGGATCCTCCTGGACAGCAAGGGCAGAGGTGGATGGTACAGGACAGCCAGAAGGGACTTCTGAAGGCAAAGGGTCAGCAGACAGACCCTGGTCAGTTGTGCCAACTGGAACACCCTCATTCACTGATGTAGTTTCCAAAAGGGGATCCTGGAGACTACGAGAGTCAATCTCCTTTGTGGCCACTATGTTCATGGCCTGTAAATGTTGGGCTATATTAATCAACCCTTCATGAGAAGGACAGTCATCCCTATTATGGGACACCCATGGACACTTTGCATACCCATGCCCAGTCTGTTCACATAAATTACATTTAAACAAGTTGAGGCAATCAGCCGCATGATGATCAAACTCAAAACAGTGTGTGAATTTAGGTATATCACAAACCATATTAGGATGTGTCCTAGACCCACATTTAAAACAAGATTTGGGCTGCACAAAATAAAACAAACTTCCCCCTATCTTTCCCCAAAAATAAACTGTTGGGAAGGTGTACAGGACCATTATTGGTGGAATATACAGTATCAGCCACAGACACTGCCAGCTATTTCCTGGAATTTCTGTGATATTTCCAGAAATATCTCCTGCTTTCTGCATTTCCACAGTAAGGGCAGCAGAGATAAATGCTTCAGAAATTTCGTGAAATATCTGGAAATAGCTGGCAATGTCTGTGGCTACTATTGTAGCTTGTCCTGTAATTTCCATCCCCCCATTCCAGATATGTTCACTATCAAGGATAGGAACAGGCTTATCCAACACTTAACACCGTTGCCTCAACCAAAGCAAAATGTCTTCAATATTAACACCTTCATTCCGAAACATAATGGTGATCAACTTTACAGTAGGTTTAGTTAAAGGGACAGCCAGAAATGGAATCCACAGAGGCGTATTTTTGACCTTCTGGTAGTGGGCCCAGAATCTATCCAAATTAGAAACAAACTTGAAACTAATGTCATAATTCGCGTTCCCAATATGAATAAGAGCAAAAATCTCCGATGAAAAAATTTTCATGGACCCCTTCAGTAATTTCCTGGCAACATACAATCTGTCAGGTTGTTCCTCCAAACCCCCTTTATAGATTAACCTAACAGCATTCTTCCAGGGGGCTGGTTCACCTTTAATAAGAAACAAATCTGCCAATTTAAACATGGGATTAAGCCAGGCAGATTTTTGGGGGTCTTGCAAAACTTGTACAGAAGGACCTATATGAAAATCATTCCCAGTAGACTTGTTAGGAGTTACTGTACCAGTATTAGTTAAATCCTCGACTTGCTGCTCTATCAGACCTTTCTTAAGCTCTTTATTATCTATAGCCTTCTGCAATGGAGGAGCAAGTGGTGCAGAGGATAAATTCGGTTTTGGTGGTACCGAAATCAACAGAAGACTGTAACACTGAACAGCATCATCATTGGGGTCTGGAATCCAGCTCCCATCAGATTGCTGCAGCCACCCAGCCCCTGAAATAGTGCATTCAGGAGACCAGCCAGCATGAGGAAGGGGGCTATCAGTAAGAACTCCCTCAACCACGTGCATACATCTCAAAGGTAGAGAAACTACAACAGAAATAGACCTTGAAGGCTCACAATTCTGCCCTTGCCTGTCCATAGCTGAAATAGCTTTACTGACCACAGCAGAGGCAATCCCATTCACCTGCATAGAGGACCCATCCATACCCAAGTGTTTGGTTGCCGCAAGAGAATCACAAACAAACAAACATACCCGGAGGATCATCAGTCTGTGGTTTTAGGCCCACATTCTCCCGATGCTCACCCCGGCCAGACACCGCTGCAGTCCCAGACTCACTTGCCACAAACCATTCAGGAGAACCATGCACATCACCGATGTGTGACGAAACTGAGCAGGAGGTAGACGGAACCGACAAGGAAGCAGATCGCATCACAGCAATCTTGGAAACTAAGGTATTTTCCTGACACATGCAATGCTCTTTCTCCACCAAGATGAGTTCCAACAATTTCTCTTTGTTTGACAATGTAACACCATCACCTTGTAAAGAACTGTGTTCAAGACCCTTAGCAGGGAGCTCAACTCTATGCAGATCCTCCATGTCAGTATCAAAAAACTCCTCAGGCATATCGTGAAAAAACAGATCCTCTTCAGAAACAGCAGCCTCTCGAGTTATAGTGACAGAGGATGAGGCCTGCTCCCCTGCCCCTTCAACATCCATCCCTCCTGAGGTCAGCTTAGAAGTGGCCATCTCAAATAGACAGCCAAAGGTTACCCTTCATGGAGAGTAGGGGAGTTTTTATTGAAATAATAAACCTAGATGACAACACAGCACAACAAGGTATACAAGAAAATGATATCATTTTAACACGAAAAATCTCATTGTTCTGAAAAGATGCAGTTTGTTACATACTCAGAGTTTACTAACATTTTATTAAATGAGTGAAACCTTTCCACCATTTCTTGATTTTCTGTGAATTAAACATCTGTGAGTCTTGTAAATATATTTTTGAGAGTTCATTTGATACTAAGACACTATCACACTCATAAGACATTTTCCTTTGATAAATCACCCATTGGCATCTTGCCTGCCATAAAAAATATCCCACACAACAAAAAAATAAAGATAAAGTACTGGCATTAAAATGAGCAAAACTATGAGGATAAATTCCCAACACTAATATATCATACGTGACAGAAGGAAACCATTTAAAATTCCATATTATTGCTAAATAAACCCACAAACCTTTAGAACAGGAGCACTGTAAGAAAAAATGTTCCATCATTTCTTCTATATTTATACAATCCATATAAGTACAATTCCTCTCTTCTTTGGCTTTGTACTTTCCGTTCCCCCTAACATTAAGACAACCATACAGAATAAGCCATTCCATTTCCCACTGGCTTGGAGGCAATCTAGTATTATTAAGCTGTGCTAGTACCTTGGAGTTTAAAGCTGATGGGCAATTCTTAAAACAAGGAACTTGTGGATGTATTGACTCCATAACCAACTTATACATAGTCTGCATATTAGTATCCTTAATCATATATTTAGTAATTTGCCATCTATATAATTTTTGCACTGCCGGTCTAAAATACAAAGGAATGTGTATGTCAGGATTCATTTTGGTAGGTAAATTGTGCCAAATTTTAAAATATTTTCCTAGGGCCCTGTCAATCCACCCCTGTTCAATACTCACAACTTGAGCCAAACCACTTTTAATAGTATTCATAAAAAATAGGGTATGCAGAAATACAATTGGGTCTATCATCCCCAGCCCCCCAGATTTTTTACCTAAATAAGTATAATGTCTCTTAACTGGGTTCAAACGATTCCCCCATAACATTTGAAAAAAAAAATACTATAGGTTTTAGTCTCCAACAGAGGTGGAAGAGGGAAAATCATAGCAACATACTGCAAGCAGGGTATAATAAATTGTTTTAATATATGCATGCACTTCAGCTTAGAAAATTTCCACTGCTTCCATCTATTTACTTTTTTCTCAACTTTATCAAGTACTAAATTCCATTTCTCTACTGGCAGATTTTGGGGACCAAAAAGGATTCCCAAAATCTTAAGTGGACTCCGTGAAATGCAGATGTCACCCTGCACAACCTCAGCAGGACCCATTGCCCCTATAAATAAGCCTTTAGTCTTCTGCAGATTTAGTTTAGCATTGAAACTGCAGAGAATGTTTGAAATACCTCCAAAATTTTGTGAATTTGAGCCTGGTCTGAAAAATATAAGTTAAAATCATCTGCATAGGCTTGCAAATGTAGCTGACAATCCAAAGTATCCCCTATAATTCCTGTCCACTTTGGGGAATTAACTAAGGACTGCAAAAGAGAGCCTAGTGAAAAAACATATAGAAGGGGACTCAGGGGACAACCCTGATGAACCCCAGTTTTTAACTGAAAACTCTTGGCTGTACATTCTTTTAATAAAGGAGAGACTGCATTGCACTGATATAACATTTTAATCAGTTTAATCATATGTATAGGATCTCCATAGCTTTCTAATGCTAAGAAAAAGTAGGGTAGGTGGACTCTGTCGAAAGCTTTCTCAAAATCCGCAATGATGACACATCCGGATTTACCAGCTAGCAATAAGTGCTCAATAACATCTCTTAAGATCATCAAAGCAGATTGGATTCTTCTGTCAGGAATTCAAAAAACTGATATGGAGATATGATACACTTGGCATATCTTTTTAACTTGTTATTTAAAATGCTGGAAAAATGTTATAGTCTGAATTTAAAAGAGTAATAGGCCTCCAATTCTTTATATTATTCATATCTCCTGATTTGAGCAAATGTATCAATAGTCCTTCAGTAAAAGAGGGGAATATAGAATTAGTATCTAATAAAAATTGAAATAGGATAATAAGACATTCACTTAATTCTTTCTGAAAACTTTTATATAGTTGATTAGGAAGCCCATCTATCCCTGGTGAAATATTAGGCTTCATCTTTTGAATAACCTCAATTATTTCCCAACTAGTAATAGGCCCTAACAGTTTTAAAGCTTCTGCTGATGCAGAAGGAAGGTCAATGGATTTTGGATAAGTAAGAATCGTATCCTCTAGAATGGGGGAATCAGGTTCTAGGGACTGGTAATGTTGTTTAATTAAATCCCTTATCTGCTTTATTGTTGTAGCTCTAGAGCCATCAGAGTTTATTAGAAAATGTACATTGGAAGATTCCCTCAAGGATTTACAAGCCTCTAAAGGATCTCCTATGGAAGTCTTTTTTTATACCATTGGCAAAAATGGCTTGTATTGTGCTAGCTCTGTCATATTGATATAACTTCATGCTAGATTTAAGCACTTTAATTTGTTCAGAATAATCTTGTCTTGAAGTGCATGAAATTGTAATGAGCCTCTGTAGCTGTTGTCTAAGAGATAAGTATTTTAAAAAATTACATTTTTCTACTATTACTCCTTGTTTTTTGAACCATTTACAAAGATCTGATTTTGTCTCCATCCACCAGGCTCCCATGTCTGTGTATAAAAAAGCCACTGATAAATGAGCCTATAAAGTAAATTTTATATCAGTTTTTATTTGGGGGGAATCTAGGGTGGAAGTATTTAATTTCCACCTAACCTGTCTACTGTAGGTCAGGCCTACAGGTTGAAAGGAGCATAGCAAAAAAGGGAGATCTGAGAATTCACAAGGTTTCATTTGAAAGGTTATGACCTGTACAGATGGAGAAACTAGCATGTGATCTATTAAACATTGCATTTTCCCTTTCATAAATGAAAACCTGGGTCCATGAGAAAGGTATGAAATACAATTAAGCAAGCTAGCCATCTTGATTATGGAGTCAAGTGCATGAGAATCACAGTAGATTTTTTTATTCTGCTGGGGTACTTTAATTAAACTACAGTTAAAGTCACCACCCCAAAACACCTTAACAGAGGTGACCAAGAATGGTTGCACTGCCTTCATATATGCTACCCTATCTGCTTTAGACTGAGGGTTATAAATATTAATAAATCTGTAACACACGTTTTGCCATTTCCCATCCAAGATCATGACTCTACCAGGAATAAGATCTATTAAGTTATGAAGTAAGAAATCAAAGGAGTTGAATAAAATGCCTATATCATCTGCACAAACTGTCCCAAATGACCAATAGGAAAGACCCCAGGGCCATTCCCTCTTAAAGGCTGATAATTGTTCTATTGAATACATCCAGGTTTCCTGCAAGAAACAAACTGAAACATTTTGGTTGTGAATATATTGAAATAGTGCTTGCCTTTTGATAGCATTTAACAAGCTATGAGTATTCAATGAACCCCATGATAACAGCATTGAAAAGCCTTGTATTTATAGCTGCTGATGCTGAAGGAAGGTCAATGGATTTTAGATAGGTAAGAATCATATCCTCTAGAATGGGGGAATCAGGTTCTAGGGACTGGTAATGTTGTTTAATTAAATCCCTTAATTGCTCTATTGTTGTAGCTCTAGAGCTACAACAATAGCTTTTTTACGTTTTTTCTTTTTTTTTTCTTTATAATTGTCCACAGACTGGGAGAAAGTAGAAAAAGAGGATTTTTGAGAGTCTGAGTCTCCTACATCCATTTCCATCTCTCCACAAGGGGTGAATCAGGCTGCATACGAATTACTTGATTCTACAGGAGTGGAAAGGGGGGGATTTTGGATGCAAATTTCTAGAGGATCTCCATTGAGGTAATGGAGATAAAGGGGCAGTAACCTTAGGATCATTCTCAGGGGCTACTGGATCAATATAACAAACTGGAGCTAACTCCAGGTGTTCCAGAGGGGCCATACAAGGCTTAGCTTCCTCCTGAGAACCTAAAACTGAGAATAGAGTCTTCAGCTGAGGGCCTGGAGAAGGAGGCCTAGTAGAGGAAGCAGCCTGAGACAAATGTTTTCTAACCTTGGGGGGGAGCAGAGGGGACCCATAGCATCCTGAGCTTTCTGAATCAAGAGATCAGGACTAATACAGGATGCTTTGTTTTTAGCAGCCCAAGGACATTCCTGAAAGACATGGCCATGTTCCTCATATAGATCACATTTGGTATGTTTTGCACATTGCATAGTAACATGACCAATTTCCCCGCAATTGTCACACCGGGGTTGATCACAAACACTGGATAGATGAGTCCTCGAGCCACACTTACAACATGCTCTAGGCTGACCCCCATAATAACAGACCCCTCTATCCCTTCCCAAAAAAAAGGAATTATGAATATGCTCAATACCAGAATCCGATTGCTTTAGTTTAATTTTGTATTTCCAACCCTCCATCCAGAATTGCTCAGAATCTAGGATAGGTTCAGGAGCACTTAACACTTCACATTTCTGTGACAACCAAAAAGTAATGTCTTCCACATGGATCCCCTCATTTCAAAACATCACAGTCATGAACTTTATTAAGGGTTTAGTAAGGGGAATAACCAGAAAGGGGGTCCATGTGGGAGAAAACTTTACTTGCTCATACCTTTCCCAAAAAAGATCTAATGCATGTGATGTCCTAAAACTGACATCGAAATTGTCCTCTCCCGAAATGTTTATAAATGCAAATACATCTTTTGGTGAGAATTTAAGGGAGTCTTTTAAAAGGTTTTTCCCAACATAATATCTGTCTAGCCTATTTTCCAAACCCCCTTTGTAACGTATATGGACTGTGTTCCTTCTTGGAGCCGCCTCCCGTTTAGCATTTGAAAACAGTTCAGACGTTAGTGGTTTTTGCTTAGGTAAGTCAGAGTCCTCCAAATGTGGTGAAAGAACCTGGGGAGGAAGGCCAGAATCTTCTTTGGGACTGGTGGTCTGTCGAGCCTGAGATTCGGAAGGCATAGCAGAGGGGTGAGGCCTAGATGCACAACATTTTTCCTCATTTGTTAAGGCTTCTGTGTTAGCGGTAGCATTTAAGCCAGGTTTCCAAGCAGGGGAATTTTGAGAAAAAAGAAAGTCAGCATCCCACACAGGGTCAGGCAACCAAATCCCAGAAGAAGCCTGCTTCCAACCAGCCCCTACTAGGGCTTTCCCTGGTGTCCAGGGCCCCCTGAGTAGATTAGGAGCAACCTCCTCAGTACCTGGATTTTGAACAGTAGAATTTACTTTAGGAAGAAGAGTACCCTTGTTACCCAGCTGCTGAGGATAATTTTTAGTAAATGAAAACTCTGTGACACCAGTTTGGTACTCTGTATTAGACTGGTATACAATAGCGGGAGAGAACACAACCTCATCACCAGTCATTTTTTTAAACACAAAGCCCGCTACTTTACTTAGTGGAACAGAAGCCTTCTGAATAAAATCAGCAGATTTGGGAGCCGCGTAAACCCTTTGTTGCTCCTCTGCAAAAACAGAATCCGAAACATTGCTTCCTTTGCTTTGCAAGATTTCAGGTTTTTGGCACTCGTTAGCATCAACGAAATTACCGCCAGCCTGCTTTTTGATAATGTCAGTGTCAATAGGGATTGCTTTGTCAAAAAAGGAAAAAGCTGACTCACCGTGCCCCGCTGGACCTTCTGAAGTCTTTATCTCAGCTGTCGAGCTGACAGGCATACCTGTACTAATGACAGGGAGTGTCTCTGTAGGCTGCAGCATTTTCATTGATTCAGCGACTTCTTGTTGTTGA
Source organism: Neoceratodus forsteri (assembly GCA_016271365.2). Taxonomy (NCBI): domain Eukaryota; kingdom Metazoa; phylum Chordata; order Ceratodontiformes; family Ceratodontidae; genus Neoceratodus; species Neoceratodus forsteri. Next base: position 289,080,169 of record CM057454.1, read on the forward strand.
GACTCTCGCTCTCCATTTGAACCTCCAGGTTCAATGCAGATTTCAACTTTTTGCACATTAATCATGCTAGTAAATATCTCGATCATTTTCTCCATTTCCTCTGTGGAAATAGGAGCTTCATGAAATTCCTCTTCAGAATCAGCTTCAGTGCAACACAGTGCTCACCAAGTGTGGTGGTGGGGGTGGCGAGGCTAACACACACTCCGATTCAGCAAAGCATCCGTACCTGTGGATCAGCTCCGGTGGGGGGGCGTCCTCGGATGCACTGGCTGGCTGGCTGGGGAGGGCTGCTTGCTGTCTGCTTGCATTCTCAACACCGACTGTGAAGGAAATGGAGACAGAGACTTTATAGCCGACAGAGAGGGAGGAGCAAAACAAATTAGGTAGCCTGGTATTACTAATGCTAACACCGTTAGGTAATAATTACGTATGTTCAACAGCTGAGCAGTATGTTATTTTTTTCTTAAGGGACCCACAGAAAGCAGTTAAATCAGTGTTCTACAGCAGAGCAGTATGATTAGCTTTTTGTTAAGGGACCCACAGAAAAGCAATTAAAGCAGTTTAAATACGAGTTAATTTAGCTGGCAAATAAACTATCTGTAAGCCTGTGCCGACAGTAAATGCAATTGAAGTCCTTAAGGCTAGAGCATTTAGAGTTCTTTGTCCAGGATTTTGAAATTCTGTTTTGGCACCAGCACACATTCTGATTCAGTGGAGCGTCCGTACCTGTGGATCAGCTTTGGTGGGGGGGGCATCCTTGGATGCACTGGCTGTTTGGCTGGGGAGGGCTGCTTGCTGTCTGCTTGCCCTCACGACCCCGACTGTGGATCAGCTTCAGTGGGGGAGGCATCCTCTAATGCACTGGCTGGCTGGCTGGGGAGGGCTGCTTGCTGTCTGCTTGCCCTTGCGACCCCGATATATTATGATGCATTATCAAACACAGACTCAGTAAAAAATGCCCATACAATAGAATCTAGCTATCATTCCTTTATTCGGGTAAAGTTGAATCCATCATGATGTTTGGATATTTACAGATATTTCATGAATGTTTCCAAAGGAAATCTCTCTAGTGGCCCTGCAGGGCATGGGGTAATAATCCTGCTTACAAAAACAGCGAGGTACACAATGCCACAAGTAAAAGAGTGAAAGGAAATAAAAAGTCAGTGAAAACACCGACAGGCACAAAATGCCAGAACACTATAGAAAACAATAGGAAAACATGAGGACTTTCTTGTTTTGAGGGACTATGCCTCCCACAACCCAAGACATGGTGGCTTTGCCTCCCCCAGAGCTAATATAAACAACTTCTAGGTGGTGTGGACCTCGGGGACAAGGGGAAACTCGGGTGGTGGAAAATTTCTTAAAAAAACAACAACAAAAAACTGTCCAACACCAGAAGATGGGGAACCAAACCCTGGTCCCCAGGTGTCCTCTGGTCCAGCCCCTAGTGCCTTATCCACTCCACCATGGGAGTGGCTCAACCAGGCATCACAACCACAGCTCTTTCTTTCCTTCTTCATATGTCTGTACAGTGACAGGGTAATGATAATTCCCTACCACTATTATACCCCTGTCGTCTTACATGGTTTTGGCATTTCTGCAGAGTGGTTTTTGCCATGCTGTTCTTCCAGTGACTTATTGACCTGGTATCCCCTGCAGTGGCACTGCAAACAGTTACATAATTTTTCTACAGATATCACAGAAATCTCAGAAAATATCTGCTTACATTAACGACTACAACTATAGATGGTAAATACTCTTTATTCTCATTTAGTTCTCATTTCAGTCAGCATGCAGTATGGAAGCAATTACTGTAGCTCATGCCACAACAGTTCCCACAACCACCTAGCATATGTTTTCAGCATTTCTTCCTTACTCCATTCCACCTCCATGTAGGTAGGCTGAGAGCTTTAGTCTCTGTTTTGACATTAATTTAAAGTTCTGGGACATTGCCAGACCTGAGAACTATTTGTGGCTCTTACTGTGCTTACAACATATGACTGTGGACACAGGGTTCAAGTATTCTTTGATACATGGCATGTACAGATGACGCATGGTCAGATTCCAGCCCACAGACATAACTAGGCACCATTCAGGGCTCTGACTTACAGCACCAGATCTTGGACACTAAGTCCAGGTAATAGCATATTAGGGCACTAGTGTACCTCTATTCTCAGTTAAAAATAATTAATATTTTGGAAGCAGCATCTCAGTTCTTTTCTTCAATATCAGTCAGAATAAATTGTACTTACGTATGAAAGTATATATTCATTATAAATCATACAAATTACAGGATAGGTTCCATATGAAACAAATCTCATTTACAGAACATCACAAGTCAGTGAAACAACAAGATACATAAACTGACATTGACACAATTAATTAAAATGATTGTAAATAGATTGATCATGCAATGATATTTGTTTTAGACCATGTTTAAAAATACCAAGCACTGATGAATTTCTTAGCTGAAGAGGGAGATTACTCCATGAAAGAGGAGCGGCATAAGAAAAACATTCTCCCTTAAAGTGAGTTTGAAATGTGTATAAACAAAGACCATGTTTGGACACATTTCTAAGACACTAGTTATAGGTGGGAACTGTAAGCCTTTCAGGTAGGTAAGGAGAAGTCTGCTTGCCCACTGTTTTATAAACAAGGGATAACCAATGGAAGGTGCTTCTGGAAGAAGGGGATGACCAGTGTAATTGTGATAGTAGTGTGCAATGGTGTTCATTCCATTTAGGCTTTAAAATGAACTGAAGAAGTGGATAGTAAACAGTACTCAAAGGGAGAAGGTTTGAAATACTGTCACAATGGTAGATAGTATCACCATAGTCTTGAATGTGGAGGATGGCTTGGTAATAATGTTTTTATGATCTGTTACAGACAAACAATGCCTGGCACATTTTAAATGAACTAGGCATTGACAAGATTTTGAAACTGTTTTGTCAAAGTGGAATTTAGAAGTTAAAGAATAATCAAAAGTGAGACCAAGATATTTAAATTCACTCACAAAACTCAATCAGGGTATTGTTTAAAGTAATGGAAAGATAAGAATTTGCCTGAGACAAGTGGGCTGATGCTCAAACAGCATGGTATGAGTTTGTTTGCTATTTAAAAGTAAACAGTTATTAGAAACCAGTGTACAATTCTATCTAAATCATCCTGTAAAGTTAAGGAAAGATCCTTGTGAGCATAGAAAAGAACCATATCATCTTAGCAAAGTCAGACTGAGCACTGATGCACAACAGAAGGTAAGGGATTTACAAACAGGCTGAAAAGAATAGGACCAAGTATAGATGCTTAAAGAATCCAGTAGAAATAGAGAGAGAAAAAAGACGACCATTCCAGAACACAGATTTGGTCTCCTGTGTAAGTAGGAAGACAGCCAAGTAATAGCATTTGTAGAAAAAAAGCAAAAAAAAAAAAAAACTAAACAAGACAAAAGCAATTAATGGTTGCTCACATCAAAGGCTTTAAACAAATCAATAAAAACAGAACCAAGAAGATATCCTTTGTCCAAAGCCCAAGAAACAGAATTGTGAAAATCTATCAATGCTGTTTGAGTGCGTGAATGGTCTAATGCCAGACTGAAAATTAGAAAGAATCTGGTAGTGGCCAAAATAGGCAGAAATCTGACAAAAGACAATTTTTTCCATGAGTTTGGAAATAACAGAGGGCAGAGAATTGGGGCAGTAATTATCTGTTAAAGTTTTGTTCCCACCTTTGTTTAAAGTGATAACTAAGGAATGCTTCCATTCTGAAGGAAAAGTTTGGGTGGTAAGGGATAAGTTGAGAATATGAGTCAAAAGAGGGGCTAAAATATCAGTGCAGGATTTAAGTGACAAATTGTCTAGATTATCAATCACTTTAGCAGTAACCTCTCTTCTTCAGATTTAACATACAGTATTTGAAGTAAAATTTAGACCTTGAGAGAGAGGGAGTTGCTAGGGGATCACAAGACAATCCACTGGTAGATAAACCAGCTTTTTTCAATAACAAAGCATGAGCATCCCCCAAAAAATAAAAGATAACGAGTTAACCTAATCAGAAATACCTTCTTCAGAGCACGCAGTGGAACCAGCATAGAATATGTTTGTGGTGGAAGATGCAGAAAGCACTCTACAAATAGAGTCAACCATGTGCCAACATTTCTTAGAATTGTTTCTCATATTAGTCAAATTAGTTTTATAATAAGGGGATCTGGATTTCCTTTTAATAGAAATACAATAATTATGAAATCTGCAAAGAGTGAGTCTGACATGCCTCTGGAGTATCTAGTTTCTTGGCCTTTTGATTAAGTTTATCTTGGGCCTTCAGCTCTAAAATGATAAAGGGAGTCACCAAGGGGACATGTTTAGATTTAACCATTTTTTCTAAAAAAAGAGTCATGTTGATTAGAAAGAAAATTGAATTGCTGAAAGAAATAATACTATATTATGGTGGGGGTCTGTATATTATATGGACTCCCCCAAGTTGATCATAAGCAGGCCAGGGAGAAAACCTTATAAACTTGAAATACTAACACAGTGAAAGTTACTAGCACTTGAGTTAAATTTGGGAGGAGACAGATTTATCGTGCAATAAATTAGGGTGTGACCAATGAATAAATTTCCCTCATAAACAGAAAATCTAATTGAGAGTTCAGGAGAAACAAAAATCAAATCTAAGATAGAAAAAATGCTTCTAACTGAATCATAATGAGTGAGAACTTTAATTATTTGGTACAAACCAAGAGGAGCATGGGAGGATTTCAATTTAAGCTCCCTACTACAAGGCCAATTTGTGCTAAAATCACCCATTAATATGGTATATTGAAACTCCCCAAGGGAATATATCAATGAATACAGCAGTGAAAATGTAGTTGTTTTAAGTTTTTTTTTGGGGGGGGAATTCATGCTGCCAACTAAAATCTCACTTTCAGATTAGTTTATTGACACAAACATAGTATTAATCAAGCCGCTAAGGTGTCAATTTTGACAGGTGAAATGGTATGGAGGAGTGAATAACTAAGGCAGAACTGCCATCATGTCCATTCCTATCTGACCTAAAGACTGTATTATTTGGGAGATTGATGTCAGAATCAGGAATAGAAGAATCCAGACAAGTTACTGCAAGGATGGAAGGATGTGAGGAAGTAACCAACTTACCAAGTCTCTTCTGGGGAGAAGACTTTGAATATTGGAATGAAAAATATTTAAATTGTGCAGAGGAGGGCCATGATTTGTTTCTATATCACCTCCAATTAAAAGTAGGGAGAAAATGAACCAATACTATGTCAGGAAGAGAGGGTACTTACATATATATATTTTTTGGCCAATGTAACCATCTAGAGCTGAAGAAAAAAAACAGGGATGGGGCCAAAATAAATAAAGCCATAAAATAATGGATGGTAATGAGTACCAATGCTCGTAGTCTAGGTAAAAAGCTCCCCAAAATGGTGGCCTTGATGGAAGAGGGATGCCTGGATATTGTAGCAGTCACAGAAACATGGTACACAGAGAACCATGACTGGGATGTCAATATACCAGGGTACACAATCTACAGGAGGTACAGGGAGGGAAGAGGAGGAGGAGGAGTAGCTCTCTATGTAAGGGAAGGGATCAAAGCAACAGAACTAAAGGGTAAACAGGGAGGAGAGGAGGCACCGTGGATCACCCTGGCCACTGAAAATGATACCACAATCCACACAGGGGTTGTATACAGACCCCTGTCTCAGAGGTAGGAAATGGACAAGGAAAAGGCATCCTTGGGATGGCAGTGAAAGGGGAAATTTTGCTGATGGGGGACCTGAATATGCCAAATGTTAACTGGAGCACCTTTGCTGCAGCTACATCCAAGAGCAGGGCCATTCTAGATGCCCTACAGGGGGCATGCCTCAGACAGCTAGTTTTGGAACCCACTCAGGAGTGAGCAATCTTAGACCTTGTACTCTCAAATAGGGATGGAGAGAGGATCGCCGATTCTGAAATGGATAGCCATCTGGGAACAAGTGACCACCAAACAGTATGGTTCATGATAAACTTAGCTGTAGAGTCAAGCCATACAAAAGTGAAGGTATTGGACTTCAGGAGGGCTGATTTTGTCAAAATGAGAGAGTGCCTCAGAAAAGCACTAGCAAACAGGCAAGAAGGTGTGGTGGAGCAACAATGGGAAAACATCAAAACCACCATCACAGAGGCAACAAGCCTTTGTGTGAAGCAAATAAACAAATCAAAATGAAAGAAAAAAAACACTATGGTTCTCAAAATAAGTGGCGGGGAAGGTAAGGGAGAAAAAGATAGCATTCAGGATGTATAAGGAAACACAAAAGGAGTAGGACAGAGAACTGTACCAGTTAAAGCAGAAGGAAGTGGGGAAGGCAGTCAGAATTGCAAAGGCCCAAACCAAGGAAAAGATAGCCAACTCAGTTAAGAAGGGGGAAAAATCCTTTTATAGATACATCAGGGAACAAAGGAAGATTAAGGCAGGGATACTGAGGCTGAATAAAGAGGAAGGTGGTGGAGCAGAGAGCGATAGTGAAAAAGCAGAGATACTGAACACATTCTTCTGCTCAGTATTCACAATGGAAAACCAGGGGGAGATACCTGATCCAGTCAACAAATCACTCTGGATAGGGGGGTTGATAATAGTCCTTTCACAGAAGAAAGGGTTTTGAATGAACTCTTAAAACTGAAGGTGGATAAAGCAATGGGGCCTGATGGGATTCAGCCGAGAATTCTAAAAGAACTAAGGGAAGAACTAGTAACACCACTGACTTCCCTTCTTAATAAATCATGGGAGGATGATGTGGTATCTGAGGACTGGAGGAGGGCAGATGTGATTCCCCTTCACAAAAGTGGGAGCAAGACAGAGGCAGGAAACTACAGATCTGTCAGTTTGACCTCAGTGGTAGGGAAAATGATTGAATCACTTCTGAAGGAAAGAATTGTTGAGTACCTAGAGGCCAGTGGTGCAAAGGACCCAAGGCAGCATGGATTCACAGCAGGAAGGTCATGTCAGACATATCTAATTGATTTCTTTGACTGGGTGACCAAAGTAGTAGACCAGGGAGGGGCTGTGGACATGGCCTACCTAGACTTTAGCAAGGCATTTGACACAGTCCCACACAAAAGATTAATAAACAAATTAACCAGACTGGGAGTGGGTCCCAGGGTGGTAGCCATGGTAAAACACTGGCTGGACAACAGGACACAGTGGGTAATAGTAAATTGAGTCCACAGTGAAGAAAGGGGGGTTACTTGTGGGGTACAGCAGGGTTCAGTACGGGGGCCAGTCCTTTTTAATGTCTTTATAAGTGACATTGCAGAGGGACTAGAAGAGAAAGCATGTCCCTTTGCAGATGACACAAAGATCTGCAACAGAGTTGATATGCAAGGTGGGGTGGAAGGGATGAAAAGGGACTTGGGAAGGTTGGGGGAATGGTTAAATTTATGGCAGTTTAGATTCAATGCAAAGAAGTGCAAAGTAATGCACCTTGGAAACAAAAACCCAGGGGAAGAGTACACAGTTGGGGGTGAGATACTGACAACAACAAAAATGAAAAGGAACCTGGGGGTAGTCATATCAGATGACCTAAATGTGGGCTAGCAATGTGAGAAGGCAGTAAGGAGGGCTGGGGGATACTGTGGAGCATAGGGAGAGGCCGCACCAGTAGAAAACAGGAAGTTGTTTGCCCTCTGTACAGACAGTTGGTAAGACCACATCTGGAGTACTGTGTACAGTTCTGGAGACCCCTTCTCCACAAAGACATAGACAGAGTAGAGGCTGTCCAGAGGAGGGCAACCAAAATGGTGCAAGGTCTGCACCAGAAGACCTATGAAGAAAGACTAAAGGAACTTAAGATGTATAGCCTCGAGGAAAGAGGGGGGGGCATGATAGAAACTTTCAAATACCTCAAGGCCATCAACAAAGTCCAACAGGGTGGCATCTTTCAGAAAAAGAGATGCGCAAGAACAAGGGGGCACAATCTGAAGATAGAGGGGGGACGGCTCAGAGGTAATGTGAGGAAGTATTTCTTCACAGAGTGTTGTAGATGCATGGAATGGCCTTTCTGAGGAGGTCATAGAGTCAAAAACAGTGGGGGAATTCAAGAATTCATAGGACAGACATAAGGTAATTCTAGTGGGGGGTAGGAGGAAGTAGGTTGTTAGTTAACTAGGATCTGAAGCTTATCTGTTATGTAGGGAAATGGACAGACTAGGTGGGCCAAGTGACCCTTATCTGCCATCATATTCTATGTTTCTATGTTAACTGAAGGAACAAAATTTAATGCCTCTTAAAACAGAGTCATTTAAGTATTCCACAAAGAGAATGTCATACCAGGGTGGGAGAAAAGTAAAAGCATCTTCAAGACTCTTCTTCTGTGGCTTAATAAAAAGGTATGGGATAGTGTGGTAAAGCCAAAAGAAATAATGCTAAAAAAAAAAACACACAACACTAAAATGGGGGTCGAGATAAGTGTCCCATCCTGATAACTCCTAAATTAAATGTTAAAAAATGCAAGGCAATTAGAAATAACTTTTAGAAACAATAAACTCTTATAAGTAAGAATTACAATGTGCATGAAACCTAATAAGAATCTTGGGCAACTAGAGAAAAATGAAACAAATATGAACCTAAGTACAAATCTGACACTTCGCTGTTTACTGATACTAACAGCCATAGAGAGGGAAAATGGACAAGCCAAAATCGATGTAGAGAAAGGACTCCTCTCTCCCTCCCTCTCTTTCACTCTCTAGCCCGTGAAATGACCTCCTCTCAGCACTGCCTCCTTAACTAATCTGAGCTGATTTCCTGCCTATAGCTGCAGAGATTATAAGTCTGGCTCCTCCCACCTACACAAGGCCCCATCCAGAACCCATGTGCATAACAGAATCCCATGTTAACCCCTGTGGTTCCAAGGCAACCATATATTTTGAAATCTCCTGGGATCCCAGGGGTTACACAAGTAATCATTGTCTGCTGTACAACAGACAGAGATGTGACATTCTGTCATTGCTTAGAACAAAGCAGGACATACTGGTTAACATCATAGTAATTTTAAGTAGTGATATATGATAGGCTAACCAGTATATTTCACTTACATACTACACTGCAGGTAGGAAGGATTGCTTGAGTAACAACTTTGAAGTATTAAAGTCAAGTCAGCTTTGGTTATGATAAAGTATATTACTTTTTAATTGCAGCTTCAAACTGTTTTGGTAATACTGAAGTTAATTCTGGGATCTAGCCATAAATAATGACATTTGAAGCTCTTTACATACTTCAGGGGAGGTAAACTCATGGACGAGACTTGTAGAAATATGGATATAATTGTTTTTGGTTTTCAAAAAAAAGTTACAATCTTTGTCTATAAGTATAGAAGGTGGCAGTTCTGCTCCTTAATGAAGCCGTTTTGCATGGATACACTAAACTCACAAATGGGCTTGGCTTTCCTATGTATATTGAAGTGTTAATACAGTTAAACAGAAATGAAATAGCAGGGATCCTAGTATGCATCTTTGGGGAACAGATAGGCTGAGCGAGTTGGAAAGTTGCACACTTGGCTTTTACTACTTGAGATGTGTAGGCAAGGAAGTTCTTGAACCATGTCATTGCGTCCTGGGATATTAAAAAAAGTGCAGATTATGGTTTAAATCGTTGTGGTTCTCTGTATAGAACACATTGGGAAAATGTGATAACTACACCTCTGCCTAATGCAAGAACAAAATCATTGGTCATATTCTATAGAGTGGTGCTGGTGCAATAGTCTGTTTTAACCTGTTTACCTGTTATAAAGTAGTTGTTATGGAAGTGAGACATCAGTTGGTTAAAGTATGCATAATTTTAAGTTTGTTGACAGGCTCCAGTCATCACTAGTAGGTATTGCCTTCTCCTGCCTCATACTGTATATACTGTATCTGTTCAGATGTGTCCCAGAGGTCCATTTTGGACCTAATCTGGTTTTTCATTTTCCTTAATAAGCTTCCTAAGTTTGTGTCTCCTTACTCATTCATATGTATGTGGGCAACACAGTACTTTACAACTCAATTGTCTCAGTCCCTGAGCTGGAAGCATCTTTGCAACATGAATTAAAAAAAATGCAGTGATGTTGCCACTCAAACCAAATCTTGCTTAATGTAAAATAAAATGGTCTCCATGACCATTGGTAGCAAGCAGAGACTTTCTAGGCTCCAGAAATTCTCTGTCTACTGGATATCAAATGGTACTATTTGAAAACATTCCCAACATCAAGTACCTTGATGTTGCAGAATGGAGATCCTGATTTCTGAAACCAACTTGGTGCCATCCTAATGAAAGCTCCTTCCCAAGTTAAGCATACTGGACTGCTACAAATCCTGCTTCCCACTCCCAGTAGGCCATGGATTTATTGGATTTACTGGATTCAATAGAGATAAAAGTAGGCAAAATGCCCATCAAAAATGTCTCCCCATACCAGTGGGATCTTGATTTCCTTATTACGTTGTCCTTTTTGACCATATATAATCAAGGGACTTTTTAAATGCATCAAAGGTATTCTGTTCTATTATTTCTTGAGGCAAATTATTCCTCAAGATGATCTTCCTGGTGTTTGATTATACAGAAATATTGTACAGTACTGCCCCAAAAATCTGTTCTGGCCAAGCTAGATCTCTTTTTCCGATTGATCTGCCATTTTTTAATCATATGCCATCCCTGCCTGCCCCCAATCCATCTGCTGTAACCTCTGCCTCCCATTTCTTAAGACTTTATACCTTTCACACTGTGCCACCATCTTTCCAAATTCTGGTCCAGCTCCCTTTCCTGCACATCTTCTCACCCCCCCCTTCCCTCCACTTAGTTACTCTGCCTCTCTGATTCCTGATTCATCTTCCTTCTTTGGGTAAAATCTGTGCTGGGCAATCTGCTTTTTTCCTCTTCCCCCTCCTCTGGAATGTCTCCTACTCCTATGTTTCATCTCCCTCTATCAGACCATTCCTCCTCTTCATTCCTTTTAATTATAGCTGATCTCCATGGCCATTTCACATGCACCTGCTCCTGCCACTACACCCCCTCCTCTACTTGCCCCAATTTAAAGAATCTACTCTCCACTCACTCTTTTGTCACCTGCTGGACAGTCACATAGAGTATAATGGATGGGCATCAGTTAACAACAACGCTGTATTCCCTTTGAGAGGTTGTCATGACAAGCTAGTAAACCTTGAGAATGAAGCACAAGAGGTTTATTGTTGTCCTGGCAACCTCAAGAAGGGAATTTGGCATTGTTGTTAACTGATGCCCATCCACTGTCTTGTACAGTGTATGAGCACCAATTAATCTACTACACCCAATTCATCCTGTCACCCAGCCTGCCCCAGTTTTATCCTCCATCCTTATGCAGTGTTGTTATGGTCACACCTTCTCCAACCCCCAAAACAAGAACAAGCCTAGCTCTAACAATGCTCCCCCACACTCACAAACAGAATATTTTTAAAATGAATCCAGCTACATACACTTTCTGAGCTGCAAAAGTGTCCCCATTCTGGAATTTTTTTTCAGTGCTACTCCCCTTCAGTAACTGATTTCACCATTGCAGACATTTTTCAAAGAGTGGGGATGTGACTATATTGCATGCACAAAGACATTACAAGCTGTTATGCCATCAATGTGATGTACTAACGATGGTACAACAGCAATATGACATCACATCGATTGTACAACACGCTTAGCTTTTGCTCATATTTAATGAATAACAACATTCTATAATACTCTGTAGTATTTCTAGTGTATTTTAGTGTATATTGTGGTGCATCTGCTTCTTGCTCACTTACCCCTACTGTTTAAGAATGACTTTCAGTGACTGGTGTACTATACAGCTTTAGTTTTTCTGATGAGGGATAATGCTTTATACCTAGGGGCATATGTAATATTCTCAGTCCTGAGCTGCAGTTGTGGTTTTATGTGTGACCCAAAGTATTTTTTTCATTTATTTTTTACCTGGCTAGCATGGCACACTTTAACAGATATGGAGAAACAAAACTGGATGTGGAGTCTTTGTGGTACAGTATATTATATATGTTGGACAGTACCCTATTTGTAACTTTTCTATGCATCTACATTATAAACATACCTGGAAGTGAACAATTTGTCTTTATTACCAAGCTGCAAAAGTAAAGAAAACATTAATTTGGCAAACCTCTGTCCAATAAATCACTAAATTTTCTAAATAAACAGAAGTCATTTACCACATATCATTTTTTTCATACCATAAGTGGAACAAACAAATGCGTTTTATTCCCTCTCTTTGGGTGGTACTACCAACAGAAGATTCTGGCTCATGGACTATTTATGAAAGCAAACTTGATTTCCTCTGGAAAATCTATTTAATAATTGAGGTAGAGTAGGCAGTTTTATAGAGAGGTCACAGTAAAGAATTAGTTTAAAGAACTCATCTTGGAAGCACATACTGTATGTACATATATATATATATATATATTAGAGGAAAAACTCCATTTATACGTAGTTAGGTTGTTCCACAGCAACAAAAGTGAGGAAATTCGCTGTTGGTTGAAGGGTTGAAAACCCTTGACCTCATCTTACTTTCAATCAGAGCAGTGAGATTAACGTAGCCCTAACTCTCACCCCATGACAGTGTAAAGCAGCAGGAGTATAGGAGAATGGTGAGAGTTAGGACCCACGATCCCAATGCGCACCCCAATGCCGGTTGGGGGTGGGGGGTCCAAGGGGGTTTTCAACCCTAACAGCGAATTTCCTCACTTTTGTTGCTGTGGAACAACCCTAACTAATGCATTAAATGGAGTTTTTGCCTCTAATTTCCTTCTTTGAGAATGATAATGAGAAATAGTGAATGGATGAGAAGGGAGCATCGGGCCCCAAGGCCCCGCCACATGATGTGTTGTGGCATACTAACAGGGACAGCAACGCAAACAGAAATGCTAACAGTGGCGCACATGGTAACACAAGCACAAATGAGAACAGAAAGGGTAACGCACATGGTGGCGTAGACGGGAATGGTCTGCCACGTGATGTGTTGTCACATAGTAACATGGTGCCTGCAAACAGAAATGTCAATGGGCATGGTGATGTAAAGTGAAACAGTAAGATAAACAGTACTGTAGACAGAAATGGCAAAAAATAACAGAACGCAAGCGCAAATGAAAACGCAAAGGATAACGCACATGGTGGCGCAGACGTCAATGGTAAGTGAAAAGGGGACGGATCCGCAAGCGGAAAGGGCAACAGTAACAGTAATGTAAGTGCACAGGCTGGTTTTCCCCAAAACCTGCATTGAGAAAGACAGTGAGTACAAATAATGTATGCAAAATAATGAGTATCGGCGCAGAAAATGAGATCTTGGAATACTAAATACATTATATCTCAGGAACCGTACGACGAGAAAAAAATTAAAAGTCATATTATTTACAACTGTCCTGGCTAGTTGAATCTAGCCCCATTATGAGGCTAAGAAATTTTTTCCGACGAAAAGATCCATTATCTACGCACCGTTTCGAGATACAGGCCCTGAAAGGCGCGGCGAATGCCGTAATGTTATCCTATGGGTAAAAAAGAAAAGTTCGGAGCACCATAACTTTGCCTCCCTGTAATTCTTTTTCACCAAACTACTGAAAGGCACATCTTTGGGCTGTTGGCTGTCTTCCCTCCAAATTTCAGGAAAAAAGACCAAACCGTTATTTTGCAGCAGGGCTCCAAATGATTTCTGTTAAGTGTCGGGCGCTGTAATGTTATCCTATGGGAAAAACCGTCAATTTTGGAATGCCGTAACTTTGCCGCCATGTAATATTTTTTCACCAAACTACTGAAAGGCACATCTGTGTACTGTTGGCTGTCTACCCTCCAAATTTCAGGAAAAAAGACCAAACCGTTATTTTGCAGCAGGGTGCCAAAGGATTCCTGTAATGCTTTGGGCGCCGTAATGTTATCCTATGGGAAAAACTGTCAACTTTGGAGTGCCATAACTTTGCCTCCATGTAATATTTTTTCAATACAACACTGAAAGGCACATCTGTGAGATGTCGGCTGCGTTCCCTCCAAATTTCAGCCCAAAACTCCTAACGGTTATTTTGCAGTGCAGTGCCAAAGAATTGCTGTCATTTTCCCACAGACTAGAAAATTACTGTCGCAATTTGCGAAAGCTTTCGCAAAAATTTGCTACACTTTCGTGAGCATGAAAGTAATTTGCGAAAGTACTTTTTCCAGAAATTTGAAAAACATATTTCTGGGGTGTTTTACCACAAAATAAAGACATGGCAAGCATCCTCAGGGCCCGACTAGGTGAATACAAAAAAAATTAGGTTGCTAGAGGGTCCCAAATTTAAATGCCAACCATTTTTCTGATCACCAACTGAAAACAAAATGGCCGATTTGCGAAAGTAACAGGCCCATTTGCGAAAGTAAAATGCATTTATGAAAGTGTTGAACTTTTGTTAACTTTTCCCATTGACTTATAATGGGAAACTGTTTTTGAATAACTTTTGAACCGCTTAATATTTTTCACTGAAATCTTCAAAGGCATCAGGAACCCTGGCTGCATGTTCCTGAAGATTTTGGGCTGGTCACACAAACCGTACGACCTGTAGGCGCACCACAGAATTCCAGAAAAGCGAAACGCCAAGACAGATCACACTTAATAACTCCATAGCGTAGTATCTGACCAGTACAAAACTTGGCAGATCCCAAGGCCTATGGTTCTTGATCATAAATTCCAAATTTCAGGCAAATCCATCAAACAGTTGCAAAGTTATTAAGGTGCAAAGTTTTGGGGTTTAACATAGAAATGGCTCTCTCTTAACTATTGGTAGCACTACCGTATACCATAATATATATATATATATATATATATATATATATATATATACATACACACACACACACACATATATATATATACACACACACACATATATATATACACACACACACACACACACACGCACACACCATGGAGGTGAGTGCTTTTTTGGTAGGATATACTGTGTTATTTCCAATAGAGTGGGGATAAATCCTGATGACATCAATAGAGTGAGGATATCAACATTTATCCACACTCTTCTGATCTCTTCACTGCAGCTTGCATTCTAACTAAAACAGCTTCAGAAAACAGTTTCTCTTTCTCACTGAAGCTGCAACTTACTCAATTAGCTTTGCAAAACACTTTCACTTGTGTCCAATTGTGTTTCTAGTACTCCTAGCCCATTAAGGTGCTGATCTCAGCTTCCAAACAACCTGAATTCTAAATTAAACTGTTTTACACAGCAGTTTCTCTTTCTCAGTGCTACCTGCAGTAGTTTCTCTGTCTCACTGAACCTTCAACTTATTCAATTAGCTTTGCAAAACACACTCACCTGTGTTTCTGACTCCCAGTACATTCAGAACACACACACACACACACACACACACACACACACACACTCTGACAGCACACACAGAATGAGCAGGAAACACACAAAAACAGGAAAAATGTTCATAAAGCTCTCACCCCTGTGGTATAAATCGCACACATGATGTGCAGATCATGGGATATGGAAAATATTCTCAGTCCTGCAAAGTAAGTTGTGCGGCATGAGTGAGAATACAGAGCTCACTCTGCAGGAGTGAGACTATTTTCCATATCCCACTCCTACCCACCATGTATCCCCTATATTTATACAATGGGCATAAGAGCAATATCAGTGTGATAAACTAGGTTATTTCCACTGGAGTGTGGTATCTGATGAAGACATCACCGGAGTTAAAATATCTGACAAATATACATACTCTGCTGATGTCACCAGTCACTCACTCACTCACTTCTCTAGCCTGCATTCTAAATTGAACTTCTTCACAAATCTGCTTCTGACTGCTACTTTCAGGTAACTCAATTAACATTGTAAAGGACATTCAGCTGTTTCCCATAGTGTTTTTAAAACTCACATCCCATTACTATGCTACTCTCTTTTTCAAGAAATCTGCATTCTAAATGACAGTGCCTCACAGTTTCTGTTTCTCACTGCTTGCTGAAACTAACTCAATTAGCATTGTCAAACACATTCACCTGTTTCCCATAGTGCTTCTCACACTCCCAGCCCATTCACAAACACTTACACACACTCAGAACACACACAAACAGTGATCTCAGTATAACCTAGAGGTTAGAGTAATGAGCTTTGAACAAGCTTGGTACATCCAGCACACCAGACCTGGGTATGATTAGAGATGAAGCAAATTTAAATTTCGCCGGTGAAGTGAATGCGAAGTGGGTACTTCACATTGTCACTCTGCTTTGTGGAGTGGCCAGCATGAAATGCCCACTTTGCCTTGTTATTATTACTTTGCATTGTCATTCTGCCTTAAGGCGAAGTAAGGTGTAATGACAACAATATTGACAGCCCCCACACACACAGTCACTAGAATTAATGTGCATCCCCAAAATGCTACTATCGTCTTGTCTCCAGAAAATTCCAGAGTGCTGACGAAGTGAAATGAAAGAGTAACAAGAAATGCAAAGTCTCATAGAATTAATGGCACACTCAGTCACCAGTGCAGTTGTCAGACAAAGTCACCAGAATTAATGTTCATCCCCAAAATGCTACTGCCTTGTGTCCAGAAAATTCCCCACTGCTGATGAAGTGAAATGACAGTGTAACAAGACATGCAAAGTCTCCCATCCTAGAGATGCAGTGAATTAAAATTCCACCTGTGAAGTGCCTGTGAAGTGGGCACTTTGCATTGTCACTCCACTACGCAGAGTGGCCTGCATGAAATGCCCACTTCGCCTTGTTATTGCGATTTTGACTTCACGTTGTGATTCCACCTTAACCAGAAGTAAGGTGGAGTGACAACAATATTGACAGCCTCTGGGACCCCACACATCACAGGGCTTACAGTACTGTAACTCACATGCTGTACAGAAACGCGAGTGCCTAAGGCTGTAGTTCCCTGATGACAATGACCTGTATCACAAAACTCCCCAATTTGAAAACTCATTTCAATGAGTACAGTTGTGAAGTCTGGAAAGATACTACCAAACAGGCTTACATGATGCAAATAACTAGTAAAAAAATAAATTTTGTGATTCGTGATGTGATCGGGAATCATGACTGTATTCGTGACTGTGAAATATGAATTTATTTTTCTGGGACTTGGAGCTGAAGAGCGTATTGGGAACGCGAATGCCTACAGCTGTACTTACCTGATGACCTGGCTGTTCACAAAACTCACCAGCTTGAAAACTCCTATCAATGGGTACAGTGGTGAAGCCTGGAGAGATTCTACAAAACATTAATTTTGTGATTCGTGATGTGATCAGCAATTTTGTGCACCACACCAGTATTCTGAAGGGAAGCCAAAGAAACAACTGTGACTTAAGTAACAGATGGAGATTGGACCCTAAAGAGATGCAAATGCACGTACAGATTAAGATTGTGCTGTGCACTAAAGAGATGCAGACACAAAGGCACAACAACAACACCTAACCAGTGCTCACCATCAGAAATCCAAATTTGGAAAAGAATACCTTTTGCCATTTGGGGGGGGGCAGTGCACAGCAGTATCAGTCCACTACTACCAGTAAAAATACCACAAGCCGTACAAAAATTTCATGCACGTGCAGTGGATAGCAGGTTCATGCTGCTGCAATTACTCTGTGGCACAATAAATGGTATCTGATTCAATGGCACGCATGCATCGCGCACACACACACACACACACACACTAGAAGTAATGCGTAGCAACTTGGAAACCTTTTTGTAATACAACCAAATGTTTTAAACAAACTGAAATTATACACTGCTGCACCACAACAATCAGCAAAAAAATTCCAAGAATTACTGAAAATATTACTGTGTGTACATTAACACAGTTATACAAGAAAAATATAACCAAAACAGAAAGACTGCGTTTTTCTCCCAGTTAATCTACCTACACCAAAGATACGCCCCTTCCCCAAAGCACACTTCACAGTACACAGACTGACTGTTCTAAATTTACATTAAAAATCCACACACAAACAATAAACACTTGATGATATGAGCAGAGGAGGGTTTCCTACAATCGATGTAGTAAATTTTGAGCAAAAAAAAGAAATGGCTCAAAAAGGCTTTTTTAACAGCTTTTAGAGGATTTGAATGGCAGAGCTCTGAGAGTAAACTGTCTCCATCTTCCGCTATATGCACACTACACAGAACCGAGGCTTTGCAGAACAATCTAGAGCCCATGTGACCTGCAATCCCATGAAACACTGCAAATTCGCTTTGGAACTCAATAACAAGACTAAGTGATGCGAAGTGCATTGATTTCAGTATTACTTCACCTTAAAATTGGTGAAGTCATTTGGCGAATGAGGAGTAACGCAAAGTCATTGTTTTCAATGGACTTCGCCTTCCCCATTATAACGTGAAGTACTCCACTTTGCATTGCAGAGCACTTCGGGAATTCCGCATTCCTCCGCATATCACTTCACAGAGCGAATTTAGCCCACTTCGCCCACCACTAGGTATCATCCTCACAACCTCCACTTCCACACTGTATGACTCTGAACAAGTCCCTTAACTGCCTAGTGCTCCCAAGTCACCTATAAACACTTACCCAGTTACCAAGCAATAAAATAAAAGAGTAAACAGGAAAAAGACACAAGAAAACATAACTATACTTCTGAAGCTGTCACCTACATTGTATAAATAGCACACATAATGTGCAGATCGTGTGCTATGGAAAATATTCTCATTCCTGCATTGTGAGCTCTGGATACCCTCACTTGTGCCGTCGACACTCATGAGTATCCAGAGCTCACTGTGCAGGAGTGAGAATGTTATCCATATCACACTCCTCCCAATTACATATCCTCTCTTTCTCTCTCTCTCTACATATATATATATATATATATATATATACAGGCATGAATACAGTATTCGAGAGACTCATACCTACTGCACATTGACACCCTGTAACTTTTTGCTGAATTGTTAAAAGGTTCACATGACACACCTAATTTGTAGTCCCACATTAGGAGAGATATTAAACATAACATGACCCAGTTTGGTTCCACTGTGTTCTTTCAGTTTTATCACAAACATCAATTTACCCTTCAAATAGGGTTCCATTTTGTGACATTGCTTCCATTCCCAATTTAAGTATTTAAATACAGCCCTTTATTGTGCCTTAGAAACCCAACTGTTGTTAATGTGTTATCTAATTACTTCATTTAAGCCTCCCCCAAGAACTCCCTGTACAGAATAAAAGTTTTTGCCTTTTATTTAATCATTTTATACAGCTGTAATGTTCATTACATGTAGTGTCCCTCTAGTACCTCATCCTAAGCAGACTGTGCCTTTAATTTGCCTGAACTGTGGTCCAAAAGCATTATTGTGTCTGGTGACCTTCTTTTTGTTACTGACATGCTGCCAAAACCTTGCAGTTTGTTATAACTCATTTATTTAGAAAATTCCCTTTTCCCATGGTGTGCTATTTTCGTGTCCTTTTGTTACCCACGTTACTATTGGTTCCTCCACTGGCCCAGAATGTTGAGAACCAGAAATGCATGCTGACACCTTCAGTCATTACCCCATGCCTCTTTAAAGCTGTGGAGCTGGTGAGTCCACATTCTTTGTACTGCCACCTACATTCTGGACAAGACATGTTGTCCTCCTGAAGTTTGGAGTTATGCACGTTATGGGCACTACAGTGGGCTATTCTCTGTGCATCTCAGCTGCTATTTTGTTCCCCAGTGTGTCAGATGTCTGCAGATTGTAAAGGTACACATCTACTTTTTGGGAAACACAGAGACATGTAGTTGGACCTTGCCTCATGATCCCAAGATGCTGGGCTCGGGGTTTGAAGGGTGAGGTAGGGGCAGAGAGAGTTGATGATAAAGCATAATAAAGTTGAACAACTGCAGGTTTCCTAGATTAAATGGTTATACATATTTATGTATTCTATACCAAGTCTCTACATGGGGATCATTCTGTGTGCCCTGGTCTCTGTTGCAGGGGGACATTTTGTGTGATCCTATTCTCTATCAGGGGCCCCTTTAATGTTACTGTTGCTAAATAGTTTGTTCTGTACTGGGCAAAAAAACTGCAGTTTTGGGGAGTATATCAATTGGATCTGGTTAGTGCTAGGGCTCATTTTGTATTAGGCATCAGAACACCATATCTACAGTTTTGAGAGTTCTGTAATGAGAAATAAAATACATGCTGTATTGGGGAGTAAATGAATAGGACCTGTTCTCTGCAGGTGCTCAGTTTGTGTAGACTTGATCTCTTTAGGGGCTTATATTGTGTGGGAGGCATCAGAACACCAGAACTTCTTTTAAACTACCTGCTTATCTGCTACACTTAAAAAGAAATCCTGGTTAATATCATATTTATTTTTGAAAAAAAAAACACTTCTGTAGAATAGAAAAATGGTCAGCACTCCAAACGTACTCACAGTACTCATTTATTTCATGTGCAAGTGCATTGAAGCCATTTAGCAGTGGAAAAGCAAATAACAGCAGCAGTAAATGAACCGTTGGGTAATCCACAAATTTCTCAGATCCACAGGAGTCTATAAAATGGCAACTTTTTTAAAAAACATATTGCACCCACTGACTCAACACTGAGCACCCAAACGCCAGCACAGAACCATTTACATTTCAGCAATATCTTTTGTGATCATTAGGTGTGCCATGTGCTGCATGTTAGGCCAAGAGTCTAGCATGGCACATTAAACAATTACTGAGATTCACTGCAACAGTAAAACGAGCCTAAAAGGGCACACACACCAAAAATGGATGTAAAATGACTGTAATTGATGGCAATCGGGTTGCAATCACCAAAAACATCAACCCTGTTCATTGTTTTTGTGCAGTTTTAGGCTCATTTGGCTGCTGTTGCAGTGTATCTCAGTAACTGGGCTATGTGCTACATGGTATGCCATAAATGGCTTCCATGGCAGTACAAGTGAAGAAAAATACTATTTTTCCTTACTGGGATGATTGCTGTCAGTGACTGTTAAAGTGTTACCCTTTGTTCTGTATTTTTTTTTTCATTCAGGTTTTGGTGTGCACTTTTAGGCTTACTTTGCTGTTGCAGTGAATCACAGTAATTGTTTGCTGTGCCATGTGCTACATGATAGGCTGAGGGCCTAGCATGGCATATCAAACAATTACTGGCATTAACTACAATAGATGAAGAAACCCAAAATGCTCTGGTTGCCATATGCACCTGCAGGACCATGCTGTGGACACAGTGAGTGACAGTACCATGGAGGGGTCCATTTGACAACAGGAAGGGGCTATGTCTTCAGTTGTGGCTGTGATCTGGGGGATGGCATCATTAGTAACAGAGATAATTGTGTATATCTGCACCATACAATGGGGACCATGCAAAAGTACCTTGCACTCTGTGATTACAGGACTTCACCAGATTTCAGGTCGATGACTTTACGTTTGTATTGTGCCAACCTCAGAAAATCTCCTGGACACAAACCTTGTTAGCCCAGAACAAGGGCTTTGGAATGTGGACATCTGCACAAATCTGGGTTTGTGCAAAAAAAAAAAAAGGCTTTGCACATGGGCAAGCTTTTGAAGATCTGGCCCCTGAAGTCAGTTTTTAATTTCATTTTCATTTTTTAAAACACATTTTAAGATTGAAGCAACCAACTCAAGGATGTAGTTCTATTAGTAGGAAGTAACCCACTCTAGGGTGTGCAGTTATTAGGGATTAATCAATACCCCAAGTGCATTGTGAAGCATGAGGCTGCTGGCTGAGTGTCCTCACAACAACCTGTGTGTTGATTAATCCCCAATGACCGCACACCCTGGAGTGGGCTATTACACTTATAACAGAGGGTGCACTACAAAACAAGGAGAAAGCAATATAAATGTTTTTTCTCCTTTTATAAAAGATAAGCAAATTACTGTATTCTGCTGCCTAAAAAAATAGTCTCCAACAAAATGGCTGTCATGTAAATACAAATGTCAGAAGAAAAGTGTTGCTATGCTTTCTCTGACATTTGTTGTGCATGATATGCCTTCTGAGACAGCACAGTAGCTCTGAAGTGCAAAACATGGAGTTGCCTCTTCTGGTACAGACACGGTGTCTATACATCCACTGGCTTAGCTGCTCTGTCTCTCTGTCTGTGGTTACATTAATGCATGGCAAGCTAGTAAACATTTTCCCCAGTAGTGCAGTCACACAGTCTACCAGACTGTATTCTACCAATTAAGAAATGGCAACTAATGGCACTCAGAGCTTGCATGTCTTGCTGGAACTCTGTTTCTCTGTCCACCAGCATAAAGCTCACTTTCAGATCATGACATCATTGGAGGGGGGTTTCCCTCTCTTCACACTGTTCCATTTGACTTTATGCCACAACTATAGCATTTACCTGTCAATCTGGCTGTGTAACAGAAAAATGACCATGGGGACCACACACTTCACTCTGGGAACAAGCTTGGGTAAGAAGCAAGACTACAAACTTTGAACACTACAGTTACTGTTGCTGCACTGCCTGGGACTGCATGGCAGGCCTCAGCTCTCACTCACTAAGCAGGGATAGTAATGGCTGCTCCACAGACTGCAATTTTGTACTCTAGCAAGTTCAGAACCGACACACAGGCTGATCTCTAAGAGGGATGGTTCACCACTAGCTGTCATATATTGTGGAGTAAGCAATGGTCACCTGATGGTTGTTTACCACTCACCTGCCTTTATCTACCCCATGTTATAAGTCACTAATACACTTTCAGTGTTTTGCCTTCAGCCTTGAATATCACAAGCAGCAAGGGCATGCATTAATCCCAAACATCCCCATTTATCTCATAAAGATATAGTTGGTTTCCCTCTCTCTTCTTGTAGGCTTGGGACTAGCTGGTATATGTAATAGACAGACCAGGTGAGATTCAATCCATACTATACTGTAACATAAAACATTTGTGAATATCTTAAGTTAATATAATGTTGTGACTACAGTACAATCTTCAAAATATTCAAAAAATGTTATACCAAATATCCATAGTATGACAATCATTTTTTGGTTGAACATTAGCAATAACTTTTGGTATGACTTAATGAGACACTTGGTATGATACTGATACTACTGTTCTGGTGTCCATATTACTCATGTGACTTCTTGTGTTGTGTCTGTATTACTCGTGTGACGTTCTGTGTAGTCTGAGTTACTCACGTGACATCCTGTGGAAAAAACCCTTGTAAATAAAGTATAATTCACTTTCTGAAAATTCAGTGATTTCTGTCTTTTCCTATGAGGGTAATATAGTTGTGCAAAAAAAACCAATGGGCTAGAAAATCAAGGACATGAATGTGGTAGCCAAACTTAAACATGTCCAAATTTAGGCATACTGTGATCAGGAAACATATTGTGGCATAATTACCAACAAGTTAAGTTTATGATAAAAAACTGAAAAGTTAGATGTTATGCTACCTAAATAGATACCATAGACATAATAATATCAAAAAATATATGTTTGATAATATGACAAATTTGCTGTCAAGGACACAATGTTACTCACATTATGTTGCCCTTGTGGGAACTTTTAATCCCATTTTTTAGCACCTCTGAACTATAAACTATCTTTATATTGGGGACTGAAATCCAACCACATGCACCCAATGTAAATATGATATGGTTACGACAATTGGCCCAAATCAATTTTGGAACCTGATTGTCACACTTTGTCTCTCGAGTAGCATATTGGTACCTATACACACACACACACACACATATATATATATATATATATATATATTTGTACAATGTGGGTGAGAGCTATTCCAGTGGAATAAAAGGAGATATTCTCACTGCAGTGAGATAAATGCTGATGACATCAGTGGAGTGAGATATATTCCATTTATCCATACTCTTCGGATGTCACCACTCACTCACTCAAGCTAGCATTCAAAATTGGTGTGCTTCAGAAACTAGTTTCTGTTTCTCACTGAAGCCTGCAATTTACTCAATTAGTATTGCAAAACACACTTACCTGTGTCCCATAGTTTCTAACACTCCTAGCCCATTACTTTGCTAATCTCAGCTTCAAAACAACCTGAATTCTGAATGAAACTTCTTTACAAAGCAGTTTATCTTTCTCAGTGCTAGCTGCAACTAACTCAATTAGCACTGCAAAACACAATCACCTGTTTCCCATACTGTTTCTAACAATCCCAGCATATTCAGAAACACTCCTACACCCTCAGACCACACCCAAACAGTGCTGTCAGTATAGCCAACAGGTTAGAGTAATGAGCTCTTAACAAGCTTGATACATCCAACAGACCAGACCTGGGTTTGATTCTCACAACCTCCACTTGCATACTGTGTGACTCTGAACAAAGTCACATAACTGTCCAGTGCTCCCAGGACATTCATAAAAAACACACCTGGCTACCAAAAATTAGTTACCAAAGACTAAAATAAAAAAAGGCAGACAGAAACAGAAAAAGGGCACAGCAAAACATAACAACACTTCTGAAGCTCCTACCCCATTGTATAAATAGCGCACATGATGTGCAGATTGTGTGCTATGGGGAAATATTCTTACTCCTGCATAGTGAGCTGTGCATTCTCACTCATTAGAATACAGAGCGCACACCCATATCTCACTCCTGCCCATCATGTATCCTATATATATATATATATATATATATATATATATATATATATATATATATATATACACACACATATAGATAAATATATATCTCTCTATATATATATCTATATAGATATAGATATAGATATATATATCTATATATATATCTATATAGGCCAGTATAGTTAGGGTTGTACGGCCACTACTATGTTAAAGCTCAAAGTTTGCACTTTAATAACTTTGCAACCGTTTGTCTAATTTTCCTGAAATTTGGAATGCACAGCTGCCTACCAAAGATCTCTGGATCTTGAAAGTTTTGTTCCGGTCGAATGTACAATTGCGGACCTATGGGATGCTCAAACAGTGAAAAATCATGCTTTTTTGTGCATTTTTCGGTAAGCCATATTGGACTGAAGAATGCATTTGAGTGACATCAGATTTGGTTGTTTACTTGTGGCTTGTGTTGAACTGGTGCCTTTTGAAGATTTGGTGAAAAAATATTGCTCCATTCAAAAGTTATTCAATTTTTTCATGTCCCTTTTATAGTCTATGGGAAAATGTATATGTGCATTGCGAAAACGTTCACAATCAAATTTTTTTTTCAAGCTCTCCTACATTGTTTTCATGCTGTTGCCATCTTGTTTTTCAGTTAGCGACACAGAAAAAAACATTATAACTCAAAAAATAATGCCCTTTGGCAAAGACAAACAGTTGTGTTTACCTAATTGGGCCATGAAGAACATGCCCCTGGCATTTGTTTTTTACTAGGTGGTCCGCAAATATATTTTTTATACTTTTGCCATTTTTTGATCGTGGCAACACTTTTTGTTGTCATGAAAACAATCACATTCAGGGAAAAAAATAACTGCAGCAACATTTTTGTGTGCACAATAACATTCCCACTAGAGAGATTGGAGTGTCGCGATAACATTAAAGTAATCGCGGTAACACTGCATGAAAACATATTGCTATGTGTTGTTTTCTTTGTCACTTCATTGTGGCAAGGTGGATTGTGCTATTGGCCTGAAGTGTTCAGGGTGGCAAGCCCTAGTCCCACAGATGTGCCCCCCTGGTGGTTTGGTATGAAAATATTGAACAGGCCCACAGTTACAGCATTCTGAATTTCAGAAATTTTCCCATAGGACAACACTGCAGCACCCGTGATGCCTTTCAGTGCCCGTATCTCAAAAATGGTTCAAGTTATGGATTTTTCATCACAAAAACTCTTTGATTGGAAAGCCATGAATACCATGAAATTAGAATTTTTGTTCTACCTTATACTGTTACTGAGATATTTGGGAATTAGTATTCCAATTACTCATTTTCATGCCCATGGACCACTATTATGGACACAGAGTTAGCATTCGCAGTGCTTTTTGGTGCCTGTTGTCTCACTGTCACAATTACAGCAGTTGAATTTTCTTTGTAGTTGCTACGGTTCCTGAGATATTGGCAAATCAGTGTTACAAGAGTTCCTTGCCTTATAACACTGCTGTATGGCTCCATAATTATGCATAAGTGGGAGCACAGGGCCCAGAGGGCCCGTGCTCCCACAGACATATATCATTATGCACAAATGGGCAGCTTGGTGAAAGCTCCCACTAACACATACCATTTACTACTTATATTACACTTTTTCAAAAAGAAAGGAAATTCTTTGCAAAAAACTTCATTAATGCATCAGTTAGGGTTGTTTCCACAGTGACCAAAGTGTGGAAATTCAACGATACGGTTACCACCCCATCACCCCACCCCAAACCCCCATCCTCAAGACCCTAACTTCACATTCCCTCCATTCCCCCATTTGCTCTGAAGGTTCCATGTCCCCAAAACCTCTTGATGGCATTACTGCACTGTAAACACTTATCTTTCTGTTATTTTTTTTTAATATATGGATCCACTGATAATACTACAGTTAAAGATGACCTTTGAACTGTAGTATTAGCAACAAAAATGATAGTATTATCACTTTTCAAGATAGTATTATTGAGAGTAGTGATGTATTACTGGGAAATTTTTGTGTAACTTAGTATATAGTATTATTGAGATTTATCCATATATATGTGTGTGTGTGTGTGTATCTATATATATATATATATATATATATATATATATAGATAGATACATATGCAATAGATAATCCGCCTAGGTGTGTGGTTGTGTTTGATATATGCACACTTTGTATGCTCAGATGGATCGAGAACACAGGCTCCAGTGCATTCACCACCCAAGGCGTGTATATTATTTATCACTTTTGGCCACGCCAGTCACGCTACATGTCACTGATAAAAGTGAAAGTGCTGTCTACTCGCTTTTTATTCGCTTCAGCTGGCTTCTTCTTTTAGAGGATTCTACATAAAAATAACATAAAAATACACAGTTACTTTGTTTTTTTTAACAGCGAGGGACTTGATTTCTGTGTCTGCCTGCATATTACGTGCTATTAATGACCACGCTCATTTATGGTACATATCACTGATAAAAGTGAAAGTGCTCCCCACTCATTTTCCTCCCCGTAAAGAGGACGACTTTATTCTAAAAATAGTAAAGGAAAATAAATAGAAACATAAACCTCTTTTTTTTTAATTCTTCAAGACAGTCAGTCTTACTTTGAACTTTTGGCAGCAATTCATTTACCAGGGGCAGTTGTAATTTATGTTGATAGCAGTCTGAATGTACCACTTGTTTGTATGTGGCTGCCTATCTGTGGTAGGTGTGGAATGATCTCACTACTAGTGAGAAGGTTTGGAAGGATAAAAAGTAGTTTAGGCGTGTGGTTGTAGTGGGAGGTGTGTGGTCATTGTGGAATAATGCACAGTCATGTGACACATTTCATCCAATCAGCATACTAGATTTTCAGTGATTTTCCTTACCCATTTTATAAATATATATATATATATATATATATATATATATATATATATATATGATACATGATGGGTATGGGAATATGGAAAATATTTTTATTCCTGTAGAGTGAGCCTGGATATTTCACAAGTGCTGAAGGCATGAGTGGAATATACAGTGCTCATGAGGCAGGAGTGAAAATATTTTTCATATTTCACAATGTGCACATCATGTGTCCTATTTATACAATGGGGCCTCACTGTTGCGAAATGTACAATTTAGTGTGGGTTTAGCATGGCTTTGCATGGGTTTAGTGTGGGTTTCAGGGGTGTAATAAATGGTATTTATTTTAATTCTGCTAATGTCATCAGGATTTATTTCACTGCAGTGATAATAACAAGGTTTATTTCACTGGAATATGTCTCACCCCCATTGTATAAATATATATGAACACACACACATACATATATATATATATATATATACATATATATATATATACATCTTATGGTAGCACGGTAGTGCTACCATAGTTAGGGTTAAGTAGCACTTTTAAGGTTAAAGGGTCACATTTTGCACCTTAATAACTTTACCTTCGTTCAACGGATTTACCTGAAATTTGGTATGCACAATTGGGCATGATAGATCTTGGGATCTGCCAAGTTTTGTACTGGTTGGATATAGAGCTGCAGAGTTATTAAGCAACAATGAACTGTACAATTATGCTTTTTTGCAATTTCTTTGCTCTTACCTACAGGTAGCACGGTTTACACGACCAGTCCAAAAACTTCAGGGAACGTGCGCCCGGGGGCCTGATGTGCCTTTTGAAGATTTTGAGAAAAAATATTAAACGGTTCAAAAGTTATTCAAAACACAAGTTCCCATTATAAGTCAGTGGGAAAAGTTAACAAAAAGTTCAACACTTTCACAAATGCACTTTTTACTTTCGTAAATGGCACTAGTACTTTCGCAAATCTACCATTTTGTTTTCAGTTGGTGACCAGAAAAATGCTTGGCATTTAAATTTGGGACCATCTAGGGACACAATTCTTTTTGTGTTCACCTAGTTGGAGCCTGAGGATGCTAGCCATGTCTTTATTTTTGGGTTACTCACCCCAGAAATATGTTTTTCAAAGTTCTGGAAAAAGTACTTTCACAAAGTACTTTTGTGCTCATGACACTTTCGCAAATCTGTGTGAAAGTTTTTGCAAATCATGAAAGTACTTTTAACACTATGGCCAAAATGACAGGAGTTCTTTGCCACCTTGCTGCTAAAGAACGGTTAGGTTCTGAAATTTGGAGAGAAGTCAGCCAACATGTCACAGATGTGCCTTTTGGTGGTTTGGTGAAAAAATATTGTATGGCTCCAAAGTTACTGTACTCCGAAGTTTATGCTTTTTCCCATAGACTAACATGGTGGCATACGCTGTGCCTTTCGGGGCTTGTATCTCAAAAAAGGTGTGAGATACAGATTTTTCATCGTGAGTATAATACAAAACGGTAGCCAGGAGAATAATGATTTCTGTTAAATTTTAATTATTTTTCTACGTCGTACAGTTGCTGAGATATTTGCAATGAAGTACTTCTAATGCTCATTTTAAGCATCCATTGCCATTAAAATGCTTGCATTCTTTGTACACACTGAGTGGGATATTCAGAGCGGATGCACCATGCGCAACAGGGGTGCGCCACCGCAAGTGCAGAAATGCACCATGGTGCGATATTCAGTGGGAGCCAGCAGCACAGCACAATAAGCAATGTGCCAGAGCGCAACAGTAATGAATGCATGTGCAACTGCAGGGGGCAGAACCAGGAATAGCATGCGCAGTGCGATATTCAACAGCATGCGACATGCGCAAAGCAGAGCAAGCGGAAGTTGTGTGACAGCAGAAATGAGCCAAAGTAAAAGGGAGAAGAGGGGTGAGGAAGAATGTACCACAGGGAAGCCATAGGTGGGAGCGCGGAGACAGAGTGCCAGGGAGGCAAGACAGGAAGCAGACTGCAGGTGTGGCCAGGTGTAGGACAGGGCCCACTAGAGGTGTGCCTGAGTGAGGGTAGAAGTGGGTGTGCCCATGCCAGTGTGTGTGACAGGGTCTGAGAGTGCCACAGTGGAAGGTGGACAGTGGCAAGAGGCAGGACAGCCACAGGCAAATGGCCGGAGGTGAACCTGGTGCAGGGGCAGCACCAGCAACAGACAGTGGGGGGAACAGGAGGACATCCACCTGGGGGAGTGGACACCAGCCAGGGACATGGCCAGTGCCACCTTCCAGATGGAGGCAGTAATGAGGGGTGTGAGAAGGCAGGCAGCAGGGAGGCATGGCCATGGAAGGGCCAGTCGGAGGTACGCCCAGACCAGCTTTGAACAGTACCCTGACACTGAGATTGTGGGCTGGTACCACCTGAACTTGGTGATTCTGAGGTGGCTCTGTGAGCTGCGCAGTGAAGAGATGCAGGTACCCAAACGATGGAGCCATGCGCTGTCAGTGGAGACAAAGGTCACAGCCATCATGTGCCTGCTCACCATGGGCACCTTACAGAGACCAACAGGGGACACAACAGGAATAACCCAGTTGGTTGCATCATGCCTACTCACGCAATTCCTCAGCACACTGTTGCCACATGCTGCGGAGTACATCCATTTCAACAGCACATAGGCAGAGCGCACAACACACATAGAGGAGTTCCACAGGGTAGCACGGTTGCCTGGCATGCTTGATGCCATTGACTGTACCCATGTAGGCATCCACATGCCACCTGACCCAGAGGGTGCGGCATATATTAACCGCAAGGGCTACCTGAGTATGCCAGGTGGTGTACAATGCCAGGTGGTGCATAATCAATGTCGGTGCAATGCACCCTGTGGGAGCACATGATACCCTCATCTGGCACCAGTCTGCACTGTGCCACAGGTTTGAGAGTGGGGACATCCCCACCAGCCATGTAGTAGGTGGGTATGCATAGCACGCTGGACAATGTGCGCAGATGTGGGGGGGCATTATCAGGGGTGCCATGGGTACTGGTCATGATGGCCCATGGCATAGTGATACAGACCACCATGCTAATGTCTCCCCTTTACACACAGGTGACAGTGGTTACCCGCTATGGCCCTGGCTGCTCACACCATACCGGCTCTCCATGACCCCATCACAGCAATGGTACAATGAGGCACACGCCACAACATAGAATGTCATCGAGCAGGTGTTCAGGCTGTTGAAGGTACAGTTCTGGTGCCTGCACACATCAGGTGGTGCCCTACAGTATAGCCCCTCGAAGGCCTGTGGGCTATTCCTGGCCTGCTGTATCCTGCACAACATGGCCACCAACTGTGGGATAGCCATTGAGGTCAAAGAGGGGGACAGCGGTGGGGACAATGAGGATGCCGATCCAGCTGGTGTAGGGAAGCCACCCCCTGGGTGACGAGACCCCCAGCTGGTCTGGATGGCACAGCAGCACTGGGACACCATCGCAGAGGAGCACTTTGGACAACACAGGTAGGTAACGGGGCCATGTACAACCAGCAAGGGCAAGGGCACAGCCCACAGACAGGCAGGTCTGGACACCAGGGGCAGATGGCACTAAGAGAATGGGACTGAGTGGGGGACCTCACATGGCAGTAGGGATGGGCAGGGCTGAACATGTCACATGCACACACACACACACACAGACACACACACACACACCACAACACATGCCCAAATGGCAAAGGGCACGCCCACCCCAACAGGCACCCTCACAGGACCACACATGACCATGCCCAGTGGCTCGCACTGTGCGTGCCTCAGATGCTGGGCACCATTGCACAGTGGTGGACAGCACTACGCAGGCATCACCATGCACACGCCACAGTGGCCAGCAGCTGGGAGGGTGTGCACAGGGACCATGTGTGTGCAGGGCTGGGAACCCCACCCGTGCATCGTACAATGAACACTACAGTACACACAGGGCAGCGGTGGACAGTGGCCAAGGTGGGAGACAGATCAGTCATGCGGCACAGTACCATGGCCACCACAGATGTGTGGGCAGCCCTGGCGCAACCTGCCAGCCATGCCAGACTGACCAGTGGCCTCAAGGGGTGGCACCGACAGGCCCCCAGGGGTGATGCTGCATGAACATGACTGTGTCTGCACAGGGTTCTGCAGGCCACTGAACATGCTCACACCAGGTGTGCTCGGTATGCCCACAGCCGAACCCAGTGTCAACATAGTAGGGGGTCGCACAACGTCAGGAACAGGGGGTGGATATAACACTGTGTGGGGTATGCAGCGGCTGGGCACCACACTGGGTGGCCATTGTAGCCATGACAGTTGCCATTGCAGTGGTCTGCCTGTCAGTGGCAGCTGTCACATCTGCTCGCTGCTGAGCCAACTCTGCCTGGAGCAAGCCGTGGTCCCTGCTGTGCTGCTCGTCTCCCTGGCACAGAACCGCACTGAGTGCATCCACTGCCATCACGAGCCACATCTGCTGATCAACTGAGGCCTGGAGAAGATGGCTGTGGTCGTCCAAGGGGTCGTCTGCTTGTCCAGCATGCTGTCCCCATGGTGTTCCTGGCCCTGCTGGCCAGCACCCCTTGATGATGGGTGCTGCAGACCAGTGCCATTCTGGGGCATGTCCACACGCGGTGCACTGCCACTGCCCCCTGACACTGTTCCCCCATTGTCATTGGCTGACTGCTGGCACTGACCCTTTGGCTGCCGATTGCAAGGGGATACTGGTGCTGCCACAACAGCCATAACAGCCCCACCGCTCTGTACGCACACCAGTGCTGCCCCACTGGGGCATACAGACACAGGCTGGGAATGGATTGTTGTGCAGGCAGCCATGGCAGCATCACCTGTGGTATCGCCCGGGTGGTTGCCTGCTGTGGGACCATCCTGTGTCCCACATGTATCACTGTCCGGGATGTGCGTCCCGTCATCATCAGTGCTGGATCTGGCCCCAATCTGTGTACCAGCACACTGGACACCGGGGGCGGTGTCACACTGGGACACAGGCAGAGCCATGTCCGCATCCGTACCACCCGCATCAGTCCAGATAGACGTGCAGGTATGCACTTGGCCAGTCCCTCGGACACCTGTGGAGGTGGAAGGGTGATCCTCTGTGTCCAGGGCCACCCCCTCGGTGGACACACCCACCACCACTGCCCCATGTAGACGTTCAAGAGCTGTAAAGGAACACAATACTATTAGTGGCTCCGCCTGGCCCTGTGGCATGTCCTCCACCACCCACACACTGACAGCACCAGAACTACCATGTAGTGATGGGCTGCCACCTGTCTGGAAGCCACTACCAGGAACGCCCTTGCTGGCACTATGCTGCATGCTGCTGGCCACTCACTCCTCCCATGGCATCAGGTGGGGCACGTCCTGCTGGCCCCCACTGGTGGCAGCACGTGCCACCATGATGGCAGTCACCTTGTCCTTGATCTGCCCCCTGTCCATGCCTACCTTCTTTTTGCACTATTGCACAGACCACTGGTGGCTGCCCTGCTGGTTTATGACACAAGCCACCTCACCCCACATTGCAGCATGGGCCTGTGGCGTTCAATGCTGTCTGCTAAGCAGCAGTTTCTGTCGAGATATACCTTGAACAGGGCATCAGATTCAGCCCTGGTGAAGTTGGGCCTCCTCCTCCTCCCCCTTCTCTGCTCCTCTTCTTCCTCTCAGTCGGTCATGCTCGTGCCTAGGGGAAAGACAGGTGTTAACTTGGACTGTGCAGTCCCATACAGCTCTCCCAGACCACTGTCCCCACATTCCAACAGCATGCAACCTACCACAAAGGAATGCAATACTGATACATGGCCTATGCAGCCCCAGGTAGCATATTTATAGCGCAACGCATGCAAATGAGAGCAGGCGCATCTGTAAATGGATGCTAATGTAGTGGATGCACCATGGAATGGCTCATGAGCTTATTTGCATATTCTGGCTGAATATCATGCTGTTGTGCCTTGCGCAATGTTGTTGAGCGTGCTCAGGCTATGGCGCAACACTGTGAGGTGCACAATCGGCACTGCACCATGCATGCCCAGGATGCTGACACTGATGCGTGTGGTGCTGCAGATGTGCTGTGCATGGGAGGCAGTGCAGAGCACAGCCACCACTGTGCCTGTGGCACTAATGTGCTATATGCCCAGGGGGCGCTTGTGTCATGGTGTGCCGTGGGTGCCATGGTGCCACAGTGTGGTAGGCCACTGCAGGGCATCACACACATGCACCCAACTGCACTACACGCAGGGCATCCCGATAGCACTGTGTCGCTCTGTGCTTGGACAGACCCTTGACCCTGCAGTCAACCTTTTCCCCCTAAGCACCATGTGTATGCATGGCTACACCCCTATTGCGCAGTCTGGTGACAGCGTGATAGTGACAGGCATTGCAGCTGCCTCTGCATGTGGGCCACATGTGCTACATGGTGCCATTTTGATGCCATTTGTGACTGCACCATGCCTCGGACCAGAGCACTATTCTGGACTGCCAGCAAGCTCACTAACCTGATGGCCTTGGTGGAGCTACATGCTGGTGCCCTCTTTAGGCAGGTACCCCTCCAGAGGCCACTGACTGTGGTATGGGAGGAGGTCACACATGGCCTGGAGGAGGCAACAGGGAGCAGCAGAACAGTGGAGCAGTGTTGCCACCATTATGGTGACCTCCAGCGGTGGGATTCTGACTGCCTGGGGTGACTACAGGCATGTGCCCGGTGGGGTGCCATGCCACGGCCAGGTAGGTGCTCAGTCCCATCACTGGTAGTGTCTGTCTGTCCAGGTATCACAGTGGCCATCAGGCCATGCCAGGTGGGGCCAACCTGTGGGGGGGTGGTGGTGGGGGTGCATCATGGCTGGGCTGTGTGGGCACACACACAGCAACAGGGACTGTGTTACTGATCTGTACTGATGTTTCCCTCTCCATGTTTGCACCCTAGGTCTAGAGGATCGCTGTAGGGCCCTTTTGGCCCGTGGACAGGGACAGAAGACCGGAGCTGGTGGTGTGGCCTTGCAGCAGGGGCACAGTGGTGGTGCCATGGGTCAGCAGCACCCTGCTGACAAGGATGCAGGATGAGTGCCATGTTTCCCCTTACATCTGTGCATGGTGGGTTGCAGGGGTGGTTGCGGGGCATGACCACCTGCACAGGGCCCCACTACTATGCACACCACATGGTGCACTCTGCACTGTCCTGTGGCACTGCATGTGTGGGTGGGTGTTGCAGGTGGGCTGTGCATAGACTGGGTTCATGGCTGTGCCACTGCCATCACACTGCATAGCCATGACACTGTATGGCCACATTGGTGCTGTGCAGTACATGGGCAGTGGGGGTGTGCAGTGTTCCACATGGTTATGGGTGCCTGGGTAGGCAGATCGTTTGGGCGTGACCACTGTGGGTGGTCACATGCCATCACAGGGGCATGGCCCATGGCTGCATGCCATGCACATTGGGTGGGCTGCGAGGGTCTGGCCAGTTACACATACTGGCTCTGCTCCCTTGTCCTAGGTGGAAAATGCTGGAAAGCCCTGGAGCAAAACATCCAAGAGCTCCTACAAGTGACCCGAGCAACTCTGGAGCTGCTCCAAGGTATGGAGCGTGGCAACCGGTGGAGGCACAGGTGGTGCCACAGGGACTGGAGAGAAGATAGGGGCCACCAGTAGGGCCTGCGGTGCACATGCTGTGCATCCCCCCTCAACTGTCCCTCACACCCCTTTGTCCCACTCCTTGATGTTCCCCCTTGCCCCATGCCCACCGCCACCTGGATTGTGGCCCTTCCCCCCCACTTTGTACATAGTTCTGTTGGTGTTGTTGTTTGTACAGTTTCCATTTTAATTATAATAATGTTTTATATGTCAACTGTGGTGGTCTCTGATTTGCAGCGGGCGTTATGGTGCTTCGCTGCTCTGGTGTGCATGGCATCTGGGGTGGTGCAGACCTGGGCATGTGTGTGTCTGGCAGGGCCCCACTACTGGTGTGGGTGGGGGCCACGGTCCCTGTCTGTGGTATGTGTGTTGTTCTCTGTGCACTGGATGCCTGTGTGCAGTAGTCCCTGGTACATGCGCTGTGTCCCTGCTGCCCCTGTCAGTCTGTACTTGGCCCGTGTGGCTGAGCCCCTTACATGTCTGTGGTACACACGGTCTGCTGGCATGTCATTGGTGGCTGTCCATGCCAGCCACCCTCTGGGCACAGCTCATTGGCAGCTGGTGTCCTGTCACCAGATTTATTGCACGTCTGCCTCAGGTGACACTGTGGGCTATGCTGTTGTTGTCCCCCCCCTCCATGCTGTCGCTGGTGTCTGTAGTGGTGTCTGTGGTCTACTGTCTGTCACTTGTGCTCCAGCTGCATGCTAGTGGTGAGCAGCTTCATGGTGTATGCACCAGATGGCTAGATCACCATTGCTACGGTGGGATGCAGGTCGTGGGTACATGGCATCATTGGACACACACCAGTGGCATCTGTTGCCCCACTATTTGTGGCCTTGTGTTAGGGTACCCTTGGGACAGGATGGGGGATTTGTCCATGCCCTGTGTTGCATCCTGTGTGGCGCATGCCTCCTTGCACTACGGTGGGCAGCTGTGCTATCTGTTGGAGCCAGTGCTGGGGCAGGGTGTGTGCATGGGTGGGTGTGTGGGGTGCTGTTCTGCTGGTGGCGGCATCCAGGGCAGATCTTGTCACATGCAGGCTCCCTTGGGTACTGACGCAGGGTCGACCTCTTCGCTGTGCCAGAGAGGGGGCCATGCAGGGGGGCATTGTGTATGCTGTTGTTGCATCAGTGGCTGGTGTTGCCCACTGTGGGGAGATCACAGTGGGGCTGTCATGCATAGCACCATGGTGCACAGGGTTGCAGTGTCACAGCATTTGGTGCAATGCACTGTTGGGCAGTGCTTCTTGGCCGGGTGTCTTGGGATCACTGTACAGGGGTGATCAGCATTGGTGGGGTGTGGTGGCACTGGTGGTCCAGCCCTCTTTGTGTTGTGGTCACTGCTTGCCAGGGGAGTGTGCTGGGGCACTGTGCCTCTGCTGTAGATTCAGTGCTGGGGTTCATGGGCTGGTGGTCCATCCAGCTCACCTCTGGTTGTGCAGTTCATGGGGTGCCTGGGAGAGGGGTGGGTCTGTCTGGCCTGCTGCACAATCCTCCACCCATGGCTTCCATGGGTAGTGCACCACTGCTTCCTGTCCCTGTCCCTGCACATCACTGGTTGTGCTGCTGTGCATTGGCCCTGCTCCACTGCACGTCCCTGGTTGCACCATGGCACATGTGGCATGATATTCTGCTATGTTGCACAAGCACACCTTGGCCTGCACTTGGTTTGAATATCACACACATTGTGCAGTGTCACACTGCCCTTGTGCCTGCTCCTGCTATTGTGCATCTTTTTGGCGCAGTCTGAATATCCCACCTACTGTGTTTCTCTATGCAGTTCTCCAGCAAAAAGAGGGTATGCGCTTCTGTTACTGTTACAGTTACTGTTTTGCCTTGCGTTTATGTACCTGTTAGTGTTACTGTTCCCGTGTGCACCACCATGTGTGTTACCCTTTGCATTGTCATTTGCCCTTGCATCTTCGTTACTGTTACCATTTGCATTTCCACCGTGTGTTTGCATTGCTGTTCCTGTTACTATGTCACAAGACATCATGTGGCGGGAACGTGGAGCCCAAAGGGCCCCGCACTTCTGCCGCCACATTACATTCAGTATTTCTTGTCATCATTCTCAAAAGAAGGGAAATTAGAGGCAAAAAACTCCATTTAATGCATCAGTTAGGGTTGTTCCACAGCGACAAAAGTAAGGAAATTCGGTGTTAGGGTTGAACCCCCCCGGACTCCTCCAGCCTGCCCCCACAACTGGCATTGGGGTGCACGTTGCGGTCATCGGTCCTAACTCTTGCCCCATTCTCCTATACCTCTGCTTCTTTACACACGTGATGGGGTGAGAGTTAGGGATGACGACCACAATGCACACCCTGATGCCAGTTGGGGGGGGCTGGAGGTGTCCGGGGGGGGGGTTTCAACCCTAACACCAAATTTCTTTACTTTTGTCACTGTGGAACAACCTTAACTGATGCATTAAACTGAGTTTTTTACCATATATATATATATATATATATATATATATATCCCACTAAACTGCAAGCAAGAGGCAGAAAAAAAAACAAGGCTCAGTCAGTTAATGCTTGTATTTAAAAAATGTTCTCCATCTGAAAAACAATAACTGTAGAGAATGGCCTTCAACCAAGGCTCATAAAGAGCTAGGAATGTATGTTGCACATTGATCTTGTTTCTGGACCTCATTCATACTTCAGCAGATTAAATTCACAGCCTTTGGATCAACATCACTGAGCCAGCTGAGCACACTATGCGTGTTTATTTTGTAACTCACAGAAATTCACTCATCTCTTCAGAGGGTGAGGTTGTGGTGAAAGTCTGTGGAATCAAAGACAGGCACATCAAAAATATATAGTTTAGGGAAGCTTATACAATACCAATAGCTTTCCTTTTCATACTTTTTAATCAAAATGTTATGCCCTTATAAAGCTCAGCTGTTTATCTAGTTGTCATCTGTCAATGTACTGGCATATACAGTAATCCTATATAAACTGCTAAATTGCAGGGTGAGATACCACTAGAGCAGGGAGCAGAGAACCTGCTGTCTTCTGTTACTTACTATATGGAAATTCTTGAAGGTGCATACTTACAGCACATCTATATTGAAATTAGCTACAGGCTACAACTATGCTTGTCAATGTCTTTATGCTGTTCCTATCAGTATATCCTTTACAGAACTTCATTTTATCATTTTTATGAGAAAACATAGAGACTCAGCTGAATGATACTACTGTATTTCACCATTTTACAGACATGGCTTCCATTAGAAACTCTTAAGTGAGGTTGTGGCTTCTAAATAAGGGCTGCTACAAATTGGGTAGCCTTAATCAAAATGCTTGCAACATAAATTGAACATTTCCTGCCCCTGTTTGGCTAAATAAGTTGAGAACCACATGTCAACCTTCAGATACATTATGCATACAGTAGATAGGAGCAAGTTCAGGTGGTGGAATTTTTAATTTGGGAAAAACACATATACTATTTGTGACCCACTACATTCATTACTGATTGCCATCAGACTCACGACCACCACTTTTAGTTATTGAAAACCTTTAACACAGCTCTGAAATGTCAAATCCCATACATTTAAGAAAACAATAAACACACTCAATTCGACATATGTTCCTCTCTTGATACCCTCCTTTTCACACACAAGCAAATAATAAAAATGAAGTACTACCCAGTATTCACAGTTTCAATTATTGGTGTTTCTTTGTTGACAATGAAAATTCCCCCTCCTAATCTTTCTAGCTTGCCAGAGCAATATCTGCTGCTTACCCTGCCACTGATAAAATTGAGACATTGGGCCCAATTTTCAAAAGATTGGGACTGGTTCAAGGGGCTTGCAACAAGGATAAATGGTGCAAAGGGCTCCTCACACCACACTTTGCACCAGTGTCAATTTTGTAAAGCACCTTGCATCACTGGAGGGACCACCTGCACCAACCAGGCTTGTGTGCCATGTTGAAAGGGGTTTGTGCCACATTGGGGCTGCTGCATCCCAAAATTTGGGATTTTGAAAGCCCCACCATGGCTGCAAATCATGGCCGTGATTAGACCAGCCAAGCACTGGTCTAATAGCCTGTGGCAAAAGTCGGGACTGTGCCAGGAGGGAAAGAACCATGTAATTGGCCTTGGACAATGCCAAGGATCCTATCAGAGTACCCTATTGGGTGTTGTGTGACACAGAATGCTGTTCCAGGGAGAATGTTGGCATTGAACAGCTGTGCAACAATCTCACAGACCTATAGTACTTCTTAGTGAGCAGGTACCAACCCTGTCCCAGACCTCCTGGTGTGATCAGCCCTGCTTGCAGTCTCATACTGTAGCTGTCAAAGTCCCCAACAAACAGGGACTGTCCCAGACTACACAGCTTGCAGAGAAGCTTCATGACATACATGGGCCCATGGGCTGCTTTATGTACCCCTGCTGCACAACCCACCATCTACTGGCAAATCACATTTACAGGTGGTGCAGTAGCACTGGCAGGTTGGTGGGCACCACTATAGAAAGGTGTCATATATGAGTCTGGATGAAGGACTGACAAGGGATCTGCAACCATTGGTACAGAAGTGGGGAAGCTCCCTATCAGCCATCATGCCCTGTCATGTTGGAACACTGTCAGTGACATGTTGGGAGGGTGGGTGCTTACTGTACAGTGCCATGTATTTAATGGTGACAGTCCCTGAGAGGAATGTGGGCATTGTACAGTAAGCACCCTCCCATCCAGCATATCACTGACAGTATTCCAATGTGGCAGGGCACAATAGCATAGATGGAGCTTCCCCCACTCATATACCTATGGTGGCAGGACCCTGATCAGTCCTTCATGCAGCCTCATGTACAGCACCTGCTTATAGGGGTGCCCACCAACATGTTAGTGTTACTGTGGTACCTGTAAATTAGATTTTTCAGCACATGGCAGCCTGTACAATAGAGGCATATTGCTCTGCCCATTGGTCATGTATGTCACAAAGCTGCACCACATACTGTACAGCCCAGGACAGTCCCCACTTCTCAGGGACATTGACAGCTATGGGATTGCCAGCAGGGCTGATCACAGCAGGTAGTCTGGGACAGGTTCAGTGCCTGCCTGCTAAGAAGTACCTGATCTGTGGGTCTCTTAGACTGTTGTACACCTGCCCATTGCCACCATTTCCCCTCGTACAGCATTCCATGTCACACAGCACCCAATAGGGCACACCCACAGAACCCTTGGCAATGTCCAAGGCAAGTTGCAGGGTTCCTTCCCACCATTACTGCAGTTCAGGTGCTGGCTGTGCACCAGGCAGGGGCTTGATGGCACACTCTGTCAAACCCCTCCAGTGTGCCTCCTGTTTTGGCACAGCATCTCACCTGTGGAAGATCTGGGGACTTTAGTGCAGGGACCCCATGTTGTATGAAAATCCAGTGCTGGCATATGGTCAGCCCAGTGGCACTGAGGGGTGAGGTGCTAGATGCCACACCTCATGACAGTGACCCATGTTTGGGAATGAGCATGGGCTGCTGTCAGTCAGCAGGGGAGGAGATGGATCGAGCATCCAACTGACTGCCCTCCATCTCTGGGGAAGGAGGATCAGTGGCCAGTGCACATCTGATCCCTAGCAGAGGCTGGGGCTTGGAGACACAGAGCCACAACAACATGGGGTGGGAGCATGAGAGATGCTTGATGTAGGCATGCATGGGAGCATGCCCAACCCTTTCATAGGCTTCATTGCATGTTGTGAACCCACAAGGGGGCAAGGAAAACAGGGAAAAGGAGGGGCACTGCTGTGGATAAAGGAGAACAGCTCAAAGACCCTGTGTCCGTCTAGACACAGTACTGGCCACACTAGATCTGGTCTCTGGTGGGGGTTGGGGAACCCCATCAGCCACACCAGGGGGGAGAGCCCTGGGGGTAAGTGCCAGTGCTGGCTGGTGGATGCCGAGGATGGGGCTGGGGGCACCTTCCAGATGGGGGAGTGCACTAAAAAAAAAAGAAAAAAAATTCAATGCAGGATCCCTGGAACAACCAGAGTTTGCTGCAGGCACATGTTTGGCACAACTTGTATGGTTCTAGTGGCCCCTTTAAAAATCAGGCCCCTTGGCTCTTTGTAAGTCCTTCTGTTGTATGTGAGGAGGTGAACATTCCAACAGATGAATTATGCTGAAGTGTCACATTCAGAGTCAGATACTTTTATTTGTTCTACTATTTTTCAAGTCATTATAAAACCATTTAGTCATAAATACACATTACTCCTACAATGAAAATATATTATAGAGTATGATTTTTCCATATAGGTATTCAGATTTCATGTCATAATATAGAATTACAGGCAAAGTTCATAGATATTTAAAATTCCTTTGCATTTAGGAAGTTTTGTTACTTTTCATTTGTATTGAACATGTTACCAGAGTTTTTACATACAGTATCATTATACAGTTCAAATGCTCATGAATTTCATATGGTTTTTGTTTCAGTTTGTGCAATAGAATGCAATGCATACAATCTTTTTGGTTTTCCTTAAAGTTCAAGTACATCGGGTACATTAATATTCCTAAGTAGCAAATTTGATAATCAACGTAAAAATGTTTTAAAATTAATTGCAAAGATAAGATAGAAAAGAACAAGATAAACAGTATACCTATGTTGGCCAATTTCAAAGAAATGCTTAAGCTTACAACTTAGATATGTTCCATTTGGACCAGATCTTTAAAAAAAAAATTGCATTCAAACCATAAGTTTAAACAGCATGTAAACAGGATGCCAGTGCCTGGGAATAAGTCCGGTGTAATATGCCTTGTAGTCACAGAAAATATCATAATAATGTATACCACATGTGTTTTTTATTTTATAAAGGTATTGCCTCCATGGAACAGATCATTCATAATGTTTACACAGTTCTAACAGAAATGTTGAGCTTGATCATCTTTATGCAATATTCTTGAATAAACCTCTTCTAGATATTTAACCATATCTCTGGCAACAAAGTCCATTGGAAGGTTCATTAAAATGCTTAAGAATTCTTCCTCAGTGTGTACTCTGGTTGAAAGATACTGTCCAATAAGTGTATCTCTCATAAGTTTGTACTTTGGACAGTATAGGAGTATGTGAGCAAGGGTTTCCAACTCGTTTTTGCTTAAGTCCTTAAAAATTGATTTTTGTTGAAAAAATATGTTGTAGGAATTATAAGGGGTATAACTCTGGGTGAAATTTTATAAAGATGGCTCTATTTCTTTTGTCTGTGAAATGGAGTAGAAATGGTTCCAAAATGTTTCTTTTTTGTGAGCATATTTTATAGAGGTTTAGTTTAGTTTATTCTTTGTTAACTGGGTAAAGAAACTGGACCAAAGGTCCCTTTTCAGGCCCAACCTGGACAAATAACAACAACAAATAATAACTGAACAACACAGCAACAAAATGACAAGAACAAGAAGATAATGCATACTATAAATTACATTTACAACCAGAGTTTTGTAATAGGTGGTCCTTTAGCCTTATTTTAAAATTAGTGACTGACAAGACTTTACTGATATTAATAGGAAGGGCATTCCAATACATAAGGGCAGAAATTGAAAAAGCTAGGTAACTAGCCTTTGATCTAAACTTGGGTACTACAAACTGTGGGCCACTTGCTGATCTTAGTCCAGGCAATAATTCTCTTCAATTAACCAGATTAGTCAGGGGAAAAATAAATGTATAAGATATACATGTAAATAATAAACAACCCACAGAAGACTCTATCCTACAGCTGGGAGATAGCCATCCCAGCTGTGAATAGAGAGAACAGTGATGCATTTGCGGAGGGGCTCCTAAAGAAAATCT
Source organism: Neoceratodus forsteri (assembly GCA_016271365.2). Taxonomy (NCBI): domain Eukaryota; kingdom Metazoa; phylum Chordata; order Ceratodontiformes; family Ceratodontidae; genus Neoceratodus; species Neoceratodus forsteri. Next base: position 289,122,976 of record CM057454.1, read on the forward strand.
ACAAATATTATTATACGCACAGTTAAGGCCTTCAAATCCTTAGCCTCAATATTAAAATAAAAACAAGATTCATAATCAAAATGAGGAAGCAAAGATCCAATAGCAATAGCAGGCCTGAACTCAATAGAAAAATAAGACTTACATTTATAGAGCAGAATCAGTTTTTGATTTATCTTCCTGATAGTTGATTGAACCTGGGGAGAAAATTGTAGGGAAGAATCCAAAATTATACCAAGATATTTAAATTGAGATACTTGATCAAGCAAAACACCTTGAGAATAGGGATGCAGCGAATTTAAATTCCACCAGTGAAGTGACCAAATATACCTGCCAGAGCAATTTACAAAAGTTTTCTGCCTAAGGTTGAATTTTGCCTAGGCAAACTTTTTCCTTCTGCAGGTGAAATTCTGTCTTCCGCAGTAGAATTTCACCTTCTACGGATGAAATGCTGCCTTCTGCGGGTGAAATTTCAACACAGAAGGTGGAATTGTGCCACAGAAGATGGAATTTCATCCCAGAATGTGAAATTTCGCCACTCTGCCAGGTAAAAGTTTGCTGCTCCACCAAGTGAAATTTCACATTTTGCTCAGCAAAATTGGTGGAATTTCGCAGATCACTTAGCAAAGCAAATTTCGCTCACTTAGTCCATCCCAACCTAAGAATCATGCAAATCTAATTTTTAACTATTCACTAGCATTGCCGGCATTCCAAATAACATGACCTTAGTTTAAGATCATTTTAACAACATGGAATTAAGAGTCAACCATGAATAAACCTCCCCAAAGTCAAGAACCAAAGTTGAAGACATTTCAGCCACAGAGCTAGACTAGGCATAAATTATCAAATCATCAACATTCATTAAAAAGTCACTGAATTTGAAAACTTAGGGCAGCTGCTTTACAAAAATGGAAAACAACAACGGGTCTAAAATAGACCCTTGGGGCACCCGACAACAAATGGGAATCACATTAGAAATAACCTGACCCACCTGAACATATTGGTGCCAATTCCTCAAATAATTACTAACCCAGAGAATCACATCTGCTGAAAACCCAAAATGGTTTAACTTTGAGGAAATGCGGTCATAATCAATCAGGTAAAATGCCTTGGTTAGGTCCACAAACACTGCCCCCGTCATACAACCTTTATCAAAGCCACGAAGGACGGTGTCCATGAACCCAACCAAGGTAGTTCCCATACCATGTAACCTACAAAATCCATGTTGCTGTGATGCCAACAATCTATTAGTTTCAAGATACTCATTGATCTGTCCAGCCACCAATTTCTCAAGCAATTTACTTAGAGGGTTTAAAATGGAGATAGGACAAAAATCGTCTAATGAGATAGCATTACTTTTTTTTGAAACTGGGACCACTTTAGCCATTTTCCACAAACAAGGAAATACACAAGTGATAAGAGATAGATTAAACATATAGAACAAAGGTCTAGTGATGTAAGGGATGGCTAGCTTAACAAAGCAACCATCTAACCCACCCACACAACCACTAGCTCAATCAGGAATACCCTTTAGGGGTTTTAACACCTCACTTTGGGTAATTTCAGAGAAAGAAAAAACTAGTTTCATCAAGTAAAGATTGATTCAAATTTGCTTTAACATCAGCAGAACAAAAAGAGACATTTCTATAGCTAGATAGATCGGTGTATTTGCTTTTGAGCAAGTTCATAAAAGTAAGCAGCTCAACAGCTTCCACATTGTCAATAATTAATTTCTGAATATCTACTTTGGGCCTAGGAGATACAAGTGAATTAACATTATCCCAAAATGTTTTTTGGTCAGTCTAGCTGGACTCAAAATGTTCCCTATAAAAGACTTTTTTTGCTTTCCTCACCTCTAAGGATACCAAAATCCTCAATCTATGATATAAATTCATAGAAACAACACTAGGGGACTTCTTAAACTTAGACCAGGCCATATCACATTCCCTAATCATTTTTTTTTTTATATTTGGGGAAAACCATCCAATGGGAAAGCCTCTACAGTGAAGAGTACATAAAGGGAAGAAAGCATCCAGGATGGGGAGAAGTTGATTATTGAAATAATCTAAAGCAACATCCACATCTGGGATGCATTCCAAAAAAGACCAATCAGTAGCATCCAAAGTAGAATACAGCAAAGAAAGATTCAGCCTTTTAGAAGATCTAGCCTGTGTCAAACATTGTTGGGGGGGGGGGGGTTCAAATGGCAAAAATGAAGCACACAATAAGCTACCATACGGTCACTGACAGAATCTGCCAGAACACCAGAATTAGCAACCTTACCCATCTGATTAGTCAAAACCCAGTTGAGTATGGAATGATTCAGTGTATAGGGCTTCAAATGGGTAGGTTCCCCAATACACTGAGTCAGCCCATAAGTAAAAAGAAAAGATTCATGATTTAAAGTATCCTTAGCTAACCAATTATGATTCATATCTCCATCAAGAACATCACTTTGCTTAAAATACTTGGCACCACATTTCATAAAATGCTGCAAACCTTCCTGACCACACCGGGGAGGATTATATACACATCCCACAATAATTGTTTTTTTCCCCTCCAAGAATAAGCTGCAACAACAGCCAATCTGAGTCGTAGCAATATTCAAGGCTTGAGTCAAGTAGGGTAACCTGTAAATTATCCTTAAAGTAAACCAAGACACAGCCACCCTTCTTACTCTTCCTATAAGCCCTAACTAATCTGTAGCCCACTATGCTACATACATTATCAGATTCCCTATCTTTTAACCATGTTTCCAAAAGTGCAATAACATCAGGCTTATAAACATCAACTAAATGTTAAATTTCAGCAAGTTTGGGAATCAGACTTCAAACATATAAATGAATAATCTTAAATCCATGACCACCAATGAGAGATGAGGAAGAAGAAAAGCCCAATGAAGAAAACTTTATATTAGATACATCTGGTCCAGGATTAAGCTCAATATCTCCTGCTATCAATAGTAGATGTGTAACTTGCAGAATATAACACAGATGTCGTATGGAAGATTTCATAAAATACACAGACCCCCTGAAACCCCAAAAACCACACAGTCTCAATTCCACAGCATTTAACAACAGTAACTTCCACAAGTCAATGGATACACCATTAACCACCATACAATTTGAAAACTGAAAATTAGATTTATCTTGTCTATCCCCACCTACCATACATGTATCCCAGGCAGAAACAAGGTCAGCAACAATTAGACCAGCCCCCAGCATGCATCCCCACATAAACAAAAAGTTCACATCCCTCATCTTCAATTCAATATAGTACCCTTTATAACATCACTCCCATTCCCGGCCTCTCTCTGACTCCCCTGCACTTACTCACACTTAGCCACATGACCACCAATTAAATGCCACCATGTTTAGTGGGTCACAGTTTTAAATACCTCAACTGCAGCTGAGAGGCCGCCACAACCAATCAGGGGGAGGGGGTGTGGCTAATGAACTGAGTATAGAGAGAACCAGAATCCCTTAAGAACAGCTAGCAACTGGGACACAAACAGCAATAACAGCAAAATAAAATGGCAATATGGGCAAGTATTCATGGCAATTTCAGCAGTTCAACATGTGAAGTCTCACACTCAGAATTGTAAGCATCAGCCAGTCTCATTTAAAATATTTGAGCACACTCCCACAAATGAATTCAGTGTAGGCACTAATAGCAGCTCGATTTAAAAAGTCAGCAGATCACAATATTCCCCACCAGACATTCATTCAGGATACTGTTCAAACATATAGTTATGGCATATGAAAGTTCACTCACGGAAGGCAACATTTTGCCTGCGGAAGGCAAAATGTCACCTGCATTAGACGAAATTTCACCTAGGCAAAATTCCACCTAATGTGGAAAATTTAATGACTTACTCCATGTGGTGAAATTGGCCACTTCGCTGCCACTTCACTGGCGGAAATTAAATTTGCTACATCTCTAATCACCATTGCACTATATTAATCACTACCTCATGTCCTGATTGTTGATATCCTTAAGATTACCCAGCTTGAACACTTGTCATGGAGTCTGGTTTTAGCCTGTTAGAGATCAGCCATAGTCCACATACCGCGAGACCAGTTGCTAGCTGGTGAGACATGCCTGGCTACAGTATTCTGCTGTGGAGGGCACTGTGAAACTTGCAACTAAGGTGTTTATTAGGGACAGGGAGTGAACCAGGAGAATTGTGGGATTTGTAGTCCTGTGACACAGTAAATGGACTACAGGTATCTGTCTCTGGCACCACAGTGCCGAACTAAGGGCAAAACAGCAGGGGCATATTGTTTGTGGTTACCAGCCCTTTTAAGGCTTGGAAAACACTAACTGGGCAGAGTTTTATTGGTTTGTGGATTTTTGAGTGGGACAGCACTACACCATGAGGTCACATAACCCAGAAGAGTCTTCCAGTGTGTGACAGGATAAATTGAATGGTGGGTGCTGAGTGGGTCTTGCGCATGATCACTACACGTGGAGATGCATGATGAGACATGTGCATCTGTGCATGCTAAGAGGGAGGGAATGATTAAGGACCAAACAAGTTACAGCTGGGTAAGCCCATAGCAAAACCAAGATACACAGTGGTCTTGGGTTCATAACTGTAAAACTAAAGCAATGGATACAAACATTGTGAAATTAGAGGATGGCACAATAGGACTGAGATGCCTAATGTGTATAATGATTAGTACAGACATAGCTAACGAAATGTTAGTCTATACATGTGAGCATTGCTATCGAATTAAGGAATTGCAGGGGAAGCTGGCGGAGGTTGAGAGGGAGCTAAATGTATGCCTGCAGAAACTATAACTAAATGAAGATGTAAATGGTACTAAGGTAGAACAAAATTATAAAGAAACAAAATATAATGATTCAAGAAAGAGAAGGAGATCAAGAAGCAGAATGGGTTACAGTGGAAAGAAAAGCTAAAAAGAAAAAGAAAACAAGAAGACGAGCTACGTGATTTTCAGTGGAATGTTCAAATAACTTTGAGCCTTTGATCATGTTAGATGCAGACTGTGTTGTGGGGAGAATGGACATAAAACAGAAATTGACACCAGTAATTAAATAATAACTAATTTGAGGAATCTGATAAGTGCACCAAATACACCCTGTGATACAAATTTGGGCACCAGGAATCTACATTTAGAAGAGAAAAAGGAAGATCACATAAGTAGAGATATTAATTGTTTAATTGTTTAATTAGTATTTTGGAAAGATATGGTAAACATAGTGAGTAAATGTGTCTTGAACCAAATAAGTATGAGGAGCCAAGTAGGAAGTGGGGAGGAGAGGGAGAATGATGATAGAAAACTCGGTGGGGAACATTATAAAAGTTTGATAGCAGAACAAGTTAATAGAAGTACAAACACTGGTTTAGGGGAAACTAGTAGGATGAGGAAAGATAGAGTGATAGATGTCTGTGGGGAACAAATGGAACAGGAAAAGACTGAAAAGAACATTTATATATTAAGAGATTCTATACTGAAATAAACTGATAGATATACATTTAGGGGTAATAAAGAAAATATAACTACAAGTTATTTCTTGGGTCAAAAATAAGGGATGTAAAAGGAATGTTAGGAGTCGTAAATAAAGAAAGAAGCAGAAAAAGCTCATTGTAAGGTATATCTTTCAGAAGTTTTGCCTGTACCAAGAGAAAGTAGTTTTAACAACATAAAATTAAAAAAATTGAATAACTGGCTCAGACAGTGGACATTACAGAATAATCAGGGATGCATAAAGCACTGGGAGAACTACGTTCATGAACCATCATATTTTTGTAGAGATGGACTACATCTAAGTAAGAAGGGTAGTAGAAAACTAGGGATGGCTATAAAGCTAGTGGTGGAGAGTAATTTAAATTGAAAAACATGGGGGGGCACCCAAATAATATAAAAGAGATGTGATACATGATCGAAAACAAGTTAAAAAAAAGAAATACAGGAATGTCTATATGGTCATTTAATGCTAGAAGCTTAAATATTGATAAAAAGGTGGAATTGGAAGCAAAATTAGTTAGTGAAAGTATTGATATGTGTATGGAGATGGAAACTTGGTGGGACCCAGAAATTAAAAGGAATATCAATATTGAGGGTATAAGCTATACTCCAAAGCAAGAAAGAACAAAAAAGGGAGAGGTGTGGCTATTTATATTAGAGAGGAAATTCAAAGTAGTTTATGTAATAAAACGGACAATGAGGGAATTGAATCATTATGGATTCAACTAGTAGGGGGTGTGAATAAGAACATTCTATTTGGTTTATATTACAGGCCACCTAATAGTAGTAACGAAATAAATACAATAATAAGAAATTAAATTGAAAGATGACCATGGAGGGAGAAGTTGTTATTACATGAGACTTTAATTACCCTGATATAAACTTGGAAAATTATAAAAGTAAAAATGCAAATAGTGGGAAATTTGTACAGATGTTAGATATGATATGTTTGGAACAGCTAATATATAAACAGACTAGAGGGGAAACTGCGCTGGATCTATTATTAACAAATAGAATAGACATTATAAATAAGATAAAAATAAGAGAGCAGTTGGGAAATAGTGATCATGCCATCATAGCTTTCAATGTAAAACAGCAAGTTACATGTATTAAAGGAAAGACAGTTAGAAAGAACTATTATAGGGCAGACTTTCAAAGAATTAAAAAACAATTAATAAAATGGAATTGGAAACAGAGTTTTGGAGGTAAAAATATAGGGTGAATGTGGGAGGGATTAAAAAACAAATTATTAACCCTGGAAAAAAATATGTACCAGATAGAAAACTGTACAATAGAAGAGGAAAACAAAGCATTATTGTGCACCAATAAGGTGATAAAATTATGCTTAAGGAAACAAAAAACATTTAAAAGGTTGAAATTATTGGGGACAGAGGAGGCTATATCACACTATAGAAATTGTTTAAAAATGTGAAAAACACTATAAAAAGAGAAAGAAGAAGGATAGAGGCTAAACTGCCATACAGGAAGGATAATGGTAAAAGCTTTTATAAATATATGAACCAAAATAGGAAAGACAAACAAGGTGTAGGGCCATTGAATATCGAGGGTAAAGAAATCAAGAATTCAGAGAAAATGGCAAATGCCTTAAATGAATTTTTTGGAATAGTATTTGAAAGGGATGGGGAGATGAAAGATGTTAATGTGACTAAAAACCATCAGATAATGAACCTGTCAACGTCAAGGGAAGAAATAGAAAATGTAATAAACAAAGTAAAATCTTATGAATCTGCAGGACCAGACCTCTTTCACCCAAGATATATTAAGGAGATAACGCCATTAATATAAATATATAATATAATATTAAAAATGTGAAAAACACTATAAAAAGAAAAAGAAGAAGGATAGAGAATAGACATAATATAATGTAATATATGGATCATGAAAATAATAGTACTGAATTTGGTTCAAAAACTGCCTTGTAATACGTAGCAGTTCTCCTTAACAGAACACTTCAACCCCAATAATACTACACTTCACTGCCAATAATACTATCATTCCAACGAACAATAGTATTATCAGTCCTGCACAAAAGCGCAAGTGCACACTGCCACCTCACGCTCAGCACTAGCCAGCTTCTTCACCACTCAGTTTGAACAATTTATCAGGCTGCCACTCATGATTGGCTGCTTACAGTTGGTGGGTGGGCTTAACATTTCCAAAAACATGGTGGCGTTCTCTCACTTAGCGAGAGCATATCTCATCTTCACTCTTTCCCTGGTATTTTCAACGTTTCAATGGACAACTTATCTAATTGCTCTTCCCTTCAGTTAACATGAAAACAGCTACCCTGTAGGGCTGTCCACCAAACTAAATCACCGGACTGCAGGACGAAGCAGAGAGGGGTGGGGAACGAGGGACCGTTCTTTGACACTGAGTGAGCGAGTCATCAGACTAGCGATGGCCCATCCACCTCATACATAACTCGCCACAAAAAGCTGCACAATTTTAAACTCGGATCCCTATATTACAAACAATAACAAATAGGTGAGAGTATATTACTCGGGAGTAATACCATTTCAAGGTTCTGGGGACAAGGGAACCTATCGAGCTTCGCTCTCGATGTTCCTTTGTCCCCAGAACCTCTCGATGGTATTACTCCCTTGTAATATACTCTCACCTATCTATTATTCTGTTTATAATAAATCCAGTGCTGCACCTTTATATTAATGCATTTTGGAACCTGCTTGCTGATAGAGTAAATCCTGAGTTTCCCTTTCTGTTTCTAGCCTTGCTCTTACAACTTTCAGCCTACAGCTACTTTCTTCCCAGTTTCTGCTAAATCTCCGCCATTGTGCTGCTCCTCCTTGCCACAAATCTATAGTTGCTGTTTTTTCCTGCCCTGCACCCTCCTGCTACTCTCAGTTAGCTATTCTCTGCTCCCTGTAACACCACTCCCTCATGTAATTCTAATCACCTTTGTCTACACCTCCCCTATCTATTGTTCTCCCCAACACCCCCTCCCATCTGTACTCTGCATCTCCTCTGCCTTTGTCTACCTGTAATCACCCCCCAACTGAAGAACTGCCACCAGACGTCCGCTCTACTATCTCAAAGTCTATAATTCCCTGTGTTTTCTCCCTCTTCCTCCCCAGAGTCCTGCCCCTGAAGCAGCGCACCACAGCCAAAAGGCAGCATCACCGGCTGAATCCACGGCCACTGCCCAACCATTCTCCTGCTTCTCCAGCTGCCCCTGTGGTTCTCCTCATTGGATCACTACGCCAGGTATTGCCGCCAGCAGGTCTAATGGAGCTGACGCTTCCAATTGGTACTGTAATTTTCAGGTGAATCCTGATTGGACGGCCTCCTCTCAGTTTAACCACTGACTGGAGTGACTTTTGTATTGACTTTTGCATAGGACTTTGGGCACCTTAGCTTGCTCTGTCTGCCACTAAAGCAGTGCTATTTTTCTCCTGCCCACCCACCCCCTCCTAGGCCTCCTTCAAATACACTATTACTCCTCCCACTCAGTTCTCTGCCACTCCTCTTCTCTGCAACCCTGCCCATCTGAGTAATTCACCAAAAGCAGGCACTGCCCCTTAAAGTCAAATGGTACCCTATCTCACTGGCTGCACCACCTACAGATCGTATACACACAGGGTGACTCTGCACGCAGCAGTCCCTGGAACATACGCATTATCTCCAGAGAATGGGCATTGCCCAGGATCCAATCCCAATCTTAGTCATAAAGTATATGCACCCCACTCAACCCAGTGAGCTGTTAAATGTGCACCAAGACAAAAAAAATAAATAAATAAACTCCCACTGTCTGAACCGCACTCAAACTCCCATAGTGCACCCACACCAACCAGCAATGCAACCAAGTGCAGTCTGGCTAGTAACATCTCTCATGGCCTTCCTACTACTTCCTACTACCTTGCTGCATGCCAGCTGTAATACAGCTCTGGGACCATTTCCTATATACAGGGATGGGATCCCTAATGCCACAACAGGGCCTGGCATCCCAATGACCAAAGCCCCCCTTGATGTTAGGGTCACTGTGTCCACAAACCGCTGAACACCACTACCCTATCCCGCCACCTACTACACTAACAAGCCTCTTTGCCTACAATACTAGTAACCAACCCCAGTCTCAACGCCTTCCACCTCACTCATTCAAACAACTGAAACTCCTTGCGATCAGAGTAGCCTGGCTACTTTTAATGCTCTCAGGTAGTATTCATCCTAACCCTGGCCCCAGTTATAATGCCTCAGGTCAAACCAGGAAAAGTCATCTGATCACCATTGCATCCCTTAATATCTGTAGTCTGCTGCCAAAACTGCTGCCAAAACTTGACCTGCTGCAAGCCTGGGTAGTGCAACACAACCCAGACATTCTGGCCTTAACTGAAACATGGCTTACTCCCAGGACCAAGGACAGCCAAGTCCAGCTCCATGGGTACACCCCCTTCCACAACGATTGGCTAGGAAAGAGGGGTGGTGGCTGCATAATCTATATAAAAGACTACCTGCAGGGGATAGCTCTCCCACATTTATGTACAGGAAAAAACATTCAGTTTCTGTCTGTGCGCTTAACCCTGGGCACCCAGGGCAAGGGCCTTACTCTCGTCTTAGCCTACTTACCCTCTAGGGAAGTAGCAGAGGGATTTAGAGTGCTGCATGAGCATCTAGCTGACATCCGCTCTAGTAGCAAAGTTGTAGTGCTGGGTGATTTCAAAATCAATTGGTTGTCTCAGGACTCTGCCACATATAAGGATGCGGTCTCCTCAATCAACTTCCTTCAGCTCATGGAACATCCTACCAGTACAAACTATGGATCAGGCACCAGTACCTTGTTAGACTGGGTACTAATTAACCACCCAGAATGTATCTCCAGCCTAAAAGTGCTCCCAGACTCCCTAAGTGACCATTCGCCCATCATCTTCACCTGGTCCAACAAGGCTCCTAAACCACCTGCAAAGTTGATAACATTCAGTATACTAAAAAAGGGCATTAGGGCTCTTTAAGCAACACCTCCTGCAACTGAGCTGGGCACCTATCCTAATAGCCAAAAATGTTGACACAGCACTGAGTAAATTTATAGCTAGCTGCAATACTGCTTGCAATATATTTGTCCCCTTGTCTAAAAGGAAAATCAGTGGCTCACAAAAAACTTGGATGACCCCTCACCTCCTTGCCCTGATGAGCTCCAGGGACCGCTTATGGTATAAGTACAAAAATGCTCTCTCTGACCAGGATATGCAAAACTACAAGGCTGCATAGAATAAAAGCACCGTCGCAATCCGTCAGGCTAAAGCTAACTTCCACAGACTCGAGCTTAACTTCACCTTGGGGGACAGCCACTGCTTCTGGTATAGCATTAATGCAATCATTGGGAAATGAGATACCTCAGCACCCACAATGCTGAGCCACAATGGATCCCTTACACAAGACCCCAGATCTATTGCAGACATCTTCAAGAAAGCCTTCACTGACCTCAGTGCAGTGCTCCCCCCCCAGTTTCCAAGACCAAGCCGGTACCAATCAGCCCAGCCCCCAAAGTTCCCCCACAACACTCCAAGCCCCCCATTACTATCTAAGGTGAGGTAAAAATATCTCTCAAAATCCTTGGGAAATCCAGGCACAGCTCCGAGGGCCTCGATCTAAAAATACTCTCTCTTACCCTTGATCAACTGCTAACCCCACTGACGTACATCATAAATCTGTCCCTCACCACAGGTACCTTCCAAAAACTCTGGAAAGCCGCAGTCATAACCCCAGTCCATAAAGCAGGCATTAAGTCTAACCATGCCAACTACTGCCCAATTTCAACCTACCACCTATCTCCAAAGCCCTCAAGCATATAGTCTACGATCAGCTGGTGAAACACCTTGACAAATGCCAACTACAATGCCAGCAGTAGCATGGCTTTCATCAACACCACAGCACTACCACAGCGCTTCTCAAGTTCTTGGGTTACATTCACAGCGCCTTTGACCAGGGCGCTTGGTGGGGCCAAACTTTATTGACCTCACCAAGGCCTTTGATATGGTCAACCACGACCTCCTCCTGGCCCAATTAGAGGTAATTGGGCTCTCCTCTGACTCACTGTGCTGGTTCCAGAGCTACCTCTCTGGACATGTTCAGCAGGTAAAAATATGCAATGTACTCTCTGCCCCCTTAAGGTGTCCATCAGAGTCCCCCAAGGATCCATCCTCAGCCCCCTCCTCTTTAGTCTCTTTCTAAATAACCTACCACTAACCCGTCAACAAAAAATCCTTCTCTATGCTGATGATGTGGTGATCTTCTCCAGTAATTCTGACCCTATTGCACTGGAGCAGCATCTTCAACAGGACTTTTACAATGTCGTAGACTGGTTTAACCAAGCTAAACTCCTAGTCAATCATAAAAAGATGAAGACCATGCTCTTTGCCCCTGTGCACAGCCACCACAGGGCTGAAACCCTGAACATCCAGAATCTACAAAAGATCGCCATTGAAATGGTCCCCAAATTCAAATACCTGGACCTCACCCTTGACAGCTCCCTCTCATATGCTGCACATATTGATCATGTGGCCACTACAGCTAACAGGAAGCTCGGCCTGCTATATAAGCACCAAAGCTCCCTCTCTGATAAAGCCCTCCAGCTTGCCATAACCAGCTCGATCTTCTCAACCATTGGTTATAGCCTTGCTATCTACAGTGCAGCTTCTGACAGCACCCTCAAGTGACTCACCACCACACTCAACAAAGTGTGCAGACTTGCACTTGGAGTCCCACACCTGACCCATACCTGCCACCTCTACCAGCAAATTGGTTGGCTAAACCTGAATGACAGGGCCCGCTATCAAACCTGTCTCCTTGCCAAAAAAGCAACTCTTGGCCTACTGCCTCCGGGGCCTGGATCCCTCATACACCAGACTGCACCAACAAGGACTAAAAGGACATCCAATAAGATCTCCATCAAGATCCCCTACTATTGCACCACCCAAGGTCAGCAATCCTTTGAATACCGGGCCCCACTATGGCTTACCTCACTCCCACCACAACTAGCCACTATTAGCAAAATCAATTAGTTCAAATATACACTTAGATCCCACCTGTCCAGCCAAGGGAAATGCACCTGCCCTACCTGACCAACCCACGTTGTTAAAAATTCTGACTACCCCTCCAATGCTCACTTACTGTTGCAATCACCTAATCTGATACTTCCTACTCCTACCCTCCTGCACCAACCCCTTTTCCCCCTGACCTCAGCCCCAGACCCACCTACCCTCTTTTCCCCAGGGATCTATGCCCCTACCTATCTCACAACCCCCTGTCCTTTCTCTCCCCCTCCCTTTCCTGACATGGTGACCCCAGCCAGTGGTTCCCACAAGCTGAACACCTCACCATTTCCCCCTTCACTCTTGAACCTCCTTCCCTCCTCCTCCTCCTCCTCCCCCTACTCTCTCGAGTTATTTCTGCTGCAGCTCTGACTTTGCCTGTTTGTTACGGCACAATCCCTATCCCATGTACTACATCAGTTGTTTAATGTTCATTGTAACCCTGTGTTTTACTATTGTTTAATGTTTATCATAATCCTGTGTTTTACTATTGTATGTTCACGTTTTCTTCCTGATACGGAACCTTTGTAAATGAGCTTGTAGCTCAAAGGTTGTAATCTGAGAAATCAATAAAATAAAATAAAAATAAATAAATAATATCTGAAGCTTTGGCATGGATATTTAATACATCTTTTAGAACAGGGGAAGTGCATGAGGATTGGAGGCAGGCTCTTGTGATGCCATTCTTTAAAAAAGGAAATAAATCGGTAATGTCTAACTACAGATCTGTAAGTTTGACTGCAATCCTGGGAGAAGTGGCTGAAAGTACATTGAATATTAGAATAGAAGAGAATTTGGAAATACTAGGATACATGGATGAAAAACAACATGGGTTTAAGAAGGACAGAACTTGTGGCACAAATCATTTGTGCTTTTATGAAAGCATAAATGAGAAATTAAATAATAATATACCCATAGATGTAATATTTATGGATTTTCAGGAAGCCTTTGATAAGGTGCCTCATGATAAATTAATTGAAAAAGTAGCAAAAACGGGGTTGGATAGTTGTCTTGTTATATGGATAAGGGATTGGTTAAGTGATAGAACCCAAAATGCGAGAATAACAGGAGAACTATTCAAATCTATTAAGGTGGAAAGTGGTGTCGCTCAGAGATCCGTACTGGGGCCTGTTTTATTTTCTCTATTTATCAGCGACTTGCATTGTGGTATTTCCAATCAGGTAGTTAAATTTGCAGATGATATTAAGTTGGGAGGACCAGTTAAATCAATGGAACAACAAAGTCTATTAAAAGTGGACTTAGAAATAATTGAAGCTTGGGCACAACTTAATAGAATGAAGTTCAGTATACATGAATCAGGAGTAATGCATCTAGGTAAAGTAAACAATAAAAATAGGAACATGCCGGATGGCAAAGATTTGAAGGAGGTAGAAGAAGAAAAAGACTGTGGGATACTGATTGATAATAAACTGAATTTCATTAAACAGCATACTCTGTCTCTATGAAAAGCTAACAATATGGTTAGGAATACAAAATGTATAGATTTATGAATAAATCAGTGGGATGCATGGTACCAATATGTGGATCCTATGTTAGGCCATATATGGACTTTGGGTCACAGATGTGGAACCCATACACAAAGGGTGAGATAAAAAGAGTGGAGGTAGTACAGAGGAGATATACCAAAATGGTAGGAGCTTTAAGCAATTGTGAATATAGCGAAAGACTAAAAAAGACTGGTTTATTTTCATTGGAACAAAAAAGATTAAGAGGAGACTTAATAATGTTATTTAGAATAATAAATGATAAGGAATTAGCAAACGAGATTGGACTGAGCTTGCAATAGAAACCAAAAGTGTTGAGAGGACATGAGAGGCAGATTAAGTTTAAAATAGTAAAAAGGAACGGGATATACTATTCATTTATGAATAGAGCAGGGAGAAGTTGGAATATTTTACTAATGGATGTAGTAAACAGTAAAACACCGGCAGAATTTAATGGAAGTATAGACCGGCTAATAATATAAAATAGGTTGATATGCACCCACTGAGGTGGGGAACAGTTTACATGGTCTTCTACCGTTCTAGTCCAAGTATAAGAACCAAGTATAACATAACTGGGATATCTGTACCTTAGTCTAATTAGAGTCAGGAGTAAATGTTGCTTAACATTTTGTGATATTGCCCATACCAACGGATTCCATACTTGTTTAAATGCTAACCCCTGATCAATAGCAGTATAATGATAGCTTTCCATTTGCATGCACTAGGACATATTATTGAACCAATGATCCATAGTAGGCAAGGAGGAGCATATCCAGTTTTACACAATGGGTTTCCTTGCATTAAACAGTGCCACATCCCATAACCTATGTTTTGTTCCCTTCTGAGACTGGAAAAACTGGGATTCTTCCACCCCCAAAATCAGTTCAAAGGGAGATGTTAGCAGTTTACACTGCATCACTCTTTTCCTACTGTAATACAATGCATAGCTTTCTGAAAGGGGGCAACACTGCTGCAGGTTAAGGTCATATGCAAAACATCACCCTCCTCCACAGGACATTTAGGGCAAATACAGCTAAACAAAGATTTGTGGCAGTGAAGTTGTACTGCAGTGAAATATGTTCTATACAAAAAGTTACACTGAATTCTCCTCAGTCTGTTAGAACTTGTGGAAGTGTGCACATGTTTTATGGCTAGGTCCCAAGTCTCGGGGTCTAAAGCATCCTCTAGGTTTATTTCAGTATTCCCATTACCTTCAGACCCAATGCATTATTATTTATGTGGGTGTGTGGCCCTGGCCCCACTGGCAGTACTTTACTCTTAGTCCAATTAATCTTATGACTGGACATCCTGCTAAACTCATATAGTAAATGGTGAACCCTAGGAAGACCATGCTCTGAGTCAGCAAGGAATATTAACAGGTTGTCAACAAACAGGGACACGTTAAAATGATATGTGCCTGACTGAAATCCTTTAATAAGGTCTCACTGAATTGCTGCTGCCAATGTTTCAAGAGACAGCACATATAACGGTGGAGAGAGTGGGCATCCCTGTTGAGTACCTCTGTTGAGGGAAAATGGCTTCAATAGCTTGCCATTCACAGACACCTGACCTGTTGGACTTTGATATATGGCTGCTATCCACCTGATCATATTACAACCCATACCAAATCTCTCAAGCACTACAAACATGTACTCTCACTCCACATTGTTAGATGCCTTTTTAGAATCAAGAGATAACACCGCTGCGCCAGACCCACCATGAAAAATTCTCCATTCCCATATTATGTTCAATGCTTTATGCACATTATGTTTCCCTTGACACCCCTGGATAAAGCCCATCTGGTCAGGATGGACTAATGAGGGTACCGTTTCTGCCTTTGTTCAAGAGAGTTTCATTTTTTTTTTTATTTACATTTAACGGCGTGGAGTGGGTAGGGACTGCAGCAGTTGTGGGCAAGTACTCAGAGAAGCAGCAGCAGGGTGAGAGGAGAAATCTTTTCAGTTTTATCTTCATTTATGAAAATATTGGTACTGTAGGGCTGATTACTTTAGATCAGGGCTGGATTCTCATGTACCGGGGTATCTTTTTTCCTCTGCTGAAAGAAGAAAAAAAGCTGTCAATGAGCTACGCTTGTACCACATTTTCATCATTCGATCAGAATTCCCATTGGTGAGGAATGAAAAATGGTGGCATTTAAAAATGAACATTCCAAAGGCACCCTGATTTCAATAGCAGTGCAGTTCTGCTTTTGTGTACTTGTTAGTACCTGTGCATCAAACACATCTGATGCACAGGTAAGAACAATAAAGGATTTTCTTTGCCCATCTTATAATTCACAGTTTTGTATAGATTGAAAAAAATTATGAGGCAAGAAAATGGTGCCAAACAGTTTTGTTTTTTTTTATGGTCTGAAAGGGAAAATTCATTTATGCATGGAAAAATATAATAGTTCTTCCTTTGTATGGAACTTTATGACTCAAATTGCTAGCAGACCGCTAACCTGCACAAATTTAAGTGTCATTTTGACACCCCTGTTAACCATGTTAATAGCATCTTCCGTTTTGAGAGAGGAGAAAGTGGTTTACCAAGAGGTGTCTGGATACAAGGAGGCAAAGAAAGTCCCTGCTCTTTCACATTAAAAAATTTATTTGAAACAGTCTCTACTGGAGCCATCTCTGAGTTTACATATAGACTGTACCAGGGTGCAATGTTAACACTACTCACCTCACCACTCCTGTACAATGTCTCAGCTTTGAAATTCTAGCATTTAAAGGTATGTATTACAAAAGTTACTGAATTCTTATAAGCCCTTATTTAAAAAATCACATCTTGTCTCTGATCCATGATCAGTTTCCAGCAGGCATGGGTGCAAAGAGTGTACGTACAGTACATAACACTTTTACTCTCAGTTGTGCTCTGTGTCTCATTTCTGAGTGTCCCACAGAGAATGTACCTCTGTGTACTGAAAGTTTGAGTGGCAATGGCTGGATCAGCGCCTCAGCTCAAACTGAATCACTTTCAACTGACTGAGGTAAGTTCTCTGACTGCGACAGGATTGCTATTTGTTTTTCAGCAGTCAAGCAATGGTTTGGTTTTCAGCCTCGTATGTTGTTGGCAGAGAGAGAATTTATTATTTGTTCAGAGTCTTATGTATCTGATGACAGAAAACTGCACATAAACTCGGATATGTCGGGTTTTTTTGGGGATCATGGTTAATGACCATACTTAGTGGGGAAAAAAATGGTGGCTTTTTTGTGGTTGAATTTTGGTGTGTACTGATTTCCTTTGAGGTAATGCTGCCAGATTGGCTGATGGGCACTTTTTTCATGTGTTGCTGTAAGATTTACCCACAGTTAAAACTGTTAGTCAATCACAGTGCAGCATTCTCAGACCCCATTGTATAATGGGGAAATGCATCATCATTTTTAATTTTTTCTAAAAATTATTGTTCCCTTTTAATGGAGATATGGCTATCCAGGTGAGCTACCTTATCCCACAATCTCTTACATAGAGCAGGGAATCCAGACACTGTCTAGGCTGATCTTTTGACTTGAACCCCTGTGACCAGCCCAGCTTTGCATGCTAGGCCACCCCTTGTGTCTGTGGGGTCCTCCATGCTTATGGACAAGGCCCACATGGAGCTGTGGATGCCACCCACAAGCTGGACTCGACCTGATATTGAGGAGTGGAGCAACATGAGCTAGAAATATATGAGTCATCATGCATATGTTTGCCTGACAATGGATTGGGTTTTAGAGTATTACATGAAAACAGTAGTTCACTTCAGAACAAGGCAAGTTCAATGGCAGTTAATCCTTCCTGTCATGCAGCAAGCTGTGACATTGCCCTTTATCTTGGGGGGCTCCACTGCATAAGTTTGGCCATTCTTCTTTGTGCTGATACCAGGTAGTCCCTGTCTTTTATCAGGTGTGTGCTCCAGAACTTGGCATAGTACTAGAAATGTAACCTAACCAATGATCTGTACAAGGGAAGAATCATTTCCATCCTCCTAGCCTTGAAGGCACACTCTATAAATCCCAGCATCCTAGTCCCTTTGCCATATGCCTTACTGCAGTTGACAGAAATCTTTAGTGTTTTCTTATTATGATACCTAGGTCCTCCTCCTCAAAAGTTTGCTCCAGTCGAAATCCCACCATCCCATATTCAGCATTTGGGTTCTTTTTTCCGCAAGTGCATAACCTTACAATTTTTAGCATTGAATTTCAACTGACAAATTACTGACCATTTCTCCAGTTTTGCCAGGTCCTCTTTTCGTTTCCTTACATCTTCTTCACTGTCTGTCCTACCACAAATCTTTAAATCATCTATAATCAAATTGATATTTTTATAAAGCAGGTGTTTTACTCCCAAACGTGTCAAGAAAAGCTATTTTAACTTTTTGTGGCACCTGCAATATATATTTGGCTCATTTTTGAAATACTGTCTAAGCAGCATCCTATATATGAGAAGTGGTGAGTACTGAATTTCTTTTTAAAGTGTATTGTCCACTTCATTAACAGTTTATTTTTTGTAGTGGGTAACAGTAGCAAAACCTTTTTGCCTGGCTCTAAAACATTTTCTTTTACTCCATGGTCATAATATGCCTTCTATTGGTTTGGGGCCTCTTCCTGATTACTGTGGGCAATTACAACATATTTTGGCAGCTTCTTTCTTAAGGCACACATATACTGTAAGATGTAATAGATTTTTTTTCTGTGGGGTTATCTTTTCATATTTCTTTTATTACATCTAGTGGCCCTCTAGGTTGTCTACCATACTGCATTTCAAATGGTGAAAATCCTGTTGACACTTGTGACACTTCTCTGTACAGTAAGAAAAAAGTAGACAAGATAAGTATTGGTCCCAGTCTTTCCCATCCCCTTTTTCAAACCTTTTTAACTTACATTTTAGGGTTTGATTAAAATGCTTAACAAGACTATGTGAGGGTGATAAAGGGCAGTTCTTATGACGGTGATACCTAGAAGTCGGTACTGCTCCTTCAACAATGCAACACCAAAATTACTACCATGATCATTAATAATCTCTTTAGGTATGACCACCCTGCTAAAAATTTTGGCAAGCTCTGCTGCCTGTCTTGGGGCTGTGACCGTATGCATAGGAAG
The DNA here is from genome assembly GCA_016271365.2 of Neoceratodus forsteri. Taxonomy (NCBI): domain Eukaryota; kingdom Metazoa; phylum Chordata; order Ceratodontiformes; family Ceratodontidae; genus Neoceratodus; species Neoceratodus forsteri. Next base: position 289,142,121 of record CM057454.1, read on the forward strand.
TGCCTCTGGGTTCAAGCAGCGTAGTCACATACTACCAAAATGAATCAATTACCCTTTTTACTTTTATCTAAGGGGCCAACCACATTCACTGCAATTCTCTCAAAAGGCACATCAATCAAGGGTAGGGCAACAGGGGCATCTTGTATTTTTTAGTCACTGGGGCTATTTTATGACATTCAGCACAGGAGCTACAGTAGGTAGCAACATCTTCATGAATTCCAGGCCAGTTAAATCTGTACAGCAATCTGGCAAGGGTGCGATCCCTCCCACAGTGATGAGCCATAGGACTATCATGTGCTATCTGTAACAAATAAGGATCTATACTTTTGTGGTATAACTAATTGTTCTACTCATTCCCGTGTCTGAGGTTTAACCCAACTTGGTACAGTAACCCGTTACATTTTTTAACATTTGTTCACCCTGTCTTTATTTCACCCTGAGCTGCTCAAAATAACCATGGAGAGAATCATCGTTAACTTGCTCTGAAACAAAATCACAATCAATTATCAGTTTAGTTTCAGCATTTTCATATATTCTCTTACAGAAATAACTATATAAAAAATTTTCATGCTGTACACATAAAACTACCCATGTGATATGGGTGATGCAAGCGTGATTTAAGTGTTAAATTGGAACCTATTGCATGCATGTGGCATGCATGCAGCAAGCAAGTGGGAATGCATGCTTTTTATGTTACAGTGGAACAGAGTTTGTGCATGTGGCATGCATGTAAAAAGCAAGCGGTCACTGATAACTACACACATAAAAGTTAAGTGACTGGCTCAGAATCACACCATATACAACCGGGGAATGATGAGCTTCAAACCCAGGTCTTGTGGTCTCCAAGTCTCCTGGTTTACAGTTCAGTTCCTTTAACCAGTAAGCTATAATGGGACATAGAAGCTGAACTGTGAATGATGGCAGCAGCTGTGAGCTAGCCAGAATGTTGGCTCCAGTCTTTGAGGTTTATTTAAATATTAATTTATTTATTTTTAAGGTATTTTGTCATTTTATTAAATAGCTTAGAGAGGGTGGAAGAAGTGAGGTAGAACAGGGGCTTAGCATATATTTTGCATGCTGTCTTTGTCGACTACTTATTTGAGCTGTTACATAGCTTGTTATACTCATGTTCTGGGAGGTCTCAGGCTGCTAGCAGTGTGGCAGGCTGCAGTTTCAGCCCTTCCTGGTTCTTTCAGCGATTTAAGATCTTTATTATTTTTGCAGAGTTGTCATTAGTCTGCAAAGTTACATTTCCCTTGTTTTTTTTGTAGGAAGCACTCATTTATTACAATGAGTGCTCCACCTTGGTTAAAGCTGATGGCAGTCATTTAGTCACTAGCGAGTTTCTTCCGAAAGGTAGTTGTTGGAGTGGAAGGGCACTTTGGTCACCTTTTTGTGGATCTATATCCTTTCTTCTTTTTCATCTCACAATGAGCCTGCTGTCTGGAGGGGAGCTTAGATTGAAGAGTCTCAAATAAAATCCTGTTCAACGGACGGTTACCGACTGACTGGAGCTTGTGAGTGTTGACAATTTGATCTTGCCGGTATTCCCTTAAGTTGTGAACTTGTTGGGAGCCCTGATATTCCAAGTATTGCTGGAAGATTCAGACTTGCAGTGCTGGGTCTGCTGGTGAGTGGGGAGGGGATCTGTGTGTGGCCTTGAGTGGTTGGGGTGCTGCTGTGCGATATTCCTACCGGAGGTTGGGGGGCCCAGCAGGAGGGGGATCTGGCATGGTGGTTGTCAGAGGGCAACCGGGGTAATTAGATCATAAGTCCCTTGATCTTTATAGGACTGTAGCAGCCCCCTCCCTCCCTTAACTGGGGTCTCAGCTGTGCCATTGTTGTTAACATCAATTGCTTCTCCTGGTTTGGTGAAATTGCTGATGTGATTGACCTGTGGGTTGAACTGGGTAGCAGGTTGGGTTGGGTGCCCCCCCCCTCAGATAGGGCACTGTGGGTTCTGTGACTGGAGGGTAGTAGGACCCTGGTTCCCAAAGGAGTCCCTTAACTGGTGGCCGGAGGGCTTCCTTTTGGGGGCCCTGATTCTTTGGGGGAGATAGCCCTCCCAGGCTGTGGTCATCTAGTAAAGCTTTAATAGTGGGTTAATTATTCAGCTGAATTTGCTCCATTCATGGATTGTGGCTAAAGAACTGCTCCTTGGATATAAATTGACTGGTCCTCTTCTGCCTTTGAGGGGAGGTAGTGAGAGAACGTCCATATAAATGGTGCTGCACAAACTTTTTCAGTTCGAAAATCTACCAGAGTGGAAGACTGGTGTTTTCATCAGACATTTATGCTTTTTGGGGGTGAGACCCCCAAAAAAGCAGATTGCAGTTGGTTTAAAGACTGAATCTGTTTCACATATACTTTTTATCCTTTGTCTGAACTAAGAGGGAGTTTAGTAGAAGTTGATTGTGGGTTTATTTTATTTAGGGTGGGTTTATTGGTGTTTTTATTTTTTGTGGGAGGGTATAGTTTAATTTGGAAATTGTAGGCTGGAGCTTGGGCACTTTTCAGCATGTGTTTGCAGGCTGCTCTCCCTGTTAGGAGTTACTCCCCCTTCAAGCTCCGGGACCTCCTCTCTTTTAGCTGTTCCCTATTACATGTGGAAGTCTATAGCCACTGCAGGGCACTAGAGACAGTGGGTAGAAGGTGGAGGGGTGGTGGCCCTGAACTGGGAAGGGGGGGAGAGCAGGGTTGCCATATTGGGGTGGTGAGACCAGGAGAAACCCTGGGGCAAAATGGAATCCTGAATGAGGTTCACCTTGTTTTGTGCCCATACCCAAGAGCTCCATGTTAAGTGGTCTGATCGCTTGTCCAGCCCTGGTATCTCATCCGACTTATACAGTGTTGTGCAATTCCAGATCTATTAAAAACAAGATGGCCATTACATCCGATCTATCTTGTTGGGTCAGCAGATCTGGCCCTCATCACCGAGACCTGGCTGTATGAGAATGCCAGCCCCATTTTGGTGGCAGCAATTCCAGTTGGGTTCTCGGTGATACACCGTGCAAGACTGGATCGCAGAGGTGGATGTGTAGCAATCTGTTTTAAATTGGAATTGAACCTTGTTAATGTGCCAGCTGAAGGAGTCAGATTCTTTGAATGCACAATGGTCACATGTGTGGGGTGCAGGATCATGCTCGTCTACCGTCCACCCGGAGCTGTGAAGTTGTTTCTGCAGGAAGTCATGGATTTAGTTGTTGACATGGTGTTGGAGTCCCCCCAGACTGATGGTTCTGGGCAACTTCAATGCCGGTGTTGATGACGAAATCTCTTCATTTGGTCAGGACTTCCTCTGACTTATGATTTTGTTGGGCTTCACACAGGCAGTTGCTTCTGTGATTCACAGTCAAGATCACTCGTTGGACCTGATTATATTCCTGGGGATGGAGACTTCAGACTTGGTGATGGAACTGAACCGGTCAGATGGTCTGATCACCACACTGTAAGATTCAATCTCCTTGCTCCCCCCATAAGTCTGCCCCTGTGGAGATGGTCCAATACTGCCCTTTGCGGCGTGTGACCACAGGAGGTCTTTTAGAGGAATTGGACCTATCAGGATTACCGGGTGCAAGCGTGGGTCCTAAGAACCTGCTACAGGCCTATAATCAGACTGTGGCAGGGGCTCTGGACACCTTGGTTCCTGTCCATATTCACCCCCTCACCATTCACCCTCGGTCACCTTGGTTTGATGGGGCCTTGAGGGAGCTAAGGTGAGTGGGACAAATGTTAGAACGTAGCTGGCGGAGATTTGGCTGGGATGCTGACAGACTTAGATTGATGGAACATTATAGAGACTATCAGTCAGCAATCTCCCATAAGAAGGCAGAATTCCTGTCCAGGGAGAATGCTGCAGTACAGAATCAACCAGTTCAGCTCTTTCGAACTGTGGACAGACTGTGCAATCCAGCCTGTCTGCAAGTTCATAGAGTATTTTCTCACGCTAAGTGTAAGGAGTTTCTTCACTTCTTTGCTGATAAGGTCTGGCAGATTGGGCTGGCAGTACAACCTTGAGGTTAGAGGAACAAGGTGTGAACAAGCTTGATATATCCAGCAGACCAGACCTGAGTTTGATTCTCACAACCTCCACTTGCATACTGTGTTACTCTGAGCAAGTCACTTAACTGCCCAGTGCTCCCAGGTCACCCTTGGAAACAGGCACTTGTGCCTAGTGGGCCTTACCTGGTTACCAAAGGCTAAAAAAAAAAAATGGTTGCTGACATGAGGTCTGAGATCTGCTTAGCTCTGTCCGGGGGATGGGATGGTGGTTGGCAGGGTGTTGCTACTGTTCGGTTTTGTTGAATGGAGTTTGAATGGCTGGAGATCATGGATGTCATGCAGATTCTCTGGGGTATGCGCCTGACTTGCTGTAGTTTGGACCAGGACCCTACTCACCTTTTATTAGGCTGTATTGATGTCATCAGCCCAGTCCTTGTGAAGATAGTCTGGTATTCACTGGAGTTGGGTGAGTTTTCTTACTCCTTGAAGGAAGCGGTGGTGACTCCCCTTCTCAAGAAATCTATGCTTGACCCAGACTGCCCGATAACTACAGATCAATCTCAAATCTTCCCTTTGTGGGGAAGGTTATTGAGAAAGTTGGGGCACTACAGTTAGAGAACCATCTTACCATCCATGACATTTACGATCCTCTCCAATCTGGTTTTCATAAAAGGCATAGCACGGAAACTGCTCTGGTTCAGGTGCTCAATGATCTCCTAATTACGAGAAATCAGAAATGCCATACCATCTTGGTGTTTCTTGATCTCTCCTAAGCCTTTGTCACTGTGCTGCTGGAATGCCTGTGTGTCATCTGTGGCCTGTCTGGTACAGTCCTCAGATGGATTTATTCCTTCCTCTGAGTCATTCTCTCTCTGCCTTGTGGGGTTCCGCAGGGTTCCATGCTATCCCCCATGTTATTTGCAGTGTATATGCTGCCATTAGGAGACATTGTGAGGTGGTATGGACTGGGACTTCACTGTTATGCAGGTGATACACAGCTCTACTTGTCCTTCATGCCCGACCAAGATAGTGTGCTCTCAGTGTTTAACAACTGCCTTGTAGAAATCCAGGATTGGATGAAGATCAGCTGGCTAAAACTGAATTCTGACAAGACTGAGGTGTTGGTAGTGGATCCTGATCACTGGATAGAGGGGTCAGTGAGGGTATGTCAATCAGGGTTTTTTCTTGGGGGTGCCCAGTTGCTGACCTCTGAAAGGGTGTGAAATCTGGAAGCAATATTTGACGATAGTTTGACACTTCATTCTCAGCTGTCAGCCATGGTTAAGTCTTCCTTTTACCATCTGAGTAATATTGCCCGGATTAAGCACCTAGTTCCATCTGATGACCTTCCAACATTGATCCACATTTTTGTGACCTCATGCCTGGACTACATTAACTCCCTTTACCTAGGGCTTCTGGAGGTTGATATCCACCGCCTGCTGCTGGTGCAGAATGCTGCAGCCAGGCTCTTGTCCAGATCATCTCGATCCAGTCACATTACACCTGTGCTGTCAAACTGCACTGGCTGCCAGTTCAGTAGTGGATCACCTTCAATGTCAGTTTACTGACCTATTAGGCCCTACACAGACAGGGACCAAGCTACCTGCAAGATCTCTTGCATCCTTACTGCCCCCTCTGACCACTCCGCTCGACTGACGAGGGATTGCTGGAGATTCCCAGGGTACGATTAAAAACTTCTGGATCATGGGCTTTTTTCATTTGTAGCCCCAACCCTGTGGAATTCTCTACCTCATTGGATACAAAAGTGTCTGACAGTGGAGAGCTTTAAAAATGCTTTAAAGATGTATTTATTCAAACTTGCTTTTGGAGAAGTTCTCTAATTTTGTCTGACTATTGCTGCTGTGTTTTGTATTTACTGACCAATGTATTTTAGAATTCTATGGTTTTAATTGTTGTTTTATGATGTACAGTGCTCTGATACTCCATGAAGAACACTTAATAAATAAAGATATTATTATTTATTATTATACTGCCTGCACACATATGGCTTGTTTGTACTTCAGTACAAATCTGCATACATTTGCACACATGTGGCATGCTTATAGCCACTGTTATACTTTTTAGTTTTCTTGTCCCCCCCTTATCTCAGACGCACAGCTGAACTGAAGCACACATATCAATGGAAATACATGTGGTACTTCCCACCCCAATACACACGCATACCCACAAAACTACTTAATTACTTCTGTCTGGCCTGTACTCATACTATTTTCTCTCCACAGTTTTGAATGCTTCCAAGCAAACAGACTTTAAGGGGCAAACACAAAAGTATCAATAACTCAACACCCACCCACATGGCTATTTCCCCCATGATGCACACACACTGTAGTGGGTGCAGCCATGCTGCTACAGAAACCCACCAAGTATAGATATAAGTTGAGCATCTCTTACCTGAGTACTAGGGATCCAGATGCAGGAGTCTTTAAGTGATGATGTCCATGGGCCAGAGTGCTGCGGTGTACCACCTTGAAATGAATGGAGTTATCTTTATTACTATTTTATACATTAAGAGAGCAAGCTGGAGAATAATGAAGGCCACGGTTCTACTAATAAGGCATTTGTTAGTCAAGCAGTGGCCTTTATTAATCTCCAACTCTCCATCAATAATGTATAAAATAGTAATAAAAAAATATCCCCATTCATTTCAAAGGTGTACACCCCTGCAGTCTTCTTTGCTGTGTGACATAATGTGCCTGAGCATGGGAATGTGGAGGTCAGTTTCACTGGTTAGGGGGGCATAAGCCTGACTGTAGTGGGGCTCCAATAATCTGTGCATACCATACCTCTTAACAGTCCCTGAATGCAAGGGACAGCCCAAATTTTATACCTGAAAACTGCTCTGCTCCTTATCCATTCCTCATGGAAAACATGCTTCTCACACAGAGGATGTCCTCTAAATTTAGACTTCATGGCATGGGCACCATTTCAGATTTCAGCAGTGGGAGCCAAGTGCTAGTTAGCCCCTACTGTAGGTGGCAAGCTCTAGAATGCCTGGGACATCTCTAAAAGGTAAAATTATTTGTGGTGACTGAAACGTGATATGCAAATCAGGAAAAATTTAAATGTATAAGATTCATCTTTCTATACTGTGGAGAAGTGCATCAGATTTGGGCATAAACCCACCCAGTTACTAACCATTTTTTTTTCCTGGCTGAAGTTCTGAACCTCCCCAAACTAACTTTGCCCTGATTTCTCTCCCTAACTCCATTCTATTCAATACCCATCCCATATGGTCCATGAAGCTGCCCAAAGGCTCAGAAATGTGAAAAACACATTAATACTTCAGTCCTTCTTCCTTCCTCAATCCCCCTGTAAAAATAATTGTTTACTTCTACTTACCAGGCTATCTGGCCAGAACCTTTGGCATGGCCCATTTTGCCACCAGCCCATGTTTTCAGTCCACTCTTCCATCCTTCTGTCAGAAACTGGATGCTAGAACCGACAATCCCAGGTCTCTAACATGGTCTGTGACCAAGTCACCTCACCAACCAAACCCACCCAACCTGTGTTGCTTGCTTCTTGATTGGCTGCTGCCACATTGCACTGATCAAGGCCTATGAAGGTTGCCCACACTGCTGTCACCACTGCTGCTAGGCCTAGCTTGCTACCATGGGGGTCAGTGCTTTTTTTGTTTTACAAGGTGAGCCCAGTAGAGTAAGTAGGTAGCCTAGTCTTGAGTTAGCTTCTAGTTCATTCTCTGTCCCTTCAGTCACCAGGGGTGAAGGAGACTCACTTAGAGTTGACCAACAACGATATACCACCACAACATTGCTAGTGAGAGTTCAGTGCTCAATGACTCCTCCAAGCTGTAGTGTGCAGTTTGTCTACTCTGTGGAAGGAAAGACAGTGTTGCACTCATGTGACTAATGTGATCTTGCTTGGCTGGAGCTCCTCCATGTCATGAGTGATGGTGCTGCAGCTAACAGGTGGAGAGAGTGGACACACCAATACAGACACAGTCAAATCAGGAGTGCACCTGCAGCATGAGCTCACACAGGTCAGGAGGACACTTATTGTGCAAAAGATTAAATCCACATTTTTTTTTACTTATTGTTTATCCTCCTATGGCCCTCAGACCCTCCTTTTCTTTCAGATCCCCCAAGTCTGCCACTCTCCAATCTGCCAAGGAGTCTGTCCCTAGAGTGCATTCCTGCCTCTAGTTACTTTCAACCCCCCAGTTAACCTTGTGGGCAGGGCAAGGAAGGCCCCCCTTACCTCTCCTTGGACATCAGGGAAGCATGCGTACACAGCAGAGTCTGCCCCTCTGCATCTTGGAAGTGGAGCAGGGATCGTCGCCTAGGACCGTCTGGGGGCTTTTCCTCCATTTCTTAATTCCCCTCAACGTCAGTGTGCAATGAGGACCAACGAGCCTGACACATGCTGAGATGTGCATCTGCTCTTGTCCTCCATGGCATCAACTCCTGTGTTGTCTCCAACCATGCCAGCACCACCCAAGATCCCCAGGTGGTGGTGGTAAGCAGTGAGACTAACTCCCCATCCCTCTCCGGAGAAGGAGAGTAGGCCATTGGGCACTCAATTCTTCTCCCCAAGCCAACCTCCAGTAGCTCAAGTCCATTCCCGAACCCATGTCACCAGCATGGAGCAAGGTGTGGTGTCCAGCACCTCAACCCTCAGTGCCACAGGGCCGCCAAAAATCCAAATTTAATGCCATTATTGCCACACCATAAGAACAACTTAGGCACAAATGAGGGGGGGGCAACTACCCCCTCTGCCCTACCTAAATGACACCCCTGCTTTATGGTAGAAATTAATTCTCAGGTGCTAATATCAATACAAGTAAATACAATGGTTTCCACTGTGTTCTGAGGTACTGTATCTCCATGTTTCAGGATGTGTCCTGATCATCGTGAGGGTTAGCATCTCTCATTGTCTCTCATTTTGTTTGTCCATGTCCCTCATTTCAGTGACAAATGTGAGGCATGGTGAATGCTTCCAAGATCTTACTCAGCACAGAGACTGCTGAGCATGCCCATAGTGTATATGCTCCACACTGAATGACAAAGGGAAAGAAAGTTAGCTGAAACAGTCACAGAGAAACACATTTGTAGCACTAAATATGCATAAGGTGATTTGCATGGCCCAAGGTCAGGCTTCACAACACAGAGGCCCCTCATCGTACATCTGGAATGGGGAATCTTGGCTGACTATATCCTAGGCATTTAATGCAATAAGCAAACAATACTTTACAAATTAATGGCAATTTAATGACAAAAATCAAAAGCCATTACACAACTTACAAAAGGATAAGAATGAATGAGTTTACCTAATTTTAATGTAAAATCCATGAAAAATGTATTTTAATAGCACTAGTTGCTAGCAGTAGTAGGAGAAATAGAAACTGATGTTTTTAGATGAGACTTGCACCAGCTTAGTTGCTGCACACATGGTAAGCATGCAACATCTGAACCTGATGTGATTTTTAAATGATGTTCAGACCAACTTAACTGCTGCACTATTGTCAAGTGTGCAACATGTGAACCTGGTGTGATTTTTGGAAGATGTTCAAACCAGCTTACCTGCTGCACACAAATAAAGCTTGCAGCATGTGAACCTGATTTGCTTTTTAGACCTGGTTCACTTAGGTTCACTTGGTGTACTCAAACCACATTCAAACATTGCACAATTAAGCATGTGGCATTGCATTCTGCATGTAGACAGCACATTTATATTTTTGTAAGGGCTAACCCCTTATGTCCATCAATCTTTTGTTGTCAATACTTCTTCAGGCATCTTCTTTCTTTCCTGGACTTCTGGATCTTGGAGCTATGCTCAAACAAGTCCGAATCAAAATCACCAGAAGGAAAAGAGTCTCCACAACCTGAGATTTTTTTGCCTGAACTGACTCTTGTCACCATAGCTGCTGAAATATCTGGATTTACTTCCTCTGTGATTAATTCAGCAAATCCTGGAAAGTCATATCCAATAATCACAGGTGCAACTACAGGTATCTTAGGTACTACCCTCACATTCATTTGGTGTTACACCCCATTAATATTCAGAGTCACTTGGGTGGTGGGATAGTATTGAATGCCCCCATGGATGCAGATGACACCAGTACCTTGTACCTTTGAGCAGTGTTTTCCCAGCATTTCAACATGCACCAGGGTCTGCCTACTTCCCAAATCTATAACTCCCTTCACAGTCTTATCTCCCACCTTGATATCTGTTAAGAACTTGCCCCAGTTTGCTAAGGACAAATCTACTCCAGTGTTATCCTTCTTACTATAGCAGTTTCTTTCAATATGGCCTGGCTCATTATAGTTATAGCAAGTAAAGTTTTTGGGTGAACATTTGTTACCCCCACCAAAATTCTTATCAGACTTGGAGATAAAGTGGGAAAAAGAGGGTCTTACCAATGCTTGGCTGTTACCTCGCTGCTCTGGTGTCTGTCTGGCCATCTGATAGTCTTTAGCCAAAGAAAAGTCATTTTCACCAATTTCTGGTTGGTGTTCTTTTACCCAAAACTGCACATCTGTAGGCAGGATGTTGATGAACTGCCCCATTGCTAGTGTGTTGGTGATCTGTCCGACTGTTTTTTCCTCTGGTGAGAGCTATATAATAAGGAGTTCTCTGAGATGACTAAGGCTTCTCGAGGATTGTTGACTGAGTTTTAGTTCAGAGACTGGAATCTCTGCCTGAAGGTCTCTCCTGAGTTGCCATATCTTTTCAGGATTTCTCTTTTCACCAGGTCATAGTTTTCAGTGTCCATATTGCTGAATGCAAGTTGGGCTTTATCTGTCAGGTAAGGTACCAGCCTGATGGCCTATTGGTGCTTTGGCCACTGGCAAGCTGCAGCAACCCTTTCAAATGTTGAGAGGCATGCTTTCATAGCATCCCATGGTAAAACTTTGTAAGTTTGTCTTTTAAGTTGTTTGTGTCTTGTTGCTCTGCTGGACCTGTGCCAGATCCTCCAGCTTTGATTACTTGCAAGGCATTCAGTCATCACTGTATCTCTTCTCTTCTCTTCTTTGCTGCTCTTGTCACTGCATCTCTTCTTTTCTATGCTTCTTGAGTTGCTGCATTTCTACTTTTCTCTGTGCCACTAAAAGTTGAATCTCTTTTTCTCTCTGCTGCATTGCCTCTCTTCTCACTTTCTCAGTCTCTTTTTGTTTTATAGTCCACCATTTGAAACAAGCAGTCAGGCTTTCAGGTTCTGTCAGTGCCTGTTCTTTTTTTTCCATCAATGGTGCTGGTTGTACAGTCTCAGCATGGACTTCTGTCTCTGCTAATTTGGCTACCGTTCTTCTGGTAATCACTCCTGGGCTTGCTGTTGCAGAATCGTATCTTTCATCTACTGTATGCTTCCCTGGTACCAGGTCTAGTGCCCACACACAAAACTCCTGGCTTAGAGTATGCATGGTGTAAAATCCCACCCTCACATCATCTGTTGTTGAGGCACAGGTCAGGAAACATAGGAAAACCAGGAGCAGTTGTAAAATTCAAAAGAAATGTTTTATTATAATCAATAACAGTAAAATAAAAATTAAAAAATTGTTCAGCATACCTATTTATGAAGGCAGTACAAACAGAGAAAACAAAGTCCTTTACCTGAGGGTATCTTGAATTTCAAGTTTCAGTGTCTTGCTAGCAAAAGATTGCTGCTCTTTTTGTAACAAGTCTTTGCCTGATAATTAACGTCTTCATCCTGAGCTCGTTAAGGAGACATCCTGTTTCCAACAAAATGTTCTTGTCAGCTTCTTTGCAGGTGCAACAAATAGAACATGGTGACACAGAGCATACCTCATACCGACAACTCTGAAAAATGTTTGCAAACAAGCCTGAGAGGAGCTCAAACTGCATCTCAGGTTAACCCCCTAAATTCCAAATAGCTTTTTGCAATCACTTCAACAGTGTATAACTATACAGTTTTAAGCAAAGGGATCCCAGTATCACTTTTAGATTCACATACATTTTTATTACCACAGGTAGGCAAGGGGAAGAAAAGACAGAAGCAGTAAATGAAGGCAAAGAGATAGCAAGAGGTGGAGAATTGCGAGACTGTCAGAGTGATCAGTTCCTGGGTCTCACAAGAACATTCAGTTGCTCAACCAGACAGACAAGAGACAGAAAAGGAGAGGGCAGAACAGATCCTTGTGTTCAACTCTTTCTGGATAACAAATTGGACAGGGCCTTATTCAACCCCATCACAGCTTCCCACTCTTCTCTCTCTCTCTCTCTCTCTGATTTCCATTTCTACTAACCATTGCATCTCATCCCTTAGCTTTCTCACTCTCATTCTGTCATTTGGGGAACTCATATTCATGACCCTTCCCTTCATCAGATGTTTCCTGAGTACTATACTTTGTGGAGTGCTTACCCAGTTTACCCAACTGCAGTTTAGCTCCTAGATTTTTCTCTGGCCCTTGCCTCCCCTTTTACTAGTTTAAATATTCCAGTACATGTGCATTGCACTTTTGTCCCAGTGTCCTTGTTCCTTTCCTACTGGAGTTAAAGTCATCCTGGTTGAACAGGCAATTATCACCCATGAAGTTCCCCCAATGTCCTAGGAAGTGAAACCCCTGTGCTGCATACCAGCATTTTAGTCATATATTAAATAATGAGATTTTAAGCATCCTACCTTCCCCTCTGTCTTGCACCATGAGTACTTCGGACAAGGTCACAGTATTTACTAGACTCCTGAGCCTGAACCCAAGAGCCTGAACTATTTTTGACATCTTCATGATTCTTTGCTGTCAGTTGATTCCTTATGAGTGATGATATCTGGTTTCATACTCACTTCTCAAGCCAAGTCTCCTATCATTGTTCGAAGCCTTTCAACTATCATCCATGATAAACAACAGCCAACTCTCACTGTCTGGTTTCTATCAGACAACAAGCTCTGCCCCCTTTCAATGGATTCACACCATAAGCACTTTTCTCTCTTCTTCAACTCTCTGCCTAGCCTCCCTTCTCTTAGGATCCTCAAATACTGCTGCAGCATTGAGTGCATTGCAATGTTTCCATTTGAGTGGGGGATCAGTTGTGCCTAGCTCTCATAATGATAAGAATTGATTGCACAATGCAGTGCTAGAGCCACCAACCTTCAAGTGCTCAACTTTTGTCATGGTCTTCTCTTTGCCTACCAAATTTCATTGTCGGTCTCCAACACTTACAATGCATTGGGGTACAGTAGATTACATAGAAACAGACCATGATGGCAGAAAAAGACCAGAGGTCCATCCAGTCTGCTCATATTCCCTATATTACTTGGAACCTTCCCTGAAACCTACTGTTCCTCCAAGGTATTACGTCCTATCCAAATTCTCCTCCCTGGTCTTGTCACCCCAGGTGACCACTATTCTGTTCATTCTATCCCATGCCTGTTTGAATCCCAATACTGTATTTTCACCCACCACCTTGGCCAGCAGGCTGGTCCAAGGTTCCACCACTCTTTCTGAAAAGAAGGACTTCCTCATATACCTCTTGAATCTCCCTCCTGCTAATTTCCACTCTTGACCAGGTGACCTCAAGTTGGTATTAAGGGTAAATAATTCCTTACAGTTCACCTTGTTAATTCCTTTAAGGAAATTGATGGTCCCTATCATATCTTCCCTCTCCTTTCTGGTTTCCAGTGAATACATATTTAGCGCCTTGAGAAACTCCTATTAGGATCTACCCTGTTGGCACTGAATCATTTTTGTTACTCTGCACTGTACTGTTTCCAACCTATCCCTGTCCTTTCTGAGGTGAGAGCTCAAGAACTGGAAACAGTAATCCAGGTGAGGCCTCACCAGGGATATGTATAGGGGAAGTATAACCTCTTTTCTTCTATAAATACCCCTACCAATACATCCCAGTATCCTGTTAGCCTTACTATAGGCCTTATTGCACTGGCTCATTTATTTAAGGGAGTTACTGATGATAACTCCTAGATCCCATTCCTCTTTTGTAGTGCTAAGTCTCACCCCACCCATCCAGTACTCCATCTTGGGATTACTTTTTCCTAAGTGCATAATCATGCAGTTTTTGTCACTGAATTTTAACTGCCAGACCTTTGACCACCCCTCTAGTTTTTGTAGGTCTAGCTGCATATCCCTTATTCCCTCATCACACTCTATCCACCCACACAGTTTTGTGTCATCTGCGAAGAGACACAGCTTGCCCTGGATTCCCTCTCCAGTGTTACTAATGAACATGTTGAAAAGAACCAGACCCAGGACAGATCCATGTGGAACCCCACTCATTACCTCCTTTTCCTCTGATTTAACCCCACTGACTGCCACCCTCTGGTGCCTCCCTTCTAGCCAACACCCACCCAGTTCACTACGGTTTTAACCACACTCAGATATTCTGTCTTTTTGAGAAACCTTTTATGTGGCTCCACATCAAAAGCCTTGTTGAAGTCAAAGTACAGAAAATCCACAGCTTGGCCTTTGTCTACTTCCTTGGTCAGCTTGTCAAAAAAAATCAGGTTAGTCTGACAAGACCTTCCTGCTATGAAACCATATTGTTTTCTGCCCTGGAGCCCATTGCTCTCTAGGTAGTCCATGAGGTCCCCTATGATTAGCGATTTCATCAGCATCTCCACAAAGAAGGTCAGACTGACAGGCCTGTGGTTTCCTGGTTGTTTCCTATTCCCCCCCCCACTTTATATGAAGCAGTACAATGTCTGCTATTCTCCAATTCCTTGGAATTTCTCCAGACACAAGTGAGCTGTTGAACAGCCCAGCCAGTGGTTCATATATATTATATAGGTCTCAATACATACCATTTAAACTTGCAGGGTAGATGACCTCTAATGGAACTTGCTGTAGTCAGTTCAGCTTGAAGTGTGCCTAACTTCCTACAGGTTAGGCAACTCCCATATTTTCTAATTACTTATCTTCAGGGAATGGCACTGCAGTTTGTTCAGCTGACAATGACCCATGCCTTACTTTCTCAGTCTTGCCCTCTATCCCCTCTTATCCCAGGGCCTCACATCCTGTCACTGACATGGATTTTAGTCATAGAGTTCACTGCATAATATTCAGAGTTCTAGTTTATTCAGTGTCAACACCTTCTTCACAAACCCCTTTCTTTGCAATGAATCCTTTCAAATGTAACACAGTTGACCTATTACAGTTAGAAGCAGTGACTAATGTGTAGTTACACTAGTGTATTTACACTGTTGTCCAAAAACGTATATGGGTCTACTCCAGATAGGGTATAGTGACCAGTGTGCAGTTGCATGCTCTTCTATATCACTGGTAATGTAGGTCTCACTTAGAATGGAAGGTGCGAGCAAAGAGGAAATGTATTACCTCTTATACCACAGTTAGGCCTACCCTACCTAGAGAGAGAGAGATAACAATATGGAAATATTTTCCTTTTATACCACAAATGGGCTGGCCTTATTCAGTTTAATGTATCGAAGTTGGCCCATATAAATGCATTAATATAATCCTAATATAAATTACTATCAGAATCCCTTGTTAACACTGTATGAACAGTTATCCTCAATGTAAAGTAATACAGTGCTTACATGAATCATGATGCATTTTGCATTTAAATATCTTACTCCTGCATCACTGCTAAAATTTTGTTTTTTTCTAATTTGCAACATAATATGCTACCCTAGGCTGTATATAGTACAAAGCCTTAAATATACAAACACTAGCTGACCATCCCTGGTAAGACACACGACTACAGCACATTACTCTACCCAAATTGTTTGTTAATATTGTACTATTATTTTACTCCCACTTCTTACTTACATTTTCTGTGCTGTGATGTTGAACGATGATAGTTTTTACTAAACTGGTATATTAAAAGTATATTTAAATGCCTTAAAAGGAAGAGCAGAGCGTCACACCTGGGATGCATAGCTTTCTGTTAGCTGTCACCCCACACAGAACCCCCCCAATGTGATGCTCTTATGCTCTCCCTTGCACTCTGAACTACGGTTTGTAAGCCTGCTTTGATCAAAGTCAATTAAATAATGGTTTTGCAGGACTGTGTCCCCAAATTAATCAAGCCTCGTGACTGGAGATGGGGCACACACAATTTAGCAGCCCAGTCCTAGGCAAAATGAGGGATGATTACAGCTGTCTCAATAAGTTAATCATTGAAACTTGCCTGACTCAGACTTCCGGTTTCGCCCCCCCCCCCTGAGAAATGGCAGCCTAGATAGAGAACTGTGTCTACCCCGAGCTAAAAAAACTACACTACGGCTGTAATTCTGCGTACTTCTTAAAAAGATTTTCCATCACAAAATCAGAGGAAAGTGTAGAGAATTGGACAGATTGAACTTAGTAACAAAACACAGCATGATGGAGGAGATAGCAGATGGAACCGAATTGGAGGCCACAGTCGCATCAGATAACCGTGACTCTGCAGATCTTAAAAGGAGCCTGGTTAAATCACAGCAGAAAGAACTGAAAGCCAAAGCAAAGAGGGCAAAACTTGACCTAATTTACCAAGAGATACTCACTTTTTTGTGCAGAAATCAAAGAAATGTACAGTGAGTTACGAAGAGATGTGATACAATTAGAGCAGAGAGTAGACGAACAAGAGAGCTGCTACAGTAACTGAGAATAGAATGGACGATCTGGACCAAACGGTACAGCAGATGAAAGAGATGCAAGAACAAATAATTGATCGCCAAGAAGATTTTGAGAACAGAGCACGCCGCAAAAATAGTAGAATTTATTGTCTACCTAAGGACTCTGAGGGAACTAACATTAAGGAATTTGTTGAAGCTTTGCTACATACAGCCTTAGAACTGCCAAAATATTTCAACCTCCGACTAGAGAGAGTGCATAGGGCATCGGCACCTAAACCTACCTCTGCAGATATTCCTCCAAGGTCAGTAATTCTTCATTTTAACAGCTATGCAACAAAAGAATATATACTGCTTACAGCATGGTGGCTCCAGAAAGTTTACTATGGCCCAACTTGCATATATCTTGATCATGATTATGCACCAAAAACTACCCGCTTATGACGTGCCTAATTACCTCTACTTCCAGTACTGAAAGCAGCAGGGCACAAATTCACAACCCCTTATCCAGCGTGGCTAATTGTTCATCTGCCTACTGGAAAGAGGGAGTTCTCCACGGCTCAGGAATCAAAAGAAGAACTTACAAAAATGGGCCTGCGCTTTCCCAAATGAAGTTTGGGTAGCAAAATTCCAGAAAAATGCCAAGTTGGCTGGCAGTCTAATTCTAACAGAAAACAGGGAAAACAACAAGAACTGTAAACTATCAAAACTACTCTAGTGGTTTACAGGAGGGAAGCAAAAAGTGACAATACTTGAAATTTAAGGAGAAACTCGTTCGACTGAGTGAGCAGGAGAGAGAGTTTGAAAAATATGTGCTGCGCCATCTGTTTTTCAGGCCTAAAGCATGCTCTCTATTTAATGAGCTGCTCTGAGCCTGGAATAGGTGACTGTACGGTGAACAGAACCTACCTTACACAATTTCCTAGATAAATAACAGCCAGTAACTAAATAACCTAAGTGCCTTCTAATGGTGGACTAGAAGTTATAGACATAATTATTTGTTCATGCTAATTGCAGGCTGTTTCTTCTTCCATCAATAATTGAAGTAACATAAGGGGGGAACATTTTT
The DNA here is from genome assembly GCA_016271365.2 of Neoceratodus forsteri. NCBI lineage: Eukaryota > Metazoa > Chordata > Ceratodontiformes > Ceratodontidae > Neoceratodus > Neoceratodus forsteri. Next base: position 289,159,712 of record CM057454.1, read on the forward strand.
CAGAAAGCTCAGGGAGCAGGGAATGGGGAATAGAGCAGTTTTTGAGCTCTATGCTGCTTTTGGGGGACATCCCTAAAGATTTTCTTTGGAGTTATTTACTCCTTTCCCATGTTGTTTTTGCCTTATTTAAAGGGGAACAGTTTACTGGCTCCTCGAAGGCCCCTAACAGCAATGTTAAGGGATTCCCTTCACTTTTAGGGAGAGTTCAAATGCTCCAGGAGCAGTTTCTAGTGCAAATTTGGAGTGTTTTATTTCTCTCCCCACATTTGGAAGTCCTAAAGCTCTTACAGTATAGAATAATACTAAAATCAATACCTATACGTATATATGTTTTCGATTTACTGTCAATCATTATTGTACAGCTATCCTTCCAGATTACTGGATACACCACTTACATTAGCATTTTACAGTGGCTAGTTACAGTTATATGTGATAATAAGTTATTTTTGGTTGATAAGGGACAATAAGAAAACTTTGGTTAGATTACGTGGCACTGGTCAGATGACAGGATATCTAAGACAAGATAAGATATTTTTTGATAGAACTATTATTAAGATATCGCAGAGACTTTGTAGATCCTTGTGGAGATTGGAAAGGGAGTGGTGGAAGGGAGAAATTGTAATAATCAGTAATGCTTTATCAAGTGAAAACATAATATGGTAATAGAAACAACTAGGATATTGTCATTAAATATTAATGGCATTTATCATCTGATAAAAAGAGCTAGACTACAACAGTATTTGCGGAAGCAGAACGCAGACTGCATTTATTTATAGGAGACATATTTGTCCCAAGGGGAACATGCTAAGCTTGCTGCAGGTGGCAGATTCACTGTTTTTTCTTCATCTAGTAAGTCAGAGAAAAGGCATGGAGCGGCTATTTTGATTCCAACTACTACTCCATTCACTAAAGGGGAGGGCTATTCAGATAATAATAGGCATTTTGTCATAGTACAAGGGCAGTTGTATAAGACTGATGTGACAATGGCAAGTGTTTATCTGCCACAAGGAGCATCTCCCTCACTACTGAGACAGTTCTTTAATAGACTGCTCGAAAAGCAAAAGGGGGTAATGCTGATAGGAGGCGACTTCAACTTAATAATGTCTTCGCAGAAAGACTCCACTTTCCCTAAACAACATAGGTTTACTCCCACTCAAAAACTTTAAAAAACCTAGATACCTAAGGTGGGTCTTACAGATACAGTGGATTCCGCTTAAATGCGCACCTGTTTTGCAGATGCAAAATATGCATTTAATCAGAACGTGTATTCAGCAGAAATTACGTTTTTTTCAGACCTGAAATGAAAGAAAATTTAATGAAAAAGAAACATGGCAGTGGCATTTCACAATCAGTCACTTTATTCAGTCTATAAATACATTTCTAGCACTCCTGATTAAATTTCTGTACTGTACTGTATGTAAAAAAGCATTAAATTCACACAGAGTTTGTTACACTAAAATAAGAAGTTATCTTGCTCTGCTTCTGATTTGAAAGAGCGAGCTGAGTCACATAATGCTCAGATTCAAACAACCTGGTTAAATCTTTTTTTTCCCGAGCACAGATGAATGCGCCAATCCTATCTAAGCACTGGAGTGCCTCAAACATGGACATCTCAGGTTCGTCATTCTCAACCGCATCAGGGTCATCATCATCTTTGTCCTGCCGACCCAACACTTCACTGCAGATGTCAGTGTACTGTAGCATTCCTGTTGTGGGTAGCTGCTCATCCATGCCCTGGTATAAATTAATGTCCTCTAAGTTCTTGTTCGGGAGAAGCACTGGTATGGGCTCTTCAATCATCGCAACACTCGCTGATTAAGATGTTGATGCCGACCTGTCAACAAATCCGCCTTTTTTAAAACAATTCTGGATTATTTCGACCCTCACTTGCTGCCATGCTCTATCGAGCATCTTTATTGCATCCAGCACTGTGACAGTTTTAGATAGTGCAGAAATGGAAGTAAGGCTACCACCATCCATACATACAATAATTTTCTCACTCATCTAAAAAGGAAAAAAAGATAACCTGTGAACAGAACCCCTTAAAAACAGACCAAATTAAGAATCTAATGCACCGCATTTAGTGAATGATGTGTTGTTTTCTTACCTGCCTTCAATAATGGTGTTTTACATTTTTAATGATGTCCATACCTAGAGGCTGAATTAACGATGTGGTGTTCGATGGAAGGAAAAACAGTTTGATGTGGCTCATGGTGATGTCTGGGTGTGCTGAGCAATTATCCAAGAGCAAGGCAATTTCTTTTCTCTTGCTCCGCATTACTGAATTAACATTTTTCAACCAGCTAGAGAATGTCGAAGCAGTCATCCAGGCATTCGAGTTACTGTCATATTCAACTGGCAGTGCCTCCATAGACAGCCCGGAAAAGCACTTTGTTTTTTTTGATTTTCTGACCACTAATGGTTTTAATTTATCAGTCCCACATAGGCTGCAACAGAGAATCACTGAAATCTGCTCCTGAGCTTTTTTACCCAGTGTAAGGGTTACCTTCCTGCACTCCATTGTGCAAAATCCCTGCATCTCAGACTAGCTGTTAAATACTGTTCTCACACCTAATCCTTTTCACCTCTGCACTTAAGAGGTGTTAATTACATGGGGGACGAGGTGCTGGTGAACTGATAAAATGTGTATTAAAATGAAATGTGTACTTAAGCGGTGTGCAGTTAACCAGAATGTTTAACATTAAATCTATAGGAAAAAAAATGGGCACTAAACAGGAATGTGCACTTAAGCGATGTGCATTTAAGTGGAATCCACTGTATATGGCACCATTTTTACCCCTCTGTGGAGGGACACACTTTTGTCTCCCCTAGATTTCACACATCAGCTAGAATAGATTATTGTTTTTCTTCTACAGAGCACTTAGATATGATCCAAGATATATCCCTGGAAGCTCGCCTCCTCTCAGACCATATACCTCTCTTAATTAAGGTGGGATTAAACAAAACTCATAAAACAACTTTATGGAGACTGACTCTTTCTCTTTTGAAGGATCCAGTGTTTAAGACCAGAATTGTAGATAGCATCACACAAATCTTAGAGGAGAATGCAGACCCTCCTATTTCAGCTACTGTCCTCTGGGATACTCTGAAGGTCGTGATTAGAGGAGAGATTATCTCTTATTCCTCCAGACTAAATAAACAGAGAGACTCCAGATACAAAATATTACAAGATAAGCTACAAGAATTACAGCAGAAGAGAGACAGAGGGGAACGAGTTTCACAACTTGAGCTTAGACAAATTCAATCAGAACTACAATCCATTTTAGATAAGACGCAAATGTCTTTATTATATCTTAAAAGATACTATTATGAGGGAGGTCCTAAAGGTGCCAGAAATTTAGCTAGGTGTACTAGAGGATTTAAGCAGACTGCCACTATTACAAAGATTAGAGACCCCTTAACAGGAGATATTCTTAATAAAACTCCTGCAGTTCTGAAAGCATTCCAACAATACTATGCAGATTTATACTCTGATCCTACACCCCACTCCCTGGAGGATATAAAACATTTCTTGTCTCCCTTTAACTTCCCACACTTATCTGAATCTCAGCAGGCTTCACTTCTACACCCTATCTCCACTATAGAGATCCAAAAAGCAGTTACAGATTCTAAAACTTTAAAAAGCCCAGGCCCAGACAGCGTTGGAGCTGAATGGTATAAGATATTTCTTTCAAAATTGATCCAGCCAATGCAAAAACCTTTTTTAGAGGTGCAGGATGGAGGTGCCCCCCCCCACCCTCATGGTCATATGTGGCCATCTCAGCTATACTGAAACCAGGTAAAGATCCATTAAATTTAGGGTCATACAGACCCATTTTGGTTTTAAATAATGATTATAAGATATGCATGACAATATGGGCCCATAGGTTAGAGACTATACTGCCTACCCTGATACATCCAGATCAGACAGGAGTTTTATGCATGTGTCAGACTGCAGATAATGTACAAAGAACAATCCACTTGATGGATTATATGGCTAACTCAGCTACCCCCTCGACTTTAGTCAGTTTAGATGCCGGTAAGGCTTTCGACTGGGTATCCTGGAGATTTTAATAGGGAACACTAGTGTCATTTGGGTTTCCGAAGGAATTAGTGAATTGGCTGGAGCAAATATATTCTGAACCAAGGGCTTATATAAAACTTAATGGTGGTATCACACCTCATATTAAGCTACAGTGAGGCACTAGACAGGGATGCCCCCTATCGCCTTTATTATTCTCCATCTATATTGAACCCTTGGCTATGATGTTTAGAAAATCATAAAAAATTGAGGGCATTCAGCTGGGCAATCAATCTTGGAAGTTGGCTTTATATGCCGATGACATTTTACTGTCAGTATCAAATCCAGAGTCCTCTATTCCAGCAATATGGGAGGTACTTGAGCAATTTGCTCAATTCTCTGGGTATAAAATAAATTGTTCTAAAACAGAAGTTCTCTCCTTGCAGACACTGAAGGGTAGTTTGCCTCTGCGCTGGAACAGCATCAGGATAAAATATCTAGGCATACAGTTACCAAACCAGTTAAAGCATCTCACTATGGTAAACTATGAACCTCTAACACAAAAAATAGAGTCTGATCTATATCAGTGGTCCCATCTTCATTTATCATTATATTCTAAGGTTGATCTTATTAGGATGAATATTCTTCCAAGGCTGCTATATCTTTTTCAGACCATACTGATGATGCCAGATGGAATGTACTTTCCCTCCTGGAATAAGTCTTTGGTGAGATTTGTCTGGGCTGGGAAAAAACCTTGACTCAAGTTGTCCACATTAACGTTACCAAAAAATAAGGGAGGCTTAAATTTGCCTGAACTTCAGATGTATGCGTACGGCACCGTGATAGCTTGAGTTTTCAACTGGAATAATCCAATGTATGACATACCCTGGAAGAATTTGGAATTCACCCTTAATGGAGTGAGGGAGGGAGGGGAGTGAACTTTTACAATTGTTATATGTCCCAGTAAATAAAAGACCTAGACTTATTTATAGTACAAATTCTACTATGGAGACTTGAAGGAGACTCATTCATTTAAGAGAGCTAGAACCAGTAGGTCCCTATCTTAATCTATTACATTTCAGAACCCAATCTCTTACTTTAGAACAGGAGGGTACTTTGGTTCAATGGAGACAAAAAGGTTTTAAATTTATGTTCCACTTGGTGGACGCCAGGGGGGTCCTCTCATTTACTAAACTTCAAGAAACTTACAATCTTCCACAACAAGACTTTTCAATTTATACAAGCTTAAGAGAGGGCACTGAACGTAAAGGACCAGCCTTTAGTAGGCTCCCAGATTCCCCTTCCCCCATTGCTTACTTTAGCCATGACCACTGGGAGAGGTCAGATGTGGTCACTTTGTGGGACTAATATATAGGGGTTTGAGGGAATTATCAAAAAATTCAACTCAGAGAATTCTGAATGCCTGGAATAAAGAGTTTCCACTCCAGGTATCAAAGGAGGATTGGGAAAAGTATACTAAATTCTCAATGGGACTTTTGGGAGCCCCCTATTGGTGAGAATTTGCCTGGAAAGCTAGAAATAGATTTTTCTATACACTGGCAAGACTGGCCAAGTTCTCATCAGGGACACCAAGCAATTGCTGGAGAAATTGTAGTGAAATATCTGCGGATCAGTTCCATATTTTTTGGGCATGCCCGCAGCTAGCAGGTTACTAGAGAGATATTTTAGGGGCATTAAAAGAATTGGTAGATGCGGAAGCAGTGTTGACCCCTGAGCTAGTATTACTCTCAATTCTGCCAGAGGGTCTCCCAATACCCAGAGGATCACTGTTAATCACATATATGCTGGCAGCTAAAAAAGCAATTACTAGAAACTGGGGGGAGAAAGATGTCTCCAAACATACAGAGCTGGTGGAGAATAATGGGAGAAATTTATGTATTAGAGAGCTTAATAGCTAAAAGCACAGATAAATGGTCTGCATTTGAGCTTAAATAGAGGAAATGGATTCTATATATTTCATCTTTAGATCCTACTTTTGCACCTTAGAAATATATTGACCCAGATGATGGTTTCTGTAAATGTCTTAGTGTTCATTATATGAATTGCTTTGTAGAATATGTAAGTTGTCCTGAGACCTTTGACTAATGTATTGCTACGTATTTGACTGATGTAATTATGTGCTGTCTTAACTTACACACTGTAAAAACTGTCCTATGATTTTGCAAATGAAGATATAATAAATATAAAGTATATAAAAAAAAGAAACTTGCCTGACTGGCTGCAAAGTCACTGACAGTTCACCAGTCTGTTCAAATGCCTTCAAGCAGCACGTTAGTGCCATCTATATAACTTTAAATAAGCTTTTTTTGCTGTAGGACTCCATCCAGAAATGAATCAAATCTCACAACTGGAGGAGGAAAATACACACCACAGCATCCTAGTCCTAAGGAAAAAGTGTGATCAGTATAGCTGACCCCAGTGACTTATTTATAAATATTTACCTGACTGGTCCTAGAGTCACTGACACCACACCGGTCTGTTCATGTACAGTACCTTCAAACAGCTCACAAGGACTGGCTGTATAACTTCAAATGAACCATTTATGTAGTAACAGACCATTATGTCAAAACAGGGAATTATGACCTCTGCTTCAGACACAGCCGCAGCAATACAGTAACTGGGATGTAAGAGGTAAAGACTGTTGAATCCCTTAGTAAAAAGAAATGACTCAAAATGGCCCCCAATTCAAACATTATTGGAATGTTTTATACCTTAGGTATATTGATGCCAACTGTGATTTATTGATAGTTATTGGATCTCCATTGTAAATATACGGATACAGCAGCAATCCCAATTTATGGAATCATTTATAGCTTTGATTTTTCTTGCTATAGTTAACTTATGTAACATATTAATTGATGGAGGAGTGCCTGTGTACAGTGCAGGTTTATGGAAATGTGTTAATTAGAGATGAGCAAGGACCACTCACTATGCATTGTATAAATGCATAGTGCTTGCAGTGAAGAAAAAAAAAAAAATTTTTCTCATAATCTTCACCATGAAGAGGAGGGACTTGGAACATCTTGTAGTCCTGTGAATGTGAAATAGTGCCAGAGGCTGTGTTCATTATATTTTGTAAAATGTGCACTGGACAGTGGGCCACATGACTGATTTCTTGTGCAAAAGGATGGTCACATGATATACAGCAGCAGGACGTTCACTATGTGACCCTATGCACAGTGCGCAGTTTTACAGTGATACAAGACTGAGCAGGAGATGTTCTCTGTATGCTGTGGCTGTGAAAAAAATCAGTCATTATAGGTAGAAAATTCAGAGTTAGCACAGAAATCTTTGACAGGGAAATGGGGCATTTATGCTGAATCTGATGGGGAAGTGGTAAGAGGCAGTTCCAAGTGTTAGTGTTGCTTTATTTAGTGTTTTAAAACCTTTTGATGTTTCTTTAAAAGTGAATAATTTTCTTTTAATGATCTCTGCGCTGACCAGTTATTGTGGGTTGTCATAACCTTGTCATAACCGTGATTTTGAAAGTGAGATGATTTTGTTTTCAAATAAAAAGTCAAAAATATTACACAAAGAAATTTTTCTTGACTGTGCAAGACTCAAATCTGCCTTCATCACCAACATAAATTCCCCTTCAAAGTTCTGGAAGGTCACTGCTGGCTTAACTTTTGACTCCTCATCTTGTGCAGGTTGAGGGGTTAATCAAGCCAGTGCTAGCCATACTCCCCGTACCTCGATCTGTTCTTTCCAGCTGCGTGCACTTAATTACAGAGAAGTAGAAGACACACTACTCAATCTTGACTCTAAGAAAAGTGCGGGAGATGATGGACTTAAACCGTTTTTTCTAAAACTAGGTTATGTCTATCTCACAACCCCTATTCTTCATATTCTCAATCTCTCTCTATCTCTACTGCCACAGTTCCTTCTTGTTGGAAATCCACCCATATCATTCCCCTATTCAAATCAGGTGACCCTTGTGATCTAAATAATTAAGGTCTATCTCAATTTTGCCTGTTCTATCTAAAGTATTCGAAAAACTGACCTATAATCAATTAAAACTTCATATTGAAACCTGCTCACTGTTAAACCCAGCACAATCTGGTTTTCGGGTCTAAGCACAGCACTATCATGGCTTTAGCTAAAGTTACAAATGACTGGATCTCTGCAATAGACAACAAAAAGATCACTGGTGCAATTTTCTTAGACCTGAGTAAAGCTTTTGACACAGTTGACCACAACTTACTAATTGCCAACCTTATAAAACTAGGTGACACTACCTCCACCGCTCAGTGGTTCACCAGCTATCTTTCAGGGAGGACCCAGAAAGTGAAAGCTGATGGCAAATTCTCAGGCTCATTGCCAATTGCCAGGGAAGTCCCTCAAGGCTCCATCCTAGGACCTATCCTTTTTTCCCTGTATATATCAATGATCTTGGCACTCACATCATCAATTCCAACCTTCACTTCTTTGCTGATGACACAGTACTGTACATCTCTGGCTCTTCATTGTCTGAAGTTAGGGACGTACTGCAAGCTGACTTTGCTCAGCTGGAAATTAACCTCATTAATGCCAAGCTTCTTCTTAATGCCAAGAAAACTAAGGCTATGATTTTTACTCATAGTAACTCTTCTCCCTCCCCCTCTGGACCACTGAAGGACTTTGTTGTCACCTCGCTAGGTGAACACTTGGAAGTTGTCCCCAAATTCAAATATCTTGGCATTTGGCTGGATAACAAACTTTCTTTCAACGATCATCTTGAGGACATATCTAGAAGGCTAAAAACCAGGTTGGGTTTCTTTTTCAGAAACAAGTCTCTCTTTACGAATGAGATTAGAACCAGGCCAGTACAGGCCACATTTCTTCCCTTGCTTGATTATAGGAACCTAATTTACAGCTCCGCTGCAACCTGAAACCTAAATAAATTGGATGTACTCGTTCACCATGCCCTGTGGTTCATCACCAATTCACTGTACCGAACCCATCACTGTGACCTTTACACTGCAGTCGGCTGGACGTCACGTGCCACTAGACGGATGTTTCATCCTGGTATCTGGACCCTTAAGATACTCTTGAACAAACTTCCAAGCTACCTCACATCTCTCATCAATATCTCCCACTGTGCATATTCCCTCAGGAAATCCGACTTTATCTTCCTGGATGTGCCTAGGAATCGCACCACATTTGGTAAATGTGTTATCACATATGCACTTCCAACAATATGGAAACGGCTCCAAACCACTCTGAAACTATTTAGTATGGTCCCGGTCAACTTCTTCAAAGAGTTAACAGCATCCAAATTAAAAGATATCTGTAATTGCTTTTAAGCATCTCCCTGAACCTTTATAGCCTCAAGAACAATCACCTCAAATCTATGCCTACCAGGACATGAAACCATTTGGCTAACCACTAAATTCTCACCTATTATTGCCTTTGTTATCTCTATCCTTTTCACCCTACTCTCCCTAGCACTATTCCTTTACTTATCTCATATTTTCTAACCCCTCCTTCTTATTCCACTACTCCCTTCTGTAATCTTTACACCCTCCTCTTATTCACCTACTCTCTCATCCCACAGTACACTTCCAACCTGCCCAGCTCCCTAATATCCTACACTAATAATCCCTACCTGTTCAGTCGAATTTCTACGCCAGGTAATATATGAACCTTACTGTGCCTCAATCTACCAGACTGTAATTTTATAAACTGATGTATAACAATCCTATGTGTATATTTTTTTATGTTACTTTGTATATGTTGTCTTTTTATGTCAAGCCTCTTGGCTATTATTATGATCTAGGACCTCCTTGTGAATGAGCTTGCTCAAGGGAATTTTCCTGCAATAAACTTAAACTTGAACTTGAACTTAGTCCACTCCCTTTTTACCCCCCATCTCAGCCCCCGGTACTTAAAGTAAATAGCTTGCTAGTGTCCAACCCACCAGCCATAGCTGCAGAATTTACCTCCTACTATACCTCCTGCACCACTGAGCTACTGAAATCCCTCCCCTCCCTTCCTACCCATCACCCTCCCCACCCTCTACCAGTGTGCCACCTCCACCACCCTCCCACCTTCCCATCTCTTTTGCTATTGTAACCCCAAATGATGCTCTAAGTGCCCTCCTCACCATCGATCCCTCTAAAGGTGCCTTCCCTGATGGCCTTGACCCAAAACTCCTCTCCCTCTCCACTTTGGATATTGCCTACCCCCTCTCAATAATCCTAACTCTCTCATTCTCTATGGCTTCGGTCCCCTCTTCATGGAAACATGCAGTGGTCCTCCCTTCACCCAAATGGGGTGATCCCTCATTCCTTGGCAACTATTGCCCCATTTTTCTCCTCCCTACCCTTGCCAAGCTTTAAGAACACATTGTACTCTCCCAGCTCACCTCTTTTCTATCTGACACCTCCTTTTTTCACCCCTTTCCAGTCTGGTTTCAGGAAAAAACACTCAACCACCACCTCTCCCTTACAGCTCACAGACTCCATCCTAACTGTGCTGAACAAAGGCCAAATTATCATTTTTGTCAACCTGGCCAAAGTCTTCAACACTGTTTCTCATTCCCTTCTCCTCAACTCAGTCCTGGAAGCTGGCCTATCTCCCCCCCACCACAAACTGGTTCAAGGTCTACCTTATTGGCCAATCAATTAAGATCTTGGATGCCACTTCCCCATCCCTCTCAATTAGCACTGGCATCCCACAGGGCTCTGTATTAGGGCTCCTTCTATTCTCCATCTTCTTAAATGACCTTCCCTCTGTTTGCTCCCCATCATCCACTATACATATGTATGACAATGATACAGTCTTGTATGCATCTGGCTCCTGTACTGCTGAGGTTACAACCAGCTTACAGCAAGACTTTGACAAGGTTCAGCTCTGGTTTGTTAACCATCAATTTTTACTCATTGCCAAGAAGACTATCTCCATGACCTTTGGCACTAGGCAGAGACACTCTCTAGACTTCTCTCCCTACCCACTTTCCACACCCTTGATGGGGCTTTACTTGAGGATACATCCTCCTCCTCCTTCAGGTGCTTAGGTGTTTGGCTGGACCAGCACCAAAACATCTCTGGATATATCCAGAAAAAACTGCACCCCAAGCTTGGTGCCCTGTTCAGGAACTGTAGTTGCATCCCTCCTACGGCTTGGCAGGAACTTGTTCAGAAGATGATAATGCCCATTTTTGACTACTGTGATGTAGTCTAGGGTGCTGCCCTTAAGTCCTCCCTGGCCAGACTGGACACCCTCTTCAATTCCTTCTTCCACTTTGCCCTGGATGCCCCTCACCCATCACTCCGATCTTTATCTTTCCCTATCCTTCCCCTCTCTTTCAAATAGGTAACTCTCCCACTGTGCTAAATTCACCTCCAAGCACTGATTGGGTGAGCTCCCTTCCTACCTCACCTTCTGCTTCATAACAACCCCCCATCCTCCCATTCTCTTTCATCAATCAACTCTCGCACCATGGTAGTCCCCTGCGGATCCAGCCTAATCAGCCAATCCGGTTACTCTCACCACCTCACAAACATTTGAAATTCCCTCCCCCCTCAAATCCAGCACTCATCCTCCACCTACTCCATCAGCTCTGCCCTCAATAACTACCTTGCACCAAGCTGCTCCTGCCATGCTCCTCCCTAATTCCCTTCTCTAAGCCATGGCTAAACTCTACCCCTCTACCGTCAGCTTCATTTTACCCTGTGCACCCACACCCCCCAAATGTCTAGCTCTCCTCCCCTTCCCCCAAATTGCTTCCCTCTTCCCTCTCTTGATCTCTCACAGAATGTAGGGGCATGAATCTCCCATGGGTCCATGCATCCTGATGGACTATTGATTAGGCCCCATCCCCTCCAAAGGTGCAAATGCTCTCCCCCTCAAGGATTCAATTCTCCCTCTCTTCCTCTCCTGTAACTCTTTTAATCCCTATCTAGTTACCTTCCCCAACCCCCTTACAGGGTACCCCACATCCTGAAGTGTCCTCTCTTGGGTTTGGTCCTATTTTCCCTCCTAGCATTTAAGTCACACCTCCTCCTTCTCTTTCTCCTTCCTCTTTAATCCCTACAGTCTTATCACCCTTTCTGTCTAGCCCCATAGCCCCCTTACAGGGTTCTCCACAACCTGAAGGGGTCTCTCTGGGACACTGCCTATCCCCTTCTTTCTGGTCCCACCTGTCCCCTTGCAGAGTTCCTGGCATCCTGAAGTGGTATCCAGGGACACAACTCTTGTCCCTCCCCCACCTCACCCTTTCCTCTCCTTTTCCCCATTTTATTTCCCATAAGCACTTGTTTATTTATTAACCTGGCACTAATTATTGCCCACTCTTTTTACATATTATGCACAACACTGTTTTAACACTGTTTGTAACACCTGCCTTACAACTGTATGTTAATGTTGATCTTGTAACTTAAATGTAACTTGAACTCAACTCTTCCCCTCCCCACCTCACCCCTCCCTCCCCTTCCCCCTTTTCTTTCACGTAAGCACTTGTTTACTTATTAAACCAGCACTTATTATTGTCCACTCTTCTATCTGTTATGCACAACAGTGTTGTAACACTGCTTGTAACTCCTTCCTTACAACTGTATGTTAATGTTGATCTTGTAACTTGAATGTTTAATGTCTCACTCCTATTGTACCCATTCCCCCCAGGTTGCACTCTGAGATGAGTGACTTGTCGCTCAGTGTGCCTTCCTGGTGAAACATTTCAATATATAAATAAATAAATGTGTATAGGGCTGTGAAGCAGCTGTGCTTAGGCAGTATTCATTTCCCCCAAGTAAGAAATATGAACTAATACAAAAAGAAACCTTGGTATATGATGAGGGAGGCTCAAGGAGCATTGAAGAGGGATAATTCAGGGCAGGGGGCTCAGGGGGCTCATCATTAGGCTAAAGACAAGGAAATGCAGAGATTATTATCCCAGATGTGATAGATATCAGCACTCATTGTTTCATATCACAAGATGTAGGCAGAGTAATAGCACCCGAGTTGGCTGTTATATTGCTAGAAAAGGAGGGCAGAAAGATTGAGCCCCAGCCTATCTCATCTGTAGTTACAACACCTTAACAGGGAGAGGAAGTTGAGGAAAAGTTTGTAGAGGATTGAGCGATGAGCCCAGAGAAGACTTGGAGGAGATTGCAGGCAGCCACATCAATGTAACAGATGCCCCCTGAGAACCTGAATGCAAAAGTCAGCACGTGTGGCTCTGATGACAAGTATCTGATCCTAGTACTCAACATAGGGTTAAAAGTCACAAAAATGTAAATGTTGTAAGTAACACCAGTACTCAGGGAAAATCCTGTTAGTCCTTGATGCTAAAAAAGCAGCCACAAGCCACACAACCAAAAAAAAATGGTGAGGAGCCACAACTCCCACTCCTGCCACAGCATGTTATGTTGGTAAATCCAGCATTACCCCACACCCTAGAGTGGGATATTGTGATTATACAATTGGTAGTAGGCTAATATCCACCAACCCCTTGCTACTTCCTTAGGAGCCTTGGAGCCCAGGTGCTCATGTTAACCTTTGCTGCCTCCCCTAACACAGCCTGTATCTTTCATCTACTCCCCTTTCTGGTTAAGCGGGCCACCCTATTGCTGTTAACACCTCCGTAGGGTTGGGGTAGCCACCATTATCAGCCAAAGAATCCTGGATCTGACTGCAGCCTCCATGGGATACAGAGAGTGTCTTGCAGATTTGGCTGCCAGCTTCATCCCTCTGTGCTCTCCTCTGGCCATCTCTTGGCATGGTGTTGTATATAGTTCTATATTGCATAGTTGTTTCTTTGTTTACTTGCTCATTGTTAGTGTTTTATTCTTATTTGTATTATATTTCCAGATCACAGTCTTTTATGACATACTAGGGCACTCAGCTGGGCTGAAACCCTTCTGGATAGCTGATTTCATGTATGTGCACTTTTGGCTGCACCACATCTTGACCTCTTACTTCTATAATGGTCACCGTCCAGCAAGCTCTGGACTTTCCCTCAATGACTATGGGTGACATCCATCTCTGCAGCTGGAATGTTTGGGGCCTTAATAACCCAGTAAAGCAGACCCAGGTGCTTGCACATATTAAGAGGTCAAGATCTGATGTAGCTCTACTACAAGAAACTAAACTTAGGAAAGTGGATAATGATAGGCTAAAGCAGTGCTTGGGTGGGCCAGGTTATTTTGGCCTCTGCCCCCACCCATAAGTGCAGAGTCACCATCCTTCTGCATAAATCCCTGAAATGGACTCAAACTAAGGTTAAGGTGGATGTGCAGGGCAGATGGGTCACAGCCCTTCTCGATACCCCAGAGGGCCCCCTAGTGATTGCAAATATCTATGGGCCAAACGATGATAGCCCAAACTTCTTTCATGATCTGGCCCAGGTTATTAGTTCACTTGCCACCCTGATGTACTGACTTTAATCTCCCCTTGGACCCCTGCTGGGACAGGAGCTCCTGTAGCACAGATCAGCATCCCAAACCCCATCTCTCTTTGCTACACCTCATAGCTGACCTTGGACTCCTGGACCCCTGGTGTATTTTCCACCCCAGAGAGAAAGATTATACAGTCTTCTCACCCGTTCATAATTCTTACAGCAGGCTGGATTTCTGGTTGGTCTCCCCTTCCATTATGAGCTACACTGTTGATGCCAAAATTCTCCCAATGGTTATCTCAGACCAGTCCCCCGTTCAATTACATCTGGATCGAATCCTTTCAGCTGCCCGCTTCCTGTCATGGTGACATGATAGAAACTTTCAAATACCTCAAGGGAATCAACAAAATCCAAGAGGGTAGCATCTTTCAGAAAAAGAGATTTGCAAGAAGAAGGGGGCACAATTTGAAGATAGAGTGGGGACAGCTCAGAGGTAATGTGAGGAAGTATTTCTTCACAGAGAGGGTTGTAGATGCTTGTAACAGCCTTTCTGAGGAGGTCATAGAGTCAAAAACAGTGGGGAAATTCAAGAATGCATGGGACAGACATAAGGCAATTCTAGTGGGGGGTAGGAGGAAGTAGGTTGTTGGTTAACTAGGATCTGCAGCTTATCCATTAGGTAGGGAAATGGGCAGACTGAGTGGGCCAAGTGGTCCTTATCTGCCATCAGATTCTATGTTTCTATGTTTCTGTGATTTGACCCCCTACTACTGCATGATCCCAACTTCCCCTCATGGCTTTGAACACAGGTGACTAACTTTCTTCAGGATACTCTGACATCCTCTTTCTCCTCAGCAGTGGTCTGGGAGGTCCTGAAGGTCACCATCTGAAGTGCCATCATGGGGTTCATGGCCTGCCACAGGAGACAGAGAGATACCAAACTCAAAACTCTGGAAAGGTGCCTTGAAGATCTGGAGATCAAATCTAAGCAATCTTCCCATTTCAAGCTTTCCTCCACTCTGGGTCAGGAGATTGTGCAACTCAGACTGCAAATTAATGATCATGTGGCCAGAAAAGCTGAGCTGGCTATCCTGCGATTAAAGCACAAGTATTGGGATGGTGGCAAGAAGGGGGATAAGGTTTTAGCCTACCGGTTGTGGAAGCATAGAGCTGAGAGCCATATTCCGTGAATAATGAACAGTGGGGGTCAGGTGCATTCCCAACCGGATCCGATTAACATTAGGGTGGACTTCTATAAGGTACTCTATTCCCCCTCTCGAGTTATGGATGTTCAGGGGGTCTGTAGCTTTCTTGACTCTCTCCCTCTGCCTCATCTTTCACCACTGCAGCTGAGCATGCTGAAGGTGCCCACTGAACCTCAGGAAGTGATAGCTGCTATCCAGGCATTGCATAGTGGGAAAGCGCCAGGGGTGGATGGCTTTCCTCCTGAGCTGTGGTGCCTTGTTGCTACCCAAATAGCCCCTCACCTTAGCACCCTCTTTAACTCAGTCATCACCCAGGGCTCTCATCCCCCTACCCTTAGGGAAGTGGTTATTACTGTTTTCCCTAAGAAAGAAAAAGACCCCATTCTTCCTTCTAGCTATCGGCCCATCTCACTGATAAATTCGGATGGTAAGGCCTCCAATGATCAATATTCTCTCCCATGTTGGTGGGTGTCCCACCCAAGCTGCGGCAGTGGTGATTGACTTTGAGAAAGCTTTTGATTCCCTGGAATGCGGCTACCTCCTGCTAGTCCTCACAGCCATTGGGATTTGGCCAGAATTTCCAGCGTTTGATCACAGCCCTATATCATGCCCCAACAGCACGAGTAATCACCAGTTCTACCACATCTGTTCCCTTCTCCTTGGGGAGGGGCACCAGACGGGGTGCCCTCTTTCCCCTCTCCTCTTTATTCTCATTGTCGAACCACTTGCCATAGCAATCCGACACTCCCAAATAATGGGGGCTACCGCACTGGCAATAATACTTTCTCTACATACATGTATGTGGACAATCTGTTGGTCCCCCTGGCAGATGCCCCATCTTCCCAGTTCCCACTTCTCTCCCTCTTTACAGACTTCTCTAAGCACTCAGGCTTAAGGATAAACTGGTCCAAGATGGAGGTGCTCCCCCTTATTTCCCTCTATATGGAGGCTCAGGTGGCCCATCTTGGTCTCCAGTGGGTTCCACATACCTTGGTGTACTTAGGTATTCTCCTAGCCCCGGAGCTGTCTAAGCTATGGGATATCAACCTTAAACCCCTCCTTGCTGAAATCAAAATCCACCAACTTCCGCACTTACCCCCTACTGCACTTCTAGCCTCGTTTCTCTGTCTACCGTGTTACCGTAGATTAGTAGCTGACATGTATGTAGTTACATTTTAAATCCTTTGTCATTATAATTCCTTGTACAATTTTTCCTCACTCCATGTAACAATGTGTATAATTCATTGTCGCAATGTTTCCTATGTTACTCCTACTTCATGTTCTGAGGTGTTACACTTATGTTCCGATGTGTAATTTATTTCCATGTACAAATGTGTGCAGTTGCTCTCCTCTGTAACCCCTTCCCCCCAGGTTGCACCGTGAGATGAGCATCTTTTTACTCAGTGTGCCTTTCTCAGTGAAACATTTCAATAAATAAATAAATAAAAAGTGGAATGTGACCACTAGTGTGCGCTTCACCTCACCTTGGCTGGCAAAATCTCTGCCCTGAAAATGGTGTCAGCTCCTAATCTCTTATATACTATTTCACACATTCCCATGGAACACCCCACCCCCTGGATCAAGGCAATTGACAAAATCTTCATTAGCGTTATCTGGGAATCCTCCAAACCTCACTACAGCAGAAATAAGCCGAGATCCCACTGGTTGCAGGGTGACTGGACCTTCCCTGGATAGAGGGGTACAAGTGGGCCTTCTCCACCACACAAACTTTGATGTGGTTTTCTCCAGCGCTTCTTGAGGTTCCTCAGTGGGTCTCCATGGAAGCCACAGTGTCTCAGGTTCACTCTCTCCCACTACTGCTATAGCACCCTCTTCCCAGTTACCTGCATCAACAACCCACTGTTGCCAGTTTGATCCGTACCTGGCACATAGTGCGTAAGAAGCTCTGAGCCAATCCCTGCCTGCTGTCTGCCACCCCATATGGGGAAATAACTCCATACAGGTGGAGAGCAGAACACTATTCTGGCCTCTCTGACAAGAAAAAGGGATCCACACTCTTGCTGACATCCAAATGGAAGATGAGGTCACTTTAAAATCTTTCCAGGAGATAGATCAAGAGTTCCACCTGGGGAAAACCACTTTCTGGCAATATCTACAACTTCGTAGCTTGGTTAAAACCCATGTCAAAAAACTTTCATCTCTTAAGCATGAAAGGGCTTCCCCATTGGCTAAATGGGTTTCCCACAAAACCGGTAGGGCCAGTCTCATTTATTCAAACCTTAGAGAACAACTCCCATCTCAAGCATCACAAGTCAAAGCTAAATGGGAGTCTGCTCTCCAGCTGCCTCTCTCTGATTCCCAGTGGTCACAGTGCTGGAAACAGGCTCAATCTGCCTATACAGATGTGAGGAGCAGGCTCATCCAAAATAAAGTCTTATCTCACTGGTACTGTACCCCTTCTATGCTTTATAAGCTACAGTACATCTAATTGACAGTGTCCAGTGCTGAAGAGGCTGCTCCACAACAGGGAACCTTTTGCATATACTATGGTCCTGCCCACCTCCTGCAATTCAATTCAATTCAATTCATTTTTATTTTTATGGTGCCTTTCAAATACCAAGGTGCCTTACATAAAATAAAACAACTTAAGCATAAAATAACATCTATTATAAAAAATAAAAATTTAAAACAGTCAGAATTATAAAACCAATCCCCAAAAGCATGACTCCATAGAATAGTTTTGAGCATCTGTTTGAATCTCTCCACAGTCGGACACTCACGTACCTGAAGGGGTGGAGAATTCCAAAGGGCAGGGGCCACGTGCATAAAAGCACAGGCCCCAGAAGAGCCTTGGGATCTCTAGCAACCCCTCATCAGTCGAGCGAGAGATCGCCCAGGGCAGTAAGGGACCAGGAGCTCTTTCAGTTAGTCCAGGCCAAGTCCGTGTAGGGCTTTATAAGTCAGAAGTCCAACTTTGAAGGTGATTCACCACTGAACTGGCAGCCAGTGCAGTTCGCACAGCACCGACGAAATATGACAGGACCAAGAGGTTCCCATCAATAGTCCGGCTGCTGTATTCTGCACCAGCTGCAGGTGGCAAATATCCACCCCCAGGAGCCCTAGGTAAAGGGCACTGCAATAGTCCAGACAAGAGGACACAAAGGCATGGACCAGCATAGAAAGGTCACCAGACGGAACTAGGTGCTTAACTCTGGAGATATTCCTCAGATGATAGAAGGATGATTTGACGACGGCCGACATCTGCGAATGCAGTATCAAGCCCACATCAAAAGTTACCCCCAGGTTTCGCACCCATTCAGAGGTCGGGAGTGAGAGACCCCCAAGAATAAGTCCTGAGGGTAACCCCGCTTCTGGCCCCTCTATCCAGTAACCCGGATCTACTATCAACACTTCAGTCTTTACTGAGTTCGACTACAGCCAGCTTGAATCCATCCACTCCTGGATCTCTACGAGGCAGTTATTAAATACCGAGAGGTCTCTATTCTGGTCAGGCACAAAAGAAAGTTAGAGCTGGGTATCATCAGCATAACAATGAAACCTCAGCCCATACCTTCTTACAATGTCTCCGAGGGGTAGCATGTACATTGCGAATAACATGGGGGACAACACTGAACCCTGAGGAACCCCACATAACAAAGGGTTGGGTCAGAGGAATAAATCCCCAACACCACCCTTTGAGTTCTTCCGATGAGGTAAGATGAAAACCAACTGAGGACCATACCTGACAGGCCACAGATGAACCTCAAATGATCGAGCAGGACCCCATGGTCCACAGTGTCAAATGCTGAAGAGTGATCCAAGAGGACCAAGATGGAACTACTCTTCCAATCTCTAGCCATCAGGAGATCATTGACCACCTGAGCCAGCGCCGTCTCAGTACTATGCCTCTTTCGAAAACCAGACTGGAGAGGCTCATAGACATCATGGATGGTCAAATGGTCCTCCAGTTGTATGCCAACTACTTTCTCGATCAACTTCCCCATGAAGGGAAGGTTCAAGATTGGTCTGTAGTTCGCATAACAGTCTGGGTCCAAGGAAGCTTTCTTCAGGATGGGTGTCACCACCGCCTCCTTCAGGGAGCTAGGAAACACACCTGTTTCTAGGGAGCACCAGACTATTCATGCTAGAATTGGGCCAAGAATGTCACTACAACCCAAGATCAGGGTAGCTGGACCCAGATCCAAAGTACAGCATGTAGGGCGCATACCCTGGACAATCCTCAAGATGTCCGCAAGTTCTGGCTGGCTGAAGGAACTCCAGGAAAACCAAGGTGCAGTGTCCAAATGCCAGTCTAGAGCAACACCAGAGTGTGCCGGAAGGAGTTCTGCCCTGATGTCGGTCACCTTAGCCACAAAGAACTGAGCAAGCTCATCACACTCAACTTGCAAAAATGCTCTCCAAACCTGTAGACAGGCTGGGTTGCACAGTCTGTCCATGGTTCGAAAGAGCTAAGCTGGTCAGTTCCAAGTGGCCTCAATCTCCCCAGACAGGAACTCTGCATTCTTACGGGTGATTGCGGATTGATAGGCTTGATAATAGTCCATCAATCTAAGGTGGTCTGCATCAAAGGCAGACTTCCACCAGCAATGCATTAACATTCATCCTAGTCACCACATCTCTCTCAAAGATCCATCGAACCAAGAGGACCGAGGGAAAAGGGAGAGAGGATGAACATGGACAGGAGCAATGACATCCAGAGCCGAAGTTATGGCCTGATTATAGACCACAACTAGGGCTTCTGGGTGATTAGTTGCCAGTGGAAGAACAGATAAATCAAGCACCGCCACCAGGCATTCAGAGTTTAAGCCTAATAAAGGGCAGAACCTGATCATCTCCACACAGGAGCAGTCCTATGAAGGGGGGCGCAGAAACTGAAATGCATGGTGCAGTGATCAGACCATCCAATTGGTTGCACCCCCCAAATCCGAGGCGCAGATCCCCAGGAGGAAAACCAAGTCAAGGGAATGACCAAGTTTATGGGTAGCAGCAGAAGCAACCTGTGTAAAGCCCAGAGATGACATTAACTGGAGGAAGAGCAACCCTTCTGGGTGGAGGTCCATGGCCTTGCAGTACAGGTGTTGGGCCTCAGACTAGAACTGGACCCACTGGTCTGGATCCTTGGCCTCCCTCCCATCTTCTTGAAACTGAAAAGACAGCAGGTGAGATGGTTGGCCTTGTTAAGCCTTCAAGCCAAGTGGCTTATTCAGTGCTGCTGGGGAACGGCTGATGTCCCTACACTTCCTGAACTGCTAAACTCCTTCTCTAAAGTGGCAGCTCTGGACTGGCTCTCCCATATGTTAGCTACTACCCTTCCACAGTACCATCCTTGCTGGGCCCCTTATTTGGCATACCTGTCCCCCTGTGCAGGGATAGGGTGATCCCCTCTACCCACTAAAGTCTGGTCTAATATAATATGGCAGGACCGGGCAGAGGAGCTGTTGTTAGTCCCTTCCACTTTGCTAGCTATAATGGCAACTGGCCTTTTTTGGCATTTTCTGTCTGTATGATCCGAATTTAGGATATTGCTCTATGGTTAGTTCATGTTTTTTTCTGCTCCACAGGCAGAGATGTAGCATATCAACTCCTTCTTGGACTCAGAGGGATCCTGACGTGTCAGCCCTTGTGTCATTCAAGTCTATCTGGTGATTTAGATTTCAGTGTCAAGCTCTTCTTTTATACTGGTTCATCCTGCTGGATTCTAGCTAATTAAGGGTTTGCCATTGTAGCTGCAAGAGTTATTAGTTTCTACTTGTACCACTCTCTGGTCCTGGGAGCTATATCTGTTTTTCTTATTTTATATTTTGTGTAAATGACTGTACCCATCAACTGAGTATTTGTTTCTGCCTCGTACGTTTCTCTTTTTGCTTGGTTCTAAAACAAGACAATAAAAAGTATTAACTACAAGAAAAATAAAACCTTTTTCATATTTTTATTATTTGACTATCTCTGCTCCCCTCCCTACCCACCTTCCATAGCCTGGATGGGATGAAGCTGGATTATGCAAAAAAGGAACTTTTGATAAAAAATGTTTAAAAGAAGTGCCTTTTGTTTTAAAGTTTTAAAGTTTATTTATTGTCCTGTCTCTTTACATGCTCAGTTGCTATGAGTCCATTTTTATTCAGAGTCACATGGTGCGCCATTTCCTGCCTGTTGCTCATTTCTTATTTTTATTTTTTGTAGGTCTGGAGTACTGTAGACGTCGTTGGTTCATCATGGTGGATATTTCTGGAGAGTTCTCTTCATTCGTTGCAGTATACTGAAGTATAGTGTGGTTCTAGAACTGCTTTTCTGTTGTGGGCCTGTAAGAGAGGAGAGGAAAAGTTTAGTTGTATGCTGTGGATTTTTGGGGGTGAAGAGGTAGATAAAATGACGTAGTTACCTAGGGGTTTTGGTGTATTTTTTCTCCCATGCTGCTTTGTGGTCTTTAGGAGCCAGATAAAAGGTTATGGTCTGGAGTTATAGTTTCTGAAATTGATCATGGCTGGCAAATAAAACTAAATAAAAAATAAAAATAAGCTGGAAAAGTTTGCTGTGCTTTTGACTCTGGAGTTTTGTCCACTTTGGTGTTGGTGTTTGGATTGCTGTTGGCTTGGACTTCTTGGAAGGGATGCAGTTTGTGATGCTTCTGGTGAGGGGTTTCAGCAGCAGTCTGTAGCTAGGGTTTGGAAGATTTCATTTTGTAGGTCTTTGAGGTGGAGTGTTGCAGGCAGAAATGGATCTGTCCTTGAGTCTTGAGTTTGGGTGTATTCCATGGTCTGAGTACACATCACTGTGGTGTTTTTCACTTTTGCAGGTTTTTTTTTTTCAATTCAAATTTTATTAAAGTTTCCAATACAGAGGATGACTCACAGTGGAGTAAATCATGAACCCAAAGAACAGACACAGAATGCAAGATGATTCGCTATCCCCACCCTACCCACCCAACCCAACACCCACCCCGAACAACCCTAGCGCGATCGGGTACTCCTTTAGCACAACACCAAAGAATATAACCTGGTAGTACTTAGGCCTGTAGTGCATAAAGAGTCTGCAGTGGGCCCCAGATCCTGTCAAACTTTTCCAGTTTGTTATATAGGCTGGCAATAGTCCTCTCTGTTCTGAGGTTCGCCAGCAATTCCTAAAGCCATTCAACATAAGATGGTACCTCCGTATCCTTCCAGTGCCTCAACACCACTTTTTTAACAGACATCGACATCAATGCTATGTGGTACCTCCTGTTCACCACCGAAATGGAGGAGAAATCCCCAAGAAGACATATTTCGGGGGTGAACAATTCTGAGAGCCCTAAAAGAGGATCAGCACGCTGATTAATCATGGTCCAAAGTGAGGCAACTTTCGAACAGCTCCAGAAAATATGAAGGAGGTCACCTTCTTGAGTCTGGCATCTTGTGCAAAGGGGAGAAGATATCAGACCCAGTCTGGCAAGCCTTTGCAGAGAATAATAAATGTTATGCAAAATTTAAGAATTGCATTAATCTAAGTCTGTCCTGCTTAAGGAACTTATGACAACTTTGCCACAGGAGAGACCAGTCCGTATCTCTGCCCTGAAAGAGAGAGGCCCAAAAGGAGACGGGAGCGTAATTATCAGGGTAAGCCCAGGTGAACAGAGCAATATATATTTTAGATACAGCATGAGGCGAACCTGCCAACTCCGTGAGGGTAGCCTGAAAACTGATATTGGGAGCTGGAGGGGAGATCGGACCCATTACCTTAACCAGTAGGTGGCGAAATTGAAAAATCTTGAAGATCGCTGTGTGAGGTAACATAAACTTGTGCATAATGCCAGCAGAAGAGCACCATTGACTATCGGATAACATAAACTCATCTAGACAGCAGTTTCTTATCTGAGGGATCCAACTAGGTGAGAGAAGCTTGCTGTCCAGCAAAAAATTAAGGTTGCCTATTACGGGTTGAGATAAATCCTTGAGATTTTTATACCTCAGAAAAGCATACAATTGAGTATGAACCCTGATTGAAAGGGCTATAGGTGAACTACGTAGAGATTCCTGTAGAGAACTGACCTTGGTGTATAGCAGCGCAGCCGGGGAGAGGCCTTGTTTTCTAATGGTAGCAGACTCGATGGCTAACCAAGTCAGGATATATGTGGCAGCCACGAATTGCTGATCCACGGTCAGCCATCTGAGATACTTACTGGCCTGACTGGCCCAGTAATATAGCCCAATATGAGGGAGTCTTATTTTTTTTTATTCAGTTTGTTTTATTGGCACCATAATAACACATAAGTTATACAGCTCTGTGCAGGTTAACACTTGCAAATTACATATGCCATTAACATGTAAACATACTTACCAAGCCAATATCATTGAGGTAAACAAGATTGGCCTAACATATAGCAATGTAACCAATGTAACTTTACCCCATACCCCCACCCACCACGAATCCCCTAGACAGCATCTACACACTACTTGAGATATCATGAGGATTCTCACTAGGAGAAGAGACATAGATCAATGAATGCATCTAGCAGGGGGATATTTCCTATAACTAGGCAGTCTAAGCTTGCCAAGTAGCCAGAACAGCATCCAATGGGCCCCACCTGGAGCCATAGGACTGGGTCCTGTTACTCATTTTGGCTATGTGTAACTCCATTGTAAAGCAAGCATAATCTCTTTGTACCATTCTAGGACTGATGGAGTAGTAATGTCCTTCCAGTGCCTCAGGATAACAGCTTTTGCCGTGGCCGATATAATAGCCATGTACAATTTATTTTGTTTGGTCATGCCACTATGGAAGCTATTCAACAAGCAAATTTCTGGTGTGAAAAAAGGCTCCAAGCCTGTAATCCGTGATAATGAGACACTAATTGCCCTCCAGAAGGACTGAATCTTAATGCACTCCCATAGCACGTGGAACAAATCACCTTCTTTGATTCCACATCTGTTGCAAATAGGTGAAGATAATTTACCCATCCTGTAAAGTTTAGTAGGAGTGTAATACATATTATGCATAATGTTAAATTGCTGAAGTTTGTGTCTATCTTGTCTAATGTATTTGTAATTATTTACCCACATCTGCTCCCATACTCCCCTCTCCTCTGTCATCCCTAATCTTTGCCTCCAATAATAACTTACCCCAGAGGGCAGGTCTCCATCTATCCTTTGCAGTACATTATAGACCCTGGAAACAGAATGGGGTTGATCTGCCGCTTTAAGTAATAAGGACAACTCAGTCCTGTTTTCTACCCATGTTTTCATTCTGTGAAAGTGGGCCTTTATTGAATCACAAATTTGTCGAAACTTGAAATTATGTCCTTTTAATTCTGGAAATTGGGTACAGGCTTGTTCATAAGATATTAGCTTCCCTTGGGGTGCCAAATCCCCCAGCCGTAATCCCACAACTGGTCCCCAGAACCTAGAAGAGATCGGAGCCCGCTGTATTAAAAAGTGAATATTATGTGTCAAAGTTTGTTCCGGTGAGTTCTGCCAGTTCACTCTAAGGAGCTTCTGAACCTGCTGCAGAGCTTTTAGTGACCATCCAATAGGCGTGTCTTTGAGTGGTTTGGGAAGGAATTTAAAAGTGGTATAGGCAATCGTATTTAGAGACAACGAGTATTTAAAAGCTAAATCTCTCTTGATGTAAAGCCAGAAAGGCACATAGGAGTTTGGGGTCACTGAGGTATTCAGCTTATTCCAATATACTACTTTACTGATATGTGAGGCAATGTAGTATTTGAAGAAAAAAGGGAGCACAAGGCCTCCTGACTTTTTTAAGCCTGCGAGTTTCGGGTAGGATCTCCGAACAGCTTTCCCTTTCCATAAGAATACATTGAGTATTTTTTGCAAGTTCTCAAACCAGGTTTTAGGTAGGTAACACCCTACCATGTTTAAAGGGTAGAAAATCCTAGGTAGTATATTCATTTTAACAGTTTCTATTCTGGCCCATAGTGACAGGGGCATTAGATTCCATCTGACCAGATCTTGTTTAATAGTTTTAATAAGGTTGTGGAGATTCTCTCTAATCATCGAACTTATCTCTCTAGTGATTTTGATACCGAGATACGTCAACATCTTTGGTTCCCAACTTAATCCATACTCCCTTGCTGTATTAGGACATCTATTATTCAATGGGAAAAGCTTTGTCTTGGAGACATTAATTTTATAATTTGAGACTTTGGAGAACTTTGCGATTTCATGTAATATTACTGGTATGCCATTTTCTGGATCCTCTAAATGCATAAGCAAGTCATCCACATAAGCAGAAATTAGGTATCGCCTGTTACCCACCTTAATTCCCTTAACCTCTTGCGATGTCAGTAACCTACGAATCAGGGGTTCAAGGTATAAGTTAAACAAGAGCGGGGAGAGTGGGCATCCCTGTCTTGTGCCACATGATAAAGGGAAGGAAGCTGACAATATACCATTGCACCATATCCATGCTGTGGGTGTACTGTATAAGACCCGGACCCAATTTAGGAATTCTTTAGGTAGACCAAATTTGGAGAGTACTGCGAATAGAAAGTCCCATGACACCCGGTCGAATGCCTTTTCGGCATCCAATGCAAGTAATGCCGCAGGAGTCTGCAAACTCTGAGCATGCGCAATTAAGTGGTGGTGCTTACGTAGAGGTCACTAGACATCCTACCACTCATGAATCCCACTTGCACATCGCTAACCAAATTATTCATTAACGGACCCAGTCGGTTAGCTAAGATTTTAGCCAATATTTTAATATCGACATTTAACAGTGATATTGGGGCGATAGCTGCCGGGAAGGACAGGGTCTCGTCCTGGTTTAGGAATAAGAGTTATGAGAGCCTCTAAGAACGCTGTTTCTGAGAGACCCACACTAAACCAAAAGTTATATACCTTAGTTATGATTGGACAAATTGTATCCACGTAAACCTTATAAAAGTTAGTAGTTAGATCATCCGGTCCAGGGGATTTATCCCCAGAAAGTTGGGTGATCGCTTGCTTCACCTCCTTGTCTTGTATTAGTGATCCTAACTGCTTCGCCTCAAAGCTTGCAAACCTGGTCAGGGTAACCGAGTCATTCTTGAATTTCCACAGGGGTTACTCTATCAGCAGGCAAAGTAGAGTACACCCACTGAAAGTATTCCTTGAAAATAGCAGCAACTTCTCTAGGGTCACTTACTGCAGTATCTCCCCTATCCTTTTTGTATTGCAGCTATGAATCGATTAGAGTCGAACTGTTTCAATCTAAGAGCTAATAATTTGCCTGCCCTATCCTCAGACTCCAGATATCTGATTCTAGTTCCTCGGAGAGCTAGTTCTGCTTTCTGCATCATAATTGCGGAGTATTGAGTTTGAAGTTGGTGCAATT
The DNA here is from genome assembly GCA_016271365.2 of Neoceratodus forsteri. Taxonomy (NCBI): domain Eukaryota; kingdom Metazoa; phylum Chordata; order Ceratodontiformes; family Ceratodontidae; genus Neoceratodus; species Neoceratodus forsteri. The sequence continues at coordinate 289,186,560 of CM057454.1, forward strand.
TAATCCAGTCCGTTTCAGTTGAGTGTCATGTAATATTATTTTCCAAGACCCTAATAGCGTTAGTGATTTCATTTAACTGCATTCTAGCTTTCTTGGCCCTAGTGGAAGATATTCTGATACACTCACCCCTAAGTGCACATTTCAGAGCTGCCCAAACAATATCTATGTTACAAACTGAGTTAAGATTACAAGTGAGAAAGTGAGATATAAAATTCTTCAGATGTCCCTGGGTAGAGGACTCCTGTAGTAACTGGTTATTGAACCTCCACATGAAGTCCCTCTTTATGCTGGAACTTGGTTCAAATAGAATAGGGACTGGGGAGGGATCCAATATAACCCTGGTGTTAATTCTGGCATCTGAGATCGAGGGAAGTGCACTAATACTGACTAAAAAATAGTCGATTCTGGAACACGATTTGTGCGGCATAGAAAAAAAAGTGTATTGCCTCACTTTCTCATTGTTCAGTCTCCAGATGTCTATGAGGCCTAAACTCTCCATTACCTCTTTTAGAGCTCTCTGGACGGGGGATAGTCCTACTCATTTATTATCAGATCTGTCAAGATACAAGTGTGGTGTTATATTCCAATCCCCTCCTATTAATATTGTCATGGACACATAGGTATTTAAGATATCTAGTAGCTGTATAAAAAACTGTGGGGAATCCACATTGGGACCATAGATGGACCCAATAACCACTTGCTCTGATATTAAAGTCCCAACCAGAAAGATATATCGGCCTTGTGTGTCCCATATCTCTTTCTCTAGCTGGAAGGGAGTCCTTTTGTGAAATAAGATGGCTACTCCACCTCTATTTGAGGACACACCTGCACCAAATGCTTGACTCACCCAATATTTAGTGAATAGCCGGATATCTTCTCTGTGAAGATGTGTTTCTTGTAAACAGGCTATATCACAATTTAGAGTCGATAGATGCTTCAACACAATTTGCCTTTTACATCTATCCCGAGCTCCCTTAATGTTCCAACTCAAAAAATTAACACCCCCTTTCGTCATCCTCTGAGTTTTAATAGTAACATCCCTTTACGTATTGTCTACGAGTATATACCATCCTGTTAGTACAGGTATCCTCGTCTTCCCATAATTTAGTGTGTAGATGCTGTGTCCCTCAAACCCCCCTCTCCCCACACCATCCCATCCCCCCTACTTTCTACTAATACCCCCAGTTCTAACAACTGCACTATCATACCAAACTGCCGTATGATGTAACTACCAGCCCAGGTAAAAGGTAGCCCATCTTCCAGCCCAGTTCCCGATCTAATTAACATCATTCATCCTGTTAGTCTGGTCCCTCACCAATTTAACAAAATTAAATCTGATGTGACTCTTCTGAGATCCTTCCCCCCTTCCCCACTAACCCATATAGAGAGAGAATAGAGAAAAAAAAAAACATTCACAGGGTGCATAAAAATCGCACCTAAAACACATAAAAATGGTTGCCCTCTATTACAACATCATTAACATCTAAAACATGTGAATAGTGCTCTATTGAATAATAGGGTGAAACAATCCCTAGTCTATATCCCCCTCTAGTGGGGGACTGAGCAAAATATATATAATAATTAACCACAGAGAGAGGGCTTTAACCAACAAGTAAATTAAGCAATAATTGAATGATCAAGCCTATCATTTGCTTTCCGAGTCATACACCATCACAACCAATGGGACAGAAGCATTCCCTCCAGTCATTGATGTCTTAGAAACCAGGGGTAGACATGAACTGTTCTCTTATTACCATGACTTTCTCACTTCCCCTGGCAATGGTCCAGTTCGTGGAACATTCGCTATTAAGTCAGTAGAGGCTATCTGGACTTATAGACAGCAGTGGCAAACCATACATGTGATAAAAGTTCCTTTAGGAGCTGATATATTCTCCCTGGATAGTGAGGCTTATCACTACCCTGTCAGATTACTAGTCCCGGCTATGAATACCGCTGTCTGTTAACCTCAGGTGCACTGATGGCAAGACCTAGATGGAGAGACAAATCTTCAGTAACCTGACCATGGTGGCAATGTGAAACCGCCAATGCGACATCCGTTGACTGCATTAGTTGCTCACTTAACACAATAGAATATACGCTTCGGGTAATGCATGTAGAGACACTAAGATTTATTGGTTGGAGAGTAATCTTTGCCGTTGAAAACTGAAGCGTCGAAGACATGGTTAAGTCCACTTCGGTAATAAGGAGGATCAATCATCGGAGGGTATATGCTTCTAAAAAACACAAAAAAACACACAACCAGGCAAAACTAATTAGGAATCTGCACGGGTTAAGGAGTCATCATTTTAACCTCATTCTCAAACTTTAGTTTCACTCTCTCCGGTTAGACTATGCAGCCTCTTTACCTTGCTGATCAAGCCAATCACTTACTTGAACAGCTCCGGTAATGCTCTTTTAAGCTCCTGCTGTGCAGTCTCCACTGACTCATAGGAATACCATTGCTCTTTTATTTTAACTTGAAGTAAGGCTGGGTATTTGACCCTGAATTGAAATCCTGTGGCTATCAACTTGGAGACAATGGGGTGCAAGTCCTGGCGTTTAAGCCGCACAGAGTGGGGTAAATCATGAGTAATTCTGATCTTTTTACCCTCCCAGGAGATTTATTGTAGAGCTCTATCTTTGCTTAGTATGTGCTGCTTATCCAGGTAGTTCAGGAGCTTGCAAATTATCTGTCTTGGTGAGGCACCGGGAGGAGGAGGGGGATGAAGAGATCTACGTGCACGTTGGACCGTGTAGCTTTCATTTGGGGGCGGACCGGCGATCTTCTCAAAAAGTTTCTGGACAAACTGTATAGGCATTGTACCCTCTTCCTTCTCTAGGATTCCAATTATGATTAAATTATTTCTTCTGCTCCGACCCTCCAGGTCTTCAAGCTTGTCCTTGATCTTTTTTATACGTTTGTTGAGGGAGGTGCATTCGAGATCATGTTTATTCAATCTTGCTTACACAGATCTTATTTTAATTTCGTTATCCCCTACCCTGGTGCCGAGGGATTCCAACGCTGATTTGAAACAGTGGATCTCTGATGAAATCTCCTCTACCGAGGATTGTAATGGGGTAATTATTTCCAGAAACCTTTCCTCCGTTAAAGCTGAAGGCCCCGAGGTTGATTTGCTGGGTCCCTGCTGAGGGCGCTTTGCGGCCTGCTCTTTCTCCGGGGAGGGAGGCGGCGTGTGCTTAACAAGTTGTTTTTTGATGAAGGCTTCTATTTTAGAAGGGTCTATCATTCTAAGTAGCGACTCAGGCGCTTCACAAATAGTTTCCACACAAAAATCCCACGGTTTTTGTTTTTGGCAAGGGCTGTTAACCGGGCTGAAAACGGAGCTGATCAGAAGAGCTGCTTTCCCTAGGCTGCCATCACGTGACCCCCCATGGGGGAGTCTTAATCCTCCTTTAGCCTTTGGAGCTGCTAACTTGCGGAAAGCCATCCTAGTCTTCTTGTTGCCCCATATAAAAGTAGAGATCATGCTATGCACTTTTTTAACCCAGGACAGGGGGAGCCATATGTTTAGCATGTTAAGGGGGTAGAATAAGTGAGGAAATACATTCATTTTGATTAGATTGATTCTGCCCCAAAGAGAAAGGGGAAGTAAAGTCCACCGATGGAGGTCTAGATCTATTTTATGTACCAGTGCATCAATATTAAGTTGTCTGAGCCGTGCCATATCCTGAGTGAGAAGGAGCCCCAGATATTTAATATAATTGGACTTCCAGGTGATCCCAAATGCAATAATGTCCTGTTTATATACCCAGTGGTTAAGAGGAAAAACTACAGTCTTACCTACATTGAGTTTATAATTTGAGACCTTGCTGAAGTCGTCTATTAACTTCAGAATAATGGGAATAGATGTGAGTGGATGGGTTACCTGCAGCAGAAGATCATCTGCATAGGCCGCCACTTTAACCACCTGCTCCCCGAGAGAGATACCCGAGATGCCCTGGGTGCCAGACAATCTCCTAATAAGAGGCTCTAGGTAAATATTGAAGAGAATGGGGGATAAGGGACACCCCTGTATGGTCCCTACATGTACTTTAAAGGGGGTGGAGATAACCCCATTACATGAGATTCTGGCAGAAAGGAACTTATATAAAGAGCTAACCCAATTCCGGAATTTCGTGGGAAAACCAAAAACTTCCATCGTAGCAAACAAGTAATCCCAGTGGACTCTGTCGAATGCCTTCTCAGCATCCAGCAAGATCAAGACCATTGGATGCGGAGCATCCTTGGATGCCGAGAAGACGTGAGACAGGGCCCTCAGATGATCAACCGATGATCTCCCTTTCATAAAGCCAACCTGATCTGCCCCAATTAAAAAGGGAAGTACTGCCTCCAAACGGTCGGCTAATAGTCTTGCAAAATTTTATATCATAGTTAAGAAGGGAGATCAGCCTGTAACTTGAGACCAGATCAGACGGTCTGTCCGGCTTAGGCAACAAAACAATCAGCTCCTCAAAAAGGGAGGGATCAAATGCTTGACCGGAGAGAATGGCCTGGAAGAGTGGCAGTAACATGGGGATCAATTGCTTAGAGAAAACTTTGTAAAAATTGGAGGTAAACCCGTCAGGGTCCAGAGATTTGTGAGATGGGAGAGATTTAACTACCCTTTCAATCTCACCCTCAGAGACAGAAGACTCCAAAATTTTCTGCTGGGATTGTGAGAGAGTTGGCAATTGTAAATCACTCAGATATTCAAAAAGTCTATCCTTAGATAGGGAGTTAACCACAGGGGCATATAAGCCCTGGAAATAATTTGTGAACTCCTCTGCTATCTCCGAGGGTAAGACCTTAAGGGAATTGTCTTTGGAGGAATGGACTTCGGGAATAAATCTAGCGGATTCCTGTTGCTTAATACACAGCGCCAGCATTTGGCCGGCCTTCTCACCCTGATCAGTATATACCGCCTTTGTTTTCAAAATGGCAAATTCAGCTTGCTCCAATAACATTGCTAGGTAGGCTTCTCTCAATTTTGTTAAATCTTGTTTAAATGTCTCAGAAGAGGCTGGAGAGAGGACAGTCTCCATGCCCCTAATCTGAGAGAGAAGGTCAGAGATCCGAGATGCCCTCTCTCTTTTCCTTTTCGATGTTAGGCCGATTATGATCCCCCTTAAATATGCTTTACAGGCACCCCATATCATATCGGGTTTCCCCACAAAGTTAGAATTGGAGGCAGTAAACTGCTCTATTTGGGATATTATATATTGAACCGTCTTTGGCTCCTTCAAAATTTTATTATTCAACTTCCACCTGCCCCCTTTATTGGGCAGTGACACTAGGGTTATTTGGCAAGTGACCACAGAGTGATCCGACAGGGGCCCTGAAACAATACTTGAGCTTATAACCCCTGGTAATAGAGATTGAGAGATGAGGATATAATCAATCCTCGAGGAAGTTGCATGCACTGGAGAAACATAAGTATATTCCCTTGTATTGGGATGTAATATGTGCCATATATCACAAAGACCTATAGAGTCCAACAGGTCCCTAAAAGCTCTTTGTGCTGGGGAGAGACCTTGATGGGACTGACCTGACCTGTCAAGAGCCTGATCAAAAACGAGATTAAAATCACCCCCTATAACCATGTGGATGTCCAAAACTGGAGTTAGGTCTTCTATTATCTGGACAAAAAAGCTGGGGGAGTCTACATTAGGGTCATAGATGACACCCAAGACAATATCCAGGGTATGCAATCTACCTTTTATGGACAGAAATCTGCTGGAAGGATTGGGTATAACTTGGAGAGGTTTGAACGGAACCGACCTATGCAAAAGGATCATAACCCCTCTACTGTGGGTCGTGCCCTCTGCCGCGAACAGCTGCCCAATTTGCTGCCGTCTCATTTTGTCAGCATCCTTCTTAAGCAGATGTGTCTCCTGCAAAAACATAATTTCTGCCTTCAGATGATTTATATGTTTCAAGATTTTATATTGCTTAGTCCTATCCCTTGCTCCTTTAACATTCCAACTAATAAATTGAATACTTCTAGCCATCACTCAAGATGCCAGTCGGAAATCCCCGAAAGCACCACATGTATTTATGTTTCACCTCAATACTTCTCCAAGTGAAGTATGCGCTGGGTTGTTCTACCTCCCCCCCACCCCTGCCATAACTGAATCCATCCCCCCAATCACCCCCTCTGAAGCCTCTCCCCAGGCACCTCTGTAAACCCTGGCCCCTCCTCCCAGACCCACCCACCTTTGCATGGTACATGATGATCGGCTAGCTGAAAAGATCCTCTCCCTCCAACCTCCCCACCCTCGTGAACCAGAAAACAAGAACACTAGCCCTTTATAACCAGAACCTTCCATAGAGAGTAGTATATCCTCAATTCTTATAAATTGTCATCATCGCTAGCTAGTGTAGGGAAATTGTCTGCACAAACCCTTAAAGAAAATAATCCTCCCTACAGAGTCCCCATGAACCATGCTACTACATGATCCACAGAGGATGAAGTGTGTAAAACGCTTGCATCAAACGTGAAAATAGTGATCTCTGACGCCCTCTTGTGGCGCAACCCTCAAATGACGGGGGTAAAACAGCTGAGAATAAGCGGACCATTACTGCCTGCTTTGGTAAAGGTGAAAATGAAGGTCTCCTGGGCCGCTGTCCAGACCATATTTCTAGGACCAGAAGCAGTGACCATCTCGCTTCATTAGTGAAAATTTGAAGCTAGAGAAAAAAAAGGAGATAAGGAGTCCTCCAAAAACAGCACTCAGGAAGGGTTGTTCAGAAGGGGCAGACCAACGCCAATAAAAGCATACAATAAACCTGATATCACCATCTGTCTATAGCTGCAGAATCTCCACCCGGTATACAGGCTAGCCATATTTATCACCTAATGGCAGCGGGGAACAAAAAAGAGAGGGAAACCTAGAAAAAAAAAAAAGACCATGAAAACAGAACCAGAAATGGCCTGCAGCTACAGACAGAATCGCATTGTAAGCACAGAGAAATTGATCATTGCCCCCCCCCAAACCGTGGAATCAGGACATCGCTCTTGAGAAAGTAAATTGCCAGATCTGTCAGAGTAGAATTTAACTTGAGCATAGTAACCCCAGATGAATACAAAACGAGACTAGACTAGGCCAGAGTCAAAAACATGAGAGTCAGCAAAATTAGACAGTCCTGAAAGAGAGAACCAGATTGGGAGCACGATGTCCATTAATCTGTCAGCACGAAGACCCTTCTTGAGAGCTGCAGCTTGGAGTTGAATAGCCAGATATACAGTTTGTGACCAACGTAGCCCCAGAGACAAAGTAGAGAAATATAATTTGAATCTGCTGGATTACACCACCACTGAAAAGCTCAGCATGGCACCCCACACCAGGTCGACTATCATGCAGGCTTGAAAAGGTCAGGAAGCGCTTTCTTGAGCCCTGCGGTTGCTGAAACCACTTCCTCGTAGGTCTCCCAGGAACCATTCAGGCAAACTTGAAATCTTGCAGGAAAACCCATACGAAACTTGATTCCTGCGGCAATCAACTTGAGGAATAAGCTTGTGAAACGTGGCTCGTTTCTGGCATACAGATAAAGGCAAATCTTGCGCCACTCTCAACTTTTTACCTTCCCATTGCAAATCTTGTACTTCCTTAACCTTATATAGGAAATGCTGTCACTCCTGGAAGTTTAGAAAATGAAATATGAATGACCTGGGGGGGGGACTCCAACTGGGGAAGGGGGGCGTAGTGCACGATGATCTCTTTCTATTATGTAGCGTGCACCAAAGGGGGAAGGGCCTGCCACCATCTCCATGAACTTTATGATAAAATTAATGGGTTCTGAGCCCTCCTCACCTTCGGGCAAACCAATGATTACCACATTGTTGGGCCAACTGCGCCCCTCCAGATCTTCCACCTTGTTCTCCATCTTCACTAGCCTTTGCCTCAGGGCCACTAGCTCCAATTCTGCTTTGTCCTGTTTCCTTTCAAAAGAGCGTATGCAAGCTTCATTATCAGCAATCTTCTTGGAGAGCTCCTCAAGGGTACTGGAGATGCCTTTTATTTCTCCTGCCATATTCTGCATTTCAGCCTTGAAAGGCTGAAACTCCTCCAGAAATCTCAAGAGGGTAAGAGGATCAGTATCAGGGCTCTCAGTAGTAGCAGGCAGTGAGGATTGCAGGGAGGAGGCCCTGGCTTTCTTAGAGGCCTTCTAGGGCGTAGCGGGACGTGTGTGTTTAGAAGCAGTTTTACGCATCTCTTCGTCCATCGACTTCCTTTATCGAGGGCACAAACATTCAGGAAGATGACAGTCAGGCGAGCTGCAGTGGAAAACACCATAAAGCAGGGTTTTTAATGATAATTAACGGTCGGTAGGTCAGAGCGAGCAGAGAGGTGTCCTACCCAGCACACCGCATCACGTGACTCTCTCACTTTTGCAGGGTTTTTTTTTTTGCATGGTGGAGGCAAAGTTTGCTCTGGATTTAGATCTGCAGATTCATTTGTTGGCTTTTTTTGGATGTGTTGTGGATGATTGAAATAGTCTTCACTTGTTGAAGGATGCCCATAGTTTTCTTGGTAAGAGATTTGCTTTCAGGGTGTTTTCTTTGCTGTTTCTGGGATGTTGCCTTTTGATATTGTGCCTGGTTTGGTGCCAAATAGTATTGCTCCCCATGCTCTGTGATCTGCCTGATCAGTTCTCCAATAACTCCAGAGAGAGGCTTCATTCTCATGCCCATAATTGCCATAATTTGTCTTGCTTTTAAACCAGCCTCTGAAAGCAGGGTCACACTTGTTGCTCTCTGAGAGTGGTTTGTATATGTTTTTTTCTATTCCAACTTCTGTACAGATGTGTGGAAGCATTGTGCCTAAAAAGTTGACTCTGAGGGGTTCCTTGGTGTACTAAATGTCCTGTTTATCTAGTATATCTTGTAACAGTTTCCTGGGTTGGCAGAATAATGCAGGAGCCCCTTCTGGCAATTTGGAAATATATTTTTTAAAACTTTGAATTGGACATAATGGGTCATCTGGCCTTTCATACATTAAGCCTTTTTGGCTTTGTTTGGTTGGATCAGTTAACTCCTTATGGTTCTTTGTCTGCTCATTATGTGATTTGGTTAGATATTGTAATCCATTTTCATCTATTTTTATTTCAAAAGAGGATGTTGTGAATTGCCTGACCTCTTCATTGCCCCTTTGAGTGAGATGTAATTGTATGTCAGCCTGCACTTTATGAGACCCTTGGCTGTGTTGTGAGAAAGGGCTGAGGAGTTTCTCAGAAACAGTAGTTCATTGTGGGATAGTGGTAGGTGATGTATCTGTGTGTCCTTTCCTTGTTTTCTATACAGCTTTACTACACCCTTAAACACATTGTTGGCAGTGTTAAAAACTGTGTCCATTATTATGTTAACTCTTCTGTTCATTGGTGAGTCATTTAGGTACTGTGTCTGTTAATACCTGCATACAGCCACACATAGCTGCTGAGGACGTATTGTTTTCCTGCTGCATTTCTTACTGTACTGTAAAAGTGTCTAAGGGTGTATTTTAGTTCTTCTAATGAGACTGTTTTGATGTCTATTTGTATGTTTTTTTCACTTTTAACCAGTCGTGGAATACATTAATTGCCCACCGTGTTTGTTTAATTGTGTCGTCTTCATTTCTGCACATTTCTAGGTTTTGTAGTGTAGTTTCTGATAAACTTGAATGACAGTCTTTTCCTTTTGTTACAGGTTTGGCCAGCCTCAACAGGGCGATGTCGACAGCGATCATAGATTGAGGGTCATCCAAGGAGGTGGTGCTTGGTTGGCGGCATGTTTGAAGAGGGCATCCTGGTGTCTGGAGGTAGAACTTCGAGCGGAACAAACGTACCTGATGGAGCAGCAGTTTCGCTGTTTTGAGGTAAGTTTATGTTCTCAGAGGGGTAATTTTCAGCTGAAAATATTTGTTTGAACTTTTTGGCATCAAGTAATTTAAAGGAAGTATACATTTTTTTATTTACTTCAGTTGTTAAATTTGCTGGTCAGTTTTGCAGTATTTTGATGTAGGTGGTAAGATGGCAGCTAACTCTTTTGATCTTTGGAATTGGAGGGATATTGGTTTAGGTGGGCACCAAGTTAGATTGACTGGCACCTTTTCCCATGGGCAAATGTTAGATTTTACAATTGGGGAGATGGTGCCAGTCAACCAATCAGATGTTAGTATTTTATGTGCCATTGTACAATTATGAACATCCACCACAGCTGTGTAGTAATGTCTGCACTCAGTGCTGGATTTCCTTTACCACAGCATGCTTTTTCTGTATAGGAAGCTTAGTACAGTGGTAGAGCTACAGCCTACCAAGCATGGAACCTTCTTTCTTTCTCACTACTATTTATGTACTATGAAAGAAATTATTAAGTATCATTGCTGATGTTAGTGACAGACATTTAGCAAGGTTTGACATTATATATTGCTGAAAATTTGAAAAGTTCCACCTCAGACTTTGAGGTTCAAATGCAGTTTGGGAAAGACTACTTCAATCAGACAAACTGTCAATTATAAATATCTACTGGAGCTGTGTAAGAGGGAAATGGTCTATACTCACTCCTGGATGTCCTTTGCCACATAATGTATCTCCTGTATAGTAATCTTAGTTCAGCAGTAAAACACCAGGATACCCAGAAGTAGAAGGATTGGGCCTGGGTGTGATCCCCAGAGTGTAAAATTGTTTCCATCTCATTACGGTTTATGTAGTATGAAACATTTCTAGATGTCATTGCTGATGATAGTGATAGACTTTCATCAAGGTTTGACATTCTATGTTGCTGGGAACTTGAAGAGTTCCAGCTCACACATTAAGGCTTAAATGCAATTTGGAAAACATTACTTCAAACAGATGAACTGTTAATTATGAACATCCATCACAGCTGTGTAGGGAGGTCTGCACTCAGTGCTGGATGTCCTTTACAACAGCATACTTTGTTTTTGTATGGGAAGCTTAGTACAGTGGTAGCGCTACAGACTACCAAGCAGTAGAGTAATGGACTTGGGTTCAACCCCCAGAATGGAACATTGTTTCTTTCTCACTACAGTTTATGCACTATGAAAGAAATTATTAAGTACCATTGCTGATGTTAGTGATAGACATTTAGCAAAGTTTGACATTATATAATGCTGATCCAGTGTCCCCCCACCCAGCCTCCCCAGCAGCCAGATGTCCCTGCCACAAATTTCGCTCCTTCCCCATCCTAAATCCTAGCAGCAGTGCTGGAAGACCGGCACAGCCCTCCTCTCTCCTGCACAGCCAGCCTGCTGACTGAGCTGTCACTGAATGAGCTTCGTTGACAGCTCAGTCGGTGGGCCAGCCATGGAGGAGAGAGGAGGGCTGTGCTGGTCTGCCGACACCACTGCTGGCATTTAGGATGGGAGTAGGAGCAGGGTTGTGGCAGGGTCACCTGGCTGCTGGGGAGGCTGGGTGGAGGGCCACTGGATCACCAGAGAATCAGATTTATGGGAACTGGGAAGGGGATCAGAATTGGGAGGGGGTTTAAAATTTACAAAAACACCACTAGACCATGAGAGATTTCTTTTTTTTTAAAGGATAAGGACTAAAGGAGGAGATATGGAGGGATGTGGGCGGGGGGGGTTACTGTACATTTCCATGGTGGGCAGTGGGGTGGGTTATTACTGGGTGGAGGAGAGGGACCACTAGCCACCATGGATAATTTAATTATTTACAATTAATTACATGTGGGATAGTGGGGGGAGGGACCTCTAGCCACCAGGGATCTACTTATTATAACTGATTACTGATACCCACTCTAGGTGAATTTTGCCTCAAGGCAAAATTTCACCTAGATGAAATTCCGCCTTCTTCGGATAAACTTCGCAAAGTGCTCCACTATGCGGATTTGTCCATTTCGCTGGCACTCTGAGGATGAAATTTAAAATTCACTGCATCACTACCTGTGAACCATTCCCAGGCTGGCTAATTTGTTTATTAATCTTTTGTGTGGGACTGTGTCAGATTTTACTTTTTTGTTTTCAGTCGGGTCCTGCCTAGAGATGGGAGAGATTGGGAAAATTGCTTTGTAGAAAACTGCAGTTTCCCTGACTTCACTTCATCAGAGTCTGCATTTCATGTAGTTTTTGCGTGGTGAAGTGTCCACCTTTCCTCAGTGAAGATTATCCATAGTGGCAATTCACTGGTGAAAGTATGGGCAAAGTGCCACAATGTGTAGTTTTTTTTGGACAAAGTAGAACTTCATTAGCAAAAGATATACAAAGTATTGTTATAACCTTTTTAAACTTAAGAAGCTACACACATCTACTGTGTGGCATACTATGTCCACTCCTCCTTCCACCCAGGACCTTTACAACAGTGTACCCCGGCCATCTAGCACCCACATTCTCCCCTCACAGTTCTGATAAAGTTTGTAAATTTTAGTGCCTGGAAATACAATTTATAGCCTTTCCCCACCTGTGCACATCAGATAATACTACTCATGCTCTGAAACACATCCCTGTCCTTTAGTCAGACATAATATTAATGGTAACCCCCAACCTCACTCCTCCCCCACAAGCCCTATAAACATAAAGGATACACTGCTGCTGCCAGACTGTGACAGCCTGTAAAGAAGAAAATCATTCTATGCTATTCAGAATGAATAAATGATGCCATCCTCACCTATAACAACACCTGACTGACTGACAAGCTATAACCATCACTCTCCAGTTAGACTATTAGCACAAACACTTGATCTCTAAAAATATGTATATGTTGGCACTGCTTTCTTCGTTTATTCATGTGCCTGGCAATTAAGTGGCTCTGGGCACTAACTACAGTGTATTAGTTGCCTGAACATAGAAACATAGAATTTGATGGCAGAAAATTGCTGTATAAATACATTATGCAGGATAGATACCATCTCACATAATATAAAGTTTAACATAATCTTTAATGTACTCCTTCTTGATTAGCCTAGATGGGATGGTTGTACTCCGCTCTGTGTACTTGGTGTGGACTAGATTAGTGAACACTTTAACTTACTTTATGGGATTGTACTAAAGCGCACACTTTTTGGACCTCTATTAAGGCATATTTGGATCCCATGCTGGGTCTGGATGACCTCTTTACTCCCAAAATTTGCTTAGTTGTTTTTCATAAAAATATGGTCATCGGTCCCAGGAAGGGTTATATGGTCTTGAAAGCTATTACAGTTTGTCAGGAAGTCTAAACCTCACTCTCAGGTTCTTGACAATAATGAGCATGCAAGGAATCACAGACACATTGCATAGGAGTAATAAAGCTTGTTTATTACTACCAAAAGGATAATCACAGTTTCCCTAAGCAGTTCTTACCAAAAGGAACTGGGAACCAATGCTAAGTGTTCCCTATACCTCGAGGATTTTCCATGTCTCTTGGGGTCTCCGAGGTAGAAGACGTAATGTCTTACATTATATACCTATGATAATTACCATGGTTACTGTAAGATAGAAACATTTCTAGTTACAGAGATGAGCCCTATTGGCTAAATTAGAGGTGGCTCCACAGTACAAGATAACATTATACAATTTTGTAGTAGTCATCACTTTGTAAAGACAAAGAAGTACATTTGTACATAGGCATGTAATACTAAAAATCATCAGAAGAGGGCAATGCTGACTCATATACCATAATCATTACAAGGACACAGATGTCCTAACATCTTGTAAGCAAGAAATACAGGTATGTATCAGAAAGTAAAGTGTATAACAATAATATGCATACATATCCTGACATCTACTATTATACGGTAGATGCTCTTAGCCCTATATGTTAGTATAACATATGCCTAATTACTTGCTATCTACGGTGTACCTCTGGAGTACCAATAAGGGTGCAGGGACCTCATGTAACAATCCCCCCTTGTTGCCTCAGAAGGGGCAATACAGAAAAAATAAGGAATGGATAGGGAGCAAGGTTCATTTACAGACCCGACGTGCCAGCCTTGTAAAGGAATTCCAGCTGCTCATGGTGTTGACGAAGGGTGCGCCATAGGTAGTAAAGCATAATAATAAGAAAAAATATCAAAAATGCTTGTATAATGACAAAACCTTTAAAGGTAGTCTCTAACCAAGTGTTAGTAAGTGCATTGTTCATATCACCATCATTCATAGGTGCAAGTACAGGTTCATTAGCTTTTGTAATATTATTGCTGATGTGGATGAGATAGGTGTCTTTCTTTTATTGTCAACATGAGGGTATCAATGTGTACATTAAAGTAAGGTAAATAGTCAGAGAGTGTAAGCAGATAATCATGGTTACCATCAATAATGTCAGCATCCATAAGAGGGACGGGTGTAATAACTGTGTGCCCAATAACTGACTTTTGATGGGGCATGAAGCAGAAATTTGGACTATCAATAGAACATGTTTGCATTCCATAAGTATAACTTCTAAAGTTTGTGACGACGCAGTACTCACTGTCTGAATTATACTGCATTTTGACAGTAGGCAGTCTCCATTTTTGCAACTGTACTGGGCAGGTATAGTCTTGGGAAATCTGTGTTGACAGGCAGTGAACCTCCTCTCAATAAGACTGGTAGAGCTTGTCTGGAGCCAATGTTGAGTCCTGGGAGTCTGTGTCATTAGTGGTGATGTCATCGTCCATGGAAAAAGGACCAATCAATACTGTCTGGAGAATAGCCACATACAGGTTTAATAACATCAAATACTTCACAGCAACACAAATAAATATACCCTTTCTTCACACAGCAGTCCGTGTGCGGGACAACCCAGGCATCCAGAAGAGAATGGAAGACTAATAGAGGAGGTAAGTTGAGGCATTCTCTATAGATGTCATCATCAAGATGCCCAATGGAGTGTACAGATGTGAGTTTATCAAATAAAGCTGTAGTAGGATCAAAACATGATAAAGAGACAGTAAAAGAAACAAACATAGTATCCTTGATGGAACATTTCTTAGAAGTAAAACATGGACCAGTTTTCGGGTGTCTGGTCACAAAACCCAAATTCCTAGCTGTGGAAAGAGGAATGGTGACAGTCTGCAGCATACACATTGCAATACAGCTGGAAGATTTACAATGAGGACAACACCATTTAGAGATATGTCTATCATGTATAATATAGGGAATTCTTCCAGATTCAAGATCACGGAAAAGATTATTGATGGTAGTAATAATGTAAGAACCATAGGCTGAGCACAATATCTCACGGGCAATATATTGTTTATCTGCTTCTTTATTGTTCTGTGCAATGAGAGTGTTAATATTATCTTTAGAATCTGTAAATGCCTTAGTAATATCATGCATGTTGTATACAGTGTATCTTTCTTCCTGACTAAGGCCATCCACACCATGCAATAATGGGAGTATAATATAATTTACCAAACCAGTTTGGAATTTTTGTGAATGTGATTTGATAGCAGCAATGTCGGTTTTGTTCCATATAGACATGGCTGTACCAAAAAGACCTCTAACAATCCCTGTGGCAAGAGTGTCATCAGAACTGTTAACTTCACGTGTGTGACGCTTATGACTTTGATCATCAGGAGTAGGTTTTCTCCTGAAATTGCCCCTATGCTTGGTGGTGTGTACCCTGGCAATAGGGTCTTGAGTACAAATTTGAAAAGCTGCTAAGCTATCAAATAACTAAGTATTATAAAACAATGAAGTATTAGTAGTATGACACATGCCAAATTCTTTCATATTCCAGTAAGTCAAATTAAACAAAACAGGTATATGCATAAATTGTAAGTTGTTACCAGGTAAGGCAGTGGTGGTTAAACCACTACGAGGGCCAGGGGTGTGTTCTGGACATTCCAAAAACTGTTTATCAGTAGGGGGTAACACAGAAAGGTACATGGCAGCAGAGGCCATGTTGTGTTCAGTACAAAATTTCCTGGCAGAGTCTTTAGACAAGGAATTACAATATGAGGGATCAATTAAGGCAGTAATATTGCATAAACCAGAATGTCTAATATCAGTTTGCAGCAAGGACAGAGAACCATTTAGGGATAATTTTGCATTGGGCCAACCATGGAAAGTTCCCTTGGAGAGCTTGGCCACAGGGAGAATTTGTCCTTGTGATGTGGTTTGCCACTCAATTTGTAGGATAGATTTATCAGGAGCAACAACCGAGGCAGTGAGGTAGGCATCTAAACTTTTCTGGACAGTAATCAAATTTTTGGGTATATTGATGGAAACTCCCTCTGGGGCAGATGTTGAAGGATCAAGGTGAGGAAGGAGGTGCTTTACCGTGCCTTGGATGCAGGGGTTAACTTCTGAGATGAGGAGAAAATGGAACAAGATAGCCATCTTGTCAATGTATCCGAAAAGGAAAACCAAACATTAGTAAGTTAGTATTATTCCACCTAATGGGGTGGGGAAAAGTAATTATACTCCTTTTTACAGTTTTAGCTGGTTTGCATGTAACCATTTGTCAGTCAGTTTGTTGTTTTGCATGAATCTAACCTGATAGACTGCCGGACTGAGATTGTTGACAATGGGGTAGAAGCCTTTCCACTTATTGGAAAAGGAGTATATGGGAATGTGCAAATCGGAGTACCATTACCTGATCTCCAACCTGCCGATCCTCTTCTTGTGTGTGTTTGTCAAACTGTATTTTGGATTGTTGCTGGGCCTTGCCCATGCAGTTGGCAGCATACAAGTATGTGTGTATGAGATATTTTCTGAGTTTTTCCACATATTGGTCTACATACACACGGTCTGCAGTGGGGGTGTGCAGGTCAAACAACAGGTGTTCAGGTAATCTCATCTGTCTTCCAGTCATCACCTCAAAGGGTGTGAGCTGGGTAGTGCCTGAGGGTGTACCCTTAATTGCCATAAGGAGTAACGGCAGTAGGGAATCCCAGGTTTTGGGATTGTCCTCAATGAATTTGGAAAGCATTTGCTTAATCCGTCTGTTGGATCTTTCTACTTGACCTGAGGATTGGGGGTGGTAAGGTATGTGGAACTTCTGTTGAACTCCAAGGAGTTCAAGGGATTCTTTCATCAACTCACCTGTAAAACTGGTTCCTTTGTCAGAGTCTACCTTGAGAGGTAGGCCCCACCTGGAGAAAATCTGTTAGACCAGGATTTTGGCAGTGGTTTTTGATGTGTATGTTTTAGTGGGGAAAGCTTCAACCCACTTAGAGAAGAGATCAGTTACCACAAGAGCATACTTGTTGTTTCTGCTGGTGTTGGTTAGGAGACCAATAAAATCAATCTGTATGGCATGCCAAACGCCAGAGTGTCATTGTGGTAAGAGTTTGGCATTTCATTTGGTAGGGATGGGGTTGTTTTGTGCACAAATGAGACAATTGTCTATGTACTGTTTAACATCTTTGGTTACACCAGGCCACCAGGCGGTGGTCTTAAGCCTTTGGAGGGTGTTTTGCACTCCCTGGTATCCACCAGTGGGGGTGTCATGCACTTGGTGCAGAAATTCAGGCCTAAGATGATGAGGAACCACCAACAACTTGGTGGGGGTGTCAGCCGGTTGATACCAGATGAACTTGTCATCAGGGGAAAGATACAACTTACCTTCATGCCTTCAGTAGGGGTTATGGGTAGGGAGATTCTTCAAAGTAGCCTTGTCAAGGAATCAGAACACATCTTTGAGCTCAGAGTCAGCGTACTGGTCTGCTGACAGGTCCAAGGGGGAAAAGGGTTCAGGTTTCTTCCTGACTGCTGCAATGTGTACGGCTGCTCTGGCCTCTGGATGGTCCACCATCCAGGTGTCCCCCCTCAGGCCCCTTCCTTTGCAAGGGTGTCAGCAGTGTCATTGAAAGCATGATAGGGGTCGTGTATGGAATGAGCTTTAACCTTGTGTACATAGAGTTTGTGTGCAAACTTTAGTGCCAGTTAATGAATGTATATTACCTGTTCCTTGTGTTTCACTGGGTTGCCATCAGATGAGTGGAAGAAGTTCTTTTGCCAGAAAGGAAGAAATTCTGTAAGAGAACAACAAACCCAGTTATAGTCTGTAAAGATGATGGTGTCCTCGGTTCCATGCTGGATGAACTCGAGGGCACAGGCCACTGCTGCCATCTCAGCATACAGTGATGATGCCACACTGCAACACTTAGAAATTTTAACAGTGCTACCATAAGGATGAATAACCAATATGCCCATCCCTGCAATCTGTTCTCCCTGGTAATAGGAAGCTGAGCCATCTGTAAAGACATGACACAATGAGGTGTTGTCGAGTAGTTGTGGTGTAGCAGGGAGGAAAGGACCTGCATCTGGAAGACCAGGTGGCTGCAGTGTACAGTCATGGGGTTCTCCTTGGAAAAGGAGGCCTTGCACCAGCATGGATGGCATTTTGGTTGTGTGGACCTTGATATATCTATCCTGAAGAAGGACAGACCAGTGTATCAGTCTGGTGTTGGAGACTGACCCATCCTTCACTCTATCTGAAAGCAAAAAGGTAGTTGGGGTGTGGTTCGTGTTGATGATCAGAGGGGAGAACCCTATGAAATACAAAAAGTGCTTGACCACCCAGTAGGTAGCAGAAGGTTCCTTTCACAAAGGCTGTACTTCTGTTTCATTGAGGTCAAGAGCTGTGATGCATATGCAGTGGATCTCAGGGCGCCATGAACCTTCTGGGCCAGCACTGATGACATAGCAATGTCAGAGGTGGCACACTCCAGATGGAATGGTAAAACTGGATTGGGGTTAACCAGAGCTGGAGCTGAGGTCAAGGCCTGCTTCAGTGATGTCACAGCTTGGGTGTGAACAGAGTGCAATTCCAGGACATGTCCTTTTTCAATAATTCATACAGAGGAGCAGCCTTCTGAGCAAAATCACAAATAAAATCTCTAGAATAGTTTACCATACCTAGAAACCTCCGAAGAGTGGCCATGCTGGTGGGCAGTGGCAAGTCTTGCAATCCTTGTATCTTCTTCCAGGTAGGGCTTTGGCCTTGATCAGTTATTCTCAGGCCCAGAAAGAATACCTCTTTCTGACATAGTTGTGCTTTTGCAAGGTTACATTTGAGGCTTGCTCTCTGAATGAGGGTCAGTAGTTCATCCAAGAGATCCAGGTGTTGTTCCTGTGTGGCTGTTGCCAACAACAGGTCATCAACATACTGCAAGAGACACTGAAGTGCAGAGAAACCCTCAAGGGCATCCATCATGTGTAAATGGAACACGGAGGGGCTGTTATGGAATCCCTGTGGTAAGCAGGTCCATGTCTACTGCCTGCCCTCAAAGGTGAAGGCAAACTTATATTGACTCTTGGGGGCCAATGGCAATGACCAGAATCCATTGGAGATATTCAGTGCAATGAACCATTTTTGGTAAGGGGTCAATAGTCACAGCACATCAGGTGCTGATGTCACAGTTGAGGCACAACTGAGGGTGACCTGGTTCAGTCTCCTGTAGTCAATAGTAAGTCTCCAGGTACCTGTGGGTTTATTCACAGATCACACTGGGGAACTGGTAGTGGAAACACATGTCCTGATTACACCTTGCTTGAGAAGTGATTTAATTGTTTCTCTAAGAAAAGGCAAGACCTCAGGTAGAAAGGGGTATTGCCATTGTCTCTCATGTGTTGGGCCTGTCACTTCAATGACAGTGTGCATTCTTCCACAATCATGATTGTTGGAGGCAAATGCCTCCTGATGCCTTTGTAGAATGGGGAGGAGCTTTGGGAAAACCTTTGATTCTTGAACAAATCTATGACATCATATTCTTTGTTGTTTGCAGAGATTCTTGTAACCACATGTGAGTCAGAGATCATGATGGTGTGATATTGTCCCTGAATTTGTATTAATAACATGGTGGCCAAGTCTACCACACAGCCGTGTGGTGCTAGGAAGTCAATTCTGAGTATGCTAGGGTGATCATGCAATACCATCAACTGAAAAGTATGATAGGCCTTCAGGTGTCCCAGTGTCACAGGTAGTGGCATGGAATGATATGCAGGCAACCTAGTGCCATCTACACCAGACATGTTGGTCCTCCATCCGGTGGACCAAGGGGACATGTCTGGGTGGTCATCATGTAATACAGACACAGCTGCGCCTGTATCCAATAGTAATGGCAGTAGGCGGCCCCAAACTCGGCCTCGGTGCAGGGCCTTCCATTTGTATCCAAGACTAGCTTGTTTACAATATGGACTGGGGCCTGTAATTGTCAATCTGTACCAGTGAGGCATGGGGAGTCTCATTGAAGAGAGTCTGTGTCTGGTTCCTGTGAACCACTTCACCATGCTGCACTGATGCTATGTAGCGAGCCACTTCCGGGTTCAGGCCTGTATGAACCTGAAAGCCTGTACGTCCAGTGTCTCCACAGCCTGTAGAGGTCTGCTCTCCCAGTTGTATGGTGGCAAGGGTCTGAACGGGAACAGCATCTGCTACTAAATGCACTTGCCCAAGAAGTTCCCGGATGTTCCAGTTCTCATCAGCTATTTTCCTATACGAAGGGCCTGATCTTTGTTGTTTACCCTTATTCATATGGTGTTTCTTATTTTAGTGGTAGTTCCAGTTCCCACTCCAGGATTGTTGTTGTTGTTGGGCCTGCTGGGGGTGTTGGTTGTTTGCGGGCAGGGGCTGTTTCTCTTGCTCCTGCCCATCTACCATGTAGGGCGTCGTGGTCTCCGGAGTAGTCTTCACGGCAGCTACTATCTTTGAACTGGAGCCCAGATCATGGATGTGGAGTTGATAAACTCTCTGTTTTCTGAAGAATGTTGGCAAACCTCGCTGTGGTGGGATAGGTGGTTGGCTCTACCTTTTCTTTTACTGCAGGGATCATGTTCCTAAGGAACAGGGTCTTATATTCGATAAGGTCCGCATCTATGGCTTCTTGTGCAAGATGCTTTCCTGCTTGGTAGGCCATCCAGAGCCTCGTGTGGAAAGTCGCTGTACTTTCTTTCACATTCTGTTTTATAGGGTATGTGAGCATCATTCCTACTACACCTGGGCTGTGTGCAGAAATTAGCTCAGCTGCTACTTCATCAAAGGTGGAGTGTCCATCCTAATGGATGGTATCAGGGAGTTTTGCCCACAGTCCAGGATCAATGGTCTGGCATAGGATCTGGACCTGGTAGTCTGCAGTGAGACTAAGCATTTCACACTTAGCACGCACCTTTTCCAAGTGGCTACTGAGGTTATTGGATGGGCTAATCTGACCAATGCTGTCAGCTATTTGCCAAACAGAATAAGCCATTTGTAGGGGATTATTGGGCTGATCAGGCGGAGGTAGGTTGCCTCGGGCGCCATCCAGGGCTGCCTGAGCCACAGCTGTTGCCACTGGCCAAACCATTCCATCCTGTGTCCCAGCCTCATGTAGAAGCTGCCTAATTTGGGTCTTGAGAACCCGTTTATTTCTTTTGGTCACGGTTCTTATTGCAGTTTCGATCATCGTCTCTATCTCCTGCCTGTCTTCCACATTAATAACAGCTACCGGTGGTGCCATCAGGACTAGGCCTGGGCCTTCTCCCACTATCATGGGGGTCGCCATGTTGGCATCGCCCATGATGTGCGTCACGATGTCGATGATGTATGACATGAGTGGCATGTGACAGGTGTCCACCATGTTGTGGATGGTGGGGTGGGGTGTCTGGGCCATAGCAGGGGTGTGACTGGGCATTGTATTGCGAGATGTCATCATCTGATACCTCCCCCTCAGATGACGTTGTCAAGGCAGGGGCAACGCCTCCCATCACCTTGACATGTCCAACCAACACCTCCCACTGATGGTGCAGTTTCACCATCTTGGATTCACATTCTGCATGATTCACATTTGCAGCATTCACTTCCACCTCATCCTTCATTTGTTTTTGTAACACTACACGCAGCGCTCAATTCGCGATTGTCCCTAGTAGCCACTTCTAAGTCATTACTTACCTGTTTTTCTTGTCCTGTATCTCTCCCAACTCCTCACTCAATAGTTTATTGGTTCTACTTAACAAGTCATTCATTTGCAAAGCCTGACACTAATCCTGTTTCAAACGTTCACACTCCTGCTGCAACATACAAAGTTCCTGCTCGCCTGCCTGTGCAGAATGATGCAAAAGGGAATCCTTTTCATTTCGTAGTGTTTGGAACTCAGACTCCCAATCCTGCTCACATCTCACACATTCAGTTTCTTGCAACCCCATCTCCTGCTTAAGAGATGAGATTTGCAGTTCAAGGGTTTGAAACCTCACTTCAATGGCTTCCAGAGCAGCATAAAGAGCAGCGACCAACAGCCCTTTAGCTTCTTGCTTTCTTTCCGTTTGTCTCATCTCTGTGTACTGGGTGGAAATCCCCAGTATAGGGTGGTGAGAGTGACTCTCGTCCCATGTGAAGTCAGCCCATCCTCCATGGGAGGCAAGGAAGTTTGAGACATTGAGTCTCAGTTCTGTGCAAATATTTGATACGGTGGCCATTGTGTGGGAGGGAACAAAAAAATCAAACCGTGAAAAGGTGCCGTGCTGTGTATCTATCCACAACAGGTGCACTTGTTCACAGTCGGGCTACTGTGCATTTGTAAGCTTGCATTTCAAAACTGCTGTGGGGTGGGTTGAGTCGGCATCAACCACACCCAGAAAGCAACCAGACTTTGCAAGTTATGACAAAGTGGTTGTATAACGGGAGGGGTGATGCGGGAATGCACACCTACAATTCCCATTGGGAAGGGAAAAGTTGTAAGCAACAAGTGGAAGTTTGCAAACACCTTATATTGCCTGCACGCGGTCACCAATTGTCAGGAGGTCTAAACCTCACTCTCAGGTTCTTGGCAATAATGGGCATCCAAGGAATCACAGACATGCTGCATAAGAGTGATAAAGCTTGTTTATTACTACCAAAAGGATAATCACAGTTGCCCTAAGCAGTTCTTACCAAAAGGAACTGGGAGATAATGCTAAGTTTTCCCTATACCTCGAGGATTGTCTGTGTCTCTTGGGGTCTCCGAGGTAGAAGATGTATTGTCTTACATTATATACCTATGATATTTACCATGGTTACTGTAAGATAGAAACATTTCTAGTTACAGCAATGAGCCCTATTGGCTAAATTAGAGGTGGCTCCAGAGTCCAAAATAACATTATACAATTTTGTAGTAGTCATCACTTTGTAAAGATGAAGAAGTACAGTTGTACATAGTCGTGTAATAATACAAATCATCAGAAGACGGCAATGCCGACTTATATATCATACTCATTACAAGGACACAGATGTCCTAACATCTTGTAAGCAAGAAATACAGGTGTATATTAGAAAGTAAAGTGTACAACAATAATATGCATACATATCCTGACATCTACTCTTATATGGTAGATGCTCTTAGCCCTATATGTTAGTATAACATATACCTAATTTCTAGCTGTCTACAGTGTACCTCTGGAGTACCAATAAGGGTGCAGGGACCTCATGTAACAAGCCAAATTAATTATTTTGTGGCTCTGGTTAGATAACATGGTTCAATCCCTTTGGGAATGGCATCAGGAACTCCTCCAGGCCATAAATATAGAGAAATAGATTGCCACTTTTCATGATAGGTATGATCTGTTCCAGGCCAGGTAGAAACCCTTGTATGCTCTGTTGTCTGTCACTTATACAATGGTATAATTTTTTCATTGCACCTTGGGCAATGTCAGATGGTTCTGTTACTGTTATTTTCCTTTTTTTAATACCTCTCATGTTTGGTTGGTCCATGTGTTGCAATGGCATTTGTATGGTGTGCTCCGGGTGGGAAGAATGGTGGGCTGGGAGTGGGGTTTTGTTGGGATTGATTTGTATTGTTCTTTGAATTTGTAGTTGTTGTTTTGTTATTGTTTGTTCCTTGTATGCTAGTTATTTCTTATAAAATCAATAATGTATATTCAGTTAGAATTTGAAGGCAGATAAGGACTGCTTGGATGATCTAGTCTGCCAGTTTTTCACTATAGTATGTACCTTATCACTGAAGACCCTACTTGATCTACTGTTCTCTCTCCCTCCTCCCTTTCTTTCCACTACAATTCTCTTGTGCCTATCCCATGCATTCTTGAACTCCACCACTGTTTTCACCCCCACTTCTGTATCTCCACTGGTAAGAAGTTCCAGGAATCCACCACTTTTTCCATGAAGAAGTATATCCTCACATGTGTCTTGAACCTACCTCCTCCAGTTTTGTAGCATATCTCCGTGTTCATGAGCACCTTTTTTCTAATAAATTCTTCCATCTTGCACCTCCTGTACCTTATTTACCCCTCTGAGGTATTTTTTTTAACTGTCTTTATCACTCCCGAAGCCAGAACTCTCTCAGCCTCACCACTGGCCAGTATCACTCTACCGCCCACTGAGAGCCCCGCCATCCTTAAGGATGTTACTTATCTCCCCGAGCCCCCCTGAGGACATAGGGCCTGAGGAGATCGAAGGGGCAGTGTAAGGGCTCCTGTGTTGGGCATGTGTTGGCGTGGCTCATGGAGAGCCAGCGCCTATCCAGACCAGAGGGTTTTTTTCCGTAGTGTTTACACCCCCAATGTGGGACTTGCAATGCCGCCCTAGCCCAAGACATTGGTGCTCCCACCCATGTCTGGAAGACAGCCAACCGACATGTACCCCCTTAGCTTGTTAGCAAGCCCATGTGCGTAGCAGTGCCGCTGGTCTCCACCGGGGCCGCTGCTGCACTGGGCTACCCCTGGATCCCTCCCCGAGAGAGGAGAGCAGTCCCATGGATGCTCAATCCTCTCTCTCCTCTGCCAACCCCAGGCAGACCAGGCTCGTTCCCAAACCAGGGTCACCAGTGTAGCGCGAGGTGTGGCGTCCAGCACCTCAACCCTCAGCGCCACCGGGGAGGCTTCCTCTGAGGTATTTAAAGGTCTCTATCATATCCCCCTTCTCCCTCCACTCTTCCAGTGTGTACATATTGCAATGCTTTAGTCTCTCCTCATAGGAAATTTGATACCAACCCTGCATCATTTTAGTTGTCCTCCTCTGGACTTGCCCCCACTCTGTATATGTCCTTCTGCTAATACCCCCCACAAATCCCAGCATCCCACTAGCCCTCCACACTGCCTTGTTGCAATACCTGGCCCCCTTTAACTCATAAGAGATGATGACCTGCTTGGCAGTCAATACCACTCACACATTTTGTACTCTGCCCCTGGGTTTCTATGCCCTAAGTGCATTATTTTGCACTTTTTCGCATTGAAACCTAGCTGCTATACCCTTGACAATTTCTCTAGTTTTCTCTAGTCTCTGCTCATCCTTTCAACCCCCCCCCACTCAAGATGGTCCACTCTGTTGCAAATTTTGGTGTCATCCACAAAGAGTCAGACCTTCCCTTCCAGCTTCTCTGCAATGTCACTTATAAAGACATTAAAGAGAACTGATCCCAGCACTGATCCCTGAGGCACTCCACTGGTCACCCTCTCCTCTTTGGAGTGAGCTCTGTTTACCACCACCCTCTGTCACCTATCACCTAATGAATTTCTTATCCAGTTTACCACCCGTGGACCCACTCCTAAGTTACCTAAGTACTTACTAGTCTCCCGTACGGAATGGTGTTAAAAGCCTTACTGAAATCTAGGTAGGTCATGCCCACTGCACCATTCTGATCAACTTTTTTCATCAACCAGTCAAATAAATCTGTCAGATTCATTTGACATAGTCTCCCCCTGTGAACCCATAATGCCTCATGTTTTGTAACTTATTGGATTAAAGATATTCCACAATTCTTTTCTTCAACAGTGGCTCCATTAACTTTTCCACCACTGATGTCATGCTGACTGGCCTATAATTAACAGCCTCCTCCCTGCTACCACTTTCGTGAAGTGGGACTACATCTGCCCTCCTCCAGTCCTTTGGGACCACTCCTGTTTCCACCAAGCTGCCAAATAGGACTGTAAGAAGTGCAGACAGTACCTCTCTGAATACCCTTAGGTGCACCCCCTCTAGACCCATTGTTTTGACCACCTTCAGGTTACACAGTCCCTTCAGGGCTCTTTTCTCCAAAAAGGGGCTAGTGTCTACATCCCTCCAAAGCTTCTGTTACTTTTTTGAGGCCCCTTCCCTCCTTCTTCTTCTGTGGGCACTGAACAAAAGTAATTGTCCAGGATGTCAGCCTTGTCCTAGTCTCCTTCTGCACAGTCCCCCTTCCCTTTTTAACCATACAGTCCCACCCCTGGTCTTTCTCTTTTAACTTACATACCTAAAAAAAATGTCTTGTTCCCTTTTTTTACCTCCTGGGCTATTCTCTCTTCAGTTTGTGCCTTTGCACTCCTTACTGCTTTCCCTGCCTCTCTGTTTCACCTGCTATACCTCACTATCCTCCTCCCTCTGCATCTCATTTATTTATTTATTTAGCTTTTGTTAACCAGGTAAGTACACTAGACAAACAAATGCCTATTTTCAGGTACGACCCAGGAAAGTGCAGGAAATCAAAGAACATACAGAGTACTAATTGAAGCACGTAGGGCATATACACTGACGTCAGTAGAAGCATAACATACATAGTAAGATATCTCAGGTTACAACAGTAAACATAGTCAATGTAATAAAGCACAGAGTCACTGACACAACGTTACCAGCAACATATATACAGATATATACAGAATTTACACATTTATCACAGGGCAACAGTCAGGCAGGCAGACAGACCACAGCAGATCTAAGCAAGATACATGGGATGATACGCTCGAGATACTGTGCAGAGGACCAGGCTAATCAGGAAAGTTTAAGACAGTCACATATTGATGAGAGCTTCAAGTGATTCCACAGGGAGGTGTGTAGGCACGCCTGGGAAGGGGAGATCCGGACCTGGACAGGAGAGGAGTTCCATAATCTAGGGGCACATGAAGCAAAGTCCCTGTCCTCCATTTTGGTATGTGTAGCAGGAACCTTAAGAATAGAGGGGCCCAGTGACCTTAGGGGGTAGGTAATGGAGGCTGCTGGCACAAGGAGCTCCACCAGTCCAGGGGAGGTGCCAGTACCCAGAACCTTACCCATGAAACTGCCCACAACAAAATTCATATAGTTGGGCGGGGAGAGCCAGTTGAGCTTACTGTACAGATCACAGTGGTGAGTGAGATGAGGGACTGCAAGAGCAAAATGGCAGCTGTTATTGTAGGCTACAGTCCACCTAGAGAGGTTGACCTTGGAAGTATGGGCAAAAAAAAGGAGCCCATAACAGAGAGATGGTAGAAACATCCCTCTAGACAGTGCTAGGCAAGCAGCCAGAGTAAAGTTATTCTTTGCCCTGTAAGCCAGACCCAATTTCCAGTTAACAGCTCTGCACACATTTTGGATGTGGTGATTAAGATCGAGCTGAGGGTCAAGTGTCACCCCAAGGTAGTTGATGGAGTCGGTGGTGAGAACAGGAGTACCGTCAATACCCGAGATGCACATAGGAACAGGGGAGGCCTTTAACTTGGCCAGGGAACCAAACAGCATGGCCTGGGTCTTTTTAAGATTTAGGACCAGCTTGTGGGATGATATCCAGGATTGGACACTCCTGAAACCCTCACTCAGTTGGTGGTTAATGACCACAATATCCCTGGAATGAGTGAGAATAACTAGGTCATCAGCACACAGTATAGCCCTGCAGGAGGCAGCCAAGGAGGGAAGGTCATTGATGAATATGGAAAAGAGCAGAGGCCCAAGGACTGACCCCTAGGGAACCCCTGAGGACATGGTGGGTGGCATCCGAGAGCACCTTACTGTATTTGGTTAGTTGCTGCATTCCTTGAAGGTAGTTGGAGAACCAACTGAGCGCCGGAGGGGACAAGCCCAAAGATCTAAGTTGAGAGCATAGTAAGGCATGGTCAACAAGGTCAAAGGCTTTAGAGAGATCAATAAAGATGGCCCCAGAAAGTCTGCCCTGGTCCATAGCAGCCCTTATCCCAGAAGTGACAGAGACCAGGGCAGAGGTGGTGCTGTGCCTTTTTTGAAAGCCATGCTGTGAGGGAGACAGAAGCTCATGAGCCTGGATATAATCCATGAGTTGTCCCTCCACAACTTTCTCAAGAAGCTTACTGATGGCAGACAGAATGGCAATCGGATGATAGTTGTCAAGGATCTTGGGGGTTGCCCTGTTTGAGCACAGGGACAACCCGCGCCACCTTCCCCAGGTCTGGGATAACCCCAGAGGCTAAGGATAGGTTGACGATATGGGCCACAGAAGAGGCAATGTAGGCAGCAGCATAACGGAGAAGCTTTGGTTCCATGCCATCAAGGCCAGTACTAGAAAAGGGTGAGAGACCAGAGAGCAATCTTTGCATCTCTTTTGCCATCACAGCCTTGAAATAGAGTGGAGGATGGGGGAAGGTGCCTTTTGAGGCAGAGGGACTTGGACAGGACTAACATGACCAGTGGAGGAGAATAGTGAGGTGAAGGTGGACAGGTCCGAGAAATGTGTGTTACATGCATTGACGATGGTTAGCAGATTATTACAGCTAGCACCATCAATGAGCATGTCCGGAGCCTCACAGGAGAAGGAGCCACTCACTATGTTTTTAACATTCCTCCAGAAGTTCCTAGGGTCCTTAGCTGAAGTCTGCAAGGCAGCTTTACAAAAGTCACTTTTGGAAGCCCTGATAGCCTTTTTGCATTCATTCCTGAGCCACTTGTAACGCTGGAATATGGTCTGGTCCATTGAGACCTCGAAACTGGCCAAACATTTGTCTCTAGCCCTCATGAGAGCAAGGAGGCTCCCATGCAACCATTTTGTGACAGCCCCCCTTACCCATCTGACAAGAGGGGCATGCTTATCCTGTAACACCCCTAAGATAGGTTGCCCCTGTGCTCAAACAGGGCAACCCCAGGATCCTTGACAACTATCATCCAATTGCCATTCTGTCTGCCATCAGTAAGCTTCTTAAGAAAGTTGTGGAGGAACAACTCTTGGATTATATCCAGGCTCATGAGCTTCTGTCTCCCTCGCAGTATGGCTTTTGAAAAGGGCACAGCACCACCTCTGCCCTGGTCTCTGTCACTTCTGGGATAAGGGCTGCTATGGACCAGGGCAGACTTTCTTGAGCCATCTTTATTGATCTCTCCAAAGCCTTTGACCTTGTTGACCATGCCTTACTATGCTCTCAACTTAGATCTTTGGGCTTGTCCCCTCCGGTGCTCAGTTGGTTCTCCAACTACTGTACCTTCAAGGAAGGCAGCAACTAACCAAATATAGTAAGGTGATCTCAGACACCACCTTATACCTTCTGAATGATACCTTTTTTTCCTTTACCTTTTCAGCCAACTCTTTCAAGAACCATAGTGATCACTTTTTCCTCTTGCTTTTGCTCACTTGTTTGATGCAGACATTTGTTGCTTTTTCAGTGCTCCCTTTTAGCTTCACACACTGTTCCTCCACCCCACTCAGGTTATCCCCAAGACATTCATTGAGGCATTCATCCATATTTATAAAATCTGCCCTCCTAAAATTTAGAACCCTCAGCCTTGTGTTGTTCAGTTCTGCAGTAGTCCTTATACTGAACCACACCATATGGTGATTACTGGTCCCCAGATGGCCTCCCACCTTGATGTATGCAACACTGTCCCTGTTACTGAGTGCTAGGTCTAGTATTGCCCCATCATGTGTGGATTCACTGAATAGTTGCCTGAGGAATGTCCACTATGGAGAGTCCATGATGTCCATAATTCTAGCTAAAACACGTACATTTCTGTCCCATTCCTAAATGGAACTGATGGATTGTGAATGCACCCACTCTCACAGCAATCTCCAACACCGCTTTTGTATGTTTTGTATATATTGTATTATTGTATAATGATCTAACTCAGGTGTGATGTAGTTCATACTATTGTACTCAAAACTGCTTGTATTGTTGTATGGCTGGATGTACCTACCCTCATGTCACATTTGTATATCTGTATATATTGTCAAAATGTGTCTATCTGTTTATCCGTTTATATTTCTCCCTATGTAATCAAATTGACCCCCGGGTCACACATGGAAATGAGCCTTGGCTTAGTGTGCCTTTCCCAGTTACCAACATTTAAATAAATAAATAAGCTGAAGCCAGTGCTGGGAGGCTCCAATCTACATCTGGCAGGTTTAAGCCCATCACCAGCAGCATCTTCCTGTCTTCTGCCATCTTGCCAATGGCTTCCACCAGTATCTTATCTAATTCTGATCCCTATGCTTCAGGTCTGTAGATCACTCAAGTGTGAACAGTGGACCCATTCCCCAACACCAGTGTGATCCATAGTTCCTCTGCCCCCCCTCCGTATTACCTGTGTCTCTACCACATTTATGCTTTCCCTCACAAAAAGCAGTATACCCCCCTCCTTTTCATCCCACCCAGTCCTTCCTGAACAGAATGTGGCCTGGTATGGCCATGTCCCAGTCATGATTTTCAGTGCACCATGACTCGGTAATGGCCACAATACCCAGATTGGCCTCTGCTGTGATGACTTCTAGGTCCAAAATCTTATTTCCTAGACCTCTATAATGCACACACATAGTCTTCCAGATTTTGTTTCCACTCTGTTTGTTACCCCTTTTTTCCTTTTTTCCCTCCCTCCTTCTCCCCTCTCTTTTTAATGGTCCTGTTTCCTTCCCCCTTTGTCTCGACCATGCTGCTTCCTTTATTAATTTGCACTGTGGATATTCTTCTCCACTCAGGTTCTCCTTAGATTCTACTTCAGCCTTTGGGGGGCAGTTTTGGCCCCACAAATTCCTTCAACCCCCCCATGGTTAGTTTAAATGTTCTTGAAAGTAACATATAAACCATCCACTGAGGTCTGTGGTTCCTGTCCCAGATGGATGCATCCCATCACCCCTATATAGTTCCTTATCCTTCCAGGTGGGTTCTCAGTCCCCAGTGTAGCTTAACCTCTCCACTCTGCAACATTCCTTCTGCCATGAGTTGAAGTTCCCAGTGCAGAGATCCCTCTTCTCCCCCCATCATAGACAGGCAGCACCTCAGAGAAAGCCACTGAGTATGCTACCTGTGTAAGACCCTTCCCTAGCTCCCTGAATTCCCCCTGCATTATCCCAGCCTGGTCCCTATCCAGGTCATTAGTCCCCAGGTGGGCAACAATACTGAACTCTACCTCCAGTCCTGCTGCCCTAACAATCCTCCAGATCGGTTTCCCATTACTAGGTTTTAATATGGTGCTGTGGCATCCACCACAATGACATCCCCAACAGCAACAGCCACAATGCCAAGTGTCAGCATTGCACTGTCAGAGATGCCTCTGTGTTGTAATGGGGGGCTGTGCCCCCCACATCCCCCAGACACTAGATTTCTAACTCCAGATCAGAGTTGTCTCAGGGGAGGGGGCAATACACTGAGCAAGGCGGTCCCTGCACCCACAAAGACCATCACAGCAATGCATGGATAACAGCTGATTCCTGTTGCTGTGATGGTCTTTGTGATTAAGGGTTCAATGTACCATAGGTGTACCCCAACCCTCGAGTCCATGGCACCATGTAGGCACCTAATCTGCCTCTCTCTCTCCATTACTATTCCCAAATCTGTCCTCCTTACAATCAAGTCCTCCACCAGACGTTGCTTCATCCTTCTCTGGAGTTCTCAAATATGAGTTCTCTACCACCGTCCTTTGGGTCTCCACTACAGAGAGTCCCACATCCTCCCTGGTCACTAAAGTGAGATCCTCCTTCCAGCACTCCTGCCCCACCAGGACTCCAAGTGGTTTCAAGCAAGTCTGGGGGAAACATAGAAAATACTGGATCAGCAGCTATGCAGAACCAGTGTGTTCTGCCACAGAGGGGTTCTGATTCCTTCTTACCTTGAGAGCGAAGCTCGAGAGGTCCATGGGAATCAGAACCCTGAGGTGGCAAAACACACTTGTTGTGCATAGAGTTGCTCATCCTGTTTTTTTATAGTGTATAGTACTGTGTGAAATATATGTTTTGTGAGTTCTTTTGCTTTCAAAATGAAACTGACTCATGCAGTCTCTAGAGGTTCTAGAATGCTGTTCTACTACAGTAGGGTAGAATCATATTCCATGACCTTGGAACTGTGGTAGAACAGCATTTTGAAAGGGATGAAATTATATATAGAACAACACTCCAGTATACAGTATATATCTCTTCATGACTCTCTTCATGACCCACCAATACACATAAAATACAGTTAGTTGTATGTGATGCACTTAAATGTATAGCTAGCTAATGCATAGGAAGAATGAAGACTTATTTATAAAATATAGAAACATAGAAACATAGAAGTTGACGGCAGATAAGGACCGCAAGGCCCATCCAGTCTGCCCATTTCTTTTTCTACCTTATAAATGTGCCATCGGCCTTTGCTCTGTCAGTGACCTATCTATTCGTAGTCATTTGTATTACTCCCTTATGCCTATCCCATGCCTGTTTGAAGCTCTGCACTGTATTCATAGCCACCACTTCTTGTGGTAAGCCATTCCATTTATCCACCACCCTTTCTGTGAAAAAATTTCCTCCACATTCCCCTTAATCGGCCTCCCTCTAACCTCATGCTGTGTCCTCTTGTCCTGCTATTTATCTTATATTTAACATGTAGACTCTTTTCACCTTGTTTATGCCCTTAAGGTGTTTGAATGCCCTGATCATATTCACCTCTCTCCCTCCTTTGCTCAAGGTATACATATTGAGCTCCGTTAATCTGTCCTCATATGTCTTCTGATGCAGTCCCTGCACCATTTTGGTTGCCCTTCTGGACTGCCTCAATTTGGTTAATGTCCTTGTGAAGGTGTGGCCTCCAATACTGCATGCAGTACTCAGATGGGGCTAACCAATGTCTTGTAGAGGGATTATTACCTCCCTCTTATGACTTGTGATACCCCTACTAATACCCTAACACCCCTAGCCTTACCTGCTTTAGGGGTTGCTTGGATGATTTTAGGTCATCAGTGATGATGATGCCCAAGTCTCTTTCTTCCTTTTGTGACTGCTAGCAACTCCTCCCAGCCTATAAGTGGCTTCAGGTTTCTCTTCCCTATGTGCATGATTTTGCACTTCTTTGCATTAAATCCCAGTTGCCACTCTTCTGACCATTCTGCTAGTTTATCCAGATCTCTTCTCATTCTGCCCACCCCATCTGGCTCATCTACTCTGTTGCAGATCTTGGTGTCATCTGCAAACAGACAAGCCTTACCCTCTAGTCCATCTGCAAGGTCACTAATGAAGATGTTGAATAGGACTGGCCCCAGGACTGATCCCTGAGGTACCCCACTTGTGACTTGCATCTCTTCTGACTGTATACCATTTACCACCACTCTCTGTTTTCTGCCCGTCAACCAGTTTGCCACCCAGGTGACCAACTTCTGACCCACCCCGAGCCTACCCATCTTGTTTATCAATCTTCTATGTGAAACAATGTCGAAAGCTTTCTTGTAGTCAAGGTGGGCAACATCAACTGCTCCCCCTTGGTCCACCACTCTGGTTACCCAGTCGGAGAAATCTAGGAGATTAGCTTGACAGGACCTTCCTTTTGTAAACCCATGCTGTCTTGGATCCTGTGCCCTATGGATTCCAGGTGTTGCTATCCTTTCCTTAAGGAGTGCCTCCATAATCTTGCCCACTACTGAGGTAAGACTGACTGGTCTGAGTTCCCGCCTCCTCCCTGCTACCACTCTTGTGGGCGGGATCACATAAACCCTTCTCCAGTCTTCTGGGACCTCTCCTGTGCTCAGAGACTCACTAAACAATTCTGTAATGGCTCTGCTAGTTCCTCCTTTAGCTCCTTAAGTACCCTGGGATGTATGCCATCAGATCCCATTGCCTTATCCCTCTGAGCTAGCAAGCTCTTGTAGGACCCTTTCTTTTGTGAAGGGTAGTGCTCACCTCCTACCCCTGTGTCCATGATGCTGAGCTGTGGGCCCTGCCCTACCTTCTCTTCAGTAAATACTGAGCAAAAGTATCTATTTAGGATAGATGCCTTTACAGGGTCCTCCTCCTCACATGCTCCCTTTTCTCCATTAAGCTTAGCAATACCCGCTCTGGACTTTCTCCTTTCACTAATGTATCTATAGAAAGTCTTGTCACCTTCTTTACTGTTAGGTACTTCAGTGTTTCCTCAGTTTGGGACTTTGCCTGCCTTACTGCCTTACCTGCTTCCCTTTGGGCAGTTTGGTATGCCTCCCTATCTTCATCCCGCTGTGTTCCCTTATATTTCCTGAAGGCCAGCCTTTGGCTCTGACCTTTTCTGCTACTGTATTTGAGAACCAAAGTGGTTTCCTTCTTCTTTGCACTTCCTTTCTGTCTAACACAATGGGATGTTTCTTCAAGTATTGCATCCTTAATGCTTGCCCACTTTGCCTGCCCTCACCTGTGTTTCTTTTTGCCAGAGGCTATCTTAACTCTGTTGGCCATCTTATCAAAGTCAGCTCCTCTGAAGTCCCATATTTTTGCCTTGGAATGGGATGATTTAGATGTAGTAGCCAAATTGAACCATACCATGTGATGGTCACTGGCCCCCAGGTGACCTTCTACCTGGAGATCTGTGATCCCTTCTTTGTTAGTCAGTACTAGATCTAGGATAGCCCTGTCTCTTGTGGGTTGCTGTACCAGTTGTTTGAGACCCTCCCCCTGCAGGGAATCCACTATGAGTCTAGTTCTGGCAGATGTTCCTGCTGGTTATCTTTCTAAATCCCAAGGCATTACAGAGCATGTTCACATTTCCACAGGTTAATAAGACAGTTTGTGCAGTTCAAAGTCATTGGTGAGTACCTACTAAAAAATGATGATTCCAACATCTTTTTAAAAATGAAATTGTACCAGCCCAGTGGCACAGAGGGTTGAGGCCCTGGTGACTTACCTCAAACCAGACCTGCAATCCAGGTTTGGGAACAGACTCAGGCACTGGAGGGTTGGCACAGAAAGGAGAAGGACTGAGAGTCCAGAGAACTGCACTCCTCTCCTGGGGTGGGTTAGGGAAAGGCATCACTCTGCAGTGGCCCCCAGTATTGACCAGGGGTAATGCAGATGTGACACATAGGAGAAGTGGAGGATGAAAAATAGAAAATGGTGTCTCCAATCTACTGGATGATGGACACCTGGACCAGTGCCTCCTCGGAACTCTGAGAAGCCTTACTAACCTCAGCAGCACACAGGGCCGACGCCATTGGCAACCAGGCGCTTCCTCCTCGGAAGAGGAGGACCCACCTGACGAAGGGTTATGTCGGGTTACCCTGAGGTGACTGCGATGTGGGATCAGGGATTGGCATTGGAGTCACAGGGGAGAGTGTCCTTGGCAATTGGCCCGAAGAAGTGGAAGATGGAGGCACAGGGGAGATAAACAGATAACAAAAAAAAAAAGAAATCGTAAGGAAAAAAAACACTTAATATTGCCTACTATATTATTTATTGAGTCTTTATAAAACAGTACCAACTAATGCATACATGAAGGAGATTTAAGATAAAACCATACCTCCCATTAGCTCTTTCCAACATTAAAGAACAAATCCCAAACAGTCGGCACCTAAAAAACACTTTTTATTGTCCAAGCCACTGACTTCACTAGGAGTCCAATAATAGAGCTGCTAAATGAGTAGAAAATTCAGCTTTAAGTTTGTTTTTGTTTTTTTTTTTTACCAGTTTTCCAGCATCAATCAGGTCTGAAAGCATGTGCATCTTCCCTCACTACACAATTTTAAGATCAACCAGGAGCATTAAAATGTGATTTTTTTATTTATTTATGTATTTAAACATTTGATAACTGGAAAAAGCACACTGAGCCGAGGCTCATTTCCAGGTGCGACCTGAGGGGAAGGGGGAGGGAGTTATAACAGTATACATACATAGAACAGATACAAGAGAGTATTACATCCAATCACATAATTTTGTACAAAGGAGATATTTACATATAGTTGCATATATACAGTTATTTACAATGGATACCATTTCTCTTAACTGGCTACCAACTCAATTAAAACGTCCATTGGAGGTCTGGGTTTCAGAGCTCAGGTCTGGATTTAGATGGATTTACCTTCTTCACATTCCAGTGGCCCCTTGTGCTTCACATCTTGAAGTACCATATCTTATTTCACTGACTTCTCCCGAACGATCAACAGCAGGGTCTGCAAACATATGTGTCTTCCCTATGTACACAATTCTAAGATAAGTTGCGAGCATTCAAGTATGATGGATTCCCAGTTCTCATAACTAGCATTGGACCTAATTGAAACTCCTGTAGCAGGTCTGAGTTGTGAAGCCAAGGTCTGGGTATAGAGTAAATAGTGATTCTTCCAACTCCAGTGGTTCCTTGTGCTTTGCTGCTGGCAACACCATGTCTTGCTCTGCCAAGTTCCCTAGAATGATCCACAGGATGAATTCTGCATCCCAGTCATTGAGCCTGATGAGTGATCCTGTATGCCTTCAAGATCAGGGCATTACTTCAAACTGTAGGAGATCCTGCAGTCAGCTACCTGCAGAAGTCTTGAGGTCTTCAGATTATACCTTCTCAGATAAGAATCTGCCATTGTCTAAATGAAGTACCAGGCCAACCCCAGAGTAAATTTAATACACTTGTACAGAAGGTTGCATGCAGTTGAAGCAGATCACTAGAACAGAAGTGTGGAAGGTCTAAGCCTGCTGCTCATGGTCTTCACCTGTCCATTGGAGATCACTACTCTTGTACATGAGCTGCTGTGCAGTTTGAGCTAAACTACCTCCTGAAATCCCTACCCTAACACTGCCTCCTCTCAATCCTTGGCAACAGTGGTAGCAGCAGTACCTTGGGCTCATGTCCAGGGACCTTCAAGCTACTCTTGGTAACACTTGCAACCAGTCTGTACTCCTGGACTCTGAAATTGACAGTTTAGTATCCTCCTCCTCCTTCATTCTGAACTCTCTTGCAAGCTGCAGAACCATAAACCTGACAAAACTTATAAAGGGTTTCTAGATTCCCACTGCCAAATTTCTAACTTTTCCAAGGGAATGCAGGGGTTCTATATTATAATAGTAAATGCATTATGGCGATCGCTATTATGGCGGATATATCGCCAAAAAGCAATTTGGCGATACACACTTGCAGGCAACTGGGTACATACAATAAATTAAGTTAATTTGTGGGGGGGGGAATGTGCCCCCCACATGCACCCCCTCACCCCTCTGATTATAGATTGTCAACTCCGGGGGAGGTGCATGTCAGGGAGTTGGCACAGACCTGTTTAAAAAATATTGTAAGTCCCGCAGCCGCAGGAACAAAAAACAATTCTTCCTGGCCCCTAGCCCCTAACCCAGGACTTGCTCCATCAGAGCCAGCCTCCCTACCCACCACACCACATGATTGACTCTGCAATTGGCTCTGTGGAGCAGGCACACTAGAGGGTAATAACCCTCTTCCCTATCCCTCCCTTTCCCCTCACTATTTTCTTTTTTTGCTCACCCTTCCCTTTCCTCACAGTCACAATCCTCACTATGGTGACAGGTCGTTCATGAGAATAGCACCATTGGTGATGGTTGCTCATGTACTATCACTATTATCACTGGATACCAGAATTTAGGTCCAAGAGGATCACTAACAGTAAAAAGTTCCATTCTTTTTTTTTGCCTATCTTTAGCTCTGGACTTTCTTACTGTATGTACTGTATACAGTGGCCCAGATAGTCAAAGAGGTTGTGCATGGCACAACAGAGTTGCGCCAGCTCAACCCCGCACTGCGCCCCAGTGGAATATTCAAAAGGCTGCCAGGTGCAGTGCAAATCCCGATGTGCTGGGCAGCAATGGTAATGTATGTGGCGCAAATGTAGGGGACATGCCCATGCATATGTGGCACATCCTGATATTCAGCCCGGGATGTGCAGCGCATATGCTGGCACAACCCTGCATTGCACCGCATAGTTGAGCCCATGAAAAGGAGGAACAATTCCTGGCCACCCACAGGTGGGCTGCTGTATTGCAGGGTGCAACACAGTGGCTGCCAGCTGTGGGTGGCCACCCGCCCACCCAGAACACCGTCCACAAGCACCCATATCGGCCATGGTAGTCTAGTGGTACCCCCCCTCCAGTTGCTGTGCTCACCTTTAAATTGCAAGCACTACAGTCCCTGGTGGTCCACTGGCAACCCCCACCCTCCCATCACCATGATAGCAATGAAAGTATAATTACTACATTCCCTGGTAGTCTAGTGGTACTCCCCCCCCTGCCCCGATCACCGGTAAAATGCTGTAAATACATTCCCTGGTGACCCAGTGGCACCCCACCCCTCCCACCCACACAGGACCCCTTGCCCACCCGCTCCCCGTCATTGGTGGGCTGCAACCCACCTGCATACCGCACGGCCACCCACTGAATTTTATTTTTGTTTATTTATTTTGTTTTTGTTGACCGGGTAAGTGCACTAGACAAATCCTGCCTATTTTCAGGCATGACCCAGGGGGAGGAGATAGAGATGAATGACAACTGATCTTGAACCAGATTAAATTGTTGGTGGTATTTTTATTGAATGAGGGAAATGTGGCCAGGATACTGGGGAAATTCCCCTACTCTGTAGGCAGGTGGCACTGTCCATCTGTCTGCAGGGATGGAGGACCTCAGTTTGGAGGAGGTTGTGGAGGAGAGCGGATGTGATTTTGTGATTTTGGAGCTCCCGAGCTCTTGGTGGAGCCTTCTATATCTGGACTAGAAAGCCAGTCTGTATCAGACCGGGATCAAGTACTGGCTTTGGAATCAACTATTTCTACAGAAATGATGGAAGCTGAAACCTTTGCAGAATAACAATTACAAAGTGAGCTGGATAAAAAGAAAGCACAATTACTAGACTTGATAGATATGGCAGAACAGGATTTTCATACCTGTAGACAGAAATTGGATGCTGAACGCAACAAAAGTAAACGTTCTGCGGCTAGTCCTACTCAAGATACAAGTAAGAGTCTGTCTTCTTCCTTATTTAAAGAAATTCAGCCTATTGATAATGATCTAACCTCTATGCCAGTGGTCATAAAAGACAAAGCTTGTATATTACTGGACTGGTCCCCCGGAGCAGCTTTGCTACAAGCAGGATGGTTTTGGGAGGGAGGTCGCTGGATTCCAGATCCGCAAATCCCATTGCCTGGATCCCCTGCTTTGGATGACCCATCTGGGTCCAGTGCTGAGGTTGCTGAGTTGGTTCCTTCTGTTAGGGATCCTTCTGTCAGCGAGTTACCTCTGCCCAAATCTACTGCGACCGCGCATCTCCAAGGGCAAGCAGGAGAGTCAGACGTTCAGCGTGTTGGTATTGACCGAGTTTTGCAACATAGCAATTCAGCTCCTTTTTGCTCTGAATTGGATTTACAATCTATCAATTCACCTTTTGGAAGATTGCACAGTGATGAAGAATTAAATATAGGAAATGTTACTGATAAGAATCAAGTAAATGGGGATTCTCCTACCAGAACAGATTCTAGGCCTAAAACCTATGCCAGCTTGTTTTGTAAGCCAGCAGAAGTGGCTAAACACTGTTTTTTGGTTAGACTTCACTACAGGAGTAAAGCCCCAGTGGTTCTGAACAGGATTTGGGTCAGGAAAACTATGTTAGTGGATTCTTTAGAATTTTCACCTTCGGAAGTATACGCCTTTATCCATCCCCCTGGAGAACATTCTTATGATATAAGTTTTGTAACTATGAAATCGTTGGATAAATTCTGGAGGAAGTATTACGAAGTTAAGGACACTGAGGTTTGGAAAGACTTTTTGGCTATTCCGATTACCAAGCCAACTATTAAAACTGTGACTGTCCTTTTTCGTAATGAGGGCGTAAATGTGGCCAACATTATATTTTGGTTGGAAAAAAGGTGTTCAGTGTATGATCATCCAAGGCTAATAATTGATAACAATGGTTATTGGACTGGTGGGTGGACAATAAGGGTGCAATTACATCAGACTGAGGAAGGCATACAACACTTACCAAGTTCATTTTTTTGGGGTCGATACAGGGGAATAGTTTTCTATGCAGGTTAGCCAAAGAGCTGTTACAGATGTGGGTCTTTACAACATTTGAATACTGCATGTGACCAAGTGAAATGTTTTCAGTGTGGGATGTTGGGTCACACCATGGCCCATTGTGTTGCACCCTCTGTTTGTCATTTGTGTGGGGATCCAGGTCACTCTTACGCCGATTTCCCATGGGCTACACATGATGCTGATACTTCATCTGACCAAGAGTATTTTTTGTATCAAGCTAGGAAATCCTTTCCTCCTCAAGAATTTGAGCCTGGAAACTTAGACAAAGGTAGACGATGAGGTAGAGGTAGGGAAGGGGGTACAAGAAGTAAGAGAGTTATTCTGAGGCCCTTAGGGGTTGGGACTTCACCAGAGGTTAATAATACTGTACTGGAAGCCATGGAGGTGACTCTCCCTTCACAAAACATGGTTGATACTAGTGAACAAGAAACCTCCTTTGCGACCCCACTTGGTTCCCCGGTAAGAGAGAATACAGGACATCTACCATCTTCCTCTTCAAGTTTATAAAACAAAGAACTCCTTCCAGTATCTCATGCAGAGAATTTGACCCAGGTTTCAGATGCACAGGAACAGGAAAAGTCTCCTTTACTGTCTGAGTTGGTGGAAAAAGAAGGTGCAGAGGGTGCCCTTATCTCCTTTACCATTAAACAATAGATTTAACCTGTTTTCTACTTGGGGAGACCAAATGGAACAAGAAAGTCCCTTGCTTGATACCGAAGGTAGTCAGGAGAGTGCTGATGTTCAATCATCATGTGTGCAATTTCCTCCAAGAAAAGTACAAGGTTTAGAAACAAAAAAACATATTACAAGATCTAGTGGGAAACCCCTCCCTGAGCTGTCTTCTATATGCATTGCAAGTTTAAATGTAAATAGTATAAAATCTTCAGTCAAATGTCTTACAACCTTTGGTGCATTATTCCTTTTGAAATATGTTTTCCTATTACAGGATACGAGATTACAAAGTTTGAGTGAGGTAGCTCAAGCAACAAAAGACTGGCCATGGGGCCTCTCCTATTGGTCAATGGGAGAGGACACCTGTAGTGGGATTGGGTTTTGCTTTTTGACCTCAGATGTTCAGGTTTTACAATCAGTAGATGTTGATCCAGGGAGACTTTTTTTGTTAGATGTGGTCCTTCACTGTTTACAGTATCGGCTTGTTTCCTTTTATGGTCCTCAGATGAAGGCATTGAGAATTGCATTGTTGAAAAAAAATACAACCTTGTTTGTACACAAGCTGCCAGATTTTCTTTTGTGGGGATTTCAATATAAATTTACATCAAATAACAGAATTAGGAAAACAATATTGTGATAAAGTTTTTTAAAGTCAGTTCTTACCCAAGCAAATTTGGTGGATGCACATGTTCAAAATGGCTTAAAAGCAAGACCTACATTTTCAAAAGGGTTACTAAATTCTAGGATTGATTTTATTTTTATACATAAATCTCTAGTAATTCATAAAGTAATGAATACACCAATGGAAACTTCTGGCCATTCTCTGATAGGAGTTGATACTGAAAATTCCCCCAGATGTAAAAGAGGTCCTGCGGTATGGCGGCTTAATTCTTCTCTGTTAATAATACCAGCTACCGAAACTGATTTAAAAATTATTATACAGGACAAACTTACAGCAGTTGATTTATATGACAATATTGCAGAATGGTGGGAAGATTTTAAATGTTGTTTGATTGGGTTTTTTCAAACTTTAGGTAAATTACAAGTTAAAACTAAGTTGGAGGAATATAATAGACATAGACATCTATTGTGTTCTTTACTATCTTGGCAAGAAGAAGGAGAAGGTGGTCTGAATGAGGAGATTGCAAAAACTAAATGTTTGATGAATGAATACCAGTACGATAGAATTTCTTCTTTAAATAAAGAGCAGAGTTTTGGAACACAAGGGAAAACGGCTTTTGTTAATCCCTTCATAGCATGTAAAGACCGTATTGGGAAACGTGTATTTGAATACTGTATTTAAATACCCCTTCTGGCGTAAAAGTCTATTATAATATTAATATAATGAATATCCTTGATGATTATATCAAATATAAATTTGGAGAACAAGCTGAGGATTTAGAATTTTTACCACACTTATTTAGTGCAGCAAACCTTCCACAGCTTTCATTAAGTTGGCAAAAGGTATTAATAGGGAAACTTACCTTGGCAGAATTAGAAAGAGTTATATTATCTTTAAAAGTAAATTTATCTCCTGGGTCAGATGGGTTGCCAGGCGAAGTTTACAAAATCCTATGGCGATTAATGCCCACCACGTTATTGTCTCTGTATAATTATTTTTTGATGGAGAATTTTTTACTGTCACAGATGTATGAAGGATTATTAGTTTTTCTGTATAAATCTGGTGACCGTGCCAATACTGGCAGCCTTTCACACTATTAAATGTGGATTTTAAAATATTCTCAAAGCTACTGGGGAACAGACTATCTTTGGCCATGTCAGATTTAATTTTTCAAGAGCAATTTTGTTCAGTACCCAGAAGGTGCATCACGGATGCATTATTGCTGATTAGAGAACTTTTTGATATATGAGATGGAAATAAGAAAGGAGATCAAAACTCAGGGTATTTAGTTAGTTTAGATCAGGCTAAAGCCTTTGTCGAGGTTTCCCATATACATTTATGGGACTGTTTAACTGCTAACGGGCTACCTGAAACTTTTGTTCAGTGGATTAAATTATGTTATGTTCTAGCTAATGTGAAACCATATGATAATGGGTGGATAGGGTCTAGGCATCAGATTTTGAGAGGGGTACATCAGGGGTGTCCACTTAGCCCGCTTTTATATGTATTTTCATTGGACCCTTTATTAAGACTATTGATTAGGTCTCCGAGACTTAAAGAAATAGATGGGGATTTTGGTACTTTTCCTCAATTATTGGCATATGCAGATGATCTCTGCTTATTTTTAAAAGATGGTAGATCTATAGTAGCAGCTTGTGATTTAATAAATGGGGTAGGAAAGATAGCGGGGGCAAAAATAAATTTGAGTAAAATGCACTGTTTACGCATAGGTGGGTTCCCTGTAGAATATGAAGTAGTGGGTGGTTTACCTGTAGATAA
Source organism: Neoceratodus forsteri (assembly GCA_016271365.2). NCBI lineage: Eukaryota > Metazoa > Chordata > Ceratodontiformes > Ceratodontidae > Neoceratodus > Neoceratodus forsteri. The sequence goes on from CM057454.1 coordinate 289,229,388, forward strand.
GGTTCCTTGTCTGATTTTAGGAATCTATTTTGGGGGTAATAATATGGCAGAATATAATTGGCAACAAGCTTTGGTTAAAGGGAATAAATTAGTGGTAAGTTGGAATAAATGGAAAATGTCTAAATTGAAAAGGGTTTATTTGATTGAAACCTTTTTGCTTCCAGTTTTTTTGTTTTTAAGTTCTGTTTTTTTATTGCCATGAACTTTGGAAACTCAGTTGATGGGTTGTTTTTTTTTTTTTTTGTAGCTTTTGGGGGAGCCGTTTAAATCTGATTAGACAGAATATTCCATATTTATCAATAAAAAAAGGAGGGTTAAAAATGGTTAACCCAGTTTTATTTTTCTTTATAATTTTTTTTTTTTTTTTTTTTATGTAGCAATGTGGTACCATTAATTAAAGGAGAGACTAATTGTTGGAGTGGCCTAATAAATAGGAAAGTATCAGAAGTTTTGTCTGAATGGAGCTCTGGTTCCATTTTGCATAAAAAGAAGAGGTGCCCGAGATTGGCTTTTAAATGGGAAGCAGTGTTTGATAAAATTAAAACGTGGCAGATAGGTTGGACCTTTGTAAAAACAGTTGCAAGAAAAGCTTCATATTTAGATGTACCTCAGAGATGTTTTGGTGAACCACCATTTTGAATTCAACATTGGTTCATCATCAAGATATTTCAGATTATATTACAGATTTTAGAATACCTAAGCATATTTGGGATACACTATGGTTGGGTCTTCACAATAGGGTGAATGTTCAAAGCAATCAAAAGCATAAAAGTCTTCAGGAAAGATATTGTCCAAGGGAGGGCTGTATTGAGGTATTAGAAATTATGTTACATCTTTATTTTTACTGTCCGTATGCAGTAAAATTTTGGGATGTGGTAAAAAAAATGGTGGAAAAATACGATTTCAGTTCCTCCGACTATAGAATTACTTTTTTATGGTATTACTAACATATCTATGGCTAAAGACAGTCTTAGTACATTGAGGATGATAAATTGCCATTTTCTCTATTGGTTATGGATTAGTAGATGCAGATTACTATTACAGCATAGAAACATAGAAACATAGAATTTGTCGGCAGATAAGGACCGCTTGGCCCACCCAGTCTGCCCATTTCCCTATCTAATGGATAAGCTGCAGATCCTAGTTAACCAGCAGCCTACTTCTTTCTACCCCCACCCCCTAGAATTGCCTTATGGCTGTCCCATGCATGCTTCAATTCAACCACTGTTTTTGACTCCACAACCTCCTCCGGAAGGCCGTTCCATGCATCCACAACCCTCTCAGTGAAAAAATACTTCCTTACATTACCTCTGAGCCGCCCCTCCCTCTATCTTCAAATTGTGCCCCCATGTTCTTGCACACCTCTTTTTTTGAAAGATGCTACCCTCTTGGACTTTGTTGATTCCCTTGAGGTACTTGAAAGTTTCTATCATGTCCCCCCTCTTCCTCCTTTCCTCGAGGCTATACATATTAAGCTCCTTTAGTCTCTCTTCATATGTCTTCCAGTGCAGACTCTGCACCATTTTAGTTGCCCTCCTCTGGACAGCTTCCATCTTGTCTATGTCCTTGCAGAGATTGGGTCTCCAGAACTTCACACAGTACTCCAGATGGGGTCTCACCAGCTGTCTGTACAGAGGATAACAACTTCCTGTTTTCTACTGGTGATGCTCTCCTAGCCATCCCAGTATCCCCCAACCCTCCTTACTGCCCCTCTCACATTGCTTTCCCCACCTTTAAATCATCTGATATAGCTACCCCCAGGTCCCTTTCCATTTTGTTGTTGTTAGTATCTCACCCCCATTGTGTACTCTTCCCTGGGTTTTGTTTCCCAGGTGCATTACCTGCACTTCTTAACATTAAATCTAAGCTGCCATACATTTGACCATTCCTCTAACCTTGCCAAGTCCCTTCTCATCCTTTCCACCCCACCTTGTGCATCAACTCTGTTGCAGATCTTTGTGTCATCTGCAAAGAGACATACTTTCCTTCCAGTCCTCTGCAATGTCACTTTCAAAGACATTGAAGAGGACCGTCTAATACTGAACCCTCGCCACCCCGCTAGTAACCCCTTTCTTCAGAGTGGACTCCATTTACTATTACCCTCTGTGTCCTATTCTCCAGCCAATTCTTTACCCAGGCTATCATCTTGGGACCCACTCCCAGGCTGGCTAACTTGTATATTAATCTTTGTGTGGGACTGGGTCAAATGCCTTGCTAAAGTCTAGGTAGGCCATGTCCACAGCCCTTCCTGATCTACTACTTGGTCACCCAGTTAAATAAATCTATTAGATTCATCTGGCATGACCTTCCGCTGTGAATCCATGCAGCCTTGGGTCCTGTGCCCTCTGGCCTCTAGGTACTCAAAATTCTTTCCTTCAAGTGATTCATAATTTTCCCTATCACTGAGGTTAAACTAACAGGTCTGTAGTTTCCTGCTTCTGCCCTGCTCCACTTTTGTGAAGGGAATCACATCTGCCCTCCTCAGTCCTCCAGGTACCACCCCATCCTCCATGATTTGTTAAAGAGGGTAGTCAGTGGTGTCACTAGTTCTACCCTTAGTTCTTTTAGAATTCTGGGATGAATCATTAGGCCCCATGGCTTGTCACCTTCAGTTTTAAGAGTTCTTTCAGAACCCTTTCTTCTGTAAATGGGCTGGTATCAACTTCTGTATCCAGAGTGTTTCTATTGTTTGTTTTAGGTACCTCCTCTTCATTTGTAAATACTGAGCAAAAATATTTGTTTAGTATCTCTGCCTTTTCACAGTCACCCTCTGCCCACCCCCTTTCCCCTTTATTAAGCCCTCCCTTAGTCTTCCTTTGCTCCCTGATATACCTATAAAAGGTTTTATCCCCTTTCTTAACTGAGTTGGCTATCTTTTCCTCAGTTCAGGCCTTTGCTGTTCTGACTGCCTTCCCAGCTTCCTTTTGCTTTAACTGATATAACTCTCTGTTCTGGTTCTTCTGTGATTCCTTGTACTTTCTGAATGCTTTCTTTTTCTCTTGAACCTTCACTGCCACCTCCTTTGAGAACCATAGTGGTTTCTTACATCATTTTGTTTTGTTTATTTGCTTCACACAAAGGCTTGTTACCTCTGTGATGGCAGTTTTATTATTCCCATTGTTCTTCCACCCTCCTTCCTGCCCATTTGCTAGCGCATTCCTTGAAGCACTCACCCATTTTGGCAAAGTCAGCCCTCCTGAAGTCAGTACTTTTGCCTTTGTGGCTTGACTCTGTTGCTGTGTTTATTGTGAACCATACTGTTCGATGGTCGCTGGATTTCCCAGATAGCTACCACTTCTACATCTGTGATCCCTCTCCATCTCCATTTGAGAGGATCAGGTCTAATGCTCCCTCGAGTGGGTTCCAATACTAGTTGTCTAAGGCATGCCCCCTGTAGGGCATCTAGAATAACCACACTCTTAGAAGTGGCTGCTGCAACTGCACTCCAGTTAACATCTGGCATATTCAGATCACCCATCAGCAATATCTCCCCTTTTTCTGCCATTCTAAGTATACTTTCTATCATTTCCTTGTCCATTTCCTCCCCCTGAGAGGGGGGTCTGTATACAACCCCTGTGTGGATTGTGGTGCCATTGCCTGCCTCCAAATTGACCCACAGTGCTTCTTCTTCTCACTGTTTACCCTTTTGTTCTGTTGCTTTGATTCCTTCTCTTATGTAGAGAGCTACTACTCCTCCTCCTCTTTTACCCTCCCTGTCTCTCCTGTAGATAGTATATCCTGGTATGTTTACATCCCAGTCATGGTTCTGTGTGTACCATGTTTCTATGACTGCCATGATATCCAGATGTTCCTCCTCCATCAAGGCCACTAATTCAGGAAGCTTGTTACCCAGACTACAGGCAACAATTGATCTGTCCTGAAGAATTATTCTATATGGTAATTTTTGATTTACACCATTTAAAACACATAGAAGCTTTGCACTTTAGTTCTATTCATTGGACTAAATTATGGAGTTGGTATGATTTTCTTTAAAGCAGCTTAGAATTTAGGGATGAATAAAGCAGATTAGTAATATTGTAATTTTGTTTTGATAACATATTGAGGATTAGGATACATGGCATTGTTTCATTCTTTATAATTTATTTCTCAGCATAATGTATGATAAAATTATTTGTGAAATAAATTTTTTTTTGAAAAAAAATGTCTGTCCCCTGCTTTTCAAGAGGGGGGTGGGAAGTTTCACATTATTTAAAATGTTTTTCTTATGTTTGGGGCCTTTGTAAGAATCAATATTTATCAATTTATCTAATTTATGTTTAAATTTTTTTTGTATGATATAATATTGATCTGCATATATATGTTTTGTTATGATTTAATAACAAAATTCCCCTACTCTTTTCAATAAGTGCCATGGGATCTTTAACATCCACCTGAACTACCACCAATCCATTCAGATGGGACCTCAGTTTTAACATCTCATCCAAAAGACGGCACTTCAGAAGTGCATCACTCCTCTCATGCTGCACTACAGTGTCAGTACTGGGATATTAACCCAAGTGCCAGATGTGGGAACTGAACCCACAGCCCTCTGATCTACCAGCCTCAGAGGCGAGTGTGCTACCTACTGAGCCACTGACACTGCTATAAACACAGTATGGGCTTGCAGGGCATACTGTACTAGACAGTCGCAAATATGTGAATGGCTTCAGTCACATATTTGTGACTGTCTAGTACACTATGGCCTGCAAGCTCATTGTTCCACAGTGTGGACCAATGGACTTACAGCCCATACTGTATGCTGTCATTCGGTGGGTGGCTGGGTGGTATGCGGGGGGTTGCAGATGCCCGCTGATGATGGGGGGAATCAGGGTGGGAAAGGGGTCCTGTGTAGTGGGAGGGGTGTGGGGTGCCACTGGATCACCAGGGAATGTATTTACGGCACTTTATCAGTGATCAGGGCTAGGGGTGGGGAGGTACCACTAGACTTCCAGGGAATGTAGTAATTACACTTTCACAGTGACTGCAGTGATGGGAGGGTGGGGGGTACCACTAGTCCACTAGGGAATGTAGTGCTTATGATTTAATGATGATCATTGCAACGGGAGGGAGGGGGGTACCACTGGAATACCAGGGACTGAGTTTTAAAACAGGAATACCTGCAATTGCAGCTATGGAGTGGGGGATGCCCAGGACCCCCTCGGTCCACACATCATGCTGTGCAGGGCACCAGGTGCAATTTGCCGGGCTGCCCGCGCAAGGCATTCTAATGGGGCCATAATGACATGCTAATGGCCCCGGCAGCACCATGCATATATTATGGCCTCATTTGCATGCCCACCTCTGAATATCATGGGTGCTGTCCCCAGTGCAACTGCATTTGTACTGGCGCATCCCCCGCTCCCGATCTGTGACTTGTGCCGGTGCAGAGCAACTGTGCTGTGGACTGTCTGTGCCATATTCAATGGTGCTGTGCCATGGTGTATCACTGTTGAATATCACCTGGTCTTGGCCCTGGCGCATCCCAGCTGTGCTGTGCCCACACTTGCGGCACTGCCAGGTGCAGTCTGAATATCTGGGCCAGTATGTATACATTGCTTTACTCTGAGTTTTGGTTTACTTTTTTCTCGGAATCTACCTGTTCTCACACTGACTATAGACTATGTGCATCTAACCATGACATTTATTCCCAACTCATTGAATTCTATTGTATGGCACCTGTTACCAACTTACTTCCCTCCAATATCTCATGTAGCTAATGCCTTTATCGACATCACTTTCACCTCTCCAAAAATGCCTCATTTCAAATAAGAATTGTTGTTTGACTTGGGATCTGGTTCAGCCAGCAATCCTGATACTAATCAGAAAATGTAAGTTATTTTTTGGTGTTAGTCTGCCTCAATGTACTTTGTATGCAGTGTACATGATTATGCACAAAACATGAAGAAAGTTCAATAGAAGTGGTCCAGCAGCTGCTTTTTAAGGGACAGTTGCCAGAGTATATTTGCTGTTGCTTTCTGTGTGCAACACACATCTTCATTAAGTTTGAGGTCTTGATATGAACAACAACAAAAAAAAGAAATTGGGTTTTAATGGGTTGTACTTGAAATGCAAGTTGCAAAAGTTATAAACTCTTGAATAATGTCCCATCATTTAATATGCTGTGACTAAATGATACCTTTGTATTTGTATAATATAATAAAAACTTTAGGGGGACAGTTATAGTTTTAAATAATAAATAGCTGCTAGTTAAAAAGGAGAGAGCTTCTTGGATATAATCTATAAGAAGGCAAACTCATATCCCCTATAAATGGTTTAAGTGTTTCCTTCTGGTTTTCTGCACTTCCTTTAGCCTGTTGTTGATTATAGAAAGATGAAAGAATGCTTCATTCATTTTACACCACATAACATTTAGATGCTATCAGTTCCTAACAGTTTTCTATCTTACAGACTTAAGGCAGCTGTTAGCAATTACATTAATAATATTAGAATGAGATCCATTCCAGTTGAAGGATAGTTGATTTTGAATTGTTAGGAAAGCCTTCTGTACTTGATTACATTATTACAGATAGCAGCAATGTCTACAGTGGGCATGTGCTATTGCAATGTTTGTCCTGAATAAGAAACATCAGCTTGGTGTTAAAAACAATTAAATATATACAATTCTTATAGGTTTCATCATGAATTAGATTTTGATGTCTATTATTGGATAGCAATCATTTTCACCCTGCAACCCAAGAATACTATTTTAATATCATAGGAATTATTTAAAAGTATATTTAAAATTGCCTTTTGTTGTGTTTTGCATCATTTGCAAGACCAAATGTGTTCATGTTTTTTTGAGATCATCCTTCACATTTTAGTTGACAGTGAGGAAAAATTGACAGCTGGTTAGAATATTACAGCCTGTTGAGTGCTGGCGAAAGGTTCAATCAATCAATCAACTTTTATTTATAAAGCGCTTTTCAAAAACCAAAGCGCATATAGAGTGTAAGAAAAAAATGAACAGCCATTCAGTCAATAAAACACGTAAAAAATGAAAAGGCAGCAGTAGTAAGACTAAACGTTATCCCCAAAAGCCAAGCTGAATAAATATGTTTTTAATGAGGATTTAAAAGTCTCGGTGGACAAGCACTCTCTTATCCGATGAAGTAGAGAGTTCCACAGGGTTGGGGCTACAAAAGAAAAAGCTCTTGCGCCTGATGTCTGAAGACAGACCCTGGGAACCTCTAGCAATCCCTCATCAGTGGAGTGGAGTGGATGGATGGGGCAGTAGGGCCAAAGGAGGTCTTGCAAGTAACCCAGTCCCTGTCCATGTAGGGTCTTATAGGTCAGCAACATGACCTTGAAGGTGATCCTTCAATGCACCGGCAGCCATTGCAGTTCACGTAGCACAGGTGTGACATGGCAAGTTCTTGACAACCCTGTCAACAACCTAGCTGCAGCATTCTGTACCAGCTGCAGGTGATGGAGATCCACCCCCAGTAACCCTAGGTATAGAGCATTGCAGCAATCAAGATGAGAGGACACAAAGGCGTGAACCAATATAGGAAGTTCATCATGTGGAACAAGGTGCTTTATCTTGGTGATGTTCCTCAGATGATAAAATGAGGACTTGATAACTGCTGACACCCGTGTTTTTAGCGTCAGTTCATTGTCAAGCACAATGCCCAGATTCCACACCCGTTCAGAAGGTCTCAACTGGTTACACCATAACACAAGACCAGACAGTTGCCCAGGAGTCAACTTCTCTACACGGTGACCTGAGTCCACCACCAACACCTCAGTCTCGTCCGGATTCAATCTCAACCAGTTAGCACTCATCCAGTTCTGAATCTTAGCGAGGCAGTTGTTAAAGACTGAGATTGCACTATTCTGTTCAGGTACAAAGGACATGTTGAGCTGAGTTTCATCTGCATAGCAGTGAAAACTCAGCCCATACCAACTTATAATGTCTCCCAATGGCAACATATACACCTTGAACAACATGGGGGACAGCACGGAACCCTGCAGCACCCCACAAGGCAGGAAGAAGGGGGCTGAGGAAAACATTCCTGACACCAACCTCTGAGTCCTGCCTGTGAGGAAAGAATGGAACTATCTGAGGACTGTCCCAGACAGTCCACAGAGTAGCCACAGGTGTTCCAGCAACACCCCATGATCCACGGTGTCAAATGCTGCAGAGAGAGATCAAGGAGGACCAAGATCGAACGATCTCCTCCGATCCCTCGCTATTAGGAGATCATTAAGTACTCAAACTAATGCTGTCTCAGTACTATGCCTCTTCCTGAAACTGGACTGAAGAGGATCATAGACTTCATGGGTGGTAAGAAAGTTCTCAAGCCATAATGCGACTACTTTCTCAATAACCTTGCCCAAAAAGGGCAGATTAGAGACTGGTCTGTAGTTTGCAAGACAGTCTGGATCGCAGGAAGGTTTCTTTAATAGGGGTGTCACCACAGCCTCCTTCAGGGGGTCTGGAAACACTCCCTGGTCCAGCAAACACCAGACTATCTCAGCAGGGATCAGTCTGATAACATCCATACACCCCACAAGGAGGCACCTTGGACCAGGATCCAAACTACAGTAAGTCAGTCGCAAGCCTGAAACAATCTTTGATCGCTGGCTCATCGAAATCTGTCCAGACAGACCAGGTGTCTGTGCCCTCACATTGACCACCGCCATACTCATTTGAACGCGTTAGCAGATCTCTGACCTGATTGAAGACACCTTATCAGCAAAGAACCAAGCAAACTCATCACACTTAGATTGTGAAAAGACTCTCCGACCAAGAAGGCAGGCTGGATTGCACAGCCTATCCACAGTCCAAAAGAGCTGAGCTGGTCGATTCCTTGCTGTATCTGTCTCCCTGGACAGGAACTCTGCCTTCTTATGGGAGATTTCTGATTGATAGTCTGAATAATGGGTGATCACCCTAAGTCTGTCCTCCTCCAGGCCAGATTTCCACAACAACGTTCCAACCTTTGCCCCACTCTCCTCAACTCCCTCAAATTCCCATCAAACCAGTGGGACTGAGGGCGGAGAGGGAAGGGGCAAACTCAGACAAGAGCTATGGAATCCAGGGCCCTCAGCACCATATTATTATAGTGCACTACAAGGTCTCCGGGATCCAAGCACTCCAATGGCCAACTCGATAGGTCCAGCACCACCAACAGACCCTCTGGGGTTACACCCCTCAAAGGGCGGTACCGGACCATCTCTAAAGGGGCTGGTCTCACAGGGGGAGCTGCAAAATTGAACCTTATGGCATGATGGTCTGACCATCCAACTGGTTCCACCACCAAGTCAGCGACCTCTATCCCCAGGAGGAACACCAGGTCCAGGGAGTGACCCTGAATATGGGTTGCAGCAGTAACTACCTGCATGAAGCCCAACAAAATCATCAGTTGAAGGAAGTTTTGACCAAAATGTGAGAGTTCATCATCGACCCAGGAATTAAAATCCCCCAGGACCAACCACTTGGAGGATTCCAACACTATGTCAACCATGAAGTCTGCAACTTCCTGCAGAAAAACTTTCTCATCTCCGGGTGGATGGTAGATGAGCAGAATCCTGCTGCCCACACCTGCTCCCATGATACACTTGAAGGATCTAGTGATCCCCACTGGAACCTCTACAAGGCCCAGTTCCATCTTTAAACAGATGGCTACACCCTTGCACCTTCGATCTAATCTCAGGCGGTGTATCACCAAGTACCCAGCTGGAACTGCTGACTCCAATACCGGACCAGCATTCTCATCCAGCCAGGTCTCAGTGATGCAAACCAGGTCAGATGACTCAACAAGAGCAGCAATAATTGCTGTCTTGTTCTTTATTGACCTGGCATTGCATAACACTGCCTGAGTTGGATGAGAATGCTGGTCATGAGAGGCCATGGAAGAGTGGGCAACTTGCTCACTATCAGTGGAACCCTTAGGTATGGGTACCAGGTATGGAGGACCCCTTTTCTGGACCCATTTCTCCCAAGGGTGCCTCCTCGACCTCACCACCACTATCCGTCCACCCCACTCCTCCTCCCCATGTTGAGGGCCCCCCCCTCAGCCCCTCTGTGCAATACCCAAGGCACAACAATGTCTATATAGCTCAAGTTGCAATGGGGGACTATCGAAAGGGTGCAGGCCTCTCAGCCTGGAGGGGGAGTAGCGCCTGCCCACTGAAACACGATCCCAACACATGCTGCCTATTAAAAAACTCACTATAGATATAAATTGCAGCTACATCAAAATCAATTCTAATGCTCTATCAAATTAAATAAATACAAATAAATCAATATAAATCAAACAAAATATTTAAAATATATATCTAACCCAATACCCCTTGAACTCTCACTTCGAGGGTTTGGAGTATATTGAGTTAGATAGTCCAAACAATTACCAAACACAACAAAAAATTGAATTCTCTCCCTACTCTAGCAAAATAACCAAAACAACCCCCCTCCCACCTCTTACGAAGCGAGGGAGAGTCTACAAAAATAAAAAGCACTCAGTCATATAAACACAGTTCCTTCAATTCAAACGAACTCTTAAATCCCATTCAGTTTAATCCAAAATTAAACACACAGCCCAAGTCACTTATTTCAGCCCATGTATCACAATAAGAAAGTCCAAATAATTCAAAACAGTCAAATCTCTTCAGGCCTTGTAGTAGTGGTGTCCATCAGAGCATGTGATGGATTGGGGATGAGATGAGCTGGCTTATTGCATTCCATAGTGAGGTATAGCACTGGGGTCAGAGTATTTAAGTAGCTAGTTAGCAAGTGGCATAACGTTGGGTCAGTATTCTGCCAGGAAATCTCAGGGCATGGCAAGATGGGGTGTAAGTTATGTGAGAGGTGCAAACTGAAGAGGAGGCAGTAACGACTACACCAGGATCACAAGGTACTGTAAGTATCTAGAGTGTGAATCGACCGTAGGAAAATGCCAGTGTCTCTATTTCATCCATGTGAGGGTAATGTAATGATGTTTCCTTAGCCTTTTCAATGATATCTTTAAAGACTTGCTACAGACAAAGAATATGCTAGATGACTGGAAAACAGCCCAATTTCACATCCGTTTATAGTGGGAGCACAGTCTCAAATCCACATTACTACAGACCTAGGAGTCTTATCACAGTGCTTGGCAAGGTGTTTTAATTAATTGTATAAGATGTGATGGTTCAGCACATGAAGAGAATGGACTGTGTGCTAGCACACAACATACAGTAATTTTTCAAAAGGAAAATCTTGCAAATCAGCCTGATTGCTTTATTCAGAGAGGTAACTGGGGGAGTGAATAAAGGCTGTCCAGAGGATGCAGTCTATCTGGACTTCAGCAAGGCCTTTGGCATTGTGCAGAACAAAACAGTCCTGGAGAAAGTAGGACAGTCTGAAGTCCACAAAGTATACAGAAAGTTGATAGTCAATTTACTGATAGGTAGGAAGCAGAGGGTGGTGGTGGAAGGTCACAGATCAGATATGGATTTTCTGGTTGGTGTCCCAGAGTGCTGGTTCTATGTCCTTTTCTCTTTAAAGCAGCAGTGCATGATAGTGGTGATAATTTTGACCTATACTTTTTATTCCATTTTAGATTGCCCCTTATCTCCCGACTTGAATGACACCCTTGTTTCCCAATTTTGAGTCTGCTCTACCACTTATTCTTATAGTGGAAAAAAATAAAAGGAGTGTTCCTTTTAATATGACTTGGACAAGGTTTTCATCAGTATTCCTTGTTGTTTTTGAACACTCATTGTTTAAGATCACTTTTATTGTGACAGTAATAATGAACTAGTGATGTATAACCACATAACCTCAACAGCTAGTTGAAGCCATGTGAAAAGTCTACCTGCAAGCTTTCAAAAAGAAAAAAAAAAGAGACTGGAGACTGATACTTCTTGCTCAGTCTTTTTTACATCTCACCAATGTGTGCACAATGGGGCCTATGCACAAATGCACCTAAACAGCTCACATAAGTGCCGTAGCAGCAGTGCACAACTACACACTATGCAGGCATGGAGAGTTATGCACAGTGCACTAACACATGCAGAGGGTGCACAGATGCAGGTGTGTGGTAATCTGAGGTACACAGGGACACAAGGAGCAGACAGCTGGTAGACCTGAAGAATATGACCATGTCCTGTGACCTCCATCATATATTGGCATCCCCCACCCCATGTGCAAATGTAAAAGTGAATAGCACTATGGAGAATGAGGAAAATGCCCTGACTAAGAAGGGATTGGATGCACCTGTTGCACCCAAGTCACCACTGGTGCCCAATAGGAGCATGCATGATCCTCCTGTGACATGTGGACCAGGCCAGACACATAACTGAGGATGTACTGGGCCCACAAATTTCACTGGTGCATGGGTGGCAACCATGGTCCATGACATTCAGGACACTGTGCCATCCTGTATGCAGCAGAGTCACTAAAGGCTCCGGCTGAGACCAAGGCACAGCTGTGGCTGGACATAAAGGCAGCTGTCAATGTGGCCGGGCCAAAGGCACTTTACACTAGCAGTCATCAAACATAAGTGTTGTGACATGCCATTCATTGTCAAGAAGAGGTTGGCAGTTGTCGATTACCAATGGACTGACATGGGTGTAGGGCTGTCCACACTGGGGTACACTTTGACACCCATCGAGAGGATGGCAGTGGATATCCTTGCCATGGTGACCCTGCATGGGGAGTAGGGCATAGGCACCCTGCAAGATATGCATGTTAATAGGGAGGGGTAGACCCCATGGACGTGCTAACCAGCCTGTGTTGCACACTACAGACCCAGAGACTGGCAACACCCTTGATGAGGAGGATACAACACCTGCCAAGGATGCCATGTGGCAGAAGAGTGGAACAGACAGCCTTAGGCTTTAGGATGCCACAGGTATGTGTCACCCTACATGTCCCACTGTAAACCCCTAGACATACAAAGCAGTGGAATGGCATGTAAAAAACAACTTTCCTCTCTGACCTAGGTACAGCACCAGTGCCTGTGTGCACACCAGAGAAGTGGCAATAAGACAAGGCAAGGCAAGGCACATTTTATTTAAAAAGACGCCCATCCCGGAGGCTATGGGTGCTGTACAACAATCAAATGAATACAACACAGCACAATAATAATCAATAACTGGAGGCCACACCCAGCCAGGACACAGTGGAGGACAGCCAGGTGGATGATGAGAGGAGGAACTCCCCCACTGACAGCCTACAACCAACCATGTCCCTGTGCGGTTGCCCTCATGAAGTCCTGCCCAAATCAGTCACCCAGGTATGTCCCACATGCTACAGCTATCACTCTAGACCAGCCATAAGCAATAGGGCACACTGAACAGCCTCTTGGCGACACCAGCCACACACAGAACACAGCTGGCCCTCAGTGCACTGGTGGTCAGTGGAGAGCAGAGGTTTCAAGGGGGAACACACAAAGACACCTGGATAGTGGGGACAAAGGTCCATTGGGCCTAAGACCATACAGGATTGGAGGGTAGTTTCCAGGAGTATACTGCACACATGGTACCCCAAGGTACGGCAGCTGGAGCATGAATGCCTCCAGGCACAGAGGGAGAAAATGGAGGCACTAAAAGGGTCACAACAGAGGTGAGGTGAATGCATACAAATATTAGACAGGATAGGGAACCCGCTGAAGAGGCTGACAGACCACATAGTGGCAGGTATGGACATGCCCACCACGAAAGTCACTGAGCCCACCCAAATATCCTCGCTACACCACACACCTGGCACCACTCACATCCCCTAGGATACGGAGGACAGTCAACCACAGCTGGAGCTGGACACACAGGCTGACAGACAGCCGAGTGGAAGTGGCAAAGCGACAGCCAAGACACTTCACATAGGCACATGGTCTTCGATGTGGCTCAGACAGCATCAGGCAATTTGAAACTGATGCACTCATCCCATAGTACCTGAATCACAGTAGAACACAAGCACCTACACTAATATTAACCACACATAACCCCGCATCACAGCTACCACCAACAGCATGCCCATCATTACTAAACCACATAACCCACTTCCACATATATCACCAGCTGTGTATCTAATGGCCCAGCTCCCACTACCGACGGGTAGAATGGAAACTCAGGGTACATTATGTCATCATTGTCATGCCACACTGACATGCTACTCCTTAATGGTTGAATGACCCTTGCACAAGTCCTTGGCATGCTTCCTGGTCAGAAAGTAACTTGGCACCCCTCCTCTTGTGTGTCCCCTCCCTCATCACCTGGTGGGGCACACCCCTGTATGTTCTGTGGCATCAGTAGCCAATGCCATACAGCCATGCTGTGCAGTATGGAACATGTAGTGAACAATATGCAAGCCTTCCCAGGAGGATAATTGTGCCACCAATCAGATTCAGGCACTACAACCATATCTTCAGTTGGCCTATTGTCTGCTCAACAACCACACTTGTCTTCTTTGGGCATCATTGTATGCCTTCTCTTCTTCACCCTGAGCCTACAAAAGAGTGTAATTAGGTATGGCCGTAGTGAATATCTGCTGTCACCTGTGCAATGGAAGAACGCTGGTATAGTACATCACAAGGTCTCTGCATCAACATCAGGACATCTGTGTGGAGTACCTGTACTCACCTAACAGCCATCATCCCTGGTACCATGTGCACTGGATAGGGCATGAAGCAATGAGTTCTCAAATATGTAGGCATCATGACAGGATCCCAGGTATTTGGCACACATATTAGTGATAATACCTGATGCATCTGACACTACTTGGCAATTAATATTGTGGTATCTTCAGGCACAGGATCATGACATGCATGCAGTCTGTGGCCCCTAGGACAATAGGAATGCCATGCATGACATGCCTCATTTGTAGTCTGTACAGTATGTCTGCATCCAATGAGGGGAATGATATGTGATCCTGCACATGCAGGACCAAGGTGTTGATGACCTGGTGCAGTGCCCTGCTCACAGATGACTGACTGACACCTGTGATATTCCCTGCAACCCACTGGAATAACCCTTGACATAGTACAACAGGACACATAGCACCTTAATCTCCACAGAAATTGCTCATGACTGTCATGCCATTGAGGCCACATGGAGTCAGACCATGTCACACAGCCCTGAGATTGTTGTATGGTCCAGAAAAAAGTGCTCAACAGAGCGTGTGTCCCTCAGAGTGTTGGCATGCAATCATGGATGAAAAAGACATGGACGTGGTGTTGTCCTCATTGCCCACTCATGCTCCGTCTCCCTGTCCATCGGAAGAAAATTCCGTAATACTCCTGGGAACATTTTCAGTATCCCTGTGCTGTGGCCCTTGGTGGTGGCACAGAATCCAGTTGCTCAGGCCAGTCAGTGCTGTCCCCCACCCCAGCACCATACAGGGCTTCTGCTGGCTAGCCCCTTCTTACCTGCTCACATTTAAATAGGTGTGTATACAACATGCCTGTGAAGTGATACACCATGCAGGACCATCGCCGGACCATATCTTGACAGAACCTGTGATGGCAGAGATGTTGATAACAGCAGACACTGTGGGGAGGGTGCATGTATATCCACGGAAGCAGTGGCAGGCATCCTGGCTCTGCTATCAAGTATCACTGGAGAGTGGCCTGATCTTGGAGGTGAAGGAGCCAGGTGAGATATGTATACAACAGGTGAGAGGCAGGGGATATGAATACCATGTGTGTTGTGTACTGTGTAACTGACCATGTTCCAAATGTTGTGTTTTCATAGGACTGCTGTGGAAGGCCAGACAGAATAGTCCTCGGTCACCTGGACTAGCCTGATGGTGCAACAGTACAGGTGTTGGCATAACAGTCTCAGTGGGAGCTGCATAGAAACACAGAAACATAGAAGTTGTCAGCAGATGGGGACTGTATGATCCATCAAGTATGCCCTTGGCTTCCTACCCTCCTACTTAGCTGCCTGCTTGTGTATCCCAGTGTCTGTCTCATGCCCACTTGAATTCCCCCACTGTCTTGGCACCCACCACCCCCTCCGGCAGGCTATTCCATGGTTCCACAACATGCTCTGTGAAGAAGAATTTTCTTTGTTTTGCTTATGAACTTTCCTCACTGAAGTCGAAGGTTGTACCCTCTAGTCCTGCTGTAGTCCTTTACCCGAAAGAGGTTCTGCATGTGCACCCTGTTGTTGCCTTTAAGGTATATGAATGTTTCTATCATGTCCCCACGATTCCTGCATTGTTCTAGGGAGTATAATTTGAGGTCATCCAGTCTTGCCTCATACAGTTTCTAATGCAAGCCCTGCACCATCTTTGTTGCTCTTCTCTGTACCGTCTCCAGCTTATCTATATCCTTCCTGAGGTGTGGCCTCCAGAATTGGACACAGTACTCCAGGTGAGGTCTGACTAGGGACCGATACAGGGGCATGATTACTTAATGCCTTCTGCTTGTGATGCCCCTCCCTATGCATCCCAGGATACCACTAGTGCTGCCTTTTCACATTGTCTACTGAACTTGAGGTCATCTGATATGATCACCCCTAGGTCTTGCTCCTGCCTGGTAGCCACCAGCTGCTCCTCTCCCATTGAGTATAGTTTTATTTATTCATTTATTTAGCTTTTGTTTACCAGGTAAGCACACTAGACAGTCAAGTGCCTATTTTTAGGTGCGACCCGGGAGAGTTACAAAGATTCAGGCAATAACAGTACCGAGGCTAGCAACAATTTAAACAAGGTACAGTCAGAATACAAGCAAGAAGGACCAGCAGAAACAAAGTACAGAGACATGGGTGCAACTGTCAGGCATGGTACAGACAGGTATAAGCAAACAACTACAGTCAGGTAACAGGCAGTGAACAATTTAGTGCAATCCCTGGGTTAAGCTTTCCCAGGTGCATGACCTTGCATTTTTTGGCACTGAATTTCAATTGTCAGGTCTTGGACCACTCCTCCAGTTTTCAGAGATCAGCTTCCATGCTTTGCTGTCCCTCTGTTGTGTCTACCTTGTTGCCAATTTTGGTGTCATCTGCAAACAGGCACACCTTTTCCTGCATGTACCTTACTGGATTTCATGGCATGTGGGCATGCAAGATGCATACTATAAGGATGACATCAGGGCAACTAGGCTTTTGCGGAGCCATCCAAGGTATGTGCAGTGGGTGGGTGGGGCATGGTAATAGCCTGTGTGCCACTGAGTATAGCAACCATAAGGCATGTGCATCCCACTCATGCCTGTCCTCTATGTTCCTCTCTTCCCAGGGTTATCATTGTCCATTGCACTGTCTGGCACCTGTAAAGCAAAGATACATGGTCACAATGCCCATGGAGTCAAGTGAGGACTCCCAGGAAGAAGTCAGTGACTGACCAGTTGTTTGGGCCGATGATCCACCAATGTGGCCAACACATTTCCCTGTTTGGCTAGTTTTTTCCATATGTATATTTGCTTGTGTTCATTGTTGTCTATTTTATTACCATTCTGTACCTTTACTAAACATTTATTTATGACAAGTGTCCCATGTCTGTGTCATTATTCTGGTCAGCGGGTGCATGCCACTGTCTGTGACCACAGTGGCCATGGGTCAGGCAAATGGCATGGTAGGTACTGTAATGAGGCAAGCAGGGTGATGTGGAACCTGTTGAGTGTATGCTGTGCCTGGGCAGTGCCTGGGTGGCATGTCTACCTGTGTCTAGGAATGGGAGCTGGTTCCCATATCTCATCCAGTCACAGGTGTGTCTGTGTGGGTTCTGTTTCAATGGCTGTCTTATACAGTCCACTCAGACTGTGCAGTGTCATTTGTGGCAATCTGTGGCAATGCAGGTTGTTAGCAATGGAGGTCCATTACAACCCTGCCCATGTTCATTACAGTCCCTGTTTTATGTTCCAACCAGTCTTATGCCCCACAGGGTCGACCTGTATGCAGGCACTTTATGGCAGACTGCCACAAGGCATAGTTTGTTTTGTTGTTTTGTTGAATTTTGTTGACCCGGTAAGCCACTGGGCCTAGAAGTCCCTTTTTCAGGGGCAACCGGTTGAAGGGGGGATACAGATGATAAGCAACTGAAATTGAACCAGATTAAGCTGTTGGTGGTATTTTTAGTGAATGAGGGAAATTTGGCCAGGACACCGGGGAAATTCCCCTATTCTTTTCGATAAGTGCCATGGGATCTTTAACATCCACCTGAACTACCACCAATCCAGGCAGATGGGACCTCAGTTTAACTTCTCATCCGAAAGATGGCACCTCAGAAGTGCAGCACCCCTCTCATGCTGCACTGCAGTGTCAGCATTGGGATATTAACCCAAGTGCCAGATGTGGGAACTGAACCCACAGCCCTCTGATCTCCTGGCCTCAGAAGTTAGTGTGCTACCTACTGAGCCACTGACAGTGCTGCACTCTTGGTCCCATGTTCCTGGCCAATGTACTGGGCTTCATGCCGAGGTATGCACATGCTGCTATGCAGCCATTCCTGCCAGTATGCTTGTACTGCTGCCACCATGCAGCTAGGTGTAGACTGCATTTGTGTGCCTCTGTGCACCTTACATACATGCCACTTGGCCTTGCACTGTGTGTGACTGTGATGCATGCACACATATGCATGCCCATTGTGGGACATATATCATCAGCAGCACATTAACAAGATGCTCATTTTATTGTCCATAAAGCACCTTCATTTTTATTTACAGTATTTATTTTTTTTTTATTTTTGTTGACTGGGAAAAGAGGATTAGGCAATTCTGCTTATTTTCAGCCATGTCCTAAGGGGTAGATACAGGTGGAAGCCACCTGAGATGGAACCAAATTAAACGGTTGGTAGTATTTTTAGTGAATGAGGGAAATTTGGCAAGGACACTGGGGAACTTGCCATACTGCCTTCAAGAAGTGTCATGGAATCTTTATTGTACATAGAAACATAGACTTTGACAGCAGGTAAGGACTGCTTGGCCCAACCTGTCTGCCCATTTCCTACCTATTGGATAAGCTGCAGATCCTAGCTAACCAACAGCCTACTTCTTCCTGCCCCTCACAAGAATTGCCTTATGTCTGTCCCATGCATTCTTGAATTCCCCCATTGTTTTTGACCCCACGACCTCCTCAGGAAGGCTGTTCCATGTGTCCACCACCCTCTTTATGAAAAAATACTTCGTCACATTGCTCCTGAGCCATACCCCCCTCTATCTTCAAATTGTGCCCCATTGTTCTTGCACATTTGTTTTTCTGAAAGATGCTACCCTCTTGGACTTTGTTGATTCCCTTGAGGTACTTAAAAGTTTCAATCATGTCCCCCCTCCCTCTCCTTTCCTCGAGGGTATACATATTAAGATCCTTTAGTCACTCTTTGAACGGCTTCTGGTGCAGACCCTGCCCCATTTTAGTTGCCCTCCTCTGGACTGCCTCCATCCTGTCTATGTCCTTGTGGAGAAGGGTCTCCAGAACTGCACACAGTACTTCAGATGGGGTCTCACCAACTGTCTGTACAGAGGGATAATTACCTCCTGTTTTCTACTGATGATGCCTCTCCTTATACATCCCAGTATCTCCCCAGCCTTCCTCACTGCCTTCTCACATTGCTTGCTTGCCTTTAGGTCATCTGATATGACTACCCCAGGTTCCTTTCCATTTTTGCTGTTGTTAGTACCCCCCCACACATACACACACACACACACACACACACACACACTGTGTACTCTTCCCCTGGGTTTTTGTTTCCCAGGTGCATTTATTTGCACTTCTTTTCATTGAATCTAAGCTGTTATACTTTTGACCATTCCTCCAACCTTGTCAAGTCCCTTCTCATGCTTTCCACCCCTTTGTGTATCAATCCTATTGCAGATCTTTGTGTCATCTGCAAAGGGGCATGCTTTTTCCTCCGGTCCCTCTGCAATGTCACCGATAAAGACATCAAAAAGGACTGGTCCAGGTACTGAAACCTGCAGTACCCACAGAAACATAGAAACATATGAAACATAAAAACACAGAAACATAAAATTTGATAGCAAATAAGAACCGTTTGGCCCACTGAGTCTGCCCATTTCCCCACCTAATGGATAAGCTGCAGATCCCAGTTAACCAAGAGACTACTTCCTCCTACCCCCCCACTAGAATTGCCTTATGTCTGTCCTACGCATTCTTGAATTCCCCCATTGCTTTTGACTCCACAACCTCCTCAGGAAGGCTGACCCTCCTTTCTTTGGAGTGGACCTTGTTTACTATTACAACTGAACAACTACCAGAACAGGCAGATGAAACTTTGGTTTAATGTCTCATCCAAAAGATGGATGGCCTAATACAAAATCTTCACCAAGGAAAAACATATAGAAAACTAAAGTAGAGGAATAGGGGAGCATAAAGCAGTAATTAGAGTCAAAATGGAACCTACGCTATGGCAAAATATTACGAAGAGAAAGGACATGGCTCAGTGGCTACACTAAGACTCTAAGATTTGAACAAATAAAGTTGACAGGAACAGGGTGTGACATCAAAAAAAAAACTACTACAGACAGAAGAGTATTGGATCCACAAATTGGATGCAATGCAAACAAGAGAAGTGAATGATGACCCTGGACTAATCATTTTTCTAATGAAATAAACTATTTTCTTTCAACTAATATTGAGTGACCTCTATACAGGATGAACTGTTTTTTCCCTTTGGAATTGATTGTGATATTTTGACATTTCATAGGATTCTATTCAGGATGTTGACATGCAAGATTTGTACATAATTTATATAAGACACAAAGTGCGTGTTTGAGCTGTTTTCATTCCATTCTCTTTGAAAAAAGTTTTTCTTATTCACTTTTGATATGGTGCATCCTTATGCCAAGCACACCACTCCACCCTTTATTAAATATGTTTTTTTGTTTTTTTTTGATTGGGCTTCAAACAAGCTATGTATACCCTAATTGTTACAGATCTGAACTACTGGGCTAAGAAGCTAATAGTTTAAAGAGCATAAACCGCAGAATATAAAATGGAGCTCAGAATCAAAAACTGACTACATTAAGATTTACACTGATGCACAACCACATGGAATACGCACCAATGGTGCTGGAGGAGTAAACTGTAACAAATGAGTCTATGGATTAGCAAAATACAAAACTAAGAGTGATTACGTTTACTCAATTTGAGTTTATTGTGTAAGGCTCTCACAATACTTGGTTAAACACTGCAATAAATTTGAGGGTGAAAGGGAAGCAATGCTAAGAATGGTGGTGAGTGAAATATTGCACCATTAGTATCTCTACTTGGGTTACTCAAACTCTAAATAAATAAAAATAAAAGGAAGAATGGTATACCCTCTGTAGGTGTGAACTACTACATAGTACAGACTGCACCACAGTATTAGTTGGTTGTGTGTATGAAGATGCATTGGATTAGGAGCAAGCACACAAAATGGCATCAATAGAAGTAGGAATATCTAGAGAGAGATGTTAGATTTAAATATGAGACACCAGGTGATTATAACACCTTCATTGGATATATAGAGAATAAAGGATGGGGAAGGGGTGCTATGAGAATTTTAACGTACACCCAAGTTGTGGGATGCTACATAAACCCCGAGGGTGAAGCCCAAGAGGTTTATCAAAGCATCCCACAACAAGAGTGTGCATAAAATTCTCATAGAACCCCCTTCCCCAATCTTTTATTTTTTGTAATACACTGGGCAGCAATTTATTTCTACTTACAGTCTGGTCTGATTACACTTTGAAAGCAGGACTCCGTTCCAGCTTAACAATCACACCCATGAAAGGACAAATGGCAGGATCAACCGGATATAAAAAAAATATGCGGTGGTGCACCGAAAACATTGCAGAAGCAATCAGATACAGCTTTTAAAAGCTGCAAAACGTAGGCTCAACCAGATATTTAACATACAGGTCATGTTGTGGTGGCTCCACATTTTGCAAAAAATGGAGCCACCATGTTTTTTGAACTGTTACACCCTCCACAAGGAAGACAAGTGCCAATGAGGGAGTGGCATACTTTGATTGAAATGGCTCGTGAATGCTGTAACAACCAGTCGGTTGTTATGGGAAATGTCAAGTGGTTCAGCCCATAGGAAAAATTGCTGACCAATTAACTATGTGTGGTTAAGTAGTAAGTACCAACAGAGTTAAGAAGAATGAATATGATATTCAAATTAAAGGCAGTGAGAATGCAGAGTGGTGGTCACTACTCAAATTAGAGTGGGTTGAAAATGTATTAGTTAAGCCCAATGGGCAAATAGTATATATTTGATATATTAGAAGTCTAATAGCTATTTCTAGAATTGTATTCTGGAGATGTAGAAAAATAGTAATTGTAAAAAGTTGTGCTGTGTATACAAAATGGTTTCTATGTGGTAATGCATGTGCTACAAAAGGGACTAGAAATCAAATGTTAATCCCGAGCAAAGTGTAAATGGTGTTCTCTGTTAATAGAAAGCTAACTTGGTAACTTGGTGAAGTGCAGACAAAAGTAGGCAGTAGCCATCAAGGCTGTCTCCCACTTAACGTGGATCAAGGTGTCCCTAGTACCCTAAGAATCTATCCAGTTCCCTTTTAAATAGATCAAAACTAATAATGTTTACTAGATGTTGAGGTAATCTGTTCCATTTTATTTGGACTCTAACTGTGAAGTAGTTGTCCCTTTTTTTTTAGATATTCATGGTACCTCAAATTGTTTGTTATGGGATCTTAGGTCTTGCTGACATATAAAAGGGGTGATTCAACTTTTTCTGAGTTCATTATTATTAATTATGTTGGAGACTTGTAATTAGTCTGTCCTAAACCTTCTCTCCGCCAATGAAATTAGATGTAATTTTTCAAGTCTTTTCTCATAGGGAAGATTTTTTAATCTCGGAATAAGTTTGGTCGCCTTTCTCTGGATCCCTTCCAACAGATTGAAGTCCTGTTTTTGAAATGGTGACCAGAAGGGTGATCCATAGTCTAAATGAGGCCAAATATAGTTCCTGTGTAGACTCATGATGCACCACTCATCCCTAGTAATAAATGCTTTTTTTCATAATATGTATATATTTTTTAGGCAATAGTGTAGTTTTCTGTGTCTGTGTATGCATACTGGACCCTATTCACAAATGGTGCAGATGGGTTATGCACCATGTAATCCTGGTGCATAGCCCACCCACACCTGGCTGGGCATACTATGCCTTTTGCATGCCATTCACAACCTCGCTATGCCCCCCTACACACCAAACACACTGGCCAAATGTGCAGCTCCATGTGGGGGCAGCCAGGGGATAGACACAGGGGCAGTGTTAGCACTCTACACCATGCATGATGGCATGGGTGTCTTGCATGAGGGAGTGATGGCTATGCCTTCTGAAGGCAGCCATAACCATTACATGCCCCCCTGGATGCTGTCTCTGGTTGCGGTGGGGTTAGCGGGGGTAACAGACCCCTCACTGTGGCCACCCCTGACATTGGGGCACATTTGGGATGGTGGGGGACTGTCAACTGTGGTCCCCCATACCTCAGACCTTTGACCGCATAGGTGCCCATCGGAAATATGGCTGCTGACAGCACAAGGGATCCACTACAGGACCCAGTTCAGGAGTCAATTGGCTGCCTGTTGGGGTCCACAGCCCCACACTGAACTGCCCCCATGTAGCTGTGCACCAGGGGGGTGGGGCCACGTAACGGGGCTGGGTGAGGACCACTCTTCATGAATGTGGTCCCTGCATGGATCTCCAGTGGATGTAGAGCTGCACGGGGGGGGGGGGGATACATGCAATCCACACATATCCCCCCCATCATTCTTGAATAGGCCCCATTGAGAGAGTTATAATGCCAAGATCTCTTTTGGTACTTACCCTTACTACCAGTAGAGGTTTATTGTTTATATAATATGGTCTCATTTGGTTACTATGGCCAAGATGCAGCACTGTATATTTATCTAGTTTCAGAGACATTTTGTTGATTTTGGTCTATTCTAGGATTTGTTCTAAACCATTTACCATGGACAGATGTTTGGCTTCAGAGTCTACCACCTTTGTTATTTTTGTGTCATCTGCAAATTTTATTGATTTATTTTTTGAATCCATTATATAAGTCGTGAATACAACTGCTGAACAGATAAGAACCCAGAACTGACCTCTTGGGGACTCCACTTGTTACCATTCCCATGGATGAAATTTTACCTTGCATTCTGATTCTTTGGGTCCTAACATCCAACCATGAATTCACCTATTTGATAAAATCCAGAAGCAAATTATTTGACACCTTTTATTGGACCAACATAGACATAACAAAAAGAACAAAGTGCTTTAGCTTTTGGACCAACAAGTCCTTTGTCGGAAGCATACTTACACTTCCAGTGAAGGACTTGTTGATCCGAAAGCTAAAGCACTTTGCTCTTTTTGTTACATCTATGTTGGTCTAATAAAAGCCATCAAATCATTTGCTTCTGGATCTGTTCTTACAGGGATCAATACGGCAAATACTAAATCTAGATTTTCCCATTTGATAAGGTATGTTACTCCGACTGTCTTCTCACAGGTCCAAAAGCACCGAAGTTCTCTGATGAAATCTCTAATCCACCCATCTGACAGTTGTACCTAGGGACTCCTTCATGGCACCCACACCTCATGACTGTCTTTTACTATTCAACTGCTCAGCGAATACCTATAAAATGATCCTCACATAAATGTGAGCATGCCATTGCCTGCAAATGACTCAAGGAATATCTCATGCATCTCATTCTTCTGCTTCTACTGATTTCTGGCAACATTCACCCTAGTCCTTGCCCTCCACTACATTCATCCTGTATGGGAAAAAAATAAGGTGTGATCTCACTGGCTGCCATCAACATCTGCAACTTGCTGGCAAAACTGGACAACCTACATGTCTGGGTCACCCAGCATAACCATGGCATCCTCTCAGTCATAGAGACATGACTTTCACCTAAAATAGTGGATGCCTCCATAGATCTCCCAGGATACACAATCTTCAGGCATGATAAGCTTAATAAGCGAGGGGGCGGATGTGCAATATATGTATAGGACACCATCATGGTGCATGCACTTCCCATTCCAAACTTAGAAAACAATGTGCAAGTGGTACCAATCAAGGTCCTACTGGGTGCGCACAACAAATCTCTCACTGTAGTCTCGATATATATCCCACCAAAGCACAATGTCTTGGGGCTAATCTCAGTCCTAGATGGTATTCAGCACTTGTACTCCAACTCTGAAATCATCTTGATGAATGATTTCCATGCAAACTGGTTATCCGCTGATGCAGGCAGCTACAGGGATGCCATCTCAGCTGAACACTTCACGCAACTTGTTAAGTCCCCTACCTAAACAAATTACAGAACAGGAATCAGTACCCTATTTGACTGGGTTCTCTCTAATCACCCTAAACACATAACCAACATAATTGTCCTTCCAGACGTTATCAGTGACCATTCCCCGATCACATACAGTTGGTCCAACAAGTTCCTTAAACCTCCTGCTCAAAACATCACATGCAGGACCCTGCTCTGTGGGCACCTCAACCCACTCAAACAGCAGCTGCATAAATGTGACTGGTCTCTGATTGATGATGCTGATGATGTAAACACTGCATTTGCCTACTTCATCCGCCAATTCAATGCTACCTGTGACCAACATGCCCCCCTCAAAACATGTAAAGTTAAGGGTCTCAGCAACCCTTGGATCACTCCGGACATGCTGGAGCTCATGAACCTTAGATATCACCTGTGGCAATGTGCATGGGCAACAGGAAAGCTAGGGGACATACAGAGATACAAGAGAGCCAGGAACAACTGTATGTTAATGACCTGTATCCTAAAGAACCAGTAATACAAGGAAGAGCTTACCAACTTGTGGAAAGATGAGAGGAAGTTCTGGCAAAACATTAAAGAAGTAACAGGCAAGAACCCTAAGCAACCCTAACAATGCTTAACATTGATGGAATACCAACCCTTGACCCTATAACCATTGCCAATACTTTTTACACAGTTTTTACCGATTTCAGTGGTGTCTTAACCCCTGATTTCTTCACAGACTCCTGTTCTTCAGAGATGGACACTGATGTTAGCCAGCTGCACTCTCATCCCCCCCCTTTCTACTTCAAAACAATCACTGTCAACACAGCCAGGACATACTTCCTAAAAGTCCAAGGTAAATCCAGGTTCAGTGGAGATTCCCTGGACCTGAAACTTGTCACCTTAACACTGGA
Source organism: Neoceratodus forsteri (assembly GCA_016271365.2). Taxonomy (NCBI): domain Eukaryota; kingdom Metazoa; phylum Chordata; order Ceratodontiformes; family Ceratodontidae; genus Neoceratodus; species Neoceratodus forsteri. Next base: position 289,255,469 of record CM057454.1, read on the forward strand.
GGAAATATTGTCACCACTTACCAAAATTATTACTCTCTCACTAAGGCTTTCCCAATTCCCTGACAAGTGGAAATCCTCCCTAGTAACCCCTGTTCACAAAAGTGGTGATAGGGCACACCATGGGAACTACAGGCCTATCTCCATCCTCCCTACCCTCTGCAAAGCATTAGAACATGTTGTTGCAAACCAGCTTGTTGACTACTTCAAAAAGTACCAACTGCAATGTCCCCAACAACATGGATTCAGAAAGGGTCACAGCACCACTGCAGCACTCACAGAATTCATGGCCTTCATTCATGAGTCCCTCGACCAAGGCTATCTTGTCAGCACAGGAGTTTTAGATCTATACAAGGCCTTTGATACAGTGAACCATGCTCTTCTGCTTACCCAACTATTGAAAATAGGCCTGTCCATGAACACCTCATCCTGGTTTAAAAGTTACCTTTCAAACCGCTCTCAGCAGGTAAGGATCAACAGCCACCTCTCAGATAGTCATGCGGTCCAATCTGACATCGCTCATGGGTTCATTCTGGGATCACTTCTAGTCAGTATCTTCATGAACAAACTGCCTAGCTCCTGCCAAGACCATTTATTGCTGCATGCTGATGATGCAATCATTTTCACCCACAGCCATGCCCCCAAGCTCCTTGAGAAGCAACTTCAGCATAGTTTTGTGTAATCAGAAGACTGGTTCTACAAACAAACTAATACTTAACCTCAGAAAAACAAAGGTTATGCTCTTCTGTGGCCAGCATAGCAAATATCGATCTTACCCTCTAGCAATCTGCAGTGCTGATGGAATCCCCCTGGAACAAGTTCAACATTTTAAATATCTTGGTATTACCCTGGACAGCATCTTTTCCTTCTCCCATCATATTGAACATGTTGCCAAGGCTATCAACATTTGCATCGGGCTTCTGCACAGACACAAATGGACTCTGACCTCAGACACACTGAAAATTGCAATCCATAGCTCTGTCATGTCCATAATAGACTATGATGTAGAGAATCTTGCCCCATGGGAGTGGACTTGTGACAGATTTGGTGAGCAGTGATGTGATCGGCAAACTGTTTGAACAACCACACACAAAGAGGGCAGAAAATTGGAAAAGAACAAGTTGGCTACAAGACATAGTTCCTACACTGTTTTTTTTTTTGGCTACAGGTAAAAGGCATACTAGTGGTAGTGTAGGGAAGAAAGATGACTTCTAAGTACAGCAGCTACACTGTAGAAGAGCAGAAGAAGCTATGCCAGGAAAGAGGGGTCCATTATGATGGGTGAAGCAAAAAGAATCTCATGGAGGCACTTGTGGCAGCTGATGAGCAAGTGACTGCCCAGGACCTCGAGTCATAGCCAGTGACTGAAAGGGACCAGACCTTGGGTGTTGGGCTGCCAAGGGACTCACAGTGTCCAGTCACAGGGAGGAGGACAGCAAGACCAGAGGAAAAGCAGACCAACAGTTCCATGGGAAGGCCACCACAGAACTGGAGCTGGAAGTGATCAGACTGCAATTTGAGCTGAGGAAGCCGGAGCTGGAGAAGAGAAAGTTCAAAGCCCAGCAAGAAAGAGAGCAGAAGAGGTTCAAAATGGAGCTGCAGGAAAGGCAGCTTCAGAGAGAGCCCGAAGAAAGAGAAAGGCAGCTTCAGAGAGAGGCCGAGAGAGAGGAAAAAGAGCACCAGAGGTAATTCAAACTGGAGAAGCTGAGACTCCAATGACCAGCGCTGGAGGAGGTAAGTGGCAGGGATAGACCTGAAACTTCAAGGCTTTAGTATAAATTAAGTTCCAAATTAATAGTGGAATTTAAAGAGAGGGAGGATATCAATGCATTTTTGAGTTTGTCTGAAAAGGTCTGTATCCAGGCCAGGGTACCCAGGGAGTCCAGAAGCTTTCAACTCTGCCTGCTACTTATTGGTAAAGGGCATGAGGTGCTTGGCCAACTGGATAATGATGATAGCCAAGACTATGAAAAACTTAAAGCTGCTTTACTTAAAAAGTATGAACTGACTCCTGAGGCCTACAAGGTAAAATTCCATAAACTCTAAAAAGAGCCCTGACATGAGCTTTGAAGAACTAGCCACAAAGCACTGTCAGTTTTTAAAGCGTTAGTGGGAGGGGGTGGAAGCAAACTCTGTGGTGAAAATTGAGGTTATACTTTTAGAACAGTTCTTTTGGGCTAGCCCAGTGGAGCTGAAAACCTGGCTAGAGGACTGCAATCCAAAAACAGCACAGCAAGTTACTGAGCTCTTGGATTGCTATACCAGGAGCAGGCCTGCTCTGAAAGGAAATGAAGCTGGTGTGACAGTGCAAAAAGAGAAAAGCGCGCCTTCAGGACAGCTAAAACTCTTACTGCCTTCACAGAAAGGGGGAAGTCCCAAGTTACCCAAAAGGCATGTCCTGTAAAAAAAGAATGAGGAAAGAAAGCAGCCAGGGCATCTAGGTAGACAGTGTCCTAAAAAGGCACAGAGTGGACAAAGTGCCCCTTGAAAGGAGGTGAGTGCACTGTGTTTCCCTGAGAGTATGCCTGTGAACATGAATGAGCACATACACCCGGTTATTGTAAATGGAGTGCAGATCTATGGGTTAAGGGATACAGGGATATCTCTTACCTTGGTAAAAGGTGATATGGTTGAGCCTGAACAGCTTATACCTAATCAATTTGTCACTGTGAGGGGATTCACAGGGGAGGGAAAAAAACTGCCACTAGGTAGTGTTCTCCTGGATTGGGGAGAGACAGGAAAGAGGGTACACAAAGTTACAGTGGCAGACAGCCTCACTTTGGATGTGATTAGAGGGAATAATATACAGCAGGAGCTGGTGTGTGGTTACCCACAGTCAGGTGGCTAAGGCACCTTGTATTTCCCTGAATCCTACAGAAGCACCTGAGGAAGAGAATAGGAGGCTGTTTCCCCAGCCTGTGTCACCTGAAATGGAAAATAGTGAAAGGGAGGTAGGACTTCCCCAAGTAGCCATTCACCAAATGGCTACAGAAGGTTACTCTGAGGAGGGAGGGGTAACCAATGGTCAGAAGGTTAGGGATGGCAGTGACTCTGAATGCCCTGACGCTAGTGCTATGGACCACAGTTTAGGAAATGAGGGGGATATGTCCCATGCTTTGGGAAAATGTAAAGATTTTGCAGCTGCTCAGAGGATTGACCCTAGTTTGGAGAGGCTGAGGGCTTGTGCAGTATCTGATGTGACAAAGGGAGGTAACATGAGATATAGGGTATTTTGGGACCAAGGACTGTTGTATACACAGGATATGAGGATAGAGGGAGGGGTGATGGGCAGGCAGCTTGTCATTCCCCAGGAGTATCATGAGCGGTTGCTCAAGGTGCCCATGATATCCCCATGTCTGGACATCTGGGAATCACGGGCACCACACAGCGATTGGCCCAAAGTTTCTATTGGCCCAATTTCACCAATCAGGTGAAGGAATATTGCAGGTCTTATCACCGGTGCCAACAGATAGGGAAGGCAGGTAGTAAAACAAAAGCTGCCCTACTTCCCTTGCCCATTGTAGAGGAGCCATTCAAGAGGGTAGGAATGGATGTTTTGGTACCCTTGAGTACCTGAAGCTCCTCCAGGAAAGGTTTATTCTGATGGTGGTCGATTACTCCACCCGATACCCAGAGGCAGTCGCCCTCTCCTCCATTAAGGCACCCAAAGTGACAGATGCCTTGCTAGGGATTTTCATCCATGTCAGGTTTCTGCAGGAGGTTATTTGTTACCAAGTGGCTAACTTCAGGTCGGTCCTGAGGAAGTCTTCGTGGGAGAAGTGTGGGGTAGTGCAGAGATGCATAACACCTTATCACCAACAAGAACATGGTCTTGTAGAAAGATTCAATGGTACCCTAAAACAATTCTCCAAGTGTTTGTGGAACAGCATGGGATGGACTGGGACAAATACCTTCCCCACCTGTTGTTTCCATACAAGGAAGTTCCCCAAGAGTCAACAGTGTTCTCCCCCTTTGAACTCTTATATGGATGTAGGGTGGATGGGCCCCAGGCTTGATCCATGAAGATTGGGAAGGCAAGTACACCACCCAGGGAACTCCCATAGTGCAGCATGTCCTTAGGCTGAGGAAGAAGCTAAAAGAGCTTATGGGGATGGTCCAAAGCATCCTGTCAGCTGCCCAGCAGAAGCAACAAGTCTGGTGTGATCGCAGAGCCAGAGCTCGCTTGTACAGCAAAGATCAAAAAGTAATGGTCCTCTTTCCATTCCAGAAGGACATGCTGCAGACTGAGTGGGTGGGACCATACAAGGTAGTCTGACAGGTAAATGACATGAATTACATTGTAGAACTGCTTGACAGGAGACATACCCATTGACTGTACCATGTTAATATGATGAAGCCATATGTAAATAGGGCCAACATGATGTTTGCTGTTTGAAGTCCTGGGAGGGGATGGACAAAGAAGACCCCTCCTGGACTTGCTAGAGGAAAGCAAGTGGGAGTCATCGGTGGAGACAATCAAACTGTCACCCCAGCTGACCCCAGAACAGACCCAGGAAGTAAGGGAGGTCTTAGAGGACTTTGCCCCTTTATTTACAGCCAAGCCCGGATGGACCCCCTTAGCGACCCATGATGTGGACATGGGGACTCAAGCACTCATACAATGGACAGCTTACCAGGTGTCTGAGGCCATCCTAAAGGACATTAGGAGGGAGGTGGAGGAAATTCTGGAGTTAGGGGTAATTCAGAAATCCCACAGTCCCTGGTCCTTGACCGTAGTCCTCATCCTCAAGCCATATGGATCTACTTGTTTTTGTGTGGACTCAGTGCAGTCATGAAGTCCAATGCCCACCCAATGCCCTGGACAGATGAGCTGTTGAACAAATTGGGTGATGTGACCTACCTAACAACCATAGAACTGACAAAGGGATACGGGCAGAAGGAGCTAACTGCCAGAGCTAGGGAAGTGTTGGGTAGGATACAGAAGGCAGGATTAACTGTCAAAGCTGAAAGGTGCCAGGTGGCCATGGCTGAGGTCTCATGTGTGGGACATGTAACATAGATCTGCTAATGCCAAAGCAGATGGCTGATAATAATAATAATAATAATAACTTTATTTATTTAGCGCCTTTTCAAAACCAAGGCGCTGTACAAATAAATCATAAAATCAGAATATACAAATAAAATCAACAATACAAACAGCATCAATCAGTAAAAGCCTTGTTCCATAAAAAAGTCTTGAAATCCCGTTTAAAGGTTTCCACGGTCGCGCATTCTCTAAGCCGCCGAGGCAGAGAGTTCCAGAGGGTAGGGGCCATGAAACCAAAGGCCCTAGCCCCAGAGGACTTCAATATAACCCTCGGAACCTCTAGCAACCCTCGTCGGCTGAATGGAGCTGTCACAAGGGGCGGTAAGGAACCAGAAGCTCTTTCAAGTAGTCAGGGCCGAGTCCATGCAGGGCTTTGAAGGTCAAAAGACCTACTTTAAAGGTGATCCGCCACTGTATAGGCAGCCAGTGCAGATCGCGCAGCACAGGGGTGATATGTGTCCTTCTCGTCACCCCCATCATCAACCTTGCAGCAGCATTCTGCACTAGCTGCAAGCGGCGGATATCAACCCCAGGAAGCCCCAGGTAAAGGGAGTTGCAATAGTCAAGGCGAGATGTCACGAAGGCATGGACCAACACGGGTAAGTTGCTGGACGGAACAAGGTGTTTCACCCTGGCAATATTCCTAAGATGGTAAAATGCGGACTTAACGACTGCTGACACCTGATGACAAAGGGTCAGCCCATCGTCAAGTACCACACCCAGGTTACGCACCCGTTCAGAGGAAAGGATAAGATCCCCCAGCACACGCCAGAGGGTTGACCAGACTCCAACCCACCTGTCCCATGTCCCGGATCCACAACCAAAACCCTCGGTCTTACCGCTGCTCAACTTTAACCAGCTTATATTCGTCCAGTCCTGATTTCCAGCGAGGCAGCTATTAAATACCGAGAGAGAGCACTAACCTGGTCGAGGCAAAGACAGGTAGAGCTGGGTATCATCAGCATAGCAGTGAAACCTCAGCCCATACCTTCTTACAATGTCTCCGAGGGGCAGCATATACACTGCAAACAACATGAGGGAAAGCACCAAACCCTGGGGGACACCACAATGCAGAGGGAAAGGGTCGGAGGAAAAAATCCCCGACACAACTCTCTCCGTTCTCCCAGATAGAAAAGATGCAAACCATCCGAGCACTGTACAAGACAGACCGCAGATGGACTCCAGGCGTTCGAGCAAGACCCCATGGTCTACAGTGTCAAAAGCTGAAGACAGATCCAGGAGGACCAAGATAGAATGGTTCCTCTGATCTCTGGCCATCAGGAGATCATTGAGCACCCGAACCAGAGCAGTCTCGGTACTATGCCTCTTATGAAAACCAGATTGGAGAGGTTCATAGATATTGTGGATAATCAAATGGTCCTCCAGCTGGTTTGCCACTACCTTCTCAATAACCTTCCCAATAAAGGGAAGGTTTGAGATAGGTCTGTAGCTGGAAAAAACATCTGGGTCCAAAGAAGCCTTCTTCAAAAGGGGTGTCACCACTGCTTCCTTTAGGGAGCTAGGAAACTCACCCAATTCTAGGGAGCACCAGATAATTTGAACCAGAAACGGGCCAATGATCTCAATATAACCCAAAATTAGGGAAGTAGGGCCCGGATCTAAACTACAGCACGTAGGGCGCATCCCCTGGATGATCCGCACAATATCACTGAACGTCGGCAGGTCAAAGGAACACCAATCCCACCAGTCAGAGTAAGAGGCAGAATTGGTGAAAACAGTTACTAGAAAAGGGGTGTGTTTCCCCCAGGTTCTGTTAAGGAGGGAGGAGTGAGGTGAGATAAGGCCATATTTTACTATTTTGGGTAATTTTTTATATATTTTTTAATGTGAGAAATGCATCAGATGCCAGGGTAGCCCAATGTAAGTGCAAGACATTATGGGTACAGGTACTGGGCCCTAGAATAATGTTGGAACTCTTGTTACAGGGCAGGAAAATTGTTTTGCTGCTAGCAGAGGCTAGAGTTAATGAAATTATTTAAAAGGAGATAAACGAATAATTAAGCCTAGCTGGGAGGCCAGGTAGGCCCATTTGCTTGTGAAGGGACAGGACCTCATGAGGAGTCTGGATGTCTGGGCATCCTTTGTGTTGAGAGGTCTTCAGTGACTTAATCTTGTTACCAGATGAATAGGCCACTAGTTAGTTAATTGACTGTATTTAAGTGCAGTTTAACTTGAGCTATCTCAGAGAAGGGAGGCTGGACTACCTCCCTGAAATCTGGTTTGAGCTGGCTAACCTCATGTTTTTTTTTTGTTGTTTTTTGTCTATATTCAGAAAACTGCATATTTGTGTTATAGGCATGGGTGAAAGTGCGGATTTCCACTGTCATGGAAGTTCCACGAAATTTAGAAATTTTCATGGAATTTTCCTCTCTTCCGCCTATGGCAGAATTTCAAACTTTCAACAAATTATCATGGATTTCCACCTAGTACTGCGGTTTTTCATTACAAACTGCAGACCTTTTGTTATTAAGTGTGGAAAAAGTGTCTTGTAATGTATTTCGCTGTTTCAATTTTCCATGTTTTCTATGTGATTCTGTGTTTTTTTTTTCTGCCAGCAATGTATGATTATATTTGTTTTTCTAGAGATGCTATTGACAATTTGAAGTACACATAATGAATGTAACTATCCAAGCTGTTGAGCACCTTAAGGGTGGGGTCAGCAATTTACCTTGTTTTTTAATTGCTTCACTTTTCCCTCTTTTCCTTTAGTCATTCTGCATTTCTTTCTTTTCAATTGTACAGAACCAAGAATTGTGTACTTTTAAATTCTGCAGTATACCAAAAATTATGCGTTTCATCACAGAAATTCCTTGGAAAGGTCAAATTACACTGCATGTAGCTCTGATCACATGCTTTGCAGCTCTACAGTTACATGGGGTGCAGAGGGAGGCATCAGGTGGTAGCACAAATTTTTCACTGTGGATCTCATCACTTCTGAAAAGATTACTGAAGAGGGAAGAACTCTGTTTGTTCTGCTCCACATAACAGGCTGTGTGACTGACAATCTGGCATTTTTTTTGCTCAGGAGAAGAAATTTACTGTTGGTATCTGTACTTGGAGTGCTGGGGCAAAGATATTTCAGCACTTTTGTTGATCTTTGTGATTATATCATATGTAACTTGTTGCACTCTATGTGTGTTGTTCTGCATTTCCAGTCTTTAGCTTAATTGTTTTTTAATATTTGGTGGTGTTTAAGGCTTTAGTGAAGCTCAGGAAAATACAACATGTCAGGCAAAGGCAAGGGTAAGCATGGAGGATATGAGAACAGTGCTGGTGGTACTCCATCACTCACAAAGGGTCTTGAGGTAGTGTATAGGGTGCCGGGGAAGGTGTTAGTAGGAGGAGCACTGTTTCTGGAACTGCAAGTTCTGGTGGTAGTGCAATGCCAGGTGCCATGACACATATGCACCCATGTCAGCCACAGTTGGAATCAAAGCTTCCAGCTTCTTTGGGATGCAGTACAGTGCTGCTACTTCAGGTGCAGCTGTTGCACAGTGTACAAAAAAGGGTAACAAGACTACGATGGATGCCACTGCACTACTACTGTGCAAGTCCCTAGGGTTTCAGGAGGAGCAGGAACATATTGAACAGTCCCAGTCACAGGACGCCCAGGAGTTAAGTCAGGAGCTACTAGGCACCAAGTGTAAAGACAGTTTGATTCCAGTAGCACATATTATCAGTGATGATGACAGTAAGGGTGGTGCCAGACTACTTTCTGTGGGGGTACTAGAGAATGAGAATGAGAAGCAGCACAGAGAGCTTCAAAAGTTCTCTGAGGAGCAAGAACCTCATTGCAGTGAATATCTTATTAGTGCTACTGTTTATGCAGCAGAGAAGGCCAGTGAGCAAAAGGAGGTAGGGTACAGTCAGCCCTTACTGTCACAGCCTGACATTTCAGTAAGCAGTGAGGGTACTTTTGATGAGGGTATTGAGGGTGAGGTCAGTGATGACCCAGTATTGGACCCTACTTGGCAGCCACCCCTTTCACAATCAGCAGCCACAACTCTCTGTGGTAAAGTACCAGCACCCTCCTTTAACGTTGTCACTCCAGAAGTAGCAACTTGTCAGGGGAAAGGGTCAGCAATTGCCAAAAATGGAACATGAGGATCAGCAGCAGATGCAGGAGTACCCTAAGAAAGTATATCTCTCACCCCTGCAACCCTATCCCCATCTGACCCACCTATGACAATCTGTTGTGTCAGTGAACATTCACTTGTTTGGCATTTCTTTGCCATCGATGAGTCTGATGACAGCGTGGCTGTATGCAACATCTGTCATTCCAAAACTAGCAGAGGTAAGCCAGGTTCACAATATGGGATGACTAGCATGCACAGTCATATGAAAAGTAAGCACCTCATTAAATGGTCACTGCATAAGTGGCTGACATCCATGCCCAGTACTGATAGTTCTGCACAGTCTGAAAAAGAGGGTCCGCAGCCTGGTGATGAAGATGTGGAGACATTTGACCCCTTGTTGTGTTTCATCCCCACACATGCAGATACAAGTGCTTGTAGTGAAGGTGATCCACCCACTGGTGCACAGATAGAGAGCTTTTTCAAGCATGTCCTGACTGGTGGACAAGCCAGCCAAAGCCAGAAGAGCATACCTGGAAAGGCCAAAACACACCCCAAAGTTGAGTACACTATTAGGTTTAAGCAGCCAGATATTAAATCAGCATTAACTAAGCACACCGAGTATCATTGCAAACACCCAGTGACTAAAGAGCTGAACACAGCTGTTGCCAAGATGCTGGCAAAAGACCTTCTGCAGTTCTCATTTGTTAAGAATCCAGGTTTCACTGAACTTCTGGAGAAGACTGCGCCTAAATATATAAAGTTCCCAGTCGAACTTATTTCAGCACTAAGGATCTTCCAGCAATGTATAATGACCTAGCCTGCTTGGTGTCTCATGCTCTGTCCCACTCTGCTGTAGCCAGCATTCATCTCACCACCGACATCTGGACAAGTGCCCCATCATTGGGTGTTAGTTTAATGTGTATAACTGCACACTGGGCCTATTTCCCTCAGGTATATGGCTTGCATCCGAGTCCCTCATCTACCCTCCGCCATCTCCCATCCACCAGCGAGGGATTGCTAGAGGTTCCCAGGGTTCAGCTGAAGACATCTGGTGCTTGATCTTTTGCATTTGCAACACCAAACATGTGGAACATTGAACCTTGTTGGATACAAGAGTGCCTGACTGTCCAAAGTTTTAAAACGGAGTTAAAAACATACCTCTTTAACTTGGCTATCCTGATGTTGCTTAATTAAGTTTTTCGAAAGACTGCTGGATTTTATAAGGTTTCAAATTGTTGTATTGTTTGTATTTGTTGTATGTATTTATGTTGCTTGTACAAGTGCCTTGGTTTATAGAAAGGTGCTTTAAAGAAACAAAGTTTGCTTTGCTTTGCTACCTGTTCCCTGACTACTGGCAGCAGCAGTCTTACTGCTGGTCAGTAGCATACCACGTTGAGCATGCAGAATATGCATGGGTCACACACATTTGACAAAATTCTTGCACACATTAATGACGCCATTACACACTGGTTAAAACCACATGATTTCAAGGCTCCGTATATTGCCTATGACAATGCTCAGAATGCCATCAAAGCAATCTCCGATGGCTGCTTTTATCATGTCCCCTGTTCTGCTCATGTGTTGAATCTCATTGAGAAGTCCTTTCTGGATCATGAAGCAGTGAGTGCCATGTTGGCTGCCAGCCACAAAATCTGCAGCCATTTCAGTCAGTCTGCACTGGCTAGAGCAGTGCTCAGGGCTCTACAGAAGGCCAATAATGTACCACAGCACCACATGAGGCTTGATGTGTCAACCTGATGGAATGCAACACTATATATGCTTCAGAGGCTGCATGAACAGTACAAGCCACTCAATGAGTACATAATGCATATGTGTGATCATGAAGCACAGGAAGCCATGTCACTGAGTCCATCTCAGTGGTTTTTGATGGACAGTGTTATCCAAGTACTCCATCCTCTTGAACAGGCGACACAGGCTGTGAGTGTTGAAAATGCATGGTGATATCATTGCTTTGGGAACTAAGCAAGGCACTGGTCAATGTAAGAGGGCAATTTGAAGTGGCTGCAGACTCTGTTGGAGTAGAGCTGTCTGACTGCATCATGCAGCTGTGTGATGATGATCCCAGGGTCATTCACATTAATAACTCTGAGGCATACATCCTAGCAACCCTGCTTGACCCCAGGTACAAGCATGGCTGGTAGTATAGCCTAGATGTTAGAATAACGAGCTGTGAACGAGTGTTGTACATCCAGCAGACCAGACCTGAGTTTGATTCTCACAATCTCCACTTGCATACTGTGTGACTCTGAGCAAGTCACTTAACCGCCCAGTGCTCCCAGGTTGCCCCTGAAAACAGGCACTTGTGCTTAGTGGGCCTTACCTGGTTACCAAAGACTAAAATAAAAAAAAAATGATGGCACTTCTTCCAGGTGGGAAGGCTGATCTTGATCACTGTGTGTCCATCCTGCAGGGCAAGGTCCAAAACTGGATGACACGCTCAGAGGTAAGGGTGGAAAAATCTGCCACAGTACAGAAAGCGCAAGCAAAAATGGCCCCTCACCCTGTATCCTTATCCACCACCAGTATAGTGTATGCACCATCACCTTCATCATCACGTGGTAGCACTGGTGGCACAAACCACCTGTGGTCTATACTGAAGGACATTGGTGTGTCTACCTGCTACCCTCAGGAGGGAGACACAGAACTCCAGCTGTCTGCACACCATATGGTGCAGTCATATATGGATGACCCACAGCAGCTAACAATTGATGATGAGCTGCACTACTGGCATAGAAAACTGGAAATCTGGCCTGCCCTGACAGCTATTGCCATTGTATTGTATTATAAAATTTTATTTAAACAGTAATACAGCCGTTAGGGTTCAAAGAATCCCTATTTACAAGGTGTACCTGTGTGTACAAAAGTGCAAGTAACATTAGTTACAATAGTCATAGACGTTCAATACATAACATTCACATCCAACTTACACATATAGCACAAATTTTAAAAAACACCTAACACAATATAATAATCACAGACAATTTACATCAACTTGTATAAAGATATCATATGGAGGTATGATGTGGGGAATTCACTGATTGCATAGACATCTGAAACATAACTCCTGCTTTACTGCTGTTTTATACACAGTGGTGGATAGCTCTAAGTCACGTAGGAAAGGAGGAAGTCCATTCCAACTTAGAGCAGCTTTATGCTGAAAAGTCATATTACTAAATCGATTTTTTATTTTTGAGATCATCAAGTCCCTAGCACCTGATTTTCGTAAATTCAGTCCATGTTTTGGCTTATGAAGCTTAACTACTAAATGATGTTGAGGCATGTTTTTAAGTAATCCCTGAATCTGATTCAACCAAATTGCCATGGAGTACCTCACCTGCCCCTGTGTCAGAGTAAGCTCGGAAATGGTTTTCAGCACTGCAGGTGCCATTGCAACTGACCGCTGAAGCCATCTGTCTGATCGGAATGTTGAGTATCTAACATTTGCAAAAATGAGCTCTTATTTCTTTCCCAAGAAGTACGTTATGTCAACAACAGCAACATTACAGGATCCTGCTGAAGAATGCTCTGATGGGGCAGCAGAACTGTCAGAGGATGAGGAGAGTGTGACAGTGCCATCTGATGAAGACACAGTGGAGGGGTTTCTGTCCTCCTGAGTAGGAGACAGTCTCATAACAAGTGCGATGTGTGCATAAATTGTGTTACGAGGTATCCTAACGCCTTGTGCCTTCAATTACATCACCTGAACAGTAAGAAGCCTTGCACGTGAATTCAGTGAGCAACGCCCAATCCAAACCTGCTGTGTTGACAAAATAGTTGGTGAAGTTGAAGCAAAGGATTACTACATCAAGATTTATGCTGATAATTTACAGTGACATCAGTAGTTCTCTAGTTATGAAACTGCATTACATTCAAGTTTCCCAGTTTGCCACTGTTCTGAACCCCACCCCAATTAAATAAGAAAAAACAAAACAATTGAAGTGGACATTGTTCTTGTCCTCAAATGTTGTTAAGTGTTTACCAATTTCCCAGTTTGCTGCTGTTCTGCCCCCATAAAATAAGAAATACCAGAAAATGTAGTTGGGCATTGTTCTTGTCCTCAAATGTTAAGTGTTTACCAGTTTGTCAGGCCCTGTCCCCACCACCCAGCCCACACCCACACACCCCAAAAGAAGTGATTGAACCTTGAAAGGTGTGGTTTCAACAACAAACTCTTTAAATAGCAAATGAATAATCTGAAAACCAGTCATTAGACACAGAACTTGTAGATGAAACATGAACATCCAAACTATACAAACCAGTCAAACATGCACCCCCCAAAAAAAGAACAAATCAGTTGGTCATTCTAAATGTAACTCCTAGGTGGCGCTATCCCTTGGGCTACTACCCCTGCCTGCTTGGCTACCAACAGGTTAAGGGCCTAGGTTCAGTGAAGGGTGCCTTCCCCCAAAAGTATGGGTTGGTATTAGTCTGAATAACCAGGTCACAGCCCTCTGAGACACTATGACCCCCTTGTCTCCTACTAGTGGCCCACACAATACACAATATGCACCTTCCCAACACCCCAGATATGCTTAGTACATTCACTTATATTTAGCACTTACCCCCAGTACTGGTTCCTTCAGCTTGATTCTGGGGACCCCCTGTAAAATAAGGTGATGCAGTACAAAAGCAACAATGCAATACCTTCAACATTAACTGACACCACAATCAATGTGAATTGCAGAAACAAACAGATCTGATTTATTCAGGGGATTATAACAAGGACGGGGATAATCAGGTTACTTGCCTTACACACACTAAGAATCACACTACTGTGCATGCAATCAGAATCCCACTCAGTCACACTCTTTGGGTACCCAGGATGAAGGGAAAGGCTAGCCAGGACCGTTGCCTGGGGTAGGCCGGTGTCACAGCTGGTTGGGGCCCTGTGATGCAAAAAGAACATGCACATACACGATTTGTAATCCTGAGCCGGAGGGCTCAGTTCGTGGAAAGGGAATAACACAAGAATCAGATGACACACCTTTGATTAAGAAATGTTGCATGGTGCTACCCTGATTATTACTCACGGTACCCAGGCTGAACACAGGAGGGCTGATGGATGGACATTCTGGATTGCCAGAGAAAGCAGAGCCCACACGAGTTGCTTTGGTGCAGTGCTTGTTCATGCAGAGAGCAAGGGCTGATCCCTGGCTGGTTCCTCATCGATGGATTTTCTCTGTGCAGCAAGGTAGAGATACAAGGCCCTCGTGGCAGAACCAATCTGCATTAGGCAACAACGGATTCAGTCCGATTTTAGCTGAATAACAGCTTCCAGCAACTAGCACACAGTTCACAGCATGAGGGGAATTAGACCGCGATCCCCAATCAGCACATAGCACATTCATATGTACAAACCAGCAGCACACAGACAGATTAAATCGCACTTCTCTTTCAGTTCACAGTACACTTATATACCAAATTCTACCTGTACCAGGCCAAATGCTCCCCAGTTACCATCACAAGTCTCTGCACACACTGGGAGCTCAGAAGTAACTGAACATCTTAACAGGCTGATCGTATTCAGCAAAATCCTTGGTCTTTTACAGGTTAAGCCTGGTCCCATATCAGTAGTTTGCTTCATTCTCACCAAATTCGGATTTAGTCTGACTAAACAAGCACTCTTCTCTTCTCAGGGCAGAAGACAGCAAGCAGGCCAGAATTCAGGCCTTCAACAATTCTCCCGTGCGAACTACTGTGCAACACGACCGCTCAAACTAGACGAGCTCCTTCTCTCTCAGCTTCCAACTTGAATCTGGCTTCTGCCTCACGCTTCAGGGCACATCAGCAATTGGTTCAGAGGCACAGTCCAAAAATGAAGCTCCTCTTTTCTTCTCCAAGGCAGGGGAGCTGCAGGCAGGCAGGCCAGACTTAGCCTTCCTGCCAAATCTCCACGCTACCCCGCAGGGCAGCAGCTCCACAGGCTGGAGCTCCTCACTCTCCAAACTCCAACTCACTTCTGTCCCTGTGCTCAGACAGCTGGGGAATTTCCCTCTGATCCAAACGGTTTGGTTGGCTGATCTATCTGTCAGTCACAACATGCTCCACCTATAGGTGCAAAAAGGCGCCAACAGTCTAAAACTACAAATCCCAGAGTCTTACTCCACATATCCCCTTCAGTTGTAGGCTCCATTTTAGAGTCCCAAATACTGATTGGCCCAGTTCAGTAGTTCAGGACCAAAATGGTGGAGCTTAACAGAAACAGTCCATGCAGCAAGAAGGCAAGTTAGAACAAACAACAATAACTTTATCACTCTAAATAATCATCAGCAAACAGCTACATCCTTCTAGAGAGCTCCCTCTGCACAATTAGCGATGGCAGAACGGAGTGATCAGACAGCAGCCCGGGCAGGACTTGGGCATAGAAACACACAGACCCCCCATTCAGATTAATTAGGACTGCAAGAAGGCAGCCCTTAAAGGGACAGTACGTGGAGGCTTTAGAAGCACTCAATGGCAATCACATTGAAACGGCTTAGGTGTCAGACACCAACAAGGCTGTGAGCAATTAGGCAAGCTCTTGGAAGACTTTTCGGGAACCCCCATTTGTAGGAGGGTTACACCCTTCCTGGCCTGGAAAAACTTGTCATCCGCATCAAATAGGTACCCTTACAAAAATTTCAGATGCAATTTATATTACACATCTCTATCACTAACATGTATAAAATGTGATTGGCATAATATCAGTCAGCATAATTAACTATTACTACACAAGGAAAATACTATCTAATACATCAGTTCTTATTTACCTATGTAAAGTACTGTGAAATACAGAAAATGTGTATGGCTTCTAATACCGTAAGCAATGCAATGCATGACAAAGATAATGGCTAATGCATCAAAATATGACCTATCGCATTACAATACTTATTCAGGACACTCTAGCTATTTTCTATAGTAACAGCAATCATGTATTTTTCATACACTTAGAATTACTGCACTTACTTATATTATTGCTTCCTACAGTCTACATACAAATGGGGGCCCATCCCTATGACCTACAACAATGGCATGAAACCCATTTGGTGTCAAATTCTTTTGCAACATCAGACATTTGTCCTCCTGGCCACTAGATGGCGCTAATCCCAGCGGTGCCTGCAAGATGTAACCCCTAGGTGGCGCTATCCCTTCTGCTACTACACCTGCCTGCTTGGCTACCAACAGGTTAAGGGGCCTAGGTTCAGTGATGGGTGCCTCCACCCAAAGGTCTGGGTTGGTATTAGTTTGAATAACCAGGTCACAACCCTCTGAGAAACTGTGACCCCACTTGTCTCCTACTAGTGGCCCACACAATACACAATATGCACCTTCCCAACACCCCAGATATGCTTGGTACATACACTTATATTTAGTACTTACCCCCAGTACTGGTTCCTTCAGCTTGACTCTGGGGACCCCCTGTAAAATAAGGTGATGTAGTACAAAAGCAACAATGCAATACCTTCAGCATAAACTAACACCACAATCAATGTGAATTGCAGGAGCAAACAGCTCTGATTTATTCAGGGGATTATAACAAGGATGGGGGATAATCAGGTTAATTGCCTTAAACACACGAAGAATCACACTACTGTGCATGCAGTCAGAGTCCCACTCAGTCACACTCTCTGGGTACCCAGGATGAAGGGAAAGGCTAGCCAGGACCATTGCCCGGGGTAAGCCGGCATTGCAGCTGGTTGGGGCCCTGTGATGGAAAAAGAACATGCACACACACAATTTGTAATCCAGAGCTGGAGGGCTCAGTTCGTGGAAAGGGAACAACACAAGAATCAGATGACACACCTTTGATTAAGAAATGTTGCATGGTGCTACCCTGATTATTACTTATGGTACCCAGGCTGAACACAGAAGGGCTGATGGATGGATGTTCTGGACTGCCAGAGAAAGAAGAGCCCACACGAGTTGCTTTGGCGCTGTTCTTGTTCAGGCAGAGAGCAAGGGCTGATCCCCTGGCTGGTCCCTCGTCAATGGATTTCTCTGTGCAGCAGGGTATGGAGACAAGGCCTTCTTGGCAGGACCAATCTGCATTAGGCAACAATGAATTCAGTCCAGTTTTAGCTGGGAAACAGTTTCCAGCAACTAGCACACAGTTCACAGCATGAGGGGAATTAGACCGTCATCCCCAATCAGCGCATAGCACATTCATATGTACAAGCCAGCAGCACACAGTCAGATTAAATCGCACTTCTCTTTCAGTTCACAGTACACTTATATATCAAATTCTACCTGTACCAGGCCAAATGCTCCCCAGTTACCTTCGCAAATCTCTATACACACTGGGAGCTCAGAAGTAACTGAACCTCCTGACAGGCAGATCACATTCAGCTAAATCATCTGTCTTCTACAGGTTAAACCTGGTCCCAAATCAGTAGTTTGTTCGTTCTCACAAAATTCAGATTTAGTCTGATTAAACAAGCACTCTTCTCTTCTCAGAGCAGAAGACAGCAAGCAGGCCGGAATTCAGGCCTTCCACAATTCTCCTGTGTGAACTATTGCGCAACACGACCGCTCGAACTGGATGAGCTCCTTCTCTTTCAGCTTCCAACTTGAACCTGGCTTCTTCCTCACGCTTCAGGGCACATCAGCAATTGGTTCAGAGGCACAGTCCAAAAATGAAGCTCCCCTTTTCTTCTCCAAGGCAGGGGAGCTGCAGGCAGGCAGGCCAGACTTAGCCTTCCCACCAAATCTCCATGCTACCCCGTGGGGCAGCAGCTACACAGGCTGGAGCTCCTCACTCTCCAAACTCCAACTCACTTCTGACCCTGTGCTCAGGCAACTGGGGAATTTCCCTCTGATCCAAACGGTCTGGTTGGCTGATCTATCTGTCAGTCACAACATGCTCCCCCTATAGGTGCAAAAAGGCACCAACAGTCTAAAACTACAAATCCCAGAGTCTTACTCCACATATCCCCTTCAGTTGTAGGCTCCTTTTTAGAGTCCCAAATACTGATTGGTCCAATTCGGCAGTTCAGGACCAAAATGGTAGAGCTAAACATAAACAGTCCGTGCTGCAAGAAGGCAAGTTAGAACAAACAACAGTATCCATCTCACTCTAAATAATTATCAGCAAACAGTTACATCTTTCCAGAGAGCTCCCTCTGCACAATTAGCGATGTCAGAATGGAGCGATCAGACAGCAGCCCAGGCGGGACTCAGGCATAGAAACACACAGATCCCCCATTCAGATTAATTAGGACTACAAGCAGGCAGACCTTAAAGAGGCAGCACACGGAGGCTTTAGAAGAACTCACTGGCAATCACATTGAAACGGTTTAGGCACTGAATACCAACCAGGCTGTGAGCAATTAGGCAAGCTCTTGGAAGACTTTTCGGGAACCCCCATTTGTAGGGGGGTTACACCAGTGTTAGAAAAATGTAACTTAAATTGACGTATTTTCGAAAAACTGTTTACCTAACATTCAATTCAGCATGGATGGCTAAAATAGTGGCTGGCTGGCAGTGGCTGTACACCATGCTGCCCCTCAGTTAGCACTGGCATCTTCTCAGGGCAGATGCCTCATGCCTCCAGACTTGGCTGTGCCCCCCTCCTCCTGCTTGACTTAAGCTGGTGCAAGATTTTTTTGTCCATCTTCTCCAACCTTTCCAGTCTGGCCTCCACCCTTTTCAATCTTGCATCAACTCTTTTTAGGCCATTACACAGAGCAGCATGGTGTTTCTCAGTCAGGGTGGTCTTCCTTTACCGTTCTGCTCTCCTGTACCATCTGTGGCTGGGTGGGTGTTAATGCCATGGAGGTTGCTCATGGCTCGGTCTGCTGCTACTGTTGAGATGGCATGGACTGTGGCACACTGCTGCTACCTGCTGATTCTGAGGGTGGATCGTCCTTGTCTGCCAATTTGGCAAGAGCCTTCATAATTCTTCGCACACGATTTTCTGTACACTTGCTTAATGGCTTTGCCTGTTTGGTGGCTGACTCAGCCCCTATCTGTCCCTCTGGTGGTTGGACTGCTGCTGATATTTCAGTGCTGTCTGCAGTACAGAAAGAAATATGCAGCTTCAACATAATGTGCTCTACAACTATCTGCTCTTATATAGTGAGTGCAGTGTTTGTGAGGTGAACTGCTGTTTGTGTGTGTGTGTGTTTGTGTGTGTGTGTGTGTGTGTGTCAGAGAGATGAAGTCTGACAGACATCAGTGCAATGTACTTATTACATGCTGTCTGTGTGCCCCACCACCCAAGTGAGTCAGCACCTGATCCAGTCTTCCTACCTCTGCTCTGTATTGTAAATTGACAAGCTTGTGTTGCAAATTGACAAGCTGTGGGTCCTGGGCAGGGCATTCCTTCCTTGCATACAACCATGGAAACATAGATATTGTCTACAGATTTGGCACATAAGGACAGCCCTGACCACACAGTCTGCTCAGGAGCCTTGTAGTTCATTATGGCTTCTGACCCTCCCTCCCTCTGTGTAACCTCTATGATCCATCTATGCCTGTTCAATGCATGTTTAAATCCAAGCACAGTCTTCACTCCAGTCCCACCACCTCATGTGGGAGATCATTCTATATTTCCGCCACCCCCTCTGTAAAGAAAACCTTCCACATATTCACTCCTAACCTGCCACCTTCCAATTTCATGTCATGCCCCCTCGTTCTTGCACTCCTCCTGTATTGGAAGATGCCTCCCTTCTTCACCTTGTTTATACACTTAAGGTCCTTGAATGTTTCTATCCTGGCCCCCGGCCCTGATCTCTCCTCCCTCCTCCAGCAATGGCAGTAAGTAAGTGACATATATGGTACCTGACTTCTCATATGTTTAAAGTGGCAATACGTGCAACATCTGAGTTGGCCTCTTCTGGACCACCTCCAGTAAATTCATTTAACACACTGAGCACTAAAGCAAATGAATAGTTATTACCAAACTTTAGTCCAGTCCACTCCTGTGATAATTTGCAGATATTTTACCAATGCAACATAACACACACCTCTACTATCCACTACCCTTTATTGTCTGCAAAAAACATAGAAACATAGATTTTGATGGCAGATAAGGACCACTTGGCCCACCCAGTCTGAGTCTGACCATTTCCCTTCTTATTGGATAAGCTGTACATCATAGTTAAGTTAGCCAACAGCCTGCTTCCTTCTACCCCCCACTAGGACTGCCTTATGTCTGTTCCATGCATTCCGAATTTCCCCACTGTTTTTTACCAGACAGCCTCAGGAAGGCCGTTCCATGCATCCACCACCCCCTCCATCAAAAAATACTTCCTCATGTTGCCTCTGAGCCATCCCCCCTCTATCTTCAAATTGTACCCCCTTGTTCTTGCACATCTATTTTTCTGAAAGATGCTACCCTCTTGGACTTTGTTGATTCCCTTGAGGTACTTTAAAGTTTTTATCATGTCCCCCCTCTCCCTCCTTTCATCGAGTGTATATTATACATATAAAGCTCATTTAGTCACTTTTCATATGGTTTCTAGTGCAAACCCTGCACCATTTTAGTTGCCCTAGTTGGTGCACCAAGTTTGTGGATAATAGAGGGTGCACTGAAAATTTAAAATGGTTAAAAAATTTAAGTAGCTTACTAGAATTGGACACAGGCTCATCATCAGCAGTGGTACTGCTGCTCGGTCCAGCAGCAATGGTGCTGTTGGAGTCACTGCCATAGGTACCGCTTCTTTCAGCAGCACCTGTCCAAAATGAAGAGGAATATTTAAAATTAGTGTTACAAGTTGGAAAACACAAGACCAAAGCAGAACTACAGCAATATTACACATTCAGTCAGTCCTGTGGGGGTGGGCCAGGTGCTATAAATTATACTTTAATGCAGAACACCACAGATATTCCCAAATGAAGGTCAGGAGGCTGCACAACAAGGGGCCCACTTCCATGATTCCACAACATAAAAGTGCACATCTAATATTCAGAAAAAGGGTGCTTTTGGAGATGGTCATGGACTAACAATAGTGACTGATCAGTGTGGTTGATGATTGGGGGACACACATATTCACTGGCTGACAGCATTGCTCCCTTTACCTGCTACAGGAGCTACCATGAAAGTGGATGTACGGCACAGTAGTCAGTTCTCATGAGCACTGATCACTCCCACTGTAATATCTGTATTAGGATGGATTAATCATGCAGATGGCACCATGCATGACACACAGGACCGTTTTACCATATTCACTAATAGCAACTGGATAACGATATTACTTACAGACAAAATACACCCATGATGTGAATCCACATCACAGTCACATGAGGCTGGGGACAGGGGACAATTCTCATCAAGTCAGGTGGGTACCATCCATTGTGCATGCCATCACAAGCAGCTAAGGTTGGTAACAAAATACAGACCTACAGTACTTACATGACGTGTTTGAGGTAAAAGTTAGTCTCTTTAAATTATTAGTGACAGTTGCTGCTGGAATCATGGGGACAGGGGGCCTGACAGTGCTTGATACCACAGAACTCTGCAGCAAGCCTGAGTTGCACAATCACATGCATCAGATTCACACAGCCATTCACTATTCACCAGGCCACAGTATAATTGGGAAACAGTCTTACATAGAAACATAGAAATTGTCAGCAGATAAGAAACACCAGGCTCATCCAGCCTGCCCAAAGCCTTACACTGGTTTGTTTCCACTGACCATACCTAGTCAATGGCTTCCCCCCTTCCCACCACCAGTGTACCCTTATGCATGTCCCATGCATGTTTAAAACTATCCACTGTGTTTGGTCCCACAACCTCCTGTGGCATCTTATTCCATGCATCCACCACCCTCTCTGTGAAGAAAGACTTCCTCACATTTCCCCCCAGCCTGCCACCTTTCAATTTCATGTCATGTCCCCTTGTTCTTGTGCATCTCTTATACTGGAAGATGTCTCCCCCCTGCAAGTTGTGTATGTCCTTAAGATATTTGAATGTTTCTATCATGTCCTCCCTATCCCTCCTCGCTTTCCGTGAGTACATATTGAGGTCCTTTAATCTCTCTCATATACTGTTTGGTGCAATCCTTGTACCATCTTAGCCGCCCTTCTGTCCCCCTCCACTTGGCCTGTCAACGTCCTTACAAAGGTGTGGCCTCCAGAACTGCACACAGTACTCTAGGTGAGGCCTCACAAGTGTTTTGTACAATGGTGTAACCACCTCCTGCCTTCAGCTTGTGATACCTCTACCTATGCACCCCAGCATGCCACTGGCCCTCCCTTCAGCCTTTGTACTCTGCTTAGACACCTTTAGATCATCAGCAATGATAACTCCCAGGTCACTTTCTTCCTTTGAAATAGTCAGCAACTCTCCCCCCATCTTGTAGCACTCCCTAGGTTTCCCTCTTCCAAGGTGCATTATTTTGCACTTCTTGGAATTGAATCTTAGTTGCCACACCTCAGACCATTATTTAAGCTTCTCCAGGTCCCTCTTCATTCTCTCTACTCTGTCTGGATTAGCCACCCTGTTGCAGATCTTGGTGTCATCTGCAAACAGGCAGACCTTTCCCTCCAGCCCTCCTACTGCAATGTCACTAATGAAGACATTAAAAAGAATTGGACCAAGGACTGATCCCTGAAATACTCAACTGGTCACCTCCCTCTCCCTTGATTTAATCCCATTTACCACACCCTCTGCATCCTGGCTGTAAGCCAGTTCCTAACCCAGTTTTACCATGTGACCCATGCCCAGACTACTTGTCTTGTCTCAATACGACTTCTGCATGCATTTATGGGCATCGCAGGACATAGCTCACAGTGAGTAAAAAAAGGTGATCTGCAACACTGCCGGCTGTAAAAAAGGTTCAAGAATCAAGTCAGTATACTCACTCTCAGTGCTGCCTTCCACACAAGGTACTTTTGGTGGTGCTGCAGAAGATCCTGCCAGCTCACTCATTTGCTGACCCCTCTTCTTCTTTGGTGTCCCATCTCTGGTGGTGGTGATGGCTGCAGCCAGAGCCTCCAGAACTTCAGGGTCTCTCCTCTGCAGATCGTCCCACTTGTGCTTAATTTGTTTTATGCTGCAGGACACAACCCCCCACTTCCTTCTCTAAGCTGGCCTTCACAGCAGAACACAGTGTCTCCCTCTCCTTAAGTGGCAATTTATTGGGGCCAAAATTGTTGCCAGCATGCCTGGTGACCTCCTTGACAAGAACCAACACCTTATTTTGGCTGAAGGGGGGGTGCCATCTTTCTCATCATGCTAGTGGATCTAGAGGTCTCATCACTGGTGGTGGCAACAGCACTAGTGCTAGAGAATGTGGTGGTGAATTTCCACAGAAATTTCACCAGCAGAATATTTTTCTCGCACATGCCTACTGTGTTATTGTAGTAAAATACTGAACTTTGGTTGGGTAACCATAGAAACTGAAATGCTAGCCAATCACAGGGAAGCCACTATCCACTGAACCTGCCCTTCTGAACCCCTTTAAAACCAGGATGCAGAGGGATATCTGAGCCATTGGTTGCTTTTTGCCTGAAGCCTCTGTTTTGCCATTGTGCATTTGGGACCTTCTCTACCTACCTGTCTTGAGCAGAGACAGTTTCTTCTGTATCACTAATAGCCACGACTTCAACTATCATACTTCTAAATACTTTTGCACTTCAAAATTCCAACTAAGGACTCAAGGTAGACTTTTAATCTCAGAGTTTAAAGTGTAGGTTTTTATGTACACTTTCCTTTCATTTTCAAAATCTTGTAACCAATCTCCAAATTAGTTTGCTTTTATTTTATTTACTATTTTATAATTTATTTAATTAGTAAAACCTTTGGCTTATTTTAAAATAATTCTGCCAATGTTGTTTGTGTGTGCTGTCCGGGTAAGAGTTGTTCAGACTTTACTATGCCTGTGTGATCGCTTAAAGGCCAAAACACTACCAAAAGTGAAGTACCATTAGACTCTTCGTGAGGAAACGAGGGGAAGAAATATGAAGGGTCCCTAGAAGAGCTTGTGGGGGGTTGAACTGAGCACTGCATTTCTGGGGAAACACACATGTGGCTTTCTGGTTCATAGTGCAGTGGCTGAGAGAGTTCTACCTCAGGAACACAGACTTGAGACTGTATTTATATCCCCTTGCATGGAGAAAGGGTATCTCTCACCCCATTCCCCCCACCCCATCACAAGATGGGTTTGCTATGATGCAGAGAATCCCATCCCACCAGAGTGGACTTATGACAGTAGTTTTTTATAGTTAACTTATTTTTGTGAACTGATCCCTTACTGGAGTAAGCAAATGTCATCATGAGATGGTCACTGCTACCCAAAGGTTCTTTTGTTTGCACTTCTCAGATTCAAATGTTTATGTTTGTTATCACTAGGTCCAGTATATTTTGACCCCTGGTTGGGGATACAATTACTTGTTCTAATCCTGCAGCTGACAGTGAGTTCAAAAATAACTATTCATTGGCTGAGTTACTAGTTAGAGTTCCCCAGCTGATTCCAGGATAGTTAAAATCAACTAGTATGATAACTTCAAATTGTTCTGCTGCAATCAGAATTTTCTTTGCAAGTTGATTGTTGTAATCAATAGGACTATTGGAGGCCTGTAACAATTTCCTAATATAATTGAATTTTTATTTTGAATTTGTAGTTGATTCCCATAATGTTTCAGTATTTATAGTGGCTCCATTATCTATTTCTAGTTCCACTACTTCAAGAGTTTGAGTAATGTAAAGGCAAACACCATCTTTGTTTTTTTGTTCAATCTGTTTTTGTGATAGAGTTTGAAATCTTTAATCTCTCTACACCACAAGCTGGTTTCATCCCACCATGTTTCCATTATTGCAATGATGACCAGGTTGTCTGTCAGTATTACTGCTTCTAGTTTGCTTTTTTTTACTACTTTAAGACTGCGAGCATTTGTTACAAAAAATGTAAGTTCCATTGATTGTGATTTAGTGTGACCCTCATCACTGATGGTCCCTTACCCCTCCCCCATTAGTTTAAAGTCCACTCTGTGTATTTTTTAATTTTCTTGCCCAGTAAGTTACTTCCACTTTTGTCTAAATGTAGTCCGTTCCAGCAATATAACCTATAGTTATTATCAAAAACTTCCCAATTTGTAATGGACTTAATTCCTTTTTCAAGAGTCTACTTCCTAAGCCACTTGTTTATTGTTTTAGGTTTGTTATTTTTATAGTGGCCTGATTTTGGGATTGGCAATATTTCAGGTTAGCAAATTTCTGCCCCCCATGTTTCCACTTTTTCTTGCAGGGTTATTTAGTCTAGCTTCATTTTCTCAATTCTGGATCCATTTATGTTGTTCGTCCCTACATGGATGATGACCAAGGGGTTCAGACCAGCAATCAGAACTAAATCTACCTGATTTTTGATATCTGCAATTTTTGCGCCTCTGTAACTGTTACACGTGCAGTTTATTTTGTCTTTTTTGCATATTTGTTTATCACAATATCTGATTATGGAATCCCCAAGAACAAATGCTTGTCTTTTGTTTCTGTTCTTTTCCAGTTCCATCCCTGAATGCTCCTTGCCTGTTGGTGTTTCATTAGTGTTTGTGCTTAAGTTGATTAGTGTTTCACAATTCAGTGGGACTGCAGGGTGACTCGATGATTTATTTGACCTTAACTGGTCACTGGAACTGGATGGTTTATTAGTGGTGATGACTACTTCAATGTGGTTGTCACAGATCTTCTGGGCTGGGGGAGGGACAGATTCACTCTTTTCTGTCTGGGTGCCCAATATTGTGAATCTGTTTGGTAATATCACTTCTAGTTGAACCTGTCCTTTTAGATAAGGGTTGGCACATCTTTTCCTTGCTTTGGAATGAACTGCTGACAAGTCATTTTTAGTTACATCAATATCAGTTTGTTAACTTCCTCTGTGCATTTTCTTTTGCTAGGTCTCGTGTTATGTATCTCCTGAGTAATCAAATTGCTGCTCTGCCCACTTTTTAGTCTGGTCTCCATTTCATTTTGAGAAGACTCAAGTTTACTGTATCTAATCTAGAGCCAAGGTACTGCAGTTCTGCTAGTAACTTTCTATTATCCAGACATTTATTACAGACAAATTCACCCTTTGTAGTCACACTCTCAATGAGCAGGTACATTAAACATCTAATGCATTTGAAGCCCACCTCACTGTCTAGGGTTAGGATTGTGTGTCACATTTCTTCTTGTTCTCAGCTTAAGGTAGTAATGAAGACTTGTTTCAAAAAAAATATGTTTTTTTCTCCTCGCTCTCTACACTCATCCCCTCCCTCCACCCCTTTGCTACCAACCTGAGAGTAGTGATAATAGACTGCTTTCACTAACAGTTTTTCCAATTTCTGGTAACTCATTATAAATGTATTCAGAGTATTAAGGTACACACCTGTTTGTTAGGGGTGTTATGCCCTTTGCCATGAATTCCCTGCAGATACTGCTGACACAAGCTGATGCACTTTTCTCAGTGCACATATCTGGGCACAGCCACACACATGCTCACCCCACTCCCACTTGCCCCAGTCACTGGTGATGATCCTTTTCTACTGAGAAACTGGAAGTGCATCGACTCCTTACTTCTGGTTCAGCACATTCACTGAACTCAATTAAAAGGTTTAAAACACAATAAAACACCACCACAAAGGTGGATTTGAGCACTATGCCACTAGTACTAGCAGAGCTGTAACTCCAGTCACAGTTTCACTGTTGCTATAGGAAGTTAGCATGGTGTGGAGGCGTAAGAATCTCCACTATACCACACTACACTTGAGCTGTGTTATTGAGACTGCTTTTCAGCCTGCAATCTCCCTGGCTGCCTAGCAACAGGCAACTTTCCTTCCCCCTCTCACCAGAGGGACATATTTAGTCAAGATGAACAGTCTGTCTCACCAGAAGACTGGATAATCAAGTAACCTCTCACCAGAGGGATCCGTGCCTTCAATGCATAAAATTCCACTAAAGCTATTATAAAATAAGCAGACCAATGAAGTTCTGCAAGTGGAACTAGAATATTGCTATTCTATTAATAGGAACTTATCAGGAAGGTTTTTAATTGGAATATTTTAAATTTAAAAAATGATCTCATAAGTTGTATTGAGAATGTGATAAAATTAATTTAATCTTTTTCATTAGTGTATCTGTTGTCCCTACTTATTGTCATATAAGTTCTTTCTGCTGGGAATGGATGCAAAATAGATCCTCAGGTCACATGTCCCAGCAACAACAGACCCTGGGACAGCATAAGAGAAAACAAGCTCCAGATGTGAGGGTGCTATTTTTCCAACAGAGACATCCAAGCAAGGGAGATGTAAAAAAGGGTCTTAAACTGTGAGTATGTGCTAGGTGAGAACAAGGAAATTTGGCCTGATGATGTAATCACACACACTTAAACACAGACTGGCATGTGCGTGGGGAATACTGGAGGGACTGTCACTCTATATATAGGAAAGGTCCCACCCTATAGCCTTTGGCAGCAGAACCTGGAAAAGCTTAAGGGAAAACAAGGGCCAAATGTGAGGGTGCTATTTTTGCCACAGAAGCAGTCAAGCAAGGAGGATTTAAACAGGGTCTTAAACTGCGAATAAGGATGTGCTATGTAAGAACAAGTAAATTTGTCCTGATGATATAATAACTCACACTGACAAACATAGAAACATAGACTTTGATGGCAGATAAGGACCACTTGGCCCACCTAGTCTGCTCATTTCCTTACCTACAGGATAAGCTGCAGATCCTATTTAACCAACAGCCTATTTCTTCCTACCCCAAAAAAATTGGCGTATGTCTGTCCCATGCATTCTTGAATTCTACCACAGTTTTAGACCCCACAACCTCCTCATGAAGGCTGTTCCATGCATCCACCACCCTCTCTGTGAAAAAAATACTTCCTCACATTGCCCCTGAGCCATCCCTATCTATCTTCAAATTGTGTTCCCTTGTTCTTGCACATCTCTTTTTCTGAAAGATGCTACCCTCTTGGACTTTGTTGATTCCCCTGAGGTACTTAAACATTTCTATCATGTTCCCCACTCCCTCCTTTCCTCAAGGGTATACATATTAAGCTCCTTTAGTCTCTCCTAGTATGGCTTCTCTTGCAGACCCTGCACCATTTTAGTTGCCCTCCCCTGAACTGCCTCCATCCTGTCTATGTCTTTGCAGAGATGGGGTCTCCAAAACTGGATGCAGTACTCCAGATGGGGTCTCACCAACTGTCTGTACAGGGAATAACAACGTCATGTTTTCTGCTGGTGATGCCTCTCCCTAAACATCCCAGTATCCCCCCAGCCCTTCCTACCACCTTCTCACATTGCTTGCCAACCTTAAGGTCATCTGATATGATTAACCCCAGGTCCCTTTCCATTTATGTTGTTGTTACTACCTCCCCCCCATTGTGTAATCTTTCCCTGGGTTTTTGTTTCCCAGTTGCATTATTTTGCACTTCTTGGCATTGAATCCAAGCTGCCATACTTCTGACCATTCCTCCAACCTTGCCAAGTCCATTCTTCCTTTCCACGCCTCCTTGTGTATCAACCCTGTTGCAGATCTTTGTACCATCTGCAAAAAGGCATACTTTTCCTTCCAATCCCTCTACAATGTCACTCATAAAGACATTAAAAAGGACTAGACCCAGTACTGAACCCTGCAGTTTCACACACACACACACACACACACACACACACACACACACATGCACACACTCTCTCTTTCTCTCTCTCTCTCTCTCATGTGGGTGGAGAATACTGCAGAGACTGTCACTCCAGTGATGAGTCACACCATACAGCCCTCAGCAGCTGACCCTGGGGAAGCTCAAGGGAAAACAAGGGCCAGATGTGAGTGTGCTATTTGTGCCAAACAGATATCCTAGCAAGGAGGATTTGAGCAGTGCCTTAAACTGTGAGTAAGGATGTGCTAGTTGAGAACAAGACAAGTTGGTCTAGTAATGTATTCACACACAGAGACACACACATACTGAAACACACACACACACACAAAGACACACACACACACACATGCACACACATGGGTGAGGATTACTGGAGGTACTGTCACTCCAGGGAGAGGTCCCACCCTACAGCTCTGAGCACATAAATTGAGGAGTTGGACCCCAACTTGCTCTCTTGATCATTCATTAGCCTTTGAAGATGACCTGGGTCTGACACTGTTGGTGAGTGGAAAGCCCTGCTTGATAGCTAGCTTATCTGTGTGAGGGAAGGGCAGTCTAAGTGAGTGTTCTTTTGAGTTATCCATCAGGTAAATATAGATTCTAGTGAGAGAATATATTTTGAGATTATTCTAACAGTTATCTGTCTGCATAACTGCATTGTTTTTCCTTTCCTGTAAATGTTTAAATCTTTTTGGTTTGCTGTCCACATCCTGTGTATTTGTTAATGTCTGTAGTAGTTAACAGTAAATTAAATCTATTTTTAAAGAACCAGTGAATATGCCTCAGTATTGCAAAGGTAACTGTAATATTTCTGCTGGCAAGGTGAGAACACTCCATTTAACATCCACCATCCAAAGTGCACTCTACCATACATTATACATTATGGTGTTTGACCACGCAAGTTCCTAAACAGGATGTAGGTTATTCCTGATATAATCAGGTGGTGGCAGCAGAAGAAGTGAATCATCTCCAAACTGCCTTGTAAGCTAGTACAGTCCAAGGAGCAGTTTGTCACAAACTGGTAGCATCAGTCTATATCAGTGCACAAATTTAAAACCAGAATTTGTGTGTGGTTTGCTTTCTTGGTGGAACTAGGAACTCTGAGACAATGGTAAAAGCCTTAGCAGGCACATGAAGAAACAGAGCTTGCAGAAGAAAAGTTACCCTAATAGTCAAAAAACAGGATATACAAAGAGATTACATTTTTTACTACTTTTTTATTTTTAGAACTACAGCTTAGTTCAGTATAGTTATCAAGTATGAGCCCCTCAACATATGGCAGATTTAATGTGCCTCAGCTCCATGAGCTGTGCAAAGATGAGGATTGTCTATGACAGCCTGGCAAAAAATGGACTCATGGAAGCCATGTCAGAGCAGGACTGAATGCAGGGGAGGCAGATAGTCACTGAGGAGTATGATCAAATACCTGTGGAGCAAGTGGTCGCTGAGGGAGGTAACCAAAGCAGTGAGCCTGAGGTCACAGAGGCTGGGCCACAGAGGCACATTGCATCACAAGGTGGTGAAGCAATGCAGCCTAAGCCCAAGCCAAGAACTGATGCAACAGAATCCAAAATCAGTTTGAGCTTATGAAAATAGAGTTTGTGCTGAAAGAGGCAGACCTGTAGTAGTCAAGGCTTGAGGTCAAGAGGAAGAGAATAAGGCTGGAAGCTGAGGAAAGAGAGAAGAAACAAGTGGAAAAAGAGAAAGCACACCAGTATAAGATCTTGATGCCACAGGAAAGAGAGAAGGAAAGACAGAATGAGAAAAAGATGGCGAAACTGCCCCAGAAAGCATCACAGCAAACCATGAGTAATGGCACAGGTGGTCAAACCCACAAAGCCACAATTAATTCTAAAATGTTTCCTCAGTACTGGGAAATGGTATAATCTTGATTTGTTTTTTAGATCATTTGAAAGGGTACGTGCAAGACCCAGATATTTCTGTGGAACTTCGGAGCAAAGTTCTGCGGCAGGGTTCCCATTTGCCACAGAACTTCTGTGGTGCTAGACACCAATTTCTGTGGCAATTCTGTGGTACATTTTTACCCTTAATTTTACCTTTTTTAGTTTTCCATCATATTTGACATTTTCTTAGTAGTCAAGTGCTTATACTGTAACAATTACCCTAAACAATCATCCTAAATGAAAATGTACAACTGTTCCTTAAACATAGTGCTTTCTTGAAGCACTAATTTGGTTTCAAAAAGGGTGAGTCAGAAAAATATGTACAGAAATAAAAATAATGAAAATTATATACAGAAATATATTCAGAAGTAAAAATAAGAAAATAAAACTAAGAAAATAAACATTATACAGTGCACATTCATATATAAACTTGCTAATATAAAACTAATAGTAAGAAAACTATAAAGGTGGCCAAACAATGTACCAGTGTGTGTGCGTGCATGCATACGCACACGCACACACACACACACACACACATATACATTTCCAGAGATATTATGAGCACAAGGCAGGAGGTCCACAGAGAAGAGTGGAAAACATGTGCAGGACCTGCAACAGAAAACATGAGGGAAGATTAAAGAACCTCAACAATATGTACAATATGTCCATAAAATGATCTCTTTAATCAGGCCATTATTAACTCATATAATTAGTTTTACTTTTAATTACGTAAGTAATTCTGCCCTGTAGAGCCTGCACATTGAATAATGTGTTGTTGGCAGAGCAGGTAAAAACCAGCATTGCCAGCAAGCAATGTGGGTACATTACTCATTGTTATGCCCTTGTAAAGCATACATTATTAAGCAATAAGGCATGACCAGAGGTTAGATTCACTGTCTGTTAATCACCCCCTTGGGTGTAATATGGCATGAGGTGTAGCAGAGTGCCATGTTGCCCCTAGGGGGTGATTAATTGACTAATAATCTAACTCCTGGGAGTGCCCCATGGCAATTATAGAAAGTATTCCAAAGGAAGTGTTAAAAGCCATCCCTAGTGCAGTGAATTAATACATGTGTATATGTATATATATATATATATATATATATATATATGTATATATATATATATATATATATATATTCTATGCAAAAAACTTCATTAATGCATCAGTTACAGTTCTTCTACAGCAAACAAATTGAGGAAATTTGATTTTAGGGTTCCCACCCCTTGCACCACATCTCCAGCCCACCCCCAACAACAGGCATCAGGGTGTGCGTTGGAGTCATCGGCCCTAACTTTGACCCCATTCTCCTACACTGCACCACCTCAGCTTGTTTACACATGGGATGGGGTGAGAGTTAGGGCCAATGACCCCAGCGCACACCCCGATGCCTGTTGGTGGGGGTGGGCTGGGGATGGAGTGCAAGGTATGGGAACCCTAAAATCGAATTTCCTCACTTTTTGTGCTGTAGAAGAACCCTAACTGATGCATTAACAAAGTTTTTTGCATAGAATTTCCTTACTTTTTAAGAAAGAATAGAAAAGTAGAAAGTTGTGCAAGTTAGTGGGAACACAGAGACCTTTGGGCCCCATGCTCCCACCACGTGATTTTGTGTGACATAGTAACAGTAAGTGCAATGCAAACGCAAGTGCAAACAGTTATGCACATGGTGACGCAAACGTAAATGGTAACACAAATGGAAATAGAAATGCAAGGGCAAAGTGATGCCAAAGAGAACACTGATGGAAACAGAGACACAAACGGAAGTGCGTATGGAATGCAACTGGTAACGCGCACATTCACAGTACCGTAATTGGAAACGCAAATGCTAATGGTAACAGCAACAATAAAGCCAAAGGAGACAGAAATGGAAACGTAAATGCAAGCACATATGGAAAAGCAAACCATAACGTGCAGGGACACGGTACCACAACTGTAAATGTAAATGGTAACAGTAACAGCAAGAATAACGCCAAAGGAAACAGAAATGGAAACGTAAATGCAAGGGCACACAGAAACACAAACTGTATAGTGCATGGTCACAGAAGTGCAATTGTAAACGCAAATGGTAACAGTAACAGCAACAATAACACCAAAGGAAAGAAAAATGCAATGCAATGCAAAAGTGTACAGAAACGCAAACCGTAACGTGCACAGGCACGGTACCACAATTGCAAATGCAAATGGTAACAGTAACAGCAAAAGTAACGCCAAACAAAACAGAAATTGAAATGCAAGCGCAAAAGAAAATGCATACTGTAACACATATGGTGGAGTAGATGGGAACAGTGAAGTGAATGGTAACAGAAGCACAACTGGAAACGCAAACTGGCACAGTAATGAAAAGGCACACCCATCTTGATCCCAAAAAGTGTATTGAAAAACACAGTGAAAACAAAGAATGTATGCATAATAATGGACCTCGGAGCACAAAATTAGGACTAGGAATGCTAAATTGCTTATATCTCAGGAACCGTGTGATGTAGAAAATAAATTTAAATTTTGTATGAATTATGACATTCCTGGATAGTTTTGTACTTAGCCTGCATTTGGGGAGCTAAGCATTTTTGTGACAAAAAGTCAGTATCTTGCACCGTTTCCAAGATATGGGGCCTGAAAGGCGAGACGGACGCCATAATGTTATCATATGGGAAAAAGCATCAACTTCAGAGTGCTGTCACTTAGCTGCCCTGTAGAATTTTTTCAGCAAACCATGAAAAAGCACATCTGTGGGATATTGGCTTTCCTCCCTCCAAATTTCAGCCCGAAAGACCAAACCATTATTTTGCAGCAGGGCGGTAAACAATTCCTGTAATGCGGCAGATGCCATATTGTTATCCTATAGGAAAAAGTGTCAACTTCATAGTGCCATAAGTTTGCCACCCTATAATATTATTTGACCAAACCACCAAAAGGCACATCTGTGGCATGTTGCCTTTCTTCCTTCCAAATGTCAAGTAAAAAGACCAAACCATTTCAGAGATATTCAATATCAAAGATTACTAAAATTTCCCCATCTATTTCACTATAAAAAATCTGGCCATCTTGTCCCTCCGTCGCAATCAATGATGGCGATCAAAGAATCTCATGATCAAAGAATTTGCAGCCTCATGAACAAAGAATTAAAAACCTTATAAATAAAATAAATTGAAGGAATTGCAGTAAACCACTGCCATGGTTCGACAGAACAAAGCCCCCTGAGTAAAATCCACCCTTATTTGACTTCCTAGGACACCCCTGGGT
Source organism: Neoceratodus forsteri (assembly GCA_016271365.2). Classification (NCBI taxonomy): domain Eukaryota; kingdom Metazoa; phylum Chordata; order Ceratodontiformes; family Ceratodontidae; genus Neoceratodus; species Neoceratodus forsteri. The sequence goes on from CM057454.1 coordinate 289,289,335, forward strand.
GAAAAAAGTTATTTTTAAATTGGGCCATCTCGTCCCTAACTCATGATGCATGATCACGATCAAATAATCTCACTATCAAAGAATTTTCAGGCTCGCGATCAAAGAAATAGAATGCTCGCGATCAAAGGTGCCCAGTGACTGTGTGAGACTAACAAGAAGGCGGCAGGTGAGAGCTGCATAAAACGCCAGTATAATATCCAGTTGGGACATTCTTTGGGAGAACTGCTTTGCTTGAATTAAATGCCTGTTACAAGCTGTACTTTTTGCTACTGCTGCTAATTGAGTGCCTGCTTTTACTCTGGGTTTGAATGAACTGCACCTGAAACTCTATCATTCTGCATGAGGGGGTCAGTGACTGAATGAACTAGAGTCTCCAGCGCTATAAAGCCTCACGCCGATCCCCCTCCCCGAAGGTGCCCAGTGACTGTGTGAGACCAACAAGAAGGTGGCAGGTGAGAGCTGCATAAAACGCCAGTATAATATCCGGTTGGGACATTTTTTGGGAGAAATGCTTTGCTTGAATTAAATGCCTGTTACAAGCTGTACTTTTTACAACTGCTGCTAATTGAGTGCCTGCTTTTACTCTGGGTTTGAATGAACTGCACCTGAAACTCTGTCATTCTGCATGAGGGGGTCAGTGATTGAATGAACTAGGGGCTCCAGCACTATAAAGCCTCGGGCCGATTCCCCGCCGAAGGTGCCCAGTGACTGTGTGAGACCAACAAGAAGGCGGCAGGGGAGAGCTGCATAAAACACCAGTATAATATCCAGTTGGGACATTCTTTGGGAGAACTGCTTTGCTTGAATTAAATGCCTGTTACAAGCTGTACTTTTTACTACTGCTGCTAACTGAGTGCCTGCTTTTACTCTGGGTTTGAATGAACTGCACCTGAAACTGTATCATTCTGCATGAGGGGCTCAGTGATTGAATGAACTAGAGGCTCCAGTGCTATAAAGCCTCACACCGATCACGGGCGCGAGCGCCGTGGCGCGAGCAGCGTGAATGGCACGAGCACCACTCGGTAGAGAAATTGTTTTAACTTGTTTGGCAGTAAGAAGCTTTATTATGGGGTCTGTTTTGTATATATGTTTGGGGTTTGGTTTGTATGGGAATTAATAATCATGAGTACCTTTGAAGATAAAGAAGTTAGAGGTGATATGATGAAGTTATCAGGTATGTATTTTATGGGAAATGTTCGATTTAATTGTGAAGATGGATTCGTTCGGAGAAGGAATCGCTTCACAAATGAATCCCGATATTATCAAAAGAGTTCTTGTGTTAAGCATGGTTTTTGTGGGTTAAAAGTAACAGGAAGTACAAATATGTTATGTTTAATGCTGTTAATTCAAAGTGGGGATATTGAGTTAAATCCGGGCCTTAATTATAAAAAAACTATGCAGCTTTCGATGGTTCATGAGAATGTTAGAAGCATAGTCCATAAAATGGACGAGTATAGGATATGGGGGGCAACTAAAACTGAGTATGATTTATTAGCAGTATCAGAAACACGGTTACATACAGGTATAATGCAGGAAGAAATTCAGCTTTCAGGATTTTCTACAGAACGTGCAGATAGAGCTAAAAGGGAAGGGGGGTGATGTTGTTTATTAAGAATACTCTTGGCCCCTATAAAGTTTTGTTAAGTATGAACAAGGAAGGAATTGACTGTCTTATTATTGAATTAATTGTGATAAAATTAGTGGTAGGACTGTTTTACACACCCCCTAAAACAAAAAGTAAATTATTTGATGTACTAGAAGAGTTAATTTTAGAAAAAATAAAGGACAAACAAGTAGTTTTAACAGGGGACTTTAATGCAGATTGGTTTCAGACTACAGGGAGGAAATTGGAGAGTAGTTTTTCAATTCTGGGTTTGCATCAAATAATACAAAAATCTACAAGAAATACAAAAAATGGAACTTACGGTTCTCTTTTAGATTTATTTTTTGCATCCCAGGATATAGTAAAAACCTGGGAAGTATTACCTTTAAATCTGGGGGATCATAATCCTATTACTTGTACTATTGAGTTACAACAGTGCATTACTCAACAATCAACTATCTATTGGAGCAGAGATTTTAAAGGGTTTAATGAGCAATCCTTTGTAAATCATCTAGGGCAAATCCACTGGGATAGAATTTATTTGATACCAGACATAGAACTGGCTATTCAAGAGTTTAATGACATGTTTTTGAATGTAATACAGTACCATGCCCCATTAATAAGAAAAATTAAAAGGAATAAAGAAGCCCCATGGATCACCGATAAGATAAAAATATTTAAGGATTAGAGATAGAATATGGAAAAAGGTGAGAAAAACAAAGAAAGAAGCAGATTGGAATACTTTCAGGTCTTGGAGGAATAAGCGTAAAAATATAATTAAAAACATAAAGAATAAATATTATCAGAATAAAATAAATAATTCCTCTGACTCCAAGCTGTTTTGGAAGCTTATAACAGAGCTGAAATCCCCAAATAAAGACTCCATAAGTCCTACTTTGGTACAAGATGGAAAACTAGTGACTGATACAAAGGTTATAGCTGAATATTTTTAATATGTATTTTTGGAATTACGGATTTAAAGTTGCCAGATTTGAATACTGAATGGAATGGATTTTTCTACTGTATCAGACACGCTGGTCCATACAGGAATATTTAAGTTTGAAATTTTAAAAGAGAGATATACTGAAAGAGCTAAAAATTAAATAAAGTAAATCAGGAGGTATTGATGGGATTGAGGCCCAATATTTAAATTGGGAGCACATGTAATAGCCCCTATTGTGACCTATTTGTTCAATTGGAGTCTGAGTACTTCTACTTTTCCGAAATTTGGAAGATGAGGAAAATTATTCCCATTTATAAGTCTGGGATCGAACTATTCCTTCAAATTATAGGCCAATAGCTCTTTTGCCAATTTTATCTAAAATCTTGGAACGTGAAGTCTATGAACAGGTAAATAATTATTTAGATACAAATATTGTAATAGTAGATGAACAACATGGTTTTAAAAAGGGGAGATCCACAAACACTGCCCTGTTGGAATTTAATGACCTGGTTGCTACATCTATGAACCAAGGAAAGTACACAGGGGCAGTGTTTGTGGATCTCAGTAAGACTTTTGATTTAGTCCAATATGATTTGCTTTTGATTAGGTTAAGGGCCATAGGGATTAAGGGCCAAATATTAAAATGGCTTGAGTAATATTTGACAAATAGATATCAATGTGTTCAATGTGGCATAATGATGGTGGCCCCTGGGAAACTAGAGAGAGATGTTCCCCAGGGCTCTATTTTGGGCCCATTATTATTTAATATTTATGTCAATAATTTGGTTCATGAAATTAAACACAGTGAGGTGAGACTGTATGCAGACGACACTGTTTTAGTGACGTCTGCTGACAGTCTCACAGGTATGATGGATTCGCTTCAAAGTGATTTGTTACAAATGCAAAAATGGTTCAGTAATTCTGGTCTTCTTTTGAATGCTAAAAAAACACAAACTATGTTGTTTTTGATTGGTTCATATAGAGGAAAAGAGCCCAAACCACAATTACATTTACAAGCTGGTACAAAGATTGAAAATGTATTAACATACAGATACTTAGGGTTTCAAGTAGATGTTAGAATGACATATGTAAATCATATATCAGTTCAGGTAAAGAAAGTGAATAAAAGATTAGGGGCCCTTAGAAGAGTCGCGGGAGCTTTACCTTTGGTGGCAAAGGAGCGATTGGCAAAACAGATGCTGTTACCCGTATTGGAGTATGGTTCTATAATTTACATGAATTTGACTAAAACTGCTTTAAATTTGGTTTATCAAATATATTATAGGATAGGTAAATTTGCTTCCGAAGTATTAAAATGAGCATCATTGTATAATTTATAATAAGTTAAATTGGCTTCAACCTGAAGCAAAAAGAAACTATCTCTGGCTTACTATATGGCATAAGATAATTCACAAAAGTATAACCATCTTTTGTATAAGCAATTAAAAAAGAAAGATAAATAACGAATCATATATAAAGACTAGGAAATTCATTAAATATCCCAATGTATAGAAGCTTTAATAGACTAGGGGATAGTATGCTCCAGAATAGTGTAGCATTAAGTTGGAATGGCATCACTGAATCACAGAAAACTAATTTTGATTTTTTTAAATTTAAAAATGAATTGTTTAATAGTTTGTATTTTTTATGTATGTGTTTTAAATAATGTACTGTATTTATGTAGAGTGCGATTATGTTTGGTTGTATTAGTTATGTTAAATATCAATTGTTAATTGGTAATTGTATTAGAATCTACATGCAGGACTTTGTTGTAAATGAGACTTTGTCCTAACAAACGAATTTCCTGTAAAAAAATTAACTTTTAATCAATCAATCAATCAATGAGTGAGGGGCAAGATGGGCAGATTTTAAAATGTTGTTTCTCAGCCCAGGGGTGCCTGACAAAGTAAAACGAGGCTGGGTTTTGCTCAGGGAGCTTCATTCTACCCCATCTGAATAACAAAAAGAATGTATGAAGTATCCCTGGTAGTCTAATGCCCCCCAATATGTATTGTTTTACATCCCTGGTAGTCTAGTGGCCCCCTGAGCTCTATAAAATTATTATTACTGCTCATATCCCTGGTAGTCTAGTGTGCCCCCGATCTGTATGAAATAATATTAATTGTACATATCCCTGGTAGTCTAGCACCCCCCATCATAATAAATAAATAATGATGTAGAATGTACTGGTAGTCTAGTGGCCCTCCACCCCGAGCTGTATTCTAGTGGCCCCCTGAGCTGTATAAAATAATTATAATTCCTCATATCCCTGGTAGTCTAGTGGCCCCATCTGTATTAAATAATATTCTTTGTATATATTCCTGGTAGTCTAGCACCCCTTCAGCATAATAAAATAAATATTTATTTCATATTTCCTGGGTAGTCTAGTGCCCCCACATGCTGTGCAACCACCCAGCATCACCTTACCCTTCTCCAGCTGCTGAGACTGGCACAGTCCACCACTCACCTCCATGGCCAGCCACTGACTGTGTGCATTACGAGCACTAATGCAAAGACACAATCTGAAAATATTTCTGAGCCCCTCTTTGCATTACCGGTTGTAATGCAAACAGTCGGCGGCTGGCCATGGAGGTGACAGGTGGGCTGTGCCAGTCACAGGCTGGGGAAGGGTGTAGGGGGGCTGCTGGGTGTGTTGGGTTAGCTGGCACACCTGGGAGGGAGGTGGGGAGCCACTAGACTACCAGGAAATACAAAATAAGTATTTATTTTATAATGCTGGGGGGGGACCGCTAGACTACCAGGTATATCTACAAAGAATATTATATAATACAGATTGGGGGCCACTAGACTACCAGGGATATGAGCAATAATAATTATTTTATATAGCTCAAGGGGCCACTAGACTACCATGGATATAAAAACAAATAACTATATATTTTATTATGATGGGGGGCCACTAGACTACCAGGGATAGTTAATACATTATAATTATTATTCAGATGATGCAGAACGAAGCCCCCTGAGCAAATCCCACCCTCATTTCAGTTTGTAGGACACCCCTGTGCTCAGAAACAACAATTTAAAATCTGGCCATCTCGTCCCTCACTCGCAATGCACAATCACCATCAAAGAATCTCATGATCAAAGAATTTGTAGGCTCATGATCAAAGATCATTAGTGAGCAACTTAAGAAGATTTTAAAAGCTAATAACTCTATTTTTTTACCGATTTGAATTGAATCAAAGGCGTGGTTCGATAGATCAGGGCCCTTAGTAAAACCCATCCAACTTTTACTTCAGAAGTGACCCGAGGCAAGATATTTGTGTTTGTACAATCAGAAAACTGAAAACAAGATGGCGGACCTCGCAATCAAAGAATTTGAAAAATCCTTGGAGACAAAGATTCTTGATTCTTGAACTGTGAAGCTACAAATTCTTTGACAGCCAGGCAGGACCAGATGGCCAGAACCTCATTCTTTGTTCGCAAAACATACATATAAATTTCCCATTGACTTATAATGGGAATTTAAAAGTGGCATAACTTTTGAATGTCTTAATATTTTTTCACTAAATGAAAAGTGGCATGTGTGGCCAACAAAGCTCTTTCAAACAAGCCATCTTGCAGAGCAGTATGCCACATGATGGCCATGCAGGCCATGTCTAAATCCCAAAAGCTGCCTCCAAAAACAGATAATTTTGCATTTTCAGCACTTTCGATGCAAAGACCATAAGTCCAACTCAAGACACAATTTGTCAAATCAAGAGATCTGCAAATTAGAACAAAAGTGGGCTCTACAGCACAAGAAAATGCAGTAAGACTTAAAATAGCAACAAATTATAAACTTGAATTAATAAGCAACCCCTGTGCACAGTGCATCAATGTTTCATGCTGCCCAGGTGCTTTTCAAGACCAATCAAGAGATCTACCATGCCCACCACGTGTACCAAATTTCAGGCAAATCTGTTGAATGGGTCCAAAGTTATTAATGCCCAAACTTTTGACTTCAGTATGTAACTGACCGCTGAACCCTAACTATAATGGCGTGACTGCGCCACTATAATATATCTATATATATATATATATATATATATTTATAAAATGGGGTGGTAAAATCATAGAAATTCCACTAACATGATTGGACAGAATGCATCACATGACCGTGCATTATTTCCCAACGACCACACGCCTTCCAGTACGACCGCACGCCTAAACTACTTTCCACTCCTCAAAACCTTCTCACCAGCAGTGAGATCACTCCACGCCTAATGCAGTTAAGCAGTCACATACACACACACACACACACACACACACACACACACAAGTGGCACCCACAGGCATAACTAAATATACCACTAGTAATCCCACACTGTACAACCTGATGTGCTTGATTGCACCATTCATTTTTAAATAAAATATCATCTAAAAATCAAATTCTGCCTGCCATTTTCACACTCTTACTAAAGAGCCACTAACTTTTAGTACTGCACACTGTGTCACCAGTCTAAATCCCACAAAAAAATATAATAGCAGCCGTTTTACTTGCTACTCTTACTTTCTGTTAAAAAAATCTCCATTTCTAGAGACAGTTGTCCGATCGTGCAGCACTTTCACTTTTTCTTGTTGAACTATAGCGTGACCGAGCGGTGCGCATTCGGGAAGTGACAACCTGTTAGCAGTTGAAAGTAAGTCCTTTTAAGTTTAAAAAAGATAAAAAGTGTTTTCCCTCCTGTGAGCTTCTGTTAATTTCAGTAAAACAAGCTGCAGACTATGTAGAAGCGAGGCGAGGACACGCCTGGTGGTCGGCTTTATTGGGAGGAGGTGAGGCGGAGGCAGGCGGTGTTGCTATGACAACACAGGCTCTGGCTTCCGTCTACTCACTTCACCGACTCACTCGGCGATCGCCATTCATAGAGTCTGCAACATTTTACTAATTAACAAGCCACAGAACAAAAAAGCTACTTTTCATCTTTTAAACACAAAAACGACTTACTTTCAACTCCTAACAGGTTGTCACTTCCACGCTATGCGCATCGCGTCACGCTATAGTTCATCACTCATCTGGCTTCCGACTAGTTTCCTAAAGCTGCCGACTCACTCACTGTAACAGAATCTAACAGGAGGGACACACTTTTATCTTTTTAAACACAGAAGGACTTACTTTGAACTCTGCCAGCATATCATTTACCAGCTAGGCAGAGGATTATTTTCACCCACCCCCAAAACATGTGTGGCCATTATAAGATAGATATACCACTCTGGGGTGCGGTCACGCAGCTCTGATATCATACGCCTTGGGTGGTTGAATGCCTTTCGGCCTGCTGCCTCTGCATCACAATGCACACCAAGGCGCATGATATCAGAACGCCACCACACACCCTAGAGTGGTACATCTATTACATATATTTATGTATATATATACAGATAGATATATATATTCATTGCAAAACACTTCATTTAATGCATCAGTTAGGGTTACAGTGACAAAAGTGGGAAAATGAGACATTAGGGTTGAGCCCCTAACCCCCCCACCACCCCACCACCCCATCTTCCACAGACCAACAGACACTGGGGTGTGCCGTGGGGTCATCAGGCCCAACCCTCACCCCATTCCATGTGAAAACAGGTTGACGTGCTACAGTAAAGGAGAATGGGTTAAGAGTTAGGCCTGACTTTTGTCACTTTAGCCCTAACTGATGCATTAAATAAAGTTTTTGCAATGAATTTCCTTACTTTTTGAAAAGTGTAATATAAGTAGTAAATAGCATGTCCCACCAAGTTTCCCATTTGTGCATAATGATAAGCATCTGTGGGAGCACGGGCCTCTGTGACCTGCACTCCCACTTACACAAATGCCATTGTACACACAGCAGCCCTATAGGGCAAGGAACCCTTGTAACACTAATTTGCCAATATCTCAGGAACCATAGCAGCTAAGAAAAAAATTCAAGTTTTGTTGTAATCATGACAGTGAGATATCCATGGTGCATACATCAACTGAATCCATATCTTACATTTTTCTGAGATACAGGCACTGAAATGCACCAAAAAGGCACCCTAGGAACCTGTTTTTGCCAATATCTCTGTAAAAATAGCAAGTAGGAAATAAATTCCACTGCAGGTGTCATCTAAGATTTCCAAACTTGTCCTAAAGGTGAGCTGAGCTGCCAGTAGTTTAAACTCCATATCTCACTTCATTTTCGAGATATGGGCTCCGCAATGTTATCCTTTGGGAAATTTCTCAAATTCAGAAAGCGATAACTTTTGGCCCCTTGAATGTTTTGCCACTAAACCACAAAAAGGCACATCTGTTTGTCCAGGGCTTGCCACCCTGCAAATTTCAGCCCAATAGATCCAACCATTTTGTTGCCGGAGGATTGCAACTATTTGCAGGTTTTTTTTAAATACTTTCGAAAATCACGAAAGTTTCTCAAAAAACAGCACGAAACGTTCACATTTGCAAAAGTATTTCTGCCATTTCTTTCATGATTTGTGAAAGTATTCTTTCCCCGATATTTAAATGGTATTTTTGGGTGGTTTTATCCCAAAAAAAGATAGCGCTGGCATCCTCAGGACCCGACTAGGTAAACCCAACAGTCAGTGTTTACCTAGAGGGTCCCAAATTTAAATGGCAGGTATTTTTCTCTCTCACTGACTGAAAACAAGATGGCCTAATCATGAAAGTAAGAGCCATCTGCAAAAGTGAAAGTGCATTTGCGAAAGTTTCATGATGCACATATATTTATCCTCCTTTGACTATAATGGGAAATTTGTTTTTTTGTGAACGGTTTAATATTTTTACACCAATTTTTGAAAGGCACAGGTGACCCATGCAGCATCTTTCCTGAAGATTTTGGACAAAATGGACAAATCCATGGGGCTGCGGCACAAGTAAAGAAACATGCAAAAGTAATTTTTGGTATTTTTGGCATTCTGTAGCTCTGCAACCGTACATCCAACTGTAATGCAACTTGCCATACCCAGAGATCTATGGTACCACACTGTGCATACAAAAGCTCAGGCAAATCTGTCATACAGTGGCAAAATTATTAAGGTGCAAAATTTGAGGTTTAACATTGGAGTGCTTACTCAACCTTAAAGCGCTAGTATATTATATATATATATATATATATATATATATATATATATATATATATATATATATATATATATATAATCATAAAAAAAAATCTATTTAATGCATCAGTTAGGGTTGCTTCACAGAGATAAAGTGAGGAAATTCAATGTTAGGGTAGAGAACTCCCCTTGCACCCCCCACCCTGCCCCCCAACTGGCATTGGGGTGTGCGTTGGGGTCATCGGTTCAAACTCTCACCCATCCCATGCGTAAACAAGCTGAAGTGGTGAAGTACAGGAGAATGGGGTGAGAGTTAGGACCGACGACCAACGCACACCCCCGATGCAGGCTGGGAGGGCGGGGGTGAAAGGGGTTTTTCAACCCTAACATCGAATTTCCTCATTTTTGTCACTGTGGAACAACCCTAACTGATGCATTAAACTGAGTTTTTTGCCATGAATTTCCCTTCTTTTTGAGAATGAGGACTATAAATAATGAATGGAATATGGTGGTGGGAGCATGGGCCCTTCGGGCCCCGTGCTTCCACCATGTGATTTTTGGTCACATAGTAACAGTAAGTGCAACACAAATGTAAGCATAAATGGTAACACATGGTGACGCAAACGTAAATGGCAACACAAACGGTAATAGAAACACAAGCACAAAGTGACGCCAAAGCGAACAGTAACGGAAACAAAGATGCAAATGCAAGTGCATACAGAACTGCAACTGGTCATGAGCACGGTCACAGTACCACAATTGAAAATGCAAGTGGTAACAGTAACAGCAAAAATAACACTAAAGGAAAGAGAAATGGAAACGGAAATGCAAGCACGTACGGAAACGCAAACCGTAACGTGCATGGTCAAGGTAACACAATTGGAAATGCAAATTGTAATGGTAACAGCAATGATGATGCCAAACAAAAGAGAAATGCAAATGCAAATGGAAGGGCGGACGCAAATGCAAATGAAAATGCGCACGGTGACGCAAATGGAAACGCAAACACAAACAGTAGTGGAAATGCAAACAGTAATAGAAACGCAAGTGCAAAGTGATGCCAAAGTGAACAGTAACAGAAACAAAGATGCAAATGTAAGTGCATATAGAACTGCAACTGGTAACGAGCACGGTCTCAGTACCACAATTGGAAATGCAAGTGGTAACGTTAACAGCAACAATAACGCTAAAGGAAAGAGAAATGGAAATGGAAATGCAAGCACATATGGAAACACAAACTGTAACGTGCATGGTCACGGTAACACAATTGGAAATGCAAATCGTAATGGTAACAGCAACAATGATGCCAAACAAAAGAGAAATGCAAATGCAGACAGAAGGGCGGCCACAAACGCAAATGAAAATGCGCATGGCAACTCAAATGGAAATGCAAACACAAACGGTAGTGGAAACACAAATGGTAACAGTAATGCAGGGCAAACAAAACGCAAAGGATAACACACACGGTGGCATACACGGAACGCAAATGCAAATGGGTATGAAACGCAAGTGGAACGCTTACATGCAACAGTAATGGAAGCACACACCTGGTTTTTCCCAACAGCTACATAGAGAAACACAGTGAGTACAAAGAATGTATGCATAATAATGGGCCTCGGACCACAAAATGAGCACTTGGAATACTAAATTGCTTATGTCTCAGAAACTGTAAGATGAAGAAAAAAATGTTATATTATTTATGACTTTCCTGCTGGTTTTATACTTAGCCCCTAATAGGGGCTAAGCATTTTAATGAAAAGTCCGTATCTCAAGAGTTTCCATGATACGGGCCATGAAATGGCGGTGGACGTCGTAATGTGATAGGTTATGGAAAGAAAAGTCAATCCCGAGCACTGTAACTTTCTGTCCCTGCAATATTTTGTCACAAAATGATGAAAAGGCACATCTGTGGGATGTTGTCTTTCTAGACTCCAAATTTCAGCCCAAAAGACCAAACCAGTGTTTTACAGCAGGGTGACAAAGAATTCCTGTTATTTTGCCCATAGTGTTGCAAAGTAGTGTTGCAAAACAAGAAACTTTCACAAAAATCATTAAAGTGTTGCAGGTTCAACACTACTTGCGACACTACTTTCCACCAAAATTTCAAAACATATTTCTGGGGTGTTTAACCCCAAAGTAAAGACATGCCAAGCATCCTCAGGGTAAACACAACACTAGGTAAACACAAAAAGAATTGTGTCCCTAGAGGGTCCCAATTTTAAATGCCAAGCATTTCTGTGATCAGTAAATGAAAACAAAATGGCAGATTTGTTACACTACTGGGGTAATTTTATGCACTAAAATCCGTATTTGCGACACTGTCAAACTTTTTGTTAACTTTTCCCATTGACTATAATGCAAAACTTGTTTTTGAATAACTTCTGAACCATTCAAAATTTTTTCATAAAATCCTCAAAAGACACATTGAGGACCCTGGCCGCATGTTCCCTGAAGCTGGACTGGTCACACAACTGTGACCTGTAGGCGCAAGCAAAGAATGTGCAAAACAGCATAAATGAGCTACAGAATGTGGCTTAATAACTCCATAACTGTACATCCGACCAGTATGAAACTTGGCAGATCCCAAGATCTATGCTACCGCTCTGTGTCTGCCAAATCTCAGGCAAATCTGTCATACAGTGGCAAAGTTATTAAGGTGCACAATTTCATGCTTTTAACCTTAAATGGGGTACTCAACAATAACTATAGTGGCACTACCATGCCACTAAAATATATGTGTGTGTTATATATATATATATATATATATATATATATAAATATATATAGATAGATATATATAAAATAGTGGCACAGCCCAGAGAGAACTTGAGAGTACTGTACAGGAAAAAGACAAAGATTGTTAGGTTGAAAGAGGAATTTTAAAGGTTGCAGCAGGATGAGAGGCACGTGTCATAGTTGAATGACTTGCTTACAGGTATGATGACACATTGTGGAGTGAGTATGTTGAGTTGAAGGAGGAGTTTGGAAGGTGCCAGGATGCATTAGACAGGGAGCTTAATTAAAATCACAAAGTGAGCACCATGTACAAAGTTTTGCAGGATCATGTCAGTAAGGGATAGTACAAAGACAGAGTGGATCATTCGAGGTGTAGAATTAAGATAATGAAATTGCATCAGCAGTTGGTAACCCTGAATGGTCTTGTGAAAGCTATGCTGTATGCCCAGCCTATTGACCTGTTGTCATCGGAGGGTGATGACAGAGATGATGGAGTAATTCAAGATGGAGGTCCCTGGGACACTGGAGGGTTGAGGCTCATCCACCAGTAGCCACCTTGAATAAGAAGGACACGGAAGAGATAGAGGGCCTGATCCAGAAGGCAATCTCTAAAGCTGGGATCTGTGACTGTCAGGCCAGGGTGTTGAGACATGCAGTCTCTGACACGTTGAAAAAGGAGGTGCAACAACAGACCCTACTACAGAGCATGGCCATCAACACAGCCAAGGTGATTGTCAATTCCATCGCAGTACAACAAGGAACTACCCCGAATGCTCTGCAGTCTGTGGAAGCCATCCGGAACATTGTGGACAAGATAGGCCGTATGGCCTCTGGTGATGATCTCAATTGTCATTTGGAATAAGGGCAGAATCACTGTGAAATGCTCAGCATTGCATCCTAGCACAGGGTGCAGGTTTTGGAACAGTTTGTGGACCCTTCGTTGTGGACCATGTTGCTGGAAGGCATACATAATGATGTCATCACTCCAATTGAAGCTGTCACAACTGACCTCTTGGCAGTGCACAGTCCTAACATGATTGGTGTGATGCTAGCCCATCTGGTAAAGTAGCAGGTCAAAGAGACCCCAGCTCAGTACAAGGGCTGTTTTTGACTTGCATATGGAGCACACAAAGATTTGGCCAGTGAACATTCAGATAGAGACTTGACTGAGTACAAATGCCTGTTTTGGAAAAACCTACAGCCTTCCCTTCATGAGAAGGTAAAGGCAGCAGTATTCCAGAGATGGGACAGCTTCCATGAGATCATGGAAAAAAGTGGAACACACGTACCAGATTTATTTGAGGGACCTGGACTGAGGTTCGAAGGCCAAAGTGGCTGTGGTACAAAACAGAGCCGACTCTCCACCCAGTATGTGGTGGAAGGGAAATCAAAAGATTCCCACAATGAAAAATCCTCCTACCAAAACAGAGGAGGATCTATAAAAAACAAACAGAGGTATTGGCAGAAGCCGAATCAGCAGACTATAAAAGGAAATAACAAACAAAACTAGTGTTCCTGCCCTTTATATAAGGATTTGGCTGAGAAAAACACATGGCTTTGGGAGTTTAAGGCCAAAGTCCAGTCATCCATGGCCTCAATACCATCCAAAGTCACGGCGGCCATCCCATCCACTCCTCCCCTGGACGAACTCAATGGGGGTGGGCAGTCAAAGTCTCTGTACTCTGAACTGGTACATATGCTTCAAGAGATAGACCCCACACTCAATGACCCCAATCAGGTACAAAGTGGATCAGACTGATGGTGTCAGGTCCTGGTTCACATCATCACCTCCCTGGTCCTAATGATTCTGGATGCCCATGTGTAGAAGAGTTGGTTGTGGGCCACCAGCTCTAGTTTCTTCTAGATAGGGGCACAGCTGTTTCAGTGATGCATCAAGATTTATCTGCAGCTATCCCTCTGGTCAATGGTGAAGTGCCACTTTGCCCAGACCTTCGAGGGGCCGTGATCACAATGTACCAGTCCAAACCAATACTAGTTGTGATCTGTACTTTAGAGGTGACACACCATTTTGATCTCATGGTATTATGTCATCAACAGAGCATCTTGGGAATAGATTTTCTCTCATGCTATGGATGCATCATGGACTAAGCCAATCGGCTTCTGCTTCAGATACCTGGCCTGTGTCACGTGCTTCTCATTTCTGAATTGCATGTGGTAGCAGTAGTAAATGCCAATAATGTGGAGTATGACATCATTTTCATGATCCACCAACGTGAGCTATTCCCTCAACTGAAGCCAATTTTGGAAAGGCATCTAGATGCCTTTGCCAAAAACACAAACATGATTGTGGGAGAATGGCCACCCTCATACAAATCACTGATGATGAACCACCATGTCAAAAACAGAACCCTTTGCCAGCAGAGGCAGTACCCTCTCTGAGGGCTAGAACTGACTCACTGTTGAAGTAAAGGGTCATTAGGTCCTGTGTGTCCACAGTCAGCTCCCCTATTTGGCCGGTAAAGAAGCTCAACAATAGTTGAGGCTCACCATTGATTATCAAGACTCGAACCAAGTCACTCCCAGTTGTTCACCTACCGTGGCATCCACCATGGATATGCTAAAAACTTCTGAAACCAGAACACAATTGGTTCAGTACCGTGACATCTCCAATAGTTTCTGGTCACTCCCACTGGGCCTTGAGAGCTGTGCAAGTTTGCCTTCACCATTGAAGGATGCCAGTACATGTGGAACTGTCTCCCATAAGGATTCCACAACAACCTTTCCCTTTTCCACATCGACATGAGGGATGCTATAGGAGGTTTTCCACACTAAACTGCCTCCTGCAGTGCATGGATAACCTTTCTTGGCCACAATACACCTGGGAAGACCCTGGAACTCCAAGATGAGCTATTGACACTCAGCAGAGGGCAGGCCTCAAGTGCAGCCCTGCAAAGGTACAATTGTGCCTCCCTGAAGTCTCATTTTTGGCCTGTGTCATTGGTGAGTAGGGATGCAGCAAAATTAAATTCTCTCAGAAACTGTGGCAAAATCAGCACTTGCCATGTGAAATGTTTCAAAATACAGTGAAAGTTCACCCACATTTTCACCCTCTGAGCAGTCCACAACAATGATGAAATTTCACCCATGAGTGGCAAAATTCCACCAGCAGTGGCAAAATTCCACCAACAGTGGTGGAATTTCACCTGCAGTGGTGAAATTTCACCTGCTTGGGGGCAAAATGTTGCTAACTACCACAGGTGAAATTTCACATTTTGCCCAGTGAAATATTTCTCATAAAGCGCTAATTACGCGAAATATTTCACCTGGCAAAATATTCCAATTTCGCCCAACACTATTGCCAAGGGCAGGAGCCCTGTCTTGGACAAGGTCCAGGGCATTCAGGACTTACCACTACCTACTAGCGTGGCAACTCTGAGAAGTTTTCTGGGTATGGCAAACTATTCCAGAGGCTTCATTTGTGATTTTGCACAAAAGGTAGCACCCTGTATGAGCTTACTGAAGAAAGACATCCCCTGTCAGTGGGGACCAGAACATACAGCTGCTGTCACTTCTTTGAAAAGGCCCTGGCCTCCACTCCAACTTTGATCAACCCTAACCCAGAACAACCATTCCACCTGGAAACTGCCACTTCTGATGTGGGCATGTCAGCAGTTCTTGCACAAATGCAAATGGCACCATGAGACCTATTTTGTATACCTCACAGGTACTCTCCCTGAAACAGTAGTACTCTGTGTGAGAGAAATTTCCTAGCTACCTTCTGGGCTGTAAAACACTTCACCTACATTATAGGGTTTTTCCCTATTGTGCTGCACACCAACCTCACCCATATCAATTTTTTAATGACAGACATAATCAAAGATGGAAACCTGTCTAATGCCAAACTCACCCACTGCTCTCTCCTCCTACAAGATCAAGACACCACTGTGCTTTTCACCAAAATGACATCCTTCCTGGAGCAGGGACTCCTATACTAAGGAGATCCCTATAAGTGTGGCCTAGAGCCACCCACCCTGCCAGAACCAGGCCCCTTCCTTCCCGCTACTGTGTGCACCCTAAAAGATCCAGCACTTTGCAACATCTTTACAGATAGATCTTCCTCCTATCAGGGAGGAGAACAAATTGCAGGCTTTTGGGTCCTAGTCTTCTACCCAGCAGGTGACACCTCTGAGGTGTCCAGGAAGGGTACCTTTAAATCTTCCCAATGTGCAGAACTTGCTGCAGTTGCCTATGCCTTGAAAATTATCAATGGTAAAGGATAAGAGGACACTATTATCTTCTCTGATTCTTCCTGGGTGTGCAGTTCATTGACAGAATTTCTTCCTTCTGTAAGACCAATGGTTTTGCCTCCTCAAAAGGCACTCCTGTGAAGTACAGGGACCTGTTGATACATATTGTTAGCCTAGCTTCCCTAGTTGGAATGATCTCCCCACTGCAAATTCAGCACTTCTCCTGTTCCTACTCTCTGTCTACCACCCAGCAAACTTCCTTACTACAACTTGCTCCTGTCCCTGAACCTGCCATAGAAACATAGAAACATAGAATTTGACGACAGATAAGGACCACTTGGCCCACCCAGTCTGCCCATTTCTCTACCTGATGGATAAGCTGCAGATCCTAGTTAACCAGCAGCCTACTTCTTCCTACCCCCACCCCCTAGAATTGCCTTATGACTGTCCCATGCATGCTTGAATTCCACCACTGTTTGTGACTCCACAACCTCCTCTGGAAGGCAGTTCCATACATCCACCACCCTATCTGTGAAAAAATACTTCCTTAAATTACCTCTGAGCCGCCCCCTTCTATCTTCAAATTGTGCCCCTTGTTCTTGCACACCTCTTTTTTTGAAAGATGCTACCCTCTTGGACTTTGTTGATTCCCTTGAGGTACTTGAAAGTTTCTATCATGTCCCCCTCTCCCTCCTTTCCTCGAGGCTATACATATTAAGCTCCTTAAGTCTCTCTTCATATGTCTTCCGGTGAAGACCCTGCACCATTTTAGTTGCCCTCCTCTGGACAGCTTCCATCCTGTCTATGTCTTTGTGGAGATTGGGTCTCCAGAACTGCACGCAGTACTCCAGATGGGGTCTCACCAGCTGTCTGTACAGAGGGATAATAACTTCCTGTTTTCTACTGGTGATGCCTCTCCCTATGCATCCCAGTATCCCCCAGCCCTTCTTGCTGCCCTCTCACATTGCTTGCCCACCTTTAGGTCATCTGATATGACTACCCCCAGGTCCCTTTCCATTTTTGTTGTTGTTAGTATCTCACCCCCCATTGTGTACTCTTCCCCTGGGTTTTTGTTTCCAGGTGCATTACCTTGCACTTCTTAGCATTGAATCTAAGCTGCCATACATTTGACCATTCCTCTAACCTTGCCAAGTCCTTTCTCATCCTTTCCACTCCACCTTGTGCATCAACTCTGTTGCAGATCTTTGTGTCATCTGCAAAGAGACTTACTTTCCTTCAGTCTCTCTGCAATGTCACTTATAAAGACATTGAAGGGACTGGTCCTAATACTGAACCTCGGTGCCCACCTACTTGCCTTCAGGAGTGGACTCCATTTACTATTACCTCTGTGTCCTATTCTCCAGCCAATTTTATCCATGCTGTCATCTTGGGACCAAACCAGGCTGACTAACTTGTATATTAATCTTTGTGTGGGACTGTGTCAAATGCCTTGCTAAAGTCTAGGTAGGCCATGTCCACAGCCCCTCCCTGATCAACTACTTTGGTCACCCAGTCAAGAAATCTATCAGATTTGTCTGGCATGACCTTCCGCTGTGAATCCATGCTGCCTTGGGTCCTGTGCCCTCTGGCCTCTAGATATTTAACAATTCTTCCTTCAGAAGTGATTCCATCATTTTCCTACCACTGAGGTTAAACTAACAGGTCTGTAGTTTCCTTCTTCTGCCTTGCTCCCACTTTTGTGAAGGAGAATCACGTCTGCCCTCCTCCAGTCCTCGCGTACCACCCCATCCTCCCATGATTTGTTAAAGAGGGTAGTCAGTGGTGTCACTAGTTCTACCCTTAGTTCTTTTAGAATTTTGGGATGAATCCCATCGGGCCCCACTGCTTTGTCCACCTTCAGTTTTAAGAGTTCTTTCAGAACCCTTTCTTCTGTAAATGGGCTGGTATCAACTTCTGTATCCAGAGTGTTTCTACTGTTTGTTTTAGGTACCTCCCCCTCTTCCTTTGTAAATACTGAGCAAAAATATTTGTTTAGTATCTCTGCCTTTTCACAGTCACCCTCTGCCCACCCTCCCTCCCTTTATTAAGCCTCACTATCCCTCCCTTGGTCTTCCTTCACTCCTTGATGTACCTATAAAAGGTTTTATCCCCCTTCTTAACTGAGTTGGCTATCTTTTCCTCGGTTTGGGCCTTTGCTGTTCTGACTGCCTTCCCAGCTTCCTTTTGCTTTAACTGATACAGTTCTCTGTCCTGCTCCTTCTGTGATTCCTTGTACTTCCTGAATGCTTTCTTCTCTCTTGAACCTTCACTGCCACTTCCTTTGAGAACCATAGTGGTTTCTTACCTCGTTTTGTTTTGTTTATTTGCTTTACACAAAGGCTTGATACCTCTGTGATGGCAGTTTTATTATTACCCATTGTTCTTCCACCTCCTTCCTGCCCATTTGCTAGTGCATTCCTTAGCACTCACCCATTTTGACAAAGTCAGCCCTCCTAAAATCCAGTACCTTTGTCTTTGTATGGCTTGACTCTATTGCTGTATTTATTGTGAACCATACTGTTCGATGGCTAGTTCCCAGATGGCTACCCACTTCTACATCTGTGATCCTCTCTTCATCTCCATTTGAGAGCCATGCCCCACTATCCCTCCCAATGCCTGACTAGCGGCCTTAGCCTTGCTACAGAAGCTGACATATAACCTAACCTTGCCCTTATGTCCTGGGCCTATTTTGCCCTATGTACTGTGTATAACTTTATAACTGTGATATGCATTCTCTGTTTTACAGCTGTTACTACTGTGCTAATTTACCTTGTCTGCTGCTTCTTGTCACAAAATTGTTATTTGATGCTATAATATCCTAAGTATTCAATGTGCGCTGTTTATATATTCATGCAATCATATACCATATGTTGCTTTTATTTGCTTCTGTTAACTGTTCACTTGATAACCTGTGTGTTGTCATATCCATGTGTACCTCCTCCAGGTCGCATCGAGATGAGCATCTTGTTGCTAAGTGTGCCTTTCCTGGTGAAACAATTGCAATAAATAAATAAATAGCTGAGAAATTTTCTTTTCAGGCTATATATATACAAGGTTAAGGCCCACCCAGGTCTGAGCCTTACTATGAGTACAATGATCAAGCATACACCTTGGTTAAGGATGGCACTCTGGGGGTATGGAACATGAACACAAAAGGGCCAGAGTGGTCCCTCTGGATCTAACTGCAGTGCAAATGGTGGATCCAGAAATAAAAGAGGTATATCAATACCTCTCAAAGGAAATAGAATAGAAAATGTCTTTGAATAAACCATTCAAAAGACATTCTGACAACCTCCTCCTCTCTACAGACCAGAAGTTGGTCCTGTTCCACTCTGGTGATTAAAAACTGTGGGTGGTTCCCAAACTGCTCTGATCAGAATTCATCCACCAGGTCCATGACACCCCTAAAGGAGGACATCAAGTGGCAGATAAGACCTTGCAGAGACTGAGCACCATGGGCTGGTAGCCCAGTATGACAAGTGATGTCCAACATTATGTGGAAAATTGCATTAACTGTGCTCAAAACATTCCTATTCCTGGAAAACAAAATGCCAAACTACTTCCACAGAGGCAATCAATCCCTAGATTGCAATTCAAATTAATTTCATTGGGCCTTGCCTAGCAATAGCAGACATAGCTAGTATGCACTTCTGACTGACCTTTTCTCAAAATGGGTAGAAGCCTTTCCATGCAGAGTGAACATGGCAAAACACTGCCAAAATTCTGTAGATCATGTATTCACTATGTGATGTCTACCCATCAAGGTAGACTCTGATAAAGGTACAAGCTTCACAGGAAAACTAATGCAAGAATGTTTGAAGTTATTGAGAGTTTCCCAGAAGTTCCATATTGCTCACCACCCTCAGTCCTCTGGGCAGGTAGAAAGAGCTAACAGACAGATCAAACTAATGTGTAAATTTTCAAATGAGAATGCTAAAAGTTGGGCTACTCTGTTGCCCTTACTTCTAATGACAATCAGGGCTACCTTGGCAGCGGCAACCTGGTGCACACCCTTTGAGGTGATGACTTGCCTAAAAAATGAGACTACCAGAATACCTGTGGATTGATCTGAATACCCCAACTGTATACAGAGGCCCAGATATTCAAAAGGGTTGTGCCATGCGCAATAGGGTTGCGCCTGCGCAAGTCCAAAAGTGTGCCATTCTGCGATATTCAGCAGGAGGCAGTTGCACGACCGAAAACATGCTGAGCAACAGTGCAATGCAAATGACGTCATGCGCAACCAAAGGGGGTGGATCCATGCATAAAGAGAGGAATGCGATATCCAAAGACTTGCGCAATGCGCAACAGCGGAACAGCCGGAAGTTGTGCACCAGCGGAAATGAACCAAAATAAAAAGGCTCAAGGAACAGGCGCAAGAAGGCCACAGGGATGCCAAGTAGGGAAGAGAGAGAGAAAGACAGTCAGTGACAGGCCAGGGCAGGCAAGGGAAGCAGTGGGCCGCAATCCTTTGTAAATCATCTAGGGCAAATCCACTGGATAGAATTTATTTGATACCAGACATAGAACTGGCTATTCAAGAGTTTAATGACATGTTTTTGAATGTAATACAGTACCATGCCCATTAATAAGAAAAATTAAAGGAATAAAAAGCCCCATGGATCACCGATAAGATAAAAAATATTTAAGGATTAGAGATAGAATATGGAAAAAGGTGAGAAAAACAAAGAAAGAAGCAGATTGGAATAC
This sequence comes from Neoceratodus forsteri, assembly GCA_016271365.2. Classification (NCBI taxonomy): domain Eukaryota; kingdom Metazoa; phylum Chordata; order Ceratodontiformes; family Ceratodontidae; genus Neoceratodus; species Neoceratodus forsteri. The sequence goes on from CM057454.1 coordinate 289,310,570, forward strand.
TTTCAGGTCTTGGAGGAATAAGCGTAAAAATATAATTAAAAACATAAAGAATAAATATTATCAGAATAAAATAAATAATTCCTCTGACTCCAAGCTGTTTTGGAAGCTTATAACAGAGCTGAAATCCCCAAATAAAGACTCCATAAGTCCTACTTTGGTACAAGATGGAAAACTAGTGACTGATACAAAGGTTATAGCGAATATTTTTAATATGTATTTTTTGGAATTACCGGATTTAAAGTTGCCAGATTTGAATACGAATGGAATGGATTTTTCTACTGTATCAGACACGCTGGTAGCCCATACAGGAATATTTAAGTTTGAAATTTTAAAAGAGAGAGATATACTGAAAGAGCTAAAAAAATTAAATAAAAGTAAATCAGGAGGTATTGATGGGATTGAGGCCCAATATTTAAAATTGGGAGCACATGTAATAGCCCCTATTGTGACCTATTTGTTCAATTGGAGTCTGAGTACTTCTACTTTTCCTGAAATTTGGAAGATGAGGAAAATTATTCCCATTTATAAGTCTGGGGATCGAACTATTCCTTCAAATTATAGGCCAATAGCTCTTTTGCCAATTTTATCTAAAATCTTGGAACGTGAAGTCTATGAACAGGTAAATAATTATTTAGATACAAATATTGTAATAGTAGATGAACAACATGGTTTTAGAGGAGATCACAAACACTGCCCTGTTGGAATTTAATGACCTGGTTGCTACATCTATGAACCAAGGAAAGTACACAGGGCAGTGTTTGTGGATCTCAGTAAGACTTTTGATTTAGTCCAATATGATTTGCTTTGATTAGGTTAAGGGCCATAGGGATTAAGGGCCAAATATTAAAATGCTTGAGTAATATTTGACAAATAGATATCAATGTGTTCAATGTGGCATAATGATGTCGGCCCTGGGAAACTAGAGAGAGTTCCCCAGGGCTCTATTTTGAGGCCCATTATTATTTAATATTTATGTCAATAATTTGGTTCATGAAATTAAACACAGTGAGGTGAGACTGTATGCAGAGCGACACTGTTTTAGTGGCGTCTGCTGACAGTCTCACAGGTATATGGATTAGCTTCAAAGTGATTTGTTACAAATGCAAAAATGGTTCAGTAATTCTGGTCTTCTTTTGAATGCTAAAAAACACAAACTATGTTGTTTTGATTGGTTCATATAGAGGAAAGAGCCCAAACCACAATTACATTTACAAGCTGGTACAAAGATTGAAAATGTATTAACATACAGATACTTAGGGTTTCAAGTAGATGTTAGAATGACATATGTAAATCATATATCAGTTCAGGTAAAGAAAGTGAATAAAAGATTAGGGGCCCTTAGAAGAGTCGCGGGAGCTTTACCTTTGGTGGCAAAGGAGCGATTGGCAAAACAGATGCTGTTACCCGTATTGGAGTATGGTTCTATAATTTACATGAATTTGACTAAAACTGCTTTAAATTTGGTTTATCAAATATATTATAGGATAGGTAAATTTGCTTCCGGAAGTATTAAAAATGAGCATCATTGTATAATTTATAATAAGTTAAATTGGCTTCAACCTGAAGCAAAAAGAAACTATCTCTGGCTTACTATATGGCATAAGATAATTCACAAAAAGTATAACCATCTTTTGTATAAGCAATTAAAAAGAAAGATAAATAACGAATCATATATAAAGACTAGGAAATTCATTAAGCAATATCCCAATGTATAGAAGCTTTAATAGACTAGGGGATAGTATGCTCCAGAATAGTGTAGCATTAAGTTGGAATGGCATCACTGAATCACAGAAAACTAATTTTGATTTTTTTAAATTTAAAAATGAATTGTTTAATAGTTTGTATTTTTTATGTATGTGTTTTAAATAATGTACTGTATTTATGTAGAGTGCGATTATGTTTGGTTGTATTAGTTATGTTAAATATCAATTGTTAATTGGTAATTGTATTAGAATCTACATGCAGGACTTTGTTGTAAATGAGACTTTGTCCTAACAAACGAATTTCCTGTAAAAATTAACTTTTAATCAATCAATCAATCAATGAGTGAGGGGCAAGATGGGCAGATTTTAAAATGTTGTTTCTCAGCCCAGGGGTGCCTGACAAAAGTAAAACGAGGCTGGGTTTTGCTCAGGAGCTTCATTCTACCCCATCTGAATAACAAAAAGAATGTATGAAGTATCCTGGTAGTCTAATGCCCCCAATATGTATTGTTTTACATCCCTGGTAGTCTAGTGGCCCCTGAGCTCTATAAAATTATTATTACTGCTCATATCCCTGGTAGTCTAGTGTGCCCCGATCTGTATGAAATAATATTAATTGTACATATCCCTGGTAGTCTAGCACCCCCATCATAATAAATAAATAATGATGTAGAATGTACTGGTAGTCTAGTGGCCCTCCACCCCGAGCTGTATTCTAGTGGCCCCCTGAGCTGTATAAAATAATTATAATTCCTCATATCCCTGGTAGTCTAGTGGCCCCCCGATCTGTATTAAATAATATTCTTTGTATATATTCCTGGTAGTCTAGCACCCCCCCAGCATAATAAAATAAATATTTATTTCATATTTCCTGGTAGTCTAGTGCCCCCCACCAAGCTGTACCAACCCACCCAGCACCACCCCACCCTTCTCCAGCCGGTGACTGGCACAGTCCACCACTCACCTCCATGGCCAGCCACCGACTGTGTGCATTACGAGCACTAATGCAAAGACACAATCTGAAAATATTTCTGAGCCCCTCTTTGCATTACCGATTGTAATGCAAACAGTCGGCGACTGGCCATGAAACGAACAGTGAACTGCCAGTCACAAGCTGAGGAAAAAGTGTAGGGGCTGCTGGTGTGTGGATAGCTGGCACACCTGGGAGGAGGTGGGGAGCCACTAGACTACCAGGAAATACAAAATAAGTATTTATTTTATAATGCTGGGGGGACCGCTAGACTACCAGGTATATCTACAAAGAATATTATATAATACAGATTGGGGCCACTAGACTACCAGGGATATGAGCAATAATAATTATTTTATATAGCCTGAAAGGGCCACTAGACTATCATGGATATAAAAAACAAATAACTATATATTTTATTATGATGGGGGGCCAATTAGACTACCAGGGATAGTTAATACATTATAATTATTATTCAGATGATGCAGAACGAAGCCCCTGAGCAAATCCACCCTCATTTCAGTTTGTAGGACACCCCTGTGCTCAGAAACAACAATTTAAAATCTGGCCATCTCGTCCCTCACTCGCAATGCACAATCACCATCAAAGAATCTCATGATCAAAGAATTTGTAGGCTCATGATCAAAGATCATTAGTGAGCAACTTAAGAAGATTTTAAAAGCTAATAACTCTATTTTTTTACCGATTTGAATTGAATCAAAGGCGTGGTTCGATAGATCAGGGCCCCTTTAGTAAAACCCATCCAACTTTTACTTCAGAAGTGACCCCGAGGCAAGATATTTGTGTTTGTACAATCAGAAAACTGAAAACAAGATGGCGGACCTCGCAATCAAAGAATTTGAAAAATCCTTGGAGACAAAGATTCTTGATTCTTGAACTGTGAAGCTACAAATTCTTTGACAGCCAGGCAGGACCAGATGGCCAGAACCTCATTCTTTGTTCGCAAAACATACATATAAATTTCCCATTGACTTATAATGGGAATTTAAAAGTGGCATAACTTTTGAATGTCTTAATATTTTTTCACTAAATGAAAAGTGGCATGTGTGGCCAACAAAGCTCTTTCAAACAAGCCATCTTGCAGAGCAGTATGCCACATGATGGCCATGCAGGCCATGTCTAAATCCCAAAAGCTGCCTCCAAAAACAGATAATTTTGCATTTTTCAGCACTTTCGTATGCAAAGACCATAAGTCCAACCAAGACACAATTTGTCAAATCAAGAGATCTGCAAATTAGAACAAAAGTGGGCTCTACAGCACAAGAAAAATGCAGTAAGACTTAAAATAGCAACAAATTATAAACTTGAATTAATAAAGCAACCCCTGTGCACAGTGCATCAATGTTTCATGCTGCCCAGGTGCTTTTTCAAGACCAATCAAGAGATCTACCATGCCCCACCACGTGTACCAAATTTCAGGCAAATCTGTTGAATGGGTCCAAAGTTATTAATGCCCAAACTTTTGACTTCAGTATGTAACTGACCGCTGAACCCTAACTATAATGGCGTGACTGCGCCACTATAATATATCTATATATATATATATATATATATATTTATAAAATGGGTGGTAAAATCATAGAAATTCCACTAACATGATTGGACAGAATGCATCACATGACCGTGCATTATTTCCCACGACCACCACGCCTTCCAGTACGACCGCCGCCTAAACTACTTTCCACTCCTCAAAACCTTCTCACCAGCAGTGAGATCACTCCACGCCTAATGCAGTTACAGTCACATACACACACACACACACACACACACACACACACACAAGTGGCACCCACAGGCATAACTAAATATACCACTAGTAATCCCACACTGTACAACCTGATGTGCTTGATTGCACCATTCATTTTAAATAAAATATCATCTAAAATCAAATTCAGCTGCCATTTTCACACTCTTACTAAAGAGCCACTAACTTTTAGTACTGCACACTGTGTCACCAGTCTAAATCCCACAAAAAATATAATAGCAGCCGTTTTACTTGCTACTCTTACTTTCTGTTAAAAAATCTCCATTTCTAGAGACAGTTGTCCGATCGCAGTACTTTCACTTTTTTCTGTTGAATATATGGTGTCGGAAAGGGCAAGATTAGTGGACAACCTGTTAAGAAGTTGAGTAAGTCCTTTGCTTAAAGATGTGCAGCCTCTTGTGAGTTTGTTACTCTGTACCGCTGCAGACTATAGACACGCTGGCGAGTCGGCAGTTTAGTGATCGAAGCCAGAGCCGCAGTGTTGCTATGACAACACTGGCTCTGGCTTCCTGCTCACTCCTAAAGCTGCCGACCTACCCGGCGTGTCCTCGCGCCCATTCTACATAGAGTCTGCAGCTTGTTTTACTGAAATTAACAGAAGCTTACAGGACAAAACACTTTTCATCTTTTTAAACACAAAACGACTTACTTTCTAACTCCTAACAGGTTGTCACTTCCCGCAATGCGCACTCGGTCACGAGTTCATCACTCTCTGGCTTCCGACTAGTTTCCTAAAGCTGCCGACTCACTCACTGTAACAGAATCTAACAGGAGGGACACACTTTTATCTTTTTAAACACAGAAGGACTTACTTTGAACTCTGCCAGCATATCATTTACCAGCTAGGCAGAGGATTATTTTCCACCCACCCCCAAAACATGTGTGGCCATTATAAGATAGATATACCACTCTGGGGTGCGGTCACGCAGCTCTGATATCATACGCCTTGGGTGGTTGAATGCCTTTCGCCTGCGGCCTCGTGCATCATAATGCACACCAAGGCAAGTGATATCAGAACGCCACCACACACCCTAGAGTGGTACATCTATTACATATATTTATGTATATATATACAGATAGATATATATATTCATTGCAAAACACTTCATTTAATGCATCAGTTAGGGTTACAGTGACAAAAGTGGGAAAAATGAGACATTAGGGTTGACCCCTAACCCCCCCACCACCCCACCACCCCATCTTCCACAGACCAACAGACACTGGGGTGTGCCATGGGGTCATCAGGCCCAACCCTCACCCCATTCCATGTGAAAACAGGTTGACGTGCTACAGTAAAGGAGAATGGGTTAAGAGTTAGGCCTGACTTTTGTCACTTTAGCCCTAACTGATGCATTAAATAAAGTTTTTTGCAATGAATTTCCTTACTTTTTGAAAAAGTGTAATATAAGTAGTAAATAGCATGTCCCACCAAGTTTCCCATTTGTGCATAATGATAAGCATCTGTGGGAGCACGGGCCTCTGTGACCTGCACTCCCACTTACACAAAGCTACGTAGCCACACAGCAGCCCTATAGGGCAAGGAACCCTTGTAACACTAATTTGCCAATATCTCAGGAACCATAGCAGCTAAGAAAAAAATTCAAGTTTTGTTGTAATCATGACAGTGAGATATCCATGGTGCATACATCAACTGAATCCATATCTTACATTTTTCTGAGATACAGGCACTGAAATGCACCAAAAAGGCACCCTAGGAACCTGTTTTTGCCAATATCTCTGTAAAAATAGCAAGTAGGAAATAAATTCCACTGCAGGTGTCATCTAAGATTTCAAACTTGTCCTAAAGGTGAGCTGAGCTGCCAGTAGTTTAAACTCCATATCTCACTTCATTTTCGAGATATAGGCTCCATAATATTATCCTTTGGAAATTTCTCAAATTCAGAAAGCGATAACTTTTGCCCTTGAATGTTTTGCTACTAAACCACAAAAGGCACATCTGTTTGTCCAGGGCTTGCCACCCTGCAAATTTCAGCCCAATAGATCCAACCATTTTGTTGCCGGAGGATTGCAACTATTTGCAGGTTTTTTTTAAATACTTTCGAAAATCACGAAAGTTTCGCAAAAAACAGCACGAAACGTTCACATTTGCAAAAGTATTTCTGCCATTTCTTTCATGATTTGTGAAAGTATTCTTTCCCCGATATTTAAATGGTATTTTTGGGTGGTTTTATCCCAAAAAAAGATAGCGCTGGCATCCTCAGGACCCGACTAGGTAAACCCAACAGTCAGTGTTTACCTAGAGGGTCCCAAATTTAAATGGCAGGTATTTTTCTCTCTCACTGACTGAAAACAAGATGGCCTAATCATGAAAGTAAGAGCCATCTGCAAAAGTGAAAGTGCATTTGCGAAAGTTTCATGATGCACATATATTTATCCTCCTTTGACTATAATGGGAAATTTGTTTTTTTGTGAACGGTTTAATATTTTTACACCAATTTTTTGAAAGGCACATGGGTGACCCATGCAGCATCTTTCCTGAAGATTTTGGACAAAATGGACAAATCATGGGGGCTGCGGGCACAAGTAAAGAAACATGCAAAAAGTAATTTTTTGGTATTTTTTGGCATTCTGTAGCTCTGCAACCGTACATCCAACTGTAATGCAACTTGCCATACCCAGAGATCTATGGTACCACACTGTGCATACAAAAGCTCAGGCAAATCCGTCATACAGTGGCAAAATTATTAAGGTGCAAAATTTGAGGTTTAACATTGGAGTGCTTACTCAACCTTAAAGCGCTAGTAATATATATATATATATATATATATATATATATATATATATATATATATATATATATATATATATTAAAACAAAAAAAAAATCTATTTAATGCATCAGTTAGGGTTGCTTCACAGATAAAAGTGAGGAAATTCAATGTTAGGGTAGAGAACTCCCCTTGCACCCCCCACCCTGCCCCCCAACTGGCATTGAGATTGTGCGTTGGGGTCATGGGTTCAAACTCTCACCCATCCCATGCGTAAACAAGCTGAAGTGGTGAAGTACAGGAGAATGGGGTGAGAGTTAGGACCGACGACCAACGCACACCCCCGATGCAGGCTGGGAGGGCGGGGGTGAAAGGGGTTTTTCAACCCTAACATCGAATTTCCTCATTTTGTCACTGTGGAACAACTTAACTGATGCATTAAACTGAGTTTTTGCCATGAATTTCCTTCTTTTGAGAATGAGGACTATAAATAATGAATGGAATATGGTGAGCATGGCCTCGGCCCTGTGTTTCCACCATATGTGATTTTTGGTCACATAGTAACAGTAAGTGCAACACAAATGTAAGCATAAATGGTAACACACAGACGCAAACGTAAATTGGCAACACAAACGGTAATAGAAACACAAGCACAAAGTGACGCCAAAGCTAATAGTAACGGAAACAAAGATGCAAATGCAAGTGCATACAGAACTGCAACTGGTCATGAGCACGGTCACAGTACCACAATTGAAAATGCAAGTGGTAACAGTAACAGCAAAAAATAACACTAAAGGAAGAAATGGAAGCGGATGCAACGTGCAGGCATAAACCGTGAGCGTGCATGGTCAAATAACACAATTGGAAATGCAAATTGTAATGGTAACAGCAATGATGATGCCAAACAAAAGAGAAATGCAAATGCAAATGGAAGGGCGGACGCAAATGCAAATGAAAATGCGCACGGTGACGCAAATGGAAACGCAAACACAAACAGTAGTGGAAATGCAAACAGTAATAGAAACGCAAGTGCAAAGTGATGCCAAAGTGAACAGTAACAGAAACAAAGATGCAAATGTAAGTGCATATAGAACTGCAACTGGTAACGAGCACGGTCTCAGTACCACAATTGGAAATGCAAGTGGTAGCGTTAACTGCCATGTTCAATAACGCTAAAGGAAGAGAAATGGAAATGGAAATGCAAGCACATATGGAACACAAACTGTAACGCATGGTCACGGTAACACAATTGGAAATGCAAATCGTAATGGTAACAGCAACAATGATGCCAAACAAAAGAGAAATGCAAATGCAGACAGAAGGCCGGCCACAAACGCAAATGAAAATGCGCATGGCAACTCAAATGGAAATGCAAACACAAACGGTAGTGGAAACACAAATGGTAACAGTAATGCAAGTGCAAACAAAAACGCAAAGGATAACACACACGGTGGCATACACGGGAACGCAAATGCAAATGGGTATGGAAACGCAAGTGGGAACGCTACATGCAACAGTAATGGAAGCACACACCCTGGTTTTTCCCAACAGCTACATAGAGAAACACAGTGAGTACAAAGAATGTATGCATAATAATGGGCCTCGGACCACAAAATGAGCACTTGGAATACTAAATTGCTTATGTCTCAGAAACTGTAAGATGAAGAAAAAAAATGTTATATTATTTATGACTTTCCTGGCTAGTTTTATACTTAGCCCCCTAATAGGGGGCTAAGCATTTTTGCAATGAAAAGTCCGTATCTCGAAGAGTTTCCAAGATACGGGCCATGAATGGCGCGGTGGACGCCGCAATGATAGGTTATGGGAAATAGTGTCAACTTCGGAGCACTGTAACTTTCTGTCCCTGCAATATTTTGTCACAAAATGATGAAAAGGCACATCTGTGGGATGTTGTCTTTCTAGACTCCAAATTTCAGCCCAAAAGACCAAACCAGTGTTTTACAGCAGGGTGACAAAGAATTCCTGTTATTTTGCCCATAGTGTTGCAAAGTAGTGTTGCAAAACAAGAAACTTTCACAAAAAAAATCATTAAAGTGTTGCAGGTTCAACACTACTTTGCGACACTACTTTCCACCAAAATTTCAAAAACATATTTCTGGGGTGTTTAACCCCAAAGTAAAGACATGCCAAGCATCCTCAGGGTAAACACAACACTAGGTAAACACAAAAAGAATTGTGTCCCTAGAGGGTCCCAATTTTAAATGCCAAGCATTTCTGTGATCAGTAAATGAAAACAAAATGGCAGATTTGTTACACTACTGGGGTAATTTGCGACACTAAAATCCGCATTTGCGACACTGTCAAACTTTTTGTTAACTTTTCCCATTGACTATAATGCAAAACTTGTTTTTTGAATAACTTCTGAACCATTCAAAATTTTTTCATAAAATCCTCAAAAGACACATTGAGGACCCTGGCCGCATGTTCCCTGAAGTTTTCGGACTGGTCACACAAACCGTGTGACCTGTAGGCGCAAGCAAAGAATGTGCAAAACAGCATAAATGAGCTACAGAATGTGGCTTAATAACTCCATAACTGTACATCCGACCAGTATGAAACTTGGCAGATCCCAAGATCTATGCTACCGCTCTGTGTCTGCCAAATCTCAGGCAAATCTGTCATACAGTGGCAAAGTTATTAAGGTGCACAATTTCATGCTTTAACCTTAAATGGGGTACTCAACAATAACTATAGTGGCACTACCATGCCACTAAAATATATGTGTGTGTATATATATATATATATATATATATATATATATATATATATATATATATAAAATAGTGGCACAGCCCAGAGAGAACTTGAGAGTACTGTACAGGAAAAGACAAAGATTGTTAGGTTGAAAGAGGAATTTTAAAGGTTGCAGCAGGATGAGAGGGACGGTCATAGTTGAATGACTTGCTTACAGGTATGATGACACATTGTGGAGTGAGTATGTTGAGTTGAAGGAGGAGTTTGAAGGTGCCAGGATGCATTAGACAGGAGCTTAATTAAAATCACAAAGTGAGCACCATGTACAAAGTTTTGCAGGATCATGTCAGTAAGGGATAGTACAAAGACAGAGTGGATCATTCGAGGTGTAGAATTAAGATAATGAAATTGCATCAGCAGTTGGTAACCCTGAATGGTCTTGTGAAAGCTATGCTGTATGCCCAGCCTATTGACCTGTTGTCATCGGAGGGTGATGACAGAGATGATGGAGTAATTCAAGATGGAGGTCCCTGGGACACTGGAGGGTTGAGGCCTCATCCACCAGTAGCCACCTTGAATAAGAAGGACACGGAAGAGATAGAGGGCCTGATCCAGAAGGCAATCTCTAAAGCTGGGATCTGTGACTGTCAGGCCAGGGTGTTGAGACATGCAGTCTCTGACACGTTGAAAAAGGAGGTGCAACAACAGACCCTACTACAGAGCATGGCCATCAACACAGCCAAGGTGATTGTCAATTCCATCGCAGTACAACAAGGAACTACCCGAATGCTCTGCAGTCTGTGGAAGCCATCCGAACATTGTGGACAAGATAGGCCGGTCCTCTGGTGATGATCTCAATTGTCATTTGGAATAAGGGCAGAATCACTGTGAAATGCTCAGCATTGCATCCTAGCACAGGGTGCAGGTTTTGGAACAGTTTGTGGACCCTTCGTTTAGGACCATGTTGCTGGAAGGTCATAATGATGTCATCACTCCAATTGAAGCTGTCACAACTGACCTCTTGGCAGTGCACAGTCCTAACATGATTGGTGTGATGCTAGCCCATCTGGTAAAGTAGCAGGTCAAAGAGACCCCAGCTCAGTACAAGGGCTGTTTTTGACTTGCATATGGAGCACACAAAGATTTGGCCAGTGAACATTCAGATAGAGACTTGACTGAGTACAAATGCCTGTTTTTGAAAAACCTACAGCCTTCCCTTCATGAGAAGGTAAAGGCAGCAGTATTCCAGAGATGGGACAGCTTCCATGAGATCATGGAAAAAAGTGGAACACACGTACCAGATTTATTTGAGGGACCTGGACTGAGGTTCAAGGCCAAAGTGGCTGTGGTACAAAACAGAGCCGACTCTCCACCCAGTATGTGGTGGAAGGAAATCAAAGATTCCTATAATGAAAATCCTCCTACCAAAACAGAGGAGGATCTATAAAAACAAACAGAGGTATTGGCAGAAGTCGAATCAGCAGACTATAAAAGGAAATAACAAACAAAACTAGTGTTCCTGCCCTTTATATAAGGATTTGGCTGAGAAAAACACATGGCTTTGGGAGTTTAAGGCCAAAGTCCAGTCATCCATGGCCTCAATACCATCCAAAGTCACGGCGGCCATCCCATCCACTCCTCCCCTGGACGAACTCAATGGGGGTGGGCAGTCAAAGTCTCTGTACTCTGAACTGGTACATATGCTTCAAGAGATAGACCCCACACTCAATGACCCCAATCAGGTACAAAGTGGATCAGACTGATGGTGTCAGGTCCTGGTTCACATCATCACCTCCCTGGTCCTAATGATTCTGGATGCCCATGTGTAGAAGAGTTGGTTGTGGGCCACCAGCTCTAGTTTCTTCTAGATAGGGGCACAGCTGTTTCAGTGATGCATCAAGATTTATCTGCAGCTATCCCTCTGGTCAATGGTGAAGTGCCACTTTTGCCCAGACCTTCGAGGGGCCGTGATCACAATGTACCAGTCCAAACCAATACTAGTTGTGATCTGTACTTTAGAGGTGACACACCATTTTGATCTCATGGTATTATGTCATCAACAGAGCATCTTGGGAATAGATTTTCTCTCATGCTATGGATGCATCATGGACTAAGCCAATCGGCTTCTGCTTCAGATACCTGGCCTGTGTCACGTGCTTCTCATTTCTGAATTGCATGTGTAGCAGTAGTAAATGCCAATAATGTGGAGTATGACATCATTTTCATGATCCACCAACGTGAGCTATTCCCTCAACTGAAGCCAATTTTGGAAAGGCATCTAGATGCCTTTGCCAAAAACACAAACATGATTGTGGGAGAATGGCCACCCTCATACAAATCACTGATGATGAACCACCATGTCAAAAACAGAACCCTTTGCCAGCAGAGGCAGTACCCTCTCTGAGGGCTAGAACTGACTCACTGTTGAAGTAAAGGGTCATTAGGTCCTGTGTGTCCACAGTCAGCTCCCCTATTTGGCCGGTAAAGAAGCTCAACAATAGTTGGAGGCTCACCATTGATTATCGAAGACTGAACCAAGTCACTCCCAGTTGTTCACCTACCGTGGCATCCACCATGGATATGCTAAAACTTCTGAAACCAGAACACAATTGGTTCAGTACCGTGGACATCTCCAATAGTTTCTGGTCACTCCCACTGGGCCTTGAGAGCTGTGCAAGTTTGCCTTCACCATTGAAGGATGCCAGTACATGTGGAACTGTCTCCCATAAGGATTCCACAACAACCTTTCCCTTTTCCACATCGACATGAGGGATGCTATAGGAGGTTTTTCCACACTAAACTGCCTCCTGCAGTGCATGGATAACCTTTTCTTGGCCACAATACACCTGGGAAGACCCCTGGAACTCCAAGATGAGCTATTGACACTTCAGCAGAGGGCAGGCCTCAAGTGCAGCCCTGCAAAGGTACAATTGTGCCTCCCTGAAGTCTCATTTTTTGGCCTGCGCATCATTGGTGAGTAGGGATGCAGCAAAATTAAATTTCTCTGTGAAACTGTGGCAAAATCAGCAATTTTGCCATGTGAAATGTTTTGCAAAAATACAGTGAAAGTTCACCCACATTTTCACCCTCTGAGCAGTCCACAACAATGATGAAATTTCACCCATGAGTGGCAAAATTCCACCAGCAGTGGCAAAATTCCACCAACAGTGGTGGAATTTCACCTGCAGTGGTGAAATTTCACCTGCTTGGGGGCAAAATGTTGCTAACTACCACAGGTGAAATTTCACATTTTGCCCAGTGAAATATTTCTCATAAAGCGCTAATTACGCGAAATATTTCACCTGGCAAAATATTCCAATTTCGCCCAACACTATTGCCAAGGGCAGGAGCCCTGTCTTGGACAAGGTCCAGGGCATTCAGGACTTACCACTACCTACTAGCGTGGCAACTCTGAGAAGTTTTCTGGGTATGGCAAACTATTCCAGAGGCTTCATTTGTGATTTTGCACAAAAGGTAGCACCCCTGTATGAGCTACTGAAGAAAGACATCCCCTGTCAGTGGGGACCAGAACATACAGCTGCTGTCACTTCTTTGAAAAGGGCCCTGGCCTCCACTCCAACTTTGATCAACCCTAACCCAGAACAACCATTCCACCTGGAAACTGCCACTTCTGATGTGGGCATGTCAGCAGTTCTTGCACAAAATGCAAATGGCACCATGAGACCTATTTTGTATACCTCACAGGTACTCTCCCTTGTGAAACAGTAGTACTCTCTGTGTGAGAGAAATTTCCTAGCTACCTTCTGGGCTGTAAAACACTTCACCTACATTATAGGGTTTTTCCCTATTGTGCTGCACACCAACCTCACCCATATCAATTTTTTAATGACAGACATAATCAAAGATGGAAACCTGTCTAATGCCAAACTCACCCACTGCTCTCTCCTCCTACAAGATCAAGACACCACTGTGCTTTTCACCAAAATGACATCCTTCCTGGAGCAGGGACTCCTATACTAAGGAGATCCCTATAAGTGTGGCCTAGAGCCACCCACCCTGCCAGAACCAGGCCCTTCCTTCCTGCTACTGTGTGCACCCTAAAAGATCCAGCACTTTGCAACATCTTTACAGATAGATCTTCCTCCTATCAGGGAGGAGAACAAATTGCAGGCTTTTGGGTCCTAGTCTTCTACCCAGCAGGTGACACCTCTGAGGTGTCCAGGAAGGGTACCTTTAAATCTTCCCAATGTGCAGAACTTGCTGCAGTTGCCTATGCCTTGAAAATTATCAATGGTAAAGGATAAGAGGACACTATTATCTTCTCTGATTCTTCCTGGGTGTGCAGTTCATTGACAGAATTTCTTCCTTTCTGTAAGACCAATGGTTTTGCCTCCTCAAAAGGCACTCCTGTGAAGTACAGGGACCTGTTGATACATATTGTTAGCCTAGCTTCCCTAGTTGGAATGATCTCCCACTGCAAATTCAGCACTTCTCCTGTTCCTACTCTCTGTCTACCACCCAGCAAACTTCCTTACTACAACTTGCTCCTGTCCCTGAACCTGCCATAGAAACATAGAAACATAGAATTTGACGACAGATAAGGACCACTTGGCCCACCCAGTCTGCCCATTTCTCTACCTGATGGATAAGCTGCAGATCCTAGTTAACCAGCAGCCTACTTCTTCCTACCCCCACCCCCTAGAATTGCCTTATGACTGTCCCATGCATGCTTGAATTCCACCACTGTTTGTGACTCCACAACCTCCTCTGGAAGGCAGTTCCATACATCCACCACCCTATCTGTGAAAAAATACTTCCTTAAATTACCTCTGAGCCGCCCCCCTTCTATCTTCAAATTGTGCCCCCTTGTTCTTGCACACCTCTTTTTTTGAAAGATGCTACCCTCTTGGACTTTGTTGATTCCCTTGAGGTACTTGAAAGTTTCTATCATGTCCCCTCTCTCCCTCCTTTCCTCGAGGCTATACATATTAAGCTCCTTAAGTCTCTCTTCATATGTCTTCCGGTGAAGACCCTGCACCATTTTAGTTGCCCTCCTCTGGACAGCTTCCATCCTGTCTATGTCTTTGTGGAGATTGGGTCTCCAGAACTGCACGCAGTACTCCAGATGGGGTCTCACCAGCTGTCTGTACAGAGGGATAATAACTTCCTGTTTTCTACCGGTGATGCCTCTCCCTATGCATCCCAGTATCCCCCCAGCCCTCCTTGCTGCCCTCTCACATTGCTTGCCCACCTTTAGGTCATCTGATATGACTACCCCCAGGTCCCTTTCCATTTTTGTTGTTGTTAGTATCTCACCCCCATTGTGTACTCTTCCCCTGGGTTTTTGTTTCCCAGGTGCATTACCTTGCACTTCTTAGCATTGAATCTAAGCTGCCATACATTTGACCATTCCTCTAACCTTGCCAAGTCCTTTCTCATCCTTTCCACTCCACCTTGTGCATCAACTCTGTTGCAGATCTTTGTGTCATCTGCAAAGAGACTTTACTTTTCCTTCCAGTCTCTCTGCAATGTCACTTATAAAGACATTGAAGAGGACTGGTCCTAATACTGAACCTCCGGTACCCCACTACTAACCCCCTTTTTCAGAGTGGACTCCATTACTATTACCTCTGTGTCCTATTCTCCAGCCAATTCTTACCCATGCTGTCATCTTGGGACCAAACCCAGGCTGACTAACTTGTATATTAATCTTTGTGTGGGACTGTGTCAAATGCCTTGCTAAAGTCTAGGTAGGCCATGTCCACAGCCCCTCCCTGATCAACTACTTTGGTCACCCAGTCAAAAGAAATCTATCAGATTTGTCTGGCATGACCTTCCGCTGTGAATCCATGCTGCCTTGGGTCCTGTGCCCTCTGGCCTCTAGATATTTAACAATTCTTTCCTTCAGAAGTGATTCCATCATTTTCCTACCACTGAGGTTAAACTAACAGGTCTGTAGTTTCTTCTTCTGCCTTGCTCCCACTTTTGTGAAGGAGAATCACGCCTGCCCTCCTCCAGTCCTCGCACACCCCATCCTCCCATGATTTGTTAAAGAGGGTAGTCAGTGGTGTCACTAGTTCTACCCTTAGTTCTTTTAGAATTTTGGGATGAATCCCATCGGGCCCCACTGCTTTGTCCACCTTCAGTTTTAAGAGTTCTTTCAGAACCCTTTCTTCTGTAAATGGGTTGTATCAACTTCTGTATCCAGAGTGTTTCTACTGTTTGTTTAGGTACCTCCCCTCTTCCTTTGTAAATACTGGAGCAAAAATATTTGTTTAGTATCTCTGCCTTTTCACAGTCACCTCTGCCCACCCTCCTCCCTTTATTAAGCCTCACTATCCCTCCCTTGGTCTTCCTTCACCCTTGATGTACCTATAAAAGGTTTTATCCCCCTTCTTAACTGAGTTGGCTATCTTTTCCTCGGTTTGGGCCTTTGCTGTTCTGACTGCCTTCCCAGCTTCCTTTTGCTTTAACTGATACAGTTCTCTGTCCTGCTCCTTCTGTGATTCCTTGTACTTCCTGAATGCTTTCTTCTTCTCTTGAACCTTCACTGCCACTTCCTTTGAGAACCATAGTGGTTTCTTACCTCGTTTTGTTTTGTTTATTTGCTTTACACAAAGGCTTGATACCTCTGTGATGGCAGTTTTTATTATTACCCATTGTTCTTCCACCCCTCCTTCCTGCCCATTTGCTAGTGCATTCCTTAGGCACTCACCCATTTTGACAAAGTCAGCCCTCCTAAAATCCAGTACCTTTGTCTTTGTATGGCTTGACTCTATTGCTGTATTTATTGTGAACCATACTGTTCGATGGCCGCTAGTTCCCAGATGGCTACCCACTTCTACATCTGTGATCCTCTCTTCATCTCCATTTGAGAGCCATGCCCCACTATCCCCTCCCCAATGCCTGACTAGCGGCCTTAGCCTTGCTACAGAAGCTGGCATATAACCCCAACCTTGCCCTTATGTCCTGGGCCTATTTTGCCCTATGTACTGTGTATAACTTTATAACTGTGATATGCATTCTCTGTTTTTACAGCTGTTACTACTGTGCTAATTTACCTTGTCTGCTGCTTCTTGTCACAAAAATTGTTATTTGATGCTATAATATCCTAAGTATTCAATGTGCGCTGCTTGTATATTCATGCAATCATATACCATATGTTGCTTTTTATTTGCTTCTGTTAACTGTTCACTTGATAACCTGTGTGTTGTCATATCCATGTGTACCCTCCCCTCCAGGTCGCATCGGGAGATGAGCATCTTGTTGCTAAGTGTGCCTTTCCTGGTGAAACAATTGCAATAAATAAATAAATAGCTGAGAAATTTTCTTTTCAGGCTATATATATACAAGGTTAAGGCCCACTCCAGGTCTGAGCCTTACTATGAGTACAATGATCAAGCATACACCTTGGTTAAGGATGGCACTCTGGGGGGGTATGGAACATGAACACAAAAGGGCCAGAGTGGTCCCTCTGGATCTAACTGCAGTGCAAATGGTGGATCCAGAAATAAAAGAGGTATATCAATACCTCTCAAAGGAAATAGAATAGAAAATGTCTTTGAATAAACCATTCAAAAGACATTCTGACAACCTCCTCCTCTCTACAGACCAGAAGTTGGTCCTGTTCCACTCTGGTGATTAAAAACTGTGGGTGGTTCCCAAACTGCTCTGATCAGAATTCATCCACCAGGTCCATGACACCCTAAAGGAGGACATCAAGTGGCAGATAAGACCTTGCAGAGACTGAGCACCATGGGCTGGTAGCCCAGTATGACAAGTGATGTCCAACATTATGTGGAAAATTGCATTAACTGTGCTCAAAACATTCCTATTCCTGGAAAACAAAATGCCAAACTACTTCCACAGAGGCAATCAATCCCCTAGATTGCAATTCAAATTAATTTCATTGGGCCCTTGCCTAGCAATAGCAGACATAGCTAGTATGCACTTCTGATGACTGACCTTTTCTCAAAATGGGTAGAAGCCTTTCCATGCAGAGTGAACATGGCAAAAACACTGCCAAAATTCTGGTAGATCAAGTATTCACCATGTGATGTCTACCCATCAAGGTAGACTCTGATAAAGGTACAAGCTTCACAGGAAAACTAATGCAAGAATGTTTGAAGTTATTGAGAGTTTCCCAGAAGTTCCATATTGCTCACCACCCTCAGTCCTCTGGGCAGGTAGAAAGAGCTAACAGACAGATCAAACTAATGTGTAAATTTTCAAATGAGAATGCTAAAAGTTGGGCTACTCTGTTGCCCTTACTTCTAATGACAATCAGGGCTACCTTGGCAGCGGCAACCTGGTGCACACCCTTTGAGGTGATGACTTGCCTAAAAATGAGACTACCAGAATACCTGTGGATTGATCTGAATACCCCAACTGTATACAGAGGCCCAGATATTCAAAGGGTTGTGCCATGCGCACAGGGTCTGCGCCCAAGCGCAAGTCCAAAAGTGTGCCATTCTGCGATATTCAGCAGGAGGCAGTTGCACGACCGAAAACATGCTGAGCAACAGTGCAATGCAAATGACGTCATGCGCAACCAAAGGGGGTGGATCCATGCATAAAGAGAGCAATGCGATATCCAAAGACTTGCGCAATGCGCAACAGCGGAACAGCCGGAAGTTGTGCACCAGCGGAAATGAACCAAAATAAAAAGGCTCAAGGAACAGGCGCAAGAAGGCCACAGGGATGCCAAGTAGGGAAGAGAGAGAGAGAAAGACAGTCAGTGACAGGCCAGGGCAGGCAAGGGAAGCAGTGTGGGCCATAGGCTGCAGAGGCCAGCGGGGGGGTGCCCGGTGCAGTGGAAGTAGCAGTCAGGACAGTGGGGGTAACAGAGCAACATCAGCCAGGGGGGGGTCACAAGCCAGGGAGTTGGACAGTGGCAGCTTCCACATGGAAGCTGTAATGAGGGGGGTGAGAATGCAAGGTGCAGGGGGACGTGGCCGTGGATGGGCCCGTCGGCGCTACGCCCCCAACAGGCAGTACGGTGTCTGCATCAGCTTTGAGCTGTACACAGATGTAGAGATCGTGGGCTGGTACCACCTGAACAGGGCAATACTGAGGCGGCTCTGTGAGCTGTGCAGTGATGTGATGCAGGCACCCTCACGACGGAGTCATGCTCTGTCAGTGGAGACAAAGGTGACAGACTGCATGTGCTTGCTCGCCATGGGCACCTTCCAGAGGCCAGCAGGGGACACCACAGGCATCACACAGTCGGCCACGTCATGCATCCTCACCCAATTCCTCAGCGCACTGCTGCGACATGCTGCGGAGCACATCCATTTCCCCAGCACTGCAGCAGAGTGTACAGCAAACATGCAGGTGTTCCACAGGGTAGCATGTATGCCTGGCATGCTAGGGGCCATAGACTGCACCCATGTGGCCATTCGCACACCACCTGGCCCCGATGGGGCCGCATATAGGAATAGAAAGGGCTTCCCCAGTGTCAACTGCCAGGTGTGTGTGATGCCACTGGGCGATAATCAATGTCTGTGCCACACACCCTGGCAGAGCACATGATGCCTTTATATGGCATCAGTCCACACTGTGCCATTGATTCGAGAGTGGGGACTTCCCCACAGGCCATCTAGTGGGTGAGTACACACGTAGGAAATGCAAACTTGGGGCAAAGGTGGGAATGCCACAGGTGCCATGGTAGTGGCACACAGGGATATGGGCAATATGGACCTGAACATGAGACCAATCTCCACTATCTCCACACAGGTGACAGCGGATACCCACTCTGTCCCTGGCTGCTCACACTGTACTGGCGCCCCATGACCCCATCGCAGCAACGTTATAATGAGGCACATGCCGCCACACGCAACATCATTGAGCGGGTGTTTGGGATGCTCAAGGCAAGCTTCTGATGCCTAGACACTTCCGGCAGTGCCCTACAGTACAGCCCCTCAAAGGCTTGTGGGATATTCCTGGCCTGTTGTGTCCTGCACAACATGGCCAATGACTGTGGGATAGCCATACAGGTTGAAGAGGGGGACAGCGATGGGACGCCAGTGGCGCCGGTGTTGATGGTGATGAGCAGCCCCCTGACGGGCGGGACCCCGACTGATCCGGCAGGCCCAGCTGCACTGGGACACCATCACGGAGGAGCATTATGCACAACACAGGTAAGTCAAGGGCCATGTGCAACACTGTCCTGGCGCAACCCACAGGCACACAGAGTAACACACCAGGGTGCATGGACGGCAAGGGGTGGAAGGGACCAGCACACAAACACACCATCAGGGAGGGCAACAGTCATATGGACACACACACACACACAACACACCAGGCACAAAGTGTACATGGGCAGGTGCACAGCAGAGCAGGAACAGACATGGCAACACACAGATCCACAGACCACACCCACCACCTGTACTGTCCAAGCACGTGTGTCAGATGCTGGGCACCCTTGCACCTTGGTATACAGTACAATGCAGGCATCATCATGCACATGCACCTGTGGACAGCAGTCGGGATGGTGTGCAGGTGGTCCGTATGTCAGCATGATGGGCAGGGCACCCACCAGTGCACTGCCCACCAGGACGCACAGTGCACACAGGGCAGCACCAGACAGGGCCCACACTGGGAGACAGGTCAGTCATGTTGCACCATTCCACAGCCACCGTGGATGCGTGGGCAGCCCCGCCGTGACCCAACAGTACTGGCAGGCTGAGCAGGGGCCACATGGGGTGGCACCGATGGACCACCAGGGGTCCCACCGTGCAATCGCGACCTTGTCCGCAGTGGGGTCTGTAGGATGCCAAACATACCTGCACCAGGGGTGCTTGGGATGCCCACAGCAGAACCCGGCTTCGACAGGCCTGGTGTCGCACGACGCCGGGAATGGGGAGTGGACAGCGTACTGTGTGGAGTGCACGGTACAGGAGCACCTGCATGTGTGCCCAATGCAGCCACGACAGCGACCAATGCCTGGGTCTGCCTGCCAATGGTGGCGGTCACATCCATCCGCATATGGACCATCTCTGCATGGTTCAGAGCACAGTCCCTGCTGTGCCACTCCACAGCCGCACACAGTGCCTCCACAGACATTGCAACCCGCCTTTGCTGCTGTACTGATTCCCGCAGCAGGTGGGTGTGCTCTTCAAATGGGTACTCTGCCACAACGGCATCCTGTCCCCCAGGGTGTGGAAGGTCCTGATGCTCAACACCCCTTGAGGTGGGCGCTGTTCGCCAGGACCAGGAATGGGCGTATCAGAGGGCGGTGGGCATGTGCCACCGCTGGACACTGTACCCCAAGACCTGGTGGGTGACTGCTGCTGCTGCCCCTCCAACCGCTGTGCCCCAGGGACCACTCATTCCACTGCTATGGCCGCAACAGTGCCAGACACCTGCACAGCCACCGGTGCTGACAGGCACAACCTGGGACTGTGCCGACATGCTGGCACACAAGTTGGAACCAGCAAGGCCCAGGGGCATGTGCTGGCCTGCTGTGTGTCTGTCATGGGACACACACATGTCACTGCCCATTGCAGTCCTTGCATCATCAATGGTGCAGGTAAGTGCTACAGCTACAGTCACAGCATGCTGGCATGCTTGCATGCCAGACTGCTGAGACACAGGCTGTGCACCCCCCACACCCAACTCACCGACACCAGAGTTGGCAGCCCAGCATGCATGCTGGTGCAGTGCATGCTGGCTGGTGACAGAGGTGGATGGACTCTCCTCCATGTCCAGCAGGTCATCCTCACTGCCTGGACCCACCACCACTGTCCCCTGAAGACAAACAGGATCTGTAACAAAAAGAGAGGACATGTGAGTGCATGTGAACAACCTTCCCCCACCCCAACACCACCACCATGTCATACCGTGCAGTGATGGGCTTCCACCTGTCTGGAATCCACCTCCTGGTACGCCCTCAAGAGCACTGCGCTGCATTGATGCAGCCAGTCGGTCCTCAGCCAGGGTCAGCTCCACCACCGCTGGCTGGCCCCCTCCAGTGCCAGCACATGCCGCCCTGAGGGCTGCCACCTTCTCCTTCACCCTCCTGCGGTCTGTCCCAATCTTCTTTTGCATTCCTGCACGGGCTGGTGGCTCCGTGCAGGTTCCTACCCGGGCTACCCTCTCCCATGCAGCCGCACGGGCCTGAGGGCTGCCCCGCCGTCCACTTAGTAGTGACTCCTCCTCCAGGTAGGCCTGGAAGAGGGCCTCTGTCTCTGCCGTGGTGAAGTTGGGCCTCCTCCTCCTTCACCCACCATCCTCACCCTCACTTTGGCTCTGCTCGGTCATGGCGATCTGTATTGGTGGAAGTGGACACCTGTCACTGTGCAGTCTACAGCGTTATCCCATGCCCATTGTCCAGAACATCCCACAGCATGCAACCCACCTCTCACCTGCAGTAACCGAATCTGGCCAGCGCAACCCAATGTCGCACATTTATAGCGCAATGCATGCAAATTAGGAGTTGAGCAACTGTAATGAGATGCAAATCGTGCCACTGTGCCTTTGAATGGCTGATCGATGATTTGCATGTGTCGCTGAATATCGCCCATTGCACTTTTGCATACGGTTGAGCCGGTTGAGCCAATGGCGCAGATCTGCGACTGTGTGGTACACTGCATTGCGCATGCCCAGGTAGCTTACGAGCGCCTGCCGCCTGATGACGTGCTGCTGCGCGATCGGGCAATTCAGGCCATGGCCACCATTGTGCCAGTGGGCGCTACAGCACTGGGCACTATATGGCGCTGTGGCACTACCGCGCAATAGTCCACTGTGGCACTGGCACGCAGGTGGTCGGTCGCGCAGGATGCGTAGACGTCAGATGGCGCTGTGCGTGGCCTTGCATCATAGACCCCTGACCTGGTGTCTGACCTTGGCCCCCTGGCACTGTTCGGCTGCCATGTGTACGGCCTTATTGCGCTGTCTGGTGACAGCGCTATGTGAACCAATGGCACTGTATGAACAGCGCGATTGAAACCTATGGTGGTCTATTGTGCAACATTTCCACATGGGGTTGCCGCGCTGTGGGGCACCATATTGCCTGCTGTAACACTCCAACCATGGCACGCAGGAGATCACCCCAATGGAGCCCAGTGGAGGTGGCCAACCTGGTGGCCCTGGTAGAGCCCCACTATGGGGCACTGTATGGGGAGGAGCCCCTCACCATGGCTCGAACCCAGGTCTGGCTGCAGGTGGCCAATGACCTGGTGGGAGTCACAGGGCGGCACCGGTCTGCCGAGCAGTGCTGGCACAGGTACAGTGACCTCCGCAGGAGGGAGCTGGATTTGCTACACAGACTATGGTCACGTGCCAAGAGAGGCATTGTGCCTAGGCCAGGTGGGTGTACCATCTAGGCACCTGTATTCTCCGTAGGGGTGTGAGTGTGTTTTGGTGACTGTGCATGGGTGATGGCTCTGCCATGGTTGGCTGTGTCAGTGTGTGCAGGTGTGAGATGCATGGGTCTGGCTGTGTGGGCAGGCACACTCACTGGGGCAGGGGGCAGTCTGCTTTGGAGTCACACTGATGTTTTTCTCAACATTTGTCTCCCACAGGCCGGGCAGAGAGGATGCAGGCAAGGGGTGAGGAGGGCCGTGGCAGGGCCCCGGTGGCAGACGGTGGTGCTGCGAGGGGTGGGCAACAGCAGCAGCAGCCACAGCTGCTTGCGGAGTGTGAGTATCATTACATCATGGATGCTATTGCATGCTGGAGGGGGTGGGCATGACCACCAGCCATGGACAACACAACCATGCACGACACAGGTGACATTCATCACTGTCCAGTGTCACTGCACATCTGTGTGTGCATCACTGGTGGTCCATGCATGCACTGGGCACATGGCTGTGGAACTGGCATCCTACCACATTGCCACATCATTTGACAGCCTTGTTTGTGCTGTGATGGACATGGGCAGTGTGTGTGTGCAGTGGTGCACATAGCTGGTGCCGCCTGGTTGGGCTTGTCATATGCATGGTCACTGTGGGTGGGTGCATACCATCACAGGTGCGGGACATTGGGCTATATGCCTTGCAGGTTGGGTGGTGTTCAGAGTTGTGGTCAGTCATAGCCATTGACTGTGTTCCCTTTTCTTAGGCCTCATCGTGCTCCGCAGGATTGAGCGGGCACTGCACTAGCTGACCCGGGTGTCCCTGGAGAACCGGAACATCCTCCAAGATATCCAGCACCATGGGCTACGGAGGAGGCACAGCCAAGCGAGACGGCACCAGGCAGCGGAGGACCAGCCTGCTAGGCCTTAGGCCGGCTTCCCCTTCCCACTTCACCCATCCCTCCCACCCTGCCTTCCCTCTCCAAGTTGTTCATCCCTACCCCTTTCCCACCCCTACCTTGTACCCCTACCCCCCTCTTGTAAATAGTTTTGTTGTTGTTCTTGTTGTACTTTCCATTTTTTAATATATATATATATTTTGATATGAATACTGTGGTGGTCTCTGATTTGCAGCTGGCTATGGTTGCTCAGTTGCAGTGGTGTGCATGCCATCTGGGGTGGTATGGTCCTGGGTATATGTGTGTGTGTGTGTGCGTGTGTGTGCATGGGGAGGTGTCTCCAGTGTGGCAGTGACTTTCTGTTGGTCTTGCCATCTGCTGCCGCCCACTGCTGGGTGCACAGGGTGGGTCTGGCTTGTATGGTTCTCCGCTACACGAGGTTGACGTGTGCCGGGGGGGATGCATGGTGTTTCCTGCAGTGCCAGTCACTGCACATGGGTGGTGTCTTGGGGTCACGGTGCAGGGTGTGCTGTGCATACGGGGGGCTGATGTGCACTGTGGTTGTCAACCCCCTGTGTGTGGCAGTCTCAGCCTGCCAGTGGTTGTGCTGGGGCATCATGGCCCTGCTGTGCTTTGTTGGCTTGTCCCCATGGTCCAGTGGATCATCTGTCCCACCCCCAGTGATGCTGTGCTTGGGGTGTGCAGGTGTCTTGTTGGTTCTGCAGTGTGTTCCTGTGCCCATGTGTGGCATGGCTGGCGGTGGGCCCCAGCCTGCCTCCCTGGTTGTGCAGTTCCATTGCTCTGCTGGGGGTGGGGGGGGCTCTGCTTGCGTTATGGCACCTCTGGACTGCTCAGCTGGGCTAGCCTTGTTGCACTATGGTGCAACCTTTCTGCTCAGCTTCCCCTTCCTGGTTGCGCTATGGCGCAGTTTGTGCGATATTCAGACGTTGGTTGCTTGCACAATTTGTTTTGCTCCATGTTTGAATATCGCATCTGTCGCGCATATGTGCAATTGACTTGTGCTTGCTCGTGCTGTTGCGCACATTTTGGGCGCAGTTTGAATATCTGGGCCAGAGTGTTGGTGGACACTTATGTCTCACAACTGAAGGATGACCTTGTCCAAACACACCTTTTTGTGGTCAAGAATTTGGGCCAGACGAAACAGCAGTCCATAATGTACTTTGACAAAAATGTTAAAAATGTCAATTGGCAGGTGGGAGACCAAGTCATGGTACTCAAATTATCCACAGCAGCTCACCCATTTACCAACAAATGGGGGAGGGCCCTATGACATCGTCATCATCAAATTGAACCCTGCTGTCTGCCAAGTGTGGGTAACAGACTGCAAGAAACCCATAGACAATAGGTATCATACCAATCAAATGAAACTGTACAAAGATGATAAATGCACCTTCCCCCAGATGGGGGGTGGAGACCTGTCCTCTAACCTGTTATTTCTTTGTTTTTCAGAAATGAAATTTATCTCAATAATCCCTTTCCTTATCCTGGGCACTGGAAGGCACTATCACAGCTAGATCTAGAGGAAACCTTGAGGAATCTCCAGATAGCCCTCTGACCTCTAGACTATGTATACAGGGGTCCATGCCTATTTCCACCACTACCTCCATACCCAAACATGACCATTCTACTCCCATTGATCCATGTAAGTGTTCAAGAGGGAAGAGATGCATATTTTAATGCCATGGTGGTTTCTCCAAGCAAAATATTTTCCAAATTTAATGGATGACTGGTAATCCTACTGGACAAGAAACTCCTATAGCCCACCTTGCCAAAGGAACTTTTCAAAGCTGGCCCAACACCTGTATTTGCCCTAATGGAACTTTGTGCACACATCAAATTAATCAATGCCAAACAGGTCTCTACAACCTCACAGCAATGATGAGTCTATGCTTTTGTTACCAGTTTCCCAATACCACCATGCAACAAAACTGTGTCAACCAATCCATTGCAACAGCTGCTCTTTTCCTTGCAGTCATCCCACAGTCCACAGATGAACCTCTGTAATGTACAGTTATGGAGCCAGGTCCACCCAGAGGACAGGCCGCAACCTCTGCCCCGGGACACTTATTAACAATGTTCAATTTATACATGTTCATGTTATTTGAACCTTACGCACTGGAACATGACTGAGTTTGGCCATTGTTCCACCACCAATGTCTTTAAGTTTCACACTGTGATGCCACTAGATTTAATGGCAGCCTATCAGGCATGTGTACAAGATCCTGTAGCTGGGAGCTATACTATAGAGTACAAAGTAATGCTCCACCCCAAACACCCTAAGAGGAGTTTGGGGATTTCAAATGTTGCAGACATAGCGGGTACCGTGGCACTAGGTTTGAACAGAACCAACAAGAACAGAGCTGTCAATAACAATGCAATTTATAGAGCTCTGTCAAGAACAGCACCAAGTACAAACACCGAAAAACAAAACAGTGCCAATGGTAGCTGTTGGAAACCACACTGATGACTGCTACCATTGAAAAATAACATGCTGTACACTTTATTTTTGTCAGGGGGCTCTACCCCCTCCTGCACCCCCTTAATTTTTAAAACTAACTCTGAAGGGGGTGGATCATGGGGAAAATCAGAACTTTGGGGAGGGAGCCACATCTTGTCTGCAGCACGCCAAAAATAAAACAGTATGCTTGGGGTGGGGAGTGGATCAAAAAAGAATATGTTGGGAGGCCAGGAACAGAACCCTGGTTTCTCTTTCTGTGCTAGCTGATCTGCATCTGATTTAGCCCTCTCTGACACAGGAGCAGCTTAGCCAGCCTCTGCAATTTTTTTCTTTCTTAAAGGGAAAGGTCTACGACAAAATGGATCCCCCTTTGCAGAGATGAAGGGCCTGATTAGCACTATTGCAAAAAAAGTTAACTTTTTACCTCCTTGGTGTTTTTATTTTTTAGTAGTTTATCTGTTTGGTCCTGCCTCTCTCTCCACCAGCATTTCATTAAGCAACTCTATAAGCGGTGCATCCACAACCACTTGTGGCCATCCTGAAAATGATGTATCATGCAGGGAGAAGCCGTGGGTCTGTCTGTTAGCTTTCTGTAATGTTGGAGCTTCCAAAAGCTCCAGTTTGGAAGGTACCTGTCTCCATGCTATCCCAAGACTAGGTATAAGCTGGAAGCCTGCTGGCAGTCTGTTCCTGGTCTTGGGATAGCACAGAGAGATGTACCTTCCAAACTGAAGCTTTTAGAAGCTCCAACAATACAGTAAACTAATGGATACACCTGCAGCTGCTCCCTGCATGATATGTTATATTTGGGATAGCTTTAGGTGGTTGTGGGTGTGCTGCACATAGAGTTGCTTCATGAAAAGCCAGCGGAGACAGAGGCAGGATCAGCCAGATAAATTATTAAAAAATAAGAACACCAAGGAGGTAAAATATTTACTTTTTTGAAATAGTGCTAATCGGGCACTTCCTCACAGCAAAGGAGGGGGCCATTTTGTCATGGACCTTTCCCTTTAACTGTTCCCACCAATGCCTGGATAGCTACAGGGGTAGCGGTAGTTGACATTCACTATTCTACCCCTGTCACTATTCAGGCAGTACATGGTTCCTGCCGTGTGATTCAGATGGTGCTGTTCAGGGATCGCTATTCTAACCTGATATCAGCACTGTTAGGAGTATGTTTGGAACTGGAATGTCAATTTGGAGCAGAGCTGATTTTGCTAAAATTGGTAAACATGCTAAATTATTTAACAGTAAGTTAGTGCAAAATGTTATACAGCCCATGCTACACTGAATAGATGGTATATCTCAGAAGGAAAGATTCACAGTGTGTAACATGTATGATATAGCACGTTTATTCAATGAGTCCCAAAACAAAATCAATGCATTGATCATTTACAGTAACAAAGAGGCTGAAGAGCAACACATAGGCAGGGAAATCCTTTGTTCATATGCCATAAACACTATCACAAATCTCTTCCAGGATCTGGAGTCAGAAAGGATTCCAGACTTAATCCATGATAGGCATATAGCTAAATGGTATTGCCCCTATTGTAAAACTCTGTCATGCACTATCAAGTGCATGGCCAGGACTGTGTCCTTTTCTTTGGCTACTGATCAGAACTTGGGCTATGTCACACCACACCTGAATCAAGGATCTTTCTACACATCAGGTGAATGTGCCATGAGGGACACCCTGTACATTACATTCACCGTGTCCCTCCCGATCTTCAACAAGAGCTCTTCAGTTTTCAACAAGCTGGTGAAAGTCCACTCTGTGGGTCACCTAGAGGGCAGCATCTACCAAGAATGAACCAATTTGCCTCCTCTGTTGGTGTTTCATCCTTGCCTGGATATGTGGGTAGCCCCACATACTAACTGTTGTGCCATAAAGGGCTATCACTATATGTGCAGAAGTGACCTTTTTAATATAGCCATGCTGGTGTGTGGTTATTCTGCAAACTTTATGGACTGGTCATATACATTTGATAATGACCTATTTGACAATGTTTCTGCTTCTGTTACTGTCACATCACCTCCTTTGATACTGAATGCAACAAAAATTCAACCACAGACTGTACAACATCTCACCAGCCAGATGACGAATGCTTCCATTACCTGACCAGTACAACTCCCAAAGTGGTGCCTTCCTCAAGTTCATCTGACTTTCCACAGTGACAGACAATACTGCATCATAACCATCAATGAGACACTCCACTATGGATCTCTCATGTGTGGCGTAACCATGCTCAACTTCTGTTTTGTACCTCATAAGCAGACTATCATGGGACATATGAGTATCACACCTGTTCCCACCCTGGAACTTGATTACATTGATAGTGGTCCTGACTATCTTAATGCTTTTGAACAGTATTTAGCAGTGTTTAATGTGCATATTGACCCTCTCACCCTGAATCTTCCGTCCTTGTTAGATGGAAAGGATACCCACCTTATTCATATTAGTAACAACATTACTAAAGCAGGCACTTCTCTGAATGATCTACTTCATGATGGTGATTTAAGTACTGTATTGTCCAGCACTTGGTTGAAACGGACATTTATAGGTTTTGTTTGTATTCAAGTTTTCTTGATTGTTTTTCTAATTATCACCTTATGCTGTCTATGTCACATGCTCAAACAACATCATGCTCAGTTACAATTTCTCTGTTCTACTCACACAGCTAGACTGTAACCAGCCACACTTTCCCTAGTGATGTTGTCTCTTCATCAGGCAACGGGGGGGGGGATAAGTAGACCTGCATGACCTACAGTCCCTAATGTGGGCTATCATGTTCCATGAAGCAGCATAAGGCATATTGGTATTTACTTATGCTTGCTATGATGTGCTTACAAACTATTATCCAGTATAGTTATTTTTGTGGTGTTAGCGCACCACCTACAGCTATTAGCCATAATGCTATGATCAGCGTATTTTATGAATCATTGTAATGTAATCCAAAAGCAACCTTAGTCAGCATAATGCTTATCACTGTGTACATGCAAAATCTAACAGCCTTGGGTGTGAGCTGCCCACCAGTATCTACCAATAGAATGGCTTTGTTTAGTTCTTCTGCTATGCAGATGAGCCCATTACCAGGTAACAGACCTTCTTATCTCTGACTATAATGGTCCATGTAAATCTGTTTCTCACTGAGTTTCTCTATGATGACATCATGATGTTCAGAGGTTTCAAGCTCCAAGCAGATATCGCTGTTCTTTTTACAGTACATGTATTTGGGGAATAAACCTTTATTCTGTGACACCTGGCTTCTGTGTCATGTTTTAGCATCAGGTTTAGAATTCTGTCAAACCCAACAGGATGGTGAGTGAGATCAAATATGCAGGAGAACTGCCAGACAGCAGAGGTGCAGGCAGATGTCATAGCATGTTAAAATGATGAAGTCCCACTCTGATAGTGAGGAAATGGTCCTCACTGTGTGCTGCACACCAGCAGGGTAAAATGATGATGATCCACTGGTGGACCTCCTCAGGGAGACACAGGAGGGATCCTAACTGGATAACCTCACCCTCTTGGAGTAGCTGACAACAGACCAGAAAGAGGAGATGGGAGAATGCTGCAAGCATTTGGGAAAATGTTAGTGGGTTAACTGTGATACACCATAATGGCTGAACACGATGTGGAGACTGGGACTCAATTGCCTGTAAGGCAGCCCCTCTACAGGGTAACAGAGGGATTAAGCAGACCATGCAAGAGGAGCTCATAGAAATGCTGTTTCTCAGAGTATTGTAGGAGTCCAGTAGCCCCTGTGCTTTGCCTGTGTTTCTGATCCCCAAGAAGGACAGTACCACAAGGTTCTGCAGTAACTACCAGAGGCTAAACAGTTGCATGGTGCCAGACACCTACCCTATGTTCAGAACAAATAAAACCTTAGAATTGCTGGGAGCCTAGTTCCTGACCATGATAGACTTGACAAATGCTACTGGCATGCACCTCTAACCCCTGCAACAAAGGAGAAATCAGCCTTTGTTACCCCATTTAGCTTATTCAAGTTCTGAGTAATTCATTTGGAATGAAGAATGCATCCACAACTTTCAAGCAGCTTGTGTGACACATTCTGTGTGGTGTAGGTGGATATGCATTGGCATACATGGATAATATAGCCATTTACAGCTAGGCATCGGAGGATCACATCAGACTTGTGAGGGAGGTGTTCTGCTGACTGACAGATGCAGGGTTGACAGTTAAGGTGGAAAAAATCCATATAAGCATGGTAGAAGTGTCCTACCTTGGGCACTAAGTGGACAATGGATGCATCCTTCCTAAGTCAGTGAAGGTTGATGCCATCCAGGCCTGGGACATCCATATCATGAAGAGACAGGAAAGAGCATTTCTGGGGACACCCAGGTGCTACAGGAGGTTTGTTCCTCACTACAGGCATGTTGCCAAGCCACTGGTAGACAACAAAAATGAAATTGCTGGAGAAAGTTCTCTGAACTGAGAGCTGTGAATCCACTTTCCAGAAGTTGAAGGAGGCATTATGTAGGTCACCCAGGCTTGCTAGCCCAGTTATGACTTCAAGTTCATTGTGCATGTGGACACCTCAGACCATGGGCTGAGTGGTGTTGTGAGCCAGGTTACACCAATAGGGGAGAAGCACATCATAGTGTGTCTGAGCCAGAGGTTTCTTCCCAGGGAAGAAGCATATGCCACAATTGACAGAGAGTTTCTAGGGATAGTGTGGGCACTTCAGATGCTGCTGCCATATTTGTACAGGCCAGAGTTCACTTTAGTCACAGATTATAATCCCCTGTAATGGATCCATAAGACTAGGAGCAAAATACAAGATTATTGAGCTGGAGTTTGGTACTGCAGGTACATAACATGACCATCCAGCACCACAGTGGTTTGCAAAATGGCAGTGCAGATGGGTTATTTAGGCAGGGCTAAGTGCATGGCATGGTACTTTAGGTAATACCTGGTTCCTGTATAAATGGCAGTGTCACTTGGGGGTCACCTAAAAGAGACATGCCTTCATTTTCCAAGGGAGGGGGGAGTTGTGATAGGAATGTGACCAAATTAATTTAATCTAATTTGTTAGTGTAATGATTATTATTACTTTATTGTCTGTACTTATTCTCATTTAAATTCTTTCTGCTTGGAATGGATACAAAATGGATTCCAGGTCACTTGTCCCAGCAGCAGCAGACCCTGAAAAAGTTTAAGGGAAAATAATGGCCAGAGGTGGGAGTGCTATTTTTGCCACAGAGACAGTCAAGCAAGGAGGATGTTAGCATGGTATTAAAGCTGTGAGTAAGGATGTGCTAGGTGAGAACAAGGCAGTTTGGCCTGCTGATGAAATCACACACACACACACACACACACACACACACACACACACAACACACACCCCTACCTAAGTGGGTGGTGAATACTGGAGAGACTTACTCCAGGGAGATGTCCCACCCTACAGTCCTGAGCACATAAATTGCAGAATTGGACCCCAACTCACTCTCTCTCTGACTTTCAGCATCCCTTGAAGAGCATCTGGGTTTAACAATCTTGGTGAGTGTAGAGCCCTGCTCTCTAACTAGGTTATCTGTGTGTGATGGAAGGGCAGTCTAAGTGAGTGTTATTTCAAATTAACTTTCAGGTAAATATCAATTCTAGTGAGACTAGATTTTGAGATTATTCAAACAGTCATCTATCTGTATAACTGCATTGTTTTTCCTTTCCTGTAAATGTGTAAATATGTTTGTATGCTGTACATAGCATGTGTATTTGGTAATATTTGCAGTAGTTAGTAGTAAAAAAATCTGTTTTTGTAGAACCAGTGACTGTGCCTCATTATTGCAAAGGTAACTGTAATACTTCTGCTGGCAAGGTGAGAACTCTCTGTTTAAAATCTGCCATCTGAAGTGCACTGTACCATACATTATACTTTATTGTGTTTGACCTTCAAAGTTTCTGAGCAGGATGTAGGTATTTTCCTGATATAATCAGGTGGTGGAAGCTCAAGAAGGGTATCACTCCAAATCAGCCATGTAAGCTAGTATGGCCTAAGGGCAGTTTGTCACCCAAGTGTCTGGGGATTGTTTTGCATTTGTATTTTTTGCACACTTTAGAAAGGATTTACTGATAGATGCTTAAATAAGTGCTTAAGCAGTAAATATACATGACTTCCCCTGTTACCATGACAACTAAAAACACTATAAAAAGGAGAAAATTGAGGGTCAACTCTGAAGAAGGCAGAGTTTACTGCAAAAACATTAGCTTTGACATCATGCATGCGTGCATGTGTGCATATGTGTGTGCACACAGACATCATCCTTACTGGGCAATCAAGGTGAGGATACACTGTAACGGTTAAGAGGGATGAAATAATCTAGAACATATAGCATACTTGATGAAGATTTTGGATTAGGTAATAGAGCCAAATTTGATGCTGATTTACAGACATATAAAATATGAATTGTTATGCTCACATTGAGCAGAAATTGGTGAGAAGTAAAGAAAACTAGGTAAAATGAACCAGTCTCTATTTTTTTTCCTTTTAGAAAGATTGCAGATAAACTTTTCATATGTGTTAAAGTAGCTTTTGAGGTTATGTGGTAATACACTGTTGACATCCCTGCTATCCTGCACATAGTCATAATTCCAGTAGCCAAAACGGAGCTAATGTGAGCAGGGCCAAATGTATTTTTGTTGGGACAATATAATGAACTAGCATGCAGTTGACACTGCTCCCTGACTTTATAGGACAACATGTGTACAAAAACAGCTGAGAATACTGATGAAATCCTGTTTTGAGCAATATTGAAAGAAGTGCTCCTTTTATGATTTCAAATGTGAAAAACTTGCTAAAGCAGACTCAAAATAGAGAAAGGTATCATACAACTTAGAAGATAAGGGGCAATCTAAAATAGTATAAAAAATTATAGGTCAGACTTTTATCGCTAGAATGGACTGATGCTTTAAAATATTTATTAATGATATGGCATAGAGGGCGGCAGTGGGATACTGTAGTTTGATGATGGCACTAAATTGGCAAGAAGAGAGAAGAAGGCAGAGTGTTTAGATACACTACAACGGGGTCTACACAAGGGGCTTAGATTTAATGTGGTTGAGGAATCTGGGTTACACGTACACTCTGTGTACTGCAACAGTAGGAAGCACAACCAAAGATTGAGATCAAGGGGTAATTGTGATGATAAGGAGAAGGCAGGAAAGCAATTGTTCTGAAGTCAAGAGTGCAAACACAATGATGGGTTGCATCAGGAGTAGTGGTGTGCAAACTTGGATAACTTTGCTTCAGAAAGTAATTTGCTAATTCACCTCAGTTCACAAATTTAGTTCACCTTGCAAAGTTCCAATTTGCAGTATAGTAATAACTTCACAAATTGTGAATTTGGTAACTTTGCTGGTGAAGTGGGTCCACAGGTAAAGTTTGCTTAAGCAATAAGGCATGACATGGTGTGTGTGCTATTGTGTAATAATGTCACACTTTGGGCAGTTGAAGCATGGGGCCACAGGTTGAGTGCATTCAACATCTGAGGCATGCTGTTATTATACAATAACACACATCCCTGGAGTGCCATATTGCTATTTTACGACAGCTCATTTGTAGTAATAAAAAAAGATTAAAAATAGATTTTTTTCTGAATTTTTGAATGGGTAGATATACTCATAGAAAATGTTGTGATGCTGTAATGGTTATGTCCAGCAAGTGGTGCTGTTTTATTGTGTGGATTGCTATCATCTTGGTCCTCCATGTCCTGTTCCTCACCCAGCTGCATGTGCCACTTTTGGAATTCTGTATGAAGGGGTTTGTTTATTTATTCAGTCCCACTGCCTGCCCTGTAACTTGGCATTTGGGATTTGTTGTATTTATTTTTTCTTGTTTTTTTTTGGCAGTTTGAACTTGCAGCTGGGACCACAGCCAGTTTGAGGAGTAGGGATTGCTACTTCAGTTTCAGAAACAATCATAAGTATGGCTCAGAAAAATATTTCTGAACTTTGCGGTTTTGTGAGTCTGGCTTTGCTGATTTTAATGTGCTTAGTTGCCTTGCCACAAGCAGCGCTGGTGTTACTTGTACTAGTCAAGTGGTGTGTGTATCGAGTACGGTTGTTTTGCAAATGCTCATGCTACTATGAATGTGGTGGCAAGTCGGGAGGTACTGAAATGCCGTTTTGAGTAACAGTTTTGTTTTAATATTTTTGAAATTTGGAGAATCAAGTGGGGGGGGCAGAAGGATTATTGTGGATGTATGTGGACTGCTGACTAATGAGAGGAAAAAAGTGAACATACTAACTGTCTGCAATGAAATGCATTAGAAGTGATTTAAAATAGAATGGAGGTGCTGGAGCTGAAGCCACTGTGATGTGCTATGAATTTTTACTGTGTTATCTGGTCATCTGTGTGCCTGGACTTCATACAGTGATGTTATCATGTAATAACATCACTGTTCCAGGCACACACTGACCAATCAGGTTTCAAGTAATTTTCTTGCCATTGTACAATATGTATTATGAGACTGGTGGTCACATGGTACTGAAATGAGCTGTGTGGCATTAGCAGGCTGTGCTAAGTGCAAACTTATGAAGATAGCATTGCAGAGAAGTCTGTCCATGTTTGTCTGAACAAAAAAAACTTTTACCATTAATCTGAAAGTGGAGTATTCTGAAACCAAATCACTCAGTAAAAGATATAGAGGGCCATGTGCAGCTAGAATAATGTTCTATGTTTTTAGTTGTGTTGCTTTATTTAGTTTAAAGTAGTTGTTCTGGATAATATGGGGGCATGGCTTAGCCGTTGGAGTAATGGCTTCTTAATTTCTTCAGCTCTCCCCAACTCAAGCAACATCCGTGCTCTGGCACCATGATCCTTGGACATCAAGACCCCCCAAGTACTTTTAAATGTCGTGGTAACTCCCTCCTGACTGAACAGTGTTTGTATTCAGCAGAATCCAACATGATTTGCCTCTCAACACTGCCGGTATCTGCGAGCCGCATTGGAGCATTAAGCTGCATAGGTCCTAGCTTGTTCACACTCAGTGGCTGGTCCATCGCAGTCTGCACCACACCCTGCCTATCTCTGACTAAGTCAGGAAGCCTGTGTCCATATTTTGGGTCATTGCTGTAGCCTTTGTAAACTCAGGCTACGTCTTCTCAGGGCTCACCTTTGCAGCCTCGGGGTGGTCGATCACCGGCTCTGCCAGCTTCTGTGGGGGACTCACTCCAGTATATTATGCAGATGCTAGAAGCCCTCCTGGTCCATGTAGATGATATCAAGTTTGTCCCTAACAAGCACTGTGGCTGATGTCTGACAATTGCAAGATAGGATGAGTGTATCGGAGCAGCACCTGGACACCTGTGAGCAGCAACAAATGAAACTTCTACCCTGCATTCAGATATACAAGGAGCGGCTGCTGGTTTTATGGTACAGAGCAGAGGACCAGGAAAACAGGGCCAGGTGCAATAATCTGTGCATTGTTGAAATTCCAGAAGGGGCAGAAGGACAGTTTATGGAACATTTTTTAAATGATAACCTGCCTGTGATGTTGGTGGATTGATGGAGAGGCCCTATGGATGTGGAAGGAGCCCATCGGATAGCAGGGTGATGTGACAAGAATTCGCAAGCCCCCAGGCCCATCATGGCTTATTTTCTATGCTACTCCATGAAAAAATATATCCTGAGGGTGGCCAGGGACTTGGGGCAAGTTTTCTGGAAAGGATCAACTGTCTCCTTCTATCGGGACTTTGCCCAAGAGACTGCAGCTAGGAGATCCCTTGACCCCCTAAAGAAATTCCTGTATTAGCACAATTTTCAATTTAGGTTCTGTGGACTTACCAACCTGCTTGTTTCGAAGGATGAAAGAGAACTGGTGGCTGAACATCCTGTGGACATTGAATGGTGGCTGGGCAAATTCTGGCCTACCGTACCTATTCTGACTACAGCCCCCAGAAGCCTTTGGGAGTCCAATAAAGCTACAACTAGTAGGGGGAAGTGGCAGTCAGGTGGGTGGTTCCTGGAGGATGCTTTAGCAGATGGAAGTGCCACAGCTTATCCTGGTCCCCTGTCTCCTCTGGCTTCCCAGCTCGGGTACCTCCTTCAGTTGTGCCTGACCCCCCAGTCCTCTCCCTCTGGTGGTCCCTCTCTGCCACCCTACTCTACTCCACGGCAGAGGAAGAGGAAGAGTAGCGATTCTCAGCTGCCCCATGAGTCTCAACTGAATGCTCCTCCAGTGAAGATTTCCAGGGAAGACCAA
This sequence comes from Neoceratodus forsteri, assembly GCA_016271365.2. Lineage (NCBI taxonomy): Eukaryota > Metazoa > Chordata > Ceratodontiformes > Ceratodontidae > Neoceratodus > Neoceratodus forsteri. The sequence continues at coordinate 289,347,329 of CM057454.1, forward strand.
GCTCCAAATTCACTCCCTGTTCCTTCAGAGTGGCAGGACCTGGCGGTCATGGAAATGGAGATGGCTGTGGACTGGGCCGACTATCCTGACTCCTCACTACTTGAAGTGGTGGATGCCTCAACCCCTGTGCAGCCATATTTAATTTCCTATGCAGCTGCTGTCTCTCCCAGAACTCTGAACTTTCCTAGTACTCAACCAGGCCCCACTGAGCAGGCTGAAGGCCCCATTGGTTAAAGTGTAAACTTATTTACTATCTGTTTGTAGTTACCCTGCCTAGTACTTATGTCTGTTGGTTAATTCCCTCTCCAGATTTCCTGTGTACTGGGGCCTAGACCCTATCACTGCAGGAGCGAGGATCCATTTTGGGGGTTGGTGTTATCTGTGTGGGGATCTGTGTACCCCCCCAATGCTATACCCAGCTGTAGGGTGGGGCAATCTGCCCACACCTGGTTGCCAGGCTGTACCCCTCTGTAACTGCACATTTCCATTTGGCCCTCTGGGAAGATGGGGTTGCAGTATGGGCAGTGGATGCGACTCCAGGCCATGTTGGATACTAAGCTTTTTCTTAGGGGAAGTTGGTAACCTTGGTCCCCACCCCTTTAGTGACTAGCTAGTGCCTATAGCATAATCGGCAGGAGGCAGTTTCTGCTATCTTCCCCCTCCTAGCTAGTCCTCAGTACCCCTTCCTTCCCGCCCCCCCACCTTATTAATTTTTCCCTTCCCAGTGCTTTTCCCTTGATGTCCCGGTGCCCAACCTAGGGACTGTTGTCCGTACAGTGGGAGTTGAGCTCAGTTGGTTCTAAGCACCTCTCCAGTGTTGGACTTTGAAGGCAGGCATAGCTGAGTGCACCTTTCTCCCGGTACTCTCTTTTGCATTTAGCTTCAAATCCAGTAGAGTGCCTATGCTTGTTTACAGTTTTGCTTATATCTTACTGTTGGAGCATATTTAGTGTTTTTCTGTTTTGCTCATTTGCATTTCTTCTTAGTGGTTGTTGATCTCTCTCTCTTTCTTGCCTCTTTCCTTCTCTTTTAGCCTGTTTCTAGAATTTGTATCTTGGCCTCCTACCTCCTCAGCACTTTTTTTTCCCTGGTGCTAAAAGCTCATGTAAGTACCTTCTAGGAGTGTTACTCTAGTTCCAGTTCCCGTTATCTCCTTGCTCCCTACCTAGCCATTGGTCTAAGTAAGTACCATTTACTTTCCTCCTCACAGTTATGGCCCCTAAGGAGAACCCCCCCCCCGTGGGGACTCACTTGGTCTCTTGGAATGTCAAAAGCCTGAATCACCCCATTAAACATACAAAGGTACTTCAATATCTCAGATCTCTCCGTACGGACATTGCCCAACTTCAGGAAACTCATCTTCTGTCTAGATCAGTGCCCTGGCTGAAGAAATCTTGGGTGATGGCAGTTTATGCTAGCTTAGCTGTGTCCAAGGCCAAGGGGTTTGCCATTCTAGTGCACCGTTCCTCACTGTGGGTGGTGGTTGACTCTTGGAAAGACTCCCAATGGTTGGTGGGTGGTAGTTAAGCTTTCCTCCCCAGTTGGTCAGCTCATTATTGCCAATGCGTACGCTCCCAATGAAGATCACTCTGATGTCTTCCCTGCGTTCAGTCAAGCCCTATCATGTCTGGCGCACGATGGTTCTAATATAGCTATCCCCATTGGTGGCGACTTCAACCTAGTCCTTGATACCTTCCTGGACAAGTCCAAACCCCTCCCCCAAGCTCACTCTAAAGCCCATGCAGCCTTACAGGACCTGCAGGATGAATGGGGTCTTGCTGACATGTGGCAGAGTGATCATCCCACTGGGCAGGGTTATACTTTTACTCGCATGTTCACGCTACCCATAGCCATATCCATTATTGGCTGGCTAACGTAGTGGCTGCACAAGGGATCTCTGAAAATAAAATCAGGAGTATTCTCATCTCCGATTATGCCACAATATTGACCACCTACACCCCTATGGGACAGCAACTGACAGGCACTCGATGGAGGTGTAACCCATTACATCTTAAAGATCCCGAGTTTTGCTGAATGATCTCCCAGATGGCTCAGGACAACTTTTCCATCAAATTGGGTGGGGAGGTATCCCCAGGCATGGTCTGGGAATCCTTCAAGGCTGTCTTTCAGGGGCACATCATTGCATATGCGGCAGCAAAAAACAGGGCCCGTAAGGCGACCTTAGCTACACTGCAGACTGACCTTGCTGGCTGGAGAAACGGTTTCAGTCTATGTGACCCCCTTACTGGGATGAATCCCTCCACTGCCACATAGTCGGCCTGAAATACCAAATCAATACCATCCTACATCAGAAGATGGAATGGTTTCTCTTGCACGTGAAGCATGCCTTCTGGGATGGGGGTGAGAAGAGAGGTAGGCTCCTGGCATTCAGGCTTCACAAACAGCAGGCCTCTTCCTGCATCCATGCCCTCTGAGATAAATTGGGCAAAGTAATCCATGAGCCCCAAGAGCTTAACACCATCATGCAATCCTTTTACTCATCCCTGTACCAGTCGCATTCCTCCCTGTCACCTTCTCAGCTAAGGCAGAGCCTGAGCAGGTTTTGCTTAGGCTCAGTTCAGCCAGTGCTAACTCCCAGCAAGGTCACCCTGTTGGACGCTCCGATCACCATGCTCGAATAGTGCCAGGGAAAGCCCCCAGCCCAGACAGTATGTCTGTGGAGTTTTACTGGGCTCTGGGGGAGGATATAACTCGTCCTTTGCTTTTGGCCCTTCAGGAAGCACACAGGGTGCAATCTCTCCTGCCTACAATGAGGGAAGCTGTCATTACTCTCCTTCCTAAAAAGTCCAATGACCCTCTCGACTGTGCAAACATTTGCTCTATCTCTTCTGTCTCTCTCATGTCAGCGGATACAAAAATAGTAGAGAAAATTCTGGCCACCAGGATGCTAGACATCCTTCCCTCCATCTTTCACCTGGCACAGGCAGGTTTTATGAAGGGCAAGTCTGGCGTTGATAACACCAGGCTGTTGCTCAACCTTAAGTGGTTAGCATCCCGCTCAGCCTTACCTATGGCAGCTCTTGCAGTGGATTTCACCAAAGCCTTTGATTTGATTGAGTGGGACTACCTCCAAGAAGTGCTTCAGGTGTATGGCTTTGGCCCATACTTTTGTCAATGGGTAACCACCCTATATAGCTCCCTGGTAGCCCGCATTCTCACCAACACCACCATCTCAGCCCCCTTTTCCCTGTAGAGAGGGACACAACAAGGGTGCCCCTTATCCCCTCTTCTTTTCTTGATAGCCTTAGACCTCCTTGTGCAGGTGTTTATAGCTTCAGTCTCAATTTCCAGCCTGGAAGTGTGGTGAACTCCCTACTTAGTAGCAGCCTATGCCAACGATCTGTTGCTCACACTTTTGAACCCCCAGCAATCACTCCCGACAGTTTTACACATCCTCCAGGAATTTGTTTCCCTCTCAGGGCTGTGAGCGAATCAGAAAAAGACCATCCTGGCACCCTTGAATGTTGCCTGCTACAAAGACTGTCTGCAGAACACTGAGTTGTCCTGGGTTCTCTTATTTAGGAATTTATATTCCTAATAGATGGTCAGAGCTGGAGTGTTTCAATTTTTCCCCTCTCATGACCCAACTATCCTCTGAGGTGGAGAGATGGCACAAATTTCAACTGTCGCTACCGGGTAGAGTGGCTGCAGTGCATATGATGATCCTGCCATGAGTTACATACCTCCTCAATATCCTGCCAATCTACCTTTCTACCAAACTGTTTGCCTCGCTTGATAGTCTTACGTCCCAATATCTTTGGGCCGACAAACCTCCAAGGTGGAGCAAGCACAAGTTGTGAGCACATTGATCTCGTGGCAGATTAGGGTTCCCATGGTTTAAGGGTTACCACTTAGCCTGCATGGCAGCCTTGGCCTCTCAATGGTTTGTGCCGAGGGCACACTGTGATCTGCCATGGGTGCAGCTGGAGGCCAGTTTGACCAATGGTTATCCCCTGGGCATGTTGCTTAATCCAGAGGTGAAAGGGACCTGGAGTCTTTCCCCTACCATGCTTGAGACCTGCAAGGTGTGGAGGTCACTTATGTCCCTCTCCTATATGCCCCATGCAGCATGGGCCCCCCCACTTTGAGGTATGTCCCTTTGTGGCATAATAGACTTCTCACAATCAGAGGCCTGCCCCTGGACTGGCCTGCTTGGGAACCATGGGGTATACTCCAGGTGTGGGACATTTGTCTACCTGACTCTGAAGCTCTGCTCTGCTTTGGGCAATTGCAAACCAAGTTCCAGCTTCCCTCCAAGGATTTTTGGCAGTTCCTCCAACTGTGAAGAGCAGTATAGGGCATCTCAACCTGATACAGTGTTGATAGTAAATGGAGGAGGCTGGTAACCCTACATAAGTCACTGAATCTCCGAGGGCTAATTGGTCACTTGTACAGGACCTGGAGGGATGCCCAACCTGATCCATCTACCTCTAGTAGGTTGAAATGTGTGGCTGATCTCAACAGTCCCATTTCGGAAAGCGCATGGGCTGGGTACTTATGAGATGCACACAGTCTTTATAAGGACACCAAGAGCCGGTTTCTCCAACTTAAAATTTTGCTTTAGCAGTAACATGCCCAGGCAATCCTTTTTACTCAAGGCCTCCTGGGGCACTCCCAGTGCTGCCATTGCCAACAACCTGATGCTCACTTGCTCCATGTCCTATAGACCTGCCCTCAACTACTGTCTTTTTGGACCTCGGTGGCCTCAGACTGCTCCAAGGTGGTAGGTTCTGTTATATCTTTGGTGGTTCCGAGGCTCCTGCTGGGTGATACCACATCATTGGGCACTCTGTCGATCCCTCACCATGAATGGTTAATGCTTGCCCTTCTGGAGGCTAAATGGCTTCTTTTGATGCACTGGCACCAAGTGACCATGCCCTCCCGGATGGTCTGGTAAGCAGCCTTAGCCTGTCTGTCTCTACTTGAAGCCTCTCTTATGCCCACCGGGGTGACTGGACTGGTATTAGGCTAAATGGGATGCCTAATTGCACTCTCCTCTCTGTAAGACTCCCCTTCCTCCTTGTAACCCTCCTATTTGAACCTTTAGCACCTTCTCTTTCCCAGACACTTGTTGCAACTCTACTTTTCCTATGTGATCCCTTCACTAATATGAATACGTTTTAATGTTTATCAATCCAGTGGCCTTGTTGTGAGGCAGTATTATCATGTCTATTTGAGACAAGATTAACATGGTTAAAGTATGTTTACTGTTGTGCACACCTTAACAGTGCTTTTTTGTGCTGCACTGTACTGATTGGCATTTGCTAACCTAAAATTCGATGAAATCATTCTATGATTAAAAAAAAAGTAGTTGTTTTGTTGTGTCTAGTGAAGTACTGCTGTGTGAGGATAGGGAGATGTTTCAGCTAGCTAAGCAGCCCATAAAGATCAGTGGCTTGATCCTTTTTTACTGTGAGCACTAGTTTGAATTATTTTCTTCAGTAATTCTTGTTAATTATATTTTGTTTGTGATTTGTGATTTCTCATTTTATTTCTGTAGTACAGTTTGTTATGGTTAAGTGAAGTATTGTGTCAGTCTGGTTCTACATTATTTGTAGTTATTTTGTTTAGCTCTTAAAGTGACAATGTTAGTACATTAACTTTTGAATGACCTCTGACATGTGTGTCTTTTTAATCCCCTTTGTGTTAAAAAAATAAAAATAAAACTTTTTTGTTGGCTTTACTGTAGCTACTATTAGCTCAATAAACTGTTCTGTTCAGAATCAGATCACACAGCTAATCTCTCAAATAATGTGTTGTCTGCTGCTGATATTTAGTTTTACTAAAGATGTCTTTATTTTTTTCCATGCAATATTAACAATTTTAATATATAAAATATATAACATGACTGGGAAGAAATGCTCAACTTTGATAAAGGACTGCATTGTTTGAAACATGTCAGGTGGGACTTGTATAGGGGTGCTTTGTACTCTCCTTGTCTGTGTCAATAATATGACTTAATATTTTAACATTATAGCTGTGTGGCATCCATCCATTGGAGGTGGTAAGTGCCCGAATGTGTGATCACCCACCATGTTCAACTAAAGGGAGAGGTGCCAGGAGGATGTAAAGTATGAAAATTCTAAATATCAAAAGGGTGTTGCAACTATTAAAAAAAATTTCTGCAGCACCTTCATTTATGTGCTCCAGGACCAGTAGTAGTAGTACTAGTAAAGGAGTAGCTGGTGGCAGTGGCAGTAGCATTAGTGTGCCAAAATGTTTCTCTGCCACATCTGTGGCATCCATACTGATGGGTGCTGGGGGAGGCCACAACAAGATCAGCAGTCCAAGAGGTAGCAAAATGTCTGGCTCAGGCACAGCAGTCAAGGAGGAGGTTTTAGGTGTCCCTATGACTGGTGGTGGTGGTGGTAGCACCAAGCCTGAGCTTGTTGATAATTCCCCATTCCCAAATGAGAGTGTGAAGCCAAGACATGAGTCAGAGCCTGAGGAGGGAGATCTGACTGTTGTGTAGTCAGAAAAGTCTAAATTTAAAAATGAGTTTCCGACTAAAGATGGTGAGAGGGAGAGAGAGTGTGTGAAGAAAGTGAAGATGGGAAGGACAGCGTTCAGGAGGAGGAGGATATCAGAGTCAGAGGGGATGATGATTTGGACCCCCTGTGGGAACTGGAAAAGAAAAACACTAATGGCAATGCTGCTGAACATGTGCTGCCTTGCACACCACCAGTATGTCAGTATGTCATGGAACTACCAAAACCCCTCTGAATACTACAACCATTGTTCTAGTTACCAGTGTTGATCCTGTTACACCACAAAAGTCACCCTGAATCAAAGAGCATAAATCATCCCAAAAAATGCTCATTCCACCTCTTCCTTCTCTCACTCCGAGCATCATGTAAAATCAAGGCATACAACATCCCTAGTTTGGGATTTTTATATACTGGAACCAACTGATGAAACAGTTGCTGTCTGCTGTGTCAACTGTGAGTTAATTAGTAAAAAAAAGCCCAACACACCTCATGTCCAGGCACATTTTATCCTGGACTCGTAACCAAAGGGAAAATGTTGCAGTGGGTCCCTGTCCCTTATCATATGCATTTTTCAAGGCATCCAGAAATGGTAGGGAAGCAGCCCTGATGGAGGGAGGGTTGACTGAGAAGGCATATTACACAAATGAGGAAGAGTCTGTGGGCCTGGCAGTAGTGGTGGGTTGAGTACTAGCACCCAAAGGCACCAAAGTATAGAAACTCCAGTGCAGGAAACAACTGAAATCACTGCTTTTCATTCCAAGTTGCATAAACGAATCCCCAGAAGTCAAATATTACCCCACCAGCCATGCTGAGTCCAGCTGTTTGGTAGCTCAAAAGACAGAAATGTCCAGCCTATGCTGCATAGCATAGTTAAACATCATGCCAAATACTCACCCAATCATGCTGTTGCACGTGAAATGAATGCAGCAACCACTCAGATGCTGGCAATTGATCTACTGCCATTGTCTTTTGTAGAGAATATGAGATTTAGAAGGCAGATGGTGTGTGCCTGTACCAAATGGCAGATTCCCTCAAGAACTTACTTCTCCACATGTGCCATTCCTGAACTTAATGCCCACTTTTCCTATTCCAGAAAGGCCCATGACCATCTCAGGCACCTGCAGATCCAGAACAAATAGCCTTTACATCAGATGAAGCTGAAAGTTATCCCCAGATGGAACTCTACACTGTACATGATTAGGGATGCAGCAAATTTAAATTTCACTGGCGAAGTGGGCAAATTCGCCTGGCATAGTAATTTTCAAAATTTTACCACATAAGGCGGAACTTCACCTAGGTGAAATTTTGCCTTCTGCAGTGAAATTCTGCCTTCTGTGGGTGGAATTTTGCCACTGATGGTGGAATTTTGCTACGGAAGGTGAAATTTGGCATTTCACATCGTGAAATGGGTGGAATTTCACGGATTACTCCACGACGCGGATTTCCCTCACTTTGCCCACCACTATACAAGATTGAGCACTTGTATAAGCAGTACAAAGCCTTCTCTGAATATTTGCTGCTGCTTCTTGCAAACCATGACAGTGCTGGAGTATCCATGCCTCTGACAACATACCAGTGGTGACTACTAGATGGCCTAATCATGGTTATAAGACCATTTGAACATGAACACTGGCAGTGAGTGGGAACACTGCCTTTATCAGTCAGGACAGCTCCTTTCTGGGCATTATTGTGCCGGCACTACAGTGCCAGGTCATTATGGTGCAAAATCCCAGATATACCACCCCCTCCATGAGGACTCACCCCCCGGAGTTAGTATCTTTAGAAGGGGGTGGGGAGAAGCCCCACATGGGGGGCACAAGGGGTGCAGCCTACTACAAAAAGAGAAGATGATGACTTTCCCACTTGGTGCAGTAATGACTGGGTGCACTGCTGCTGGTGCTCTGAAGTGATGGAACCAGATCAGCCTATGCCTACAAGTACTGAGGCAGACAATGTTGAATATACAGCAGGTGATGGAGGAGGCAGGAGGTGATGCAGGAAGTTATACCTTCATTAAATACATGCTCCATGTCTTGTACTGCAGTAACCATATTTCCTGCAGTCTGCAGATTTGGGGAGTGTCATGATGTTGGACCCACAATATAAATAACTCCTGTCATCAATACTTGAAGGTGGACATGATCAGGTCCAAGATTTAACAAATCGGCTAATAAGATAGCTACATTAGGCATAAATGTGAAAGTCACAATTATGTAAATATAAGGCATAGCTGACAGTGATCAGAGACTAGGTGTTGCTATCAACTCACCTGGTAAAGGGGTTGACAAATTTTGCAAGGTAACAGAAAAGATAACCAAAAATCCACATTTGGATGTTTTATGCCAGGTAGGAATTGAAGACATGGAGGAAGAGGAGGAGGAGGCTGATGAGGCAATAGGATTATATGCAGCTACATGCATGGTAGATGCATATTTGGCATAATCCATGAACCTTACCAACACAGAAAAGCCCCTGTTGTACTAGAGTAGTAAAGTCACTGATAGGCCAGCAATGATCTCCATATCAGATAAATACATGAGCTATTCACTCTCAAGCGTCAATGTGAAGAGGGTATTCAGTTCAGCACGGGCCACTGTGTGGGACAGGAATACAAATCTGCACCCTAGAAATGTTGGCATGCTATTATTTATTAAGATTAGTGTAGAGCACATTCAACACAACACAATTAAGTCTGTGTTTCTAGCACAGGAAGGTGGCAGTGGTGATGAAGATGAACCTGAAGAGCCTGATGTTATTGGCACTGGTAAATTGCCTTCCACTAAGATAGATGAAGCAAGGATGGAGAAAGAATTCTCATGTAAGGACAACTCCAGTGTGGAAGACTGTGAGGGCTACTTCCTTGATGAAAAAGTTTAAAGCATAAAAAGAAATGTATCCTGATCATCCCTTCCTCCTCATCATCAGTTGAATCCTTTCCTTTATGATTATGTTTTGCTTTCTGTCATTATTGTTTACCAAGCTGTACTTCTGTTCCATAAACACATTTGATTACCTCCCTCCATCCTCTACTATGTCATACCTACAGCCAAGTTATATCAGCGTACACTATATTATTAAATGCCAAGTTTGTCAACAATAACATTGGCCACAGACACCTCTTCTGCATGAATACAGACTGATACACACAGACTCTAAAGCCAGTTTAAATGCCACTGTCAGCCATGCAGACCATGCATACTTCAGCAATCAAGACACTGCCTCCTCCTTCTCCTCTGGCTTGCTTGTGTCCTCCACATCCATCAACAATGTGGGCCACCACTGTGTCCACCACATCCATCCATACTGAGAAACTCAGACTCATAATCCAATGAAAATGCCATTGCCAGCAATGTACACCATGCATCCTTCAGCAATCAAGACACCACCTCCTCCTCCTCCTCCTCTGGCCTGCATTTGTCCTCTATATCCACCAACAAAAATGAGCCATGGCTGCCTCTACCACATGCATGCAGACTAAAAATCTAAACTCTTAAATCAGTATCAATGCTTCTGCCAGGCATGCAGATCATGCATCCTCCAACAATCAAGATACCACCTCCTCCTCCTCTGGCCTGCTTGTGTTCTCTGTATCAACCAACATTGTGGGCCACTGCTGCCTTCACCGATTTCATGCAGACTCAGAAACATGGACTGTTAAGCCAGAATCTATGTCATTGTCAGACACACCTACAGCCAAGCAGTTGTCAAGCTGAGCCTTAGCCCAGCCAGCCCATCAAGGGGAGCAAGACCTGTGGTCAAGCAAGGCTCAAGTTTGTCTCCTATTATGGTAAGTTACTTTTAATGTTGTTCACACTCCTTATCCTCACTTTTGGTGGTAAGCCTGTTTTCACTCAGAGGGACTTCTACTTGCTTGCAAGACATTAAAATGTTTTTCATTCTTCCATTTTGTCTGCCTCTCATTGTAGGTTTGATCATTTACAGGGACAACTAGCAAGCCAATCACAAAGTTAGACACCACACAAGGCACAAACTTAAGCTGCCTCTTCCTCAACCACCCCTCTCTATTGTACCATTTTGCCACTGCATGGCATAGCCCTCATTAATGTGATGATATCATTACATGATTTTGCTTTCATTTTTGTGTTTGCTTGCGCACGTACACAAGAAACACATTGCATCAGCTTCCTTCACTAGCTGGTTGCAGAGATGTGGCAGTGTTGCTGCCAATGCAGGCAACTCATTTTGGGGCTGGTCTGTGTGGCATGAATAGAGGATCACGCTGTCCATGACAGCAGTAATGTAGCTTGCTACTATGCACAAAGAATTCACTGCTGCAATCAGGGAGCACCCCATCATGAAACAATCAGCTGTGTTTGCTTGTGGGGTGGTCCCTGACTGCAGCAGTGAATTAGAGCTGCATTATCTGGAGTCTCATTTCAAACAAACATGGCGGCGGCTTCTCTGTTGGCCTCTCACAGTCCCCAGGGATGCCAACGGACAGCCGACACCTCTCACAGTCCCCATTAAAGCCAATGAGGGTGCCCAATCCCCCTGTCGGATGCCTCCTCCCCAGTTCATTTGCCGATAGGGTAGCTCAATCCACATCGGCATGATACCCCCATCTGTGGTGTGCTGAGGGGGTTCCCAATCCCCCTCGGCTCATGCATCTGCCCCCCCAACATTCTGCTGACAGGGATACCCAATCAGTGTTGACTACAGACCCCCTCAAAGAAACACTCAGGTGGCATGCTGGGAGCCCACCACAGTGTGCCAAAGTATCTGCAAAAGCAGAAAACCTTCCTGCATTTTTTTTATTTTTTTGTTTCCTGTAAAAGAAAAAAGGTCCTTCATTGAGTCCAGTGCCCCTCACCCAACCTGCAGCCATCCTTTGTGCACCCCATCTCCCCACACTTCCCTTACCCCATACTTACCTCTGAAGCCCAGCGCGATGATCTTCGGTGGACCAGGAACATGTCTGCACTCTTCAAGGCTGACTGCGAAGTGAAGAAACCCCACTAAGCTGTATAATGGCATAAATGTTTTTTTGTTAAACTTTTGTGGATATTTCGGTCATTTTTCTGAATTTCTGCACCAAACTTTCAACATGGGGTTCTTGGGACCCCATCTCATGAATTCAGTGATGGTCATCTGGTTATTTAATCCCAAAAGGTTATTTTGTGATCACTGCGTGGAATCACCTTTTGGGACTGATTAATGAAACGACAGTGTCACTATTCATGAGGTGGGCTCTCAAAAAGCCTATGTTGCAAATTTGGTGAAAAATTCCAAAAAATGACTGTGTTACAAGCGTGCATTGCGCAGTTTCCATGCACACTCATAAGTTCACAAATTTGTCATATTTTCACTCCAGATTTTCAACACTGGCATTTTTTCACACCTACTTATGAATAGTACAGCGGTTATTTTTCACATCCTAGCCAAAATTTATTTTCGCACTTCTGGTGTTGTTGTGGGAAATCAGTATACGGACAGATTAAGAAAATCACAGTGACACTGTTCATGAGCAGAGGTCCTAAAATGCCTATGTTGGAACTTTGGTGACAAAAGTCCATAAAATGACTATATTACAAGCTTGCATTGAGCAGATTCAGTCCTGCTGCCTCTATCAAGCAAAACACTTCCTCCTCTCCCTCTTCTGTCTGGGGCACTTTTGTGCCATTTCAAGGCAGGGCCATCACCAATGTGACAATAAGTATCCTTTCCAAAAGTTATTTTTTTATTTTTTTTTTTAATTTTTGGTTTCCTTTCACAGGTGCAAGTGCAACACAACAAGGAGTATAATAGAGATAAAGAAGTTCTGTCTTGTATTCACAGGTCTCCTTCCATTCTGTCAAGAATGCCTCTTCCTCCAGTAAGCACGCCATCACCATCTTCTCATGCTCAGACCTTCTCCTCCTCCTCCAGCTTTTTCACCACTATGTGTGGTCTTTAAAGTCAAACCATTCTTTCTATCCTACATAATTAAGAGTGATCCCCCCATGCTGCTCCCTGATTCTACATTGTCACATAGCTGAAAATTACCTGAAACAAGAGAAACAGGTTTGACATACAGTTATAGAGTGACACACAAAAAACACTTAAGAATTTAAAAACAAAATATGGAAATAAAGAAAACTTAGTTTCACTGGTAGGAAACACTGCTAACTTGAATAACCACATCTGAGCCAGACCCATGCAGTAACAGGATTTTATTACCTGAGTAATAAATATACAAAAAGAGAGAAACAGGAACACAAGCTGTTTAGAAATACATTATTTCCACTCTCCCAGCCAAGGCAAAAAGTAAAAACTGCAAAATAAATACTTACCTTAGCTGGTATTACACAGAGCAATACATGAAGAACATCATTTGGGTCTAAGCCATAAGGAGGCATCATTTCATGTGAAAACATCTGGAGTTTCTGGCCACTACAGTTCATCAAGATTGGTGCTGTGGTGTGGGACATACACAGCACAGAAGCAACATATTACTTCAGGGAGCTAATCTCATTTTGTTTCCTCATGCAAAACTTCCAAACAGGAGAATTTATCAGGCTGAGAATATAAGGGCACTAAAGTTCATCACCTAAAGTGCATTACAAGAACTATGTTGGTGGGACTGACATACAGTGTGGTGCCACATAGCAGCATGCAGCAGCCTGTTGTATTTTTTTCTGGACATTGAGAACTATTGTTGCACAACAGATTTTTACTATGTTGTTCTTTTCACACAATTTCCCCTAAAGATCATTACAAGAACTGTGTTGGTGTGACTGAAACACAGCACAGCACCATTTAGCAGCATACAGTATCCTGATGTATTTTTTCTAGTAGTTGAGAAAAATTCTGGGAGCACATCACAAATATATACAGTCAGTTCCACTTATTCAGTTGTGTGCACAATTTTGTTTAGTCTGTTTTTTGTTTGTTTCTATTGCTGCTATGTTACTTTGTTTGGTTGTGTGCACCTTGAAATTCAGATGTGTGCATAAATTTTAGGCAGCTATCACAGATGTTGAGCCTTATCTGCTGCTTACCAACAACAGCAGACAGGTTTAAAGTGCATTACTTGGTCCTTAATGAGCTGCTAAATACAGCTTGCTACATCTAGGTACTAGAAGTGTGCTAACCTTGGAGAAGAAAGTTTAGCTTCTCAACAAAGTAAGCAGCCTGGGGTCTGGCAGACCAGTTTTCTGTAAACAAATCCTGTGTAGATCAGATCCTGAAAAAAAGACTCTGATTATCCTCACAGAATGGAGTGCTGGCTACAATAAAGAGGGTGAAAGAAAAGGAGACAAAAAGGATATCCGTGTTGAGGATGCACTCCTCATGTGGTTTACCAACACAATGGACCACAATATATCCCTGTCTGGACACATTTTGATGGAGTAAGCAAAAACCTGGCTGTCACCATATGGATGGAGTTTGAACCTGCAGGCTGGTTAATGTGCTGGAAAGAACACAACAATATCTCTTACAAACAAATTTGTGGGGAAAGGGCAGAAAGCAATATTGAGGCAACAAATCAGTGAGTTCGAGAAGTGTTGCCTGCCATATTGTCCTCATTTCCACCAAGAGACATGTTTACTGCAGATGAGACAACACTTTTCTTTTGCACTACCCCAACAGCACTCTCTCTTTTAAAAACCAAAATCCTGCTGGGCATAAGAAAGCAAAATAGAGGGTGTCAGTCATGGTATGTGACAACAGTACCGGATCAGAAAAAGTAAAAATCCTTTTCGTTAGCAAACTCAGAAAGCCGCAATGTTTCAAAGGGGTAAATGTAGAAACCCTGATAGTGCAATTCACCATGAATGCCAATGCATGGATGACTGCCAAAATTTTCCACAAGAGGTTATAGGCAATTGACAGAAAATGAGGCAGCAGAGGTGCAAAATTGCTATGCTGTGGACAACTGTCCAGCACATAAGCTGATCACCCTACTGAATGTCCACTTGGTATTCTTACCACCAAACTGCACAGCCCTGATTCAACCAATGGAGCAGGGTGTTATCAACAACATGAAACAACATTCCAGCAAAAAAAAAAATTGTCAACAAAATTCTGCTAAGCAACGACTTTCAATATTTTTATAAAATTGCCAAATCCATTTACATTCTTCATGCCATATACCTATTGCATTCAGCATAGGGAACGGTGAAACTAGAGACTGTGAAAAAACTGTTTTAAAGAAAGTCAGTCTCATAGATGAACTAATCACCCCAATCACTGAAGCCTATGATGTTGTGCCTTCTCTCACAATTCTTCCATCACAAGTCAGTGCATTTGTGGACTGTGATTGTGATTAGCCCACTACTAGTGAGTTGACAAAAGAGGACATTTGCTCAGTAATTTTGGCTGCTGACAGCAGTACCACACAGGAGGAGGAAAATGACAATCAGCCAGAGGTGGTAGTGCCCTCAACAGGAGAAATCCACTGTACTGTATATGAATCAAATACACTGCTATGTTGAAGGGAACAAGCAGCAGGACTTCAGTAGGTTTTACAGCTCCAAAGGACACTTGAACTGCTTGCAAAACATGCCACATGGCAGATGTAGATAACAGATTTCCTTAAATTTGAATAAATGAAGTATGTGTAATTGCATTACGGTACAAGCCAAGACAGAAAGACAGAGCTTAAAAGACTTAGAGACTTCTATTTGCTTTTTTTAATTTAAGTACGTGTACTACTTACCTGTACAGTGCAGTACAGAAATTATAAATAAAGATTTTCTAACTGTTACTATCTGTAACCAGTGTCAGTGTTTGTTCCTCAACTGAATACTGGTACCAAAAGAGAATGCCTATCAGCTGAGTGGTCCAATTTTTGAACGTATGCATTTTTAGTTGTGTGCACATTATTGGCTTTACCCAACCACATGTATATAAGCAGCATTGACTGTACTGTGCTTTTCACACCTTTTCCCCTAAAGTGCCTTATAACAAATGTGGCAGGGTGGCTGACACACAGTGCAGTACCATGTAGCAGTAGCTGTAGTTGTAGTAAATTAGCACCATTTAATAATTTATTGGCAGGCCGGATAAAATTCAGAAACTTACAAAGACAGATGAAAAGAAACATCAAAAATGCTAAAAAAGACTACGAAATTAAACTAGTAACAAAAACTAAGGATAATTATAAATCCTTTTATGCTTATATCAGCAACAAAAAAAGCCAACAGGAAATTCTGTGGGGCCTCTGTTAGGTCCAGATGGCTCAATTGTAATTACAAATAAAGAAATGGTGGGCATTCAAAACAAGTATTTGGCTGCTGGCTACTTTGATGAAATTGATCCAAGTGCTTTAGAGCAACAATTAAAGGTCTTGCAAAGCCCTATTCATATAGAAGTAGCCAATATTAAAAAAAAGACTTAGCACCTTAAACCCCTATAAATCCCCAGGACGGGATGGTTTGCACCCTAGATTGATTAAAGAGCTAGGTGGAGAACTAGTACCTCCCATAGGCCATATTTTTCAGCACTGTCTAGATAGGGGGGAAGTGGTAGTGTCCTGGAGGGAGGCATCTGTCATCCCACTATTTAAAAAAGGAAATAAAAGAAGTCCTGGTAACTATAGGCCAGTACGTTTAACATCCACACAGTGTAAAATATTGGAAGGGATAATTAAAGAATATATTATCACATTTATCCAGGACCAGCAACTAGGGAACAGTCTACAACATGGATTTACCAAGGGCAAGTCCTGCCAGTCCAATATGTTTGACTTTTAAAATCGGGTCAATCAAAATTTGTACAGGGGTTGCTTAGTGGATGTGGTATTTTTGGACTTCAGCAAGGCTTTTGACAACTTACCTCACTATGAGTTAATACAATTCTTGTTAACCATGGTATCCATAACAATATCATATCGTGGATTAACTTATGGCTGTCAAATAGGAAACAGCAAGTCAGCATTAGTGGTGAGTTTTCAGAATGGACTACAGTAACTAGTGGGGTGCCACAGGGATCGGTTCTTGATCTATGCTTTTTTAACATCTATGTGATATCACTCAAATACCAACAAGACATGGTGTGGATGATTAAATTTGCAGACAACTGTAGATTAGGAGCTGAACTAAAACACATCGAGGACTCTGTCTAACTACAGGAAACACTAAATCATGTCAATGGATAATGTATCATATATAAACTCCCATTAAATCCTGAAAAATGCACGGTTATGCATTTAGGTACAAAAAAAACCTAATTATGTACTGTATATATTACATAGGTGATACAGTATTAAGACCAGTTTCTGAAGAAAGGGATTTAGGTATCACTATCACAAATGATCTACAGTTTAAGACCCACTGAAAGAACATGGTCAGGAAGGCAAATGGGGTACATAACTGCATATTAAAACATGTAGCTAGTAGAGGCAGCGAGGTTTTGGTTCCTCTGTATGGATCTTTGGTGAGGCCAATACTGGAGTATGGAACTCAAGTGTGGTCTCCATACCATTGCAATGAGATACTAATATTGGAGAGAGTTCAGAAGAGGGCAATGCAATCCATTAAAGGGTTGGAGAAAAAGGATTATGGCACCAGGCTGGGAGACCTAAACATATTTTCTCTTAAATATGGGAGGATAAGGCGTGACATGTATCTGCTGTTTAAGGCCGTAACAGACCAGGATCTTTGGGAAAGGTTGGGATGGTGAGTCAACATACAGTACTAGGTACAGGAAAAGTGGGAAAGCATTAAGGATGCAATACTTGAAGCAACATCCCATTGTCTTAGAGAGAAAAGGAAGTGCAAAAGAAGAAGGAAACCATTTTGGTTCTCAAAAACAGTAGCAGAAAAGGTCAGAGCCAAAAGGCTGTCCTTCAGGAAATATAAAGGAACACAGCAGGATGAAGATAGGGAGGCATACCAAACTTCCCTAAGGGAAGCAGGGAAGGCAATAAGGCAGGCAAAGGCCCAAACTGAGGTAACACTAGCACAAACAGTAAAAGAAGGGGAAAAGACTTTCTATAGATACTTTAGAGAAAGGAGAAAGTCCAGAGGGGGTATTGCTAAGATCAAATGAGATAAGGGGGCATGTGAGGAGGAGGACCATGTAAAAGCATATATCCTAAATAGATACTTCTGCTCAGTATTTACTGAAGAGAAGGTAGGGCAGAGCCCACAGCTCAGCACCATGGACACGGTGGAAGGAGGTGAGCACTATTCCCTGCACAAAAGAAAGGGTCCTACAAGTGCTCAATAAGCTCAGGGTGGACAAGGCAATGGGATCTGATGGAATACATCCCAGGGTACTAAAGGAGCTAAGGGTGGAAGTAGCAGAGCCATTAGCAGAACTGTTTAGTGAGTCTCTGAGTACAGAAGAGGTCCCAGAAGACTGGAGAAGGGCTCATGTGATCCCGCTCCACAAGAGTGGTAGCAGGGAGGAGGCAGGGAACTACAGACCAGTCAGTCTTACCTCAGTAGTGGGCAAGATTATGGAGGCACTCCTTATGGAAAGGATAGTGCAACACCTGGAATCTATAGGAGCACAGGATTCAAGACAGCATGGGTTTACAAAAGGAAGGTCCAGTCAAACTAATCTCATAGATTTCTTTGACTGGATAACCAGAGTGGTGGATCAAGGGGGAGCAGTTGATGTCACCGACCTTGACTTCAGCAAAGCTTTCAACACTGTTCCACATAGAAGACTGACTAATAAGCTTGGTAGGCTCGGGATGGGTCAGAAGTTGGTCAACTTGGTGGCAAACTGGTTGATGGGCAGAAAACAGAGAGTGGTGGTAAACAGTATACAGTCAGAAGAAATGCAAGTCACAAGTGGAGTACCTAAGGGATCAGTCCTGGATCCAGTCCTCCTCAATATCTTCATCATTGACATTGCAGATGGACTGGAAGGTAAAGTTTGTCTGTTTGCAGATGACACCAAGATCTGCAACAGAGTAGATGATCCAGATGGGGTGGGCAGAATGAGAAGAGATCTGGATAAACTAGCAAAATGGTCAGAAGAGTGGCAACTGGGGTTTAATGCAAAGAAGTGCAAGATCATGCACATAGGGAAGAGAAACTCTGAAGCCACCTATAGGCTGGGAGGGGAGTTGCTGGCAGTCACAAGGGAAGAAAGAGACTTGGGCCTCATCATCACTGATGACCTGAAATCATCCAAACAGACCACTAAAGCAGTATATAAGGCTAGGGGGGGATGTTAGGGTGTATTAGTAGGGGTATCACAAGTTGGAAAAGGGAGGTAGTAATCCCTCTTTACAAGACACTGGTTAGGCCCCATCTGGAGTACTGCATGCAGTACTGGAGGCCACACCTTCACAAGAACAGTAATCAAATTGAGGCAGTCCAGAGAAGGGCAACCAAAATGGTGCAGGGACTGCATCAGAAAACATATGAGGACAGATTAATGGAGCTCAATATGTATAACCTAGAGCAAAGGAGGGAGAGAGAGGTGATATGATCGAAACATTCAAACACCTTAAGGGCATTAACCAGGTGAAAGGATCTAACATGTTTCAATATAAGAAAAATAGCAGGACAAGAGGACACAGCATGAGATTAGAGGGAGGCCGATTAAGGGGTAATGTGAGGAAGTTCTTTTTCACAGAAAGGATGGTGGATGCATGGAACGGCCTACCTCAGTAAGTGGTGGATATGAATACAGTGCAGGGCTTCAAACAGGCATGGGATAGGCATAAGGGGAGCAATACAGATGAGTATGAATAGATAGGCCATTGACAGAGCAAAGGCTGATAGCACATTTATAAGGTAGAAAAAGAAATGGGCCGACTGGATGGGCCTTAAGGTCCTTATCTACCGTCAACTTCTATTTTTCTAGGTCATATTCCCTTCAGCTAAAAGTGGAAAACTGTAAAACCTGGTGGGGCAAATACTGATTCAATCAAAGGGTGATTTCATTATGGAACTCCTTACCAGAGGAAGTGGTAGGTAGTTTGTCAGTAGAGAGCTGCAACTTAAAAGTAGATAAACTGCATCTGGGAGGGAGGAATTTTTATTTAAATTGAGCGAGCAAAATGGATGAAAGACTGATAAAGCTCTGTATATATCTTTGTTACCTATGAAAATTTAAAGTGAGAAATTGATATATTGTGCTTGAGCACTTGTGTCAACTCACCTAATGTACTTGACAAATACTGTCAGAGGAATTCTTGACCAGGACATCAGTAGCTACCACTGTTTTATAATTTCTGATTTGGTGAAAAACAAACAGTATAATGCTGTATTGGTCCTAATAAGAACAAATGGTTTGATACCTCTTATTGGACCAACAAAGATGTTACAAAAAGAACAAACAGCTTTAGCTTTTGGATCAACAAGTCCTTCTTCGGAAGCTCAATGACAGTTGTTTAGAAAATTCCATATTATTAACACTTAGCACATGCAGAAAAACACAGAAATCATTCTCACTTGTTTAAAACAGGTCTTCAGAACATAATTAAAGTAACATCAGAGAGCTTGAATATCTCAAGTGTGTTTTCAGCTGAACCAAACTTAAAGGTCAAAGGTTGTCCAGAGATAACAGCAGGCAGAGAGTTCAACCCACATGTATTATACCATGTATCAGTCTAATGAATAACAAAACACTAAGATTCTCTACTCACTAAATTATATGTCAAGTGAAAAAACTTCCCAAAGACACATACCTCAAGAGTGAGGTAAGAGGTACACCAGTACAAGCCAGCTTCAGCTCTGCTCAGAACTCTGTCAGTTTGTGAAAACAATTGCATGCCAAAATGTAACATATTAGCAAGTAAAAAAATAAATAGCCGGCCTAGTGGTGCAGAGGGTAGAGGCGCTGGTGATTTACCTCTGTCCATGCCGGCAACCTGGGTTCGGGAATGGACTCGGGACGTTGGGGGCTGGCAGGGGCAGGAGAGGATTGAGCATCCGTAGGGACTGCTCTCCTCTCCTGGGGTGGATAGTGGGCTGGCGTCACTCTGAAGCAGCTTCTGGTGGAGACTGGGGCACTGCAGAAGGTGACACATGGGGAATACTACAGAAAAAGTGGAAATCTGCTTTGCAGCTGACCAGATGACAGCTACCGGTCCTCTGTTACCGCCAATGCCCTGAAGGAGTCCCTCCACTTCAGCAGCACCCTAGGGCCAAGTATGTGCTGGTTGTCCTTCCTGGTGCCTTCCCTCTCAGAGGAGGGGCCCTCGCCCAGTGAAGGGTTACAGTACAGCTGGGTTACCCCAGGGGCAGCTGTGATGTGAAGTTGGAGGGCTCAGGACAGGACAGGTGGAATGGACTAGGACCTAGGCAGCTTGAAGGATTGGTGGTTTATGAAGCAAGAGGGGTGGAAAAGAAATAATACAAAAATAAACAAATAAGTCCCCAAAATTATAACAACAGAAATGATCTTTATATGGCATATAGAAGGAAGAAAGTGATGTTTACCCAAAGTGAGTAAGTGTATCACACTGATGAAAGTACAACTGATTGGAGATATATTCCCAACATACTCTCAAAAAGCTATTATGTTCAATGAACCTTAAGGCCTTCAGTGTTGTAACAAGATTTTATACATGATAATATCAATTGTCAGTGTAAGTGCCAGATACAAAGAAGTACTAGTCAAGGACCCCGCAAGAAATTGAGACTATGCAGTCTGATATGTACATATTTCAATAACCTGTCAGTGTATAATCGAAATAATGCAAAAATAGAAACAGTCTAAGTAATCTAAAGAAAAATTCATAGGAATTAACCCCCTCAGGAAAGTAATTACTTAAAATGAAATATACTGTATGTACATGCATCCTAATACACCATCAATTGCACCAATCACTACAATAGTTACCCCAAAACTCTTGAGGTATGTGTCTTTGGGAGTTTTTTTTTGGCTTGACATATAATTTAGTGAGTAGAGAATCTTAGTGTTTTGTTATTCATTAGACTGATACTTGGTATAATATATGTGGGTTGAACTGTTTGCCTGCTGTTATCTCTGGACAACCTTTGACCTTTAAGTTTGGTTCAGCTGAAAACACACGAGATATTCAAGCATTCTGATGTCATTTTAATTATGTTCTGCAGGCCTGTAGAATTATTTCTGTTTTTTTCTGCATGTTCTAAATGTTAATAATATATGATTTTCTAAATAACTGTCATTAAGCTTCCAAAGAAGGACTTGTTCATCTGAAAGCTAAAGCTATTTGTTCTTTTTGTAACATCCTTGTTGGTCCAATAAAAGGTACCAAACCATTTGTTTTGTGAAAAAAATTTAGGGAACTAAGAATAGTGAAAAATTAACTGTGTGGAGGGAGGGAATAAGTCTGACAGTGCGACTTAGAAGTGATATACAGCAGCACAGCACCAGTTGTCGGCCTGAAATAAAATGTTCATGGACCCAAAAACTTTCTGATATGGGGTTTTTAAAATATGCTATCTACGTAAACAGCAGGGTTTTAAAACAAAAAGAAACAGTAGTGAGAGAGAAGAAAATGAGGTAGTGCATAAGCAGTGGCATTACAAAAAATATTGATAGAAAAAAAATTAAGGAGAGAAAGTACTGAGACAGAAATAAAGATAAGAAAGAACAGAGTGAAACAATAAAAGAGAAAGACTGGAAAAGAGTTCCACTGTTATTTTTTTAACTTTTTTTGTGTAAGCAAATAAAGGTAAGAAAGACAAAGTTGAGACAGGAAGGAGTATATGACAGGTAGATTTAAGGATGGGGTGTAAAACATGGAAGAATGAGGACTGAAGATAAAAGGATGGAAAAAGGAAGGCTGCAGTAACAGTTCAAGTTGTTGAAGGCCCACTGCCAGAGGGAGCAGTACCCACACTGACACGACAGAGCTCATTCATGATGTTAATTGGAATCTGCTGGTTCTGCAGTAACTTCTGCATTGTCTGCTTCATAGAACAAACCATGTGGTAGAGATCCCCCATCTACTCATGCAGTTTTGCAAGCTCATCTGTGGTGCTTGTAGGCAGTGCAGGTGCCAGTGCTGGTGCAACTGCCAGTGCCAGTGTTGGTGTGGGTGGAAGTGTCAGTGTTGGTGTGCTTGCCAGTACTGCCAGTGCTGTTCCCTGCCATGAATGGTGTCAACGGATTGTGTGCTACCCCTCAGTGGCATAGATATTCCACAACCACCACTCACCACCTCACACTGTCTGACCTCCCACTGAGCCAGATGGTGGATCTTTAGACGTATGCTGCACACCAGTGCTTCGATGGCTCCCCTTTGGCCCCCAATTGACAAGTGTGCCACATCATGGGGGTCACGCATAACAAATTCACAAACCAGGAAAGACCAAGCTGCTTTGCATGTGGTGGCACTGAGGAGCCAGAACAGCTGGTGACAGTGGTGGAACCACAGGAGGGACCGGGGTTTGAAGCTGGTGTTCCTAAAGAGCTGGGAGATCAGGGGGCTGCTGCTGCACTGCAGCTGGGGGTTCAGGCTGCTGCTATGGAGCTGAGGGAACTTTGGGGTGCTGCTGCACTGGGGCAGGGACTTGCTGCAGTAGCTGCAGTAGGGTCTGCTGTGGTACTGTTGTGGGGGGCAAGTGGATCACCCCTTGGGCACTGTATGAACAGGCATATGACACCAGTGCCACTTATCCTTACACAGCCCTGAGAATCCATAAAACTTGAAAAAGAGAAATAGAGAGAAATAGAGAGAGAGAGAGAGAAAGAAATGAGAAATAGAAAACAAGGCAAAAATGGAAAATAGAGATTTCTAATAACTAAACAAATAGACAATATATAGAAGAAACAGAAACTATATTATTAATAAGACAAATAATTGAGACTCAAAAAGAATAAAAAAGCTGCAAAGTTATGAAAAAAATAGGTCTTTATCCAATAATGTTGTTCCCTCAAAGCAGTCATCCTCCTGTCTCCTCTACGGACTAACAATATAAAATTAAAAAGTGAAGCTTTTTTACTGTATAAAGATGTACCATGTGACCTGCAGAAGCTCTTCCATGTGATCTTGAAACACTTGTTTACCAGTAGTCTCATCTTGACTGAACTTCCCCTAAATGTACCCCAAGGGTGAAGTTACAGGTGAAGTTGCAAAAGGCAAATTTCTGACTACATAGATAAAGTTCACAAAAGTATCCACAAATGCAAATTTTGTGAATTTGCCTTAACTCTGCAAGCAGACTAAAACTTCACAACATCTGTAATTAGGAGGGAGTAAGAAGCAGGTTGGGAAGGTGATCCAACACTTCTCTAAGACCTTTGCTAAACTAAGGAACATTAATGAGATCAAGAGCATTCAGTACATGACCAAAAAGGTAATTATCACTTTATAGAGCAAGAGTTACAGTATGAAGAGAGACTGGACATACAGTATTCAAATTATTTTGTCTGAGTGGGGACATGAGTATTATATAGGCTGAGAGATGACACTTCACTCATCACTTCTGTCTTTACCAGTCTCTTGTCTGGTTCTCTCCTCATGCCCAGCAGGAACACCTGCTTGGCTGCCTTATTCTTATATCCAATCAGGGCATGGAAGTCACCCCTTTGATTCACCTTTTTAAACCTAAGCTGGGCAACTGCAGCCTCAGGCTCATATCACGTCAACCCTTGGAACAGCCCCACCTGACAGTCTGTATGGGTCAAAAGGCTTCTCTATTGATGTTTCCTGTCACTGGAACAGCATACCAATCTCACTGCTCTTGTTGTGGACAAATACCCCATTCAAAATCCACTATAAGGCAGCTGTTATGTCTGTTTTAGCCTACAAGTGCCCCCCCATATGACCATACAGTATGTCACTTGCAATTTGATCCTTCCACGTGTTTGATCATTCCTTATAAACTGTGCCTTGTGATGCCATTGATTATGTTGTATATTTTGTGTAATTTGTGACCATTTTGCTCTCTATATCGTGCATTTGTCCAGATCTATTTTTGAGTATCAGTTTTTGCTTCTATAGTTTATATTTTGTACCATGTCCTGTACCATTTTTAGCTTTTTTGACATATTTTTACTGCCTTTAGATTGTACAGTGTTTTCCAATTGCATATTGTCCTGCACATGTCACCTGACTTGCCTGTATGTACTTTTGCAAAAAAAAAAAACATTATGTGCCATCTTGATGGCATGGAATGTGCATGAAAATGGTCCCTGAACCACTGCACCCACCCACTTAATAAATACATACATACATTAATTAATATAATGATCATAGGATCACAAAGCAGTTTACAAAGCTCTTAAAGACAGCAGATGCAAAATAGCAATTAGCGTGAAAATACAAAACACTGAGAGAAGACTGTAGGGTTGGCCATATCACTGCTGACAGAGTTCATAAAAGTAGAGCTAAGTGACATGGATAGAGGGAGACAGAGAGAGGGAGAGAGACATAAGGAGAGAGAAGTCATCCATAAGTGATAGAGACAAATGGATCCTGAAATAAAATACGAAAATAGGCTCCGAGTTTTCTGCAGTACTTTGGGTCCAAATACTGCAGCAGGACTACCATTTACCATAGAACATCTGCAGTGGTAGTTTATAATTTCTGCAGAGGTTCTCTGGCAGAATGGACTGCCATGTCACAGTATCAGCTTGTCATTCTGACACCATGTCCATGGTAATGGCTATGGCAGCAGGAATGGGGGAATGCACAATATCACTAGTTCAAACAATAAACCCACAGACTTTTAGAAATAATATTTTATTTTAAAAAAAGTTAAAAAAATAATCACTTAAAGTTCTGCAGCAAGAAAGAACTGCCTGCCACATCACAGTGTCCGCTTGTCATTCTGACGCCATGTCCATGGCAATGCCCTGTATACAACACAAATGCAATGCCTGGCCACTCTTAGTAACTGCGACTGTGTCACTTGTGTCTAACCCTACTGTTTTTGATAGCTTATCTGTCCTGCATAGCACCCATCTCCTCCCCCACTTCCTCCCCTGCCTAGTGTGACCCCACTGAGCACTTACCCCCATGCCCCCTCATTATCCCCCCTGCCTTCCTGCTTTCTCTTTCCAAATATTACCCCCCCCATATTCACCCCTCCCCCAGGTCTCCTCCTCACCTCAAACCCCTACATTAAAACCCTTTCCCATATCCCTCTCTCCCCCACATTACCCAGCCCTGCCCCTATCACCTACTTATGCAGCCCTGGGTAGATTCCTATCCAATCCCACTCCTCTGACCACTCTACCCCCTTATCTGTCACCCCCTTTGTTTCTGACCCTACCCTCCCACTGCTCTCATCTATTCTGTCCTCCCCCTCCTTTGGTCACCACCACTTCTGACCCTCCTTAACTTTATCTGCACGCCCTAAAGCTCTGCTACCACTATAAATTGCTTGTCCACTTTAGGCATGCTCTAAGTACTGTTACAATAAAGTTGGCCTCACCTACCTGATGTATTTTAACTGTACTTACTTGAATCTGTATCTGTATGTACCATATGTACTTGCCTGCTGTATATACCCCTATCTGTTTTGTAATGTCTATGTACCTTGTCTGTTGCCTTACGTCGAGGAACCTTTGTAAACAAGCTTTTGGCTCAAAGGTGTTAATCTGAGATTCCAATAAATAAATAAATAAGAGGGGGGGAGGAACTCACAATGTCACTGGCTCAACAATAAACCCACATACTTTTAGAAATAATATATTATTTCAAAAAATCTAAATAAATAATCTATCGCTTAAGGTTCTATACTATTCCATACATGAAATGCCCAGAGGGGACCTTGTTAGATAAATGATTTATCTATACCCATGCTGTTTATGCTACTCACGAGGTCTCCACTGCATATCACTAATATATTTATATGCAATCTGTAACATATTTTTCTAAAAATAAATTTCCCTTTTTGTGATCCTGAAATTGTATCCTCATTATTACAGGTCCCTTTGGAAATGGAATAAACAGAACAGTAGAGATATTTCAAGATCCATTTTTCATGTCATCCCACTTCTCCTGATGCACTACGTCACCCCTTCAGGCCATGACAGGCACATGAACCCCTTGTGAAGGAAGGCTTCAATGCAAAGAAGTGCAAGATAATGCATATGGGGTACCAAAACCCTGGCACAATATATCAGTTGGGGGGTGAGGATATAGCATGCACCAAGCAGAAAACAGATCTTGGGGTTATCATCTCTGATGACCTCAAGGTAGGGAAACAGTGTGACAAGGCAGCAGGTAAAGCAAATAGGATGCTGGGATGCATAGGAAGGGGCATCACCAGCAGGAAAAGGGAGGTCATAATTCCACTATACAGGACACTAGTGAGGCCCCACCTGGAGTACAGTGTACAGTTCTGGAGACCTTACTTATGTAAGGACATACACAGGGTAGAGAAGGTTCAGAGGAGTGCAACAAAGATGGTGCTTGGATTGCATCACAAGTCCTATGAAGACAGGTTGAAGGAACTGAATATGTACTCCCTGGAGGAGAGGAGAGAGACAGAGGATATGATAGAGACATACAAGTATCTTACAGGGAGGAACAGGGTGCAGGAATACACTATATTTAAGCAAAAAAGATGTTCCAGGACTAGAGGGTATGGGATGAAGTTGGAGGGAGTACGATTCAGAGGAAACATGAGGAAGAATTTCTTCACAGAACAGGTGGTGGACAAGTGGAACACCCTGCCAGAGGAAGTGGTGGGAGCTGAAACAATCACGGGATTTAAGAATGCATGAGATAGACATAAAGGAATTCTGGAGGTCAGGGTTAAGGGGCAACAGACTTCTAGGAAAACATAAAGTAAACTTACAAGCTCAAATGGGCAGACTGGGTGGGCCGTAGGCCCTTATCTGCTGACACTGTCTATGTATCTATGTATAAGGTGTCACCTGTGTGACAGAACACTGTGCCATACCTTCCCAGGCTCACAGAAGTGGTGTGCAGCAGCACTGGACCCATCCGTGTGTTGCCCAGCTAGCTCCCTGAGCTTGTCCCCAAAACTTGAGTCACTGACAATGGAACACAACATAGTACCCACTGGCCAAATGACCTGCACTGTATACAGCAAAATTATTCTTTTAACAGGTATGTTCTTTTAACAGGTCTACACATCACTATATTCTACCTTTCTATGTATAATTCTGTTCTTAAAAAGACAGATTAATTCATTTTACCAGTTTTTCATTTCAGAGGCCTTCCCTGTACTTTAAAAGCACAAATAAATCTGTACAAAGTAAGATAATCATTTAACAGCTCTATGCTATTGTCAAGTATGTGTTTAAGTTAGCCCCAGTGTATTAACTTAAGAACTGAAAATATGATTAGGTTGTAGTACAGAATGAACAAATGTCACAGTACCTGATGTGCTTTTCTACTTTCTCAGGGAATGGGGGACGTGATAGACAAATGACTATATATTATGTTATGTTGTATCCATGACACTCCAGACATTACCTCATGGGTTCCCAACCCACCTGATAGGCTAGTGATGCACATGTGACCAAAATCAGATTTCAGAGCAAAGCCAGGTCCCAGGAGTCCCCATTCTCCAGTTTCAATCTTGCATCTGAAGAGACTACAAGCACTCCAGGAGTCCCTGCTAAATAATTAACTCAAGGTAGGCCAACTTGTTTCTATGTCTAGATCAAAGGACTTCCTATACAGACCTTACCTAAGTGGATTAATTAGAAAAAAAAACTGTTCTACTGCTTCATAGAATTTGCAGCTGCTAAGGAACTAAATGCTAATTGTGGATGCTGGTTTTCAGTAGTTATCAGAACACAGGTTTTGATTAAAGAACAGCAGGTTTCAAAACCTTAAAGTTGACTAGTATTGAAAGGTTATTGGAGAAAAAGACTGACTGTTTAGCCATGGTATTGTTATTACCTAAGGTATTCTGCAATTGAAACAGCTTGTTTTTTATGGTAGAGAGTTGAAGCAGTTTGTTTGTGGTGATTATGTAGCATTTGAGAAAAAAAGATTATTTCAAAGTTGTCTGGCTGGATGGCATGCTGTATCTGCTGAAATTTAAAAAAAAGATTCCGCGCTTCTGTGCTTGCTCTGCTACCGGCGACTCAGTTTTGGTGGGCCGTCCTGTTTTGTTAAAAGAGATCTGATATTCGATCTGACGCATGGCTGCTGGGGTTCCCCCTCTCAAGTGGAACTGATCAGCAGCCTACAGAGGATAACAATTGGGCTCTTTAAATGTTCCATGGCTAAAAGGCTATGTCTGGTACTCCCTCACAAGCAGGAGCCAAGCACTAATGCGACCTGGTACCACCCGAGTTCAGCCCCTACCTAAGTGGCTGTTCTTTGGCATCAGACCTCACAGGAGCGCCTTTTGGGTGGCTCCCCAGGAAAAGTTTGCATTGCGGCCCCTCTCCAAGCAGCTGCCATGGCAGACAGAACCTCCACCCCTCCTTGGTAGCATTCATGCAGGAGCAGCTCTGTTTTCAGCCCCTTCCTAGTGGCTGATGCTCCAAGACTATTGCTGTTCAATTCTGGGTGCTGGGGGTCTCTTAGTCCCTCCTTAGCAGTGGGGATCATGACCACCATGCTGTAGATCCTGGGCATACAGCCCCTTCTTAGTGGTTGATGCTCCAATTCCGTTGTTGCTGGTTGATGCGGCGTCTGTTGCAGGCATCTTAGCCCCCTTGTAGCAAATAACCCATTGACTCCTTCCTGTTTGTTTTGGGGTTGTTTTGTCAGGCGGCAGCACCAAGGCTCTAAGAAAATCATTGGTCTGCTCAGCCCCTTCGAGAACTCTTTAACTTGGCCAGACAGCCCTCTCTTTCAGGGGCTTGTACACTCGAAATGGCTAGCACGCCATGTGGGGCTACTAGGCCCAAACAATCCTGGTGGCCATCTTGGGAAAGCCTCTTTGTCTTGCCCTCTTAGCAGTGACCGTCACCATTTTAGGTGACATGCCTCCAGCCAAAGAAATTAGGCCAAGCCACCATTTTGAGAGCATTTTCCCAGACAAATCCAAGCAGGATTCCCTCACAGCCAGCACAATTAAAGGCATTATTGCAGTGGGTACAATAATCATTTTTTCTACAGCACAGACAGCAAATTATAAGCCACAAGAAATTACTAACATACTAAAATGCCAGCAGAATAGGCCTAACGGTCTTTTGAGTCTGCTAGATTGGTCAGCCCCCACCCTGGGTGCTGACCTTGCTGCCCGCCTCGCCTTCTCTGGCTTCTCCCTTCCCAGTTCTGGATATTCTTGCTGCATTGGATTTTGCTTCCAGAACCCTTACCCTGTACCTGTCCCAGCCCCTCTTGAGCCCCTCCACCATCTCTGCCTCCACCAGCCCCCTAGGCAGTGCATTCCATGGCTCCATCACCCTCTCAGTGAAGTAGCACCTCCTCCTTTCTCCCCTGAATCTTCTCCCCTCCAGCTTCCACCCATGCCCTCTAGTGGCTCCCTCCTCCTTCCTTCGAAGCACCCTGACTGTTCCTCCCCTATTTACCCTCTTCATGTACTTGAAGACCTCTATCATGTCCCCCTGGTCCCTTCTCTCTTCCAATGTGTACATATTTATCTCTTTGAGCCTCTCCTCATAGGTCCTGTCCCCCAAGTCCCAAATCATTTTGGTTGCCCTCCTCTGGACCCTCTCCAGGAGTTTAATGTCCCTCTTTAAGTGTGGCCTCCAAAACTGCACACAGTACTCAAGGTGTGGCCTCACCAAGCAATTATACAGAGGGACTATCACTTCCCTCCTTCTGGAGGTGATCCCCCTAGCGATGCATCCCAGCATCCTGTTGGCCTTGGCTGCTGCCCTCCTACAAGTCTCCGAGTTGTTCATCTTGACATCCACCACCACCCCCAGGTCCCTGTCAGCCATCGAGACTTGTAGCATTCCCCCCCCCAGGGTGTACACTTGGCCCGGGTTTCTGGCCCCCAGGTGGAGTACCTTGCATTTCCCTGCATTTAACCTCAGCTTCCACTTTCTAGACCATCTTTCCAGAGCCTCCAGGTCCCTCTGTAAATTCGATCACTTAATCAGCTCCCTATGTCTTGCTCAGGGTAGGGCAGCCTGGCATTAACGCAGGCATTGTCAACACGCCCTATGTTTTAAACAGCTTTCCCCTCTGGGTGACAGCAGATATATAAACATATACCTATGTATACTGTATATGATTACCTCCTCTTGAGCAATGTATACGTATATATATATATATATATACTGTAAATATATACATAATATCGTCCTTCTCTCATCTCTTTCAAATGGTGAAGGCCAAAAAGTGTGTGTCCTGCAGTACCGCTTTAATGCCCCACACCCAAGGCCCGCTCTGTCCAGCTTGTTTGCATGAAGAAGAACAAGCTAGCGGCCATTATTCCTCCGCTGATGCAGATGAGCAAGGGCCTGCAGCTGCAGGATGGATGAACCTGGGGGTCCTTCTTATTCAAACGCAACAGGCGATGGTGGCCATGATGGAGAGTCAGCAGAACTTCATGCTGAAAGTCATGGAGAAGCTTGAGTCTCTGACAAAGTCAAGAACTCCACTCCCTGCCACCCCTGGCCAAACCCCAGGTCCCAGCACCCCTCCACAACCTCAGCTAGATGAAGAACCTGCATCACCTGCACTGGGGGAAGAGGAGGGGGCAGCACTGGATGACTGTGAGGATGTTGGTTCAGGGGAGGGAGATATGGACATCATACCAGACACCCCTTCATTAACTTCAAAACTTTGTTCATTTGATCTGATCTCGGGCCTCATGAGGGCCATTAAATCAGCCATGGGTTTTGATGTGGATACTCCAAAGTCTGAGTCCAAGCTCAACCCCATGATCCAGCAGAACCAAAAGGTCAAGGACACTTTACCTAGCTGTCCCTCTATAGACGACATTTTTGTAAAGGAGTGGGAAGCCGCAGAGCCTGGTTGTATGTCTGAGAAGCAAAATCTGGATAGGATGTACCCGGTATAAGAGGAGAAGGTTCAATTGTGGTGTACGGCACCTTCCATAGACCCTCAGATAGCAGCACTTAGCAAGAAAATGGTGCTGCCTTGTGGCACAATCTCACTCAAAGATCCTACAGATAAAAAAGTGGAGGAGATGTTAAAAAAAGCTATTTGATTTCTCAGGCTTGACAGCTAAGGCAGCAGTCACAGCAGTCTATTCGGCAAGGGCGCAGATTTGCT
Source organism: Neoceratodus forsteri (assembly GCA_016271365.2). Lineage (NCBI taxonomy): Eukaryota > Metazoa > Chordata > Ceratodontiformes > Ceratodontidae > Neoceratodus > Neoceratodus forsteri. Next base: position 289,378,832 of record CM057454.1, read on the forward strand.
GGTTGGAGAAACTGCTGGAGAATGCAGATCCCAAGTCCAGGGAAGCAGAACTATTAGAATGTACCTTGGACACAGCAAAATACCTGGTGGATATGGCTATGGACACATTAAATCTGCCGCTTTGACAAACAGGGCCAGACGAGTGCTGTGGCTAAAATTATGGGACGCAGACAATGAATCTAAGATGCTGCTACAAAATGTGCCATTCAAGGGAACAACGTGTTTGGAGAAGGCTTGAAAGAGTTTCTAAAGCAAAAAGAAGAGGGCAAGGACCTCACAAAGGACAAACAAAGAACCACATACCTGCCCTCTCCACGGCACAGGTTTCGGGGGTGCAACAGATTCCAACACAACAGAAGGCAGAATTACTCCAATGATTCCTTTTGAGGCAGAGGCCTCAGAAACAATAACAATACTTTCAGAGGCTCCTCACAAGGTTCGTATTCAGCGCCACGAGGTAGGCGATTTGGAGGCAGAGGCAGAGGAGGAAGGTCAAAGCAGTACTGACTATTCCACCAGGTCTCCTCCATCACCAGTCCCACTAGGCAACTACCCACCAGTGGTTCAGAGGCTGATGGCTTTCCAACAACAATGGCAAAGGACCACATCAGACAGAAGGGTCCTAGAAATCATTTCCCAAGGCTATGCAATCGAGTTCTCAAGCATGCCATCCAGGGACAGAGTGATACTGTCCCCCATTTCAAAAAAATGGGCCACCGCCCACCACGTTCAGGAGGTTCTGCGGGACCTGTTGTGGAACAATGCCATCCAACCGGTACTGGCGGACGAGGCCGGCACAGGGGTCCACTCCATTTTCTTCATGGTCCCAAAGAAAAACAGAGACCTCAGACCCATCCTGGACTTAAAATTCCTGAACAGGTTTGTGTCCACTTCAAAGTTCAAAATGGAGACCCTCCGATCTACCCTAAAAAACGTACGAGTGAGGGATTTCCTCACATCCGTAGACCTGAAGGATGCATACACCCACATCCCAATCTGGCCAAGTCACCAATGTTTCCTCCATTTTCACATACTGGGTCAACACCTACAGTATCAGGCCCTACTGTTCAGCCTCATATCACCACCACGGGTGTTCACAAAGGTATCAGTGGTCCTAGCAGCCCACCTATGGGAACAATGGGTAGATATTATTCCATACTTGGACAACAGGTTGATCAGGGCATGCGGCAGCAACCAAGCTCAAAGGAACACAGATCTGGTTCTGATGACCCTGTCTCAACATGGTTGGGTAGTCAATCACAAGAAGAGCTAGGAGGCAGTATAGCGCAGTGGTCTAAGGCTCTGAGCTGCAAATCTGGTGACATCCAGAAGATCAGACCTGGGTTTGAATCCCACAGCTTCCACTTGCATACTGTGTGACCCTGAGCAAGTCACTTAACCTCCTTGTGCTCCCAGGTTGCTCCTGTAAAAAAGCTTTCAGCTTAGTGTGCTATACCTGGTTAAAACATCCAAATAAAAAAAAAAAATAAATAAATAAATAAAAGCGCTCGTTGCACCCAGTACAGTTTATAGAACACTTGGGCACAGAAATAGACACAGCTGAAGGAATGACAAGACCCTCAGTACAATGCATCAAATCAGTTATGTTAATGGTAAGGAGCCTAAGGTCCACGGCCAAACCAACACTGGAACAAGCAGCCCAGGTCCTTGGCATAATGGCATCCTGTTTGGAACTGGTACCATGGGCAAGATGGAACATGCACCCACTACAGTACTGCATGTCTCCATCGGAAGACAGCCTCGACCAGATGATCCACCTACCAAGGATGGTGAGAGACTCACTGCGATGGTGGATACACCATCCAAACCTACAGAGAGGGTGCCTCCTAGAACTGTCTTACGAGGTAACAATGGAGACAGATGCCAGCCTCATCAGTTGGGGAGCGTGCCTGTACCAGTCCACAGCACAAGGCAAGTGGACATCAGCAAAGGTACAACTACCTATCAACGTCCAAGAGATGAGGGCGGTTTTCAATGCTCTGAGAGCATTCAAGAACAATATCATGGGCCGCACAGTGCTGTTGAAGTCCGACAATCAGGTCATGGTAGTTTATATAGCAAAGCAAGGTGGTACCTGCAGCAGAGGCATGCTCAGAGAGGCGGCCAAGGTATTAAACTAGGCACAATCCAACCTGCTTCACATCCACACTGTTCACATGGCAGGGAAGCTGAATTTCAGAGTGGACTGGTTAAGCAGACAGCGGGTACACCCCGGAGAGTGGCAGCTGCACCCAGACCTCTTCACAATGGTACAGAAGAGGTGGGGCCATATCCCGATGGACCTCATGGCATCTAAGACAAACATGCAAGTAAAGGCTTATTTCTCCCGATACAAGAAGAAACAGGCAATGGCAAAAGACACCCTATCTCAAGCCTGGGATCAGGAACAGTCTTACATATTCCCCCCAATTCCCTTGATTCCACAAGTACTGGTGAAGGCCAGGAAATCCCAGCTACAGATCATTCTGATCGTGCCTTACTGGCCAAGGAGACCTTGGTTTGCAGCAGTAATATCCATGGAACTGGACAGGTGGACCCTTCCATTCCAGAGGGACATGTTACGGCAGGGCCCTTTACTTCACCCGACACCCCAGTCCCTCAAACTGATGACCTTGTTGTTGAAAGGCAGAGACTGTTAATGACCGGATACCATGAATTGGTCATCTCAACTATGCTACAGTCCAGAAAGCAGTCTACCACTTCCACGTATAACAGACAGTGGAATATCTTCACAAAATGGTGCAAGTCATCACACATCGACCCCATGAGAGTAGATATATCAGTGATCCTACTTTATTTACAGCATGGGTTAGATAAAGGACTGTCCGCCTCCTCTCTGCGAGTGCAACTGTCCACCATAGGTGCGGCCATGGGAAGAATCAACCTCTCCCCACCTGGGGCACATCCTGATGCCATCAGATTCCTTAGAGCTGCACAACTTATTTGACCACCCAGTCAACTGCTCGTAGCTCCTTGGGATTTAACCATGGTGCTTGATGCTCTAGGAAAGGACCCTTTCAAGCCCACCCACAGTATACCTCTATAGTGGTTAGGTTTGAAAACCTGTTTCCTGGTGGCGATCTGCTCCGCTTGTAGGATTAGTGAGCTAGGAGCTCTATCATGCAAGGAGCACTACACTATATTTACGGCACAAGGAGTTGTTATGAGGACAGTCCTTCCATTTCTACCAAAAATTATGTCCACATTCCATAAGGAACAGGCACTAGAGTTGCCAACGTTTCACACTCAGGCAGGACAAGGGGAAACATGTACTCATCACCCGATAGATGTGGGTAGTATCATAGCATTATATATTACAAGGACAACAGCCATCTGTAAGTCTGAGAGACTCTTTGTTATCACGCAAGGCCACAAGCAAGGGATGGCCGCTTCAAAGACCACCATCACTAGCTGGATAAAAAAGTTAATACAGGAGGCCTACAAGTCAAATGGTCTCACTCCCCCACAAGGAATAAAAGCCCACTCAACAAGAGCAATGGCTACTTCCTGGGTAGAAAGAGCTAATGTATCAATGGAAGATATTTGCAGGGCCACGACATGGACTTCTGTACATACATTCACTAGGCATTAGACTTGAGTCCCTATATAACCAGAGAACTGTTTGCAACAAGAGTTTTAGCTTCAGCCTGCCCAAGGATATGTCTGCCTGATCGCCCTGGCCCGCCCTGATGGTTTTTTACTCTGCTTATTAGAAGTAACCCAGGAGGTAATGTCTGGAGTGTCATGGATACAACATAACACAATGGGTGTTTACTCACCTGGTAATGGTGATTGTGTTAGTTGTATCCATGACACTCCATGACCCACCCATCAGGGCGACTACGGCACAGATTCATGCTGAACGCATTGGTGGCAACAATTGTTTCAAGATAGGATTTACTGGTATTATAATCTAAAGTTATACATTTATTAATCAGGGCTCCTGTGGGCTGAGTTAGACCTGTAACGGATAGGAAATAAATATATAATTGTGATTAATCCGTATTCAATAGTTTGATTACACCCTTATATAAATGCAATGGGAGTCACAACTGTTAGGGTTTGTTGGACTAAAGCATTTACTTTTCAGCTATGGAAGAATCGAAACTGAAGAATGGGGACTCCTGGGACCTGGCTATGCTCTGAAATTTGATATGGGTCACAAGTGCGTCACTAGCCTATCAGGTGGGTTGGGAACCCATGAGGTAATGTCTGGAGTGTCATGGATACAACTAACACAATCACCTTTATCAGGTGAGTAAACACCCATTTCTGTGGCAGAAAGCAGAATTGTCATTAGCTAAAATATGATGTGATGTCATTGATAACATCAGATACAGAACATAGAGGGGTTTGGGATCTAAAAGGAGGGGAAGGTAACCAGGTACTATGTAAAAAATGTTAATTTTAATAATCACAAAGAACAGTGAATTCTGCTGCACTGCAGATATTCTGCGGTAGGTTAATTCTGTGGCTGCAGAATTCTTGGGGCCTTAAAAATAGACAATATCTGTAAGACAAAAAGGATGAGAGCCTTTTGTGCACAGACTGTTTCAATAATGCTTGGGACAGATACAAGGGAGCCCTCAAACCCAAGGGCAGTTAGAAGGCTAGGCTAAAATACAATGGGCAGAATAGATGGACCTGGTGGTCTCCTTCTGCTGTCAACTTCTATGTTTCTATGTATGCTTCTATGACTGACAATAATGGAGAGGGTGCCACAAACTGTCTAGATAAAAGTGAAAAGGCTGGCCTCTCAGCAGAGTTGTGTTATATAATCAAGAACACATAACAAGTGTACAATATAAGGAATAATCCATGACTAAGTGTGTGGCAAGTAAGCAATAAGACACAATGCAGTGTGCATTGTGCTGAGACAACCAATTGCCCTGGGATTTTAAGGCACAAGGCTGCAGGCTAAATGCCTTTAGCCTGGACTTGCGGTTATTTTGGCACAATACACATCCCCAGAGTGTCTTATTGCACTTATAAAATGGGGTGCTTCAGTTTTAATGTGGTTATGAATTAAAAAAAATTTTAAATAGATAAAAATTGAAAACTGTTCTTAAATGTTTGGTTTAGAAGTTCTTCGCTCTGCTGGAACTAGAAGGTATTTTTGCTTTCTTTACGAAGTTTATCTCAATGTGGTATCCATATTTGTAGTTATCTTAAGAAGTTTGTCCCCATGTGGCATCTACATTTGTAGTTTTTCCAGTTCCTGTAGTCATGAAAAAAAAACATAAAATTAACTATTATTTTGGCAAGATGTATTTACTCTTACTGTTACCCCGTACTAGTGAGAAGAGTTGTACCGTATGCCAAGAGGTTGCTGTCATGCTGTTAATCTGTACAACCAAACTCCCCCAGAACCCTCACCACACTCTCTATCCCTGTCTCTCTCTCAGGGAAAAATATAGAGAACTCTGGTGAGTTGTTTTCTTTTTTTATAAATCATATATTTTCAGTATTTTCTGAAACTTTTGTGTCCCACAAGAATGCTATACAGTGGGGCCAATGATCTGTATGCCCCTGCCCACCCATCTGCCAGCCCACTCAGCTGCTCATTCAGGGGATGACACAGAGCAATGTGAAGACTCATATATAAGAAGACAAGTTATCCTACTTTTTCAATCATGTACAGTATTTATTTAGGTAGAGGTCTGGGTTTCAGATGTTACAGTGCACAGCTTCCCCTCATCCACCCATCTGGCCACTTGCTCTGACAACTCTCATGTAAAGGTAAGAGTTATTCTACCTTTTCAAATCATGTACAGTATTTATTTAGTGAGAGGTCCAGTTTCGAGAAGTTGGTGTCCAGACTCCTATACTACAGGTGTGACTGGTAACACAGAACGAGCGTTGTGTCCTGTGTCAGCAACAGCAAATAAAATCAAGTTGAACTGTTTGCTTTTCTGATTTTTTTTTAAATTCTTCCATTCTAAACTGGGCTAAAATGCTTTGTGAAGAGATAGCAGCATGGGTTCAGAAAGAAGTATGTGGAGAAGGGGGTGAGTAAAGAGACATGGGTGGTGAATGTGATACTAGGCACTTGACTTTTTGCCAGTTTAGGGTGTGTCATCCAGTGAGCAAAAAATGACTGCCAAACATTTTCTTAAAATTCTATGCTTGTGTAGAGGTTTGTAATGAGACTAAATACCATTATGACCATGCCCTGTGTTGCATTAATGCACAGTCAGGAGACTGGTTTTACCTAATAAAGAATACAGGATTTTCTCCCAGTTTATAATATTGCTGTAAGTACGCAACATGTGTGCATTATGAGGCCAGGGGTGGGGCTGAGGGCCTTCAACCTCCCAGGAAGTGAGATTATTACTGACTTGAAGCATACCTGGAAGACCCTGTGAAGTGCTGATTTATTATGTAAATGAATTAGTTATCTAATTTGCATTTCAAACCAGTACGGTATTTTAATGGAAATGCATTCTAATCTGTTGAACCTTGTATGTCCGGGCATGGTGGGGTTAGATCACTCTTTCCTGATTCAAATGCATGAGCTGTTATGAACTTTATGACTCTTTTTTGTTTGTTTGTTTATGGCTGCATAGCAAGAACTATGCTGATGTATTGCCAACTGAGGAGGATCTCCCTCTGCATGGTCTCCCTCCCCCACCCTCTACATCTGTCCCCCAAAACAGACCAAATCCCTCCTGCTCCATTGCTTTGCATGGTTTTCTGCCCCACCCTCTAACCCCATCCCCCAAACCAAGACCAAATCCCTCCCACTCCCTCCCTTTGCATGGTCTTCCACCCACACCCTCTAACCCCATCCCCCTCAACACCTGTAAAAAAGGTTCTTTGACATTTTCTGCCCTCCACACCCCTACTCTGACTCCCCTCTCAGCACCCACTCACCCGCCCCCCGCACCCCCCAGTTATCTATCTGATGAACTCTTCCAACAACTAGAACATTCTGCTTCTTCCAACAGTGACTGTAAACTAACTGAATACATAGTAAGTTTGGTTAATGGCTTTTAAAAGTGTTTTCAATTTTTACTCATATCTTTGTCATTTTTTTATATTTTTGCCACTTCATGAACCAGGCAGGTGAATGTTTTCAAAATCCCCTCAAAACATGTTTTTGCAGTTATTTTACAAACTTACATTTTGGATAGGATTTCAAAAATTTTACCTACCTGGTTCATGAGGTGGGGGGTCACAAGAAAACCATGTTGAAAATATGAAGTCAGAATGTTAAAAAACAGCAAAGTTATGAAGAAACATTGAAGTTTTTCAATGCTTACTCATAAGTTTGTGACTTTCGTTGATTTTTGGGCCCAAATTTTCAGTAGCCCTCTTGTTACCCCACCTCATAGACATAACAGGTGTCATTTTTCAGATCCCCTCCAAAACATGTTTTCACATTAATGCCACAAAATCACCTTTTGGAACAGAGTTGAACATTTCCACATGTCTTGATCATATAGTGGGGTCACAAAAAGACTATACTGAAAATCTGTGATCAGAATGTCAAAAAAGACCAAATATATGAGCAAATGTTATATTTTTAAAAATATTTATTCATAACTTTATGATTTTTGTAGATCTGGGGCCCAAATGTGCAACATAGCACATTTCTTGCCCCACCTGATAAGCATGACAGGTGTCATACTTGGTATCATCCTCCCAAACAAATTTTACAGTCACTGTGCAAAATCACCTTTTAGACAGGATTTGAAAAAATTCTGAAAGATGTCTGTCTTGACTATAAGGAGGGGTCATAAAAAGACTATGGCCCCCTTATTCAGAGCTGGCTAAGCACAAGGCTGGGTCTGACCAATATTACAACAGTAAGTGCACTTCGACCAGAGCACACTACCTGTCTAAATATTGGTCTCTAGCAGTGCATGGTGACTATATGCTGCACTGTCACTGCCTCAGAACAAACCTGCAGGGCTAACCTAATTAGCACTGTGCTAAGCAATTGGATATGGAGGTCCATGTTAAATTTTAACAAATTGCAATACTCTATGAAGAAACATTGAATATTTCTAATGTTTATTCAAAGCTTTCTTATTTTTGCATATTTAAGCAAACAAAAAAAAACAACCTCCCACTGCATACTCTCCCTCCCCCACCCTTCATAAGTGTCCCCCAACTATCCGGGGTAAATGCATTATAAAAATGTGTAAAAGCAAGACCCCAGTGAAAATGAGATATTGCATTTCAAATGGGCTATCCTGGCTAAATATGTGGTACAAATGGGTAAAATCTGGACACACTGAAAATGAGATGTAGCATCACTACCATGCTATCCTGGATAAATGCAGTGTAAAATGTGTAAAGGCAAGAACCCTGTGAAAATGAAATATATATTGCATCTCCACTGGGCTATCCTGGGTAAATGGGTAAAAGGGTAAAATGGGTAAAAGCTGGATCCAATTGAAAACAAGATATTTTGTCTCAGATGGGCAATCCTGGGTAACTACACTGTAAAAAATATAAAAAAGCAGATCTTTCTGAAAATGCCTAGGCTTGCCACCTTTTCTTCCCCCATCTACCTATCGTTGGCCTTCCAAGTCCCCTTGCATGGTCCCCAGCATCCTGGAGGCTTCCTTGGATCAGGCCTCATCCCCTCCCAGGTGTTATTTCTCATTCCCTCCCTCTCACTATCCCTCTATAATTACAATGCCTAACCGCAGGAGAGTTTACAATCGCCTGAACTTCCCTACCCCCTTACAGGGTTCATAGCATCCTGAAGACCTGAAGGGTTCTTTTTTGGGGTCAGGACGTATTTCCCCTCCTAGGTGTTAAGCACACTTACTCCCTCTCTCTCTCTCTCTCTGTCTCTCTCTCTCTCTCTCTCTCTCTCTCCCTCCCCCTCTCCAAACCCTACTCCAGTCCCCTGTCCCCTTGCAGGGTTCCCCAATCCCCACATCCTGAAGGGGTCTTTCTGGGACACAACTCTGCACTATCTATCATCTCGTCCTCTCTCACCTTCACTCTTTATTTCACAATAGCACTTGTTCACTTATTACCATTGCACTTATTAATTATTCTCACAAATGATATATGTATGTAACACTGTTTTTAACAACTGCCTTATTCAATTGTATGCTATGTTGATCTTTGTAACTTGAATGTAAAATAGCTTATCCCTATTGTACCCCTTCCTCCCGGTTGCACCAGGAGACAAGCATCTTGTTGCTCAGTGTGCCTTTCTGGTGTGAAACATTTCAATAAACAAATATTTAGTGCTACAAATCTGTTTCTCCATGACTGTTTCAGCTCACTTATTTTCCTTCTTGCCATTCTGTATGGAGCATATACGCTATGGTCATGCTCAGCACTCTTTGTGCTAAGTAGAGTCTTGGAAGCATGCACCATACATCACATTTTGTCACTGAAATGAGGGACATTGACACTCAAAATGAGGGACAATGAGAGACACTAACCCTCACAATGATCAGGACACATCCTGAAACATGGAGACAGAGCACCTCAGAACACAGTGGAAACCATTGTATTTACTTGTACTGATATTAGCACCTGAGAATGAATTTCTACCATAAAGTAGAGATGCCATATAGGTAGGGCAGAGGGGGGGCATATGCCCCTCCCCCCACATTTGTGCCTAGGTTGTTCATATGGTGTGGAAATAATGGCATTAAATTTGGATTTCATATTTTGCACAATAAATGTCCCTCTGGCCTGTGTGGACTCACTGCAGACACGCTCCTGATACGACTGTGTCTGTATTGTGTTGTCCACTCTCTCCATCTATTAGTGGCAGCACCATCACACATGATGTGGAAGAGCTCCAGCCAAGCAAGATCACATGAATCACGTGAGTGCAACACTGTCTTTTCCCACCACAGAGTAGACAGGATGCACACTACAGCTTGGAGTAGTCAGACAACACTGAACTCTCACTAGCAGTATTGTGGTGGCATATTTTTGTTGGTCTACTTTTAGTGAGTCTCCATCTCCTCTGGTGGCTGAAGGGGCAGAGGGTGAGCTAGAAGCTAACTCAAGCCTAGGCTACCTACTAACTCTGCTAGGCTCACTTCACAAAAAAAATACAGCACAGGCCCCCTGTGGCAGCAAGCTAGGCCTAGTAGCAGTGGTGACAGCAGTGTGGGCGGCCTTCATAGACACTGATCAATTCAATGCATCAGCAGCCATGGCAGCAGACAAGCAATAAGCAAACAACATGGGTTTGTGGGTTCGGTTGAACAGGTGACTTGTGTGCGGATTACATTGGGAAACTGGGATGGTCGTTTCTAGCATCCAGCTTATGGAAGAAGGATAGAGGAGAAGTGGATTGAAAACTGCAGTGGTGGCACACTGGGCCAGGCAGCAGATTCTGTCCAAATGGCTAGGTAAGTAAAATAATTTTTTTTTTTTTTTTACAGGGGGATTCGGGAAGGAGGAAGGACTGAAATATTAATGTGTTTTTCACATTTCTGTGCCTTTGGGCAGCTTCAAGACCAATTTAGTATGGGTATTGAATAGAATGGAGTCAGGGAGAGAAATTGGGACAGCATTTCTTTTTTTTATTGGGGGGGGGGTCAGAACTTCAGCCAGGAAAAAATTGGTTAGTAACTGGGTGGGTTTAAGCCCAAATTTGATGCACTGCTACGGGGTATAGACATATGAATTTTATACATTTGAACTTTTCCTGAGTTGCATATCACTTTTTAGTCACAACAAATATGTTTTACCTTTTAGAGACATCCAGACATTCTAGAGCTTGCCAATGAGGGGCTGACTAGCACCTGGCTTCCAGTGGTAGTTGGCTCCCCCCTGCTGAAATCTGAAATGGCACCCCTACCATAAACTCTCAATTTACAGGACATCCTCTCTGTGAGCAGCATGTTTTCCATGAGGGATGGATGAGGAGCAGAGTAGTTTTCAGGGGTAAAATGAGGGCTGTCCCTCACATTCAGTGACTGTTGAGTGGTATGGCATGCACAGACTATTGGAGCCCCACTACAGTCAGGCTTATGCCCCTCCAGTAAAGATGAGCTGATCTCCACATGCCCATGCTCAGGCACATTATGGCACAAGGCAAGGGAGACTGCAGGGGTGTGCATCATTGAAAAGAATGGGGATATTTTTTATGGTATGCTACCCTTACGGTGACACCAACACAGTGAAATACACATCTGTCAGCAAAATCGACACTTTGCCAACAGATCACTGTGTTGGTGTGCCTGAGACAGGGGCATGCTGCCTCCCAGTCCTGCACCCCGCCCCGAATCAACTCTGACTGGAGTTGAGAATCCTATAGAAGAGGGTTGGGGGGTCAGAGCCCCCAGTATGGGGGGTTCTGGGGTGAGGGCCCCTGATGAAAAAACAGGACCCGGGAGACACACAGGAATCATGTAGACCACAACTTGCGGTCAACATGATTCTTGTCAGCGAGATGCCATTCGACATAAAGGATGTCAAACTGGCATGGTAGAGCCATTTTTATTATTATTTTATATATTATTGATGGATGTTGGGGATTAATGAAGGCCACCACTTGACTAAGAAGGTCCTTGTTAGTAGAACAATGACCTTCATTATCCTCCAACTTGACATCATAATGTATACAATAGTAATACAAAATAAATCTATTCCTTTCAAGAGGGTACGTCCCAGCACTCTGACCCATGGACATCATCTCTTAGAGACTCCTGACTCTGGCTTCCTAGTACTCAAGTAAGAGACTCTTGAATTTTATATACTGTATATATATATACTTGGTGTGTTATATGTAGAAGCATGGCTGCCCCCACTACAGTGTGTGTGTGTGTGTGTGTGTGTGTGTGTGTGTGTGTGTAGCGTTGGGGGGAACTGGCCATGTGGGTGGGTGTCGAGTTATTGCTAGTTTTGTGTTTGGCCCTTAAAGTCTGTTTTCATGGAAACACTCAAAACTATGTAGAGAAAATATTTGGAGTACAGTCCAGACAAAAGTAATTAAGTAGTTTTGTGGGTAAGTGTGTGAATTGGGGTTGGGAAGAACCACATGTGTTTCCATTGGTATGTGTACTACAGTTCAGCTGCACAGCTGAGATGAGAGGGTACAAGAAAACTAAAAAGCATAAAAGTGGCTGTAAGCATGCTGCATGTGTGCAGATATATGCAGATTTATATTGAAGTACAAGCGAACCATATTTGTGCAAGCAGTATAGCTTACTGGTTAAAGGCACTGAACTGCAAACCAGGAGACTTGTAGACCTGGGTTTGAATCTCATCAACCCCCACTTGTAAAGTACATGGTATGATTCTGAGCAAGTCACTTAACTTTTATGTGTGCAATTATAAGTGACCGCTTGTTTTTTACACGCATGCCACATGCATAGAGTCTGTTCCAATTTAACATAAAAAGCATGCTTGCCACACTTGCTTGCTACATGCATGCTACATGCATGCAATTGGTTCCAATTTAACATTTAAATCATGCTTGCAGCATGCATATCACATAGGTAGTTTAATATGTGCAGCATGAAAACATTTCATATAATTATTTCTGTAAGGGTACTACCCTGACTAAATATATAGCCAAAAGATAATATTTCTCAGCAATGATATCTTGGGTAAATACAGTAAAAAACTGTAAAAGCAGAACCATAGTGAAAAAAAGATAATATATCTTATCTGGGTTATTCTGTCTTAATATATAGTAAAAATTGGTAAACTCTAGATCCAGCTAAAAATGGGATGTAGCATCACTGCTATGCTGTCCTGGATAAATACAGTGTATAAATGTGCAAAAGCAGGACCACAGTGAGATACTGCCTGACAGCTGACCTATCCTGGGAAAATACATTGTAATAATGAGTAAAAGCAGGACCCCACTGAAAATGAGATACTGCACCTCAGCTTGGCTATTGAAAGTAAATATATTGCAAAAATGTGTAAAAGCATGACCTATTGAAAATGAGGTATTGCATCTCAATTGATTTATCCAGAGAAACTACACTGAGAAAAAAGGTAAACACAGGATCCAACTGAAAATGAGATATGAAATCTCCACCAGACTGTTGTAGATAAATACATTGTAGCAATTGTTAAACAAGTTCTGTCCAGAGCTTGTATGACTGTAATCAAGGTCATGACAGAACACGGCACGGTCTGCCACGTCCAAGATGGCCACTGAAGTTCTCTGTGCATGTGCAATGACTTGTGCATGCATACTGGACTCCAGCAGCCATCTAGGACATGGTGGACTGTACCACTGGAGTTCAGTGCACATGCATGAGTCATTGCACATGCATGCTGGGCTCCCGCAGCCATCTTGGACACGATGGACTGTAACATGTTCCTCTGATAGACAAAGTAGTGTGGTGGACGCACAGTGTTTGCCATTCATCTCCATTATGTACAAGTTCATTTGTTATCTAGTAAGTTCCCTTTTTCTTCTTTTATTGTGACAAGTCTACAGGGCTATGTCCACTACAGCCCTAAAAAGCAAGCCCATGCTGAGTATGACATATTTCATCTTAGCTGGCCTACCCTGGGTAAAGACATTGTAAAAATGTTTAAAAGCAGGAAGGACCACACTGATAATGAGATATAGTATTGCATCTCATTTGCTCTGTTCTGAAGAAAAGACAATGTAAAAACATTAGGGCTGGATGAAATTATCAAATTTCGATTTTAAAGATTTTTTCTGCAATTCTGTAACATTTTGTGGAATTTTATGAAATTCTTTACCTAGTCATAATGCAATCAGTATTAAAGCTAAAGATCTGACATTTGGCATTCATATTTCTTGGTAGAGGCCCTAAACGGGTGTCAAATGTCATAAAATTGGGATGAAGTGCAGAAAAGTTATAGGGAATCAAATGCTGGCAGTTTATTATTCATGTGAGTATTTCTGAAAATATTTCTATGCTTACAATTTAGCCATCTTTGGAGCTAGATAATTGAAAATTTATATGCATACTTTATTGGAATAATCATAGAAACTGCTAAATAGAGAGGCAATTGGTTGTGTAAGTGTCAGTTACAAGAGTTCAAAATTTAACAATATAATTATTTATTAAATTGTGTAAAAATGTTCGAAATATTTGGATATTTATAGCTTAACTAATATTGCAGGCATACACACATGAATACCAAAGTAAGTATGTCCTGGAATCTAATTATGCTGGATACATGTGATTAAGAAGGTTAACATTTATTTTGGATACTTTATTAATTACTAATTGGGAAAAATTGCTGCAAAATTTGTGGATGCTTAATAGGCAATGCCACTAGAAATCCACTTGTGGAATTTAACTTTCACAAAGTACTTATCACTAGTGAATCATCTTACCTGCAGGAGCATCATGTACCTAGATTACCCCTCCAGCACTCCCACGACAGTGATGGCCAACATTTGCTCCATCATGACTAAAGATTCTGTCACAATGGCTTCAGTTGCAACTATTTGTAAGGCTTGGTGTCTCTTTGTGCCACTGTCTTCTAACCGCAAAAGTATACATTGTTATCTGCAGGGTTGTTAAATAGTCAGCAGGTGTCATTGTACAGAAACAATTCTGTGCATGCACATGCTGCCACAAGTAATTAATTCAGTGAGCTCCAGTGGTTATCTGGTATATTGTATGAATTCAGGCTAGTGCACAGTGATGTCAATGACTATTCTGCATGGTTTGTCACTAAAGATAATGACCTGACACTTGGCACTGCTGTACTTTTACTGTGGAGCCTTTTATGAATGCTACTTTATTGCCATTTTACCCAGCCTTTATCATTCTCTACAATGGCAACTCAAGTGTATAAGTGGGCTAAATGCATGGACTTGTCTTCCACAAAAGTATCACAACATTCTACAATTCAAAAATACTCATGAAATTCAACTTTAATTACTGTTATAAAATTGCAAGAAAAAATGTAGAACTCTCCTTTGCCAAGAGACATCAGCTGCCTGTATATCAAATCTCTCTATACACACACAGTCATCTTGGTCTTAAACCACATTAAACAATGAGGAAATTAGTCCTCCTACAACCAGAACTATCTTCCATCAGTCCCTCTGCAACCAGAACTGATCTTCCATCACAAACATGGCTGCTACCTTTACACTGTAAAAACCTTCAACTGGGCCCTAAAAATAAAACTACCTTAAATAAAAAATAAAACAGATTAATTAAATGTTGTTTCCCTAATCATCACACTCTCCTTACACACATAAACACATTAGAAACATTGAGTATTCTTTACAGTTTTCATTACAACAGTTTCTTTACTAACAGTGAAAAACCCTCCTTCTGTCTTTATCTTCTCATCAGGGAAATCTATTCTGCTTGCCCTGACATTGAAATAACTGAGTCACTGGCTCTAAAACAGGCCTTTGTTGTCTGTGTGTACAGTATGTTAGGAGAATAACATTCTACCAGCAGAACTGAGCAAAATGTTGAATCCCTGTATTCCATGATAAACATTCTATCTCTTCAATGAGGGGGAAAAGCAGAAAAAAACAGGATGAAGAAAGCAGGCAATACAGTAATACTTTATAAACAAAGAGAAAAGGTGGGAAAACACAGTTACATAGGTAGAGGCAGACGTATACTGCTCAAATAACACATTGCTGTCCCTCCAACTCATTGCTTTAGCATTTTTCAGTGAGTTGCTATTCAATCAATTTTACCACTCCTCTACCCAAGTTAAGGTTACCACCTACTCGGTTTTTGACCGAATGATTCGGTTTTCTAGGTCCAGATTCGGTCCTCCTGTTTTCACCATTGCAAAGTTGGTTTTTATGGTGGGTCAAGCAGCACCTGTGAGATTCCCCACTAACTGTTTCATTTTCTTCTCATCAGACTGTAAGCAAGTGTCTGACATTTCAGTGTGCTTGCTTGCTTGTAGTGCATGCTGATCAGGAAGTGCCTTCAAGAGCAGGGCACTTAAAGAGCCAAATGTGTCCCTGTCTGCTCAGTTGTCACCTCGAACTTCACACCAGCA
Source organism: Neoceratodus forsteri (assembly GCA_016271365.2). Lineage (NCBI taxonomy): Eukaryota > Metazoa > Chordata > Ceratodontiformes > Ceratodontidae > Neoceratodus > Neoceratodus forsteri. The sequence continues at coordinate 289,394,771 of CM057454.1, forward strand.
AACTGGAAGATTATTCATGGGAAGGGTAAACAATACCACCTTAATTAACACCTTTATTTTTCTGAAACCCTTAGACATTCAGACAGGCACCACATTAGGGTAGCCTCTTGTCCAGTGTGGACTGTACAATGTGTTTCAGAAACTTTACCTGCTAATCCAATTTTATTCAAAGGTAGTGCTTTTAGGGTCATTTTGAATGCTCACATACTTGTAAAACAGATTCTATTAAATCCTTCACCATTTTACTTGCATGTTCATATTAGAAACAAATGCTGATGTCATATAAACCTTTGTTTGTACACCAGTAAATCTGAGAGGTGTAAAGTAGGGCTATTAACACCATTAGCAGCAAATCAACCTAATCCTTTCTAGGCTGCATTGTGAGTATGGTCTTTGACTGCTGTGATAAGGAATACTTTTATACCTTTAAATGCTCACCATTTTTTCTTTTAGGGTCTGTCCTATATTTTGATATTTGTTACCCCATTTGTTGTTAAATTAATAATCTAATATGTTATTTCATTTCTAGCAGTACTACACCTCTCTCTCCCCTCAGTAGTTATTGCTTTCAATTTTCATACTACCTGGATATTCCAGGAAGACCATTCCAGACATCTCAAATAAACAGCACAGAATAGTGTGGCTAATGTCATGCTAAGCCACAGAAATGAGAAAAGGAAGAGAGAGAGCAGTAGCTGGTGAGGAGAAAGGAACACACTCTAGATTTGACGGCACTGCAAATGTATCAAACATTATTATTTTTTATATTTTTTTACCAGAAGAGACACACTAAGCTGAAGCTTGTTTACAGGTGCAGCCTGGGAGCACAAGGGAGTGAAATGATTTGTGCAGGGTCACACAGTATGCAAGTCTGGGCTGTGGGATTCAAACCCTGGTCTCCAGAATTGCAGCTCAGAGCCTTAAATCACTGCTCTGTACTGCCTCCATGCTACATATCACATATCATGCTATCTGGTATGTATGACTGATATGGAAATAAAATAGGGTATTTAACAGCATAGAATAGTTCCTACCACTTTTAAAAACTTCTGTGACATTACAAATAGCTTTAGAGTAGGAGCAATGGGAAAGACGGTAGCACATCTTAAAATGGCAGATGATATTTGTAATTACAGCTCGTCCACCATTACTTGTGTAGTTTATTTATTTATTGAAAGAGTTTTAGCATAAAAGGCCACCTGTTCCAAAATAGCTGGTTGTCAGAGGTGTCCTTGTAGTCACTCGATGTGTCAGTTAAGCTGTGTACACAGGATAGAAAGTCCCCTGAACCCCATCTCTAACCCCACCAAATGTTAACACACAATGAAATTTAAAATATTTAAATCTAAATCAAACAAACCAAAAATAATAATCATGATGTACTTTAAAGAAGTTGTACACAATGCAATATCAGCAGCAATTCTGAATAAATCAAGTGAATCAGAGTCCAAGCGATGCCCTCATAAGTCATAAAAGGGGTGGAGTTAGGGGCGGAGTTAGGGGTGTGGTTTAGTATTCGGTTTTCATCTCATCCAAAGGTGGCAACCCTAACCCAAGTCTGAGGACTATTTTTCACGATATTTAAATAAATTAACATACTATTATTAAATCTTTAATAATGTGCCCAGAGTTTTGTTTGATTGTTATAGAAACAGTTGTTACCCATTTTATAAGAGCAATAAGACACTTCAGGGTGTGGGTTGTTGATTGATAAGAGCACTGCCCAGCTGCTGTAGTCACTCTGCGCAAGTGCCTCGTGCCTAACAATGCACCTGGGGGCATGCTGTTATTAATCAACAACCCACACCCTGTTGTGTCTTATTGCTTTCATGTTATTTTGGAATCTTTGGCTGCTTATAATTTAGCCAGACTTTTTTATTAATAGTTATTTAATTTTTAAACAACAGTACAATACTGTATAGAACATGGATATAACATGACAATACCCACATGATCACCTAGCTGGAGTGTATACTACTCCTTGAAGATACAACCTAGGAGTACTCATGGATCAGGAATCATGATAAATAACAAGAAAGGAAAAAAAAGCACAACTAACTTTTAATCTGCTGTATTATTCTCAGAGTCAGCCAAATAGGCTTATGTGACTCATATTCAAAAGCAATAAATAGTAGGTACTGCTGCTGCTGGGAGAAAGAAATGTGTCATATAATTAAAAAAAAAATACTTCCAAAGATAGAGGGGAGGAGAGGTGGATCCTTTTAACCATCTTAGGTCTTATCTAGGGCCCCGACTTTGAGCAAGAGATTTGAGATTTGACACACATAGCCCATTTTTTCCATACTGGTTTTTTTTTTTTTTTTTTGGCTGGCAGCTCATCTCTCAGGGATATACTTTCTTCACAGGGCTATGCACTGATCAGGCTGATCCCAGCCATCATTCAGATGGCTACCAGGTTTTCCTCCAACATCTTCTCCTCTCCCATCTCCCCCGGTGGGAAAGTGCCTCTTTCAGCCTTGCACAATGACAGCTTCCCCTGCAGCAGAAGCAAGCTCCCTCCACAGCTGCAATGTTCACTGTGCTTGTGAAATCCACCATCAGCCCTCCCTGACCAAGATGCACTGCCAAACTGCAGCTCTCTCATTTATGGTCTGTTTCCCGATGTGACTAGTCAGACTCACTTCCAAACGTAGGTCATCAGTATGACAGTGCAACACTGCTGCTTGGCCATGGAGGTGGCATCAATGCTCAATATTTAGGGTCAATGAACCTCGCAAAACTGGGTATATTCTTTTCAGTAGTTTTAAAGTAATAGGGGCTTCAAATTCTGCATTTTACATAACTGTGAAATGTTAATTTTAACATTTCCAAATGTTTAGAGGAGTATAACACTGTCACCATTACAGATCAAGATCTAAAACTTGTACAGTTCTGTATGGACCTTGGTAAATTCAACATGGCAAATGTGGTACAATCTGGACAAAATACATTTTAAATTAGAAGGAAATAGCTGAAATCACAATTTTGGCAACATTTCACAAAATGTTTGTGGAAATTTCATGGTTGCAAAATCAGAATTTTGCCAGAATTTCACTGGTAGAAGATAAATTGCACCCAGCCTTAATAAATGTTTAACAGTAGAACCCCAATGAAAAGCAAATATTACCTCTAAACATGTCTGTCCTGGAAAAAATACACTGTAAAAATGGGTAAAAACAGGACTGAAAATGAGCTGTGGTATCCTGGGTAACTGCAGTGTAAAAAAGTGTTAAACCATCTCCATCACTGGAATGAGATACTTTATCTCAGTTCATGTGTTCTGGGTAAATAAATGAAAAAGATGATTAAAAGCGAGACCCTACAGAAAATGAGATACTGCATTCAGCTAAGCTATCGTACATACATGCATTCTAAAAATTTATGAACAAGCAAGATTTCACTAAAAACTAGATATTGCATGTCATCTGGGCTATCCTGGAATTCAAAAAAAGACTCAAGACTGCTCCACGGACAGTTGTGTTACAGAGAAAGTGTGTCAGCAGAATCAAGCACTCCAGCACTACCCACCACTGAATCACAACTGCTGACCACATCATAGTGTCATAAATACCAGATATATTTCAAAAGTGTTCAAAAAGCCTCTTACCAAAGGTTGGATACCAGCAGGACCCCACTAACTCCAACTGGTTTCACATATAACATTATCAGGGATTATAAAATGGGCAAATATTTTCCTGAAATCTGATTGGCTAAAAGCCTTATTCACCCATGTCCTTATCAGGCCATAATGCTGCAACTGGCACTAACTTGTGCCAACCTGACCCAAGAACAGCAAGGTATCACTGCCATGATCACCAGCCATTCAAAAGTGAGCACTCTGCGACTGCGCTGGTCCGGTGTGACAAACATCCAACCCCCCAAGTCTTCACCATGATCACAACATATCCCCCAAAGAAAAAACACGTAAGCTGAAATTCTAACCTGCACATCTTTTCACTACAAAGCAAAGAGCCCCGCAGACAGCAATAAATGTTTTAACCATAATGGGTGACACCGGCACGACGAAACCCGCTTCTTCACCGTCAGAAATTTGTAAAGATGAGAAGAAACACCTCCCAAAACACCTGCTCCTATGATAATGTAAAAAGTGCAGCACAGACCCACTCCTCTATTGCAATAAAACCTTAACATCCGTTACCAAGAAGTAAAATGCGAGTGGGTCAATACGGTGCCTCCTGAGGGACAAGGTCGCTGCTGAAAGCCCTCAGGATGCACAGAATAGGTGTATGCTATACCCAGGTGCTGTCAATCTTTTGTCAAGCAGCACATATCACATAAATAAATAAAAAAGTTACAAAAAATAAAACAGCCTAATTCTGAGTACCGGGGGGGAGCATGACACACACGATCACTTGCGAAAAAAACGTCACACACAAAATACCACTGCTTATTGTCACTGTATTAAAACAGCAGATTTATCAGTTAAAAGGAAAAAAAGTTATAGGAAATGCACTAGCCGATCTCTGTGTAGGTGCTTGCGGTGCTGATTTTGGGGGGGGGTGAAACACGTATGATACCACTTGAATACAGGGACTATTTTGTTACTATTTTAGCTATTAACACCTCTTTTTAAACTTATAGTCTTCAAATCTTTTTCTTCCTTTTTTTTGGATTAATTTACTTGTTGGGCCCATTTTATAAGCACAATAAGACACTCCGAGGTGTGGGTTATGGCCTGATAAGAGCACTTTTGAGGTGCAAAATGCACTTGGCGCAAGCGCCTCGTGCCTCATAACGCACCTGGGGCATGCTCTTATCAGGCCATAACCCACACCTCATCGTGTCTTATTGCTGGCGTATCCATCCCACAAACACTGCATTATTTTATACATTGCATTTAAAGTGGTATATACATGTACATATAAATATTTATAAAATGGAAAAATCACCCAAATCTAAATCCAGTGTTCTGATTGTATAAAACACATCACGGCCATGTGTATATCAGAGCATGACCACACACCTGCACTTTTACCCCCCTCCAAAACAATTTTGACATTTTATAAGATGGATAACCCACTCTTAGGTGTGCTGTCATGCTCTGATATATGCATGCCTTGGGTGGCTGATGCACTTGTCCTTAACATCGCACACCAAGGTGTGCGTATATCAGAGGACAACCGCACATCTAAGAGTGGGTTATCTATTACATATATATATATATATATATATATATATATATATATACACATTTTCTATGCAAAACTATCGACATGCATCATGTAAAGAACAAGCAAGGAACAAATATTTAGGGTTGCCTTTCCTGCGTGATTTCATCTATCACCCCAAGATTGCCACGACCGAGTAGGTTATTGGGTTGTGGAGGGTCAATCTCATCCCATTCCATGTGTAATCATATTCACAAGTCACAGTAAAGAAGAATGGGGTGAGATTTAGCCTCACAACCCCAGTGACACACCTCTTCAGCTGTCAATCCCGGGATGATGGACAGGTCCACGGGGGGAAGGGGGCAACCCTAAACATTTCATTTCCTTACTTTTTGTGTTTTAAACCTAAATGATGCATTAACAAAGTTGTTTGCGGTTTAGTAGGGCATCCATAAGTTACGCATTACCTGTGCTATGGAACAACCTACAGAAATTCTTAAAACTGGGTCACTCTATCAGACTCCCGGCATTCAAAATGCTTTATACACGTTCCATCACTGAGTCTTATAAATGCTTCCACTGATCAGCTAAATGACAACAGGTATCAGCCTTACTGAATATACCTTACACCTACCATATCTCTTACCTTTCTTCATTCCTCATACTTTATAGGTACCTTTATTGCACTACAGGTGCTTAGTTTCAGTAACAGTAAACATTACAGATACATAGTCTCAGAATGACTGTATATTACTCTGAAGTTCAAATACCAGTAGAGGCTCACCAATCGGACCCTTCCCCAAACCTCCTTGTGTTACCTCCCTCCCACTGCCTTGTATGCCTATCTCGCCTATTCATTTCCCCCACCAGCCCCTTATGTTCCCTGCTCTTAAGGCATCACCAAATTCATTATAAATGTATTCACTCTAGGTTATGGCTGTGTTAACTTATAGTGCAATGGCTATCTTAGTAAGTTTAGCCTCTTACTAGCCCTGTCTATTACTCATAAAGGATGCTACTCCTCTGTAACCTGTAGTGACATTATCTTATTCTGAACACGGTAGTGGTGAGCTCATATTATGTACACAGCAGAGAACAATTCTTACTCTGCAAGACCGTGATCTCGTAACCCGTTTGATCATTATACTCATATTTTATACTCGATCTGTACTTGATTTTCCATATGCTGTTCTGTACTTGTTATGTATATATTGTTCTGCACCTTATATATACTCTAGTTTATTTATGATTATGTCTAGACATGTATGCATTATGTAGTTATGTACTGCTATTGTGTATTTTACTGCCCAGGTCCACCTCAAAAATGAATTTCCTCAACAGTGTTTCACCTGGTTAAATAAAGATTTGATTGATTGATTGATTGATTGATTTTTGCATAGAATTTCCTTACTTTTTGAGAAAGAATATAAAAGTAGAAAGTCACACAAGTTGGTGGGAGCGTGGGCCCTTTGGGCCCCATGCTCCCACCAACTTACAAATTTCTGCAGAATTCCACACCTATTTACATTTTAGGCACCTAACGACTGAAAAGTACATCCATGGTAGTAAGGATAGCTACCATATAAATTTGAAGCCAGTACCATGATGGAAAATGCTGTCTGCAAAACGTAAACTGCACCATGCAATATCTCTGCAAAAAATTTACTGTCTGACACATGCACACCATAATTGACATCTACAGGACATCCCAACAACACTCTCCAAATTTCAAATGAAGAGACCAAATGTTTCCAAGATATTTAATTTTTAAAATTGTTAAAATTGGGCTATCTTGTCCCTCTAAATCTGGCCATCTAGTCCCTCCCTCATGATCAAAGATTGCAAACAAAGAATCTCACGATCAAAGAACTTGCAGGCTCACGATCAAAGATCGTTAGTGAGCCGCGATCAAAGAATAAAAAGGTTCAAAACTCTAGTTTTTGACAATTGTGAAAGAAATCACAGCCATGGCTTGATAGAGCCAAGCCCCCTGAGTAAAACCCATCCAAGTTTTACTTCAGGGGTAACCCCTGAGCTGAGATATTCAATTTTTTCCGACCGCAAAATGAAAACAAGATGGCGGCCGTCACTATCAAAGAATTCCTCACGATCAAAGATTCTTTGATCATGAGCCTGCAAATTCTTTGATCATGAGGAGGGACTAGATGGCCAAAACCCCATTCTTCTTTTGCAAAATAACTACATAAATGTTCCCATTGGCTTATATTGGGAACTTAAAAGTTTAATAACTTTTGAATGGATTAATATTTTTTCACTAAACAAAAAGCGGCATGTTCCTTGACCCAAGCTCTTTCAGACGAGCCAAGTCACAGAGTGGCATGCCACACAGTGGCTGTGCAGCAGCATGGACAAAATCTGAAAAACTGCTCACACAGTTGGCGAAAAGTGCATTTTTCAGCATTTTGGTGGCCAAAAACTGTAAGTCTGACCAAAAAGAAATTTGGTAAATCAAGAGATCTACCATGCCCCACCAAGCATACCAAATTTCATGCAAATCCATTGAATGGGTCCAAAGCTATTAACACGCAAAATTTCAAGTTTACCGTAGAAGTGCCTACTCAACCCTAAATATAGGGGAGCAACCACCACTTATAATATATATATATATATATATATATATATATATATATTCATTACATGAAAGATGGCAAAATGTTCAGCAGGAAAGGCAGAAGAAGAGGCGTAACAGTCACCAATGAAGAAGATGTCCCCTACATGGATAGCAAGGCAAGAAGTCTCCAGAGCCAACATCAATATTCAGACACTGGCAGCATATCCCTGGGGCTTATGCTGGTTAAGACAATGAACAAATATGAGCCTCTTTGGGAGCTCAGCTGTTCTGACTTACAGCTACCACAGGATACTGGCTCTGGGGGTATACAGCAGAGATGGTGGCGAAAGACCAAAGTGACTGGTCCCTGATTTTTAAGGAATGAGCAGACAGTATCCAGCTTTCTGAGGAAACCACCTGTATTACAGAGGAACTGCCACATCCATCAAGGCCCAAGAAAGACCAAATTGAGAAGGTTCAGAGCTAGGAACACCCGATGTGAAGGGCCAAGCCTGCGGCAAGTCCAGGGACTTGAATATGTATGGGACTAGCCACAGGTAAGGTAATCTGTCTCCATCTAGGGGAAATGCCGAAAACAGAAAAATGAAAAAGAACTGCTATCACTGTATATGTTGTGGTGGGAAAGAGGGGGGAGCTGGGAAAGCATTTTAGTGAGGGACCGGGGGATGCACGGTGGAGGGCAAACTGTAAAATAGACCCAGGACTAGTGTTTGGGAGGGATATACAAAGGGGAAGGGCACTCAGTAGGGATCTGAGATGGGGGGAGCAGTAAGGAAGTTAATCACCTGAAGCCGCACCTCTGCAACATAGCAGCTGATGCCTGACTCATACAAGATGCAAGCTGTTGCCTGGATAAAGGTCCTGGGAATGGGAGAGGTGAGCCTGACTTGAATGGAGGGTTGACACAGCAAAAACAGGGAAAGATAATCCTTTCCATGGGGTAACCAGCTCAAGAATGGCACCCTGACAGTTCATGGATCCCCTGACCAAGTCTTGTAAACATGCATATGCGGGCAGAATGTGGTGCGACTGCTGAGTGACTAATAATAAATTATACACTCATATGGCATACACCTGACTGTTTAGTGAATGAAGGGAAATGCAATTGACAAGATCTCTATCCCCAGCAAAGGCAGAGGGAAGTGGGGTTGCAAACAGGGTGCCTGCCCAAGAAGTGTAATGGACCCCCCCCCCACTACACATACTGTGGCTGCAGGATCTTCATGGTCCTTTCCATTCTGAATTGTGCATCCTGCATAGCTAAAGTTTAATAAAGTTGCTGTTGTGTTCTGGGCTCCCAGGTTAAAAGGGGTATTCTTCATGATGTTCTCTCTGCCACTTATGTGCAAAGACAGGTATACCTTGGGGCTTAATGCTGATGATCAGAGCTTGTTCAGAGGGTGCTCCAGGGAAATGACCCTGGAAAGCACACAAGTAGTGAGCTTAGAGGGGGAACCCATAGTGAGCAGATATGAGTGAAAGTGGTGTTAGGGTAATAACTAAGATACTGAAAACACCTAACACTGGAGCTTGGAAGGGTATACCTCCACTCCCTGAAGTGAGCTCTAGGGTCATGGACTCTCCCAGAGGATATGGGAAGTCTAGATCCAGCAAGAGAATTCAGCTTCACGTAAAAGGAAAAGGGAAAAGGTTTAGAAGTAGAAAAGTTACCCTACTGGGTCATGTTTATGGTGTGTTCATACTTAGGATTTTTTTTTCAATGGGGGTACTACAGTTTGCAAGGTAACAAAGCAGAAGAGGGACAGCAGTATGCTAGGACCCTGGAAAACATAAGATGTTGGGTTAACAGTTTTCAAACCAGGTATATAAAAGTAGGGAGGGACAGCATAATGGGGCTAATAAATAAAAGGAGGGTACAAGAAAGTATAGGAAGAATAGTAGGATTGACACGAATGCGAGCATTAAAGGTACAAGTAACAAAGAACACTGGGGAAGTTAGGCAGAGGCAAAAAAAGGAGACGGAGGACAGTAAACTTCAGTAAAGGGAAAACAATTATGGGACTGTACAATGGATAGCTCAGAGGATGTAACTCTGACCTCCTGGAAAGTGCAAGGGCTGAATTCACCTATACAGTGAAAAAAAAAAATATTGACCAGACTTAAGAAATTAAAAACCCAAATTGCCTTCTTGCAGGAGACCAAAGTAACCTCTAAAGAAACCCAGAAGCTCACCAGGGAATGGGTGGGATGGGAGTATCAGAGCACTTCAGTGAAAGCCAAGAGAGGGGTCTCCATATTATTACACAAAAGGCAATGCACAATACCTGCCAACGGGTGACCCTGCAATGGAGCACCTGCTGTGCCACACATGTCTGACATGGAGGACATCGGCACCAGCCCTCTTGCTGCCCACACCATGATCTCCTCCCCATAATGCCCCCCGAAGCCCCACCTAGGATGGCCCACCTACCACCACTCCCAGGAACCACCATACCACCCCAACCCACCACCCACAGTTCAGGAGACAGTAGCCACATAGGTGAATGTACATAAATCCTTTAATGTACAAAAGTAAAAGTGTACAGTTGCCAGTAACACAGTAACAAAAAAACAGTAACTACAGTCAACAACGGCATAAACAGAGTGTGACTCTGAGCAGCAGCCATCTCTACAACACTATGGTAAACTGTGTGCGCACATCACACCTGTACAGGTAACGTCGGTGTGCACGTGTCCCCCACCATGATCACTTAAAGGTACATACAAGTGAGCCAGGGCAGATAAGTGGGATGCTGCTTTATGAGTACAGGTGGACAGGGACCCATAACAGTGGGGGGGATGTGTCCTAGGTTAATGATGAACATGTACCTACTCAACGTGGAGATGGATTGGCAGAGGCATGTGGGACCACTGCCCAGGGTCTTCAGACCATGGCTGGATGCTGCCATGCTGAGGGACACACAAGCACTGAGAGATTTAGGTTCCCTGGGCCTTGATCACACAGCTGTGCAATATGGTTTGTGATGACATTGCTCCACAGACACAGCAATCTAGGGCGATGTCAATAGTGACCAAGGTGTTATGTGCTCTGTCATTTCATTCCAGTGGGTGACCAGTGATGCCGTGGGTGTATGTCAGTCCTCCGTGTCACGGGCTGTGGTGAAGGGGACAGATACTCTGGTGGCTTATGTGCAGGACCACATCAGGTTCCTGATGTCAGATGCTGATGTCCATGCCATGAAACAGGCATTCTATGCCATGCACAGTATGCCAAACATATATGGCACAATAGATCGTACCCAAATTGGCATAGTGTAACTGTTTGTGCATGAGGAGGCATACAGGAACAGAAAGGGGTTCCACAGTGTCAGCTATCAGGTTCTGTGTGACATGGGTGGTATATTCATGAATATTTTTGCTAAGTACCCAGGCTCATGCCATGACATGTACACATTAGATGCATCACACCTAGGAGCCCTGCTACATGCTGGTTGGCTGGACAGATGGGTGTTGGGTGAGTATAGGGGTGGCCCAGTGTGTGGCACTGTGTCTCATAATGCTGCATGCATGTCAGTGACATAATTCTCTGTCCCATGCACAGGTGACAGCAGATACCCACTGCATCCATACCTGATGACACCAATCCTTGCGCCAAACAGTGCAGCAGAGGAAGCCTACAACCATGCCCACAGGAAGACACAGAACATCGTGTAGAGGACCATCGGCCTACTGAAGATGTGTTTCCATTGTCTGGACCATACTCGGGGAACAATGATGTTGTCCCTGGGAAAGGCATGCAAGGTGTTCACCACGTGTGCCATGCTCCATAACATGGCCCAGTGTCACAATATGTCCATGCCGGAGGACCAGCAGCAAGACTCACCACTGGAGGAGGTAGTGGGGGAGACACGCAGGAGACAGTGAGTGGCCGTGTGACACATGATGCCTTGGTATAGGGCACATTCCAGTGGCAGTGGAGTAAATGGACATGGCGTTGGATGGATGGATGTATGTCATGTACGATTGCACCATTGTGCATGCGCCCTCAATTAGTATGTTGCTATTGTGGACATCAATGCATCATGACATGTGTGTGTCCCATCCATCATGGGTGGTGGGTGCACAATGATGACACTACACACTGAGTGCACCGGTTGGGGGGGAGGGGCCATCATGGGGGCAGGTATGTCCAACATGGGTAGACGTGTGGCTCATGGCATTGGCTGCAATGAGGTGGGGTGGGTGTGGCAGGTCAGGTGACATGCAGTGGTGGCCATGTAATGGTTGCTAGTACACTGGGGGTGGCCAGTATACCATACTGTGACATGTGGTGGCTCAGTATGTGTGGTGGCATATGCTGTGTAGAATGTGTGGCAAGAGCTGAACCGTGGCATCACTGAATGTGTGGGGCACGTACAGTGGGCAGAGCATGTTCACAATGTGCTTGTGTCATATATGTTTGGTGAGCTGTGCATGTGCAGTGTGACTGCTCTTGTGGGTCATAGGAATTCACCTTCAGGTGTGCTGAGGACCATTTACCCAGTCTCTTGACCAGTGCATGTGGAGGGGTGGCACCCCGCTGGCACCTGCTTGCGTGGGACCACTCAGTGTGCTTGCCCTCTGTTGTATCCTTGATTGCATGGCTGTGGCTGTCATCGTGTCTCTGTATTTCCTCCTGTGTACTTTTTGTGCCATGTCCCAGCACCTCCACACTATGTGTACAGGCAGAATGCATGTGTACCGTACCTGTGCCCTATGACACATCCATCTATGTGCTGTTGATTTCCCACAGTTGTATGTCCACATCATGATCTGGGGCCGCTGTGCTGGGGGACACCTATGTGTGGGTGGGTTCCATGTGGGGTGGTGGGTGGGCAGGCTGTCCATGTTATACATCCCATCTGACCAGGTGGTTCACGAGCCTCTCATGGGCATCCACCAGGTGGTCAATCCCACTCTTCATATCCTGCACCTCACTAGCCAGGGCTACTAGCACCTCTGTGTTGTGGTGCTGTGTCTCCAGTCTGTCCAGCTCCAGCTGCTGCAGCTCCCTGTAATGTGCTGCCATGAAGGCATGGCTGCACACTGACTATGTGTGTCCCATGGGCTATGACAATGGGCCTTCATTGCCACTATCCACAGGGCATGGTGGTGTCCTTCCTCCCTTTGCAGTGTCATCCTGGTATGACCATTCCAGTCTAGTTGCTGTGGTGCTGGTGACTGGCCCATCAGTGCTGGTCCATGCCTGTTGACCTGGGATGTGCTGGTGCACATGGATGGCGTGCCCTCTGTTCGGCCCTTCGTCAGGTTCCTGTATCGCCACATCCATTGCTGCCAGTGTGCTGCCCATGTCTGTCTCAAACTCTACCTGTGTCTCCATCTCCAGCTGTGTACCTGTAGGGCATATGGGGTTGTTATTCCAGCTGTGGTTGTCCCTTGCTGTTGCCCGTTGCAGGCATGCATGTGCACTGGTTACCCACCTATGCCTTCCTCCTCCTGCCTGGTTTCTTCATGTCCCTCCTGCAGTGCTGCTGTGTCCTGGCTGTGTGTTGTTGCCCCAGGAGTCATGCTTCCATCAGTGTCTGTGTCTGTGGGTGAATCACACGGCTGTTGTTACTTGCATGATGTGGCATCCCTGGGGTACCCATGCCCTGCCAGTCATTCATACCTTCTATAGTGTCTATGCCTTCCACCTCACCATGGACACTGACATCTGTGAGGGTGTCTGCCACCATCCTCTACTGGTGTTAGTTGGCTGTCTATGCTGGGTGGGCCACCTCTGCTACCCTGGCATGCCAGTTTGCCCACAGTGACTTTCTTTTTCACCGTCGCATGCATGTCTCACCACTTGTGCTTGATGGTCTACAGTGTCTGGGCTTCTGGACCAGCAGTATTCACACCAGCCTGGATGTTCAGCAGGGGTTGACCTTAAAAGTTCTTTTTACACTAGCCAGCAGGACATGTCAGTCTAAAATTGCACTAGCCCATTGTGATTTGCACTAGTCCTCACTCAAAGTCACCACTTGCTTTTGACACACAGTTAATAATGATGATGAAAGCAGTGCAGTTTAAAAATTTATATACATTTGTATAATGATGAAGTAACACACAAAAGACCAATTTTTTCAAAAGATAGTCATTCAGTGACTCATAAATAAATATATAAAATCTGTTTCCCACAAAAAACTTATAACACCAGCAATGTCCCTTTCAAGGACTGCCACATGATGATGCATCTGGGGAGTCTGAATGATCCTCACTCAAACTAATTTCATTAACATCACTGTCACAGTCACTGTTACAGTCACTTTACAAGTCTGCTGAATCCTCATCCTGCTGTCATTTCACAACAGTTCCAGTCTGTGGTTGCCCCCCACCTCCACCACTGTTCCAAATGCCGATTGCTTCTTGGGGATTGAACTTATCAATATCACGGGAGTTCATCTGTACCACAGTGAGATCCGTCACTGTGTCTGATTGCAGCTTGGAATGCAGGTTGGACATGATGAGCTTCAACTGGCTGAAACCTTGCTCTGCCTCAGCCAAACTTGCAGGCAGTGTCAAGAGAAGTTCCAGAAGGGCTAGGCTGTTGGGGTACTTCTGATGGTAAGCAGCATTCACCTTCTCCCACGTCAGACTGTGAATCTGCTCAAATCTGAAAAATAAAAAAGAAAGGCATGTGAGAAGCATTCCTAAACACACTGGCCCGGATATTCAAAAGGGTTGCGCTATGCGCAACAGGGTTGCGCATGCGCAAGTCCAAAATTGCGCCATTTTGCCATATTCAGAAGGAGGCAGATGCGCCACCGAAAACATGCTGAGCAACAGCGCAATGAAAATGAAGGCATGCGCAACCGAAGGGGGTGGATCCATGCATAAAGAGCGCACTGCGATATTCAAAGATTCTGGCGAGGCAATAGCGGGCACAGCCGAAATTGGCGCACTAGCGGAAATGAGCCAAAATAAAAAGGCTCAAGGAAGAGGCGCAAGAACGCTACAAGGCTGCCAAGTGGGGGAGAGAGAGAGAGACAGACAGACAGACAGACAACAGACAGGCTAGGGCAGGCAAGGAAAGCGTGGGTCATAGGCTGTAGAGGCCAGCGGTGGGTGCCCGGTGCAGTGGAAGTAGCAGTGAGGACAGCGGGGGTAACACAGAAACACCAGCCAGGAGGGGTCAGAAGCCAGGGAGATGGACAGTGCCAGCTTCAACATGGAAGCTGTAATGAGGGGGGTGAGAATGCATGCTGCAGGGGGACGTGGCCGTGGAAGGGCCCGTCGGCGGTATGCCCCCAACAGGCAGTACCGTGCCCACATCAGCTTTGAGCTGTACACAGATGTAGAGATCGTGGGCCAGTACCGCCTGAACAGGGCAATACTGAGACGGCTCTGTGAGCTGTGCAGTGATGTGATGGCAGGCACCCTCACGACGGAGTCACGCCTGTCGGTGGAGACCAAGGTGACAGCCTGCATGTGCCTGCTCGCCACGGCACCTTCCAGAGGCCGACAGGGGACACCACAGGCATCACACACGTCGGCCACATCACGCATCCTCACCCAATTCCTCAGCGCACTGCTGCCACATGCTGCGGAGTACATCCATTTCCCCAGCACCACGGCAGCGCACAGCAAACATGCAGGAGTTCCACAGGGTAGCATATGCCTGGCATGTTAGCTATAGACTGCACCCATGTGGCCATTCGCGACGCCACCTGGCCCCGATGGGCTCGTGATATAGAACAGAAAGGGATTCTCCAGTGTCAACTTCTAGGTGGTGTGTGATGCCACTGGGCGATCACCACGTCTGTGCCACACACCTGGCTGGAGCACATGATGCCTTTATATGGTGTCAGTCCGCACTGTGCCATCGATTTGAGAGTGGGGACATCCTCACAGGACATCTAGTGGGTGAGTACACCTGTATGGAATGCAAACTCGGGGCAAGGGTGGGAATGCCACAGGTGCCATGGTAGTGGCACACAGGGATATGGGCAATATGAACCTGAACATGAGACTGATCTCCACTATCTCCACACAGGTGACAGCGGATACCCACTCCGTCCCTGGCTGCTCACACCGTACCGGTGCCCCATGACCCCACTGCAGCAATGCTATAATGAGGCACATGTTTCCACACGTAACATCATAGAGCGGGTGTTTGGGATGCTCAAGGCACGCTTCCGATGCCTAGACACCTCCAGCGGTGCCCTACAGTACAGCCCCCAAAAGGCCTGTGGGATATTCCTGGCCTGTTGCATCCTGCACAACATGGCCAAAGACTATGGGATAGCTGTACAGGTTGAAGAGGGGGACAGCGGCTGGGAGCTTAGTGGCGCGCCGTGTTGATGGTGATGAGCAGCCCCTAGGGATGGCGGGACCCCGACTGATCCGGCAGGCCCAGCTGCACCGGGACACCATCACAGAGGAGCACTATGCAGAACACAGGTAAGTCAAGGGACGGGTGTAACCAACACTGTCCATGCGCAAACCACAGGCACACAGGGTAACACACCAGGGGTGCATGACTGCCAGGGAGTGGAAGGGTCCAGGTACAAACACACCATCAGGGAGGGGTGAGCACTCATATGGACACACACACACCAGGCACAGAGCGATATGGGCACATGCACAGCACAGCAGAACCGACATTGCTATACACAGCACCACCGACCACCCCCACCACCTGTACTGTCCAAGCACATGTGTCAGATGCTGGGCACCCTTGCACCTTGGTGTACAGTACAATGCAGGCATCATCATGCACACACACCTGTGGACAGCAGTTGGGAGGTGTGCAGGTGGTCCGTATGTCGGTGTGGTGAGCAGAGCACCCAGCAGTGCACTGCCCACCATGACACACATTGCACACATGGCAGCACCAGACAGGGCCCGCACTGGGAGACAGCTCAGTCATGTAGCACTGTCCCATGGCCACCGCAGATGTGTGGGCAGCCCCACCATGACCCAACAGCACTGGCAGGCTGAGCAGGGGCCACATGGGGTGGCACTGTTGCACCACCAGGGGTCCCACTGCGCGAACACAACCTTGCCTGCACAGGGGTCTGCAGCATGCCGAACAAACCTGCACCAGTGGTGCTCGGGATGGCCACAGCAGAACCCGGCGTCGACAGGCCTGGTGTCGCATGACGCCGGGAATGGGGAGTGAGAGTGAACTGTGTGGGTGTGCAGACAGGGCACCTGACTTGTGCCCAATGCGTCCACGACAGTGACCACTGCCTGAGTCAGCTTGTCAATGGCGGCGGTCACATCCGTCTCATGACACGCACCAGCCTGCATGGTCCAGAGCATCACTCCTGTTGTGCCGCTCTCCACAGCCACAGACAGTGCCTCAATGGACATTGCAACCAGCCTCTGCAGCTGTACTGATTCCCACAGCAGGCGGGTGTGTCGTCCATGGGTACTGTGCCCCAACGCATCCTGTCCCCAGGGTGTGGAAGGTCCTGATGCACAACACCCCTTGAGGGTGGGCTCTGTTTTCCAGACCAGGAATGGTGGATCAAAGGGCGGCGGACATGTGCCACCGCTGACACTGTACTCCCCAGACCTGGTGGGTGAGCTGCTGCTGCCCCACCAACTGCTGTGCCCCAGGGTCCACTGCTCCACCGCTATGCAGCAACAGTGCCAGACACCCTGCACAGCCACCGGTGCTGCCCCACCGGTGCTGACAGGGACAGCCTGGGACTGTGCCAGCATGCTGGTACACAAGTTGGAACCAGAAAGGCCCAGGGCACGTGTTGGCTCGCTGTGTCCGCCATGGACACACACCTATCACTGCCCATTGCAGTCCTTTATCATCAATGGTGCAGGTGTCGTGCTACAGCTTACAGTCACAGCGCGTTGGCATGCTTGCATGCCAGACTGCTGAGACACAGGCTGTGCACCCCCACACCCGAATCACCGACACCAGAGTTGGCGGCCCAGCTGCATGCTGCTGCAGTGCCTGCTGGCTGGTGATAGAGGTGGATGGACCTCCTATCATGTCCAGCAGGTCATCATCACTGCCTGGACCCACCACCACCGCTCTCTGAAGACGTAACAGGATCTGTAACAGAAAGAGAGTACATGTGAGTGCATGTGAACAACCTTTCCCCAACCCCCCAACACCACCACCACCATGTCATACTGTGCAGTGATGGGCTTCCACCTGTCTGAATCCACCTCCTGGTACGCCTCAATAGCGCCTCTGCTGCATTGATGCAACCAGTGTCTCCCAGCCGGGTCAGCTCCAACACCACTGGTGGGCCTCGCCAGTGCCAGCACGGCCGCCTGAAGGCTGCCACCTTCTTCTCAACCTCCCGCGGTCTGTCCCCATCTTCTTCTTGCATTCCTGCATGGAGCGCTGGTGGCTTCCGGCAGGTTCACCGCCTGAAGTTACCCTCCCATGCAGCCATGGGACTGAGGGTGCCCTCCATCCACTAGTACTGGCTCTCATCCAGGTAGGCCTGGAAGGGCCTCTGTCTCTGCTGCTGTAAAGTTGGGCCTCCTCCGCCCACCGCCCTCACCCTCACTTTGTCTCTGCTTGGTCACGATCTGTATAAAGTGGACACCTGTCACTGTGCAGTCTACAGCATTTTCCGTGACCATTGTCCAGAACATCACACAGCATGCAACTCACTTCTCACCTGCAGTAACCGAATCTGGCCAGCGCAGCCCAATGTCGCATATTTATAGCGCAATTCATGCAAATTAGGAGTGGAGCAACTATAATGACATGCAAATCGTGCCACTGCACCTTTGAATGGCTGATCAGATGATTTGCATGTGGCGGCTGAATATCGCGAATCTGCGCTTAGCGCAATACAGTTGAGTCGGCTGAGCCAATGGCGCAGATCTGTGACTGTGTGGTACACTGCATTGCGCATGCCCAGATAGCTTACGCTGGCATCTGCCGTGCTGCTGATGCTGTGTGTGATTGGCAATTCAGGCCATGGCTACCATTGTGCCAGTGGCACTACAGCAATGGGCACTCTATCGGGCGCTGTGGCACTACTGCATAGTCCACCGTGGCACTGGTACGCAGCTGGTCGGTCGCGCAGGTTGCCTATACGCCAGATGGCGCTTTAGCGTGGCCTTGCGCCATTGCCCATGACCTTGTGTCTGACCTTTGCCCCGGCGCTGTTCTCCTGCCATGTAGGTCTTTCCTGGCGCTTGTCTGGTGACAGCGCCATGTGAGTGACGGCGCTGGTTCGAACAGCGCCGATTGGAGCGCAGGTGTCTGGTGGCGCAACATCTCCATCGCCGGGTTACGGCGCAGCGGGCGCCATTGCCTGCTGTAAGTTGGTACCATGGCTAGGAGAAGAGCTGTTCCTGAGCCAATTGAACTGGCCAACTTGGTGGTCCTAGTAGAGCCCCACTATGGGGCACTTTATGGTGAGGCGCCTCACCACTGCCCGCCCGCACAGGTGTGGCATCATGGCAAGTGACCAGGTGGGGGTCACTGGACGGTGCCGTCTGATGAGCAGTGCCGGCACCGGCACAGTGACCTCCGCCGGAGGGATCCGGACCTTCTGGATAGGCTGCAGTCACGCGCCAGGCGGGTGTGGTGCCTAGGCCAGGTGGGTGTACCATCTATGCACCTGTATTCTCTGTAGGGTGTGAGTGTGTTTGGTGGCTGTGCATAGGTGATGGCTCTGCCATGGTTGGCTGTGTCAGTGTGTGCAGCTGTGAGATGAATGTGTCTGGCTGTGTGGGCAGGCACCTCACTGGGGCAGGGGGCAGTCTGCTTTGGAGTCACACTGATGTTTGTCTCAACATATGTCTCCCACAGGCCGGGATGTGAGGATGCAGGCCCGGGTTGAGGAGGGCTGTGCCAGGGCCCCGGTGCCAGCGGGAGTTGCACCCCAGCAGCAGCAGCATCAGCAGCAGCGGCAGACACAGCTGCTTGAGCAGTGTGAGTATCATTACTTCATGAATGCTACTGCATGCTGGGGGGGAAGACCACTAGCCCTGCACAACACAACCATGCAGGAAAGAGGAGGTCATAATTCCACTATACAAGACACTAGTGAGGCCCCACCTGGAGTACAGTGTACAGTTCTGGAGACCATACCTACGTAAGGACATAGACTGGGCAGAGAAGGTTCAGAGGAGGGCAACAAAGATGGTGCATGGCTTGCATCACAAGTCCGATGAAGACAGGTTGAAGGAACTGAACATGTACTCCCTGGAGGAGAGGAGAGGAGGGAGAGAGGGGATAGATAGAGACATACAAGTATCTTACAGGGAGGAACAGGGTGCAGGAAAACACTATTTTTAAGCGAAAAAAGATGTTCCAGGACTAGAGGCATGGGATGAAGTTGGAGGAGGACGATTCAGAGGAAACATGAGAAAGAATTTCTTCACAGAATGGGTGGTGGACAAGTGGAACACCCTGCACAGAGGGAAGTGGTGGGAAGCTGAAACAATCAATGGATTTCAGAATGCACGGATAGACATAAAGGAATTCTGAGGTCAGGAGCAAGGGGCAACAGACTTATAGGAAAACAAAGTGAACTTACAAGCTCAAATGGACAGACTGGGTGGGCCATAGGCCCTTATCTGCCAACACTGTCTATGTATCTATGTATGTATGCAAGACACAGGTGACATGCATCACTGTCCAGTATCACAGCACATCTGTGTATGCATCACTGGTGGGCCATGCATGCACTGGGCACATAGCTGTGTAACTGGCATAGCACCACTGCTACACATCACTTGACAGCCTTGTTTGTGCTGTGATGGACATGGGCAGTTGTGTGTGCAGTGTGCATAGCTGGTGCCGCCTTGTTTGTGATGGCCATGTGCATGTTCACTGTGGGTGGGTGCATGCCATCACAGGTGTGGGACATTGGGCATATGGCTTGCAGGTTGGGTGGTGTTCAGGGTTGTGGTCAGTCACAGCCATTGACTGTGTTCCCATTTCCTAGGCCTCGAGGTTCTCCGGAGGATTCTACAGGATATTCGGGGCCTCACACAAGTGTCCATGGAGAACCAGGCCATCCTCCAGTCCATCAGGCGCATGGCTTCGGAGGAGGTGGCACAGGACGCAAAGCGGAACCAGGCAAAGGATGAGCAGCCGGCTGGGCCATAGCAGATGATACCCTTCCCACTTCACCCATCCCTACCACCCTGCCTTCCCTCTCCAAGTTGTTCATCCCTACCCCTTGAACACCCCTACCTTGTACCCTTCCCCCTTGTAAATAGTTTTTATTGTTTTGGTTATTTAGTATTTGGATATTTAAATATACATTTATATTTTGATATGAATACTGTGTTGGTCTCTGATTTGCAGCTGGCTATGGGTGCTCAGTTGCAGGGGTGTACATGCCATCTGGGGTGGTATGGTCCTGGGTATATGTGTGTGTGTGTGTGTGTGTGTGTGCATGGGGAGGTATCTCCAGCATGGCAGTGACTTTCTGTTGGTCTTGCCATCTGCTGCCACCACTGCTGGGTGCACAGGGTGTGTCTGGCTTGTATGCTTCTGTGCTGCAGGGGTTGACATGTGCTGGGCGATGCATGGTTTCCTGCAGTGCCAGTCACTGCACATGGGTGGTGTCTGGGGTCACGGTGCAGGGTGTGCTGTCAGGTATGGGAGCTGATGTGCACTGTGGTTGTCAACCCCTGTGTGTGGGCACTCTCAAGCCTGCCAGTGGTTGTGCTGGGGTGTCATGGCTCTGCTGTGCTTTGTTGGCTTGTCCCCATGGGCCAGTAGATCATCCGTCATACCCCAGTGATGCTGTGCTTGGGGTGTGCAGGTGTGGTGTTGGTTCTGCAGTGTTCCTGTGCCCATGTGTGGCATGGCTGGCGGTGGGCCCCAGCCTGCCTCCCCTGGATGTGCAGTTCCATTGCTCTGGGGGGCTCTGGCGCTTAGGCACCTCTGTGACTGCTCAGCTGGTTGCCTTGGTTGCGCTATAGCGCAACATTTCTGCTCAGCTTCTCCTTCCTGGTTGCGCTATGGCGCAGTTAGTACGATATTCAGACGTTGGCTGCTTGCGCAATTTGTTCTGCTCCATGTTTGAATATCGCACCTGTTGCGCATATGCACAATTGGTTTGTGCTTGCTCCTGCTGTTGCGCACATTTTGGGAGCAGTTTGAATATCCGGGCCATTGACATCTTATAAACAGAGTTAATACAACATTTTTGCTCCATGGTAAAATATCCAGAAAAAAGGGATGATTTTATACCTTTTATTGGACCAACATAGATGGTACAAAAGAAAATGGGTGCTGAGCTTTCAAATTATATTGAATCCTTCATCAGAAAATAATAATTTGGAAGAAAACACTAAAAGTCCAGATCACACATAAAAAAAACAGATACAAATTGTTTAAAATCCCATTGGCCAAGGCTGTTTTTTAAAGAACTACATAGAACCATATAAAGATAAAAGAGTTCCATCACGAGAAAGGTATTCTAATGTCAAATGTCACTGAATAGAGAGCTGCTTCCCTGAAAACAGCGATAACACATACTGAGGCTACATTTGTGCATCTGTGCATGCATCAGTAAATGTCTAAGATTTTAAACAACTAGATAAAATAAGCTGAAAAAATACATAGTATATAGTGTTAAAAGTCTTTTAAATAAGAAAATATTTTTGTATTATCAAAAAATTGGGTTTAAAGACATCCTGTCCTAGTGTAAAACAAGAATTAACCATCTGTTTCCCACATGTATACTGCAACAGAATACCACCAACACATTATACCACCAACAGAATACCCCTAGTAGTAACATACAGTATCATCCTGACCAAGAGTGTCTACATAAAATTATTAAGGACTTTTAATGGGAGGGCTTTAAGCCTGAAGTTCAATGGGCGGAGCACTTACGTCACTCCCCCATTGGGTTTAAAAGGTCACATATCCTGGGCCTCACCAGGATTCATTTTTAGTTGCAGCCAGAGGCACTGTTCTTCTGCCTGTCTCTGGTACTCTGTGTGGGTATGTTTTTTCACATGCTTCATCTGCTGCCTTCGGTGGTGCGTTACCTTCTCTGTGCCTCCTTCGCTAGTTCAGTTGTGCTTGCTTTTCTAATTTCACGTCTTTTTCCTCTGCTCTTCCTCCCCGCCTGCTGCCGTGCCTTCAGGTGCAGTTTGCCTCCCACTTCTTCAATTGCCCATGCTGGCTTCATGCAGCATTGCCCCATGCTCCTGTTTCATGCTATTTCTCCACTCCATTCTGTCCCTCCCCAACCCCCACCTCCTCCACTCCTCTGGTGCATTGTGTTTCCCCACTCGCTTTCTTGCCTTCCCGTCCACTCATCTGCCTGCAGTTCTGCCTGTTGTTCCTCAGGGCTG
Organism: Neoceratodus forsteri; assembly: GCA_016271365.2. NCBI lineage: Eukaryota > Metazoa > Chordata > Ceratodontiformes > Ceratodontidae > Neoceratodus > Neoceratodus forsteri. The sequence continues at coordinate 289,417,754 of CM057454.1, forward strand.
CTCCTCATCTCTGCCTCTGCTCCTCCTGCTGCATTCTCACAATTGGACCATCCCTCTGCACTTGGACAGCAAATGACGCGCATGTTGGCGGTGGAATGGTGAGTTCGGCTCTCGTGGATGTTTCTTGACCCAGGCAATATATATAACTGCTGGGAAAGGCTTTGCCTGTGGGTATCTTGCACCGGCCAAATGATCCTGGGACCTATTTTGGTGGTGGTCTGCCTGGCAGCACCTCGCTGGTTGTGTGTCTCTACACCCCCACCTGTCATACCATTTCTAAACAAGATGGGTGCTGCACTCTCCCAGATTGTCCTCACACTTTCAGCATGCCTGGGGTGACCACCGTCAATGCCTGTGAAATGTAATTCTGACATTTTTTTGGCTGACACCATGGTAGGTGGGGGATTGTGTTTCTGCACTAGTCTACCCAGTCACCCTAACCCTAGGAGCTCTGTTGCCATACTGCAGGGACTTAGCATGCTTAGTACCGCTCCCTGCCATTCTCAGTTTGTACATTTATTTCCATACCTGATTTTCTTCCTGTACAATGGCCCACGCAATGCTCCAACACTGCACGCGCACTACATGGATTGTACCCAGAGACAGCATGTTTTCTGCAGTTCATGTCTGTGCAGTTTCTCTGTATGGCACTTCATTGCATTTGTTGAAACTATCGGGTGGGACTTCTGGTATTACATGTGCAGCTGTTCTAATTGTGTCCATACTTGACTATTTACCCTTTTCTGTACGATGTTTCAATGTAGAGCTTATACTGGTGCCTACCAGAAAAAAAAAAAAAAAGCATTTTTGTTCTGGCTCTCCTACATGGGAACAGAGCTCCAGTGAGTGCTGAAGTATAAACCATGGATTACCTGAATAACTCATCTACTGTTCACACTGGATACCTGGGGTCACATGCTGCACTATGTCTAGCTGTAGTTTCTGTTTGTGTCTTATCAGTTTTCTGCTCAGGCTGCAGTGGATGGCTGGGACTTGCCAGTTTCCTCATTCCACTGTTCATGCAATTCACCTCTAGTCATGTCTCTATTCCTTGTTCATTCTGCAACTTTGGCTTACTTTGGTATTTCCCTCCATTCTGCTCCTTGCCCGTATATACTGTACTTTCTTTTGGGGTTTATCCCTATCCTGCCTTCGCATTCCCTACTCATATCCTTCTATTCTGCCCATACATGTCCAGGTTCATGGGTCCGGTTCTCCTTCCCTCATTTTGCCTTCATGGTTTACCTAGTTCCTTTGCTCAATCGACATACATTTCATTGAATCCTAAGCTTCCTCACTGACCCACTGCTCTCCTGCAGTTTTCATCCTGTACTGTCCATCAAAGCTTCCCTCCAACCACGGCTTCCCTCCATCACCATTCCTTGTCCATTTTATACCTCACTTTCCTGTTCCAGTCTTCAAGGCTTCCTTCCATCATCATCTTCCTGGGCCTCATCGTCCTTCATGCTTTCATACTTTGCTTTCACAGTGCCCAGCCTCCATGGCTTCGATCCATCATCGTACTTCTTCAGTTTCCTACGTTTTACCTTCCTTGTCCTAGCACCTTTTCTGGTACCAGCCATCATGGCTTTAATCCATTCTTAGCTTCCTTCCTCTTCCTACATCATCCACTTTTGCTCCTTGATAGCTCAATCTGAGTTACTCCTCTGATGCTCCTCTTGAGTGTGCTCTCTGGTTTGCATACCCTCTGGTTCCAGACATGCCTTCTTAGCCTCAGAGTCTACCTCCTTTCAAGGAGTCTACTTATTCCTAATACCTTCGTACAAGTTCATTTTCAAATTCATTCCTGTCTCCTCCTCTTCACGTTCTGTACCAGCCATTGAGCATTCACTCCAATCGCGGTCTGCAATCAATGTTTCTTTTTGGGCATCCTTATCATGACTCCTATACTACCTCATCGACCCATGGCCATCCTGCCACATGTATCGGATTCATAACTCCAGTCATCATTCACTTATCCTTACCTCAATGTTTATGTGCTTGCATCACTTACTTGAGCATTCGTATCATTGAATCCTGTGCTGCCTCACTGACTGCAACCTCAGGGTTTAATCATTCAAGATTTCATCATTCACATTGCATAATAAAGCATGCCTCATCAGGCTCAGTGTCTACTCACTCAAATTGCTAAATCAGGCCAGTCTGCATTTTCCTAAAGTCTGCACTATCCTCGGTCTCCTCATGAGCACATCTGGATACCCCTTGCTCCTCTCACTTCTACATGAACCCTCCTATGGCAATCATAATCAGTCTTCATCACTGCTTCATGTTCCTTCTTCGATCTGTGCCTTCTCTTGGGGTGTTTCCCTTATCCCATCATCATCTTCCCTACTCATATCCTTCTCATTAATGAATCCTTCTGTTTACTGACATACATCCTCCAATCAAAAGTCATCCTCAAATCAAACGTCGTCAGTCTGGAGGGAAGGCGATCTAGGCCTTGGATCCCAAGAGGTTTCCTCCTGAAAGGGTTTTTTTCCTCTCCTCTGTGCCAATGGTCATAATATTAGTTAGAATTAGTGCTTTCTCAGGTTACTTAGTTAGGTCCCACTGTTGGATGGAGGTGGATGGTGGCCCTTGACTTCCCCTCTCTCATTAGAAGTCCACCCTTATCATCTTCTCAGAATTCATTCATCATCCTAGCCTCTTCGATGTTCAACACCTTTGGGCATTCTTTCTGAGCTTGTTCCTAACCTACCTTTAGCCAACGCAATCATTCCAATGGCACCTGTAGGAGGGAACCTTCCTCTAGGGTTCCTTGCGTCATACCCCTACAGGGTGGTATATCCCATGGATAAAGAGGCAGAAAGCCACAAAGCAAATCAAGTTATACAAGCATCATCTCATCTCATCGAGTTGCATAAGCACATTGAATGGGCAGGCTTTAAGCCCGAGATTCAATGGGTGGAGCAACTACGTCACTACCCCATCAGGCTTAAAAGGTCACACATCCTGGGCCTTGCCAGGATTCATTTTTAGTTGCCCACCATCCACCCTTCCTCCTTCAGTGGCTCATCTAACTTACCCATGGGCTTCCTCCTAACCTACCTTTACCTGACACAATCATTCTCATGGTACCTATGAGGGGGGAACCCTCCTCTAGGGTTCCTTGCATCGTACCCCTACAGGGTGTTATATCCCATGAATAGAGAGGCAGAAAGCCACAAAGCAAATCAAGTTACACAAGCATAATCTCATCTCATCCAGTTGCATAAGCACATTGAACCAATATTTAATGAGGATGGGACCCTTAAATGCATTATTCAAGAACTACTACCACTGCCTTTTAAGCAACCACCTAATTTAACCAACCCAATTGTTAGTACAGTAGTAAACTTGCACCAGAACAAAACATAACACTAAATGATACAAGACCCTGCAGTCTCACCAGATGTAAGACTTGTGAGCACATTTCTACTTCTCATTGCATCAATACTCCACAGAACAGACCATTCAGGATACAGGGGAATTATACATGTGCATATAGGAATGCTGTTTATTTTATTCAGTGCAAGAGATGTCCACAAACAGGGTATGTGAGAGAGACAGGACAACCTTTCCACGTGTGAATGACCTGACACAGACATACTATTAAAATGAAGATGACTGAAAAACCAGTGGGACAACGCTTCTTTCAGTCTGATCACTCCATCTCAGATATGTCTGTCTTGATTTTGAAAGGACATTTCAAAAATACACAACAGAGATAGGCATTTGAGTTTATGCTTATTTTACTTCTCAATATGGTGGGAGATGGTATGAACATTGATTTAGGTTTTATGTCACATTACACTACATAAACTTTCACCAACTTCAGGAACAATGAATGGACATATGATGGGAGTACATTGTGTTTTAGTGAATGTTTTAATACTAAATAGATAAAGAATCCCTTTTAACTTGTTATCATTATGTTGGTTTAATCCCCAAAAATGAGGGTCTGGGGTATGTTGATGATATGAGGTTAAGCTTATATACAGATACATGTTCATGCATAGTAATTTTAGGTATAGTATCTCATTTATTAGGTAGTCTGGTTGTACGTGTTCATTTTATGTGCACAAACTCTTGGCATCTAGTACATAACACAAGGGGGTTGCATTGTGTAATGACTATTTGTTCACATAACAAAATGGATATATAATTCCATCTGACTAGTTATTAATACATTGGTGTTCCCCAGGGGGTGGGGTTGATTTCTTTAGGTTTTGTTTCAATATTTTTAGGACTGTTACTGTATATACAGCAGACTGATTGTATACTGACACATTTTGAAACAATGAACATATTAGAATATAGGATCTCAATTACTAGGGCGTCTTTGTTAGGTTTGATTTTTTATGATACATTATACATTAATTGATTCAAAATGATAGAACTGTTATTTAAGAGTACAGCATGTTAGGTATATACAGGCACATGGATTTATCAGGATAACAGTATCTCAATTACAAGGGGGGTCTGTGTTAGGTCTGGGAGCTGAATGTGCAGAGACACTAGTCACTTTTTACATAGTTACAGATATATCTTCTTTAAACAGTTTAAGTTTGAATATGCATGAATAATATTGATTTATTGTATACAGGTTTTAAGACATACATATCTGAATAATACTTACACTGTATAAATGTGGGAAACAGCTGGTCAATGCTTGCTTTACACTAGAACAGGTTGTCTTTAAACCCACTCTTTTGCCTAACACAAAGATATGTTCTTGTTTAAAAGACGTTTAACATTGTATACTATGTATTTTTTCAGTTTATTTTATCTTGTGGTTTAAAATCTGAGACATTCACTAATGCATGCACAGATGCACAAATGTAGCCTTAGTATGTTTTTATTCCTGCTTTAAGGAAAGCAGATCTTTATTCAGTGACATTTGACCTTGGAGTACCTTTCTTGTGATGGAACTCTGTTATCTTTATATGGTTCTATGTTGTTCTTTCCAAAGCAGCCTTGGTCAATGGGATTTTAAACAATTTTTTATCTGTTTTTTTTTTTATGTATGATCTGGACTTTAAGTAAGTGGGAGGCATACCAAACTGCCCTAAGGGAAGCAGGGAAGGCAGTAAGGCAGGGAAAGTCCCAAACTGAGGAAACACTAGCACAAACAATAAACAAAGGTGACAAGACTTTCTATAGACACATTAGTGAAAGGAGAAAGTCCAGAGGGGGTATTGCTAAGCTCAAAGGAGAAAAGGGGGCACGTGAGGAGGAGGACCCTGTAAAAGCATCTATCCTAAATAGATACTTTTGCTCAGTATTTACTGAAGAGAAGGTAGGGCAGGGCCCATAGCTCAGCACCATGGACGGGGGGGGAGGGAGGTGAGCACTACTCCCTTCACAAAAGAAAGGGTCCTACAAGAGCTCGCTAAGCTCAGGGTGGGCAAGACAATGGGACCTGATGGCATACATCCCAGGGTACTTAAGGAGCTAAGGGTGGAACTAGCAGAGCCATTAGCAGAACTGTTTAGTGAGTCTCTGAGCACAGGAGAGGTCCCAGGAGACTGGAGAAGGGCTCATGTGATCCCGCTCCACAAGAGTGGTAGCAGGGAGGAGGCAGGGAACTACAGACCAGTCAGTCTTACCTCAGTAGTGGGCAAGATTATGGAGGCACTCCTTAAGGTAAGGATAGTGCAACACCTGGAATCAATAGGGACACAGGATCCAAGACAGCATGGGTTTACAAAAGGAAGGTCCTGTCAAACTAATCTCATAGATTTCTTTGACTGGGTAACCAGAGTGGTGAACCAAGAGGGAGCAGTTGATGTCGCCTACCTTGACTTCAGCAAAGCTTTCGACACTGTTCCACATAGAAGATTGATAAATAAGCTGGGTAGGCTCGGAGTGGGTCAGAAGTTGGTCAACTGGATGGCAAACTGGTTGACAGGCAGAAAACAGAGAGTGGTGGTAAATGGTATACAGTCAGAAGAGATGCAAGTCACAAGTGGGAACCTCAGGGATCAGTCCTGGGACCAGTCCTCTTCAATATCTTCATTAGTGACATTGCAGATGGACTAGAGGGTAAGGCTTGTCTGTTTGCAGATGACACCAAGATCTGCAACAGAGTAGGTGATCCAGATGGGGTGGGCAGAATGAGAAGAGATCTGGATAAACTAGCAAAATGGTCAGAAGAGTGGCAACTGGGATTTAATGCAAAGAAGTGCAAGATCATGCACATAAAGAAAAGAAACCCTGAAGCCACCTATAGGCTTGAAGGGGAGTTGCTGGCAGTAACAAAGGAAGAAAAAGACTTGGGCATCATCATCATCACCAATGACTGGAAATCATCCAAGCAGACCTCTAAAGCAGTACGTAAGTCTAGAGGGATGTTAGGGTATCACAAGTCATAAGAGGGAGGTAATAATCCCTCTTTACAAGACACTGGTTAGGTCCCATCTGGAGTACTGCATGTAGTACTGTAGGCCACACCTTCACAAGGACATTAACCAAATTGAGACAGTCCAGGAAAGGGCAACCAAAATGGTGCAGGAACAGCATCAGAAGACATATGAGGACAGATTAACAGAGCTCAATATGTATACCCTTGAGCAAAGGACGGAGAGAGGTGATATGATCGAAACATTCAAACATCTTAAGGGCATTAACAAGGTGAAAGAGTCTAACACATTTAAATATAAGAAAAATAGTAGGACAAGAGGACACAGCTTGAGATTAGAGGGAAGCTGATTAAGGGGGAATGTGAGAAAATTCTTTTTCACAGAAAGAGTAGTGGATGCATGGAACGGCCTACCTCAGGAAGTGGTGGTTATGAATACAGTGCAGGGCTTCAAACAGGCATGGGATAGGCATAAGGGAGCAATACAGATGAGCATGAATAGATAGGCCACTGATAGAGCAAAGGCCGATGGCACATTTATAAGGTAGAAAAAGAAATGGGCAGACTGGATGGGCCTTGCGGTCCTTATCTGCCGTCAACCTTTGTGTTTCTATGTTTCTATGTAAGTGCTTTCTTCCAAATGAACTGTCATTATTTTCTGGTGAAGGAGTCAATATAATCTGAACGTTCAAGCACCTATTTTCTTTTGTACCATCTATGCTGGTCCAATAAAAGGTTTAAATTCATCTTTTTTTTCTGGATCTCTTGTCACAATGACTTATGTGGCAACAAAACTAAGTTTCTCTGTGGCAGGGTTATTAAATATGGCAGCAAGTTCTTTAAATACATTTGACTTGTGAATTGACAAAGTAAAACTTTTCATGTATCTGGCATACTGTTTGGATTTCACCATAGTCCATTCCATTTCAATCATATTAGTTTTCACAATAGCACCTTCCAGGACTGGTTGGTAATGCTCTGCAAGTAAGGCTACTTCCTTGTCTTCAAATTCTGAAACCCAAAAGATAAAAAGAGAGAAAAACCTTTTGCTTTTGTTTTTTTAACTGTCCCATCCCATTCCCAGCACAAGTATCTATTGCCCACAATAAGCTTTGTTCTACCTTGCTGACTCTACTTGTCTGGCCATAGTGTAAAGCTGGCAACTGCTGCTGCATGTAAAAGCTGTGGGCTTGCATCCACAAAGAAATCCTGCAGACTTTCCTCCAAGCTTTTGAGAACTTTCTTATAGACAGCATTGATGTCTGAATTCCCTACCAGTGTCTGACCATGCAACTCTGGGACACCCTCCACTTGGTGTTCCTTTGGTCCAGGCCTTATTAAAAAAAAAAATGGAAAAATACAGTATATTAAAGGCTAGCAGATCACTGCAATTTCTCTAGCTCATACAGTACTCACCTAGTAGTATACATTTTTAAAGTTTCCAGGGCTGACTGCATAGTTGCAAAAATATCAGCTACAGTTGCTTCCCTCTCCTGGGCCACACGAGATAGAACTGAAAGAACACCGATGACATCAAACATGAAATTTTCCCCAAAACAGTGGGGAATTCAAGAATGCATGGGACAGACATAAGGCAATTCTGGTGGGGGGTAAAAAGAAGTAGGCTGTTGGTTAACTAGGATCTGCAGCTTATCCAATAGGTAGGGAAAAGGGCAGACTAGGTGGGCCAAGTGGTCCTTATCTGCCATCAACGTCTATGTTTCTATGAAATGTGTGAATTTCATAACATCTGCCTGCCAAAGGATCTTCAGTATTCTTGGAGCTTTGATCATCTGATCAGGATTTACACCTTGCCTTTGCTGCAGGTGTAACACAAAACAGAAACATTAAAAAAGCACAACAAAAATTCACAAAAATCAGAAACACGTGTTTACAGCATCATGTAAGAATTACTTGGGACATATGTAACACTACAGCAGAACGCCTCTTCAGCAGAATCTGCAGAGTTATTTGCAGGTGAGGAAGCCATTGTGTACCACCAACTTGAGTAGGAAGTACAGTACGCATCTGTAGTGCTTCATATGCTTCTTTTAGTTTGCTCCTATTTAGGGGTGAGTTGTGGTAGAAGCAGTACAAGTTAAGCAACAAACTGCTGAATCTATTATAAATGGGGGTGTTTTTCAAAGCTTCCTTGTAGGCCAGCTCAAGGCGATGTGCAAAGCAGTGTACCGATTGCACACAAGGCTGCATTTGTTTCAGGAGGGAAGCTAACCCATTGGTGCTGCTGACTATCACAGCTGCTCCATCACTGCCAAAATCCACCAGTTTTCTTGTCCACACTTCAATTTATATGTCAAGCTTTTTTTCTAGGACTTTTTGCATAGCACCTTTTATTGACTGTTCATCAGCTTTTGCCAATCGTCTGCAGACCCACCAGCTGGTTATGCACTTTGCCTGCTGTGGCAAAGCGCACACTGTCAATTTTAGCCTCTGTAACTGAGGAGTCAGTGGTAACATCACTGATGAGGGAAAATAACTTTGCACTGTTTATCTTCGCTCTCAGGGTAATCTGTTCCACCTCTTCTATGTAGTGTATGAAATGTTGTGCATAGTTGCCATTTCAGCATGTTGAGATGATGTATCATCTTTCCATATAATCTAGACTGCTCATCCATGCAAAGTCTGTGAAAGTATGGCCTTTCTGTGCAATGGCATGACAAGTCTGCAATAGTTTTTCCATCTGATCTAGAGTTGCCTGGCTCATGGTCTTCAGCATTAGCTCTGCAGTGCTAGTACCTGGGATGGCGGAGCTGGCACCCTCTTTATATTTTGACCTAGTGTGACATTCACTAATGCCATGTGAAGAAACTGATTCAAGTTTGAAGTTATCAGTCACATGGTGAAAATTATTATTTCCCCTCTTACCCGACTGCAAAGCATCATGTTTCTGACACAAATGACAATCCATTGCATCTTTGCTGGCATCATATGTGAGACAGTTATATTTTTCTAGCCAGGCTGTCTGAAACCAACAGCTTCTCTAACTTTTGTCATATTCCCGGTCCCTAATTTTTTCCTCTTTTTCTGTGCACTTTCTTTTACAATCAGCTGAATTGCTCACTTCCTTTAAGTGTTTCCACATTTTACTCATTTTTATGTGATGGACAGAATGGATAATAACAATTATTTTTCTGTGAAGTGGCTGGGGGCCCGATTCCAAGACGGCCGGCATAACTCGCATGCAGTTGCAAGTTATGCCGGTTGCCTCCACACCACGAACCCTACGTCACATTCCAGAAGTGGCAAGGTCCTGGAAATAGCGACTTGTGAGATACGCCATGTGAGTGGTGGTAGCCCATGCATGGTGTATCAATGCCGCAGGTCACATCTCACAGCTAGCATCAGTTGGCCCCCATGGAAGCCCACCCACCCCAGATCATCACAGAACACATCAGTGGGCATGGAAGGGCAAGGACAGATGGCACAGGCATCCAGGGGGAGCTACTGACATGGAATCCCAGGGGTTCCTCATGGTTGGGGGATTGGGGTTGGGGGTGTGCTAGGGGGGCCAAGAGAACAGCATGGCACCATTGACATGGTGCTGTGAGGCTGCATGCAATGGTGCCAGCTGTTGGATGCCAGTTATGTAAGCTCCAAGCTGTCAGAAGTCAGCTACACCACTGCATGTCCTGGAATCGCAATTGCGGGTTGCGACAGTGGGTCTTCTGGAATTGGGCTAAGTTTCTGTCACAACCCGCAGTTGTGCCAGGTGTTGTGGGCTGAGGCATATGTGTGGTCATATCTTGTGATTGTTGCAGCCCACAGACGCAATGGAGTAGGTGCCTCTCCTGGCATAGCAATCCGCGTATCGCATGGCATAAGTCATGAGATATGCCATGGGGATTGGCATATCCCACCTCATGCTAGCGTAGCCCATCTTGGAATTGGGCACTGTGTTGTTTTTGACTGTCTCCACAACTGCAGGTCCCTGACCAACACCACTCCCTTACAAATCAGTGCAGATTGTATAATGTAAATGAAATAAAATAAAAAAGTTCAAGTACTGCTGCTAGTTTTCAAGGAAGTGTTTTTAGAGGCACACAACCTCACAACAAAACATGACCTCACATCCCCACCCCACACTCTGCAAAATAAACCCCACCTTAAAATTGCAGACATGATATAACTTAGCAGTACATTTTGGGTAGGAAATTAATTATTCTGCACCCCCACACAAAAAAAACAGCCCCACAACAAGCCACAGATTTGCCCTGCCGTGCACCCCCCCGCTTTGCAGCCAACACAACAGAAAACAAGGGAAAACAGTAAGCACACAATAAGCCACAACAACAACATGTACTGTAAAATATTTGAAATAAAACAAGAGACCAAACACAGAAGACGCACTTTCAAAGAGTTTCCCCCTACCCCACACAGCCTCAGAATGGTAACCAAACAACTGTGTGTTTGCAAATACACTTACATGAGCTTGGGATTTTAATCAGCAAACAAAGAAAAAGGCAGGCAAGGTACGCTGTGAGTTTTCAAGGAACTGCTTTCCCCTCCCACTCTGCACACACACACACTCACAACATCAATCACAACAAACACCACCCCACACTCTGCAAAATAAACTCCACATTATTATTGCAGGCTTCAATGCCTAAATAAGCCTAAAGTTTGCGGACAGAAAGCACCTAGCTTTACCCAAGATTTTTTTCTTCTAGCTTTTCTTTAAAGGACAGAGCAAGGAAACACATTAAGGATTCTTTTGGCTAAGCAGTAACTGTTTTGTTACTGTTTTGTTTTGTGTTTACAGATTGAGCAGTTTGATCTCTCTTTCTCACATTACTGATTGTTTTTCTTCCACAGCTCTTCCAGGGGATTAGGTGGGTGAATTGGGGGTGGAGCTGCCAAAGCCTTTAGTATCTTCCAACAGATGGAAGATTTAAAAGGTCAGGTTAGTTGGTGTGTTGAAATAGAAATCTAAAGTTGGCTGAGAGAAAGCACCTAGCTTTACCTGAGCTTTTTGTCTTCTTGGTTTGCTTGAAAGGACAGCGCAAGGAGAAACATTAAGGCTTCATTTGGCTAAGCAGAGTTACTGTTTTGTTACTATTATTTTGTGTTTACAGGTTGTGCAATTTGAGCTCTCTTTCTCACATTGAATGAGCTGATTGTTTTTCTGCCACAGCTCTTCCAGGGGATTAGGCCTGCCCTAATCTAATTTATTTTTCTTTCAGCAGTGTTACAAGGGGAGAACGAAGGGCAGGAGAATTCAACACTAACCTGTACATTTCTCCTCATAATTGCTGTCAGTCTTGTGATTGTTGCAGGAACCAGGAGCTGAGGAACCTGGATGATATCTCAGACAGATGTGGGCTGATTGTTTTCTGAGAGACAATTCCTCTGGTTACAATCACCCACCCTCCCCTCACCCCACCCATCCCAAGTGTGTTCGGACATTTATAGGGCTGCCCTGCAGACACTTCCTCCACTTGCTGTCCTACATCAGGAGGGTTGTGTGTTCATAAACATCTACACAGGGATATCAAAGGTAACCATTTGTCTCCCAAGCTGGTGTGGGGTACTGAGTGATTGATTAGAGGCTTACTATTGTACTGTGTGAAAAAGGTTCTATTATTGTGAGTGCTTCCTAACACAGCTGCTTGATCTTATATATAAAAAAAATCAATTTACATGGGTGCATAAAGCTCAGGAAGCAGAAGACAAACAACAGATTTGATGGGAGTGGTGCAATGGAGTCACTGCAGGGCAGCAGTCTTCTGGGAGACATTCTGGAGGTTGTGGTGCTGCCTTATCTGCATGCACCTCTCTGGGTTGAGGGTAGAGGTTGCTCATCTCCAGGCAGAGTTGGATAGGATTCAAGTAACCTCCTCTCCCACCCATGGACCACTAAAGCCACCCCCATTGCCTTAGAGAATGCCAGTAAGGAGAGGCAGTTGGGCAATGGTGGGTTAGGGAGTGAGAGTGAAATTGGGTAGAGGTGCATACCACCTGTGGTTCCACTCAACAACTCCTATGCCATTCTAGCAGAGAGGGGTTATCTCATGGAGGAACAAGCAGTGGTGGACAAGGGGGATGCGGGGAACCTCTGTATTGGAGACCCCAGGCGGGGAGGCAAGGGCCCCAGAGGGGAAGGAAGCAACTCCTAGTTTGAGACTCTAATATTAGGGGGGTAGAACTGGCGGGTGAGGAAGGGAGGAGGGAGTGAGGCAAGGTGCCTACCCAGTGCCTCAGCTTGGAGGGCTAGGAGGTGAATCCTAAGGATCATAAGGGCAACAGCATGGGAAGTGGAGCTACACATCATTGTCCACCTGGGGACAAATCACATGACTGACAGGTTGGGGCAGTGCAGAGGGAGTTCATGGAGTTACGGAGGGGTCTTAGGCAGGTGGCACACTCAGTAACCTTCTGGAAGTGCTACCTGTCTACGACATGGGAGAGGCCAGGATGCTCCACACCATGGGATTCAACAAATGGCTAAATAACTGGTGCAGAATTGAGGGTTTTGGCTTCATTTGGGATTGGGCCAATCTGGAGAGATTCAGGCTTGTACATAGGGGATGGTCTGAATCTGTCCGGAGGGGCAGGATCCTGAGTGAAAGGTTTGAATGTTTCATTAGTAAACATTTAAACTAGCCAAGTGGGGAGGTGAAAGTATGGAGGAATAACTCAACTGCCCCCCAACAGGATGAGGTAGTCAGAAAAGAGGATACTAAGGATGGGAAAACACAATGGAATGAAACAAGAGGAAATATCAGGGGATGCACAGGGGAAAGGGATAAGGGGGGAACAATTAGGGGTGAAGCCATCAAAACAAGGAGGGCCACATGTACAAATGTCCACAGCCTGGGTAACGAGATCCTTGACCTGGTGGCTTTGATGGCAGAGGGAGACCTGGATATTGTGGCAGTCACTGAAACATGGTATACAGAAAGCCATGACTGGGATAGTAATATACCTGGATACACAGTATACTGGAAAGACAGGGAGGGCAAAAGGGGAGGAGGGGTAGCAATCTACAGTACTGTATATCAAAGAGGGAATCAATGCAACTGACATAAAGGGAAAGCAGGGAGGAGAGGAGACATTGTGGGTCACCCTGGAGTCAGGAAATGGCAACACTATCTGCTTGGGAGTTAACTACAGACCCTCAGTACTAGGGGAGGAAGCAGATGGGCACATGGTAAACAATGTCTGTAAGATGGCAGAAAAGGGGGAAGTGTTGTTGGTAGGGGACCTAAATATACCTGATGTAAACTGGAACACCTATGCTGTGGCCACATCCAGGAGCAGGGTCATCCTTAATGCCCTGCAGGGAGCATGCCTCATGCAGCTAGTAGGGGAACCCACCTGGGAGGTGGCAATATTGGATCCTGTACTCACAAATGGAGACAGAATAATGGTTGTATCAGTGGGCAGCAATCTGGAATCCAACCACCATCATATAGTATGGTTCAAGGTATAGACAGTAGAAGAGTCAAGCCACACAAAAGCAAGAGTCCTAGTCTTCAAAAGGGCTGACTTTGCTAAACTGGGAGAATGCCTGAAGAAAACACTGGCAAAGGGTGAAGCAGGGGGAGTATAGGTATAGTCGAAGAACCTCAAGAGAGTCATAACAGAGGCTACAAGACTTTGTGAGAAGTAAGTTAACAAAGCAAGAAGACAAAGAAAACCATTATGGTTTTCTAAAGAAGTGGCAGGGAAAGTTAGAGAGAAAAAAAACTGGAGTTCAGGAAATACAAGGTAATGCAGAAGGAGAAAGACAGGGAACTGTATCAGTTTAAGCAAATGGAGGTGGGAAAAGCAATCAGATGTGCAAAGACACAAACAGAGGAAAGGATAGCCCAGACAGTGAAGGAGGGGGACAAAACCTTCTTCAAGTACATAAGGGAAAAAAGAAAGGCCAAGAGAGGGATAGTGAGACTAAGTAAAAGGGGGGAGTGGGAAAAGGGGGACCTGCAAAAAACTGAGATACTGAATTAATACCTTTGCTCAGTATTCATAAAAGAAGGGGAGGGAGAGGGACTGGAATTATCCAGCAGACACACACAGGAAAGGGGGGGTGGACACCAGACTAATCACAGAACAGAAAGTCATAAAGAACTCTTGAAACTGAAGGTGGACAAAGTGATGGGGCAGGATGGGATACATCCCAGAATACTAAAAGAACTCAGAGACATGCTACTGATACCAATGACAGCCCTATTCAACAAATCGTTGGAGGAGGGAGTAGTACCAGAGGACTGAAGGAGGGCAAATGTGATACCCCTTCACAAAAGTTGAGTCAAGGTAGAAGTGGAAAACTATAGGCTGGACAGTTTGACCTCAGTGGGGGAAAGATGATGGAATCACTGTTAAAGGAAAGGATTGTGCAATATCCACAATGCCAGCTGGGCAATGGACCCAAGGCAACATGGATTCGCAACAGGAACATCTTGTCAAATGAATCTGATAGATGTTTTTGACTGGTTGACAGGGGTAGTAGCTCAGAGAGGGGCAGTGGACATGGCCTACCTAGATTATAGCAAGGCATTTGACACAGTCCTGTACAAGAGGCTAGTAAACCATTTGGGAAGTCTGGGAGTGAGTCCCAAGGTGATAAACTGGGTCAGGAACTGGCTTAGCAACAGGACACAGAGTGTGGTGGTTAACGGAGTTTAATCTGAAGAAAGGGGAGTAACCAGCGTGGTGCCACAGGGTTCAGTACTGGGGTAAGTCCTCTTTAATGCCTTTATTAGCAACATTGTGGAGGGACTCAAAGGAAAGGTATGCCTCTTTGCAGATGACACCAAGATCTACAATCGGGTTGACACTCAAGGGGGGCTGGAGAAGATGAGGAGAGACTTAGTCAAGTTAGAGGAGTGGTTAAGAGTGTGGCAGCTTGGATTCAATGCCAAGAAGTGCAAAATCATGTACATGCGGAACAAAAACCCAGGGGAGGAATGCATGATGGGGGCAGGGGTACTAACAACAGCCAAACTGGAAAGGGTCCTGGGTTTAGTCATAACAGCTGATCTAAACATTACCAAACAATATGAGAAGACAGTGAGGGAAGTTGGGGGGGCGCTGGGGTGCATAGGGAGAGGTATCACCAGTGGAAAACAGGTGGTGGTGATGCCGCTGTACAGGCAGTTGGTGAGGCCTCATCTGGAGTACTGTGTGCAGTTCTGGAGACCTCATCTCTGAAAGGACAGTAACAGGGTGGAGGCAGTCCAGAGAAGGCAATGAAATGATGCAGGGGCTTCACCAGAAACCATACGAGGAGAGATTGAGGGAACTCAATATGTATACACTGGAGGAAAGGAGGGCAAACAGGAGGGGTAATATGATAGAGACATTCAAATACCTCAAGGGGATCAACAGAGTTCAAGCGGGCAGCATCTTTCAGAAAAGATGTGCCTACTGACTGTGCAATCAGATGGAAAACTGCAATAGTTCATACGGATAGATAGAGAGGCATCCGCACTTGTCCAAGTCAATCTGCACTATGCTACGGATTAGTAAATCTATGTTAAGATCACACCCTGATCTTCAGCTGCAGTTGTGCCTTTACCTCCAGGGCAGTGGATTGGGACTGTGCCCTGTACAGCTTACTGTATTGTGTCCAGATGTCAGTGACCATGGATGCCACCTGGCTGCCAGTGAAGTTTGGTGCATGGGGATGTGTTCCACCTCATGTTCAGCATGGCCATGGTGGTGTCCGCTTGTATTAGCTGCACATTCAGGCTGCACTGGTAGGGGGGAGCATTCTTCTGTGTCTCTGTCACTCTTCACTTCCATGCCTTTGCATGGGGCGGTGACCATGTCCTTACAGGGTGGGGTCAAGCTGTGGGTCTGCGTATCCTTGGCTCACCTGTGTGCACTGCATGTCCCGGTACATGTCCCCTGTTGTCCCGCTTCCTGGGTCCACACGTGCTGCACGGACATTCATGCATACAGTATATCAGGGGTGCCTTGCATACTGCATAGCTGTGCACTATGGATCCACTGGTTTTGCTTTCACTTTATGCACTTTCGTGCATAGGCACCATTTAATTTCCACTAATATGTTTATCATGTGCATCAACCCTAGCTAGTGGTAAATGTAGTTATTTGCAGAAAATGTCCATCTTTTTTGAAGCAATATTAAAAAATGCATAACAATTAGTTACAGTAGTTGTTTCTGGCATATTATTGTGGTGTATTTAACCCTACTAACACTGTTAAGAAAAATTACTGCCCTGTATACACAGAGCATCCCGAGTTGGAGTCTTTTTTTCACATTAAATCTACATTTACTGTAGCTGGCCCAGTGGCGCTGAGGGCAGAGGTGCTGGTCGCAGCACCTCACACCACGCCAGTGACCCAGGTTTGGAAGCGAGCTCAGGTCACCGGGGGCTGGCAGGGGAGGAGAGGGATTGAGCATCCAAAGGACTGCTCTCCCTCTCTGGGGAGGGGGTCCACGATGGTCGGTGTCTGACTGTCCCCTGGTGGAGGCTGGGAGGTGGAGGCACATGCCGTACTAAGGGGAGGAGTCAGAGGGCAGACGCCTGGACGTGGGTGCGTGCAGACGCGTGCATGCTCCTGACCGCTGGCATCATTGCATGCCCACTGACTCGGGGAATCCTGGAACAGGGAAAAGTGGCACTTCCTACAGCTTGATGGCCATCTGCGAGTGTTCATTGGGACGCTGGCACCTGAGCTGGATCTGTCTGGGTAGTGAGTTAGGGGGCTCCCTGCCACCCTACTGTGGGGGGTAAGTTGCAGGGGCTATAGGGGTGCCACCGGTCCCAGGCGAGATGGACGGTGGCCGGATCCCAGCTGACGGGATGTGAGAAGAACAGTTGTGGTGTAGAGAGGTGGCCACAGGAGGATAAATAAGCATATAAAAATAAATAAATAAATAAATTTTAAAAAAAAATCTACATTTACTGAAATTGAGTGCTTTGTCCACAGCCCTAACATTTTCTAAATGTAGTGCTTGTGAAAGAATTTCCATACTTCAAAAGCAAAGTATATCAAGATAATTCAAAGGTATGCAGACCAAAGACCCTTTAACTTTCTGCCACTTCATTGATCTTTAAGGCTAACTGACAAACCTAAAGGTAACCAATTTTTATTGAATGTACATTTAGAGGTGAATACTTGATTTGTTTGTAAATATAAACCTAAAAACTGTTTGTCCTGTTGCTAACATTAAGTTGAAGTCAGCAGTTCCAATTTACTTTTAGGAAGAGTTTATGTAATCTGTTGTGTGTTGCTTATATTGTGTTAGTGTATTATTGTAGATGCCTTTCTTCATTTTTTTTATCTTGGATTGAGATTTACAACTGACAATTAAACACACAACTGACACAAAATAAGTTCAGATGAGAGCAAAGAGAGTAAGCCATTAGCTACATAAAGAATGTTGAATATTTATATAACATACAGCATAGCCAGCTATGTGTTCATCAGACAGGTCACATACTGTACAGCATACAGAGTAGTTTTATTCCTCAGATACTTACCACACATCAATGTTTTCAGATTGCAGTGCATTTCAAACACACTATTTTTAGAAAATCATCATGAAAAACAAACAGAAACGTTTTTGCATTTACTGTATTAAACCACAATAATTTCATGTTAACCTTCAACCAATGCAGAAAGAATTTCTGAATAAGAAAAAAAAAATACACTCCTGTTTTAATTTTCCTGACAACAGAATCTGTGTGTGGTTTCATGCAGCACTTTACTAATTATCACAAATGTAAGAAACAAATTATTATCACACAGTATAAGCTGAGCATCTGCTTGGATCATGTTTATTTATTTTAAATTGATTGACTGCCTACGCTTTTTTATTTTACAGATACACATAGCTTAGTTTATTTTCTTTAGAGTCAGTGTGGTAACAATAATTTGTTAACTAGTAGATCCATTGGCATAATAGTTTTCATGGGTGGCTAGAGTAAATACAAATAAAAAAAAATACAAGAAATAAAATAGTTATCCTGTAAACATAAAATCAGTTACAATGACATATATGGTTAGATGGCAAATGTTGTCTTAACAGTCTCTTAAAGGGGCGCTGTCAGCTTTGCTGGCAGTTTTTTTATGTATAAATGCAGCATGCCTCCTGGCACACACACACAACTTCTTGCTCCCAGTATGCCCTTATGAGTAGGAATCATCATAAACTTTTAAACTTTTGCTTATTTTTTTAATTAAAAGCTGGTCACTCGGACTGACATAAACTCACCGTGCACCGGAAGCATTATCTCAATGAGACCGCGCAGCAGCTACAAGCGCGGTCCCGAAGTGTGATATTTGGTGATACGAGGTGGAAAACACAATTCATCTACTAGATCTGCCATTATTTAACTCTTATTGCTGCATACCACCACAAAACGAGCATGGAAAAAGGAGTAAATTGCTTTTTAAAACCGCGACCGAAATCCCTCACATGCGCTACAGCGGCATACTCCTAAGCATCTTTACACATGCCACTCTTGTGCATGTGCGAGATTTCGGTCACGGTTTTAAAAAGCAGTTTACTCCTTTTTCCATGCTCATTTTGTGGCTGTATGCAGCAACAAGAGTTAAATAATAGCAGATCTAGTAGATGAATTGTGTTTTCCACCTCGTATCACCAAATATCACACTTCAGGACCACGCTTGTAGCTGCTGCGTGGTCTCATTGAGATAATGCTTCCGGCGCACGGTGAGTTTATGTCGGTCCGAGTGACCAGCTTTTAATTCAAAAATAAGCAAAAGTTTAAAAGTTTATGATGATTCCTACTCATAAGGGCATACTGGAAGCAATAAGTTGTGTGTGTGTGCCAGGAGGCATGCTGCATTCATACATAAAAAAACTGACCAGCAAAGCTGACAGTGCCCCTTTAAAGCTGAAGAAAAAGGAAGTTTGCCTAATTACAGATGGTAAGGAATTAAGTAACATTGTAGCACCATAAAACAGGGCCCTTTGACCACTAGAAGTACACATTCTAGGAACTAAGAAATGTATTGAAGCTATTGATCTGGTTTGAACTGTTTGGTCATTATCTTGAAACAAAATCTCAGAAAACAGAAAATGTAACCATGCAAAAAGGTATTTTTTTGTTTTGTTTTTTACAATAAACCCAAATTTAAATAATACCTTTACTCAATGGGCAACCAGTTAAAAGCTTTATTTAGTTATTTATTTATTGAAATGTTTCACCAGGAAGGCACACTGAGCAACTAGTCACTCATCTCCCAGTGCGACCTGGAGGGAAGGGGTACAAAAGGAATGAGACATTAAACATTCAAGTTACAAGATCAACACTAACATACAGTTGTAGGCAGGTGTTACAAACAGTGTTATAACAGCGCTGTGCATAACATGTAGAAAGAGTGGACAATAATAAGTGTTGGGTTAATAAGTAAACAAGTGCTTACATGAAAGAAAAAGGGGGAAGGGGAGAGATGGGTGAGGTGGGGAAGGGGGAAGAATCATGTCTCTGGAGACCCCCTCAGGATGTGAGGAACCCTGCAAGGAGACTGGTGGGATCAAAGTGAAGGGGATATGCAGTGTGCCAGAAAGATCCCTTTAGAATGGTGGCAGAAGGGAGTAGATCAGAGATACAAGCCCCTTGGGGGGTAGGAGAGGGACCCATGGAGACCATTCAGGGTCCTTTACAGTCTGTGAGAGATCAAGGGAGGCCAGTAAGGGGAAGCAATTTGGGGGAGGGAGGGCTAGAGATTTGGAGGGGTGGGTGTGCACAGGATAAAATGAAGGTGATGGTAGAGAGGTAGGATTTGTCCAGGGCTTAGAGGAGGGAATTAGGGAGGAACATTGCAGGAGCAGTGAGGTGCAAGGTAATTATTAAGGGCAGAGCTGCTGGAGTAGGCAGAGGATACTTGCCAGATTTGAGGTGGAAGGAATTCCAAATTATTGGGAGGCAGTGAGAGTAACTTGATTAGCTGATTTGGGGGGATCTGTGGGGAACAACCAGGGTAAGGCATCTGGGTGATCTAAGGGAATGGGAGGGTGGGGGTGTTATAAAGGAGGAGGTGAAGTAAGAAGGTAGCTCACCCAACCAATGCTTGGAGCTGAATTTTTATCTGTCACAAATGCACTCTGCAAGTCAGGCCCTCTGCTCCCACAGTGCCAAACCTCGAAGTGCATTATGTAAACAGGATACAAACAGGGTAACCCTCCTGTCTGTTTCGAGTCTGAAACAACTACCAGTCTCAAGTCCTGGGGTCAAATCTCTTTTTCATTAGCACGCCCAGTTAACAGGTTCAAGTATCACATGCTCTTCAGGGAAGTGCAGTGCAATACTTAACCCAGCGAGCACCCAGCCTGGTTCACAATCCCTTTTTTTGACTCAATTGAGACCTAGGTACTTTTCTTACCTTGATGCAAAATGGTAACACACTTTAAGCACTGAACAGTTCTGTCAGACTTAATCAATCTGACACACTGGACTGTTAATGCTTGTGTTGCCAAATAATTTCACAGTATGCAAACAAATCTTTTTAATTGCAGCACTGTAACGCAAATCTTTTAAATCGCACCACTGCCAAGCAGATCTGTCACAAACGCACTCTGCGGCTTTAAACAGAACACTGTTATGGGTACAAGTTGGTAACAAAGAAGCAAATCTGACCCATGCTACTGTACAGAGGTCTCACTCTTGACAGTATATCCTCACTGGCTGAATAACAAAAGATCAACCCATAATTCCAAACTGACAAAAGAAATGTTGTGCTAAAATTAATCTACTGGTCTGTCAGAAAAAGAGAATTCAGGCTATATAAAGCTCCAAATCATTAGCAAACAAATAAGTAGCTATGTCTTAATACACCCAATGTTCAATTGTATTTATAGTGAAGGATCAGTCATGTTTGATTATTAGTGCACTTGGCCACAATCTATGGAGCAATCTAAATTGGCATGAATTATGATACTACATACTTCAAAAAACATATTTTGAGATGCATGAGATGATGCCATCTAAGAGTCAGAACAAATGGGGAACAGTCTCCATTTGTTTGTCTGCCATCAGACAGGTGCAGTAACATAACCAAAGGATCAACCAAATGGAGTTATACCCCTAAGTCACCCCAAGCATAGTAAACAAAGAAGAAATCAAACCTATAGGACACTGTGTTGATACATTTCAGTGAAAATCTCAATGGGATATTGGGGGGCTATCTTGTAAAGATTACCCAAATAACACAAAGCATTTATCTGCCATCACTCAGTGCAGCAATAAAGAATATTCATATGGTATATAACCTAACTCCCCAACAAAACCTACACCAAATGTACAGCCATATATTGTAATATAGTAGTTTGTCAAAGGTGAGATAAAATTATTTTACATAGTTAAATGCCCTCCTATTTTACTTTCCATGCCAGTTATGTCCTTTTACATGCTTTGACCAATTTTTGATGGATAAATAATCTAACTTTGGGGTACCCTCTGAGCTACACAGATTTCAGTTCTCCTCAGCAGCTGCTACTCATTTTTTCATATTTCTAAGACACTCCCTAACATCAGTTACATCATTCCATGCTATTCATATAAATTGCCTGGATTGGTGTTAATGATGTCACAGAATGTTCAGGCAGTATGAAAAGAGACATCAGCAACTGCTGAGGATAACTGGACTCAGAGTAGTTGCAAAGACAACACATTAGATTATTTATTTAACAAAAAAGGTCAAAACATAATGACAGTATTGGATAGACACTTAAAGGAAAAGATGAGGGAATCAAGTTTAAAAAATGATTTCCTATCACCTTTAAGGGGAAGAAAGAAGAAGAAGAAGAAGAAGAATCAGCATTTATAAAGCACTTTTCAGACACATTGTATCCCAAAGTGCTATACAAGCAATGCTAGGCTGGTAGTGAAGTGACTGAATGTGTAGTGGCAGTCATTTTGCACATCAACTCCCCCCCCCCCCAGCCTTGGACAATTGCAAGAATCAGTTTTATTGGAAGAGGAATATTTGCCAGGAAACCATGGAAAGTGTCCTTCTCTTTGCAAAACATTTCATGGGTTCTTTCACTTCCACCTGGACACTCACCAGGACAGCATCAGGATGGGTACAAGGGATCTTGGTTTAACATCTTATCTGAACAAGGGCACACCCCACAGTACAGCACCCTCTAATACTGCACTCTGGTGCCAACAGTTTAGATATGAGTCCAATCCTAGTGTGGGACTAGAACCCACAACCTTCTGGTCCAGAGGCAGATGTGCTACCAACTGAGCCATGCTGACACCACAACTAACTTCTTACAGTTCTCACATTGGATGATCATCACACAGAACCTACTTCCTGCAAGTGCTGAACACATACACTATAGTACAGTAATACCAGACTTTCTGGGTCCTACTCATTGCAACTGGAGTGCTGTTCTACCTTTTGGAATTATCCTTTTATCTTATTAGTGATTTGCTATGAGAGCATTAGAACCAAACTGATTAACTGTGCACTACTGGTTTTGTTTTGCATAACCATAGTTATATTTTTTATTTGGGTTCATTTCTGAAACAGCAGCAAAGAAAAACATTGTACTCCAAATGCAATAAGTTTTGTATTTATTTGGTCCCCTCAATAAAACTAAATTGGATCAAACTAAATGTACTTCAAATAAAAATATTGTGACTTGTAAATATGACTCAGAAAATAATACGATATAGTAGTTTGCCAGATGTCTTTTGCAAATTAGCCTAAACTGCTACCATTGGTAAAACAATATGCCAGTTGTATGATTTTAGTAGACATCTCACACACTACAAAATCATTATACTCAAGTTATATTGGTATCATGTTTTGCATTATTATTCTACTATAACTCAGTATAATGATACTGTATATATTAGTTTGCTAGATTTTCAGTATACATTTTACAAAGTATGCCATTGTTATATTCAACAATACACTGTAGGCAAAGCACTTTGCTTTATTTAGGCAGTCTTTCAAATTTTAATGAGAGAGCAAAGAGCTAGCCAGCTAACTAGGCAGCTGCAGGATTTCATGTCTTCTGCTACTTTGTTTTTAATTTCTTTTTTTTTTTAGCCCTTAAAACTGTAGCATTTTGAAACTGAACTCAAACTATGACAAGCAACCTGCTCTGAAGATCATTTTTGAGCTCATTGTGAGATGGGAAATCCAAAATAAGATTGAGCATTAGTACAGTACAGGCATCTGTGGCCTTTTTCAACCCATAAGCCCTTAAAGCTGCGTCATTTTGAAGCTGAAGTTTAACTACTGTAAGTAACGTGCCCCGAGGATAATTTTAAACCTAAATGTGAGACGGAAAATCCAAAATAAGGTCAAGCATCAGCACAGACATTTGTTGCCTTTTTCAACCCATGTGACACACACCAGACCAAGCAGAAGACAGCAGGCTTGAGTAGTGAAGCCTCTAGAGACCAGGCAGGTGCTGCCCTGGAAGTGTTGCAGCACACAGTGGCAGAACTCTGCACTTCAAACAATGGATAGGAAGCGTGATAGTATCACCGTCAGGCTTACTAATGTTGAACAACAGCTGCTGATCTTAAAGTTAATGCAGGATATGCTAATAAGCAAGTAGACAAAGCCTTGGAAGCAACAGCTGCAATCATTAAAGAAAATGGACACCTCAAATGCCATTTGAAAGCATTATAGAATTTACTCTGAGCAAGGAACATACACATAATGGGCCTTCCCATGGTGATTGAAAGACAGGCTGTATTATTATTCTTGTCACTATCATTAAAAACAGAACTACTGCTAACTAGGTAAATCCCACTTCAGCATGTTAACAGAATTACAGTCCAAAGAGTGGTAGGTCCTTCTCAGTATCCAATGGCAATGTTTGTGTCATTTCTTGCCCTTAGAGACTGGGACTTAGTTTAAGAGCTGCCAAAGGGAAACCTCTAAGATGGAGGACCAAAAGATTTTTTTATTTTCTTTGTGGATCTTTTTTTTATTCAGTGAGACAGCATTGGAAGTCATTTGATTTTTTGAAATAGGACCTATGAAAGGCAGAGCTCACGTTTGCATTATTGCCTCTGGGTAAACTTCATGTCATAGTAGACTGCAAGCAAGATACCTTCAGCAACCAAAATGAGGGGGTAAAGCTTGCTGACAAGCTAACAAAGGAATAGCCTGCTCTTGTTGAGAAGCTAGTATCAGATGCTAAATTGGACTGATAAGTTCAATTGTGAACACTGCTGCAAATTTCTTAACAATATCTAAAGTATTCTGATGGCATGGGTCATGTGGGATCATATTAGACAGATGTAGAATGTACGTTTTTGGGTGGTTGCTTGCATAGTTCTGTTATGAAATGCAAAATGCTGCTTTTACAGGTTACATAATATTTTGCCAGAACTAAATGGTATGAAATGGTATTATATATTGTATGTATTGCCTGAAAACATCATTCTTTTTACAAGATGGCACCTGGCACATGTGGTTTTTTTCTTTCTATTTCACATGATGCACAATGCTGTGGAGTGGCATTCAGTGTGTGCAGCTGCTCATTCTTCTTTCAGGGATTATAGATATATGTGCAATTAAACCTTAAACAGGGTAGTGCTTTTATTATTTTGAGTTGCATAGATGCATAGAAATGATGTGCACTAGCTCTTCACTGAATGTTAGCCTGTTGTCTTACTTATAACATTTACCACTGTGCCAAGGTGCATATTAACAGTCACATTAGGTTTTCTGTGTGTTCTATTCCCCCTCCTCTTATTTGTAGAGAGATGTGTTCATTTTTTGTTTGTTTTTGTTTTTGCAAGTTCTGACTGCGCCCATGATCTAGTCAGCTGTGGGACTGTTGCTGTGCTCAACACAGATGCTAGTTTACTTTATCACATGCCTTGTGCTCTCAGGGCTGTTCAAACTGGCTGTCCTATATATTTCTGGAAACATAATATTAATAAATGCAGATTTACGTTTCATATCAAGTTTACTGCAATTTTAATTTTCTGGGTTCTTTCCAGCGGGGGCTGTGAAGCTAAATATTTCAAAGGACATTTGTAGTTCCTTAGGTAGCATGACTCTCTGGTGAAAGCAGATATAAACATTGCTGACTTTGTTTTAGGTATGCCTGGAACCTTTTCACTGCTGGCTTATAGTGTACCAATAGTTATTTAAAATATATGTACAGTATGTAAGTGCAGTATGTATTTATTTATTGGACTTTGTTAAACGGGTAGGCTCACTGAGACATGTATTCTTTTTCAGGATTGACTCAGATTAATTATATACAGTACAGAAATTAAATGCAGTAACAAGGTTTAGAGCATAATAATGAATGCCTTGTGAAACAAAGAACAACAAAAGCAACAAATGGTAGTAACAGAGTCATGCTGTCAAAACAGAAAATCAGAGAACAGTATGCATAATCTATTTGCATAGTACATATAGTGAGAATGTACCCCCTTCATCTTGTATAAAAACGTGCTGTCTGTATAACCACCTTTATCATAATATCAACCATTTTAACTCTGATGTATAAGCTGTGCGAGACTTTTTGCATAATGCTTTTCCAAAAACAAAATTCCATAAACAAGAAGTTTCAAAAAACTGCGTCCCATCAGGAATCCTGCATTGCTCCTAATGGAGACATTTTGGCACTGTAATGGCTGGCTCTACTAAACAGACAACACATAGGATCTGTGGCTCCAATGTGTACTCAGAACAACATCAGTTTTCATGTGCCCTGAAAACATAATGTTTCTGTATAAATGAGAATGCTATTAGCACTGAACATACTTGTAGGATGGTTTCTGTGTCAGGACAAGAGTGGACCATAAGAATGGTGGTAAAATTTATATAAATAGAATCAAGAAAAAGAAATGAATGGTGCTCTCTGAGGAAGCCTTTTAGCTGAAACTGTGGGGGTGATTAAGTACAATAAAAATCTATATTGGAAGAATCTGGTGCTGTGGCCTTTGACTGGGCTCAAGATGGCTCACCCTTGGATTGTGAAATTGTTTTAACATACCTCAGAGCAGGCTCACAGAATACCTTGCAAATTAAATGAGATTATTTGTAGGATTATCAAATTTCTCTTCATTACACTATAATGGTCCCATGAATAGGGATGTCAGCAAAATAAGCATTGCATTCTTCCCCACCCTCATGACAGCCATGACTACTACTCCCCCAACTTCCCCTCCCTCATGACAGCCATGACTACTACTCCCCCAACTTCCCCACCCTCATGACAGCCATGACTACTACTCCCCCAACTTCCCCTCCCTCATGACAGCCATGACCACTACTCTCTCAACTTCCCCACCCTCATGACAGCCATGACCACTACTCCCCCAACTTCCCCACCCTCATGACAGCCATGACTACTACTCCCCCAACTTCCCCACCCTCATGACAGCCATGACCGCTACTCCCCCAACTTCCCCACCCTCATGACAGCCATGACTACTACTCCCCCAACTTCCCCACCCTCATGACAGCCATGACTACTACTCCCCCAACTTCCCCACCCTGATGACAGCCATGACTACTACTCCCCAACTTCCCCACCCTCATGACAGCCATGATCAATACTCCCCAACTTCCCACCCTCATGACAGCCATGACAACTACTCCTCAACTTCCCCACCCTCATGACAGCCATGACCACTACTCCCCCAACTTCCCCACCCTCATGACAGCCATGACTACTACTCCCCAACTTCCCCACCCTTATGACAGCCATGACCACTACTCCCCAACTTCCCACCCTCATGAACAGCCATGACTACTACTCCCAACTTCCCCACCCTGATGACAGCCATGATCAATACTCCCCAACTTCCCCACCCTCATGACAGCCATGACTACTACTCCCAACTTCCCCACCCTTATGACAGCCATGACTACTACTCCCCCAACTTCCCCACCCTCATGACAGCCATGATTACTACTCCCCCAACTTCCCCACCCTGATGACAGCCATGACCACTACTCCCCCAACTTCCCCACCCTGATGACAGCCATGATCAATACTCCCCCAACTTCCCCACCCTCATGACAGCCATGACCACTACTCCCCCAACTTCCCCACCCTCATGACAGCCATGACTACTACTCCCCCAACTTCCCCACCCTCATGACAGCCATGACCACTACTCCCCAACTTCCACCCTCATGACAGCCATGATCAATACTCCCCAACTTCCCTCCCTCATGACAGCCATGATCAATACTCCCCAACTTCCCCACCCTCATGACAGCCATGACCACTACTCCCCAACTTCCCCACCCTCATGACAGCCATGACCACTACTCCCCAACTTCCCTCCTCATGACAGCCATGATCAATACTCCCCAACTTCCCCACCCTCATGACAGCCATGACCACTACTCCCTCAACTTCCCCACCCTCATGACAGCCATGACCACTACTCCCCCAACTTCCCCACCCTCATGACAGCCATGACTACTACTCCCCCAACTTCCCCACCCTATGACAGCCATGACCACTACTCCCCCAACTTCCCCACCCTCATGACAGCCATGACTACTACTCCCCCAACTTCCCCACCCTGATGACAGCCATGATCAATACTCCCCCAACTTCCCCACCCTCATGACAGCCATGACTACTACTCCCCAACTTCCCCACCCTTATGACAGCCATGACTACTACTCCCCCAACTTCCCCACCCTCATGACAGCCATGACTACTACTCCCCCAACTTCCCCACCCTGATGACAGCCATGACCACTACTCCCCAACTTCCCCCACCCTGATGACAGCCATGATCAATACTCCCCAACTTCCCCACCCTCATGACAGCCATGACCACTACTCCCCAACTTCCCCACCCTCATGACAGACATGACTACTACTCCCCAACTTCCCCACCCTAATGACAGCCATGACCACTACTCCCTACTTCCCCACCTCATGACAGCCATGATCAATACTCCCCAACTTCCCTCCCTCATGACAGCCATGATCAATACTCCCCAACTTCCCCACCCTCATGACAGCAATGACCACTACTCCCCAACTTCCCCACCCTCATGACAGCCATGACCACTACTCCCCAACTTCCCTCCTCATGACAGCCATGATCAATACTCCCCAACTTCCCACCCTCATGACAGCCATGACCACTACTCCCCAACTTCCCCACCCTCATGACAGCCATGATCAATACCCCCCAACTTCCCTCCTCATGACAGCCATGACCACTACTCCCAACTTCCCACCCTCATGACAGCCATGACCACTACTCCCCAACTTCCCTCCCTCATGACAGCCATGACCACTACTCCCCAACTTCCCACCCTGATGACAGCCATGACCACTACTCCCCAACTTCCCCACCTCATGACAGCCATGATCAATACTCCCGACTTCCCCACCCTCATGACAGCCATGACCACTACTCCCAACTTCCTCCCTCATGACAGCCATGACATACTCCCCCAACTTCCCACCCTGATCACAGCCATGACTACTACTCCCCAACTTCCCCACCCTCATGACAGCCATGATCAATACTCCCCAACTTCCCCACCCCTCATGACAGCCATGACCACTACTCCCCAACTTCCCCACCCTGATGACAGCCATGACTACTACTCCCCAACTTCCCCACCCTCATAACAGCCATGACTACTACTCCCCAACTTCCCACCCTCATGACAGCCATGATCACTACTCCCCCAACTTCCCCACCCTCATGACAGCCATGACTACTACTCCCCCCCCATCAAAAATAGGTGGACACCACTTTCCCATAGCCTAGGTGGCTCCCCAACTTACCCTCATTCTCAGTCAGAGTGTTAAAAAATGTACTTCATTTTTATTCAGAGAGGAAAACATAAGTACAGCATTTGCAGTATTAATTTATAGATATGATTCTCAAACATACTTAATCAATTCGACTCATTAAGAATACTAATTTTTCAATTTTTTGAGGGGATAAAAAAATAGTACGTAATCTACATATACTAGAGAGCACTAAAGTCTATCTATGTTTTATTATACAACTTGTTTTATGCTTCCAGCTTTTAAGATGCACTTAAGAAAAAGGAAATAATAAGCTGATCTTTTCAATCAAAGGTATCCCCAGAAGTGCCAAACATGACAATAGCAGTTTTGAAGGGACCAATAATGGAATACATCTTTGATAGAAACTTTGAAATGTTGAAAAGTCAAAAATACTAAGTGACCACCTGCATATACTGGGTGTTGTCTGCTCCTCTTTCTCCAGTTCAGACCCCATTTAAAAGATTTTCAGAGCTTAAGAATGCCACAAGCCTTGGGAGCACCAGACATATGGCACACAGAGCTTTTGGCATTCTTCTGGCTTCCAATAGAGATTTTCTATCCACTGCACCAAGTGCCATGAGTTAGGCCAGCTTTATGCTGGTCTAGCTTGAGTTAATTACCATTCCAACCAATGTCTCCCCAAGTTCTTTTTTTATATTTCAGCCACTAGTTGCTTAAATTCCTGCTGAGAAATGCCCCAGAAAGGGAAAAAGAAGACTTCAGAAATCAAAGTCCACAAAAGCTACACATTTCTTCTTCCTCGACCAAATTAGTTTGAATCAATCCCAGGTACCCTTTGTATGGGGCTTGTACCAAATATTTGGTGCAAGCTACAGTAAAGCCAGTAAACTGTCACAACTGTGACTGACCTACTAAAATCGGGTGCAGTGGCGGCAAACGTGTTTGGCACTGCTGTGCTGAAGAACAGATTGAATGTAGGGCTTGACACAAGCCCTGCATCCTCCTTTGAAAGGCTGGCCCTATGGCTGTAGATACGGCTATATTCTTTTCACAGAAAGCTTTGGCAGGAGCAACATCTTGAAAGTAGTACACTTTGCTTTGGAAAGTCTCTTTGAGTTTTGCAGAGTACTGCAAAATTGCAGATACCCATGACTGGATAAACTCAGCCCTAATGAGCAACAATGTTTCCTGTGGTTTTGTGTCACCAGACAAAAACTGAGGTAAAGATGCATCCTGTTACCATCATAAGTAAAGCCTTTTCTCTATTGAGCTGTCTGAAGCAGTTTGTTCCTTTCTGTTGCTGAAGAAAAACAAAGATTACATATCTTACACCAGTCTTAGGATTGTTTGTATCTGTATGTTGGGTTTCATTTTTTTCTGATGGTCAGTAAATGACTCCAGAATAATACGAGATTTAGGTGAGAAGATCACTGAAAAAATATTTTCCTCTTACAGTAATATTTTAACTCTGAGGCAGATACAGTACATCAGCCGGTAGCCAAATCAACTGCAGGTTTTTGAGTAGAAGTGTATTTTCAATTTTCTCAAGTTACATGTACAGTATATTCTAGCTACTTTTGTAGTGACGTGTTAATTACCTCTTCCACATCAGTATTCTATTTGAAAGTTTTTGGGTACTTTTTTCTGTGACATCCACCATTTCTTCCATGCTTGCAGTTTTATTTTCAATCTTTTGACTGCGGCCTGAAATGTGACTTATGGAGGCATGTATTTTTCCCAGCAATGACAGCTTTTCACCCTGGAACTCTGTTAGAAAAGTCTGTATGGAGAGCAGTGTTGGTGTTGTGGGGACCTTTGATTTAATGCCTGGTTCATGGTGTGCTGCTGCAGGGAAAACCTTTGCTCCACTCAGGCATCCCCACTTACTTTCATTCACTCTTTTTCTCACCCTCACAGCACCCATCCCACCTCCACCATAGCCAGAATTGATTAGTACCCCTGCCCCAGCCCACATATCACCCCATTCCCTGTTCTCCCAATGACATCCACATTAAAAAAGAAAGAAATTGATGACAACAGGTTCAGTAATCCACTCAACACATGGAACAGCAGCTATCTGAGTAAAACTCATGTAAGTAATGTACTGTATAGATATACTACAGGAGGGTATATCAGTATAGTTCTTGTGTAATGTTTTAGAAAAAAATCACACTACTGATATGAATCAGATCTATAACTTTCAATGCTTCAAGTACTGTATTGATGTACTCTCCTGGGTTATATCAGTATAGTGTGTACAGTGTGTGAGCATTGCTCACCAAGCTCCAAACTCCAGTGACAAAGGGCAGCTAGGATTTGGTGGTAATCACTGAGATGTGGGCATCTCTAAACCATGACTGGGACTTCACCATACTGGGGTTATCATTCCACAGAAAAGAGTGGGAATGGGGAAGGTGTGGGGATGTAAAGGAGGATGCAAGTGCCAGAAGGCCAAAAATAGGCAGTGTCAGGACAGGTACATGGGTCCAGCTTGAAACAGACATAGGCTGGAATGTGACATTGAGGCTGATCTATAGACCGCCAAACTACAGTGAACAGCTGTTAAAGGAACTGGGAGGTGGGACCAGTAAAATAACAATTCAAAGAGACACGGTGATCATGGGAGACAGGAATCCACCTGTTATTGACTGGAGAATCACAAAAGCCAGCAGCAGCAAACGTCTGTAATGTCTGATAACATTCAAAGAGGCTTCTTAATTAAGGAGGTTAGGGAACAAAGAGGAGAATGAGTGACCCTGGACCTGGTGCTCAAAAACAGCAAATAAGTCAGGGACATCGACATAGCTGAGTTCTTAAGTTTTAGTGCCTCCCATTCTTGTGGCTTATCATAGATCTGGTCAAGGAGTGCTTAAACATTAAGGATGTTCCCTGGTGTTACAGCAGTCCCATGTCAAATTTGTAATTTTTTGACCAGTACGTAATGGTCATTTAAACAGTTAAAATCCACAATAAAAACATGGGCTGCCAATGCCATACTTGTTTTTAAATTACATGGTGAGACTTAATCTGTCTTTGTGGAAAAAAATCTGTAAGGGGCAAAATAGTTTTATGTAGTTATAACATCAATGTTTTAGGTGTCAACATGAGTGCGAAAGAAAGGGTGAAAAAAAGACACACCATTTGCCATGAGGTTTGCTTCATTTTTTTTCATAAATGCAAAAATAAACAGTAAATTACTAATAGTATGACACCTTCTTCGAACCAACATACCCCAAAATAAGGTAAATATTTTGTACGTTTTTATGCATAAAACCATTTCAATCCCATGTAATTTAAAAAAAAACTTTTGTGATCGATGTAGAATATGGCTGCTAATATAGCAAAATGAAAAATACAGGGGTTGCCATGCTTCTTGTGGTTATATCTGCATTCAAAGCTTCAGTTTCATAGGTGTTCAGCTCGGGACAGAAATTATTGAAAAGTCCCAATAAAAAAACAAAGCCTACCAGAATGGTATTGAAACAGTTGAAATGTACATGCACAATGAGAAGAACTTAAATATGAAAAAAACAAAGTAATCAAAGAGAGACAGATATGTATGTAAAGTCCCTTGAATGATGCTAAAAGCTACAATTGTGGGAGTTAATTTCCTTGCTGTCATCTAGCATGTACTGTTAGCTGAACATGACATAATAGAATTAGTCATTATTCTAATAATGTTTCCATATATTTAAGAATGAACTTGTGCCAATAAACAGCGTTGAAAATGTGTTGGGACGCATCAGAAAAATGGGAATTTGAAACACTGGGGAATATCTTTAAAATATGTGTTTTGGACTTCAGAAAGGCAGACTTCAGCATACTGAAAGAAAAACTTGGTGCAAACCTGGTTTAGATTGAAGAAGTCAAGAGTGGAAGAGAAGTGGGCCATCAAAAGGACTTGGACATCACCTGCTGCTGTCTAAAGCAAGTGGGAAAGCAGAAAAAAAACCACTGAAGACCAATATGGTTTACAGGGGAGGTGGAAACAGCAGTGAGGGAGAAAAGGACTGCTTTAGGAAACACAAGGGGAGCCAAAAGAAATGGGATGGGGAGGATTCCCTTGGAAAATGGTTCAATGTTTGTGAAATAGTAATAAACAGAGATGGGGTATATAGTGCTTGTGTAACTTGTAGTACTTTCTGTGGCTTTACTCTATTCCCACTCTTGAGTAGTAGGTATGTAGGTAGTAATTTGCAGGAAACAGAAGGCCCATGAGCAAGAGTGAGAAGAGTGCCAGAGAAGGAGGATGAGGAGGGGATGGTGGTGGATGAAAAAACACTCCCTAAGTAAAGGAGGTGTGTTAGAGGAGGGCATAAGTACAGGTTGTGGAAGGAGCTATTCCCCACATTGAACATCGGGCAAGCCTTCCCATTCAATATTTGTGGAATAGCAGTGAGTTGAGATGGGGTGTAAAGTGCTTGTGTAACTTGTAGTACTTTTTGTGGCTTTACTGTATTCCCACCCTTGAGTAGTAGGTATATACTAACATACTAAAATGCCAGCAGAATAGGTCTAATGGTCTTTCATGTCTGCTCATTTGGTCAGCCCTCACCCTGGGAGCTGACCTTGCTGTCCCCCTCTCCCTCTCTGGCTTCTCCATTCCCAGTCCTGGATATTCTCGCTGCATTGGATTTTGCTTCCAGAACCCTTCCCCTGTACCTATCCCGCCCCCTCTTGAACCCCTCCACCATCTCTACCTCCACCAGCCCCCAGGGCAGCGCATTCCATGACTCCATCACCCTCTCAGTGAAGTAGCACCTCCCCTTTCTCCCTGAATCCCCCTCCAGCTTCCACCCATGCTCTCTAGTTGCCCCCTCCTTCCTTTGGAGCACCCTGACTGCTCCTCCCATTTACCCCTTCATGTACCTGAAGACCTCAGTCATGTACCCCGGCCCTTTCTCTCTTCCAATGTGTACATATTTAGCTCTTTGAGCCTCTCCCCATAGGTCCTTTTCCCCAAGCCCCAAATCATTTTGGTTGCCCTCCTCTGGACCCTCTCCAGGAGTTCAATGTCCCTCTTTAAATGTGGCATCCAAAACTGCAAGCAGTACTCGAGTGCAGCCTCACCAAGCAGTTATACAGTGGGAGAATCACTTCCCTCCTTCTGGAGGTGATCCCCGAGTGATACATCCCAGACTCCTGTTGGTCTTTGCCGCTGCCCTCCTACAAGTCTCTGAGTTGTTCATCTTGACATCCAACATCACCCTCAGGCCTCTCTCAGCCATCGAGACTTGTAGCATTCCCCTCCCAGGGTGTACACTTGGCCTGGGTTTCTGGCTCCCAGGTGCAGTACCTTGCATTTCCCTGCATTGAACCTCAGCTTCCACTTTCTAGGCCACCTTTTCAGAGCCTCCAGTTCCCCCATAGGGCCACCATCCCCATCCCCATCCACCACCACCCCCAGTTCTGAGTCATCCGTAAAGAGACTCATCTCAATCCTGATACCCTTCCTTATGTCAGAAACATAGGCGTTGAACAGGAGGGGCCCAAGGACTGATCCCAGAGGGACCCCACTAATGACCCTCCTTGGGGATGAGACTATACCGCCAACCATGACCCTCTGGGTCCTGTAGCCAATTTCCTATCCATCTGATCATCTGGTTACCCACCCCCATTTCTCCTAGCTTATCCAACAGACCCCCATGAGGAATGCAGTCAAACGCCTTGCTGAAGTCAAGAAAGAGAATGTCTACAGGTCTACCCAGGTCCAAGGCACTCATCACCAGTCATAGAACTCCACAAGGTTTGTCTGACATGATTTTGCTGGGATGAATCCATGCTGTCTATTGTCTAGGAACCCCAACTTTTCCAGGTCCCCCCAGTCTCTCCTTGACAATGCCCTCCATCACCTTGCCCACCACTTACATCAGGCTGATGGGCCTGTAGTTCCCTGCCACCTCTCTTGATCCCCCCTTGTGGATAGGCACTATATGCACCACCTTCCAGTCCTGGGGCACCCACCCTGTCCTCAGAGAGATGCTAAAGAGCTCCACCAGGGGTTTTGCCAGGTCATCCGCCAGTTCCTTTAGCACTCTGGGATGTAATTTATCTGGCCCCGGTGCTTTCTCCATCTTAAGGGATCTGAGGGCTTCTGTCACTCTCTCTGTCATGATTTCCACCTCCGCTACCTTGTCCTTCTGCTTTGCCTTCCCCCCACATTGTCTGTGATTCCCCCCTCCCCAGACCCGCCAATCAGTAAGGGTCCCCCCTCCTCAGTTTCACTGTCTCCTCCCATGTATGATGCTGCACCCCAATTTTCCTTGGTGAAAACTGAGGTGAAGTACTCATTTAGTACCTCAGCCTGCTCCCGTGGGTCATGTGCCCATCCCTCCCCTGTTTTAATCCTGCTAATCTGCCCCTTCACCCTTCATTTTTCCCCAATGTAGCTAAAGAACCCCTTGTTCCCTCTCCTAATTTCCCTGGCCAGGTTCTGCTCCTTCCTTGCCTTAGCTGCCCTCACCACCCTAGTAGCCCTTTTGGCCATCAGCTCACACTCCCCTCAATCCCTTTCACTCCTTTAGCACTTGAATTGTCTATAGGCCACCTTCTTTCCCCTCACCACCTCCTGAACCTCCCTGGTCCACCAGTAGGGTTTTTGAGCCCTACCTCATTTTCATCTTACTCTTGCACAGGTGCTGGTAGCATCCTGGACCCCCCTCATGATTTACCACCTATTGTCAGCATCCACATCTGGCCCAATCCCATCCAAGTGCTCCTTAATGATCCTTCCCATTTCCTTGAAATCCACCTCCCTGAAGTCAGTTACCTCAGTCTTCATGCAGCCTTGTACCCCTCCTAGGTTCAGGCAGAACCAGACTGTGGTATGGTCACTCCCCACCAATGGGTCCCTTACCTCCAGGCCCCCAGTCTGGTCACTGTCTACTAGGACCACAACCAGTATCTTTGCCTCCCTGGTCAGTTCCCCCACCTGCTGAGTTAGGAACATGTCCTGAAAGACATCCAACAACCTCTGTTCCCTGTCCACCAAGGTTGTCATAGTCTCCCAGTCTGTTCCTGGCATGTTTAAGTCACCCAACACCACCACCCTTCCTCTGCCCAATCTGCAGTGTCTCCCAACATCTGCCACCAGACTCTCCTCCAGCTCCTCTGCCAGCACAGGGGGTCTATACACCACTCCTATTTTTATTCTCTTGCCCCCATTGTTATCAAGGTGACCCAAATCACCTCCACAGTTCCCTCCCCCTCCTTCTCCTCCACTCCTCCTCCTATGGCAATGCAGTTTTTGACTATTATTGCAACCCCTCCTCCCCTTCCTTCCCCCTTGTCCTTCCTGAAGATGGTGTAACCCTCTAGGTTCATATAAGTAGTAATACCTGACTAGCCACTACATAAGTAGACTAAAAATATATAACAAGCCCTATTATAGCAATTGTAAACTGAACCTACCCAGTAGATCAAGCCTTCTATTGCTGTAAAAACTGCTGTGTAGTAGAGAAAAGCAAGCTGTGTGCATAGAGCAGTAAAGCAATGCAGCCATGCG
Organism: Neoceratodus forsteri; assembly: GCA_016271365.2. NCBI lineage: Eukaryota > Metazoa > Chordata > Ceratodontiformes > Ceratodontidae > Neoceratodus > Neoceratodus forsteri. The sequence continues at coordinate 289,454,315 of CM057454.1, forward strand.
GTCAAGGCCATCTTTCCATCATTGTCCTGTGTTCAGTAGACAACAGGTGAGACACTTAAAATGTGGTATTTAAGACACAGAAACATAGACAATGATGGCAGAACAAGACAGGGGGTCCATCTAGTCTGCAGCTGCTCATGTTATCCTGTTATACCTTGGTACCTGTTGTCCCTGTGGAGTCTTTGCTTACCCTTAAGCCCATCTTTTCAAGTGGTGTAACAGGCTGTGCTTTGAAATAACTGAGAAGCTGCATGGGATATACTATATTGGACTAGAAATCTGAAACTGATCTCTCTTACTTACATCTGAGGGAAGTTTTCCTTACTTTACAGTCTTACATTGGTATTGCTTTGTGTTTAATTCCATTTTTAGATCAGGAAGGAGGTTTTCAAAACTACTTATCTTGTAAGCAACTTCAGAAGGGTTGAAATAACTGCATATTTGATTTTCCTTTGTGGCTAACTGGACTGTCTACTATTATTCTGTAACAGTTTGCATCAAATTACTTTTAAATAGTTGACAAATAAGTTACTGGAGATTAGCTGAATTACTATAAAAGGCAGTACTCACCAGGGTGGTGGAGCAGTGGTGTATTTGATTGTTTCTAACAGTCACCAGTTGTTGTGGACTACCCACCCACCCTTCCTGCACCCCACCCCTCCAGGAGTGATATTTCCTTTATAGCCAAGGTTCTGACATCACTTCCTCAACAGGTCCTGGGGCAGAACTGTCATATTCTTAATAACCCAGCACAGTGCATAAAGGGTAAGAACACACCACACAAAGGAAGAAAAAAATTTGTATATATATTGCATATTGTATATTATAAGGGAGAGGGACATGGCGGGAGTGGTGCAAAGCACTGGCTGTGGGGCAGCAGTTTTCCGGGAGACATTCTGAAAACTGTGTTGCTGTCCTATTTGCAGGCAACTGTCAGCTCTGAAGGAGGAGGTAGCCCACCTCCAGGCTGAACTGGCAAGGAATAAGGAGGCCTCCCCCACCCAAAGAGCACCACTGCCACAGAGGCTGCCAAGTATGAAGAGCAGGTGGACCACAGTGGGTTCTGGGAGGGTACAGGTGGTGGAACAGAGGTGAAGCCCCCCTAGTTGTACCTCTACACAAACCATATGCCAGTCTCACAAAGCAAGGTTCCTTTATGATGGCACCCTCAGTGGAGACCAAGAAGAATGCTGAGGACACCCACAAGGAAGACCCACAGAAGGGTGGCAAGGGACACCACAGGGGAAGAAAACAGCTTCTGATAGGGGACTCAATTGTTAGAGGGGTAGACCTGGGGAAGGGAGAGGAGAGAAAAGTAAGGTGCCTGCCTGGTTCCATGGCTTGGAGAGACAAGAAGTGAATCCTCAGGATTGCAGAAGCAGCATCACAGGAGAGGGAACTAGATATCATTGTCCACCTTGGGACAAATGACCTAGCTAGGCATGGGATCAGTGCAGTGCAGGATGAAATTGTGGAGTTGGGGAGGAGCCTCAGAGAGGTAGCAAGCAGTTACCTTCTCAGAGGTGCTGCCAGTCCATGGCAGGGGTAAGGCTAGGGTACTACACACCATGCAGTTTAATGAATGGTTGCAAAACTGGTGCAGAGCACAGGGCTTTGGCTTCATTGGGGACTGGAGGTTCACCTGGAGAGATGAAGGTTTATACTGGCACGATGGTCTGCATCTGTCCATGAAGGGAACCAAGATCCTAAGTGACAGGTTTAAATGCTTCCTTGGCAAGCTTTTAAACTAGCCATGGGGGGAGGTGCTAATAAGAGACAGGAAATGTCAAGCCTCCCCCCACAAAACATGACAGGTAGTAAGGGAAACACTGAGGTACAGTGCTCAAAAGAGGGCAGGACAGGGGTAAATGGAAAAATAGACAAGGGCAAACTGAGCAGGCATGGGGGAAAAAAGGATAAAGCCAACATTGAATGGAGGGCAATGAGTACCAATGCCCATAGTCTGGGAAACAAGCTTCCTGAGCTAGTAGCCTTGATGGAAGATGAACACTTGGATATTGTGGCAGTCACATAAATATGGTACACGGGGAACCATGACTGGGATGTCAACATACCGGGGTACACAGTCTACAGAAGGGACAGGGAGGGGAAAAGAGGAGGTGGAGTAGCTCTGTACATAAGGGAAGGGATCAAAGCTACAGAACTAAAAAGTAAAGGGGGAGGACAAGAGGTACTCTGGGTCACCTTGGAGACAGGGAATGGCATCACAGTCTGCACAGGGGTTGTATACAGACCCTCATCTCAAGGGGAGGAAATAGACAAGAAAATGATAGAGGACATTCTCAAAATGGCTGAAAAAGGGGAGATACTGTTAATGGGGGACCTGAATATGCCAGATGTTAACTTGATGACATGTACTGCAGCCACATCCAAGAGCAGGGTCATTCTCGATGCCCTGCAGGGGGCAGGCCTTAGACAGCTAGTGTTGGAACCCACTCGGGAGGAAGCAATACTAGACCTGGTACTCTCAAATGGAGAGAGGATCACAAATTTAGAAGTCAGTAGACATCTGGGAACAAGCGACCACTGCACAGAGTGCTTCACAATAAGCATAACCGTGGAGACAAGCCATACAAAAACAAGCATACTGGACTTTAGAAGGGCTGACTTTGGCAAAATGGGTGAATACCTAAGGAATACACTAGCAAATGGGCAAAAAGGAGGGGCAGAAGAACAATAGAGAAAAATCAAAACTGCCATCATAGAGGCATCAAGCCTTTGTGTGAAACAGATAAAGAAAACAAAGCAGAGTAAAAAACCACAATGTTTCTCAAAAGAGGTGGCAGGAAAGGTTAAGGAGAAAAAGGCTGCATTCAAAAAGTATAAGGCAGCACAGAAGGAGCACGACAGGGAACTGTATCAATTAAAGCAGAAAGAAGTGGGGAAGGCAGTCAGAATAGCAAAAGCCCAAACTTAGGAAAAAATAGCCAAGTCAGTAAAGAAGGGGGATAAAACCTTTTATAGGTACATTAGGGAGCATAAAAAGGTTAAGGGAGAAATAGTGAAGATTAATAAGGAGAGGGAGGTGGGCAGAGGGAGACAGTGAAAAGGCAGAGATACTGAATGAATACTTTTGCTCAGTATTCAAAAAGAAGATGAGGAGGAGTTACCTAAACCAGACAATAGAAGCACTCTGGGTAGGGGGGTTGACACCAGTCCATTTACAGAAGAAAGAGTCCTGAAAGAACTCCTAAAACTCAAGGTGGACAAAGCAATGGGGCCTGATGGGATTCACCCCAGAACCTTAAAAGAACTAAGGGGGGACCTAGTGACACCACTGACCACCCTTTTTAACAAATCATGGGAGGATGGGGTGGTACCTGAGGACTGGAGGAGGGCAGATGTGATTCCCCTTCACAAAAGTGGGAGCAAGGCAGAAGCAGGAAACTACAGACCTGTAAGTTTGACCTCAGTGGTAGGGAAAATGATGGAATCACTTCTGAAAGAAAGAATTGTTGAGTACCTAGAGGCCACGGGGCAGGGACCCAAAGCAACATGGATTTACAGCAGAAAGGTCATGTCAGACAAATCTAATAGATTTCTTTGACTGGTTACCAAAGTAATAGACCAGTGAGGGGCTGTGGATATGGCCTACCTAGACTTTAGCAAGGCATTTGACAGTCATAGAAACATAGAAACATAGATTTTGACGGCAGATAAGGACCGCTTGGCCCACCCAGTCTGCCCATTTCCCTACCTATTGGATAAGCTTCAGATCCTAGTTAACCAGCAGCCTACTTCTTCCTATCCCCACCCCCTAGAATTGCCTTATGACTGTCCCATGCATGCTTGAATTCCACCACTGTTTTTGACTCCACAACCTCCTCTGGAAGGCCGTTCCATGCATCCACAGTGCAGTCCCGCACAAAAGATTAATAATCAAGTTAGCCAGCTTGGGAGTGGGTCCCAGGGTGGTAGCCTGGGTTGCAAACTGGCTGCACAACAGGACACAGAAGGTAATAGTGAGTGGCACACATTCCGAAGAAAGGGGGGTCACTAGTGGAGTACCTTAGGGCTCAGTACTGGGTCCAGTCCTCTTTAACATCTTTATAGGTGACATTGCAGAGGGTCTGAGGGAAAGGTATGCCTCTTGCAGATGATACAAAGATCTGTAACAGAGTTGATACACAAGGGGGTTGAAAGGATGAGAAGGGACTTGGCAAGTTTGGAGGAATGGTCAGACATATAGCAACTTAGATTCAATGCAAAGAAGTGCAAAGTAATGCACCTGGAAACAAAAACCCAGGAGAAGAGTACACAATAGCAGGGAGGTACTAACAACTACAAAAATGGAACGGGACTTGGGGGTAGTCATATCGGATGATCTAAAGGTGGGTAAGCAATGTGAGAAGTCTGTGAGGAGAGACAGGGGGATATTGAGATGCATAGGAAGGGACATCACAAGTAGAAAAAAGGAAGTGGTTATCCCTCTGTACAGACAGTTGGTGAGACCCCATCTGGAGTACTGTGTGCAGTTTTGGAGACCTCATCTGTGCAAGGACATAGACAGGATGGAAGCAGTCCAGAGGAGGGCAACTAAAATGGTGCAGGGTCTGCATCAGAAATCATATGAAAAGAGACTGAGAGAGCTTAATATGTATACCCTTGATGAAAGGAGGGACAGGGAGGACATGATAGAAACATTCAAGTACCTCAAGGGAATCAACAAAGTCCAGGGAGGATAGCATCTTTCAGAAAAAGAGATGTGTAAGAACAAGTGGACACAATTTAAAGATAGAGGGGGGACGGCTCAGGGGTAATGTGAGGAAATCTTTTTTCACAGAGAGAGTGGTGGATGCGTGAAACTGCCTTCCTGGGGAGGTTGTTGGGGCTAAAACAGTGGGGGAATTCAAACATGCATGGGACAGACACAAGGCAATTGTAGTGGGGGGTGGCAGGAAGTAGGCTTTTGGTTAACAAGAATCTGCAGCTTATCCAGTAGGTAGGGAAATGGGCAGACTGGGTGGGCCAAGTGGTCCTTATCTGCCGTCAAAGTCTATGTTTCTATGATTCTATGTTTCTATGTTTCTATTCTTTCTATTGTTCTCCATTTCCTCCTACCTTCTCCCTCTTAGTAGCTACTATAGCCATGGCTCTATTCCAGCCAAGTTTGAAGCCATTTATGGTGTTGGCACCCACCACCTCTGCTGGCAGATCATTCCATGGCTCAAACACTCTTTCTGTAAAATAATACTTCCTTAAATGCTTTGCAATCTGCCCTCCCATTAAACTCCATTCATGACCATGTGTGCTAGTTTCTCTGTTCCTGGTATGTAACTCTTCACTGTTCACCTTGTTTATTCCTTTCAGGTACTTTAAGGTCTCTATCGTATCCCCTTCTCTCTTATCTAGTTTCAAGTGAATAGATGTTCAGTGCCTTTAATTGATCCTCATAGGATCTGCACTCCTGGACCTGAATAATCTTTTTCACACTGTAGTGTACTGTCTCTAGCCTGTTCCTGCCTTATTTAAATGGGGACTGCTGAACTGGGCACAGTACTCTAGGTGTGGCCTCACCAGTGACCAATATAGAGGTAGCAGTACCTTCTGTTCCCTACTGTCAACCCCCTCTGAATGCACGCTAACATCCTGCAAGCCCTGCTAAAGGCTTTGTTGCACTGGCTTGTTTGTTTAAGGGTCTTTCTAATGGTGACTCCTAGATCCTTTTGCTCTGATGTTGTGTCCAGCTGAACCCTACCCACGCACTACTCTGATCTGGGGCTTTTGCTCCTTAAGTGCATCACTTTGCACTTCATGGCTTGAATTTCAGTTGCCATACTTTGGATCAGTTTTCCAGCCTTCATAGTCTGTTTCTGTGCAATTCCTTTCAACCCCTTAATATTGTCAGCTCTACCATCTGTGAATAGATGCAAAATTCTCTAGATTCAGTCTGTGATGTGGCTAATGAACATTTTGAAGAGAACTGGGCCCAGAACAGATCCCTGTGCTTCTCCACTGATGACCTCTTTGTCCACTGATCTGACCCCATTCACCATGCCTATCTGCTGCCTCCCCTCTAACCAACTGGCTGCCCGTCTTACTATTTCGTTAACTGTTCCTTAATCCCCCCCCCCATCTTCTTTAGAAGTCACTGTGTGGCACAGAGTTGAAAGCCTTGCTGAAGTCAAAGTAGAAACCAGAAAGAATGTGCACTCATCAGAGTCCCAATAGTCTCATTCACTTCAGCCCCAGTTGTGATATAGACAGGGTCCACATCAAAGGTATACCACAGTGGCATCTTTATTTAAGCAGTAAAGGCTCGACAAAATGTACAGGTAATTCCAAAGTAAAAGCAAATAGAAAACAGTGGGAAATATAGAGCTCCAAAAGCCACTTGGTCACAAATGTCCCTGTGCTTCGCTCAGAGAGCTAAGTCAGGGGGTGAGGTGCGTGAGCCAAAGGCATATCATTTAAAGCAAAATATGGGCTTCATACAAACTTTTGTTGTCCCACATAATTCCTGAATCATTTGGATGAACATTGTACGTAAGAGATAAATTAACCTATTGTGAATATTGCCAAATAGTGCAGTGAACCCAAATGTATTAAAACTTGATACAAATGGCTGTACTTGTCTACACAAAAATGGGGAAAAACAGCTATGCAGTGATACTTTAATACTTGGGTGAAACTATGAGCTTAATTCCCATACATAGTGGGGGGGGGGGGTTTGTGAGTACCTGGGAGGCTATGACTAAGTACATAACTGTAAAAGAGGCATGGGGACCAAACGTTTAAGGAACAAGAAAAATGTACAAGAAAAAAGTTACAATAGGCAAGAGGGTTGTAGGGGGTGAAGAAAGTGTATATTGAAAAAACAGAGTGATTCTATGGGAGTGTTAAAGAGCATCAAACAGTTGAAATTAGTAGTATGGAAATAATAGGAAGAAGGGCATAGAGTTATGTAAAATGAAGCAATTGGAACCCAGACCCAGTAAATCAATAATTACTATACAAAAAGTAGTATCATTACTATCCCATTGTCATTTCATAAATTTTACATCTTTCTTGAGTTTTGGAATGGCTCATAGATTTCAAAGTACACAAGGTGCTCCTCAAGCTGCTGCACACCACTTTCTTAAAAACATTACCTAAAAAGGGTAGGTTGGAGACAGGACAGTAATTTGCCAGGATGTCAGAGTCGAGAGATGGCTTTTTCAGAAGTGGCCTAACCAGAGCCACTTTGAAGTCATTAGGGAGGACACCCTCTGACAATAAACACCAGACAATCCTAGCAAACATAGGGCCAATAGAATCAACACATCTCAACAAGAAACGAGTTGGAGCTGGGTCCAGTTCACAATAGGTGGGCTTCAGTTGTGAGATGACCTCAGTGACCCCAGCCACCTCCACCAGTTTAAACTCCTCCCAAACAGGCAGAGAGGTTCTGATACCCCTGGGCTGGACACTGTGGGGCATTGTTCGCCTCACTGATGGAATCCCCTGATGGATGGAGAACACCCTGTCAGAGAAGAACTGAGCAAACTCATCACACAATGCGATTGAAAATGCTTTTTTGGCTGTAGACAGACCGGGTGCAATAGTCTGTCGACAGTTCAAAACAGCTGAGCTGGTCTGTTCCTCCCTGCAACAATCTCCCTGGACAGAAACTCTGCCTTCTTATAGTTGATTGCTCCTTGGTACTCATGATAATGAGCACGCAAGGTCAGTTTGTCCTCCACCAGCAATGCTCCAACTTCAGATCCTTGATCTTCATCACCTTGAGATTGCCATCAAACCAAGGCAATCTCAAGTGAGAAGATCTGGGTCACACATGGACCAGTGCGATGGCAACGAGTGCGCTGACCACCACCCTATTATAGGTGGCAACTGCCTCGTTCATGCCAATCACACATACAGCATCTACGCTATATAGTTCTGCCACTGCCAATAGCTCCTTAAGGGACACACCCCTTAAAGGGCAGTAGCTAACCCTCTCCACAGGGGAAGGACTATTGGGGGGCCCCACACGAGAATTCCACTGTGCAATGATCAGACCACATGACCTGAGCAATATTGAGGTTGGTAACCTCAAGCCCCAGAGAGAACACCAGGTCTAACATGTGGCCATGCTGATAGGCCGCAGACGAAACTACTTCTAACAGGCCCAGAAATGACATCAGCTAGAGGAGGACATAACCAAACTGCAAGGATCCGTTGTCGACCCAGGCGTTGAAGCCCCCAGGAACCAAACATGTGGGGAACTCCAACACCTCCTGCAGGAACTTCCCCTCACTCCTGGAGGGCGGTAAATAAACAGAATCCCGCAACCTTCACCTGGACCCCCGCACACAGCCACACACTCGAAGGACCTGGCCACCCTCACAGAGTACACGGTGAAGCCCAGGTTGGATCTAAAGCAGATGGCCACAACCCCACCCCTGCATTCCCTACTTGGGCAGTGAACTAAGGAGTACTCAGTGGGGACTGCTACCTCCAAAATTGGACCAGCATCTTCACCCAACCAGGTCTCTGAGATGCAAGCCAGATTGACAGATGAAATTAAGTCCACCATAACAGCGGTCTTATTTCTCATCAATCTGGCTTTACATAACACAGCCTGAAGGGGACTAGGAGACCCTGAAGCCTCACAAGCTACTTGGTCACTCAGTCTGGAGGGAACCCTGGGGACAGAAACTAAACATGTCTAGCCTCTCTATAAGTTCCACCTAATCCCAGGACATCTCCTGCATCTAACCACCTCAATACCTCTCATCTCTGCAGTGTCATGAGCATCCTGTTGCCGATACCTATGGCAAATTTCAATCCCAACCTCATGGCAACACCTCGCTGCCATTGCTGACACCAGGAGGTCGATAAAGGGTCAGAGGTTAAGCAGCTGGGACTCATCATAAACAAGATGTAGGGGTCCCAAGCCCCTGGAAAATCCCAAAGTGTAAACCTAAAATACCACAGACACACTCAGAGACACACCTAATAAATAAATTAAGCTATCCACATGCATACAACACTCACTCACCCCAAACACCCCAACTAAAACCCACTAATTAAGCTAAAAAGAATCTCTCACAACCACACACCCCAACAGGCAGGCAGAAATTCGTAATCTTTTTCAGGACAGTGAATCCACAACAGTGCCACAAAAAGTATAAATGAACTTCCTACAAAGGAATAATGTCCATAAAATTATGAGAAAACAGTATGATATTCAGTGACGGTAAAGTACAATTTACACTTGCTGAAGTTTAACAGAGACACAGGGAGGTGGACTCTGGGCCAGGAAACTCTTTAGCTGAATAAACAAAAACTGTAGTGGGGAAAGTCCAAAGGAGGGGACAAAGTCAGGGAAACTGACTCCAGCAACTCCTCTCACTAGAGCTGGGCCGGGCTAACAACAATTGGAAGCAACGTTAAACAAGCATACATCAGACTGCAGGCAGAACCAGATTGCCAGTATCCCTCTCACAGGCACTCAGAGTCTGCAGCAGAAATTCACCACACTGCAAACAAACCCAGACCACCAGTACACCTCTCACAGTCACCGAGTGTCTGCAGCCGGAATAGAACACAGTTCAGAGATGCAGCAGGCCGAGAACACGGCAACAGTCTGGAGATAGCAGGATGAGACTCAGCACCCAATGGCAACAAACAAGCCAAAAGAAGGTAGAGACAGTTCCTTAGTGTCTTCATATACTAAATTTATAATACACTGATCCACCACACACAGACCACAGCATACACTCCCTGTTTACCATGAGTGCCTTCAGATAGCAACGTTTAAGCTGCAGGGGATGTCAGTTTGCACAGCGATGACCCGGGAAGCAATCCAGGGAGACCAGGAACCAAACAACCTCCTCCTCACAAAGAAACAGTGAGCCTCCATACACTGGCAGTAGCAGCAGAAAAAAGTTCACCGAGCATCGCTGCAAGCCCCACACACCAACCCGAAACCCATGTGCATCAACAGCAGATCTTCAGCAGTTCCTCCTCAGTTCTTCCTGGCACCTCCAGGTAATTCCCCGATACAATATCCAAAAACATGGTACTATATAGAAAACCCTAACTAAAACCAAAAAATTTCAAACTCCTAATGCTATCTCACTGACCTGTCCCTAACTCACTCCTAACAACATACACCTCACCGTTAACTAAAACATTTTAAAATTTTCAGAATCGGGATAAGTCTCACCACAAATCACACACACACCAAATTCAACTCTCCTGAAACTTTTTCTTTTGTTTTTAGAGGAAAAAGAAAGAGCAGGGTAAAAAAGATAGTTCTCAGATTAGAGAGCCCACAGACAGCAACCCAGCATGGCCACCATCTTGCTTCCCTCTAGGGATATTAGTACACAAATAATCAATTAACTAAATACTAATACAAGACATGTAGATACAGGTCATTAGAAACAGCTTTGTTTCAAATTCTTTATTAAGCCCTTTTGGTTTTAGTGCTCCTAAGTTATACATCCACTAACATTCATTTTTGAGGAGTACTTGTAAGTGGTCCCCTCCTCAATCAGCAGTGGCACCCACTCTAATCCTATAAACATAATTGTTTTGGGATCAGAATCGTGTCTCTCTTTGAAGTGCATAGGCACTGGTGTGTCCATTTTGTTAATAATACTATGTACATGTTCTTGTATCCTTACTTTTAATTGCCAAATTGTTCTCCCTATAAACACCACATCACAGGCACACCAGCTGGCATGCAAATGTAGGTGCGCATGAGATGAATTGCCTCACTTCCATATTGATATTTTCTTCTGGATATATAAACTCTCTAGCCTGTTTGGCAAATTTACACAGATTATTGTTGCCACAATTAAAAAAAAAACACTAAAGGTTTTACTGGTAGCAATGTGTTTCCTAGTTCTTGTTTATTATCCAACCAGCTATGGACCAGTCTGTCCCTAATATTATAGCCCCTTCTGTAGGAATTTTTTGGAGCTGATCCAACACAACCCACCAGCTTAGGGTCAGAAGTAGGTGTTCTCCAGAGTTTTTTATAATGTTGCCAATTTGGCAGGATTGTGTGTCAAATATGGTTACAAATATAACTGATGTAGATGGTGTTCTACTATATTGCATAAACTTTTATAAGTAGTTTAATAATAGTATAAATAACTTATAGGGGTAGTCTACAGACCACCAACACAAACTGAGGAACAGGACAGGGAAATGATGGCAAACCTAACAAATCACTGTGGTAGATAGAGAGGTAGGACTGTGGTGGTGGTGGTGGTGGTGGTGGGGGATTTCAACCTGCCTGGGGTGGATTGGTGTACTATGACATCAACAAATGGTAAAGAACAACAGATTCTGGACTCATTTCAAGATGCATTCCTGTCACAACTTGTGGTGGAGCCAACCAGAGAAGGAAGCATCTTGGATTTGGTTCTGACAGACTGTGAGCAGGTAAAGAATGTTGTACAGAGGACCCACTTGCTGGGAGTGATCACTCAACAGTATTGTTCTCCCTGGACCTTGGAAGGTAGGGAAATTACATTAATTTGACAGTAGTGAATTTCAGTGGGCAGACTTCGGGAGGTTGGCAAGCCATTCTGGTAGGTCACTTAGAGAAAGTATGTGCAGACATGGACATGGGTCAAAAGTAGGACATTTTGAAAGTGGGTCTGTTGGAGGCCACCTGCACTAAGTCACAATGCAAGAAAACAAGGTCAAAGAAACCCTGCTGGTGGACTAGGGATGTACAGGAGAGGGTAAGGGAGAAAAGGCTAGCCTACCGAAAGAACAAGAAAACCCCCAAAGGAGAAGAACAGGGAAGAGTACTATATGAAATCAAAGAAGGTGGGTAGGGTGGTAAGGTCAGCCAAAGCAACCAAAGAGCTAAGGTTGGCACAGGGGATCTGGGAATTGTTTTAGATATATCAGGGAGAAAAGGAAGTGTAGGAGGCAGATCACCAGGTTAAAATTGGAGATTGGGTGGGCAGAAGAGGGAGTGGAGCAGGCTGAGGTACTAAACAAGTACCTTCTGTGTCTTTATGAGGGAAATGGATGGTCCAATTCCACAGGTGGGTGTTAAGGTAAACGGTGGGGAGGGGGGTCACTAACATGTAATGAGTTACTGGTGGAGACAGTATGGGAAGGTCTTAGGTCATTAAGGACAGACAAGGCCTAGGGTCTAGATGGGAGCCACCTCAGAGTCCTAAAAGAGTTGGCGGATGTCCTTGCTGCACTGCTGATGGAGTTATTCAACTCCTCCCTCCAAACGGGAGGTGTACCATTGGACTTCAGAATGGCACATGTAGTGCCCCTCTGTAAGAGCAGGTCAACAGACAAGCTGGGAAACTATAGGCCAGTCAGCCTGACGTCCACAGTGGGAAATTATTGGAAAGTATATTGAAGGAAATGCTGTTGAAGTTGTTGGAGGTAAGTGGACTTCAGGATGTCAGGCAACATGGTTTTACCAAGGGGCGATCTTGTCAGACTAACAAGGTTGAATTTTTTGATTGGGTGACAAGATCTCTGGATGATGGTAGGCCGGTTGACGTTTTACATCTAGATTTCAGTAAGGCATTTGACTTGGTGGCACATGGGAGACTGCTGGGCAAGCTGAGTGACTTGAAGGTGGAGGAAAGGTTGGTGAGGTTGATTGGGAACTAGCTAAGTGACAGACAAAAGTGGGTGACAGTGGGAAGGGAGCTACTGACACCCAGAAGGATCATTAGCAGGGTCCCTTAGGGTTCACTGCTGGGGCCATTGTTATTTAATGATCTCATTTCAGACATTGCAGTGGGAGTTCGGAGTAAAATGAACCTGTTTGCTGATGACTGCATATTAGTTGCGGCGGTATACAGTGAGGAGGGAAGGAGGACACTATAGGAAGACCTAGAAAGACTAGAACAGTAGTCAGTCACATGGCAGCTGGGGTTTAATGTTAGGAAGTGCAGTGTACTTCACTTGGGAGCTAGGAACCCAGGATACAGCTACAAATTGTGGGTGGGTACCGTTAACAGTCTCGGAGGAAGAAAAAGATCTGGGAGTAGTGATCACTGGTAAAATGAATCACTCAGGACAATGCAGGAAAGCAGTGGGTAAGGCAAACAAAATGCTGGGATACATTGCTAGGGGGATCATTTCGAGAAGGGATAAGGTTATTCTGCCACTGTACAAATCCTTGGTGAGGTCACACTTGGAGTACTATGTTCATTTCTGGCACCCTTACTTAAAGAAGGACATTATGTTCCTGAAGAGGGTCCAGAGGAGCACATCTAAGATGATCCTCGGAGTGGGAAATAAGCCCTATGTGGAGAGACTTAGGGAGCTAAACATGTACTCCCTGGAAGACAGATGGGACAGAGGGGACATGCTTGAGACCTTTAAATACTTGAATAGTATTAACAGAGTAAACAGATTGGGGGCATTGAGACTAAAGGGGGAAGGGACTACGAGGGATCATAGCCTGTAACTGTTTTTTAGGAAGTACAGTAGAGACATGAGAAAGAATTACTTCACAGAAAGGGTGGCGATGCCTTGTAATTCGCTACCTGAGGAGTTGGTATCAAGGGAATCAATGGGAGGTTTTAAGAAGGGATGGGATAAATACATGGGCAGGGTACAGGTAGGGAGGACAGAGTCCATGGGAACACAGAATGGAAATCAGGGGAGGGATGGAAGGGAGAGGGGATGTGGGTCAGCAGCCGTTATCAAGATGTGAACTGCATCTTAAGTAGACACAATAGACCTATTAGCCTAATCTGCTGGCATTTTTATATTTTCATATAAATAAAAAATATAAGAGAAGTATCCAGCATTCTTTGCTTGGGTTTCAGGAGATCCTTCTTGTCCCTCATCATTGCTTTTTCCAATGCTGCCTCCAGCAATGGAGCCCCATATCTTCATTCCATAAATGTATTTTTCAGCTCTTCTGCTTTAAGCCTGAAATCCTCTAAATATAAACAATTTATTTTTAAATGGATGACTATATGAAATTGATTGGGTGAGTATTTTGGGGTATGGCAACTATTTGTCAGAGTAGGCCTTGGTGGATTTAGGCTTCCTATAGTCAGAAAATTGTAGAGCAGTAAGAATAGCAAAAAGCAACAGCTGAGCTATGGAGTGCCTCAGTGATTAAAAGAGGAATAAGCAATTATTTCCCTACGTACAGGAGAAAAGTAAGAAAGGGGGATAGTTTGACTACAAAATGGTGAGAGGATCATTAAAGACAATAAAGAGAAGGCCACTGCACTGAACAGCTTCTGTTCAGTATTCACCAAAGAACTTGGTGGACCAATTCCATCAAGGCTCCCAACAGGGGATCCCAAAAATGGGCACACCATTGTTTACCACGGACAGGGTCAGAGAGGCACTGATGCACCTAAAAATGGACAAGGCACTAGGGCCTGATGGACTGCACCCAAGAGTACTGCAGGAACTCACTCAGGAATTGGTGAAACCCTTGGCACATTTGTTCAACTGCTCTTTTGCAAATGGAAACTGTGCCATGTGACTGGAGAAGTGCAGATGTGATACCTCTACACAAGGGAGGGAGTAGGGAGGAGACTGGCAACTACAGAGCAGTAAGTCTCACATCAACACTAGTGGAATATCTAAAATGGAACAGTCTCCAGGACATGAAACAGCATGGGTTTGTTGTTGGGAGTTCATGCCTAACAAACCTCATTTCATTTTTCTACTGGGTGACTAAGGAAGTGGTCAGGGGCCACCCAGTGGCTCTCCTCCACCTTAACTTTAGTAAAGCCTTTGATTCTGTACCACACAGGCACCTGCTTAATAAATTGGAGGACCTAGGTACTGCAAAAAGCATAGTTAGGTGGGTGGGCAACTGGCTACAGGACAGATGTCAGAGAGTGGTAGTAAACTGGGTGAATTCAGTGGAGGGAGAGGTCACTAGTGGGGTGCCTCAGGTTTTGGGTTTGGGTCCGGTCCTTTTTAGCATGTTCTTAAATGACATTGGTCGAGGCATTCAGAGATTATTCTCTTTGCAGATGACACTATGTTTGGAGAAAGGGTCGATAGCAAGGAGGCAGTGATGGACCTGCAGAAATCAATCAATCAATCAACCAATATCTTTATTTAGCCAGGTAGAACACCATTGAACAGGGCTCATTTACAAGATGGACCTGGTAAGACCATGGAAAGACCTCCAGAGATTGGAAAGATGGTCCAATATCTGGCAGCTGAAGTTTAATGCAAAGAAATGAAAGGTAATGCATCTAGGGAAAGAGAACCCAAGGGCAGAATATCTCATGAAGAAAGGGATCTAGGGGTCATCCTAAGTGATACTCTAAAGCAGTCAAGTCAATGTAACAAAGCTTACAGTAAGGCAAATAAAAATGCTAGAGTGTATAGGTAGAGGACTTGACAGCAGGGAAAGGGAAGTAATCTTCCCACTGTATAGGTCACTGGTGAGGCCTTACTTGGAGTACTCTGTCCAGTTCTGGAGGCCTCACCTGAAGAAGGATAGAGATAGGCTGGAGATAGTGCAAAGGAGGGCGCCTAGGATGGTGCAGGGCCTAGAGGGGCTTTCGTATGAGGAGCGATTAAAGTCACTTAACTTATATTCTCTGGAGACTAGGAGGGAGAGAGGGGACATGATTGAGATATTCAGGTTCCTGAAAGGCATCAATAAAATGCCCTACTCTGAACTTTTTAACAGGGTTGATGTCTTAACCACTAGAGGACAAGAATGGAAGCTTCAGGGTATTAGCTCTAAGAGGGATCTGAGGAAGCACTACTTCACTGAAAGGGTCATTGAGCCATGGAACAGACTGCCAGATGAGGTGGTGGGATCAAAGACCATGGCTGCTTTCAAGAGGAGGTAGGATGGGGCAAGGGCTCACATAAGTATAGGGAGTACTGGAAGTGGGTTGCGGGCTAGATCACAGGACCCATAGAAGGTCTGAGATACCCATGGGCGGACTTGATGGACCTATGGTCTCCTTCTGCCATAATTTCTATGTCTCTCTGTTTCTATTTCACTTCTTGATCAACATCCCCATATAGTTCAATATCCAAGAAATTCATTTTTTCCTTGCTTGCCTGGTAAGTTAAACATACATTAAAGTTATTTATATTAAGCTATGTAATGAAATTCTCCAACTCCTCCTGTGTGCCACAACATATACAGACAACATAATCAGTAAAGCAACGGCATCTGACAGTGCTGTCTGTGTATGGGTTGGCATCACTATTTAACAAAATATGTTTTTCCCAGTAGCCTAAGAAAAGAATGGCATATGCTGGGGCCACTGAAGCCTCACTAGCCATGCCACAAAGTTGTAGGAAGAACTCACTTTGAAATTCAAAAGAGTTATAGTTAACAATGAATTCCAGGTCAGCAATGATGAATTCTGTTGAGAGAAGGTTATCCCCACTTTCCTTGGAGAGGAAGTGTGCAAATGCTAAAAGCCCATCTTTGTGTCAAATTGACATATATAGGGCCTCTGCATCTATTGTAATCCATGTGTAATGTGGTTGCCAAATCAAGTCTTCCAACTTACCTATTGTATCCATGTTGTCTCTTAAAAGAGACTTGACCGGTGTGGTTTCATTTTGAGGAAAAAGTCCAGGAAATTACTAAGGTTGCCTGCAAGAGACACAATGCCTGCCACTACGGGGTGTCCATGTGAGTCTCTCAAATTTTTGCAGACTTTGGGCAGGGCATAAAAGATGGGAGTAGTGGCATGGGTGCATCTACCAAGGAGAACGAAAGGGACACATACCCCTCAATTTTTAAGTGGTCATTCATATCCCCTGCAACATTCTGGCAGCTGTAATTAAATCAGTCAGAAGAAATACAGATAGTTTCCATTTCTCAAAAAAAAAAAAAATAAATAACACACACACCATAAATGGCCATAAAACACTGAAGCTGACCAGCACCAGGGAGTGTCTTATCTTGCCCAAGTCTATCAAAGTTCTCAAGGCCAACAAAGCACAGCTCTGGTCTTTGCTGGAAATGTGTGAATTATGTGACTGTCTCTGCAGAGCAGTTAAGCCTAACTGACAGCCCCACCAGCAGCTCGTGTGCATCAAAGGGAAGCAAGGGGGTCTTCTGTATGTAAATCAGGGCTTCAGCAAGTTTCTTCCAGTTTCTTCCCTTCCTTGGCATTGGCTTTACTATCAAGCAATCGACCCACCTCTTGTTTATTAACCCATCAGTTGCTGAGGGAGCCAAGTCCCCATGCTATTGATTCTCTCATCACATCACCAACCACCCAAAGAAGAAAGAGAACCTTATGAGGAGTTCTGTGCCACAGCTGACCCGCCCAACCGCAGCATGAATTGAAGCACCAGCCAGGACTAAATCAACTAGTGTGAGTTACAGTGGACTGCTCTATACTAGGCAGCAACAACAAAGGGTAACATTACAAACATTAAGGTAGCTTAAAAAGGTTTGGCTTCCTCTTAAATAATGTAATGCAATAAAGCACCAGTTGGAGGGTAATTAGCATAGCTTCTCTTCAGCATAACACCATCAATTCTTGAAACATAAAATATTACAACAGACTATTGTTTTTTTTTGAAAATACACTTGACGTGCTACCAAAGTTTATCTATAACTACCTGCTCTTTTACTGCCTTATGGTACAATAAAACTATGTCACTCTGCATTACTCTGTTGTAAGCCAGTGATGGCATAGACCTTAATTAAGGAGATGGTGCATTTAACAGATTGTATTCCACAGTACATGTCAGAACTCCTCATTTAAATCATTGGGCAACAAGGAATATATAGTGAACGTTAAGAATAAGAGGGCAGACAGAGGGTTTTCTTGTGAAACACTTTACAACCACTCCTTGTTTCCTGTGTTAATGAGATCCATTTTTCTCTGAGTGCGTCTGTGGCATGGAATTGTGCCTTGTTGTGCAGCTCCACACTTCAAGCCTTTGTACTGGTAACCAGCTTGCTGAGTTAAGTTAACCTTTTGACTGCGTATCTGGCTGATCTCCTGGCTCTTTAATTTCCAGTCTGTACACAGGCCTACTAGAGATGTACAATGCTTACTTATCTCCAGGACTCTGCAAATACAGCGAACTGTATTTACTTATTTATGCCTGCAAGGCAATCTCCACAAACCATCAATATGGAATCTGAGCCTTGTCCCTATATATCCACAAACAATGTTTGGCTCTTTTTGAATGGGTTACAACTATTCACTTTATTTTCAGTGTTCTGTTGCTTTGGTCATGTGTACGTTTGCTCCTAAAAATCACTTTCATTTAGCTTTCATATGTGTTTTCTTTTTATCTGTAAATGAAGTCCATGCTTGTCTCCATAGCATTCAATTACAGAAATGTGTAAGATATGCAAAGACTGAATGTTATATGCCCTGCTAGTTCATGTTGTGAGAACATATGCTTGCTCCACTTTCTTCACCAGTTTCAGTTTGCATGGAAACTTGATCACAGACAATTGACTGTATATTTAAATACTCAGCGAGTTTGTTGGACTAATGAATCTCACAAAATAAGTTCAGTTCTTGTATACAAATGAACAATACATAAATTTAATATGATTGGATTACGGACTAGGTAGTCTAGGATTCAGTATAATCCACTTTTGCTAAACTTTGCACAGTTTTGTTAATAAATTGCCTTATGATTTGCTAAGCTCAGTGCAGTAACAGTCAATGCAAACGGCACAGTTCAATCCAAATCAAGAAGTCTGATAGTTCAATAACAGACACCTCATTTAAACTATAGGTATCATAAGTATCTGTGGCTTAAATTCACGTAATTGTTTTCCTAATTAAATAGAATAGAATAATTATAGAAATATAAATGATTCATTCTTGTGCATGTTTATGACCTCTGTATTTTTCTTTATTCCTGCACTGATCCCTCATTGTGAGTGCCCATGGCTTCTCTTCTCCTAGTTTTTGAATTGGTTTTACTTAGTGTCGCACTGTTATTCTTCATTGGACATGCCCATGACATCTGTATTTTCCTTTTTTGATGTATGGTGACTCCTTGTCTTATGAATTTTATTTATTTTAGTGTATTTTATTCTTTTGGTAACTGGGTAAGGCCCACTAGGCAGAAGTGCTTGTTTTCAGGGGTAACCTGGGAGCACTAGGAAGGTTAATTAACTTGCTCAGAGTCACACATTACGCCAGTGGAGGTTGTGGGAATCAAACCCAGACCTGCAGGATGTACCAAGCTCATTCACAGCTCATTACTCTCAACATCTGCAGTAGGCTATACTGCCAGTCCCAATGTACCCACAGTTTCTCTATATCCCTATAACAGTTGTACTGCTTTTGTAATATACTGCACTTTTTATTTTAGTTGCTTCTGTGCTGGCTGTGGCTCCTCATTGTGTGTGTCTTCAACTTCTCAAAATGTCTGCTCTGAGGTTATCAATTAGAATCTTTTGTTTAAACTGGTTTATTTTCCTTAATTATATCTACACTTTTCTATTGCAACTTGCTGTATTTATTTTTAATACATTTTATCTGAATAGTTAAGTTTTTGCTGATAATAGAGATGGAGAATGAGGAAGATGATGACTATGTCATATTTTTCTTGCTATTATTTTAAATTATCTTTTTTTGTAAAATAGACAATAATAACTTTATGACTCATGAGACTTTTCTCATTCTGTCCTTTGTTTAGCAATAAATTAATTATACAAATAATGAAGCCTGCTGTCAATTTCTGTGCTCCATAGCCAGTGGCACTGGTGTTGACACAAATGACTTAGTAGACCCATACCCCCCCCCCAAACTTTTTAGCTCTGGTTGCACCCCTGGGTAGTGAGGAATGATGGAAGTAGAAATTCAAACTCATTTTTATGTATTAAGTTTTCATTCAGACTGCATTCTCATAGAGAAAGCAAATCTTTGTGAAAAAACAGGCACTGGGTCACCATTTAATCTTCTGTACTTTGTTTCAACATGTATTAGATTGTTACACATTTTAACATATTGTTCCCTGCTTATGAAAATAATATTTCTCTTTTATCTGCAGGTTTGAAAACAACCTCAGACCAGCATTTCATTTCTTGATGGGCATTTGGCTCCCTCAGGGTTAAATTAGGCTATGCTTTTTTTTTATTTGATGTTTCCAGTAGTTGCCCAGTTTCACTTTTAATTGCCTTCTCAAATGTACTAATATTGCCATTATTTATAGGAGGGCAAAATCCTGTTTTTTTTTTTTTATCTAAACAGATTTTTTTTTTTTTTTAAATGTTTGATATACTGCCACCTGTATAATTGTAATCCTGGGTAAAGTCACTGGTAGGAGTGGCATTCACAGTCTGATCTTCCAGTTCATTACCTTCATTTTTTGCTAATAGTTCTTCCAAGGCTACCATGTTTTCAGAGTATGGTTCATCCTATATCTGTTCTGATCTATTTTATGTTCTTTGATAAGGTCCCATATTAGTTTGTAAGTCTACAGAATTTCCATAATTATCTATCCCCAAATTCTGTATATTCTCCAAAGTACACATTTCCATGTCTTCTTCCTCATTATTAAAATGAATATTTGTATTATTCATATAGAAATCTTTGAAATGTAATGTCCTAATGAGTTTCTTAACCTCAAACTGAAGTTCAGACTCATCTGGTCTGTTGGTCCGCATGAAAGACAGGCCTTTAGAATGAATTGTCATTTGCTCAGCTGACAGTTGCCTGTCTGAGAAATTTATTACTTCTTGGTTGCTTCTGCTGTTGCATCTATCTCCATGCCGTTACCCTTCCTCCTTCTACTCTTGTTGCCACTTCTCATTTTTCTTCTCCTCTACCCTATGTTTTTTTCATTGTTTTGGGCTTTGTCCCTCTTTTTCTGAAAAAGAAACCTCTTTCAAGTGTTGTGTCTCTCCCTCAGCCTCCCAATGTCCCACTGCACTGTCTCTACAGATTGGTTCACCAGATCATTGGTACTAAGGTATACCAGCACTCCCTGTCACTGTCCACTGTCATCCCTATCTTCTCCCAATACCAGATGTATGATGTTCCAGGAAGGCATCTGACCACCCCCTCCCCTTTCCTGCACTTCCTTCCATTCTCTGCATGCCTCTAACCATGGAATTCCCTATCACTAAAATCCTTCTTACTGATGTCTGCCCGCACTTGCCCCTAGGTGTCACCATGTCTAATTTCCCCTCAATACCAACTGACTTGAGTTCCTCCCCATTAGAGTCAGTCACCTCTGCCACTTCCAAGGGCACAATAATTTGCCATTGGCATCTCCTGAGTATGGCTGACTGCTATGTGACTGCCCCTGCCACCTGATCTACTCCTTCTTCAGTCTATCCCCCAAAGTCGGTGTGCCCCTGGGGTAGTGGGGGTGCAGGTAGTGGGCACTTGCTTAGTTGGAGTCACAGCTGGGACACTTCCTTCTTTGCTGCTGCCAGCTGAGCATGGAGCTCCCAGAAGGTGCTACATATTGGGCAAGGTCCCCTCCTCCAAAGCATAGGCCATCAGATAAGCACTCAACAATCACTACAGCTGCCTACTGCTCCACATGTCCTATGCTCCATTCCAGTCTGCTTAGTGCTTATGAAACTAAGTTACTTAGCAATGTGTCAATGCAGACAACCTGTCTTTTAAATGTATCCTATATATGGTAGGTAGTTGTTAAGATTAACAGTATTAGCAATGTTAGCATTTACACACCTTTCTTGTCCCTTATAATTACATAAATACAATTTTAAAACAAAATGTGTATATATTATAGAAACACTTAGAATTTAGCTTCTCAAAATATTAAATATTATTTCTGAATCCTCAGATGTCATAAAGTTCCAAACATGTTTCTATAAAGAAAATGTTTTTTTAATTGAACATATAAAAAGCAAAATCAAAAATTGAATTTCAAACAGTTACGATCTCAAACTAGATGACAGCAGCAGAGAGGAATCCAGGTTTCAGCAAGCACACATGATGATCAATACAACCAAGTCCAAAAACACCAACAAAAACTCAATAAAAACTGGAGATGCAGCAGTCCAACAACAAAGTCCTTGAAAGAGCAAAATTAACCCTGTACGAGCACCATGGATATACAAAGCTCTTGTTGGCCTCCTGGCACACTCCACACAGGAAAACCAGCAATCACATGGTTTCAAGCAGCCTATAAGATTTCAGCTTCCACAGAAGTCAGAGAAAATAGACAGAAGCAAACATATACTTTGCAGAAATAAAATTATCAAAAAAGTTACTGTATGGTAAACAATAAAAATAATCAGTTCAGAAGTTTTTAGACAAAAAATAAAAAGTATTTGTACCGAAAATAAAATTAGTAGAGTAGTACAAGTTGAATGTAGCAGCTGTCTTAACACCCAACATTCTAGAACCTTATTTTAGGAAGCAAGCTCCCCACATCTACATGAATACCATACATATTTTTGTGAAGAACTCTTCTCGGACATGCAGTGCCTCAAGCAACAATTAAGACATAGTATAAAAAATAATATTTGCAGCTATTTTAAAAGCAACATGATCAGACTGCTTCAGGAGGAATAAAGCACAACATAATATGAAAAGTCTTAAAGTTGCAGAATCTATCAGAAGTCTTCCTCCTCCAGGTCTAGCTCACCCTCACCCCTGGCAGAGTCCTCCTGAATCATAACACTCTTCTTTCCAGCTTCCCATGGATCATTAAAGATAAATACATTACCAACATAGGGGAGATGAAGTTTCATCAGCAGAAGGTAGGAGTAAGAAATATCCATAACCTTAAGATCAGCCTGCTCAGAATGGAGTGCTTTCCTTCTCTGCTTAGTCATGAAGGAAAGGCCAGTGATGCAGAACCACTGAGTGACATCCTCAAAAGTAAGCAGTCCTTTTGCTTTCACCACTGATAGAATAATGTCCCAAATGTGAGGCCCTGCTGTAATTCCTAGGTTGGTACTCGGGCCCTCGGATTCAGCAAACCTACTTGAGGGAATGCTCTAACTTTTGAGTAGAATCCCCTCCAATTCAGCAACAAATGCCTTCCGAAATAAGTCCGTTAAGCATTTAACAATATCTGGTCCCTCAAGAATGCTGAGAAGGTGAGTTTTTAATTGTCTGGCACCACTTTGCAAATGTTCCAGGTGCATCAGGAGTCATTTGTTTTCTTGTAGTAACCCCACCGTGGTGACCATCAATTTTTCACCTGCATCATTTGTGCATTTTAGCTCTACATTTACACCATCCAGATGGGTCTCAACCACAGCCACCTGCACAGTGATTTAAGGCTCTGAGCTGCAAACCTGGAGACCTGGGTTTGAATCCCACAGCCCCCACTTGCATACTGTGTAACCCTGAGCAAGTCACTTAACTTCCTTATGCTCCCAGGTAGCACCTGTAAACAAGCTTCCAGTTTAGTGTGTCTCTCCTGGTAAAACAAAGGTAAAAAAATGTCCTGGTCAAATTTCTCTAAGTCCTTCATGACTTTTAATATCTCAGTATTAGGCAGATCAGCCTCCCCATCCAGTGGTTTCCCATTCAGTTGCTTTTGTTGTGGATTTTGTTGAGACTTCCCCATCTTAAATTGAGCAGGTTTGTCACTTCTACAGGTCAGTAATCTCAGTATTCACTTGAATGTATTCGATGTAGGCAATTTAAATGACTTTGCTATGTACAAAATAAGAAAATAAAGCAGAAAAAGGCCGAGCTCATTGAGGCTGCAACCATTCTTGCTGGCTGCTTGCATGTTCTAAGCATGATTTGTTTAAGTAGATGTCTTCCACACTACCATGTCCAGGATTTTCAAAGAGCTAGTCACAGGTGTAGATGTTGTGTGGCCCCATACCAGTGGCAGTGTGAATGCTCTGGTTTGTGCTGCAAACAGTCTTTAAAGCTGTGACCTATTTGTGACAACTAGTTGTGCTTTACAGAACCTTTTTTTTTCATTCAAGTTT
The DNA here is from genome assembly GCA_016271365.2 of Neoceratodus forsteri. Taxonomy (NCBI): domain Eukaryota; kingdom Metazoa; phylum Chordata; order Ceratodontiformes; family Ceratodontidae; genus Neoceratodus; species Neoceratodus forsteri. The sequence goes on from CM057454.1 coordinate 289,478,139, forward strand.
TTATCCTCCAGAGCCCTGGCAGGTGGCTTCGGCCCTCCTGATGGAGGGACTCTCTCTCTCTCTCTCTCTGGTCCCACTGCTCCTGTACTTTGCTGATCCCCAGTAGTTTCCCCGTTGATTGTCCCCCCATGTAGGGCCAGGAAGGCTTCTCCCCCCTCCCGGAGACCCAATCTAGAATCTGGGGATGGCTCCCGAGAGTTGCAGACCATCATCGAGCCTGCATGGCTCGTTTTTCCTCCATTTGTTTCCCCGTCCCACCCTACCAATGTAAGGATGTCAGATCATGCTTCCTGACCCATACTACCCTCCTGCCACCACCAGAGGGCAGTCAACGAGTGGGGTGACAAGTCTCCCTCCTCCCAAGAGAGGAGAGCAGTTCTCAAGATGCTCAATCCTCTCTCTCCCCCGCCGACCCCCGGTGGCCCATGCTCATTCCCGAATGCAGATCGCTGGCATGGCGCAAGGTGTAGTAACCAGCATCTCAACGTCCAGTACCACTGGACTGGCTGCTTTACAGAAATTATGGAGGTGACTGACAGTTGCAGCTGAAAGTGACAGCTGTCTCTACATAAGTGCTAGATCAACTAATATTGAAGATGAATTAGCATGAATATGTGAGGCATTTTAGCATCCATGGAAAGTAGGTGAGAACAGTGTCTATTAACTTTCCTGGAGCTCCCCAGTCACACAGGAGTTACTGGTAATGCCATGTCATGGACATCTGTACAGTATCTAACTGAATGGTACCACGTACTGCTGAGACAAACTAACACATATTGCCAACAAAGCACAGGTCCCCAGAATCCCTGATTCCAGATGCCAGCAGTGCTGGGTACATCTTGCCTCACAGTCAGTTTCTCGCTCACAGCACTGTTTCAGTAGCTCAGTGTGTGCTTAGCTGACACAATGCAAATTACTTATTGCTCAATTGACTAGCGTGCACACTTGCTCTTAATGTCCAGACATAAAGGAGGTTGACACTTACAGTATGAAACACTCACACATAGAAGTTGCAATTCTGAGAAATTATTAGCTTGGCAAAGGTTAGCTACAAGGCAGTGATCCCATAAAACAAATGAGTTGTCACCTGCTGTATTGTTCTACATCATGCATAACATTTCTTCAGCAGTCAGAACCTGTTCTGAACCCTAAACCTTCTCAGATCTGAGGACTTTGATGCATTTCCATTTCCTAACTGCAGAGGTCACAATACATACAGTATGCACACAGTGGCACAAACTATGACAGGCAAAATGCGTGTTTGTGGAGGGGGGGTGGGGGAAGGAAGTCACCAACACAGGTATCCCAATTTCTGAGCTGGACTGCCATGTGCAGCTGAGGTGAGTGAGAACTAGATGCACAATTTAATTGAAAACAAATAAGAAATAAAAAAATGACTGGTGTAGCCCTCCACTCATCATCTTAGTCATCCACCTTTTATTAATTTATTTATTAAAGATTTGGATTGCAATCTTTGAGCTAGGCAGCTTGTTTACCAAGGTTCCACATCAGTTTACAGATGTTTACATTAGGTACAGTGTACTACAGAGTGTGACAAGCGCATACAGATGCCCTATGAGTTGGACAAATAGCTCAGCAGAGTTAAGATGAAACCAACAGTTAAGCCAAATCATTGCATCTCTGGTGATATAAGCAGCCCAATTCAGCACTGTCGGGAGGCACAGAGTGCCAGAGTATTCATAGGAGAAGAGAGATAGAGGCACAAGAGGAGGTGATGCTACGCCACTATCAGAGTGAAAAATGCTTCGATGTGGGGCGAGGTCAAGGATTAGTTGTAGTAACTACAAGTGTTGACATTAGTCAGGTGGTGTCATAGTTGCTTCTTTTTTTTTGCTATTAAATAGACTTTATTAAAGTTTTAAAAACAAATACAACATAAAAACAACACATCAGAGATGCAGTTCTGTTACATCATGCACAAGCATCCCCCTCTCCCCCCAAAACACCTATGTTTTTGAACAATACAGATTATTTTTAAGTCTAAGTCATCTTATAAGAAACACCCTAAACTGTAATCCCTCCCTCCAAGCCTCCCCACTTAGTCCAAGTGCCCCCAACCCACTCCATCCTCCCAAGACATAATTTCTATTAATGTACGAAGGAGAAATTTCATGCTGTAAGGTCTATAACAAATTATACTATGAGTATAGATCAAATAATAAAAATTCTTACATTTATGGGGAGAGAGGGCAAACAAGGTCAAAATCTGAACCCGTCACTCACCTCCCGGCGAAAAATTGTATGAATGGATCACAAAGATCACAGAACTGTAGCAGCCTGTTGTGTGCAAGAGGAGGTTGTGGAGTTGGGAAGGGGCCTTAGACAAGTAACATGTATGGTAACCTTCTCGGAGGTGCCGCCTGTCTATGGCAAGGATGATGCTAGAGTATTCCGCACCATGGAATTCAATGAATGGTTGAAAAACTGGTGTGAAGCTCAGGGTTTTGGCTTCATTGGGGACTGGGGAGCCACCTGGAGAGATACAGGCTTATACTGGCGCAATGATCTGCATCTGTCTGGGGGGGGATCCAGGATTGTAGGTGACAGGTTTAAATGCTTCATTGGCAAGCATTTAAACTAGCCAAGGGGGGGCACTGAAAAGGAGCAGGGAAATCCCAGCCTCCCCCCCACAAAACACAGTAGTTATAGAGGTAAACACCAAGGTAGAGAAGTCAGTAGGGAGCAGGACAGGGTTAAATGCAGAAAAAGGCGGTAAGGATATGGGATGGGGCTTAAAGGGTTAAGGCCATAAAAAATAAATGGAAGGTGATGAGTACCAATGCCCACAGTCTGTGCAACAAGCTCCCTGAACTAGTGACCTTGATGGAAGAGGGATGCCTGGATATTGTGGCAGTCACTGAAACATGGTACACAGAGAACCATGACTGGGATGTCAACATACCAGGATACACAATTTACAGGCGGGGCAGGGTGGGTAATAGAGGAGGAGTAGCTCTCTATATAAGGGAAGGGATTAAAGCAACAGAACTAAAGCATAAACAGGAAGTTGATGAGTCACTATGGGTCACCCTGGAGACAGGAAATGGCACCACAATCTGCATGGGGGGTTGTGTAAAAACTCCCATCTCAGGGGGAGGAAATGGACAAGGAAATGATAGAAGGCATCCATAAAATGGCAGAAAAAGGGCACTTCAAAAAGAGCTTCACACCAGTTTTTCAACCATTCATTGAATCCCATGGGCTCACTGCCCTCCACTTCAGTCTTGACAGCTACCTCTCCCCATCTTGCCTCCTTCTACCTGCCTACCCCTTGCCCCTCTCCTTTTCCTCCCCCCAGGGCATTTCCTGACTTTTATCCCTCCCCTTTAGAGCTCTTACCCTCACCCTCTACCCTCTGACAATGGCCTTCCTGCCTGCATACCCCCTTCCCTCTCACCTGCAGTGCTTATTTCCAAAATTGCCCTTGGCTGGTATGTCATGCTACCTAACATTTGACACATTTTGAATTACTGGAATTTCCTATGCCTCAGTCTCTTACTTCTTTTTATTGTGTAACTATGTATTATTATGTTGACCTTTGTATGTATGTATACCCTCCATTCCTTCGACGTGGAACCTTTGTAAATGAGAAGTTCCTGCTCAAAGGTATTTGTAATCCTAGAATTCAATAAAATAAAAAAAAATAAAAAATATATTGTTGATGGGGGACCTGAATATGCCAAATGTTAACTGGAGTACCTTTGCTGCAGGAACATCCAAGAGCAGGGTCATTCTTGATGCTCTACTGGGGGCATGCCTCAGACAGCTAGTGTTGGAACCTACTCGGGATGGAGCAATCTTAGACCTGGTACTCTCAAATGGGAGAGGAGAAAGGATCTCAGATTTAAAAGTGGGTAGCCATCTAGGAACAAGTGACCACCAAACAGTGTGGTTCACAATAAACACAGCCATATAATCAAGCCATACAAAAACAAGAATATTGGACTTTAGGAAGGCTGACTTTGGGAAAATGAGAGAGTGCCTCAGAAAAGCACTAGCAAATGGGCAAGAAAGAGGGGTGGGGGAACAATGGGGAATAATCAAAACAGCCATCGCAGAGGCAACAAGCCTTTGTGTGAAGCAAATCAACAAAACAAAAAGAAGGAAAAAAACACTATGGTTCTCAAAAGAGGTGGCAGGAATGGTTAAGGAGCAAAGGATAGCATTCAGGAAATATAAGGAAACACAGAAGGAGCAGGACAGAGAACTTTATCAATGAAAGCAGAAGGAGGCAGGGAAGGCAGTCAGAATAGCAAAGGCTCAAACTGAGGAAAAGATAGCCAACTCTGTTAAGAAGGGGGATAAAACCTTTTATAGGTACCTTAGGGAGTGAAGAAAGACAAAGAGAGGAATACAGAGACTTAATAAAGGGTAGGGAATGTGGGCAGAGGGTGACAGTGAAAAAGCAGGGATACTGAACGAATATTTCTGCTCAGTATTCACAACGGAAGAGGAGGGGGAGGTACCTAAACCAAACAAGGGAGAAACTCTGAATGGGGGATCAATGCCAGTCCATTCACAGAAGAAAGGGTTTTGAAAGAACTCTTACAACTGAGGGTGGACAAAGCAATGGGGTCTGATGGGATCCACCCCAGAATTCTAAAAGAACTAAGGGTAGAACTAGTAATGCCACTGACTACTCTCTTTAACAAATCATGGGAGGATGGGGTGGTACCTGAGGACTGGAGGAGGGCAAATGTGATTCCGCTTCACAAAAGTGGGAGCAGAGCAGAGGCAGGAAACTACAGACCAGTTAGTTTGACTTCAGTGGTAGGAAAAATGATGGAATCACTTCTGAAGGAAAGAACTGTTGAGTACCTAGAGGCCAGTGGGGCACAGGACACAAGGCAGCATGGTTTCATAGCAGGAAGGTCATGTCAGATGAACCTAATAGATTTCTTTGACTGGGTGACCAAAGTAGTAGACCAGGGAGGGGCTGTGGATATGGCCTATCTAGATTTTAGCAAGGCATTTGATACAGTCTCACACAAAAGATTAATATACAAGTTAGCCAGACTTGGAGTGAGTCCCAAGGTGGTAGCCTGGATAAAAAACTGGCTGTACAACAGGACACAAAGGGTAATAGTAAACAGAGTTCACAGTGAAGAAAGGAGGGTAACTAGTGGGGTACCGCAGAGTTCAGTACTGGGACTGGTCCTCTTTAATGTTCTTATAAATGACATTGGCGAGCACCTGGAATGAAAGGTATGTCTCTTTGCAGATGACACAAAGATCTGCAACAGGGTTGATACACAAGGTGGGGTGGAAAGAATAAAAAGGGACTTGGCAAGGTTGGAGGAATGGTCAAATATGTGGCAGCTTAGATTCAATGCATATAAGTGCAAGGTAATGCATCTGGGAAACAAAAACCCAGGGGAAGAGTACACAATAGGGGGTGAGTTAATAACAACAAAAATCAAAAGAGACCTAGGAGTAATTATATCAGATGATATAAAGGTGGGCAAGCAATGTGAAAAGGCAGAAAGGAGGGCTGGGGGGATACTGGGATGCATAGGGAGAGACATCAACAGTAGAAAACAGGAAGTTGCTATCCCTTAGTACAGACAATTAGTGAGACCCCATCTGGAATACTGCATGCAGTTCTGGAGACCCCATCTCCGCAAAGACATAGACAGAGTGGAGTCTGTTCAGAAGAGGGCAACCAAAGTGGTGCAGGGTCTGCACCAGAAGACATACGAGGAGAGACTAAAGCAGCTTAATATGTATACCCTTGAGAAAAGGAGGGAGATGGGGGACATGCTAGAAACTTTCAAGTATCTCAAGGGAATTAACAAAGTACAAGAGGGTAGTATCTTTCAGAAGAAGAGATGTGCAAGTTCAAGGGGGCACAATTTGAAGATAGAGGGGGGGATGGCTCAGAAGCAATGTTAGAAAGTATTTTTTCACAGAGAGGGTTGTGGATGCATGGAACAGCCTTCCTGAGGAAGTTGTGGAGTCAGGAACAGTGGGAGAATTCAAGAATGCATGGGACAGGCATAAGGCAATTCTAGTGGGGGGTAGGAGGAAGTAAGCTGTTGATTAGCTAGAATCTGTAGCTTATCCATCAGATAGGGAAAATGGGCAGACTAGGTGGGCCAAGCAGTCCTTATCTGCCTTTAAATTCTATGTTTCTATGTAAGAGGAATGTCCCTGGCTCCAGCTGTATATCCAGCTCCAGTTCCAGAGGTCAGGAAGATTGGGTCCATGAGGTCTGCATTCCAGCAGTTCCAGTTAGAGGAGGAGGCACCAGCTGACAGCAGTCATGAGATCCAAAGGTTCCTCTGTGCTTCAGAACTGGTAGGGCCAACTTTTTGTTATTTCTTGACTGTTTATAACTGTTACATCTATGCCTGCTTACACAGCTGAGGGGTATTGCGGGCATCATTCCTTCACGGTCCAATGGGACACTTGGCCTGGACACTTTTTCCAGAGACATTTTGTCAGGGAAGTGTGGTAGAGTGGAACCCCCCCCCCCGGACAAACCTCTGCTGTTCTCTATTCTGTTATTTTTCTTTTAAATCTACTGCAGTAGTACTAGTTTATTTCTATATTTATTTTTTTTCTTACTCTATCTTTTACTTTCTACTTTAATAGGGTTGGCCTCCTATTATAGTACATTCCTGCCTGTTTTCTCTTTAGAATTTGTTCAGGAGGTGGAAAGTTCCCACATATCACCAAATGAATGTCAGACTGTAAAAGGTAGACACTCGATTTATATACCCCCCCGTTGAACTCAGTATGTAGAGGTTAAAATAATGGCCCTCCTTTTCTCTTTTAGGGTACTGGTTTTATTTGCCATACTGTTGTGGCTTAAAATGTCCCACGGGAGGGCAGGGGTAACGCCGTTAACAACTGATGCAAGACTAAGCTGGTCATTAGCTGTTCGGACCAGGATTAAAGCCAGTAAGGCTTAAAATATTAAATAAATGTAGCTGTGTTGGAATTCTTGCTCATTAGAGCAAGGAGAGTGTTGCCTGACTTGCCCTGTTTCCCTGCTGCCTCACTGTCATTGGGCTGTGAGCGTCTTACAGAGACAACTAGGCAGGTACAAGCAGGAAGTGGATAAAAACAAAATAAGAAACGACTCATAGCGAGCTCTTTCTACAGTTATCATTTTTCCCCTTTTCTTGTTCCAACCTGCACACAAGGACTGTGCCTGCCTCGTCTTTCAATGACCCAGTCCAGATAAAATAAAGCACGTCAGAAAGGGGAAAAGAAAATAATTAAGTTTATAAGTTACCTGACAGAGGTGCTTAGGAAGGAACCCTTCAGCTAGACCTCAGAGCAGCCTAAACAAAGCTAATATTTAAAGTGAAGTAGCAATTTAGGTCTAGTATTCATAATCACTGTTAGTGAAGGAGTTTTATTTTATAATGGAGACATTTCATTTTCTTTTGGGTTAAAGGCTAAACCTTACCTGCCTAACACTCCACACATAGTTCCTACCTGTAGGAAGGCACTCATAGGACTGAACGCTCTGCTCTGTCCTGCTTTTATAGCAACATTCAGAAGGAGGTATTACATCAGAGGGAGGAGTCAGGGTGTTAAGGTGTCCTATTAGTATGCAGTTAAAATTATTATGATTTATACAACATTTATAAAACTTTATTTGATTCAGCCAATCTAATGGGCTTATAAATATGATACAATGCAACTAATGACCTCAGTTTCCTCCCAAATGCATGTATTAGTGTAGATTAATTCCTTGTATTAGTATTAGGGGCGGAGTTAGTGTAACGTGATGTCATCAAGTAAATACTATATAAAGACTTCAATTGAAGCCTGATTCAGATGGATGTTGGACACGGAGGATGGTGGTCCTGTTAGTCTGATGGGATCACCCTGTGTGAATTTTGTTTGATTTAAACTACGAAAGTTATTTTCCTTTCGTTGCTTCAGTGGATGAGTTTGATTTGATTTGTAACAGAAATAAATCCTTTTAACACACTAAGCCAGTGTGTTTTCCACAACTCAGAACTGTCTTGTGTTGTCACTTAACCCACACTTCCACAGGAAGTCCCAACTCCAAGGGCTTTTCTCCTTAGATGGACTAATAAAATTTCCCTTCCCCAGTTTTTACTTCTTTATACTGTCTTCATAAAAAAACAAAAACAGAGAAAAAATTTTTTTACAAAAATGTTAGAGTCAAGTAGTATGGATCCTGTGTGCTTTTGCAGATGCAGCTGATAAAGAAGATTCTGAGTTTTCAACCACATCACTCATGAGTGCTACAGGGCCAGGTTTTAAAGTGTTTTAACATGCCAAGCTATGACATAGTTTGTACAGGTTTTAAAAGGTTCACAAATGTTCTGTTTTTACTTTTTAGGAAATGCATCGCCATGCCATTTGCATATTGTTACCAGGTACATGATTTTGCAATTCACACATGGTCTGGGTTTCACTGGCCTTGATATAGTACATTTAATGCATTTGTGATGTGTCCAGGCAAAGGTTTTCTTAGTGAGTGATGCCCAGATAGAGTTTTCACTAGTTGGTGCCCCAGTGGTGGAGCCAGGTGCACGCACATCAGTTGCAGACTGGCACTGTTCTAGCTAGTACCTAGGATGCAGTCACCCACCTGATGGAGTGCCATGTTAGGTAGCTGCATATTCTATCTGGTAGTCAGTTATGCTACTGATGTGGGATATCACAATTCACCGCCCACAGCCAGCTTCAGTTGGTAGTTTTCTTTACAGCCATGGCTTCCATGTCCCCTATGAGGGCCTGCCTATGCTGTACATAGGTAAAGAGGGTGGGTACCAAGGGAGAGGTTTCTTGTGTCTGAGGCCCTTGCTAAGGACAGCAAGGCTTCTGGTGGCAGTGAGTGCAATCCCAGTTACCCCACCTTGGTTACTAGACAGGTTCGCTAGAGATATACTAGAAGTGTTTCTATAGTGTGTTCGGGTTTTTACAGTTCTATAAAATGTTTTAGCAGTGTACTAGAATCCTACACAGTGTAATGGGTTTCCTTTTGTTTAGTCACTCTGGGATGCAAATGGTTAACATGTACAGGTCTTCCCTGACACCACTGTCAGTTATCAGGACAAAGGTGCCAGTGGGAGGAACTCTTGCAACAGCATAAGCCACAATGGAATGTTGCTGCAGGGGGTCAGCTGCTAACTCAGAGTTTGAGGTAGTCTGACAGAGGGAGTTGTGGTGAAAGGACCCATCCCTCTCCTGTTCTATTTCATTCCCTAGTTCAGTCCTGGAGTAACTGAGCATCACATTGTGGCAGTGGCTGTCTCCAATGATGTACCCCTGTGTGGGATGAAGGACCTTTTCCACCTGGTCATAGGAACCAAGGGTAAAATGTGGGAAACACCCTTGAATTGTGAGCGACTAGTGCTGTGCAAAAAAAAAAAAACCTTCTGCAGGCAGAATTTGCTCAAAAGTTGAACTTTTGTTTTTATGAAAGATCAGAAGCCATTTTTGCAACTTTCATGGAGATTCCAGTTTAGAACAGTGGAATGAAAGTACGAACTGTGGATTAATGTAATAAACTAGAGAAGAAAATTCTGCAGAAATGATCACCATCAGAAGTCAGTTCTGTGTGATTTTGGCAGTCTAAAACATTGACTGTGAAAAGGCAGAGATACTAAACAAATATTTTTGCTCAGTATTTACAAAGGAAGAGGGGGAGGTACCTAAAACAAACAGTAGAAACACTCTGGATACAGAAGTTGATACCAGCCCATTTACAGAAGAAAGAGTTCTGAAAGAGCTCTTAAAACTGAAGGTGGACAAAGCAATGGGGCCTGATGGAATTCATCCTAGAATTCTAAAAGAACTAAGGATAGAACTAGTGACACCACTGACTACCCTCTTTAACAAATCATGGGAGGATGGGGTGGTACCTGAGGACTGGAGGAGGGCAGATGTGATTCCCTTCATAAAAGTGGGAGCAAGGCAGAAGCAGGAAACTACAGACCTATTAGTTTAACCTCAGTGGTAGGGAAAATGATGGAATCACTTCTGAAGGAAAGAATGTTACGTATCTAGAGGTCAGAGGGCACAGGACCCAAGGCAGCATGGATTCACAGCGGAAGGTCATGCCAGACAAATCTGATAGATTTCTTTGACTGGGTGACCAAAGTAGTAGATCAGGGAGGGGCTGTGGACATGGTCTACCTAGACTTTAGCAAGGCATTTGACACAGTCCACACAAAAGATTAATATACAAGTTAGCCAGCCTGGGAGTGGGTCCCAAGATGACAGCCTGGGTAAAGAATTGGCTGGAGAATAGGACACAGAGAGTAATAGTAAATGGAGTCCACTCTGAAAAAAGGGGGGTTAGCAGTGGGGTACCACAGGGTTCAGTATTAGGACCGGTCCTCTTCAATGTCTTTATAAGCGACATTGCAGAGGGACTGGAAGGAAAAGTATGTCTCTTTGCAGATGACACAAAGATCTGCAACAGAGTTGATGCACAAGGTGGGGTGGAAAGGATGAGAAGGGACTTGCAAGGTTAGAGGAATGGTCAAATGTATGGCAGCTTAGATTCAATGCTAATGGTGTAAGGTAATGCACTTGGGAAACAAAACCCAGGGAAGAGTACACAATAGGGGTGAGATACTAACAACAACAAAATGGAAAGGGACCTGGGGGTAGTCATATCAGATGACCTAAAGGTGGGCAAGCAATGTGAGAGCAGCAAGGAGGGCTGGGGGATACTGGGATGCATAGGGAGAGGCATCACCAGCAGAAAACAAGAAGTTATTATCCCTCTGTACAGACAGCTGGTGAGACCACATCTGGAGTACTGCGTGCAGTTCTGGAGACCCAGTCTCCACAAAGACATAGACAGGATGGAAGCTGTCCAGAGGAGGGCAACTAAAATGGTGCAGTGTCTGCACCGGAAGACATATGAAGTGAGACTTAAGGAGCTTAATATGTATAGCCTCGAAGAAAGGAGGGAGAGGGGGACATGATCGAAACTTTCAAGTACCTCAAGGGAATCAACAAAGTCCAAGAGGGTAGCATCTTTCAAAAAAAGAGGTGTGCAAGAACAAGGGGGCACAATTTGAAGATAGAAGGGGCGGCTCAGAGGTAATTTAAGAAGTATTTTTCACAGAGGGTTGTGGATGCATGGAACAGCCTTCCAGAGGAGGTTGTGGAGTCAAAACAGTGGTGGAATTCAAGCATGCATGGGACAGTCATAAGGCAATTCTAGGGGGTGGGGGTAGGAAGAAGTAGGCTACTGGTTAACTAGGATCTGCAGCTTATCCATCAGGTAGAGAAATGGGCAGACTGGGTGGGCCAAGCGGTCCTTATCTGCCATCAAATTGTATGTTTCTATGTTTCTATAATCCACAATTCATATGGAATAAATTTATGAATTGCATATCACACACCCTGTATTAAGTTAATGTTTCCCTCCCTGGTGTCTAGCGGATTCATCCACCCTCCGATCTGGCCCTGTATTTATGTAATATTTCCCCACTGCCCAGTGACACCCCCCACCTTCTGATAGCTGGCTCAGTATTAACTGAATGTTTCCTTGGTGTCTACTGCCACCCATACCCTCTGATTGCAGGTCCCATATTAATTGAATGTTTCCCCTGGTGTCTAGTGGCACCCATTCACCCTCTGACCACTGGCTACATATTAACTGAATACTTCCCTGGTGTCTAGTGGCACCTCCACCTTCCAATCTCTGGTGCCTTATTAAATAAATGTGTCCCTGGGATCTAGTGGCACCACCTATCCTCTGATCGCCAGCCACATATTAAATGAATGTTTCCCTGGTGGCTAGTGGCACCCCTACCCTCTGATTGCAGGCTCCGTATTAATTGAATGTTTCCCTGGTGTCTACTAGCACCCATGCCCTCTGATTGAAGGCCCTGTATTAATTGAATGTTTCCCTGGTGTCTAATTGTACTCCTCCAGCCTCTGACCACTGGCCACATATTAACTCAATGTTTCCCTTGTGTCTAGTGGCACCCCTACCCTCTGATTGCAGGCCCCACATTAACTGAATGTTTCCCTGGTGTCTACTGGCACCCCTACCCTCTGATTGCAGGCCCTGTATTAACTGAATGTTTCCCTGATGTCTTGTGGCACCCCTCCACCCTCTGATTGCTGGCCACATATTAGCTGAATATTTCCGTGGTGTCTAGTGGTACCTCCACCCTCCGATCACTGCCCCTTTATTAAATAAATGTTTCCTTGGTGTCTATTTGCACCACCCACCCTCTGATCACTAGCCACATATTAAATGAATGTTTCACTGGTGTCTAGTGGCACTGCCCACCCTCCAATCACTGGCCCCATATTGAATGAATGTTTCCCTGGTGTCTAGTGGCACCTCCCACCCTTCAATCTTGAGACCCATATTAAGTGCATGTTTCCCTGGTGTCTAATGCAACCCTCCACCAGTCAATCACTTGCTGCTATGTAACTCCCTGATGTCTAGTGGCCCTCTCCTGCAACGCCCACACTGGGGTCAGTACACCAACCTGCCACTCCCCCTTTCCATAGTCTTTGGTGCCATGAGGAACCCATACAATAACCAGCACTGCCCTCCTCTCACTCCCTTAGCTGGCTGCTATATGCAATAACAGGGAGCATGAGATTTAGTTTACTAAGAGAAGAAAGTATGGAAATGGAATAATTTTCAGTAAAAGTAGATAACACTTTTATTTCAAATGGGAACTACTGTAGCTTAACAATTTTCCAGGAACTAGGTACAGGAAGGGTTATCAAGGATATCTTAAAGGTATGTGATAAAGGAGGATTTACGAACTCAACACCCAATCTAAGAACTACTGGCTCAAGGACATCAAAGTCTGCTTCTTATTGATAAGCATCTCTATCAATAGTCTGTGTGTTTTAATCTCAAAAACTGTTGAAGTAAAAAGGTGGATGATCTCCTTTAAATTAAGGATGTGTATTGGTTGGTCAGAGGTTAAACTGGGATTTTGAAGCAGAACAGGTTTGTAACCAAATAGGTCAGTAAACATTCAGTTAAATGCTTTGAGTATGGACCCACGATTATTGATGACAAGGGTTACCTTTAATTAGGCTACCAATGTGTTGCATAGGTACTGTCTTGCTTAAAGCTTTGATCTCAGACCACAGTTTGTTTGGATTTTCTACTCAGTTTTTTGTTGGATTTGAAACAAGTGGGACTTACTGGTTCAAATTTTAGATTTATATTGAGTCTTTCATTTGCTGTATTTCTGCAAGTCAGAAATAGAAGACATAAGTTCTAAGTCTGGAACTCCTCTGCCAGAACATAGCTGGGCTTGTGATGCATACTGTGTGCATCCCTTACCAAGTGAGCAGGTATGTGCCAACATAAAGTCACTCCAGGGAGTCCATGTATTCCTGCCAATATAAAACACCCTCCTTCTGGGCCACCACAGACAGCAATGCAGCAGAAGGAGGTACCTTTCCTCCCCATGGCAAGAGGCATCCTAGACAGATTCAAGGACCCTGCCTCACCAGTCATCACTAGATGTCCATCTAGCTACTTTTAAAAATTAATATTCATTTTAGGCAGTATACTAGCTCTTTAAATCATGAAGGATTACAACAAAATCTTTTTAAAGGAAATGGAACAACATATTTGAATAGAAAATAGTATTTGAACAGTAAGTGGTACAATTGCACTCGGGCATGCTGAACCTAACTGGACTATGAACATTAACATGTATGGTCTGGAAGATGTGGGAGTTATTCTGAAAAATAAAAATATGTAGCTACATGTCATTATATGATAAAGCCATGAAACATTAAATAAGATGCAACACTTGTCAGGCTTTAATGTTCCTTATGGATTAATAGAGGATGATCCAAGAAAATGTGCCTCAAAATTGTTGGCAGATACTGTGTCTTAGAGAACAGCCCAAAGAGGAAATGCCTCAGATCAATAAGGCTTATAGTGTAAGATACCATCATAACCTATGTCTGATAGCAGAAAGCTCACTGTAATGCCAAAATTGTCCAGGCATCAACAGCATGCTAGTGTTATGTCACATGTGCATCAAGAAAATGGTTTAAGAAAGAACTAAACCTTTGCAGTGTCCATGGCATCTGCTTCAGCTAAGGATAAACTTCTGATGTTGACCTCATGAAATTAAGAGTAGGGTTATAAGAATCAAAGGATTTACCTACAGTATTTTCAGATCAGAGTTGTCCACAGATTGAAAAAGAAGGTCGCTAAGCCTTAGAATTGGGTCTGCAGAGTGAGGTACAGCTACTCTACAGCTATACTATATGTGCATGAAAAGTGCTATATAAAATGTTGACTCTTCTACTTCTTCTGTTTCTTCTATTCTATATCCCACAGCATGGCAAGTTATGAAATATTTTAAGACATCAATGTGGACAAAAGAATCTTGGAATGTTTAGAGAACAAAAAGGGATGGGGATTACTCCAGTGATTCCACACTTAACTTTCTGACAGATGTTGTGTTATGGTAGCCAAGTTGTGCTTTAAAAGATGCATTTATCCATAGAACTTCTGATTAATCCATTACATTCTTTTATTTTTAATTTTTTAACTTGCTAAAATGTGGGTCATGGGTTTTGACTGTAAAATTTGCAAAATAGACAGTGCAGACACAAATTCATTTTTACCTGTGCCTGCGTCTGTTTGGCTGTACTAAATCTTGTCAGACTCATTTTTAAAGGGTCCCAAGTTATTGAGACAATTTCCACAGTTTGTGGCAGCTTGCATAAAAAATGAAAAATGGGTCAATAAAAATAATGTATTAATTATTTTTTGATGCAAGCTCCACATACACTATGGCAACCAAACTTTGAAACCATCTAATAGATGGTATTGCAGTGTGGATAGCATTCTGCTTTGAAAATATGAGTGGGCAGATCTTGTTTGTTACTGCACAAATGTATACCAAGAGTGAAAAATTGAACAAATCAACTTTATATATTGCAGTATACGAATATAATAGGATTGTCATGGTGAAACAAGTTTTACAGTATGCTAACTGTTACAAAGGGTATCCCAACAACAGAGTGGACATTCTAGAGCGAGGGGATGATGGGCATAGGAAGGAGGCCAAAGTGTATGTATGTGGATTGGAATTTAGAGTGTGAGGTGTTCAGCTTGTGGTGATGGGTTATGGAGAGACAGGAGTGTGTGATGCGAATGGGTAATGGTTGCATAGGTGTATGCTGTAGTGGCTATCTGGAACTTGTGACTTGGTGTGCTGTTTTTTCAGTTGTGCTGTGAGTGTAACTAGGTTGAGTGGTGGGTGGATGACTGGGTCGGCATTCCATGTGCAATTCATAGTGTGGTGCAGTTCTGTCCAGTACACTGTCTCTGGAGTTCATAAGCAGTGCGCAGGGAACTTGACTACTTGTGTTCAATGGATTTTTGTTTAGGAAAGAGCCGGAGTATGGGGAAAAAGTGTACTGGAAGTGCATGCAATATAAGTCAGGAAGTGCCTGGTGAGGGTACATACCACAGAGGATGATGTGATCGAGCTGGTGAATGTGCACAACCATGTGACAGATCATGGAGACATCAGAGTTCGGCAGATAGTGAGTGAAATAAAACATCAGGCTATGTGTTCCTCCTAGTTGTCCCAGCAGGTTTTGGCTTCATGCTGCAGTGGAGTAACCCTTATGGTGGCTGGTAAACTGCCTCCAGTTGAATATTTGAAATGGACTGTGAAGAGGGCATGAAAAAGGGTGTCTTGGCCTCTGACCCAGCCATCAAACCTGAGGAATTTTTGTGATTCTGGAACCTTATACGAGGACTCATTCAGGTGCTCTTTTTCTGATGTATGATAGTGGTTTTGGGAGCTAGAGATATTTCATTTTTTTCCACCGCTCAGAATCTGAGTTATCTGGCTAGGTGTTCATCCATGTCTGCCCTCCTCCACTATTTGTGCTGCCTGTAGTTGGTTATATATCATTGGGAGGGTGCGGGTGCAGACTCCCCCCACCACATTGTACCAGTCTCTTCTACTGTGTTTGTGTGCTTCCAGACAGGTGATGTCTACATTATCACAGGTGCTGATTGTGCCTGTTCCTGATGTAAGTAGCTTGTGATTCTATTGCTGCTTGCTCCCTATGCTGACAACAACTTCTTGCTCCCAGTCTGTTGTCATTTGGCAAGTTGCTTTCTGCTCTAATTTGGGTGACCTGTTACAAACATACTCATATACTTACCATAATGCTATTGAATTATAAGAGTCCCTGTTTGTGATACTGAATGGCATTTAGCAGCAGACAATTAGGTTTGGGTTTCTGAAGGATGGGCCTGCAGTACCCTGAGTTGGATATTCCTAAGTATTTAGACTTGCAGACTGTTTTCAAAGTTTGCATCTAACATGTAAAGCATTGTGATCAAAAATGTCAAATAACATCACACTGGTGTAATTTCTGATTTTGGATGCATCCTGCATCATGCCAAATATGTCAAAATGTTTGACTTGTATTTCCAAAAATGATGATGCATTTGTAATAGCCTGTTTACTGTAAACAAAATGATGGATGTCATTTATCAGATGAACATACATGCTCTTTTCTGAGCTGAATTTAGTGCAAATGGATTAAAATTGGTCTTACAGTCAAGTCAGGTGCAGTTTGTTGGAATGCATAACAATCATGATGAGAGGACTATAAAAATCCTGACCTATTTATTTAATATACCATAGTACATACATTGAGATCATCTGTGATGTTACCTCCCAACTTTACAGAGGTTTTGGTCGGAAGCTGGATACTGGGGATGTATTCTTAAGAAACTACACATAGGTAAAGCAGAGAAAAGTTCACAGGGGCTGTTGGAGCTGTTTGAGTAAATTAACTATGGCAAAACATCAGAAAATACAGTATGCAACCTTTGCTTTAAAAAGGCACTACTCACAAGGAATCAGTATGTGAAATATTTTATTTGAAACATAAATAGCAAAAAAGTGCCAAAAAATGACTGCAGCATAAACAAAAAAATGTAATGCTTCATGCCTTTACTGGGTGCTTTATCAAGAATTGCTTAACAGTATGTTACCAGGTGCTTTCATAGTGTTCCACACATGTGAAAACTTGATGGTAACATCGATTACAAATACATTTAAAACAATTAAGAAGTTTCTAAAAAGCAAACGCAGCATTAAAGTTCTTCACACTTGCCAGCACTACAGGGCTGCTAATGAATTAACTACTTAGTTTCTAAGGCAGCTAAAACATTTCTGCTCATTATGCAAGATTATTTTATTGGATTATTCTCATTGTAGCAATGCTGCTGTTGCTTTACAGCTATGGAACAGGTTTGAATTATAGTGATTGCTTTACAGCTATGGAACAGGTTTGAATTGTAATGATTGTTTACTGCTATGATGCAAGTTTGAATCCCATCACACACAGACATTGATACAATGTTGACTTCTTCTAAAAAAAAAAAACTATACAAAGAGATTAAGCAACATAGAAAAGCTTTCACAAATAAAAGACAACAGGTCACAATTGTCATAGTGGCTTGAATATGGGCACAACAGAGGCTATTAATAATCCTACTGACTCATCTTTTTATAATCAGTGTGACATAAACCCATTTTTGAATGAACTCTTAACAGCATCGGCATCCTGAGGGTGAGCAAACCATGCAACAGGAGAACACATCTACCATGAAAGAAGCTTATGTTTAGTTAAAAATGACTGCTTTAAAAGTCCTCCACCTTTATCGACAGTGGATCTCATTAGAAGCATACCTTAATGTCAGTCAGGTACCAAGAGATCGCCGAGTGACCAAAAAGCCCACTTTCAACACAAACAAAGCTATCTTTATGGAGAAGTTGCAGCAAGCAAGTCTTGAACTGTCAGCAGTGTTTATGCACCTCAGTTTGGAAGATGCTGAGGAAACAGAAGCAGTGGTTCAAGAGGAGCTCCTGGCAAAAGAGAAACAAGTGTCACTTTTTAAATTCTCTCTTAATTGTGAAGACTATTGAGATTGACTAGAAGAAAACATCAAATGTTGTGATGCCAAAGTAAGAGCCACAAAAAGGAAAATGTTTTTAAGGGACCACGAGGATTTCTGATTAGAAAATATTCTGGAACAGAAATCAAAAAGTAACATGCAACCCAAATCCATTCTGAGAAAGAGATGCATATCCAAGTACTGTACATCAGGCACTTTGAGATATGAATCTGAGAGTAATACATGTTCTTTTCAAGATGATGAGATCCCTCATTCCCAACCCCCACCCCAGGACATTGGACTACTACAATGCAGCCCGCCTGGCAAGGTTTAGGGAACCAGAATAAGAATGAGGAGGAGGAGGAGGAGGAGGAGGAGGAGGATGACAAAAAGCTGAAGTGGCACAAGAAATCAGCAGGGAATTGGAATCAGACAGACAGACAGGGGCAGAGGCAAGAAATATATTATTGAATTAAGATCAAGATGTTCCAAATGAGACAGTAAATGTGATAAACATCTCATTCTATCAACTTACAGATGAAGAACTTTCAGTACTAAGAAAAAGGATTCAGTCTTGCCCCCACTAAAACTGTGGATGAATCTGAACTACTGGTTGATTTGTATAAG
Organism: Neoceratodus forsteri; assembly: GCA_016271365.2. Lineage (NCBI taxonomy): Eukaryota > Metazoa > Chordata > Ceratodontiformes > Ceratodontidae > Neoceratodus > Neoceratodus forsteri. The sequence continues at coordinate 289,496,674 of CM057454.1, forward strand.
TTTAACTGGTTATTTGAACTTACATTATTTTTACTCAGAAACACTGAAGAACCTGAAGAGGCAGACTAAGAACAAAATGAAGGGGGGGGGCACGAGGGGGTCATTGTAATAATGAATAGTGATTGATATGAATCAGAAATAAATTAAAAGTTACAGCATGAGTCTTTTTTACAGGAAACATGAATGTGATCCAGCTATTAAGTATAACAAAGAAATAGAAGAAATATTAAGATCAGCAGTTCAGAGCCACATTACCAACAAGCAAACTGCTGCATATCTTGTTGTCAAATACCTAGCTAGGAACACAATATACTCCCTCCCCAAGATCCATAATAATCCTGTTTTCCAACCCGGCAGATCCATCATTTCTAGCATGGGACTGTTAGAACCATTGGCTAAATATGTCAATGTGCATATTAGTTGGCATCAGATTTTGGATCACATCTGAGAGACACCACAGATGTTTTGAAAACCTTAAATGATTTGCAGGTGGCAGACAACTGGTATCTGGTTACCTTAGACATTACTTGTTTGTGTACAAACATTCCTCATTTAAAAGCAATGCAACTGTTTTTAAAGAAATCCAATTTGTAGTCACCCAGTCCCCCAAATGGAATTTGTCTTACAATTGACTGAAAAGGTTCTATGAAAATTTTTTTTTTTCTTTCTTAGACTGCCATTCCATCAAATCAAGGGAACAGCAAAGCGGGCATCGTTTGCCCCCAATTATGTGAATGTCTGTCTTGGTAATTGGGAAGATGAGTATATCAGAAACCCAGATGCCAATCCTTTTCTCACTGTATCCAGATATATTTGGGGTTACATTAATGAGTTTATTATGATTTGCTGTGGTAACTTAATAGAGCTGCATTCTTTTGTGCACTATTTGGAACACAACTCCAAATTTAAAATTTACTTTAAAATGTGATCTACAGAAAAAATATTTGGGGGGGGGGATTTAATCATCATCAAAGATTGGAATCAGGATATGCAGTACGGACAGATATACTGTATTTAGAAAACAGACTGACTGTAATTCCATATTACAGTTCAACAGCTGTCATCCAAGACATATTTTTGAGAATGTTCTGGTTAGCCAGTTTTATAGTGCAAAAAGAAATTGCAGTACTGCATAAAGACACTCAGTACAGGAGATAGAGATGGCCAATAGGTTTTGAGCCAGGAGAAATAACAAGACATGCATTTAGAGAGCAGCAGAAAAAAGTAACCAGAGCTGTTTTCCACCTTCCCTTCAATTGGAAGATCAAAACCTTGCAGTTTATGAGCCTAAAAGACCATCTGCTTCTGAACTGCTTGTTTCATCTTGTGCTTTGTGCTTACATCTGTGCCAGTGCTCCTATCTCTAGGGGACAGATTCAAACTGCCTGTTAAGCTCCGGTAAACTGGAGAAACGCGACTTTCACCTGTGGCAGAGAGTGGGAGGAGAACCAGGGTTCTGCATCATAGAGGAGGAGGGGCAGAGTGCTATAAAGACTCGTACAGCTCACAGCCAAGTACACTGCTATTTTATTTCATCTACCTCAGCTGTTTTCCACCTTCCCTTCAATTGGAAGATCAAAGCCTTGCAGTTTGTGAGCCTAAAAGACCATCTGCTTCAGAACTGTTTGTTTCATCTTGTGCTGTGTGCTTACATCTGTGCCAGTGCTCCTACCTCTAGGGGACAGATTCAAACTGCCTGTTAAGCTCTGGTAAACTGGAGAAACACTACTTTCACCTGTGGCAGAGAGTGGGAGGAGAACCAGGGTCCTGCATCATAGAGGAGGAGGGGCAGAGTGCTATAAAGACTCGCGCAGCTCACAGTGTGAGTGCTGTGGTGTGAGCATGAGTGGCGTGAGCCCCACTCTGTAGAGAAAAAATTGTTTTAAACCTGGAGCACTTAGGTTAAACTATAAGTTAAATGAACACAGCTCAAATAGAAAAGGTTGTTTGACCTTATTTAGAGATCATTGTTAGTTCACTTGGTAAATTGTGAATGATTTTTAAATATTTGGTTATTTAGTATTTTAATTTATGTTAAGGTTTAGGTGGTGTTTGTGTATAATTATTTTGACTAGAGTAGGGGTTTAAACTTAGAAATTGTTTTTTAAATAAGTTTTATTTTGTAGCAATTATTTTGAAAGATGTTAGCGTTTAACCTTTTAGGTTGTTCATGTCTCTGTTGCCTCCTGAGTGCTGCGATTCAAAAAGAATCTACTACAGCTAACAAATCCATAAATGAAAAATGTTTGGTTAATTGGTTAATTTCATTTAACCAAAATAATGGTAACAAATCAAGAAGAAATTCTTTTCAGGTAATATTAAAAAAGCAAATCTCGGGAAGATGCTACAGGCCTTTGAATCCTTTCAGGTTTAACACTGCCATTTCAAATTTATCTGGGGCAAGTTGTCTGTTATTCATATTTGGGGAAGATATTGAAATGAATCCAGGGCCTAAAGATTTAAAATTAAAAAATGTTCACGATAATGAACGTAGTATTGGGGCTAAGAGTGATTTTTTAGCAACTTTGTTGAAAGATAATGATCCATGTATACTAGGGTTAAGTGAAACATGGCTCTCAAATAAACATCAAGATGAAGAATTTGGTACTCAAGATTATAAAGTATGGAACGCAGATAGAAAATCTAGAGGGGGGTGTGATGCTTCTTTTAAAACGAATATTGAGTCATTCAGAAATTGTAACAGGGTAGTGAAAATAATATAGAATTTTTAGCTGTACATCTGAGACATTTAGGATTAGTAATTCCGATTGTTTATTCACCTCCAAAGGCAAAAATATTAGATTTGGAGATAATTCTAACTAAAATAACTGACATAGTAGTAAGTAGACCATTAATTTTGCTGGGAGATTTAAATTGTGACTGGAAAAATATAAGAGGGAGACAATTAAAAGATATAGTAACTAATTTGGGACTAAAATAACTTACAAAAAACCCCACTAGATATACATCAAATATGACAAATGGATCCATATTAGACCTAATTTTGGTGTCTACTCAAATTGAAGTTGAAGCAACGGGTGTTTCACCCCCATGTCTTGGAGGTCATAATTTGATCTGGGTTACTTTGCCACGGTCTCAGTTCAAGCAAAATCTGGTTCATGAAACTAAACACTGGACTAGGGACTTTAGAAGATTCTCAGAATCTCAATTTTTGGATAGTATGAGTAAAATAAAATGGGATCGATGCAAACTAATCCCAGATATTGATACTTCAATCAAATACTTTAGTCAGACTTTCGAAGAAGTATGTGATTTACATGCACCAAAAATCAAAATAAAGATGAAACCTAGTAAATTACCATGGATTAATGACAAACTTTTAAAACAAATTCGAATTAAAATTAGAATCTGGAAAAAGCTTTAAAATCAAAACTGGAAAAGGATTGGATTTCCTTTAAAAGCTGCCAGAAATAAACATAAAAGGTTAATTAAGGCTTCAAAAATTTCATTTTATTTTAGTAAGATAGACTTGAGTACAGATCCAAGACAGTTTTGGACAGTAGTTAAGAAATTGACCAAACCATAGAAACATAGACTTTGATGACAGATAAGGACCACTTGGCCCACCCAGTCTGCCCATTTCCCTACCTACTGGATAAGCTGCAGATTCTAGTTAACCAACAGCCTACTTCCTGCAACCCCCCACTATAATTGCCTTGTGTCTGTCCCATGCATGTTTGAATTCTCCCACTGTTTTAGACCCAACGACCTTCTCAGGAAGGCTGTTCCATGTATCCACCACTCTCTCCGTGAAAAAAAATTTCCTCACATTACCCCTGAGCCATCCCCCCTCTATCTTTAAATTGTGCCCCCTTGTTCTTACACATCTCTTTTTCTGAAAGATGCTACCCTCCTGAACTTTGTTGATTCCCTTGAGGTACTTGAACGTAATTCCTCAGAGGAGATACTTAGGTTAAAAAAAGGTGACACCTTTACTGAAAATCCGAAGGAAATCTGTAATGTCTTAAACAACTTTTTTGTTGATCTCCCAAATTGTAAAATACCTTGTCAATCAGATTCAAAACAAATTAAAAGAGAATTTTCACAAAATGGACTTCCCCCATTTAAATTTAAAGCTTTGACTGTTACTAAAGTACATAAAATACTTCAAAACATAAACATTCACAAAACTTTTAGTAATGATGGTTTAGAAGGTAATTTTTTGAAATTAGCTGCTTTCCATATAGTGCCAATTATTACATATCTATTTAATTGGAGTCTTCAAATTGGATATTTTCCTTCATCCTGGAAAGAGAATAGAGTTAAGCCAATTTTCAAGGGGGGAGATGTGGTAGAAGTTAATAATTATAGGCCTATAGCCTTATTACCCCTTCTATCAAAATGTTTTGAGAAACTTGTTTCTATCCAGATAATGGATTATCTGGATAAATATAGTTTGTTAACAACTAAACAATCTGGTTTCCGAAAAAATTATTCTACCACAACAGCTCTTTTGGAATTTTATGACCTGTTAAACAGGTCACTGGGAAACAATATGGAGACAGCTGTGATTTTTGTAGATCTTTCAAAGGCTTTCGACCTGGTGGACCACCCCTTATTAATTGGGAGACTGTATGAAATAGGTCTTAGAGATGATCCTTTAAATTGGTTAAAATCTTATCTGGATAATCGATCCCAGAGAGTTGAGGTACAGGGATGTTTATCAGAGAGAAGAAATGTCAATACAGGGGTTCCTCAGGGATCGATTTTGGGACATCTTATGTTTCTAATATTCATAAATAGTCTTCCACTGATTGTAGAACAAACAGAGATTCGACTATATGCCGATGATACAGTAATAATTGCGTCTGGAAGAATGGAAGAAATATTGCAATCTAACCTGCAGTCTGATTTTTTAAGGATAGAGGGGTGGTTCACCAGGTCGAAGCTAATAATGAATGCAAAAAAAAAACAAAATGCATGAATTTTCCATAAAAAAAAAGTGGTGATGTTATTCATAATCTGTTTACGCAGGGAAGCTAATTAAGTTAGAACAGGTTAAAGATTATAGTTACTTAGGGGTTATATTTGATGAACATTTGTCTTTTTCAAGCCACATTACTGAACTGATTAAAAAAGTTAATAGAAGGGTGGGGGCGTTAAGAAGAAGTACTGATTGTTTAACATTATCAGATAGGAAAAAATTGGCAGATCAGTTAATCATCCCAGTGTTAAGATATGGTGAATTAATATATAGGAACACAAATAAAGTCCTACTGTCTAAGTTAGATAAAATTTATTATCGTGTGGCAAGATATGTATTAAAGGGGAATTATCGGACTCATCATTGCTTATTGCTGAATAAAGTAAATTGGTTGCCTTTAGATGTAAATTATCAGTGCCACTGGTTAACCTTAATATATAAAATGAAATATTTATCGGTAAATCATCTAATTTCATTAATATTATTTTCAGTTAAATGTTGTCATAAACAGTTGTTAACTAGATCAGTTCATTTAAATAAACAGCTGTAGGTAAATTTCAAAATAAATATTGGGATAGGTCCTTGTAATATCAAGCCGCCGGTTTTTGGAATTCTCTCCCTGATGAGGTGAGAGAAATTACAAGTTACTCCTTATTTACTCAAATTATAAAGGAGTTATATACTCACATTTGTGAGTGTTGAATGACCTTTGGAGGTGTTTTTGGAATCTGTTATGATTTCTTTTTACAATAATTTATATGAAAGTATTCTAGGTATACTATGTTGTTTATCTATTTGCATTTAAATGTGGAACCTATCTCTATGTACTTAGATAGGAATTTACACAGTTCTGTCTTGTAAACTGGATTATGTCCAAATGACATGTATTACCTGTATAAAAATAAATTTTTACCTACCTACCTACCTACAAGGGAATTCCTTTTGTGTGATCAGAAAAATAATCAACTGGAAGGGGAGAGAAATGACACAGTAAAATACATGAATGCTACTGTGATTCCTGAAACCACTGAACTAATGAATGTTAAGTGATTCCCAAAACCACTGGGGTTATCTACAGCACACAAATTGAGAATTGATCCCCTCTGGAATTTCTGGGAAGTCACTTGCCCAGTGATCAGGGGACCAGTCCCTGGTCACTACCTTCGGAAGTTGAATGACCATGGAGATAGTGACCAATTAGCCTTCACCCTGAGCTGCTGGAGGCTAGGAGAAACCTAGAGCAGGGAGGGACAAAGGCCAGGATACTTAGGAGCTGGTCAGTAGAGGAGCTTTCTTTTTCTGACCAGACTTTCAGAGAACAAGCAAGTCAGCCCGTGCATCTGGATGCATACCTTCAGGAAGGCCTTGTTGTTGGGGTATGCAGGGGGAGGTCTGGGAATAGTCGCAGCCCTGTGGCCAGCAGTACTTGAGCCAAAAAAAAAGAAAAATAAAATGATTTTTTAATTGCATAGCTGACATATATTTAGCAATAAAAGAAGTAGACAGGGGTATTTGCTGTACTGTGGGAAAACAATAGCTTACCTGGGCCAGTTTTTGCCTGCTCACAGGTCGTGGGAACTGTCACGGGTAGGCAGGGTTGATGGGCAGCCTCCCCTTTTTTTGGGTATCCCCTTCTGAGGGTGCTTAAAGCTATCCTTTTTTTGATATTTTGGAGTTTTGCCATCGGAGTGGTGACTGTCCTTCCCCGGATCCGGGGACTGGCATTTTGTAATCCACACCCCCCCCACAAAAAAGGGGAGGGGAAGCATAAGGAGAGATTGCAAGGCTACAGGGGATATCAGGAGGCTCTGACCCCCATGGGGCCTGCCTGCAGAATCTCTCAGGTTCTTTTCTTGCCTGTCTTGACCTGCCTGACAGCCCCCACCTAGAGATATGCTTTCTGTGCCTGGTGGCTGTAGTCACCATTTCCCCTTTTGTTGTCCCTTGCTTTTTCACCACCATTGTTGGGGTTCATGGTGTCCTCCACACCTCCTGCTCAGGAGGGGAAAGGTTTTCCAGAACAACAACCCACTTGTATGTGTCGAGGGCTTCAGTCTCTACCGACGCCCACATCAGCAGTAGCAGCTGTTCCCCAGGTTATCCATTCGGTGGGGACAGCAATCTCGACCATCCAGATCTTTCAATTTTGTAAATCCCCCAGCTCCACTCCAGGGTGGCAGTCAGACTCCACCATTCAGACACCAGTTGGCTCCATGGAGGACATGGGGGACCATGTGGTCTCATGAGAGGAGCTACTGCCTCCTGCAGTGGGGGGATGGGGGACTTTCTTTCCCATATCCTTCTCGGGAGACCAATGTCAGCCATTTTTCCTGGGAATCAACAGTGCTGGGTGTGCTATAGAGGCCTCTCACTTCCACAGGACAGCTTGTGAGATTTCGGTGGCCATCTTGGCTAGGCCCTTGCCGAGTTCTTATGCTAGCAACCACTTCCTTGCTCTCTGCCAGAGCAGGACAGAGAATCAGTGCAGGGTTTTTTCCAACATCACTTGGTCGTGCTCTAGAGGATCATCAGTAGGGTGGATATTGCGGCATAACTGCAAAAAATGAATACATAATTAATGAGTGAATATTAAACAGAACTAATATGTTGTATTAAAAAAAATTAACAAAACAAGAATCATTACGTTTTGTTTTTTTTACCAGTTTAATCCACCTTAGTAAAAAAAAAGAGAATACTTATACACTATCTCACTATACAATAGGTGACAGACAGTCATTGATGTCAGGGCCAGCTACGGGGTCCCCCACAAATGACCACGAAACTGTTGGTGATATGCGACAGTGGACTCTAATATGTAAGCCTCTGTTTTTCACAGGTCTTTTCTTCATGAAGCCAGCAATTTATTTACTTATTTATTGAATTTTGAGAACCGGGTGGGCCCACTGAGACAATTATAGTCTCGTTTTTAGGGGTGACCCAGGAGAGCAATACTACACATAGAAAAGTTTGAGTCTAATACAACTACAGAGGCTAAAATACATCTGAAAGTAGTTACATACAGTCATCAAGGTAATGCACATAGTAAGTGAATTCCATAATTACAGCATATTTACAATAGTTATGTACAAGGGGGGTGAACAGGCTACAGTTGGTAACAGTCAGGCAGTAAGAGGAAACAGCAAACATACAATCTTCTGGGAGACTTTCTGGAGGCTGAGATGCTGCCCTGTTTGCAGACAACTCTCTACCCTGAGGGAGGAAGTTGCCCATCTTCAGGCCACACTGGACAGTAGTAAGGGAACCTTCCCCCAGGCCGCACTGGACAGTAGTAAGAGAACTTCCCCCATCCAGGGAGCACCAGAGCCACCACCACTACCTCAGAGGTTGCGAAGAAAGTACAGCAGGTGGATGACAGTGGGCTCAGGGAGGGTAAGGGTAGTGGTACAGAGGCACACCCAGTCAGTTGTTCCACTCCCCAATCCATACACCATTCTGGGGGAGCATAGCTCCCCTATGGATGCACCCGCAGAGGAGAGTAAGGAGGTTGCAGACACCTGTCACAAGGGAGGCCCTCAGGAAGGAGGCAGAAGACACCACAGGGAAAGGAAGCAGCTCCTGGTGGGGGACTCAATTATTAGGGGGCTAGAACTGGGGGGGAGCATGGAAAACTGAAGTAAGGTGCCTGACTGGTGCCATGGCTTGGAGGGACAGGAAGCGCATCCTTAAGATCACGAGAACAGTTGTACAGGAGTCTGAGCTGGACATCATAGTCTACCTAGGGACAAATGACTTGGCTCATCATGAGATTAGAGCAGTGCAGAAGGACTTTGTAGAGTTGGGGAGGGGCCTAAGACAAGTAGCACACACAGTATCCTTCTCAGAGGTGCTGCCTGTCAGTGGCATGGGTGAGGCGAGAGTACTTTGCACCATGCAGTTTAATGAATGGTTGAAAAAAATGGTGTGGAGCACATGGGTTTGGCTTCACTGGGGACTGAGGTTCCACCTGGAGGGACACCAGCCTACACTGGCAGGATGGTCTACATCTGTCCAGGAAGGGAACAAGTCTTTTGGGCAATCAGTTTAAATGCTTCATTGGCAAGCTTTTAAACTAGTCAAGGAGGGAGGCACTGATAAGTAGCAGGAAAATCCCAGCCTCCCCCTACAAAACAGGGTACTAAATGAGAAAAAGACCAAGGTAGAAAGGTCAGTGGGGTTGCTGCTACAGAAGGTAAAGCCATCAAAAAACGAAAGCAATGAGTACCAATACCCGTAGTCTGGGTAACAAGCTTCCTGAATTAGTGACCTTGATGGAGGAGGAACATCTGATATCATGGCAGTCACAGAAACATGGTACACATAAAACCATGACTGGGATGTAAACATACCAGGATACACTATCTACAGGAGGGACAGGAGGGTAAAAGAGGAGGAGGAGTAGCTCTCTACATAAGGGAAGGAATCAAAGCAACAGAACAAAAGGGTAAACAGGGAGGAGAAGAAGCACTGTGGGTCAATTTGGAGAAAGGCAATGGCACCACAATGCACAAAGCGGTTGTAAACAGAACCCCCCTCTCAGGGGGAGGAAATGGACAAGGAAATGATAGAAAGTATACTTAGAATGGCAGAAAAAGGGGAGATATTGCTGATGGGTGATCTGAATATGCCAGATGTTAACTGGAGTGCAGTTGCAGCAGCCACTTCTAAGAGTGGGGTTATTCTAGATGCCCTACAGGGGGCATGCCTTAGACAACTAGTATTGGAACCCACTAGACAGGGAGCAATCTTAGACCTGGTTCTCTCAAATGGAGATGGAAAGAGGATCACAGATGTAGAAGTGGGTAGCCATCTGGGAACTAGCGACCATCGAACAGTATGGTTCACAATAAACACAGCAATAGAGTCAAGCCACACAAAGGCAAAACTAATGGACTTCAGGAGGGCTGACTTTGCCAAAATGGGTGAGTGCCTAAGGAATGCACTAGCAAATGGGCAGGAAGGAGGGGTAAAAGAGCAATGGGGAATAATAAAACTGCCATCACAGAGGTAACAAGACTTCGTGTGAAGCAAATAAACAAAACTAAACGATATAAGAAACCACTATGGTTCTCAAAGGAGGTGGCAGTGAAGGTTCAAAAGAAAAAGAAAGCATTCAGGAAGTACAAGGAATCACAGAAGGAGCAGGACAGAGAATTGTATCAGTTAAAACAAAAGGAAGCTGGGAAGGCAGTCAGAACAGCAAAGGCCCAAACCAAGGACAAGATAGCCAACTCAGTTAAGAAGGGGGATAAAACCTTTTTTAGGTACATCAGGGAGCGAAGGAAGACCAAGGGAGGGATAGTGAGGCTTAATAAAGGGGAGCGAGGGTGGGCAGAGGGTGACTGTGAAAAGGCAGAAATACTAAACAAATATTTTTGCTTAGTATTTACAAATGAAGAGGGGGAGGTACCTAAAACAAACAACAGAAACACTCTGGATACAGAAGTTGATACCAGCCCATTTACAAAAGAAAGGGTTCTGAAAGAACTCTTAAAACTGAAGGTGGACAAAGCAATGGGGCCTGATGGGATTCATCCCAGAATTCTAAAAGAACCAAGGGTAGAACTAGTGACACCACTGACCACCGTCTTTAACAAATCATGGGAGGATGGGATGGTACCTGAGGACTGGAGGAGGGCAGATGTGATTCCCCTTCACAAACGTGGGAGCAGGGCAGAAGCAGGAAATTACAGACCTGTTAGTTTAACCTCAGTGATAGGGAAAATAATAGAATCACTTCTGAAGGAAAGAATTGTCGAGTACCTAGAGGCCAGAGGGGCACAGGACCCAAGGCAGCATGGATTCATAGCAGGAAGGTCATGCCAGATGAATCGAATAGATTTCTTTGACTGGGTGACCAAAGTAGTAGATCAGGGAGGGGCTGTGGACATGGCCTACCTAGACTTTAGCAAGGCATTTGACACAGTCCCACATAAAAGATTAATATACAAGCTAGCCAGCCTGGGAGTGGGTCCCAAGATGATAGCCTGGGTAAAGAATTGGCTGGAGAATAGGACACAGAGGGTAATAGTAAATGGAGTCCACTCTGAAGAAAGGGGGTTACTAGTGGGAAATGAGGGTCATTATTAGATCGTCCTCTTCAATGTCTTTATAAGCTTTGCTACTGCAGAGGACTGAAAAGTATATCATTTAGCAGATGACACAAGGTCTGCAACAGAGTTGATGCACAAGGTGGGGTGGAAAGGATGAGAAGAGACTTGGCAAGATTAGAGGAATGGTCAAATGTATGGCAGCTTAGACTCAATGCTAAGAAGTGCAAGATAATGCACCTGGGAAACAAAAACCCAGGGGAAGAGTACACAATGGGGGGGGAGTGAGATACTAACAAGAACAAAAATGGAAAGGGACCTGAGGGTAGTCATATCAGATGACTTACAGGTGGGCAAGAAATGTGAGAGGGCAGTAAGGATGGCTGGGGAGATACTGGGATGCAAAGGGAGAGGCATCACAAGTAGAAAACAGGAAGTTGTTATCCCTCCATACAGACAGCTGGTGAGGCCCCATCTGGAGTACTGCGTGCAGTTCTGGAGACCCAGTCTCCGCAAGGACAAAGACAGGATGGAAGCTGTCCAGAGGAGGGCAACTAAAATGGTGCAGGGTCTGCACCGGAAGACATATGAACAGACACTAAAGAGCTTAATATGTATAGCCTCGAGGAAAGGGGGGGACATGACAGAAACTTTCAAGTACCTCAAGGAATTAACAAATTCAAGAGGGTAGCATCTTTCAAAAAAGAGGTATGAGAACAAGTCAGCACAATTTGAAGATAGAGGGGTGGCTCAGAGGTAATATAAGGAGTATTTTTCACAGAGGAGATTTGTGGATGCATGGAACGGCCTTCTGGAGGAGGTTATGGAGTCAAAAACAGTGGCTGACTCCAAGCATGCATGGGACAGTCATAAGGCAATTCTAGGGGGTGGGGGTAGAAAGAAGTAGGCTGCTGGTTAACTAGGATCTGCAGTTTATCCATTAGGTAGGGAAATGGGAAGACTGGGTGAGACAAGAGGTCCTTATCTGCTGTCAAATTCTGTGTTTCTATAGCATACATAGAGGTGGCATAATACTAACAAATTAGGCTCAGTAATGGCAGAGGGATGTCACCTAACACAGGAGCAGGTTGCAGAGTTAGTTAGGATACAGTGTAGATTTGATTGGGAGAGAGGCACTGCTAATGCCATGAACACCAGGGGAAGGCCAGCAGAGCAAGGACTCAAGAAGGTGCGGGCCTCCTCAGTATCATGCTCCACGGTCCGATCATCTCAGGAATTTAGGGACACCATCCAATGGCTTATCCAGCTGGGAGGCCCTGACTGGTTTCAGGTTACCATGCAGGAAGCACCCAGGCCTCACCTGGGGGGTACCATGGAAGACAGGTAGCCCAAGAGGTCGCAGAGGGCGTCCATGAAAACGGTGAAGGTCATGGTGGCCAGAGAGGCCCAGAGAAAGGAGATGCCTGTGAGGCAACCAGAGGCCCCGATGGATGCAGCAGCTGTCAATGGAGTCGACACAAATGAAGAAGAGCCTTTGTATGACCGGTCTGAAGAAGAGTGCCCCTTGGAGGGCCCAGCACTGCACTTCCAGCTTCAAGGGCAGAAGGTGATCTGTCTGATAGACCTCTCGCAGTTGAAGTTTCAATTCCAGAGCATCGGGCTGGTCTAACCAAGCAGAGGGAAGGCCAGCATACCCATCAGGGCAGCGGGAGGCATGGAGTTCGGCCCACAGGAATGGGGAGATGACAATTTGCTCAATAGGGCTCAGGGAATGAGCAATGGAAGGTAGAAGTCCACTCCACCAATGACGGTGGCCCAATGTAGCCCATCACCAAGTGCCACATCTGGGCCACAACAGCCTGCAGGACACTCACAGCCAAGCTGATGGCTAATGCCTATCCCATGGTCCCCCCCCCAGGTGTGCCTGGGCCAGCTCTTTCTGGTGCATGCCCAGCCACGCCTGTGTCTGGCGGGTTGGTACTTGGCCAGCTACCTTCAGGTTTTTGGCCCTGGGCCCATTGAGGAGCACACCAGTTTTTGGGGGTGTGGAAATGTGGGCAACAATGTTTCCGTATCGCAAGTCCAACCCCCACCTATGGTATGGGCTTTGGCTCAAAGCATAGGAGGGTTGGGGGGCCTCAACAGGAAGGTGTGGCAATGACTGTGGCTCCGCCACCTGTAGCAACTTTGGAATATGCCACCACAGCTCAGCCTAGCAGCACCCAAGATCAGCAGTAGGTGAATCAATCAATGAGGCAGGTTTGGGGCTGGACCACAAGGTGCCAACCCCAGCAGCGGCAGAGGCAGCCCAACAGCTGCCAGTGGCCCCTGCTCCCATCCCGGTACTGGCTCAGATGACTATGCCCGCTGCGGCACCCCTTCAACTCAGCAGGACCACTGGGCATACATGGGAGTGGATGACTCCATGGACACCCATTTAACAGCTGCAGTCAGGGAAAACATCTGGAGGGGCGAATACATTGAAAGATTCGAGCTGCTGCACCAGGAGCTTCCAGATTAAAACAGGAGAAACTCCATAGACCCAAAGTGCCTCAAACTTTTGAGAATTGGGCATCTGCTTTTGACACTTTCATTTCTATATATTGTGGGAAATACTTGCAAAAAGTGTGTCAGTTACTTAAATATAGGGATGACATGTAGACAGCACACCTGGTGTATGAGGGAAATGCTTGGTTGTGGTACAATGAGCTTTTCCGGATGCATCTCATCAGATCACCGGAGATGCATTGGGGAAAACATTTATCATGACCTATGGTTCAGGCACATGACCCGGGCAAAGCCGGCCAGTGTTGCCAATACCACCAGTGGGCATATGGTCACCAGGGCCCCCGGTCAGGACAAAAAGGGGTGGGCACTTCCAGACAGTATAACACTGGAAAATGTTTTCATGAGTACTGTAAATTCTGGCATGAGTGTAGCAGTTGTGGTGGGAAACACAAGGCTACCACCTGCCATGGAGTTGGGGGTCCCAAAAAAAGGTGATAGACAGCAGGCGGATAGCAAGCAACCAGAAAAGCTCTTCAAGAAAATTAGCAAGGTCCCCTATAAGAATTGATTGCATGTCTTGCTGGCTTGGCTGCTACATTTGCAGAAAAGATGCAATTTATTTATCAGACAGTTTCTCCAATGGGTTCTGCATCCCTTAACATAGCCTATATGTTACCACCATTGTGTGTAATTTAAAATCCACTTATACCCTGCAACAGGTAGTGGAAGAGAAGATATGCAAAGAGGTAGACACTGGGAGGGTTGCAGGTCCTTTTGATGAGCCACCACTGACCCCCTTACCGATGTCACCTCTGGGGGTGGTACCCAAGAAGTCATTAGGGGAATACAGATTGATCCATCACCTGTCTTATCCCAAAGGGACATCAGTGAATGATTTTATCAGCCCAGATGACAGTTCAATGTGTTATGCATCTTTTGATACAGCGGTCAATCTTATGCAGGAAGCAGGCAAGAGTGCACAACTGGTGAAAAGTGATATAAAGCCTGCTTTCCACCTGCTGCCAATCAACCCTCGAGATCATGACATGCTGGGTTTTTCCTTCAAGGGTAAATACTACTACAATATGGCCATGCCCATGGGTTGCTCAGTCTCATGTGCAGCTTTTGAGACATTAAACTGGTTCCTGGAATGGGCCACCATACAACATAGTGGCATCGACAGAACAACTCATTACTTAGATGATTTTCTTTTCATTGAAGAGGCAGGCACACTCAAATGCAGTAAGGCCCTCCCTTCCTTCAAACACTTAATGGACTAGTTTGGGGTGCCACTGGCACATGAAAAGACAGAGAGGCCAGTAACCTTGCTCACTTACCTCGGGATTCAACTAGACACCATAGACATGGTGTCTTGGCTACCAGCCGACAAGGTAGAAAAATTGATACATTTAACAGCCGAGGTGATTTCAGCCAAAAAAGTTAGGCTGAAGACCCTGCAGTCTTTGATTGGGCATCTGAATTTTGCCTGTAAGGTGATTTCGCCCAGCAGGCCTTTCTTTAAATGGCTGGCATGGGTAACTCGGGGTTCCTTGCAACCCCACCACCACATTGTTGTAACGTCAGAGATGAGGTCGAATTTGGGGGTTTGGGAGACATTTCTCAGGCATTTCAATGGCATATCTGTCTAGCAAACCGTCACCTTTTTTCTGCAGGACTGCCAGATGGTTACCAATGCTGCTGGGGGCATAGGTTAAGGGGCATATTTTCAGGGGTCTTGGTTTGCAGGCCCATGGGATAACTCTTGGAAGAGGGAGGGACTCACGAAAATGTTACCCTGGAAATGAGTTCAGAACACAAAGGTCCTCTTCCAGTCAGACAACATGGGGGTGGTGGCCATCTTAAACTCCCAGTCCCCTAATTCCAAGAAACTGATGAGATTAAGAGTTTTTGTACTGAGATGCCTGCAACTCAGTCTCTCCTTTAAGGCAGTACATGTACCTGGGGTATGGAATGTAATTGCTGATGCCCTCTCTTGCTTGCAGTTCGACTTCTTTTGGGAAGTTGGCACCAACAGGGGAGGAACACCCGGGTCTGGTACTGTCCTTCCTTTGGCAAGCTGTGACTCAAGAACAGCTGAGCTGGTACAGCATGCTCTGGCCCCAGGGACATGGTATATGTACCAGACACATGTCAACTCCTTTTGGGATTTCTGTGAGGACAGCAGAAGAAACTTCGAGCTGCTCCAAAACTCACAATTGGTTCAGCAGTTCGTGCATCACCTTTTGGGTGGGGCATATGTCTGGCATAGCCTTCATGACAAGATGCACGGGCTGCAGGATGTTACTGGATCTTTCCTGATAAGGAAGATGATAGAAGGGTGGCACTGAATGTGGGGAAACAAATGGGACAATAGGCTGCCAGTGGATGCAATCCTCTTAAAGGAGATCTTAGCTCGTCTAGCCAGGGTCTGCACATCTGAGGACAATGCAGTTCTGTTTAGGAGTCTGTTCATTACTGGCTTTTTTGGGGCTTTCAGGGTGTTGGAATTGGTTGAAGACAATTCGATACCTGTGGGTCATAACATACAGTGGCGGGATGTCTCGGTAAAAGGGGACTCGGTATTGATGTTACTCCAATCTAAGACTGCACAGCTGGAGCCACCTAGGTTAGTTGAGTTCCGTCGGTCTCCAGGGAAGTTACTTTGCCCCTGAACCCTCATTATGAGATATATGGAGCAGAGAACGCAGAGGCAGGCTTCTTATTCATGCATGCTAATGGGAGGCCAGTTACCTGGTAACAGTTTGCCACAGTCCTGTGGAAGGGTATTAGAATTATGGGCAGGAACCCAAGGTATTTCAGTGCACATTCATTCAGAATTGGGGCAGCAACTGAGGTGGCCAGGCTTGGTTGCTTAGAAGGGGAAATTCAGGCTATTGGTTGGTGGCAGTCAAAGGCCTACCTAGGTTATGTGAGGCCAGTCAGGGTTGGACAAAGCGGGGGTGCAGACAAGTCAGGGATGCCAGTTATTAATGTATGAAACCTTTTATGTGATCGGCCTTTCCTTTGTTGTGACAGCCCGTGAGTGGGCAGCTCATCAGGGTCGAGGAGATCAACTGGGCATGCCAAGGGAAAGAGCTTCTATTAGATGGTGTGCCATCAGTGGGATGCAATGGGTGGATTTGATTCCAACCCTGAGGAATATTAGTTTAGTCCATTCCCCCTCCACACAAGTTGATGATACATTTGGGGGAGTAACGACTTGGGGTGTTTGTCATCTATCGATCTCATGAGGGCGATGATGGTGGATGTTAGCTGGATCATCAAGCACATGCCGGACACTGAGCTGGCCTTATCTAGGATTGTGCCATGAGGGAAGTGGGAGTGGGGCAGGTAGCCAGGCCACTTTGGAAGATTCACAGCGAGGTGAACCGGGAGATTTCACGCTTCTGCTTACCTCAGGGGATCCGGGTCATAGGTCACCAGGATATGTCTACAGGGTGTAGGTTTTTTTTGATTCAGATGGGGTGCATCTGTCAGAAATTGGGCAGGCTATGTTTAGTTTTACTATTCAGAACGTTTTGGGGGCACGGTTGTAAGTATTCTTCTGAGACCTTGGGGAGATTCTTAAAGGGTTTTACGGATCTAGTGATGGATGTTTCGGCATCATGGGGTTTGATATAATATTGTCAAGGAATGGGTGGGCACGGTGAGGGCATACTCTTCAAGGTAAAAATTGGCACAGTTTGTTATGGATCCCAGGGCAGCGGGAGGTGATGGCTGGGCAGTTGAGGCCCCATGAGGGTATGACTGCTCGGCTGTGGCCTAGCGGGTTCCCAGTCCATCGAATCTCCTTGTCATTGGAGCTGACCAGTCTGGTGGGGGGCTCTTCTGGGTTTGCTTTGGCCCATGGCTGATTTGTGAGGAGTGTTTGTTTTGTTGCCGAATGAGTCTGCTGCCCCAGGGGAATACTGCATTAACAATTTTTTGTATGTATCTGTATGACAGATATTAATTTGTATCAAAAAACTGTTGTGATATATTTGTTATTGGACAATCAATGTCGAAGTAAAGTTTGCTCTTTCTGCAAAAAACACTAGGTGTCTTGTGTGCTTCTTGGAGGGATTGGGATGGTTTTATCAGGGCATGGTCCCTCCTGGAATTTCTGGCAGGTCACTTGCCCAGTGACCAGGGGGCCAATCCATGGTCACTACCTTCGGAGGTCAAATGACCATGAAGGTAGTGACCAACTGGCCTTTGCACTGAGCTGCTGGAGGCTAGGAATAGCCTGGAGCAGGGAGGGGCAAAGGCCAGGATACTTAGGAGCTGGTCAGTAGAGGAGCTTCCTCTTTCTGACCAGACCTTCGGAGAACAAGCAAGTCCCTCCCTCCCTTGCACAGGCTTAGTTTTGGGTTACACAGAAAGTTTTTTTTTGTCTGTCTGGGGCTGGCGGACATTTTGGCATCATGGGGTTTGATATAATAATATTGTCAAGGAATGGGTGGGCCCAGTGAGGGCACACACACACAAAGGTAAAAACTGCCACAGTTTGGTATGGATCCTGGGACAGCAGTTGGTGACGGCCAGGCTGTTGTGGACCCGTGAGGATATAAGTGCTTGGCTATGGCCTAGCGGGTTCCTGGTCTGTCAAATCTCCTTGTCATTGGAGCTGTCCGGCCTGGTGGGGGGCTCTGCTGGGTTTCCTTTGGCCCATGGCTGGCTCATGAGGTAAAGAGTGTTTGTTTTGTTATCAAATACATCTGATGCCCCAGAGGAATACTGCATTAACCATGTTTTGCATGTATCTGTATAACATGTATTAATTTGTATCAGAAAACTATTATGATATATTTGTTATTGGAAAATCAATGTCAAAATAATGTTCAGCCTTTCTGCCAAAAAATACTTGTGGGCTTCTTGGAGCGATTGGGATGGTTCTATCTGGGTATAGGTTTGACTTAATTTTAGATCTACTTTCAGTGCCCAAGCACAAATGGTGGAAAAAATTATGCACAGTCACTGGCATGTCTAAGAAACTGATAATGGATTAAACATTGCACAAAAAATAAACATAGGTTCATATATAAGAGAGGTCAGAATCTGAAGGACAGGGCTTTTAATATTTTTCAAAAACCTAGACATCATGAAAAAAAAAACAAGCTAGATGCCAAAGGCCCATGTAGGCAATTTCCTGTATGGCCATTGTAAATATTGTACTGGTATGTGTAAATCTAATACTTTTGATGAAGACATTTTGGGAAGGAACCTTACTGTGAGGGAGTTTATAAGCTATATCTCAGATAGCACACAGTATTATATTTACTGGGTGGGCCAAGTAGTTATTTTTTGCTGACTAATTATATGTTTCTATTTATCTCTATGCCAATATAAATGGTTCTATGTTGGGAAAACAACCTGGAAATTAAAAACTTGTGTGGTAGAACATGTGCTAGCCATATTAAAAGGTAATAAAGAGAATGCATTAGCAGCTCATGTCTTGAAAATAGGTGGTAAGAGCGGTTTTGAATTTATGGAAATAAAGCAGATTACTTTAGGACCAAGAGGAGGAGATAGTGACAGAAAATGATTGCAGTGCAAGTCTTTCTGGATTCTCAAATTGGAGCAACAAAAGGAAAGTGTCGTAATGACAAGTTTGACCTGTTGCCATTTTTGTAAAAGCTTTTCTATGGTGTCAATCTCTTTTTATATATATTTTTTTACAGAAGTCACCATTGTACTGATGTCTACATGTGATGGGTTTCTAACCTGTGCTATGTCAGTAAAGCAAAAAACAGCAGCAATTTAAACCTGTGCCATAGCTTTGCAGAAATATATTAACAGCCACGGAAACTAAGAAGTTAATTCATTAGCAGCCCTGTAGTGCTGGTAACAGGATAATGAACTTTAATGTTATGTTTGTTTTATGTGAAACTTAATTGTTTTATATGTATTCATAATTGGTGTTACTGTCAAATTCTCGCATGTGCAGAGCACAATAAATGCACTTTGAAACACACAGTTTAATCATTTTTGAGGAAGTGCCCAGTAAAGACATGAATCGCTGACTTTTTTGTTCATGACACTGTCAGTTTTTTAATGCTTCAAATAATATGTCGCATACTGATTCCTGTGAGTAGTGACTTTCTCAAAGCAGAGGTTGAGTGCTGTGTTTTCTGATGTTGTGGTAAAATGCAAGTACAGTCTTTGAAAATTACATACAAAGTCAAAATGACTTTTTGGAAATCTTGCCCAAGTTTATGGCATATCAGGGACAATCATTTAAGCAATAATGCATGACAGGGTGTATGTCGTGCTGGGATAATGTCACGCCTCAGGTGGTTGAAACATGAGGCCATAGGCCAAGTGTGTTCAGCACCCAAGAAGTGATGTTATCACAACACAACATATACCTTGGAGTACATACATTATTGCTATTGTACAATGACTCAATTGTGCAACCAAAATGTAACAACTAAAAAATACATTTTTTGTTTAATTTATTACTAATTTTTGTATGTGGAAGTATACTGGTTTTGAAAAAAGTCCATTTGTATTATGTATAGTAGGTGGCACTGTTGCTATTTCTAGTCTTCCCCATCTACGTTCATAGAATCACAGAAGCCAGATGGCAGAAAAAGGACACCAGCCCACCTAGTCTGCCCTATTTCTCCCCCTCTGCCAGCCCCCACCCTCTCCCTGCTATGCAGCCCCATATGTCTGTCCCATGCCCTCTTGAATCCCTCCACCAATTCAGCCCCCACAACCTTCTCTGGCAGACTGTTCCAGGCCTCCACCACCCTCTCTGTGAAGAAGCTCCCCCTCACATTGCTTCTGTATCTTCCTCCCTGCAGTCTGAGGCTATGCCCTCTAGTTCTGGCCCCCTCCTTCTTCTTTAGTAAACACCCTTTCCTTACTTTGTTGAGTCCCTTCACATATTTGTACGTTTCAGTTATGTCTCCCCTTTCCCTTCTAGTATCCAGCGTGTACAGATCCAGCTCCTTACACCTCTGCTCATATGTCTTCCCTTGTATACCCTGCACCATCTTAGTTGCCCTTCTCTGAACCCTCTCCATTGTATCTATGTGTTTGCAGAGATGTGGTCTCCAGAACTGCACCCTGTACTTTAGATGCGGCCTCACCATGGCTTTGTAGAGGGGCATCATTACCTCCCTCCTTCTAATAGTAATTCCCCTGCCGATACAAGCCAACATTCCATTGGCCTTTCCCACCGCCCTGCTACATTGGTTTCCTACCTTAAGATTGGATGAGACTATAATCCCTAGAGCCCGCTCCTGTTTATTTACTTTGATTGCCTCCCCTCCTACGGTGTATGCTGCTCATGTGTTTCTACTCCCCATATGCATCCCAGTGCACATTTTGGCATTAAATTTTAGTTGCCATGTCTCTGACCACTCTTTGAGCTTCTTCAGGTCCTGCCTTATGTCCTCCACCCCACCCCGGGGTGTCCACCCTATTGCAGATTTTTGTATCGTCAGCACATAGGAACACCCTTCCCCTCAGACTCTCTGCAATATCGCTGATGTAAATGTTAAAAAGGAGAGGTCCCAAGACTGAACCCTGGGCTATCCCACTCTTAACACCCCCATCCTGCATCCAAGTATTGTAGGGGTCTGGGGTGTGTGCCAATGTCTGGTTAGAGCCTTTTTTGCAGCGAAGAGAGCTATCTCTTATATATACAGTTATAGTTATTTAGTAAAAAAAAAAAAAAAAGATGGCGGCCACGCTGGGCTAGCCGTTGGACTGCTGCTGTGTTTCGTTTTTGTTTGCATTAGTTGTAGCCTTTATTTTGTTTTTTCCATTTTGTTCTGTTTCGTTTTTCGACCATTTTGTTTATATTCGTTAATCTTGTTAATTTTATTTTAAATTGGCACGGACATTTTTTATCGACTTCATAGTGTTAGAAAGGTCTTCGAGTTTAGACCTGGTAATTCCTGAACTCAGGTTGTATATTACTGCTAGTGCGCTATTCGTAGAAGTCTGGTCTGCGGAAGGTCAGCGGAAAGCTATAGACTACTGGGGGCTCTTCTGTGGAGTACTGTTTGGAGCACTCGATGTGTATGACGGACTGAGTTTCGGATTTGGGTGAAGCTGCAGAGTATTGGGGTTTGTTTTTGTGCTGGCCCCCCTTTTGCTCTGCCTGCTGTTGGTTTCGGATGCTGGAGCTGTTTGTGGATGTTATTTCCTTGTTTAGATCTGACATCGTTAGTAACTGAGTGGCTTTTTGCCAACGTTTATATTGGATATCTAGCTGCAGCTCGTTGGAGTGGTGGATGTCCTTCAAGCAAGTTTTATTCTAGTGGAGTTCGTGCGCTTGGAAATATTGCACTAAGAAGCTGTTTCTGTGTCCCTGCCTACTGGGTGTTCTGGTTTACTTATCCAGGCCCTCTGGCACTATTGAGGCGTTCATTAGTTGGTGACTTACGCAGGGGTTGGGATTGGGGCCTGCTGGAGAGCTGACCCTTTGTCCTATTCCCCTAGACCCCAAGTGGAGTCAGTCGAAGGGCTGATTCGGCCTGGGGTCGTAGTGGTGGGTCACCACTACAGCCCGGTATTGCCTCTGGGTCATTTGGTTAGATTACATGGCTGAAATATGCTTTTCCTCTGAATTTTGTCTCCACTGGAATTCCTTATACTGGGAACTGTGTCTGGTATCCTGGTTGTGGGAATGTTCTATGGATTTGGGTCCAGTACTGTCTGACTCTTTGAAGTGTAAAGAAGTGCAAAGAAGCGGCTGGAAGAAGACTCCATAAGATAAGTGTCTGTGGACATAATTACTGCTTTCTCGAACCTTTTGTTATTAATTTTTGGTGGCCTATTGGGCTTTGGCGGTCCTGGCTGGGGTCTCACGCAGTGGGGGGGGAGTGGGATTGGCTAGAAAGCCGGTCCTTTCTTCTCTCCTCTATACTCCAGGGGAGGTTGGCCGAAGGGCCTTCCCCACCGGTGTAGTAGTAGTGGGTCTCTATCCCTTTGGACTGGTTGGTTCTTGTGATCTGGTGATTGTTTTAATCTTGTTTTCATTCAGGTGCTGATGAATCGATTTATTGTATTGTCTGTATTTAATTTTTAGGATTTGTGATATTTTGTTATTTTGAGGGAAAAAAAAAAATTTAAGCAGTGAGAGTGCTTATTGTCATCTTATTTTCCACCCTTTCAGTCCTGTGAGAGAATTCCGGTGGGTGGTTTATATATTTTTTCCCTGTATATATTTATTGTATTTTATTTTTGTTGCTATAGTTGTTTTATTATTTTCAGTCTCGTGGTCGTGAGAGGACTGTGGGACTTAAAGTAATTTTTTGATCGTTTAATCGTTATATTATAATACTGTTTATTTAGTTTTATGGTAGGTGGTACTGTTTTTTACTTGTTGTTTATTTGTTTTATTTGATTTTAATTTTATGAGCAGCCTGATGTGCTTGCCAGTTCCACTAGTGGTCCGTTACTCGGCCTCCACACCCTCCGCCCCTCCCCCCCTTACCATGTCAGGTTTATCATCGGTCTTTTGCACCTGACCAGGTTAGTGCTATCTCGGTGCTGAATAATTGCCTCGCTGATATCCAAGACTGGATGAATATCAGTGGTTTAAAGTTGAACCCAGGAAAGACTGAGGTTATGGTGGTGGACCCTGGTCGCAGGGTTGAGGATTTAGGGATAGGGTCCCCCTCTGGATTAGCTCTTGGGGTAGACCAGATCCCTACCTCTGAACGGGTGCATAACCTGGGTGTGGAGCTTGACACTGGCTTGACCCTTCATTATCAGGTGTCTGCAGTAGTCAAGACTTCATTTTTCCATCTTAGAAATATCTCCAGGATTCGGCACCTGGTTCCACCAGGCAATTTGCCGGTTTTGGTCCACGCCTTTGTGACATCACGTCTTGATTACTGTAACTCCCTATACCTAGGGCTTGCCGGGGTTGATATCCGCCGCTTG
This sequence comes from Neoceratodus forsteri, assembly GCA_016271365.2. Classification (NCBI taxonomy): domain Eukaryota; kingdom Metazoa; phylum Chordata; order Ceratodontiformes; family Ceratodontidae; genus Neoceratodus; species Neoceratodus forsteri. Next base: position 289,520,041 of record CM057454.1, read on the forward strand.
CAGCTAGTGCAGAGTGCTGCAGCACGTTTGTTGACTGGGGTGTCTAGAAGGTCTCACATTACCCCTGTGCTGCGCACTCTGCACTGGCTGCCTATACAGTGGCAGATCACCTTCAAAGTGGGTCTCTTGACCTACAAAGCCCTACATGGGTTAGGTCCCGACTACCTGAAAGAGCTTCTGGTGCCTTACGCCCCTCTGAGACAGCTTCGCTCAGATGACGAGGGGTTGCTGGAGATTCCGAGGGTGAATTTGAAGTCTTCTGGAGCCCGTGCTTTTGGCTTTGCGGCTCCCACCCTTTGGAATTCTCTGCCCAGCCAGCTCCTAGAAAGTACAACTGTGGATAGGTTTAAGAAGGCCTTAAAGTCATTTTTATGGAATCAGGCTTTCCCTGCTGTATTTTAAATTGTTTTATATATTTTATTTGTTGCATTGCCATTGTTTGTTTGTTTATGTTGAATGCAATGATGTTTGTACAGCGCCTTGAAATACTTGAAAGGCGCCTAATCAAATACATTTTATTATTATTATCTCCAGAAGATAATGCGTATGAGCGTTCCTTATTTCTCATGGGAGAACATGCAGTATAAATAATTCTGGTGATAGAGTAATTGGACTCCCTATTAGTTCTGTTAGTTTGACCTGGAAGGAGGTCAGGAAGGGCTATATGGAGGGACATGACCAAAAGATATGGGTATGGTGTGCCTGAAGTTCCCCACATTGACGCCAGCATTCGGATGTTCCTATCACTGAGTAGTGGCTGGTTATTGCTGGAGTTCGGAAGTATCTCATTAGTAGTTGCCAGGAGAAGAGCCGCCAGCTATGTAAGTATGTGAGTTTAGAGGTTGAAAGGCAGCCTCTTTCCCATTGTTATGGGGTAATCTCCACTCCCATTTCCTGATTCCATTTCCCCAGTGTCGCGAGCGTGTTTGCTCCTAGGGTCTCACTGAGTGCCTTGTATGTATGAGAAATAATGTTCGGAGTTTCCATGATAGCTATGGAGTTCTGTAGGAATGGTATTAAAGAGAGGAGATCTTCTGATCTTTGTACTTTCAGCGGGTGAGAGTAGAAAAAGTGTCTCAGTTGCAGATACCTAAAGAAATCATCCTGCCTTAGGTTATACTTTGTCTTACCTCTTGGAATGTAATGAAGTCATTCCCATTTAGTAGCTGTGATATGTAAGTGAGGTGAAGTCGGTCCCACTGTCTGAATGTATGGTCCATCTGGGCTGGGAGGAAGTGTTCTAATAGATATAACGGGCATAAGTAAAATAAGTAGCAGGTTAAAGCTAACTGCTTACATATCGATTTTCAGGCTTTAATCTGGTGTGAGATCCATGGGCCTGGATTCAGCTGGGGGTTAGCATATTGTGTCTGGTGAAAAGCAGCCCTGTTCCAGTCATTGTATGAGAGTAATCCCTCTTCAATTTCCCTCCAAATGGCTGGGCTAGTACGTTTAAAGCGTAAAATAATAAATGAAAGGTGTGAGGCCCAGTTGTACAGTTTGAGGTTTGGAAGGGTTAGGCCTCCCTTCTGTCTGGGGAGGAAAGGGCTGATGCCCTTATTCTGGGGCGTTTACCAACCCATATAAAGCTCATTATGGCTTTATTCCAAGTTCAGAATATTTCAGTTGAGGTGTATATGGGGATATTTTTAATTATACAATGGCAGCAGACAATCCTGGTCCCTGATTGGTCAGACTGGGACTGGAACCGGGATGTTATCCCAGCATAACATCCCGGTTATATTCCCACCAGAGTCATGACCGCATTAAAGTTATAAAAAAAAATCTATCCGCATATCTGTCCCTGCCGTCGCCATCACCGCTCCTGCTAATCTCCTGCTGCAAACACACTGAGCGCGTGACACACTGCTTTCATCAATTTAACATTAGTTGAATTTCTTTCTTCAACTTCTTCTCCCAGCACCATAACAAAAAAGAATTTGGTGTACCGGGAGAAGCAAGCACACACAACCAGGAACCGCTGTACAAGCAAAAAAAAATTCTGACCCACACTGACCATTACGATGTGACACCGTGACAACCGCCGTGACTGTACACTCGCTTAACTCGCCAAGCCCATCTGTTCTCTCAATATTTTAAAACTACATCCGCTACACCTCTCAACTGTGTTTTCATACCTTATTGCTTATTTTTGTCACTCTGAAAGGAACCGTCCACGAGTCAAGCACAGCAGGAGCTGGGGAACAAGAAACTACTGACCTGGCCACATGATGGGAAGAAAGTGACAGACCTAATATAAAAATCACACAGTTCGTTGGGACACATAGAATCGTTTTAAAAAAAAAAAACGACACAGTTGGTGGCACAGAGAATCATTTAAATTTGAGCTGACAGAGGAGACAACACTCAAATGCTTATATGGGGACTCGGCAGTGTGAGCCACAGTTACAATACAGCAGCTCCACCTGCTGGACAAAAAGAATAGGCACCATTTCTTTAAAGAGTAAACCTACGCTTTGGAAAAAACACTAAAATATATGGTTTCAAACCAATTTTTTCATCTTTTTTCCTTCTCTTTAACTTATAAGCCATTGTATAATAGGAATAATGCCCTCCAGGATGGGTGTTATGCTGGGATAACATCCTGCCTTGGGTGTTGGATGCCCTCGGCCATTGGCCTCGGGCCCAACCACCCAAGGTGGGATGTTGTCCCAACATAACACCCACCCTGTTGGGCATTATTCCTTTAATAAGTATAGAGCTCGAGGGAGGATCACCATCCAGATAATTTCCACCCTCTGAAGCAAATTAAGTGGGAGGACACTCCACCTGGCCAGGTCTGCCTGCAGTTGGGAATAGAATGGGACATAATTGTTTTGCACTGCTTTCCATGCATCATGGGATAGGTATATGCCCAGGTACTTAAACTTTTCAAGGTCACATCGAAAAGGTTAAGTTTGTTTAAGCTGTGGATAAGGGGTATAATTGAATGTTAGTGCATCAGTTTTAGAGATATTTAATTTATACCCGGAAAGCTGCCCATAGTCTTCTACTATTTTTAAAGCAGCTGGTATTGAATGTGTAGGGTCCAATAGGAAGAGCAAGACATCGTCTGCATAAAGTGCTATACGGTGCTCTCTGCCCTCCAGTCGAACCCCTTTGACGTAAGTGGATTGCCTGATAGCCTGGGCCAATGGTTCAATAAAGATGGCAAAAAGTCCCAGGGATAGAGGGCAACCTTGGCGGGTGCCCCTGTATAGGGGAAAGTAGGCTGAATGGTGGCCGGGGACCTTGACACAGGCCTGTGGCGAAGCATACAGAGTCCTTATTAGTGAGATCAAGGGGGCAGGGAATCCCATCGCTGACATGGTTGCAAATAAGAAAGGCCAAGAGACTCTATCAAAGGCCTTCTCTGCATCTAAGCTGAGGAGGACTGAGGGGGTTCTGGATGTTTGCATTCTCTGGACCATATGTAAGGCTCTCCTGGTATTATCTGTTGTGGATCTTGAACCGACAAAACCCGTCTGGTCTAGGCCTATTAGGGAGGGGAGGACCCTAACTATTCTTTTGGCTATTATGGACATAAAAATTTTATAATCTACATTTAGTACTGATATGGGGCGGTAGGAAGAGCATAGTTGGGGGTCTTTATCTGGTTTGGGGATGACTGAAATCACAGCATAAGACCAGCTTGGAGGGGGGTTATCCAGGCCCCGTAGCACCCCTTCATAAACCCTCTCAAGTAGCGGGCTGAGCAGGGGCTCTGTATGCTTATAGAACTCCATGCCGTAACCATCAGGGCCTGGAGCCTTCATTGTTTTTAGCTGTGAAATGGCTGTTCTCAGTTCCAACTGGGTTATGGGGTGGGTCAGTTCCTCTTGTTGGTCCCTACTGAGCTTGGGGAGGTCTAGGGAGGTCAGGAAGGTTACAATGTTATTGTGATCTGACGGATGGTCAGGGATGTACAGTTTCCTGTAGTAGTCACAAAAGGCTTGTGTGATGCCTTTCACCCTGGTGAGTTGGGTATTAGTTACTGGGTCCTTAATGCTGGCTATCGTGGCAATCCATTTCTGTTTACGAAGCCGGAAGTCCAACAGGCGTGAGGCCCTAGGGCCTATTTCTCCATACCGCTGCCTCAGGAATGCCAGGGCTATTTCTGTTTGCTGTAGGCACAGCATGTCCAGTTCCTGTTTAGTCTGTTTGAGCTGCGCTAGTACAGACAGGTCACCCTGCTGGTGGGGCATTTGGAGGAAGCCAAGGGTCTGCTCCAAATGTAGTTGTCTTTCTCTGCATTGTCTGGTGAGGTATGCAGTATGCTGTATTAAATGACCCCTGAGTACTGCCTTTAACGTATCCCACCTATTTGCTGGGGATGTCTCCTCTTCAGGATTGTCCTCTAGGATGTCCTATATCTTATCTTTTAGGAATTCCCTAAACGGTTCATTTTTAAGGTGGGCTGGGTTGAGTCTCCAAAGGATATCTCACTTCTCGAGCCCTGTATCCAACCCTATATCCCATGACGTGATTACAGGGGCATGATCGGAGTGTGCAATGTCCCCAATAGTTACCTCCCAAAGAAGTCCCAAGTTTTCCTTTTGTTTATAACAGTGGTCTATGCTAGTGTATGTCCCATGAACCGCTGAGTAAAACGAGTATCTCCTATCTCTGGGGTGGAGGGTACGCTATACATCGAGCCAACCAACCTCTTGTATGAACCATTTGAAAAACTTGTGTGGGGCAGGCTGTCTACCCCTTGTGACACTTGTGTAGTCCAAATGGGGTCTTGGGGCAATATTAAAGTCTCCTGCAAGTATCAGGGTCCCCTTAGTCAACTCCAATACCCTCCTCATTAGGTATCTTATTGTCTGTGTTTTTGACCCTGGGGGAAGGTAGGCATTAGCCAAGGTGACCTCATTGTCCTGCAGTAATCCTTGGACAATCACTAGGTGACCTTCCGCGTCTGCCCACTCCATCGTGGCCCTAAAGGGAGTTTGGCCCGTGACCAGTATGGCGACCCCTCTCTTTCTGCCTCCAATATATGAGGATGAGAAGATCTGTGCAACCCCTCTCCCGTCTAATTTTTTATACTCTTTTGCATTCATATGTGTCTCTTGTACATAGATAATCCCTGCTTTGCTTCTTCTAAACAGAGTAAGCATTCTCGTACATTTAACTGGACTTCCAAGGCCATTAACATTTAGTGACAGTATCTTTAAAGGTGTTTCAGTCATTTAGGACTCTTCAATGTTGGAGAGTTTTAACTGAGCCCCTCTGCTGTGCCTGGAGCTTATGGCATTATAATATTCTGTACCTGCTTTGGAGGCTAGTAACTGCCTGTGGGAAGGTGAGGGGGATAAACCACCCTCTGACTTCAAACACTGAAAAAACTTAATTGAGTTAACAATTTGGGTGAACAACTGGGGGCAGTGGCTTGCCAACTGGGCTTGCCCTACCGAACTATGAACAGCTTCCATGGGGACTGAGAGCTATACGCGCCCAGGTCCCCTTGTGTGTCAAGTATGGCTTGGTCCTATGTGTCTTAGGACCAGACTTAAAACGTCTCGGAGAGGGGATGGGAGGGTAATAGTCATGCCAGGTCATCCCCAGGGTTTTAGGGACTCCTTAGAGCAGTGTAAAGTATTTCCCAGATGAATATAGCTTTTCCCCATATGCAACCTAGGGCTGAGTTCGTCTCGCACCCGGGCGGGGGCCACGTCCTGGGATGGTACCTGGTGGGTGAGGTCAATTCGTCCCTTCAGAAGGTTTGGTCTGAAGTAGGGGGTCCCCACCCTCACCCAGCCTCCTCGAACATCAGTGAGGGAGCATTTGGAGAGGCAGAGACAGAGAAGTCCCCCCACCCAGTCACTTTATCATAGCTCTACCTTCCTCCGCTGTGTGGGACACTTAGATTACCCCTGAAGACCCCCCCAAGGTAGCGACTCAATTTAAAGTCCTTGTTAGCATTGACTTTACAGTCTAATTGTCCGACTGGGTTGCTTAGATGCCACCAACTGAGTCCTCAGATATTCGTATCTAGTGTGGCCCACTAGGTTGCTGGATGGCAGGCCTGTCTCCCTTCTCACATCCCCTCAGTCAGCTCATGCCCCCCCCCACCCACCTCAACCCTCTTCTCTCAGCTCTCAGTTTTAGTTGTCACCATAGAGGAACTTATAAGACTTGAGTCCCCAGGCCCCGATAATTTGGGTAACCTCAGCGGGGTGATGGCCTTTCGTGAAGCTTCTGATTGTGGCCACTTCAGGAGGAGATACTCAGGGAAAGGGGGTGAGGTAAACAGGAGCCAACAAGGAGATCTACTAACGGGGGGGAGAGGAGAGAGCTTGGCCCACCTACCTGTTAGCCGATTAAAATAATGCTGCCAGTCCCCTTCATGTGGAGTTCTGTCTGGACACTTTGTTCTCAGGTTCGGTTGTGGCTTGTCGTCTCAGGCTTGCAGCGATCTGCCGAATCACGGATTCTCCCTCTCTGCGGCGTTGGTCCCGCGATGATCCTCTGTTTCATAGCTTCTGTACTAATTTGGCTGCCAGCGATGGGTTAAAGACATTTTGGAGTGTTGGGACTTCAATTCCCAATTTAATTAATTCTCGAGATGCATCTTCTGCAGAATCGAAGCTTTTGGGGCCTTCAGCCAGGTAAACAACCAGCTTCGCGGGGTATGGTGTTCGGAACTTTATCCCCAGCTCTTTCAGCCTCCTCAGGATTGGACCATACGCTCTGCGATTTGTTGCTATAGTTAAGGGGTAATCGTTATCTATGTAGATTCTTTTTCTGCCATGATCTATGCAAAATCATTTCTTTCTCTTGATACCTCAAGAAGCGCACTAGGACTGCACGTGGGCGATTCGGTGTTTGATGTCCTAGTGTTCGGTGAGCACGGTCTGTCTCCAAGGAGCAGGCCTCTGGTAGATTCAGCTGGGTTTTAAAATACTGCTGCAGAAAGGGGATAGGGTTATTCCCCTCCGCTCTCTCAGGGAATCCAGTAATTCTGAGGTTATTTCTCCTGCTACATGCTTCCGCGTTGTCCGCGCTATCTTTAAGGTTTTTCACCTCCTGATACAGCTGTAGGATTGCCCTTTCGGTTTGATCCACCCTTGAGTCAGTGGATGTAGCCTGTTCCTCCAGGCCCTTGATCCTTTTTTCAATTTTGCCCAAATCTGTGCACAGTGCTGCGAATGTTGATTTTGTTTCCTTTCAGAAATCCCTTAGCTCTCTAAGGACCATATCCATTTGCCTGGCGATATTGTTAGAGTTGAGGATTTCGGGCCCTGGGGGATCGCCGTGGCCTGACGTTTGCGAGCTGTCACTATCGGAGTGTAATCCTTCTGGATCGAAGGGGTCTTGTGTTGATTTTTGGTTTTCTGGTTTTCTTCGCGGCATCTTTATGTTGTTTGTGCTGTTTTGCCCAGTATTTCCTTATTTAGTAGCTGGGAAATAGGAGTTTTGTATCCCGGGGAAGATGGAGCTACGCGTGTAGGCTGCAGCTGCTGGCATGACATCACCAGAAGTCCCCAACAGCTGGGTTCTGGTTGACAGTTGAATTAATTGATGCTGCTGATTTTTCTATCCGCTGATAGTAAACTGATGGGGTTCTGTGACCACCATGAGAATGATAACATCAGGCGGGGGACTGGAGAGAGAGGCTGGAGTGAGATCTTTTCTTTTTGGTGAGATCAGGTGTGCCTGACCTTGGTACAGTGATATTGTAATGGGATAACATCACTGTTCAAGGTGGCCACTGGGCAATCAGAGAGTAAGATTTTTTTTTCTTGCTATTGTATAATAAGGATTTTCAATGCTTATATTCCCCACACTCAGCTAGCAGGGCACTAACTGGGTTAGTGCCACACTAACCATGAACAGCAACACAGACTCTACAGGGGCCATATTCAAAGGTCCCCTGTCCCAACAGTGCTACCATGCAGAACATACTGCTGGCCCATGCACATGAGGGATCCCATGTGCATATTGGGAGAAGCAGTATATTCAGTGGCTTTGGCAGTACTAGAAAACCTCTGTTATAGGTAAGCAATAATACCTGATAGGGTGGGTGGCATTGGACTATACCGGACTGCCCAGTGGCGTAATGAGCCCCGATGCCATGGGCAGAGGGCCGTATAGCCCCTAGAAGATCTGGTATAACCCACACCACCCATCCTAATGGGTATTATTGTACTTTGAAAATGGGTTTGGGGTTATTTAAATAAAATGTTTTTTTTTTTTTACATAAACGTGTAAATAAAATAATAAAAATCAATAAAAAAGCTGGTTTGTATAAAGCAGGCCCTGCAGTGGACTGTGCTGGTGCTGGTACTGGCAGTAGAGGGCACTGTAGCCATTAACTTGTCTCAGTGGCAGCATGTGTCTTGTCTTCAACCCTCCCCTCTCCATTTTTGTGTACAGCTGTCACCCCAACCCCCATTACACCCAAGTTCCATTTTAAGTATGCAACGGGAAGAGGATAGCAAGAACGACTGTTCCGGAATTGTGCAAGGCAGCTGTGTGAGGTTAGGAATCAGAAACTATGGCCAAGACAAGAACTGTACCAGGATCAGGCAGGGCAGCTATGTTCATTGGGCAATGGAAAATGAAGTAGTAAAAGGAGTAAATGGAGGCAGTATAGCGCAGTGGTCCAAGGCTCTGAGCTGCAAATCTGGTGACATCCAGCAGACCAGACCTGGGTTTGAATCCCACCGCTTCCACCTGCATACTGTGTGACCCTGAGCAAGTCACTTAACCTCCTTGTGCTCCCAGGTTGCTCCTGTAAAAAAGCTTTCAGCTTAGTGTGCTATACCTGGTTAAACAACTAAATAAATAAAAAAAAAATAAAAAAGTAGTAGGTAACCTTTTTTTTCACTTGTTAAAGCTGCCTTGTTTTTTAATGTATGTTTCTCTTTCTGTGCAGTGTAAAAAGCTAGGACAAATAGGGATATAATGTGAGAATAGCGCCGTTTATAGTGGCCACTACTATGCAGGTGGTTTAGAAAAAAATGTTTCCTGGTGTGTTCATACATTTCATGCTAAATGTTTAAAACATGGTATAGTGTGTACCATGTGTTTTTTTAGTCTTAAACTGACTGCTTTACAAGATTGGGGGGGACTGTATCTCTCACTAAGCACACAGAAGAAAAAATACTCACCTTAGTAATGTTGTTTCTTCTAATGGAGTCTTGCTATATTATGACAATTGCAGTATGACCGCAGGTTAGAACTGCTCCGGAGGTGAAATAGTTAACTTTCCATGCAGACATGGAACTTAGAGCACGAGCTTGGTTGAAAACTCTGTCTGTTGTGCTTCAAACGCAAACTGTCAGATCTTTTCGAGCTAAAACTCACTAAGGTTCTGTGTGGAAGCTGTAAACCTACACTAGCCAACTGGCTACTAACATAAACACTCATTTTGGCCTAAACAAAGACTCAGGTCAGGAGACCCAAAAATGCAAAAACACAACACCAATTCACCCAGAAAGGTAGGTGAAAAACAACAAGGTGGGCATCAAAATAAAGGATCACCCTGTACTGCTACCCACATCCCCAAAACAGAGGTTCTGAGAGAGGGCAGGCAGGAGGAGGTCATAATATAGCAAGACTCCATTAGAAGAAACAACATTACTAAAGGCGAGTAATTTTTCTTCAAACAACATGAAGTCTTGCTATATTATGACAATTGCAGACTACACAGCAGTACCCCATGGAGGAGGGACAGAACCTACCTAGGAAATAGGCTCTGAAGCACGGCTGTGTAAACCGAGCATCACTCCTAGCCTGGATGTCCAGGGAGTAATGCTTGGTAAAAGTGTGAACTGTTTTCCAGGTAGCTGTGACATATTTCTAGAATAGGAATGTCTCTGGCAGCAGCCAGAGAAGCAGCTGTACCTCTGGTAGAGTGAGCCCTCAGGCCTGAGGGGAACTTCACCCAACTTCTCATAGCAGAATTGGATACAAGAGACAATCCACCTGGCAATGGATCTTTAGTGGCTGGCTTCCCTTTACCAACCAGCCATAGGTGAGGAACAGTTGAAGGAGTCAAACCTATGACCCTTGGTACGCTCTATGTAGTAACTAAGGGCCTCTTCACATCTAGGCTGTGCAGCATCCTCTCCCCAGAGGAGGAGTGGTCAGTGAAGTACACTGGAAGTGAAACAGATTGATTAAGGTGGAAATCTGAAACCACCTTAGGCAGGAACTTTCTGTTAGTCCGAAGGACCACCTTATCTCTGTGAAAGAGATAAACTCCTGCTCCACTGACAATGCTTGTAATTCACTTATCGTCTGGCAGAGGTGATGGCTACAAAAACAGTTTTCCAAGTCAAGTACTTGAGCTCAGCTGAAGACAAGGGCTCAAAGGGGTTGCATAAGCTGAGCAATGCAAACATTAAGATCCCAGGCAGGGCATGATCCCTGAATGGAGGGCTGGTGAAACAACCCTTAAAAACTTGGAGAATACAGGATAAGCTGAAAGGGAAGAGGATTTACCTGCTGAAATAAAAGCAGACACAGCTGCCAAGTGCACCTTCAGGGTAGCTGGTCTCAGCCCCAAAGAATTCAGGTGGACCATATAATCCAGGACTGTGGGTAGATCAACAGAGACTGGAAATATGCTTTTCCGAGCACCATATGGAAAACCTTTTCCATTTGGAATTGTAAGTAGCCCTGGTGGAAGCTTCATGCGGCCTTCAATATATCCATTACACCTTGGGAAAGGTGTAAATCAACAAACTCTAACTCTTCAAGAACCAAGCCTTGAGATTGAGAGATTTGAGACTGGTACCAGACCCTTCCCTGGGCACAGGTTAACAGATTGTGATTCCTGGGAAGGCACAGGGAGGATGGACTGCTAAGGACAGCAGGAGTGGATACCAGGGCTGTCTGGCCCAATCCGGAGCTATCAGAATGACTTTGCATGATTGGGATCTGATTTTGACTAGCACTTTGAACAGGAGAGGAAAGGGAGGGAAACTTCCCCTCCCAGCTGAGGGCTAAGGCATCCAGTGGGAGTGAGCCCAACACTGGGGACCTGCAGCAAAAAAAATGAAGTTGGTGATTGTCTGGGGCTGCAAAAAGATCTATCTGCGGGGTGCCCCATCTGGCAAATACTACTACCAAGACCAGGGGATCCAGTGACCATTCGTGGTGGCCCTGGGAAATTCTGCTGAGAGCATCTGCCAGTACATTGTCCTTGCCTGGGAGGTGAACTGCCATAAGGGAGGTGTTCAGGGAGTAAGCCAGAGACCACAACTTCATCGCTTCGGTGCACAAGGCCGTAGACCGAGTGCCCCCTTGCTTGTTGATGTACCACATTGTAGTGGTGTTGTCTGTTCTGACCTGAATACTCTTGTTCTGAACAGATTTGGAAAAAGCTTGAAGTGCTAGAAAAACTGCTTTGAGCTCCAACAGGTTGATGTGGAGCAGAGATTCCTGGGGAGACCACAGACTCTGGGTGGTGAGGTCGCCCATGTGAGCTCCCCAGCCCAAGAGGGACGCATCTGTAGTAAGGACTAGAGAATGAGACTGAGTGACAAAAGGAACCCCTTGTCTCAGGCTGCTCTGATCCTGCCACCACTGTAGGGCTTGGATCAGGGTTCGAGTTACTGGGATCAGCTTGGTAAAGGATCCTTTCTTTGAGACCAAAAAGCTCTCAAATGGAACTGGATGTCCCTCATCTGAAATCTTGCTCCTTGCACAACTGCTGTGGAAGCAGCCATGTGTCCTAGGAGCTGCAGAAAATGCCTTGCTGGCCGGGAGACCTGCAGGGTAAATGAGAGAGCCAGGAGACTAGGGTCTTTGCCCTGTCCAGGGGAGGAAGGCCCTGGCTTCCTGTGTGTTCAGTTCTCGCCTATGAAGGTAAACTGGACCGGCTCTAGAACCGACTTTGAGAGATTCAGAGGAAACCTAGAGAGGTGAGCAGTTGCTGCGTTATCTGAAGGTGTAAACTGACCTGGTCTGGGGACTGGCCTACTAAGGCCAATCGTCCAGGTAAGGAAAGATGGCAATCTTTTGCCTTCTTAGGTGAGCAACTCCTACAGCCAGGCATTTGGTGAATACCCTTGGGGCAGAAGTGAGGCCGAAGGGCATTGCTCTGAACTGGTAGTGGCCTGAGGGCAGCTCGAACCTGAGGTACTTTCGATGGGAGCTTCTGATGGGAATATGGAAGTAGGCATCCTTGAGGTCCAGGGAAGCTAGCCAGTCCCCTGGCCTTAGAGAGGGTAGGATAATTCCCAGAGTCACCATTTTGAACTTTGGCTTTAAAAGGTGCTTGTTTAAATATCTGAGATCCAGGTTGGGCCGCCATTCTCCTATCTTTTTGGGGGTAAGGAAGTACCTGGAGTACAAACCTTTGCCCTGGTGTAGGGGAGGAACCCTATCCACAGCTCTGAGAGCCAGGAGGGTAGAGACCTCTGCCTCTAGGGCGAGTGCCTCTGATGGAGTTGCAGGTGGAAAAGATCTGGTTCTCAGCTTTGGAAATTTTTTGAAGCTGAGAACCAGTCCCTGGCTTACTACTTCCAGGACCCACTTGTTTGATGTTAAAGACTTCCAGTCCTGGACAAAGTAAGCCAGCCTGCCCCCTACAGGTAGAGGAGAATCGGCCCTGGCAATCCCATCAGGGTGTCTGCTTGGCAGGGACTTTGGGCTGAGGGGTGGAAGCAGACCTGCTTGTACCCCATCTGCCTCTCCCTCTAAAGAACCCCCTCTGAGCATAGGCGGAGGAGGAAGCTTGGGCTTGGTAAAGGCCTATGAAAAGGCCTGCCCTGCTCTAGGAAGCTGCTTTTGAGGAGGGCCTGCCTTTCCTTGGCCTGTGCACTCCTATAGGTGTCCTATATTCATCCATTTTCTTCATGTAATTCTCTGTTTGCTCCCCAAATAGAGAATTTCACAACAGGAAAATCCATGGCCTTAGACTGGGTATCCTGAGACAGGGTAGTACATCTGAGCCAAGCCATCCTCGAAGTGCCACAGATGTAGCCATGACTCTTGATGAAACATCATTAGAGTCCACTGCAGCATGAAATTGCACCTTGGATGCCTCAATACCATCCATAGCCACCTGTTCCAGCTCCCTGGCAAGCTGGTCAGGGACTTGTTTCGCTAGGGCCAGCACAGTATCCCATCTGGATTTCTGGTACCTAGCAGCATAAGCCATATAATTTGCTTGTCTGAGTCCCAAAGATGCTGCCATGTACTGTTTCTTTGCCATAGCATCAATCTTCCTGGAGTCCTTCTCGGGGGGGTGAAGCTAGGGGAATATTAGCCTTGTCACAGGCTGCAGCCTGCACTACCCCCACATGGCTGCATTGTTGAGTGAGGAAATCAGTGTCGGAGCCTGATAAGGTATACCTCTTGTCCATCCTTTTATCCACAGGAGGTATAGTTTGAGCAGTTTTTAACACTTTTACTGTCTGTTTCCGAAAAGATTTATGCAAAGGAATAGACAGTCTCCTAGACTCTGGAATATCCATCATTTCTACATAGTCTGGCTCCTCTTGGTCATCAACAGCTTCCTCAACAGGGAGCTGGAGAGTTTCAGCAACTTTTTTATAAAACATGAAATGAGAAGGGGACTCAGAAAGCCTTGGAGGAGAAACCCCTAGGGGTCTATCTGGAGAGATGTCCGGATCAATGGGCACATCCAGATCTTCAAAACCATATTCACTCTCCTCATATTCCTCTTCCCCCTCCCGGTTCATAAAAAATCCTCAAAATCCTAATCTTGAACCGGTGGAACCGGCCGAACCGAACGCTTACCTGAAGGTGTTGGTTTGGTCGGAACCGGAGAGAGAGAGACTGGACAATTTGAATTGCTTTAGCTATTTCCTCAGCAGTTGGGGAGAGAACGTTTGGCTCTACAGTAGCTGACTTTCTAGTCCTTTTTGCTGGAACCGGCTCCTCAGAACTGGCTCTTCGTTTGCCTGAGGAAGTATCGCCCTGGTGAAGGCACTCCCTCCGGTTCGGTTGGCACGAACCGGCTGACCATTAGGTCAGCGGACTTTTGTCTTCCCCTTTCCTGAGCCTACCAACTCTCTTATCTATGGTGGCAGCAGGGAAATTGTGACAAATCTGGCAGTCTGAATTGAGGTGGTCAAACCTCAGACAATAGACACATGTGGTGTGGGTCAGCCTTAGCAAAGCTTCCCACAAACACTACAGTGTTGAAACCCAGTGGGTCCGGTTTTTCTTTTGGGTTTCTCAGACATAATGCCAGCCTAACCATCGCCCATTTATGGCAATCCACCAAACAAGATACCCTTATCGGTTCCCAACCGTGTCACGTCGTGGAAAAACCATAATGAACTTTTTTTTTAGAACCGATAAGAACCGGAACTGAACTCTAAAAAGGACTAGTAGATTTTAAATACAACCTGATCGGTTCAAACCGAACCAATAAAGAATTACAAGTTCCACACAGAAAAATAAATGTAAAACCTATCTATTACTTACATTACCACTGACAGAGCTTGAACGACCGTTTGGTTTAATTTCGCTAAAACCGAAAAATAATACTTTTAAACCGACAAATGAACCTGAGCAGAAGGAGAAATCTCCAGAGCGACTGTTCAGTGAGACGGAGTAAAGAATCTGACAGTTTGCGTTTGAAGCACAACAGACAGAGTTTTCAACCGAGCTCACGCTCTAAGTTCCATGCCTGCATGGAAAGTTAACTATTTCACCACCAGAGCAGTTCTAACCTGCGGTCATACTGCAATTGTCATAATATAGCAAGACTTCATGTTGTTTGAACAATTGAGGACTTCAATTGAGAAACAGTTTAACTGATGGGAAGCAAAATGTTACTAAATTTTAAGTTCACAGTGTGAAGTAAGCACCACTAATGATTTAAAAAAATTAAGTTTTCTCTGTGGTGAAGTGAACATTTTATTGAAGCAAGTCAGCAGAGGAGGCTCTTGCTTGCTAACTGAGAAGAAAATGGCAGGATTAGTCTTTTAAAAATTCTATGGGCACAGAAATCTTAAACCTCTAGGATCATTCCTTGGGCCAGTCCTGTTTAATGTCTACATTGGTGACGTAGTGGAAGGGCAGGAAGGATAGGTCTGCCTTTCAGCAGATGACACCAAAATCTACAACAGAGTAGATACACTGGAGAAAATGAGGAGAGACCTAGGGAAGCTAGAAATATGGTCTGAGGTGTGGTAACTGAGGTTCAATTCTATGAAGTGCAAAATAATGCACCTAGGATGCAGGAACCAAGGGGAGAGCTACATGATGGGGGCAGGAGTTGCTGACAGTTACCAAAAATGAAAGGAATCTGGGGGTTATCATTTCTGACAACCTAAAGGTGTCTAAGCAAAGTACAAAGGCTGCAGGAAGGGCCAGTGGCATGCTGGGATGCATAAGCAGAGGTATCGCTAGCAGGAGGAATGTGGTGATTCCGCTGTATAAAACACTGGCAAGGCCTCACCTGGAGTACTGTGTACAATTCTGGAGGCCGCATCTTCAGAAAGGCTTAGACAGGATGGAGGCTGTCCAGAGAAGGGTGACAAAGATGGTACAGGGCTTGCACCAAAAAACATATGAGGAGAGACTGAAAGACCTTGATATGTACTCACTGAAAGAAAGGAGGGGGGTGGGGAGACATGTTAGAAACCTTCAAGTACCTTAGGGGCATAAACAAGGTGCGGGGGGGGGGCGGCATCTTTCAATATAGGAGGAGTACAAGAATGAGGGAGCATGGTATGAGATTGGAAGGTGGCAGGATAAGTAGAAATGTGAGGAAGTTTTTCTTCACAGAAAGGGTGGTAGATACATGGAACAATCTGCCACATAAGGTAGTGGGAGCAAACGCAGTTGGGGGATTTAAGCATGCATGGGACAGGTGTACAGGAATCCTAGAAATGGGGAGGAAAGGGGCAAGCAGTTGACCGAGTAGAGTCAGCAGCTGCAAACAAGGATAGATTTACAGGCAGACTGGATCAGCCTGATGTTCCTTATCTGCCAACAATTTCTATGTTTCTATGTAAACGAAATGAGGCAAGCTGGGCTGGCACCTTTTTTACCCATGCTCTGTTGTCTGATAGACACCCACCTTGCCAAGGCTCTCAACCAATCTGAGGTCTGGTAAAGTGAAGCCCATTTTCTAACACAGCTTAATGCTACTGAAACTGTCTTAGTCCCACAGACAGTTACCCCCCATTACCTGATCACCTATTCATTCTATACTGATTTATATATTCCTGGTGGTCTAGTAGTCACCTCACCCCCCCCGGTCACCTGTCTTTCAGTGATGTCCGTATTGCAGGTGGTCTAGTAGTACGCCACATCTATATTTCCCATCTGCTAGTTATGGCGATATATCTGGTGGTCTAGTTGACCCCCAAAAATGCATCTAACGTCTATATTTTTTATGAACCTAATCAACTCTGTGCTAATGGTTGTGATATACCTGGTGATCTATTGGACCCCCTGCTGCCCTTCTGTAAAGGCATCTGACTCCCCCGTCCTGACCCACAACTCGGTATCCTCCTCTCCTCACCCTCATCCCCCATCGCAGATTCTGTACTATGACGTTTGAGATGTCAACAGGCACAGCTCTCCACTCAGTCAGTTGGGCTAGGCACTGTCTAAATGTCAGTACGTGATTGTAAGTATAGTTGTTTTTATAGTATTTGTGATCACTCACTGACTGTCAGTTGGCTGCCAGTCAATGTGGTGAGTGGGGAGCTATTCCTGTTGCCATCTCAAATTCCACAGTATGACATCCACAATTGGTATGGAGGGGGTGGGTGGAGGAGGGTCCTGAGGTCAGATGTTCTTTTGGGGGGGGGTCCACTAGACCACCAGGTATAGTACAACTGCTAACAGATAGGCAATGGAGGGAGGACCAGTAGACCACCAGGATTAA
Organism: Neoceratodus forsteri; assembly: GCA_016271365.2. Classification (NCBI taxonomy): domain Eukaryota; kingdom Metazoa; phylum Chordata; order Ceratodontiformes; family Ceratodontidae; genus Neoceratodus; species Neoceratodus forsteri. The sequence continues at coordinate 289,536,872 of CM057454.1, forward strand.
GACACACATTTAAGGATGAGTTCTTGGGGGTCTGTGCTTCACACATGCTAATGAACTCATAATGGGCATGCAAATGGACCATAAGTGGCTGCGTCCGCAGAGTGCATCATCACTATGTATTGAACCACCATGGTCCCATTTTCAGAAAGTTAGCACATTGTGGTTGGAGAGCACTAATTGTCTAAATATTTCCCCACAAGCTGGCCATGCAGTAATTGCAGTTCAGCACTCTCAGCGCAACACACATAGCCCTCTGAATAGTGAGGCTATGGTCTACACGCAATTCTATTATGTGCAAATGTGGAAATCAGAGCAAATTCTCCCAATGTCCAGTTTTCAATGTCAGGACATATTGTAATAATAATAATAAGTTTATTTTTAAGGCGCCTTTCAAAATGTCAAGGCGCCTAACACATGTTAAAAAACATAAATTATCCAAGTCATAGAGTAATAAAACAAATAAAACAGATAAAACTTTACAAAGTTAACCTTCACCAAAAGCCTGAGCCCACAGATACGTTTTTAAGAATTGTTTGAATCCCTCCATGGTTGTGCACTCCCATAACCAGTGGGTAGAGAATTCCAGAGGGTCGGGCCTGCATGCACAAATGCACCGGCCCCAGAAGATTTCAAGCAAATCCTTGGGATCTCTAGCAACCCCTCATTGGCTGAGTGAAGCAATCATCCAGGGCAGTAGGGGACTAGAAGCTCTTTCAGACAATCCGGGCCAAGTCCGTGTAGGGCTTTAAAAGTCAAAAGACCGACTTTAAAGGTGATCCACCATTGTACTGGCAGCCTGTGCAGTCTGCACAGCACCAGTGTAGTATGACAGGATCTAGAAGTTCCCATCAAAAGCCAGGCGGCAGCATTCTGCACTTGCTGCAAGTGGCGGATTTCCACCCCAGGTAGCCCTAGGTAGAGGGAGTTGCGGTAATCCAGGTGCGAGGACACAAAGGCGTGAACCAGCGTAAGAAGATCATCGGATGGAATGAGGTGTTTAACCCTGGAGATATTCCTCGGATGGTAAAAAGAGGATCTGACAATGGCTGACACCTATGAATGCAGAGTCAGCCCCTTGACAAAAATTACCCCCAAGTTTAGCACCCGTTCAGAGGACAGGAGTGAAATGCCCCCAAGAAAAAGTCCAGAGGGCAAACCCTTCCCCAGCTCCCCTATCTGGCACGCTGGATTTACAACCAACACCTCAGTCTTATCTAAGTTCAACTTTAGCCAGCTGGAATCCACCCACTCTTGGATATCTGTGAGACAATTGTTAAAAGTGGAGAGAGCTCTATCTTGGTCAGGTGCATAAGATTGGTAGAGCTAGGTATCATCGGCATAGCAATGAAACCTCAGCCCATACCTTCTTACAATGTCTCTGAGGGACAGCATGTACACTGAAAACAACATGGGGGACAACACTGTGCCCTGAGGGACCCCAGAAGACAGAGAAACTGGGTCAGAGGAATAAACCCCAGACACCACTCTGAGTTTTTCCAGTGAGGAAAGATGAAAACCACCTGAGGATTGTCCCCGACAGTCCGCAGATGAACCTCAGGCGATCAAGTAGCACCCCATGGTCCACAGTGTCAAATGCTGATGAGAGATCCAGAAGAACCAAGATGGAGCATTTTTTCCAGTCTCTAACCATCAGAATATCATTGAGCACCCGAACCAACATTGTCTCATTATTATGTCTCTTTTGAAATCTGGACTGGAGGGGTTCATAGATATCATGGATGGCTAAATGGTTTTTCAGCTGCACAGCCACTACTTTCTCAATCACCTTCCCTAAAAAGGGAAGGTTAGAGATTGGTCTGTAGTTTGCACGTCGGTCTGGGTCCAAAGAATCTTTCTTTAAGAGTGGTGCTATCACCGCCTCCTTCAGGGGTCCAGGAAATTCACCAGTTTCCAAGGAGCACCAGACTATCTGTGCTAGGACTGGACCAATAGAATCAAGACAACCCAAAATCAGGGAAGTTGGTCCAGGATCCAAACTACAGCATGTAGGATGAGCACCTTGGACAATCTGCATGACATCCATGAACTCTGGTCGGTCAAAGGCACTCCAGGAAAGCTGAGGAGTAGTGGCCTTGGCCCGATCCACAGCACCACCCATACAGCGTGCCAGCTGGAGTACCGCCCTAATGTCAGCCACATTAGCCGCAAAGAATCGAGCAAGATCATCGCACTCTATTTGCAAAAAGGCTTTTCGAACTTGTAGACAGGCTGGGTTGCACAGTCTGTCTACCATTCGAAAAAGCTGAGCTGGTCAATTCTGAGGGGCCGCAATCTGCCCAGACAGGAACGCTGCCTTCTTACAGGTGATTGCAGATTGATAGACTTGATAATGATCCATCAATCTAAGGCGGTCGGCATCAAGGGTGGATTTCCGCCAGCAACCCTCTAACCTTCATCCTAGTCACCGCATCTCCCTCAAAGTCCCATCAAACCATGGGGACCAAGGGCAAAGAGAGAGAGGAGAACTCAGACTGGAGCAATGACATCCAGGGCTACCAAAATGGCTGAGTTATAGGCCACCTCGAGGGTCTCTGGGTCATTGCTTGCCACTGGGAGGGATTATAGGTAGAGTACCGCTGCTAGGCCTTCAGAGCTTACATCTCATATAGGACAATACCTGACCATCTCCACAAGGGGGGCCTATGGAGGGGGGCGCTAAAACTAAACCCCACGGTGTAATGATCGGATCATCTGACTGGTTCCACCCCCAAATTAGAGGCCTCGATCCCCAGGAGGTAGACTAAGTCAAGAGAGTGACCGTGCTTGTGGGTAGCAGTGGTGACTATCTGTGTAAGGCCTAGAGATGTCATCAACTGGAGGAAGTGTTATCCAAACTGAGAGAGTTCATCATCGACCCAGACATTGAAGTCACCCCGGACCATCAGCCTGGGAGACTCAAATGCCTTGTCGACGATGAAGTCTGCAACTTACTGAAGGAACCGCTTCTTATCGCTGGGTGGATGGCAGATGAGGGCAATCGTACAACCTACACCTGCTACCATGGTACACTCAAATGACTCAGCCTCCTCAAGTGGTACATTCATGAGGTTAAGTTCGGTCTTGAAACAGACCGCCCCCGCGATCCAATCTCGGGTGGTGAATCACCGAGTATCCAGCTGGAGTTAAGGCCTCCAAAATGGGGCCAGAGTTCTCATCCAGCCAGGTCTCAGTGATGCAAGTAAAGTCCACCATTCTAACAAGATCTGCAATAATTGCAGTCTTGTTGGATCTGGCATTGCATAGCACCGCCCGAGTTGAATGAACCTACCGGACCGCCCGAACCACCTGCCCACCAAAATTGGTGGTGCCCTTGAGTATGGAGATCAGACATGGTGGACCACGATCCTGGTTCCATTTCACCCCAGGGTATCTTCTGGATCCTACAACCCCGATACGATGGCTCCGCTCATTCACCCTCCATGGTTCGCAGACTCCCACCCTTCTTCTCCCCCTGCGAGCAATACCCAGCACCCTACAGTGCTGGTAAGTTGTAGACTGCAAAAGGGGGGGAGAAAAAGGGATGGAGGGCACAGACAGCAGAGGGTTAATAGTGCACAACCATGGGGGCAGGGCTCCAACACATTCTGGTGACTAAAATATCAACCAACACTCCCTCGACAAGTCTATTATCAGTCTAAAACAGCATACAGAATGCCTAAAAATAAAATAAAATTACACAAACCACTTTCTAAAAGAAATATCCCTCAGAGATCCAACCCCCATAAAATTAAAAACTAACCATTCATAAAACGAAACAAATCAAAAGAAAACAAAACTACTAAATAAATCAACAAAATCCTCACCTCCCCAGGCCCTCCCACAGCCTCAGGAGATAAACAATATTAAACTTTAAATCATGAAATCCAAAGCAACACTTTAAAAACAATATCAGTCAAAATCAACATATAAATGTCACTGTAACAGAAAATAAAAGTATTTGGGGAAAAATTCAGTTTTCCTGGCCCCATTGAGTCTCTCACCACCAGTGGAGACTACAAAAACCTTCAGGAGCTCCCACCTCCTGAATAGACTGATGGAAATATCTTGAAGATTTCACCCACAAATGAAAAAGTAAATTCCAAACTTCGGGTACTCTCACCAACTGCATCTTAAGGAATGAACATATGGCACTCTCACTGCCAATCGAATAGACAGAATAGGAAATCAAACCATAATCAAAAAACCGGGGAAGGAAATCCAACAGAGGCCTATTCTGAAAGTGGATCGCTCTGGGCTGGGAGTAAACCCAAAAAGATCTGTGGGTGGCTGACGCTAGTCCGTAGCAGCTAACATGGGTCCCCAAACAAACCCACCAACAAGTAGATCCCTTGGGGATCCCTAGAAGCCAACAACCCCAACCACCAGCTCCCTAACAGATGAGGTGCAGACCCCTGCACCACTGTATACCCACACCCAGCCCACCCAACAGATTGGGCTTACAACACCCGGCACCAAATCAAGCCAGTCATTTACCGTCACTCAATCGATTTAAATTTGACAGTCAGCTTCTTCATTAGCAGAAAACCAAAAGTTATACTTCCCAGTCTTCTCCTAAAGTACTGACCAACCTCGAACACTCCTTAGCCTCCTAGTAGGGTATTCCCTTTCCGATTCACTTCCAGTTCACATGAGACGTCCACTGATATAAACAGCCAGTCCCAATAGTAGGGGAAATAGCAAGACCAACCGCCAGAAATGTAAGCAGCTGCAGGAGCCAATTAAAAGCAGCTCCAGCACACTACAAGCTTGCTCAACTAATTTCCCCAAATAAATCACCACCGTAAACAATATAGGGGTAATAAACAAGGGGCCGGCAGCAAACAAAGTCCCAAAGAGTAATCCAGGAATCCAACATATGGAGCAGAGAACTACAAGCATGCTCAACTAATTTCCCCAAATAGATCGCCACCACAAAGAATACGGGGTAATAAACAAGGGGTCAGCAGCAAGTGAAATCCCAAGAAGTAATCCAGGAGTCCAACACATGGAGCAGAATTACAGTCAAAATAAAATGGTACCAGCATGCCCACGTAAATAACAGAACGAAAACAGAAATAAAGCAAAATAAAACCGCACAGTACAGTAGTTATGTCCCATTTTTATGGCTATGGGTGGAGCCTACAGCCGTTTTGCAATCGATCTGTTGCTCCTAAAATGGCTGATCATGACACTTTTTGTTGGACATTTGGAAGTATCCTTCTGAATGTCCAACAGAGCTTATAACACTCCACCACAATCGGCTCTCTACAGAGTAACAGCCACACTACTTCGGCTATAACTTCTGTATTCCTGGTGCTGCCATCTTGTGAACCATGAATATGATTGCATGAATGCCACGCATGCTCATTTCCATTGCATCCGCCATCTTGCAGATGGCACTCCTCCTGCACCCTCCCACTGCTCCTGTTCCCTATTCCCTCTGTTCCCTCCCAGCACCGGCAGGTAATGAAACCCTCCTGCTCCCTCCCACTGCTGAAGTTCTCCCCACTCCCTTCATTTCCCATTCCTGCTCCGACATCGGGGTGCCCAATCCTCATGTTTGCATAATGTAACCCTCCCAACTCATGTGGCACACTGGGAGCCCACCCCAGTATGCCCAGTATTTTTTATTTATTCCCTCCGCTGACATTAGGGAGCCAAATCCCCATGTCGGCATCATGTCCATCCCCCACTTATGTGGCACACTGAGAGCCCACCCCAGTGTGTCCAAATTTGTTTTTTTCCCCTGTAAATAAAGAAAACAATCTGGACGTCTTTTTTTACCTGTAAAAAAGAAAATGTCCCTTGTTGTTGCCCCAGTCCCCCTTCCTCCATTCCCACCCTCCCACTGAGCACCCACTTCCCACATACCCCCCACACCCCATACTTACCTCTGGAGGTTAGCGCTGCCATCTTCTCTGGACCGGGACATGTCTGCACTCCTCAAAGCTGAACCGCAAACTGAAGAATCAAAGGTAAGCACTGTATAATGGCACTCAATGAGGTTTTCAACTTATTTTGATATATCAGACATTTTTAGGAATTTTGCCCCCAGATTTTCAACATGGGGTTCTTGGGACCCCTCCTCATGAACACTGCTACTGTCATTTCGTTTCTCAGTCCTGAAAGGTGATTTTGTGGTCGCTGCACAGAATCATCTTTTGGGACTGATTAATGAAATGACAGTGCAACTGTTCATGAGGCGGGGTCCCAAAAAGCCCATGTTGCAAATTTGGTAAAAAAATTCCAAAAAATGGCTGCATTACTAGCATGCATTGTGCAGTCTCTATGCATGCTCCTAACTTCGCCAATTTTTAATATTTTTACTCCAGATTTTCAGCATTACCATTTTTGCACACCTCCTTATTAACAGGAGGCAGTATAGCGCAGTGGTCTAAGGCTCTGAGCTGCAAATCTGGTGACATCCAGCAGGCCAGACCTGGGTTTGAATCCCACAGCTTCCACCTGCATACTGTGTGACCCTGAGCAAGTCACTTAACCTCCTTGTGCTCCCAGGTCGCTCCTGTAAAAAAAGCTTTCAGCTTAGTGTGCTATACCTGGTTAAACAACTAAATAAATTAAAAAAAATTTAAAACAGTATAGCTGTCATTTTTCACATCCTGTCCAGAATGCGTATTCGCACCTGTGGCGCAGAACGTAGCGGTCACTCTGCAAAATCACCTTTTGGGACAAGTGAACGGAATGACAGTGGCACTTTTCATGAGGTGGGGTCCCAAATAGACCCTGTAGAACATTTGGTGAAACAACTCCAAAAAATGGCTGAGTTACACCCGGTTGTTCCAAATTTTCTATGCACAGGTGCAACTTTGGTCATTTGGCAGCTCGCCACAGCCATATTGGCTCTGGCTAGAGTTTGCTAAAATTGTGACTTACTTCACCTATGCAGTAGTTGTACCTGGACAGAGTTGTTGAACAAAGCATAACCTAAATCTATCATCTTCTTCTGTATTTAGCTAACGCTATTATCAATTGGATGTCAATTACCATAAAACAGCTTGGGCAGGATTTCCAAAATGCAGAATGCAGGCACATTTCCCTTTTTCACATGCAGCCTGCATAATTCCAAATGTTTTAAAATGTTTTGATGCTATTTTCAAGAATGTAGTTGCATTTATGATGGTTGCCTCAGTTTTTGGCTGAAAAGTGATGCCTGTGTCATTTATTTAATGCATACACAATTTTCTGAGTGCAGTTTGTGGCAAATGTGCCTGACAGTTAGGCAACCTTTTAGGTGTTCTAACTTTTAATCACAAACAGGTGGAATGAAGAAGAATCATGATGCAATGCCAGCTGAGATCTTTAAAAATCCTGTCCTGCGAAATGCTACAGTACATGTAAGTACAAGCTTTGAAAATAGCTCCAAAAAGATGGATCCTTGTTTGGAAAGTGAAATTTCGCATTATGCCCTGGTGAAAAATTACACAAAGCGCCTGAAATTCACGTAATATTATGTGTAGCGTAGTTTGGGCACTACGCCCATCCCTAGTTGCATGTATTAGTTTAGTGCACCTGTTTCTCTTTTGACCAAACTGGAGTCAGTCCTGGTCTGATTGGTGAAGCGAGCTTTGGCCCAAAGTCGGTCTTTTTCTTTGAGTTCAGCTTTTAGTTCCAGGGCAGTTCCTGATGCTGATATAGCTTGGAGTTGCATTCATTATCTTATGACTTAAAAAATATCCCCCCATTGTACAGTATACCATGATACAGTACATATGCACAGTATAACACTGTAGAATATTTTAAACAACATTAGTTGTGTGCCTTTCTACATTACATTATACAATGGGTGGGGAAAATCCTGCAGTCTAATTGTCTGAGACACACTCTTACCCATACGATTGTGCAAACACAGCCAATAGGTAATACGAAGTTCTGATGCCATCCTTCTCACTCGCCCAACGTATTAATGGGCAGCCACCAAATTTTAGTTTTCATAAATCTGCCATTATACTGATAACTACAACTACTGCTAGTTACTGTACATACAAAAATAGAAATATGCTGTCAAAAACATAAAGCAGATACATTACATTGCACACACAGTACAACACTAACACACTAACACCCCCTAGTGAAAAACCATGCACAGAGGGATTGTTTTGTAGCAGAATTTTAAAACTTTTCTTTTATTTTCTTGCATTTTTCACTCAAATACCCCAAACCCTTTTATAAGTACAATAAGACATTCCAGGGTATGGTTGTGGTGGGATAATCACACCTCAGGAGCTGAATTCACTTAGCCTGTGGTCTCATGCCTTACTACACCCCTGGCATGTGGTTATTGCCAGCCCTATGAATACCCTATTGTGTTTTGTTGCTTACATCCTGCCCCTTTGGATGATGTCTACAGTTAAAAGGTTGTTAAAAAATAAGAATAAGGCATATTCTAGGGCAAAGAGTAGTGGGGAAGCCAATTCATGGGCAGGACAGAGAACTGTACCAATTAAAACAGAAGGAAGCGGGTAAGACAGAATAGCAAAGGCCCAAACCAAGGAGAAGGTAGCCAACTCAGTTAAGAAGGGGGATAAAACCTTTTTTTTTTTAACTTTCTATTTTTCTGCACCTCTCTACTGTCTCCTAACATCCACTCCTTCAGGACTCCAAGGTGTTCTGCTCCCCGACCCTACCAACTGCCCCGGAGTCTGCTCCTAGAGTGCAACACTTGCTAATCCTCAGGGCCATTTGATGGTCTGGATTACCCCCCCCCCCCGGGGCAGGGCAAGGAGGGAACCCCCTTACCCTCCTCTATCCCTGAGAGAGTGAGCTGCATAGCGGAGTCTGCCCCTTCCCAGTTGGCGGGTGGCAAAGCAGGCATCGGCAGTCATCATCTAGGATGATTTGGAGATGTTTTTCTTCCTTTCCACTAGATAGCCCGACAAGCAATGACATCAACGCACTAACCTGCAGATGTCAGCTGGTCCCCCCCCCCCATGTAGATGCCTGCACCTGCCAAACACCCAGCCTCCACTGGGTGTCACTGCAGTGCGGCACATATCCCTAACCCACCCCGAAAGAAGGAAGGAGAGCTGTCACAGGACGCTCAATCCTTCCTTCCCCCTGCCATCCCCCAACGACCCAAGTCCATTCTCAAACCCGGGTCACCGGCACTGCACAAGGTGTGGCGTCCAATGTCTCAACCCTCAGCGCCACCGGGCCAGCCCAGGGATGATACCTTTTATAGGTACATTAGGAAGCAAAGAAAGACTAAGGCAGGGATACTGAGGCTGAACAAAGAGGAAGGTGGTTGGGCAGAGATCGACAGTGAAAAAGCAGGGATACTGAATGAATACTTCTGCTCAGTATTCACAATGGAAAAGCAGGGGGAAATACCTAATCCGGTTAATAGAAGCACTCTGGATAGGGGGTTGATATTAGTCCTTTCACAGAAGAAAGGGTTCTGAAAGAACTCTTAAAACTGAAGGTGAATAAAGCAATGGGGCCTGATGGGATTCACCCAAGAATTCTAAAAGAACTTAGGGAAGAACTAGTAACACCACTGACTACTCTGTTTAATAAATCATGGGAGAATGGTGTGGTACCTGAGGACTGGAGGAAGGCGGATGTGATTCTCCTTCACAAAAGTGGGAGCAAGGCAGAGGCAGGAAACTACAGACCTGTCAGTTTGACCTCAGTGGTAGGTAAAATGATGGAATCACTCCTGAAGGAAAGAATTGTTGAGTACCTAGAGGCCAGTGGGGCACAGGACCCAAGGCAGCATGGGTTCACAGTGGGAAGGTCATATCAGACAAATCTAATTGATTTCTTTGACTGGGTGACCAAAGCAGTAGATCAGGGAGGGGCTGTGGACATGGCCTACCTAGACTTTAGCAAGGCATTTGACACAGTCCCACACAAAAGATTAATAAACAAATTTGCCAGCCTGGGAGCTCCAAGTCCTACACATCATTATTATATGCAGCCACCCCCTTCCTGAACTGTCTAGGGGCAAAAAGAAAGCACTGACGGACCGGCGGAAGGGGCCCACAGCATAGATTCTCTCCATTCAGCTCCAATAAATAAATAAATAAATAAATAAATAAATAAATAAATAAATAAATAATCAAAGAAGGTCTTACTGAGCAGGTGCAGGCCCTTACGCACCCTCCCAACTCAGCAGCCCATTTCAAAATTCATTTCAAGATAGCACTCACTGAGTTCGCTGACATCCCAGAACACTTGAAGGGAAAACTGATCTCCATTAAAAATACCTTGGAGGGATAAAGCCTCGTGGATAAATCTAAAACAAATGCTTAATTTCATTAGTAAAAAGAAACAAATCAGGCACGAGACTGGCTCTAAAAATGAATCAAATTTATTCTCCTTGCCCCAAATGATCTAGGGAAATCCAAGGGTCCCATTTGCATAAAACACAGAAATCTTACAGCTCCTTGGGGCTAACTTTCTACAGTCATCATTATGAGGGAGATATTTTAGAGGGCAGAAACCAATTAAGCAGGCAGAATATCTCTCCGCTCGAACTGTAGCGATCAGCTGCTACCTGGGCCAAATTATTTTCTTCCAGAAGCGTGAAGCTCCCAACCCACTGGCACAGGTATGTACTTTCTTCATGAACTTCACTCTTTCCCTGATGCCTCCACAACTCTGATCATCACCCAGAGTGCTCCTCTGAAACACCTGAGCCACTCCATTTGACCTTGAGAAGCGAGCAGCTTCTCATCACCATTCCCTGACCCTTTCTTACCCCAGGGACATGGAGGGTGCAGCCTAATACTTACAATGCCACCCCAGCACCAAATGCATTCATTGGCCGCTCCTTCTGGCCTACTCACCTGCTTTGGTACCAAAAATCTCAGGTCACAAATTTCAGCCCATCCCCTTACTGCTGTCTGAAACTTACTTATGGCAGTATCTTCCTTATCTAGTGGTTCGTTCCCTCAACCACAGCACAGTCCCCACTAACCCTTTCTCTTTCTTCCTGTGCTCAATTGGAGCTGACTGGCATGGGGGGAAGCACTCTAAGGCACTCTGCGACCTGCCTGACATATCCAGTGGCCCCAGGGCCTGTTCCTTCAAACAGGCCCTAAAACCGGTAGGGCCCCCCCCGCCCGGCCCCAGCTCTGGCCTGCCCGAGCTGCCCTGCCACCCGGGAAAGAGGAAAACCACTGCCACCAGTCCCCTCCTGCAGGAGCTCTACCACAGCCCCCACAGTCCTGATAGCCCAGGCCACTAACCTGCCTCAAAGAGCCTCCAGAACATCCGCCAGGGTGTACTTAACCACCTACTCCCCCAGGGAACCGAGGGCCCAAATAACCGCAAACTGTGGCTACCTACCACCACCCATAGAAAGCTCCAGCCCAGGACCTGGCGCCTCAACACTGCATGGCTGTCCTGCCTAACATGACGGGGGACTCCCCCCTTCACACTGCCCTGAAGATGTTGCCTGACAGTCTCTCTCCCTCCAAAGACCCAGAAACTTCCTGTCTCCCTGCTTATATACTCCTTAACACTCTTATCTCTGCTGGCACCAAATGGTGACTAGACAAAATTGTACTCCTCCAGATCCCCTTACAAAAACCTAAACCCTGAAGGAGAGGGAGGGGGACTCTATGGTGAGCAGTAAGCCCCTCTCAAATGAAAGGGGACTTACACTCTTCCCCCTACCCAGAGAAATCATTTCCTCCTAGGAATGATGGCTGAGGTCCACCCAAGCAGCCCCCACTAATACTCCTGTTATGTGCACTCCCATGATTACCAGCAAGACTGCCAGAGAAAATGGACACCAAGGGAAATCCTCTCTGACACTATCTAACCCTGGGAAATAATAGAAAATCTGACCTATCTTACCTGTGCCAGGAGGTTCTAAATTTAAAGTACACAGCTGCAAGGCAAACAGTATAACAATTGTAACCATTTTTAAACAGTAAAATCAGAACTTACATGGACAGATTGAGGCAGATATTTGTTAGACTACCCTTTATTCCCAAAAATGATACCTCCAATTAAATTTCCAAATGTTATTAGACTAAGATGCTACACAGACAGTCCACACACACACACACACACACACACACACACACACACACACACACACTCTCCAGACATACATAGGCAAAGACAAAACATTTTGTAAACAGATCAACCTTTGAAATTCGGCATCAGGTCATTATTGTTATTTAATTATTAACTGAGAGCAACCAAAATGGCTTTATATTATCAGTTAATCAACCCTGCTCCAAGGAGCAGCTTCCTGGCACAGTTCCAGAGTCCTTAATGGCTTTTTAAGTGGCAGGTCCACCTCCAGGTGGAAAATAGAATTCAGGGTCTGGTTTAGTAGTAATGTCCCCGAAAGAGTCTTTTGCCATGGTGTAATACTTCACATGGGGCCCAGTCAAATCCTGGACCAGTGCAAAATGTTTAAATAATGTCCATCCAGTCCATGGGGCAGTGTGCCACATGGCACAAGCTTTTCGGAAAAGTTCCTGGGATGGATGTTCTCCCACTCCAGGTCAGTATTTCAGCCACTCCAGTTGCTCCTTGAAAATCCATTCACCACGCATTTCCTCTATGATGTCCAATATCCGCTCCAACACATATGGATAATCCAGCTGTGGGTACTCTACAAGCAGCCTCCTCCACACCCACTTTTCAGCCTGACTTTACTTAGGCAGATCCCGGACACTGATTCTTCATTCCATACCTGGCACCAGCCACATTTTTCCACAGTAGGCTGTATTTAACGGATCACTATAGTTCAGTCCATCCATCTTGGACCCAAGTGCCTCTGAACGGACTGGAGACATCGAAATAGGCTGTTGGTTAAATAGGATCTGCAGCTCATCCTGTAGGTAGGGAAATGGGCAGACTAGGTGGGCTCAGCGGTCCTTATCTGCCGTGCCGTCAAACTCTATATTTCTATGTTCTATGTTTCTATGAGGTGATGACAGGGCAATTGTATGGCTTAAGAATAGCTCTGTAGACTTCATAATCTGTAAACAGAAAATTTTGCCCGATCAGTATTGCTTCATCCACCTCATCTTCTCCTAGCATTGCTGCTTCACCCATGGCGGCATCCCAGAGGGAAGTGAAGTGTTCAAATAGTCACTATATGGTGTTATTTCAGTGTTACAGTAGCAGTGTACACTTCCTGCACACTTCATTTCATAATGCAGTCCATCAGTGTTTAATCAGTGCATCTTCAGGTCTCTTTTGGTGTACATGCAGTGTTGATACAGTGTGTGCAAATTATGTTAATTAGCACTGTAATCACACAGCAAAAGTACTGCAATTAGCAGTGTTTTCAACACTGCCTGAAGCAGTGCTGCATTGCTTTTTCAGTGTGTGCGAATTATGTTAATTAGCACTGCATCAACACCTGTAGTGCACTTCAGTGTGCAGTGTGATTTTGGTAACACTCCTGTCAGCAGTGTTGTAGTTCTGTTTCAGTGTATTAGGCTGCATTAAAGATGGCGTCACATAAAATTCAACAAAACCAAAACAGTATTCATCTGCAAGTATCTGCAACCTCAGCAAAGGAAGCTTTGCTTAAGGGTTCCTAGTAGAGAAAGTCGTCTGTGAATTCCAAAGAAGATGGAGATCTTGGGGGGCTATGTCTATAGGAGGTACTAAAGTCTGTTACCCCATGTTTGACTCAAAGTCACAAGGAAGGGGTTGGACATTTAGGTAAAGGAATGACCAACAATTGTTCTGGTTTGCAGAAAATGGTATGGGAGCCTCACAGATATGCAGGTCCTCGCCAGTATTTCTAGGTTCATCTTCAAAAGGAGAAGAGAGCTTCTTCGGACTGGGAGCACATGCACGGTGTGGAAAATTATTTTCGGCATCAAGGGCCTGTTCGAGTGAAGTGTGTGTGTGTGTGTGTGTGTATATATATATATATATATATATATATCTATCTATAATGGGATTATCAATCACATTGGACAAACACCATTAGATGACTGTGCGTATATCGGAGTGCAACCACACACCTGCACTTTTACTCCCCTCCAAAACAATTTTGCCATTTTATAAGATAGATAACCCACTGTGTAGTGTGTGGAAGCGCAGTGATATACACACGGCTTGGGTGGTTGATGCACTCGGCCTGTGGCCTCATGTGCAACAACACACACCAAGGTGTGCGTGTCTCAGAGCGTGACCGCACACCCTACAGTGGGTTATCTATTATACACACACACACACACACACACACACACACACATATATATGAGACAGTACTTGTTGCAAAACAAAAACACTACATTAATGCAGGCATTAGAATGCAAAGTACACAAAGCAAGAAAATGATAAACAGGGTTTGAGCCTCACGAGTCTTGGCAAATTGGTTGTGTGGTGTTCCCCTGGAGTTCCCAACCTTGATGCCCATCCCATACTCCCAAGCCTATAGCCTCCTTTCTAAAGCACAAGGTACAGCTCCAACCCAGTGCCTCCCATAGCAGCCATTCATACCTGTAAAACAAGAACAGCAATGGGCTCACAAAGGATCTGCAGCTCGTTATGAACCATTATATGACAAACAATGTAGGGTAAACAAAAAAAACAATACTTATCTGATACATATGGTCAGTGTCCTCCTACTCCCAGTCAATGTCCTGTCAGACCTGTAGGTATAAAAGGGAAAATGGGTCAGTATGAAAAATAAAAATACTGATCAGCTGGGTCAGTTGGGAAGGCTCTGTAGAGGTTAAAATAAAAAAAGTGGGTGGGGGGATACCAGACCTATACCACACCATCAGCCTGGCTTTTAGAATGGACTCGGTCACTCAGGGGATGTCATGGTTGGGGGAGGGAGGAGGACTCCTTGCCCGTGCCCCTAGAACTGATCTTTTTTTGGGGTAGGTCGTCATGTTGCTCCACACATCAACCAACACAGGACAGGATAAAGACACCAAGAAACAGATATTCAAGGCACAATGAATGCTTCCCTGGTAGTGTAGTGGATCCCCCCCTCCCTTTTCCCAATCTTCCTGTAGAATACATAGGAACACAGGTATGTGATGGCTGAAAGGGACTGCAAGCCCACCTAGTCTGCCCAGTTCGCCTAGATATCCACTAGGCCTTTTCTGTAGTCCCCCCCCATGCCAGTTGCCCTCTGTGCTTATCCCATGCCCTCATGAACCCTCCCACCATTTCCCTCAGCAGCCCATTCCAGTTGTCCACCACCCTCTCAGTGAAGAAGTACCTCGTAATCCTTCCTCGAAGTCCCTTCCCCCAACCGCTTTGGAATTTCCAACTACCATCCATTGCAGTATAGCACACCGCAGCAGGCCAACTGTGCCAATCTCCTAGCAGATATCACAGACACAACCAGTCCCAGAACTCCCTGCAGCTGACAACAGGCAATAAGTTCCAATAGCCTGCAGTGTACATTTGAGCCTACACAATCTCTTATCAGATGTTTTCCACTTCTGCTCTTCTCCAGAGGATAAGTCAGTCTGTGACAGAACTTAGCCCAGGGAGTTCAGTGGGGCCAGTAAACCAAAGATGAGAGCCTATATAAACTCTTAACATGCACTGTAGGACAATCTCCCACCGCAAAGAACTCCAGGATCTGCTGCAAATGAAGCTGTCAGTGCAGAATCCAGCAAAACCAGTCATCATAATCCACTACACTACAGCACACAGCAGGCAAACCAAAATGTTTCCACATGCAAAGTGCACATTGGCACCAGACCCACACTTATGTGGCACCCTTGACACAAGCCAGACAGTGGGTATTGTGGTAAGGAGGGACAAAACCTTTTACATGCAGGTACATTAGGGAGAAAAGGAAGGCAAGCAGAGATACTGAATGTCTGAAATGGGTGGATGGAGGGAGAGTAAAAGATGACCACCAAAAAGCAGAAATACTGAACAAATACTTCTGTTCGTTTTTTTACAAAGGAAGGGGCAGGAAATGGGCCAGCATTAATAAGGATGGAGAGATCATAGAAAAGGACACAGCTCCCTTTGCGAAAGAAAGGATCCTCATGGAACTGGCAGCAATAAGGCTATGGGCCAGACAGATGCACCTTGGACACTGAGGGAGCTAAGGGAGGTGTTAGTAGGGCCTCCGACTACCCTGTTCACCCTGTCTTTGTAAACTGGTGACATGCCCAGGGATTGGAGAAGGGCTGATGTGGTCCCACTATACAAAAGTGTTAACAGGGAGGATGCAGAAACTACATACTGGTCAGCCTGACCACAACAGTGGGAAAAGTAATGGAAATACTGCTGAAGGAAAGAATAGTGGAGCACCTGGTCGTCAATAGTCTATAGGGGAAGTGGGAGAAGGGAACATTGTTTAACCAGGAGTAGCACACTAAGCTGAAGCTTGTTTCCAGATGCAATCTGGAGCACAAGGAAGTTAAGTAACTTGCTCAGAATCAGACAGTATGCACTTAGACGGCTGTTGAATTCAAACCCAGGTCTCCAGATCTGTAGCTCAGAGCCTTTACCCAATGTGCTATACTGCCTCCAGGACCCAAGGCAGTTTGGTTTTATGGGAGACAGGTTGTGCCAGACAAACTTAACTGAGTTTTTTGACTGGGTAACAAGGAAGGTGGATGGAGGAGGATGTGGCCTACCCAGATTTCAGCAATGCCTTTGCCACTTTGCCACATAGAAGGTTGGTAAATGAGCTGTAAGGCTTAGGGGTGGAACAGAAAATAACAAGGTGGGTGGAGAACTGGTTCAAAGACTGAAACCAGAGGGTGGTGATAAGGCAAATGTGGTGCATTCCAGGGTGGCAGTGGTGTGCCCCAGGGGTTGGTGCTGGACCCATCCTTTTTTAATATCTATAGCAACGATTAGCCCAGTTCCAATCAGGGGAGGAGAGTTGTTCTTTCCAGACTGGGGCTTGTCGCTGGAAGTGGTCTGGGCAGGCATTCTGGGGCTGCATCGGCAGTGGGAGAGGATGGGATCACATTGATCCACAAGGAAGCTCTTTTTGGTGGTGGACAGGCCATGCATACCGGGTCCACATCGGCCACAACTTTGCAAGCCGGCGACTCATGAAGGAGCGGTCAATCAGTGAATAGGGCGTGAACCTCTGACTGTGTGACTGGGCCATAAAAGGCAAATAGTCGCGTTGCAATCAGAGGAGGAGAACTGTTCTTTGTTCCACACCACCCACCCTGGCCCCAACCTCTATTAAATGGTCTGCTGGGGCGGAGGCGAACTGGAACACTAGGAAGCTGGATTGTTATTGTTTGGGAAAAGGGTCCTGGACACTGTGCTGCTTGAGCAGCACTGACCACTACCAGGAAGAGGCATAATGAAGCAGACTGTATAAATGACTACGTATGCCAATTACATCTGAGGAGTAGGCAAACTATGTGTGAATTGATTACTGCTAGGGCCTCTGAGCTGGCTAGTGTTGTGATGGCTAATTTTGCTTGTGAACCATCTACTGCTGGGCTAGAAAACTGGCTACTGTCAAGAAAGAGGAAAAATTGCTGTAATCAGAGAGGAAGAATTCTTGGGCTTTAGTGCAACACTGACTGAATTATTTCTGTTAGAGGCGCACTGCTCACCTAAAATGAGGGTAGACTTGGGGTGGCCGGCGGGCACCTTCGGTGAAGTAATTGGGTGTACAGGGTGTGGGCGGCAATAATATTAAACTGGGCAAGGAGGTTCAGAAGGTGCCCCTGTGTTTTCAGTTGGCAGGTCTTAGAGAGGAAGTAGAGAAGTCAGAGAGCAGCTGGAAGGCGGGAGGGGTGGGGAGGAAAGGTGTGGAAAGGACCTCATGTGAGGTACAAGAGGCCAATATGGCATAACCTAGAGAACAGGTAGACAAGGATCATATGGTTACTCAGGAGGGTGGGGCCACAGAGCAAGCAATGTATGAAATCACTTCGTGAGAGGTGGCTGACCAGAAGGAGGTGGGACAGGAGAGTCAGGGGAGCCAGCATCACACTTTGAAAATCTGTCGCCTTGCTATATCACGGGAGATGAGGTGGAGAGGCTGCAGGCGGAGGAGGGAGCAGGCAGACAGAGAGGGTTTGGTCAGTAAGCTGGGGAGATGGGGCAGGAGAGAAGCCAGATCCACGAAGGGGAGACATTAGCCTAGGTGGGAGGAGGGTGGGGAGGAAGGGAGTGCAGAGTGAGCCAGGGTGGGAGAAGGGAGGACTAGGGTCAGCCCAAGCATCCAGGTTAGGAAGTCAACCAAGGATGAGAATACTCTAGAATAGGCTAGCTTCAGGCGGGAGAAATCAGATGAGGTGGGGGAGGGAAACACAGCAGATGGGGTAGGATGCAGAACTTGGGGGGGCAAGGGAAAATGCAGTGAAGGGGAGCCTGGATGGGGGATCTGAGGATACCAGCCCAGAAAGAGTCCACAGAGATCTGGGTGGGGGCAATCTGTGCCACCCAGGAGGTTAGGGGCAAGGAGCAAGCAGGAGCTACAGGTAGAAGAATGAGCATGGTAGAGACAGCGCAGGCTTGTGATCCCAGGCTGAGAGGGACAAGAGAAGTAAGCTGGGGGTTGATGACAGAAGGAGGAGCCTGGATGCAATCTAACAGGCCAGTGGGGGAGAAGGTGATCCTGCTGGGTGACTCCATGACCTGGGGCATCCAGTGGGAGGGCGAGGAGGAAAAAGCAGTCAGTCAAGGCTAAATGTATCCCAGGCCTAGCCATACACAAGGCCAAATTCCCAGCTAATCGATAGCATTGGAATGCGAGGAATCCCCAGACAAACATCTGGGAACAAATGACTTAGAGAACAGTGAACTGAAATTCAGAGCAAGATTCAAGAACTGCCAGGTTTACCACTCTGAAGCATAATCTCCTTCTTTGAGATTCTGCACAGTACCTAGGGTGTGGGGAGACCAAACAAACTTACAGCTGTGAACCAGTGGCTCAGGGACTGGCGCAGGGCAGAAGGGTATGGGCTGGTGAGGACTGAGGATACATGGGAGGACAGGGGTTATATGCCAGGGATAGGCTACACCTCAACTTGGAGGGAGGAAGTCAAAACTAAATCTAAATGGATGCATAGTCGAGGTGGGTTTAAACTTGTAAGGAGTTAAGTAAAAGTAGCTCAGGAGGGCTGCTCGGGGTCCAGAGTCAGGGCATGGAATTAAGGCAGGTAACTGCGATCTAAATCCATCCAGGCTGTGCAAGAAAGGGCATCTAGGGACTGCTCAGGGTCGAGATGACTGGAGAAGGGAGAGGGTCAGGATGGAGGACAGCCCTGATCAATGCTAGGAGCATGAGCAACAAAAATACCCAAGCTCAGGCGATGCTGGTTGAGGGATCAGTGGATGTGGCAGCAATTACTGAGACATGGGCCACTCAGAAAATGACTGGGACACCTAAATTTGGTGGGCCACAAAATATTCAGGAAGGATGAGGAGAGGGAAGAGGAGGTGTGTAAACGATAGTCCAAAATGACATAGCGTTTGGTGGAGTGGAGGGAGGCTGTAGGGGAGGTGGAGGAGATCTGGGTAACCCACAAAGAGGAGGTAAAGATTGAAAATAGGGTGGTGTACAGAACCTTCAATGATGGAAGAGGCCCTGGAGGACAAACTAGTTGAAGAACATCAAGGGCACTGTGACCGTGGAAAGGGTATGGTGGTGATCATGGGTGACTAATATGCTGAGGACAGACTGGGACACTATGGCATCATCTGTGGCCAGGAACAGAGACTGATGGATGTGTTACAGGATGCCTTCCTGGTCCAGCAGGTGGGGGAACCTACTAGGGAGAGGAGGCGGATGCTGGATTGTCCCTAGCAGACAGTGACCAGATAAAGGGCTTGGAGGTGTGCAGCCTGCTGGCAGGTGGTGATCACACTACAGTCTGGTTTCTGCTGCTATCTTGGGGAGATAACCATTCTAATACAGTATGTAGTGAACTGGAGGAACAGACTTTGTGGGCATGGGCAGGATTCTACAGGGGAGCTTGGACAAGATTAGGCGGACATGGATGCTGGCAGCTTGTGGAGAGCCATTAAGAGAGGTGCAGGAGACTACTTACTCCTGTACAAGGTGCAAGTGTAGATGGTAGGCCAACAAGCCGTGTTGGTGGACCAGGAGGTGCAGGAGGCAGTGAGGGATAAAAGGCTGCCTATGCATGTTTAAAGCGCTCTGAGGGATGGGGAGAGGGGCTGTGAGTTGATGGCTGGAAGGGTCACTACAGTGGTGGGGAGCAAGGTGAGGAGGGAGCAAAACCTGGCTGGGATGTCTGAAGGGAAAAGGATTCTATATACACAAGGGAGAGAGAAGGAGGCACAGATCAGCATGATTTAGAGTTGGGAAGGATGGACTCAGGAGGCAGAAATCAGGAGAGGTGCTAAATGATACTTGACTTGATATTCACGGAGGGAGGTATGGATCCTCCAGCCCAATGGGAAGGAAGGGAGCGGCAGAGTTGAGGAGGTCAGATGGAGTTGAGGGACTGAAAGAAGTTGGGGTACAGGCTGGGCCAAGTCTGAGGGGATGGGTGGTTAAGTAAGGAGGGTGGGCTGGGAGGAGGAGAAATCACAGTGGAAGGGTGAAGGAGGCCCTTGGACACTAAAAACTGATAAGGCACCGGGGCCAGATTGGCTGCATCCGAGGGTTATGAAGAATTGGCTGATGAGCTAGACACCACTGGCAGCACAACACCCTCTGCTGACAGGATGGGTGCTTCAAGACTGGAGGCTGGCTCATGTGGTGCCTATCCACAAATGGGGGGTCTAGAGAGGAGATGGGGAATTATAGGCCTGTCAGCCTAACGTCTGTGGTGGACAAAGTAATGGAGGGCATTATCAAGGATAGGCTCAGAAGGCAGCTGGAAAGGTTGGGGCATCTGGATGACAAACATTATGGTTTCATCCTGGGGAGATCATGTTAGACCAACCCCATAGATTTTTATGACTGGGACCCTGGACCAGCATGAACCGGAGGACATCCTATACCTGGTTTTCAGTAAGGCATTTGATTAAATTGCCCAAATAGGGCTGCTGTTAAAGCTCAGGAGTGGGAGGACAGTTGCTCAGATTGAGGGGTGGGGGAGAGGACAGTTGCTCAGATGGGTAGAAAATTGGCTAACAGAAGGCAATACAGAGGTAGTGGTGGTAGTCTTCCTCCACGAAGGTCACCATGGGGTCCCAAGGTTTGGTACGGGGTCACTCCTGTTCAATGCCTATGTCTTCGATGTGGGAGAGTGGTTAAGGAGAGATGAGTCTCTTTGCAGATTACTTAAAACTGGGAGCATTGGCGGATGGGGACGAAGTAAGAGACACAGTCAGAGGACCTGGATACCCACGGAGGTGGCTCAAGGAGGTAGGGACTGAGGTTTAATGCAAGAAATGTTGGGTGCTGCACCGAGGGTCAGAAACCCGGCCATGTATACACCAAGGGGTGTCATACTGCATGCCACAGCAGTGAGAGGGATCTAGGGGTGGTGGTAGATGTCAAAATGAATAACACTAAAATTGCAGAAGAACTGTGGCCAAAGCAAACTGGATACTGCATAGCCAGGGATTACGCCCATGAAGAGGTAGGTGATCCTCCTCTGTATAATGCCTTGGTCAGACCACATCTCGAGTACTGCATGCAGTTCTGGGAGACCTCACCTCAGGATGGCCTTAACACTGCTGGAGAGTGTCCAGAGGAGGGCAAGCAGGATGCTTCAGAGCATGGGAGGAAGGCCTTGGAGGAAGGCTGGAAGCTTCAGGCTGTACCGCTGGAGGAGAGGGAGATGGGGGACATGATCACGGGTCTTCAAATATGAAAAGGAATAAGCTTAGGGGCAGTGCCAAAGAGATGTTCAGACTAAAGGTGGAAACAACCAGGTGACATGGTGGAAGCTAGGGGGAAATTACAGGGGGATGCAGGAGACCTTACTTCATTGAGAGGTGGTGAGGGACCTGGAATGCACTTCAGAGTCTGTGGAGGAGGGCACAGTGGAGGGCTTAGAGAGGAGGGGACAGGTTCAAGGGTGAAACTGAAGAAGAGATGACCTCTGGGGCTGGGTGGGAAAGAAAGAACCCGATTAGAAGGCTGGCTGCAAGCAGACACAACAGACCATCCAGCCTATTCTCTGGCTTTAGTATATTAGATATAGCGGAGGAACTGCACGGGGAAGGTGTGCCTATTTGTAGATGATCTACAAGATCTGCAATAGGGTAGACACCCTGGTGGGGGAGGTGGAGGCAGTGAGGAGGGCCTAAAGATTCTAGAGAGGTAGTTGGAAACTTGGCAGCTGAAATTTAATGCCAAAAAGCGTACAGTAATGCACATGGGTGTAGTAACCCGCAAACCATTTTCACACGGGAAGGGGGGGGGGTAAGGAAACTCAGCAGGACAGAGATCCTGATGGGGGATTATAATTTCAGATAACCTTAAGGTGGAGAACCAGTGCAGCACAGTGGTGGGCAAAGTGAATAGAATGCTGGTGTGCATACGGAGGGGTATAAACAGAAAAGCGAGGTGCTTATGCGCTTTATAAATCCACAGAGGCCTCACCTGGAGTATGGGGTTTAGTTCTGGAGGCCTCACCTACACAAGGATACAAGACAAGACTGAAAGGGTTCAGACAGGGCAACCAAGATGGTGCACACTATTATAGGCAGCCCCTATGAGGAGAGGTGGAGAGTCTGATCTGTACCGCTGGAGACTAGTAAGACGAAGAGTGGGAAGCTTATTTACAGGAAAATAAGTGCTAGAACAAGGGATCATAGAAAACATAGAAACAGAATTTGATGGCAGATAAGGACCGCTTGGCCCACCCAGTCTGTCATTTCCTACCTACTGGATAAGCTGCAGATCCTAGTTAAACCAGCAGCCACTTCCTTCCTACCCCACCCCTAGAATTGCTTATGACTGTCCCATGCATGCTTGAATTCCACCACTGTTTTTGACTCCACAACCTTTCCTCCGGAAGGCCGCTCCATGCATCCACAACCCTTTCTGTGAAAATACTTCTTAAATTACCTCTGAGCTGCTCCCCACCTCTATCTTCAAATTGTGCCCTTGTTCTTGCACAATCTCTTTTTTTGAAAGATGCTACCCTCTTGGACTTTGTTGATTCCCTTGAAGTCCGAACGCTTCTATCATGTCCCCCCTCCTCCTTTCCTCGAGGCATACATATTAAGCTCCTTAAGTCTCTCTTCATATGTCTTCCCGGTGCAGACCCTGCATCATTTAAGTGCCTCCTCTGGACAGCTTCCATCCTGTCTATGTCTTATGGGATTGGGTCTCAACTGCACATTGCACTCAGATGGGGTCTGACCAGCCGTCTGTACAGAGGGATAACAACTTCCTGTTTTCACTGGTGATGCCCCTCCCTACATCCAGTATCCCCCAAGCCCTCCTTGCTGCCCTCTCACTTGCTTGCCTACCTTTAGGTCATACAGTATGACTACCCCCAGGTCTCTTTCCATTTTTGTTGTTGTTAGTATCTCACCCCCATTGTGTACTCTTCCCTGGGTTTTGTTTCCCAGGTGCATTACATAAAACTTCTTAGCATTGAATCTAAGCTGCCATACATTTGACCATTCACTCTAACCTGCCAGTCCTTCTCATCCTTTCCACCCCACCTGTGCATCAACTCTGCTGCAGATCTTTGTGTCATCTGCAAAGAGACATACTTTTCCTTCCAGTCCTTCTGCAATGTAAGCTATAAAGACATTGAGAGGACTAGTCCTATACTGAACTCGCAGTACCCCACTAGTAACCCTCCTTTCTTCTGAGTGGACTCCATTTACTATTACTCTGTGTCCTATTCTCCAGCCAATTCTTTACACAGCTGTCATCTTGGGACCCACTCCCAGGCTGGCCAACTTGTATATTAATCTTTTGTGTGGGACTGTGTGAAATGCCTTGCTAAAGTCTACGTGAGGCCATGTCCACAGCCCCTCCTGATCTAATAGCTTTGGTCACCCAGTCAAGAAATCTATCAGATTCATCTGGCATGACCTTCCGCTGTGAATCCATGCTGCTCAGGGTCCTGTGCCCCTCTGGCCTCTAGATACTACAATTCTTTCCTTCAGAAGTGATTCATCATTTTCCCTGTCACTGAGTTAGAACTAACAGGTCTGTAGTTTCCTGCTTCTGCCTTGCTCCCACTTTTGTGAAGGGGAATCACATCTGCCCTCCTCCAGTCCTCGGGTACCACCCCATCCTCCCATGATTTGTTAAAAAGGGTAGTCAGTGGTGTCATTAGTTCTACCCTTAGCTCTTTTAGAATTCTGGGATGAATCCCATCAGGCCCCACTGCTTTGTCCACCTTCAGTTTTAAGAGTTCTTTCAGAACCCTTTCTTCTGTAATTGGGCTGGTAATAAATGATCATAAACTAAGATTAGAAGAAGGAAGGTTTGGGGCAATGTGAGGGGGCATTACATCACTGAGAAGGTGGTGGAGTCCAGGAACTGACTACCAGAAGAGGTGGTGTGCACAAAAATGGTAAAAGGATTTAAGGGGGCATGGGACAGACACCAGGAGCTGACCAGTGGGCAGAGTGGGGTGTCTCTTGACAAAGATGATGATTGGGGGTGGAGTGAAGGGCAGACTCGACTAGCAAAATGGTCCTTTTCTGTCATCAGATTTCTATGATTCTAAGGCAGTTAAGTAATTAGGACTTACCTGTTCCATCAGAGTAGGAGTCCAGAGTTGAGGGTGTCCTTGGTTTGGGAGTATCTGGTAGGACCTGAAAGGGAAAGAACAGAGAAGGCTGAAGGGACACAAAGGAGTCGGAGGTGCTAGAGGAGAGATTAGTGTGTTAGAATTAAACAAAGATACTTATCTCATTGGTATGTTTGGCCAGACCTACAGAAATAAAGGGAAAAATAGATCAGTATGGGAAGTTATAGTAGCAAAGTAGAGAGATACAAATATATTATGCAGGAAAGTAAAGGAAGAGAAGTTTCAGAGTGAAAAGACAAACTAGGCCAAAGTAAGGAAACTAGAGATGGAATAAAAATGCAGACAGCTAAGAACAGAGAATAAAGTGGTATTTGGGACTCAGCAAACACCCCTTAAGCGTCCTAGGTGACCTGCAGGTAGCCAATAAATTTAAGAAGTAGTCCAGATGGGCAGGTGGGAATGCATTTGAGCTAGTAGCCCCTTATTTATTTAGAAAAGAGACTGGTTCAGGAGTCTTGAGTTGTCCCAGGAGGCCAGTGGTTTGAAAGGTATAGCTCTGGTGATATAACGGTCACTCCCTCATGGACAAGCCTTTTTATATTATCTTTCCCTGGAACCTAATGTGGGGAGTGATGTCCTTGGGCCCAGACTGTATGTATAGTAGGCAGGAGGCTATTCAGAAAACTGCTGACCAGAAATGCTGCGGCTGTTGCTAGGCAGCCAGTTTAGTGCTACTGAACTACAATGACAGTAATGGCAGGCACTTTCAACTGCCAGTCCAGAGGAGGGCAACTAAAATAGCAAAGGGTCTACACCAGAAGCCATACAAAGAGAGACAAGCTGAATATGTATGCCTTTGAGGAAAAGGGCTGGGGAGACAAGACAGAAAATTTCAAGCACCTCAAGGGAATCAACAAAGTCCAAGAGAGTAGCATCATTCAGAAAAAGATGTGCAAGAACAAGGGGCCAAATTTGAAGATAGAGGGGATGGCTCGGGGCAACATGTGGAAGTATTTTTTTCACAGAGAGGGTGGTGAACACATGGAATGGCCTTCCTAAGGAGGTTATGGGGTCAAAAATAGTGGGGGATTTCAAGAATACATGGGACAGACATGAACCAATTCTATTGGTGGGTAGGAGGAAGTCAGCTGTTGGATAACTAGGATCTGCAGCTTATCCACTAGGTAGGGAAATGGACCGACTGAGTGGGCCAAGCAGTCCTTATCTGCCATCAAAGTCTATGTGTCTATGATTCAGTCCACAGAGCTCGGGCTGTAACCTGCTCCATGTGTGTGGGAATGAAGATGGGATATTTTTGGGAGGGGGAAGAGACTAGAGCAAATATGCCTCCCTCTACCCATCAGCCACAAAGTGGCATGTGAAGAGCCCCCACTGGAAGAGGGTCTGGAAGGTGGGCAGCCAGCTGTAGGTGGCAGGAACCTTTAGCTAAGCCACATGGTGGCAGACTGTAGGTGCCCTGAGGGCCTGGTAGAAAGGAACTGGGAGAGCAAATGCACAAGATAGGGGCCTCAAAGGAAAATCCACAGTGCAGCTGAAGGGCAATGCCTGAACTTGACTTAAAAGGTAGCTGTGGGTGGGAGCCAAACAGGGGAAATCAGTGGGCTCCCTGACGGGACCATGAAAGCAGCTAGCACTGCATACAATACAGTCGCACAGCAGCTAATGTCAAAGTACCAGGGGCTAACAAAAGGATTTGGGGAAGGAAAAGAACAACGTAAGGTCCAGGACAGCTCACAATTAAAAAACACAGAGCACTAAAGAGAAAGAGCCCTGATGGGTTATAAATATTAAGTAAATTTATGCAATAGGAGTGAACATAAATGGAGTGCGATAAATCCATTTTATCCGAGCATGTACGTGTATACATGCAGAATCTTACATTTACAGGGTTTTAAATAATTGATTAGCAGTTTTTTTCTTTAGACAATACTAACTGTTCAGAAAGTATTTATATAGATTTTCTAAAAGTGTTAAGTTTGTTAAACACAGTGAGGCAGGTGCTATGCATTTTCACAATGTTTTAGTACTTTTATGAGCAAAACGCTAATCAATTTTTTGAGTTAAATAAAACCCTGCATATATTTATTACGGTCATCCTCGATTAATGTGCATGGTGGACTGCGTCACACATCCCCATCCCTCACCCCCGTTGTTTGACACTGCTTACTGGTATCATGCTTTTAGTTTTGTTTCTTCCAGGTTGACCGTCCCTCAGCCAAGCCACCTGCCATTTAGTCATACTTCTCCGCATTCTTCCCACTATCATACAGTGATCATTTGTTTCTGTTTAACATTTTTTTTTTTTGCTTTTCTACCAAACCTTTTTCAACTGGCTGCTCCAAGCTGCGCTCCAGCTGTCGCATTCCTCTGCATTCTGTTGCCGTGTCCTCGCCACACCTCTCGACATAAAACTTTTTTTTTTTTTTTTAAAACACTGCTTCCTCAAAACTAATAATCCATCACTCTTACTCTTCCACTCTGGTTTCCCCACCTCGCTACAACTGCCACCAGACCTCCCCCAGCACATAGAAACTGTCAGATTTTTTTCCTTAAACTGCTTGGTCGCAAACCCCACTGCTGATGAGCCCTCACTCTAGGTCACACTTCTGCTGTGGCTTCCAGATCTCGCTACAACTGCAACCATAGGCTCCTGTGAAATCCTTCTCTGCAAACTCTAAATGGTCTTTTGTGGCCCTTATGGCCCTCCTTCTTCCCTGCTTATTTACTGAGATTTCCATGTCTATATACCACACATGTTTTAAGCCCCCAACCACATTTCACTCCTGGACTCAACACTATAATGCTGTCAGTCTGTTCCAGGTGTCTACTACCCTTTCAGTGAAGTAGTAATCCTCACATCCATCTTACCCCACCATTAGCTTCATCATGTCCCATGGTCCTTTTTCCTATTTGAAGGAGCCCCCCCCCCAGCACCCTGTTCATCCTTGTAAGGTACTTGTGGGTCTCCATCAAGTCCCCTCTCTTTCAGGGTTTATATGTTGAGATCTCAGTCTCCTCACAGGGCTTTTGCCAGAGCCCATGCACAATTTTAGTTGCCCTTTATACTGCCTACACTCTATGGCCTTTCTAAAGTGCAGCCTCCAAACCTGGACACAGAACTCTTAGGCTCTGTCCACACTACCCCTCTGTACCGTTACAGAGTGCCCAAACCGTTACCACAATGGTTTACGTTTACACCTGTAACATTACAGAAGGAGTTTTCATAACCGTAGTTGAAACCACATGAGGTGGTTTCAACAATGATTATGAAACCCGATTCATTAGTAACGTTACTGGGCATAGTGTGGGCATGGCACTGTTCCGTAGTGCAGCGTGGAAAGCACATTATGGGATCAGGTGCCACTGTAATGGTCACCAAGCTCCGGCAGGGACCAGCGGTGCCGGTCCTGTAATGGACACACCGCAGCAGTGTGGACACAATCGCATCAGTCCACGGTTGTAATGGATTCTATCTGTTACGGGGTCTGAGAGGTGCAGTGTGGATGGGGCCTTAGTTGGATCTCACTAATAAGGATTACTTGCAACACCACCACCTCCTCCTCCTGCTGAAGATACCCTCCTATGCAGCCCCAGCATCCTTCTAGTCCTACCACTGCTTTGTCACACAGCCTCAGCAACTTTAAAGAGACTTACCAAGGTAACGGAGTTGGCCCCTGCACCATATCCATCAGTGCCTTGCTGCCAGAGGACCCCAATGAAGTTAATATGTCCCCAAATTTTTAAGCAGTTAAAAAGTTCTGTCCTTTGTAAAAATACACAAACCAGGTCCCAAGAACTTCCCAGTTGCTTGCTGCCACCCCAGCTCCGCTCCCACAAACCCTAGCAGGATGACGAGATGCCAGTGAGAGCACGGGGGTGCTCGTCTTTATCTGTAATGGGCAGCAGCTTTTCTATCGATTTTAAATGATTTAGTGACCACCTTGCAATGAAACGTGGGCATCAGTCAAGTAATAAGGCCCTTGTTAGTTGAACAGTGCCCACATTTTATTGCCAGGTAGCCACTATATAGTTTAAAAATCAGTAGAAATGCTGCCGCCCATTACATATGATGGAGTGCGCCACCACGCCCTTACTGGCATGTCATCATCCTGCTACTGAGCATGGGGGTGGAGCTCGTGCAGCAGAAAAAAAACCAGAAGTCCTTGGGACCCAGTTTGTATATTTTTATGAGGGACAGAACTTTTAATGACTATGAATTTAAGGACATATTAACTTCATGAGAGTCTTACGTCGACAAGCACCCGATAGGTATGGTGCAGGGCATATCTTCTTTTAAGATCATAGTAACTCAAGGTCCCCCCCGCTTAGTGATCATCAGTACCAATCCTATAAAGCACCTCCTGGTTTCCTATGCCCTAGGTGCACAATTCTGCACTTTGTCATTGAACCCCAACTGCCCCAATCTTGACCACTTTGAGTTTCTCCAAGAGGCATGTGCATGCTCTCTGCTCCCTTCTTAACCCACCTTACAAATTTTGGTATTGTCTGCAAAAAGGCATTCCCTTCACTGCCAGTTTTTCTGCAATGTCACTTATGAAGACACAGAAGAGGATCTGCGCCAGTACTGAGCTGAGCTGCTCACTGTCGCGTCACTGTAATAAGTACCATTAACCATCACCCTCTGACACCTTAACCCTATTCCCCAACTACTACCCGCTTTACAACCTGCATTTCCTGGTCACCCCCTTTTGTTCCAACTACCACAACACCATCATCTGGCATCTGCTAGGACTTGCTCCACCACAGAATGAATCCAATATAAGGAGCAGCTGCCTGGAAGTAGTCAGGATCACGTTTGCATGTTCTTCCACCCCTAGGACATAAGTGGCAGGGGTGCACAAACATGCACAGACATGTATGCACAGCATCAGTCAATGTCTTCCCACCCATGGGCTGCTCCCACCTGCACTGCCACTTGTGGTCACTCAGTTGGCAGTACTACAGCCGAGCTGGCTGTCCTCCTTCTCCAGAAGAGAGCCTCTTGTATAACAGATGATCCTCCTCCTCTTCCCAGAGAGCCCCTGACCCGAGCTCATTCCTGAACTAAGGTCACCTACGCCGCAGGTCACAGCACTACTGTTAAGCTGAAGGGCACACATGTTAACCAGTTTCTAATTAATTTATCATCTTTTGGATCCTCCATAGGCTGATCAATCTCTTTAGCCCTCGCCCCCAAAATAGTCAACCACCCTCCTCTCTGCTAGATCACCCTTCCAGGCACAGACTATCCTCCATGCAGCTGGACAACCCTTCTAGCCCCAGCCTTTCACATAATGAGCACTGGAGCTAGAGCACCACCACAGGCTCCGAGGCCAGCCCACTTACCCAGCCAGCCACCCTCCTACATCTGGACCAGCCTCCAGCTACATGCTATACAACCTCCATGTAGCTGGAGCACCACCCCAAACCTCCACTCTAAACAGACCACATATCTGAAGCTGTCCTCCAAGCCCATGGACCAGCAGTCCCCCATGTAACCACTCAACCTACAGCTAGATCCACAGAAGCCCCATACCAGCCTCTACCATCAGACCACCCACCCTGCAGCTAGACCTCACTTCCAATCTTAGAACCGCCCCCACCACCACCAGCTACCCCTCCCTGCTGGCTCCTCTTTCATGCCCCAGACTAGCCTCCCCAGCAGACAATTCTCCTGCAGCTGAACCCGGGTTCATTCCACCTACAGACTAGCCTCCTCCCCTCTGCAGGTTGGAGTAACCTCCCAGAATGGACACCCTTTCCAAAAGCTGGACACACCCATTGTCCAGAGCAGAACCTCCCTACACCTAGAACCCACCCCCCCAATCACCCTTCTTCAACCGTGGGCGCCATACTTCTCAACATAGTATTAAAAAAAATATGTATATAAATACATATTTTTATATATATATCTCTATCTATATCTGACACTAACATATTGCATTTGCAGTGTCAGTGGCTCAGCAGGTAGCACACTCGCCTCAGAGACTGGGAGATCAGAAGGCAGTGGGTTCTATTCCCATACCAGGCACTTATGTTAATATCTCAATACTGATGCTGTAGTGCAGCATGAGGGGGATGGCTGCACTCCTGAGGCACTGTCTTTCAGACAAGATGTTTAACCGAAGGTCCCATCTGCCATAATGTGGATATTAAGATGCCATGGCACTTCTCAAAAGCAGGAAATTTTCTATCCCCCTCAATTTAGTAAAAATACCAACAGCTTAATCTGGTTCCAGGTCAGTTGACTATTCATGTATTCCTCTCCCTCGGTCGCGCCTGAAATAGAAAGAATCTGTCTAGTGCACTTAGCCAGTCAACAAAAACAGAAATAAAGTAAACATAAAATATAAATTAATGCAGTCTTCAGCAAAAGAAAAAAAAAATACACTGATCCCAGATTACAAAATGGATTTGCAACTATTAAATACAAATATTAAATGCAAAACAGTACAAACACACTCAAATATCTGCAGTAAATAATTCTTCCTTTAGGGTAACTCCAGATTTTCTCAAATTAAAAAGTTGTAATTCTTTCTCTATGCATTCTGAAAATTGCTCAGTTATACAATCTTCCTGTTGCATTCTCCTGCCCCCACCACCACCAACACTAATTTAAAGTAACTAAATCAGTAAAAAATTCCACAAATAACAAGTAATCTAGAGGCACAATGCATCCTAAACACTTTGGAGGTTGACTGAAAATAAAATGTGTATTTCAAAGTTTAGCCAAGAGTTCAGCGAAGAAAAATGTTTTCAAGACAAATCATTGAAAGTGAAACTTAACAGCATTTCATTTTGAAAAAAAAAACAAACACCTGAGTGATAATTCCTTTACTGTATTTAAATTTCAGGGAGTTAAAAGATGTACTTTTTAAACATAAGCTCTTACCTTAACATGTAAATCTTAGCTGAAGAAGCCTCAATTGCTCAAAATGGAGACCACAGAGCACTTGTGCAGTTTCATCTGGCTGGGCACAGACAGGAAGAGAGCTGGAAATGTAGGCCCTGACTAAGTAGACTTATGGAAAAGTAGTTTTAGAATACACTTTTAAAAGGACACTGCCAACTTTTTTGCACCATATTATTTCCAGGTAAATCAAATTTTATTATTGCTTACCTTCTGTAAAATTAATTGCTGTTGCTGGTTGTTTTATCTGTCTCCTTGCTTAGTAGAACTGAAATGCACGGTAATGTACCCAGCCTTGATTGGCTAATTTAAATCCTAAAACTACTCCACTGACTGTAATCTTCATTTATGACTCAGTTGTATTAAAAAAAATTGTACTTTTAAGAGCATTGCAGATCTATTTTCTAATCTTCATTTAGCAATAACTTACTCTTGAACAACTAGTCTGCTGAAATACTTCTTAGAATTTAGTATTCTTAGCGGTTGTGGCTTTGAATGATGATTAAGATTATTAAAAATGACTAAAATTAGTCTTTGAAGGCAAATTAATGAATGCTTAATACTAAATTTAGTATTTGACTTCAGTGAGGTTCCCAAAACAGCCTTTGGCCTGCACCCCATGACCACTACATCTTGAACACCCCTGCCCAGATAACCACCCAGCTGGACAACCATATCAACATCCCAATAGACCTCTCCCAGCTGTGTACCTTGCCTGCAGCTAGTCCACCCTACAAGCCCCAAACCAGCCTCTCCCATCAACTATCACCACCTGTAGCTGGCTGCTCCAGGCCATCCTTCCTACCCTCAGACACGATCCCCTGCAGATGGAACCCCCAGACCTGCCTCCCCACCTCAGTAGACCACCTCCTGCAGCTGGACCAACCTCCCAGTCTCACCAAACAAAGCACCCTCCTTAGAGCTGGACCAGCACCTCTAGATAACAACTCTTTCTGCAGCTGGACCCACCTAGACTACCCATCTTGCCCAGATACCAGTTGTCCCACCACTGACCACTCTGCTTGCACATAGAAAACCCTGCCCTGCTAAGTACCCTTTTATAATCCCAACGCTTCATTAGTCTGACATGCTGCATCCCACATAACAACCCAACAGCCCCAGCCCAACACACAGTAGCCTGACTTAGGGACAGCGCCTGACACACTGTCAGGCCAGAGGAGGTTGATGCTGTGCTGCTGTTGAGTGGTTTTCCATAAACACATGAAGCACCCAATCCAACCACGCCACCCATCCCAGGACCTGAGACACTACTGAACAGCATGGATGATGTGAAAACACCCACCCCTATGTGGTGCACCCTCCCGAGAACACACTGACCTGATCACAGACCCCTGGTAAGGATGACTGTCTCACCATCCATGGGACAGGGATGAAACAAACAACCGTGCATGCCCCAGTGTGTTGACCAGCCATCCCAGGCAGCATGGTGGATTGTCCGCGTAGCATCCCTGCATGCATGATTATGTCAGCTGACAGCCAGACAGCTGGGCATGGCCAAGGAATTGGAATACCATACCTGTTGGTGTGGTGCATGCATGACACTGCAGGGCACACAGTAGAGTGGCACAGCGAGAACATGGATAGCTGCACCAGAAATAGTCCATAGCAACACTACATGTGGATGCCAGGACACAGAGCAACACATCTCACCAACCGGTGCAATGTGTGTATGTAGCCGCAGCTATCTCAGCCCACTATGGGCCTGCAGTAACCACACAGAAAAGTCTGAGGTGTTTGGGGGGCTGTGCCACAGGAGCCACACTGTGGCATGAAGCTGCCAGGTGTGTTGTGGGGATTCCACAGGGCCCATTAGCAGAATGCTGTTACCACACACAGTTGCACAGCTGGAAGGATTGGTGGACACTACACAGCTTCAGACCTGTGCAACGAGCACACATGAACAGCTGAAAGGATTTTGGGGGACTCACACAGAGTCAGGCTCAGGCGGCACACACAGTGCAGATGTGGAGTGCAGTGGGCTGCTTAAGCGACACCCAGCAGTGTTGTGATGAGACATCACCACCAGGTTAGTGCATGTTAAATGTGGGGGTGAAACTTATTCAACAGTAGGAGGCCACAGTGGCAACCTGGTGGCTGTGCATGATGTACTGTGAGTAATAACTGTCAGGTGCCAAGTCACCATGGAAACCCTACAGGTGGTGTTGGGTGCCATGCCACAGAGGAACCCCAGCAGCTTGCCTTGTCCTTGGATGCTGAGTACCATCCTTATCCACCCTCATAGCTCTCTTGCAGGTGGTGTCCATGGCAGTCCACAACAAATGCCTTCCCTGGTGACATGAGGTCCCACTGCTGTTCCCTGTGGAGCTCACAGCATTCATGACCCCCACATATCTCTCCTGAGCAAGGCATGGAGATGGCAGTGTTAGGTCTCAACATTGCTTAGGTCCACGGTATACCTTGCTCATTGCAATCTGCAACCAACCACAACTGCATGGGAACATGGGGTCGTATCTCGTGGGCAACTTGGTCACCCTACTGTACAGCCAATATCCTGCCCCAGCACATGCGCTGCTTGGAAACAAATAGAAGAGTGTGGTGGCATTTAGCGAATGGTTGACTTGTGGACGCTGAATGCTGCTGGAATGTCCTGTGCCAGAGATGGGCGAGACCATGAGTTCATGGATCTTCAGGCTGAAGTCTGGGTCA
This sequence comes from Neoceratodus forsteri, assembly GCA_016271365.2. Classification (NCBI taxonomy): domain Eukaryota; kingdom Metazoa; phylum Chordata; order Ceratodontiformes; family Ceratodontidae; genus Neoceratodus; species Neoceratodus forsteri. The sequence goes on from CM057454.1 coordinate 289,571,042, forward strand.
CTTCTGTATTGTGGTGCAAGGCCAAAGGTCTGACCTGCTGCCACACAATCTGCCCAAAGTGGAACAGGCATCCCTTGTTTATGGCTTGGAAATTCCATCTTATAGGCATTGATCGCAGCCTGCTCAAAGTCAGTGATGATCGTAGGTGGTTTGAGGGTGCAGAACTGTATACTGGCATATTTATTCAGCTCCTGGAACAAGGTGCAGTAACATTGCAGGCTCTTTGTTGTAATCAGTGTATACACCAATGACATAACGAGGTAGTGAGGGCCCATCCCCATGGGTGCATGGATGGTGTACAATGAGTGAACAGGTGTGGCACAGTCTTAAACATACCATCTATCACCCAGAAGGGTGCCTGTACCAGGTCCCTGATGTTGTCCTCTGTGGTGAGTAGAAGGACCTGTTGGGTGGTGCTGCCGGTGATCCTGCTATACCATGGCCATCCAGTCACCGCCTGTAGCTGCTCAGGGGATAGTGAGGTCAGCCAGTGTCACTGGTTCTGGTGAGAGAAGTCCTTACGGCAGGATCCTGTTTACAGTCTGCAGCAGGGCCCTTCTTGCTGCAACTGTTGCCACAGCTCAGTGGTCATTTCTAGCTGGGCCTCACCCTGCAGTAGCTGCGGGCCTAGCCATGGTGCTGTGTGCCTTCTACTTGATACCAGCCAACACCTGTGCTTGTAGAGCATCTGTCACCTCCAGAGCATGACTGTGCTCATTCTTTTTCTTTAGGTGGTGCTGGCCATCCTGGAGCAGTGTGATGGCCTGGCCAAGGCAGGACTTGGACTTATGGTGCTGGCAGCACTGTTAAACTGTCTCAGGCTGTCCCAGTGGTGCTGAGGGTTGAGGCACTGGATGCCATGCCTTGTGCCATGCCAGTGACCTGGGTTCAGGATTGAGCCTAGGCCATCGTGGGTCAGCAGGGGAGGACTGGGATCGAACATCCATAGACTACTTTCCCAGTCCTGGGATGGGCTGGGGAATTTCACTGTGCTGTAGCAGCCTCCTGGGGATGCCCAGTGGCACTACTAGTGTCAGTGACACTATGGGGGGCACGGCAGATGTCAGTATGTTGCTCCTGGATGTCATTGCACGTCCGTGCTACTGGGGCCAATCGAAGGAAAATGGCTGGGCATGACCTTGCAGCTTGATGGCTATGCTTGAGCCACCCGGAGGACTTGGTGGAGTCCTGTTGAGGAGGGTCTGGGGCTGTCCTGGCTGGTAAAGGCAGAGGGGGAGCCCTCCAGCAAGATGGCATGATGGCCATCCCTGATCCTCCTGGGTGCAGTTTGAGCTACCCAGCTCGCCAGGTGGGTGGAGCTGGTTGCTGGATGCCCCAAGCTGGATTGTGTGCCACAGCAGGTGAAAAATATGATATGTTAAAAAAATGGTACACTGTCTCATTGCAGGTCCATTCATGGACCAGGAGGTAGCCATTCACATTTAGCTTGGACTTTTCCTTCCTGGACGGTACCACCTCACAGATTGTCCATGTTGTTGGGGTTGCAGTTGAGAATCCTGGCCCCTCCATGGCTTCCACGCTGTCCTCCATTGTGCCAGAGGACTGTGCAACATGACCGGCTTGGTTCCAGCTCAGGCATGCGGTGTGATTGCATCCGTTTGCACATCACACTCCATGGACCACACCTGTGGCAGCTGCTACTTGTCTGTGGGTGGTTTGCACAGTACTGTAGTGCCACTGTCTGCCCACAGTCCCAGTGCTCAAGGCTGTGCTGTGCACCATGTTCACATTCAAGTTCCTGTGTCCACAGTGTCCTGGGCCCCATCAGCTACTGTGCTGCAGTGGGCTATGCTCCATGGTACACTTCCCTGCTGTCCAGCATGCAGGGATGCAGGGGTCCCTGTGTGTTGTGCACTCTACCTACAGGTCAGTGTTCACCTACCTAAGCTGGTCTTTGCACCCCCCCAGCATTGGCATCCGTAGTTCCCATGCATGCCTTCATGAGTCCATGTCTGTCCGCTGCCCCCATGCATAATTTTCTGATGTCTACCTGTTCTCTATGTCCTCTTCAGCTGTAGTTCCCTGACCTGAGACTTCTCCGGTAAATGATCTATTGTAGCCCTCACTGTGCTCTTTCCTATGGGGCTTGAATTTTCTGCCCCTGTGCCAGTTTGTTTGTCAGAGTTTCAGTTCACCTGCTTTGTTTACTAACCACTCTCCCTGCATCTGAAATGGGCCCTACACAGCCAGCCACTCTCCCTGCAGCTGAACCACCCTTTCGGCCCCTGGAGAAACCTTCCCCAAGGAAAGCACTGTCCATGGACCATTTCACAGTTACAAGGAGGGAGGGAGGAAGAGGCCCCCAGCTGAGTAGGAAGCAACTGCTGGTGGGGGACTTAATTGGGGGATAGACTTGCGAACAGGGTGGGGTAAAGGAGAGGGAGGTGAAATACCTGAGAGGTACTTTGGCTTGGAGGGATGAGAGCAGATACAGTGGATCATTAGGCAGCAGGAGATGAGAGGGGCTAGATGTCATTGTCAACTTGGGACTAATGACCTAGCAAGGGAGACGAGGTAGGGGCAGGGAAATTCAGGGATAATGTGAGGTCCCTCACATGCATGAGGGCTTTGCCAAATGTTGCCTATATACATTTTGGGAGAAGATAGACTCTCACACGGCTTTCCAACAGCTGGTTAAAGGTACAGGTGGCAGGGGGGGGCTCAGTACTAGGAGGGCCTCTTCAGTGTCTTCTATAAGGAAATTGCAGAAGAACTGAATGGAAGGTATGTTTTTTGCAGATGCCACCAAAACCTGTTATAGGGTGGACACCAGAAGGGTGGAGAAAGGGTTCACCCATGCTGGTGTGACAGCCATGTTACTGATGCCGATTACAGCACAGGCCACATTACAGCACCAGGCAAAATGTATCCTGGGAGTTACACCACTAAAGCGCCCTCCTGGGAAACAGTCTCCATTGGGCCCCTTCCCCTAATTATTCCACAGGTCCAAGTTCTTAATTTACCTGTTCTCCAGTCCTACCCCATCCTACAATCACCCCGCAGGTATACAGTAGATTGTTACTATGCCTGATGTTCAGTGGTTTCCATTTATTTATTTACTCATTCATTTGTTTCCCGAGTAGGTGCACTGGTCCGAGAACCATTTTCAGGCATGGCCTGGGCCATTGAGGATGGCACAGGAATAAAAGCAAGTACAAAGGAGGCTGGGACAAGGCATACAATAGATAGTAGTAAAAATATACAGGATATTTATATGAAGATATATATAAACTTGCAGCAAAATGGATAAATAACATTAATGACAACAGCAGGTACAGTAGTAGCCAAGTTTTAATACAAATTAGCATGATCTGAGATGAGTAAAGGAAAAAGTGCATCATGGCAGTGTAGGCATGGACCAAGAACGAAAAGGAGGGAAGGGAAGTAGAGGCATGATAATAAGTTGGGAGGGCAGGAGCAAGTAGTGGAGGACAGAAGGTGAGATCCAAGGAGAGAGTGAAGAGTCCTGGAGAGTCAGTGGTGCTTAGAGTGGGCAGGTTATTCCAAAGGAAAGGGCTGCAGATGAGAATGCACATTTACCCATATGGTGGAGACTAGGGGGCACTCAAGCATGGGGCCAGCAGTGAGGCAGAGCTCTAGAACAAACACTTTTGGCCAAAGAAGGTGGGATTACGGAGAGGTAGCTCGGTTTTGGATGGCCTTATTGACTGTGCTGGCCAGGAGATAGGTCTGTTGGGCTGATGGGGGAAGCCAGTCCTGGGCCTGATAGAGTGAGCAGTGGTGTGTTGAGTGAAAGTCCTTGCCCCCTGTATATCCAAAGTCCCCACAATGACCCAGTTAGTTCTTACAGCAAATACTACCCTCTGGTCCCTAGCCTTACTATATATTTGACACCCTTCCACATTTGGCACAGACCATCCTCTCAGCTCCTTGATCAGGCACAAAATGGATGATAGTTCACAATCATGTGCTAACTGTACACAGCTGTTTATACAATTGGTACATGAGAGCAAAACTGGCGTTCTGTCCTCAGTTGGTCACAGAGGTTAGCAGAGTGTCTGTGTCAATTGCCACTGTGGGGAGAGTGCGTAAACATATGGTGGGGGCCATGAATGGTGCGAGTGGTGGGACTGGGTGGGCAGGTAGTTATTGGCAGTTTCCAATGTATGGAATGGACAGCAGCACCACTGAACACCAAAGGAAGTGTGATATTACTGATGGTGGGAGCTCAAAGGGGCAGTGGTAGGAGGCAGAGGTGATACTACCTGGTTTAGAGAGGCAACATCTGTTAGAGCCATTTACCAACTGGTCAGAGACTCACTAATTATGCTATTCAAGATATCATTTTGTGATCCTACCCTGTTTTTGGGGTACGAAGTGTTGTTTGAGAGTCACTTACCCATTTAGCGATTGCAAATGCTCTTTGAATGTTCTGGTCTATGTGAACAATAACAGTCCATTACCAGTAAGATAAAGACAAGTGAACAAATACAAATATGGAATTGAGAGCTGTTCTCCATGAGGTTGATAATGTAATTTATCTTAACAATGTGTTAGAGTACAGAGTATGATGAGATTAATACTGGAACCACTGTGCTACCACATGAGTCTAGGGTTGCTGTGAGAGGTACCAAATACTGAAATGTCAAAATAATGCAGTACCATTGTGCTACCAGTGTACCAGTATTTGTGGAGCTGACAAAAATCTCAAATTTCGTGATACCATTGTATTACCAATGTATGTGAGAGACAGAGAAAATAGTAAAAATGCCATAAGGATACCATTCTGCCAGTGCACTACCAATGCACAGAGGAAAATCTATATATCACCTACCACTGTGATACCCAGAGTACCACTGGGTAGTACTATTGTGGATTTTTCAGCTGACCACAGTATTGCCATTGCTATACCACTGTAATGCCATTGTGACAAATTCAGTAAGGGTAACCAGAATGCTGAGACAATGCAGTGCTAAAGAAGTGTGATAAAAAATATAAAGTGTTGCCAGTACTACTGCAGTATACAGCAAAAATTAGTGAAGGAAATACAGTGCTAAAGAAGTGTGCATGAAAATCTAATAATTATTTGCAATGCTCTTACAGTGTGCATCAAAACATAAGAAAGATTGAGCAGTGCTACTGCAGTGTGCAGCAAAAATTAGTGAAGGAAATACAGTGCTAAAGAAGTGTGCATGAAAATCTAATAATTATTTGCAGTGCTTTTACAGTGTGCATCAAAACATAAGAAAGATTGAGCAGTGGTACAACAGTGTAGCAGAAAGTCAGTGCAGTGTATTAACAGTGCACTGATGAAATGCAGTGCTTTGTCAGTCTGGACTGAAATAACACTGAAATAGGACTGAAGATGGAAGTGTACACTCCACTTCCCTCTGGGATTAGAGCCAGCTCCCTGCTTAGACGCAGATTGTACTGAAACTGAGAAACCTGGCTTACATCCACCGCTGGTGAGCTGCTCCCAGACAGGGACTGAGCTGGAGACCCTCTGGGCCCTGGGGGGGGGGTCATCCACTGGTTTACTAATGTCCCTGCCCCTCCCTCTGCCACAGGTATAGTGAGCAGCAAGCAAAGAAGGGCTGGGCAGACGTCTGTGCCCCTCTTCACCTTTTTGGTTCTCTTCCTCAGCTCCACCCTCCTCCCATGCTTCTTCCACCACTACATCAGAGGAGGGTTCAACATGCTTCTCCTTTGTTGGTGAACAGTCTTTTTGGGAGAGCATTTCAGATAACCCTGGCTCCACACTCCCCTGTGACCACACTCTGGCCAGTCCTTCAGAGATGCTAGGGGGATTTCCCCAATAGAATACTGGTAGAGCCTGGTCAAATATGCCTCCAGGGGCAGAGCTGGAGCAAATGCTGCAGATAGGCAACCTGGAAATGCCTTCCCCCCTGTATCCACATTGGATGCATTGCTCATTTGCTCATCATCTCCCTGCACTTTCCCATAACCAGGTGAGAAGCGATGAAGGAACCATGGACATAGGCTCCTGTGGCGGAGGCACATCTCTGCCCGGTGGTGCTGAGGGTTGAGGCGCTGGATGCCACACCTCGTGCTACGCTGGTGATCTGGGTTCGGAAATGGCCTTGGGTCATCGGGGTACCAGCATGGGGGGGGTGAGAGGAGCAGGATTGAGCATGCCATTAGGCTGCTGTCCTCTCTCGGGGATGGTGGGGGTAGCTTTTCAACCCTCCCATAGTCCAGTTCCCCACCGGGTGGAGGTTTGGTTAGATAACATAGGCAGGTAGGGAGGCAGTATGGGTGGGTGGAAGGGGCTGAGCTGGGTTCCAGTTTGCGTGAGCACCTCCACATGCACGTATTGGCCGTGTGCTCCGAGGGGGGGGGGGAATGGGAAGAAAATCAAGAAAAAAATAGAAAAAGCTATATATATAAAAAAAGTTCATACAATTGCGACCCCCTTTTTTACTCCTCACATCAGTATCAAGGGGAAAAAAAATGAATGTAATGTCCTTTGCCAGTGGCCTAGATCTCTCTCTGCTCGACTTGCGACTTTAAACTCCCACCTCTTGACTGCTCTCTCCTTCCACCAACACAAAATGGCTCCTTTTCACCAGGCTGAGACCCCTCTATGGTTGTTCAGCCAACTGAAGTGCTGCTAGCAACCACATGACCCACAGTCATGCATGAAGGCGCCAATGAGAGACAGTCTGAAGCCTAGCACCAAAAGGGCCCGCCACCACACCACCAGTCAGCTTGTTATCCTTTTTTTCTTTTCCTTCTGCACCACCTGGTCTGAAAAGGCCAGAAATGGACTCACCAGCCCTCCGGTCCAGGCCTAATTAATTTAACATCGGGGAGGCTAAGAAACATCCAATATGAGCCCCCATGTGCAGCCAACCCTTCCCCGAAACTTCTAGAGGCAAAAAGAAAACACTGATGGACCGGGGGAGGGAGCCCACAGCATAGATTCTCTCCATTCAGCTCCAATAAGTAAATAATCAAAGAAGGTCTTACAGGGCAGATACAGGCCCTTGCCCCCCTCCCCCAACTCCAGCAGCCCATTTGAGAATTAATTTTAAGATGGCACTCACTGGGGCTACCGACACACCAGAACACTTGAAGGGTAAAATTGGAACTCCCTTAAAAATACCTTATGGGAATAAGGCTCATGGATAAATCTAAAACTAAAGAATAATTTCATTAGTAACCAGAAGCAAACCAGACACTGTGACTGGCTCTAAAAATGAACTGAATTTATTCTCCTGGGCCCCAATGATCTAGGGAAATCTAGGGGTTCCATTTGCGTAAAACACAGAAATCTTACAGCTCCATTAGGCTAACTTTCTATAGTCATCACTATGAGGGAGATATTTTAATGGGCAAAAACACATTAAGAAGGCAAAATATTACTCAGCTCGAACTGTAGTGATCAGCTGCTACCTGGGCCAAATGATTTTCTTCCAGAAGCGTGACACTCCCAACCCACTGGCACTGGTAAGTACTTTCTTCTTGAACTTCACTCTTTCCTTGAGGCCTCCATAACCCTGATTGTTACCAAGAGTGTTCCTCTGAAACAGTTGAGCCACTCCATTTTCCCTTGAGAAGTGAGCAGATTCTCATCACCTTTTCCTGACACTATCTTACCCCAGGGACACAGAGGGTGCAGCCTAATAACTATGATGCCACCCCAGCACCAAACGCACTTCTTTGCCTCTCCTTCTGGCTTGCTCACTTGTCTTGGTAACAAAGCTGTCAGATCACAAATTTCAGCCCATTTCTTTACTGCTGACTGAAACTTTCTTACAGTGGTATCTCCCTTACTCAGTGGTTAATTTCCTTAATCACAACTCCACAGTTCGGTCCCCACTAACGCTTTCTCTTTCTTCCTGTGATCGATTGGTGCAAACTGGCATGATGTAAACACTAAGGCCCTATGTGGCCTGCCAGGCACATCCATCGGCCCCAGGGCCTGTCCCTCAAAACAGGCCCTAAAAATGGGTAGAACTTCCCCTTCCCCAGCCCCAGCTCTGGCCTGTCCTAGCTGCCCTGCCACCTGAGAAAGAGGAGGACCCCTACCACCAGTCCCCTCCTGCAGGAGTGCTGCCAGAGCCCCCCACAGCACTGACAGCCCAGGCCCCTAACCTGCCTCTGTGAGCCTCCAGAACATCCCCCAAGGCCTATTTACCACCTACTCCACCAGGCAACCCAGGGTCCAAATGACCACAAACTGTGGCTACCTACCACCACCCACGAAAAAGCTCCAGCCCAGGACCCGGCACCTTGATGCTGCATGGCTATCCTGCCTAATGGAAGGGGAGGACCCCCCTTCACACTGCCCTGAAGATGTTGCCCAATGGTCTATCTCCTTCCAAGGACCCAGAAACTTCTTGTCTCCCTGCTTATATACTCCCTAACACCCTTATGTCTGCTGCCACCAAATGGGTGCTAGTAGACATTACACTCCTCCAGCACCCCTTACAAAAACCTAAACCCTGGAGGAGAGGGACGGGGACCCTAAGGTGAGCAGTAAGCCCCTCTTGAATGAGAGAGAGCTTACATATAGAACTGTACTGTACAATAATAAAAAGGTATTATAACCTGAACATTCAATTTTACTAGCAGTCCGGTACTGCACATGAATTAAAGGCACTAACATAGAATCATGCAATGTTACTAGCAAGGCAGGGGCTGATTGGGAAAAATAGTCTATCAGTTGCAGTCTGCCGACCATTAAAGCTGCCTGTTGGAACAGGCTTGGTGCCAAAACAGTTTGAAACCATCCCAACTTTTGTTTGCTAGTTCTTTGTTTGGATGTAGTCTGATACCTTGAACAAGTCCGTGGGGGTCCCTTAGATGTGGCTGCTGATTCCTGGAGTGGGGAAGGACAGGCTGGCCCTCTCAACCCTACTTTGGCCACTGTAGTTAAAGTCTTGGGCAAGTCTGCGAGGGTCCTGAGATGTGGCGGTTGATTTCTGGAATGGGGAATGGTGGGGTGGCCCTCTCTACCCTGCTCTAGCTGCTGGAGTTAAAGTCTTGGGCAAGTCTGCAGGGGTTCTGAGATGCGGCGTCTGATTCCTGGAGTGGAGGAGGGCAGGCTGGCCCTCTCGAACCTGCTTTAGCCACTGGAGTTAAAGTCTTGAGCAAGTTTGTGGGGGTCCTGAGATGCGCCGGTGGACATTTACCATCATGCTGAAATGTGATAATATTGCTAGCACTTTTATGCTGATAAAATTAATAAAAAAAATAATTAAATACTGAAGTAACATAGTACAGTAGTTTGAGGGCAGAAGGAACTATAGGTCCATCATTTCAATCCCCTCCTTCGTAAGAAGAAATGACTAAGTATGGGGCATGGCTTGGAACCCGAAAAAGATGGATGCTTAACTTTCTCACTCTGCTCTAGCCCTGTATTATAAGTTTAAATTTAAATTTAACCTTAGCTGCTTGTTTGCTCTGATCTTGCTTGGCTGGAACAGTAGCCTTGTACCAATGGGAAAAGCTTTGGTTCATTTATTCCTCTGGTACCCTCTCATCTGGTTATAGATTCAGACAGTGCCCTCCAGTCAGTGTGCAGTCTCACATCCCGAGTCATAATGGTGGGTATTTGCAACAACCCTGGCCTCTGTTTCAGTACTCCATCACTCAGGTACATAGCAACCCTCCTTAAAACCCTGGTGGTGGATGTGGCTGTTTTAGAGACTTCTGTGTCTGTGACCTCTTAAGATGTCTGGATTGTGATGAACCATGTCAACACAGCCAAGCAACATGTGGCATACTTTAAGAATGTCCAGCAGCAGATCCTCCGGAGGCTGTGCGATCATAAATAGTGGCTCATTTGCCTCTGGGAGCACACAGAGCACCAGGAAAATCAGGGATGCTGGAACAAAATTCAAATTCTGAGAGTCCCTGAAGGGCCAAAAGGACTCTGCATGGAGTGTTTCCTTGCTAAAATGTGCTTTCAGCTAGTAGCACCAGCCTGACAAGGACTGCTGGAAGATGAGCACATGCACCACACCAGAGCACCTCCACAACCATCCAGCTCCAGACCTAAGTCCATCATAGTGTACCTCCTTCAGTTCTCAGTAAAAGATCTGCTGCTGCAGTTGACAAGAGAAAAGCATCACCTCAGCTGGATGGGGCAAAAGTGTCCCTGTATCAGGACTACTCAGCCAAGATAGTGCAGCAGAGGAAAGAATGCATGCCTATCAGAGTGACCATGTGGAAAGCAGGAATCTTCTACAAGTTCAGAGGCCCCACTAAATATTTTTATATCCAGGAATTTCCAAGAATACTAATGTAGGAGCCCACAAGAAGCCAGGGTTCTCATCAGCAGATGGTGACCTCTCTGAACTGGAACACTACCCCCCAGGAGGCTGTGGGGGGACCAGAACACTGCTAGGGGGCTAGAACCTGTGAGACATAGGAAGCTACAATGCTCTCCCATGGGCAGTTAGAGTAACATAGATCTCCTTCTCTCCTGGACAACATAGTGGTGTGCATCAAAAAGGATGTCTGGGAAACCCAATCACATTGAAGAGGAAAATCTTGTACCAAGAAAGTTGGTCCACAGGGTCTCCATGGACAGGGGGTGATCACAGAAGACTCCAGACCCAAAGCTACAAATGGAGTAATCTCTCAAAGTTCTCAACCCCCTCTCCTCCACCTGCTAAAGTTGCCCAGAATCACTTGAGGAGTACCCTGAGGACCTGTCAGCATCCTGCATTTCCAACCATCTGGTGGTCACCATGTGAGCAGTCGCCAGTGTCTCCATGCTGATCCTCTGACCCCTCAGGGGCATCGATTGTGGGGAACACCAGCAAGCTGGAGACTGCCTTGGATCCTGCTACAGGAGCCTCCCCTCCCACAAACAAGCTGGCCACACTGGGCTACACCTTTGTCTCGCCACTGCAATGTGTTGCTACAGCTACTTAAAGTCATCTCCACATATCCTTTTCTGCTCCTGGCCATGGTGGACTGAACTGTTCCACCTTCAATGATGACTCAGGAATATGAACTTTAGGGACTTTTTGGAACATTAAACTCTAGGGATGATTTCTGCTCAAGGTGGGGGGGTAGAGTTCATGATTGTCACTGTATACAGGATGGTTCCCTTGAGATATGGGGAAGGGGATTTAATGGTGGATACATCACACAGCATGGCTCTTATACCCCACCCCACCCTCCAGTGAGTTGCAGCACCATCCTAGAGGCACTATGTAGGTGCTAATAAAGGGAGATTCCTGCGCTTAGGTGACCCCCCCAGCAGGCTTGGCTTCCCTTTAAATGAGAGGCAAGTGGTGGAGGCCACCTTATAATGGAACTTTACATCTCCCTTGCCCCCCCGGTCACTTATGGGTAGTGCTCTTCTTTCCCTCCTTCTCTTTTCAGCCCTCTTGGTACCCTCCCCCCCACTTTCCACTTTCTCATCCTACACTCTTGCACACAGCTGTCTGTGCCATTCTTGTTGCCCCCAGATGTATCTACCAACAATTGGACAGCCCTTTGATATATTTACCATTTATTTATTTAGTTTTTGTTGACCGGGTAAGTGCACTAGACAAATCCTGCCTATTTTCAGGCATGATCCAGGGGAGGGGGATACAGATGTATTTCAACTGACCTTGAACCAGATTAAGCTATTGGTGGTATTTTTAGTGAATGAGGGAAATTTGGCCAGGACACTGGGGAAATTCCCCTACACTGTAGATGGGTGGCGCTGTCCATCTGTCTGCAGAGATGGAGGACCTCAGTCTGAAGGAGGTAGCAAAAGAGGATGGACATGGACTTGGAGCTCTGGAGCTTTTGACAGGACCATCTATATTGGAAAGAGAAGGCCAGCTTGTAAGTTGCGACCAAGCGATGCTTTTGGATCCATTTGTCTCTATATTGTTGATGGAAACAGAGACGTCTGCAGAAGCACAACTGCAGAATGAATTAGACAGAAAAAAAGCTCAATTGTTGGACTTAATAAATATAGCAGAATGAGACTTTCATACTTGCCAACAGAAACTGGAAGCTGAACGTAATAAACGAAAACGGTCTATGGCAAGTCCGACACAGGATGGGAGCAAGAAATTGTCATTTACTGCTTCCATGGAAATGCAGTCTAAGGATGAAGTTCTGCCTATCTCACTGATTGATTCTTTGTGAGGAACCTGTCTGGTTTCAGATTGGACTCCAGGAATGGCTTTACAGCAAGCGGGATGGCTCTGGGAGGCAGGGCATTGGATTCCAGATCCTCAAATCCCTTTGCCTGGTTTTTCGGCTTCAATTGGTCTGCCTGAGTCTGGTGCTGTGTTGGATTCTTCTTTCGTGGACTCTTCCATTGGTGAACAGCCGTTGTCCTGTCCTACTGTGACTGTGTGTCTCCAGGGGCAGGTAGGATAGTTGGAGGTTCAGTCTGGCGTGGTCGACCAGACTCTGTTATGTAATGACTCTGTAGTTCCTGACTCTATTTTGGATTTACAGCCCGAGGTTTCCTTTCTGGATGGTCTGCATAGAGAAGATGAGTCGAATAAGGTTCAGCCGACTTCGGTCAATGCCTTTATGGGAACTGGTACTGGAACTTTTCAAAAGAATGGTGACTCTCCTGTCAGACTTGATTCTGGGCCTAAAACTTATGCTGGCTTGTTTCGGATGCCTGCAGAAGTGGCCAAATGTCGGTTTTTGGTCAGACTTCGCTATAAGGGTAAAGCCACTGTAGTTCCCGATAGAATTTGGCTGGGAAGACCCTCTTGGTGGATTCCTTAGTATTTTCACCCTCGGAGGTTTACACTTTTATTCACCCTCCAGGAGAACACTCTTATGACATTAGTTTTGTGACCATGAAATCATTGGACAAGTTTTGGAGGAGATATTATGAAGTTAAAGATTCTGAGGTTTGGAAAGACTCCTTAGCGATTCCCATTACCAAACCAACTATTAAAACTGTGACTATTCTTTTTCGTAATGAGGGTGTGAATGTGGCTAACAGCATATTTTGGTTAGAAAAAAGATGCTCAGTTTATGATCACCCAAGACCTATAATTGATGAGAATGTTTTTTTGAACAGGGGTGTGGACTATAAGGGTTCAATTACATCAGACAGAAGAAGGTATTCAACACCTTCCAAGTTCATTTTTTCTGGATCAAGATAGAGGAATAGGGTTCTATGCAGGTCAGCCAAAATGCTGTTAAAGATGTGGGTCTTTGCAGCATTTAAACACTTCATGCAATCAAGTTAAATGCTTCCAATGTGGAATGCTAGGTCATACAGCAGCTCATTGCATGGCTCCTTCTCGTTGTCATTTGTGTGGGGATGAGGGTCACTCTTACGCTGAGTGTCCATGGGCTGCCCATGATAATGATGCCTCTTCAGATCAAGAATATTTTCGACATCAGGCTAGGAACCCCACCCCTCTCCAAGGAATCTGAACCGGGAAGTGTAGACAGGGGTAGACATTGTGGTAGAGGAAGGGGAGGAGGTATAAGGAGTGCAAGAGAAAATGTAAGGCCTTCAATAGTTACACCTTTATTAGAGGCTAATTCTGTTTTGCAGGATGATTTGGAAGTTATTTCATCTCCTCAGACTTCGGTAGATGGTGGTGAATGAGGAACCCCGTTTGTCACTCCACTTGGTTCCACATTAAGGGAAACTAGAGGTTCTTTACTTTCTGCTATCTTAGACCAAGAACATTTTTCTGTACCTCTGGTTGACAATTTGCCCCAGTTAAGGGAACAAGGTAAAGTTTCTTCTTCTGCAGAATTGGGAGGAATAGAAGGCTTTAGGGTACAGGGGTGCCCTTGTCTCCTTTACCATTGTCTAATCGTTTTACACTTCTCTCCACTTGGGGGGAACAAATGGAGCAAGAGAGTCCCCTGGTTGAAGTTGAAACGTGTCAGAAATCTGTGGAAGCCTTAACATCAGGTATACAATTACCTCCTAGGAAGATTCTAGATGTTAATAAACAGGTTACGAGATCTAGTGGGAAAATAATAAAACCTCCTCCCTGATTTTTCTTCTATACGGATTGCAAGCCTAAATTTTAATTGTATTAAATCTTTAACCAAACATCTTGTGACTTTTGGTGTATTGTCACATCTGAATTTTGATGTTTATCTATTACAAGATACTAGGTTGCACACCTTGAATGAGGTAGCTCAGGTAACATGTAATTGGCCATGGGGTTGTTCTTATTGGTCAATGGGAGAAGATGCTTGTAGTGGGATAGGGATTTGTTTTTTAACATCAGATGTGCAAGTATTATGAGTGATTGATATAGACCCAGGGAGGCTTTTTTTGCTGGATGTAGTTCTTCATGGTTTACAATGCAGACTTATTTCCTTTTATGGTCCTCAAACGAGGGCTTTAAGAATTGCTTTATTGAAACAAATACAACCATACTTGTATACAAGTGGCCAGATTTTTTTTTGTGGAGATTTCAATATTAACCTCCATCATAGAACAGAATTAGGTAAGCAATATTGTGACAAAGTATTCTTAAAAACAGTCCTTGCTCAAGCTAATTTGATAGATGCACATGCTTTAGGTGGATTAAAAGCAAAACCGACATTTTCAAAAGGTTTATTAAAATCGAGAATTGACTTTATTTTTACACATAAATCTTTACTAATACATAATGTAATGAATTTGCCAATAGAAGCTTCTGACCATTCCCTAACAGGAGTTAGTATAGAAAATCCCCCTCAGACGTAAGCGTGGTCCTGGGGTATGGCAGCTTAATTCTTCCCTTTTAATATTACCTACTACAGAACTAGACTTAAAAATAATCATACAGGATAAACTTACGACATTGGATTTATTTGATAATGTGGTGGAATGGTGGGAAGATTTTAAGAATTGTTTGACAGGATATTTTCAAATATTGGGTAAATTACAAGCTAAAACAAAGCAGGAGGAATATAATGGGTATAGACATTTATTATGTCTATTGTTGTCTCAACAGGATGAAGGGGAAGACGGTTTGACAGAGGAGATTGCACATGTTAAACGTTTAATGAGTCAATATCAGTATGATAGAATGTCCTCATTAAACAAAGAGTAGTCTTTTGGAACACAGGGGAAAACTGCTTTTGTTAACCCCTTTATGGCATGTAAAGATCGGACAGGGAAGCATGTTTTTGAATATTTAAATACCCCTTCTGGTAATCAAGTCTTTGATAATTAATCATAAAGAATATTCTTGATGACCATATTGATTCCAAATTTGGTGAACAGGTAGAAGATTCTAATCTTTTATTATATTTATTTCAAGCAGCAGCTCTTCCGCAACTTTCAGAAAGTTTACGGAAGACACTGATTGGGAATTTTATGTGGGCAGAATTGGAAGGGGTTATACTATCTTTAAAAACAAACATATCTCCTGGATCAGATGGATTGCCAGGGGAGCGATATAAAATCTTGTGGCATTTATTGCCTTTGACTTTATTATCTTTGTATAATAACTGGTCAGCAATTTCTCTCAATGTACTGACCAGGTTGATATTTTCCATAACAACCGGCTGGTTGTTATGACATTCATGAGCCATGCCAGTCAAACTATGCTGCTTCCTCATTGGCCAACATTCTGTATGTGGGCGGGTCCAAACAGTCTCACAAACTGCTGGAGAAAAATTGCTGGTCTGTTATTATAAAAAATGAAAGATGGGAAGGGTGTTTCATATGAGAATTTAGTGCACACCCTTGTTGTGGGATGCTTTGATAAACCCCTCGGGCTTCGCCCGGGTTTATGGTAATCCACAACTCGTGTGCATTAAATTCTCTATCAAACCCTTCCCCATCCATTATTCTCTATATAATTTCTTTTTGCTGGAACTTTTTTTACCTTCACAAATGTATGAAGGATTGTTAGTTTTTCTTTATAAGTCAGGAGATCGGGCAAATATTAATAATTGGCGGCCCCATACATTATTAAATGTAGATTTTAAGATTTTTCAAAATTGCTGGGGAATCATTTATCTTTAGTAATGCCAGATTTGATTTGTCAGGAGCAGTATTGTTCTGTACCGGTAGACGCATCTCAGATGCATTATTGTTAATTAGGGAATTATTTGATATACAGAAAGCTAATAAAGAAAATACTTTGGGATATTTGGTTTGTTTGGATCAGGCTAATGCCTTTGATGAGGTTTCCCATGTATATTTATGGCACTGTTTACAGGCTTATGTTATTCCATAACCACTTGTACAGTGGATTAGATTGTGTTATGTTTTGGCTAATGTTAAACCATATGATAATGGGTGGCTAGGGTCTTGTCACCAGATTTCAAAGGGGATGCACCAAGGGTGTCCACTTAGCCTGCTTTTATATGTTTTCTCCTTAGACCCTTTATTAAGACTTTTGCTAGGGTCTCCTAATCTTAATGGAATAAATGGGGTTTTCGGTAATTTTCCTAAACTATTGGCATATGCGGATGATCTTTGTTTATTTTTAAAATATGATAATTCTATTATTACAACATGTGAATTAATAAAAGAGGTAGGTAAAATAACTGGTGCTCAAATTAATTTGAGTAAAACTCCTTGTTTATGCATAAATGGTTTACCCTCAGAAAGTGAAATTGTGGGAGGTTTACCCATAGATATGGCCCCATGTCAAATATTAGGAATTTATTTTGGAGGTTATAATATGGCAGAATATAATTGGCAAAAAGCTTTAGTTAAAGGACAAAAATTAGTGGCAAGTTGGAATAGATGGAAAACATCTAAATTGAAATGGGTATATTTAATTAAAACATTTTTGCTTCCTGTTTTTTTATTCTTAAGTTCTGTTTTTCTTTTACTACAAACTTTGGAGACCCAGTTAATGGGATGTTTTTTCAGTGGTTTTTGGAGGAGCCGTTTAAATCCGCTTCGACGGAATGTTTTATATTTACCAATAAAGGACAGAGGGGTTAAGATGGTTCATCAGGTCTTATTTTTTTTCTCAGTTTTTTATATTGTAATATTGTACCATTAATTAAGGAAGGTACTCAAGCTTGGAATGGTTTGGTACATAGGCAGATATCTGGTGTTTTGCTAGAATGGAAAACAGGATCTTTTCAACATAAAAACAAAAGACGTCCTAGATTGGCCTTTGTGTGGGAAGAAATTTTTGATAAGATTAAAATGTGGCAAATAAGTTGGACTTTAGTTACAACAGTTGGATGAAAGGCCTTTTATTTGAGGTTCTCCAAAGGAGTTTTTGTGAATTTCTGTTTTCTGATTTTTCTTTGTCTCATTAGAAAGAAATTTCAAATTATATTACTGATCCAAGAATACCCAAACACATATGAGATACAGTATGGTTGGCACGTCGCAATAAAGTGAATGTTCGTAGTAATCAAAAACATAAAAATCTTCAGCATAGATATTGTCCAAGGGAGGGGTGTTTTGAAGTCCTAGAAACTATGTCACATCATTATTTTGATTGCCCCTATGCAACAAAATTTTGGGACGTGGTTAAGAATCATTGGAAGAATAAGATGTTAGTTCCTCCAGCTTTGGAACTATTGTTTTATGGGATTTCTAATATACCAATGACTACAGAAAGTCTTAGTACTTTGAGAATAATACACGATCATTTACTATATTGGTTATGGATCAGTAGATGCAGATTGTTGCCACAACAGCAACAGCATTCTCCTGAAGAGTTACTATATATGGTAAATTCGGATTTAAATCATTTGCAACATATAGAGGCTTTACATTTTAATTCTACCTTTTGGGATCGATTATGGATTGGTAATGAATTTCTATAAAGAGGGCTAGAAATTAGCATGTTTAAATGTAAAAAGAGGATTAGAAGTGATATTATTGCTGTGGTATATGTTTTGCTATGTTTTGTACAGTATATTTCATACTCTTTTAGGTTAGATTTGAAATATGAGTTAAGTCTTATTTATGACCATATCATACAGAATTAGTGGGATGATTTTTGAAAGTTATAAGATTTAAGATAATTTTTCTTACTTTTATTAGTTGGGGGGATTTTCTTTAAATGTGTAAATATTTTTCTTGTTTTGGGTTATTAGTGTTCCATAGTTTCTTTCTTTTATTTTTGTATGAAGCATTTTGGATTGCTATGTTTTTGTTAATAAAAAAAGGGGGGATGGGGTAAGGGAGAGCAAATGTTGTTTATATTGTTTATAATGTCTTTCTTTATGTATGAATCAATACTTATTTATGTTTTGATTTTCTCTTAATTATGTGGTATGGAATATAATTTTGATCTGGATATATATTATGTCATATTTTGCTATGATTAAAATAAAAAAATTCCCCTACTCTTTTCAATAAGTGCCATGGGATCTTTAACATCCACCTGAACTACCACCAATCCAGGCAGATGGAACCTCGGTTTAACATCTCATCCAAAAGACGGCACCTCAGAAGTGCAGCACCCCTCTTATGCTGCATTATAGTGTCAGTACTAGGATATTAACCCAAGTGCCAGATGTGGGAACTGAACCCACAGCCCTCTGATCTCCCGGCCTCAGAGGTGAGTGGGCTACCTACTGAGTCACTGACACTGACACCATCCCAAGTCCCATTTCTAGGCTGGAGCAAAGGGATGGGGGATAGGGTTTAGACTGCAAGCAAAACTCTTTTTTTATGTACAAACTTGGGGGGGGTGGAATCCTCCAATCCTCCAAAACCTTGGAGCAATTAAAAATCATTTACTGGAATCAAACCCGAGCAGCACCCCCAATACGTGTGTCAGCATTTCATGTCACACTGATTAGTGGTTCTACTCCAGTATGATTCCAGTTAGTGTTTTTTAATTGCTCCAAAGTTTTGGAAGATTTTTATTTTCTTTATCTGAACATGGTAGCCATGTTTTGCTTGCAGTCTGTTCCTCATTCCTTTTCTTGTGCTCCACCCACAATGTGTTAAAAGCAGCTGCTCTCTCATGCTACATTGGGGATTGAGTTTAGCATGCACTACCCATAGCCAGGTAGCGGGTCAAGGAAGCAGTGGGCTACATCCCCTCTGGATACCATGATTCCTCTGTGTTGTCTCTACTGGGTTTCTACATTGGCTGTGTGACTCTTCCCTCCCTGCCCCCCTCCCCGCCCCCAGCCATGGCTTAGTCTGTACAGATGGGATTCTGTTATCATCCCGCATATTATCATCCACTATCCAGATGTCACTGTGGTCTGTACTACAGGGTGATCTGGGTCAGATGTGGGCATGGTATTGGTTGTTTGTTCCTAACCCATGAAGCTGATTATAGGGCTGGGGTGTAAAACACAGTAGTTCTCTGTCCCTGTTTTTAGGGCATAGAGAACATTGACTCCTCTTTCCTGGAAAAACAGTAGGTTTAATATTTCCTGACTAGCCAGGTTGTTGTGTGTGAATTATCACCCCATTGGCTGTTAGGGCTGTGGCTCAGGTAACTTACCCACGTAGTGGGGTGTCATATACTCTAGTCTGATTATTTATTCTTCACACTTATCATAGTGTACTAGTGTGCTGGTTTAAAGTGTTGTTTATCAATTGTGTTCTGTTGGCTGTTATTTAATTTGTAGACTTTACAGGCTTGTTGTAAACTGCCACTAGATATCATTCTTAGGTAGGGTACCCTGCCATAACAATTTGACATGGCATTGCAAGGTGCATGATCCCCAGTGGGGATGCTCTCTTGGAATGTCAAGTGCATGCATCACCCTGTTAAAAGGAATAAGATTCTTGAAAACCTTAAATTAGGGTAGGGTGGTACTATCTCTTGGATATTCTGCTTTCGCAGAATCCATTAGGAACATTATTTGCTCACACAGGGAAATTTTAAGACCTGTTGACATATGAGAATTTGCTCTGAAACCAATTTTAGCTTCCAAAAGAGTATCCAATCTTAGGAACAGTTTAGTACATTCAGAGCTTAGAGGCCTGGACCCAAAGAGGAGGTAACAGTTACAGCTGGGACCAGTAGAATCAGGGATGTGCTCCTCCCCACCACCACATCCCTGTATTTTCCTTTCCACTCCTGCGTTGCTTACATAGAAACATAGAAAGTGACAGCAGACGGGGACCATATGGCCCGTCTAGTCTGCCCAAAAGCCTACTCCTTTCCCATTAACTGCTATTCAGTGTTATGGTGCCCTTGTACCAATCCCATGCATTTTTGAAGGTTCCCATCATTCTTGCCTCCTCCACCACCACCTGTGGAAGGCAGTTCCATGCATCTACAATCCTCTCAGTAACGAAGAGCTTGCGTGTGTTGCCTCTGAATCTGCCCCCCTCCAGCTTCATGTTGTGCCCACAGGTTCTTGAGTGATATTTGATCTGGAACAGATCCTGAACCTGCACCTTATTTATACCTTTTAGGAACTTGAAGGTCTCAATCATGTCTCTCCTCTTCCTCCGCTGCTCCAGGGAATAGATGTTCAAGTCACGCAGATAAATACTCATCATGAGATTTGTTGTGCAGTCCATGTAACATTTTCTATGTTTCTACGTAAGCAATGCAGGAGTGAAAAGGAAAATACAGGGATGTGGTGGTGGGAGGGGGGGCACATCCCTGGTTCTACCGGTCCCAGCTGTAACTGTTGATTTTTCTCCAGTTCCTTTATGACTCTTTCCTTTGTAAAGGGACCTAAGTATACTCCGACACCTCCTTTATTGCCTCCTGTGATGATGGGTCTGCAACCATCCTGCTCCATAGTGAAGATGGAGCAGAAATATCTGTCGAGGATTTCTGCTTTGTCCATGTCATCCTATGTGTACCCTCCATCTTCCTTTGTGAGTCTGACAATATCCTGTTTTCTTTCTCTTCTCTATGATATGTCTATAAAATATGTTTACTCCCTTTTTGTCCTCCTTAGCTATCCTCTCCCCTGTCATTGCCTTTGCAGTCCTGATTTGTTTGTTTGCTTCCCATTGTTTTTCTTTGTAGTCTTCGCCTTCTTTGTTGGATCTGGGTTTTTTTTTTGTATTTCTTGAAAGCAGTCCGTTTTTCCATGACCTTGGTGGCTAGAAAACCAAAGTGGTTTTCTTTTCCTTTTTTGCTTTGCTCACCCTTTTTATGCAGTGGTTTGCAGTTTGTAGTACAACCATTTTAAAATGTTCCCAGAACCCTTTAACATCCCTCCCCTTACAATATGTTCAAGTCTCTCTTTAAGACCTTCCTTCATTTTTGTGAAGTCTGCTCATCTAAAGTCCATGACTTTAGTTTTTGAGTGCTCAGTTTCTGTTTTTGTCCTGACATTAAACCACACCATGCAGTGGTCGCTGGACACAGGTTGTTCCTCACTTCTACCCCTGACATATTGTCTACGTTTGTTAGTAACAGGTCAAAGACAGCATCCCCCCCTTGTTGGGCCTTTTACAAGCTGTTTCAGACCCGACATGTGCAGAGCTCCAGAAAGTCTTTGCTTCTGATTGAACTTGCTGCCTGGGTACCCCAATTTGCATCAGGCAAATTGAAGTCCCCCAACACTATCACTTCCCTTTTTATCACTCATTTTGTGTATGGTTTCCAATATTTCCTTGTCTTCCTGCAATCCTGTCACCAGGGGTTGGTAAAACACTCCTACCTGAGTTACTGCTCCATTACCAGCCTCCAGAGTGACCCAAAGTGACTCAGTTTCAGTATTGTCATTTTGGGTTATAGTTGCTTTTATGCCCTCTTTTATACACATTGCCACCCTCCCCACCTCCACCCCTGTTTTGCCCAGTTCTGTCCTTCTGAAAGAGACAGCATCCTGAGATAGTCATTTCCCAGTCACGGTAATTGTTTGCTTCTGTTTCTCATTTTGTCTACCCTCTCTTTGCTTTTTCTCCTGCCACCACCTCGCACAAGTGCGCATATTGTGGTAACACCTTGCAGAAACATGAAATCTCACATCCAAATTGGAATACTAAATATTATATTAAAACATTTTTAAATTGTGACTCAGACCCTGTTATATACGCATTAACATGTCAGTGTTCCAAATATTATGTTGGGAAAACCAACAGACCATTTAAACTAAGGATCAGTGAGCACAAAAGTTGCATCCAGATCAGGTCTGAGAACTCACTAGTGGGTCAACATTTTGCAACTGAAAGACATTTGGCTGCATCACTATGCTTCTGGGCTATAGAAAGGATAGAACCCCCTATATGTGGTGATTATTGGAACAGGATGGTAGAGAAGAGGGAAATGGCTTAGATTTACACCCTGGTGGCTACAGATGATAGATTAGACAAGATTGAGGAGGTCAACTGGTCTGTATGCTGGTAGTTTAGCACTTTTTAACTTACTATGTCTCTGATTTATACTGGTGATAAATTCCCCCACCCCATCTCATCTCTGTTTTTTTCCTTTCCCCTCTTGCATTGCTTCATTGTGCTTCATTGTGTATAATATATATATTTCTATATAACCAATCACACATGCGCACACACACACACACACACACACACACACACAAAAAACAAACAAACAAAAAAAGTAGATAAACATGTGGGGAGTAGTGCAATGTAATGGCTGTGGGGCAGCAGTCTTCCAGGAGTCTTTCTGGAGGCTGAGATGCTGCCCTATTTGCAGACAACTCTCTGCCCTGAGGGAGGAAGTTGCCCATCTTCAGGCCGCACTGGACAGTAGTAAGGAAACCTTCCCCCAGGCCATACTGGACAGTAGGAAGGGAACCTCCCCCATGCAGGGAACACTAGCGCCACCACCACTACCTCAGAGGTTGCGAAGAAAGCACAGCAGTTGGACCACAGTGGGCTCAGGGAGGGTGAGGAGGGTGGAACAGAGGCACACCCAGTCAGTTATTCCACTCCACAATCCATACACCATTCTGGGGAGCATAGCTCCCCTATGGATCACCATGAAGAAGACTGATGACAACTGTCAGAGGGAGGCCCACAGGAAGGAGGCAGAGGACACCACAGGAAAAAAGCAGCTCCTGATGGGGGACTCAATTGTTAGGTATAGAACTGAGGAGCTGGAAAACTGAAGTAAGGTGCCTGCCTGGTGCCATGGCTGGAGGGACAGGAGCGCATCCTCAGGATCACGAGAACAGCTGCAAAGAGTCTGAGCTGGATGTAATTGTCCACCTAGGGACAAATGACTTGGCTCATCATGAGATTAGAGCAGTGCAGGAGGACATTGCAGAGTTGGGAGGGGCCTAAGACAAGTAGCACACAGTATCCTTCTCAGAGGTGCTGCCTGTCAAAGGCATGGGGAGGCGAGGGTAATTAGCACCATGCAGTTTAATGAATGGTTGAAAAAATGGTGCAGAGCACAGGGGTTTGGCTTCATTGGAGACTGGAGTTCCACCTGGAGGGACACCAGCCTATACTGGCAGGATGGTCTGCATCTGTCCAGGAAGGGAACAAGTTTTTTGAGCAATCGGTTTAAATGCTTCATTGGCAAGCTTTTAAACTAGTCAAAGGAAGCACTGACAAGCAGCAGGAAAATCCAGCATCTCCTACAAAACAGGGTACTAAATAAAAAAAGACTGAGGTAGAACGGTCAGTGGGGATGCTGCAACAAGGTAAAGCCATCAAAATGGAGAGCAATGAGTACCAATGCCCGTAGTCTGGGTAACAAGCTTCCTGAATTAGTGGCCTTGATGGAGGAGGAACATCTGGATATAGTGGCAGTCACAGAAACATGGTACACACAAAACCATAACTGGGACGTAAACATACCAGGATACACTATCTACAGGAGGGACAGGGAGGGTAAAAGAGGAGGAGGAGTAGCTCTTTACATAAGGGAAGGAATAAAAGCAACAGAACAAAAGGGTAAACAGGGAGGAGGAGAACAAGCACTGTGGGTAAATTTGGAGACAGGCAATGGCACCACAATCCGCACAGGGGTTGTATACAGACCCCTTTCTCAGGGGGAGGAAATGGACAAGGAAATGATAGAAAGTATACTTAGAATGTCAGAAAAAGGGGAGATATTGCTGATGGGTGATCTGAATAAGCCAGATGTTAACTGGAGTGCAGTTGCAGCTGCCACTTCGAAGAGTGGAGTTATTCTAGATGCCCTACAGGGGGCATGCCTTAGACAACTAGTATTGGAGCCCACTCGAGAGGGAGCAATATTAGACTTGATTTTCTCAAATGGAAATGGAGAGAGGATCACAGATGTAGAAGTGGGTAGCCATCTGGGAACTAGCGACCATCGAACAGTATGGTTCACAATAAACACAGCAATAGAGTCAAGCCATACAAAGACAAAAGTACTGGACTTTAGAAGGGCTGACTTTGCCAAAATGGGTGAGTGCCTAAGGAATGCACTAGCAAATGGGCAGGAAGGAGGGGTGGAAGAACAATGGGGAATAATAAAAACTGCCATCACAGAGGTAACGAGCCTTTGTGTGAAGCAAATAAACAAAAAAAACGATGTAAGAAACCACTATGGTTCTCAAAGGAAGTGGCAGTGAAGGTTCAAGAGAAAAGAAAGCATTCAGGAAGTACAAGGAATCACAGAAGAAGCAGGACAGAGAACTGTATCAGTTAAAAGCAAAAGAGGCTGGGAAGGCAGTCAGAACAGCAAAGGCCCAAACCGTGAAAAAGCCAACTCAGTTAAGAAGGGGATAAAACCTTATAGGTACATCAGGGAGCGAAGGAAGACCAAGGAGGGATAGTGAGGCTTAATAAAGGGAGGGATGGTGGGCAGAGGGAGACTGTGAAAAGGCAGAGATACTAAACAAATATTTTTGCTCAGTATTTACAAATGAAGAGGGGGAGGTACATAAAACAAACAGTAGAAACACTCTGGATACAGCAGTTGATACCAGCACATTTACAGAAGAAAGGGTTCTGAAAGAACTCTTAAAACTGAAGGTGGACAAAGCAATGGGGCCTGATGGGATTCATCCCAGAATTCTAAAAGAACTAAGGGTAGAACTAGTGACACCACTGACTACCTTTTTAACAAATCATGGGAGGATGGGGTGGTACCCGAGGACTGGAGGAGGGCAGATGTGATTCCCTTCATAAAAGTGGGAGCAAGGCAGAAGCAGGAAACTACAGACCTGTTAGTTTAACCTCAGTGACAGGGAAAATGATGGAATCACTTCTGAAGGAAAGAATTGTCAAGTATCTAGAGGCCAGAGGGCTGGGACCGTAGGCAGCATGGATTCATGGAGAAGGTCATGCCAGACGAATCTGATAGATTTCTTTGACTGGGTGACCAAAGTAGTAGATCAGGGAGGGCTGTGGACATGGCCTACCTAGACTTTAGCAAGGCATTTGACACAGTCCCACACAAAGATTAATATACAAGTTAGCCAGCCTGGGGTGGGTCCCAAGATGACAGCCTGGGTAAGAATTGGCTGGAGAATAGGACACAGAGAATAATAGTAAATGGAGTCCACTCAGAAGAAAGGAGGGTTACTAGTGGGGTACCGCAGAGTTCAGTATTAGGACCGGTCCTCTTCAATGTCTTTATAGCGACATTGCAGAAGGACTGGAAGGAAAATATGTCTCTTGCAGATGACACAAAGATCTGCAACAGAGTTGATGCACAGGGTGGGTGGAAAGGATGAGAAGGGACTTGGCAAGGTTAGAGGAATGGTCAAATGTATGGCAGCTTAGATTCAATGCTAAGAAGTGCAAGGTAATGCACTTGGGAAACAAAAACCCAGGGGAAGAGTACACAATGGGGGGTGAGATACTAACAACAACAAAAATGGAAAGGGACCTGGGGGTAGTCATATCAGAGGACCTAAAGGTGGGCAAGCAATGTAAGAGGGCAGCAAGGAGGGCTGGGGGATACTGGGATGCATAGGGAGAGGCATGACCAGTAGAAAACAGGAAGTTATTATCCCTCTGTACAGACAGCTGGTGAGACCCCATCTGGAGTACTGTGTGCAGTTCTGGAGACCCAATCTCCAAAGACATAGACAAGATGGAAGCTGTCCAGAGGAGGGCAACTAAAATGGTGCAGGGTCTACACTGGAAGACATATGAAGAGAGACGAAAGGAGCTTAATATGTATAGCCTCGAGGAAAGGAGGGAGAGGGGGGACATGATAGAAATGTTCAAGTACCTCAAGGGAATCAACAAAGTCCAAGAGGGTAGCATCTTTCAAAAAAAGAGGTGTGCAAGAACAAGAAGGCACAATTTGAAGATAGAGGGGGGGCGGCTCAGAGGTAATTTAAGGAAGTATTTTTTCACAGAGAGGGTTGTAGATGCATGGAATGGCCTTCCGGAGGAGGTTTTGGAGTCAAAATCAGTGGTGGAATTCAAGTATGCATGGGACAGTCATAAGACAATTCTAGGGGATGGAGGTAGGAAGAAGTAGGCTGCTGGTTAACTAGGATCTGCAGCTTATCCAGTAGGTAGGGGAAATGGGCAGACTGGGTGGGCCAAGTGGTCCTTATCTGCCGTCAAATTCTATGTTTCTGTGTTTCATGTTTTGTTTGCCCTCTCTTCGTTTTTTTCTCCTGCCACCACTGCCCAACCCCTTTTCCTCCAACCCTCTTTATCATTTTGCCTAACAAATTTATTTTCATTAAACACCTAGTCCACCAGACTGTTGTTTCTTTAGGTGACATAGATCTGAGTCAATCTTTTTAAACCCAGTAGAACTCTTTATTCGGGCAATTGATTAGGCTGTATTCCACTTAAAAATAGCCTTCCCACATTTTCCTTAACTTTTCTCTCCCCCCCCCCCATTTGTTTTGTTTTATACCTGATAATGAGATTGACATGATTTCCTTTAGATACTCTATAATGACCTCACTGCTGTCATCTAGGTGGTATACAATTGGGCTAATCTGTCATGGTGCATATTAGAAAATCTTATTCGGGCATAAGACCAGGCTATTTTTCCTTCAACATAAGTTACACAGTAATAAGTTCTGTAGATCTATTACTTAGATGTCAGCACTGAATATGTTTTGTTATTAACATTCCAAAAACTCCATGATATCACATGTAACATTTAGGTATTTTTTGTAATTCTCACAGTGCATTCCTTTCATCTATGGCAGACAATTATTTTATTAAAATGAGCCATGTTGAACTCATTTATTAGGGGAGATTGTCGAAAATTTTATATTTTATGCCTCTTTATAGAGCTTTGGGTAGTATGCTACAAATATACAGAATAATATTGTGGTGGAACATATGAGAAAACATTTATGATTTTGTAAAATACAGTGTCATAACTGAGTGAAGGGTGCAGTAGATGATGAGTACTTTGCTTTGTGATTTACATTAGAAACATTTATCCAGTGGCAACAGAGATGTCAAACTTTTCTCTCTCCCTCCAAGCCACCCCATTTGTTTTGTTTAATACCTGATAAGAAGACACTCTGTTGCCAGTGATGCCTCTGTTGCCTTAGATAACTTTCTTAGCATTTTCTCCCCCCTGCAAGACAAACAAAAAGGAGAGTAAGGGGTACTGTCACAAAATGGCTTCATATTGGCCTGTTTTCACTCCTGAAGTCTAGGGATAAATGCTGGGCTAGGTTTAAGACTTCCTATGACATGTGTGCCTTCCAGGAATATAGACATCTCAGGAACAGTTGTGAAAAAGCAATACTCTCTGCCAAGAGTGAATTCTGTAAGTCTGTTCTGTTGACATCTGTTAGAGACCCTAGGAGTTTTTGGCATAACATTAAAAATATTGTCAGCAGCTCCTCTAAAGGCATTATAACTGATATGCTCATTAATGGTGTAAATTGCAACAATGACCTAACAATTGCAAATGCATTTAACACCCCGTTCTCTGATCTGTCTGTTTATACCTCCTTATTTACCGCCCCCCATGGGCAGGATCCATGCGACAGCTCCCAACCTGGATCTATCTCTCGCCCTCCTTTGTTTTTCAAGACAGTGTCTACCACGTTGAACATGGAAAGACTGAGGTTATGGTTGTGGGCCCAGGTCACAGGATAGAGGGATTGAGGACTGATCAGCCCTCTGGATTATTTCTGGGGGGCTCTCAGATCATTACCTCAGAACGGGTGCGCGACCTGGGAGTGGTACTTGATGATGGGCTGACCCTTTGCTATCAGGTGTCAGCAGTCGTCAAATCTGCCTTTTACCATGTTAGGCAACATTGCCAGGGTCAAACACCTTGTTCCGTCCAGCGATCTGCCTGTGTTGATCTACGCCTTTTTGACCTCGCACCTTGATTATTGCAACTCCCTTTACTTAGTGCTTCCTGCGGTTGATATCCACTGCTTGCAGCTAGTGCAGAACGCTGCTGCTCGACTGTTGACCTGGGTGTCTTGGAAGTCGCATATTACTCCTGTGCTGCACGATCTGCACTGGCTGCCGATTTAGTGGCGGATCACCTTTAAGGTAGGTTTATTGACCTACAAAGCCTTACACTGACTTGATCCCGACTACATGAAAGAGCTTCTGATTCCCTACACCCCTGTGCGACAGCTCTGCTCGGCTGATGAGGGATTGCTGGAGTTCCGAGGGTAATTTTGCAATCTTCTGGGGCCCGTGCCTTTATGTTTGCAGTCCCCACTCTCTGGAATTCCCTGCCCTGTCAGCTTCGGGAATGCACGACCGTGGTGGGGAGGGGGTTTAAACAGGCACTTAAAACTTTTTTGTGGGGGTCAGGCCTACCAGTGAACTGTTACCATCTGTACCTGTTGTTTTATATATTAATGTAATAGTTTTTATGGAATCATGTTTTATTATTGTAAAGCGCCTTGGTACTTGAAAGACGCTTAAAAAAAAGTTTATTATTATTATTATTATTATTACCAGGAAGAAACAGAGACTCCTTGCAAGTCTCCCCCCCTACTCCAGTGCCGGGCATGACAATATGGAGTCTAAACTCCTCCGCCTTGGTGCCCCTTTCCTTGAACTACCTATTACTCATATCTTCAATACAGCCCTTATCTCTGGTTCAGTTCCTGACTTATGGAAGGTTGTTAGGGTTGTGCCAGTGTCTTTTTTTTTTCATTAAGATTTTATCCAGATACAGAATGGCAAGACAAGACAAAACAACATTGCATACATACAGTAAACAGTGACATTATCAAGTCATCAAAACTATGTAAAGGGTCCCAATACATTCTTATATCATGTAGCTATTCACGAATAAATTATAATTATAATAAATACTCATTTGTGGTTTCAAGTGTGTATGACCTGATTTAATGTTTTATGAACTAGTATTTATTGTATGTGTGTTTTATTACATTGTTGATGTAAGGCACCTTGGTTTTTAGAAAGGCGCTGTATAAATACATTTTATTATTATTATTATTATTATAAAATAAAATACAATAAAATAAAATGCCTGGGTTTCATATTGCATGCCTCGACATTGATCATAGAGCTGTGCTTTCACTGGAATTTATCTTAGACTATACCCTTTTAAAACTCTAATGCCACAGAGGAACCTCCACCAGATACCATACGGTTTCTCATTTTACTCTAGTCCTTCTCTCAGTAATTGGGCCTCCACCAGAGACAAGGAAGTCAGGAAGGGTCCCATATCAAAAATAATTTCTCAGCTTTACCCTTAATCACATGACACAAGTTCTACAGCAAGAGTTTGAATTGAGAGGTTATGCCACTGCTGTATTGTTGGGTTAACCCCAGAGACCACGTGTTTAATATACACTGCCAGACTAAAATTAATAATACTCAGGCCCATCTCCCTATAAGCTCCCACCCCTCAGGTCACATGACCTCTATGCCAAAAAGAAGCAGCAGGGGGTCCAGTAGAACCTGTCAGCCCAACAGAGTTCCCAGTTCATATGTTATGTTCTTCCAGAACCCCTGGAGGACAGGGCATAACCAGAAATAATGTATGTAGGAACCCAGTTCCTTTTCACACCTCAAACATATCGGAGACACAGCAGGACTAAACTTATGCACTATAATAGGGGGCAATAAAGTTTGTGCACAAATTTGTAAGAGGACTCTTTATATTTGTTACATATCAGAATACCCCTGTGTAGGTTAAGTATCATTACCCAGTTATCATCCTGGATCCGTATTCCTAATTCATGCTGCCA
Organism: Neoceratodus forsteri; assembly: GCA_016271365.2. Lineage (NCBI taxonomy): Eukaryota > Metazoa > Chordata > Ceratodontiformes > Ceratodontidae > Neoceratodus > Neoceratodus forsteri. Next base: position 289,600,919 of record CM057454.1, read on the forward strand.
CAGGAGCTTAGTTTTATACGTGATGTCAGGGAGAAGTAGTCACCCAAGTTGTGCTGCCCTTCAAATTGAGCCCCTTGTATCCCTACTGGCTGAGTATATGAGGTGCTCCACCTTCTCTAAAAGTGAATCAGTCCCCAGGTCTCTGCCCAACCTCCTGACATACTGTATGCTCTAACCTGTAGAAAGTGGAAAAGATAAGTTCACACCAGGCCAACATTTCTCTGCAGCTCCTCATAAAAGTGCAGACAATCCCTCGCATGGAGGGCTCCAACACAGAGAAGACCCTTTGGCTCCCATTCTCTAAACCCTGCATCTTTCAAACCAGGGATGAAAAAAGGATTCCCAGCAATCGGGAGTAAAAGTGTTTCCTCCTCCTGCACTCCAATTACCCAGCATATCTGGTCTCAGCCCTACAGAACTGATACTGCCAAAGGGTTGGTTCAAGTCTGGCCTACATACATTCTATGGCAATGCCTTGCTTGTTAGGCAGACAGCCACTTAGGACATTCCATCTTTTCCAAATCAAACCAGCCCACTTCCACTGGCCTATTGACCCAATCCTGAATATAACAGTGTTGCACAGCCAAATAAAAATGTTTGTGGTCCGGGAAGTTTAATCCCCCCCCCCCCCCGCTTACATCTGCCTTCAAACATTGGAGGCTGGTATGGGGTGTCTTACCCTGCCAAATAACGTTGGAGAAGGCTTTTTCTAACCTCTTCATGTCAGCCCAAGTAAGACCAACACGCAGCATCTGCAAGATGTATAGGAGACTGGGTAATGTATTCATTTTTGTAAGGTCAATACATCCTAGCCACAAGACAGGCAAAGCCTTCCATCTCTGCATCTCTTCTTCTATTGATCTAATCAGAGGGGTATAGTTAAGGTGGTACAATGAACCCAAGCCTTTCCCTATGTTTATTTCTATTTACTTAAAATGAAGTCAATACTTTCTGCAACCCCCACTTCCTTCCCTGGGTTAGACAAGCACCCTCCCCAAGGGTCAATAGCTCTGACTTTCCCAAGGTTAATTTTATAACCAGAAAATTCAGCAAACTGGGTGATCAGTGACAGAAACAGTGGCATTGATTGCTGTGGGTCTGTAACATATAAGAGCATATCATCCGCACAAAGTGTTGCCTTGTGCATGCAACCTGACTTTCCCACCACCCCCCTTATATTTGGGTCATCCCGAATACTTATCGCTAAGGGCTCTATAGCCAATGCAAATAGCGATGGGGAGAGGGGGCATCCTGCCTTGTACCCCAATAATATGTAAGGAGAATTTATCAGTAAGGGAACCATTTACCAGGACAGAAGCCTCTGGGACCTATAAAGCACCCTGACCAGCCCCACGAAGTGATCCCCAGACCAAAGCTCTCCAACACTTCGAACAGATATTTCTATTCTATACAGTCAAACACCTTCTCAGCATCCATGGACAGCATGGAAGTACCACCATGATGCAAAGAGGCTCACCACACCATGTTTAGCAGCTTACACATATTATGATAGGAGAGTCTTCCATGAACAAACCCAGTTTGGTCTGGGTGGACAAGCTCCGGGAGCAACCAGTTCAAGCGACTCACCAGGACCTTCACCATAATTTTAAGATCTCAATTCAATAGTGATATTGGCCAGTATGAGGCACACTCTGCGGGGTCCTTCCTAGGTTTTGGCAAAACACAGATTACTGCCTCATAACAAGTGCAGGTAGTGCCTCCTCTCTCCTGGCCTCCCGGAATACTTCCCATAGGGGATCTATCAACTGGTCCACCATGGCTTTGTAATATTCTATGGGGAATCCATCTGGCCCACTTGTCTTCCCACTCGTCAAACCTTTGATCACCAGGCAAATTTCATCTTTAGTAATCTCAGCCCCAAGGTGTTCCTGCTGCATCTCCGATAGTTTCCGGGAGCATGATCTTTTCAAAAAAAGTTCTTGCCAGATCCAACCCCCCCCCCCACACTTAGCATAGTACAACTTCTGATAAAATTAATGAAATTGTTCCCTAATATGTTTATTTCCCCAGACCAGTACCCCCTGAGCATTCCTGATCTCTGAGACATATGAAGGACCTCTTCCACCCCTTATAAGGTAGACCTGCTGGTGACCGGGCTTGCTGCCCCACTCATAACATTTGTTTTTAATAAATAGCCATGATTTCTGGGCCACCCCTAATAATAAACCATTCAGGGCTTCCCACACTGCAGTCAGCTGCCAGAGGATGTCTCTCATCTCCACCATTGCCAACCTACTCTCGAACTCTTTAACCTTCCATTCCACCTGCAATCTTTTTTTTTCTGCTGGTCTCTTTTGTGCTTTGCTACAAAGCTAATGACAGCCCTACTAATAAATACTTTGCCCTCCTCCCAAAAGATTCTACTATTGGGTGCCATAGCTTTATTCTCCTCCTGATAGAGCATCCACTGGTCCTTCAAGTATGTCTGGAACTCCTTCCTGCCCAGGAGATACGTCGGAAACTTCCATGGTGGCATGCCACCTTGCTCCACAGCCACCCGCAAGGTCAAGATCACAATGGCATGATCTGTAATTTGGACAGGGCTGTGTTTGACAGCCTCTAGCCTAGCATATCAACTGAGTGGGATAAAGATATAGTCTATACGAGACAATGATTTATGAGGGTTAGAGAAGAAAGTAATTTCCTCTCTCTTGGGTTAGCTGTTCTCCAACTATCAATGAGATCTAGCTCATTTAATCCCAGCTGCCATTGTTTCACGGCCCCTCTCCCCCTCCCAGGTCCCCCTGAATGTTCCAACTCAGGATCCATAATGGTGCTGAAATCTTTACCCATCACCAGACCTGGTAGCTGCTCCCTAATTATTAGGTCCAGTATAGACTGGTAAAAGAGTTCATCAAACACTGCGGGGGTGTAGATGCTGGTGAATGTCATCTGCTCTCCAAACAACGTCCACTCCGCAAATACATATCTCCTTTCCTGGGGTCTGCCACCGCTTGCCTCACCTGAAAAGGGAGATGATTATTAAGGAGCACTGCTACCCCTCTTTTATGTGAGGAGATAGATGCTGCATGGCATGCTCCGACCCATCCACACACCAACATCCGGTGCTCAGACACTGTCAGATGCATCTCTTGTAGCAGAGCAACCTGGACACATTGCATTTTTAACGCTGTTAATAAATTGGTACTTTTGACTGGGAAGAGAATCCCCTGATGTTCCACAAGACCTCAGTGAGTTCCTTTACTGTACCCATATGTACATTCTACTTCTCTCCAATGGCCAACTGGACCTCCCAAAATTTTAGCACATGCCACCCGATAGAGAGCCCCCTGTAATAGGCACCACCACTTGATTTGCTGAAACCCAGGAGAATTTGAGAGCTGCTAATAAAATGTAAGGTTTCAATATTCAGACCAAAAAAATATCTGAACATGTAATCAGATCCAAAACACAAACAGGACAATATCTCCCCCCTGCCCAACCAACATTCTTACAATAAAACAAACAACACTGATATAGAATAGGTGAATGATTAAACCTCTTTCTCTCTCCTTTCTAATCCCCCCACTTTCCCCATTACCCACTTGAGCTAGATAAAACTAAAACAATCTGTCATTCATTCTAGAATAGCAAATCCCCATCAACATAAATGAATCCCTCCACCCCCCACCAAGAATTTGCTTATATAATCCCTGTATGCCAGGAGAGGATCCCACAACATCCAACTTTATGTTTTCTGGAGTGTTGTTCAGTCCTGCCAAGGGCACCAAGCAACATAACCATCTCTTTTCCTACACTGATCACAGTGGCAGGTACTTCAAACCAAGTTGTCCAACTTTTTGTATCAGTGAATGTACTATCAATGTACTGCACTTCCTGAGTCGCCCCTGAAAACGGGACTGTCTTGTCTCAGAGGGCCTACCTGGTTACATACATTCAATAAATGAATAAATAAGTTCCCCATGAAGTCCTTTCATCTTTTGGTTCCCACCACCATAAGGTCCTATGCTCACTTTTAAGGCCCCAGACCCCTGGGGCCAACAGGTCTCCCAAGCCAGGCCATTCGCTTAAAGCCACTGATGCCCAGGACACTCCACTCCAGTCAAGAAAAACAAAGGGAGTACTAGACACCCCCCAAAATAACACAGAACTCCAATTTTAATAATAAAAATATGTTAATACCCATGAGGAGGAATTAACTCTATCTCTCTCTCTCTCTCTCTCTCTCTCTCTCTCTGCCGCCATCATTATAGCATTAAAATAATGAAATCTTTAAATCCAAAAAACCTTCTGGAACAAGGAAAACAATCTCAGTGAAACCTGCTCTCCATGTGTCTCCAAGTGTGACCTCAAAAATCTGAGATGCAGGAGATGCTAAATGCGGAACCCCCAGCAGCCACCCACCCGGACCAGATCCCCCCCACCAATCAGGCCAACCCCCAGAAATCCTTTATTCACCCCCCCACCATTGCCAATTGGACTGCTCCCTTACAAGCTGCAATTAAAAGCTGCAGAAACATTTTTTAGGTTTAGGAGTTCATTGGGGAGTGAACACTAAGCACTGTCAGACACTTCCAAAACTGAAAGAGGATCCCAAAGCAGTGCAAATTAAAAGGCCCAGGTTGGGAGCCATGGGACGAGGCAGCACAAATGCAAAACACCACACGCAATGCACGGGGCCCACCACCCCCCTTGGCTTACCGCCGACCTGGTGTCCATTAAGGCACTTAGCAGGGAGCTAGGGATTTCAAGAAATGTATATCCTGTCAAACAGTTCTTGATATAGGGGAACAGTGAAATCCTGCTAAAGTCTTTGTTGCAGTCAAAGTGAAGCATAAAGTGCCATATTCTGTTGGGGAAGGGAAATGGGAAATTGTTTAACCAGGAAAGGCACACTAAGTCGGAGCTTGTTTCCAGGTGTGGCCTGGGAGAACAAGAAAGTTAAGTGACTTGCTCAGGGCCACACAGTATGCAAGTTGAGGCTGACGGGATTCAATCCCATGTCTCCAGATTTGCAGTTCAGTGCCCTTAACCACTATGCTATACTGCCTTGTTCCCAGTTCTATGACAGTAATCTGGACTGTCAGGTGTCAGCCCTCGGTCACAGGGGGTCAGAGGGTCCCATGTCCAGTCCACCAGCAAGTGGCTGCCCACTAAGTCTGTTTCACAGTCCAGCAACAATGAGATCATCCAAACACTGTAGTAGGCTACAGGGCCTCAGAAGATGAGATAAGGAGTTATAGCTGCTTCAGCTGATTTTGCGTTTTAGCTCCTTGACAAATTCAATCTCCTTATCCATTTCCCAAAAGCTGTAGGTAGCTCCTTCATGTTTTATCTTTAAAACAGCAGGGTACAGCATGAAGTTTTTCAACTTTTAGTTTATAGAGCTGAGAAATCACTGGGTTAAAAGTGTGCCTCTTCTTAAGCAGCCTACTTGAGTAGTCATGGGATATGAACAGGCATACCCCATCAAAATGACCTCTTTCATCTTGCAGTATGCATTCACCTGGTTAAACAATTAGAAAAATAACAAAAAGAATGGACTAGCTTGGTAATTATGATAGCAGGTAATTAGTTTCTGTGGTGGCCGCCCTTCTGGTGGCCTTGGCATCACAACCCGATGTGCGCGCTCTAGCTTGTGACAACCTCCCTTCTGCTGAAGACCCAGTATAGTAGGGAGCTTCTCCACACAGAAGGCTAGAATGTTTGAGCCCTCCTTTCCTTTGGGTAGACCTCGCAGCTGAAGATTGAGGTGCCTATGGTAGTTTTCTTGGTAACTGAACAGTTTTTGGAAATCATCGAAGGCCTTTTCCAGTGTAGTCAGTCATCCAATAAGCAGGTTAACTGCATCATCCTGTTGGGATATTCTCTCCTCCGCCTCTGCAAGTCTGGTTGATTGGGTAGCTAATTGTTCTGTTATTTCTTGCAGGCGGCCATCAAGCCTTTGTTCCATTTTACCTAGGAGAGGTGTCAAAGCTGCCAGCACCTGCGCAATGATTTCTCTTCCCAGGATAGCCATCTCAGCTGCAGACAGAGAGATTGGGCCTAGCTGCTCAGCTTGTGGCACGGTATTATGCTTCTTTGAGTTTTTTGATGAAGAACGCTGGACTTTACCAGCGTTTTGCACTAAATATTCATCCATGTTATGTTCCGAAAAGGTTGTAAAGGGAGAACTGATGGCTTTTAAGCCGGATGTCATAGCTTTTTATTCAATTTTAAATCTTGGAATCAGAAGCTGTAGGGAACCACATCCTCACTCCTTGCTGCTCATTAGGACCCCCGTATCAGTGTTTAAACAAGGTGATCCAAAAAACATCAAGAACTACTGCCCAATAGCTATCCTATCAGCTATTAGCACGCTATTAGAAAAAATGGTAGTGTCCCAGCTCTCAGACTATATCTAGAGTCGTGAACTTCTATCCCTTGCACAATATGGCTTTCGCAAGGGCTATAGTTCCTCCTCCTCTGCCCTAACCAAGGTTACACCACAAGTTAGGGTAGCCTCTGACCAAGGCAAACTGATGAGAGCAATCTTTGTAGATCTCTCCAAGGCCTTTGACTTGGTTGACCATACACTCCTGTGCTCTAAGTTCTGGTGTTTTTGCCTGTCCACTTCTGCTCTAGCATAGGTAACAAACTATTTACAAGGGAGGCAGCAACTTGTCAAGTTCAATAGGGTTTTCTCTGAGCCCACTTCTGTCAATACTGGGGTCCCACAGGGGTCCATACTGGGTCCCTTCTCTTTTCTAACAATTTACCCCTGGTGTCGTCCCATGGTAGGGCAACCTTATATGCCGATGACCTAGTGCTCCTTACTAATTCACTTGACATTAGTGTTATTAACTCACCTAAAGACTGACTTTGGTAGCATACAATCATGGCTACTGACCAACATGTTAGCCCTAGACCTCAAAAAAACACAGGTTATGCTCTTTGGATCCCTGGTCAGAATCAAAGCCTGTGCTGTTCCACTAAGAGTCACTGGTGCTGATGGGTCCCTTGTGAGGGTCGCAGACTCTTTTAAATACCTGGGAGTCACCCTCAACCCTCAGCTTGACTACTCTCTGCATATTTGAAAAATGTGCAGGGCTGCTAATGATAAGCTGGGCTTGGCGTGCAGAGCTAAAAGCAGTCTTGCTTTAGCAGTGTGTCTTGCTCTGGCTAAAGGTATTCTCCTCCATACACTCTGTTATGGGCTCATAGCCTTTACCCATGCCACAAAATCTAGTCTGTCTCAATCAGATTTTGCCCATAATAACATATGGTTACCCCAACGGGCATTGGCCGGGATGCCAAGGTTCAAAGAAATACAAAAAATCACACATACCCCCATAATGCAAAGCATCATGAGTTGTATGTGCAAATCACCACAGAGCATTAATACTCTGGTGATTTGCATATATGGCCCATGATACTCTGCACTGTGGCGGTATGAGCGATTTTATATTTCTTTGAAACTTGGCTTCCTGGCCAGTGCCCTTTGGGGTAATCTTTGCCCCAGTGCTTGTGCACTGAGGTTCTTTGTCTTTTAGCTTGTTTTTGGTTTTTATTGGGTTCACCACAACATAACCCAGATAGACCATCCTAGGATAACTGGTTCATTCCACTGGGGTGTCACACAGACCAGGCACACTGATGAGTCCTGGCAGGACGAAACATGTGTCTCTGTCTTTCTGTTGGCACCCTTTGCAAACTGTGTGAGAGGCCTTTCGGCGTCATGCATTTCTGCTTAAAGCTGAACCAGCATAATACTCTGTGGTGATTTGCATTATGGGGGTATGTGTGATTTTGTATTTCTATAATAACAAATAACATATGTCACTTTGCCCTCTCTGCCTCCCAAATCACCCATCATTGTGAGCTATATAACAAACTTGAATGACTCTGTCCAGTAAATCATCATCCCATTGTCTTGGGCTGTTTCACTGACAAAGTAGTTAGAACAGCTATTCCTCCAGTCCTAGCTGAGCTTTTTAAGGCTGCAAACTCTACATACCTACTAAGGTCAAATGCCTAATCTGTGTTTCATGTCCCAAAAGCCTGTACGTTGATGGGTGATCAGGCATTTGCTGTCTGTGCACCTAGGCTATGGAACTCCCTTACTGGTCCTGTTTGATGGGCCAACTCCCACACTAGTCTTAGGAACTCCTTCTGGTACTATCTGAGGCTCACCTCAGCCTGGAACTGTACCTAAGCATTAGTACCCCTTCCTACAAGTTGTTGCACTTTATTGTTCTGTCTGGTCTCTATCTAGAGTCTAGCTTGATCATAGCATTAATTTTGACAGTTAAACTGATTATTTTGTCATGCAATGTTAAGCCTTACTCTCTGTTAATACCCTGTACTGTCTGTATATCCTTTGACTATCATGTCAGCTTTGCTCTTTCTGTGTATTCCCTGTAACCTCCTGGGTTACACCTGAAAATAGGCATATGCTTGTCTAGTGTGCTTACCTGGTCAACAAAAGCTAAATAAATAAATATTTTTTAGCTGCATAACATGTTCTTTTGATCCAGAGAACAACTGTATGGCTAGCTTAGCTTAGCGCACAGATAATGTTTTTTTTTTTTGAATTCAGTATTTGTGAAATGAAAGTGACTCTACTCAGTTTATAAATCCTGTAACCTAAGTGGGTTTGCAGGGCTTAGTTATCAGATCCCTTGTCTTTAACCAGCTGGTTCTTGGGAGCGGACGTAGAGTGCATTTGAGTGGGAATTGAATTACCCCAGAATCCCCAAGCTGCAAGTGTGCCTCATGTCATGGCTTAGCAAGGACCAGACTCCCCATGGGGTGATCTTCTGGGTTTGTGCTGACATCATATGACATGGCGCTGCTTGGTGGATGATTAGGGAACTGTGTATCTGCTCCTTGGACTGTCAATATTTAAACAGGGTTAGAGACAGCATCTAGCACAGTTCATTATGTGTACAGCCAAATGAACAATTCTCCTGTAATGGTGAGCGATGTTAACGATTTGGTGCTCCAAAACTAAATGCCTTCCAAAGTTCCCTTTATTTTGTTATTAGGATTTAACTGACTCTCAGGGATTTTTTATTCTGTCATTACAGTCTGCAAATACTGGTGACATAAACACATCATAGGACTCATGAATACCACAGTAATACGAATGGATGGTCAGTACTATATTTTTAAAAAAATGTCAGTTAAATTGCACATATATACATAATCTGTATAGGTTGCCATGGTGGAAACCAGGTGTGAGTAATCATTGAATACATGTTTTGAAGATATTTGAGAGTAGTATGTAAGAAGTATAAGTTTTGGACACTTTGAGAGGATTGACAAATGTGTTTCATCTAATTTACAGAGTGATGTTATATGTCATATTAAAACAGCATTTTTATTTCAAAATATCAGACCTGTATAGTTCAATATGGAATTAACAACATGTGAGATTTATGAATTTACATCAGGGCATTACTTGACAGCCTGTTGTGCAGCCATTATTTATTAATTAATTATTATCTGTCTTTCTTTATTCCCAGTTCAACAGGATATTTACTCTAATATATGATGATGCTAAGAATTAAGCACTCACCTGCAGTACATGGAAACCTAGGTATGGGTGTGTAAACGTTGAGGTTATAAGTGGGATTTTTCACTGTTAGACTATAGTGGGACCACTGGGATTGTTATTATCAAGAAAAAAATTAGATTTCTTAACATGAAAACTGTAATGAATATATGGAAGATGGTACATGTATAAAGGGCTGGCATGTTGTATGGGGATACTACACTGGCTTTCTGTATTATGTTGATTTCTGTATGCACATTTAGATAATAATTATCATTCTTGAAAATATTTATATTTAGATCCTTGTCCCTGAAGAAGCCCATGGAGGGCGAAATATTGGGCATGTTCAGGGGATTGTGGTGTGTTAAACATTTGAATAAAAGGCCCTGGATTTTTAATTGGAGCTTGCTTTCTTTCATTTGAATATTGGAAACAGGCAACCATGGTACCTATCTTAAAAAATGGGGATAGGTCCAAGTTCAAGAATTAGACATATTTCCCCACTATCTCCCCTGTCCAAGGTGTTGGAGAAGGTAGTCTATAACCAGATCAAGGTTTTTTAAATGAACGTGTCATTTTTTCTCCTTACCAGCATGACTTTTGGATGGATTATAGCACATTAACTGCATTGACAGAATTGACAAGTTCCCTCCTTGGTGCCTTGGGAAGGGGTAAGACAGCAGGGGGTATTTTTTTAGATCATTCTAAGGCCTTCAACCTGGTTCACACGATTACCTGCCTTCCAGACTCAGGGGCCCAGGGGGTTCTAAAGATGCTGTGTTATGGTTTGGAGGGGTGGGAGGGGCAGCTGAAAGTTGAGGGGCTAGCTGCACAACTAAGCAGACTTGATAGACCGTATGGCCTGCTTCTGCTGGAATTTTTGTATGTTCATAAGTTATTTGTCTGATTGAAAACAAAGAGTGATGCTGCAAGTTACTATATATTCAGTTTCTATCATTAATATTTGTGTACCCCAGGGCTCATTTCTAGGCCCTCTTTTATTTAGTACATGTTTTACATGAGTTACCTTTCTGTGATAAATTTTCACATGTTTTGCTTTATGCAGATCACATTGTTTTATATTCTTATGATTCAAATGTTGATAAATTCTTTTCTGAGTTACAGTGTGATTTTCTCTCAGTTAGTAAATGGTCAAGAGAATTACATTTGTTGTTAAATTCTGCAAAGACAAAGGTGATGCATTTTGGTTCAAAACAGGAACTAAAGCAATGTGTTAGTAGCCCCGAAATTAAAGATGTAGCTGGAACTGTTTTTGAAAAGGTTGATTGTCTTAAATATTAAGGGTTTTATTTAGATTGTAACCTACACTTCTCACATTGATTTTGTCATAAAGACTTAATATTAGCTTGTGTTTATTATATTGGCTTTGAGACTGCTTAGCTTTTGTTTCTAAGAAAGTTTTGATTCAGTCCTTGGCTTTCTCTGTTATTGATAATGGTTTACTTATATACTGTATTCTGCTGCACTACTGACATTGCTTTGCAGAGTTAGGACATTGTACAATAATGCTTGTCAATTTGTTTTATTTCCAAGACTGACCCATCACAGTTTTATTCATCATAGGATTATTTTTCTTTTGAGGGGCATTGTGCTTACTTTAGATTAATTTATTTCTGGCAATTTTGGAAGTTTTGTGCTTTGCTTTCTTTTAAAGAGCACATAGTACAGTAGAATTCAATTCATTTTTCTAGATTTCAGACTTTTACTATTCTTAAGTTTCCTTTACTTAGAACAGCACTTGTTCAAAGGTCTTTTATTTACAATGTGGTTTGTGAATGGAATAATTTACCTGCTCATTTATGCCAAGCAAAGTCCATTTATATCAAGCAAAGTCCTACCTGACTTTTAAAAACAGAGTTGAAAAACACTGTTTAGAAAAAATGTCCTGTACTTGTACCCAATATACTTCTGTAGCTGTATTCTATTAATTGTATTGTTCTTTGTGTGTTGCATGTCTGGGTCATCCTTGAAAATGGGAATTTAATGCTTATGGATCTAACCTGGTTAACAAATTTTAAATAAATAAAAAAAAATCAAATCCTCTGTCATGTTTTATTGCTTACATATGTATCATCCCAGGGGGCCCTTCTCTCCCTGTACAGTTTCACCTTGACTGCACTGAGGCAATATTCCATCTGTAGGTTTTTGTTACCAGTGTGGATTACTTTACGTGTTTTGATATTGAATTGAATGTTTATATTAGCAGCATTAATAAGACTGTGCCCGAGGGGGCCAGTGTAGGGATGCATGTCATGTGTGGGGTATGTGGGAAACCAGGAGTGGATGTTCAGCCTTTCATGAGATGCCCCCATCCCATGATTCTTATGTGCAACTCCCAAGACATCCAGACAGTGACAATGATTTGCAGATTCAGTGTCAGGCTTCTGATGGTGAATAGAGGCAATGGCCAGTTCCTAGAGACAGTGGGATTACACCCACTCAGGGTCAAGAAGAAGTAAATGTGAGCTCTTTGATGCTCCCTCTAACCTTCATGCTATACTGTATGTTTCTTCCCATGAAAGAAGGGTCAATTTCATCCATGATGGCCACACTGATTGCTGTTGCTGGGGAGCAAATAGTTTCTGCTCTTGCCACCAATACCTCTGATTCTGCTTTATTTGTTCCACCACCATCACCACCATCCATGTGCATGTCTTCGGCTACTATGAGCCCAACTGAGAAGGATGAACCACTGATTCAACCATTCATGGAGGCATTGATTTAGTGGGATAATCCACCATTACAGCAACCAATGAAGGCAGAAATTAAAAATGATATGACAACCTGCTTGTTTCCATCATCTTCATTTGAGGTGACCAAAGATAAAGAGATATCTGAACCTACTGAGGTGCTCCTAGAAGGAGGAAGAGATGGATATGGTTTTTCCTGCCACAAAGTGAAAGGCTAAGGAGGAGGTTGTAGGACCAGCAGAGTTCATTTCAGAAGAGTGTTGCTGCTAACCTGTTGGGGAACATGGCCCAGGATGGAATAGTTAGATTGGTAGAGCCAGATTTCTGGTTTGTTTCATGCCTCTCTGCTGAGAAAACTGATGCAGAGCAGGCCCCTGAAAGGGCACAATCATGTGCTCCATCAGTAGTAGGGAGAACACTGATAACTGTGCGCTTAAATGTAATAACTGGTACCAGACAAACAAAACAAAGCCAGACAAAGTAACACAACAGCTGCACTTGTCCATAAATAAAATAAAAGCCAAGAAATTGCTGAAAAAGTTCATACAAAAATCACAAGTTATTCAAAGAAGATGAGAGCCCTGCTCAAAGCTCTGGTGCTTTCAGACTAGTCCCTGATGAAGGGGCACGTTAGTGCCAAAGCACTGGGGCTTTGAGTAGTGCTCTCATATTCTTTGAGTAAACCTCAATTTTTTCAGTAACCTTTTCATCATTTTCTTGGCTTTTATTTTATTTCTGGATTAGTGGAGACATTATGTCCTTTCTCCATCAGTAGTATCCTCTGCAACAGGCAGCATATTCTGTTTGGAGAGAGTCACTGATGAGGAGCTCGAGGAAGAAGAAGAGGAGACTGTGGCTGAGATGGAAATCTCTTGGGAGGGGTATGGGACCTGAAACAGAGGGAAGGAGAACTCTGGGAGGTGTATAAACTGGTTATGTCTAGCTGACCTTACCATACTGATTTAACAAAATTATCAGAATCCAAAAGGTAAGAAGTGAAGACAGCACAAGAGCTGCAAGGGTTACAAGTAAGCAATAAGACATGACAGGAGGTGGGTAGCGGTGTGAACACTGCACACTAAGGGGAGCAGTGAGACATGATTCCAAAGGCTGAGTGCATTGTGGTCCTTGCAAGTGCAGTGATCACACTACTACCTACACCATGGAGTGTTTTATTCCACTTATTAAATGGGTTCCCAGGAAAATAATTGCCAGAACAAATAGAAAAGAAAGTTTAAAAAATATAACAAGACAGGCATACAATTATGTTAAATAGTTCATCTGCTGCCAGGTCTGCCCCTCCTCCCTTGTGCTGCTAGAATTGTTCTCTACCCCCTCGGTCTTCTTTTTAAGTCATTGTCACTCTTTCCCCATAAGTACTGTTGTCCAGTTCACTCCTGCTGTCAGAGAGAGAGAGAGAGAGAGAGAAAGAGTGGCTGTGGGTGAGGAAGACTAAGAAGGACTGGTCATATCTCTACCCTCTTGTTTTATTTTAGGTCTGTGTGTCCCTATATCAGCACTGTTGTCTATGGTCAGAGAGAAAGAGAGAGAGAGAGTGTTCACAAGTGAAAAAGACTAAGAGGGACCAATAATCTCTCTACCCCCTTCTTATTTTTTTTAAGATCTGTGTGTCCCCTATCAGCACTGTGGTCTGGTTCCCTCCCTGCCATCAGAAAGAGAGTGATCATGGGAGAGCAAGATTAGGAGGGAATGGTCAGTGACCACAACTCGTAGCTTCCCATAGGTACTTGTGCACACTTTTTAAATAGTAGTGAAGGGAATGTGCAAGTCCCTGTGGGATATGTAGTTGGTCAAGAAACTGAGTGGCACCAGAGTGGCAGCATTTAAAAGGAGGCTAGAACTGGGATCGAAAGAGTGGGAGGAGTTAGCATTAAATGGGAAGACTAGGCATGTCACATAACTGGTGAATTGGGGAAAAAAGCAAGAAGTTCTATTTTTTTACTCCATATTTTACCTGTATAAGTGATCGAAGGAACATGTAACTTAGTAAAACACTAATCATGTGGGCTGGTCTGGGAACAAAAAAAATGGCTTCTACTCTCAATGTAAAGTTGTAACTGGCAGAATGATTTTGTTTCTGCACTACATCCTGATTCTTTTTTATAGCTAGTGTATGCTGACCAGTTAGGACGCAGTATTTTCTCAACCAATTTAATTAGTATACTTGAGTCCCATGAAAAATTATGGACACGGTGAAACAGTGCTGACATTGATGGGTACAGTATAGAGTTTTCAATGTAATATACCAGAGCTAGCAAGGGGATTTTCAGTGTCCAACTTGCATAATAAATTGAATCAAGTATATGGTAAATGGGTGTGTTCTTCATGTTGGCCTACACAAGTGAGAATAGATGGTCCTCTATGTTTCCTAAATCCACCACCATGAAACTTTCTTCTTCTGCTGTCCTTTGCCCTGTGTTTCCAGGCACATAAGGCACATACCCCAGCCTTTGGTGATCCCCTGCAACAGTCTCCCCCCCATCCTCTAGTTTAAACCCTCACTGATTGCCCTCTTTATTCTCCTGGACATCACCTCCACCAGCTTCTGGTTCCGGTACAGTCCATCCTGGGTATTCAGACTTTCATGGCACAGAAAGTCCTCCAGACAGTGAGAAAATCACCACCCCACCATTGCATCAGACCCTTAATCAAGAATTAGCCTGCCATGTCATGTGGTGCCACTCCTCACTAGCCCCAGAACTGGGAGTATATCAGAAAAGATCAGGATGGATACTGTTCCCTTCTGGTATATTCCCAATTCCATGAATGACCTCATTTTGTCCTCAGAACTTGGGTACTGTGTGGTGTTCATGTCAACATGGAGGATGACCATTTGCTCTTTTTCTCCACCTCAATTGTTTGGCCTGGATAGCACTTATTTTATCTGTGCACCAAGCAGACAAACTACCATGCCTGAGTTCAGCTATGCTCCTTCCACCTCACTGCCTCTCCGTCATTCATTCCTTGTCACTCATTCCAGCCTTTTCCTCCCTTCTCCATGGTATATCAGGTGTTCTGCTGCTCCAATCTATGCAAAGCAGCTCCAGTTGCCTGTTGATGTTGACCCCCTTGCACTAGCCCAGTCAGAAGCTGGATTGGTTCAGGTTGCTGATATCCACTGCTGATAGTGTTCTCTTCTTACACTTACTGTCTACCTTCTCTGCTTTGATCAGTGATAAAAATCTACGAAATTTATGTGAATAGGATCAATGTTATCAGCTTTTAACAAATTTTATCAAATTTAAAATGTCAAAAATTTATATAGTGAAGTTTCTGAAGTTCTTATGGCTAAAACTTTCATATTCTGCAAGCCCTGGTCTAGTCAGACACCAATCTCTGTTACCTAATATGGACAGATACCCAATTACTTTATCCACATACTGTTATAAAGAAAGAGTAACTAGCACGCGACATATTTTCCCCCACAAGATTGTAAAATACAAGCCTTCAGTTTTGTATGATTGAAAAGCCATGGGCTGAGATGTTCAGAGCTGGCTGATAACACTGTGCAGCCATTAGCACTGCACAGCAAATAGCGCACAGCCAGCTCTGAGCAATATTCAGACAGTTAGTGCAGACTGACGGAATGTGCTAACTGCCTGAATATGGGGCTGTGCAAGCACAGCATATACTGACTATGCACTGTGTTGACATGACCCATGGCTGAATATAGCCCATAGGGAAGCCCCCTGCAGATAGTACTACCCAACATGGGATGGCACCAGTTCAGTGGCATATCAATCATTACAAAAATGAAAAGGTTTTTTAAAACATGTTAAAATTATTACAATTCAAATTAAATAAATATTTTACAGTACACGCTTTTTAAATACATACTGTATGATTTACAGTGCAATACTTTGCAACATTTGTAAGACATTTAATTGAGCTACAATCCTAGCTCCTAGTAATCATACTATCCCTACAAATAATCCAGGTCACAAATGTATAATCCAGTTGGACTGATAATAGTTAATTATCCACTCTACATTATAATAGTGTCTATATTTTTTTTATTTTCTTTTGTCTGATTTTACTGATTTGAACAAAAACATTGCCACTCTGTATATAGACCAATCATGTTCTGTATTCATGAGTATTCCTGTTAGCAGTTTTGTATCGTAACTACTCCAAATTGCTTACAAATGGTCCTAGCCAGAATAACCTCTCCTTCTTGTATGATATGCAGTCCCATGACACATGTGGGAGGACTTCTTTTACCCCAATTACACAGAAACATCTTTGTGCTGACACAGGTATCTTTTTGAATCAGGCTGTCATTACATTATTATCAAAAGACTTAAATTTGTATTTAGCATATATCTTTCTCAAATTTGGATATATTAATCTGTCCAAATAGTATTTATACCCATGAGTCCTGTTATGTAAAGCATACCATGGAGAAAATGTGGACGTTGCTATTTCTTCTAGATCCTTTTAACCGCCATAAGAATATACTCTTGTTTTAATATAATCTTTATATTTCCAACTTAATTGTATGTTTTTACCCCAATATTCAATTAACCTAGTTAAATTATACTTCTCCATGGCTTTCATAATTTTCTGGTACCAACTGGTCTGTATGCATGCTCTATCAGACCAAGACTTTTGTTCTACCAAGCAGTTATATAGAAGTCTTTCTTGTTTCATCTTTGTAATCTTTAACCAGTAAGTTTAACTTTCTTAATTCAATGATGTCATTTAGATTATGCAATCCTAATTCAGTACGAAGATGCACCACTGGGGTAGAATGCCCCAATCCCAAAGTTCTCCTAAGGAGTTTATGAACTAGGATCTTTAGCTTGTTGTAGTCTTTGCTTTCCCAGATTTCAGCTCCATAGGTGAATTGGGAATAATATTTTGCTTTTATACCCTCTATTAATATTTTTTCTGTATGATCACCATAGGTCACATTAAATTTATTTTGTCTGATTGTAGTCTTTTTAATTCCTTCTATGAGTCTATTGGTATGGGAGATCCATGTGGCCATGGACTTGAATGTAACTCCAAGATACAGTAAGTATATTTATCAACATTTCTTATTGCATTTGATCGCATAGAGCACTTACTACTCTTTTTATTTGGACCTATAATTATTATCTGAGTTTTGTTCATATTGATTTTAAGTTTGAGAAGTTTTACCTGCTTTTCTAATAGTTCAAACTTGCTTTCTAGGCCACTTTGTGTCAGTGAGAGGAGAATCATGTCATCTGTGAAAGCCATTGTGGGGCAAAAAGGCCCATTCATTTTTGGTGAATCAGTAACAAGACTAAGGAACTCTCTTAGCATATTGCCTATGTATAGATAAAAGAGGGCAAGGGTAGGGGCAAGGACACAGCCCTGTCTCACCTCTTTATGGGATAGCACCAAGGTTCCTGTTGGCTACATTCAGTCCTAGCATGCAAATTAACCCATTGGGCATTTAAGGTGCTAAGAAGCTATTTGCATACCAATCATGGGCTCATTTCCATGCAGTGCAGCCCCTTTCCACCGATGCTGGAGTTGGGAAAAAGAGATTCCCTGATTTATAATGTTCCTCTCACCCCAGAACACCCCAGTTGTGTGATATCTGTATTTCCTTGGTGTCTAATGTTCCCACCATCCCCAGACACCCCTGTTGTGTGATATCTGTATTTCCCCGGTGTCTAATACTCACCCTCATCCCCTCCATCACCCCTGTTGTCATAATATTGTTGCCTTACATGATAGTCTAGTGGACCCTTCTCTCCCTGATTGTGCATGTTGTAATTACAATTTTCTGTCTTTGGTACTCTAGTGGGCCACCTACCAACCTACCAAGTGCTGTCACCACACCTGCTCACCAACTGAGGACTCCCCATCCTACACCTTCCCCCTCAGCCCAGTCACTGGAGTTTCTTGCAATGACAATGATTGGCATAGCCCTCTACACACATCCTCTGCCTGCCACCAGTTGATACTGCATGAGTCTAAGTACTGTGGAAACAACTGTTTCTAGAGGACTCACAATGGTGCTCATTGACTGTCAGAAGGCAGCTAGTGGAAAAAGTGTTCTGTGGGCTGTGCTGATCATTTAAGCAATAAGGCATGACCAAGGGTTATGTTAATGGTCTGTTAATCACCTTCTAGGGGTGTACTGTGGCATGAGGTGTAGCCCAGTGCCACATGCCCCTAGAGGGTGATTAACTGACCATTAACATAATCCCCGGGAGTGCCTTATTGCTATTATAATAACAAATGTTTTTAAACAGTGTTAAACCTTGTTCAGCATATAGCTAAGCTCTACATGTATGTTAATAAAAGATTAACATAAGGCTGTTAGAATGTTTGCAGCCAATCAGAAAGCTCCATTTCTCAGACACTTTTTTAATGTCATTTAAAGAAACCCCAGTGACCAGGTTAAAGGGTAGTGGGGTTCTCAGTAGGTGGGAAGGTGGGAGGATGACACTTGGCTGGGGGCTGAGGCATCCAGTAGACTAGGGACAGAAAAATAGAATTATAACATGGGCAATGGGGGGAGGGGGTCCACTATATTACCAGGGAAGGGGATAATATTATTACAGCATAGTGATTGGGGGGTGTGGGGACCACAAGACACCATGGAAATACAGATATTGCACAACATGGGTGTTCAAGAAATGGGGGGACCACTAGACACCAGGGAAAGGGTAATTGTAGTGAAATCCAAGATTAGCACACTCTACCCCTGCATTATTCACAAAGTTAAAGTTACATTTCTGATAAGCGGTGCTACTGATTTTGTGACACGTAACAAACAAACAGAGTCCGGTGCACACTCATGCACCCCATAATAAATTTGAGAAGTTAAACAAACATTGTTTCTGCCAAATTGTCTATTTTTTTGCTTTTATTTCCATGACAGTGGGGTTCTTTTAGTCTTCAGATTGGAATGCCAATGTGAACAAGCCAGACCACCAGACACCAAAGAGAAACTCTAGCATGCTCTCTTTGATTTAAAATTACCATAGTGGGATGGTTGTGCACTGGACTCTGCTTGTTTGTTTAATAGTAGTACAATATTGTGCCCGGTCAAGGCAAGGGTTTTATTGGAGATGAACAGTGCCTCGCTGGCAGCTGCTTAGTGCTGCTAAAACCTATGAATATACTGCTGCACCCATTATGCACTAGCAATAACTTATTTGCATAGGCACAACAGTATATTTTGCACAGCTGCTCTGCTAGGTTAGCATGACACTTCAGGGGACTCTGAATATAGCCACATCCCGAGTGCTGGCACTATATACCATTATTGTGGTGCTAACCCAGAGTATGGGGGTCATGGTTCCTTCTCACAAACACAATCGGCAGGATTCACAAAATGGCTGAAATATCCACAGTTGTGGGACAAACCCAGTGCAAGTGTGTTGCCACATGCAGACCCACAGGTTTCCACAGTTGTCCTGCAGCTGCAAATATTCACAAAGGCAGAGCTGGATTAAGACCAGCTCCACAATTTATGGTGGCTTGCAGGTGGTGTTGCATGAGAACTCTCCACAGCTGCGGAGATTTGTTACAGTCGGTGAGTTCAGCCATAACATCATCCACAACTGCTGCACTGTGGATAGCAATCTCGACGGCTGTGGAGATTTCGGTCCATAAATGGAGTGGCATGGGACTTAGTACCAGAAAGTTTTGTGAATCCAGCCCAGTTTCTTTACTTTTGTTATAGATCTATTAAATTATAGGGCAGCTTTACAGTATGTCTTGGCTAAACTTCAGACAGTAAAGCACTGATTCAGCACACAAAGGTGCTGACATCTCTGAAACTGACAAATATTCCTGCTAAATTAGCCACTTGGGAACTTTTTGGTAAATAATCGCTTTGAAAAAGCAGTCTTTGATTAACACCTAAAATACTGAACACCAATCTGATCTCTTTAGGCATAACACATTTCAATGTTTATTTTCTGTTTCTTACTATAGTATGTGATGGTAGCAGATTATTTAAAAGCAATAGCATGTCATTTTTGTGTTTTCTTTCTTTTGAAAAGAATACTAACCATGTCTTGGACTGCTTTTTAAACCTCCTGTTTTTTGTCCTGTCATGTCCTGAGCCTTCATACTCAGTGATTAGGCATACAATCAGAAGATTTCATTCAGACACTACTCTCAGTTCTTCTGAAATCACTTGAATGGCTGCACTTTTATCCTTTACCATGAACAAAAGCTGATAGGAGATTCCTGTGTTTTTACTGCTCTTGTCTTCTCATCTTGAAATAAAAAAAATTGCATTTGAGGTAGGAAATTGTCTGTGGCATTCAGAAATAGAACCAAATGATAAGAAAATGATTTGCAAATGTTCACATGTGTCTTTTTCACTATTGTGGGCTGGGGTAACATATTTAAGATACTGACATTAGCAAGCCCGCAAGGCAAATAGCATCTTTAATTAATCTTATAATATTTTCCAAGCCACATTTGAAATGTGTTTCTCATTAGCAGGTAGACAAAATATAATGGGGTAGCAATGATACAAAGATATGGATGTCTGGGGGCCTAATCTTTTTTTATTGGTCTCTGAGGCATACTGTATGTGCTTTATGAGCAAACCTAACATTAAAGAACTTACTTAATACTTCTGTTGTTGCATGAAAGGGATTATTCCACCTCAGGGGGATCCATTAATAATACTCACCTGAATTAGTAGATATATATTAAACTTGATGTTTAAAAATGTTTGAATGCCATGATTGTTCTGCACAGGCTTTAGGCTAGACATGAAGTCTGTATAAACTACAAATGACTACTTCTACCTCATGTGACATCATGACCAACCAACAAACTGCAGAAAACAAAGTTTGACCACAGCTTTTCTTTTGTGTTCAGAAATGTTTTAATACCAGTAAGTGGATTTTGTCATTTTAATGAACCTCTGGCCAAACAATCACACAATTGACTGTATAAGGATATATTAAACTAGACAGTAAAACAGCATGCTAAACTTTACAACCACATCAGTGCTATATTCTGTCACACACACACACACACACACACACACACACACACACACACACACACACAAAAAAGGCACTACTGGACAATCAACAATACTTTCAGGCAAAGCTTGCAGTGTCTCACTCTCTGCTGCACAAAACCCAACACTGGGAATACGTTTCCATTACACTGTTGCTCCCCAAGCCTTAAAAGACTTAAACCAAAACATTTATAAATCCTCATTAAAGGGTCACTGTCAACCTGTTACACTTCACGTTGTTTTTCATTTCGAAAAAAAGTTCTATTGTTGCTGAATTTTTTGTAGACTTTGTTGAAGTACTGTAGCTTGTTCTTTTGTATCTGCTTTCTTTTCAGGGGTGTGTGAATACCCTTTTTCTGAATATTCATCTGAATATTTAATATTTCAGGACAAAGATATTTGAATATTAATTGTTTTGGTGTTCAGCCACCATAGGAACTTTCTAATTGCTCACAAGTTACTTTGACAGCACCATTTCCCCCTTTAAACTTGGTATAGCCTATATGTTGATCATTGACAGAAACTGAATTGTCAATAATACAACACAACTTGGGTCATCTTTTATCCTTCAGGGAGTGCCATGAGTAGTTCTTGATTCCTAGACTGCAGTGCACTGCTACATATTGCATCAACACCAAACATATGGACTGGCAGTACATCCTAGTGGTTAGAACAATGAGCTGTAACTAAGCTTTATACATCTATAAAAATTGGGTTTGATTCCCTCAAACTCTATTTGCATGCTGTGTGACCCTAAGCAAGTCACTTAACCTCCTTGTGTTCCTTGATTTAACCTGTAAACAGGTTTTGTACTCAGTGGGCTTTACCAAAGAATAAAATAATAACAAAAACAAAACAAAACACTTAAACATGATTACATGTATCTAATCTGCTGCATAATTTGTCATTTTCAGTCATTGCCTCAGCAGACGGCACATTCACCTTTGAGACTGGCAGATTTATGTAGTAAAAATCTTTATTTTTAACAGGATGTTGTTGTTTTGTTTTTGTTTATTAGGAATAATGTTTGAGCATAAGCTCATATACAATGGTGACCTCTTGTGCACAACGTTACAAATACTTAATTTCATGCCATATAAACTGTAACAAAAATATAAATAAACATCATTATTTGAAACATTTACAAGCCTCAACATTCAATAGCAAATGTTTTTTAAAAAACATGTGCTGTCAAAGGTTTAGTTAAAGGTATCGTGAAATGACTGGGTAATGCATTCCAAAATTTTGGAACCTGGTGGGTAAATCACTGGTGGGATCTCTTCAGAAAGTTCTTTCGGATATACATTTGTAAAAATGTTGAATATCTCAATGATGGAGCCATTTCTCTAAAAACAAGCCTGTTCCTCAGACACTTTGGAAAAAGATCTAACCCTGCCTTGTATGCAAAATGGGTGACAATATCTCTTCTTATTGACAACGAAGTCCAATTCAACATTTTATACAGATCATAGTGATGTACAGATGTTGGACACCTTAAAAATCAATCTGGCCAGCTTACTATATAAAACATCTAGTTTGGATCATCTGTCCTGTGAAGCCGTACAATACAGTACATCTCCATAATCTAGTAATGGCAACACTTGTACTTGAATAATATGTTTCATGGTTTCCTTATCCAAACAGTTTTGGTTTCTAAGCAGGATCAGTTGATATATACACCATTTGGATAGCAGTCCTATTTAGAAGGTGCTCCTGAGACTCAATTTTTGTAAAAATATCCAGGGTAATAAAATAACAGATTACATATCTAAATACACATATAACAACATCATCAATACATTTAGGTTCCAGTAATAACATACTCTCTGTTTGGCTTGTGTTGCATAGGGTAAGTTAGTTAATCAAAACATGTACATCTTATTGATAGCCCTTGTTTTAAAGCTGTATTAAATTTCTTTGTGCTGTCATTTATATTTTTTGTTAGGATTTTTAACTTGTTCCAGGTTTTAATTGCAAAAAATGAGAAGGTCATTTCTCCATATCTGGTTCTGGGAGGTTTTTTTTTGATAGTCTTTAAGCAATCTACCATTTCTAAAATTATGTGAGTGGTTATTTTTTTCCAGTTTATCATATAAATAAGAGTGTTTTGTAGTTTTTATTATGTTTGCTTGCACGCATGTGCAAGAAACATAGTGCCACCATACGAGTTTTCATAGGTGTGCCTTCCCCACTTCCAATGCCCTGCTCCCTTTTGCAGGCATGGCTACACCATGCCAATGAATGTCGGTTCTGTCTATGACAGTCATTCAGATGCAATGGCATACAGTTTAAAGCAAAAAAACACTGCAATCGATGGTGATAATGTGTAGGCAATTTGCATGCTGCTGTCGGCAGGCAATTTATATACTGCCATCGGCAGTATGCAAAGTACTTACACTCTGCACTGCTTCTGTACAGCTGTCATAGACAGCTCCATTGTTGTCTACTCTGCCCCCTCCCCCCCCAAAAAACACTGAAGTAGCACACTGGGAACCCACCCTAGCATGCTCATGTGCTCTTTCCCTGTGCACACTGTATGGCTGTAATCCCCCCAACAAACACCAAAGTAGCATTCTGGGAGCCCACCCCAGTGTGCTCATGCACTCCCCCATGCACACCATATGGCGACAGGGTGCCCAATCCCCTGTTGACTTCACTGACCCCCAAACAGACTTCCAGGTGCCATGCTGGGAGCCCACCCCTGTGTGACAAAAGTTGTTATGGCTGACAGAGGTGTTCAATCCCCCATTGGCTACACTGCACCCCCCTTAAACCAGACTTCCATATGCCACACTGGGAACCCACCCAGCATGGCAAAAGTCCATATAGCCAACGGGGGTGCCCAATCCCCCATCGGCTCCACTGTTCCCCCCAAAAATACTTTATAGCTGCCATGCTGCGAGCCCACCCTAGCATGGCAAAAGTCCCACAGTGTAAAAAACACCTAAAAAAAAAAGGTCCCTTGTTGACTGTCTCGCCCCCTCCCACAACCCAGGCCCACCCTCTGCACACCCACTTCCCCACACCCCCGACACCATAGTTACCTCTGGAGGCTGGCGTGATGATCATCGGTGGACAGGGAACACATCTGCACTCTTCAAAGCCGACCATGAACTGAAGAAATGCCGGTAAGCTGTATAATGGCATAAATGTATTTTTTTTCCAACTTCGGTGCATATCTCAGCCATTTTTTTGAAATTTTCCACCAAATTTTCAACATGGGGTTCTTGGGACCCCACCTCATGAACTCAGTCACTGTCATTTTGTTATTCGGTCCTGAAAGGTGATTTAATGGTCACTGCATAGAACCACCTTTTGGAACTGAGAAATGAAACAACAGTGCCATTGTTCATGAGGTAGACCCTCAAAAACCCTATGTTGAAAATTTGGTGTAAAAATTCCCAAAAATGACTGTTTTACAAGGGTGCGTTGTGCAGTTCCTAAGTACGCTCGTAACTTTGAGAATTTTTAATATTCTCACTCCAGATTTTCCACATTGCCATTCTACCACACCTCCTTATGAAGAGTCCAGCTGTCATTTTTCATATTTCATCCAAAATGTGTTTGTGCACATGTAGCGCACATTAGTGCGGTTGGTGTGCGAAATCAATGTTCTGGACACATTAAGAAAATCACAGTGACACTGTTCATGAGCAGAGGTGTTAAAATGGCTATGTTGAAAATTTGGTGGCAAAAGTCCATAAAATGACTATGTTAGGAGCGTGCATTGCAGAATTTCCACGCACCTTCATAAGTTCACGAATTTGTAATATTTTCAGTCCAGATTTTCTACATTGACATTTTTCCACACCTCCTTATGAACAGTATAGCTGTCATTTTTCACACCTTGGCTGAAATGTGTTTTCGCACTTCCTGCGCAGAATAGCGCGGTCGCTGTGGGAAATTAGTGTTCAGGACAGATTATGAAAATCACAGTGACGCTATTCATGAGCGGAGGTCCCAAAATGCCTATGTTGAAAATCTGCTGTAAAAAATCCCCAAACTACTTACATTACGGGTGTACATTGCGCAGTTTCTATGCACGCTCGTGACTACACCAGTTTTTGTATATTTTCACTCCAGATTTTCAACAATGCCATTTTTTACACCTCCTCATGAACAGTATACTTGTCACTTTTCACATCCTGTTCAAAAAGAGTTTTCACACCTGTGGTACCAAATGGTGTAGTTGCTCGCAAAATCACCTTTCCTGTAACAAACTGATAGTGTCACTGTTCATGCGGTGGGGTCACAAAAACCCATGTGGAAAACTTGGAGTAAAAACACCAAAAACTCCCAGGGCATTAGGGTTTTCGACCATAACACCCTACCCTGTAGGGACTGACAGGCGTCAGGGATGTGACTTGGGATTGTCGACAGTAATGCTCATGCCATTTCACCCCAACCCCCACCTTGCAGCCATTGACAGGCATCACTCTGCGTCTTGTACCCTCTGCCCCCAGAGTTCACCCCATTCTCCTATACTGCACCCATTTCAGCATATTTCCTTATGGAATGAGGTGAATGTAAGGCCCAAACACCCCAAGGCACACCTTGACACTTGTCAGTGTCTGAAGGGTAGGGTGAGGTGAAATGTCATGACTGTCATGGGCAACGACCCAAAGGCACACCCCAATGCCTGTCCCTCTCTGCAAAGTGAGTTGGCATCAATTCAGTACTTCACTGCCATTCCTATTCTGCATCTGTCTAACTCCTGCACTTCCACTGCTAATGCCAGCAAGCAAACATTCGGCATTGACAAATGCTTGTTGTCTTCCTGACTTGATTGATCCAAATCATCTTTTGTTTATCTCTTAAAGTAAGCCAGTTCATGTCCTCATACAGCTGACAATGGTGAGCCCATCTGTTAGCTTTTAATGCAGATCTCGCCAATCGGTTAAATACAACCTCTACTTTTTTTAGACTTGTGGCACTAGCAAATCCATAAATATGCAAATCATAACCTATGATTGGTACCAACATCTGATTCACTATTGACCTTCTCATTTTCTCATCTTAATAATGTTTTGTCCATCTCAAGGCTCCCAACCTACAACTAACTTTATTTACTGTTTCATTTATGTGGTATTCAAACCTTAGCCTTCTATCCACCCACATACCCAAGTATTTATATTCAGTAACCTGATGTAAGCTCTCTCTCCTGTTGTAGTTTTTATCTCTAAGGTTAAGAGAACTTGTTTTAGCTTTGTACCACTTGCAAACATCATTGATTTTGATTTTTTACTGTTGAGAATTAAGTCTGATTTCTCAAACCATCTCTGAACTTCTATAAAATATTTTTGTAAGTTTAGCTGTACCTGATCTCGATCACGCCTTTTGGTCAGTATGACATGTGTTAATGATTGAGACTGGCAGATTTGAAGGTGGTGGGTTCTAGCCCCACACCAGAAACTTTGTGTAAGTTCCAGTACTGGCACTAGTACAGCATGAAGGGGTTGCTGCACTCCGGAAGTATCATCTTTTAGATGAGATGTTAAACTAAGATCCCATTTGCCTGTTCTGGTGGTTGTTCAGGTGGATTTTAAAGACCCATGGTACTTCTCAAAAAGAGTCTGCTTTCAGCAGCAGTGAAGCAGGCACAGCAGAGGGTAGAGATAGCTGGAGCGTCCCCTTTTACTTTAGTCACAATACACCTGAAGCATCTAAAGGGGAGGGATCTGTGACTTGTGAAAGCAGTGACAGGATTTCCTCAGCTTTATTATGTTGTCTTGCACTTGTGCAAGCAACATCTTGTGGTAGTAGGAGAAATGCAGAGGTGTGACAGTGTTGGCGAATGCAGGACATGCTTTAGTAGGTATATCACTCATTCCCCAATTAGCCAGCATGCTAGTGCTGACAAAAGAATTGTGTAAAGTGGACACAACTTGTAAAAGATGTGTCACTGCATTCAAAGACATGCTTACCATGTAGCGGCACAGATGACATGCCTCCCGTACATGCCTTTATGGTGAAGCATTTCAATAAACATGGTGGCGGCTGCAAAGAAGGCCAACATCAGGGGTGCAATCCTCATGTCAGCATGTCTGCAACCCCCCCAACCTACATTGTGTGGCACACTGGTAGTCCATCCCAGTATGCATCTGCTCACAGAAAGCTGACTGTGTCAGCATGTTATTTCCCTGCCCCACCCCCATTGTGTGGCACACTGGGAGCCCACCCCAGTGTGGCCAACATCAGCCCCCCAAAAGTCATGGGGCATACTGGGAGCCCACCCCAGTGTACACAAAATTTGTTTTATTTCCCGTGTAAAGAAAGAAAACCGTCCTGTAGCACAGTGTCCTTTTCGCATTTGTACCTGAAAAAAAGAAAATGCTACATTGTTTGCGGTGCCCCTTCCCCCAACTGCACCCACTCTCTATGCATCCCACCTCCCCACACACCTCCTCACCCCATACTTACCTCCAGAGGTCTGGCACTGTGATCTTCGGTGGAGTGGGAACATGTCTGGACTCTTTAAAGTTGAAGTGAAAAATGAAGAAGTGCTGTTAAGCTGTATAATGTCATCAATGGGAAGGTTTCAACTTAGGTGGATATTTCAGCCATTTTTTAAAATTTTTGCTCCAAATTTTCAACATGGGGTTCTTGAGACCCCACCTCATGAACACATGCACTGTCATCTTGTTATTCAGTCCCAAAAGGTGATTTTACGGTCACTGCATGGAATCACCTTTCAGAATCTACTAACAAAACAACAGTGCCACTGTTCATGAGGAGGGGTCCCAAAAAGCCTATGTTGCAAATTTGGTGAAAAAATCCCAAAAAATGACTGCATTACATGCATGTGTTGCACAGTTTCAATGCACGCTCTCAACTGTGACAATTTTTAATATTTTCACTGCAGATTTTCGACATTGCCATTTTTTCACACCTCCTTATGAATAGTACTGCTGCCATTTTTCACATCCTGCCCAAAATTGTTTTTGCACATCTGGCTCACAGTGGCTCGGTCACTGTGGGAAATCAACTTTCAGGGCAGAGTAACAAAATCACAGTGCCACTGTTCATGAGTGAAGGTCCCAAAATGCCTGTGTTGAAAATTTGGTTAAAAAATCACCCAAATAGTTGTGTTACGGGTGTGCGTTGCACAGTTTCTATGCAAGCTCCTGGCTTCACCAGTTTTTCATATTTTCACTCCAGACTTTCAACATTGCCAGTTTTTTACATCTTCTCATGAACAGTACAGCTGTCATTTTTCACATCCTGCCTGAAATGTGTTTTCACACCCATGGCACCAAATGGCACAGTCACTGTACAAAATCACCTTTCAGCTAACAAAGTGATAGTGCCACTGTTCATGAGATGGGATCACAAAAAGCCTATGTTGAAAATTTGGACTGAAAATACCAACAAACGCCCAGGGCATTAGGGTTTCCAACCATAACGCCCCATCCTGTAGAGACTAACAGGCGTCAGTGGTGTGACTTGGGATTGTCAGGTGTAATGCTCATGCCATTCCACCCCCACCCCCACCCTGCATCCAGTGACAGGCATTGAGGTGTGTTTTGGGCTCTTCGGACCCAAAGTTCACCTCATTCTCCTACACTGCACCCATCTCAGCATATTTCCTTATGGAATGGGGTGAGTGTAAGGCCCAAAGACCCCAAGGCACACCGCAACACTTGTCAGTGTCTGCAGGGTATGGTGAGGTGAAATGGCATGAGCATTATGGCCGATGACTCAAAGCCACACCCCAATGCCTGTCAGTCTCTGCAGGGTGGGGTGGGGTTGGCATCAGTTCCATACTTCACTGCCCTTCCTGTTATTCATCTCTCCAACTCCTGCACTACCAATGCCATTGCCAATAAGACAACATTCGGCATTGATAAATGCTTATTTTGATTCTGCTTTCATCCAGGTTGTGATCTGCAACTGCTGAGCAGGATCACATGCGTACGCAAACCAACAGGTACTCAGCAGGAAGTCCTGCCTATAGAAGGCCACACAGGCAGGATAAAAAGCTGCATGCCTAATGGTGGCTATTCTCCAATGGGCGCAGTGGATACATGCTGCAGAGCAGGAGCACATAGCCACTCTACACCTGCCACCGCACATAAAGCCCAATTCACCAAGGGTGCACAGGACTGGCATGCTCCTGCACACTGAGCTCTGCAATGGAGGTGGGCTGGGGTATCCGCAGGGAGTGTGCTGGTACTCCACCCCATTCACAGATCTGAGAAGTTCCATATGCAGGTACCAGCAGCAGCACGGCCAAAGGGCAGACATACCGGCTATACGCCCCTCCAGGTGCCACCACCAGACCCGCCTATGCAGGTGGGGGGGGTTCCTTGGACCCCTGCAGGATGGAGCCCCTGATATCAGGGAATGATGATTGGGCTGGGGGCGGCTGGCCAGCACATGCCCCCCCCACAGGTCTAGTGGTGCTCTATGCTCACACACCAGGAGGGTGCCAGACTGGCACATGGGATCCACTGTAGACCAGTGTAGGGTGGCTGATTGGCCACTGTCCTGGGTACGCAACCCCATCCCCATATACCTGCACACTGGGGGGGGTGGAGCCGCAGAGGGGACTAAAGCAGGGACCGCTGCTTCAGGAATGCAGTCTCTACGTGGATCTCCTGTTGGTGCAGAATGATGCACACCATTAGGTGCCGGCTCTGCTCACTTTGGAGAATAGAGTCCATTGTGTCCCATTCATGCAAATATCCCAAAACATGAGTGGAAAAGAACAGAAGTTGAACAGAGATAAGACTGGCACTTTTGGCATTGGAAGGCATCTGCAGGTGAATAGTAGATGTGCAGGGAACTTCATTAAATTACAGCAGACTACCTTTGTACTTGTTATTGCCTATGTTAAGGATTACAGGAACTGTAAACCATGTTAAACTGGGTATTCATGCAACATCTCTCTGTTTCAGGCATTATATGATATTGCATTACACTTTTTGCATTTTTGCACAATAAAATAAGGTATGTGTAAATATTATTCTGGGCATCTGGTGCTGTTTTTTTCTGCTTTATGTATTCTTTAGCATCCTCCATTGGAGCACAGGATCCAAGACAGCATGGGTTTACAACAGGAAGGTCCTGTCAAACTAATCTCATAGATTTCTTTGACTGGGTAACTAGAGTGGTAGACCAAGGGGGTGCAGTTGATGTCATCTACCTTGACTTCAGCAAAGCTTTCGATACTGTTTCACATAGAAAATTTATTAATAAGCTGGGTAGGCTTGGGGTGGGTCAGAGGGTGGTCAACTTGGTGGCAATCTGGTGCAAATGATGTCACCTACCTTGACTTCAGCAAAGCTTTTGATACTGTTCCACATAGAAGATTGATTAATAAGCAGGGTAGGCTCGGGGTGGGTCAGAGGTTGGTCAACTGGGTGGCAAACTGGTTGGCAGGCAGAAAACAGAGAGTGGTGGTAAACAGTATACAGTCAGAAGACACGCAAGTCACAAGTGGGGTACCTCAGGGATCAGTACTGGAGCCAATCCTCTTCAATATCTTCATCAGTGACTTGCAGATGGACTGGAGGGTAACGTTTGCCTGTTGCACATAACTCCAAGATCTGCAACAGAGTAGATGATCCAGATGAGGTGGGCAGAATGAGAAGAGATCTGGAAAAACTGGCAAAATGGTTGGAACAGTGGCAACTGGGGTTTAACGCAAAG
Source organism: Neoceratodus forsteri (assembly GCA_016271365.2). Classification (NCBI taxonomy): domain Eukaryota; kingdom Metazoa; phylum Chordata; order Ceratodontiformes; family Ceratodontidae; genus Neoceratodus; species Neoceratodus forsteri. Next base: position 289,631,793 of record CM057454.1, read on the forward strand.
AAGTGCAAGGTCATGCACATAGGAAAGAGAAACCCTGAAGCTACCTATAGGTTGGGAGGTAAGTTGCTCGCAATCACAAGGGAAGAAAGAGACTTGAGCATCATCATCACAGATGACCTAAAATTATCCAAGCAGACCACTAAAGCAGTAAATAAGACTAGAGGAATGTTGGGGTGTATTAGTAGGGGTATCACAAATCGTAAGAGGGAGGTAATAATCCCTCTTTACGAGACATTGATTAGACCCCATCTGGAGCACTGTGTGCAGTACTAGAGGCAGCACCTGCTCAAGGGCGTTAACAAAATGGAGGCAGTCCAGAGAAGGGCAACCAAAATAGTGCAGAGACCGCATCAGAAAATATATGAGGACAGAGTAACAGAGCTCAATATTGATACCCTAGAGCAGAGGAGGGAGAGAGAGGTGATATGATCGAAACATTCAAACATCTTAAGGGCATTAACAGCTCGACTTCTCGCGCATTGAAGAATGGCTCAAGACACACAAACTGGTCCTGAACTACAGCAAAGCAAAGGTAATAACTTTCTACAATGCCAGGAGCAAGTACAAATCCCATGACCTCACCATCAAAAACCAAACAGAGACCATACTTGAACACATTCCTGAATTTAAATACCTAGGTGTTACATTGGACAGTTCCTTGTCCTACCATTGGCACATTGATTCTGTCTCCAAAGCAGCCAGTATCTGTATATGCCAGCTCTACAGGCACAAACACTGCATGACTCCCGACACACTCTGGTTGGCTATTAACAGCTCTGTCACCTCCATCATTGATTACGGGCTAGCAATCTACGGCTCCGCCTCTGCCCTCCCAGAATTATGGTTGCACTCAAGAGAGTATGCAGGCTTCTAACGGGGGCCGACTGACTTACTTACACTTGTGATCTGTATGTTCAGGAAGGATGGCTTCCTCTCATCAGCCGGATCCAGTATCAAACCTGCCTCTTAGCCAAAAATGTCCTCCTCGGGATCATGCCCCAAGGCATTGAAAAGCTCCTCATAGACCACCACAGCACCCAGCAAACTAGAATTTCGCAACAACAAACCTTCCTTGTCCCCAGATGCTGGACTACAATGGGACAGAGGGCTTTTGCTCACAGAGCTTCACAGTGGTACAGTACACTCAACAAAGAAACTCTTATAGCTGGTGCTCTTGGCCCATTTAAAAGACAACTCCGACTTCATCTCAGCTCAACTACTCATTGTGACTGCTTCGCCTAGTCTGGGGCCCCACGCTTACTGCTCTCTGTTTTAGACAGGTCAGCTACCCCCTCATGCCCTCCCTCCCTCTTCTGCCTCCACCTGTACACACCCTCCCCACTCCCTTCCTCACCCCCCTCCCTGGCACTTACTGGCAATTATCTCCCTCCCTCCCCTTGTGTGCTCTTACCATCACCCCTTACCCTTCAACAAAGGCCTTCCAGTCTGCGTACCCCTGCCCTAACTATCCTCTTGCCAGCAGCGCTTATTTCTAAGTTTATTTCTAAGTTTGCCCTTGGATGTTGTATCTTTCTACCTAACATTTGGCACATTTTGAGGTACTGTAATTAACTATGCCTCAGCCTCTTGCTTCTTTTTACTAAGTAACTATGTATAATCCTGTTGACTTTTGTATGTATGTTTACCTTCCATTTCCTCAACTGAAACCTTTGTAAATGAGCAGTTCCTGCTCAAAGGTATTTTTAATCCTAGATTTCAATAAAATACATAAATTAAAAAGGTGAAAGAGTCTAACATGTTTCAATATAAGAAAAATAGCAGGACAAGAGAACACAGTATGAGATTAGAGGGAGGCCGATTAAGGGATAATGTGAGGATGTTCTTTTTCACAGAAAGGGTGGTGGATGCATGGAACGGTCTACATCAGGAAGTGGTGGATATGAATACAGTGCAGGGCTTCAAACAGGCATGGGATAGGCATAAGGGAGCAATACAGATGAATATGAATAGATAGGCCATTGACAGAGTAAAGGCCACTAGCACATTCATAAGATAGAAAAAATGGCCAGATTGGATGGGCCTTGTGGTCCTTATCTGCCATCAACTTTTAAGTTTCTATGTTTCTGTCTAGGGTAATGGTAAGCAGGAGGAGGAAAAAGAAGCAAAAGGGTAAAAACTGAAAAACCCTATCTAGGGTCAGGAGACAAAGGAGATTCGCTAAATAAAAAGAGGTAAGTTAGAAATGCCCATTTAAAGCAAAAGGGGAAAACCTAATGAAAACCCCATCTAGGGTTAAACAACAAGGAGTAAACAAAACAAATAAAGGGAACTGTAGAAACAACCTATCTGGATTAAGGGCACACATTATTTTTTAGGCCACAGGGAGTGTAGTATTGGGAATGTTGAGAATGGTGCAGTGCAGTGGAGCAGAAGTCCTCAGGGAGACCATTTGGAGACTGAAGTGCTGTCCCATCTCCATGCATCTCTCAGGGCTGAGAGAGAAGGTTCCTAGACTCCAGGCCAAGTTGGTTAAGATTCAGTGATCCTCTTTCCCCACCCAGTGGCCACCAAGTCTACCACCTTTGCCTCAGAGGGTGCAAAGCAAGAGGTCTGACTGGATGATGATTGGCCTTTAGAGGGTGGAGTGGTGGGTCAGGAATTCATTCCTTAGCTGGTGCCACAATACAACTCTTTCACGGCTCTCATTGGAAGAGACTGCCAAGAGGAGGCACCCATGATAGTGGCCAGGGAGGATGCAATGGTCCTCCATAGGGAGTCCACAAGGTGAATAGAAGAACACTCCAGCAGAAAAGGAAGCAATTTTTGGTGGAGAACTCAGTCGGGGGGGGGGTAGAATTGGGAGCAGGACTAGACAGGAAGAGGGAGGGGAGGGGAGGTTCCCACCTGGCATCATGGTATGGAGCACTGAGAATAGATCCTTAGGATTGCTAGGGCAGTAGGCAGGAGCTAGATGTCATTGTCCAGCTGGTGAAAAAGGACCTGGTAAGGTATGCAGCTGGGGTGATGCAGGAAAGGTTTAGGGAGCTGGGAATGGGCCTAAAGCAGGTAGCTTGCACAGTGGCCTTCATTGTGGTGCTACAAGTATACAGCGGGTGGGGGGTACCACACCAGGACCATCAATGACTGGTTGAAGGCATGGCGCAGGGCGGAAGGTTTTCACTTCTTCACGGACTGTGGTCCTACTTGGGGGGATAGAGGCCTGTACAAATCTCCATCCATCCAAGAGGGAAATGGCAGTCGTGGGTGGAAGGTTTAACTGATACTTCAACAGGCATTTAAACTAGCCAAGGGGGAGGCAGAAAAAATTATGGCGGCAATGAATGCATACCCCCATTCACCAGAAAATGTAGTAGTGGAGCAAAAGAGAGGAGAATTACAGGGGAAAGAAATTCCCCAGGGTTAGAGGGCATAGGGACAAGTAGAAGGAAAGGACAGGATGGTCAGGAGGTGGATCTGGAGCTAAGAACAGAGTTAGGTGGGTGAGCAGGAGGAGGATGAAAAAGGAGGAGACAGTAACAGGGACAAGGGAAGGGTGAATGATGGAACTGGAAAGGGAGGACAATGTAGGGAAGGGAGGGAGAAAAGGAATAGGGAGCCATGTGTGCCAATGCAAGGGGGTCTCAGAAATAAAATTGCTGCCCTTGAGGCAACAATTGCAGATGCAGATCTGAATCTGGTGACAATAATAGAAGCATGGTACACTGACAACCACAGTAGGTATGTGGACATTCCAGGTTACACTATGTTCTGGAGGAACAGGATCAGGAAGAAAGTGGTTCCTTGTTTTATGTGTGAGGAAATGTATGAAGACCACTGAGATTCAGGAACACCATGGGCAGAAAGAAGGGCTGAAGATCCTTTGGGTCGGGTTAGAGATGGGGTCTGCATCCTTTATCTGTGTGGAGGTGGTGTACAGTCCATCAACACAGAGGAAGGAGTTATACAAATTTTGGGGGGGGACTAAGGCCACTGGTAGAATGGCAAGCAAAAGGGAGGAATTGATTATGGGGAACATTAATCTGCTACATGTAGACTGGAGCATTCTGGTTGCAGCCACGTCAAGAAGCATGGCCATCCTCAATGCCCTTCAAGGAGTATTTCTCTGGTAACTGGTTGTGGAACCCACTAGAGGCAAGGCAGTACTTGACCCACTTATTAAGAAGCATGGCATTGCAGATATCTCAGTGGGCAGCCTCCTGGATACAAGCAATCACCATACTGTGTGGTATGGCATACAGATTGGGCATAAGAAAAAAAACACACCAGGATGAGGGTTCAGGAGCACACATTTTAAAGAAATGAGTGACTGCTTCAGTAAATACTTTGAAGGCAAGGGTGGCCTGGGGAAAGTGGAGGCACGTTGGAAAAAGATCAAGGAGGTAACAACTAAGACAAAGGAAAGCTGTTTGAAGGATATAAGCAAGGTTACAAGGAGGAAAAGGCCAATATGTTTCTCAAAAAGGTGGATAATGTGGTAAATGAAAAAAACAGCTTCCAAGAATTATGCAAAGACCCAGTCAGAGGGAGATGGAGAGCTTTATCTAGTTAAACAAAAAAGGAGGCAGAAAGGAAGGTGAGGGCAGCTAAGGCACACACAGAGGAGATGATAAAGAAGGTCAAAAAGGGAGATAAGACCTTCTTCAGATGCGTGAGTGAAAACAGAAAAACAAGGGCTAGCATAGTGGGATAGTGAGGATCAGGAGAGCAGGGGACAGACTGTGTACAAGAAGATTAAGAAAAGCTAAAATTTTAAATGAGTATTTCTGCTTGGTATTCTCAGTGAAAGGTGGAGGAGATGGACCAATATGTATCAGCAGACACCTGGGGACAGAGGTGGACACAAGTCCATTCTCAGAGTAGAGAGTCCAAAGGGGTCTGGAAGCCCTAAAGAAAAAACAAGGTGATGGAGCCAGACGGGATGCAGCCGAGGGTACTGACAGAACTAAGCATGGTGCTAGCCGCCCATCTGGCATCACTATTCAGCTGCTCATTGGAGACAGGAGTAGTTCCAGAGGACTGGAGGATAAACGATGTAGTCCATCTGCACAAGCACAGCAGCAGGAAGGAGGCCAGCAATTGCAGGCCAGTCAGTCTCACATTAGGGGTGAGGAAATTAATGGAGACCCTGCTGAGAGGCTGATGGATTACCTGGTAGCAAATGGGCTGCAGGACCACCAGAGGCACAGTTTCACGTGGGGGAGGTCATGTGAATTTTTTTTTATAGATTTCTTTGACTGGGTGACTAGGGAGGTGGATCAGGGAAAGTCAGTGGATGTGGCCTATCGGGACTTCAGTACGGCCTTTGACACTGTGCCAACAGGAGGCTAATAAAGAAACTTAGCAACCTCAGGAGTGGGGAGAAGGTGGTAAGCTGGATAACAAACTGTTTGAAAGACTGGAGACAAACTGACTGAAAGATAGGAGACAGAGTGTGGTGGTGAACTGATGTCACTCAGGGGATGGTGACCAGTGGAGTGCCGCAGGGATTGACACTGGGTCTTGTCCACTTCAATATCTTCATAAGTGACATTGGTGAGGAACTGGATGGGAAGGTGTGTCTCTTTGCAGATGACAGAAAAATTTATAGCAGGGTGCAAACCCAGGAAGGGGTGAAGAGAATGCAAAGGGACCTGGGGAAACTAAAGGAGTGGTCTAGAGTGTGGCAGCTGGTTTTCAATGTCAAAAAGTGCAAATTCATGCACCTTTTGTTTGGGGAAACTGGGGTCAGTGTATCAGATTTTTGGGGGGATACTTACAGTCACCAAGCAGGAGAGGGATCTTGGAGTAATCATATCTGATGATCTCAAGGTGACAGGGCAATACAACAAGGCGGTAGGCAAGGCTGGTAGGATGCTGAGGTGCATAGTGAGGGGGATTTCTACCAGGAGAAGGGAGGTGGTGCTGTGACTGCATTGCTCACTAGTGAGACCCCACCTAGAGTACTGTGTCCAGTTCTGGAGGCCACACCTCTCAAGGACATAGACAGGGTGGAAACAGGCCAGAGGAGGCCTACCAAAAAGTGCAAGGACTGCACAATCAGCCATATGAGGAGAGGCTGTGGGAGCTCAACATATACTCCCTGGAGGAGAAGAGAGCAGTAGGGGACATGACTGAGGCCTATAAGTACCTACCAGAGTCAGGCAAGGTGCAGAAGGGGAGTCTCTTTCCAAGTACAAGGAGCACCAGAACACACGGACATGCAATGACACTTGAGGGAGGGAAAGTTTAAGACAGATGTGAGGAAATACTTCTTCACAGAAAGTGTAGTGGACACCTGAACAACCTGCCAGAAGAAGTGGTGGTGGTGAAGACAGTGAGGAGCTTCATGGAAGTAGATTTCTCAGTAAATTGTTAGCAGGTTAAGGATCATTTCATTTCTAAGTCATTGGTTCAAATCCAGCACAGGTCAATAGTCATCGAAAACCATTATCACCTGAGGCTGGTTCAGCGGTCTATGTGAAATGAGTTGTGGTGTTCTCAGTCAAGTTCTCACTGGGCAGGTGTCCATATCAAAAAAACACCAGCACAGTTAACACTAACTGGTGCCCTTTTTGGCAGTCTCACATGAGAGGCCAAGGACTGAATGTGCATGGAGTCTGAACTACCCTTTCACCTATGTGGCGGTCCTTCCGTGGCAGGGTTGAGACTCTTTGGTGGAGCAGTGTGGGAAACTTACATTGTGATTGCCCGTGCAGTACCAGTCATGTACTGTAGATAATAAAGGACTTCAGGTTCCAGTGCTGTCAATCCAGAACATTTCATGAGCACTAAAATTCACACACAGAAAAACAAACAATAAAAATATTTTAAAAAAAAGATAGTGGGGAGCTTCAGGCATGGATGGGATAGGCAAATAGGCAAAATAAATAAAGGAAAGGGAGGAAGGAGGGGCACCTGAGACTGAATAGGGCCTATGATGTAGTACTAGGTAGGGAAAACAGGGCAGACTAGATGGGCCTACCGGTCCTTTTCTGCTGACAAATTCTATGACTCTGTGAGATGGGGCATTTTTCCCATTGTCTTGGACAAATTTCCCCCATTCACTAAAAGTACCACCTACTGTTAAGCTTAACCTGATTAAACATGCCATGTTGTATCTGTATCTTAACCCACACCTCACCCCTGCCTCTGCAGCTCAGGCAGGACAATAGGCAGATTTGCTTAGCCTCCCTTTTCGGGGCAACAAAAACTAAATAAAAATAAATACATTTTGAACTGGAGGACAGCTAACACTAATAGTCCTATTTTATGAATGGAATAACATTGGTCAATTCACCTTCCTTCCTTCCTTCCTCATTGTGCCACAAATTCAGTGAACACATCTTCTTTCTTTACCCCTTTATCTGTAGAGGGCACTTTTGAAAACAAAGATGCAATTGTAGTCATCAAGTTGTCCAGCTATCTACACATATTTTATTAAATTTCTTAAGAAAAAATCTCTTGTAGACCTACAGTGGTGCTGCGGGGGGTACAGAAATATTGGTTGCTGACTGGAGCATTCCAAAGGTGTGAAGCACCAGAAATCAAGCATTGGTAGATCTCTTCCAGGACTGCTTCCTGACTGACCTGGTGGAGGGACAAACTAGGAATAGGACCATTTTGACCTACTGAGACAGCATCAGGTGTTAACAGTGGCAGAGCTCCTAAGGTCTAGTGACCACAGTACAGTAGTTTGACATAGCCATAACAACACAGAGGCAGTTGACCCAGATGGGAGTTTGTGGTGTGGTCTCACCTGCTGTAATCTTGTGATGTACCCATTGAAGTGACTGAGCACTATTTCTTTGTTCTTTGACCCAGACAATGATACTGAACTTTAGGAGAGCTGACTTTGGGAGGATGGAAGAGAATCTAAGGGAGAGGCTTGTGGGGTACAAACAGCTAAATGGGACAAAAGGAAAGTGTGAGCATATCAAAGAATGGATTCTAGCTGTAACTAAATGTTTCCTCAGACAAGCTGGCAAGGGTAAGTGGCAGAAGAAAGACCTACAGTATAGCCCACTATACTGCAGCATTCTACAGTAGAGTTACTGCACAAAACAAGGCAATTTTCAGTGGCAGTTAATCCCTTTTTGTCATGCAGTAACCTTTGGCACCGCCTTAAATCAAGGCAGGCTCCATTGTATATGGTTTTCCAGGGCAGTTGGGGCAACCTTGAGGGGAAAAAAAGGCAGCCTTCCAACTGTAAAAGGCCAAATGTATGCAGGCAAGTAGGGAGCTATACCTTGCACCACTGCATTGAAATCCTTTAAAAAAACAATAAATTCCATTAATGTTCCATTATTTTCATGTAAACCCATTTATTTTCACCATTAAATTTTGTATCACCTTTTTAATGGCACATTTTTATTCCTATTAAATTTCCATTCATTGTTGATGTTTCATGGGTGCAAACCATTAATTTACTCATCCATGGCATTAATTAACCATGACAGGTATCCATTAAATATTTAATCAGTGTGGTACGCCCATTAACTTTTGTATCAGGCTATTTTAATGGCATGTTTAACAACCATTAAAACTGAGCAATGAGCTTTTCATCACCATGAAACTTATGTTCATGTTATGCCAAAGCATTCATGGCCATTAAAACTGTTCAAATGAGCTTTTCATTGCCATGAAAATTATATTCATATTGTGCCAATACATTAATGGCCATTAAAACTGTCCAAATGAGCTTTTCATTGGCATTAAAAATCACGGTTATGTTGTGCCAATACATTAATGGTCATTAAAAACAAATGTTCACCAATTAATGGCAATTTTATGTATCAGACATATTTTCCCCTTTATTTCCATAGGATTGACTGGACTTTGACCTGTGCTTATCAGATAATGGGAGGGCTTTAAGCCCAGGGTTCAATGGGTGGAGCAACTGCATCACTCCCCCCATGAGGCTTAAAAGGCCACTCATCCTGGGGCTCTCCAGGATTCGTTTCTCATTGAGTTGCAGCCAGAGGCACTGCTCTCCTCCTCTCTGTCTTGCTTCCTATGTCCTTTGCTCTACCCTTGCTTTGGTGGCTGCAAGTTCATTTCTGTCTCCCCCCTCCTTACTCGTTTCACTATTCCCCCCTCCCTGTGCTTGAAGCACCTTCGGCCACCAGATCGCTCCATCTCTCTCTCTCTCTCTCTCTGTCTCTCTCTCTACTTGGCGCACATCGCATCCTTTCAATCTGCCTACTCGGCTCTGCCGGAGCTCTGTATTCTGTCTCTTCTTTTTGCCCATTCCCTGCTCCCCCCAATGTTTGCATCGCTCCTCGCTGCCCGGCTTGTTTGCCTGCTTTCTGCTCCATGCCTTCTCACCTCCTCTTTGGAGCACTGCCCAACCCATCTCATTCACTCCCCATAAGTTCTCACTTGTTTGGTCCCTTGCTCCTCGCCTGCCTGAGTATGATGTCTGCAGCTGCTAGTGTTGGGGACCAATTCCTCTCTCTCCTCCTCATCTGCCACTTGCTCCTTCCTCTCAGTCTCCAGTTGTGCCTCCTGGATTTGGTTCCCTCATCCTGCCTCTGTTTCTATGCTCTCTCCTGCTGCTGTTGCTGGTGTCCTCACTGCTTGCCATGTGTTCGCTCCTGCAGCTGCAGTGTTGGATGCCTATGGGATCTCCTGTTGTCTTCCTGGACTCGTCTGCTGCATGGCATCAGTCATTTGATTCATTATGCACCACTCCTGGCAGGCACTTGTGAACCGGCTGCGCTCTCGCATGGCCATCTGGAGCTCTTGGCCTCTGCTGTTAATTTAGTTCTCTGTGCCTTATCCACATCTCGCCTCCTCAGTAAGTTGCCTATCTTCACTGTCTCTGCAACCTCATATGGTTTTTGCATAACTGTACGCCTCTGTCTGGCTATAGTTTTTGGCTTCACAGCCATTGCTCTAGGTGTATTCTTGCTGCAACACACAGTCTAACCCTTATTATTGGCTGCTTCTTGCACATCAATGCTGTGCTTTGTTTTTTTGGGGGGATTCTTTATCCCTATTCAAGTACTCGAATGTGTCTATGGCTTGGGTCTCATGTCAAATGCAGTTGGTGATGTGATATTTTATGGGGTCTGTTTCATGCTGCCTTGTTCCTTGCATTTGAGCATTGCTGCAGAGTTTATGAGATAGTTCTCATTCCACCAACAGTTCTTCTTTGTACTCTTTCTCTTTCATAGCAAGTTTCAGCTCAGGGTGAAGGGAGAGTTTGCTGTGTCCAAGGTGCCTGCCCTGGCCTCAGGATGGCCTCTAAGACTCGCTCTCCTTCATGGAGTCCAATCACTGTTCCCTGCAGTGTTTGTTGTCTTGCCTTCCTGTAGTTTCTGTTTGTACCTCTCTGTTTCCTGCTCTGGCTGCTGTTCATGGCTGGGACTTACCTACTTACTCATTCCAATGTACATGTGCTTCACCACCAGCCATGTCTCTACTCCTTTTTTTATTGAAGGAGCAGAGACACTTGGGGACAGGATATAAACATAGTAGCAGGCTTCTTTCAGGGGTAGATTCACTTGGAGACTGTTGATGAGACTACAGGTAGGCTTATTTTATGAGATCAAACACTTGGAGACTGGTGGTGAGACCAAAAGCAGGCTTATTTTAGGATGAAGAACACTTGGTGGCTGGTGACAGGCCTTGTAGCAGTTTTACTGTAGAAGCAGAAACACTCGATGACTTGCTGCAGGTATAGGAGCATCCTTATTTCTGGAGCCAAAACACTTGAAGGCAATTTGGACATATTTTCTGGCTTATTTCAGGAACAGAAACACTTGGGGACTGATGGTATTCCAAGAAGCAGGATTATTTCTAGAGCAGAAACACGTGAAGACTTTTGGTGGGCCCAGAAGTAGGTTTATTTTATGAACAGAAAAAAATGAAGACTGATGGTATAGGCATAAAGTGTCAGTGCCAACCTGGAGAGCCATGTGTACAAATGCTTGTAGTCTGAGCAACAAGATAGCTGACCTAGAGTCTACCATGACAGAAGCAGAACTGGACCTGGTGGCCATCACAGAGACCTGGTGCAAGGGAAACTGTCCAGGACTGGGAATCTGCAATACCAGTTTATACCCTGTTCAGGAAGGACAGAGTGGGTAGGAAGGGAAGGGGAGTGGCTCTTTATGTAAGAGACAACATAAAAGGTACAGAAATACGTGGGGAGATAGGAGGAGGGGAGGTACTGTGGGTCACCCTGGAGACAACAAAAGGGGCCACTATTCGCAGAGGAGTGATCTACAGATCTTCAGCACAGGGAAAAGAGGTTGATAAAGAATTAATGGAAGCAATCCAAAGGATGGCTAGCAAGGGAGAGGTATTGCTAGTAGAAGACTTTAATCTACCACCTCAGGCAGGCTGAGGCTCCACTATTTGGAGTATCAGTGGGCAATCAACCTAAAGAAGACAGAGTTTTTGTTTTGGTCGGTGAGAATTGTCCAGCTGTGCTCTTCCTCACTGTAGATAGTTGGCTGAACCCCTCCTGTCTGCAGTCTGGTACAGCATTTTTTGCAAAAAAGTATGAGCAGTTGGGCCATTTCTTTGCCGACAAGGTGTCCTCTATCAGAGCGAGTATTGCCTTCTCTGGTCTAGCCTCTGCTGAAGGTGATAAGTCTGTTGATAAAGATCCTTTGCTGAGCTGGAGTGAGTTTCGGCAAGTTTTGGCAATTGTGATCCTCCATTTGCTCACCAGCTTGCATCCCACCAGTTGTGTCCTGGACCCAGGCCCAACGTGACTTGTCATCAACTGATTGTATTCCCTGGGTCTAGTGTTTGTGGAGATTATAAATGGGTCTTAAAGTGAGGGTATCTTTCCTAAGGCCTTGAATGAGGCTGTGGTGAGACCTCTCCTTAAGAAATCAATCTTAGATCCTGATATTCTCTTGAACTACATGCATATTTCTAATCTCCCCTTTTTGGGGAAGGTTATTGAGAAGGTGATGGTTGATGAGCTGACTGAGCATTTGGAGAGTTTGTCCATCTTTGAACCTCTCCAGTCAGGTTTTCAGCCCTGGCACAGCATTGAGACAGCTTTGGCCAGGGTGACACATGAGGGCCAATTCCAAGATGCGTTATGTGTAGCGTGAGGTCATTTATGCCAAACTGCATGGCATAATTCGCAACTTGCTCTATGTGTTATGCATGTTGCAATTTCAAAAGTCACCTTGCACCATACCGTATGTGGGTTGCACCGAATGTGAGTTATGCCACCCACTACACCTGCAACCCACAATGGCATGGCGCAAGGGAGGGTTACAGCAGCAACTACACCCTATTCCTAAAGGGTGGCTGCCATAACCCGCAAATGCAATACCAGAAGCTGCAATGGCGCAGCAGAGTTAGACCATAAGGGAGATGGTCTAAGGGGCAACTGTCCATGCTGATTGACGGATACCTACTCTGCAGTGCTGTGGCATACACATTGCTGGACTCACCATTCCCCCCAACACACAGATGCCCCCAGCCCCCCGACTGATGGGGACCCCCAGGGTCCATTTTGGAAAGTGCCCCCCCCAAACACCAGTGCCACCTGGCCAGCCCCCCCAATCCTCCCTGGTGCATGTGGCGGTGTTCTTGGATGGGGGTGCAGTAGTACATGTGCCATGACATGCGGCACACAGGCCTGGTGTGCCATTCATTTTGCACTAGCCTGTGGCTACCACAAGTCGCAGGCATAAGTGCTGGGGACCATGCTTGTCCTGGAACATGGCAAATGGTCCCTGTCACAGCATCGAATGGTGCAACTTGCATACATCCACAAGTTGCACCATGCCTATTGGAATCAGGCCCCTGATCTCTCTGTGTGAGGGACCGAGGGCAATGCAAGTTTTGCACTGGTTTAGCTAATTTTTAACCAGAATATCACAGCATGTTGTCCATGGGAAGTATTCCTCAGGACTTTTTACATTACCTTGTGGTGTTCCACATGGTTCTATTTTGGCCACCTGTTGTTTTCTGTATACATGCTGCCACTAGAAGAGCTCACTGGGTGGTACAATCTGGGGTTTCACTGCTATGTGGATGATACCCAGTTGTACCTGTCCTGTACACCAGGTGACCTCTCTTCCTCAGGTATGATAAGCCAGTGTTTGGCTGAGATTAATGACCGGATGTCTGCAAACTGGCTATGTCTCAACACTACCAAGACAGAGATTATGTTGATTAATCCTGGTCATGGAAGTGTTTCCACCGATGGGAGGTTGCTGGCCCAGCAATTAATGAGCAAACCCTATCGGTGGTAAGTGCAGTTAAAGATGTTAACGTTTTCCATTTTATACCTCTGGTTGCCCAACTCCACTCAGTGGCTGGTTTATACTCCTACTTACAAATGGTCAACCCTACCTCCCTAACCGGTGTCTGTTTCTACTGGCAACAAGCTTTAGATTTACAACATGACTCTAAATACTGGCAAACTACTTGGCATAATTTCTATAAATTTATTAAGAGAGATTGGTACAGATGGACCCAATTTCAGGTACTGCATCATATGTATTACACTCCACTTAAACTGTATAGGATGGGAAGATCCAACTCCCCAATGTGCTCTCACTGTTTACTTTTTACTGGACATCTGATACACATGAAGTGGGACTGTCCTAAGGTGGTTCCCTTCTGACTTAAAATAAAGTCCTCTCTGGATCCGTTCTTGGACCTGGAGGAGGCCTTCACCATCAAAATTTGTTTGGTGGGGGATTTTCCTCCTACCCTGATTGCTCACCACAAGGCTCATATAGCTATGATTTCAGTGGTGGCTAAGGTAATTGTACTGCGACACTAGAGGGAGGATTCCAATCCGCCCTACAGTGAGTGGTATAATGAGCTTATGCAGGCTGTCGTGGTTGAAAAACAGATTGCCAGAACAGACTTCATCAAAGGGGTGACCTCTTTCATCAAAGATCGGGGACATTGCATACTCTATTGTCATTACAGAATGTTTCAGAGTGGGAGTAATTTGATATCGGGCTGCCCACTTGATGTCTTCTTCTTTATCTACCAGACGTATTTGAATTTTCTTATGGTGCTCTTGTAGGATGGGTTTGGGGGAGGGAGTTTGATGTGAGGGGGTTTATCATATCCTTATTTCATTATTTCCTGTATTACTGCTTTCTATTTTAGTAGAGGGGGCGGGGATTGTGGGTGGTGTTTGATACGGATGCATTCTAACTTTGATCTGTTCCTGTTTTTTTTTCTGTGTGTGTGTTGATATGGTTGAAAAGACAATAAAACTTTAAACTATATAAAAAAAGAAGATCTTGGTGTTTTTTTAGATGACCGATTGACCCTTGAACAACAGGTGTCGTTGGTTGTCCGATCTGTTTTTTTCCATCTTCAGAATATTGCCAGGATCTGGCTCTTCTTGAAGCCTGATGACCTGGCTATAGCCATCCATGCCTTTGTCATAAACAGACTTAACTGAAGTAACGCTGTACACCTAGGGCTGTCTGGAGGTTTGGTGCATCGACTGCAGCTAGTGCAGAACGCTGTGTCAGGATGTTGACGGGTGCCTCTTTGAGGGATCAGACCACTCCTGCTCTGCGCACTCTGCACTGACTGCCTGTGAGTTCACTCATCACTTTCAAGATTTGCTTGTTGATATACAAGCCCATATGTGGTTCAGGACCTGACTACCTCAAAGAGCTTTTTATTTATTTATTTATTTTATTTATTTGTTCTAGGATTACAAATACCTTTGAGACGAGGCTCTTTTACAAAGGTTCCACGTCACTGGTACAATTGAGACAATCATAAGCAAAGATAACAGTTTAAAAAAAAACACATAGTCTTGTAGATGAAAAAAGAACAATAAGGTGAAACTTTGGGAAGGGGAAAGGGAAAGGAGGAGGGTGAAATCAGGGAGACTAAGTGGATGGGAAAAAGGGGAGGTAGGTTGGGGGGGACAAAGAGAGGAGGGGTGGAAGGAGGATAAGAATAAAGGTAGTGCAGCCAGGTGGCATTTGTCATGGGTCAGCAGGGGAGGGGAAGATGGGGGGGAGGGTTGCTGGCAAAGTGCAGGAGTAGATGTGGATCCAAAAGCTCCTGGTGCCATATCGACCTATCCACCCCTACGCTCCGCCGAGGCTTGCCTGCTTGTTGTATCTTCTTCTTGTCTTAAGAGATTGGGTTACAGAGCTTTTAGTAGTGCAGCACCAGTGCTGTGGAATTCTCTTCCACCTTATATATGTGCAGTCAGCTTGGTGGAGGCATTTAAAGCCTCTTTAAAAACTTTTCTTTTTGATAAAGCTTTCAGTTTTATTACATTTTTTTAAATTTTAGTTCTTGGGGATATTGCTTTTACTGTAAAGCACTCTGAGCCTCTGGATAGGGCATCATATAAATAAAATTTGCTTTGCCTCACCTAGATTGGAACTTCCCTGCTGCAGCAACAGCCAGGAGTAGGAATATCTTGGACTCCCTGCAAGAAGCATTCCTCAGACAACCAGTTATGAAACCCAGTCATGAGGGCACATTACTGGACCTGGTATTGACAAATGGGGACAGTGTTGCAGATGTCACCGTGGGTGATCACCTGGGGGCCAATGATCTCTGCACAGTGTGGTTTGATATAAAAACAGGGTCCGAATCAAGCCACACAAAGAGGAGGGTCCTGGACTTCAGGGGACTGATTTTAAAAACTGGGGAAATGCCTGAGGGACACCCTGGCAGGGAAAGGGAAACTGGGGGGTGTCAAGGAAGAGTGGGAAAAATTAAAGAAGGCACTGAAATGGCTACAAATATGTGTGTCAAGCAGGTTAGCAAGAGCAAGAGGAAAAAGAGACAACTATGGTTCTCAAAAGAAGTAGCAGAATGAATCAGAGCTAAAAAAATGGCATTTAGGTAGTACAAATGAACACAGAGGGAGGATGATAGGGAGAGATATTTGGGAGAAAAAAACTGAGGCACAGAAGGTGGTTAGGGTGGCAGAAGCACAAACAGAGGAAAATATTGCAAAATCAGTAAAAAAGGGGGATAAAACATTTTTTTAGATTCATAAGCAGAAAGAGAAAGACCAAGGGAAGAATAGTAAGGCTGAAAGGAAAAGGACGGATGTGCCTAGCAGAGGACCACCAAAAAGCAGACATACTGAACAAATACTTCTGTTCAGTATTTATGGAAGATGGAGTGGGAAACGGGACCACTGGTAAAGAACAAGGGCATAAAGGGATGGGAGGTGGACACTAGTCACCTTTATAGAGGATAGAGTCCTTAAGGAACTAGCACAATTAAAAGTGGACAAGGCAAGTGGACCTGATGGGATACACCCCAGGATACTGAGGGAACTCCTGGAGGAGCTGACTGCACCTCCGGCAGCCCTGGTCAACCTGTCATTGGAAACAGGGGAGGTGCAGGGGGACTGGATGAGGTCAGATATAGTCTCATTCCTCAAGAGTGGAAATAGGGAGGAGGTAGAAAATTACAGGCCTGTCAGCCTGATGTCTAGAGTGGGCAAGGTAATGGAATCACTACTGAAGGAAAGGATTGGGGAATATCTTGTTGCCAGTGGTCTATAGGATCCAAGGCAGCATGGTTTCACAGGGGGATGTCTTGACAGATTAACCTGATTGAATTCTTTGACTGGTTAACCAGAGAAATGGATCATAGAGGAGGTGTTGACATTGTTTACCTGGATTTCAGTAAGG
Source organism: Neoceratodus forsteri (assembly GCA_016271365.2). Taxonomy (NCBI): domain Eukaryota; kingdom Metazoa; phylum Chordata; order Ceratodontiformes; family Ceratodontidae; genus Neoceratodus; species Neoceratodus forsteri. Next base: position 289,648,379 of record CM057454.1, read on the forward strand.
CCTTTGACACTGTTCCACACAGGAGACTGATAAACAAACTGGAGAGCCTGGGAGTAGGGACTAAAATAGTTAAATGGGTAGAAAGCTGGATAGGAAACAGGAGATGGAGGGTGGTAGTGAATGCCATCCACTCTGGCATGGACAAGGTGACCAGCAGGATGCCGCAGAGGTCAGAAGCCCAGTCCTCTTTTACATATTTTTTAGCAATATCACAAAAAGACTGGAAGGGAAAGTATGCCTATTTGCAGACAACACAAAGCTCTGCTACAAAGTAGACACATGGGGGGAGGATAAAAAGAATGAGGAGTGATTTACATAAACTGGAAGAATGGTCATGGGTCTGGCAGCTGGGTTTCAATACAAAAAAGTGCAAAATCATGTACTTGGGGTACAAGAACCTGGTGGCAACATATCAACTGGGAGGAGTGGAATTAGCAGTTACAAAGTGAAAGAAAAAAAAACACTACGGTTCTAAAAAGGATGTGGCCGGGGGGAGGTAAGACAGAAGAGGCTAGCTTTCATGAGGTACAAGGAAACACAGAGGGGGAAGACAGGGAACTGTATCTGCAAAAGCAGTGGGAGGTGGGGAAAGCAGTCAGGAGTGCAAGGGCACAAACAGAGGAAAAAATAGACCAGACAATTAATAAAGGAGACAAGACCTTTTTCAGATACATTAGTGAAAGAAAGAAGACCAGGGGTGGGATTGTGAGGTTAAAAGGGGAGGGAGGGGGTGTGCAGAGGAGGAGAACCTAGAAAAGCAACAATCCTGAACAAATATCTTTGTTCAGTATTCACAGAAGGAGGGGCAGGAGGAGGACCACTATTGGGTGACGGGGCACCAGTGGGAGAGAGGTGGACTCCAACCCATTTACGGAAGAAATAGTCCCAAAGGAACTCAAGAATCTGAAAGGGGACAAGGTTATGGGGCTAGATATGATACAACCCAGAATATTAAAAAAACTTACAGAAATTCTGGCAGCACCACTAATAGCCATTTTCAAGAAAATGATAGAGACAGGGGTGGTTCCAGGGGACTGGAGGAGGGGAAATGTAGTCCATCACCACAAAAGTAAGAACAGGGAGGAGGCTGGCAACTACAGGCCAGTCAGCTTGACCTTGGTGGTGGGGAAAGTAATGGAGTCACTGCTGAAGGAAAATATTGTGATATTTCTTGAATCCAGCAGAGCACAGTATCCAAGTCAGCATGGATTCACAGTGGGAAGGTCTTGTTAAACAAATCTGATAGATTTCTTTGACTAGGTGACCAGGGAAGTAGATCAAAGAGGGGCGGTGGATGCGACCTACCTAGATTTCAGTAGTAAGCCGACACTGCACAGACAACTTTACAGCGATCTCGTCAATACCGACAAGCTCGACAGATCACTGTTAAGTCTGCTCAGGACCCCAGCACTGCTTGCCCTGGTCTTTCACCCCTTCCCCAAATCAGCATCACCTCAGAGTTGATTATAAAAAATTATGGGGGGTGTAGGGAGGCACAGTCTGCCAAAAAAAACACATTTAATTTCCGATGGCACAATGCCCAATGCAATTGTGATCCACATAGTGCAATCACTGTACTGTCTGGTTGGCATATTGTTGTCAAACCAGTGTCGTAGATCTAATTTCATCAAGGCCTTCGACACCGTCCCACATAGGAGGTTGGTAAATAAGTTGGGCAGCCTGAGAATTGGCCGCATGATGGTAAACTGGGTCAGAAACTGGTTGAGTGACAGGACACAGAGGGTGGTGGTAAATGGCATTCAATCCGAGGAGAGGGGTTGACCAGCGATGTGCCACAGGGATCCAAGCTGGGGCCAGTCCTCATTAATGTCTTCTGAAGTGACATTGCAAAGAGCCTAGACGGGGAAGGTATGCCCATTTGCAGAGGACACTAAGATCTGCAATAGGGCTGACACTTCAGGGAGGGGGGATGAGAAAGTACCTAAACATGCTTGAGGAGTAGTTGAGATTGTGGCAGCTAAGATTTAATGCAATGAAGTGCAAAATCATGCATTTGGGGCACAGAGGTCCAAGGGAGGAGTATAAGATGGGGGAGAGGTACTGACAGCCACCAATCAAGAAAGGGGAACTGGGGGTAATCATATCTGATGACCTAAAGGTAAGTGAACAATGTGAGAAGGCTTTGGAGAGGGCCAGTGGGATGTTAGGGAACATAGGGAGAGGTATCATCAGCAGAAAAAAGGAGTTTGTTATGCCACTGTACAGATCACTAGTGAGACCTCTTCTGGAGTACTGTATCCAGTTCTGGAGGCAACATCTTCAGAAGGACATAGACAAAATAGAGGCAGTCCAAAGCAGGACTACAAAAATGGTGCAAGGACTGCACCAAGAGTCTTATGAGGAAAGTCTAGAGGACCTCAATATGTATTCCCTGGAGGAGAAGAGAGAGAGAGGGGGATATGATAGAGACATTGAAATACCTCAGGGGAATAAACAAGGTACAGGAGGGTAGAATCTTTCATAAAAGAAGGTGTGCAAGAACAAGACGGCATGATATGAGTCTAACGGGGGGGTAGACTCAAGGGCAACGTGAGGAACTACTTTTTTACAGAAGGAATAGTAGATGCTTGGAACAGCCTCCCTGCAGAGGTGATGGGGGCTAAAACAGTAGGGGAATTCAAGAATGCATGGGATAGACATAAGAGTACTTTTGCAATAGAGAAGATAGGGTAAGACGCAGATCAGCTAGGGTCTGCAGCTATTGCATTAGGTAGGGAACATGGGCAAACTAGGTGGACCACATGGTCCTTATCTGCTGTCACTTTCTATGTTTCTATGTTTCTAAAGCATGAAAGGGACCTGGGGATAATCATTTTGGATGACCTGAAGGTAGCTAAACAGTATGACAAGGCCTTGGGGAAGGCTAATAAGATGCTGGACTGCATAGGCAGGGGAATCACCATCAGAAAGAGGGATGTAGTGATACCCCTGTATAGGTCACTGGTGAGACAACATCTCTAGTACTGTGTCCACTTGTGGAGGCCTCACCTCAGAAAGGACATACTGCAGATAGGGTGATGACCATACAAAGGAGAGCAACCAAAATGGTGCAGGACCTGCATCAAAGGTCCTATGAAGAAAGGCTCATGGAGCTGAATTTGTACTCCCTAAAGGAAAGGAGAGAAATGGGAGATAGGATAGAAACATACAATTACCATACAGTCAAAACAGGGTACAGGAAGGCAGCATTTTCAAAGAAAAGATGCTCAAAGACAAGGGGTCACAATATGAAGGTGGAAGAGGGGATGCTCAGAGGAAATGTAAGAAAGTACTTCTTCCCAGAAAGGAGGGTGGATGCATGGAACAGTCTCCCAGCGGAGGTGGTGGAGGCTAAAACATTACAGGATTCAAGAATGCATGGGATAGGTATAAGGGGATCTTGAAAGTAAGGTGGAAGGAGTCTGGGGACTGTGTAGGGTCTGCAGTATAGCTATAAGTAGGGAAAAATTGGGCAGACTGGATGGGTCATGAGGTCTTTATATGCCAACATCTTCTATGTTTCTATGTATGTTTCAGTGACATGATACAGTTGTAGTTATCTAAAAGTAGCTTACCTCGAGGTACCACTGAGTTGCCAGTGAGGCACTCAAGTTACAATTTGCATTGACTGTGTACAGCATATCACAGAAAATCCCCATTCATTTTTATGTGATTTCTGTGATGTTTTCTGACAAATTCAGATATAGAACATCTTGTTACTCGCTACCACTGTCAGGAGCAGAAACACTTGAAAACTGTTGTTGGGCCCAGAAGCCGGATTATTTTAAGAGTAGAAACAAACACTTGGAGACTGGTAGTGGGACTTGTGGCTGGTGTGTTTCATGGGGAAATACTGTTACATTTGTGACAGGGCTAAAATATCTCTTGGCTTAAGAGAATTAACACCTGGACAACTAGTAGCTGTAGGATTCCATTAGGAGGGGGGAGTCACGTGATGCAGTGCTCTTGCTAGCTGCACTCTCTATGAGCTCTGCCTAAACCCTGTCCATATACACACTCTTTTGGTCACCGGTGGTGTATCGGCGCTTACAAAGGCAATATCCACTGATTGGAAGCATCAGAGAAGCTGGTGGGGACACAGATGGAAGAAGAAATGCCAAAAGCGGCAGCTAAACATACCCCTCCAGCATCCCCCGAAAAGGCCCCGAAGAAGCCTCGGGCCTCACCATTACAACCAGCCCAGCCTACCTACCATGGCAGCGAAGGGGGAAGAACTGTTAACTGTGGCAAAGTTTCTCGAAGAATTTAGACCATTTAAAGCTGAAATGGTTGAAATGGCTACTGAAATCAAAAATATCACCTCCACCCTGGAAGACCTGAACAGGAAAATATCAGACAATGAGGCACGGGTCAGGTCGCTGGAAAATCGTGCTGATAAGATCGATCCTGAGATTGTCAAGTTAAATCAATGCATTGCCAGTCTAGACTCGAAAGTTGAAGATCTCGAGGGCAGAAGTCGAAGAAACAACATGGTGGTGATCGGCCTGCCTGAAAGGGAAGAGGGAAATGACCCGGTGAAGTTTTTTCAAAAATTCGTAGAGAGGATTTCAGGCCCTTCACCCTATGGTCACTGCTATAATATTGAAAGGTCGCACTGAGCCCTCCGTCCTATGCCGCTGCAAGGGGCGCCTCCTCGTATCTTCATGGCCAAGTTCCTAAACTATCAAGAGAGGCAAATCTTCCTACAGAAAGTCAGGGAAGCTAAAGCCCTGCAATGGGAGGGGGCAAACCTAAGGAGTACCCAGGACTTGCCGCTATCGGTACGGCAGCGAAGAGCAGCCTTTCATCCCCCTCATCTCGAAGATTATTGCAGCGGGTATTAAATTTAAAATGGCATATCCCGCTGTGCTGCATGTTTATATCTTAGAGTCATGGAAAAAGTTTGAAGATCCAGATAAGGCCTCAACTGCACTTTAGCTCGCACTACCTACCCTTTTTAAAGCCAAGTAAGGGTTCAGCTTCCCTGGGCATATTTGTTTCCCATGGCAGTTGAAAAAACCATGAAAGCTTTTCCCAGTAATATGTTTGATTGCTCAGATGGTCTATAAAGATGAGACAGGCTGCGCTACTAACGTGGAACTGAAAGACCATATGCCTAATCTCCCGGGTGATCCCACCCGGACAATAGCGATTCTCCTAATGCGGGCATTTGTCTGTGCAAAGGCGACCTCTTCATAGCCACCTAATTTGGTATTTACCTGAATCTCCTATGCATTTCGACAGAGACCTAGTTTCATCGTGGTAATCCAATGGTATGCAAGTCCCGCATTGGTCGGTCCAGGGATCTGGAATGGTCACCTCCAATCTATTCATGGCAGATATATGTTTGCTGGTGGAATAGCTTTGTGGACTCTGGGAGTTTCAAGGGGGGATCTGCAAACACGAAGTAATGGCAGCTCCTAATATGTCAAAATGTGAATTGTAGTGACTGTTGGTGCCACAAATGACTGCAGTGTATTGCCTAGACTATGGTTTCCGCAGGAAGGGATTCACGGGTGGAACTGATAGGGGGGGGCCGATGCTGTTTTTGGATCGGACACCGGAGCCTCGCTTTAACGCCATACTGTACCTGGGGACATCAGGAATATGTGTCTGTTAGTAAAAGGATGTTTTTAGAATCTAATGCAGATTACTGTAGTTAAGAAAATTGGTACCTGGTTGCCCTCGAGGCTCAGATTGGCTTGACATTGTCTTGGGTTCTCTGGGGAAGGGCGTTTAATTATTCCCTTTTTAGGGATATATTAGCAAATGTTAGATTATTAGGTTTAAGGATATGTAGATAGGAAATACATTATTGCTGGATGTTTCTACGAGGAAAACCAATGTTGGGCATTACTCTAACTGAAGGAATGGACGGGGGCAGGGAGGGAGTATACAGTAATGCGAGCTGCCGTCATGGACGTGAAGATGAGGGAGGAGGAGGGAGGATAATAGGGGCTGAGACTAAGAGGGAATATATTATTTATGGGCGTTGCTTGGGTGGGAAAATAGAGGAGGGAGCACAAGTCTCTAAGATTGGTGACAGAGAGCACCGGATAAGCAGAAGCAGACCATTGTTTGAGCTAGACATGCAGGATAATGGCGTTGTGTGGGACGATTAAATTTGTAAGCTGGAACATAAAGGGAGCATGACAGAAAGCCAAACAGTATAGTATATTGAAGCACCTAGAGGTGGTAAAAGCAGATATAGCGTTCTTACAAGAGACGCATTTGCTTCAAACGGAATGTAACTCCATGAGGCGTTTACAAATGGGGACAGTTTTTTCTTCACAAGGTAGCACACAAAGCCGAGGTGTCATGATGCTTATGCGTAGGTCCATTCCCTTTACCCCTCTTCAGGTTATTCAGGACGATGAGGGTAGATATGTTCTTGTCAGGGGTAGGCTACAAAATACGGAAATTCTCCTTGGTTCTGTTTATGGTCCCAACACTGAATCCCAAAGGTTTTTTGTTAAACTCCTGGAAGCCTTGACTCCATTTGTACAGATCCCCATGATTGTAGGAGGTGACTTAAACCTTGTTTTAGACCCTTTAATGGATAGAACCAGAAAAATTATTTTGGCCTTCTCACCGGCCCAGCGGGCCTTGGGAGAATTGTTGGACCAGCTCAGTCTAGTGGACGTCTGGAGGATTGTTCACCGGAAGGCTAGGGAATACACGTTCACTTCTCAAGTTCACGGTACAGCATCCCGTATAGATTACATATTACTCTCTCGTACTCTCCTTCCTGGAGTGCTGGACACTGAAATTATGCCGGGACCGCCTTCTGACCATGCAGTTGTGGTGGTGTCAATCTCCTTCTCTTCTCTTCCTAAGAAGGGCAGTAGGTGGAGGATAAACAAGCAGATACTGCGTAACCCCAAAACAGTAGAGCTTATCTCAACGCAAATAGAAGAATTTATAGCTAATAATCTGAAAGATAATATCAGTCCCGATATGGTATGGGGAGCGCTCAAAGCTTTCATGAGAGGTATGCTAATTGGACAGGCAACCAAAAGGAAGAGGGAGAGGGTGCAAATTCTATCGAATTGCTGAACCCGAATAAAGTAGAAAACTAAATTGACTCCACAGTCTTCAGAAGGCGAAGCTTGAGCTTGTTAAACTGAGACCTTTATTTAAAATTGCTCGGGGAACAAGCAGAGTTGGCGTTAATCAAGACTAAGGCTAACTATCTTGATCAGGGAGAAAAGGCGGGTAGGCTCCTCACCAGATGAATCAAACAGTTGGAATCATCTCGAATAATCCCAGGGATTCAATCCAGGGTAGATGGCCAAGTGAAAACCATGCCTGGGGAGATAGCACAGGAATTCAGATACTACTTTAAATCTTTGTATAGTAAAATGGAGAACCCCCCCACTGAGAGGGAGATACTCACCTTCTTAGAAGAATTGGATCTCCCCTCGTTGACTGAATCCCAACAGACGCAGTTGATGACTGATATCACCCAAAATGAGATTGAATTGATTATTCAGAGTCTCCCACTGGATAAAACACCGGGGCCAGATGGGTTCTCGTCAAATTTTTATAAAAAGTTTTCCAAACAATTATCCCCTCTACTCCTTATGTTATTTAGACACATTCTAAGTCATCAAATGCGGGACCAATCATTGTTTGAAGCACTTATTGTTTTAATACCAAAGCAAGACAAACCCCCTGAACAACCAGCTAGTTATAGACCTATTTCCCTGCTTAACTACGATGTTAAAATTTTAGCTAAATTGCTGGCGGAACCTATAAGTCGGGTACTACCCGGCCTTATTGGCCCAGAACAGGTCGGTTTTATGAAGGACAGGTCCTCCGCTGATCACCTTAGAACACTGGCCCATGCCTTCTTGGTGTCCAAAGGTAGTAGTTCCGCTATGGCTCTGCTGTCTTTGGATGCCGAGAAGGCTTTTGATAGGGTCCATTGGGGGTTTCTGTTAACCACAATGGGGAAGTTTGGGTTTCCAGATCCATTCCTAAAATGGATAAGCTCCCTTTATTCAAACCCTACAGCAAGAGTTAGTTGTAATGGGGCCACCTCGGACCCCTTTAATCTTTATGTAGGTACTAGACAGGGCTGCTTTTTGTCCCCTCTCCTTTTTAATATATACCTGGAACTCCTCATCAGAACAATAGTGCATAAACAAAAAATAAATGGTATTAGAATTCTTGACTATATTGTGAAAATAACAGCATATGCGGATGACCTTTTGGTATATGATTCCAACCCGAGGATGTCTATTCCGGCTCTTCTGGAAGTTATTCGGGAATACAGTAGATTGGCCAACTACAGACTAAATTTAGATAAATCTGTGGTATTTCCCCTTAATAAAAATCTTTTTAGGCAGGAAATCACTGAATTTGGCTTGACCTGGAAATCAGATTCCATAAAATACCTCGGTCTTAGCCTAACAAGGAATTGGACTAAGATACGTCAGTTAAATCTGGATCCCCTGGTGCGTACCATTGAACTGGATTTGGAAAGATGGGCAAGACTTCCAATCTCATTATGGGGGAAGATTAATTTAGTTAAAATAAATGTCTTTCCCCGGTTGTTTTACCCTCTTAGCATGTTGAATATCTGGATATCACTTTCATGGTTTAGAAAATTCCATAGTATTATAGCTAACTTCGTGTGGGGTTACGAGAAATCTCGAATGGCCTACCATAGGCTGGCTGCACCCAAATCACTGGGAGGGTTAAGACTGCCACATTTTTCCCTTTATTTTTGGGCGGGCCATGCTTGCAAATACCCGAGGTGGGTGAAGGGTATGGAAGTTTCAACACAACAGTCGTATACACCTTTATGGTTACAAATTGAGCTGGCCCTCATTCAGAAACAAGGGTTGAAGCCTGAGGCCCTGCTCTATCTTACCCCGAAACTCCTCCCTCCCCTGCTACATAGCTCCCCAATTGGGATTTCGGTGAGAACTCACATGCAGCTTTGTGGCTTCCTCAAATATGACTATCTCAGGGATTGGGTGCAGCCTATTTGGGGTAATCCGCGTTTTTTAATTGATAATAAAATTCTCAACCCCACGTGGTTGCCCCTACCCGGTGCATGTTGTTTGAAAGACTTTCTTACACCTGATGGCGAAGTACTCTCCTCCTCTGAGATC